>OY829116.1:4737500-9537500 GCA_963691645.1 Pelosia muscerda | reverse complement strand
TTTTATCTGCTTTCATTCACGAGAAAATCTGGGGAACGGATTTGGTGCATTTTTTAATTAAAAGTTTCGATCAGAATTAAATGAAGACTAGATAATTATTACTCGGGCGGAGTCACATGTATCAGCTAGTTTCCTTATAAAATTATTATAGGGCATAACCCTTTTCTCATATATATATAGATACAAACAGGAGTAGGAACAGTGTCAGTACTCAGACAAAGCTGGAATGTCATAACTAGTCGCAACCTATGACTTGTTTCTATAAACATATTTTATACAAGAACACTTCGCACAATTTACAATAGCATAGCATTCATCATGGATCGATAGTGCAGTGCGGCCTGTTACTTCGTACTAGTATAAATATAACTATAGTATATAAAAGTATAAGTATAAATATAGCTGTCATAGTTGCCACTGGCTTCTATAATACTGTTTTTGCTAATATTAATAAAAACAAAATTCTAATTGCAAACTTACTCCTTGTAACAACCATCCTGAAACACACACGACTACAATGAGTTTGAAATGCATGGTGAACTGAATATAAATATAATGACGCGGACATCGCCTCTTTTTATGTTGGCGAGGGAGCATTGCCGTGGCGTGTGATGTAAAGCACTTTACACACAGGGGAGTTCGCGAGTATGGACTTGGTATGATATAATGTTGAAACAAAGTTTCCCAGAGAGTGACATGTCACAATCTTGCTCAGGCAAGATTTCACACTCGAAAGCCAATTCGTAGTTGCCTTTATTTTAGTATAAGAACACTTACAATGTAGGTACCTACTTATGACTCTGTTCCAGTTCTTATGGAGAAAAAGAGAAGTTTTGTTAGACTTTAACAGGTGACCACGTTTTCGTCGTCATCTTTACATGCACACAAACTGTTGCTTGTTATTGCTGACTATAATAATAGGCATTAAGACCCAACTCTGTACATAATTACAGCCAGATCCGTTCAGATAAAGAAACTTATTCTAGGTATATAATCTTAGATGTAGGACACCTAGTATATTATTAGTTTTATTAATATGTAACTTGATTATTATTAATATGTTTCATTTAAAAACTAACAATGTAGTTGCTTTACACTATTTACTTATATTAGATCTTTTTAAGGACTCAATCTATCATTTTTCTTTGGCGAGATAGTTGTTCTATGCCATGTTTTAATTGGTGCTGTTTTTAGTTTACTGTTTAAGATCGTTGAAAGGATTTCCTGCATAAGTATTGAGTACGAGTATAAGTATTTACTAAAAGAGTACGTTGCCCATCGTAATTTTCTCTCATAACTCTTAAACTCACGCCTATATCCCCGAAGGGGTAGGCAGAGGTGCTAGCACCAACATTTCGCCAGTTTGTGTTTTAGACACATAACATAAAATAAACTCACGCGCTAGCACCCATATTTCGCCAGTTTATGTTTAGGTCTCAATGTATTAGGTGGCGAGCCTATTGCCGTTAACCGGGTACTAATAAGCCTGCGATAAATACACACATAACTTCGAAAAGCATTGAAAAGTCATTGATGTGTGCCATGGTAAGACCTGGGATCAAACTCGAGACCTCGTCTCAGCAGTCCATTACCCATACCACTAGGCTACTGCAAATGATTATTAAATGCAACAAGAAACCATCTGGGTTATCAATCTAAACATTCCAGTAGGTAGGTTTATATTAAGTTCGAGCAGTTTTAAAACTATTGAGAGATTCTAATTTTTGAACGCGTATGTTGTGTGCTACTAGCTTTACTGCACTAATTTTAGTTTGCGTGACTAGACTATATTAGACACTACCTGATGCCAGCGGACCTTTCAACCCCGACTTATCTGGGCATATGTTAATTTGTGAGCCTGCGGTTGCCCACGTTCGAAAGTATAAGCTTTGGTGCAATTAGAGAAAGTGCGAGGGAATTTTGAGTGTGATTAATACTTGATCACTGCAATGCATTTGTATCTGTTGTGGTTTCTTGCCAATTGACATGTTGGGCAGGTCGGGGGACTTTAGTAGTTTACAAAAAAGTAATCGTATTAAATAGCAGTTGTGATATATTTACCTATTAAGCATTCAATCGAGAGATGCATTTATCGACAAATCGATGCATATAAATCAATGATTGTATACAAACTCCTAGATAAACAAAGGTTAAAGAAAACTAAACCAGATTTTATTACTGGCCATCTATGTATGATATAATATACTTTGTGAAATGTAGCTTGGGTCCTTTAACAGCTGTCAGTGAAATACCGCACATGAAGTCTTGAATTTTCTATTATTGAATGTAGTAGCTGTCAATGCCATACTTTATGGGCATACCGAGCTAATTAGTGATGGGCGATGAATCATCGTGACCATATACTATAAACTATCCATATTTTGAATAAAGCTTAATTTAAAATTGAAATTAATGTAAGAAAAAAATAATTAGAATTTAATCTTATTGCTTAGGTATTTTAATATCATAATAATATTTATATTTCAATATACTTGAACCTAAATAATATTGAGTAAATAAAATCCTACATTCAATCCATCAACGCCCTGAACCTGTTTTTGGATTTTGTAAGAAGACACGCCGCGTTTGGCTCTTGGGCCATGATATAGGCATAAGGTACACGCGCCAACATCTTGTTTGATATGAACTTCCACTGATCCACTCCACTCATTCTCATCAGTACGAGTGCCGACGCCTTGTATGCTACGTATATTCCGTTCTCATCACAATTAAATACATACATACAATTAAATTAAACCTAATTATATGTAACATGCATCAATAATAGATGGTAGTATCGATATTTTCATCGAATTTCGGACATCCCTATGAACGTCATTTTGACATCTGTCATAGGACCCAAGCTATATTTTACAAAGTATAGTTATTTGTGCAACAAGTGAGCAAAATTGTTGTTTGCTGCGAGTGCTGATTTTGAATCCCGAGCAAGCGAGGGATTCTAAGATTGAATCACGAGCGTAGCGAGTGATTCTAATGTAGAATCCTGAGCGTGGTGAGGGATTCAAATGCACGAGATGCAAATTATTTTGCTCTCGTGTGGCACACATTATTTTTCACTTCAGCAGCGAGAACACATAACCTTAAGTATTACTTACAAGATAACACATAGAACAGGAACTGAAACTCTTCTAGTATTAAAATACTGTCTTTATCACTAGTATCGCTGGTCTTTTCAGATTTTTTTAGTATTTTTAATATTATCTATTTAACAAGTTTAACTGTAAAATTTTATTCCCGCAATTTTTAAGGTGCGTTCAGAAACAGCGTCTGTGATATGCTATTTTTTAAATGTTGAAAATAGAAATCATTATAATCACTTATGCATAACTTATTTTCGTAGGTATAGATACAATGATACATTAAAATATTAAATAATTTAAATAAAAAACATCATTGTTCGTTTTACAAATATCTTTCAAATTTAGAATTTCGAAATTGGACCTTCATATTTTAAAGGACTGTGAAAAAATAATAATTAAAAAGTTACTTTGTCAGATTATGTAGTTCGAAAGTTCGTCGCGAAACAATTCTTTTAAATGTATGACTGGCACTGATTATTGAAAAAAAAATAATTAAAAAGTTACATTGTCTCACGCAGTGAGCAAAATCGCATTTTGCACACTGTTTTTACGCAGTAAAACCTACTTGTTTGAGCTGCTGTAGTGAAAATATATTTTTCTACTAATTTATTCGGAAGGTTCCAAATTTAAATTACTCCGCACTCTTTCTATCCTGCAAGCAAAATATTTATTTTATTCGCTCATACCCTCACCCATTTAAAAGTATTGTGACGTGAATGACATTGGAATAGGTTATCAGTTCGCTACAGTTGATAGAACACTGTATCAATTTTTCTATTTTAAGACCATATTTGTGATTTTTGAATATTAATTCGAAACATCCGGCAGTTGATTGCGTCCTGAAAAAAAACAAAGGCTTTTTGGCCGTGCGGAAATTAATGTATCTGACATGAATAGCTGCGTGAACACCCTCATTCGATTCCGAGGAAGGCATCCAGGTATTTTTTACATTGATTAACCTCGTACCATTATATTTATATTCCTATTTCTCAGATGAGTCAAAACAATCCATCGACGAACATTGTAGGAGGTATTTTTATTGAAGTAATTTTAACTTATTTTTAAACAAATCACCGTTCTGTGTTTATAATCCATACGAGATCATCATCATTGCATTAATCGCCGTTGCATTCAAAGCCGGTTCGTTCAAGCCTAGGGTACATTTTCTTACGTATTCTCCTCCCGATATGGCTTATCTTGGAGACTATCGTCTGATCCGGATTGGTAAAGCTGCCCAGAGACTCGTCCATTACTCAGCAAGGGCACGGGCTAAAAGCGCTTGGTTAAGAGTAATAAGCTCGTAAACCCCAATTGATTCTTATTAACCGTACATGTATGGTAACTTCCTATCTATTTAAGTAATTTGACATATAAATAACTAGCGGTCCCGCGCGACTTCGTTTGAGTTACTAAAGTTCCCGTTTCCTGTTTAGTCAACTTTTTCATTCCTGCTCCGAACAGCCCCCGTCAACGGAGGACGGAGGGCACCAGGAGTGTTACTGTTATAAATCGACCCATTGGAACTTTCGAGGAGCAAAGTGAATATCAGTGGTATACCGAGAGGGCGAATGCAATACATTATACATGCCTTCCCAGTTTAATATGACGTATACCATAATTTAGTAACATTGTTCTTTGTTTCATTTACAAAAACCATTAGTAAAATCTTACGATGTACTCGAACTTGTGAGAATTGTACAGGAGATGTACAGGTTTACCTGCATTTTAAACTACCGAGAGTATATTTCCCGCTTACATGTATACCTAACTAGCTGACCCGCGCAACTTCGTTTGCGAGATCCCTTTTTTGTAACATTTTTCATTTCTGCTCCGCACCAGTTGGTTGTAGCATGATGTTATATACATATAAACCTTCCTCTTTAATCACTCTGTCAATTAAAACTGCATCAAAATCCGTTGCGTAGTTTTAAAGATTTAAGCGTACAAAGGGACATAGGGACAAAGAACGCGACTTTGTTGTATACTATGTAGTGATTAATAATTTTTGTAACCATTCCATTCCAATGAAACGTAAAAAAACATTTTAGGGATCTACACGCGGTGATCACGCGTTATCACGTAATCTCATGAATACAATGTGATAGAAGTTTGTCATCATTCATTGAAAGCTGCTATTTAATTGAATTTTCTGTTTGCCGGAGAAGCATACACGCAATGGGCAATACGAGCGGAAGCGCCCGGCTCTGCATCCAAGAGTGATGGTAACGTAAGTTAACAAAATATTTAATAATGAAAATGTATGTACTTCGAGAAATATATTATCGTTTGCTATATTGCAAGCAATATGTGCTACTACCTCGGTAATCTATATCCAATGACGGGGATGACAGTGCCAGCACCGAGGCTTCGATGCGATAGAACGCCGTATTGGAGTCAGAAATTAAATATCAATTAGTTTATACACAAAGCAACTAAAAACTAACTCTTGCACTTCAGAGAGAGGTGTTTTGAAGCACTGACCCGGTCGAAGAAGCGATACTGATGTAAGTACTGGGCCCTTATTCTACTAATATTAGCGAACATAACAACAGCGGACGTTTGAGACCACAAACAAGTCGGCGCCCGTTGCTGTTCGCCTGGAGCTAGGCCTTCACTGGGTAACCAGTGATCACACTTGGTAGACCGCCAGGCAGCGTGAAAAGTTGCGATGTCGACGTCACATACCACAGGGTAAACACCCGCCTGCCATGACTAGGCGTCTTTTCAGGTCAGAACATGGTCTCTCACAAGGTATTTATTCAATTGCCGTATATTGTTTTAATTTATTTTACCATGTTGTTATTATCTGCACAGAGTTACAACCAACACGGGTCCATAAGTTGAAAAGTGTTAAATCGATTTCATAATCTTTCAGAAACCAGAACGACCCACTAAAAGTTACTGGCTGATTGGCAAGAATAGGAAAGAAATATCTCCAAAAAGTAAAAAATAAACAATTCATGAGTTGTCGTGTCGTTTTGAAAACATGTGGGAGCACTTAACCAGTTAGAGGTCCCCCTACACGACAACGCATCAACTATATTTTTTTTACTTTTTGGAGGAATGTTTTGTATCGGGGGTTCTTTATGCTAATAATTTAATATTAATTGCAGGGGGAGAAGTGAGCGCGTAACGCTTAGTATGAGCGGGAGCGTCGGGAAGAAACGGCAGCGGCAAAGTGCAATGGTGGAATTAGCCGATGCGTTAGGCGGTAATAGCAACGTAAGTTGACCCATTATTTCGTATGTGGAATATTTATGGAAAATTATACACCTACTTCAAAAAATATATTATATTTTTGTCCTATTGCAGTTGAGTAACCAAGAGTTGCTAATTACCGCATTTCATTTCGTTGAAAAGAGGACCGGGGAAGCTGGTATAGAAGACCTTAGCCGTCAAATAAATATTATGGAGGCAGAAAATAAATATCAATTGTACTTTAATAAAGTTTTGCACAATAACAGCGACTGCTCAGAACGTTTAATTAACAATCATACTTTTGTTAGATACACAGTTGTTGCAACAACTCGCGCTTGAAAGAGAGGCGGTTCGACGATCGGTCGGAGGGACACCGGTCGAAGAAGCGATACTGGTCGAAGAACCGTTATTACCACCAGAAGTACTAGAGGAGCTATCCCTTAGTAATAACACTTCTATAAATACTTCGCATACTTTATTTTATAAACAGAAGTTTGCATATAACTTTAATTCGAAATTTTTTTACAGAGGAAGCGAAGATGAATAGATTTGGGAACCACTAGAACCAGTGTTCGAAGATGTCCGACTGCCCGGGACTTGGCGGACTTACTGGAAGTAAAGGTTTGCCAACAATTTAAATTGATATATAATTGATATATATTTATTTGTGTATTTAGTATTCATCATCATCATCACCTCATCATCATCTTACTACAACTGGCGAAATGTGGGTGCTAGCACCTCTGCCTACCCTTACGGGGATCTAAGCGTAAGTTTATATGTCATCTTATAATATTTCTTGTGATTTATGGATATCGGCTGATATGAAAAGGACAATGAGCATGGTAGTATGGACCGCCGTACAATATTACACCAACTTCAAAGTTGTTTTAGGGAGTAAATAAAATAGCTAAATATCATTTACAGTTGCCATTTTTAGAATCAACACCCAGGTTACTAAGTTTTTTTAGATAACGTAACAACCTCAAAAAAAATTGAGATTGAAAATATGGTGTAGGGATATTCACACAATTTATATATTTACAGATATGTACATACACAATAGTAATCCTAACATATTACGATTATTTACACTATACTACAAATCGGCTTGTCGAAATTAATTTATTATTTCTCATCGATATCGGTTACGACAATGTGACGTATAATAATTATTCTCATGACATGAATTAAAACCTATTTGTAAGTGTAGTTACTGGCATACATCTTGACCCCAAAATACACTTATATGAGCAGGATGCATCTTTGGCATCTTTTGAGGATTGCACGGGATGCTATAGTGGTGGATATCAGAATATACTGTATCGCAGATTAGACCTCTACCTGGTCAATACCAATATTACATGTGTAAAGCGCGTTTTAGCGAATAGGTTGAGCGTTATACTTTGCTTAATTTGATAGTAACTTCACTTTATGTTTGTAAAAGTCTGTGCTTTTTTCCCTTGTTTACAAATGATAGTTATCTGTGAAAACTTATTAATGGCCTACAGATGCCCACTATTAAAGATAAATCATATAGGTAAATGTACAACTGTAATTTTTCCGAATATAATACAAATAGTTACCTGCATAGAAGCTATCCATGTTTGCAATACAGTGCTAATACCATTGGCGTAGTCGCCAGTAGTAAGGAGTATACTCAATGTAAGTGTAGTTAACGCGGACTTTGTCTCCCTCTGGATCCTTGGATCCTACTGCAGAAGATGTACTTAATAGATATTTCACCTTAAGCGTGAAAAGAAATGCATGATGAATCTCACATAATTACCGCATTTGCATATTAGGTAAAAATAAAAAACAAAGAGGTAACTTGTGTGGCGGCAATCTCTCAAAGTACAAGCAGGCGGTATTTTACAATGTTAATAATAAAGCCGTCATAAATGTCTTTGTTCTATATTCCGAATGAATATGAAACTATTTATAGCACCCACTTAGTACAGGGCTTTTGTCTATTACTGTGTTCACTACGAAGACAAACAACTCGTAATGACAAAAGAGAACCACTTGCTACCTATTACATTTTCTACGGTTGTTCACACACATGTATAACGACATTTCTTCTAACTAACGCATAGAAGTATTGTTTATGTCACATAGGTGGCAGGCAAGGCCAAGGCCCATGTGATGGAAAGTGGTCACTGTGGCCTATGGCCTTCAGCAACACATGATATTCCTGCTGCCGACCCTGTAGAAATCTAGAGCCCTTCTTAAAGAACTCCATGTTGTAGTGTCTTAAACCACGGCAGGGAGTTCATACTACAGCAAGAACATGCGAGGATAAAATAGAAAATAATACGAATTAGGGCAACACCCTTTAACTAATTACCTCATTATTAATTACACTTAAAATAATTACTGATAGGCGAACTTCGATCCATTTGAACCATCAGCTTTAAAAATTACACTAAAATATGTAAACATATTTGAAATGTATTAGATTAATGATCACAGCTTTTACATCCTAACGATGCGTCTTAGCCATAGATATTTAAGAATATAATGAGAGCTAATTGTACACAAACAATATGATACTTAACATGCAGACAGGAGAGCCAGCTGTTACTATGACCATATAACTGATTTCAGATTTATTGCCAGTGCCACCGTATGAATTTTTTGAACGTAGGTATAGCTATATATTTATGTAGTAGTATATATAATATATATTTTTATTACAACAGGAGCAAATCAATTTAAATTTGCAAATTACTATTCAAAATCTCTTTTGGAATAGACAGCTGAAAATATCGGAGACGTGTGCACACAGTTTGTAGTGTATCCTTTTTGTATTCGCATTATAACAAAAAAAGTAGTAAAACTATCATTAGTTTATCTGCGATCGCCGAAAGCACATGCCTGCGATGTTTTGCAGCGCACCGTAGACAATGGCGACCGTCTTTACTTCCAGGTAGTGAAGGGTAGGTGGCAATTGTTTCAATTTTTAGAACAAGGTACACCATTATTATCAAAAAGTAGGCTTAAAGGTATAAGAATCTTAATGATGGTAAATTTATGAATTTGTAATTTTATGATATCGGTTAGGTCTTATGTTGTAGAAACCAACAGGTACGAATCTTTAACTTTACGTATTTTATCATCATTGAAATACTATTTTAATAGAATGAATTCTCCTTGAGTGCTAGTAAGTAACATGGGTGGCGATTCCAATGGCTACGACACCTACACCGTAGAGTTGCTACGGCGTAAGCTTCGGAATCGGAACATTAGCGCTGGTGTCATGTTCAATCTACGTTTATATTTTATTTGCGAGGGTTAAGCTTTGGTTATTGTATTTTTTGTAGGAATATGATGTGTGTTACATTAGTTTTGGTTGCTATTAAGAGCGCATATCATAAATATTAGTATTTTAACTGTACAAAATTTGGTTTGCCCACGTCTATCTGTTGTATTATGCACACACATTACGCGGGATTGTAGTATCAACGACGATATGTGAAACCAGTGAGTTCAAGGACTCCGTGGCCGCGAGGTCGTTGTATAATGCACTTGAGAGAAGTAGTTCAGGAAATGAGCACATTTATCTGAAGTCGCCATCAACATAAATATATCAAAACATTCAACATAATTTTAATTCACGAGACATAATTCCATTTTTAGCCCGCTGATAGTATTTTTGTCTAACCGTAATAGTAATAAAATCAGTCTATCGACATTTTATTTTCTTCTGTTTTAGGATTCCGTACTGCAAACGTGAATAAATACAAAACATTGGACACAAATAAACAGATCACCGCGCAGTCGTTCCGTAAGTCCCTCACCCGCACCCCTCGAGTGCTCCCTGCGTGTGCGCAGGTACCTTTCTAGGGCCTATATAAGCAGGATTCACTTTAAAATTTATTCATAACGTGCTTCGGGTTTGACGAGTCAAGTCTTTATTTGTAAGCATAATCTAAAAGAAAATGGTTTCCCACAAGGTATTTATTCAATTTCTGTACATCGTTTTATTTTATTTTATCGTGTTGTTGGCATCAGTACAAAGTAACAACAACACTAGTTCATATGTTGAAACCGATTTTATTCTCTTTCAGAAGCAAGAACTAGCTGCCAAGAGTGCTGCGCCGAAGGACAGGCCTCGTCGGGGAAGGCCGACCGGCCAGAACCGGAAGCCCTTGTCACGCGTTAGTAATCTCATGAAGCACAATATGATAGAAGTTTCTCATCATCCGTGAAGAGCTGCTATTTAACTGAATTTTCTGTTTGCAGGAGGAGAAGCGTGCGCGTAACGCGCAGTACGAGCGGGAGCGCCGGGAGGAGACGGCTGCGGCAATGAATGAATTAGCCGATGCTATCGGCGGCGACCGTAACGTAAGATGATACAATATTTAATATGAGGAACGTTTAATTGTGGAAAATCTGGACGTCAAGAAATATTTATTATATTTTGCTATATTGCAGATGAGCAACCAAGATGTGCTGGCTTCCGCGGTCAGCTATATCCAACAGAGGACCGGGGAAGGCAGTGCCAGCACCGCGGACTTGGTGCAGCAAAACGCCATTTTCGAAGCAGAGAGTAAATATCAATTGTTTAATATAGTTTATCCACAATAATAACGACTGACCGAAATCTTTAATTAACAATGACATTTTTAATAGTTTTACAGTTGTCGGAGCTCCTCGGGCTTGAGAGCGAGGCGGTTCAACGGTTGGCCGACCAGGTACCGGTTGAAGAACCGATGTCGGTCGAAGAACCGATACCGGTCGAAGAACCGGTACCGGTCGAAGAACCGATACCGGTCGAAGAGCCGTTATTACCGCCAGAATTATTGGAGGAGCTACTACTAAGTAATAACACTTTCATAAATACGTCTCATACCATTATTTCATAAAGAAGTTTGCATCTAATTCTAACTTGGGATTGTTTTTGCAGATGAATCAGAGATGAATGAGATTTGGGGAGCACTGGAACCATTGTTCGAAAATATACTTCCACCCGCGACTTAAGCGGACTTACGGCGGAGTGCATTGAAGTACAGGTTTGCCAACAATTGAAATTAATATATTGTTCTATATGTGTATTTAGAATTCATTCATTTTATTTCATTACCTGTGAATATTGATTGATGTAAAAATTTTGTTTTTCAGAAATCGCCTCAGATCTCAATCATCTACACAAGGCTTGCTTAAAGCCGCCTCTATCATGTACGTAAGACATTGTTCCATGTAATCAATTCTTACGAATATGGTGAACTTGGCTAAAGTCTATACATCTCTACAAGGCAGTGGTGCGCAAGTACAAATATCGACTGCGAAACACTACGCGAGATTTACATCGTTTGGTTTTTTGAATATTGTTATGTGTGTTTTTAATTCGACGTCTGATACTCTCCAACACGTTAATTGTTATATAATATTCAGTTAATTATAATACTCAATAGTAAAAAGGGTACTTAGTAGTTACTATGACTACTATTGGTGTTTATGTTATGTATTCTGCATACACCATCACAATGACAGCGTTAGTCATGGTTACAAACACACACATACTATTTATAATAAGTTGTTTTTGAAATATTAATTAATGAATATAGTTTATAGTCTTCCTGTATTTAGATTTTTGCACTTGATTTGTATAGTCATTGTGTTATCGTGGTGACCAGTAATACAGGTAATCTATTACCTACGACAGGCACCAGCGATCCACAACCGAATTGTGTGTACCCTTAACTGTGAATGTCTAAATATTGTAATTTATTGGTTGCTGGTGAGAAATAAATAATTTATTATTATTATTATTACTTGCGCTCTCTTACCATTTCTGTTGATTTGAATTATCTTGGGGTTTGCGAGAGCAAACAGCTCTGGGAAAACACCTATCGCCTTTTATATAACGAGGATGTCTGCTGAAGACGAATAATTGTAACATCAAATACTTAAGTATGTACAATGTACCGGGTAGGCAGCAAGAGTGTAACGCCCCTGGTGTTGCAAACGTCCATAGGCCACGATTTCCATCAGGTGAGTCGTGTGCTTGTGTGCCATCTAAGTGGTATAAAAAACGTAATCTTCTAATGGCCTTCTTGAAGAAACCCATCGAATCGTAATAAAAAACCGGTGTGCCTTTAGACCTCTACAAAACGTAATATTGTTACAGTCACGTCTTGTAAGTTGGGATTGGATGCTAAGTCGACATTAATGAAATGACTACCAAATCAAATCAAATCAAATCGAAACTGCTAATTAGTCACCTTGAAGTGTACTACGTATAGACTAGCGGGGTTACGCCCCCAGTGTGATGGGCACCTTTATCTCTTGGCGTGGTGGCGGGCGGACTATAGATTAGACGTAATAGGTATGTGATATGTAATTTGACTATATATAAATATGAGATAAAAACATTTTTATATCTAACTATTATGAATAATATAGTAATATGATTTTGAGATTTAGACCTTATTCGATAGTAACGCTATTATTAACATATCTACCTACCTACTAAGCTGCATACCTATATACTTACTGAGTATAAACTAGATGTAGAAGTGTTCAATAGTTTACTCGTTACTAGTTGGAGCAAGAGAAAGGCATGTACCTGCTACTGAAAAATATTATAATCAAACGATTGTCATGTGATTAGTCATTTTTGAAACTAGAATTTGAAGGCATAAACCGATACAGTCAACCACAAAAAGAATTACAAAGGTACCCACTGAACTAACAGTAATTTTATAGCTGATATTTTAGCACTCTAATATATTTCCACAAAGTATCGAATTCCTATGAAGGCATTGAAAATTTCGTTAAACAATATTTAAGGTTAGGTATATATATTGAGAGAAGATACAAGCAATTTGACTGTTGAATGTAGGTAAGTACCGCCGGTTATTATAAACAGTCCTTACCTTACCTTATAAATTAGTACCTACTTATTTCGAGCGGGTACTTTGGTTTACACTAGGGACAGTACCATAAACACATATTGTATGGTTATACATATTTGTAAAATTACTTTCAACTTCTTAATTCATAAGCTTTCAAGTAAGTTTTATTACTCTACACTGACGATTTATTTCCGATCACCTTTTTCAAAAATAGAACAAAAGACTAACTATCTTGAGAGATAAGATCGCCATTAGCACTGTATTGTTTTCAAATCTTTAGTATAAATATTTTTGGTGTTCAATAGTAAGTGGGTGTGCTGTTTAGCTCCAAGAAAATATATTTGTAAAAAACAAAAGAGGGATTAAAATTTAACTTTATTGTGTTGGAGTGAAATCAACTATAATTAAAGAAATACTTTTAAGAAATTTGTTAAGCCCAGTAAGAACAAGTTGTAAAGTTTTGTATGGACATAAAGTTCTAATAAAAGCTAAGCAGCAGTTTTTATACAACAGTTTTTTTTAATATTTGTATTTATGAATTGTGATATACCTACTTATTATAGAAAAGTAACGATTAAGTACCTAAGTATTTTGGGCCTGAGCTGCCGCCGCCTCCTTCAGCGAACAAGTTATGCTCGAGAAGGAGACCGCACAGCCCGCGTCGAGCGGAGGCGACTCGGACGCCGAGGGTCGCAGAATGATCTCCGTCCTGCATGAGCGCGGACTGGTGGTGACGAGTGGAGCCGCTTGTCCCTCTAGCAGAAGCCGGCCGCGACGGCGGCGCAGAATGCGCCTCCCCATACCCTGTAAATACCTATTTACAGGGTATGGGGAGGCGCATTCCTTACCTCATTTCAGATTCAGTACCTCTCCAATCACAAAAAGTATGCAGATAATATGTTGTTTAAATCATGATTTATTGCCATATCCAAACTAAGTAAGATGTCATAATTGTTATATTTAATTTATAAAATGTCATAAATGTACGTCTGGTTTGTTTTATTTGGTATTTGTTAATAGTTATCTTGAGTTTTCTCGCACTTTTTTTATATAATATTGACAGTAAAGTGACACAACATAACTTTTTAAATATATCAATAGAATGATAGGAAATACACAACATTTTCGATGTCAAACTTTTAAAACGCTCTCCTGAAAAATCGCAAAATACGCGTAACTACGTCAATATTATTTTGGATGAGCGATATTAAAATTTGTGTTCATTTTTTTTCAGAATGGCATCAGAATAGCCTACAAAGACATATTAGGCCTGAAACGAATAAAGTATGAAAGTTGACATTGAATTGATTAGAAAAACATCTATAGGATCAAATGAAGCCTCTGGGATATATGATGTTTCAAAAAACGCAAATTGGATGGTAAATAACAAAAAACTCTGGAAGAGAGACATAAACATGGCAAACCTAACTTTTAAGCCCTAAATACCTATACAGAGTTGACTGTTTGTGTGCTTTGCCTTTAATGTAAAGTAGCTTTGCACGTACACTGTGCTTGTGTTAACAAAAGGGCCAGAATTGTCCCCTATGCAGAAGTTAAGTAAGTAGTTTGATTAGTAGGCTTTTTTTATTGTCTGCTGATCTGATTACCGCTGTGTATAACCATAGGGTTATTTTTTTGGAGAGTCCCCATTTGTCGCTCATCATGCTTTCACAGTGGTAAAAGGCGACTGTGTTTTTGTTTAGTTTGTGGTCGAGATGTTAGTTCCAGAGCGGTTTGCTGTCGAGAATAACTACTAGGTATTTGACTTTCTCCCTAAGTGTGAATTCGGTCGAGAAAAGTGTCGGGAGTCTGTAAGGGCACGGTGCTCTTAACTAGGTTTTGATTTTTTTTATCTTGAATTAAAATTATGTGTCATTTTAAGATCTGTATCATTTTGAGCGTACTTTACGAGCATACTTCTTCTTCCCTCTTTGCGATTTCATTCCTATAAAAGAGGTTTGTCCACATGATTTATGTTAAATAAATAGATTCACGCATATAATTCCAAATGAACTACTCGTGTTTACCATCAGGAGGCCCGTTTACTCTTCTGCTCCCCTTTCACTCTACACCGTGTAACTAGACTTCAGAGCCGAAGTATTGTGTATGTACTTGGGTACAGTATACCTTGGGGTATACTACAACTTTTACAATTACTTTGGAATCGCAAAAAAAAATCAGCTGTTCCATACATTTGTGTTAAGTAGGAAGAGTTGTGTTAGAGTAAAAGTTATAGCATTATACCTTGGGTACATACACCAGACCTCAGTTCCAAAGACAGTCAAATTACATGGTATATAAAATAAAAAAGAAGTATACAGTAACAAATTAATTATTCTAAAGAAATAGAGTTAGGATAATAATTTTAATGCTAATTAATTAACGTAGTCATTTCATATTCAACTAGAAAAAAGCCATAATGTTATCTTATAGCACAGTGACTGCATGTAAAATATAACCTAATAAAGCAATAATATGAGTATTATTGATACTGATTTATCTTTAGTTCTAACCTAACGATGAACAACTACTTTATATAACTATGCAATAACGAAAGAGGATTACAAGATTAGTATTACCAGTAAACATTTCTAAAGTATCTGTTATATATTTTATCAAATTTGAATTAAGATATTGCTTCCGAAAGAAACTATCTTTATTTTGATATATTTAAAACTTAAATATCCCCAGCACTTATCGATTTGAAGTTAAAAAACGGGTTTTTAATTTCTCCTCTACATTTATGTTTTTCCTATTATGGTTTTCTACTCCAGAAGGTACGATATATAATATATTTATGTGTATATGTTATTACGAAAGGAGTAAATCAAGTAAAATTTGCAAATTTCTGATCAAAATCTTTTTTTGGAATAGACAGTTGAAAATATCAGAGACTTGTACACAAAGTTCGTCGTCTATTCTTATTGTATTCGCATCACAACAATAAGGTGGTAAAACTATAATTAGCTTATCTGCGATCGAAAGTACATGCGAACGATGTTCTGCGGCGCACTGTTATAGACAATGGCGTCCGTCTTTACTTCCAGGTAGTGAAGGGTAGGTGGTCATTGTTTCAATTTTTAGATCAAGGTACAAAATTATTATCAAAGAGTATGCTTAAAGGAAAAAGAATTTTAAGGCTGGTAAACTTAATAATGTGTGCTTTCAATTTTTAGATCAAGGTACAAAATTATTATCAAAGAGTAGGCTTAAAGGAAAAAGAATTTTAAGGCTGGTAAACTTAATAATGTGTGCCTTATAATATCGGTAATATCTTATGTTTAACAAACCGTTGAAATGGTCGACAAACCAACAGGTATGAACCGTGTGCAACTCTAATACATTAGTTAGTTAATCAGTTTATTTAACTTCACATTTTCTTAATGCGGTGTGATGATTGTTATTATCATTAAAATAAAAACAGTAGACTGAATTCTCATTGAATGCTAGTAAGTAACATGGGTGGCGATTCCAATGGCTACGACAGCTACGCCGTAGAGTTGCTACGGCGTAGTAATCAAAACATTCACGCTGGTGTCATGTTCAATCTACGATTATATCTTATTTACGAGGGTTAAACTTTGGCTATTGTATTTTTTGCAGGAATATGATGTGCGCATTAGTTTTCGTTACTATTAAGAGCGCATATCGTTAGGGATACTCTTAGTATTTTAACTGTAAGACTGTGACAAGAGTCAATCTGTTGTAATTTACATTGTGCGGGATAGCAGTGTCCACAACAAAATGTGAAAGTTCAAGGACTCCAAGGCCGCGAGGTTGTTCTATAATGCACTTGTGGGAAGTAGTTCAGGAAATGAACACATCTATATTTCAAAACAAATTTACCCGGGACCTTTATGCTTAACAGTACGGATTGGATACATTTTATCCACTTATGTATCTAAGTCACTTTATCATAGGAATGTTTTCTGGCACTAGCTAAATATGGTTATCTCGCGGTAAACTAAATAATCCATAAATTTTGGAAGCACTTGTTTCCAATATGAGGCTGTAGTCCCGAGGTGGAGAAAGTTTCATGTGCCAGTGCCTAAAACAACCCTACTGCAGTATGTTCTTGTTGCAGGAGCGCTAAACACTTTAAACAATGTCTCACGTGTTATTGATGTTTTTGATACTCTTGCGGAATTCGAAAGGGTGACGCAACAAGGATTTTTGTAACTGACAAAAAGATAGTTAAGTATGTTTTATTTTTTATCTAACTTATTCTAAAGTCTAAGGAATGGTACAATCGTGATAATTACATTGTCGCATGTACTTCATACTGTAAAAGCGATGTGTATAAAAATAAATATGTGTAAACTGATTAATAAATTAAAGTTAAGGTTAAAGAAAATACATTTCACAAAATATATTTTTTTGGCTCAACCAGCTAATCTGTTCAATCGCAGTGGTAGCTGAATAGGTCTATCGACATTTTATTTTCTTCCGTTTCAGGCTTTCGTTCTCCAAACGTAAATAAATACAAAACATTAGATACAAAGAAACTAATCACTGCACTGTCGTTCCATAAGACCCTCACCCGCACCCCTAGGGCCGCGTCCTGGACGACGGCGGTTGGAGCGGGCGGCGCGGACGACGGCACCCGCGTCTTTATCAAAGTCGTACATTTGTGTGAAGCTGTTCTCGATGACAGCGGTGCGGGCGGTGCGGCGTGGCGGCGTACACCGCGCACACCGCCCGCTCCGCCCGCTCCGCCCGCCGTCGTCCAGGACGCGGCCTGAGCCCCCTGCGTGTGCGCATTCAAAAACAAATTCATTAAGTGCTCTGCGTTTGACGAGCCAAGACATTATTTGCAAGCTAAATCTAAAAGAAAATGGTTCCCCACAAGGTATTTACTCAATTTCTGTAATTTGTTTTATTTTATTTTACCGTGTTGTTGGTATCTGTACAAAGTAACAACAACACAATTTCATATGTTGAAAAATTATAGAATCCCTTTTATTATCTTTCAGAAGCAAGAACAAGGTGCCAAAGGTGATGCGCGGAAAGACAGGCCTCGTCGGGGGAGGCCGACCGGCAAGAACAGGAAGCCCTTGTCAGACGTAAGTAATCTCATGAAGTACATACAATGTGATAGAAGTTTCTCATCATCCGTGAAGAGCTGCTATTTAACTGAATTTTCTGTTTGCAGGAGGAGAAGCGTGCGCGTAACGCGCAATATGAGCGAGAGCGTCGAGAGGAGACGGCTGCGGCGATGAATGAATTAGCCGATGCTGTCGGCGGCGACCGTAATGTAAGATGACCCAATATTTTGTATGTAGAACATTTATGGAAAAATTTATAGTTCAAGAAATATAATATATTTTTATCATATTGCAGATGAGTAACCAAGAGTTACTAATTGCTGCACTCCAATTTATTAGCGAGAAGATCGGAGAAGCTAGTATAGACGACCTTAGGAGTAAAATAAATGTTATGGAGGCAGAAGGTAAATATCATTTGTATTTCATATAGTTTTGCATCACACAATACTGATCAGAACGTTTAATTAACAATCATTCTTTTATTAGTTTCACAGTTGACGCAGCAGCTCGCGCTTCAGGGCGAGACGATAGAGGAACCGATACCGCCCGAAGCATTGGACGCTCTACAACTAAGTAAGAACACTTTTATAAGTAATTCACATAAAATATTTGTTGTAAAAAATTG
The DNA here is from genome assembly GCA_963691645.1 of Pelosia muscerda. Classification (NCBI taxonomy): domain Eukaryota; kingdom Metazoa; phylum Arthropoda; class Insecta; order Lepidoptera; family Erebidae; genus Pelosia; species Pelosia muscerda. The sequence continues at coordinate 9,518,671 of OY829116.1, read as the reverse complement.
ACATTCTAACTTGGTTTCTACTTTCTTTTAGCTCCAGAGAATATGAGACTAATTTGGTCTGTAATAGATCAAATTAGAGAAGAGCACGAGACCTAAGGAGAGAATCCATGATCGATGCGCTGTCTGATTGACTTACGCTATTGTACAAGACAAGTACAGGTTTGCCAACAATTTCAACTAATATGTTCTTCGTTTATATGTATTTAGTACGAATATGATTGATTAATGTTAAATTTTCCTCTTTTCAGCAACGCGCTTGTCTTCTACATAAGGCTTTTTAAAGCCGCCTTTATCATGTACGTAAGACATTGTTCCATGTATTCAATTCTTACGAATATGGTGAACTTGGCTAAAGCCTATACATCTCTACAAGGCAGTGATGCGCAAGAACAATATACCTACGGCGGGACATTTCACAAGATTCACGTCGATTACTTTTTCAATCAAATTTTATTAATGTATTATTCTATTTTTCACATATGCCATAGAACGCATAAGTGACATTATCGAGAAGTCTTATATTTTGTATACGTTTTGATAGGCTACATTTCATATCGTTGTCTACTATTTACGAATCCTGTATATTGTTTATTGTATATATTGTGTTAATAAACTATTTCCCAGTACAATACATCTACCGCTGTCTGCTTCTGCAAGGATCACAAACCGTTCCACCCGTCACCCCCACTGCCCTGCGCTCATGGAGGACGGAGGTCATTTTGCAACCTCCATCTCCGACATGCTCACGCATCGTATCAACGCTGGGCCAGGGACTCGCTCAGGCGAGCCGGAAACTCGGTCATCACCTGCAGCCCCAAGTCATCGGTCGCATTAGCGCTAGCGTTAGCACTCAGAATTTAGCTCCCGTTGAATGCTACTGTAGTGTGTACTTAATAGAAGCAATGAATGATGCATCTCGCATATTTACCATATTTGTATATTAGGTTATAATAAAAAACAAAGAGGTAACTTGTGTGGCGGCAATCTCTCAAAGTACAAGCAGGCGGTATTATACAGTGTAAATAATGAAGCCATCATAAATGTCTTTGTTCTTTATTGCGAATGAATAAGATTCAATTAATGGTACCCACTTAGTACAGGGCCTTTGTATATTACTGTGTTCACTACATAAGAGAAAAAAGTCGGCTTGCTACCATTCAAAGACAAACAACACGTTTAGACAAAAGAGCACCACTTGGTACCTGTTGTATTTTCTACGGTTGTTCACACACATGTATAACGACATTTCTTCTAACTTACGTATGGAAGTATTTTTATGTCACATGTGTGACAGGCAATCACACGGCTCACGTAATGGAATGTGGTCACTGTGATCTATGGACGTTCGCAACACATCATATTCGTGCTGCCGACCCTGTGGAAACCTAATGCCCTTTTTAAAGAACTCCATATAGAAGTCGCTTGGAAAACCACAGCTGGAAGTTCATTCCACAGCTTGAGCGTGCGCAGATAAATAAGAAAATAATACAAGTTAGGGCAACACCCTTTAACTAATTACCTCATTATTAATTACATTCCAGTATAATTACTGATAGGCGAACTCCGATTCGTTTGAACTACCCAACCTATTTGAAATTTATTAGATTAATGACCACAGCTTCCACATCCTAACGTGTCGTTAGTCAGTTACCTGGGATACCCAATTATTTACCCAACATTATTTGTACTTGAACATTTCAAACTAGAAGTGAAAAGGGATGTTGCGTCCGCCACATACCTACTTGAAGTGTTACGTGGCACAATACACAACCCTGCTATCCTTGAGGTAGAACAGCTATGTATGTATGTGATAGAACAACTATTGTGTAAGTAATTTTGTGTTAACCTAACTGACCGTTTTGTTTTATTTAGTACTGTGCAAACCCTAGTGGTTTATAAGTGCTGATTTTAACTAAATTGTATATAATTGTTTTTATGTGATAATAAAGAAAAAAAAATGTGTACCTGACGAGTACGTAGCTAACCTGCTGGAGGGGGCGCCGTTGTCGCGCGCGCTGCGTACGCTCAATACGGTTGCTGAACAAGTTGACCTATTCTCGTGCTCACTGAACGAACTTACAAGAGTGATATTTTGTGTAATTAGTAAGGCAATTTTTCGGAAATAGCTTTATACACCTAGTTTGCAAGATTTATTTGTAAGTCTAGCTTTAAGATTTCATTTGTATACACTGTCGCATTAGGTGTTTATCTGTAATAATAGTGGTTTAAATAAATAAATCTTAGTCATAAAAAAATAATATTATAATGAATGCTAATGACATAAAAACAATATGATACTTAGCATGCAGACAGGAGAGCCAAGTTTCTATTATTCGGTTCAGCCGCTCTATTTTACTGATTAATACGTTTAATGTATAAGTTTATTAGTCATTTAAAACTAATTAACTTTCACCTTTCGCCAGTTTTACACAAACAGTTATGTGTTTTTTATGTTGTCCTGATCAGGACGTACTGGACACACACAATTTGACAAGCTATCGATTCGAAAGAAGAAGAATGTTGTCATAGATTTGTTTCCCAATCGCTTCGCTTCTAACTCAGATGCGGAATCCAAGTAGGTCTAAGTAAAACATGAGACAAGTATTTTATACACGGCTGCACCAAGCTTGCGAAGGTACCGAGGAGTTAAATGCGATGGATTACACATTACTCATGCCTCCTTCGAATTTAAGTTTTATTTACGGATCTCATAAACACGATCCTACGATGTATTCGGACGTGTGACGATTGTAAAGACGAATATAAGAACAGGTTTGCCTATATTTTCAACAAAATATCCTCCGCTTAAAATTTTAAATGACTAATCTCTTTCCTTTTTGAGTTCATCATAGGACCAGTGTTATAAAAAATCAGAGGTACAGTTCAATGTGGAACATACAATTGGCGGCCATATAATTAACGTGAAAATACACAGAAAAAATACTAAAAGACATATAAACATAATAAATACCTAGATATAGGTGTAAATTCAGACATTAAGACATAATAATATATCGGATATTGCAAATGAATACACTCATAAATGTCCCATGTTATCATATTATACCTCTTTACGAAAGACATATGATCACAGGTGATTTATAGTTACCTTATTGAAAGCACTACAGCGTCAAATGGACTCGTAAAGCCGCCGGTACCCAATTAGAAACTTCTTGCAAGTAAGTACAACTATACATTTTTGTAATCGTATATATATTATATATAATATTTAAGTGTGTATGTTATTAGTAAAGGAGCAAATCAACTTAAGTTGGCAAATTTCTATTCAAAATCTCTTTTGGAATAGACAGTTGGAAATATCGGAGATGTGTGTTTGTCGTTTGTTATTGTATTCGCATTATAACAAAAAAGGTAGTAAAACTATCATTAGCTTATCTGCGATCGCCGAAAGTACATGCGGGCGGTGTTCCACAGCGCACTGTAGACAATGGTGCCCGTTTTAACTTCAGGTAGTGAAGGGTAGGTGGTCATTGTTTCAATTTTTAGAATAAAATACAAAGTTATTATCGGAATGTAGGCTTAAAAGAAAAAGAATCTAAATGATAGTAAACTTATGAATGTGTACCTTAGGATATCGATAAGGTCTTATGTTTTAGAAACCAATAGGTACGAACCGTGTGCAACTCTGTTTCATAGTTCTAAGTTAATGAGTATATTTAACTTCACGTATTTTTAGCAGGGTGATGATTTTTGTTATTATCATTGAAATAAAAACAGTACAATGAATTCTCCTTGAATTTTAGTAAGAAACATGGGTGGCGATTCCTATGGCTACGACACCTACGCCGTAGAGCCACTACGGCGTAGGCTTCAGAAGCGGAACAATAAAGCTGATGTCATGTTCAATCTACGTTTATATCTTATTTGCGAGGGTTAAGCTTTAGTTTTAGTATTTTTTTGCAGGAATATATATTAGCCTTTTAATCCAGAAATGTTGACATTTGGCCTGGTTACAAAAATTTGTTTTTTTGGTTTAACAGTTTTTAACTGTAAACAGCTGTGTGCCTATTGGCATAGGCCTACTCCAACGCTTGCTTGAAATATGATGTGAGTTATATCAGTTTTGGTTGCTATTAGAACGTAAAGTAAAAAAAAGGGATACTGTTAGTATTTTAACAGTACAAAGTGTGGTTTGTAAGAGTCAATCTGTTGTAATGTACATTATGCAGAATTACAGTATCAACGTTGATATGTGAGAACGTTGTATAATGCACTTGCGAGAAGTAGTTCAGGAAACGAGCACATTTATCTGGAGTCTACTTGCATATAAATATTTCATGACAAATTTACCAGGTATCTTTATGTTTAAGAGTACAATTTTATCCACTTATGGATCCAACCCCCTTTATCATAGGGTTCTTGTCTGAACGCACTAACTAAATATGGTTCTCTGGTATCCTGCCGTAAATTAAATAATCCACAAATATTGGAAGCACTTGTTTCCAATATGAGGCTGTGGTGCCGAGGTGGAGAAAGTTTTATGTGCCAGTGTCTAAAACAAACCTACTGGAGTATGTTCTTGTTGTAGGAGCGCTAAACACCTTAAACAATGTCTCACGTGTTATTGATATTTTTGTATATACACTAACGGAATTCGAAAGGTGACGTTACAATGTTTGTTGTAACTGACAAAAAAGATAATATGCTTTATTTTTTATTTCACTTACTGGAAAGTCTAAGGAATTTTACAATAGTGATAACTACATTGTCGCATGACTTTATACTGTAATAGTGATGTGTATACAAATAAACATTATGTGTAAACTGATTGATAAATTACAGGTAATTGGCTTAAGTTAAGTATATTTTTGAGAGGAGAACATTCAACATAATTTTAATTCAAAAGATATGATTCCATACTTAGTCCACTAATTTGTATTTTTGTCTAACCACAATGATAACTAAATCAGTCTATCGACATTTTATTTTCCTACGTTTCAGGATTAAGTGCTCCAAACGTAAATAAATACAAAACATATTGGACACAAATAAACAGATCACCGCGCAGTCGTTCCATAAGTCCCTCACCCGCACCCCTCGAGACCGCCCTGCGTGTGCGCAGGTACCTTTCTAGGGCCTATATAAGCGGGATTCACTTTAAAATTTATTCATAACGTGCTTTGCGTTTGACGAGTCAAGTCATTTTTCGTGAACTCAATCTAAAAGAAAATGGTTTCCCACAAGGTATTTATTCAACTTCTGTACAGTGTTTTATTTTATTTTACCGTGTTGTTGGTATCTGTACAAAGTACCAACAACTAGTTCATTTGTTGAAAATTATTGAATCGATTTTATTCTCTTTCAGAAGCAAGAACAAGGTGCCAAAGGTGCTGCGCGGAAGGACAGGCCTCCTCGGGGGAGGCCGACCGGCCAGAACCGAAAGCCCTTGTCACGCGTTAGTAATCTCATGAAGTACAAATATGATGGAAGTTTCTCATCATCCGTGAAGAGCTGCTATTTAATTGAATTTCTGTTTGCAGGAGGAGAAGCGTGCGCGTAACGCTCAGTACGAGCGGGAGCGCCGGGAGGAGACGGCTGCGGCGATGGCAGAATTAGCCGATGCTGTCGGCGGCGACCGTAACGTAAGATGATACAATATTTAATATGAGGAACGTTCAATGTGGAAACATATGGCCAGCAAAAAATATTTATTGTCTTTTTGCTATATTGCAGATGAGCAACCAAGATGTGCTGGCTTCCGCGGTCAGCTACATCCAACAGAGGACCGGGGAAGGCAGTGCCAGCACCGCGGACTTGGTGCGGCGAAACGCCAGTTTGGAAGCAGAGAGTAAATATCAATTGTTTAATATAGTTATCCACAATAATAACGACTGACCAAAATCTTTAATTAACAATGACATTTTTAATAGTTTTACAGTTGTCGGAGCTCCTCGGACTTGAGAGCGAGGCGGTTCAACGGTCGGTAGATCCGATACCGGTTGAAGAACCGATATCGATCGAAGAACCGATACCGGTCGAAGAACCGATACCGGTCGAAGAGCCATTGTTACCGCCAGAATTATTGGAGGAGCTACTACTAAGTAATAACACTTTCATAAATACGTCACATACTATTATTTCATAAAGAAGTTTTCATCTAATTCTAACTTGGTATTGTTTTTGCAGATGAATCGGAGATGAATGAGATTTGGGGAGCCTTGGAACCATTATTTGAAAATGTGCTACCTCCCTTAACTTAAGTGGACTTACGGCGGAGTACAGGTTTGCCAACCATTTCAATTAATATATTGTCCTTATAAATGTGCATTTAGTATTCATTCATCACATTACATTTCTTGCGAATACTGATTAATGTAGAAAAATCTTTTTTTCAGACATATCGCCCCAAACCTCACTCATCAAGGCTTGCATAAAGCCGCCTTTATCATGTACGTAAGACATTGTTCCATATAATCAATTCTTACGAATATGGTGAACTTGGCTAAAGTCTGTACATCTCTACAAGGCAGTGGTGCACAAGCACATATATGGCGACATTTCACGAGATTCACATCATTTATTTTTTAAATATCGTTATGTGTTTTTTCTTAAACATGTGTCTATTCCTCACTAGATACTACGCGTGAGTGATATTTTTGTATACATTTTCATAGACTATATTCTATATCTGTGTTTATTATAATATAATATATTGTATGTTAATGTTTTTTATATCATAATTAGGGTTCGGTATACTTAGTGTATTTTATTGAAAACTTTTACGCCTATAGATTGTGCTTCAACATATTAAAATATATTTTCATGTCTAGATGTGTTTTAGACACTACACTGAAGATTCATGCCCATCGCCATTTCCATAATTATTTATCTTTCTGTTTCATTTTTGAATGGAAAAGAACAAAAGACTAACTATCTTCAGAGATAAGATCGCCATTAGGTTCTGTATTGTTTTCAAATCTTTAGTGTAAATATTTTTGGTGTACAATAGTTAGTGGATCGGTAGTAAGCTCCGAGAAAATATATTTGTATAAAACAAAGGTGGGATTAAATTAAAATTAGGCGTTGAAGAAATTTGTTAAAACCAGTAAGAACTACTTGTAAAGTTTTGTTTGGACATATAGTTCTAATAAAAACTGAACATGCAATTTATCAAAAATATCTGAATATTGGTATTTATGGGTAGTCATATAGTATTTATATACGGATTATTCCCAGTAGTCCCCTCTAGCTCTGTCCTCCGGGGTGACAGCTGGGAATCGTCTTCCCAGTTGTCACCGGGGTGACAATTTGTGCCGACTGTTCCCTTTGAAAGTTGGCTAGAGGGGACAAATGAGAAGTTTGTGTCTCAGTTGTCACGGGGGGGGGGGGGGACAATTGCAATTAAAAACAATCCATAAATATCTCGTTTTTTATTTCTTATGTTACATATAATCAACAGAACCTCAAAATGCTTACAACATTAAAAAAATATTAACTATAAAGTAAGTAAATAAAAATCTCAAAAAGTTATGTTAAAATAACAACATTATGTATCTAAGTACCTATTGTGAATAGTACAAATATCGTGCCACTGGTGTACACTGTACTGTTATACTGTTATGCTGTACTGTTGGACATTTTTTGGAAACAATTAGACATTAAGTGTATGTCTATAGTATAATACATAATTAGTCATTTTTGTGATTATCTGTGATTTTACGATTAATATTATTTAAAGTTAATAATCTGTGTTAAACCTGTTACAGGAAACATAAAGTTGATATTTTAATATAACTTTTATGTACTTGGGGTGAATAGGAATCCAAGGGTGAATAGAAATAAAATGGTCATTGGAATATTTTAAATAAATTCTTTTACAAAATTTTAACTAAGCCCAATAACAGATATTTCATGATTCTGTTATTACAATGAACTATACTTTGTAAAATATTGTAATGAGAACAGAATATACGTAGCATACAAGGTGTCGGCACTCGTACTGATGAGAATGAGTGGAGTGGGTCAGTGGAAGTTCATATCAAACAAGATGTTAGCGCGTGTATCTTATGCCTATAGCATGGTCCAAGAGCCAAAAGCGGCGTTGTTGGATTGAATGTAGGATTTTATTTACTCAATATTATTTAGGATCAAGTATATTAAAATATAAATGTTATTATAATATTAAAATACTTAAGCAATAAGATTAAATTCTAATTATTTTTTTTCTTATATTAATTTCAATTTTAAAATAAGGAATATTCAAAATGTGGATAGTTCATAGTATGTGGTCACGACGATTCATCGCCTATTACTAATTAGATCGGTATGCCCATAGAGTATGACATTGACAGCTACTACATTCAAGAATAGAAAATTCAAGACTTCATGTGCGGGATTTCACTGACAGCTGTCATAGGACCCAAGCTACATTTTACAAAGTATAGTCCAAATTTTCGCTTGAAAGAAAATAACTACAGGATTTAGCTGACCATTTCATTTCTATTCACCCTTCAATCTCTATCCACCCCGTTTTACCGTTAGTTAATATTTTTCTAATGTTGTAAGCATTTTGACATTTTGTTGATTCTATGTAACATAAGAATTGCAATTGTCCCCCCCCCCGTGACAACTGAGACATAAACTTCTCATTTGTCCCCTCAAGCCAACTTTCAAAGGGAACAGTCGGCACAAATTGTCACCCCGGTGACAACTGGGAAGACGATTCCCAGCTGTCACCCCGGAGGACAGAGCTAGAGGGGACTACTGGGAATAACGACTATGTACCTAAGTAATTGTGGCCGGACAAAAGATCACTTAATATGACAGATTATAGCATTTTTCAGTACACTTTTCGATATGACACAATTATATCTGTAATCATCATCATTCTCTGAACCTTTTCCCAACTCAGTGGGGGTCGGATTTCCAGTCTAACTGTGATGCGGCTGAACTTCGATATTTTCCGTGAAGCGATTGCCATCTAACCTCCACAACCAATGGTCCAATGACCAATGGCGATATTGATTGAAGATGTTGAAGCTCTATCTCTGTATGAAATTTAATCATAATCAATTTAGTAATTTAGAAAGGTAGCAGATTTACACAGATACTTTCGCAATTATAATCATACTGTATTTAGAGAAGTTACCTGTAACTGAAAGTTCTATGTTTTTAGATGAAAAGGAATGAAGAAAATCAGAAAACGTACCCATTCAAATTCAGAAGATGTTTTTTTTTTTGTTTTTTTTTAATTTTAATTTTTTACTTCACTTATTGTTGTAGCGATAACACAACAACACATAAATTAATTTAGTAAACACAGACATTAGTGTAGTTAAGTGACGTATAATAACCTTATTAGGTAATATCGTTATTTGGTCGAACGTACGTACTTAACGTAATTTACTAAATTGAACTAAATCGAACAAATAAGATCAAAGGTTGCTCAAATCGGCACTGTCTCAATATCATAGTGAACAAGCTGAGCGGAGAATTTTAATCCATAAGAACGACTCCCGAGGTAAAACGTGTCTATATCATATTCCAAGCTATAGTCTATACCTAGTTTCAATTTTCAGTGTGATTGAAACATACAAATATTTTCGTAAACTTTCACATTTGTAATATTAGCAGGATCCTATCCTGCTAATATTACAAATGACGATGAGATGACAAATGACTACGTACAGCATAACAAATGAATGATAGAAGCAATCTCCCCAATAACCCGATCTCACAGCGCATCACGAGTGCCTGGACGCTGCCCCGATTGGTTGGTACAGGGTTTTCGGTCGAAATGCCTTCCCTCGCAGTGATATCATGTACGTTTTCTTACGACACCCTTCGGATCAGTCGTCATCATCGTGGTCAGCATACTTTCTAATAATTATACTCGTTTTAGTCATATTCTGATAATGCACGTAGTATGTGTATGGGCTGTCTTTCAAGGGTAGCACTACGTATTACGATGGTGGATGAGCTCAAAATCACCAATCATAGATTATATCTAAACAATCAGCACGCGCCAGTATCTCTTTTCTCTCGCGACTTAGGTCTAAGATCCGTGCCGATAGGTATATTTGTGTCTGTCACCATTTATCCTTACGTCAATTTAATAATACGCGAGGGTATACACGTCACATTTGAATTATTTATTTGTTACTTTTTAAAGGTATTTTTTGTATCGAGATATTATAATTTTATTTTTTTTATTTAATTTTATTTTTTTGAATTAATATCCTAGTCAAGCCCTTTCATTATTTGCGGTGGCAACCATTTTGTATTTGTTTGTCATAATATATCGTATTCTACCAGTCAAGCCCTTTTATTTGACACCCATATTGAGGTACAAGTGAAAAAATATATAATCAGCCATTTTCTATCAGCGGCCATCTGGGATTGATTTTAACATAACATAACATAACATAAACTCACGCCTTTATCCCCGAAGGGTTAGGCAGAGGTGCTAGCACCCACATTTCGCCAAATGTGATGATTTTAAAATGATTTTAACCAAATATAGTAAAAAACAAAAAAAAAACTAGATCGAAATAGGTTCATCCGTTCGGGTGCTACGATGACATTCACAGACACATGAAACTTATAACAGCCCGTTGTATTTACGTCGGGGTTAAAACACACTTCGGTCGAGTCGAAGAAGTACTTTATGTTAAAGCATTACGAAAAAGTCATACAAGCATACAATAAAAACGCTAAGCTTCTCCTTTTAAAGGAAATTAAAATATGTATATTATTGACGGGGTTCACGTATACACTCACTTACCCACGGCTTAACATTCCTAACGATAGCAATAAATAGTCTGGTAAATTTAGAACAATAATAGAACTTAAATGAAATCGAGTCTTTGAATAGTTTTTTATGATATTTTCAAGAAATTTGTATTTTTAAACAATGACTTTGTAATCGTCACCTCAATGGCAGGTAGTTGGGGTTCCACAACTATAATGCGGACAGACGTCCAGGTGGTTAATGAGACGCCAAGCACAGTAATTGTAACTGATATGAAACATCTGAAGTGTAAAAAATTATTAATGAATAGTCCCTTTTTTAGTTCAGTATTTCGGATTACAATATGTATAATGAAATTTTAAATCCTATTTCCACTACACCTTCCAAATAATATTATAATTGCAAATCTGCTATAGTCAAGGTGTTTGAATGTTCGTGTTGTTCGTTATGTGCATATATGGCCAAGCAAATGAACAGTTTGGGTTTCATCCTGGTTTTTAGACTAACCTCCAGCAGGCTAGAGTTTCCGAACATGTCGTCCACCACTTGAATCTGAGACAGTCGACCCGTATGTTTCTACTAGATATTGAGAAAGCTTTTGACATCGTATGGCACGAAGGGCTATGCTAGAATCATCATGCATCTACATGCTGGAATCAACCTTGATCTTGTTGAAATCATCCAGTGCTATCTCCTGGGACGTTCCTTATATGTGAATATCAGAGGTTCTGACTATCAGAGACGCCAGCGGGGATGGTTTGAGGTAAGGCTCAAACCATCGCCACTGGCGTCTCTCAGGGTTCAATTTTGGACCCTTACTTAATTGTCTTATATATAAACAACATCCCAACACAGCGCCGTACCAATCTTGCTTGTTTTGCCAATGACACAGCATCATTCACATCATCTGAGGACCTGGATGTGGGGTAGATAGATTTAAGCTGTCACTGGACCTCTTGTAAAATTATTTTACAAGATGGAAGCTGAAATTCAACGGGAACTTAAGACTAAAGCCGTTACGTTTACTCGCCACAGGCATCCTTCCGATAGGCATCGCTCTATTGACGGCCTTATTATCCTGTAGAAGAAGTCAGTACGTTAACTTGTTATATATTTTTAATTGGTCAACGCATGTATGTAAGCTACGAGACAAAGGTGCTACTAGGGTCGTTGGTCGAAATACTCAACCATAAGAGTTGCCTTAGTGCCTAAACCAAATTGAGAATATACTCGTATTCCGTCCTCGTAAAGCCTTGCCAACCTAAGGTTATCCAGCTTGGAGTAACACCTGCAATGCACCTGCTGCTTTATAAATTTGCTAATTTTGTATTAAATATCGAGTGTTCTATTTATTGTAAAAAATAATTATTAATGTGATTTATTGTGTAAATATTGTGAATATGAATGCAAATGTCTCAGTGTATAAAGTAACACGCCATTACTATTTTATATTTCAAAGTTTCTAGAAAGTAATAGGTACCGAAACAAAAATAAAACATGTAACAAACTTTAAAAGGTAATGTGCCTGTAAATGGCTTCTACTGAAATGAACTTCTTATCTGTGTAGAGATATGTAAGTGTATTTTTTTATGTAAATAAAGATATTGAAAAAAGGTGTTAATAACTGCTTTTAATAGTTTTGATTCTTGAATTGGATTTTATTTTGTATTTACGTACGAACTTTTTAATTCCAAATGGCACCCAAAAGTAGCAGTAAAGCTTGGGACCACTTTATAGATAAAGGGGAAAGTATGGCCGAATGCAAAATTTGCAAGATTAAATTAGGTTTTATAAGCTCGGTATCCAATTTAACTCAATAAAAAAAAAGCATCCACTAATTAATTTAGTGAGAAGAGATATTATGCCTGCGCGAACTACTCAAGAGTCTTCACCTTATCAGATATTTGAACCTTATCAGATATCTGAACCTTATCAGATATCTGAACCTTATTTGATTACCTCCACCTCCGGCGTCTCTGTTTTGGGAGGCACAACATCATCAGATCATACAGGCAGGGTGCGTGTGGTACAGCCGGGTTTCAGAAATATTGCCTCATATTACATATATATTATATCCCGCGGCAGCCTATGGTATGGGTAATGGACTGCTGAGACGAGGTCTCGAGTTCGATCCCAGGTTTACTATGGCACACACCAATGACTTTTCGATGCTTTTCGAAGTTATGTGTGTATTTATCGCAGGTTTATAAGTGCCTCGGAGAGCACGTTAAGCCATCGGTCCCGGTTGCCATACAAACATCTATGGCAGTCGTTACGGGTAGTTGGAGCCCTCAAAAGTCCAACCAGCCTAACTTCGAACTTCGATATCGCCATTGGTCATTAGACCATTGGTTGTGGAGGTCAGATGGCAGTCGCTTCACGGAAAATATCGAAGTTCAGCCGCCTCACAGTTAGACTGGAAAGCCGACCCCAACTGATTGGGAAAAAGGTTCAGGGAATGATGAAATAAATAAATAAATATATATATATATATATATATATATATATAAAAGGAATGCTGTCAAGCTTAAGTCTGATATTGATCAGCTAATTATGTACCTCTTTATTATGGACTTCCAACCATTCCGTATCTGGGAAGACAAAGGGTTTCGGTAGTTGCTGCAATCTGCCTTCAATTTTTATACTATCCCCATCGTGGAATTTGGTTTCAAATAATGTTTTACTTAGCCGTTACGAAAGTTTATGGATAATAAAAATGTAAAAAATGAAGAATGAAGTAGATTCTAAACAGTTGACGTATGGACGTCTGGTACTAGTGACTCCTACATGGCCATTACTGGACATTACATTAATAAAGAAGAATGCGGTTTAAAATCCATTTAGATTGTGTTTTTCTGGGGAATTCATATACAAGTGCGAATTTAGCAAATTAAATGTTAAGTGTCACTGAAAAATGGCAAATTACACAAACAAATATATTGGCTGTCACCAACAATGGCACCAATATAAAAAAAACCGTAGAAAAAGAATAAGAATGGAAGAACTTTGGTCGCTATTCTTATACACTAAATAAACTATATGCTACAGAGATTCCTCGAAATTAGAGAAGATCAAAATCAAAATCAAAATCAAAATCAAAAATCATTTATTCTGCATAGACCAGTAAACGGCACTTACAAAACGTCAATACAAACAATATTTTATCAAATGCAAATGGACCACCGGTTCGAAACGCGGCCCCGACCTGAGAAGACTCCGGCAAGAAACTCAGCGGGCTTTTCTTTTTTTTTTGGTCTATTTACAATAGTTTACTTAGTCTAGATACAAAATTTAGCTGAGTAGCAAGTGGAGTGAACAGTTCATTTCCAGGCTTGTTTATCATCCAAATAATCCTGGATTTTATAGTAAGCTTTTTAACATAGCTTATTTTTTACTAAATTTTTAAACTTATTGATAGGCAAATCTCTAATTTCATAGGGGAGCTTATTAAAAAAGCGTATACAATTACCCTGAAAAGAATTTGAAATTTTGTGGAGTCTACTATCACAGACAACGAGATTATTTTTGTGTCTGGTATTTAGGTTATGCCTATCACAAACTCTAGGAAAGTTTGTAATATTTTTTCTAACATACATCAAGTTTTCGAATATATATTGTGAGATTACGGTAAGAATGCCTATTTCCTTAAATTTATCTCGGAGGGAGACTCTTGGGCCCAAATTATAAATGGCTCGCACAGCCCGTTTTTGAAGAACGAATATTGCATTTAGATCCGCGGAATTACCCCAAAGGAGAATTCCGTAGCTCATAATGCTGTGAAAATAGCTGAAATAAACTATTCTAGCCGTATCCACGTCTGTTAAAGTCCTTACTCTCTTTACAGCATACGAAGTCGAACTTAACCTACTGGCTATTTTTTCAATATGTGTTCCCCACTGCAGCTTAGCATCGATGCTTAAGCCTAGGAACACTGTCGATTCCACAAGGTTCAACACTTGTCCATTGAGCTGTACATTGGTTTCCACCTGTGTAACATTAGGTAGTGTAAATTTTATACATTTTGTTTTGTTACCATTAAGGCAAAGATTATTTGTACTAAACCAATGAACCACTCTTGAGATTGCGCTATTCACTTCGTCATAATTGTGTAACTGTCTTTTAATTTTAAATATTAACGAAGTATCGTCAGCAAATAAAACAATATTATTTTTATCCCCTACGTAGTAGGGGAGGTCATTAATATAAATTAAAAATAAAAATGGTCCAAGTATCGACCCCTGCGGAACGCCCATAGAAACCACAGACCCTGCTGAGCGTGTACCGTTAACGTCGACCCTCTGAATTCTATTGTTCAAATATGAAGTCAGAAGCTCGAGAGCCTTGTTCCTTATCCCATAATGTTCTAATTTCCTGATTAACGTATCATGGTGGACGCAATCGAAAGCCTTGGATAGATCACAAAAGATACCCAATGCATCATGCTTATCCTCCCAGGCCTTATAAATACAATTTAATAATTCTATTCCAGCATCAGTTGTCGAACGTCCCTTAGTAAACCCAAACTGCTTATCATGAAACAATTTGTTTTCACCAAAATGCGCCAGCATCTGCCCCAGAATTAATTTCTCAAATACTTTACTCAAGGTCGGCAACACTGAAACGGGTCGAAAATTAGAGGGGTCTGTGGCGCTGCCAGCCTTGAACAAAGGTATGACTTTGCTATGTTTCATTAAATCAGAAGGAATGATCAGTTCGCTGTCCAACTTAAGTGCTACTGCTATGACCCTTACTTCAGTAGACTGGGACATATGCGAGGGTGTTTGTGACTATATAAACTAACAAAAGTATCATTGTTGACTTACAATTACACTTTTATTAGTTTCACAGTTGTCGGAATTCCTCGCGCTTTAAAGAGAGGCGGTTCGATGATCGGTCGAACGGATACCGGTTGAAGAACCGAAAGTACCGGCAGAACTACTAGAGGAGTTGCTTCTAAGTATTAACGAGTTACGATTACGATTATGAGTATTTCGCATACTTTATTTTTTATAAAAAAGTTTCCATATTCTAACATGGATTTTTTACAGGTGAAAAGGAAAATAAGCACTAGAATCAGAGTGTTTGAAGATGTCCAACTGCCCGGACTTAAGCGAACTTACAGGACTGTAGTATAAGAAGCAGGTTTACCAACAAGTTCATTGAATCTATTACCTGTATATTCATGTATATATGTGTGCATGTTATTACTAAAGAAGTCATTCAACTACATTTGCTACTTAAAATCTCTTTTGGAATAGACAGTTTGTCGTGTCTTGTGTTTGGGTCGTTATTGTTTTCGCATTACAACAAAAAGGGTAGTAAAACTATCATTAGCTTATCTGCGATTGCCGAAAGTATATGCGGGCGATGTTTTGCAGCGCACTGTAGACAATGGCGACCGTCTTTACTTTCAGGTAGTGAAGGAAAGGTGGTCATTGTTTCAATTTTTAGAACAAGGTACGAACTCATTATTAAAGAGTATAAGACGGCTTAAGAGAAAAATAAGAAGAACCGAAATAAACTTTCGAATATGTTCCTTATGACAATCATATATATGTTTAATATTTGAAAAACTGCAAGGGTAACTAACAAGCACTAACTGTATCATACATTAGTAAGTTAATCAGTATATTTCACTCCAGGTTTCTAAGAACTCTCCTTGAATGCTAATTAGAAACAGGGTGGCGGTTACAATGGCTACGACATCTACGTTGTACAGCTGCTGCTACGGCGTAGGCAATCCATCTACGAATATATCTAATTTGGGAGGATTAACCTTCGGGTATTGTATTCTCTTATAGACATATAACGTGGGATACATTACTTTCGGTTCTCATTAAGAGCGAATATCGTCAGAGATACTGTAATATACGCTTCACTTATCATAATCAATATTTATTTGCGTAAACAGGTATAAATTATTGAATTAAAGTGGTTCAAAGCTTGGTCTTTCCGTATTCCGACAAAAAGACATGCAGATACAATTTGATATTCCAAGTAAAATACTCGTAAGTACAATCATAACTATTGTCATCCTTGTAGTTCAACAGATTAAACACCTAAAACAATGTCTCGCGTCTTATTGATATTTTTTTAAGATCAATAGCTTAGCTAGTAAGCGGGATTCTCATATCCACGACGATATGTGAAACCACTGAGTTTAAGAACACCGTGGCCACGAGGTCGTCATATAATGCACTTGAGAGAAGTAGATTGGAAACTTGCTCTATCATCTGGAATCCCCATGAAGCTAAATATAATGCCATAGTGGAGAAACTTTAAAACCAATTAACTCGGTGCCTTTATCTTTAACAGTACCGAGTGTATCAATTTTACGATGAGTATAAAAATATTATATGTGAACTGATTGATAAAATAAGGCAAGAGTTAAGTCTATTTTTGAGAAAAGACATTTAACATAACTTTAAAGCATGAGATATAAGTTTATTCTTAGCCCGCTAATCTGTATTTTTGCCTAACCACAAGGATAACTAAATCAGTGTATCGACATTTTATTTTCCTTGCGTTTCAGGATTCCGTGGTCCAAACGTAGTCGTTTCATAAGACCCTCACCTGCACCCTTCGGGAGTGCCCTCCGTGGGCGCAGGTAACTTTCTTGGGCCTATATGGGAGGCACTTTAAAATTTATTCATAACGTGCTCTGAGTTTGCGAACCAAGTCATAATTTGTTAGCTTAATCTAAAAGAAAATGGTTTACCACAAGGTATTTTTAAAATTTTTGTACATTGTTTTATTTTATTTTACCGTGTTGTTGGCATCTGTACTAAGTAGCAACAACACTAGTTCATATGTTGAAAATTATGTAATCGATTTTATTGTCTTCCTGAAACAAGAACTAGCTGCTAAACACGCTGCGCGGAAGGACAAGCCTTGCCGGGGGCAGCCGAGCGGCTAAAATAGGAAGCCCTTGTCACGCGTTAGTAATCTCATGAGTACAATGTGATAGAAGTTTCTCATCATTTATTAAGAGCTGCTATTTAATTGTATCTTCTGTTTGCAGAAGGAGAAGCTTGCGCGTAACGCGCAGTATGAGCGAGAGCGTCGGGAGGAGACGGCTGCGGCGATGAATGAATTAGCCGATGCTGTCGGCGGCGACCGTAATGTAAGATGACCCATTATTCTATATGTGGAAAATTTGTGGGAAAATATATAGTTCAAGAAATATAATAATATATTTTTGTCATATTACAGATGAGTAATCAAGATTTACTAATTGCTGTACTCCAATTTATTAGCGAGAAGATCGGAGAAGCCAGTATAGAAGACCTTAAACGTCAAAATAACATTATGGAGGCAGAAGGTAAATATCATTTGTATTTCATATAGTTTTGCATCACACAATACTGATCAGAACGTTTAATTAACAATCATTCTTTTATTAGTCTCACAGTTGTGGCAGCAGCTCGCGCTTCAGGGCGAGACGATAGAGGAACCAATACCGCCCGAAGCATTGGACGCTCTACAACTAAGTAAGAACACTTTTCTAAGTAACTCACATAAAATATTTGTTATAAAAAATTGGCAACTCATTCTAACTTGGTATCTACTTTTTTAGCTGCAGAGAATATGAGACTAATTTGGTCTGTAATAGATCAAATCAGAGAAGACCTAAGGAGGTAAATGCTATCTCTTACGCATGCATTCTCATGTTGACACAACATGTGTAGTACACTTTAGTAACACTGTTTTTGTGTTATTCACAGAATCCAAGTGCTGATCGAAGTGCGTTTTTGTGCGGGACAAGTAAACAGTCTTGCCAACAATATCAAATACTATATTCTCCGCTTACTATATATTATTCAGTATAGATATGATTGAATAATGTTAAAATTTCCTCTTTTCAGCAATCGCGCTTGTCTTCCGCAAGGGGCTTTTTTAAAGCCGCCTTTATCATGTATGTAAGATATTGTTCCATTTAATCAATTCTTACGAATATGGTGAGCTTGGCTAAAGCCTACGCATCTCTACAAGGCAGTGGTACGCAAGAACGATATACCTACTGCGGGACATTTCACAAAATTCATATCGTTTACTTTTTAAATTTCGTAGCGTTATTAGGTTGAAATATATGTGTTACTTTATCCTTCACATGTGCCATAAACACAACGTATAATTATGTGACATTATCAAGAAGAGTCTTAATTTTGTATACAACATATGATACATATATACTATAGTAAATGAAATTTTATATCAAATACTAGCCTATGCCCGCGGCTCCGCCCGCGTGGCTGTTGGTTATCGCGACCTACACGCCATCTGTGCAACATACATTTTATATTACTAATCATAACTCTGGTTTGGACCAAATCCCTTTAAATAAAAAAACTGCATCGGAATCCGTTTAGTAGTTTTTGCGTCCATCGCGTACAAACAAACATTTTACAATTATATAATGGTATAGATAGATAGATGAAATTGGACTCTTATTTGGAATAAGAGTCCTTTCTGCTCTTAACATCTACAGTTATATCATATCGAAAAATGAAGCAATGAATTGCAATAATATTAGACGATTAAACGAACTTGCAAGTGAAGTTCTATCATTATT
Source organism: Pelosia muscerda (assembly GCA_963691645.1). Lineage (NCBI taxonomy): Eukaryota > Metazoa > Arthropoda > Insecta > Lepidoptera > Erebidae > Pelosia > Pelosia muscerda. The sequence continues at coordinate 9,499,388 of OY829116.1, read as the reverse complement.
ATATGAATAGCTATATGAAACAAATATGAACTTTTAAATGCAGGTATAGCTAGATATTTATGTAGTAGTACATTTATAATATATTAATGTGTATTACATTATTTATTACTAAAGGAGCAAATCAACTTAATGTTGCAAATATCAATTTACTTTCTCTTTTGGAATAGACAGTTGAAAATATCGGAAACGTGTGTTTGTCGTTTGTTATTGTATTCGCATTATAACAAAAAAGGTAGTAAAACTATCATTAGCTTATCTGCGATCGCCGAAAGTACATGCGGGCGGTGTTCCACAGCGCACTGTAGACAATGGCGTCCGTTTTTACTTCCAGGTAGTGAAGGTAAGGTGGTCATTGTTTCAACCTTTAGAACAAAATACAACATTATTATCAAAAGCGTAAAAGAAAAAGAATCTTAATGATAGTAAACTTATGAATGACATCGGTAAGGTCTTATGTTTTAGAAACCAACAGGTACGAACCGTATGTAACTCTGTTTCTTAGTTCAAAGTTAATAAGTATATTTAACTTCACGTAATTTTAGTGCACGGTGATGATTTTTGTTATTATCATTGAAATAAAAACAGTACAATGAATTCTCCTTGAATGCTAATAAGAAACATGGGTGGCGATTCCAGCGGCTACGACACCTACGCCGTAGAGCTACTACGGCGTAGGCTTCAGAAGCGGAACATTAACGCTGAACGCCGATGTCATTCAATCTACGTTTATATCTTATTTGCGAGGGTTAAGCTTTAGTTATAGTCTTTTTTGCAGGAATATAATTAATATATTACCCTTTTAATCCAGAAATGTTGACATTTGACCTGGTTACAACAATTTTTTTTGGATTCACAGTTTTGAACTGTAAATATCTGTGTGCCTATTGGCAAAGGCCTACTCCAATGCTTGCAGAAAAATGATGTGAGTTATATTAGTTTTGGTTGCTATTAAGAGCGTAAAGTAAAAAAAGAGATACTGTTAGTATTTTAACAGTACAAAGTGTGGTTTGTAAGAGTCAATCTGTTGTAATGTACAGTAGAACTCAAAAGTGCAGTAGCAATCCTACGCAACTATAGCGTCAACATTCTAACGCTATTTGTGACCTTTTTCTTTTAAGACAAGCCAGCGTCGCCTCGTATTGCATAGTAACATTACACACACATATAAGCGCGCCGGCCGCACGCTAAACCATTTTGAGCCTTGATGTGCTAATGCACTTATGAGCTCTGACTGTACATTATGCAGGATTACAGTATCAACGTTGATATGTGAGAACGTTGTATAATGCACTTGTGAGAAGTAGTTCAGGAAACGAGCACATTTATCTGGAGTCTACTTGCATATAAATATTTCAAAACAAATTTACCAGGTATCTTTATGTTTAAGAGTACGGATTGTATACATTTTATCCACTTATGTATCCAACCCTCTTTATCATAGGGCTCTTGTCTGGCACTAACTAAATATGGTTCTCTGGTATCCTGCCGTAAATTAAATAATCCACAAATATTGGAAGCACTTGTTTCCAATATGAGGCTGTGGTGCCGAGGTGGAGAAAGTTTTATGTGCCAGTGTCTAAAACAACACCGCTGCAGTATGTTCCAGCTGTAGGAACGCTAAACACCTTAAACAATGTCTCGAGTGTTATTGATAAGTTTGTATATACACTAACGTAATTCGAAAAGTGACGTTACAAGGTTTGTTGTAACTGACAAAAAAGATTGCTTTATTTTTTATTTTACTTATTGGAAAGTCTAAGGAATTTTACAAGAGTGATAACTACATTGTCGCAATTCTTTCTTCTTTCTTTATTTTCTTTCTTTATATTTTTGAAAGGAGAACATTCGACATAAATTTATTTCAAAAGATATGATTCCATTCTTAGTCCACTAATTTGTATTTTTGTCTAACCACAAGTCTATCGACATTTTATTTTCCTACGTTTCAGGATTAAGTACTCCAAACGTAAATAAATACAAAACATATTGGACACAAATAAACAGATCACCGCATAGTCGTTCCATAAGTCCCTCACCCGCACCCCTCGGGAGCGCCCTGCGTGTGCGCAGGTACCTTTCTAGGGCCTATATAAGCGGGATTCACTTTAAAATTTATTCATAACGTGCTTTGCGTTTGACGAGTCAAGTCATTTTTCGTGAACTCAATCTAAAAGAAAATGGTTTCCCACAAGGTATTTATTCAATTTCTGTACAGTGTTTTATTTTATTTTACCGTGTTGTTGGTATCTGTACAAAGTACCAGCAACTAGTTCATTTGTTGAAAATTATTGAATCGATTTTATTCTCTTTCAGAAGCAAGAACAAGGTGCCAAAGGTGCTGCGCGGAAGGACAGGCCTCCTCGGGGGAGGCCGACCGGCCAGAACAGGAAGCCCTTGTCACGCGTTAGTAATCTCATGAAGTACAAATATGATGGAAGTTTCTCATCATCCGTGAAGAGCTGCTATTTAATTGAATTTCTGTTTGCAGGAGGAGAAGCGTGCGCGTAACGCTCAGTACGAGCGGGAGCGCCGGGAGGAGACGGCTGCGGCGATGGCAGAATTAGCCGATGCTGTCGGCGGCGACCGTAACGTAAGATGATACAATATTTAATATGAGGAACGTTCAATGTGGAAACATATGGCCATCAAAAAATATTTATTATATTTTTGCTATATTGCAGATGAGCAACCAAGATGTGCTGGCTTCCGCGGTCAGCTACATCCAACAGAGGAGCGGGGAAGGCAGTGCCAGCACCGCGGACATGGTGCGGCGAAACGCCAGTTTGGAAGCAGAGAGTAAATATCAATTGTTTAATATAGTTATCCACAATAATAACGACTGACCGAAATCTTTAATTAACAATGACATTTTTAATAGTTTTACAGTTGTCCGAGCTCCTCGGGCTTGAGAGCGAGGCGGTTCAACGGTCGGCCGACCAGGTACCGGTTGAAGAACCGATATCGACTGAAGAACCGATACCAACCGAAGAACCGATACCAACCGAAGAACCCATACCGGTCGAAGAGCCGTTATTACCGCCAGAATTATTGGAGGAGCTACTACTAAGTAATAACACTTTCATAAATACGTCACATACTATTATTTCATTAAGAAGTTTTCATCTAATTCTAACTTGGTATTGTTTTTGCAGATGAATCGGAGATGAATGAGATTTGGGGAGCCTTGGAACCATTATTTGAAAATGTGCTACCTCCCTTAACTTAAGCGGACTTACGGCGGAGTACAGGTTTGCCAACCATTTCAATTAATATATTGTCCTTATAAATGTGCATTTAGTATTCATTCATCACATTACATTTCTTGCGAATACTGATTAATGTAGAAAAATCTTTTTTTCAGACATATCGCCCCAAACCTCACTCATCAAGGCTTGCATAAAGCCGCCTTTATCATGTACGTAAGACATTGTTCCATATAATCAATTCTTACGAATATGGTGAACTTGGCTAAAGTCTATACATCTCTACAAGGCAGTGGTGCGCAAGCACATATCTGGCGACATTTCACAAGATTCACATCATTTATTTTTTAAATATCGTTATGTGTTTTTTCTTAAACATGTGTCTATTCCTCACTAGATACTACGCGTGAGTGATATTTTTGTATACATTTTCATAGACTATATAATATATCTGTGTTTAATATAATATAATATATTGTATGTTAATGTTTTTTATATCATAATTAGGGTTCGGTATACTTGGTGTATTTTATTGAAAACTTTTACGCCTTTATATTGTGCTTCAACATATTAAAATATATTTTCATGTCTAGATGCGTTTTAGACACTACACTGAAGATTCATTCCCATCGCCATTTCCATAATTATTCATCTTTCTGTTTCATTTTTGAATGTAAAAGAACAAAAGACTAACTATCTTCAGAGATAAGATCGCCATTAGGTTCTGTATTGTTTTCAAATCTTTAGTGTAAATATTTTTGGTGTACAATAGTTAGTGGGTCGGTAGTAAGCTCCAAGAAAATATATTTGTATAAAACAAAGGTGGGATTAAATTAAAATTAGGCGTTGAAGAAATTTGTTAAAACCAGTAAGAACTACTTGTAAAGTTTTGTTTGGACATATAGTTCTAATAAAAACTGAACATGCAATTTATCAAAAATATCTGAATATTGGTATTTATGGGTAGTCATATAGTATTTATAGACGACTATGTACCTAAGTAATTGTGGCCGGACAAAAGATCACTTAATATGACTATATCAACAGATTATAGCATTTTTCAGTACACTTTTCGATATGACACAATTATATCTGTAATCATCATCATTCTCTGAACCTTTTCTCAACTCAGTGGGGGTCGGATTTCCAGTCTAACTGTGATGCGGCTGAACTTCGATATTTGCCGTGAAGCGATTGCCATCTAACCTCCACAACCAATGGTCCAATGACCAATGGCGATATTGATTGAAGATGTTGAAGCTCTATCTCTGTATGAAATTTGATCATAATCAATTTAGTAATTTAGAAAGCTAGCAGATTTACACAGATACTTTCGCAATTATAATCATACTGTATTTAGAGAAGTTACCTATAATTGAAGGTTCTATGTTTTTAGATGAAAAGGAATGAAGAAAATCAGAAAACGCACCCATTCAAATTCAGAAGATGTTTTTTTTAATTTTTTTTAATTTAATTTTTTACTTCACTTATTGTTGTAGCGATAACACAACAACACATAAATTAATTTAGTAAACACAGGCATTAGTGTAGTTAAGTGACGTATAATAACCTTATTAGGTAATATCGTTATTTGGTCGAACGTACGTACTTAACATAATTTACTAAATTGAACTAAATCGAACAAATAAGATCAAAGGTTGCTCAAATCGGCACTGTCTCAATATTATAGTGAACAAGCTGAGCAGAGAATTTTAATCCATACGCACGACTCCCGGGGTAAAACGTGTCTATATCATATTCCAGGCTATAGTCTATACCTAGTACCAATTTTCAGTGTGATTGAAACATACAAACATTTTCGTAAACTTTCACATTTATAATATTAGTGGGATAGGAAGTAGGACTACGTACAGCATAACAAATGAAAGAAGACGACGCCAATCTCCGCAATAACCCGATCTCACAACGCATCACGAGTGCCTGGACGCTGCCCCAATTGGTTGGTACAGGGTTTTCGGTCGAAATCCCTTCCCTCGCAGTGAAATCATGTACGTTTTCTTACGACACCCTTCGGATCAGTCGTCATCATCGTGGTCAGCATGCTTTCTAATAAATTATACTCGTTTTAGTCATATTCTGATAATGCACGTAGTATGTGTATGGGCTGTCTTTCAAGGGTAGCACTACGTACTACGATGGTGGATGAGCTCAAAACCACCAATCCTAGATTATATCAAAACAATCAGCACGCGCCAGGATCCCTTTTCTCTCGCGACTTAGGTCTAAGATCCGTGCCGATAGGTACCTATATTTGTGTCTGTCACCATCTATTCTTACGTCAATTTAATAATACGCGAGCGTTATACACGTCACGCTTGAATTATTTATTTGTTACTTTTTAAAGGTATCTTTTGTATCGGGAGATTTTTTTTTTTTTTTAATTTAGTTTTATTTTTTGAATTAATATCCTAGTCAAGCCCTTCCATTTTATACCAAAACTGAGGGACTAATGAATATAAAATGGTAATTCGCCATTTTGCGGTGGCAACCACTTTGTATTTGTTTGTCATAATATATATTAGTAGTAGTATTCTACCAGTCAAGCCCTTTTATTTGACACCCATATTGAGGTACTAGTGAAAAAATATATAATCAGCCATTTTGTGGCAGCCGCCATCTGGGATTGATTTTAACCAAATATAGGAAAAAACAAAAAAAAAACTAGATCGAAATAGGTTCATCCGTTCGGGTGCTACGATGACACTCACAGACACATGAAACTTATAACAGCCCGTTGTATGTACGTCGGGGTTAAAAACACACTTCGGTCGTGACGAAGAAGTACTTTATGTTAAAGCATTACGAAAAAGTCATACAAGCATACAATAAAAACGCTAACCTTTTCCTTTTAAAGCAAATTATAAAAATATATTATTGACGGGGTTCACGTATGCACTCACTTACCCACGGCTTAAAATTCCTAACGATAGCAATAAATAGTCTGGTAAATTTAGAACAATAATAGAGCTTAAATGGAATCGAGAAGTCTTTGAATAGTTTTTTATGATATTTTCAAGAAATTTGTATTTTTAAACAATGACTTTGTAATCGTCACCTAAATGGCAGGTAGTTGGGGTTCCACAACTATAATGCGGACAGACGTCCAGGTGGTTAATGAGACGCCAAGCACAGTAATTGTAACTGATATGAAACATCTGAAGTGTAAAAATTATTAATGAATAGTCCCTTTTTTAGTTCAGTATTTCGGATTACAATATGTATAATGAAATTTTAAATCCTATTTCCACTACACCTTCCAAATAATATTATAATTGCCAACTCTGCTATGGTCAATGTGTTTGAATGTTTGTGTTTTTCGTTATGTGCATATATGGCCAAAAAAATGAACAGTTTGGGTTTCATCCTGGTTTTTAGACTAACCTCCAGCAGGCTAGAGTTTCCGAACATGTCGTCCACCACTTGAATCTGAGACAGTCGACCCGTATGTTTCTGCTAGATATTGAGAAAGCTTTTGACATCGTATGGCACGAAGGGTTATGCTAGAATCATCATGCATCTACATGCTGGAATCAACCTTGATCTTGTTAAAATCATCCAGTGCTATCTCCTGGGACGTTCCTTATATGTGAATATGAGAGGTTCTGACTATCAGAGACGCCAGCGGGGATGGTTTGAGGTGAGGTTCAAACCATCCTCGGTGGCTTCTTTCAGGGTTCTATTTTGGCCCCTTACTTATTTGTCTTATATATAAACGACATCCCAACACAGCGCCGTACTTATATTGCTTATTTTGCCGATGACACAGCATCATTCACATCATCTGAGGACCTAGACGTGGTGATAGATAGACTTAAGCTGTCACTGGACCTCTTGCAAGATCATTTTACAAGATGGAAGCTGAAACTCAACGAGAACTTAAGAGTAAAGTCATTATGTTTACTCGCCGCAAGCATCCTTCCGATAGGCATCTCTCTATTGACGGCCATGGTATTCCGTGGAAGAAGTCAGTACGTTAACTTGTTATATATTTTTAATTGGTCAACGCATGTAGGGAAGCTACGAGACAAAGGTGGTACTAGGGTTTAATAGGGTCGCTGGTCGAAATACTAATAAGTAATGCGATTTATTGTGAAAATATTGTCTCAGCGTATAAAGTAACATGCAATTACTATATCATACTTGAAAGTTTCTAGAAAGTAATAGGTACCGAAACAAAAATAAAACATGTAACAAACTTTAAAAGGTAATGTGCCTGTAAATGGTTTCTACTGGAATGAACTGCTTATCTGTGTAAGTAACACAGGTACAGAGATATGTAAGTGTATTTATTTTTTTATGTAAATAAAGATATTGAAAAATAGGTGGTAATAACTGCTTTTAATAGTTTTGATTTTTGAATTGGTTTTTTTTGTGTTTACGTACGAACTTTTTAATTCCAAATGCCAATCAAAAGTAGCAGCATAACTTGGCACCACTTTATAGATAAACGGGGAAAGTATGGCCGAATGCAAAATTTGCAAATTTGAATTAGGTTCTAAAAACTCGGTATCGAATTTAACCAAACATTTAAAAAAAGAAGCGTCCACAAATTAATTAAGTGAGAATATCTGAATCTTATCAGATATCTGAACCTTATCAGATATCTGAACCTTATCAGATATCTGAACCTTATCAGATATCTGAACCATATCAGATATCTGAACCTTATTTGATTCTCTCCACCTCCGGCGTCTCTACCTTGGCCGGCAAAACATCATCAGATCATACAGGCCGGGTGCATGTGGTACAGCCGGGTTCAAGAAATATTGCCTCATTTAAATATAAAAGAAATGCTGACAAGCTTAAGTCTGATAATGATAAGCTAATTATGGACCTCTTTATTATGGACTTCCGACCATTCCGTATCTGGGAAGACAAAGAATAATGCCGTAGAATAAGAATAAGAATGGAAGCACTTTGGTTGCTATTCTTATACACTAAATTATATGCTACAGAGATTCCTCGAAATTAGAGAAGGAATGATCAGTTCGCTGTCTAACTTAAGTGCTACTGCTATGACCTTCTTACTTCAGTAGACTGGGACATATGCGAGGGTGTTTGTGACTATATAAACTAATAAAAGTATAATTGTTGACTTACAATTACACTTTTATTAGTTTCACAGTTGTCGGAGTTCCTCGCGCTTTAAAGAGAGGCGGTTCGATGCTCGGTCGAACGGATACCGGTTGAAGAACCGAAAGTACCGGCAGAACTACTAGAGGAGTTGCCCCTAAGTATTAACACTTCTATGAATACTTCGCATACATTATTTTTTATGAAGAAGTTTCCATATTTTAACTTGGATTTTTTACAGGCGAAAAGGAAAATAAGAACTAGAATCAGAGTGTTCGAATATGTCCGACCGCCCAGACTTAAGCGGACTTACAAGACTGCAGTATAAGTACAAGTTTACTAACAAGTTCATTGAATCTATTACATGTATATACACATATGTATGTGTGCATGTTATTAGTAAAGGAGTCATTCAACTTCATTTGCTACTCAAAATCTCTTTTGGAATAGACAGTTGAATATATCGGAGACGTGTAACACAGTTTGTCGTGTATTGTGTTTGTGTCCTTATTGTATTCGCATTACAACAAAAAGGGTAGTAAAACTATCATTAGCTTATCTGCGATTGTCGAAAGTATATGCGGGCGATGTTTTGCAGCGCACTGTAGACAATGGCGACCGTCTTTACTTTCAGGTAGTGAAGGAAAGGTGGTCATTGTTTCAATTTTTAGAACAAGGTACGAACTCATTATTAAAGAGTATAAGACGGCTTAAGAGAAAAATAAGAAGAACCGAAATAAACTTTCGAATATGTTCCTTATGACAATCATAAATATGTTTAATATTTGAGAAACTGCAAGGGTAACCAACAAGCACTAACTGTATCATACATTAGTAAGTTAAGCAGTATATTTCACTATAGGTTTCAAAGAATTCTCCTTAAATGCTAATTAGAAACAGGGTGGCGGTTCCAATGGCTACGACATCTACGTTGTACAGCTGCTGCTACGGCGTAGGCAATTCATTCTAACTAGCATAATGTTCAATCTACGAATATATCTAATTTGGGAGGATTAACCTTCGGGTATTGTATTCTCTTATAGACATATGATTTTAGATACATTACTACACAGATACATTACTTTCGGTTCTTATTAAGAGCGGATATCGTCAGAGATACTGGCAATATACGCTGCACTTATCATAATTAATATTTATTTGCGTAAACAGGTATAAATTATTGAATTAAAGTGGTTCAAAGCTTGCTCTTTCCGTATTCCGACAAAAAGGCATGCAGATACAATTTGATATTCAAAGTAAAATACTCGTAAGTACAATCATAACTAATGTCATCCTTGTAGTTCAACCGATTAAACACCTGAAACAATGTCTCGCGTGTTATTGATATTTTTTAAGATCAATAGCTTAGCTAGTAAGCTGGATTTCGTATCCCCGACGATATGTGAAACCACTGAGTTTAAGAACACCGTGGCCACGAGGTCGTCATATAATGCACTTGAGAGAAGTAGATTGGAAACTTGCTCTATCATCTGGAATCCCCATGAAGCTAAATATAATGCCATAGTGGAGAAACTTTAAAACCAATTAACTCGGTGCCTTTATCTTTAACAGTACCGAGTGTATCAATTTTACGATGAGTATAAAAATATTATATGTGAACTGATTGATAAAATAAGGCAAGAGTTAAGTCTATTTTTGAGAAAAGACATTTAACATAACTTTAAAGCATGAGATATAAGTTTATTCTTAGCCCGCTAATCTGTATTTTTGCCTAACCACAAGGATAACTAAATCAGTATATCGACATTTTATTTTCCTTGCGTTTCAGGATTCCGTGGTCCAAACGTAGTCGTTTCATAAGACCCTCACCTGCACCCTTCGGGAGTGCCCTCCGTGGGCGCAGGTAACTTTCTTGGGCCTATATGGGAGGCACTTTAAAATTTATTCATAACGTGCTCTGAGTTTGCGAACCAAGTCATAATTTGTTAGCTTAATCTAAAAGAAAATGGTTTACCTCAAGGTATTTTTAAAATTTCTGTACATTGTTTTATTTTATTTTACCGTGTTGTTGGCATCTGTACTAAGTAGCAACAACACTAGTTCATATGTTGAAAATTATGTAATCGATTTTATTGTCTTCCTGAATCAAGAACTAGCTGCTAAACACGCTGCGCGGAAGGACAAGCCTCGCCGGGGGCAGCCGACCGGTCAAAATAGGAAGCCCTTGTCACGCGTTAGTAATCTCATGAGTATAATGTGATAGAAGTTTTTCATCATTTATTAAGAGCTGCTATTTAATTGTATCTTCTGTTTGCAGAAGGAGAAGCTTGCGCGTAACGCGCAGTATGAGCGAGAGCGTCGGGAGGAGACGGCTGCGGCGATGAATGAATTAGACGATGCTGTCGGCGGCGACCGTAATGTAAGATGACCCATTATTCTATATGTGGAAAATTTGTCGGAAAATATATAGTTCAAGAAATATAATAATATATTTTTGTCATATTACAGATGAGTAATCAAGATTTACTAATTGCTGTACTCCAATTTATTAGCGAGAAGATCGGAGAAGCCAGTATAGAAGACCTTGAACGTCAAAATAACATTATGGAGGCAGAAGGTAAATATCATTTGTATTTCATATAGTTTTGCATCACACAATACTGATCAGAACGTTTAATTAACAATCATTCTTTTATTAGTCTCACAGTTGTCGCAGCAGCTCGCGCTTCAGGGCGAGACGATAGAGGAACCAATACCGCCCGAAGCATTGGACGCTCTACAACTAAGTAAGAACACTTTTTTAAGTAATTCACATAAAATATTTGTTATAAAAAATTGGCAACTCATCCTAACTTGGTATCTACTTTTTTAGCTGCAGAGAATATGAGACTAATTTGGTCTGTAATAGATCAAATCAGAGAAGAACACGAGACCTAAGGAGGTAAATGCTATCTCTTACGCATGCATTCTCATGTTGACACAACATGTGTAGTACACTTTAGTAACACTGTTTTTGTGTTATTCACAGAATCCAAGTGCTGATCGAAGTGCATTTTTGTGCGGGACAAGTAAACAGTCTTGCCAACAATTTCAAATACTATATTCTCCGCTTACTATATATTATTCAGTATAGATATGATTGAATAATGTTAAAATTTCCTCTTTTCAGCAATCGTGCTTGTCTTCCGCAAGGGGCTTTTTTAAAGCCGCCTTTATCATGTATGTAAGATATTGTTCCATTTAATCAATTCTTACGAATATGGTGAGCTTGGCTAAAGCCTACGCATCTCTACAAGGCAGTGGTACGCAAGAACGATATACCTACTGTGGGACATTTCACAAAATTCATATCGTTTACTTTTTAAATTTCGTAGCGTTATTAGGTTGAAATATATGTGTTACTTTATCCTTCACATGTGCCATAAACACAACGTATAATTATGTGACATTATCAAGAAGAGTCTTAATTTTGTATACAACATATGATACATATATACTATAGTAAATGAAATTTTATATCAAATACTAGCCTATGCCCGCGGCTCCGCCCGCGTGGCTGTTGGTTATCGCGACCTACACGCCATCTGTGCAACATACATTTTATATTACTAATCATAACTCTGGTTTGGACCAAATCCCTTCAAATAAAAAAACTGCATCGGAATCCGTTTAGTAGTTTTTGCGTCCATCGCGTACAAACAAACATTTTACAATTATATAATGGTATAGATAGATAGATGAAATTGGACTCTTATTTGGAATAAGAGTCCTTTCTGCTCTTAACATCTACAGTTATATCATATCGAAAAATGAAGCAATGAATTGCAATAATATTAGACGATTAAACGAACTTGCAAGTGAAGTTCTATCATTACAGATGATACATGAATAGCTATATGAAACAAATATGAACTTTTAAATGCAGGTATAGCTAGATATTTATGTAGTAGTACATTTATAATATATTAATGTGTATTACATTATTTATTACTAAAGGAGCAAATCAACTTAATGTTGCAAATATCAATTTACTTTCTCTTTTGGAATAGACAGTTGAAAATATCGGAGACGTGTGTTTGTCGTTTGTTATTGTATTCGCATTATAACAAAAAAGGTAGTAAAACTATCATTAGCTTATCTGCGATCGCCGAAAGTACATGCGGGCGGTGTTCCAAAGCGCACTGTAGACAATGGCGTCCGTTTTTACTTCCAGGTAGTGAAGGTAAGGTGGTCATTGTTTCAACCTTTAGAACAAAATACAACATTATTATCAAAAGCGTAAAAGAAAAAGAATCTTAATGATAGTAAACTTATGAATGACATCGGTAAGGTCTTATGTTTTAGAAACCAACAGGTACGAACCGTATGTAACTCTGTTTCTTAGTTCAAAGTTAATAAGTATATTTAACTTCACGTAATTTTAGTGCACGGTGATGATTTTTGTTATTATCATTGAAATAAAAACAGTACAATGAATTCTCCTTGAATGCTAGTAAGAAACATGGGTGGCGATTCCAGCGGCTACGACACCTACGCCGTAGAGCTACTACGGCGTAGGCTTCAGAAGCGGAACATTAACGCTGAACGCCGATGTCATTCAATCTACGTTTATATCTTATTTGCGAGGGTTAAGCTTTAGTTATAGTCTTTTTTGCAGGAATATAATTAATATATTAGCCTTTTAATCCAGAAATGTTGACATTTGACCTGGTTACAACAATTTTTTTTTGGATTTACAGTTTAGAACTGTAAATATCTGTGTGCCTATTGGCAAAGGCCTACTCCAAAGCTTGCAGGAATATGATGTGAGTTATATTAGTTTTGGTTGCTATTAAGAGCGTAAAGTAATAAAAGGGATACTGTTAGTATTTTAACAGTACAAAGTGTGGTTTGTAAGAGTCAATCTGTTGTAATGTACATTATGCAGAATTACAGTATCAACGTTGATATGTGAGAACGTTGTATAATGCACTTGCGAGAAGTAGTTCAGGAAACGAGCACATTTATCTGGAGTCTACTTGCATATAAATATTTCAAAACAAATTTACCAGGTATCTTATGTTTAAGAGTACGGATTGTATACATTTTATCCACTTATGTATTCAACCCCCTTTATCATAAGGCTCTTGTCTGGCACTAACTAAATATGGTTCTCTGGTATCCTGCCGTAAATTAAATAATCCACAAATATTGGAAGCACTTGTTTCCAATATGAGGCTGTGGTGCCGAGGTGGAGAAAGTTTTATGTGCCAGTGTCTAAAACAACCCCACTGCAGTATGTTCCAGTTGTAGGAGCGCTAAACACCTTAAACAATGTCTCACGTGTTATTGATATTTTTGTTTTTACACTAACGGAATTCGAAAGGTGACGTTACAATGTTTGTTGTAACTGACAAAAAAGATAATATGCTTTATTTGTTATTTCACTTACTGGAAAGTCTAAGGAATTTTACAATAGTGATAACTACATTGTCGCAATGGCTTCATACTGTAATAGTGATGTGTTTACAAATAAACATTATGTGTAAACTGATTGATAAATTGCAGGTAATTGGCTAAAGTTAAGTATATTTTTGAGAGGAGAACATTCAACATAATTCAATTCAAAAGATATGATTCCATTCTTAGTCCACTAATTTGTATTTTTGTCTAACAGCAATGATAACTAAATCAGTCTATCGACATTTTATTTTCCTACGTTTCAGGATTAAGTGATCCAAACGTAAATAAATACAAAACATATTGGACACAAATAAACAGATCACCGCACAGTCGTTCCATAACTCCCTCACCCGCACCCCTCGGGAGCGCCCTGCGTGTGCGCAGGTACCTTTCTAGGGCCTATATAAGCGGGATTGACTTTAAAATTTATTCATAACGTGCTTTGCGTTTGACGAGTCAAGTCATTTTTCGTGAACTCAATCTAAAAGAAAATGGTTTCCCACAAGGTATTTATTCAATTTCTGTACATTGTTTTATTTTATTTTACCGTGTTGTTGGTATCTGTACAAAGTACCAGCAACTAGTTCATTTGTTGAAAATTATTGAATCGATTTTATTCTCTTTCAGAAGCAAGAACAAGGTGCCAAAGGTGCTGCGCGGAAGGACAGGCCTCCTAGGGGGAGGCCGACCGGCCAGAACCGAAAGCCCTTGTCACGCGTTAGTAATCTCATGAAGTACAAATATGATGGAAGTTTCTCATCATCCGTGAAGAGCTGCTATTTAATTGAATTTCTGTTTGCAGGAGGAGAAGCGTGCGCGTAACGCTCAGTACGAGCGGGAGCGCCGGGAGGAGACGGCTGCGGCGATGGCAGAATTAGCCGATGCTGTCGGCGGCGACCGTAACGTAAGATGATACAATATTTAATATGAGGAACGTTCAATGTGGAAACATATGGCCATCAAAAAATATTTATTATATTTTTGCTATATTGCAGATGAGCAACCAAGATGTGCTGGCTTCCGCGGTCAGCTACATCCAACAGAGGACCGGGGAAGGCAGTGCCAGCACCGCGGACTTGGTGCGGCGAAACGCCAGTTTGGAAGCAGAGAGTAAATATCAATTGTTTAATATAGTTATCCACAATAATAACGACTGACCGAAATCTTTAATTAACAATGACATTTTTAATAGTTTTACAGTTGTCGGAGCTCCTCGGGCTTGAGAGCGAGGCGGTTCAACGGTCGGTCGACCAGGTACCGGTTGAAGAACCGATATCGACTGAAGAACCGATACCAACCGAAGAACCGATACCAACCGAAGAACCCATACCGGTTGAAGAGCCGTTATTACCGCCAGAATTATTGGAGGAGCTACTACTAAGTAATAACACTTTCATAAATACGTCACATACTATTATTTCATTAAGAAGTTTTCATCTAATTCTAACTTGGTATTGTTTTTGCAGATGAATCGGAGATGAATGAGATTTGGGGAGCCTTGGAACCATTATTTGAAAATGTGCTACCTCCCTTAACTTAAGCGGACTTACGGCGGAGTACAGGTTTGCCAACCATTTCAATTAATATATTGTCCTTATAAATGTGCATTTAGTATTCATTCATCACATTACATTTCTTGCGAATACTGATTAATGTAGAAAAATCTTTTTTTCAGACATATCGCCCCAAACCTCACTCATCAAGGCTTGCATAAAGCCGCCTTTATCATGTACGTAAGACATTGTTCCATATAATCAATTCTTACGAATATGGTGAACTTGGCTAAAGTCTATACATCTCTACAAGGCAGTGGTGCGCAAGCACATATCTGGCGACATTTCACAAGATTCACATCATTTATTTTTTAAATATCGTTATGTGTTTTTTCTTAAACATGTGTCTATTCCTCACTAGATACTACGCGTGAGTGATATTTTTGTATACATTTTCATAGACTATTTTCTATATCTGTGTTTAATATAATATAATATATTGTATGTTAATGTTTTTTATATCATAATTAGGGTTCGGTATACTTGGTGTATTTTATTGAAAACTTTTACGCCTTTATATTGTGCTTCAACATATTAAAATATATTTTCATGTCTAGATGCGTTTTAGACACTACACTGAAGATTCATTCCCATCGCCATTTCCATAATTATTTATCTTTCTGTTTCATTTTTGAATGTAAAAGAACAAAAGACTAACTATCTTCAGAGATAAGATCGCCATTAGGTTCTGTATTGTTTTCAAATCTTTAGTGTAAATATTTTTGGTGTACACAAGACAACAACGATAGCCTGTCTAGTGATATAAGTATTATACAGATCTTTATATTGATTTTGGCAAGCAGAAAAGGTCACCAGTGTTCGACATGTATGTGTGTGTAACAATAACTCGTTTCCTCACTCACACACACCTACACACTTGCAAATTACAATTGATTCAAAACCATTCGTATTTATTTATCTTCAATCATCAGTTTACATTTTCTTCAATAATAGTACTCATAAAATTCTTATTACTACTATATGAACGTGGTTTTTGATATCTTGTTAGTAAGCCTTTGTGACCCCGGGGTTTACAGATACGCTTTTGTAAAGTTTAAACATCGTAAGGTTTTGAGTTCGATTCCCAGTCGAATTTTACTTTTTGAACTTTTAATATTTGTTTTTGTATATCTTTATGTTAATTATTTACCTATTAAGGGAATGTTTAGGTAACATCACAAAAGTATCTTGATATTTTAGTTATAATTTTATAGCAACTTAAATCAGTAGTATTTTTATTATTACTGAGCGAGTATTGTTGCACACACATGATTGCATGAATGTTTCTCGTATGTATTGGAATTTATGCTACCCTCATTCTCATGATTAAAATAACATGATAATTTTAATTTTATCTGTCAACAATTGGATTCGTTGTGCTTTCCACACGGTTAATAACAACTTTTTTATTTATAAAAATGAATCAACAACTTACAACTATTATGAGAGCGCATATTATTACTTTGCATGAGTAAAATATTTCAATACATGAAATATCTCGAAAATTGAACATATCGGTAAGTAGTATTTTCTACAATTTATTATTATGAAAGTTATTTGATTTTATAATCCTGGATAATCTATTATTTCTTCCAATATTAATAATGAACAAAAATATATAAGTAGATAAATTTTACAGAATTTTAACAAGGAATTTTATTACTTTATTTTCATTACAGATGGAAGCTGTGCAGCAGTGGGTGCGCCGATATGGCGATTCAGGCACCATAGACCGTCTTCAGCCTGGCCCCAAAGCCTTTGCCTACACCGATGCGTGTTCTTTGCATAAAGAGGTGGTGGAAAAACATATAGGTAGAAAACCCCTTTATGTCCACCCGTGTTATGACCACCAAACACCATGTTACATTGCAAACCGTAAGGAACCATCTTCGGGCGGCTGGGATCAAATGCCGCAGACCGGCAAGAAAAATTTTGATGTCGGATCTTCATCGTCGAAGTAGGTTAAGTTTTGTCAGGGACTATTTAAATTTTGACTGGTGCAACAATATAGTAATATTTAGTGACGAAAAATGTTTTAAATCAGACAAGGATAGACGCAAAATTTTATGGAGAAAAGCAGGTGAGCGATATTGCCAAAAAATATTCTACCGTGCAGGTCTAGTGGTCATATTACTTTAGGGTACTGGAGTTGGATGTCCTCTTATTATTATTATCTCTGTTTAATTACATTGTAAGTCTGTATTTTAGTGGTTTCAATTATACTTAGGTATATATACTCCGGTATAGATAACTTGGAATAATTAAAACCTATATACTTATACCTATATACCTATTATATACTATATACTTATACCTATATACCTATTATATACTATATACTTATACCTATATACTTACTATCTAGGCAAATTTAAGCAAATAAATGACTATTATTACTATTTATAATAAAAGTTGGAATATGTTGCGCCATTTCTTCGCACTAGTGCCTAGGAACTAAAAGATGTAGGTAATTATGTGGCATCATTTTGACAAATAAAGAAATTGAACTGTAAATAAGTGAGTGATGTTATTGTTAACGAAATGAGAAGTTATTATATTTGCATATAGTATAATTTCTAAACGTTAACATGGTGATTCACTACACTTTAGTTACTGAAAGTTAATTAGTTTACCTGCGTCCATACTTGTCTGATTTAAACATCCAGAAGGATAATATTGAATAACCTATTCATTATATAAAGAATGTTTAATGTATAAACCTAAACGTATTGCACTCGGCTACGCCCGCTTGGATTTCAATTATCCCGCACAATAGTATATGACTATTCTTAGGTCTACTAAATAAATAAATAACTAAATAAATAAATAAATAAATAAATGATGTTGTTTTATTTTCCATATTATTATTATTTTTGAGATTACGGAACACTTAGTATAAAAGTCGACTGTATGGTTCTTTAATATCACAAACAAAATAAAGAACTAAAATAAAACTATTAATTAATCAGACCGCCTATATCAATATAGCTGAGGTTCGAACTCGCAACCTTCGCATTGCCATTACGCCTATAATACCACTCAACTACGTGAGCCTGTGCTGTAATGGTGAAATTTACCTTCTCATTCGATGGCAGGAAAATCACTCACTAACACATATTCAATCGTTCACAATTCACTGGCACACATAAACACAAAAACGCACACATATGTGACTTCAAAGAAATGAGTTATTGTTATTGATATTGACTGTTCTCACACATATGTAAAACATACGGGTGCTTCTTCCACTTGACTCAAATCATAAATAGATTGTATTAGATGGTTAGGCTATCATTTTTGCTTTGTGTACAATAGTTAGTGGGTCGGTAGTAAGCTCCCAGAAAATATATTTGTATAAAACAAAGGTGGGATTAAATTAAAATTAGGCGTTGAAGAAATTTGTTAAAACCAGTAAGAACTACTTGTAAAGTTTTGTTTGGACATATAGTTCTAATAAAAACTGAACATGCAATTTATCAAAAATATCTGAATATTGGTATTTATGGGTAGTCATATAGTATTTATAGACGACTATGTACCTAAGTAATTGTGGCCGGACAAAAGATCACTTAATATGACTATATCAACAGATTATAGCATTTTTCAGTACACTTTTCGATATGACACAATTATATCTGTAATCATCATCATTCTCTGAACCTTTTCTCAACTCAGTGGGGGTCGGATTTCCAGTCTAACTGTGATGCGGCTGAACTTCGATATTTGCCGTGAAGCGATTGCCATCTAACCTCCACAACCAATGGTCCAATGACCAATGGCGATATTGATTGAAGATGTTGAAGCTCTATCTCTGTATGAAATTTGATCATAATCAATTTAGTAATTTAGAAAGCTAGCAGATTTACACAGATACTTTCGCAATTATAATCATACTGTATTTAGAGAAGTTACCTATAATTGAAGGTTCTATGTTTTTAGATGAAAAGGAATGAAGAAAATCAGAAAACGCACCCATTCAAATTCAGAAGATGTTTTTTTTAATTTTTTTTAATTTAATTTTTTACTTCACTTATTGTTGTAGCGATAACACAACAACACATAAATTAATTTAGTAAACACAGGCATTAGTGTAGTTAAGTGACGTATAATAACCTTATTAGGTAATATCGTTATTTGGTCGAACGTACGTACTTAACATAATTTACTAAATTGAACTAAATCGAACAAATAAGATCAAAGGTTGCTCAAATCGGCACTGTCTCAATATTATAGTGAACAAGCTGAGCAGAGAATTTTAATCCATACGCACGACTCCCGGGGTAAAACGTGTCTATATCATATTCCAGGCTATAGTCTATACCTAGTACCAATTTTCAGTGTGATTGAAACATACAAACATTTTCGTAAACTTTCACATTTATAATATTAGTGGGATAGGAAGTAGGACTACGTACAGCATAACAAATGAAAGAAGACGACGCCAATCTCCGCAATAACCCGATCTCACAACGCATCACGAGTGCCTGGACGCTGCCCCAATTGGTTGGTACAGGGTTTTCGGTCGAAATCCCTTCCCTCGCAGTGAAATCATGTACGTTTTCTTACGACACCCTTCGGATCAGTCGTCATCATCGTGGTCAGCATGCTTTCTAATAAATTATACTCGTTTTAGTCATATTCTGATAATGCACGTAGTATGTGTATGGGCTGTCTTTCAAGGGCAGCACTACGTACTACGATGGTGGATGAGCTCAAAACCACCAATCCTAGATTATATCAAAACAATCAGCACGCGCCAGGATCCCTTTTCTCTCGCGACTTAGGTCTAAGATCCGTGCCGATAGGTACCTATATTTGTGTCTGTCACCATCTATTCTTACGTCAATTTAATAATACGCGAGCGTTATACACGTCACGCTTGAATTATTTATTTGTTACTTTTTAAAGGTATCTTTTGTATCGGGAGATTTTTTTTTTTTTTTAATTTAGTTTTATTTTTTGAATTAATATCCTAGTCAAGCCCTTTCATTTTATACCCATACTGAGGGACTAATGAATATAAAATGGTAATTCGCCATTTTGCGGTGGCAACCACTTTGTATTTGTTTGTCATAATATATCGTATTCTACCAGTCAAGCCCTTTTATTTGACACCCATATTGAGGTACTAGTGAAAAAATATATAATCAGCCATTTTGTGGCAGCGGCCATCTGGGATTGATTTTAACCAAATATAGGAAAAAACAAAAAAAAACTAGATCGAAATAGGTTCATCCGTTCGGGTGCTACGATGACATTCACAGACACATGAAACTTATAACAGCCCGTTGTATTTACGTCGGGGTTAAAACACACTTCGGTCGAGTCGAAGAAGTACTTTATGTTAAAGCATTACGAAAAAGTCATACAAGCATACAATAAAAACGCTAAGCTTCTTCTTTTAAAGGAAATTAAAATATGTATATTATTGACGGGGTTCACGTATACACTCACTTACCCACGGCTTAACATTCCTAACGATAGCAATAAATAGTCTGGTAAATTTAGAACAATAATAGAGCTTAAATGGAATCGAGAAGTCTTTGAATAGTTTTTTATGATATTTTCAAGAAATTTGTATTTTTAAACAATGACTTTGTAATCGTCACCTAAATGGCAGGTAGTTGGGGTTCCACAACTATAATGCGGGCAGACGTCCAGGTGGTTAATGAGACGCCAAGCACAGTAATTGTAACTGATATGAAACATCTGAAGTGTAAAAAAATATTAATGGATAGTCCCTTTTTTAGTTCAGTATTTCGGATTACAATATGTATAATGAAATTTTAAATCCTATTTCCACTACACCTTCCAAATAATATTATAATTGCCAATCTGCTATGGTCAAGGTGTTTGAATGTTTGTGTTGTTCGTTATGTGCATATATGGCCAAGCAAATGAACAGTTTGGGTTTCATCCTGGTTTTTAGACTAACCTCCAGCAGGCTAGAGTTTCCGAACATGTCGTCTACCACTTGAATCTGAGACAGTCGACCCGTATGTTTCTACTAGATATTGAGAAAGCTTTTGACATCGTATGGCACGAAGGGCTATGCTAGAATCATCATGCATCTACATGCTGGAATCAACCTTGATCTTGTTAAAATCATCCAGTGCTATCTCCTGGGACGTTCCTTATATGTGAATATCAGAGGTTCTGACTATCAGAGACGCCAGCGGGGATGGTTTGAGGTAAGGCTCAAACCATCGCCACTGGCGTCTCTCAGGGTTCAATTTTGGCCCCTTACTTAATTGTCTTATATATAAACGACATCCCAACACAGCACCGTACCAATCTTGCTTGTTTTGATGACACAGCATCATTCACATCATCTGAGGACCTGGATGTGGGGTAGATAGATTTAAGCTGTCACTGGACCTCTTGTAAAATTATTTTACAAGATGGAAGCTGAAATTCAACGGGAACTTAAGACTAAAGCCGTTACGTTTACTCGCCACAGGCATCCTTCCGATAGGCATCGCTCTATTGACGGTCTTATTATCCCGTAGAAGAAGTCAGTACGTTAACTTGTTATATATTTTTAATTGGTCAACGCATGTATGTAAGCTACGAGACAAAGGTGCTACTACGGTCGTTGGTCGAAATACTCAACCATAAGAGTTGCCTTAGTGCCTAAACCAAATTGAGAATATACTCGTATTCCGTCCTCGTAAAGCCTTGCCAACCTAAGGTTATCCAGCTTGGAGTAACACCTGCAATGCACTTGCTGCTTTATAAATTTGCTAATTTTGTATTAAATATCGAGTGTTCTATTTATTGTAAAAAATAATTATTAATGTGATTTATTGTGTAAATATTGTGAATATGAATGCAAATGTCTCAGTGTATAAAGTAACACGCCATTACTATTTTATATTTCAAAGTTTCTAGAAAGTAATAGGTACCGAAACAAAAATAAAACATGTAACAAACTTTAAAAGGTAATGTGCCTGTAAATGGCTTCTACTGAAATGAACTTCTTATCTGTGTAGAGATATGTAAGTGTATTTTTTTATGTAAATAAAGATATTGAAAAAAGGTGTTAATAACTGCTTTTAATAGTTTTGATTCTTGAATTGGATTTTATTTTGTATTTACGTACGAACTTTTTAATTCCAAATGGCACCCAAAAGTAGCAGTAAAGCTTGGGACCACTTTATAGATAAAGGGGAAAGTATGGCCGAATGCAAAATTTGCAAGATTAAATTAGGTTTTATAAGCCATTGGTTGTGGAGGTCAGATAGCAGTCGCTTCACGGAAAATATCGAAGTTCAGCCGCATCACAGTTAGACTGGAAAGCCGACCCCAACTGATTGGGAAAAAGGTTC
Source organism: Pelosia muscerda (assembly GCA_963691645.1). Taxonomy (NCBI): domain Eukaryota; kingdom Metazoa; phylum Arthropoda; class Insecta; order Lepidoptera; family Erebidae; genus Pelosia; species Pelosia muscerda. The sequence goes on along the minus strand of OY829116.1, from coordinate 9,476,807 downwards.
AGGGAATGATGAAATAAATATATATATATATATATATATATATATATATATATATATATATATATATATATATATATATATATATATATATATATATATATATATATATATATATATATATATATATATATATATATATATATATATATATATATATATATATATATATATAAAAAAGGAATGCTGTCAAGCTTAAGTCTGATATTGATCAGCTAATTATGTACCTCTTTATTATGGACTTCCAACCATTCCGTATCTGAGAAGACAAAGGGTTTCGGTAGTTGCTGCAATCTGCCTTCAATTTTTATACTATCCCCATCGTGGAATTTGGTTTCAAATAATGTTTTACTTAGCCGTTACGAAAGTTTATGGATAATAAAAATGTAAAAAATGAAGAATGAAGTAGATTCTAAACAGTTGACGTATGGACGTCTGGTACTAGTGACTCCTACATGGCCATTACTGGACATTACATTAATAAAGAAGAATGCGGTTTAAAATCCATTTAGATTGTGTTTTTCTGGGGAATTCATATACAAGTGCGAATTTAGCAAATTAAATGTTAAGTGTCACTGAAAAATGGAAAATTACACAAACAAATATATTGGCTGTCACCAACAATGGCACCAATATAAAAAAAAACCGTAGAAAAAGAATAAGAATGGAAGAACTTTGGTCGCTATTCTTATACACTAAATAAACTATATGCTACAGAGATTCCTCGAAATTAGAGAAGGAATGATCAGTTCGCTGTCCAACTTAAGTGCTACTGCTATGACCCTTACTTCAGTAGACTGGGACATATGCGAGGGTGTTTGTGACTATATAAACTAACAAAAGTATCATTGTTGACTTACAATGATACTTTTATTAGGTTCACAGTTGTCGGAGTTCCGTGCGATTTAAAGAGAGGCGGTTCGATGCTCGGTCGAACGGATACCGGTTAAAGAACCGAAAGTACCGGCAGAACTACTAGAGGAGTTGCCCCTAAGTATTAACGAGTTACGATTATGATTATGAGTATTTCGTATACTTTAATTTTTATAAAGAAGTTTCCATATTTTAACTTGGATTTTTTACAGGTGAAAAGGAAAATAAGCACTAGAATCAGAGTGTTCGAAGATACAACGATAAGAGACTATAGTATAAGTACAGGTTTACCAACAAGTTCATTGAATGTATTACATGTATGTATGTGTTTACACTTGCTTTAGTTTTGTTTTATTTTGTTTAGATCTTTAAGTTCAAAAACGATGTAAAAATTGTTTATGAATAAATGAATAATAATAATAATAATGTGAATGTTATTACTAAAGGAGTCATTCAACTTCATTTGCTACTCAAAATCTCTTTTGGAATAGACAGTTGAATATATCGGAGACGTGTGATACAGTTTGTCGTGTATTGTGTTTGTGTCCTTATTGTATTCGCATTACAACAAAAAGGGTAGTAAAACTATCATTAGCTTATCTGCGATTGCCGAAAGTATATGCGGGCGATGTTTTGCAGCGCACTGTAGACAATGGCGACCGTCTTTACTTTCAGGTAATGAAGGAAAGGTGGTCATTGTATCAATTTTTAGAACAAGGTACGAAATTATTATTAAAGCGTATAAGATGACTTAAGGGAAAAATAAAAAAAATCGAAATAAACTTTCGAATGTGTTCGTTATGACAATCATAAATATGTTTAATGTTTGAAAAACTGCAAGGGTCGCGTCGTCGTGAGAAACCAACAGGCGCTAACTGTATCACACATTAGTAAGTTAATCAGTATATTTAACTCCAGGTTTCCAAGAATTCTCCTTGAATGCTAATTAGAAACAGGGTGGCGGTTCCAATGGCTACGACATCTACGTTGTACAGCTGCTGCTACGGCGTAGGCAATTCATTCTAACTAGCATAATGTTCAATCTACGAATATATCTAATTTGGGAGGATTAACCTTCGGGTATTGTATTCTCTTATAGACATATGATTTTAGATACATTACTACACAGATACATTACTTTCGGTTCTTATTAAGAGCGGATATCGTCAGAGATACTGGCAATATACGCTGCACTTATCATAATTAATATTTATTTGCGTAAACAGGTATAAATTATTGAATTAAAGTGGTTCAAAGCTTGCTCTTTCCGTATTCCGACAAAAAGGCATGCAGATACAATTTGATATTCGAAGTAAAATACTCGTAAGTACAATCATAACTAATGTCATCCTTGTAGTTCAACCGATTAAACACCTGAAACAATGTCTCGCGTGTTATTGATATTTTTTAAGATCAATAGCTTAGCTAGTAAGCGGGATTGTCGTATCCACGACGATATGTGAAACCACTGAGTTTAAGAACACCGTGGCCACGAAGTCGTCATATAATGCACTTGAGAGAAGTAGATTGGAAACTTGCTTTATCATCTGGAATCCCCATGAAGCTAAATATAATGCCATAGTGGAGAAACTTTAAAACCAACCAATCCGGTGCCTTTATCTTTAACAGCACCGAGTGTATCAATTTTACGATGTGTATAAAAATATTATATGTGAACTGATTGATAAAATAAGGCTAGAGTTAAGTCTATTTTTGAGAAAAAGACATTTAACATAATTTTAAAGCATGAGATATAATTTTATTCTTAGCCCGCTAATCCGTATTTTTGCCTAACCACAAGGATAACTAAATCAGTGTATCGACATTTTATTTTCCTTGCGTTTCAGGATTCCGTGGTCTAAACGTAGTCGTTTCATAAGTCCCTCACCTGCACCCTTCGGGAGTGCCCTGCGTGGGCGCAGGTAACTTTCTTGGGCCTATATGGGAGGCACTTTAAAATTTATTCATAACGTGCTCTGAGTTTGCGAACCAAGTCATAATTTGCTAGCTTAATCTAAAAGAAAATGGTTTCCCACAAGGTATTTTTAAAATTTTTGTACATTGTTTTATTTTATTTTACCGTGTTGTTGGCATCTGTACTAAGTAGCAACAACACTAGTTCATATTATGTTGAAAATTATGTAATCGATTTTATTGTCTTCCTGAAACAAGAACCAGCTGCTAAACACGCTGCGCGGAAGGACAGGCCTCGCCGGGGGCGGCCAAAATAGGAAGCCCTTGTCACGCGTCAGTAATCTCATGAGTACAATGTGATAGAAGTTTCTCATCATTTATTAAGAGCTGCTATTTAATTGTATCTTCTGTTTGCAGAAGGAGAAGCGTGCGCGTAACGCGCAGTATGAGCGAGAGCGTCGAGAAGAGACGGCTGCGGCGAGGAATGAATTAGCCGATGCTGTCGGCGGCGACCGTAATGTAAGATGACCCATTATTCTATATATGAAAAAATTGTGGAAAAATATGTAATTCAAGTAATCTAATAATATATTTTTGTCATATTGCAGATGAGTAATCAAGACTTGCTAATTGCTGCACTCCAATTTATTAGCGAGAAGATCGGAGAAGCCAGTATAGACGACCTTAAACGTCGAAATAACATTATGGAGGCAGAAGGTAAATATCATTTGTAATTCATATAGTTTTGCATCACACAATACTGATGAGAACGTTTAATTAACAATCATTCTTTTATTAGTCTCACAGTTGTCGCAGCAGCTCGCGCTTCAGGGCGAGACGATAGAGGAACCGATACCGCCCGAAGCATTGGACGCTCTACAACTAAGTAAGAACACTTTTCTAAGTAATTCACATAAAATATTTGTTATAAAAAATTGGCAACTCATTCTAACTTGGTATCTACTTTTTTAGCTCCAGAGAATATGAGACTAATTTGGTCTGTAATGGATCAAATTAGAGAAGAACACGAGGCCTCAGGAGGTAAATGCTATCTTTTACGCATGCATTCTCATGTTGACATAATATGTGTAGTACATTTTAGTAACACTGTTTTTGTGTCATTTACAGAATCCACAGTTGATGCGCTGCGCTGTGCTGATCGAAGTGCGATTGTGCAGGACAAGTAAACAGGTTTGCCAACAATTTCAAATTCTATATTCTCCGCTTACATGTGTATTCAGTACGAATATAATTGAACTGTTAAAATTTTCTCTTTTCAGCAAATCGTCGCTTATACAACAATACCGCACAACTAAATTTTGACAAGTTTTCAGGAGACACAAATAACTGTTTTAATTGTTTTCAATATAACGTTCATGTGTAGCAAATTCGAAAATTTATTTAAATTGGCTATATTTTTACTTTTATATGTCATTGATGTAATTATTTATGGCTGTAGAACTACTCGTTGGACTTGTGCGGTTTAAGTTCGACAAAACAAAGACTTCTGCGGTATTAAACATTTTTATTATTCATATTTTAAAGGAACAAAAATAGAATCTTACAACGTTTTATGTTTACTTTATTGTTTAAGGCAGGACATCTCATTGACAGCAAGCACATCTTCTCATTGAAGGCTGAATATTCCGTCAAAACCGCGAACCGCTTGAGGCCTTAATATCTCGTCAACAGCAAGAACTTGCTTCTGTTGGAGGGTTGATATTTTACTTACACACGCGACATATTTTATTTTACTTAACAACTTACAGCGAGAACTTCTTCCGTCTGGGAACTAGAAATTATACCAGCAGTAAGAGTCTTTGAATTGAAAGCTTGATACCTTGTCAGCAACAAGACCTTCTTCTGGTTGGGGTATTATCCTCTCGCATACAGCGAGTTCGAGTTCTTTGGTTGGAATGATCATTTACTGAATTACCGTCCGTACATTTGTATGAAGAGCTATCTATTGTGTTTAATAATCCAGTGGTCCACATGGCATACCAGTGGTGGTTCTTTGGAAATATGCAGCGGAGTTGTCTCCAATGCTCATGCGGCTGTACCGACTCTCCTATATTTCGGGTACAGTGCTGATGGCGTGGAAAAAGATTCGCCTCTTTCCACGCCATCAGCACATGCATCAGCAGTACAGCCGATTCCCAAGAAGGGAGATCGCTCAGATCCAGCCAACTATCGACCCATAGCCGTCACCTCAGTGTTGTGCAAGGTTTTCGAGCACCTCAGTAACACACAACTCATGCGTCACCTAGAGGATCACTCTCTAATTAATGACCAGCAATATGGTTTCAGACCGAAACAGTCAACGGGTGATCTTCTGGCGTATGTAACCTTTGGGGTGAAGCTATGGACAAGCATGGTGAGTCAATGGCTATTAGCCTGGACATCGCCAAAGCTTTCGATAGAGTCTGACACAAATCGCTTTTTTCCAAACTACCAGCCTTTGGTCTACCTCCTAGACTGTGCATTCTTTGTAAAGGACGAGCTTTGGAGTTCCTGTAGGTCCTGCGGCCAAGCAGTCTGATATAGCGGAAAAAAGGCAGTTTCTTGTCACTGGGCTTGACCGGTTCCTCAATCACATTTCCCAATGGGTATCTGAGAACCTGGTCGAGTTCAGTGCCAATAAGACGCAGACATGTGCGTTTACAGCAAAGACATCTTCTTTCCTTCCTCCTCCCACTCTTCAGAGCACGCCACTGCCATTACAGGATAACCCCAATATACTCGGTATGGATGTTCGCCGCAAACTGCACAACACGAACTATATCGAGAGCATCAGCTTCGAAAGCTTCGTGTAAACTCGGGAGTCCTGAACAGCGTGAGACGTTTATCCTATCACAGCAAATTAATTGAGTTAGCGTACCTTTTGTGTATATCAGAAGAAGTAGACTTGTTGATAAAATCAGTCAAAATTAAATAAAAAAAAAGTTTATTTGCAGCGCGGCCTCACTACGATACGAGTTAGTATGGCGAAGTGACGACTTGTGCGGTTGTAAACTCATTCGACGACTTGCGCGGTGCCGTTTCTATTGAATAAAGTGCTGTTATTGGCTAATTTCGGAATTTTAAATTACGCTATCGGATGCGGAATGAAAAGATCTATCCAATGACGTATAAAACATCATATGGCCATTTTTCGACTTACGCGGTATTGTTGTATAAGCGACGAAATGAGCTTGTTCTCTGCAAAAGGCTTTTTTAAAGCCGCCTTTATCATGTACGTAAGATATTGTTCCATTTAATCAATTCTTACGAATATGGTGAACTTGGCTAAAGCCTACACATCTCTACAAAGCAGTGGTGCGCAAGAACTATATATCTACTACGGGACATTTCACGAGATTCACGTCGTTTACTTTTTCAATTTCGTAGCGTTATTATGTCGAAATAAATGTGTTACTCTATCCTTCACATGTGCCATGAACACAACGCATATGTGACATTATCTAGAAGTCTTATTTTTTGTATACATTTTGATAGGCTATGTTTCATATTGTTGTCTAATATATACGAAACCTGTATATCGTTTATTGTATATATTGTGTTAATAAACTTATTGTACAGTACATTACATCTACCGCGGCCTGCTTCTGCAAGGGTGACAAACAGCTCCACCAGTCACCCCCACCGGCCATCGCTCATGGAGGCCGGAGGTTATTCTTCAACCTCAATCTCCGACACGCTCGCGCATCTTGTCATCGCCAGGAGCAAGGCAGCGACCCAGAGAACTCCCACTTCAAGGCCACTACTAGGACTTACTACAATACTTTTGATCGCTACTAAAAGCGCAAGTTTGCAACAGTCAATCTATTGTAATTTACATTATGCAAGATTGCAGTATCCACGACGATATGTGAAACCAGTGAGTTCAAGGACTCTGTGGCCGCGAGGTCGTTGTATAATGCACTTGGGAGAAGTATTTTAGAAAACGAATACATCTATCTGAAATCTCCATGAATAAAAATATTTCAAAACAAATTGACCTGGTACCTTTATGTTTTGATACACTAAGAAAATAATAATATGATTGTTTTATTTAATAAGTATTAATTGTTTGAGAGAATAAAAATATTTTTATTTTATGTTATTTTATTATATATTATTTAACAGTTCAGATTGTATACAACCTTCTTTATCATAGGCATCTTGTGGCAATGGCTAAATATGGTTAACTGGTATCCCGCGGTAAATTAAATAAACCACAAATTGGAAGCACAGGGACCTCTGCTGGTCAGTATCTAAAATAATCCAGCAGCAGTATACTCCTCTCATACGAGCGCTAAACACTGTTATTGATATATAACAAGGTTTAGCGAGATAACGTTTCATTGATATTTTTTATGATCAATGCTAGCTAGGCGGGTTTGCAGTATCCACGACGATACGTGGAACCAGTGACTTCACAGACACCATGGCTTCGAGGTAGTCATATAATGCACTTGAGAAAAGTAGATTGGAAACGAGCGTTATAATCGGGAATCCCCATGAAGCTAAATATAATTCCATGGTGAAGAAAATTGAAAACCAATTTACCTGGTGCCTTTATCTTTAACAGTACGAAGTGTATCCATTTTGCGTACTTATGTGTCCAACCCTGCAGCTGGAGGTAATGCCTAATCCGGCCCTGGCTAAATATGATTTCCTGGTATTCGGCGGTAAATTAATTAATGTACAAATTTTGGAATCACTTGTTTCCAATTTAAGGCTGTGCAGAGGTGGAGAAAGTTCAATGACCCAGTTGCTAAGACAACCCTGCTACAGTATGTTCCTGTTTTTCAAACACTAAACACCTTAAACAATGTCTCACGTGTTATTGATATTATTGTATATACAGTAACGGAATTTGAAAGGGTGACGCTACGAGGTTGGTTGTAACTGGCAAAAAGATATTTTTAAATTTCTATTTCAATAATTGTGAAGTTTAAGAAATTGTACAAAAGTGAATGATATCTACATTGTTGCGTTGACTTCATACTGTATTAACGATGTGTATGAAGAAAATCATAAGTAAACTAATTGATAAAAAAGTCAAGTGTACATTCAGCATATATTGAGAAGTAGCCCCAATGAGAATTAGCTCTAATGAGAAGTAGCCCCAATGAGAAGTAGCTCTAATGAGAAGTAGCCCCAATGAGAAGTAGCCTAAGTGAGAAGTAGCCCAGAAGAGAAGTAGCCCAAGAGAGAAGTAGCCCTAATCAGAAGTATATGAGAAGTTGCCATAATGAGAAGTAGTCCATTGGCGAGTCGGTTGCCATAAGGAGAATTAGCCCTAATCCGCCTAAACCATCTAAATTCACGAGATATGATATTCTTAGCCCGCTGATTTGTATTTTTGCCTAGTCGCAATGGTAACTAAATCGGTTTACATTTTATTTTTCTTCCGACTAATACAAAAATACAAAATTTGGACACAAATAAACTGATCACCGTACAGTCGTTCCATAAGTCCCTCACCCGCACCCCTCGAGAGCGCCCTGCGGGTGCGCAGGTAATTTTCTGGGGCCCATATAAGCGGGAGGCACTTTAAAATTTATTCATTACGTGCTCTGCGTTAGACGAGCCAAGTAACTTTTTGTGAGCTTATTCTAGAAGATTGAAATTGAAAATTCATCGTAGAAATGGTTTCCCCCAAGGTATTTAATTAATTTCTGTACATTAGAATAGTATAGAACTTATTAGAAATATATCTTGTAAATATGTCTCTATAGAAACATACCTTGTAAATATGTCTCTATAGAATCATATTTTGTAAGTATCTTTTTGAAATTATTAAATCGATTTTATTATTTTTCAGAAGCAAGAACAAGCTGCCCAAGGCGCTGCGCGGAAGGACAGGCCTCGTCGTGGGAGGCCAACCGGCCAGAATAGAACGCCCTTATCAAGCGTTAGTTATCTCATGAGTACAATGTGATAGAAGTTTCTCATCATTCATAAAGAGCTGCTATTTAATTGTATCTTCTGTTTGCAGGAGGAGAAGCGTGCGCGTAACGCGCAATATGAGCGAGAGCGTCGGGAGGAGACGGCTGCGGCAATGAACGAACTAGCCGATGCTGTCGGCGGCGACCGTAATGTAAGTGACCCATTATTCTATATGTGGAAAATTTGTGGAAAAATATGTAGTTCAAGAAATCTAATATATTTTTGTCATATTGCAGATGAGTAATCAAGATTTGCTAATTGCTGTACTCCAATTTATTAGCGAGAAGATCGGAGAAGCCAGCATAGAAGACCTTGAACGTCAAAATAACATTATGGAGGCACAAGGTAAATATCATTTGTATTTCATATAGTTTTGCATCACACAATACTGATCAGAACGTTTAATTAACCATCATTCTTTTATTAGTCTCACAGTTGTCGCAGCAGCTCGCGCTTCAGGGCGAGACGATAGAGGAACCGATACCGCCCGAAGCATTGGACGCTCTACAACTCAGTAAGAACACTTTTCTAAGTAATTCGCATGAAATATTTGTTATAAAAAATTGGCATCTTATTCTAACTTGGTATCTACTTTTTCAGCTCCAGAGAATATGAGACTAATTTGGTCTGTAATAGATCAAATTAGAGAAGAACACGAGGCCTCAGGAGGTAAATGCTATCTCTTACGCATGCATTCTCATGTTGACATAATATGTGTAGTACATTTTAGTAACACTGTTTTTGTGTCATTTACAGAATCCACAGTTGATGCGCTGCGCTGTGCTGATCGAAGTGCGATTGTGCAGGACAAGTAAACAGGTTTGCCAACAATTTCAAATTCTATATTCTCCGCTTACATGTGTATTCAGTACGAATATAATTGAATAATGTTAAAATTTTCTCTTTTCAGCAAATGCGCTTGTTATCTGCAAAAGGCTTTTTTAAAGCCGCCTTTATCATGTACGTAAGATATTGTTCCATTTAATCAATTCTTACGAATATGGTGAACTTGGCTAAAGCCTACACATCTCTACAAGGCAGTGGTGCGCAAGAACTATATATCTACCACGGGACATTTCACGAGATTCACGTCGTTTACTTTTTGAATTTCGTAGCGTTATTATGTCGAAATAAATGTGTTACTCTATCCTTCACATGTGCCATGAACACAACGCATATGTGACATTATCTAGAAGTCTTATTTTTTGTATACATTTTGATAGGCTACATTTCATATTGTTGTCTAATATATACGAAACCTGTATATCGTTTATTGTATATATTGTGTTAATAAACTTATTGTACAGTACATTACATCTACCGCGGCCTGCTTCTGCAAGGGTGACAAACAGCTCCACCAGTCACCCCCACCGGCCATCGCTCATGGAGGACGGAGGTTATTCTTCAACCTCAATCTCCGACACGCTCGCGTATCGTGTCATCGTGTCGGTAGCAAGGCGGCGAGCTAGAGAACTTCCACCTCTAGGCCACTACTAGGACCCGCTTAGACATCTCCAACGACGGGCACTCGATCGCATTACAGTGATAACACGCGGACTTCGGCTCCCTCTGGATTCTACTGGAGATGGTGTACTTAATAAATATTTAACTTCAAGCATGAATGATATTACAAAGCTATGAATGACTGCATTTCGCATTTTTACCGTATTTGCATATTAGGTAATAATAAAAAACAAAGAGGTAACTTGTGTGTCGGCATCTCTTTGAGTATATGCAGGCCGTTTTTCACGGTGCAAATAATACGGCCGACATAAATGTCTTTGTTCTAAATTCCGAATGAATATGAAACAATGTTACATTCGCAGATGGTCGCAAATTCCGTGAAACTATTTATAGTGCCCAAGTAGGCTTTTATCTATTGCCGTATTCACTACTTAAGAGATAAAAGTCATCTTGATAACATTCAAAGACAAACAACTCATAAAGACAAAAGAGAATCACTTGGTACCTGTTGCATTTTCTACGGTTGTACGGTTGTACAGACGTACTATCGACATTTCTTCTAACGTATAGTAGTATTTTTTATACCACATAAGTAGTAGGCAAGCACATGCCCCACGTGATGGAAAGTGGTCACTGTGCCTATGGTCGTTCGCAACATATGATATTTGTGCTGCCAGCCCTGTAGAAACCCATTGCTCTTCTTAAAGAACTCCATAACGTAAGTCTCTTGGAAAAAGCACAGCAGCGAGTTAATTCCACAGCTTGAGCGTACGCGTATAAATTAAAGAGTAATACGAATTGGGGCAACACTCTTTAACCAATTATCCCATTATAAATCACTCTTAGAAATTATTAACGAACTTCGATCACCATTTCACAAAAATTTGCAAACCTATTTGAAATGTATTAGATTAATGATCACGGCTTTTACATCCAAACGATGCGTCTTAGCCAGAAATAATTAAGAATATAATGAGTGCTAATTGCAAATAAACAATATATACTCAACATGCAGACAGAAGAGCCAATAAACTATTACGGGTACGTTTGGCCGCTCTATTTAACCGATTAATACGTTTGATGTATATATTTATTACCAGCCATTTGAAACTAACTTAACTTCACTCTTCTCCAGTTATACACTAACAGTTGAGTGTTTTTCATGATCAGAACATGCTAGGCAGTCACTATTTGATGAGCTACCGATACAAAAGAAGAAGAATATTGTTATAGCTTAGTTTCCTTATCATTCCGGTTCTAATCCAGTTGCCTGATCCGAGTAAGGTGAACAAAAGGCGTGGGGAAAGTATTTAATACACGGCTGGACCATGCGTGCGAGGGTGCTGAGGAAGTACATGCAATGGATTACACATGCCTCCTTCGAATGTGTATTTCATTTACAGAATCCATAACCATGATCCTACGATATACGCGGACGAGTGACAATTGTAAGGAAGAAAATAAGTACAAGTTTGCCAATAGTTTCAAATATATTCCCCACTTATGTGTGTAAAATATTAAATGAAAAGAAATGTCTTTACTGCTCACCATAGGACAAGTTAAAAACATACTTAAAGACATAAAGAAACGCTGGATTCTGCAACAGAACTGTTCTAAATAATGATGAATTTGCACGAGCAGTCTGCCCAAATTCAAAAACTCAATAGCCAATAATTTTGTTACAGGTATACTTAGTTTAAGATTAATTATAAAAGTAAACCAAGATACAAGTATTTTTGCAAATGTCTTGCAAATACATCCTAGTGTATATTGTGTGCAAAATTTGATACACTTATACCAAAATAAATGAACATTTATATTTAATAAGAAATTGAACTCTTATCTGAAACTTTCAGCTCTTAACATCTACAGTTATATCATATCGAAAAGTGAAGCAATGAATTACAATAATATATGATTCAACGAACTTACAAGAGTTCTATCATTCTTATATGAATAGCTATATGAACAAATATTGAACTTTTAAATGCAGGTATAGCTATATATTTATGTAGTAGTATACTTATAATATATTAATATTTATATATTTGTTATTATTAAAGGAGCAAATTCACTTATTTTGTGCAAATTTTTATTTACTTTCTATTTTGGAATAGACAGTTGAAAATATCGGAGACGTGTGCACAGAGTTTGTCGTGTATCCCTATTGTATTCGCATTACAACAAAAAAAGTAGTAAAACTATCATTAGCTTATCTGCGATTGCCGAAAGTACATACAGGCGACGTGCCACAGCGCTCTTATAGTAGACAATAGGGTCCGTCTTTACTTCCAGGTAGTGAAGGGTAGGTGGTCATTGTTTAAATTTTTAGAACAAGGTACAACATTATTATCTAAGAGTAGACTTAAAGGAAAAAGAATCGCAATGATGGTAAACTGATGAATGTGCCTATACCAATGTCACAATCGGTGATGTGTCTTATGTTTCAGAAGCGGTTGACATGTTTTAGAAACCAACAGGTACGAACCGTGTGCAACTCTCACACATTAGTAAGTTACTCAGTATATTTAACTCCACATTTTCTTAGTGTGGAGTGATGATTTTTGTTATTATTATTACGATAAAAAATTAACCTACGCCGTAGAGCTGCTACGGCGTAGGCATCGGAATCTGAACATGCGAGGGTGAAGCTTTGGTTATTGTATAACTTTGCAGGAATATGATGTGGGTTACATTAGTTTTGGTCGCTACTAAAAGCGCAAGTTTGCAAGAGTCAATCTACTGTAATTTACATTATGCAAGATTGCAGTATCCAGGACGATATGTGAAACCAGTGAGTTCAAGGACTCCGTGGCCACGGGTTCGTTGTATAATGCACTTCAGAGAAGTATTTTAGAAAACGATTACATCTATCTGAAATCTCCATGAATAAAAATATTTCAAAACTAATTTACCCGGTACCTTTATGTTTTGATACACCAAGAAAATAATAATATTTTTGTTTTATTTAATAAGTATTAATTGTTTGAGAGAATAAAAATATTTTTATTTTATTCGGATTGTATACGATCTTCTGTATCATAGGCATCTTGTCTAGCAATGGCTAAATATGGTTACTTGTTTTCCCGCGGGAAATTAAATAAACCACAAATTGGAAGCACAGGGACCTCTGCTGGTCAGTACCTAAAATAATCCTGCAGCAGTATACTCCTCTCATACGAGCGCTAAACACTGTTATTGATAATATAACATAGTATAAGTAGCGAGATAACGTGTTATTGATATTTTTTATGATCAATGCTAGCTAAGCGGGTTTGCAGTATCCACGACGATACGTGGAACCATTGACTTCACATACACCATGGCTTCGAGGTCGTCATATAGTGCACTTGAGAAAAAGTAGATTGGAAACGAGCGTTATAATCGGGAATCCCCATGAAGCTAAATATAATTCCATGGTGAAGAAACTTGAAAACCAATTTACCTGGTGCCTTTATCTTTAACAGTACGAAGTGTATCCATTTTGCGTACTTATGTGTCCAACCCTGGAGCTGGAGGTAAGGCCTAATCCGGCCCTGGCTAAATATGATTTCCTGGTATTCGACGGTAAATGAATTAATGTACAAATTTTGGAATCACTTGTTTCCAATTTAAGGCTGTGGTGCAGAGGTGGAGAAAGTTCAATGACCCAGTGGCTAAAACAACACTGCTACAATATGTTCCTGTTTTTCAAACACTAAACACCTTAAACAATGTGTCACGTGTTATTGATATTATTGCATATTCAGTAGCGGAATTCGAAAGGGTGACGCTACAAGGTTGGTTGTAACTGACGAAAAGATATTTTTTAATTTATATATTGCAATAATTGTAAAGTTTAAGAAATTGTACAAAAGTGAATGATATCTACATTGTTGCGTTGACTTCATACTGTAATGACGATGTGTATGAAGAAAATCATATATAAACTAAGTGATAAAAAAGTCAAGTGTACATTCAACATATAATGAGAAGTAGCCCCAATGAGAATTAGCTCTAATGAGAAGTAGCCCCAATGAGAAGTAGCTCTAATGAGAAGTAGCTCCAATGAGAAGTAGCCGAAGTGAGAAGTAGCCCAAGTGAGAAGTAGAGAGCAGTAGCCCTAATCAGAAGTAGCCAATATGAGAAATGGCCATAATGAGAAGTAGTCCATTAGCGAGTCTGTTGCCATAATGAGAATTAGCCCTAATGCGCCTAAACCATCTAAAGGTAAATTCACAGGATATAATATTCTAAGCCCACTGATTTGTATTTCTGCCTAATCGCAATGGTAACTAAATCGGTTTACATTTTATTTTCTTTCCGATTAATACAAAAGTACACAATTTGGACACAAAGAAACTGATCACCGTACAGTCGTTCCATAAGTCCCTCACCCGCACCCCTCGAGAGCGCCCTGCGGGTGCGCAGGTAATTTTCTGGGGCCCATATAAGCGGGAGGCACTTTAAAATTTATTCATTACGTGCTCTGCGTTTGACGAGCCAAGTAACTTTTTGTGAGCTTATTCTAGAAGATTGAAATTAAAAATTCATCGTAGAAATGGTTTCCCCCAAGGTATTTAATTAATTTCTGTACATTAGAATAGAATAGAACTTATTAGAAACATGTCTTATTTGAAATTAATAAATCGATTTTGTTATTTTCCAGAAGCAAGAACAAGCTGCCCAACGCGCTGCGCGGAAGGACAGGCCTCGTCGTGGGAGGCCGACCGGCCAGAATAGAACGCCCTTATCAAGCGTTAGTTATCTCATGAGTACAATGTGATAGAAGTTGCTCATCATTCATAAAGAGCTGCTATTTAATTGTATCTTCTGTTTGCAGGAGGAGAAGCGTGCGCGTAACGCGCAATATGAGCGAGAGCGTCGGGAGGAGACGGCTGCGGCGATGAACGAACTAGCCGATGCTGTCGGCGGCGACCGTAATGTAAGATGACCCATTATTCTATATGTGGAAAATTTGTGGAAAAATAGGTAGTTCAAGAAATCTAATATATTTTTGTCATATTGCAGATGAGTAATCAAGATTTGCTAATTGCTGTGCTCCAATTTATTAGCGAGAAGATCGGAGAAGCCAGTATCGAAGACCTTGAACGTCAAAATAACATTATGGAGGCACAAGGTAAATATCATTTGTATTTCATATAGTTTTGCATCACACAATACTGATCAGAACGTTTAATTAACAATCATTCTTTATTAGTCTCACAGTTGTCGCAGCAGCTCGCGCTTCAGGGCGAGACGATAGAGGAACCGATACCGCCCGAAGCATTGGACGCTCTACAACTAAGTAAGAACACTTTTCTAAGTAATTCGCATGAAATATTTGTTATAAAAAATTGGCATCTTATTCTAACTTGGTATCTACTTTTTCAGCGCCAGAGAATATGAGACTAATTTGGTCTGTAATAGATCAAATTAGAGAAGAACACGAGGCCTCAGGAGGTAAATGCTATCTCTTACGCATGCATTCTCATGTTGACATAATATGTGTAGTACATTTTAGTAACACTGTTTTTGTGTCATTTACAGAATCCACAGTTGATGCGCTGCGCTGTGCTGATCGAAGTGCGATTGTGCAGGACAAGTAAACAGGTTTGCCAACAATTTCAAATTCTATATTCTCCGCTTACATGTGTATTCAGTACGAATATAATTGAATAATGTTAAAATTTTCTCTTTTCAGCAAATGCGCTTGTTATCTGCAAAAGGCTTTTTTAAAGCCGCCTTTATCATGTACGTAAGATATTGTTCCATTTAATCAATTCTTACGAATATGGTGAACTTGGCTAAAGCCTACACATCTCTACAAGGCAGTGGTGCGCAAGAACTATATATCTACCACGGGACATTTCACGAGATTCACGTCGTTTACTTTTTCAATTTCGTAGCGTTATTATGTCGAAATAAATGTGTTACTCTATCCTTCACATGTGCCATAAACACAACGCATATGTGACATTATCTAGAAGTCTTATTTTTTGTATACATTTTGATAGGCTACATTTCATATTGTTGTCTAATATATACGAAACCTGTATATCGTTTATTGTATATATTGTGTTAATAAACTTATTGTACAATACATTACATCTACCGTGGCCTGCTTCTGCAAGAGTGACAAACAACTCCACCAATCACCCCCACCGGCCATCGCTCATGGAGGACGGAGGTTATTCTGCAACCTCAATCTCCGACACGCTTGCGCAACGTATCATCGCCCGGAGCAAGGCAGCGAGCCAGAGAACTTTCACCTCTAGGTCACTACTAGGACCCGCTTAGACATCTCTAACGACGGGTACTCGATCGCATTGCAGTGATAACACGCGGACTTTGGCACCCTCTGGATTCTATTGAAGATGGTGTACTTATTAGATATTTAACTTTAAGCATGAATTACAAAGCAATGAATGACTGCATCTCGCATTTTTACCGTATTTGCATATTAGGTAATAATAAAAAACAAAGAGGTACAATAACTTGTGTGTCGGCATCTCTTTGAGTATATGCAGGCTGTTTTTACGGTGCAAATAATGCAGCTGACATAAATGTCTTTGTCCTAAGTTCCGAATGAATATGAAACAATGTTATATTCGCAGATGGTCGCAAATTCTGTAAAACTATTTATAGTGCCCACATAGTGTAGGGCTTTTATCTATTGCTGTGTTCACTACATAAGAGATAAAGTCGGCTTGATAACATTCAAAGACAAACAACTCATAAAGACAAAAGAGAATCACTGGGTACCTGTTGCATTTTCTACGGTAGTACGGTTGTACAGAGGTACTATCGACATTTCTTCTAACTAACGTATAGTAGTACTTTATTTAGAGAATAATACGAACTGGGGCGACATTCTTTAACAAATTATCTCATCATCACACTTAGAAAAAACGATCATCGATCACCATTATGCCATTAGCTTTAAGAATTTCACAAAAATATGCAACCTATTTGAAATGTATTAGATTAATTATCACGGCTTTTACATCCAAACGATGCGTTTTAGGCAAAAATAATTAAGAATATAATGAGTGATAATTGCACATAAGCAATATGATACTCAACATGCAGACAGCAGAGCCAAGAAACAATTACGGGTACGTTTGGCCGCACTAATAAATACGTTTGGTGTATAGATTTATTACCAGCCATTTAAAACTAACTTAACTTCACTCTTCTCCAGTTATACACAAACAGTTGTGTGTTTTTCATGATCAGGACATGCTAGGCAGACACAATTTAATGAGCTACCGATACAAAAGAAGAAGAATGTTGTTATAGCTTTGTTTCCATATCGTTGCGGTTCTAATCCAGTTGCCTGATCCGAGTAAGGTGAACAAAAGGCGTGGGGAAAGTATTTAATGCACGGCTGGACCATACATGCAATGGATTACTCATGCCTCCTTCGAATGTGTATTTCATTTACAGAATCCATAACCATGATCCTACGATATACGCGGACGAGTGACAATTGTAAAGAAGAAAATAAGTACAAGTTTGCCAATTGTTTCAAATATATTCTCCACTTATGTGTGTAAAATATTAAATGAAAAGAAATGTCTTTACTGTTCACCATAGGACAAGTTAAAAACATACTTAAAGACATAAAGAAACGCTAGATTCTGCAACAGAACTGTCCTAAATAATGATGAATTTGCACGAGCAGTCTGCCCAAATTCAAAAACTCAATAGCCGATAATTTTATTACAGGTTTACTTAGTTTAAGATTAATTATAAAAGTTATCCAAGATACAAGTATTTTTGCAAATGTTTTGCAAATACTTCCTAGTGTATAT
Organism: Pelosia muscerda; assembly: GCA_963691645.1. Lineage (NCBI taxonomy): Eukaryota > Metazoa > Arthropoda > Insecta > Lepidoptera > Erebidae > Pelosia > Pelosia muscerda. The sequence goes on along the minus strand of OY829116.1, from coordinate 9,458,829 downwards.
TGTGTGCAAAATTTGATACACTTATACTAAAATAAATGAACATTTATATTTAATATGAAATAGAACTCTTATCCCAAAACTTTCGGCTCTTAACATCTACAGTTATATCATATCGAAAAGTGAAGCAATGAATTACAATAATATACGATTAAACGAACTTACAAGAGTTCTATCATTCTTATATGAATAGCTATATGAACAAATATGAACTTTTAAATGCAGGTATAGCTATATATTTATGTAGTAGTATACTTATAATATATTAATATTTATATATATGTTATTACTAAAGGAGCAAATTCACTTATTTTGTGCAAATTTTTATTTACTTTCTATTTTGGAATAGACAGTTGAAAATATCGGAGACGTGTGCACAGAGTTTGTCGTGTATCCCTATTGTATTCGCATTACAACAAAAAAAGTAGTAAAACTATCATTAGCTTATCTGCGATCGCCGAAAGTACAAACACGCGCCACAGCGCTCTTATAGTAGACAATAGGGTCCGTCTTTACTTCCAGGTAGTGAAGGGTAGGTGGTCATTGTTTAAATTTTTAGAACAAGGTACAACATTATTATTTAAGAGTAGGCTTAAAGGAAAAAGAATCGCAACGATGGAAAACAGATAAATGTGCCTATACCAATGTCACAATCGGTGATGTGTCTAATGTCTCAAAAGCGGTTGACATGTTTAAGAAACCAACAGGTACGAACCGTGTGCAACTCTCCCGCATTAGTAAGTTACTCAGCATATTTTCTTAGTGTAGGGTGATGCTTTTTGTTATAATTATTACGTTAAAAAATTAGAGTGAATTTTTCTTGAATCCTACTAAGTAACATGGGCGGCGAATCCAATGGCAACGACACCTACGCCGTAGAGCTGCTACGGCGTAGGCATCGGAATCTGAACATGCGAGGGTGAAGCTTTGGTTATTGTAGAATTTTGCAGGAATGTGATGTGGGTTACGTTAGTTTTGGTCGCTACTAGAAGCGCGCGCGCGCAATCTATTGTAATTTACATTATACAAGATTGCAGTATCCAGGACGATATGTGAAATCAGTGAGTTCAAGGACTCCGTGGCCGCGAGGTCGTTGTATGATGCACTTCAGAGAAGTATTTTAGAAAACGATTACATCTATCTGGAATCTCCATGAATAAAAATATTTCAAAACAAATTCACCCGGTACCTTTATGTTTTCATACACTAAGAAAATCATATTATTGTTTTATTTAATAACTAATAATTGTTTGAGAGAATAAAAATATTTTTATTTTATTCGGATTGTCTACAACCTTCTTTATCATAGGCATCTTGTCTGGCAATGGCTCAATATGGTTAACTGGTATCCGATTAATTAAGTAATTAAATTAATTAAAATAATTAATGTACAAATTTTGGAATCACTTGTTTCCAATTTAAGGTTATGGTAAAGAGGTGGAGAAAGTTTAATGACCCAGTGGCTAAAACAACACTGCTACAGTATGTTCCTGTTTTTCGAACACTAAACACTTTAAACAATGTCTCACGGGTTATTGATATTATTGTATATATACAGTAGCGAAATTCGAAAGGATGACGCTACAAGGTTGGTTGTAACTGACGAAAAGATATTTTTCAATTTCTATTTCAATAATTGTGGAGTTTAAGAAATTGTACAAAAGTGAATGATATCTACATTGTTGCGTTGGCTTCATACTGTAATAACGATGTGTATGAAGATAATCATAATTATGTAAACTAATTAATAAAAAAGTCAAGTGTACATTCAACATATAATGAGAAGTAGCCCCAATGAGAATTAGCTCTAATGAGAAGTAGCTCCAATGAGAAGTAGCCCAAGTGAGAAGTAGCCCTAATCAGAAGTCGCCAATATGAGAAATGGCCATAATGAGAAGTAGTCCATTAGCGAGTCGGTTGCCATAATAATAATTAGCCCTATACGCCTAAACCATCTAAAGTCACGAGATATGATATTCTTAGCCCACTGATTTGTATTTTTGCCTAATCGCAATGGTAACTAAATCGGTTTACATTTTATTTTCTTTCCGATTAATACAAAAGTACACAATTTGGACACAAAGAAACTGATCACCGTACAGTCGTTCCATAAGTCCCTCACCCGCACCCCTCGAGAGCGCCCTGCGGGTGCGCAGGTAATTTTCTGGGGCCTATATAAGCGGGAGGCACTTCAAAATTTATTCATTACGTGCTCTGCGAGTCTGCGTTTGACTAGCCAACTAACTTTTTGTGAGCTTGTTCTAGAAGATTGAAATTGAAAATTCATCGTAGAAATGGATTCCCACAAGGTATTTAATTACTTTCTGTACATTAGAATAGTAAAGAACTTATTAGAAATATATCTTGTAAATATGACTCTATAGAAACATATCTTGTAAGTATCTTATTTGAATTATTAAATCGATTTTATTATTTTTCAGAAGCAAGAACAAGCTGCCCAAGGCGCTGCGCGGAAGGACAGGCCTCGTCGTGGGAGGCCAACCGGCCAGAATAGAACGCCCTTATCAAGCGTTAGTAATCTCATGAGTACAATGTGATAGAAGTTTCTCATCATTCATGAAGAGCTGCTATTTAATTGTATCTTCTGTTTGCAGGAGGAGAAGCGTGCGCGTAACGCGCAATATGAGCGAGAGCGTCGGGAGGAGACGGCTGCGGCGATGAACGAACTAGCCGATGCTGTCGGCGGCGACCGTAATGTAAGATGACCCATTATTCTATGTGTGGAAAATTTGTGGAAAAATATGTAGTTCAAGAAATCTAATATATTTTTGTCATATTGCAGATGAGTAATCAAGACTTACTAATTGCTGTACTCCAATTTATTAGCGAGAAGATCGGAGAAGCCAGTATAGAGGACCTTGAACGTCAAAATAACATTATGGAGGCACAAGGTAAATATCATTTGTATTTCATATAGTTTTGCATCACACAATACTGATCAGAACGTTTAATTAACCATCATTCTTTTATTAGTCTCACAGTTGTCGCAGCAGCTCGCGCTTCAGGGCGAGACGATAGAGGAACCGATACCGCCCGAAGCATTGGACGCTCTACAACTAAGTAAGAACACTTTTCTAAGTAATTCGCATGAAATATTTGTTATAAAAAATTGGCATCGCATTCTAACTTGGTATCTACTTTTTCAGCTCCAGAGAATATGAGACTAATTTGGTCTGTAATAGATCAAATTAGAGAAGAACACGAGGCCTCAGGAGGTAAATGCTATCTCTTACGCATGCATTCTCATGTTGACATAATATGTGTAGTACATTTTAGTAACACTGTTTTTGTGTCATTTACAGAATCCACAGTTGATGCGCTGCGCTGTGCTGATCCAAGTGCGATTGTGCAGGACAAGTAAACAGGTTTGCCAACAATTTCAAATTCTATATTCTCCGCTTACATGTGTATTCAGTACGAATATAATTGAATAATGTTAAAATTTTCTCTTTTCAGCAAATGCGCTTGTTATCTGCAAAAGGCTTTTTTAAAGCCGCCTTTATCATGTACGTAAGATATTGTTCCATTTAATCAATTCTTACGAATATGGTGAACTTGGCTAAAGCCTATACATCTCTACAAGGCAGTGGTGCGCAAGAACTATATATCTACTACGGGACATTTCACGAGATTCACGTCGTTTACTTTTTCAATTTCGTAGCGTTATTATGTCGAAATAAATGTGTTACTCTATCCTTCACATGTGCCATGAACACAACGCATATGTGACATTATCTAGAAGTCTTATTTTTTGTATACATTTTGATAGGCTACATTTCATATTGTTGTCTAATATATACGAAACCTGTATATCGTTTATTGTATATATTGTGTTAATAAACTTATTGTACAGTACATTACATCTACCGCGGCCTGCTTCTGCAAGGGTGACAAACAGCTCCACCAGTCACCCCCACCGGCCATCGCTCATGGAGGACGGAGGTTATTCTTCAACCTCAATCTCCGACACGCTTGCGCATCTTATCATCGCCAGGAGCATGGCAGCGAGCCAGAGAACTTTCACCTCTAGGCCACTACTAGGACCCGTTTAGACATCTGAAAAGACGGGCACTCGATCGCATTACAGTGATAGCACGCGGGCTTTGGCTCCCTCTGGATCCTGCTGAAGATGGAGTACTTAATAGATATTTAACTTCAAGCTTGAATGGTATTACAAAGCATTGAATGAATTATACTTGCATCTTTACCGTATTTGCATATTAGGTAATAATAAAAAACAAGGAGGTAACTTGACCTAAGGACGTTCGCAGCACATCGACCACCCTGCCGACCCTGTAGCAACTTAATGCTCTTCTTCAAGAACTCCATATTGTAGTCGCTAGGAAACACCACAGCCGCGAGTTCATTCCAAAGCTTGAGCGTGCGCGGGTGAATTAAAAAATAAAACGAATTAGGGCAACACTTTTTAACAAATTACCTTATTATCAATTTTATTTAAAATAATTACTGATCGAACTTTCATCACTATTATTTGTATAAGAATTACATTAAACTACGCAAATTATTTAAAACGTATTAGATTAATGATACAGCTTTTACATCCTAACGATGCGTCTTAGCCGTAAATAATTAAGAATATAACGAGTGCTAATTGCACATAAACAATATGATACTCAACATGCAGACAGGAGAGTCAAGAAACTATTACGGGTACGTTCGGCTGCTCTATTCAACCGATTTATACGTTTGATTTATAGATTTATTACCAGTCATCTAAAACCTGCTAACTTTTACCCATCTCCAGTTATATACAAACAGGTGTGTTCCTTATGTTAACAAATCTATACTAATATTATAAAGAGGAAAGATTTGTACCTATTTTTGTATGTTTGTAATGAATAGGCTCAAAAAGTACTGGGCCGATTTAAACAATTCTTTCACCTCTAAAAGGCTACAATATCTAGGTAACATAGGCTATATATCATCACGCTACCATACAAGGGAGCGGAGTAATAATCATCAATCTCAATTGATCCGGTAAGTTTCTATACATTGGCGCTAATATCGCTAACAATTTCCGTTGTCATGACAGCAAGGAAAAGTAGTATTAGAGGCAAGTAGTGAATCGAGTAGAGTCGTACAACGCTATAATCGACATCCACGCGGGCGGAGCCGCGGGCAACAGCTAGTATTTTATAAACGTATGACAAGTATTTTATACGCGGTTGTACCAAGCGTGCGAGGGTGCCGAGGTGGTAAATGCAATGTACTACTCATGCCTTCCTTGAAATGTTGTTTTATTTACATTGTCCATAACGACGATCCTATGGTGTACTCAGATGTGTGACGATAGTAAAGAAGATAAGAACAGATTTGCCTACCATTTCAAATAATGTATTATCCGCTTAAATGTATGAAATATTGAATGTAGATATAAAAAGATGCTTAAAGACATATATACATGTTAAATACTTAGATATAGGTAGATTCAGACAATAAAACATATATGCTTATAATATATCAGATATTGCACATACACACATAAATATAATTATAAATTTGCTGTTTATCATTCCTTCGCTAAACTTGATCCTTAATAGTGACACTATAGTATGGTGTAATAATAAATGGTGTGTGTTTCTTTTTTCAAAATCAACGGATTCGATCCCAGCTAGGATTATAGATTAAAAAAAAAAATCTAATGATGTTTTAAATTTCATCAAAAACGGGCTTGTGACTCCTTTGAACATTTTTCGCTAAGTATTCTTTACAGTTTCAATATTTAACCAAGCCCTTTTCAAAAATTAACACTGTATATTTGTGTGTGTATGTTATTACTGAAGAAACAAAACTTTATTTGCAAATTTCTATTCAAAATGTCTTTTGGAATTGACAGTTGAAAATATCGGAGACAGGTGCACAGAGTTCGTCGTATATCCTTATTGTATTCGCATTACAACAAAAATGGTAATAAAACTATCATTAGCTTATCTGCGATCGCCGAAAGTACATGCGGTCGATCTTCCACAGCGCACTGTAAACAATGGCGATCGTCATTACTTCCAGGTAGTGAAGGAAAGGTGGTCATTGTTTAAATTTTTAGAACAATACACAATATTATTATCAATAAATAATGCTTAAAGGAAAAATAATCTTTAGGATAGTAAATTTAAGTGTATTTTATGACATCAGTGATGTGTGTTATATTTCAGAAACCGTTGAACTGTTTGGTAAATCAACAGGTATGAACTGTGTCACTATTACGCATTAGTAAGTTATTATCATTGAAATAAAAACAGTAGAAAGAATTCGCCTTGAATGCTAGTAAGCAACATCGGTAGCGATTCAAATGGCCACAACTCCTACGCCGTAGAGCTGCTACGGCGTAGGCACCGGAATCAGAACATGCACGTCATGTTCAATCTTTGATTATATCTTACTAGCTGATGCCCACGGCTTCGCCCGCGTGGAATTTTGTTCCCGTTCCCGCAACCCTTGGGAACCTTTTCCCGGGATAAAAAGTAGCCTATGTGTTATTCCAGGTTCTAATCTACCCCTGTACCAAATTTCAACCAAATCAGTCCAGCCGTTTATGCGTGAAAGAGGAACAAACATCCATCCATCCAAACAAACTTTCGCCTTTATAATATTAGTAGGATTTGTGAGGGTTAACCTTTATATAAACGAGGGGCCATACAGAAAATATTCTTGTCATACAGTGTTTTATCCTGTGTATATTTTATGATAGTTACAAACACTATTAAATGCATTGTAGCACACAAAAAATATAACTAGACAGGGGAGTCAGTAATAGTTCTAAATAAACAAAGTGTGGACTACAATTTTAATTCTAAAAATTTTTAGCCAGCTTTTTGTGTATTTGCCTAACCGCAATGGTCCCTAAATCGGTCTATCGGGATTTCATTTTCCTTTAGTTTGAGGGCTCCGTGTTTCAATCAATCAGCTTACTACAGTTCACTGCTGGACATAGGCCTCTTCCAACGTGCGCCACTGCTCCCTATCCTCCACCCTCCGCATTTAGTCTATCTAAGCCGCCTTTTTCAGGTCATCAGTCCATCTGGCTAAACGGCGTACTACTGTCCGTTTGCCTTCTCGCTGTCTCCACTCAAGGACTCGTTTGCTGCTCCGTGCTTAAACCGTAATGAATAGAAAACATTGGACACAAGAAGACTAATCACCGCACAATCTTTCAATAAGCATGCCTCACTCACACCTCTCGAAAGCGACCAGCACCAACCGCACGCCGTTAATGCGCCTTAGTAATCTTGTGGAGAATATGGAAGTTATATGATAGATAGACATTCTCATCATTCATCAAGAGCTGCTATTTAATTGAATTTCCTGTTTACTGGACGAAAAGCGTACACGTATTGCACAATACGAGCGGGAGCGTCGGGAGGAGACGGCTGTGGCGATGGCAGAATTAGTCGATACTGTCGGCGGCGACCGTATCGTAGATGACACAATATTTTATACGAAGAATATTTAATTATGGAATAATATGGACATCAAGAAATATTTCTTGTCTTTTTGCTATATTGCAGATGAGGAACCAAGATGTGCTGGCTTTCACGGTCAGCTATATCCAACAGAGGACCGGGGAAGGCAGTGCCAGCACCGCGGACTTGGTGCGGCAGAGCGCCATACCAATATGCATTTACCTTATTTTGTTTAATTTATTGATTATTTACCTTATAAATCGACGAACTAATAAGCATGTAACTAGGTACTTTTAATTTTAGGGTATTTATTGCAATCTTGTTCAGTACGAGATGTAATCTACGGCATATAAGCGCTTTGGTGTAGACTGTTAGCTTATATGGCTAATAATAGATGAATAAAAAACTGAATAAATTGGAAGCAGAGAGTAAATATCAATTGTTTAATATAGTTGTTCTCAATAATAACGACTGACGGAAATGTTTCATTAACAGTGCCACTTTTATTGGTTTTACAGTTGTCGGAGCTCCTCGCGCTTAAAAGCGAGGCGATTGGACGGTCGGTCGAACGGATACCGGTTGAAGAATCGATATCGGTCGAAGAACCGAAACCAGTCGAAGAACTGCTACCGGTCGATGAACCGTTAGTACCGTCAAAAGTACTGGAGGAGCCACCACTATATATTAACATTTTTATTAATACTTCAGATACTTTATTTCTTTTAAAGAAGTTTGTATCTAATGCTAACTAGGGATTTTCTAGCAGATGAGCAGAGATGCTTAAGATTTGGGGAGCACTGGAACCAATGTTTGAAATATCCTACCACCCGGAACTTCAGCGGACTTACCGGAATGGAGGAAAGTACAGGTTCGCCAACTATTTCAATTAATATATTCTCCATTCATACGTGCAATCCCGCTTAACTAGCATTGACCATGGTCGCGTAACTATAAATATCAATTGTTTAATATAGTTATCCACCATAATAACGACTGACGGAAAATGTTTAATTAACAATGCCACTTTTATTGGTTTTACAGTTGTCGGAGCACCTCGCGCTTAAAAGCGAGGCGATTGGACGGTCGGTCGAACGGATACCGGTTGAAGAATCGATATCGGTCGAAGAACCGATACCAGTCGAAGAACTGCTACCGGTCGACGAACCGTCAAAAGTACTGGGAGAGCCACCACTATGTATTAACATTTTTATAAATACTTCAGATACTTTATTTCTTATAAAGAAGTTTGTAACTAATGCTAACTAGGGTGTTTCTAGCAGATGAGCAGAGATGCTTAAGATTTGGGGAGCACTGGAACCAGTGTTTGAAAATGTCCTGCCACCAGGGACTGCAGCGGACTTACCGGAATGGAGGAAAGTACAGGTTCGCCAACTATTTCAATTAATATATTCTCCATTCATATGTGAATTTAGTATTCATTCATCTTATTACATTGCCTGTGAATATTAATTGATGTAAAAATAATTGCCAAGTCCAAGCAAGTAAAATTGCCTATTCTCTATCTCTTGATCTCTATATCTATTGATTAGAGTTATCTTAACACTAAGAAAGAGCCCTATGCCTTTTTATGACGTCTGCTAAAGTCGAGAAGTTGTAAATAACATCTAATACTTTGGTATGTATAATGTACCTTCTGGTAGTAGTGTACAACTTTCCAGCTTATGATTTCTATTTTTAATCATTCTAGTCGTATTCCGTAATAGTTCTGTTAATATGGTGATAACAAAACCAGTAAACTAAAGGATATATTTGCACTATATCTTTGCAAGGAAATAACGTTGATACTATTTTGTGAAATCTGGCAATCTTGAACTACCTGAGTCCTTTGTTTTATGTCTATTGTTTGATGACATTGGACATTGTTTTGGCTACTAGGAACTAAGGTACCTGCGAGACGAATCAGGGGGGCGAGCGGGGTGGGTTTGCACCTTCATGTCTCAAGACACACCATTTATGGTAATTCTTATTTGTAAAATATAACAACATACATGAAGAATACCTATGTTTAACATTGTTATAATTTTAATTAGGTATTTGTCACTTGACATTGGCAGTAACAACTCGGCCTTGTTTAGAGAGGTCAAGATATATGAATAGAGCTTTAGTGACGTAAAGCAAAACGCGCTGTCGACAAAGAAATCATGAAAAAAACGCAGGAATGCCGTCTTTACTCAATGATGGATGATCTCTACGATGTTTTCAGAATATGATATTATGAAAGTTTTATGAATATCGTGTTTTCCGAGTGTGATGTTTTAGGAATGTGGTATTTTGATAATATGATATACAGCGACTAAAGGATCTCATGGAGTACAATGTGCAAGGAGTTTCTTGTTTATCCAATTAGAGCTATATTTCTATTGAGTTTTCTACTTGAAGGAGGTGCGAGGGCGCACGGACGCCGTATGATGACCAAATATTATTAATCCGTAAATAATTATGTTTCTACTTAAGGGAATATTAGTATATTTTCCTGAAGTAAAAAATGGGCACGCCAAGTAAATACTTTGTATAAATAAACTCTTGTGTAAAGTCTTATAATTTATATAATAAAATTTCCACTAAAATAACTGGGTCTAAGTGAATCCATGATTTATTTATTTCAACCCTTAGTTAACCTCAGCTCCGTAATATATAAAATATATCAAAATGTACCCGAGTACTAATCACTAATACGGAAACATCAATTATATTATATTTACATCTATTGACAACCTATTGGTTAGAAGCACTACAAAACAGAATAATGAGATATTTGATATTCCAACGCAAAACACACACAAACAAACAATTAACTACGAAGCAAGATGTAATAGGTTCATATTATATATCTTTACGAGATACGTGTATCAGAGATATAATAGTTACCTTGTTGAAAATATTACCACGTCAAATTGGCCCAAGAAGTCGCCGGTAGCCAAATATTAACATGTTGCACACAGGTATCAACGTAAGTGTGTGTGTGTGCACAGACTTTATCGTGTATGGTGGTCGCATTACAAGAAAAGGCAGTAAAACTATCATTAGCTTATCTGTGATCACCGAAAGTACCTGCGGGCGATGTTCCACAGCGCGCGCACTGTAAACAATGGCGTCCGTCTTTATTTCCAGGTAGTGAAGGGAAGGTGGTCATTGTTTCAATTTTTAGAACAAGATAGTATACAAAATTATTATCAAAGAGTAAAAGACGGCTTAGAGAGACAAAAAACTTATTATAAGTAAGCTTTTGAATTATGTACCTTATGACATCGACAATATGTCTTATGTTTCGGAAACCGCAAGCAACTCGTCGTAGTGAGAAACCAACAGGCACTCATTTAAACTAATCAGTATATTTACTGCACGTTTTCTTATTGCGGAGTTATGATTTTTGTTTTTATCAACATTGAATTAAAAAACAGTGGTAATAATTTTCATTGAATGTTAGTTTGTAACATGGGTGGTAATTCCATTGATTACGACAGCTACGACGTAGTGCTGCTACGCCGTAGGTTTCGTAGTACTGATATAAGTGGTACAAACGGCTCAAATCACTTTTTATAGGGTAGAATTAGTATTTATATTTTATTGAATATCGTATAAGTTTTCAATATTAATCAATTAATCCGCCCCTCACCGTACCAGGGGCAATAGTGCCCATGACGCTAGCGGTATGTCCCTGATGAATAGCAACTGCCAACCTCTGCCGCAGGTACGAGGCCGAGCGAAAGTCACCGGTTTTGGCCCTCAACCTGCGCCCCAATTCGCGAACTAAATAATTGGCGTCAGCTCCTCAACTGCCTATAGTCTCGACCGCATAGAGTGCAAAGCCTGTCAGCCAAAGTGGCTTTGACTGACAGGTACATTTACGCACCCTTTTTTTACATTTGGTCACTGGTCTCACATATTGTCATGGATACTGCAATCCCGCTTAACTAGCATTGATCATGGTCGCGTAACTACGTGACGCCCACTTTACAGGTTCAACTTTACACTTAAATTTATTTCTTACTTTGCCACTAAGGCCACACCTTTTGGTTTTGCTCGTTCTTTAGGTACTAAATAATAAATATGCACGGCATTAAAAAGATCTTACAAACGAATTAACCAATTGAAACAGATATTTATTTCCAAATCTGATAGAGTGTTTATTAACAAAGCAAAACAACACATTCTTGTACAGGAAAAGTCATGTATATATGCCATATTTATGCATATATAAATGATGATAATTAACACGATCTAATCATTCTTTTCTGTGCTCCAAACATAAATAGGACATAGGACACAAAAAGAAAAAGCGTGACGTCATGCTTTCTTAGCGCGTAGTGCAAATTCATGAAGCGCAAGAGAATATTGCATTTATTTCAGGCTATATTGCGTTTACACGGATATGGTTGGTAAGTATAGTCATTTGATTTTAATAATTAATCTAAAAGGTTATGAAATTAGACAAAATTAAATGGTTTATATTTTGATAATAAAAAATTTGTGTCGGCAATCATGTAGCAGGCGATATAATACAGTGAATAACAAAAAAAAACACAAAAGCCTTTACTCTATATTTAAAACGACAATAGATACCACTCGCAGATTAATGAGAATTTTACAAGGGAGACCAAATAGCAGTCAAATATGCTTTTGTCTTATATTGTATTTAGGATATATAAACCGGCTTGATAACATTCGAAGAAAAATATTCAAAATACAAATGAGTACCTGCTCGGTATCATTTACTAAGTTTAAATACCACAGGCAGTGGTAGGTACAAACAATTTTTTTTTTTCTATTCATACTAACTCGGGACCACCCACATAATTCCAGAGTTTAATCTGATGTAATAGAGTGATATAGTGTACCTACTATTAATATTTTAAACCACAGAAGGTGGTACCACCTTCCTATCGGCGAATGAGGACATATATAGTGCAGTATTTCTTCTCGAAGTTGGAAAGTCACACGGATTTAACATCCATATAGCTATATAAGTTTCACAAAACGTAGGAAGGAAGTGTGGGAATAACTCGGACACATAACACAAAGCCAAATATCACTTCCTACATTTCATAATTCAGGGTAAGATACTAGAAAAACGCAGTTTTAGTAGAAAAAGAATACCTACGCCATTGGTACAACATAAGCTCTCGTTTTCTTTCAAAGCAGCTGCATCTAATTGCGTGATCACTTACGTAACCACCTAAATTAAAAAAACAATACTAATGGTAAGCCCATTATTAAATTATCCAAAATCATTAATAAATTATCGCATTATAATTTTTATATACAACATTAATTACTAGCTAATTTCATCCACATCACGGGCTACAAATTGTAAGGATTACGCTATTAATTAAGTAGTTAATTAGGTAATGTGCAAACCTGTTTGAAATGTGTTTGTTCAATGACCACGGCTCTAAGAAGCTAATGACGCGTAGTGATACTGATAACGTTCATTGATGTAAATTATAGTTTATTGTGGCTTTAAATAATTAATATTTTTGATCAAAATATTATTGCTAACATATATAGGTACAAGAATAATAATTTTGACAAACTTATAATCTTCTGATATTTACCTGCGACCATATCATGTGAAAAGAAATGGTGAACAACTTTACCCCCACCCTTTTGAAGCGCAGTGCGTGTGCGCAGGTAAGATTCTTGTGCCTATATAAGCGGGAGTCTCGCCAAAATGAAATCATTCCGTGTTCATTTTTTGACGAGTGAAGTTGTGACAAGCTCTACAGTTTACTTATTTATATATTTTACATTGTTTTAACTTAATCTCAGTTTTATTTTACAATTTAACTCTACTTTAGTATTTGCAGTGCGAGTTAAGTGTTATACGAGTGTATTATATTCTTAGTGTTGTGTTGTTGTGAACTTTACGAAAAAAGAAAATGCTTCCTCAAAAGGTATTTATTCAATTTCTCAATGTTATTTTGTTACTAACATAAACTACATAAGGGCGAATGAGAATTTTAGTTCCCTTTTTAATGTAGCTATAAAGAACAATGGGTAATTTTGTATGGAACCCGTACCCACTTTGTAGCATTTTAGACTAGGTGTAATTTAGAAGAGGCCTAATTGAGTAACTCGAAAATAAGTGAACGAATGAATGAATGAATGAAAGACCGAAGTTATGATAACTTCTTTGTAACATTTTTAATTGCTAAAATCGCACTTTTTCTGCTTTTTGGACTAAATAAATAGGTAACCAGACATTTTTTCTGTCTTAAGAGAGCGATATAGCTTCCTATCGTTGGTTTTTGGTACAGAAAAAATATTAAATAAGAACTATCAATCTTAAATAGCACAGTTTTATGGAATTGTATTGTTACTTTCAATGATTATATCATCCCAGGCACTTGCCGGACCTACGAAGTTATCTAGGTGCCTGCCAACACCTAAGTACCATATTATGCTAATAGTATGGGCACAAGCACCTAGAGTTCTCATACCCGTCATGCAGGAGCAATAATACGCTTCGATGGCTTCTCTGCCCTTATTCTTATTCTTCTCTCTTATTTGCAACCCTTCTATAAGTTGGAACAGACGTTGGGTGCTCTGGATTTGCAAGTTCCTGGTTTTGTTCTTGTTCGAACCTAGCTTGCTGTTGTCTTTCAGCTACCCAACAACGATGACACATAGCCTGAAATTGATTGAGGGCCATCTAAAGAAAAACCAAATCCTCAAGTTACACTAAAACAATAAATAACTTAATAAAGAGTGAACAAAAAGACACCGTGTACTCGATGATCAAAAGCTATTGTTATACTAACCTCATTTATGTTAATCCGTGCCATCACATACTCTGTGAAGCCTGGATTGTCTTCCAAATAGGTTCGCGTCAGTATATGCCGGTTTCTGTCACGAATTACTGATCTTGTACATGTAACACACTGTATACGGCGTTCACCTTCCATTTTTTTGAAGCAGATGAGTAATAATAATAATCCAATCGTTAAGTAATACACTGAAGTCCGTTGTGAAAGCCGAGATTGTAAATAAAAGTAAGAATAAAATAAATTAAGATATGCGCGAGCGCTAAAAATCAGTTCCTAACAGGTACTAACTACTGACGACACACCGACGCTAGCACAAAATAGTTCGAACTACCCACCTAATCGATAAAATCAAAAAAAAATTGAACGTGCGTGGGTCGATTTTACTAAGGATTTTCGGTATTTTCAACATCAAATATCTTTTTTCCTACATAAGTTACAAAGTTGCTCCAATACAAAAAATATCTACGTTTTCAAAGACCTTTCGAATGGTACCAATTTCAACTTGCTACAAACTGGGTACGTTCTGACCCATGTCCTTTACTAATATTTATTATCATGAAATTATATTCAATATCATCATCATTCCCTGAACATTTTTCCAACTCAGTTGGGGTAGGCTTTATTTGATATCATATTCCTACTCTCAAATCATTTAGTTTTGCCAAAACAGTTTATTTTAAATTGATAATCCGAGTTAAAGTCGTCTAATATTAGAAGCGGTATGTTGACTAAATTATATTAATACATCGATTTAGTGTACTAATAATATTATTATTATACTAATAACAGAATAACAAAGTTTCGGTTGCCTTTGCGTAGTCATTCATGGCCACGGGGGTTATCAATCAACTATATTCGCGTAAACTATCGACAGTTTCTACAATGTTTTGGATATTTTGCACTAAAATTCAAGTGTCTTGTACCTATATAAGCTGGAACATCACTTTTCCATGTTATTTTTTTGACGAGGAAAGTGGTGACACACTGGCTAAGCGGTAATTCAGGAAGTTTACAATGTTTTATTATACATTATATTATTTTACAATGTTTTAACTCAACCTAAGTGGTATTTTACCAACCTGAGAGTACTTTAGTATTTGTAAATTTTACGAGTTTGTGTTGAGAGTACATTTTACAAATATAAAAAAATGGTGTTCCGGAAAGTATTCATTTATTATCATAACATTATTTTGTTATAACATATATTATCCTTGGAAGGCTAACTGAAACTATGCATTTATTATTTTTGCCAATTTATTTACTCGAATATAATAATTATAATGAGGGTGTATTTAATATAACACTTTAGATTTATTTAGTGTGAGTAATCTCCAAAAATGGAACGGGATTAAAATCCACACTTCTTTCATCAGACTCCAAACGCCTCTAATTTCGACACGGGTTTGTGCAAATGAGTACATGAATAGTACCATAACAATAAACGTTTACTGTACAGCTCTCTTTAGTCTTCATATTTAATATAAAAATGGATAAAGTTTCTTCTCATGATATTAAAAATGTATTGGATATCATATTTGAACTTGAAGAGTCGTGATTGAAATTATAGGAATTTCTTTCAATAAAAGGTACCATTTATTTGAGTTTCAGGTTTGCAGAAGAGCTAGGAGCTCGTTCCGCCCAATATGAATTAGAGCGACGTATTAAAATGACTGCAACGATGATATATATTTCATGCTCCCTGCAATCGTGAATTATATTATGCAGTAGAAGAATGGGTAAAATAATGGTATCATAAACGACTACCAAAGACGAAATAATCGAAGCACAAGGAAGTTATGGATTGTCTTTCATACAAGTGTGTACAATAACAACAATAATCCGCAAGATCTTATTGGACTTTTAAGATTGTCACAACGACAGGCGCTGAAAGTTGAGAAGCACGAGAAGAAGTTTTCGCACAAGAAATTCGATGTATGATGACGATGAATGATGAAAACATATCTAATTATTGTTATGCTTCAATTCTTTTTTGCCTAATAAAAATTATGATCCAAACCGATTTATTATTCCTGTGAGAGCAGGTTGCCCTTTACTTCGCCTGGTTTGAAGTTTTAACAAATTACTAATGAAGGATATTCAAGTGATGCGTGATGCGATTTAAATTATTTTCCCGTGCCAATTTAGTGTCAATGTGTAAGTTTAAGCGTGGAATCGAATGTTTGATACGCGTTTATTCAGAGTGTTTCTCTTTCAGAAGTTTATCATGTTCATAAGGTGCACTTTTATGAAACATAATATCTTCTTTCATATATCTGTTTATTACGGTATGCGATTTAAGACAATATTTTGACGGCTTGTGATATTGTTGTTTTGCTTATGAGTGCTTATTCGGAGAAAACTTAATGTCAATGTTCAAGTTATAGTGTGGAATGTGTTTATTTGAAGTGATTTGGCCACTGTTGAACTTTCAGGGAGTCTGCCCCTTACTTTTAAGAAGATTACCATGTTCGTAAGGTAAGCATTTTAACTAATATACCTTTGTTCTCATATACCTAGTTAATGCATTTTTGTCAACTTACTATAAATTTTCGGTGACCATTTAGTGACCCTATACCTACAAGTTTTAGCGTGGAACTGCGATGTTTGATACGTGTTTATTTAGAGTGATTTGCCAAGTTAACAGGGTATGGAAACTGCTTAACGTTGCTCTATTAAGGGAGTTGCCCTTCACCGTTATCAAGTTTAACATGTTTCTAAGGTAAGCCTTATTTGGTGATATTTATTTGAGATGATAAAAGATGAATGCTAAAAATTGATTTACTTTTAACAGGAGATTGAACTTACTTCTCCAAATTCAACATGTTTATTATATTGTAGCTACAGAATGCAATTTAAGATAATACGTTTTTTGACGGCTTGTGATAAACTAATTAATACGTATTTTTAGAGTAATTTGTTAATTGAACAGGGTATGGGAACTAATTACTGTTGTTCTTTTCAGGGAGATTGCCCCCTTCACATTTATGATGTTTAACATGTTTCCAAGGGTAGTATTTTTGATAATGTTAACTTGTGAGGACGTGACAATGAAGAAAAGCATTAGAATTACATATAATAAATATCTATAACGTAACGTAACCTATTATGTTAAAAACTAACGTTACGAACTAAATTAAAAATACAATACTCATTACTAAATTATCACATTATCGCTTTTATGAATAAAATTAATTACTAGCTAAAGATTAGGCCATTAGTTAAGTATTTAAGTACACAATGTGCAAACCTGATTAAAATGCAATTGTTTAATCACCACGGCTTTAACAAACTAATGACACGTCAACGACGAACATACCTTAGCCCCCACCCTTACGAAGCGCTGTGCGCGTGCGCAGGTAAGTTTCTTGGGCCTATATAAGCTGGAGTCTCACTAAAATGAAATCATTACGTGTTCATTTTTTGACGAGTGAAGTTGTAACAAACTGGCTAACCAGTATTTTAGCAAGTTTATTTAATTACATTATTTTAAATTGTTGTGACTCAAACTAAGTGCTATTTCAGTAATTTGAAATGTATTAGTATTTGTAGTTTTATTTGGAATATAACTTCAAGTGCGAGCTTAGTGTTTTACTAGTGTGTTTTCAGTGTTGTGTTGTGACAAATATATAAAAATCGTGTGTCGAAAGGTATTTGTTTATTATTGTTATTTTTTAAAAATATATACTTGTACATAAGGGTTACTGAAACTAAATATCAATTATTTTTATTTACCCATTTATTTACCCGTAATATTAATTCATTCACCTTCTAAAGGTGTATTTAATATGAATTATTTGCATATGATATACAATTGATGATGAAGTTGAATTTGGTTAATATTTGGAGACAAATTATTGTCAATGTGCAAGGTTTAGCGTGGAACTATGTGATAAATGTTAGATCAGTGTTTACTTCGAGTGATTTATAGTGAACAGAGTATGAGAACTTGATGCTCTCTCAAGGGGAGTTTGCACTTTGATTTTAAGAAGTTTAGATATGTTTCTTGGATGGGCATTCTACTAATATATCTTTGCTTTCATATAGCTCTTTGTTACGGTATGTGACTTAAGAAGAATCTGAGAATTTTTGCCGATTTGTGATAAATTCATATCCGGTGACAGCATTGTGCCCATTGCAAGTTTTAGCGCGGAATTCTGATGTTTGATCCGTGTTCATTTAGAAATATCGGCTTTGTAAACAAAGTATGGAAACCTTTTGAGGTGGGTTTGTCCCTTGATTTTAAGAGGTTTAACAAGTTTTTGAGGTGAACATTTTTTTAATATTAAACACTTCATCAACCGAAAAAGGAAGTATATTAAACATTGTTTTACTTGTAACAGGACATCGAACTTACTACTCCACGTAAGAATTGTTCGTAAGGTGACCATTTTAATTCAAATATCTTAGTATTGACATATCTTTTTGTTACGCAATGCGATTTCAGATAATTCATTTTTGGCGATTTATGATGATTTATTTTGAGTGATATTTTTGTGAATGTGCAAGTTTTCTTACTACTTCACGTTAGACTTGTTAGTAAGGTAAGCATTTATATTCATATATCTTAATATTGATGTATCTCTTGGTTACGGAATGTGATTCAAGATAATTCGTTTTTGGCGATTTATGATGATTTAATTTTGGTGACATTTTTATGTTAATATACAAGTTTTAGCGTGGAATTGTATTGATTCATACGTGTTTATTTAGAAATATCGGCGTGATACACAAAGTATGGGAACTGATGCCTTATTAAGTTAAGTTGGGTTTGTCTCTTGATTTTAATAGGTGTAGCATGTATCTACGGTAAGATTTTTTTCATTATTCACCTGTAATATTGAACACTTCATCAACCGAAAACGGATGAAAGTTAAAACTTGTTTTACTACCAACAGGGGATTGAATTCACTACTTCACGTTAGACATGTTCGTAAGGTAAGCACTTTTAATAATTTATCTAGGTATTGATGATAATATCTCTTTGTAATGCAATGCGATTTAACATAATTCATTTTTGGCGATTTATGATGATTTATAGCGGATGATATTTTTGTGTTACTATTTAAGTTTTTTTACAATCTCACGTTGGAATTGTTAGTAAGGTAAGCAATTTTATTTATATATCTTGGTATTGATGTATCTCTTTGTTACGCAATGCGATTTAAGATAATTCATTTTTGGCGATTTATGATGATGATTGATTTTGGGTGAAATCTTTGGGATATTGTACATGTTTTAGCGAGGAATTGTGTTTGATACGTGTAATTGAGTAATATCGACGTAGTAAATCAAGTCTGGGAAATGATGCCCTATTAAGTCGGGTATATTCCATGATTATATTAGGGTTTAGCATGTTTCTAAGGTAAGTATTTTTTTTTGGATATTCACCTGTAATATTGAACACTCCATCAACCGAAAACGGATGAAAGTTTAAACTTGTTTCACTAACAACATGGGATAGAATTTACTACTTCACGTTAGACATGTTCGCAAGGTAAGCATTTTTATAAATATAAATTGGTATTGATTTATCTTTTTGTTACGGAATGCGATTTTTTAAATAATACATTTATGACGATTTAATTTGGGTGACAACTTTACGTCAGTGTGCAAGTTTGAGCGTCGAATTGTGTTGTTTTTATACGTGTTTATTTAGAAATTTGTCTTTTGATTTTAAGAAGTTTAAGATGTTTTCAAGGTAAGCATTTGTTATATTTACCAGTGATTTTAATACTGCATCAACCGAAAAAAGAAGTATGTTAAAAATTGTTTTACTTGTAGCAGGACATAAAATTTACTACTTCACGTTAGACATGTTCGCAAGGTAAGCATTTTCATTAATAAAACTTGGTATTGATTTATCTCTTTGTTACGGAATGCGCTTTAAAATAATACATTTATGATGATTTAATTTGGGTGACAACTTTCCGTCAGTGTGCAAGTTTGAGCGTGGAATTCTGTTGTTTTGATACGTGTTTATTTAGAAGTTTGTATCTTGATTTTAAGAAGTTTAAGATGTTTTCAAGGTAAGCATTTTTTATATTTACCAGTGATTTTAATACTGCATCAACCGAAAAAGGAAGTATGTTAAAAATTGTTTTACATGTAACAGGACATCGAACTTACTACTTCTCGTTTGACTTGTTCGTAAGGTAAGCATTCTTAATTATTTATCTTGGTATTGATGATAATATCTCTTTGTTATGCAATGCGAGTTAAGATAATTCTTTTTTGGCGATTTATGATGATTTATAGCGGATGATATTTTTGTAATACTATTTAAGTTTTCTTACAACTTCACGTTGGACTTGTTAGTAAGGTAAGCAATTTTATTTATATATCTTGGCATTGATGTATCTCTTTGTAACGCAATGCGATTCAAGATAATTCATTTTTGGCGATTTATGGTGATTTATTTTGAGTGAATTTTTTGTGTTATTGTGCATGTTTTAGCGTGGAATTGTGTTTGATACATGTTATTGAGTAATATCGACGTAGTAAACCAAGTATGGGAAATGATGCCCTATTAAGTCGGGTATATTCCATGATTATATTACGGTTTAGCATGTTTCTAAGGTAAGCATTTGGTTTTGGATATTCACGTGTAATATTGAACACTCCATCAACCGAAAACGGATGAAAGTTAAAACTTGTTTAACTAACAACATGGGATCGAATTTACTACTTCACGTTAGACATGTTCGCAAGGTAAGCATTTTTATTAATAAACTTAGCATTGTTATATATCTTTGTTACGGAATGCGATTTGAAATAATACATTTATGATGATTTAATTTGAGTGACAACTTTACGTCAGTGTGCAAGTTTGAGCGTCGAATTGTGTTGCTTTTATACGTGTTTATTTAGAAGTTTGTCCCTTGATTTTAAGAAGTTTAAGATGTTTTCAAGGTAAGCATTTTTAATATTCACCAGTGATTTTAATACTGCATCAACCGAAAAAGGAAGTATGTTAAAAATTGTTTTACTTGTAACAGGACATCGAATTTACTACTTCACGTTAGACATGTTCGCAAGGTAAGCATTTTTATCAATAAAAGGAGACAGAAATGATTTCATACAATCTTGGGCCCAGGGTGTAAGAAGATGAAAGTGGTGTCAATTAATAGCTTATATATATTATCAACCTTTTACTGAATATTCTGCGGATTTTGTCAGTCTGAGAACAGAGATTTAAGAGATTATGTAAAAGTGACATTATGTTACAATCTTTAACCAACAGCTGATTCCTGAAGTGCAAAATGTGTTCTTTTGCACTCATAATTATTATATTTACTAGAAAATGTTTGAAAAATCATATGAACTTCAAGCTATAGGTAGGTAACAGGTGAAAAGATAGGGAAAGGATGTCTAAAATAAAATAAAAAATCATTTAATATAGTGTTTTATTCGCCTTATATTATAATTAAAATGTCGTCTAGAATATGAGCCCAGCAGCCTATAGGTCGTTTCCCTACAATACAATTCAGTACCAGTAACGCATTACTATAGCCTCCCTTCTTCTACGAGAGCCGTCGACTAAAATATTAATAAAATAAGTTTTATTAATCTTCAGCTACATTAAACAATACATAATTAACTGTTCCGTATTAGGGTAATAAAACATTGTTTGATAAATAAATAATTCTTTGCCATAACTGTAAACAATCTCCATAGGCCTTCTAAATATATATGTATGTATTTTACACCTGCCAGGATGGTAGCTGGTTAGATGAGGTTATATTTACTCATAGACTGAGGTGCAAGCCATTGCCGGATCACTGACAGAATTGTTTCATCGTGTAAGGGTGGTCTACCCAGTGTATTGCAATGAGCAGTGGATATCCCACAATTCACACAGAAATCCATAGTTTCAATAATATCCAATTCACAAGCCGGCGGTAAAATCCAAAATAACAATCAAAATAAATCAAGTCCAACGTGTGAGCGATCTTCGGTGTCCAACGTAGTATAAGGTAGGCAGGGTCAGAATCCGTAAAATACAAAGCAGTGGTCGTAAAAAATTACAAATAATCGGGAAAGCAATCAAAACGCATTGGAAAATACGAAACTAGAGATGAAGTGAATATATTAATATTAGTTAAAAGATTACTTTCAAGATTCAGGTATTAGTAATCCGACCGACTATGATATGGTAATATTGCTGATATCAGTAATATTTCAGATCTTGTTTACTATCTGACATGGTCGTGTAATATCATTCTGTTTTCGATTGGTGAATATTAGTCTATGGAATGGATTAGTGTGTGATGTATTCGCTCGGATCGTATTAACTTCGTTGCTGATTGGTTGCTGACTGAGAATAAATATTCATTACTTGGTACCACTTTTATAAACAATAATTTGAAACTTGCCATCGCAAACCATGTTGGTTAGACTATTCTTATACACAGACATAACTTGTATTCTAAGTATCAAGCAAGTCTTATATTGGAAGCCGAGGGCAACAGCTACTAAAAACTAATTTACTTACTTACAAAAAGAAACACAACTGGTCCTAACCTACCTATATCTGTATTTAAAATATAAGAAAAATGTGCCACCGACTTCAAGTAGGTACTGTAACTATGTTTGTTATTATTATTATTCCAGTCCTCAATCACGATGTGTTAAAGTATGCTGTACCTACTATCATACATAAATCAAAATCATTATTAAAAATATATCAATCTTTCATATCTTCAGCGATAATAATAGGTACCTACCTAATCAGTCTTCAGCGCAAGAAGATTGACCTATATTTATTAGTGCAATAATATGTCAATATTAATACGATCATAGATCACCGCGGTATTTGACGATTGGTTGTCGGTAAAATATTACTAATATTCAAATATTAGTTAAGATATTATAATATCATGAAACTAATATATTAAGATTAGCTAATACCAACGAATATCGGTACTAACCCATCTCTACACGAAACGAATGAGCAAACAAAATGGCAACTGTCAGTGTCAATGCTATTATTACATTTTTATTTTTTTACTGTCATGCCAGTGACAGCCTAAAAATATAAGAGAGATTTAAATCGATATTAAATCGATAATCTTTAATATTGGTTTTTCAGTAATTAATTGATATTTGGTTTAATAATATGACTGTAATTATATGCACTATATTGCATGTAGGTAAGTATATTATAGTGCATTTAATTACTTTGAGTTAATTATTTACTGCAAATGTGTAATCGATTACTTAATCGATAATCTACCGAAAACTATTTTCTCATATTTCTCCGCTTCCAGACTGAGAATTGAGGTGATTTTTCATATTATAAGACACAAAAATATGACTGATTTTTTAGATCATATCTCAACTTATTCCATTTTGGGCCCACCGATTTCCGTCTCCTTTGGTATTGTTATATATCTTTGTTACGGAATGCGATTTAAAATAATACATTTATGATGATTTAATTTGGGTGACAACTTTACGTCAATGTGCAAGTTCGAGCTTCAAATTGTGTTGTTTTTAAACGTGTTTATTTAGAAGTTTGTTTCTTGATTTTAGGAAATTAAGATGTTTTCAAGGTAAGCATTTTTTTATATTTACGAGTGATTTTAATACTGCATCAACCGAAAAAGGAAGTATATTAAAATTCTTTTACTTGTAACGGGACATCAAACTTACTACTTCACGTTGGACTTGTTCGTAAGGTAAGCATTTTTATCAATAAAACTTGGTATTGTTATATATGTTTGTTACGAAATGCGATTTGAAATGATACATTTATGATGATTTAATTTGAGTGACAACTTTACGTCAGTGTGCATGTTTGAGCGTCGAATTGTGTTGTTCTTATACGTGTTTATTTAGAAGTTTGTCCCTTGATTTTAAGAAGTTTAAGATGTTTTCAAGGTAAGCATTTTTTATATTTACGAGTGATTTTAATACTGCATCAACCGAAAAAGGAAGTATGTTAAGAATTGTTTTACTTGTAGCAGGATATAGAACATACTACTTTACTTTGGACTTGTTCGTAAGGTAAGCATTTTTATTAATAAAACTTGTTATTGTTATATATCTTTGTTACGGAATGCGATTTAAAATAATACATTTATGATGATTTAATTTGAGTGACAACTTTACGTCAGTGTGCATGTTTGAGCGTCGAATTGTGTTGTTCTTTTACGTGTTTATTTAGAAGTTTGTCCCTTGATTTTAAGAAGTTTAAGATGTTTTCAAGGTAAGCATTTTTTATATTCAACAGTGATTTTAATACTGCATCAACCGAAAAAGGAAGTATGTTAAAATTGTTTTACTTGTAACAGGACATCGAATTTACTACTTCACGTTAGACATGTTCGCAAGGTAAGCATTTTTATTAATATAAGTTAGTATTGATTTATATCTTTGTTATGGAATGCGATTTGAAATAATACATTTATGATAATTTAATTTGGGTGACAACTTTACGTCAATGTGCAAGTTTGAGAATGGAATTGTGTTGTTTTGATACGCGTTTATTTAGAAGTTTGTTCCTTGATTTTTAGAAGTTTAACATGTTTTCAAGGTAAGCATTTTTTAATATTTACCAGTGATTTTAATACTGCATCAACCGAAAAAGGAAGTATGATAAAATTCTTTTACTTGTAACAGGTAATCGAATTTACTACTTCACGTTAGACATGTTCGCAAGGTACCTAAGCATTTTTATCAATAAAATTTGGTATTGTTATATATCTTTGTTACGGAATGCGATTTAAAATAATACATTTATGAAAATTTAATTTGAGTGACAACTTAACGTCAGTGTGCATGTTTGAGCGTCGAATTGTGTTGTTCTTTTACGTGTTTATTTAGAAGTTTGTCCCTTGATTTTAAGAAGTTTAGGATGTTTTCAAGGTAAGCATTTTTTATATTTACCAGTGATTTTAATACTGCATCAACCGAAAAAGGAAGTATGTTAAAATTCTTTTACTTGTAACAGGACATCGAATTTACTACTTCACGTTAGACATGTTCGCAAGGTAAGCATTTTTATCAATAAAACTTGGTATTGTTATATATCTTTGTTACGGAATGCGATTTGAAATAATACATTTATGATGATTTAATTTGGGTGACAACTTTACGTCAATGTGCAAGTTCGAGCTTCAAATTGTGTTGTTTTTAAACGTGTTTATTTAGAAGTTTGTATCTTGATTTTAGGAAATTAAGATGTTTTCAAGGTAAGCATTTTTTTATATTTACGAGTGATTTTAATACTGCATCAACCGAAAAAGGAAGTATATTAAAATTCTTTTACTTGTAACGGGACATCAAACTTACTACTTCACGTTGGACTTGTTCGTAAGGTAAGCATTTTTATCAATAAAACTTGGTATTGTTATATATGTTTGTTACGAAATGCGATTTGAAATGATACATTTATGATGATTTAATTTGAGTGACAACTGTACGTCAGTGTGCATGTTTGAGCGTCGAATTGTGTTGTTCTTATACGTGTTTATTTAGAAGTTTGTCCCTTGATTTTAAGAAGTTTAAGATGTTTTCAAGGTAAGCATTTTTTATATTTACGAGTGATTTTAATACTGCATCAACCGAAAAAGGAAGTATGTTAAGAATTGTTTTACTTGTAGCAGGATATAGAACATACTACTTTACTTTGGACTTGTTCGTAAGGTAAGCATTTTTATTAATAAAACTTGTTATTGTTATATATCTTTGTTACGGAATGCGATTTAAAATAATACATTTATGATGATTTAATTTGAGTGACAACTTTACGTCAGTGTGCATGTTTGAGCGTCGAATTGTGTTGTTCTTTTACGTGTTTATTTAGAAGTTTGTCCCTTGATTTTAAGAAGTTTAAGATGTTTTCAAGGTAAGCATTTTTTATATTCAACAGTGATTTTAATACTGCATCAACCGAAAAAGGAAGTATGTTAAAATTCTTTTACTTGTAACAGGACATCGAATTTACTACTTCACGTTAGACATGTTCGCAAGGTAAGCATTTTTATTAATATAAGTTAGTATTGATTTATATCTTTGTTATGGAATGCGATTTGAAATAATACATTTATGATAATTTAATTTGGGTGACAACTTTACGTCAATGTGCAAGTTTGAGAATGGAATTGTGTTGTTTTGATACGCGTTTATTTAGAAGTTTGTTCCTTGATTTTTAGAAGTTTAACATGTTTTCAAGGTAAGCATTTTTTAATATTTACCAGTGATTTTAATACTGCATCAACCGAAAAAGGAAGTGTGATAAAATTCTTTTACTTGTAACAGGTAATCGAATTTACTACTTCACGTTAGACATGTTCGCAAGGTACCTAAGCATTTTTATCAATAAAATTTGGTATTGTTATATATCTTTGTTACGGAATGCGATTTAAAATAATACATTTATGAAAATTTAATTTGAGTGACAACTTAACGTCAGTGTGCATGTTTGAGCGTCGAATTGTGTTGTTCTTTTACGTGTTTATTTAGAAGTTTGTCCCTTGATTTTAAGAAGTTTAAGATGTTTTCAAGGTAAGCATTTTTTATATTTACCAGTGATTTTAATACTGCATCAACCGAAAAAGGAAGTATGTTAAAATTCTTTTACTTGTAACAGGACATCGAATTTACTACTTCACGTTAGACATGTTCGCAAGGTAAGCATTTTTATCAATAAAACTTGGTATTGTTATATATCTTTGTTACGGAATGCGATTTGAAATAATACATTTATGATGATTTAATTTGGGTGACAACTTTACGTCAATGTGCAAGTTCGAGCTTCAAATTGTGTTGTTTTTAAACGTGTTTATTTAGAAGTTTGTCCCTTGATTTTAAGAAGTTTAAGATGTTTTCAAGGTAAGCATTTTTTATATTTACGAGTGATTTTAATACTGCATCAACCGAAAAAGGAAGTATGTTAAGAATTGTTTTACTTGTAGCAGGATATAGAACATACTACTTTACTTTGGACTTGTTCGTAAGGTAAGCATTTTTATTAATAAAACTTGTTATTGTTATATATCTTTGTTACGGAATGCGATTTAAAATAATACATTTATGATGATTTAATTTGAGTGACAACTTTACGTCAGTGTGCATGTTTGAGCGTCGAATTGTGTTGTTCTTTTACGTGTTTATTTAGAAGTTTGTCCCTTGATTTTAAGAAGTTTAAGATGTTTTCAAGGTAAGCATTTTTTATATTCAACAGTGATTTTAATACTGCATCAACCGAAAAAGGAAGTATGTTAAAATTCTTTTACTTGTAACAGGACATCGAATTTACTACTTCACGTTAGACATGTTCGCAAGGTAAGCATTTTTATTAATATAAGTTAGTATTGATTTATATCTTTGTTATGGAATGCGATTTGAAATAATACATTTATGATAATTTAATTTGGGTGACAACTTTACGTCAATGTGCAAGTTTGAGAATGGAATTGTGTTGTTTTGATACGCGTTTATTTAGTAGTTTGTTCCTTGATTTTTAGAAGTTTAACATGTTTTCAAGGTAAGCATTTTTTAATATTTACCAGTGATTTTAATACTGCATCAACCGAAAAAGGAAGTATGATAAAATTCTTTTACTTGTAACAGGTAATCGAATTTACTACTTCACGTTAGACATGTTCGCAAGGTACCTAAGCATTTTTATCAATAAAATTTGGTATTGTTATATATCTTTGTTACGGAATGCGATTTAAAATAATACATTTATGAAAATTTAATTTGAGTGACAACTTTACGTCAGTGTGCATGTTTGAGCGTCGAATTGTGTTGTTCTTTTACGTGTTTATTTAGAAGTTTGTCCCTTGATTTTAAGAAGTTTAAGATGTTTTCAAGGTAAGCATTTTTTATATTTACCAGTGATTTTAATACTGCATCAACCGAAAAAGGAAGTATGTTAAAATTCTTTTACTTGTAACAGGACATCGAATTTACTACTTCACGTTAGACATGTTCGCAAGGTAAGCATTTTTATCAATAAAACTTGGTATTGTTATATATCTTTGTTACGGAATGCGATTTGAAATAATACATTTATGATGATTTAATTTGGGTGACAACTTTACGTCAATGTGCAAGTTCGAGCTTCAAATTGTGTTGTTTTTAAACGTGTTTATTTAGAAGTTTGTATCTTGATTTTAGGAAATTAAGATGTTTTCAAGGTAAGCATTTTTTTATATTTACGAGTGATTTTAATACTGCATCAACCGAAAAAGGAAGTATGTTAAGAATTGTTTTACTTGTAGCAGGATATAGAACATACTACTTTACTTTGGACTTGTTCGTGAGGTAAGCATTTTTATTAATAAAACTTGTTATTGTTATATATGTTTGTTACGAAATGCGATTTGAAATAATACATTTATGATGATTTAATTTGAGTGACAACTTTACGTCAGTGTGCATGTTTGAGCGTCGAATTGTGTTGTTCTTATACGTGTTTATTTAGAAGTTTGTCCCTTGATTTTAAGAAGTTTAAGGTGTTTTCAAGGTAAGCATTTTTTATATTTACGAGTGATTTTAATACTGCATCAACCGAAAAAGGAAGTATGTTAAGAATTGTTTTACTTGTAGCAGGATATAGAACATACTACTTTACTTTGGACTTGTTCGTAAGGTAAGCATTTTTATTAATAAAACTTGTTATTGTTATATATCTTTGTTACGGAATGCGATTTAAAATAATACATTTATGATGATTTAATTTGAGTGACAACTTTACGTCAGTGTGCATGTTTGAGCGTCGAATTGTGTTGTTCTTTTACGTGTTTATTTAGAAGTTTGTCCCTTGATTTTAAGAAGTTTAAGATGTTTTCAAGGTAAGCATTTTTTATATTCACCAGTGATTTTAATACTGCATCAACCGAAAAAGGAAGTATGTTAAAATTCTTTTACTTGTAACAGGACATCGAATTTACTACTTCACGTTAGACATGTTCGCAAGGTAGGTAAGCATTTTTATTAATATAAGTTAGTATTGATTTATATCTTTGTTATGGAATGCGATTTGAAATAATACATTTATGATAATTTAATTTGGGTGACAACTTTACGTCAATGTGCAAGTTTGAGAATGGAATTGTGTTGTTTTGATATGTGTTTATTTAGAAGTTTGTTCCTTGATTTTTAGAAGTTTAACATGTTTTCAAGGTAAGCATTTTTTAATATTTACCAGTGATTTTAATACTGCATCAACCGAAAAAGGAAGTATGATAAAATTCTTTTACTTGTAACAGGTAATCGAATTTACTACTTCACGTTAGACATGTTCGCAAGGTACCTAAGCATTTTTATCAATAAAATTTGGTATTGTTATATATCTTTGTTACGGAATGCGATTTAAAATAATACATTTATGAAAATTTAATTTGAGTGACAACTTTACGTCAGTGTGCATGTTTGAGCGTCGAATTGTGTTGTTCTTTTACGTGTTTATTTAGAAGTTTGTCCCTTGATTTTAAGAAGTTTAAGATGTTTTCAAGGTAAGCATTTTTTATATTTACCAGTGATTTTAATACTGCATCAACCGAAAAAGGAAGTATGTTAAAATTCTTTTACTTGTAACAGGACATCGAATTTACTACTTCACGTTAGACATGTTCGCAAGGTAAGCATTTTTATCAATAAAACTTGGTATTGTTATATATCTTTGTTACGGAATGCGATTTGAAATAATACATTTATGATGATTTAATTTGGGTGACAACTTTACGTCAATGTGCAAGTTTGAGCGTGGAATTGTGTTGTTTTGATACGTGTTTATTTAGAAGTTTGTCCCTTGATTTTAAGAAGTTTAACATGTTTTCAAGGTAAGCATTTTTAATATTTACCAGTGATTTTAATACTGCATCAACCGAAAAAGGAAGTATGTTAAGAATTGTTTTACTTGTAGCAGGATATAGAACATACTACTTTACTTTGGACTTGTTCGTAAGGTAAGCATTTTTATTAATAAAACTTGTTATTGTTATATATCTTTGTTACGGAATGCGATTTAAAATAATACATTTATGATGATTTAATTTGAGTGACAACTTTACATCAGTGTGCATGTTTGAGCGTCGAATTGTGTTGTTCTTTTACGTGTTTATTTAGAAGTTTGTCCCGTGATTTTAAGAAGTTTAAGATGTTTTCAAGGTAAGCATTTTTTATATTTACCAGTGATTTTAATACTGCATCAACCGAAAAAGGAAGTATGTTAAGAATTGTTTTACTTGTAGCAGGATATAGAACATACTACTTTACTTTGGACTTGTTCGTAAGGTAAGCATTTTTATTAATAAAACTTGTTATTGTTATATATCTTTGTTACGGAATGCGATTTAAAATAATACATTTATGATGATTTAATTTGAGTGACAACTTTACGTCAGTGTGCATGTTTGAGCGTCGAATTGTGTTGTTCTTTTACGTGTTTATTTAGAAGTTTGTCCCTTGATTTTAAGAAGTTTAAGATGTTTTCAAGGTAAGCATTTTTTATATTCACCAGTGATTTTAATACTGCATCAACCGAAAAAGGAAGTATGTTAAAATTCTTTTACTTGTAACAGGACATCGAATTTACTACTTCACGTTAGACATGTTCGCAAGGTAAGCATTTTTATTAATATAAGTTAGTATTGATTTATATCTTTGTTATGGAATGCGATTTGAAATAATACATTTATGATAATTTAATTTGGGTGACAACTTTACGTCAATGTGCAAGTTTGAGAATGGAATTGTGTTGTTTTGATACGTGTTTATTTAGAAGTTTGTTCCTTGATTTTTAGAAGTTTAACATGTTTTCAAGGTAAGCATTTTTTAATATTTACCAGTGATTTTAATACTGCATCAACCGAAAAAGGAAGTATGATAAAATTCTTTTACTTGTAACAGGTAATCGAATTTACTACTTCACGTTAGACATGTTCGCAAGGTAAGCATTTTTATAATAAAACTTTTTATTGTTATATATCTTTGTTACGGAATGCGATTGAAAATAATACATTTATGATGAGGAGTAATTTGGGTGACAACTTTACGTCAGTGTGCATATTTGAGCGTCGAATTGTGTTGTTCTTATACGTGTTTATTTAGAAGTTTGTCCCTTGATTTTAAGAAGTTTAAGATGTTTTCAAGGTAAGCATTTTTTATATTTACGAGTGATTTTAATACTGCATCAACCGAAAACGGATGTAAGTTAAAACTTGTTTCATTTACAACATGGGATCGAATATACTACTTCACGTTAGACATGTTCGCAAGGTAAGCATTTTTATTAATATAAGTTGGTATTGATTTATCTCTTTGTTATGGAATGCGATTTGAAATAATACATTTATGATGATTTAATTTGGGTGACAACTATACGTCAGTGTGCATGTTTGAGCGTCGAATTGTGTTGTTCTTTTACGTGTTTATTTAGAAGTTTGTCCCTTGATTTTAAGAAGTATAAGATGTTTTCAAGGTAAGCATTTTTTATATTCACCAGTGATTTTAATACTGCATCAACCGAAAAAGGAAGTATGTTAAAAATTGTTTTACTTGTAACAGGACATCGAATTTACTACTTCACGTTAGACATGTTCGCAAGGTAAGCATTTTTATCAATAAAATTTGGTATTGTTATATATGTTTGTTACAAAATGCGATTTGAAATAATACATTTATGATGATTTAATTTGGGTGACAACTTTACGTCAATGTGCAAGTTTGAGCGTCGAATTGTGTTGTTTTTATACGTGTTTATTTAGAAGTTTGTTCTTTGATTTTTAGAAGTTTAACATGTTTTCAAGGTAAGCATTTTTAATATTCACCAGTGATTTTTATACTGCATCAACCGAAAAACGAACTATGTTAAAATTCTTTTACTTGTAACAGGACATCGAATTAACTACTTCACGTTAGACATGTTCGCAAGGTACCTAAGCATTTTTATCAATAAAATTTGGTATTGTTATATATCTTTGTTACGGAATGCGATTTAAAATAATACATTTATGATGATTTAATTTGAGTGACAACTTTACGTCAGTATGCATGTTTGAGCGTCGAATTGTGTTGTTCTTTTACGTGTTTATTTAGAAGTTTGTCCCTTGATTTTAAGAAGTATAAGATGTTTTCAAGGTAAGCATTTTTTATATTTACCAGTGATTTTAATACTGCATCAACCGAAAAAGGAAGTATGTTAAAATTCTTTTACTTGTAACAGGACATCGAATATTTACTACTTCACGTTAGACATGTTCGCAAGGTAAGCATTTTTATTAATATAAGTTAGTATTGATTTATCTCTTTGTTATGGAATGCGATTTGAAATAATACATTTATCATGATTTAATTTGGGTGACAACTTTACGTCAGTGTGCAAGTTTGAGCGTCGAATTGTGTTGTTTTTATACGTGTTTATTTAGAAGTTTGTATCTTGATTTTAGGAAATTAAGATGTTTTCAAGGTAAGTATTTTTTATATTTACGAGTGATTTTAATACTGCATCAACCGAAAAAGGAAGTATATTAAAATTCTTTTACTTGTAACAGGACATCAAACTTACTACTTCACGTTGGACTTGTTCGTAAGGTAAACATTTTTATTGATATAACTTGCTATTGATATACCTTTTTTACGGAAAGCGATTTAAAGTAATATATTTTTGATGTTTTAATTTGGGTGACAACTATGCGTCAATGTGCAAGTTTTAGCGTGGAATTGTGTTTTTGATACGTGTTTATTTAGAAATATCGGCGTGGTAAACAAAGTATGGAAAATGATGCCGTATTAAAAGGTTGTGCCGCTATTTAAGAAGTTTTACTAATTCACGTTAAATCTATCGGGTTATTTATCATGTTTGTTGATTGCGTTGAGCGACCGATATTTCGGTTTACTTATTACTAAGGTAAGGAGTTTTTTCATATTCACCTGTAATATTGAACATTTCATCAACCAAAAACGGAAAAAAATTAAAAATGGCTTTACTGGTAAGAAGGAGATCGAACTTACTACCTCACGTTAGACATGTTCATACGGTAAGCGTTTTTATATCTTGGTATTGATATACCTCTTTGTTACGGAATGCGATTTAAGATAATACATTATTATCAACATACTGAGTAATCAAGATTTGCTAATTGCTGTACTCCAATTTATTAACGAGAAGATCGGAGAAGCCAGTATAGAAGACCTTGAACGTCAAAATAACATTATGGAGGCACAAGGTAAATATCATTTGTATTTCATATAGTTTTGCATCACACAATACTGATCAGAACGTTTAATTAACAATCATTCTTTTATTAGTCTCACAGTTGTCGCAGCAGCTCGCGCTTCAGGGCGAGACGATAGAGGAACCGATACCGCCCGAAGCATTGGACGCTCTACAACTAAGTAAGAACACTTTTCTAAGTAATTCGCATGAAATATTTGTTATAAAAAATTGGCATCTTATTCTAACTTGGTATCTACTTTTTCAGCGCCAGAGAATATGAGACTAATTTGGTCTGTAATAGATCAAATTAGAGAAGAACACGAGGCCTCAGGAGGTAAATGCTATCTCTTACGCATGCATTCTCATGTTGACATAATATGTGTAGTACATTTTAGTAACACTGTTTTTGTGTCATTTACAGAATCCACAGTTGATGCGCTGCGCTGTGCTGATCGAAGTGCGATTGTACAGGACAAGTAAACAGGTTTGCCAACAATTTCAAATTCTATATTCTCCGCTTACATGTGTATTCAGTACGAATATAATTGAATAATGTTAAAATTTTCTCTTTTCAGCAAATGCGCTTGTTATCTGCAAAAGGCTTTTTTAAAGCCGCCTTTATCATGTACGTAAGATATTGTTCCATTTAATCAATTCTTACGAATATGGTGAACTTGGCTAAAGCCTATACATCTCTACAAGGCAGTGGTGCGCAAGAATTATATATCTACTACGGGACATTTCACGAGATTCACTTCGTTTACTTTTTCAATTTCGTAGCGTTATTATGTCGAAATAAATGTGTTACTCTATCCTTCACATGTGCCATGAACACAACGCATATGTGACATTATCTAGAAGTCTTATTTTTTGTATACATTTTGATAGGCTACATTTCATATTGTTGTCTAATATATACGAAACCTGTATATCGTTTATTGTATATATTGTGTTAATAAACTTATTGTACAGTACATTACATCTACCGTGGCCTGCTTCTGCAAGAGTGACAAACAACTCCACCAATCACCTCCACCGGCCATCGCTCATGGAGGACGGAGGTTATTCTGCAACCTCAATCTCCGACACGCTTGCGCAACGTATCATCGCCCGGAGCAAGGCAGCGAGCCAGAGAACTTTCACCTCTAGGTCACTACTAGGACCCGCTTAGACATCTCTAACGACGGGTACTCGATCGCATTGCAGTGATAACACGCGGACTTTGGCACCCTCTGGATTCTATTGAAGATGGTGTACTTATTAGATATTTAACTTTAAGCATGAATTACAAAGCAATGAATGACTGCATCTCGCATTTTTACCGTATTTGCATATTAGGTAATAATAAAAAACAAAGAGGTACAATAACTTGTGTGTCGGCATCTCTTTGAGTATATGCAGGCTGTTTTTACGGTGCAAATAATGCAGCTGACATAAATGTCTTTGTCCTAAGTTCCGAATGAATATGAAACAATGTTATATTCGCAGATGGTCGCAAATTCTGTAAAACTATTTATAGTGCCCACATAGTGTAGGGCTTTTATCTATTGCTGTGTTCACTACATAAGAGATAAAGTCGGCTTGATAACATTCAAAGACAAACAACTCATAAAGACAAAAGAGAATCACTGGGTACCTGTTGCATTTTCTACGGTAGTACGGTTGTACAGAGGTACTATCGACATTTCTTCTAACTAACGTATTGTAACGGAACAAATTCCATTACATTTAATAAACAAATTAAAATCTTTAATAGAGCGCCACCTAGTATGTGAGTAGGGGAAGTATCTAATTAGGTCAATAGTCCTGTATTGAATTTCAAGGTGGTGAATTAAAGTAGCAAGTAGTGTATATCAAAATCCGTTAGATGGCGTTGAAATAAATAGGAGAAATTAAAATTTAAATGTTTAATTTATTATTGAAATACAATGATTAAACATGGATATAAAATTATATCTTTACTGATAATTTGAGTATAATAACTTATTTTGATCATACATTATTATATTAAAACAAACTATATGACAATAAACAATGATCTAGAATTAGGTATTGATAAAATTGTACCTTATAACGCATTAATGATGGGTGTAAACTTATATTGGAATTGTACTGGTTTCTGAGTCTGCATTTGACATGTATATGTATATATATATATATTCATTTGTCCCATGTAATATGTTCAATATATTTCAAATTGTTGTTTCACTGATACATAGGTTAAGTCATGAATTTACCGGTGTGAATGTGCGATATACGTTATACGTTATCGTCTTGGCTGTCCTGAAAGCAAATAAAATATTGATATTAGTACAGAAACAAAACAATATATATATATTTAAGAATATAATAATATATGATAAAAAGAATACAATAATAATTTAATTATATTAGCTTACCTGATGGGATTTGAGTTTAAGTTGAGTTGAAAGTTTGAAAGCCATACAGTTGCATTCCTTATGTTCGGATTATTCGTTAATTCTTTATTGTAATCTGTGTGTATACTGTATGCTGTAATAAAATATACAAGACCAGGAGATTTGATAAGTTTCAACAATTGTTCAAACGTAAACAATGGCTTGATTGGTAGAAGTGTCGGGGGTACGATGGTTGGGGAAATGTTATAAAGATGTGATTTTAATTGGAAATAAGTTTTAATATTTAGATTAGATTATTCATTATTCCAGTAGTGATCGAGACTATTTGTTTGATAATTAAACTAATAAAAGTTGTTATATGAATACTGGGTACAGCAAAACATAGACGATGTAGCCGCGTGAAAAAAATCACGTTCGGGAATTGACAATAATTTATCATTTCGTGATATAGATGCGTTTTGTTTGATTAATTTGAAATGACCAAATATTCTATGGTTTTAAATTGAAATTACATTAAGAAAAAAATATATGAGGGGAATTAGTAACAATCTGGATAAATAGATCGTTCAAAATATTGCTTCAATTGAGCGAAGGATAAAAAAATAAAATAAAATAATAATATTGAAATTGTCCTGGCAACTTGTGGGCGTGGCCGGAAGCTAGTCAAGGATTATGCAAGGATTTATTATACTAATTATCTGAGAATGGTTCGTTGTGGGATATTAATATTAATATTTGATTAGAAAATATTGATATTTGTTTGAAAACATTAAAATAAGTCGATTGGTATGATATGACGTTGAAACTTGATAATTGTTATAATATAAGTAATGAATAGTCGACATTCGGGATTCAATGGAGTGAAGTTGTACACATAAGGATTTGAGAGTTTAAAGTATTAATTATCTAAGAACAGTTCGCTGTGAGATATTAATATTAGTATTTATTTAGAAAAGCATTAACATTTGTTTGAAAACATTAAAATAAGTCAATTGGTATAATATTACGTTGAAACTTTTAATAACTAATATAATGTAAGTAATAGGGTAATTAACATCCGGATTTGAAAGGGGTGACGTTGTCAACAAAAGAATTGGGAAGGAAGAAGCGCCACTGGAGATCGGCACTTGACTTCTGGGGCGCTGGGGGACTAGACATAGACATCATAGAGAGCATTAGACTGGTGAGACGCTATTTATTACATGGTGAAATAAGATCTTTATTGGGGTTTAATTCTAGTAATAGTAATGGGAATTTCTTGTAATTTGTTTTGTTTCTTCTGATATAAGTGTTATTAATTATGGGCTTTATAATTTGCATTCAATCTATTAATTTTATAAAGTCGGGACGCCATGTTGAGAATTCCACGCGGTTTGTTGAAATACTTTGGGGTAATTTTACATATTTATTGGAAAATAGAGTTTTAATACGTAAAATATTAATGATTAAATTTATTTTGTGGGTTGTTGAAGGGATTAACGTAATTTTTACATATTTATTGGGAAATAGAGTTTTAATACGTAAAATATTAATGATTAAATTTATTTTGTGGGTTGTTGAAGGGATTAACGTAATTTATCGATTGTTAGGGTGTCGTTAGTTGGGAAGTAGTTAGACGTAGGGCTAGGAAGGCTGGGGCCATAGGTTGATAGCTAGGAATCCCGTATAGGTAGCCAAAATCTAGCGATGTGCTAGTTACACGTTGTACAGAATGGTTCGTTGTGGGATATTAATATTAATATTTGATTAGAAAATATTGATATTTGTTTGAAAACATTAAAATAAGTCGATTGGTATGATATGACGTTGAAACTTGATAATTGTTATAATATAAGTAATGAATAGTCGACATTCGGGATTCAATGGAGTGAAGTTGTACACATAAGGATTTGAGAGTTTAAAGTATTAATTATCTAAGAACAGTTCGCTGTGAGATATTAATATTAGTATTTATTTAGAAAAGCATTAACATTTGTTTGAAAACATTAAAATAAGTCAATTGGTATAATATTACGTTGAAACTTTTAATAACTAATATAATGTAAGTAATAGGGTAATTAACATCCGGATTTGAAAGGGGTGACGTTGTCAACAAAAGAATTGGGAAGGAAGAAGCGCCACTGGAGATCGGCACTTGACTTCTGGGGCGCTGGGGGACTAGACATAGACATCATAGAGAGCATTAGACTGGTGAGACGCTATTTATTACATGGTGAAATAAGATCTTTATTGGGGTTTAATTCTAGTAATAGTAATGGGAATTTCTTGTAATTTGTTTTGTTTCTTCTGATATAAGTGTTATTAATTATGGGCTTTATAATTTGCATTCAATCTATTAATTTTATAAAGTCGGGACGCCATGTTGAGAATTCCACGCGGTTTGTTGAAATACTTTGGGGTAATTTTACATATTTATTGGAAAATAGAGTTTTAATACGTAAAATATTAATGATTAAATTTATTTTGTGGGTTGTTGAAGGGATTAACGTAATTTTTACATATTTATTGGGAAATAGAGTTTTAATACGTAAAATATTAATGATTAAATTTATTTTGTGGGTTGTTGAAGGGATTAACGTAATTTATCGATTGTTAGGGTGTCGTTAGTTGGGAAGTAGTTAGACGTAGGGCTAGGAAGGCTGTGGCCATAGGTTGATAGCTAGGAATCCCGTATAGGTAGCCAAAATCTAGCGATGTGCTAGTTACGGATGGAAACCTGGCGGTGTTAACTAAGTCCGTATCCTCTCAGAGCTAGGCAGCCGGTACCTGGAGCGGGCGGCAATTCGATTTTACCCTATGCAAGTGGGATCGAATCAGCTCCCGGGGTGTCTTTGACAGCCTCGTCTTATGTATTTATGTATATAAACACAAATTTATTCCTCTCGCTAGGGTCAATTCTCAAGATCCCTTGACGTCAGTCGTTTGAGAATTGGTCCGCACACCCGTTCTAGGTAGCACAGAGTCGAGCTTAACGACCTCGCGCTCCCTCGCAGCTAGAATTAGGGTACATTACACACCACACGATTAGAATATCGGGGATGGGTTGTTCATACAGGGAAATTGTCTATAGCTAGGTTAGGCAGGTACTCATTAGGATGTGTAGGGAATTGTAGATGATTAATTTATTAGTTCAGCGTTGTAGGAAAACAAAGTAGGTATAATGTTACTGTCAGGAGTTCTTTGCGACAAAGCATTTAATGTGTAGGGTGTTGTAAATTCCTAATAATAATTTCTATGTTGTGAACTACACATAATAGGTATAGCGTTATAAGAAGTAAGTAAGTAGGTACCATCTTGAAGGAACTAAATGTGATATTATCACCGTGTTGTTCAGACGAAATTCAGTAATAACGCAGTGAAATAGTGTTAACTAATAAAGCAAGTGAATAAAATCAGTGATTATTTGTGACATAAGTGTTATTGTGTACAAAGTTAAGTAAAATTTAATATAACAATAGAATTATCTGTGAGTGCTTTTAGATGCATTCTTGAGTTTGATGTTTGTTTAATTTGCTATGATCCACTCAATTAGAATCAAGCTTCGCACACATTGAACGTAGAAACGTTACTGTCTGTGATCATAACTAACCAGGCTAAGTGCTTGAGCCCTCACGGTAGATGAGACCCTTCCAACTATGGAACTGCTCGAAAATTGTTTAGCCGAGAGAACTATCTCTTTTGCCAGGTCCCTGGATATGGGATGAGTGCAGTGGTTCGTAACAATGTGAACAGAGAGAATGTCCTCTACATGACGAGAACCTAATACTTGTATGAAATAATTTAAAGTGAGCTGGTTGGTAGCACATTAGACTTCGCAAAGTATAAAGTGAGTTAATATTTGAGCTTTGTACAACTTTACACGCTGTTTCATAAATGAAATGTAGGCGTTAATACTACATGCACTTGTATCATAGATGCATAGCATTATTATAAAGTCCTTACGAGACAATCTATAACTGACTTGATAAAAGTATTATTGCATTTATTAGATTATAAATATCTGGCACATAAGTACCTATTGATTGAGTCCATAAGAGACAAATATCATAGATGCATAGCATTATTATAAAGTCCTTACGAGACAATCTATAACAGACTTGATAAAAGTATTATTGCATTTATTAGATTATAAATATCTGGCACATAAGTACCTATTGATTGAGTCCATAAGAGACAAATATCATAGATGCATAGCATTATTATAAAGTCCTTACGAGACAATCTATAACAGACTTGATAAAAGTATTATTG
Source organism: Pelosia muscerda (assembly GCA_963691645.1). Classification (NCBI taxonomy): domain Eukaryota; kingdom Metazoa; phylum Arthropoda; class Insecta; order Lepidoptera; family Erebidae; genus Pelosia; species Pelosia muscerda. Next base: position 9,418,802 of record OY829116.1, on the reverse strand, counting down.
CATTTATTACATTGTAAATATCTTAAAAGCAGGGGACAAAAGTGACCCATCCAATTTTCGTCCCATCTCTATATTACCAGCGCTAAGTAAAATTTTTGAAAAAATAATATTTAATCAACTGCTTTCACATTTTGCAGCCAATGATTTACTTCATAAAAAACAGTTTGGTTTTACTAAAGGCAAGAATACAACAGATGCAGGAGTCGCACTAGTTAAACATATATTTGATGCATGGGAGGAGAAGCAGGATGCCATTGGTATTTTTTGTGACTTATCAAAGGCTTTCGATTGTGTTGATCATGAGACCTTGTTATTAAAGTTAGATTATTATGGTGTCTCGAATAGCTCACTTAGCTTACTTAGGTCTTACCTCACTGGCAGAGTACAAAAAGTAAACGTTAATGGCACCAATTCTTCTGGCGCCCCGCTAGTCATGGGAGTACCCCAAGGCTCGATATTAGGACCCCTTTTGTTCCTGATATATGTAAACGACCTTCCATACTTCATTGAAAATCTTTGTGAAATAGTATTATTTGCTGATGACACTTCATTAATTTTTAAAACTGACAGACAAAAAGTAATACTTGACGATGTGAATAATACCCTTTCTGTAATATTGCATTGGTTCACGAGTAATAACCTGCTACTTAATGCCAAAAAAACAAAATGTGTAAAATTTACGATGCCAAATGTAAGACATATAGACTCAAACATTATAATGAATAATGAAACTGTGGAAATAGTCAATACCACAGTTTTTCTTGGCATCACACTAGATAATAAACTACAATGGGGTTCTCATATCACAGCCTTAGCAGGAAGACTTAGCTCAGCTGCCTATGCGGTTAGAAAGATAAGGTCACTAACTGACGAGAAAACGGCACGATTAGTTTATTTCAGTTACTTTCATAGCGTTATGTCATATGGTCTGCTGCTGTGGGGCTCAGCTGCCGATATTGCAACTATATTTATATTACAGAAACGAGCTATACGAGCAATCTATTGCCTCGGACCCCGTGACTCGCTGAAAGAACTGTTTAAAGAAATTAATATTTTAACAGTTGCCTCACAATATATTTACGACAACGCCTTATATGTAAGGAAGAACCTAGACCTCTTCCAAAAAAAATCAGACTTTCACAACTTGAATACGCGAAATAAAAATAAACTGGCGATACCGAAACTAAGGCTTCATAAAGTCAGTAATTCGTTTGTGGGCAAATGTATAAAAATATATAATAAAATTCCTCAGGATTTGGCTGACCTGCCACTTGATAAGTTTAAAATAGAATTGAAAAGATTTTTAATTAAAAAAAGCTATTATAAAGTAGACGAATATCTTGATGATAAAAATGCGTGGTCATAATAATCTCTTGCTCTTGCACCCAGTTATTATAAATAAACAACTAAATATTAAAAAGAATAACGATAATCTACCTGAGTTTCTTGCTGGTCTCTTCTCAGGAGATTTAACTACCGAACCAGCGAAAGAATCATTTTCTAATGATTTATTTACTAAGTATCCTAATTTATTATGAATTATAATATTTTTGACAAATGTAGGTACATAATCATTGTAAAACTTTGACATTCATAAGTGCTCTTTATGTGCCTAAACTGAATAAATGAAATTGATTCTTTGATTCTTCTTTGATTCTGGCACATAAGTACCTATTGATTGAGTCCATAAGAGACAAATATCATCCGAAGTAAAATACTTATAGTACCTACTATTAGGAGCAAATATACGATTCTAATAGTTTATCCTAATAAGGATTTGGGGCAAAGATTAGATACCGAGGTGTCTTCGGTATAGGCGGAAGAACCTGTACGGTCTTTCAATACCTATATCGACGGGTTCCGGGCTATTTGTATTAACCGACATTTTTGAAACTTTACACCAGAGCAGTTTAAAGTTTCGATTTTTAGAAAAGAAATTGTAACTTTAGTAAATAGCATTATTTTTAAAAAAGAAGGATATTACTATTTTTATAACATAATTCCCCATAATTGAATTCAGTTTTTTTCTTTTATTCCTATTTTTAACGAATATAAATGTCGCTTCATACAAAATGACCCATATTTTACTTTTTTTTGTTCAAGGCTAAATGATTTACCCGCCTATGATTATTCTTTCTTATTCCAAGCTATATGACTAAACCGCCTAGGTTTATTATTTCTTGTTCCAAGCTAAATGACTTAACCGCCTAGGCATGCAAATAATAGCTCTAAGCTAAGTGCTTTAATCAATAAGTTGGCCATATTTCAAACCTAAGCTAATTGATTTAAATACCATATCTTACACTTATTAATGTTTGGCTAATTAGTTTATGGGACAGATTTTTTTAAATAAATTGTTTGTAATCATACATGATTAATGAAGTTTGCAGAAACTGGCGGTTAAAACACTAATAAATTAAAAGGTACATACATAGGGTGTACTTACCTATCTTGTAATAATTATAAAATGAGAAATAAAACACACAGTTTATACTAAAAATAAGTTTCTTATTTAAAATGACCATTACTTTGGAATAGCAGTAACTTCTTAGCTTACCAAGGTAACAATCAAAGTTATTATCACAATTATATAGGAATCAGAAGTCAAACAGTCTTTATTATTAAGTAGCCTACCGTCTTATTAAGTGAAATAATTATTCTCATTCTTCTTAATCTTTAACGTTTATGTATATAAGAGATCTCTTCAATTACGAAAAAAAAGGTTTATCTACAAAATAATTTCTTTTAAAAATAATCACATAAAAATATTACGAGCGTTTCTTTGGTTTTCATTTTTTACTTATTTTCTTCTATTATTTTTTTTTAACTTTCTTAATAATCAAAATCAAAAACAAGTCTCGTTAAAAAAAAGATTTTTCTTCAATAACAAAAATAATTTTAATCCCCTATGTCAATAATAAATTGTAGTGAAAACTACAATAACAAAAAATAATAATCAAAATTATTAAAAATAACGTCTTAGTTAAAATTCAACCATTCTTTTCCTTCTTACTTTCTAATAATTTCCTTCTTTTACTAAAACACTTGTTATAGTAAAAGAAGAAAATAAATAAAAAAGAAAATTGCTTAATTTGGCAGGTCTGTTTCGTCTTCAATATCAGTATCGATCAGTGTATCTTTGCCAGTATTGCTTGATGGTAGGTTGATATATTCTGAATGAAATATTCTTGGGATAGCGCCAGTGTCACATAGCTTTTTCAGGTCATTATATTTTGCTTTAGTGATAGGAAGCTTTGATTTATATTTTGCATTGAGTTGTTTCGGTTTAGCATAAATTTTTATTGACTCTTCTTTTGCATCATCTCGCATGCTATATTTGACGACCATAACGTTTGGTGCAGACTTCTTGAATGTTGCTACACGAATCTTGCTTACTTTACCGACAAGGTTTCCCTTGAAATATTTTTCGGAAAATTCTTCATAATTCTTGAAGTCTTCATGTACAGAGTTAAATGAATGGATCGACACTGGGTATGAATTTAACAAAGAGGCTAAATGTATTAAACGACATTCTTGTATATTTACAAGGTAAAGCTAATTGCATTAAGCGACACTGGATAAGAATTTAACAAAGAGGCTAATTGTATGAAGCGCCATTTTTATATATTTATAATGTCAGGCTAATTGCTTTAACGTGCGTTGCATGTAAATTGTAGCTACAGGGAAAAAAGTTTAAACGACTGTCTGGTATTTGGTAGTGACCTTAAGTAGACAGTTCCTAAATTTGTCAATATTTTGTGTCGCTTCATTTATTGGAGTTCAAAATAGGCCCAAAAAATGTGGTTGTATGAAGCGACAAAAAAGTGCTCCGATCGTCACCAAACCCAGCTCAAACGACGCAGAAAATTTCGCTGATTCCAAATATTATAAAAAGTCTATATCGCTCAGAGTGTCGCTTAATACAATTAGACCGGAACCCGTCGATATAAAGACACAGGAGGAACCAGTATACAGGCTGGGTTTCACTATGACAGGCGAGAGAGGGGCCTTTCATCAAAACCAAGGGGGGGTTAAAAATAACCACTTACCATCAGGTAGGCGCTGTTAGGATATTAGGTACAATTCATATTTAGGAACATATAATCTTCCACAACTTAATCTTTGAATAGGGATAACTTAACTTAATAATTTAAAAATAATCACTTACCATCAGGTAGGCACTGTTAGGATATTAGGTACAATTCATACTTAGGAACATATAACCTTCCACAACTAAATCTTTGAATAGGGATAACTTAACTTAATAATTTAAAAATAACCACTTACCATCAGATGGGCATTGTTAGAATATTACGTATAATACATATTTAAGTACAACTAGGTTCCACAATCTAATTATTGAATAGGAATAATTAATTTCATAATAGAAAAATAATCACTTACCATCAGATGGGCATTATTAGGAGATTAGGTATAATACATATTTAGGTACAACTAGGTTTCACAATTTAATTATTGGATAAATACAACTTAACTTTACACCTTAGGGTAATCGCTTGCCATCAGGTGGAATTCGTTTGTGTGATATTATTATTCTTAGGAATAAAAAAGTAAGGTTCCTTTCATAGTTCAGTCATTTAAGTAGGTCCAATTAAATTTCATAAGTCAAAATAATTACTTACCATCAGGTGTGACTAGATAGGATGACGCATATTTATAATAGTAAACAAATGAATTTAATTTAATTATTACTCAATTGAGTTCTTTAGGTTATAATATATCACAGTTTGTCAGGGGTAAACTTAGGCGATTGATAGTAGATTTCACATTCCGCACCTTATAGAACTAGGATTACTATGGAACATGATAAGGGTTCCTAATAAAGCTACTAGACGAATCACTGGCCAATTCTAGTAGTTAATAACGTTATAATAGTGATAGTGTAGTACCTTCTAAAATAGATTCTAGATAGGTTCATATCATTTAGTGTTTCGGACACAAGTAGGTACAGTAGTAGGTGAAATTGGATAGAAGCCTAGGTTATGTTAGGTTATATATATATATATATATCTATATTAGGTTATATATTATTTAGGATATATATATTATTTAGATTATATAATATTACGTTATATATTATTTAGGATATATATATATTAATTAGGTTATATATTATTTAGGTTATATATTATTTAGGTTATATATTATTTGGGTTATATATTATTTAGATTATATATTATTAGGTTATATATTATTTGGGTTATATATTATTTAGATTATATATTATTAGGTTATATATTATTTGGGCTATATATTATTTAGGTTATATATTATTTGGGTTATATATTATTTATCTTATATATGAAGCGGCGGTAGCTTAGTGGTTAAGGTGTCGGCCTTACGATCGAGAGGTCCCGGGTTCGAATCCTGGCCATTACACTACCGACGTGAACCCACTCCTAACACAAGCCATTGAGCTTAGCTGGAGGGGTTAAAGGGAATATTAGTAACTTCGGTTGCTAATATTCTTTTTAAAAAAAAAAAAAAAAAAAAAAAAAAAAAAATTTGGGTTATATACTATTTAAATTATATATTATTAGGATATATATATTATTTAGGTTATATATTATAATAGGAATAGGTAATTTATATATCGTTCTAGGGTAAAAGTAAGTTAAAAAAGGAAGAATAAAAAACATAAAAAGGGGGAAGCGGTACAAATAGGGGGGGGGGGGTGTTAGGTTAGGAAGGATTACGCTACAGTATAGTAGTACTTTATTTAGAGAATAATACGAACTGGGGCGACATTCTTTAACAAATTATCTCATCATCACACTTAGAAAAAACGATCATCGATCACCATTATGCCATTAGCTTTAAGAATTTCACAAAAATATGTAACCTATTTGAAATGTATTAGATTAATTATCACGGCTTTTACATCCAAACGATGCGTTTTAGGCAAAAATAATTAAGAATATAATGAGTGATAATTGCACATAAGCAATATGATACTCAACATGCAGACAGCAGAGCCAAGACACAATTACGGGTACATTTGGCCGCTCTAATTAATACATTTGATGTATAGATTTATTACCAGCCATTAACAACTAGCTAACGTTCACCCTTCTCTAGTTCTACACAAACAGTTGTGTATTTATCATGATCAGAACATGCTAGGCAGACACTATTTGATGAGCTACCGATACAAAAGAAGAAGATTGTTGTCATAGCTTTGTTTCCATATCGTTCCGGTTCTTAACCAGTTGCCTGATCCGAGTAAGGTGAACAAAACGCGTGGGGAAAGAATTTAATACACAGCTGGACCATGCGTGCGAGGGTGCTGAGGAAGTACATGCAATGGATTACTCATGCCTTCTTCGAATGTGTATTTCATTTACAGATTCCATAACCACGATCCTACGATATACGCTGACGAGTGACGATTGTAAAGAAGAAGATAAGTACAGGTTTGCCAATAGTTTCAAATAATATATTCACTGCTTATGTGTATAAAATATTAAATGAAAAGAAATGTCTTTACTGTTCACCATAGGACAAGTTAAAAACATACTTAAAGACATAAAGAAACGCTGGATTCTGCAACAGAACTGTCCTAAATAATGATGAATTTGCACGAGCAGTCTGCCCAAATTCAAAAACTCAATAGCCAATAATTTTATTACGGGTTTACTTAGTTTAAGATTAATTATAAAAGTAATCCAAGATACAAGTATTTTTGCAAATGTTTTGCAAATACTTCCTAGTGTATATTGTGTGCAAAATTTGATACACTTATACTAAAATAAATGAACATTTATATTTAATATGAAATTGAACTCTTATCCCAAAACTTTCGGCTCTTAACATCTACAGTTATATCATATCGAAAAGTGACGCAATGAATTACAATAGTATACGATTAAACGAACTTACAATAGTTCTATCATTCTTATATGTATAGCTATATGAACAAATATGAACTTAAAATGCAGGTATAGCTATATATTTATGTAGTAGTATACTTATAATATATTAATATGTATATGTTATTACTAAAGGAACAAATCAACTTATTTTGCGCAAAATTTTATTTACTTTCTCTTTTGGAATAGATAGTTGAAAATATCGGAGATGTGTGCACAGAGTTTGTCGTGTATCCCGATTGTATTCGCATTACAACAAAAAAGGTAGTAAAACTATCATTAGCTTATCTGCGATCGCCGAAAGTACATACAGGCGACGTGCCACAGCGCTTAGATAGTAGACAATGGGGTCCGTCTTTACTTCCAGGTAGTGAAGGGTAGGTGGTCAGTGTTTCAATTTTTAGAACAAGGTAACAACATTATTATCTAAGAGTAGGCTTAAAGGAAAAAGAATCGCAATGATGGTAAACTGATGAATGTGTGCCTATACCAATGTCACAATCGGTGATGTGTCTTATGTTTCAGAAGCGGTTGACATGTTTTAGAAACCAACAGGTACGAACCGTGTGCAACTCTCACGCATTAGTAAGTTAGTCGATATATTTAACTTAACATTTTCTTAATGCGGTGTGATGATATTCGTTATTATCATTGAAATAGAAAAGTAGAATGAATTTTCCTTGAATCCTACTAAGTAACATGGGTGGCGGTTCCAATTGCTACGACACCTACGCCGTAGATCAGCTACGGCGTAGGTAGCGGAATCTGAACATGCGAGGGTGAAGCTTTGGTTATTGTATAATTTTGTAGGAATATGATGTGGGTTACATTAGTTTTGGTCGCTACTAAAAGCGCAAGTTTGCAAGAGTCAATCTATTGTAATTTACATTATGCAAGATTGCAGTATCCAGGACGATATGTGAAACCAGTGAGTTCAAGGACTCCGTTGCCGCGAGGTCGTTGTATAATGCACTTCAGATAAGTATTTTAGAAAATGATTACATCTATCTGAAATCTCCATGAATAAAAATATTTCAAAAACAAATTTACCCGATACCTTTATGTTTCGATGCACTGAGAAAATAATAATATTATTGTTTTGTTTAATAAGTATTAATTGTTTGAGAGAATAAAAACATTTTTATTTTATGTTATTTTATTTTATATTATTTAACAGTTCGGATTGTATACAACCTTCTTTATCATAGGTATCTTGTCTGGCAATGGCTAAATATGGTTAACTAGTATCCCGCGGTAAATTAAATAAACCACAAATTGGAAGGACAGGGACCTCTGCTGGTCAGTACCTAAAATAATCCTGCAGCAGTATACTCGTCTCATACGAGCGCTAAACGCTGTTATTGATATATAACAAGGTTTAGAGATATAACGTGTTATTGATATTTTTAATGATCAATGCTAGCTAAGCGGGTTTGCAGTATCCACGACGATACGTGGAATCAGTGACTTCACAGACACCATGGCTTCGAGGTCGTCATATAGTGCACTTGAGAAAAAGTAGATTGGAAACGAGCGTTATAATCGGGAATCCCCATGACGCTAAATATAATTCCATGGTGAAGAAACTTGAAAACCAATTTACCTGGTGCCTTTATTTTAACAGTACGAAGTGTATCCATTTTGCGTACTTATGTATCCAACCCTGCAGCTGGAGGTAAGGCCTAATCCGGCCCTGGCTAAATATGAATTCCTGGTATTCGGCGGTAAATTAATTAATGTACAAATTTTGGAATCACTTGTTTCCAATTTAAGGCTGTGGTGCAGAGGTGGAGAAAGTTCAATGACCCAGTTGCTAAGACAACCCTGCTACAGTATGTTCCTGTTTTTCAAACACTAAACACCTTAAACAATGTCTCACGTGTTATTGATATTATTGTATATACAGTAACGGAATTTGAAAGGGTGACGCTACGAGGTTGGTTGTAACTGGCAAAAAGATATTTTTAAATTTCTATTTCAATAATTGTGAAGTTTAAGAAATTGTACAAAAGTGAATGATATCTACATTGTTGCGTTGACTTCATACTGTATTAACGATGTGTATGAAGAAAATCATAAGTAAACTAATTGATAAAAAAGTCAAGTGTACATTCAGCATATATTGAGAAGTAGCCCCAATGAGAATTAGCTCTAATGAGAAGTAGCCCCAATGAGAAGTAGCTCTAATGAGAAGTAGCTCCAATGAGAAGTAGCCTAAGTGAGAAGTAGCCCAGAAGAGAAGTAGCCCAAGAGAGAAGTAGCCCTAATCAGAAGTATATGAGAAGTTGCCATAATGAGAAGTAGTCCATTGGCGAGTCGGTTGCCATAAGGAGAATTAGCCCTAATCCGCCTAAACCATCTAAATTCACGAGATATGATATTCTTAGCCCGCTGATTTGTATTTTTGCCTAGTCGCAATGGTAACTAAATCGGTTTACATTTTATTTTTCTTCCGACTAATACAAAAATACAAAATTTGGACACAAATAAACTGATCACCGTACAGTCGTTCCATAAGTCCCTCACCCGCACCCCTCGAGAGCGCCCTGCGGGTGCGCAGGTAATTTTCTGGGGCCCATATAAGCGGGAGGCACTTTAAAATTTATTCATTACGTGCTCTGCGTTTGACGAGCCAAGTAACTTTTTGTGAGCTTATTCTAGAAGATTGAAATTGAAAATTCATCGTAGAAATGGTTTCCCCCAAGGTATTTAATTAATTTCTGTACATTAGAATAGTATAGAACTTATTAGAAATATATCTTGTAAATATGTCTCTATAGAAACATACCTTGTAAATATGTCTCTATAGAATCATATCTTGTAAGTATCTTATTTGAAATTATTAAATCGATTTTATTATTTTTCAGAAGCAAGAACAAGCTGCCCAAGGCGCTGCGCGGAAGGACAGGCCTCGTCGTGGGAGGCCAACCGGCCAGAATAGAACGCCCTTATCAAGCGTTAGTTATCTCATGAGTACAATGTGATAGAAGTTTCTCATCATTCATAAAGAGCTGCTATTTAATTGTATCTTCTGTTTGCAGGAGGAGAAGCGTGCGCGTAACGCGCAATATGAGCGAGAGCGTCGGGAGGAGACGGCTGCGGCGATGAACGAACTAGCCGATGCTGTCGGCGGCGACCGTAATGTAAGTGACCCATTATTCTATATGTGGAAAATTTGTGGAAAAATATGTAGTTCAAGAAATCTAATATATTTTTGTCATATTGCAGATGAGTAATCAAGATTTGCTAATTGCTGTACTCCAATTTATTAGCGAGAAGATCGGAGAAGCCAGCATAGAAGATCTTGAACGTCAAAATAACATTATGGAGGCACAAGGTAAATATCATTTGTATTTCATATAGTTTTGCATCACACAATACTGATCAGAACGTTTAATTAACCATCATTCTTTTATTAGTCTCACAGTTGTCGCAGCAGCTCGCGCTTCAGGGCGAGACGATAGAGGAACCGATACCGCCCGAAGCATTGGACGCTCTACAACTCAGTAAGAACACTTTTCTAAGTAATTCGCATGAAATATTTGTTATAAAAAATTGGCATCTTATTCTAACTTGGTATCTACTTTTTCAGCTCCAGAGAATATGAGACTAATTTGGTCTGTAATAGATCAAATTAGAGAAGAACACGAGGCCTCAGGAGGTAAATGCTATCTCTTACGCATGCATTCTCATGTTGACATAATATGTGTAGTACATTTTAGTAACACTGTTTTTGTGTCATTTACAGAATCCACAGTTGATGCGCTGCGCTGTGCTGATCGAAGTGCGATTGTGCAGGACAAGTAAACAGGTTTGCCAACAATTTCAAATTCTATATTCTCCGCTTACATGTGTATTCAGTATGAATATAATTGAATAATGTTACAATTTTCTCTTTTCAGCAAATGCGCTTGTTATCTGCAAAAGGCTTTTTTAAAGCCGCCTTTATCATGTACGTAAGATATTGTTCCATTTAATCGATTCTTACGAATATGGTGAACTTGGCTAAAGCCTATACATCTCTACAAGGCAGTGGTGCGCAAGAACTATATATCTACTACGGGACATTTCACGAGATTCACGTCGTTTACTTTTTCAATTTCGTAGCGTTATTATGTCGAAATAAATGTGTTACTCTATCCTTCACATGTGCCATGAACACAACGCATATGTGACATTATCTAGAAGTCTTATTTTTTGTATACATTTTGATAGGCTACATTTCATATTGTTGTCTAATATATACGAAACCTGTATATCGTTTATTGTATATATTGTGTTAATAAACTTATTGTACAGTACATTACATCTACCGCAGCCTGCTTCTGCAAGGGTGACAAACAGCTCCACCAGTCACCCCCACCGGCCATCGCTCATGGAGGACGGAGGTTATTCTTCAACCTCAATCTCCGACACGCTCGCGTATCGTGTCATCGTGTCGGTAGCAAGGCGGCGAGCTAGAGAACTTCCACCTCTAGGCCACTACTAGGACCCGCTTAGACATCTCCAACGACGGGCACTCGATCGCATTACAGTGATAACACGCGGACTTCGGCTCCCTCTGGATTCTACTGGAGATGGTGTACTTAATAAATATTTAACTTCAAGCATGAATGATATTACAAAGCTATGAATGACTGCATTTCGCATTTTTACCGTATTTGCATATTAGGTAATAATAAAAAACAAAGAGGTAACTTGTGTGTCTTGGCATCTCTTTGAGTATATGCGGGCCGTTTTTCACGGTGCAAATAATACGGCCGACATAAATGTCTTTGTTCTAAATTCCGAATGAATATGAAACAATGTTACATTCGCAGATGGTCGCAAATTCCGTGAAACTATTTATAGTGCCCAAGTAGGCTTTTATCTATTGCCGTATTCACTACTTAAGAGATAAAAGTCATCTTGATAACATTCAAAGACAAAAGAGAATCACTTGGTACCTGTTGCATTTTCTACGGTTGTACGGTTGTACAGACGTACTATCGACATTTCTTCTAACGTATAGTAGTATTTTTTATACCACATAAGTAGTAGGCAAGCACATGCCCCACGTGATGGAAAGTGGTCACTGTGCCTATGGTCGTTCGCAACATATGATATTCGTGCTGCCGACCCTGTAGAAAGCTATTGACCTTCATAAAGAACTCCATAATGTAGTAGTCTCTTGGAAGAACCACAGCAACAAGTTTATTCCACAGTTTAAGCGTGCGTGGGTAAATTAGAGAATAATACGAATTGGGGCGACATTCTTTAACAAATTATCTCATTATCAATCACACTTAGAAATAACGATCTTCGATCACCATTGGACCATTAGCGCTAAGAATTTCACAAAATTATGCAAACCTATTTGAAATGTATTAGATTAATGATCGTTTGAATGTGGAAGCACAGCTTTTACATGCGTCTTAGGCAAAAATAATATCGACGGGTTCCGGGCTATTTGTATTAACCGACATTTTTGAAACTTTACACCAGAGCAGTTTAAAGTTTCGATTTTTAGAAAAGAAATTGTAACTTTAGTAAATAGCATTATTTTTAAAAAAGAAGGATATTACTATTTTTATAACATAATTCCCCATAATTGAATTCAGTTTTTTTCTTTTATTCCTATTTTTAACGAATATAAATGTCGCTTCATACAAAATGACCCATATTTTACTTTTTTTTGTTCAAGGCTAAATGATTTACCCGCCTATGATTATTCTTTCTTATTCCAAGCTATATGACTAAACCGCCTAGGTTTATTATTTCTTGTTCCAAGCTAAATGACTTAACCGCCTAGGCATGCAAATAATAGCTCTAAGCTAAGTGCTTTAATCAATAAGTTGGCCATATTTCAAACCTAAGCTAATTGATTTAAATACCATATCTTACACTTATTAATGTTTGGCTAATTAGTTTATGGGACAGATTTTTTTAAATAAATTGTTTGTAATCATACATGATTAATGAAGTTTGCAGAAACTGGCGGTTAAAACACTAATAAATTAAAAGGTACATACATAGGGTGTACTTACCTATCTTGTAATAATTATAAAATGAGAAATAAAACACACAGTTTATACTAAAAATAAGTTTCTTATTTAAAATGACCATTACTTTGGAATAGCAGTAACTTCTTAGCTTACCAAGGTAACAATCAAAGTTATTATCACAATTATATAGGAATCAGAAGTCAAACAGTCTTTATTATTAAGTAGCCTACCGTCTTATTAAGTGAAATAATTATTCTCATTCTTCTTAATCTTTAACGTTTATGTATATAAGAGATCTCTTCAATTACGAAAAAAAAGGTTTATCTACAAAATAATTTCTTTTAAAAATAATCACATAAAAATATTACGAGCGTTTCTTTGGTTTTCATTTTTTACTTATTTTCTTCTATTATTTTTTTTTAACTTTCTTAATAATCAAAATCAAAAACAAGTCTCGTTAAAAAAAAGATTTTTCTTCAATAACAAAAATAATTTTAATCCCCTATGTCAATAATAAATTGTAGTGAAAACTACAATAACAAAAAATAATAATCAAAATTATTAAAAATAACGTCTTAGTTAAAATTCAACCATTCTTTTCCTTCTTACTTTCTAATAATTTCCTTCTTTTACTAAAACACTTGTTATAGTAAAAGAAGAAAATAAATAAAAAAGAAAATTGCTTAATTTGGCAGGTCTGTTTCGTCTTCAATATCAGTATCGATCAGTGTATCTTTGCCAGTATTGCTTGATGGTAGGTTGATATATTCTGAATGAAATATTCTTGGGATAGCGCCAGTGTCACATAGCTTTTTCAGGTCATTATATTTTGCTTTAGTGATAGGAAGCTTTGATTTATATTTTGCATTGAGTTGTTTCGGTTTAGCATAAATTTTTATTGACTCTTCTTTTGCATCATCTCGCATGCTATATTTGACGACCATAACGTTTGGTGCAGACTTCTTGAATGTTGCTACACGAATCTTGCTTACTTTACCGACAAGGTTTCCCTTGAAATATTTTTCGGAAAATTCTTCATAATTCTTGAAGTCTTCATGTACAGAGTTAAATGAATGGATCGACACTGGGTATGAATTTAACAAAGAGGCTAAATGTATTAAACGACATTCTTGTATATTTACAAGGTAAAGCTAATTGCATTAAGCGACACTGGATAAGAATTTAACAAAGAGGCTAATTGTATGAAGCGCCATTTTTATATATTTATAATGTCAGGCTAATTGCTTTAACGTGCGTTGCATGTAAATTGTAGCTACAGGGAAAAAAGTTTAAACGACTGTCTGGTATTTGGTAGTGACCTTAAGTAGACAGTTCCTAAATTTGTCAATATTTTGTGTCGCTTCATTTATTGGAGTTCAAAATAGGCCCAAAAAATGTGGTTGTATGAAGCGACAAAAAAGTGCTCCGATCGTCACCAAACCCAGCTCAAACGACGCAGAAAATTTCGCTGATTCCAAATATTATAAAAAGTCTATATCGCTCAGAGTGTCGCTTAATACAATTAGACCGGAACCCGTCGATATGATAAGTGATAATTGCACATAAGCAATATGATACTTAACATGCAGACAGGACAGCCAAGAAACTATTACGGGTACGTTTGGCCGCACTAATAAATACGTTTGGTGTATAGATTTATTACCAGCCATTTAAAACTAACTTAACTTCACTCTTCTCCAGTTATACATAAACAGTTGTGTGTTTTTCATGATCAGGACATGCTAGGCAGACACAATTTAATGAGCTACCGATACAAAAGAAGAAGAATGTTGTTATAGCTTTGTTTCCATATCGTTGCGGTTCTAATCCAGTTGCCTGATCCGAGTAAGGTGAACAAAAGGCGTGGGGAAAGTATTTAATGCACGGCTGGACCATACATGCAATGGATTACTCATGCCTCCTTCGAATGTGTATTTCATTTACAGAATCCATAACCACGATCCTACGATATACGCTGACGAGTGACAATTGTAAAGAAGAAAATAAGTACAAGTTTGCCAATTGTTTCAAATATATTCTCCACTTATGTGTGTAAAATATTAAATGAAAAGAAATGTCTTTACTGTTCACCATAGGACAAGTTAAAAACATACTTAAATACACATAGAAACGCTAGATTCTGCAACAGAACTGTCCTAAATGATGATAAATTTGCACGAGCAGTCTGCTTAAATTCAAAAACTCAATAGCCATTAATTTTATTACAGGTGAACTTAGTTTAAGATTAATTATAAAAGTAAACCAAGATACAAGTATTTTTGCAAATACCTTGCAAATACTTCTCAGTGTATATTGTGTGTAAAATATGATACATATATACTAAAGTAAATGAAATTTTATATTAAATACTAGCCTATGCCCGCGGCTCCTCCCGTGTGGCAGTCGGTTATCGCTAGAAAAATGAAACTGGACTCTGATTCCTAAACTTTCTGCTCTTAACATCTACAGTTATATCATTTCGTAAAAGAAAGCAATGAATTGCAATAATATACGATTAAACGAACTTGCAAGTGAAGTTCTATCATTATTTTATGAAACAAATATGAACTTTTAAATGCAGGTATGGCTATATATTTATGTAGTAGTACATTTATAATATATTAATGTGTATTACATTATTTATTACTGAAGGAGCAAATCAACTTAATGTTGCAAATATCAATTTACTTTCTCTTTTGGAATAGACAGTTGAAAATATCGGAGACGGGTGCACAGAGTTTGTCATGTATCCCTATTGTATTCACATTACAACAAAAAAAGTAGTAAAACTATCATTAGCTTATCTGCGATTGCCGAAAGTACATACACGCGACGTGCCACAGCGCTCTGGTAGTAGACAATAGGGTCCGTCTTTGCTTCCAGGTAGTGAAGGGTAGGTGGGCATTGTTTAAATTTTTAGAA
This sequence comes from Pelosia muscerda, assembly GCA_963691645.1. NCBI lineage: Eukaryota > Metazoa > Arthropoda > Insecta > Lepidoptera > Erebidae > Pelosia > Pelosia muscerda. Next base: position 9,403,006 of record OY829116.1, on the reverse strand, counting down.
CAAGGTACAACATTATTATCTAAGAGTAGGCTTAAAGGAAAAAGAATCGCAATGATGGTAAACTGATGAATGTGCCTATACCAATGTCACAATCGGTGATGTGTCTTATGTTTCAGAAGCGGTTGACATGTTTTAGAAACCAACAGGTACGAACAGTGTGCAACTCTCACACATTAGTAAGTTAGTCGATATATTTAACTTAACATTTTCTTAATGCGGGGTGATGACATTCGTTATTATCATTGAAATAAAAAAGTAGAATGAATTTTCCTTGAATCCTACTAAGTAACATCGGTGGCGGTTCCAATTGCTACGACACCTACGCCGTAGATCAGCTACGGCGTAGGTAGCGGAATCTGAACATGCGAGGGTGAAGCTTTGGTTATTGTATAATTTTGCAGGAATATGATGTGGGTTACATTAGTTTTGGTCGCTACTAAAAGCGCAAGTTTGCAAGAGTCAATCTATTGTAATTTACATTATGCAAGATTGCAGTATCCAGGACGATATGTGAAACCAGTGAGTTCAAGGACTCCGTGGCCGCGAGGTCGTTGTATGATCTATCTGAAATCTCCATGAATAAAAATATTTCAAAAACAAATTTACCCGATACATTTATGTTTCGATGCACTAAGAAAATAATAATATTATTGTTTTATTTAATAAGTATTAATTGTTTGAGAGAATAAAAGTATTTTTATTTTATGTTATTTTATTTTATATTATTTAACAGTTCGGATTGTATATAACCTACTTTATCATTGGCATCTTGTCTGGCAATGGCTAAATATGGTTAACTGGTATCCCGCGGTAAATTAAATAAACCACAAATTGGAAGCACAGGGACCTCTGCTGGTCAGTAACTAAAATAATCCTGCAGCAGTATACTCGTCTCATACGAGCGCTAAACACTGTTATCGATATATAACGGTGTTTAGAGATATAACGTCTTATTGATATTTTTTATGATCAATACTAGCTAAGCGGGTTTGCAGTATTCACGACGATACGTGGAACCAGTGACTTCACAGACACCATGGCTTCGAGGTCGTCATATAGTGCTCTTAAGAAAAGTAGATTGGAAACGAGCGTTATAATCGGGAATCCCCATGACGCTAAATATAATTCCATGGTGAAGAAACTTGAAAACCAATTTACCTGGTGCCTTTATCTTTAACAGTACGAAGTGTATCCATTTTACGTACTTATGTATCCAACCCTGGAGCTGGAGGTAAGGCCTAATTCGGCCCTGGCTAAATTTGATTTACTGGTATTCGGCGGTAAATTTAACTAATGTACAAATTTTGGAATCACTTGTTTCCAATTTAAGGCTGTGGTGCAGAGGTGGAGAAAGTTCAATGACCCAGTGGCTAAAACAACCCTGCTACAGTATGTTCCTGTTTTACGCACACTAAACACCTTAAACAATGTCTCACGTGTTATTGATATTATTGCATATTCAGTAACGGAATTTGAAAGGGTGACGCTACGAGGTTGGTTGTAACTGGCGAAAAGATATTTTTTAATTTATATTTCAAAAATAGTAAAGTTTAAGAAATTAAACAAAAGTGAATGATATCTACATTGTTGCGTTGGCTTCATACTGTAATAACGATGTGTATGAAGATAATCATATGTAAACTAATTGATAAAAAAGTCAAGTGTACATTCAACATATAATGAGAAGTAGCCCCAATGAGAAGTAGCTCTAATGAGAAGTAGCCCCAATGAAAAGTAGCCCAAGTGAGAAGTAGCCCAAGAGAGAAGTAGTCCTAATCAGAAGTAGCCAATATGAGAAATGGCCATAATGAGAAGTAGTCCATTAGCGAGTCGGTTGCCATAATAATAATTAGCCCTATACGCCTAAACCATCTAAATTCACGAGATATGATATTCTTAGCCCACTGATTTGTATTTTTGCCTAATCGCAATGGTAACTAAATCGGTTTACATTTTATTTTCTTTCCGATTAATACAAAAGTACACAATTTGGACACAAAGAAACTGATCACCGTACAGTCGTTCCATAAGTCCCTCACCCGCACCCCTCGAGAGCGCCCTGCGGGTGCGCAGGTAATTTTCTGGGGCCCATATAAGCGGGAGGCACTTTAAAATTTATTCATTACGTGCTCTGCGTTTGACGAGTCAAGTAACTTTTTGTGAGCTTATTCTAGAAGATTGAAATTAAAAATTCATCGTAGAAATGGTTTCCCCCAAGGTATTTAATTAATTTCTGTACATTAGAATAGAATAGAACTTATTAGAAACATGTCTTATTTGAAATTAATAAATCGATTTTGTTATTTTCCAGAAGCAAGAACAAGCTGCCCAACGCGCTGCGCGGAAGGACAGGCCTCGTCGTGGGAGGCCGACCGGCCAGAATAGAACGCCCTTATCAAGCGTTAGTTATCTCATGAGTACAATGTGATAGAAGTTTCTTATCATTCATAAAGAGCTGCTATTTAATTGTATCTTCTGTTTGCAGGAGGAGAAGCGTGCGCGTAACGCGCAATATGAGCGAGAGCGTCGGGAGGAGACGGCTGCGGCGATGAACGAACTAGCCGATGCTGTCGGCGGCGACCGTAACGTAAGATGACCCATTATTCTATGTGTGGAAAATTTGTGGAAAAATATGTAGTTCAAGAAATCTAATATATTTTTGTCATATTGCAGATGAGTAATCAAGACTTACTAATTGCTGTACTCCAATTTATTAGCGAGAAGATCGGAGAAGCTAGTTTAGAAGACCTTGAACGTCAAAATAACATTATGGAGGCAGAAGGTAAATATCATTTGTATTTCATATAGTTTTGCATCACACAATACTGATCAGAACGTTTAATTAACAATCATTCTTTTATTAGTCTCACAGTTGTCGCAGCAGCTCGCGCTTCAGGGCGAGACGATAGAGGAACCGATACCGCCCGAAGCATTGGACGCTCTACAACTGAGTAAGAACACTTTTATAAGTAATTCGCATGAAATATTTGTTATAAAAAATTGGCATCTTATTCTAACTTGGTATCTACTTTTTCAGCTCCAGAGAATATGAGACTAATTTGGTCTGTAATAGATCAAATTAGAGAAGAACACGAGGCCTCAGGAGGTAAATGCTATCTCTTACGCATGCATTCTCATGTTGACATAATATGTGTAGTACATTTTAGTAACACTGTTTTTGTGTCATTTACAGAATCCACAGTTGATGCGCTGCGCTGTGCTGATCGAAGTGCGATTGTGCAGGACAAGTAAACAGGTTTACCAACAATTTCAAATTCTATATTCTCCGCTTACATGTGTATTCAGTACGAATATAATTGAATAATGTTAAAAAATTCTCTTTTCAGCAAATGCGCTTGTTATCTGCAAAAGGCTTTTTTAAAGCCGCCTTTATCATGTACGTAAGATATTGTTCAATTTAATCAATTCTTACGAATATGGTGAACTTGGCTAAAGCCTATACATCTCTACAAGGCAGTGGTGCGCAAGAATTATATATCTACTACGGGACATTTCACGAGATTCACGTCGTTTACTTTTTCAATTTCGTAGCGTTATTATGTCGAAATAAATGTGTTACTCTATCCTTCACATGTGCCATAAACACAACGCATATGTGACATTATCTAGAAGTCTTATTTTTTGTATACATTTTGATAGGCTACATTTCATATTGTTGTCTAATATATACGAAACCTGTATATCGTTTATTGTATATATTGTGTTAATAAACTTATTGTACAGTACATTACATCTACCGCGGCCTGCTTCTGCAAGGGTGACAAACAGCTCCACCAGTCACCCCCACCGGCCATCGCTCATGGAGGACGGAGGTTATTCTTCAACCTCAATCTCCGACACGCTTGCGCATCTTATCATCGCCCGGAGCAAGGCAGCGAGCCAGAGAACTTTCACCTCTAGGCCACTACTAGGACCCGTTTAGACATCTGAAAAGACGGGCACTCGATCGCATTACAGTGATAGCACGCGGGCTTTGGCTCCCTCTGGATCCTGCTGAATATGGAGTACTTAATAGATATTTAACTTCAAGCTTGAATGGTATTACAAAGCATTGAATGAGTTATACTTGCATCTTTACCGTATTTGCATATTAGGTAATAATAAAAAACAAGGAGGTAACTTGTGTGTCGGCAATCTCTCAAAGTATAAGCAGGTGGTATTTTACAGTGCAAATAATGAAGCCGTCATAAATGCTTTTTTTCCAAATTTCATACGAATATGAAACTATTTATAGTGCTCACGTAGTATAGAGCTTTTGTCTATTAGTGTATTCACTACTTAAGAAATCAAAAGTCTGCTTGATAACATTCAAAGACAAACAACTCGTTTAGACAAGAGAGAACCACTTAGTACCTGTTGTATTTTTTACGGTTGTTTACACAGATTTACTAAGGACATTTCTTCAAACTAAGGGATAGAAGTATTTTTATACCACATATGTGGCAGGCAAGCAAATGGTCCACGTGATGGAAAGTGGTCACCGTGACCTAAGGACGTTCGCAGCACATCGACCACCCTGCCGACCCTGTAGCAACTTAATGCTCTTCTTCAAGAACTCCATATTGTAGTCGCTAGGAAACACCACAGCCGCGAGTTCATTCCACAGCTTGAGCGTGCGCGGGTAAATTAAAAAATAAAACGAATTAGGGCAACACTTTTTAACAAATTACCTTATTATCAATTTTATTTAAAATAATTAATGATATTCGAACTTTCATCACTATTATTTGTATAAGAATTACATTAAACTACGCAAATCTATTTAAAACGTATTAGATTAATGATACAGCTTTTACATTCTAACGATGCGTCTTAGCCGTAAATAATTAAGAATATAATGAGTGCTAATTGCACATAAACAATATGATACTTAATATGCAGACAGGAGAGCCAAAAAGTATTACGGGTACGTTCGGCTCCTCTATTTTACCGATTAATACGAGTACGTTTGATGTATAGATTTATTACCAGTCATCTAAAACCTGCTAACTTTTACCCATCTCCAGTTATACACAAAAACAGTTTTGTTTTTGTTTTTTTATGTTAACAAATATTTTATAAACGTTTGACAAGTATTTTATACGCGGTTGTACCAATGCGAGGGTGCCGAGGTGGTAAATGCAATGGACTACTCATGCCGTACATATATTATAAAAAACCGTCATTGTTTTCAGGGAACAAACATTTTCATATCAGAATATTTAAGCGAAAACGAACTTAAAGAAAGGTATCTACTTAGACAAGACATGATAAAGGCCCGAAAAGAGGGTAAACATGCAATAATTCGAAACAATAAACTTTTTATAGAGGGAAAGGAAATTAAAAACAGACAAAATAAAAAGGAAAATCAAATAGGCAAACAAAATAATACTTTGCATGAAGAAAATATCAAGGAAACATTTCAGACAGGACTAAATAACGATGACCCAAGTAGTAATTCCTTTCGAAAAAACAGGCCTACAATTTAAAATACTTTTTCAGAATATGCAAAGTATTTGTAACAAACAATGTGATCTAGAAGCCTTCATAACAGACCATCCAATATATGCGGCTATATGTATATCTGAATCCTGGCTAACACCTGAGAAGCTGGAAACTATTCAAATCACTGACTACAGAATTGCATCGTTGTATACCCGAACCCACTACAAAGGCGGAGGAGTGTGTATCCTACTTCGTGACCACATAGAATATGAAAATGTTCAAGCTATAACTAATATGTCTATAGAGTATGTCTTAGAAGTATGTGCATGTATGTTACCATTAGAAAATGTGTTACTATTATCTTTATATTGGAATGGACGAGAGGAAGAAATATTTACAAATAGATTAAAATAGATTCTAAAATACGTAAACAACAAATACTCAACGTCGAATGTAGTACTGGGTGGAGATTTCAATATTAATGCTTTAGAAAGTACCACGAAAATTAACCAATTTTTTGATCTCATGCTGGAATATAACTTCACCCAACATATTAAACAGCCCACACGCGTCACAAAAACTACTTCAAAGTGTATAGACCTTATATTTACAAATTTTAAAAATATTAAATTTTACAAACCGTGGAAAAATTGGGCTTCTCTGATCACAATGGGACTGCTATTCATCTCGAACTTGCTAAATACACAAAACAAATTAGATGGCAAACCGAAACAAGAATATTTAGTAGAGCAAATATGAATAACTTTAAAGATAAACTTAGTGAGCTGAACTGGCACAGCATTTTAATTAGTAATAAAAGTATCAATGAAAACTATAACGCATTCAAAGATACGCTAACAAATATATTAAATGCATGCATGCCATTAAGAAAACTAAAGCTAAAGAACAGGTTTAAGAAATACTGGCTGACAGCAGGTATTAAACTTTCTTGTAGACATAAAAGACTTCTCAAATTGCTTACAACAAGAACGAACAATCAAATCCTAAAAACACATTATAAAAATTACGAAAGGGTTTTAAAAAAGGTAGTTGCAACTTCCAAAAAGCTACACTACAAAAATAAAATTATAAACTCAAATAATAAAACAAAAGCTATGTGGAGTATTATAAATGAGCGAACCAACAAAAAAACAAAAAAGATTAACCAAAATATAAAAATAAAAGCTAATAATGATTCTATGATTGGTGAGCCCCGACAGGTAGCAGACTACTTTAATAACTATTTTGTGACAATTGGGAAAACAGCCACCGTCAAGTCGGGTGGAAAAACGAACTGCACATCGGTACTCAACCCCACAGAAAATACTATGTTTCTGAGTCCTGTGGAGCCTTATGAAATAAACACCATTTTAAGAAACCTTAGCGACAAGAGGAGCCACGGCATAGATGAGTTTCCGCCTAGCCTGTTCAGATACTGTGCCAAGGAACTAACTTTGCCATTTTATATTTTAATAAACCAGTCGTTTGAAGAGGGCATCGTGCCCGATCAACTGAAACACGCAGTCATAAAGCCAATCCACAAAAAAGACTCAAAAACCGAACCTAGCCACTATCGGCCGATTGCTCTATTGCCTACTGCCTCAAAGATATTTGAAAGGGCGATGTGTAATAGAATTTACTCTTTCTGCGAAAAATTTCAAATATTCGATGAATGCCAAAATGGTTTCCGCAAAAACAGGTAAACAACTTTGGCTGTTTACAAGTATATACAAGAAGCTCTCAATATTATTAATAACAAAAAATACGCAATAGGTATACTGCTTGATATGACCAAGGCCTACGACAAGGTGCAATTTGACATTCTGTTAGATAAACTGTATGGGATAGGTATAAGGGGACAGGCCCACAAGTGGCTCTCGTCATACCTCACGGACAGAAAACAATCTGTAGAAATTGAGTTTTTCAACGACACCACTAGCCAAATAGACAAGATCCGCTCCGACAATTTGAATGTAAAAGCTTCAATACCTCAGGGGAGTGTGATAGGATGTTTACTGTTTCTCATCTACATAAATGACCTGCCTAAAGTCATAGAGGAGCAATGTGTATTATTTGCCGATGATATCTCTATACTAGTCTCCTGTGAAAGCAATTCGAAACTAGATGAGAAATTAGACTCAATTTTGGAGAAAACGTCATCCTGGATGACTGAGCATAATTTAGAAATAAATTATGCTAAGACAAAAATAATGCCCTTCCACCCTCACCAGAAAGCGCCTATCGCTATAGACTTCAATTTTGATAATGTCAGATTGGAGGTTGTTAAAGAGTTTGACTTGCTTGGCTTAACTATAGATACACACATAAACTGGAAGCCACATGTCAAAAAGGTGAGAGCTAAAATATCTAAATTCTCCTACGCTCTACGTGAAGTCAAAAAGACAACTGATTTGGCGACTGCTTTGGCTACCTACTATGCCTATGCGTACTCTTGGCTGAACTATGGCATAATTATGTGGGGTAATAGTACGGATGCGTGTACTATTTTCACTCAACAAAAAAAACTGATCAGAATTCTGGTAAATATAGAACAAACAGACACCTGTAAGCCCCACTTTCAAAACCTGAAAATTTTGACATTACCGTGCATATATATATTGGAATTATGTAAGTTTGTCCGAAAATACCCTGAACACCACAACGAGAAGACACACAAACTAGATATACACTAAGACACAAAAACAGATTAAACCTACCAACCTCAAAACTCGAAATGCATTCTTCAGGTCCCTTGGTCATGTCAGTAAAAATATACAATAAATTGCCAGAACCCATAAAAGAAGAAGAAAAATTTCACGTTTTTGTAAGCAAACTAAAAAACTTCCTATTAAGCAAAACGTACTACAGCATACAGGAATATCTAAATGATAAAAACTAATTACATACATACATACATACATACCTACGTTATCTTTGGCAATTAAATTAATAAAATCAATCTAGAATAATTAAATATAATCTGAACAAAAAAATGTAATTAATTAATTTAATTCAGTTTTAATAGTTAATTTAATTCAATTTCAATAATTGATTAATTGATTTAAGTTTGATAATTTAATTTAATTTTACTAATTCAATTCAATTTCAATATTTTGACTAAATTTTAATAGTTATTAAATTATTAATTCATTTTAAACAAAATTATATACCTAATACTGAACTGACATTTATCTTATTCTAACTAACATAATTTTAATTATAATAAATTAATCCAAAATGTACTCTGTGAATAATTTGACATCAAGATTGACTTTTGACATTTTTTAAATCAGCCCAATGTATTTTTGAATTGTATAATTGTGTATATACTTATTATTACTTTACTTGACATTGAGATTCTATATTGACGTTGTCTAAAATGACATTATATTAAAATGACATCTATGTTAAAATGCAATTTTCAAATAATAATATTATATAACTGTAACTAAGAGTAAACATATTTAGTAACACCATGGATGATACTATGCAGCTGTGATATTAAAACAGTGTGGACTATTGATGACTGTAACAGTATGTAGCTAAAATGATGGTGTTATGGTGTTATTGTGTTGTGTTGACTGTATACTCTCCAAATTTAACAGAAAGTCTACTCACACCATAAATAATAAAATAAAACAAATGATATTATAATATAATCGAATGTTATACTTGTAGAAATAAGTAGGTACCTATGACAAACTCTTCCTCTCTCCAAACATTGTGCTGTGCCCGACAGGGTCCATAATTGTAACTATAATTTTAACTTGAACAACTGTACTACATTATGGAACGCAATAAATGTATTGAGTATTGAGTATTGAGTATTGCCTCCTTCGAATTGTTGTTTTATTTACATTGTTCATAACGACGATCCTACGATGTACTCGGATGTGTGACCAAAGTAAAGAAGAAGATAAGAACCGGTTTGCCTACAATTTCAAATAATGTATTCTCCGCTTAAATGTATGAAATATTGAATACAGGTATAAAAACATGCTAAATGACATTAAACATGATAATTGGGTGCGCCAAAGTTCACCTAAATTTTCAACTCCGAAAATTGGAACTCCGAAAATGTTCTTCCTAACATTTTTCATCCTAACAATCACAATTCCTAACTACTCTGTCCTTAATGTTTTAATTCCGAATTATTCAACTTCATAATGTCGGTAGTAATAAACATCTATTATACTATTATTTCTTTTCCTATATTTTGTCAACATAACCATCTTTTACACTATTATTGAAAGTCATACCTTTTTTGTTTAAATTTATTTTTATTAATAATAATCAGTATTATTTACATTAATTTTGCGTAACTTTTACAGTTTTAGTTATTTACACGTACAATCTCGCTGCGATCATTCAGCCAAGTTCCAGAAACAAATCGGTCATATTTATAGTTCTTGGTTTAGGTTAGGTTAGAATTGTGACCACACAACGCACGAGCCGAGCGAGCGAAGCGAGCGTGCCGCGGTAGCGGCCGGCGAAGTGCCAGAAACGAATCGAAAACGAAAAAGGTCATAAACATAACCGTAAATTAGTCGTATTTTATGATTTTCATTCATTTAAGCTAAAAAATCAGTGAAACAACCTTTAATCATTCTAAACAGTTTTCTAATTAATAGTAATAAGTATGTAACAACAAATAACCAAAAAAAAAATAAAACTATGAATAAAATATAATTCTACCGACATATTATATTTTTATTACATTTGGTAGATAAATGTTTCTTTCTAAGTATGAGTGACAATATTATGGTAATTATGTTTAGGGATAAAAACGTTAGAATAAAAAACAGTAGGAGCTTTAATATTGTATGTTAACGATTTTATTGATAACAATTTTCGGAAAGATGAGTGTTATGAACATCGACGGTAGCAATACAAATAATATGAATAAAAACTTTAGGATGAAAAATTTTAGGAGGAGTGATCATTCGGATTACAAATCGTTAGGAAGAACAATTTCGGACAAAGAACTTTAGGTGAGTCAATATGGACCCATGATAATTATCTAGATATAGGTCAATGCACAAAATAAAGCATACGAGTACATGCTAATAATATATCAGATATTGCAAATACACATAAATATAATTATAAATTTAGTTGTTTATCATTCCCTCGCAGAAATTGATCCTTAACAGCGACACTATAGTATGGTGTAATAATAAAGGGTGTGTGTTTCTTTTTTCAAAATCAACGGCTTCGATCTCAGGTAGAGTTATAGATTTTTTTTAATCTAGTGATGATGTTTTATATTTCATCAAAAGCGGGCTCGTGACTCCTTTGAGCATTTTCAAAATTACGTAAAATATTCATTAGTTAAGTTAGTAGCCCATTCGAATTTTACCAATCAAATCTTCCCAAGGGGCCCCGACTGTGAGTATTGTATGAATTTTAAACTACTGAGCTTGTTTCTTTCTTTTTAGTTTTTATTTAATTAATATTTTCACGTACTTTTTAAAATTAGTTTTTAGGCAGTCAGGTTGTTTGTTTTTTCATTAAATATTTTTTTATGAAATAGACAGTTGTAAAAAATCGGAGACATGTGCACAGAGTTGGTCGTATATCCTTATTGTATTCGCATTATAACAAAAATGGTAATAAAACTATCATTAGCTTATCTGCGATCGCCGAAAGTACATGCGGGCAGTGCTCCACAGCGCACTGTAAACAATGGCGATCGTCGTCCAGGTAGAGAAGGAAAGGTGGTCATTGTTTAAATTTATAGAACAATACACAACATTATTATCAATAAGTATGCTTAAATAAAAAATAAGGATAGTAAACTTATGAAAGTATATTTTATGACATCGGTGATGTGTGTTATATTTCAAAAACTGTTGAAATGTTTGATAAATCAACAGGTATGGACTGTGTGCCACTATCACGCATTAGTACGTTATAAGTATATTTAACTCTACATTTTCTTTATGCGGAGTAATGATTTTTGTTATTATTATATTGAAATAAAAACAGTAGAAATAATTCTCCTTGAAAGCTACGTAGTAAGCAACATCGGTAGCGATTCAAGTGGCTACAACCCCTACGCCGTAGAGTTGCTACGGCGTAGGCACCGGAATCAGAACATGCACGTAATGTTCAATCTATGATTATATCTTATTTATGAGGTTCAACCTTTGTGTTAACGAGGTGCCATGAGATAATATTCTAGTCTTACAGTGTTATCCTGTGCATATTTTATGATAGTTACGAACACTGTTGAATGTATTGTAACACACAAAAATTATAACTAGACAGGGGAGTCAGTAATAGTTATAAATAAACAAAGTGTGGATGGCAGTTTGCAAGTTTGCACATTTGACGCAATTTTGATTTTACGAATTTTCCAGCTACGAGTATTTGTATATTTACCTAACCGCAATGGTCCCTAAATAGGTCTATCGGCATTTCATTTTCCTTTAGTTTGAGGGCTCCGTGTTTCAATCAATCAGGTGACTGCACTGCTGGATATAGGCCTCTCCTAACGTGCGCCACTGCTCCTTATCCTCCACCCTCCGCATTTAGTCTATCTCAGCCGCCTTTTTCTGGTCATTAGTCCATCTGGTTAAAGGGCGTACTACTGTCCGTTTGCCTTCTCGCTGTCACCACTCAAGGACTCGTTTGCTGCTCCGTGCTTAAAGCGTAATGAATAAAAAACATTGGACACAAAAAGACCACCACCTCACAATCTTTCAATAAGCATGCCTCACTCACACCTCTCGAAAGCGACCAGCACCAACCGCACGCCGTTAATGCGCCTTAGTAATCTCGTGGAGAATGCGAAAGTAATATGATAAATAGACATTCTCATCATTCATCAAGAGCTGCAATTTAATTGAATTTCCTGTTTACTGAACGAGAAGCGTACACGTATTGCACAATACGAGCGGGAGCGTCGGGAGGAGACGGCTGCGGCGATTACAGAATTAGTCGAAGCTGTCGGCGGCGACCGTAACGTATATGACACAATATTTTATACAAACAACATTTAATTATGGAATAATATGGGGCATCAAGAAATATTTACTGTCTTTTTGCTATATTGCAGATGAGCAACCAAGATATGCTGGCTTCCTCGGTCAGCTATAAACTTTTAATAACTAATATAATGTAAGTAATAGGGTAATTAACATCCGGATTTGAAAGGGGTGACGTTGTCAACAAAAGAATTGGGAAGGAAGAAGCGCCACTGGAGATCGGCACTTGACTTCTGGGGCGCTGGGGGACTAGACATAGACATCATAGAGAGCATTAGACTGGTGAGACGCTATTTATTACATGGTGAAATAAGATCTTTATTGGGGTTTAATTCTAGTAATAGTAATGGGAATTTCTTGTAATTTGTTTTGTTTCTTCTGATATAAGTGTTATTAATTATGGGCTTTATAATTTGCATTCAATCTATTAATTTTATAAAGTCGGGACGCCATGTTGAGAATTCCACGCGGTTTGTTGAAATACTTTGGGGTAATTTTACATATTTATTGGAAAATAGAGTTTTAATACGTAAAATATTAATGATTAAATTTATTTTGTGGGTTGTTGAAGGGATTAACGTAATTTTTACATATTTATTGGGAAATAGAGTTTTAATACGTAAAATATTAATGATTAAATTTATTTTGTGGGTTGTTGAAGGGATTAACGTAATTTATCGATTGTTAGGGTGTCGTTAGTTGGGAAGTAGTTAGACGTAGGGCTAGGAAGGCTGTGGCCATAGGTTGATAGCTAGGAATCCCGTATAGGTAGCCAAAATCTAGCGATGTGCTAGTTACGGATGGAAACCTGGCGGTGTTAACTAAGTCCGTATCCTCTCAGAGCTAGGCAGCCGGTACCTGGAGCGGGCGGCAATTCGATTTTACCCTATGCAAGTGGGATCGAATCAGCTCCCGGGGTGTCTTTGACAGCCTCGTCTTATGTATTTATGTATATAAACACAAATTTATTCCTCTCGCTAGGGTCAATTCTCAAGATCCCTTGACGTCAGTCGTTTGAGAATTGGTCCGCACACCCGTTCTAGGTAGCACAGAGTCGAGCTTAACGACCTCGCGCTCCCTCGCAGCTAGAATTAGGGTACATTACACACCACACGATTAGAATATCGGGGATGGGTTGTTCATACAGGGAAATTGTCTATAGCTAGGTTAGGCAGGTACTCATTAGGATGTGTAGGGAATTGTAGATGATTAATTTATTAGTTCAGCGTTGTAGGAAAACAAAGTAGGTATAATGTTACTGTCAGGAGTTCTTTGCGACAAAGCATTTAATGTGTAGGGTGTTGTAAATTCCTAATAATAATTTCTATGTTGTGAACTACACATAATAGGTATAGCGTTATAAGAAGTAAGTAAGTAGGTACCATCTTGAAGGAACTAAATGTGATATTATCACCGTGTTGTTCAGACGAAATTCAGTAATAACGCAGTGAAATAGTGTTAACTAATAAAGCAAGTGAATAAAATCAGTGATTATTTGTGACATAAGTGTTATTGTGTACAAAGTTAAGTAAAATTTAATATAACAATAGAATTATCTGTGAGTGCTTTTAGATGCATTCTTGAGTTTGATGTTTGTTTAATTTGCTATGATCCACTCAATTAGAATCAAGCTTCGCACACATTGAACGTAGAAACGTTACTGTCTGTGATCATAACTAACCAGGCTAAGTGCTTGAGCCCTCACGGTAGATGAGACCCTTCCAACTATGGAACTGCTCGAAAATTGTTTAGCCGAGAGAACTATCTCTTTTGCCAGGTCCCTGGATATGGGATGAGTGCAGTGGTTCGTAACAATGTGAACAGAGAGAATGTCCTCTACATGACGAGAACCTAATACTTGTATGAAATAATTTAAAGTGAGCTGGTTGGTAGCACATTAGACTTCGCAAAGTATAAAGTGAGTTAATATTTGAGCTTTGTACAACTTTACACGCTGTTTCATAAATGAAATGTAGGCGTTAATACTACATGCACTTGTATCATAGATGCATAGCATTATTATAAAGTCCTTACGAGACAATCTATAACTGACTTGATAAAAGTATTATTGCATTTATTAGATTATAAATATCTGGCACATAAGTACCTATTGATTGAGTCCATAAGAGACAAATATCATAGATGCATAGCATTATTATAAAGTCCTTACGAGACAATCTATAACAGACTTGATAAAAGTATTATTGCATTTATTAGATTATAAATATCTGGCACATAAGTACCTATTGATTGAGTCCATAAGAGACAAATATCATAGATGCATAGCATTATTATAAAGTCCTTACGAGACAATCTATAACAGACTTGATAAAAGTATTATTGCATTTATTACATTGTAAATATCTGGCACATAAGTACCTATTGATTGAGTCCATAAGAGACAAATATCATCCGAAGTAAAATACTTATAGTACCTACTATTAGGAGCAAATATACGATTCTAATAGTTTATCCTAATAAGGATTTGGGGCAAAGATTAGATACCGAGGTGTCTTCGGTATAGGCGGAAGAACCTGTACGGTCTTTCAATACCTATATAAAGACACAGGAGGAACCAGTATACAGGCTGGGTTTCACTATGACAGGCGAGAGAGGGGCCTTTCATCAAAACCAAGGGGGGGTTAAAAATAACCACTTACCATCAGGTAGGCGCTGTTAGGATATTAGGTACAATTCATATTTAGGAACATATAATCTTCCACAACTTAATCTTTGAATAGGGATAACTTAACTTAATAATTTAAAAATAATCACTTACCATCAGGTAGGCACTGTTAGGATATTAGGTACAATTCATACTTAGGAACATATAACCTTCCACAACTAAATCTTTGAATAGGGATAACTTAACTTAATAATTTAAAAATAACCACTTACCATCAGATGGGCATTGTTAGAATATTACGTATAATACATATTTAAGTACAACTAGGTTCCACAATCTAATTATTGAATAGGAATAATTAATTTCATAATAGAAAAATAATCACTTACCATCAGATGGGCATTATTAGGAGATTAGGTATAATACATATTTAGGTACAACTAGGTTTCACAATTTAATTATTGGATAAATACAACTTAACTTTACACCTTAGGGTAATCGCTTGCCATCAGGTGGAATTCGTTTGTGTGATATTATTATTCTTAGGAATAAAAAAGTAAGGTTCCTTTCATAGTTCAGTCATTTAAGTAGGTCCAATTAAATTTCATAAGTCAAAATAATTACTTACCATCAGGTGTGACTAGATAGGATGACGCATATTTATAATAGTAAACAAATGAATTTAATTTAATTATTACTCAATTGAGTTCTTTAGGTTATAATATATCACAGTTTGTCAGGGGTAAACTTAGGCGATTGATAGTAGATTTCACATTCCGCACCTTATAGAACTAGGATTACTATGGAACATGATAAGGGTTCCTAATAAAGCTACTAGACGAATCACTGGCCAATTCTAGTAGTTAATAACGTTATAATAGTGATAGTGTAGTACCTTCTAAAATAGATTCTAGATAGGTTCATATCATTTAGTGTTTCGGACACAAGTAGGTACAGTAGTAGGTGAAATTGGATAGAAGCCTAGGTTATGTTAGGTTATATATATATATATATATATATATCTATATTAGGTTATATATTATTTAGGATATATATATTATTTAGATTATATAATATTACGTTATATATTATTTAGGATATATATATATTAATTAGGTTATATATTATTTAGGTTATATATTATTTAGGTTATATATTATTTGGGTTATATATTATTTAGATTATATATTATTAGGTTATATATTATTTGGGTTATATATTATTTAGATTATATATTATTAGGTTATATATTATTTGGGCTATATATTATTTAGGTTATATATTATTTGGGTTATATATTATTTATCTTATATATGAAGCGGCGGTAGCTTAGTGGTTAAGGTGTCGGCCTTACGATCGAGAGGTCCCGGGTTCGAATCCTGGCCATTACACTACCGACGTGAACCCACTCCTAACACAAGCCATTGAGCTTAGCTGGAGGGGTTAAAGGGAATATTAGTAACTTCGGTTGCTAATATTCTTTTTAAAAAAAAAAAAAAAAAAAAAAAAAAAAAATTTGGGTTATATACTATTTAAATTATATATTATTAGGATATATATATTATTTAGGTTATATATTATAATAGGAATAGGTAATTTATATATCGTTCTAGGGTAAAAGTAAGTTAAAAAAGGAAGAATAAAAAACATAAAAAGGGGGAAGCGGTACAAATAGGGGGGGGGGGGTGTTAGGTTAGGAAGGATTACGCTACAGTATAGTAGTACTTTATTTAGAGAATAATACGAACTGGGGCGACATTCTTTAACAAATTATCTCATCATCACACTTAGAAAAAACGATCATCGATCACCATTATGCCATTAGCTTTAAGAATTTCACAAAAATATGTAACCTATTTGAAATGTATTAGATTAATTATCACGGCTTTTACATCCAAACGATGCGTTTTAGGCAAAAATAATTAAGAATATAATGAGTGATAATTGCACATAAGCAATATGATACTCAACATGCAGACAGCAGAGCCAAGACACAATTACGGGTACATTTGGCCGCTCTAATTAATACATTTGATGTATAGATTTATTACCAGCCATTAACAACTAGCTAACGTTCACCCTTCTCTAGTTCTACACAAACAGTTGTGTATTTATCATGATCAGAACATGCTAGGCAGACACTATTTGATGAGCTACCGATACAAAAGAAGAAGATTGTTGTCATAGCTTTGTTTCCATATCGTTCCGGTTCTTAACCAGTTGCCTGATCCGAGTAAGGTGAACAAAACGCGTGGGGAAAGAATTTAATACACAGCTGGACCATGCGTGCGAGGGTGCTGAGGAAGTACATGCAATGGATTACTCATGCCTTCTTCGAATGTGTATTTCATTTACAGATTCCATAACCACGATCCTACGATATACGCTGACGAGTGACGATTGTAAAGAAGAAGATAAGTACAGGTTTGCCAATAGTTTCAAATAATATATTCACTGCTTATGTGTATAAAATATTAAATGAAAAGAAATGTCTTTACTGTTCACCATAGGACAAGTTAAAAACATACTTAAAGACATAAAGAAACGCTGGATTCTGCAACAGAACTGTCCTAAATAATGATGAATTTGCACGAGCAGTCTGCCCAAATTCAAAAACTCAATAGCCAATAATTTTATTACGGGTTTACTTAGTTTAAGATTAATTATAAAAGTAATCCAAGATACAAGTATTTTTGCAAATGTTTTGCAAATACTTCCTAGTGTATATTGTGTGCAAAATTTGATACACTTATACTAAAATAAATGAACATTTATATTTAATATGAAATTGAACTCTTATCCCAAAACTTTCGGCTCTTAACATCTACAGTTATATCATATCGAAAAGTGACGCAATGAATTACAATAGTATACGATTAAACGAACTTACAATAGTTCTATCATTCTTATATGTATAGCTATATGAACAAATATGAACTTAAAATGCAGGTATAGCTATATATTTATGTAGTAGTATACTTATAATATATTAATATGTATATGTTATTACTAAAGGAACAAATCAACTTATTTTGCGCAAAATTTTATTTACTTTCTCTTTTGGAATAGATAGTTGAAAATATCGGAGATGTGTGCACAGAGTTTGTCGTGTATCCCGATTGTATTCGCATTACAACAAAAAAGGTAGTAAAACTATCATTAGCTTATCTGCGATCGCCGAAAGTACATACAGGCGACGTGCCACAGCGCTTAGATAGTAGACAATGGGGTCCGTCTTTACTTCCAGGTAGTGAAGGGTAGGTGGTCAGTGTTTCAATTTTTAGAACAAGGTAACAACATTATTATCTAAGAGTAGGCTTAAAGGAAAAAGAATCGCAATGATGGTAAACTGATGAATGTGTGCCTATACCAATGTCACAATCGGTGATGTGTCTTATGTTTCAGAAGCGGTTGACATGTTTTAGAAACCAACAGGTACGAACCGTGTGCAACTCTCACGCATTAGTAAGTTAGTCGATATATTTAACTTAACATTTTCTTAATGCGGTGTGATGATATTCGTTATTATCATTGAAATAGAAAAGTAGAATGAATTTTCCTTGAATCCTACTAAGTAACATGGGTGGCGGTTCCAATTGCTACGACACCTACGCCGTAGATCAGCTACGGCGTAGGTAGCGGAATCTGAACATGCGAGGGTGAAGCTTTGGTTATTGTATAATTTTGTAGGAATATGATGTGGGTTACATTAGTTTTGGTCGCTACTAAAAGCGCAAGTTTGCAAGAGTCAATCTATTGTAATTTACATTATGCAAGATTGCAGTATCCAGGACGATATGTGAAACCAGTGAGTTCAAGGACTCCGTTGCCGCGAGGTCGTTGTATAATGCACTTCAGATAAGTATTTTAGAAAATGATTACATCTATCTGAAATCTCCATGAATAAAAATATTTCAAAAACAAATTTACCCGATACCTTTATGTTTCGATGCACTGAGAAAATAATAATATTATTGTTTTGTTTAATAAGTATTAATTGTTTGAGAGAATAAAAACATTTTTATTTTATGTTATTTTATTTTATATTATTTAACAGTTCGGATTGTATACAACCTTCTTTATCATAGGTATCTTGTCTGGCAATGGCTAAATATGGTTAACTAGTATCCCGCGGTAAATTAAATAAACCACAAATTGGAAGGACAGGGACCTCTGCTGGTCAGTACCTAAAATAATCCTGCAGCAGTATACTCGTCTCATACGAGCGCTAAACGCTGTTATTGATATATAACAAGGTTTAGAGATATAACGTGTTATTGATATTTTTAATGATCAATGCTAGCTAAGCGGGTTTGCAGTATCCACGACGATACGTGGAATCAGTGACTTCACAGACACCATGGCTTCGAGGTCGTCATATAGTGCACTTGAGAAAAAGTAGATTGGAAACGAGCGTTATAATCGGGAATCCCCATGACGCTAAATATAATTCCATGGTGAAGAAACTTGAAAACCAATTTACCTGGTGCCTTTATTTTAACAGTACGAAGTGTATCCATTTTGCGTACTTATGTATCCAACCCTGCAGCTGGAGGTAAGGCCTAATCCGGCCCTGGCTAAATATGAATTCCTGGTATTCGGCGGTAAATTAATTAATGTACAAATTTTGGAATCACTTGTTTCCAATTTAAGGCTGTGGTGCAGAGGTGGAGAAAGTTCAATGACCCAGTTGCTAAGACAACCCTGCTACAGTATGTTCCTGTTTTTCAAACACTAAACACCTTAAACAATGTCTCACGTGTTATTGATATTATTGTATATACAGTAACGGAATTTGAAAGGGTGACGCTACGAGGTTGGTTGTAACTGGCAAAAAGATATTTTTAAATTTCTATTTCAATAATTGTGAAGTTTAAGAAATTGTACAAAAGTGAATGATATCTACATTGTTGCGTTGACTTCATACTGTATTAACGATGTGTATGAAGAAAATCATAAGTAAACTAATTGATAAAAAAGTCAAGTGTACATTCAGCATATATTGAGAAGTAGCCCCAATGAGAATTAGCTCTAATGAGAAGTAGCCCCAATGAGAAGTAGCTCTAATGAGAAGTAGCTCCAATGAGAAGTAGCCTAAGTGAGAAGTAGCCCAGAAGAGAAGTAGCCCAAGAGAGAAGTAGCCCTAATCAGAAGTATATGAGAAGTTGCCATAATGAGAAGTAGTCCATTGGCGAGTCGGTTGCCATAAGGAGAATTAGCCCTAATCCGCCTAAACCATCTAAATTCACGAGATATGATATTCTTAGCCCGCTGATTTGTATTTTTGCCTAGTCGCAATGGTAACTAAATCGGTTTACATTTTATTTTTCTTCCGACTAATACAAAAATACAAAATTTGGACACAAATAAACTGATCACCGTACAGTCGTTCCATAAGTCCCTCACCCGCACCCCTCGAGAGCGCCCTGCGGGTGCGCAGGTAATTTTCTGGGGCCCATATAAGCGGGAGGCACTTTAAAATTTATTCATTACGTGCTCTGCGTTTGACGAGCCAAGTAACTTTTTGTGAGCTTATTCTAGAAGATTGAAATTGAAAATTCATCGTAGAAATGGTTTCCCCCAAGGTATTTAATTAATTTCTGTACATTAGAATAGTATAGAACTTATTAGAAATATATCTTGTAAATATGTCTCTATAGAAACATACCTTGTAAATATGTCTCTATAGAATCATATCTTGTAAGTATCTTATTTGAAATTATTAAATCGATTTTATTATTTTTCAGAAGCAAGAACAAGCTGCCCAAGGCGCTGCGCGGAAGGACAGGCCTCGTCGTGGGAGGCCAACCGGCCAGAATAGAACGCCCTTATCAAGCGTTAGTTATCTCATGAGTACAATGTGATAGAAGTTTCTCATCATTCATAAAGAGCTGCTATTTAATTGTATCTTCTGTTTGCAGGAGGAGAAGCGTGCGCGTAACGCGCAATATGAGCGAGAGCGTCGGGAGGAGACGGCTGCGGCGATGAACGAACTAGCCGATGCTGTCGGCGGCGACCGTAATGTAAGTGACCCATTATTCTATATGTGGAAAATTTGTGGAAAAATATGTAGTTCAAGAAATCTAATATATTTTTGTCATATTGCAGATGAGTAATCAAGATTTGCTAATTGCTGTACTCCAATTTATTAGCGAGAAGATCGGAGAAGCCAGCATAGAAGATCTTGAACGTCAAAATAACATTATGGAGGCACAAGGTAAATATCATTTGTATTTCATATAGTTTTGCATCACACAATACTGATCAGAACGTTTAATTAACCATCATTCTTTTATTAGTCTCACAGTTGTCGCAGCAGCTCGCGCTTCAGGGCGAGACGATAGAGGAACCGATACCGCCCGAAGCATTGGACGCTCTACAACTCAGTAAGAACACTTTTCTAAGTAATTCGCATGAAATATTTGTTATAAAAAATTGGCATCTTATTCTAACTTGGTATCTACTTTTTCAGCTCCAGAGAATATGAGACTAATTTGGTCTGTAATAGATCAAATTAGAGAAGAACACGAGGCCTCAGGAGGTAAATGCTATCTCTTACGCATGCATTCTCATGTTGACATAATATGTGTAGTACATTTTAGTAACACTGTTTTTGTGTCATTTACAGAATCCACAGTTGATGCGCTGCGCTGTGCTGATCGAAGTGCGATTGTGCAGGACAAGTAAACAGGTTTGCCAACAATTTCAAATTCTATATTCTCCGCTTACATGTGTATTCAGTATGAATATAATTGAATAATGTTACAATTTTCTCTTTTCAGCAAATGCGCTTGTTATCTGCAAAAGGCTTTTTTAAAGCCGCCTTTATCATGTACGTAAGATATTGTTCCATTTAATCGATTCTTACGAATATGGTGAACTTGGCTAAAGCCTATACATCTCTACAAGGCAGTGGTGCGCAAGAACTATATATCTACTACGGGACATTTCACGAGATTCACGTCGTTTACTTTTTCAATTTCGTAGCGTTATTATGTCGAAATAAATGTGTTACTCTATCCTTCACATGTGCCATGAACACAACGCATATGTGACATTATCTAGAAGTCTTATTTTTTGTATACATTTTGATAGGCTACATTTCATATTGTTGTCTAATATATACGAAACCTGTATATCGTTTATTGTATATATTGTGTTAATAAACTTATTGTACAGTACATTACATCTACCGCAGCCTGCTTCTGCAAGGGTGACAAACAGCTCCACCAGTCACCCCCACCGGCCATCGCTCATGGAGGACGGAGGTTATTCTTCAACCTCAATCTCCGACACGCTCGCGTATCGTGTCATCGTGTCGGTAGCAAGGCGGCGAGCTAGAGAACTTCCACCTCTAGGCCACTACTAGGACCCGCTTAGACATCTCCAACGACGGGCACTCGATCGCATTACAGTGATAACACGCGGACTTCGGCTCCCTCTGGATTCTACTGGAGATGGTGTACTTAATAAATATTTAACTTCAAGCATGAATGATATTACAAAGCTATGAATGACTGCATTTCGCATTTTTACCGTATTTGCATATTAGGTAATAATAAAAAACAAAGAGGTAACTTGTGTGTCTTGGCATCTCTTTGAGTATATGCGGGCCGTTTTTCACGGTGCAAATAATACGGCCGACATAAATGTCTTTGTTCTAAATTCCGAATGAATATGAAACAATGTTACATTCGCAGATGGTCGCAAATTCCGTGAAACTATTTATAGTGCCCAAGTAGGCTTTTATCTATTGCCGTATTCACTACTTAAGAGATAAAAGTCATCTTGATAACATTCAAAGACAAAAGAGAATCACTTGGTACCTGTTGCATTTTCTACGGTTGTACGGTTGTACAGACGTACTATCGACATTTCTTCTAACGTATAGTAGTATTTTTTATACCACATAAGTAGTAGGCAAGCACATGCCCCACGTGATGGAAAGTGGTCACTGTGCCTATGGTCGTTCGCAACATATGATATTCGTGCTGCCGACCCTGTAGAAAGCTATTGACCTTCATAAAGAACTCCATAATGTAGTAGTCTCTTGGAAGAACCACAGCAACAAGTTTATTCCACAGTTTAAGCGTGCGTGGGTAAATTAGAGAATAATACGAATTGGGGCGACATTCTTTAACAAATTATCTCATTATCAATCACACTTAGAAATAACGATCTTCGATCACCATTGGACCATTAGCGCTAAGAATTTCACAAAATTATGCAAACCTATTTGAAATGTATTAGATTAATGATCGTTTGAATGTGGAAGCACAGCTTTTACATGCGTCTTAGGCAAAAATAATATGATAAGTGATAATTGCACATAAGCAATATGATACTTAACATGCAGACAGGACAGCCAAGAAACTATTACGGGTACGTTTGGCCGCACTAATAAATACGTTTGGTGTATAGATTTATTACCAGCCATTTAAAACTAACTTAACTTCACTCTTCTCCAGTTATACATAAACAGTTGTGTGTTTTTCATGATCAGGACATGCTAGGCAGACACAATTTAATGAGCTACCGATACAAAAGAAGAAGAATGTTGTTATAGCTTTGTTTCCATATCGTTGCGGTTCTAATCCAGTTGCCTGATCCGAGTAAGGTGAACAAAAGGCGTGGGGAAAGTATTTAATGCACGGCTGGACCATACATGCAATGGATTACTCATGCCTCCTTCGAATGTGTATTTCATTTACAGAATCCATAACCACGATCCTACGATATACGCTGACGAGTGACAATTGTAAAGAAGAAAATAAGTACAAGTTTGCCAATTGTTTCAAATATATTCTCCACTTATGTGTGTAAAATATTAAATGAAAAGAAATGTCTTTACTGTTCACCATAGGACAAGTTAAAAACATACTTAAATACACATAGAAACGCTAGATTCTGCAACAGAACTGTCCTAAATGATGATAAATTTGCACGAGCAGTCTGCTTAAATTCAAAAACTCAATAGCCATTAATTTTATTACAGGTGAACTTAGTTTAAGATTAATTATAAAAGTAAACCAAGATACAAGTATTTTTGCAAATACCTTGCAAATACTTCTCAGTGTATATTGTGTGTAAAATATGATACATATATACTAAAGTAAATGAAATTTTATATTAAATACTAGCCTATGCCCGCGGCTCCTCCCGTGTGGCAGTCGGTTATCGCTAGAAAAATGAAACTGGACTCTGATTCCTAAACTTTCTGCTCTTAACATCTACAGTTATATCATTTCGTAAAAGAAAGCAATGAATTGCAATAATATACGATTAAACGAACTTGCAAGTGAAGTTCTATCATTATTTTATGAAACAAATATGAACTTTTAAATGCAGGTATGGCTATATATTTATGTAGTAGTACATTTATAATATATTAATGTGTATTACATTATTTATTACTGAAGGAGCAAATCAACTTAATGTTGCAAATATCAATTTACTTTCTCTTTTGGAATAGACAGTTGAAAATATCGGAGACGGGTGCACAGAGTTTGTCATGTATCCCTATTGTATTCACATTACAACAAAAAAAGTAGTAAAACTATCATTAGCTTATCTGCGATTGCCGAAAGTACATACACGCGACGTGCCACAGCGCTCTGGTAGTAGACAATAGGGTCCGTCTTTGCTTCCAGGTAGTGAAGGGTAGGTGGGCATTGTTTAAATTTTTAGAACAAGGTACAACATTATTATCTAAGAGTAGGCTTAAAGGAAAAAGAATCGCAATGATGGTAAACTGATGAATGTGCCTATACCAATGTCACAATCGGTGATGTGTCTTATGTTTCAGAAGCGGTTGACATGTTTTAGAAACCAACAGGTACGAACAGTGTGCAACTCTCACACATTAGTAAGTTAGTCGATATATTTAACTTAACATTTTCTTAATGCGGGGTGATGACATTCGTTATTATCATTGAAATAAAAAAGTAGAATGAATTTTCCTTGAATCCTACTAAGTAACATCGGTGGCGGTTCCAATTGCTACGACACCTACGCCGTAGATCAGCTACGGCGTAGGTAGCGGAATCTGAACATGCGAGGGTGAAGCTTTGGTTATTGTATAATTTTGCAGGAATATGATGTGGGTTACATTAGTTTTGGTCGCTACTAAAAGCGCAAGTTTGCAAGAGTCAATCTATTGTAATTTACATTATGCAAGATTGCAGTATCCAGGACGATATGTGAAACCAGTGAGTTCAAGGACTCCGTGGCCGCGAGGTCGTTGTATGATCTATCTGAAATCTCCATGAATAAAAATATTTCAAAAACAAATTTACCCGATACATTTATGTTTCGATGCACTAAGAAAATAATAATATTATTGTTTTATTTAATAAGTATTAATTGTTTGAGAGAATAAAAGTATTTTTATTTTATGTTATTTTATTTTATATTATTTAACAGTTCGGATTGTATATAACCTACTTTATCATTGGCATCTTGTCTGGCAATGGCTAAATATGGTTAACTGGTATCCCGCGGTAAATTAAATAAACCACAAATTGGAAGCACAGGGACCTCTGCTGGTCAGTAACTAAAATAATCCTGCAGCAGTATACTCGTCTCATACGAGCGCTAAACACTGTTATCGATATATAACGGTGTTTAGAGATATAACGTCTTATTGATATTTTTTATGATCAATACTAGCTAAGCGGGTTTGCAGTATTCACGACGATACGTGGAACCAGTGACTTCACAGACACCATGGCTTCGAGGTCGTCATATAGTGCTCTTAAGAAAAGTAGATTGGAAACGAGCGTTATAATCGGGAATCCCCATGACGCTAAATATAATTCCATGGTGAAGAAACTTGAAAACCAATTTACCTGGTGCCTTTATCTTTAACAGTACGAAGTGTATCCATTTTACGTACTTATGTATCCAACCCTGGAGCTGGAGGTAAGGCCTAATTCGGCCCTGGCTAAATTTGATTTACTGGTATTCGGCGGTAAATTTAACTAATGTACAAATTTTGGAATCACTTGTTTCCAATTTAAGGCTGTGGTGCAGAGGTGGAGAAAGTTCAATGACCCAGTGGCTAAAACAACCCTGCTACAGTATGTTCCTGTTTTACGCACACTAAACACCTTAAACAATGTCTCACGTGTTATTGATATTATTGCATATTCAGTAACGGAATTTGAAAGGGTGACGCTACGAGGTTGGTTGTAACTGGCGAAAAGATATTTTTTAATTTATATTTCAAAAATAGTAAAGTTTAAGAAATTAAACAAAAGTGAATGATATCTACATTGTTGCGTTGGCTTCATACTGTAATAACGATGTGTATGAAGATAATCATATGTAAACTAATTGATAAAAAAGTCAAGTGTACATTCAACATATAATGAGAAGTAGCCCCAATGAGAAGTAGCTCTAATGAGAAGTAGCCCCAATGAAAAGTAGCCCAAGTGAGAAGTAGCCCAAGAGAGAAGTAGTCCTAATCAGAAGTAGCCAATATGAGAAATGGCCATAATGAGAAGTAGTCCATTAGCGAGTCGGTTGCCATAATAATAATTAGCCCTATACGCCTAAACCATCTAAATTCACGAGATATGATATTCTTAGCCCACTGATTTGTATTTTTGCCTAATCGCAATGGTAACTAAATCGGTTTACATTTTATTTTCTTTCCGATTAATACAAAAGTACACAATTTGGACACAAAGAAACTGATCACCGTACAGTCGTTCCATAAGTCCCTCACCCGCACCCCTCGAGAGCGCCCTGCGGGTGCGCAGGTAATTTTCTGGGGCCCATATAAGCGGGAGGCACTTTAAAATTTATTCATTACGTGCTCTGCGTTTGACGAGTCAAGTAACTTTTTGTGAGCTTATTCTAGAAGATTGAAATTAAAAATTCATCGTAGAAATGGTTTCCCCCAAGGTATTTAATTAATTTCTGTACATTAGAATAGAATAGAACTTATTAGAAACATGTCTTATTTGAAATTAATAAATCGATTTTGTTATTTTCCAGAAGCAAGAACAAGCTGCCCAACGCGCTGCGCGGAAGGACAGGCCTCGTCGTGGGAGGCCGACCGGCCAGAATAGAACGCCCTTATCAAGCGTTAGTTATCTCATGAGTACAATGTGATAGAAGTTTCTTATCATTCATAAAGAGCTGCTATTTAATTGTATCTTCTGTTTGCAGGAGGAGAAGCGTGCGCGTAACGCGCAATATGAGCGAGAGCGTCGGGAGGAGACGGCTGCGGCGATGAACGAACTAGCCGATGCTGTCGGCGGCGACCGTAACGTAAGATGACCCATTATTCTATGTGTGGAAAATTTGTGGAAAAATATGTAGTTCAAGAAATCTAATATATTTTTGTCATATTGCAGATGAGTAATCAAGACTTACTAATTGCTGTACTCCAATTTATTAGCGAGAAGATCGGAGAAGCTAGTTTAGAAGACCTTGAACGTCAAAATAACATTATGGAGGCAGAAGGTAAATATCATTTGTATTTCATATAGTTTTGCATCACACAATACTGATCAGAACGTTTAATTAACAATCATTCTTTTATTAGTCTCACAGTTGTCGCAGCAGCTCGCGCTTCAGGGCGAGACGATAGAGGAACCGATACCGCCCGAAGCATTGGACGCTCTACAACTGAGTAAGAACACTTTTATAAGTAATTCGCATGAAATATTTGTTATAAAAAATTGGCATCTTATTCTAACTTGGTATCTACTTTTTCAGCTCCAGAGAATATGAGACTAATTTGGTCTGTAATAGATCAAATTAGAGAAGAACACGAGGCCTCAGGAGGTAAATGCTATCTCTTACGCATGCATTCTCATGTTGACATAATATGTGTAGTACATTTTAGTAACACTGTTTTTGTGTCATTTACAGAATCCACAGTTGATGCGCTGCGCTGTGCTGATCGAAGTGCGATTGTGCAGGACAAGTAAACAGGTTTACCAACAATTTCAAATTCTATATTCTCCGCTTACATGTGTATTCAGTACGAATATAATTGAATAATGTTAAAAAATTCTCTTTTCAGCAAATGCGCTTGTTATCTGCAAAAGGCTTTTTTAAAGCCGCCTTTATCATGTACGTAAGATATTGTTCAATTTAATCAATTCTTACGAATATGGTGAACTTGGCTAAAGCCTATACATCTCTACAAGGCAGTGGTGCGCAAGAATTATATATCTACTACGGGACATTTCACGAGATTCACGTCGTTTACTTTTTCAATTTCGTAGCGTTATTATGTCGAAATAAATGTGTTACTCTATCCTTCACATGTGCCATAAACACAACGCATATGTGACATTATCTAGAAGTCTTATTTTTTGTATACATTTTGATAGGCTACATTTCATATTGTTGTCTAATATATACGAAACCTGTATATCGTTTATTGTATATATTGTGTTAATAAACTTATTGTACAGTACATTACATCTACCGCGGCCTGCTTCTGCAAGGGTGACAAACAGCTCCACCAGTCACCCCCACCGGCCATCGCTCATGGAGGACGGAGGTTATTCTTCAACCTCAATCTCCGACACGCTTGCGCATCTTATCATCGCCCGGAGCAAGGCAGCGAGCCAGAGAACTTTCACCTCTAGGCCACTACTAGGACCCGTTTAGACATCTGAAAAGACGGGCACTCGATCGCATTACAGTGATAGCACGCGGGCTTTGGCTCCCTCTGGATCCTGCTGAATATGGAGTACTTAATAGATATTTAACTTCAAGCTTGAATGGTATTACAAAGCATTGAATGAGTTATACTTGCATCTTTACCGTATTTGCATATTAGGTAATAATAAAAAACAAGGAGGTAACTTGTGTGTCGGCAATCTCTCAAAGTATAAGCAGGTGGTATTTTACAGTGCAAATAATGAAGCCGTCATAAATGCTTTTTTTCCAAATTTCATACGAATATGAAACTATTTATAGTGCTCACGTAGTATAGAGCTTTTGTCTATTAGTGTATTCACTACTTAAGAAATCAAAAGTCTGCTTGATAACATTCAAAGACAAACAACTCGTTTAGACAAGAGAGAACCACTTAGTACCTGTTGTATTTTTTACGGTTGTTTACACAGATTTACTAAGGACATTTCTTCAAACTAAGGGATAGAAGTATTTTTATACCACATATGTGGCAGGCAAGCAAATGGTCCACGTGATGGAAAGTGGTCACCGTGACCTAAGGACGTTCGCAGCACATCGACCACCCTGCCGACCCTGTAGCAACTTAATGCTCTTCTTCAAGAACTCCATATTGTAGTCGCTAGGAAACACCACAGCCGCGAGTTCATTCCACAGCTTGAGCGTGCGCGGGTAAATTAAAAAATAAAACGAATTAGGGCAACACTTTTTAACAAATTACCTTATTATCAATTTTATTTAAAATAATTAATGATATTCGAACTTTCATCACTATTATTTGTATAAGAATTACATTAAACTACGCAAATCTATTTAAAACGTATTAGATTAATGATACAGCTTTTACATTCTAACGATGCGTCTTAGCCGTAAATAATTAAGAATATAATGAGTGCTAATTGCACATAAACAATATGATACTTAATATGCAGACAGGAGAGCCAAAAAGTATTACGGGTACGTTCGGCTCCTCTATTTTACCGATTAATACGAGTACGTTTGATGTATAGATTTATTACCAGTCATCTAAAACCTGCTAACTTTTACCCATCTCCAGTTATACACAAAAACAGTTTTGTTTTTGTTTTTTTATGTTAACAAATATTTTATAAACGTTTGACAAGTATTTTATACGCGGTTGTACCAATGCGAGGGTGCCGAGGTGGTAAATGCAATGGACTACTCATGCCGTACATATATTATAAAAAACCGTCATTGTTTTCAGGGAACAAACATTTTCATATCAGAATATTTAAGCGAAAACGAACTTAAAGAAAGGTATCTACTTAGACAAGACATGATAAAGGCCCGAAAAGAGGGTAAACATGCAATAATTCGAAACAATAAACTTTTTATAGAGGGAAAGGAAATTAAAAACAGACAAAATAAAAAGGAAAATCAAATAGGCAAACAAAATAATACTTTGCATGAAGAAAATATCAAGGAAACATTTCAGACAGGACTAAATAACGATGACCCAAGTAGTAATTCCTTTCGAAAAAACAGGCCTACAATTTAAAATACTTTTTCAGAATATGCAAAGTATTTGTAACAAACAATGTGATCTAGAAGCCTTCATAACAGACCATCCAATATATGCGGCTATATGTATATCTGAATCCTGGCTAACACCTGAGAAGCTGGAAACTATTCAAATCACTGACTACAGAATTGCATCGTTGTATACCCGAACCCACTACAAAGGCGGAGGAGTGTGTATCCTACTTCGTGACCACATAGAATATGAAAATGTTCAAGCTATAACTAATATGTCTATAGAGTATGTCTTAGAAGTATGTGCATGTATGTTACCATTAGAAAATGTGTTACTATTATCTTTATATTGGAATGGACGAGAGGAAGAAATATTTACAAATAGATTAAAATAGATTCTAAAATACGTAAACAACAAATACTCAACGTCGAATGTAGTACTGGGTGGAGATTTCAATATTAATGCTTTAGAAAGTACCACGAAAATTAACCAATTTTTTGATCTCATGCTGGAATATAACTTCACCCAACATATTAAACAGCCCACACGCGTCACAAAAACTACTTCAAAGTGTATAGACCTTATATTTACAAATTTTAAAAATATTAAATTTTACAAACCGTGGAAAAATTGGGCTTCTCTGATCACAATGGGACTGCTATTCATCTCGAACTTGCTAAATACACAAAACAAATTAGATGGCAAACCGAAACAAGAATATTTAGTAGAGCAAATATGAATAACTTTAAAGATAAACTTAGTGAGCTGAACTGGCACAGCATTTTAATTAGTAATAAAAGTATCAATGAAAACTATAACGCATTCAAAGATACGCTAACAAATATATTAAATGCATGCATGCCATTAAGAAAACTAAAGCTAAAGAACAGGTTTAAGAAATACTGGCTGACAGCAGGTATTAAACTTTCTTGTAGACATAAAAGACTTCTCAAATTGCTTACAACAAGAACGAACAATCAAATCCTAAAAACACATTATAAAAATTACGAAAGGGTTTTAAAAAAGGTAGTTGCAACTTCCAAAAAGCTACACTACAAAAATAAAATTATAAACTCAAATAATAAAACAAAAGCTATGTGGAGTATTATAAATGAGCGAACCAACAAAAAAACAAAAAAGATTAACCAAAATATAAAAATAAAAGCTAATAATGATTCTATGATTGGTGAGCCCCGACAGGTAGCAGACTACTTTAATAACTATTTTGTGACAATTGGGAAAACAGCCACCGTCAAGTCGGGTGGAAAAACGAACTGCACATCGGTACTCAACCCCACAGAAAATACTATGTTTCTGAGTCCTGTGGAGCCTTATGAAATAAACACCATTTTAAGAAACCTTAGCGACAAGAGGAGCCACGGCATAGATGAGTTTCCGCCTAGCCTGTTCAGATACTGTGCCAAGGAACTAACTTTGCCATTTTATATTTTAATAAACCAGTCGTTTGAAGAGGGCATCGTGCCCGATCAACTGAAACACGCAGTCATAAAGCCAATCCACAAAAAAGACTCAAAAACCGAACCTAGCCACTATCGGCCGATTGCTCTATTGCCTACTGCCTCAAAGATATTTGAAAGGGCGATGTGTAATAGAATTTACTCTTTCTGCGAAAAATTTCAAATATTCGATGAATGCCAAAATGGTTTCCGCAAAAACAGGTAAACAACTTTGGCTGTTTACAAGTATATACAAGAAGCTCTCAATATTATTAATAACAAAAAATACGCAATAGGTATACTGCTTGATATGACCAAGGCCTACGACAAGGTGCAATTTGACATTCTGTTAGATAAACTGTATGGGATAGGTATAAGGGGACAGGCCCACAAGTGGCTCTCGTCATACCTCACGGACAGAAAACAATCTGTAGAAATTGAGTTTTTCAACGACACCACTAGCCAAATAGACAAGATCCGCTCCGACAATTTGAATGTAAAAGCTTCAATACCTCAGGGGAGTGTGATAGGATGTTTACTGTTTCTCATCTACATAAATGACCTGCCTAAAGTCATAGAGGAGCAATGTGTATTATTTGCCGATGATATCTCTATACTAGTCTCCTGTGAAAGCAATTCGAAACTAGATGAGAAATTAGACTCAATTTTGGAGAAAACGTCATCCTGGATGACTGAGCATAATTTAGAAATAAATTATGCTAAGACAAAAATAATGCCCTTCCACCCTCACCAGAAAGCGCCTATCGCTATAGACTTCAATTTTGATAATGTCAGATTGGAGGTTGTTAAAGAGTTTGACTTGCTTGGCTTAACTATAGATACACACATAAACTGGAAGCCACATGTCAAAAAGGTGAGAGCTAAAATATCTAAATTCTCCTACGCTCTACGTGAAGTCAAAAAGACAACTGATTTGGCGACTGCTTTGGCTACCTACTATGCCTATGCGTACTCTTGGCTGAACTATGGCATAATTATGTGGGGTAATAGTACGGATGCGTGTACTATTTTCACTCAACAAAAAAAACTGATCAGAATTCTGGTAAATATAGAACAAACAGACACCTGTAAGCCCCACTTTCAAAACCTGAAAATTTTGACATTACCGTGCATATATATATTGGAATTATGTAAGTTTGTCCGAAAATACCCTGAACACCACAACGAGAAGACACACAAACTAGATATACACTAAGACACAAAAACAGATTAAACCTACCAACCTCAAAACTCGAAATGCATTCTTCAGGTCCCTTGGTCATGTCAGTAAAAATATACAATAAATTGCCAGAACCCATAAAAGAAGAAGAAAAATTTCACGTTTTTGTAAGCAAACTAAAAAACTTCCTATTAAGCAAAACGTACTACAGCATACAGGAATATCTAAATGATAAAAACTAATTACATACATACATACATACATACCTACGTTATCTTTGGCAATTAAATTAATAAAATCAATCTAGAATAATTAAATATAATCTGAACAAAAAAATGTAATTAATTAATTTAATTCAGTTTTAATAGTTAATTTAATTCAATTTCAATAATTGATTAATTGATTTAAGTTTGATAATTTAATTTAATTTTACTAATTCAATTCAATTTCAATATTTTGACTAAATTTTAATAGTTATTAAATTATTAATTCATTTTAAACAAAATTATATACCTAATACTGAACTGACATTTATCTTATTCTAACTAACATAATTTTAATTATAATAAATTAATCCAAAATGTACTCTGTGAATAATTTGACATCAAGATTGACTTTTGACATTTTTTAAATCAGCCCAATGTATTTTTGAATTGTATAATTGTGTATATACTTATTATTACTTTACTTGACATTGAGATTCTATATTGACGTTGTCTAAAATGACATTATATTAAAATGACATCTATGTTAAAATGCAATTTTCAAATAATAATATTATATAACTGTAACTAAGAGTAAACATATTTAGTAACACCATGGATGATACTATGCAGCTGTGATATTAAAACAGTGTGGACTATTGATGACTGTAACAGTATGTAGCTAAAATGATGGTGTTATGGTGTTATTGTGTTGTGTTGACTGTATACTCTCCAAATTTAACAGAAAGTCTACTCACACCATAAATAATAAAATAAAACAAATGATATTATAATATAATCGAATGTTATACTTGTAGAAATAAGTAGGTACCTATGACAAACTCTTCCTCTCTCCAAACATTGTGCTGTGCCCGACAGGGTCCATAATTGTAACTATAATTTTAACTTGAACAACTGTACTACATTATGGAACGCAATAAATGTATTGAGTATTGAGTATTGAGTATTGCCTCCTTCGAATTGTTGTTTTATTTACATTGTTCATAACGACGATCCTACGATGTACTCGGATGTGTGACCAAAGTAAAGAAGAAGATAAGAACCGGTTTGCCTACAATTTCAAATAATGTATTCTCCGCTTAAATGTATGAAATATTGAATACAGGTATAAAAACATGCTAAATGACATTAAACATGATAATTGGGTGCGCCAAAGTTCACCTAAATTTTCAACTCCGAAAATTGGAACTCCGAAAATGTTCTTCCTAACATTTTTCATCCTAACAATCACAATTCCTAACTACTCTGTCCTTAATGTTTTAATTCCGAATTATTCAACTTCATAATGTCGGTAGTAATAAACATCTATTATACTATTATTTCTTTTCCTATATTTTGTCAACATAACCATCTTTTACACTATTATTGAAAGTCATACCTTTTTTGTTTAAATTTATTTTTATTAATAATAATCAGTATTATTTACATTAATTTTGCGTAACTTTTACAGTTTTAGTTATTTACACGTACAATCTCGCTGCGATCATTCAGCCAAGTTCCAGAAACAAATCGGTCATATTTATAGTTCTTGGTTTAGGTTAGGTTAGAATTGTGACCACACAACGCACGAGCCGAGCGAGCGAAGCGAGCGTGCCGCGGTAGCGGCCGGCGAAGTGCCAGAAACGAATCGAAAACGAAAAAGGTCATAAACATAACCGTAAATTAGTCGTATTTTATGATTTTCATTCATTTAAGCTAAAAAATCAGTGAAACAACCTTTAATCATTCTAAACAGTTTTCTAATTAATAGTAATAAGTATGTAACAACAAATAACCAAAAAAAAAATAAAACTATGAATAAAATATAATTCTACCGACATATTATATTTTTATTACATTTGGTAGATAAATGTTTCTTTCTAAGTATGAGTGACAATATTATGGTAATTATGTTTAGGGATAAAAACGTTAGAATAAAAAACAGTAGGAGCTTTAATATTGTATGTTAACGATTTTATTGATAACAATTTTCGGAAAGATGAGTGTTATGAACATCGACGGTAGCAATACAAATAATATGAATAAAAACTTTAGGATGAAAAATTTTAGGAGGAGTGATCATTCGGATTACAAATCGTTAGGAAGAACAATTTCGGACAAAGAACTTTAGGTGAGTCAATATGGACCCATGATAATTATCTAGATATAGGTCAATGCACAAAATAAAGCATACGAGTACATGCTAATAATATATCAGATATTGCAAATACACATAAATATAATTATAAATTTAGTTGTTTATCATTCCCTCGCAGAAATTGATCCTTAACAGCGACACTATAGTATGGTGTAATAATAAAGGGTGTGTGTTTCTTTTTTCAAAATCAACGGCTTCGATCTCAGGTAGAGTTATAGATTTTTTTTAATCTAGTGATGATGTTTTATATTTCATCAAAAGCGGGCTCGTGACTCCTTTGAGCATTTTCAAAATTACGTAAAATATTCATTAGTTAAGTTAGTAGCCCATTCGAATTTTACCAATCAAATCTTCCCAAGGGGCCCCGACTGTGAGTATTGTATGAATTTTAAACTACTGAGCTTGTTTCTTTCTTTTTAGTTTTTATTTAATTAATATTTTCACGTACTTTTTAAAATTAGTTTTTAGGCAGTCAGGTTGTTTGTTTTTTCATTAAATATTTTTTTATGAAATAGACAGTTGTAAAAAATCGGAGACATGTGCACAGAGTTGGTCGTATATCCTTATTGTATTCGCATTATAACAAAAATGGTAATAAAACTATCATTAGCTTATCTGCGATCGCCGAAAGTACATGCGGGCAGTGCTCCACAGCGCACTGTAAACAATGGCGATCGTCGTCCAGGTAGAGAAGGAAAGGTGGTCATTGTTTAAATTTATAGAACAATACACAACATTATTATCAATAAGTATGCTTAAATAAAAAATAAGGATAGTAAACTTATGAAAGTATATTTTATGACATCGGTGATGTGTGTTATATTTCAAAAACTGTTGAAATGTTTGATAAATCAACAGGTATGGACTGTGTGCCACTATCACGCATTAGTACGTTATAAGTATATTTAACTCTACATTTTCTTTATGCGGAGTAATGATTTTTGTTATTATTATATTGAAATAAAAACAGTAGAAATAATTCTCCTTGAAAGCTACGTAGTAAGCAACATCGGTAGCGATTCAAGTGGCTACAACCCCTACGCCGTAGAGTTGCTACGGCGTAGGCACCGGAATCAGAACATGCACGTAATGTTCAATCTATGATTATATCTTATTTATGAGGTTCAACCTTTGTGTTAACGAGGTGCCATGAGATAATATTCTAGTCTTACAGTGTTATCCTGTGCATATTTTATGATAGTTACGAACACTGTTGAATGTATTGTAACACACAAAAATTATAACTAGACAGGGGAGTCAGTAATAGTTATAAATAAACAAAGTGTGGATGGCAGTTTGCAAGTTTGCACATTTGACGCAATTTTGATTTTACGAATTTTCCAGCTACGAGTATTTGTATATTTACCTAACCGCAATGGTCCCTAAATAGGTCTATCGGCATTTCATTTTCCTTTAGTTTGAGGGCTCCGTGTTTCAATCAATCA
This sequence comes from Pelosia muscerda, assembly GCA_963691645.1. Lineage (NCBI taxonomy): Eukaryota > Metazoa > Arthropoda > Insecta > Lepidoptera > Erebidae > Pelosia > Pelosia muscerda. The sequence goes on along the minus strand of OY829116.1, from coordinate 9,366,349 downwards.
GGTGACTGCACTGCTGGATATAGGCCTCTCCTAACGTGCGCCACTGCTCCTTATCCTCCACCCTCCGCATTTAGTCTATCTCAGCCGCCTTTTTCTGGTCATTAGTCCATCTGGTTAAAGGGCGTACTACTGTCCGTTTGCCTTCTCGCTGTCACCACTCAAGGACTCGTTTGCTGCTCCGTGCTTAAAGCGTAATGAATAAAAAACATTGGACACAAAAAGACCACCACCTCACAATCTTTCAATAAGCATGCCTCACTCACACCTCTCGAAAGCGACCAGCACCAACCGCACGCCGTTAATGCGCCTTAGTAATCTCGTGGAGAATGCGAAAGTAATATGATAAATAGACATTCTCATCATTCATCAAGAGCTGCAATTTAATTGAATTTCCTGTTTACTGAACGAGAAGCGTACACGTATTGCACAATACGAGCGGGAGCGTCGGGAGGAGACGGCTGCGGCGATTACAGAATTATTCGAAGCTGTCGGCGGCGACCGTAACGTATATGACACAATATTTTATACAAACAACATTTAATTATGGAATAATATGGGGCATCAAGAAATATTTACTGTCTTTTTGCTATATTGCAGATGAGCAACCAAGATATGCTGGCTTCCTCGGTCAGCTATAAACTTTTAATAACTAATATAATGTAAGTAATAGGGTAATTAACATCCGGATTTGAAAGGGGTGACGTTGTCAACAAAAGAATTGGGAAGGAAGAAGCGCCACTGGAGATCGGCACTTGACTTCTGGGGCGCTGGGGGACTAGACATAGACATCATAGAGAGCATTAGACTGGTGAGACGCTATTTATTACATGGTGAAATAAGATCTTTATTGGGGTTTAATTCTAGTAATAGTAATGGGAATTTCTTGTAATTTGTTTTGTTTCTTCTGATATAAGTGTTATTAATTATGGGCTTTATAATTTGCATTCAATCTATTAATTTTATAAAGTCGGGACGCCATGTTGAGAATTCCACGCGGTTTGTTGAAATACTTTGGGGTAATTTTACATATTTATTGGAAAATAGAGTTTTAATACGTAAAATATTAATGATTAAATTTATTTTGTGGGTTGTTGAAGGGATTAACGTAATTTTTACATATTTATTGGGAAATAGAGTTTTAATACGTAAAATATTAATGATTAAATTTATTTTGTGGGTTGTTGAAGGGATTAACGTAATTTATCGATTGTTAGGGTGTCGTTAGTTGGGAAGTAGTTAGACGTAGGGCTAGGAAGGCTGTGGCCATAGGTTGATAGCTAGGAATCCCGTATAGGTAGCCAAAATCTAGCGATGTGCTAGTTACGGATGGAAACCTGGCGGTGTTAACTAAGTCCGTATCCTCTCAGAGCTAGGCAGCCGGTACCTGGAGCGGGCGGCAATTCGATTTTACCCTATGCAAGTGGGATCGAATCAGCTCCCGGGGTGTCTTTGACAGCCTCGTCTTATGTATTTATGTATATAAACACAAATTTATTCCTCTCGCTAGGGTCAATTCTCAAGATCCCTTGACGTCAGTCGTTTGAGAATTGGTCCGCACACCCGTTCTAGGTAGCACAGAGTCGAGCTTAACGACCTCGCGCTCCCTCGCAGCTAGAATTAGGGTACATTACACACCACACGATTAGAATATCGGGGATGGGTTGTTCATACAGGGAAATTGTCTATAGCTAGGTTAGGCAGGTACTCATTAGGATGTGTAGGGAATTGTAGATGATTAATTTATTAGTTCAGCGTTGTAGGAAAACAAAGTAGGTATAATGTTACTGTCAGGAGTTCTTTGCGACAAAGCATTTAATGTGTAGGGTGTTGTAAATTCCTAATAATAATTTCTATGTTGTGAACTACACATAATAGGTATAGCGTTATAAGAAGTAAGTAAGTAGGTACCATCTTGAAGGAACTAAATGTGATATTATCACCGTGTTGTTCAGACGAAATTCAGTAATAACGCAGTGAAATAGTGTTAACTAATAAAGCAAGTGAATAAAATCAGTGATTATTTGTGACATAAGTGTTATTGTGTACAAAGTTAAGTAAAATTTAATATAACAATAGAATTATCTGTGAGTGCTTTTAGATGCATTCTTGAGTTTGATGTTTGTTTAATTTGCTATGATCCACTCAATTAGAATCAAGCTTCGCACACATTGAACGTAGAAACGTTACTGTCTGTGATCATAACTAACCAGGCTAAGTGCTTGAGCCCTCACGGTAGATGAGACCCTTCCAACTATGGAACTGCTCGAAAATTGTTTAGCCGAGAGAACTATCTCTTTTGCCAGGTCCCTGGATATGGGATGAGTGCAGTGGTTCGTAACAATGTGAACAGAGAGAATGTCCTCTACATGACGAGAACCTAATACTTGTATGAAATAATTTAAAGTGAGCTGGTTGGTAGCACATTAGACTTCGCAAAGTATAAAGTGAGTTAATATTTGAGCTTTGTACAACTTTACACGCTGTTTCATAAATGAAATGTAGGCGTTAATACTACATGCACTTGTATCATAGATGCATAGCATTATTATAAAGTCCTTACGAGACAATCTATAACTGACTTGATAAAAGTATTATTGCATTTATTAGATTATAAATATCTGGCACATAAGTACCTATTGATTGAGTCCATAAGAGACAAATATCATAGATGCATAGCATTATTATAAAGTCCTTACGAGACAATCTATAACAGACTTGATAAAAGTATTATTGCATTTATTAGATTATAAATATCTGGCACATAAGTACCTATTGATTGAGTCCATAAGAGACAAATATCATAGATGCATAGCATTATTATAAAGTCCTTACGAGACAATCTATAACAGACTTGATAAAAGTATTATTGCATTTATTACATTGTAAATATCTGGCACATAAGTACCTATTGATTGAGTCCATAAGAGACAAATATCATCCGAAGTAAAATACTTATAGTACCTACTATTAGGAGCAAATATACGATTCTAATAGTTTATCCTAATAAGGATTTGGGGCAAAGATTAGATACCGAGGTGTCTTCGGTATAGGCGGAAGAACCTGTACGGTCTTTCAATACCTATATAAAGACACAGGAGGAACCAGTATACAGGCTGGGTTTCACTATGACAGGCGAGAGAGGGGCCTTTCATCAAAACCAAGGGGGGGTTAAAAATAACCACTTACCATCAGGTAGGCGCTGTTAGGATATTAGGTACAATTCATATTTAGGAACATATAATCTTCCACAACTTAATCTTTGAATAGGGATAACTTAACTTAATAATTTAAAAATAATCACTTACCATCAGGTAGGCACTGTTAGGATATTAGGTACAATTCATACTTAGGAACATATAACCTTCCACAACTAAATCTTTGAATAGGGATAACTTAACTTAATAATTTAAAAATAACCACTTACCATCAGATGGGCATTGTTAGAATATTACGTATAATACATATTTAAGTACAACTAGGTTCCACAATCTAATTATTGAATAGGAATAATTAATTTCATAATAGAAAAATAATCACTTACCATCAGATGGGCATTATTAGGAGATTAGGTATAATACATATTTAGGTACAACTAGGTTTCACAATTTAATTATTGGATAAATACAACTTAACTTTACACCTTAGGGTAATCGCTTGCCATCAGGTGGAATTCGTTTGTGTGATATTATTATTCTTAGGAATAAAAAAGTAAGGTTCCTTTCATAGTTCAGTCATTTAAGTAGGTCCAATTAAATTTCATAAGTCAAAATAATTACTTACCATCAGGTGTGACTAGATAGGATGACGCATATTTATAATAGTAAACAAATGAATTTAATTTAATTATTACTCAATTGAGTTCTTTAGGTTATAATATATCACAGTTTGTCAGGGGTAAACTTAGGCGATTGATAGTAGATTTCACATTCCGCACCTTATAGAACTAGGATTACTATGGAACATGATAAGGGTTCCTAATAAAGCTACTAGACGAATCACTGGCCAATTCTAGTAGTTAATAACGTTATAATAGTGATAGTGTAGTACCTTCTAAAATAGATTCTAGATAGGTTCATATCATTTAGTGTTTCGGACACAAGTAGGTACAGTAGTAGGTGAAATTGGATAGAAGCCTAGGTTATGTTAGGTTATATATATATATATATATATATATATCTATATTAGGTTATATATTATTTAGGATATATATATTATTTAGATTATATAATATTACGTTATATATTATTTAGGATATATATATATTAATTAGGTTATATATTATTTAGGTTATATATTATTTAGGTTATATATTATTTGGGTTATATATTATTTAGATTATATATTATTAGGTTATATATTATTTGGGTTATATATTATTTAGATTATATATTATTAGGTTATATATTATTTGGGCTATATATTATTTAGGTTATATATTATTTGGGTTATATATTATTTATCTTATATATGAAGCGGCGGTAGCTTAGTGGTTAAGGTGTCGGCCTTACGATCGAGAGGTCCCGGGTTCGAATCCTGGCCATTACACTACCGACGTGAACCCACTCCTAACACAAGCCATTGAGCTTAGCTGGAGGGGTTAAAGGGAATATTAGTAACTTCGGTTGCTAATATTCTTTTTAAAAAAAAAAAAAAAAAAAAAAAAAAAAAATTTGGGTTATATACTATTTAAATTATATATTATTAGGATATATATATTATTTAGGTTATATATTATAATAGGAATAGGTAATTTATATATCGTTCTAGGGTAAAAGTAAGTTAAAAAAGGAAGAATAAAAAACATAAAAAGGGGGAAGCGGTACAAATAGGGGGGGGGGGGTGTTAGGTTAGGAAGGATTACGCTACAGTATAGTAGTACTTTATTTAGAGAATAATACGAACTGGGGCGACATTCTTTAACAAATTATCTCATCATCACACTTAGAAAAAACGATCATCGATCACCATTATGCCATTAGCTTTAAGAATTTCACAAAAATATGTAACCTATTTGAAATGTATTAGATTAATTATCACGGCTTTTACATCCAAACGATGCGTTTTAGGCAAAAATAATTAAGAATATAATGAGTGATAATTGCACATAAGCAATATGATACTCAACATGCAGACAGCAGAGCCAAGACACAATTACGGGTACATTTGGCCGCTCTAATTAATACATTTGATGTATAGATTTATTACCAGCCATTAACAACTAGCTAACGTTCACCCTTCTCTAGTTCTACACAAACAGTTGTGTATTTATCATGATCAGAACATGCTAGGCAGACACTATTTGATGAGCTACCGATACAAAAGAAGAAGATTGTTGTCATAGCTTTGTTTCCATATCGTTCCGGTTCTTAACCAGTTGCCTGATCCGAGTAAGGTGAACAAAACGCGTGGGGAAAGAATTTAATACACAGCTGGACCATGCGTGCGAGGGTGCTGAGGAAGTACATGCAATGGATTACTCATGCCTTCTTCGAATGTGTATTTCATTTACAGATTCCATAACCACGATCCTACGATATACGCTGACGAGTGACGATTGTAAAGAAGAAGATAAGTACAGGTTTGCCAATAGTTTCAAATAATATATTCACTGCTTATGTGTATAAAATATTAAATGAAAAGAAATGTCTTTACTGTTCACCATAGGACAAGTTAAAAACATACTTAAAGACATAAAGAAACGCTGGATTCTGCAACAGAACTGTCCTAAATAATGATGAATTTGCACGAGCAGTCTGCCCAAATTCAAAAACTCAATAGCCAATAATTTTATTACGGGTTTACTTAGTTTAAGATTAATTATAAAAGTAATCCAAGATACAAGTATTTTTGCAAATGTTTTGCAAATACTTCCTAGTGTATATTGTGTGCAAAATTTGATACACTTATACTAAAATAAATGAACATTTATATTTAATATGAAATTGAACTCTTATCCCAAAACTTTCGGCTCTTAACATCTACAGTTATATCATATCGAAAAGTGACGCAATGAATTACAATAGTATACGATTAAACGAACTTACAATAGTTCTATCATTCTTATATGTATAGCTATATGAACAAATATGAACTTAAAATGCAGGTATAGCTATATATTTATGTAGTAGTATACTTATAATATATTAATATGTATATGTTATTACTAAAGGAACAAATCAACTTATTTTGCGCAAAATTTTATTTACTTTCTCTTTTGGAATAGATAGTTGAAAATATCGGAGATGTGTGCACAGAGTTTGTCGTGTATCCCGATTGTATTCGCATTACAACAAAAAAGGTAGTAAAACTATCATTAGCTTATCTGCGATCGCCGAAAGTACATACAGGCGACGTGCCACAGCGCTTAGATAGTAGACAATGGGGTCCGTCTTTACTTCCAGGTAGTGAAGGGTAGGTGGTCAGTGTTTCAATTTTTAGAACAAGGTAACAACATTATTATCTAAGAGTAGGCTTAAAGGAAAAAGAATCGCAATGATGGTAAACTGATGAATGTGTGCCTATACCAATGTCACAATCGGTGATGTGTCTTATGTTTCAGAAGCGGTTGACATGTTTTAGAAACCAACAGGTACGAACCGTGTGCAACTCTCACGCATTAGTAAGTTAGTCGATATATTTAACTTAACATTTTCTTAATGCGGTGTGATGATATTCGTTATTATCATTGAAATAGAAAAGTAGAATGAATTTTCCTTGAATCCTACTAAGTAACATGGGTGGCGGTTCCAATTGCTACGACACCTACGCCGTAGATCAGCTACGGCGTAGGTAGCGGAATCTGAACATGCGAGGGTGAAGCTTTGGTTATTGTATAATTTTGTAGGAATATGATGTGGGTTACATTAGTTTTGGTCGCTACTAAAAGCGCAAGTTTGCAAGAGTCAATCTATTGTAATTTACATTATGCAAGATTGCAGTATCCAGGACGATATGTGAAACCAGTGAGTTCAAGGACTCCGTTGCCGCGAGGTCGTTGTATAATGCACTTCAGATAAGTATTTTAGAAAATGATTACATCTATCTGAAATCTCCATGAATAAAAATATTTCAAAAACAAATTTACCCGATACCTTTATGTTTCGATGCACTGAGAAAATAATAATATTATTGTTTTGTTTAATAAGTATTAATTGTTTGAGAGAATAAAAACATTTTTATTTTATGTTATTTTATTTTATATTATTTAACAGTTCGGATTGTATACAACCTTCTTTATCATAGGTATCTTGTCTGGCAATGGCTAAATATGGTTAACTAGTATCCCGCGGTAAATTAAATAAACCACAAATTGGAAGGACAGGGACCTCTGCTGGTCAGTACCTAAAATAATCCTGCAGCAGTATACTCGTCTCATACGAGCGCTAAACGCTGTTATTGATATATAACAAGGTTTAGAGATATAACGTGTTATTGATATTTTTAATGATCAATGCTAGCTAAGCGGGTTTGCAGTATCCACGACGATACGTGGAATCAGTGACTTCACAGACACCATGGCTTCGAGGTCGTCATATAGTGCACTTGAGAAAAAGTAGATTGGAAACGAGCGTTATAATCGGGAATCCCCATGACGCTAAATATAATTCCATGGTGAAGAAACTTGAAAACCAATTTACCTGGTGCCTTTATTTTAACAGTACGAAGTGTATCCATTTTGCGTACTTATGTATCCAACCCTGCAGCTGGAGGTAAGGCCTAATCCGGCCCTGGCTAAATATGAATTCCTGGTATTCGGCGGTAAATTAATTAATGTACAAATTTTGGAATCACTTGTTTCCAATTTAAGGCTGTGGTGCAGAGGTGGAGAAAGTTCAATGACCCAGTTGCTAAGACAACCCTGCTACAGTATGTTCCTGTTTTTCAAACACTAAACACCTTAAACAATGTCTCACGTGTTATTGATATTATTGTATATACAGTAACGGAATTTGAAAGGGTGACGCTACGAGGTTGGTTGTAACTGGCAAAAAGATATTTTTAAATTTCTATTTCAATAATTGTGAAGTTTAAGAAATTGTACAAAAGTGAATGATATCTACATTGTTGCGTTGACTTCATACTGTATTAACGATGTGTATGAAGAAAATCATAAGTAAACTAATTGATAAAAAAGTCAAGTGTACATTCAGCATATATTGAGAAGTAGCCCCAATGAGAATTAGCTCTAATGAGAAGTAGCCCCAATGAGAAGTAGCTCTAATGAGAAGTAGCTCCAATGAGAAGTAGCCTAAGTGAGAAGTAGCCCAGAAGAGAAGTAGCCCAAGAGAGAAGTAGCCCTAATCAGAAGTATATGAGAAGTTGCCATAATGAGAAGTAGTCCATTGGCGAGTCGGTTGCCATAAGGAGAATTAGCCCTAATCCGCCTAAACCATCTAAATTCACGAGATATGATATTCTTAGCCCGCTGATTTGTATTTTTGCCTAGTCGCAATGGTAACTAAATCGGTTTACATTTTATTTTTCTTCCGACTAATACAAAAATACAAAATTTGGACACAAATAAACTGATCACCGTACAGTCGTTCCATAAGTCCCTCACCCGCACCCCTCGAGAGCGCCCTGCGGGTGCGCAGGTAATTTTCTGGGGCCCATATAAGCGGGAGGCACTTTAAAATTTATTCATTACGTGCTCTGCGTTTGACGAGCCAAGTAACTTTTTGTGAGCTTATTCTAGAAGATTGAAATTGAAAATTCATCGTAGAAATGGTTTCCCCCAAGGTATTTAATTAATTTCTGTACATTAGAATAGTATAGAACTTATTAGAAATATATCTTGTAAATATGTCTCTATAGAAACATACCTTGTAAATATGTCTCTATAGAATCATATCTTGTAAGTATCTTATTTGAAATTATTAAATCGATTTTATTATTTTTCAGAAGCAAGAACAAGCTGCCCAAGGCGCTGCGCGGAAGGACAGGCCTCGTCGTGGGAGGCCAACCGGCCAGAATAGAACGCCCTTATCAAGCGTTAGTTATCTCATGAGTACAATGTGATAGAAGTTTCTCATCATTCATAAAGAGCTGCTATTTAATTGTATCTTCTGTTTGCAGGAGGAGAAGCGTGCGCGTAACGCGCAATATGAGCGAGAGCGTCGGGAGGAGACGGCTGCGGCGATGAACGAACTAGCCGATGCTGTCGGCGGCGACCGTAATGTAAGTGACCCATTATTCTATATGTGGAAAATTTGTGGAAAAATATGTAGTTCAAGAAATCTAATATATTTTTGTCATATTGCAGATGAGTAATCAAGATTTGCTAATTGCTGTACTCCAATTTATTAGCGAGAAGATCGGAGAAGCCAGCATAGAAGATCTTGAACGTCAAAATAACATTATGGAGGCACAAGGTAAATATCATTTGTATTTCATATAGTTTTGCATCACACAATACTGATCAGAACGTTTAATTAACCATCATTCTTTTATTAGTCTCACAGTTGTCGCAGCAGCTCGCGCTTCAGGGCGAGACGATAGAGGAACCGATACCGCCCGAAGCATTGGACGCTCTACAACTCAGTAAGAACACTTTTCTAAGTAATTCGCATGAAATATTTGTTATAAAAAATTGGCATCTTATTCTAACTTGGTATCTACTTTTTCAGCTCCAGAGAATATGAGACTAATTTGGTCTGTAATAGATCAAATTAGAGAAGAACACGAGGCCTCAGGAGGTAAATGCTATCTCTTACGCATGCATTCTCATGTTGACATAATATGTGTAGTACATTTTAGTAACACTGTTTTTGTGTCATTTACAGAATCCACAGTTGATGCGCTGCGCTGTGCTGATCGAAGTGCGATTGTGCAGGACAAGTAAACAGGTTTGCCAACAATTTCAAATTCTATATTCTCCGCTTACATGTGTATTCAGTATGAATATAATTGAATAATGTTACAATTTTCTCTTTTCAGCAAATGCGCTTGTTATCTGCAAAAGGCTTTTTTAAAGCCGCCTTTATCATGTACGTAAGATATTGTTCCATTTAATCGATTCTTACGAATATGGTGAACTTGGCTAAAGCCTATACATCTCTACAAGGCAGTGGTGCGCAAGAACTATATATCTACTACGGGACATTTCACGAGATTCACGTCGTTTACTTTTTCAATTTCGTAGCGTTATTATGTCGAAATAAATGTGTTACTCTATCCTTCACATGTGCCATGAACACAACGCATATGTGACATTATCTAGAAGTCTTATTTTTTGTATACATTTTGATAGGCTACATTTCATATTGTTGTCTAATATATACGAAACCTGTATATCGTTTATTGTATATATTGTGTTAATAAACTTATTGTACAGTACATTACATCTACCGCAGCCTGCTTCTGCAAGGGTGACAAACAGCTCCACCAGTCACCCCCACCGGCCATCGCTCATGGAGGACGGAGGTTATTCTTCAACCTCAATCTCCGACACGCTCGCGTATCGTGTCATCGTGTCGGTAGCAAGGCGGCGAGCTAGAGAACTTCCACCTCTAGGCCACTACTAGGACCCGCTTAGACATCTCCAACGACGGGCACTCGATCGCATTACAGTGATAACACGCGGACTTCGGCTCCCTCTGGATTCTACTGGAGATGGTGTACTTAATAAATATTTAACTTCAAGCATGAATGATATTACAAAGCTATGAATGACTGCATTTCGCATTTTTACCGTATTTGCATATTAGGTAATAATAAAAAACAAAGAGGTAACTTGTGTGTCTTGGCATCTCTTTGAGTATATGCGGGCCGTTTTTCACGGTGCAAATAATACGGCCGACATAAATGTCTTTGTTCTAAATTCCGAATGAATATGAAACAATGTTACATTCGCAGATGGTCGCAAATTCCGTGAAACTATTTATAGTGCCCAAGTAGGCTTTTATCTATTGCCGTATTCACTACTTAAGAGATAAAAGTCATCTTGATAACATTCAAAGACAAAAGAGAATCACTTGGTACCTGTTGCATTTTCTACGGTTGTACGGTTGTACAGACGTACTATCGACATTTCTTCTAACGTATAGTAGTATTTTTTATACCACATAAGTAGTAGGCAAGCACATGCCCCACGTGATGGAAAGTGGTCACTGTGCCTATGGTCGTTCGCAACATATGATATTCGTGCTGCCGACCCTGTAGAAAGCTATTGACCTTCATAAAGAACTCCATAATGTAGTAGTCTCTTGGAAGAACCACAGCAACAAGTTTATTCCACAGTTTAAGCGTGCGTGGGTAAATTAGAGAATAATACGAATTGGGGCGACATTCTTTAACAAATTATCTCATTATCAATCACACTTAGAAATAACGATCTTCGATCACCATTGGACCATTAGCGCTAAGAATTTCACAAAATTATGCAAACCTATTTGAAATGTATTAGATTAATGATCGTTTGAATGTGGAAGCACAGCTTTTACATGCGTCTTAGGCAAAAATAATATGATAAGTGATAATTGCACATAAGCAATATGATACTTAACATGCAGACAGGACAGCCAAGAAACTATTACGGGTACGTTTGGCCGCACTAATAAATACGTTTGGTGTATAGATTTATTACCAGCCATTTAAAACTAACTTAACTTCACTCTTCTCCAGTTATACATAAACAGTTGTGTGTTTTTCATGATCAGGACATGCTAGGCAGACACAATTTAATGAGCTACCGATACAAAAGAAGAAGAATGTTGTTATAGCTTTGTTTCCATATCGTTGCGGTTCTAATCCAGTTGCCTGATCCGAGTAAGGTGAACAAAAGGCGTGGGGAAAGTATTTAATGCACGGCTGGACCATACATGCAATGGATTACTCATGCCTCCTTCGAATGTGTATTTCATTTACAGAATCCATAACCACGATCCTACGATATACGCTGACGAGTGACAATTGTAAAGAAGAAAATAAGTACAAGTTTGCCAATTGTTTCAAATATATTCTCCACTTATGTGTGTAAAATATTAAATGAAAAGAAATGTCTTTACTGTTCACCATAGGACAAGTTAAAAACATACTTAAATACACATAGAAACGCTAGATTCTGCAACAGAACTGTCCTAAATGATGATAAATTTGCACGAGCAGTCTGCTTAAATTCAAAAACTCAATAGCCATTAATTTTATTACAGGTGAACTTAGTTTAAGATTAATTATAAAAGTAAACCAAGATACAAGTATTTTTGCAAATACCTTGCAAATACTTCTCAGTGTATATTGTGTGTAAAATATGATACATATATACTAAAGTAAATGAAATTTTATATTAAATACTAGCCTATGCCCGCGGCTCCTCCCGTGTGGCAGTCGGTTATCGCTAGAAAAATGAAACTGGACTCTGATTCCTAAACTTTCTGCTCTTAACATCTACAGTTATATCATTTCGTAAAAGAAAGCAATGAATTGCAATAATATACGATTAAACGAACTTGCAAGTGAAGTTCTATCATTATTTTATGAAACAAATATGAACTTTTAAATGCAGGTATGGCTATATATTTATGTAGTAGTACATTTATAATATATTAATGTGTATTACATTATTTATTACTGAAGGAGCAAATCAACTTAATGTTGCAAATATCAATTTACTTTCTCTTTTGGAATAGACAGTTGAAAATATCGGAGACGGGTGCACAGAGTTTGTCATGTATCCCTATTGTATTCACATTACAACAAAAAAAGTAGTAAAACTATCATTAGCTTATCTGCGATTGCCGAAAGTACATACACGCGACGTGCCACAGCGCTCTGGTAGTAGACAATAGGGTCCGTCTTTGCTTCCAGGTAGTGAAGGGTAGGTGGGCATTGTTTAAATTTTTAGAACAAGGTACAACATTATTATCTAAGAGTAGGCTTAAAGGAAAAAGAATCGCAATGATGGTAAACTGATGAATGTGCCTATACCAATGTCACAATCGGTGATGTGTCTTATGTTTCAGAAGCGGTTGACATGTTTTAGAAACCAACAGGTACGAACAGTGTGCAACTCTCACACATTAGTAAGTTAGTCGATATATTTAACTTAACATTTTCTTAATGCGGGGTGATGACATTCGTTATTATCATTGAAATAAAAAAGTAGAATGAATTTTCCTTGAATCCTACTAAGTAACATCGGTGGCGGTTCCAATTGCTACGACACCTACGCCGTAGATCAGCTACGGCGTAGGTAGCGGAATCTGAACATGCGAGGGTGAAGCTTTGGTTATTGTATAATTTTGCAGGAATATGATGTGGGTTACATTAGTTTTGGTCGCTACTAAAAGCGCAAGTTTGCAAGAGTCAATCTATTGTAATTTACATTATGCAAGATTGCAGTATCCAGGACGATATGTGAAACCAGTGAGTTCAAGGACTCCGTGGCCGCGAGGTCGTTGTATGATCTATCTGAAATCTCCATGAATAAAAATATTTCAAAAACAAATTTACCCGATACATTTATGTTTCGATGCACTAAGAAAATAATAATATTATTGTTTTATTTAATAAGTATTAATTGTTTGAGAGAATAAAAGTATTTTTATTTTATGTTATTTTATTTTATATTATTTAACAGTTCGGATTGTATATAACCTACTTTATCATTGGCATCTTGTCTGGCAATGGCTAAATATGGTTAACTGGTATCCCGCGGTAAATTAAATAAACCACAAATTGGAAGCACAGGGACCTCTGCTGGTCAGTAACTAAAATAATCCTGCAGCAGTATACTCGTCTCATACGAGCGCTAAACACTGTTATCGATATATAACGGTGTTTAGAGATATAACGTCTTATTGATATTTTTTATGATCAATACTAGCTAAGCGGGTTTGCAGTATTCACGACGATACGTGGAACCAGTGACTTCACAGACACCATGGCTTCGAGGTCGTCATATAGTGCTCTTAAGAAAAGTAGATTGGAAACGAGCGTTATAATCGGGAATCCCCATGACGCTAAATATAATTCCATGGTGAAGAAACTTGAAAACCAATTTACCTGGTGCCTTTATCTTTAACAGTACGAAGTGTATCCATTTTACGTACTTATGTATCCAACCCTGGAGCTGGAGGTAAGGCCTAATTCGGCCCTGGCTAAAGAACAATGGGTAATTTTGTATGGAACCCGTACCCACTTTGTAGCATTTTAGACTAGGTGTAATTTAGAAGAGGCCTAATTGAGTAACTCGAAAATAAGTGAACGAATGAATGAATGAATGAAAGACCGAAGTTATGATAACTTCTTTGTAACATTTTTAATTGCCAATAATCGCACTTTTTCTCCTTTTTGGACTAAATAAATAGGTAACCAGTCATTTTTTCTGTCTTAAGAGAACGATATAGCTTCCTATCGTTGGTTTTTGGTACAGAAAAAATATTAAATAAGAACTACCAATCTTAAATAGCACAGTTTTATTAAATTGTATTGTCACTTTCAATGATTATATCATCCCAGGCACTTGCCGGACCTACGAAGTTATCTAGGTGCCTGCCAACACCTAAGTACCATATTATGCTAATAGTATGGGCACAAGCACCTAGAGTTCTCATACCCGTCATGCAGGAGCAATAATACGCTTCGATTTCTTCTCTGCCCTGGACATTAACCTTGATTAAAATATATGTGTAATATATTTTATTTGACACGTGCCTCGATAATATGCGGCCTCTAATTAACGAGCAGTTTTCGGTTACTAGCCCATGCTGCGACATTCTAGGGCTACGGCTCGAAGATACCTCAATATTATATATACCATCTCCACCTCGCAAATGCTCGGCAAATCAAATCAAATCAATCAAATCTCCATCAATATTATATACCGCGTTCACCTTCCATTTTTTTGAAGCAGATGAGTAATAATAATCCAATCGTTAAGTAATACACTGAAGTCCGTTGTGAAAGCCGAGGTTGTAAATAAAAGTAAGAATAAAATAAACTAAGATATGCGCGAGCGCTCAAAATCAGTTCCTATCAGGTACTAACTACTGACGACACACCGACGCTAGCACAAAATAGTTCGAACTACCCACCTAATCGATAAAATCAAAAAAAAATTGAACGTGCGTGGGTCGATTTTACTAAGGATTTTCGGTATTTTCAACATCAAATATCTTTTTTCCTACATTAGTTACAAAGTTGCTCCAGTACAAAAAATATCTACGTTTTCAAAGACCTTTCGAATGGTACCAATTTCAACTTGCTACAAACTGGGTACGTTCTGACCCATGTCCTTTGATTTACTGGTATTCGGCGGTAAATTTAACTAATGTACAAATTTTGGAATCACTTGTTTCCAATTTAAGGCTGTGGTGCAGAGGTGGAGAAAGTTCAATGACCCAGTGGCTAAAACAACCCTGCTACAGTATGTTCCTGTTTTACGCACACTAAACACCTTAAACAATGTCTCACGTGTTATTGATATTATTGCATATTCAGTAACGGAATTTGAAAGGGTGACGCTACGAGGTTGGTTGTAACTGGCGAAAAGATATTTTTTAATTTATATTTCAAAAATAGTAAAGTTTAAGAAATTAAACAAAAGTGAATGATATCTACATTGTTGCGTTGGCTTCATACTGTAATAACGATGTGTATGAAGATAATCATATGTAAACTAATTGATAAAAAAGTCAAGTGTACATTCAACATATAATGAGAAGTAGCCCCAATGAGAAGTAGCTCTAATGAGAAGTAGCCCCAATGAAAAGTAGCCCAAGTGAGAAGTAGCCCAAGAGAGAAGTAGTCCTAATCAGAAGTAGCCAATATGAGAAATGGCCATAATGAGAAGTAGTCCATTAGCGAGTCGGTTGCCATAATAATAATTAGCCCTATACGCCTAAACCATCTAAATTCACGAGATATGATATTCTTAGCCCACTGATTTGTATTTTTGCCTAATCGCAATGGTAACTAAATCGGTTTACATTTTATTTTCTTTCCGATTAATACAAAAGTACACAATTTGGACACAAAGAAACTGATCACCGTACAGTCGTTCCATAAGTCCCTCACCCGCACCCCTCGAGAGCGCCCTGCGGGTGCGCAGGTAATTTTCTGGGGCCCATATAAGCGGGAGGCACTTTAAAATTTATTCATTACGTGCTCTGCGTTTGACGAGTCAAGTAACTTTTTGTGAGCTTATTCTAGAAGATTGAAATTAAAAATTCATCGTAGAAATGGTTTCCCCCAAGGTATTTAATTAATTTCTGTACATTAGAATAGAATAGAACTTATTAGAAACATGTCTTATTTGAAATTAATAAATCGATTTTGTTATTTTCCAGAAGCAAGAACAAGCTGCCCAACGCGCTGCGCGGAAGGACAGGCCTCGTCGTGGGAGGCCGACCGGCCAGAATAGAACGCCCTTATCAAGCGTTAGTTATCTCATGAGTACAATGTGATAGAAGTTTCTTATCATTCATAAAGAGCTGCTATTTAATTGTATCTTCTGTTTGCAGGAGGAGAAGCGTGCGCGTAACGCGCAATATGAGCGAGAGCGTCGGGAGGAGACGGCTGCGGCGATGAACGAACTAGCCGATGCTGTCGGCGGCGACCGTAACGTAAGATGACCCATTATTCTATGTGTGGAAAATTTGTGGAAAAATATGTAGTTCAAGAAATCTAATATATTTTTGTCATATTGCAGATGAGTAATCAAGACTTACTAATTGCTGTACTCCAATTTATTAGCGAGAAGATCGGAGAAGCTAGTTTAGAAGACCTTGAACGTCAAAATAACATTATGGAGGCAGAAGGTAAATATCATTTGTATTTCATATAGTTTTGCATCACACAATACTGATCAGAACGTTTAATTAACAATCATTCTTTTATTAGTCTCACAGTTGTCGCAGCAGCTCGCGCTTCAGGGCGAGACGATAGAGGAACCGATACCGCCCGAAGCATTGGACGCTCTACAACTGAGTAAGAACACTTTTATAAGTAATTCGCATGAAATATTTGTTATAAAAAATTGGCATCTTATTCTAACTTGGTATCTACTTTTTCAGCTCCAGAGAATATGAGACTAATTTGGTCTGTAATAGATCAAATTAGAGAAGAACACGAGGCCTCAGGAGGTAAATGCTATCTCTTACGCATGCATTCTCATGTTGACATAATATGTGTAGTACATTTTAGTAACACTGTTTTTGTGTCATTTACAGAATCCACAGTTGATGCGCTGCGCTGTGCTGATCGAAGTGCGATTGTGCAGGACAAGTAAACAGGTTTACCAACAATTTCAAATTCTATATTCTCCGCTTACATGTGTATTCAGTACGAATATAATTGAATAATGTTAAAAAATTCTCTTTTCAGCAAATGCGCTTGTTATCTGCAAAAGGCTTTTTTAAAGCCGCCTTTATCATGTACGTAAGATATTGTTCAATTTAATCAATTCTTACGAATATGGTGAACTTGGCTAAAGCCTATACATCTCTACAAGGCAGTGGTGCGCAAGAATTATATATCTACTACGGGACATTTCACGAGATTCACGTCGTTTACTTTTTCAATTTCGTAGCGTTATTATGTCGAAATAAATGTGTTACTCTATCCTTCACATGTGCCATAAACACAACGCATATGTGACATTATCTAGAAGTCTTATTTTTTGTATACATTTTGATAGGCTACATTTCATATTGTTGTCTAATATATACGAAACCTGTATATCGTTTATTGTATATATTGTGTTAATAAACTTATTGTACAGTACATTACATCTACCGCGGCCTGCTTCTGCAAGGGTGACAAACAGCTCCACCAGTCACCCCCACCGGCCATCGCTCATGGAGGACGGAGGTTATTCTTCAACCTCAATCTCCGACACGCTTGCGCATCTTATCATCGCCCGGAGCAAGGCAGCGAGCCAGAGAACTTTCACCTCTAGGCCACTACTAGGACCCGTTTAGACATCTGAAAAGACGGGCACTCGATCGCATTACAGTGATAGCACGCGGGCTTTGGCTCCCTCTGGATCCTGCTGAATATGGAGTACTTAATAGATATTTAACTTCAAGCTTGAATGGTATTACAAAGCATTGAATGAGTTATACTTGCATCTTTACCGTATTTGCATATTAGGTAATAATAAAAAACAAGGAGGTAACTTGTGTGTCGGCAATCTCTCAAAGTATAAGCAGGTGGTATTTTACAGTGCAAATAATGAAGCCGTCATAAATGCTTTTTTTCCAAATTTCATACGAATATGAAACTATTTATAGTGCTCACGTAGTATAGAGCTTTTGTCTATTAGTGTATTCACTACTTAAGAAATCAAAAGTCTGCTTGATAACATTCAAAGACAAACAACTCGTTTAGACAAGAGAGAACCACTTAGTACCTGTTGTATTTTTTACGGTTGTTTACACAGATTTACTAAGGACATTTCTTCAAACTAAGGGATAGAAGTATTTTTATACCACATATGTGGCAGGCAAGCAAATGGTCCACGTGATGGAAAGTGGTCACCGTGACCTAAGGACGTTCGCAGCACATCGACCACCCTGCCGACCCTGTAGCAACTTAATGCTCTTCTTCAAGAACTCCATATTGTAGTCGCTAGGAAACACCACAGCCGCGAGTTCATTCCACAGCTTGAGCGTGCGCGGGTAAATTAAAAAATAAAACGAATTAGGGCAACACTTTTTAACAAATTACCTTATTATCAATTTTATTTAAAATAATTAATGATATTCGAACTTTCATCACTATTATTTGTATAAGAATTACATTAAACTACGCAAATCTATTTAAAACGTATTAGATTAATGATACAGCTTTTACATTCTAACGATGCGTCTTAGCCGTAAATAATTAAGAATATAATGAGTGCTAATTGCACATAAACAATATGATACTTAATATGCAGACAGGAGAGCCAAAAAGTATTACGGGTACGTTCGGCTCCTCTATTTTACCGATTAATACGAGTACGTTTGATGTATAGATTTATTACCAGTCATCTAAAACCTGCTAACTTTTACCCATCTCCAGTTATACACAAAAACAGTTTTGTTTTTGTTTTTTTATGTTAACAAATATTTTATAAACGTTTGACAAGTATTTTATACGCGGTTGTACCAATGCGAGGGTGCCGAGGTGGTAAATGCAATGGACTACTCATGCCGTACATATATTATAAAAAACCGTCATTGTTTTCAGGGAACAAACATTTTCATATCAGAATATTTAAGCGAAAACGAACTTAAAGAAAGGTATCTACTTAGACAAGACATGATAAAGGCCCGAAAAGAGGGTAAACATGCAATAATTCGAAACAATAAACTTTTTATAGAGGGAAAGGAAATTAAAAACAGACAAAATAAAAAGGAAAATCAAATAGGCAAACAAAATAATACTTTGCATGAAGAAAATATCAAGGAAACATTTCAGACAGGACTAAATAACGATGACCCAAGTAGTAATTCCTTTCGAAAAAACAGGCCTACAATTTAAAATACTTTTTCAGAATATGCAAAGTATTTGTAACAAACAATGTGATCTAGAAGCCTTCATAACAGACCATCCAATATATGCGGCTATATGTATATCTGAATCCTGGCTAACACCTGAGAAGCTGGAAACTATTCAAATCACTGACTACAGAATTGCATCGTTGTATACCCGAACCCACTACAAAGGCGGAGGAGTGTGTATCCTACTTCGTGACCACATAGAATATGAAAATGTTCAAGCTATAACTAATATGTCTATAGAGTATGTCTTAGAAGTATGTGCATGTATGTTACCATTAGAAAATGTGTTACTATTATCTTTATATTGGAATGGACGAGAGGAAGAAATATTTACAAATAGATTAAAATAGATTCTAAAATACGTAAACAACAAATACTCAACGTCGAATGTAGTACTGGGTGGAGATTTCAATATTAATGCTTTAGAAAGTACCACGAAAATTAACCAATTTTTTGATCTCATGCTGGAATATAACTTCACCCAACATATTAAACAGCCCACACGCGTCACAAAAACTACTTCAAAGTGTATAGACCTTATATTTACAAATTTTAAAAATATTAAATTTTACAAACCGTGGAAAAATTGGGCTTCTCTGATCACAATGGGACTGCTATTCATCTCGAACTTGCTAAATACACAAAACAAATTAGATGGCAAACCGAAACAAGAATATTTAGTAGAGCAAATATGAATAACTTTAAAGATAAACTTAGTGAGCTGAACTGGCACAGCATTTTAATTAGTAATAAAAGTATCAATGAAAACTATAACGCATTCAAAGATACGCTAACAAATATATTAAATGCATGCATGCCATTAAGAAAACTAAAGCTAAAGAACAGGTTTAAGAAATACTGGCTGACAGCAGGTATTAAACTTTCTTGTAGACATAAAAGACTTCTCAAATTGCTTACAACAAGAACGAACAATCAAATCCTAAAAACACATTATAAAAATTACGAAAGGGTTTTAAAAAAGGTAGTTGCAACTTCCAAAAAGCTACACTACAAAAATAAAATTATAAACTCAAATAATAAAACAAAAGCTATGTGGAGTATTATAAATGAGCGAACCAACAAAAAAACAAAAAAGATTAACCAAAATATAAAAATAAAAGCTAATAATGATTCTATGATTGGTGAGCCCCGACAGGTAGCAGACTACTTTAATAACTATTTTGTGACAATTGGGAAAACAGCCACCGTCAAGTCGGGTGGAAAAACGAACTGCACATCGGTACTCAACCCCACAGAAAATACTATGTTTCTGAGTCCTGTGGAGCCTTATGAAATAAACACCATTTTAAGAAACCTTAGCGACAAGAGGAGCCACGGCATAGATGAGTTTCCGCCTAGCCTGTTCAGATACTGTGCCAAGGAACTAACTTTGCCATTTTATATTTTAATAAACCAGTCGTTTGAAGAGGGCATCGTGCCCGATCAACTGAAACACGCAGTCATAAAGCCAATCCACAAAAAAGACTCAAAAACCGAACCTAGCCACTATCGGCCGATTGCTCTATTGCCTACTGCCTCAAAGATATTTGAAAGGGCGATGTGTAATAGAATTTACTCTTTCTGCGAAAAATTTCAAATATTCGATGAATGCCAAAATGGTTTCCGCAAAAACAGGTAAACAACTTTGGCTGTTTACAAGTATATACAAGAAGCTCTCAATATTATTAATAACAAAAAATACGCAATAGGTATACTGCTTGATATGACCAAGGCCTACGACAAGGTGCAATTTGACATTCTGTTAGATAAACTGTATGGGATAGGTATAAGGGGACAGGCCCACAAGTGGCTCTCGTCATACCTCACGGACAGAAAACAATCTGTAGAAATTGAGTTTTTCAACGACACCACTAGCCAAATAGACAAGATCCGCTCCGACAATTTGAATGTAAAAGCTTCAATACCTCAGGGGAGTGTGATAGGATGTTTACTGTTTCTCATCTACATAAATGACCTGCCTAAAGTCATAGAGGAGCAATGTGTATTATTTGCCGATGATATCTCTATACTAGTCTCCTGTGAAAGCAATTCGAAACTAGATGAGAAATTAGACTCAATTTTGGAGAAAACGTCATCCTGGATGACTGAGCATAATTTAGAAATAAATTATGCTAAGACAAAAATAATGCCCTTCCACCCTCACCAGAAAGCGCCTATCGCTATAGACTTCAATTTTGATAATGTCAGATTGGAGGTTGTTAAAGAGTTTGACTTGCTTGGCTTAACTATAGATACACACATAAACTGGAAGCCACATGTCAAAAAGGTGAGAGCTAAAATATCTAAATTCTCCTACGCTCTACGTGAAGTCAAAAAGACAACTGATTTGGCGACTGCTTTGGCTACCTACTATGCCTATGCGTACTCTTGGCTGAACTATGGCATAATTATGTGGGGTAATAGTACGGATGCGTGTACTATTTTCACTCAACAAAAAAAACTGATCAGAATTCTGGTAAATATAGAACAAACAGACACCTGTAAGCCCCACTTTCAAAACCTGAAAATTTTGACATTACCGTGCATATATATATTGGAATTATGTAAGTTTGTCCGAAAATACCCTGAACACCACAACGAGAAGACACACAAACTAGATATACACTAAGACACAAAAACAGATTAAACCTACCAACCTCAAAACTCGAAATGCATTCTTCAGGTCCCTTGGTCATGTCAGTAAAAATATACAATAAATTGCCAGAACCCATAAAAGAAGAAGAAAAATTTCACGTTTTTGTAAGCAAACTAAAAAACTTCCTATTAAGCAAAACGTACTACAGCATACAGGAATATCTAAATGATAAAAACTAATTACATACATACATACATACATACCTACGTTATCTTTGGCAATTAAATTAATAAAATCAATCTAGAATAATTAAATATAATCTGAACAAAAAAATGTAATTAATTAATTTAATTCAGTTTTAATAGTTAATTTAATTCAATTTCAATAATTGATTAATTGATTTAAGTTTGATAATTTAATTTAATTTTACTAATTCAATTCAATTTCAATATTTTGACTAAATTTTAATAGTTATTAAATTATTAATTCATTTTAAACAAAATTATATACCTAATACTGAACTGACATTTATCTTATTCTAACTAACATAATTTTAATTATAATAAATTAATCCAAAATGTACTCTGTGAATAATTTGACATCAAGATTGACTTTTGACATTTTTTAAATCAGCCCAATGTATTTTTGAATTGTATAATTGTGTATATACTTATTATTACTTTACTTGACATTGAGATTCTATATTGACGTTGTCTAAAATGACATTATATTAAAATGACATCTATGTTAAAATGCAATTTTCAAATAATAATATTATATAACTGTAACTAAGAGTAAACATATTTAGTAACACCATGGATGATACTATGCAGCTGTGATATTAAAACAGTGTGGACTATTGATGACTGTAACAGTATGTAGCTAAAATGATGGTGTTATGGTGTTATTGTGTTGTGTTGACTGTATACTCTCCAAATTTAACAGAAAGTCTACTCACACCATAAATAATAAAATAAAACAAATGATATTATAATATAATCGAATGTTATACTTGTAGAAATAAGTAGGTACCTATGACAAACTCTTCCTCTCTCCAAACATTGTGCTGTGCCCGACAGGGTCCATAATTGTAACTATAATTTTAACTTGAACAACTGTACTACATTATGGAACGCAATAAATGTATTGAGTATTGAGTATTGAGTATTGCCTCCTTCGAATTGTTGTTTTATTTACATTGTTCATAACGACGATCCTACGATGTACTCGGATGTGTGACCAAAGTAAAGAAGAAGATAAGAACCGGTTTGCCTACAATTTCAAATAATGTATTCTCCGCTTAAATGTATGAAATATTGAATACAGGTATAAAAACATGCTAAATGACATTAAACATGATAATTGGGTGCGCCAAAGTTCACCTAAATTTTCAACTCCGAAAATTGGAACTCCGAAAATGTTCTTCCTAACATTTTTCATCCTAACAATCACAATTCCTAACTACTCTGTCCTTAATGTTTTAATTCCGAATTATTCAACTTCATAATGTCGGTAGTAATAAACATCTATTATACTATTATTTCTTTTCCTATATTTTGTCAACATAACCATCTTTTACACTATTATTGAAAGTCATACCTTTTTTGTTTAAATTTATTTTTATTAATAATAATCAGTATTATTTACATTAATTTTGCGTAACTTTTACAGTTTTAGTTATTTACACGTACAATCTCGCTGCGATCATTCAGCCAAGTTCCAGAAACAAATCGGTCATATTTATAGTTCTTGGTTTAGGTTAGGTTAGAATTGTGACCACACAACGCACGAGCCGAGCGAGCGAAGCGAGCGTGCCGCGGTAGCGGCCGGCGAAGTGCCAGAAACGAATCGAAAACGAAAAAGGTCATAAACATAACCGTAAATTAGTCGTATTTTATGATTTTCATTCATTTAAGCTAAAAAATCAGTGAAACAACCTTTAATCATTCTAAACAGTTTTCTAATTAATAGTAATAAGTATGTAACAACAAATAACCAAAAAAAAAATAAAACTATGAATAAAATATAATTCTACCGACATATTATATTTTTATTACATTTGGTAGATAAATGTTTCTTTCTAAGTATGAGTGACAATATTATGGTAATTATGTTTAGGGATAAAAACGTTAGAATAAAAAACAGTAGGAGCTTTAATATTGTATGTTAACGATTTTATTGATAACAATTTTCGGAAAGATGAGTGTTATGAACATCGACGGTAGCAATACAAATAATATGAATAAAAACTTTAGGATGAAAAATTTTAGGAGGAGTGATCATTCGGATTACAAATCGTTAGGAAGAACAATTTCGGACAAAGAACTTTAGGTGAGTCAATATGGACCCATGATAATTATCTAGATATAGGTCAATGCACAAAATAAAGCATACGAGTACATGCTAATAATATATCAGATATTGCAAATACACATAAATATAATTATAAATTTAGTTGTTTATCATTCCCTCGCAGAAATTGATCCTTAACAGCGACACTATAGTATGGTGTAATAATAAAGGGTGTGTGTTTCTTTTTTCAAAATCAACGGCTTCGATCTCAGGTAGAGTTATAGATTTTTTTTAATCTAGTGATGATGTTTTATATTTCATCAAAAGCGGGCTCGTGACTCCTTTGAGCATTTTCAAAATTACGTAAAATATTCATTAGTTAAGTTAGTAGCCCATTCGAATTTTACCAATCAAATCTTCCCAAGGGGCCCCGACTGTGAGTATTGTATGAATTTTAAACTACTGAGCTTGTTTCTTTCTTTTTAGTTTTTATTTAATTAATATTTTCACGTACTTTTTAAAATTAGTTTTTAGGCAGTCAGGTTGTTTGTTTTTTCATTAAATATTTTTTTATGAAATAGACAGTTGTAAAAAATCGGAGACATGTGCACAGAGTTGGTCGTATATCCTTATTGTATTCGCATTATAACAAAAATGGTAATAAAACTATCATTAGCTTATCTGCGATCGCCGAAAGTACATGCGGGCAGTGCTCCACAGCGCACTGTAAACAATGGCGATCGTCGTCCAGGTAGAGAAGGAAAGGTGGTCATTGTTTAAATTTATAGAACAATACACAACATTATTATCAATAAGTATGCTTAAATAAAAAATAAGGATAGTAAACTTATGAAAGTATATTTTATGACATCGGTGATGTGTGTTATATTTCAAAAACTGTTGAAATGTTTGATAAATCAACAGGTATGGACTGTGTGCCACTATCACGCATTAGTACGTTATAAGTATATTTAACTCTACATTTTCTTTATGCGGAGTAATGATTTTTGTTATTATTATATTGAAATAAAAACAGTAGAAATAATTCTCCTTGAAAGCTACGTAGTAAGCAACATCGGTAGCGATTCAAGTGGCTACAACCCCTACGCCGTAGAGTTGCTACGGCGTAGGCACCGGAATCAGAACATGCACGTAATGTTCAATCTATGATTATATCTTATTTCTGAGGTTCAACCTTTGTGTTAACGAGGTGCCATGAGATAATATTCTAGTCTTACAGTGTTATCCTGTGCATATTTTATGATAGTTACGAACACTGTTGAATGTATTGTAACACACAAAAATTATAACTAGACAGGGGAGTCAGTAATAGTTATAAATAAACAAAGTGTGGATGGCAGTTTGCAAGTTTGCACATTTGACGCAATTTTGATTTTACGAATTTTCCAGCTACGAGTATTTGTATATTTACCTAACCGCAATGGTCCCTAAATAGGTCTATCGGCATTTCATTTTCCTTTAGTTTGAGGGCTCCGTGTTTCAATCAATCAGGTGACTGCACTGCTGGATATAGGCCTCTCCTAACGTGCGCCACTGCTCCTTATCCTCCACCCTCCGCATTTAGTCTATCTCAGCCGCCTTTTTCTGGTCATTAGTCCATCTGGTTAAAGGGCGTACTACTGTCCGTTTGCCTTCTCGCTGTCACCACTCAAGGACTCGTTTGCTGCTCCGTGCTTAAAGCGTAATGAATAAAAAACATTGGACACAAAAAGACCACCACCTCACAATCTTTCAATAAGCATGCCTCACTCACACCTCTCGAAAGCGACCAGCACCAACCGCACGCCGTTAATGCGCCTTAGTAATCTCGTGGAGAATGCGAAAGTAATATGATAAATAGACATTCTCATCATTCATCAAGAGCTGCAATTTAATTGAATTTCCTGTTTACTGAACGAGAAGCGTACACGTATTGCACAATACGAGCGGGAGCGTCGGGAGGAGACGGCTGCGGCGATTACAGAATTAGTCGAAGCTGTCGGCGGCGACCGTAACGTATATGACACAATATTTTATACAAACAACATTTAATTATGGAATAATATGGGGCATCAAGAAATATTTACTGTCTTTTTGCTATATTGCAGATGAGCAACCAAGATATGCTGGCTTCCTCGGTCAGCTATATCCAACAAAGGACCGGGTAAGGCATTGCCAGCACCGCAGACTTGGTGCGGCAGAGCACCATATTGGACATTTGCTTTATTTCGTTAAGTTAATGATAATTTACCTTATAAATTGACAAACTAATAAGCATGTAATTAGGTACTTTTTAAATTTTAGTGTATTTAATGCAATCTTATTCAGTACGTGATGTAATCTACGGCATATAAGGGCTTGGGTGTAGACTGTTAGCTTATATGGCTAATAATAGATGAATAAAAAAATAAAAAAATGAGTAAATTGGAAGCAGAGAGTAAATATCAATTGTTTAATATAGTTATCCACAATAATAACGACTGACGGAAATGTTTAATTAACAGTGCCACTTTTATTGGTTTTACAGTTGTCGGAGCTCCTCGCGCTTAAAAGCGAGGCGATTGGACGGTCGGTCGAACGAATACCGGTTGAAGAATCGATATCGGTCGAAGAACCGATACCAGTCGAAGAACTGCTACCGGTCAACAAACCGTTAGTACCGTCAAAAGTACTGGAGCAGCCACCACTATGTATTAACATTTTTATAAATACTTCAGATAGGTACTTCTGCTTCCACACTGGTCTGGGAGCGAAAATAAAACATCGAATGTACCAATCCCAACTCGATCCCTGGGTGTCGTAAAAGTCGACTGTGGGAGATTTTGCTTGGTGCATAAGTGAACAGCACTACAAAGGCACCCTACAGGCGGAGGGGAAACCGTCAACGATTACATTCCCAAGGAGGGTTAACGTCAGGCAGGCGGCCGGTTAGAAAATTTTAGCCAAAACTTATTTCGCAACATGGCATCACAAAATATAAGAGAGTGCGATAGAGCTAGGGCGTAACCCACAGGCGACGCGCAGGGACAGCACCCGGTGCCTGTGGGAAATGGACAAGGGTTGTCGCATCGCGGGTGGATGCGACGTAAGAAGCAAGCCCATAGCACTAGAGAAGTAAGTCTGAGGTATGCAAGCTGGAATGTTGGCAGTATGACTGGGAAGGGAAGAGAATTAGCGGATGTATTTAAAAAAAGAAGAATAAATGTGGCTTGTCTACAAGAGACTAAGTGGAAGGGTGCAAGTGCTAGAGAGATTGGCGAAGGATATAAATTGTACTACAGTGGGAGTGACGGAAAGAGAAATAATGGAGTTGGTATAGTTCTAGACTGTGACTTGAAAAAATGCGTTGTGGATGTAAATAGAGTGAACGACAGGATTATAGTTGTAAAAGTTGTCTGGGAAAACATGATTTTGAATGTGATAAGCGTATATGCACCACAAAGTGGTAGTGATGACCGAATGAAAGAAAAGTTTTGGGAGGAATTTGACACAGTTTTAATGAGTGTACCGGAAAGTGAGGAAATATGTATAGGAGGTGATTTTAATGGACACGTGGGAAGAGTAAATGACGACTATGGAAGTGTGCATGGTGGATGGGGCTACGGAACACGTAACAGCGACGGTGAAACTCTACTGCAAGTTGCTTCGTTTCTTAACCTGGCAATAGTGAATACATGGTTTCAAAAACAAGATCAGCACCTCATTACGTACAGAAGTGGTATTCACTTGACACAGATTGACTACTTCCTTATCCGACGGAGTAAATTGGTCTGTGTCAAAGACTGTAAGGTGCTGCCGGGTGAAGCGGTAGTGAGGCAACATAAGTTGTTGGTTCTTGATGTGAAAACCAAAGTAGAAGTACAAAAAGCCATACCCCGTCCACCTTCTCGGATTAAGTGGCGTTTGATAGAGAACCCAGAGTGTGCACGCAAATTTAAGGAAAAGGTGGTGAATAAAATGATAGAAATGAGTGATATGAGGGATAAATCGGTGAATGAAAGTTGGAATGAAATAGCAGATTGTATCAGGAAAGTAGCGAAAGAAGTGTTTGGAGAAACGAAGGGTAAAGGTGCCTTCCATAAGGATACTTGGTGGTGGAATAATGAAGTACAAAAAATTATAAAAGAAAAGAAGAAGGCTTTTAAGGAGTGGCAGAAAGAATCAGGGAATGAGAGGGATAAAGAAGAAAAGAAGAGGACATATATGGAATTGAATAAACAGGCAAAAAAGCGGTAGCCATTGCATGAGCCGAGGCTCAAGACCAAATATATCATGCTCTTGACGGACCGACAGGCCAAAAGGAAATTTACCGGTTAGCGAAAGCCAGAGAAAAAAGAACGAAAGATGTAAGACATGTGAGATGTATAAAAGATGAAAACGATATGGTCTTAATAAAAGAAGATGATATAAGAAAGCGATGGAAGGGGTATTTCGAAAGACTAATGAATGAAGAGAATGCTTGGAGTGGAAACGTAAAGGAGGCACAAGTAAATGTAGGTGTAGTAAAGGAGATTGATAAAGATGAAGTTAGAAAGGCGGTACGAAGCATGAAGAATGGGAAAGCCGTAGGGCCCGACGGAATTCCAGTGGAAGTGTGGAAAGCATTGAAAGAAGATGGATATATGTGGCTGACTTTATTTTTCAATAAGTTGTTGCATGAAGTGATGATTCCAAATGAATGGTGCAATAGTGCTCTAGTGCCCATCTTTAAAAATAAGGGTGATGTGCAAGACTGCGGCAACTATCGAGGAATAAAGCTGATGTCACACAGTATGAAAGTTTGGGAGAAAGTGATAGAGAAGCGTGTACGAGAGGAAAGCGAGATTACCCAAAACCAGTTTGGGTTTATGCCTGGTCGCGGGACCACAGACGCCATTTTTGCTCTCCGCCAACTATGCGAAAAGTATAAGCATAAAAACCTGCACATGGTGTTTGTGGATCTCGAAAAGGCTTATGACCGGGTACCCAGAACAGTTTTGTGGTGGGCCCTGAAAGAGAAAGGTGTGCCTCAGAAGTATGTAGAGTTGATCTCTGCCCACCAGACACTAAAGTGCAGTAATAGCCCTTTGATGATTTTCCGTTTTATTTGTGATTCTGAAAGCGGGTTTCATAAGGTTTTTGCTGAATCAACAATTTTTTTTCTAGGACAATTAGATGTTCTTTATTCAACAGTTTTACTCTTACTGCAAAAACGATAATATTAACAATTTAGCGTGGTTTCCCAACTAAAATGCAGTATATATCATAGTGCAGACGGAACTTTCAAGGTTTCCTATCTTAAATGCAGTAAGCAATCAAACTTAACGGTCCCTTAGATAGTTTTATACATTGGTAAAAAAAACAAAAAATCTAATTAATATGCAGTAAAATTTCCCTCCATACAAACTATTTTTACTACAATTAGTTTTTTTATTATAAATTGTTACGAACTCCCAACTAAAATGCAGTAACAACATAGCTAGCCGCATTTTAGTTGTGAATACTTAACATTCTTTAATTATTATAAACTGACTAAAATGCAGTAAAATTAGCATTACTGCTGATTAGTTCCGATGACATAGTGACACACATATGGTTATTCCCAAATAAAATGCAGTAATGTAAAACATTACTGCGTTTTAATTGGGATCAAGTTTGACAGATGATAGAAGGTCAAACCAATTATAACGCAGTATCAAGCGTTGTTACTGCATTTTAATCGGTTTTGAATAGATAAACGTTTATACGTAAACTAGCTTCATGTAGCAACAGTAGCAATTACTGCATTTTAGTTGGGTGCTTTAAAATGTTTATGAAGCGCGAATCAGAGCTTCCGAAAGGATACTGCTCGATTGTGTATGATTGATCAGTTGCGCTCAGCACAAAATTAAGTATACACTGGTCCGAGAAATGTACGATGCAGACTCAGCGGCCAATAGTCATGAATCAATCAATGATTATCAAGACTTTTTAGAAGCTGTTGAAAGTTCATTGAAATCGGGGAAAGTTGAAGTCAAAAGTATGGACATAAAATATTTTATTAATTATAAATCTCATATTACAGTTTTTTTTACAAAAAGAACTTTGATGAGATAGAATTCAAAGCACTATCTTGTCTCAAATCAAAGACCTTGCCTAACTTTACTGCAAAAACTGTTCCTAAAGGCGTTGATGTTGAAAGGAAACAAAATTTCTTAAAGGTACTTAAAGGGCCACTTATTCCACCAAATAGATTGATCTTCTGGAAAAACCTACCTGTTTTTTCTACACCACAAGAACCAGAAAATCATTTTTTGATATTGATGAATAGTGTTGAATTTTTAAACTTATATTTTATTACTAAAAGTCTGTGATTTTTGTGTTTATGTTCAAAGGATATGACGGATTTATTTTAAGAAATAATGTGCCTTAAATGTAACTCAAGACTGATTATTATGACTGCTTTATAATGATACATAAATGATGAAACTGGCTGTGCATTAGATTTTGATACTTAAGTACATACTTTATTATTACTTTAAACCTAAAACGTTAGGACATTAGGAGCCTTTAAAAGCGAAACTCAACCAATATTATTTTAAGCGTATTAAACTATTAAAAGTAACAAGTTATTCCTAGAAACTAATTATTTAAGACTGACCTATGTAGAATACAAAACATCACACACTTACCTAGATAAAAGTGTGTGATGTTTTGTATTTGATTTAAAACTGTTACGTTGATCTCAACATAATGTCCACCTTTTAAAAATACGCATCTACATTGAGTCATTTTATTATAAAACATTGTAATATCTTTGTGATAATACATATTATGAGAAAACTGACTAATTTTTTTTTATTAGAAGAAGTTTTTTATTTTTAATATGTGATTTTTACTTCATTAAGTTGAATTATTGTTATTAATTATGTAAAAATAAACGTTTTATATAATACTAGCTGACCCGCGCGACTTCGTCTGCGTCACTCCGTTTTTGCAACATTTTTCATTCCTGCTCCGCACCTGTTGGTCGTAGCATGATGTTATATACATATAAACCTTCCTCTTTAACCATTCTATCTATTGAAACAAACTGCATCAAAATCCGTTGCGTAGTTCTAAAGATTTAAGCATACAAAGGGACAGAAAACGCGACTTTATTTTATACTATGTAGTGAGTAGTGATTCCCTAGCTATTTCTCTTACTGCACTAATAAAACGAACACATTTTTTCTATGAAACCAACTAATATGCAGTATTTTTTTCACCTTACTGCATGTTAGTTGGGTTTACTGACCAAATAACTAATCCAAGCGCAGTAATGCTACTTTATACTGCGTTTTAATCAGTTTAAATGTTTTTTTTTAATAAAAAAGGCGGTGCAGTAATTCACGCCAAAATAGTAAAATGGTCATTATAAATTCATTTATAAGGATATTTCTTTTTTTATTGTTAAGACATGTGAACCTATGCCTATAGAACATTTCTGGATAATTTTTTTTTGTTTACACAACTGCTTATTTTTTAAATCAAATTCTTAACTTTAAATGGCGTTTACTCGCAATCGTTATTTTGTGGTTACTGCACTTTAGTGTCTGGTGGGCAGATCTGTGCGATGTATTGCCGATCAAGAACCTATGTAAGATCCGCTGCTGGCAACACCGACGAGTTCAGTGTAGAGGTAGGCTTACACCAGGGCTCGGCGCTAAGCCCATATCTCTTCCTGTTGATAATGGATGCTTTGACATCGGAGATACAGGAGGAGAGCCCCTGGTGTATGCTGTTCGCCGATGATATTGTTCTCGTCGGTGAAGACGGGCTTGAGGTTCAGAGTAGACTGGAGAAATGGCAGTGTACACTGGAGACAGTAGGCTTGAAAACCAGTAGAACAAAGACTGAGTATATTTCTCTGATTTCGGCGGTCTCTCCAGTTTTACACCCATGGTGCTGGATGGTGCACCAATACCAGTCTGTTCCAACTTCCGCTACCTCGGCTCTCTTATCCAGGCAGATGGGGAAATTGATCGTGCAGTGAAGCACAGTATTGATGCAGGGTGGATAAAATGGCGGCAGGTCAAAGGCACAATATGTAATACTCAATTTCCCCTCAAGCTCAAAGGGAAAATATATAAATCGATTATTAGACCTACTGTATTGTATGGATCGTCATGTTTGGCCTTGAAAGCGACGGATGAAAGAAAACTGCATGTAGCGGAGATGCGAATGTTAAGATGGTTGTGTGGTGTGACGAGAATGGATAGAATAAGGAATGAGTATATTAGAGAACGTTTGGAGGCATACAAGGCAGCACCTGTAGATAAAAAATTGAGAAGTGAACGTCTGGCGTGGTATGGACATACTATGAGAAGAGATGATAGCAACATTGTAAAAAAGGTCCAAAGTATTAGTGTAGAGGGCTTTACAACCAGAGGTCGGCCCAAAAAAAGATGGATGGACTGTGTGAAAGATGATATGGCAAGAAAGGGAGTGACTGAGGAAATGGCATCCGATAGGAATGTATGGAAGAGAATGACATGTTGCGCCGACCCCAAATAATTGGGACAAGGGCAGGAAGATGAGACTTCATATAGGTACTTTATTTCTCTTGAAGAAGTTGGTATCTAATGCTAACTAGGGATTTTCTAGCGGATGAGCAGAGATGCTTAAGATTTGGGGAGCACTGGAACCGGTGTTTGAAAATATCCTGCCACCCGGGACTTCAGCGGACTTACCGGAATGGAGCCTCTATACATCTCTACAAAGCAGTGATGCGCAAGCACATATATCGACCGCGGAAGATTTCACGAGATTCACATCGTTTTGTTTTTTGAATATTAGTAAGTGTTATATTTTTTAAAACATGTGTCTGTTCTTTGTTGGATACTACGCGTGAGTGGTACTATTATATACATTTTCATAGACATTTATACAATACATTTTGATTATGTAGGGTACGTCAATTTGACTTCACCCCTGTGATGGTAAGCTGAAGGCAGTCTCAGGAAAGAAGGTCACCATTACAGACACGTAGTGTTACGATTTTGGCGCTCATCTTGACGGCCTCATCAGATGCTTTTTCATGTCCCGCTTAAAGGACCCGGACTGAAGGACGAAAGAAACACGATCGCTGGTAAGGCATTCCACGACTAAATGGTGTGGCAAAGGAAAGACTCATCAAATTCACGAAAGACTCACGAAAGTGACATTATTGTATGTGCGCATGATACGAAGTTTCTGACATTTTTATTTGTTTGACGTGATTTCATTTTTTTTAATTATTTAATTTATATTGATATGTGATGATTGATTCTGTATATTTTCTTTTTATAATGCGTTTTTTTTTGTTATTTTTAATTCTTTAATTTCTGATGTAATTTATATTTTGTATTGATTGTAATTGTATTGACTGTGTGTGATTTCAAATATAATGTAAATTGTTCTTGAATCAATAAACAAACAAACAAATCATTTGGTTCTTGATGGAATATTCCGCACCGTATGCGGGTGACATCTAAGCCCTGCACATGTTGTCCTGTGTAGGAAAGGAGAGGGTGGAATTAATTGGAAGAGTTCATCAGAGCACTGCAAAGGACGCAGCATCTACGTATCTGCAAAGGCTCAAGAGTATTCGTGTCTGTGTGTCTACTGTGATGTGTTAACTCTATTCCTAATTCTTTGTGGGGTAATACAGATACTTTGTCTCTAAACATACACTGCAGCATTGGTTAGGTACATTACATGTCTGTGGGATGATGGGGCTTGATGGGGCAATCGGGAACTATTACCAAAAATGGTATAGCGTAATGGTGTTTGTGTTGCATATATCCTACATACAGACCATCATCATGACAGCACTAGTCACTGTTTCATCCAAAGCTCGCTTTGGCAATGTAACGGGAAGCGGGTTTCGGAATTGGAAGTGAACAACCTCGAGCGATTTTACACTTTATTCAAGCCGCCAACAGTCTTAAGCGTACACACAGTGTGTCCGAGGCACTCGTACATACTTAGAGGACTGTACTGCACCGCACTGTCTTTACACACAGTCTCTAGAATGCCGACTTTCACTGAGCTTCTGAGGTTCACGGCACATGCAGTTATTGCACCACTAGCACTTTTTATTATAACTACTACTCGATCTTGGACCATTTCTGTTGATTAGAATTATCTTAACACTAAGAAAGAACCCTTTACCTTTTAATGACGTCTGCTGAAGTCAAGAAGTTGTAAATAACATCAATACTTTGTTATGTATTATATACCTTCGGGGAGTAGTGTACAACTTTCCAGCTTACGATTCCTTAATCGTATTCCGTAATACTTCTGTTAACATGGTGATAACAAAACCAGTAAACTAAACGATATATTTGCACTATATCTTTGCAGGGAAATAACGTTGATACTATCTAGTGAAATCTAGCAAACTTGACCTACCTGAGTCCTTTGTTTTATATCTATTGTTTGATGACCTTGGACATTGTTTTGGCTACTCGGAACTAAGGTACCTGCGAGACGGATCAGGGGGGCGAGCGGGGTGGGTATGCGCGTTCATGTCTCAAGACACACCATTTATGGTAATTCTAATTTATAAAATACTAGCTGACCCGCGCAACTTCGTCTGAGTCACCCCGTTTTTGCAACATTTTTCATTCCTGCTCCGCACCTGTTTGTTGTAGCATGATGTTATATACATATAAACCTTCCTCTTTAACCATTCTATCTATTAAAACAAACCGCATCAAAATTCGTTGCATAGTTTTGAAGATTTAAGCATACAAAGGGACAAGAAAAATAGGGACAGAGAACGCGACTTTATTTTATACTATGTAGTGATAACAACATACACGAAGAATATGTTTAACATTGTTATAATTTTAATTAGGTATTGGTCATTTGACATTGGCAGTAACAACTCAGCCTTGTTTAGAGAGGTCATGATATATGAAAAGAGCTTTAGTGACGTAAAGCAAAACGCGCTGTCGACAAAGAAATCATGAAAAAAAAACGCAGGAATACCGTCTTTACTCAATGATGGATGATCTCTACGATGTTTTCAGAATATGATATTATGAGAATAACATGTTTTGTGAATATCGTGTTTTGCGAGTGTGATGTTTTACGAACGTGGTATTTTGATAATATGATATACAGCGACTAAAGGATCTCATGGAGTACAATGTGCAAGGAGTTTCTTGTTTATCCAATTAGAGCTATATTTCTATTGAGTTTTCTACTTGAAGGAGGTGCGAGGGCGCACGGACGCCGTATGATGACCAAATATTATTAATCCGTAAATAATTATGTTTCTACTTCAGGGAATATTAGTATGATTATTTTCCTGAAGTAAAAAATGGGCACGCCAAGTAAATACATTGTATAAATAAACTCTTGTGTAAAGTCTTATAATTTATATAATAAAATTTCCACTAAAGTAACTGGGTCTAAGTGAATCCATGATTAATTAATACATGATTTATTTATTTCAACCCTTAGTTAACCTCAGCTCCGTAATATATAAAATATACCAAAATGTACCCGAGTACTAATCACTAATACGGAAACATCAATTATATTATATTTACATATATTGACAACCTATTGGTTAGAAGCACTACAAAACAGAATAATGAGATATTTGATATTCCAACGCAAAACACACACAAACAAACAATTAACTACGAAGCAAGATGTAATAGGAATCATATTATATATCTTTACGAGATACGTGTATCAGAGATATAATAGTTACCTTGTTGAAAATATTACCACGTCAAATTGGCCCAAGAAGTCGCCGGTAGCCAAATATTAACATGTTGCACACGGATATCAACATAAGTGTGTGTGTGCATATACTTTGCCGTGTATGGTGGTCGCATTACAAAAAAAAGGCTGTAAAACTATCATTAGCTTATCTGTGATCACCGAAAGTACCTGCGGGCGATGTTCCACAACGCGCGCACTGTAAACAATGGCGTCCGTCTTTATTTCCAGGTAGTGAAGGGAAGGTGGTCATTGTTTCAATTTTTAGAACAAGATAGTATACAAAATTATTATCAAAGAGTTAAAGACGGCTTAGAGAAAAAAAAATCTTATTCTAAGTAAGCTTTTGAATTATGTACCTTATGACATCGACAATATGTCTAATGTTTCGGAAACCGCAAGCAACTCGTCGTCATGAGAAACCAACAAGCACCATTTAAACTAATCAGTATATTTACTGCACATTTTCTTATTGCGGAGTTATGATTTTTGTTTTTATCAACATTGAATTAAAAAACAGTGGTAATAATTCTCATTGAATGCTAGTTAGTAACATGGGTGGCAATTCCATTGGTTACGACAGCTACGACGTAGTGCTGCTACGCCGTAGTTTTCGTAGTACTGATATAAGTGATACAAACGGTTCAAATAGAGTCAGTATTTATATTTTATTGAATAATAATATAATGCTATTATAATTAATATAAAATTTTCAACATTAATCAATTAACCCGCCTCTCACTGTACGAGGGGCAAAGGTGCCCATGACGCTAACGGTATGTCCCAGATGAATAGCAACTGCCAACCTTCGCCCCCGGTACGAGGCGGAGCGAGAGTCACCGGTTCTGACCCTCAACCTTCCTTCCCAACTGCCTATAGTCTCAACCGCCTTTTTTTACATTGCAGTGTGCAGTCACTGGTCTCACATATTATCATGTATACTGCAATCCCGCTTAACCCCCACTTTACAGTTCGTTCTTTAGGTACTAAATAAACAATATGCACGGAGCGTTCAAAAAGATCTTACAAACGAATTAACCTATTGAAACAAATATTCATTTCCAAATCTGATAAAGTGTTTATTAACAAAACAAAACAATACATTCTTATACAGGAAAAGTCATGTATATATGCTATCTATAATATAAAAATGAATCGCAGAATGTGTTGGTAAGCGCATAACTCACCAACGGCTCTACCGATTTCACTAATTCTTTTTTTGTTGTGTTTGTTATTATCGGGAGAAGGTTCTTACGAAAAAAAATTATAAAACAGTTGTACAGAAAATTTCAGAAAGTAACTTTTCTTTTTCTCATACAAACTTTTTCTATTATGTGAGAGAAGTTTATGTTTACGTTACGGGATTAGTATTTAGTAGTAGTAGGTAGTAGTAGAAATGGGAATGGGAATGAGAATAGGAATAGGAATGGGAATGGGAACGGGAACAGGAATGGGAACGGAATTGCACGCGGGTGGAAAATATGGCGGTACGAAGTTCGCCGAGACAGCTAGTAATATATAAATATATAGATGCTGGTAATTAACACGATCAAATCAATTTCTGTGCTCCAAACTTAAATAAATACATTGGACACAAAGAGAAAAAGCGTGACGTCATGCTTTCTTAGCGCACAAATTCATGAAGTGCAAGAGGTTACACGGATATGGTTGGTAAGTAAAGTCTTTTGTTTTTAATAAAGAATCTAAATTGTTATGAAATTGACGAAATTTAATCGTTAATATTTTGATAATAAAAAAATTGTGTTGGCAATTATGTAACAGTGAATAACAAAAAAAAACCACAAAAGCCTTTACTCTATATTTAAAACGACAATAGATACCACTCGTAGATTAATGAGAATTTTACAAGGAAAACCAAATAGCAGTCAAATATGCTTTTGTCTTATATTATATTGAGGATGGAAACCGGCTTAATAACATTCGAAGAAAAATATTTAAAATACAAATGAGTACCTGGTCGTTATCAATTACTAAGTTTAAATACCACAGGCAGTGGTAGGTACAAACAATATTTTTTTTTCTATTCATACTAACTCGGGACCACCCACATAATACCAGAGTTTAATCTGATGTAATAGAGTGATATAATGTACCTACTATTAATATTTTAAACCACAGAAGGTGGTACCACCTTCCTATTGGCGAATGAGGACATATAGTGCAGTATTTCCTTTCGAAGTTGGGAAGTCACACGGATTTAGCGTCCATATAGCTATATAAGTTTCACAAAACGTAGGAAGGAAGTGTGGGAATAACTCGGACACATAACACAAAGCCAAATATCACTTCCTACATTTCATAATTCAGGGTAAGATACTAGAAAAACGCAGTTTTAGTAGAAAAAGAATACCTACGCCATTGGTACAACATAAGCTCTCGTTTTCTTTCAAAGCAGCTGCATCCAACTGCGTGATCACTTACGTAACGACCTAAATTAAAAAAACAATACTAATGGTAAGCCCATTATTAAATTATCCAAAATCATTAATAAATTATCGCATTATAGTTTTTATTTACAAAATTAATTACTGGCTAATTTCATCCACATCACGGGCCACAAATTGTAAGGATTACGCTATTATTTAAGTAGTTAATTAGGTAATGTGCAAACCTGTTTGAAATGCGTTTGTTTAATGACCACGGCTCTAAGAAGCTAATGACGCGTAGTGATACTGATAACGTTCATTGATGTAAATTATAGTTTATTGTGGCTTTAAATAATTAATATTTATGATCAAAATATTATTGCTAACATATATAGGTACAAGAATAATAATTTTGACAAACTTATAATCTTCTGATATTTACCTGCGACCATATCATGTGAAAAGAAATGGTGAACAACTTTACCCCCACCCTTTTGAAGCGCAGTGCGTGTGCGCAGGTAAGATTCTTGTGCCTATATAAGCGGGAGTCTCGCCAAAATGAAATCATTCCGTGTTCATTTTTTGACGAGTGAAGTTGTGACAAGCTTTACAGTTTACTTATTTATATATTTTGCATTGTTTTAACTCGAAGTTTTATTTTACAATTTAACATTACTTTAGTATTTGCAGTATTATTTGATATATTATTTACAGTGCGAGATTAGTGTTATATGAGTGTATATTCTTAGTGTTGTGTTGTTATGAACTTTACGAAAAAAGAAAATGCTTCCTCAAAAGGTATTTATTCAATTTCTCAATGTTATTTTGTTACTAACATAACTATATAAGGGTGAATGAGATTTTTAGTTCCCTTTTTAATGTAGCTATAAATTTACTAATATTTATTATCATGAAATTAATAATGATATTCGATATCATCATTCCCTGAACCTTTTTCCAACTCAGTTTGGGGTGGACTTTATTCGATATCATATACCCACTCTCAAATCATTTACTTTTGCCAAACCAGTTTATTTAAATTGATGATCCGAGTTAAAGTCGTCTAATATTAGAAGCGGTATGTTGACTAAATTATATTAATACATCGATTTAGTGTACTAATAATATTATTATTATACTAATAACAGAATAACAAAGTTTCGGTTGTCTTTGCGTAGTCGTTTCGTTAGTTATATTCGCGTAAACTATTGACAGTATCTACAATGTTTTGGATATTTTGCACTGAAATTCAAAAAGAAACGGTCAACAAATCTTACATCCACCCTTTTGAAGCGCTATGTGTGTGCGCATCTAAGTTTATTGTACCTAAATAAGCTGTAGCATCACTTTTCCGTGTTAATTTTTTGACAAGGAAAGTTGTGACACACTGACTAAGCGGTATTTTAGGAAGTTTACAATGTTTTATTTTACATTGTCTTATTTTACAATGTTTTAACTTAACCTAAGTGGTATTTTACCAACCTGAGAGTAATTTAGTATTTGTAGTTTTATTTGGTATATTATTTATACTGCAATTTTACGAGTTTGTGTTGTGAGTACATTTTACAAATATAAAAAACGGTGTTTCGGAAGGTATTCATTTATTATCATAACATTATTTTGTTATAACATATATTATCCTTGGAAGGCTAACTGAAACTATGCATCTATTATTTTTGCCAATTTATTTACTCGAATATTATAATTATAATGGGGGTGTATTTAATATAACACTTTAGATTTATTTAGTGTGAGTAATCTCCAAAAATGGAACGGGATTAAAATCCACACTTCTTTCATCATACTCCAAACGCCTCTAATTTCGACACGGGTTTGTGCAAATGAGTACATGAATAGTACCATAACAATAAACGTTTACTGTACAGCTCTCTTCAGACTTCATATTCAATATAAAAATGGATAAAGTCTCTTCTCATGAAATTAAAAATGTATTCGATATCATATATACTTTCAAAACGTTTTGTTGGCACCAAATTAATATATTTTAGCTTGAAGAGTTGTGGTTGAAATTATAGGAATTTCTTTCAATAAAAGGTACTATTCATTTGAGTTTCAGGTTTGCAGAAGAGCTAGGAGCCGTACCGCCCAATTGAATTAGAACGATGTATTAAAATGACTGGAATAATGATATATATTTCATGCGCCCTGCAATCGTGAATTATATTATGCAGTAGAAGGAAGGGTAAAATAATGGAACCATAAACGACTACCAAAGACGAAATATTCGAAGCACAAGGAAGTTATGGATTGTCTTTCATACAAGTGTGTACAATAACAACAATAATCCGCAAGATCTTATTGGGCTTTTAAGATTGTCACAACGACAGGCGCTGAAAGGTGAGAAGCACGAGAAAAAGTTTTCGCACAAGAAACTCGACGGGCTGAGTGTACTTCATTAAACTTTTTTTTTTTGCAAAAACATATCTAATTATTGTTATATTTCAATTCTTTTTTGCCTAATAAAAGTTATGATCCAAACCGATTTATTATTCCTGTGAGAGCAGGTTGCCCTTTACTTCCCCTGGTTTTAACAGATTCCTAATGAAGGATATTCAAGTGATGTGCAATGCGATTTAAATTAATATTCATAGTCAAAGTGTAAGTTTGAGCGTGGAATCGAATGTTTGATACGCGTGCACCTTTATTAAACATATACTTCATTCATATATCTGTTTATTACGGTATGCGATTTAAGATAATATTTTAACATTTTGACGGTTTGTGATATTGTTGTTTTGCTTATGAGTTCTTATTCGGTTTCAAGTTTTGTTTATTTGATTCAGTAGAGTTTGCCCCCTTACTTTCATGAAGATTACCGTGTTCGTAAGGTAAACAATTTAACTAGTATACCTTTGTTCTCATATACCTACTTTTTACCGAATATTAATTCTATTTAATCTCATATTAATGTAATAATATAACTTTATCTCATTTTTGTCAACCTATGATAAATTAAGATTAGGTGACCATTTAGTGACAATATACAAGTTATAGGGTGCAACTGTGATGTTTGATACGTGTTTATTTAGAGTGATTTGCTAAGTGAACAGAGTATGGAAACTGCTCAACGTTGGTCTTTTAAAGGAGTTTGCCCCTCACCTTTATCAAGTTTCTAAGGTAAGCCTTATTTGGTGATATTCATTTGTGATGATAAAAGATGAATGCTAAAAACTGATTTACTTCTAACAGGAGATTGAACTAACTTCTCCAAATTCAACATGTTAATTATATTGGGAGTACAAAATGCAATTTAAGATAATACATTTTTGACGGCTTGTGATAAACAAATTAATACGTATTTTTAGAGTAATTTGTTAATTGAACAGGGTATGGGGACTGATTACTGTTGCCCTTTTCAGGGAGTTTGCCCCTTACATTTATGATGTTAAACATGTTTCCAAGGGTAGTATTTTTAATAATGTTAACTTGTGAGGACGTGACAGTAAAAAAAAGCATTAAAATTACATACAATAAATATCTAAAACGTATAACCTATTATGTTGAAAACTAACTTTACGAACTAAATTAAAAATACAATACTCATTACTAAATTATCATATTATCGCTTTTATGAATAAAATTAATTATTAGCTAAAGATTAGGCCATTAGTTAAGTATTTAAGTACACAATGTGCAAACCTGATTAAAATGCAATTGTTTAATCACCACGGCTTTAACAAACTA
Source organism: Pelosia muscerda (assembly GCA_963691645.1). Taxonomy (NCBI): domain Eukaryota; kingdom Metazoa; phylum Arthropoda; class Insecta; order Lepidoptera; family Erebidae; genus Pelosia; species Pelosia muscerda. Next base: position 9,324,167 of record OY829116.1, on the reverse strand, counting down.
ATGACGCGTCAACGACGAACATACCTTAACCCCCACCTTTACGAAGCGCTGTGCGCGTGCGCAGGTAAGTTTCTTGGGCATATATAAGCTGGAGTCTCACTAAAATGAAATCATTACGTGTTCATTTTTTGACGAGTGAAGTTGTAACAAACTGGCTAACCAGTATTTTAGCAAGTTTATTTGATTACATTATTTTAAATTGTTGTGACTCAATCTAAGTACTATTTCAGTAATTTGAAATGTATTAGTATTTGTAGTTTTATTTGGAATATAACTTCAAGTGCGAGCTTTATGGAGTGTTTTCAGTGTTGTGTTGTGACATGTATATAAAAATCGTGTGTCGAAAGGTATTTATTTATTATTGTTATTTTATAAAAAATATACTTACACATTTTTATAAGGGTTACTGAAACTAAATATCTATTATTTTCGCCAATTTATTTACCCGTAATATTAATTCATTCACCTCCTAAAGGTGTATTTAATATGAATTATTTACTATGATTTACAATTGATGGTGAAGTTTATTTGGTTATTATTTGGAGAGAACTTATTGTCACTGCGCAAGGTTTAGCGTAGAACTATGTGATAAATGTTAGATCAGTGTTTATTTAGAGTGATTTATAGTGAACAGAGTATGAGAACTTGATACTGTCTTGAGGGGAGTTTTCACTTTGATTTAAAGAAGTTTAGATATGTTTCTTAGATGGGCATTCTACTAATATATCTTTGCTTTCATATAGCTCTTTGTTACGGTATGTGAGAGAGAATCTAAGAATTTTTGCCGATTTGTGATAAATTCATATCCGGTGTTAGCATTGTGCCCATTGCAAGTTTTAGCGCGGAATTCTGATGTTTGATCCATGTTCATTTAGAAATATCGGCTTTGTAAACAAAGTATGGAAACTGTTGCCCTTTTGAGGTGGGTTTGTCCCTTGACTTTAAGAAGTTTAACAAGTTTTTGAGGTGAAAATTTTTTTATTGTTCACCTGTAAATATTAAACACTTCATCAACCGAAAAAGAATGTAAGTTAAAAATTGTTCTACTTGTAAAAGGACATCGAACTTACAACTCCACGTAAGAATTGTTCGTAAGGTAAGCATTTTAATTCAAATATCTTGGTATTGATTTATCTTTTTGTTACGCAATGCGATTTCAGATAATTCATTTTTGGCGATTTATGATTTATTTTGAGTGATATTTTTGTGTTAATGTGCAAGTTTTCTTACTACTTCCCGTTAGACTTTTTAGTAAGGTAAGCATTTATATTCATATATCTTGATATTGATGTATCTCTTGGTTACGGAATGTGGTTCAAGATAATTCGTTTTTGGCGGTTTATGATGATTTAATTTTGGTGACATTTTTCTGTTAATATTACAAGATTTAGCGTGGAATTGTACTGATTCATACGTGTTTATTTAGAAATATCGGCGTGATACACAAAGTATGGGAACTGATGCCTTATTAAGTTGGGTTTGTCCCTTGATTTTAATAGGTGTAGCATGTACCTATCTACGGTAAGAATTTTTTCATTATTCACCTGTAATATTGACCACTCCATCAACCGAAAACGGATGAAAGTTTAAACTTGTTTCACTAACAACATGGGATAGAATTTACTACTTCACGTTAGACATGTTCGCAAGGTAAGCATTTTTATAAATATAAGTTGGTATTGATTTATCTTTTTGTTACGGAATGCGATTTTTTAAATAATACATTTATGACGATTTAATTTGGGTGACAACTTTACGTCAGTGTGCAAGTTTGAGCGTCGAATTGTGTTGTTTTTATACGTGTTTATTTAGAAATTTGTCTTTTGATTTTAAGAAGTTTAAGATGTTTTCAAGGTAAGCATTTTTTATATTTACCAGTGATTTTAATACTGCATCAACCGAAAAAAGAAGTATGTTAAAAATTGTTTTACTTGTAGCAGGACATAAAATTTACTACTTCACGTTAGACATGTTCGCAAGGTAAGCATTTTCATTATAAAACTTGGTATTGATTTATCTCTTTGTTACGGAATGCGCTTTAAAATAATACATTTATGATGATTTAATTTGGGTGACAACTTTACGTCAATGTGCAAGTTTGAGCGTGGAATTGTGTTGTTTTGATACGTGTTTATTTAGAAGTTTGCCCCTTGATTTTTAGAAGTTTAAGATGTTTTCAAGATAAGCATTTTTTATATTTACCAGTGATTTTAATACTGCATCAACCGAAAAAGGAAGTATGTTAACCATTGTTTTACTTGTAACAGGACATCGAACTTACTACTTCTCGTTTGACTTGTTCGTAAGGTAAGCATTCTTAATTATTTATCTTGGTATTGATGATAATATCTCTTTGTTATGCAATGCGAGTTAAGATAATTCTTTTTTGGCGATTTATGATGATTTATAGCGGATGATATTTTTGTGTTACTATTTAAGTTTTCTTACAACTTCACGTTGGACTTGTTAGTAAGGTTAGCAATTTTATTTATATATCTTGGCATTGATGTATCTCTTTGTTACGCAATGCGATTTAAGATAATTCATTTTTGGCGATTTATGGTGATTTATTTTGGGTGAAATTTTTGTGTTATTGTGCATGTTTTAGCGTGGAATTGTGTTTGATACGTGTTATTGAGTAATATCGACGTAGTAAACAAAGTATGGGAAATGATGCCCTATTAAGTCGGGTATATTCCATGATTATATTAGGGTTTAGCATGTTTCTAAGGTAAGTATTTTTTTTTGGATATTCACCTGTAATATTGAACACTCCATCAACCGAAAACGGATGAAAGTTTAAACTTGTTTCACTAACAACATGGGATAGAATTTACTACTTCACATTAGACATGTTCGCAAGGTAAGCATTTTTATAAATATAAATTGGTATTGATTTATCTTTTTGTTACGGAATGCGATTTTTTAAATAATACATTTATGACGATTTAATTTGGGTGACAACTTTACGTCAGTGTGCAAGTTTGAGCGTCGAATTGTGTTGTTTTTATACGTGTTTATTTAGAAATTTGTCTTTTGATTTTAAGAAGTTTAAGATGTTTTCAAGGTAAGCATTTGTTATATTTACCAGTGATTTTAATACTGCATCAACCGAAAAAAGAAGTATGTTAAAAATTGTTTTACTTGTAGCAGGACATAAAATTTACTACTTCACGTTAGACATGTTCGCAAGGTAAGCATTTTCATTAATAAAACTTGGTATTGATTTATCTCTTTGTTACGGAATGCGCTTTAAAATAATACATTTATGATGATTTAATTTGGGTGACAACTTTCCGTCAGTGTGCAAGTTTGAGCGTGGAATTCTGTTGTTTTGATACGTGTTTATTTAGAAGTTTGTATCTTGATTTTAAGAAGTTTAAGATGTTTTCAAGGTAAGCATTTTTTATATTTACCAGTGATTTTAATACTGCATCAACCGAAAAAGGAAGTATGTTAAAAATTGTTTTACATGTAACAGGACATCGAACTTACTACTTCTCGTTTGACTTGTTCGTAAGGTAAGCATTCTTAATTATTTATCTTGGTATTGATGATAATATCTCTTTGTTATGCAATGCGAGTTAAGATAATTCTTTTTTGGCGATTTATGATGATTTATAGCGGATGATATTTTTGTAATACTATTTAAGTTTTCTTACAACTTCACGTTGGACTTGTTAGTAAGGTAAGCAATTTTATTTATATATCTTGGCATTGATGTATCTCTTTGTAACGCAATGCGATTCAAGATAATTCATTTTTGGCGATTTATGGTGATTTATTTTGAGTGAATTTTTTGTGTTATTGTGCATGTTTTAGCGTGGAATTGTGTTTGATACATGTTATTGAGTAATATCGACGTAGTAAACCAAGTATGGGAAATGATGCCCTATTAAGTCGGGTATATTCCATGATTATATTACGGTTTAGCATGTTTCTAAGGTAAGCATTTGGTTTTGGATATTCACGTGTAATATTGAACACTCCATCAACCGAAAACGGATGAAAGTTAAAACTTGTTTAACTAACAACATGGGATCGAATTTACTACTTCACGTTAGACATGTTCGCAAGGTAAGCATTTTTATTAATAAACTTAGCATTGTTATATATCTTTGTTACGGAATGCGATTTGAAATAATACATTTATGATGATTTAATTTGAGTGACAACTTTACGTCAGTGTGCAAGTTTGAGCGTCGAATTGTGTTGCTTTTATACGTGTTTATTTAGAAGTTTGTCCCTTGATTTTAAGAAGTTTAAGATGTTTTCAAGGTAAGCATTTTTAATATTCACCAGTGATTTTAATACTGCATCAACCGAAAAAGGAAGTATGTTAAAAATTGTTTTACTTGTAACAGGACATCGAATTTACTACTTCACGTTAGACATGTTCGCAAGGTAAGCATTTTTATCAATAAAATTTGGTATTGTTATATATCTTTGTTACGGAATGCGATTTAAAATAATACATTTATGATGATTTAATTTGGGTGACAACTTTACGTCAATGTGCAAGTTCGAGCTTCAAATTGTGTTGTTTTTAAACGTGTTTATTTAGAAGTTTGTATCTTGATTTAAGGAAATTAAGATGCTTTCAAGGTAAGCATTTTTTTATATTTACGAGTGATTTTAATACTGCATCAACCGAAAAAGGAAGTATATTAAAATTCTTTTACTTGTAACGGGACATCAAACTTACTACTTCACGTTGGACTTGTTCGTAAGGTAAGCATTTTTATCAATAAAACTTGGTATTGTTATATATCTTTGTTACGGAATGCGATTTGAAATAATACATTTATGATGATTTAATTTGGGTGACAACTTTACGTCAGTGTGCATGTTTGAGCGTCGAATTGTGTTGTTCTTATACGTGTTTATTTAGAAGTTTGTCCCTTGATTTTAAGAAGTTTAAGATGTTTTCAAGGTAAGCATTTTTTATATTTACGAGTGATTTTAATACTGCATCAACCGAAAAAGGAAGTATGTTAAGAATTGTTTTACTTGTAGCAGGATATAGAACATACTACTTTACTTTGGACTTGTTCGTAAGGTAAGCATTTTTATTAATAAAACTTGTTATTGTTATATATCTTTGTTACGGAATGCGATTTAAAATAATACATTTATGATGATTTAATTTGAGTGACAACTTTACGTCAGTGTGCATGTTTGAGCGTCGAATTGTGTTGTTCTTTTACGTGTTTATTTAGAAGTTTGTCCCTTGATTTTAAGAAGTTTAAGATGTTTTCAAGGTAAGCATTTTTTATATTTACGAGTGATTTTAATACTGCATCAACCGAAAAAGGAAGTATGTTAAGAATTGTTTTACTTGTAGCAGGATATAGAACATACTACTTTACTTTGGACTTGTTCGTAAGGTAAGCATTTTTATTAATAAAACTTGTTATTGTTATATATCTTTGTTACGGAATGCGATTTAAAATAATACATTTATGATGATTTAATTTGAGTGACAACTTTACGTCAGTGTGCATGTTTGAGCGTCGAATTGTGTTGTTCTTATACGTGTTTATTTAGAAGTTTGTCCCTTGATTTTAAGAAGTTTAAGATGTTTTCAAGGTAAGCATTTTTTATATTCACCAGTGATTTTAATACTGCATCAACCGAAAAAGGAAGTATGTTAAAATTCTTTTACTTGTAACAGGACATCGAATTTACTACTTCACGTTAGACATGTTCGCAAGGTAAGCATTTTTATTAATATAAGTTAGTATTGATTTATATCTTTGTTATGGAATGCGATTTGAAATAATACATTTATGATAATTTAATTTGGGTGACAACTTTACGTCAATGTGCAAGTTTGAGAATGGAATTGTGTTGTTTTGATATGTGTTTATTTAGAAGTTTGTTCCTTGATTTTTAGAAGTTTAACATGTTTTCAAGGTAAGCATTTTTTGATATTTACCAGTGATTTTAATACTGCATCAACCGAAAAAGGAAGTATGATAAAATTCTTTTACTTGTAACAGGTAATCGAATTTACTACTTCACGTTAGACATGTTCGCAAGGTACCTAAGCATTTTTATCAATAAAATTTGGTATTGTTATATATCTTTGTTACGGAATGCGATTTAAAATAATACATTTATGAAAATTTAATTTGAGTGACAACTTTACGTCAGTGTGCATGTTTGAGCGTCGAATTGTGTTGTTCTTATACGTGTTTATTTAGAAGTTTGTCCCTTGATTTTAAGAAGTTTAAGATGTTTTCAAGGTAAGCATTTTTTATATTTACCAGTGATTTTAATACTGCATCAACCGAAAAAGGAAGTATGTTAAGAATTGTTTTACTTGTAGCAGGATATAGAACATACTACTTTACTTTGGACTTGTTCGTAAGGTAAGCATTTTTATTAATAAAACTTGTTATTGTTATATATCTTTGTTACGGAATGCGATTTAAAATAATACATTTATGATGATTTAATTTGAGTGACAACTTTACGTCAGTGTGCATGTTTGAGCGTCGAATTGTGTTGTTCTTTTACGTGTTTATTTAGAAGTTTGTCCCTTGATTTTAAGAAGTTTAAGATGTTTTCAAGGTAAGCATTTTTTATATTCAACAGTGATTTTAATACTGCATCAACCGAAAAAGGAAGTATGTTAAAATTCTTTTACTTGTAACAGGACATCGAATTTACTACTTCACGTTAGACATGTTCGCAAGGTAAGCATTTTTATTAATATAAGTTAGTATTGATTTATATCTTTGTTATGGAATGCGATTTGAAATAATACATTTATGATAATTTAATTTGGGTGACAACTTTACGTCAATGTGCAAGTTTGAGAATGGAATTGTGTTGTTTTGATACGTGTTTATTTAGAAGTTTGTTCCTTGATTTTTAGAAGTTTAACATGTTTTCAAGGTAAGCATTTTTAATATTCACCAGTGATTTTTATACTGCATCAACCGAAAAACGAACTATGTTAAAATTCTTTTACTTGTAACAGGACATCGAATATTTACTACTTCACGTTAGACATGTTCGCAAGGTAAGCATTTTTATTAATATAAGTTAGTATTGATTTATCTCTTTGTTATGGAATGCGATTTGAAATAATACATTTATCATGATTTAATTTGGGTGACAACTTTACGTCAGTGTGCAAGTTTGAGCGTCGAATTGTGTTGTTTTTATACGTGTTTATTTAGAAGTTTGTATCTTGATTTTAGGAAATTAAGATGTTTTCAAGGTAAGTATTTTTTATATTTACGAGTGATTTTAATACTGCATCAACCGAAAAAGGAAGAATATTAAAATTCTTTTACTTGTAACAGGACATCAAACTTACTACTTCACGTTGGACTTGTTCGTAAGGTAAACATTTTTATTGATATAACTTGCTATTGATATACCTTTTTTACGGAAAGCGATTTAAAATAATATATTTTTGATGTTTTAATTTGGGTGACAACTATGCGTCAATGTGCAAGTTTTAGCGTGGAATTGTGTTTTTGATACGTGTTTATTTAGAAATATCGGCGTGGTAAACAAAGTATGGAAAATGATGCCGTATTAAAAGGTTGTGCCGCTATTTAAGAAGTTTTACTAATTCACGTTAAATCTATCGGGTTATTTATCATGTTTGTTGATTGCGTTGAGCGACCGATATTTCGGTTTACTTATTACTAAGGTAAGGAGTTTTTTCATATTCACCTGTAATATTGAACATTTCATCAACCAAAAACGGATAAAACTTTAAAATGGCTTTACTGGTAAGAAGGAGATCGAACTTACTACCTCACGTTAGACATGTTCATACGGTAAGCGTTTTTGACGTGACAACGTCTTATAAATTGGCTTGCCGGGTGACACTTCAAGAAACTGCGTTACGCTCCGCTCACGTTATGCGCTCACAATGAGAGCGAGTGAGAGGCACGCGTCCCTTCCACTCGGGCATGGTTAGCCCGCCTAAGAGCGAGAGAGACAGACATAAAAAGTGAAAGGCACGCGTCCTTACCACTCAAAGTCGTTGTCACGTAAAACTTTCGCCCGTATACCGACTTTACAGGCAACCAATTTTTTTATATCTTGGTATTGATATACCTCTTTGTTACGGAATGCGATTTAAGATAATACATTATTATCAATATATTGAGTAATCAAGATTTGCTAATTGCTGTACTCCAATTTATTAACGAGAAGATCGGAGAAGCCAGTATAGAAGACCTTGAACGTCAAAATAACATTATGGAGGCAAAAGGTAAATATCATTTGTATTTCATATAGTTTTGCATCACACAATACTGATCAGAACGTTTTTTTTCGGCGGACGACTATCGCAGTGGATAGACGCGTACATGGTCCTTAGCGAATTCTACTGATAAAATAACCAACTACTGCAAGCAAAAGTGTTAACTATCGTCATTTCATTAACGGCCAGAATAGGATCAATCGGTGTCAATTTAAAAAGTGCAGTATTGCGGTGGATTAGTGTCGCTTGCGAGCAACGGTCGCGGTAACCGCTCTTCGCCACTTGGGGTAAAAGAGACAACATCTGATTTTGTGTATTTTTTGACTCACTCATATCAATAACGACAAGTCTACGTGTGAGCACTACGTCATCACTGCATTGTTAAGATGAGTACACAACGAACTCCAGTGAAGGATAACAGCAGCCTAAGTGGATCTTTCTCTGACTTACGCACTCTGCAACAAGATCGTAAAAGAAAGCAGCACTTTGATAAGGATCTTGCTCAAGAAATGTCTGATCTGCGCGTTGAGATGAAGAACTACTTTGAGAGTTTCAGTGACAAATTAAGTGAAATCTGTAGTAACTGGTGTCGAGAATTGGTCGAAGTTAAAAATGACATCAAAAGTATAAAATGTTCTACTGAAACCTTGGGTTCAGTGCAGGCTTGCATGAAAAACGAATTAGATGGGCTGAAAACACAAAATTCTGAATTCCAAACTAAGATACATGACCTCGAGCATGAATTAAAATTATTCAAGAATAAAAGCTTCACAAATGCAAACTCGGATCTGTGCGACTATGAGTACATGGCCTTAGAAATCCAAGAGCGCGCTCAGCGGCAGTATAATATTATAATGGGAGGTATTTCGGAATTAAATGATAAAAGTTCAACAGCAAGACGTGAATACGATATAAATCAATCGATTAATATTATTAAAACAATTTACAAAGAATGCCCCTCTCCAATAAAGTGCATGCGTTTAGGTAAATATAACTCAGAAAAAACAAAACTTCTTAAAATATGTTTTGAGAAACGCGATACTGTGATGCATATCTTACGTAATAAGTCAAACATGTCTAATGGTAATATCCGTATATTTTCGGATCAAACACCTATGCAAATAAAGCTATTAAAGGAACTGAAGGATGAGTTATCGCGTCGCACGGAGAATGGCGAAACAGATCTTGTCATAAAATACATTAAGGGTGTACCAAGGATTGTTAAAACTGTAGCAAAAAACTGAGGAAACCGAATGCTTACGCACAACAAATCACATCTGATTTAGATAATATAACCTATCAACATGTAGACACATACCGTAATATACACACATCTGCTTCGTCGTTACGAATCTTCTACGCTAACGTCCGTAGCTTGGTAAAAACAGGTAAGCTTGATGAACTTAAATGTATTTTGAAATCATTTGCTCATATCCCACATATCGTTCTTCTAACCGAAACGTGGATTAAATCCAAAACTGAGGCTGACTTACTTGATATACCTAATTACGAGCATATATATTCTCTTAGAAAGATAAACAACAAGCAAAAGATAAACAGTAAGATTAAGAAAAATATTAATAATATGAAAAAGAATAAGAAAAGAGGTGGTGGTGTATCAATTTATATACATAAAAGTATTCAATATAACCTAAATGAAGAAAAATTTGTATATGGAAACAATTTTTTATGGATAACACTTTTGAAATATTCTTTGAATATTGGATTAATTTATAAGCCACCGAATACAATTCAGAAGCAGTTTCTCTGTACTTACTCACAATACTTAGATAAATATAATAACAAGACTATGATTTTCGGAGATTTTAATATTGACTTACTACGAAACGACAGGAAGGCTATGGATTACTTAGACTTGATACAAGAATCTGGCTACTACATACTAAACAATATACATGCAGACTATTGTACTAGACAAACTAAGCGCACCAAAACCATAATAGATCATGTTTGCACGAATATGTGGGACACAGATATACATATGACGGTAATTGCATCTACACTCTCGGATCATAAACAACTATTTATCGAAGTTAAAAAATATAAACAAACACTAACACATAAAGTGAAATACGAAGCTATTGATTACAAGTTACTATACGAGAACACTGAAAAAGCTGTAAAAAACTTAACAATAGAGAATAATGGATATGACAATCTCGAACAATTTATTAAGCAAATTATACAGACTTCAAAACAAGTCAAATATAAAATACAAAATTTACCACAAAAAGACTGGATTAACAAGACAGTTATTAACTACATTAATGAAAGAAACCAACTATGGAACAAATACATAAATGATCCTGACAACGAATATCTTAAATCAAGATATGAAGCCTCTAAAGAAAAGGTGTTTCGACAAATAAAAGCAGATAAGAAAAAATATTACTATGGAGCCTTTGAAAAATGTAAACAGAAACCTAAGAAAATGTGGAGCTTAATTAATACCCTAGCTAAAAACAAAATTCGCAGTGAGTGTAACTTGCCTAAACTTTTGAGCGACGAAACGGTAATAACGAATGGTACTGAAATCTGTAACACTTTTAATAACTACTTTGCCACTATTGGTTCATTGTTAACTCAATCGGTCTCATCCAATAGTATAAACTCAACTGCTGGTTTTTCCAATCCCATAAATACAAGTAAATTGCTCACTCATATAACCCTATGCACTGAAGCTGAATTACACAAAATAATAGACGGCTTAGACAATAACACCAGTTGTGGAATTGATGGTATAACAACAAAATCAGTAAAGTGTATTAAACATTTAATTGTACCTATTTTAACAAAATGTATAAATGATTGCTTGCGTGGTGGTGTATTTCCAGACAGTCTTAAAATTGCAAAAGTGACACCTATACATAAGAGTGGGACTAAGTGTGACCCTGGAAACTACAGACCCATTTCAGTGCTACCAGTAATATCCAAAATTTACGAAAAGGTACTTTATAACCGCCTGTTTGAACATTTAACAAATATAGATTTTTTATACAAACATCAGTATGGGTTTAGACCACACTCTAACACGCTTACCGCAACTATCGACTTAGTAACTAAAATCAAAGATAATATAGACAATAAACAGCTAGCTTTAGGCGTGTTTATCGATTTAAAAAAAGCATTTGATACAGTCAGTCATTCCATCCTTCTAAAAAAGTTACGAAACATCGGCATAGACGAGACAGCATATAAAATATTTGAATCATACCTAACAAACAGGCAACAAGTTGTTAAACTTGATAATTACTCCAGCCAGCTCACAAATATACCCTGTGGTGTTCCTCAAGGATCGGTCTTAGGACCATTACTCTTCCTTATTTATATCAACGATATTAGTACAGTAGGACTCACTGGACATATATCACTGTATGCTGATGACACTTGTTTATTTTATTTTGGACACTCAATTGTAGATATTATCAAAGACGCTCAAAAGGATCTCAACCTACTAGAAATGTGGCTCAAGGCAAACCTTCTGACCATGAACGTTAGCAAAACTTCCTACATTATCTTTTCAGCTAAAAACAAGAATATACCCAACTATCCGCCACTTGTAATCAATGGTCAATCCCTACAAGTAACAAACGAGGGGAAATATTTAGGACTTATATTAGACAATAGATTAAATTTCAAAGCTCACATAACCCATGTTCGATCAAAAATAATCCCGATAACTGGCGCCTTACGTAACATGGCAAAATGTGTACCCTATAATCTACGATACACAATCTATGACACCTTAGTAAAACCTCACCTTGAGTACCTAATTCAGTTATGGGGGCAAGCCGCAAAGAGCAACCAACAACAGTTGCAAAGAACTCAAAATAAAGTAATAAAAATCTTGTTTAATTTTGATTATTTAACACCTACAGAACTAATCTACAAAAAAACTAAATTATTAAATTTAGATCAACTATACACCTTTCACACATGCATGATCATCCGAAAAATAATGACTACCAACATTCATACACAAACCTCATTCCAACATAAAAGTCATAGGTATAATGTACGACGTAAAAATAACTTAGAGGTACCCATAGTGAGAACTTTATATGGTAAGAAAAATATCAGGCATGAGGGAGTTAGATTGTATAATAAATTACCAGAACATGTTAAGGAATCTGTCTCAATACCTATTTTTAAGAATAGATTACGAACCTATATACTAGATAACATAAATTAATCTAACCTACTTATTGTTCTATCTGGACTCGAATTTTCTGTTATTTTTGTTTGAAGTGACTGATGATGGTTTCATATTTGTACCTACTCATAACAGTAGATATATAAACTAATACTATGTCTATCTTATGGTTGTAGTTGAATGCCGTATTAGAAAATTTCGTTACATTGTAATAAATTCAATAAGTTTCTCTTTTTAAGTGAACTATGTATGTTCTTTTTGAGAAATAAAATATCTTTAAACCGAAACCGAACGTTTAATTAACAATCATTCTTTTATTAGTCTCACAGTTGCCGCAGCAGCTCGCGCTTCAGGGCGAGACGATAGAGGAACCGATACCGCCCGAAGCATTGGACGCTCTACAACTAAGTAAGAACACTTTTCTAAGTAATTCGCATGAAATATTTGTTATAAAAAATTGGCATCTTATTCTAACTTGGTATCTACTTTTTCAGCTCCAGAGAATATGAGACTAATTTGGTCTGTAATAGATCAAATTAGAGAAGAACACGAGGCCTCAGGAGGTAAATGCTATCTCTTACGCATGCATTCTCATGTTGACATAATATGTGTAGTACATTTTAGTAACACTGTTTTTGTGTCATTTACAGAATCCACAGTTGATGCGCTGCGCTGTGCTGATCGAAGTGCGATTGTGCAGGACAAGTAAATAGGTTTGCCAACAATTTCAAATTCTATATTCTCCGCTTACATGTGTATTCAGTACGAATATAATTGAATAATGTTACAATTTTCTCTTTTCAGTAAATGTGCTTGTTATCTGCAAAAGGCTTTTTTAAAGCCGCCTTTATCATGTACGTAAGATATTGTTCCATTTAATCAATTCTTACGAATATGGTGAACTTGGCTAAAGCCTATACATCTCTACAAGGCAGTGGTGCGCAAGAATTATATATCTACTACGGGACATTTCACGAGATTCACGTCGTTTACTTTTTCAATTTCGTAGCGTTATTATGTCGAAATAAATGTGTTACTCTATCCTTCACATGTGCCATGAACACAACGCATATGTGACATTATCTAGAAGTCTTATTTTTTGTATACATTTTGATAGGCTACATTTCATATTGTTGTTTACTATTTACGAATCCTGTATATTGTTTATTGTATATATTGTGTTGATAAACTTATTCTCCAGTATATTACATCTACAGCGGCCTGTTTCTGCAAGGGTGACAAACAGCTCCACTCGTCAGTCCCCACCGGCCAGCGCTCATTGAGGACGGATGTCATTCTGCAACCTCAATCTGCGACACGCTCGCGCATCGTATCTTTCGGCGGGAGCAAGGAGGCGAGTCAGAGAACTCCTACTACTAGGACCCATTTAGTTATGTCCCACGACAGGCACTCGATCGCATTACAGTGGATTCTACTGGAAATGGTGTACTTATTAGATATTTAACTTTAAGCATGAATGGTAAACTAGGGGTAAATTGTGTGTCGGCATCTCTTTGAGTATATGCAGGTTGTTTTTTACGGTGCAAATAATTTAGCTGACATAGATTTCTTTGTTCTAAATTCCGAATAATTATGAACAATGTTACATTTGCAGATGGTCGCAAATTTTGTGAAACTATTTATAGTGTCCACGTAGTACAGGGCTTTTATCTATTGCCGTATTCACTACTTAAGAGATACAAGTCAGCTTGATATCATTTAAAGACAAACAACTCATAAAGACAAAAGAGAATCACTTGGTACCTGTTGCATTTTCTACGGTTGTACAGACGTACTATCGACATTTATTCCAACTCACGTATAGTAGTATTTTTTATACCACATAAGTAGTAGACAAGCACATGCCCCACGTGATGGAAAGTGGTCACTGTGCCTATGGTCGTTCGCAACATATGATATTTGTGCTGCCAACCCTGTAGAAACCTACTGCCCTTCATAAAGAACTCCATAACGTAGTAGTCTCTTGAAAAAACCACAGCAGCGAGTTTATTCCACAGTTTGAGCGTACGCGGGTAAATTAGAGAATAATACGAATTGGAGCAACATTCTTTAACAAATTATCTCATTATCAATCACACTCAGAAATAACGATCTTCGATCACAGTGCTGAGGAAATACATGCAATGGATTACTCATGCCTCCTTCGAATGTGTATTTCATTTACAGAATCCGTAACCACGATCCTACGATTTACGCGGACGAGTGACGATTGTAAAGAAGATAAGTACAGGTTTGCCAATAGTTTCAAATAATATATTCTCCGTTTATCTGTAAAGTATTAAATGAAAAGATATGTATTTACTGCTCACCATAGGACAAGCTAAAAACATACTAAAAGATATAAACAAACGCTAGATTCTACAACAGAACTGTCCTAAATAATGACGAATTTGCACAAGCAGTCTGTTTAAACTCAAAAACACAATAGTCAATCATTTTATTACAGGTTTAGTTAGTTTAAGGTTAAATAATAAACCAAGATACGAGTATTTTTGCAAATGTCTTGCAAATACTTCTTAGTGTATATTGTGTGCAAAATTTGATACACTTATACTAAAATAAATGAACATTTATATTTAAAATCAAATTGAACTCTTATCCCAAAACTTTCAGCTCTTAACATCTACAGTTATATCATATCAAAAAGTGAAGCAATGAATTACAATAATATACGATTAAACGAACTATGAACAAATATGAACTTGAAATGCAGGTGTAGCTATATATTTATGTAGTAGTATACTTATAATATATTAATATGTATATGTTATTACTAAAGGAACAAATCAACTTATTTTGCGCAAATTTTTATTTACTTTCTCTTTTGGAATAGACAGTTGAAAATATCGGAGACGTGTGCACAGAGTTTGTCGTGTATCCCTATTGTATTCGCATTACAACAAAAAAAGTAGAAAAACTATCATTAGCTTATCTGCGATTGCCGAAAGTACATGCGCGCGACGTGCCACAGCGCTCTGATAGTAGACAATGGGGTCCGTCTTTACTTCCAGGTAGTGAAGGGTAGGTGGTCATTGTTTAAATTTTTAGAACAAGGTACAAAATTATTATCTAAGAGTACGCTTACAGGAAAAAGAATCGTAATGATGGTAAACTTATGCATGTGTACCTATACATGTTGACATGTTTTAGAAACCAACAGTTACGAACCGTGTGCAACTCTCCCGCTTTAGTAAATTAATCAGTATTTTTAACTCCACATTTTGTTAGTGTGGGGTGATGATTTTTTTCCTCATTTGAAATTTAAAAAGTAGAATGAATTCTACTTGAATGCTAATAAGTAACATGGGTGGCGATTACAATGGCCACGACAACCTACGCCGTAGAGCTGCTACGGCGTAGGCATTGGAATCTGAACTTTTAAATGCAGGTATAGCTATATATATATGTAGTAATAATTCGCTAGCCTAAATTAACATAAATAAAATATATTTTGTTAAAATTACATACAGTTTATTGGCAAATAAGATTAATTTATATACAGAATATTAATAACTATATGTAGTAGTATACTTATAATATATTAATATTTATATATATGTTATTACTAAAGCAGCAAATCCACTTATTTTGTGTATATTTTTATTTACTTTCTCTTTTGGAATAAACAGTAAAAAATAACGGAGATGTGTGCACGTGTATCCCAATTGTATTCGCTTTACAAAAAAAAATTAGTAGAATTATCATTAACTTATCTGCGATCGCCGAAAGTACATGCGCGCGACGTGCCGCAGCGCTCTGGTAGTAGACAATAGGGTCCGTCTTTACTTCCAGGTAGTGAAGAGTAGGTGGTCATTGTTTCAATTTTTAGAACAAGGTACAACCTTATTATCAAAGAGTAGGCTTAAAGGAAAAAGAATCACAATGATGGTAAACTGATGAATGTGTGCCTATACCAATGTCACAATCGGTGATGTGTCTCATGTTTCAGAAGCGGTTGACATGTTTTAGAAACCAACAGGTACGAACCGTGTGCAACTCTCCCGCATTAGTAAGTTACTCAGTATATTTAACTCCACATTTTCTTAGTGTGGGGTGATGCTTTTTGTTATAATTATTACGTTAAAAAATTAGAGTGAATTTTTGTTGAATCCTACTAAGTAACATGGGCGGCGAATCCAATGGCTACGACACCTACGCCGTAGAGCTGCTACGGCATAGGCATCGGAATCTGAACATGCGAGGGTGAAGCTTTGGTTATTGTAGAATTTTGCAGGAATGTGATGTGGGTTACATTAGTTTTGGTCGCTACTAAAAGCGCAAGTTTGCAAGAGTCAATCTTTTGTTATTTACATTATGCAAGATTGCAGTATCCAGGACGATATGTGAAACCAGTGAGTTCAAGGACTCCGTGGCCGCGAGGTCGTTGTATAATGCACTTCAGAGAAGTATTTTAGAAAACGATTACATCTATCTGAAATCTCCATGAATAAAAATATTTCAAAACATTTTTACCCGGTACCTTTATGTTTGATACACCAAGAAAATAATAATATTTTTGTTTTATTTAATAAGTAATAATTGTTTGAGAGAATAAAAATATTTTTATTTTATTATATATTATTTACAGTTCGGATTGTAAACAACCTTCTTTATCATAGGCATCTTGTCTGGCAATGGCTAAATATGGTTAACTGGTATTCCGCGGTAAATTAAATAAACCACAAATTGGAAGCACAGGGACCTCTGCTGGTCAGTACCTAAAATAATCCTGCAGCAGTATACTCCTCTCATACGAGCGCTAAACACTGTTATTGATATATAACAAGGTTTAGCGAGATAACGTGTTATTAATATTTTTTATGATCAATGCTAGCTAAGCGGGTTTGCAGTATCCACGACGATACGTGGAACCAGTGACTTCACAGACACCATGGCTTCGAGGTAGTCATATAATGCACTTGAGAAAAGTAGATTGGAAACGAGCGTTATAATCGGGAATCCCCATGAAGCTTAATATAATTCCATGGTGAAGAAACTTGAAAACCAATTTACCTGGTGCCTTTATCTTTAACAGTACGAAGTGTATCCATTTTACGTACTTATGTATCCAACCCTGGAGCTGGAGGTAAGGCCTAATCCGGCCCTGGCTAAATATGATTTCCTGGTATTCGGCAGTAAATTAATTAATGTACAAATTTTGGAATCACTTGTTTCCAATTTAAGGTTATGGTAAAGAGGTGGAGAAAGTTCAATGACCCAGTGGCTAAAACAACACTGCTACAGTATGTTCCTGTTTTTCGAACACTAAACACTTTAAACAATGTCTCACGTGTTATTGATATTATTGTATATATACAGTAGCAAAATTCGAAAGGATGACGCTACAAGGTTGGTTGTAACTGACGAAAAGATATTTTTTAATTTCTATTTCAATAATTGTGGAGTTTAAGAAATTGTACAAAAGTGAATGATATCTACATTGTTGCGTTGGCTTCATAGTGTAATAACGATGTGTATGAAGATAATCATATGTAAACTAATTGATAAAAAAGTCAAGTGTACATTCAACATATAATGAGAAGTAGCCCCAATGAGAAGTAGCCCAAGTGAGAAGTAGTCCAAGAGAGAAGTAGCCCTAATCAGAAGTAGTCCATTAGCGAGTCGGTTGCCATAATGAGAATTAGCCCTAATGCGCCTAAACCGTTTACATTATACTTTCTTCCGATTAATACACAAAAAACAAAATTTGGACACAAAGTTACTGATCACCGT
Organism: Pelosia muscerda; assembly: GCA_963691645.1. Lineage (NCBI taxonomy): Eukaryota > Metazoa > Arthropoda > Insecta > Lepidoptera > Erebidae > Pelosia > Pelosia muscerda. Next base: position 9,306,006 of record OY829116.1, on the reverse strand, counting down.
ACAGTCGTTCCATAAGTCCCTCACCCGCACCCCTCGAGAGCGCCCTGCGGGTGCGCAGGTAATTTTCTGGGGCCTATATAAGCGGGAGGCACTTTAAAATTTATTCATTACGTGCTCTGCGTTTGACGAGCCAAGTAACTTTTTGTAAGCTTATTCTAGAAGATTGAAATTAAAAATTCATCGTAGAAATGGTTTCCCCCAAGGTATTTAATTAATTTCTGTACATTAGAATAGAATAGAACTTATTAGAAACATGTCTTATTTGAAATTATTAAATCGATTTTGTTATTTTCCAGAAGCAAGAACAAGCTGCCCAACGCGCTGCGCGGAAGGACAGGCCTCGTCGTGGGAGGCCAACCGGCCAGAATAGAACGCCTTTATCAAGCGTTAGTAATCTCATGAGTACAATGTGATAGAAGTTTCTCATCATTCATAAAGAGCTGCTATTTAATTGCATCTTCTGTTTGCAGGAGGAGAAGCGTGCGCGTAACGCGCAATATGAGCGAGAGCGTCGGGAAGAGACGGCTGCGGCGATGAACGAACTAGCCGATGCTGTCGGCGGCGACTGTAATGTAAGATGACCCATTATTCTATATGTGGAAAATTTGCGGGAAAATATATAGTTCAAGAAATCTAATATATTTTTGTCATATTACAGATGAGTAACCAAGAGTTACTAATTGCTACACTCCAATTTATTAGCGAGAAGATCGGAGAAGCCAGTATAGAAGACCTTGAACGTCAAAATAACATTATGGAGGCACAAGGTAAATATCATTTGTATTTCATATAGTTTTGCATCACACAATACTGATCAGAACGTTTAATTAACAATCATTCTTTTATTAGTCTCACAGTTGTCGCAGCAGCTCGCGCTTCAGGGCGAGACGATAGAGGAACCGATACCGCCCGAAGCATTGGACGCTCTACAACTAAGTAAGAACACTTTTCTAAGTAATTCGCATGAAATATTTGTTATAAAAAATTGGCATCTTATTCTAACTTGGTATCTACTTTTTCAGCTCCAGAGAATATGAGACTAATTTGGTCTGTAATAGATCAAATTAGAGAAGAACACGAGGCCTCAGGAGGTAAATGCTATCTCTTACGCATGCATTCTCATGTTGACGTAATATGTGTAGTACATTTTAGTAACACTGTTTTTGTGTCATTTACAGAATCCACCGTTGATGCGCTGCGCTGTGCTGATCGAAGTGCGATTGTGCAGGACAAGTAAACAGGTTTGCCAACAATTTCAAATTCTATATTCTCCGCTTACATGTGTATTCAGTACGAATATAATTGAATAATGTTAAAAATTTCTCTTTTCAGCAAACGCGCTTGTTATCTGCTAAAGGCTTTTTTAAAGCCGCCTTTATCATGTACGTGAGACATTGTTCCATATAATCAATTCTTACGAATATGGTGAACTTGGCTAAAGCCTATACATCTCTACAAGGTAGTGGTGCGCAAGAACTATGTACTTACTGCGGAACATTTCACGAGATTCACGTCGTTTACTTTTTCAATTTCTTAGCGTTATTATGTTGAAATAAATTTGTTACTCTATCCTTCACATGTGCCATGAATACAACGCATATGTGGCATTATCGAGAAGAGTCTTGATTTTGTATACATTTTGATTGACTATATTCTATATTTTTGCCTAATGTATACGAAACCTGTTTATCGTTAATTGTATATATTGTGTTAATAAACTTATTGTACAGTACATTACATCTACCGTGGCCTGCTTCTGCAAGGGTGACAAACAGCTCCCACCGGCCAGCGCTCATGGAGGACGGAGGTCATTCTGCAACCTCAATCTCCGACACGCTCGCGTATCTTGTCATCGCCAGGAGCAAGGCAGCGACCCAGAGAACTCCCACTTCAAGGTCACTACTAGGACTCGCTTAGACATCTCCACGAACGGGCACTTGATCGCATTACAGTGACATGCGGACTTCGGCTCCCTCTGGATTCTACTGGAGATGGTGTACTTATTAGATATTTAACTTTAAGCATGAATTACAAAGCAATGAATGACTGCATTTCGCATTTTCACCGTATTTGCATATTAGGTAATAATAAAAAACAAAGAGGTAACTTGTGTGTCGGCATCTCTTTGAGTATATGCAGACTGTTTTTACGGTGCAAATAAAGCAGCTGACATAAATGTCTTTGTCCTAAGTTCCGAATGAATATGAAACAATGTTATATTCGCAGACGGTCGCAATTCTGTGAAACTATTTATAGTGCCCACGTAGTTAGTACAGGGCTTTTATCTATTGTTGTGTTCACTAAATGAGATGAAAGTCGGCTTGAGAACATTCAAAGACAAACAACTCATAAAGACAAAAGAGAATCAATTGGTAACTGTTGCATTTTCTACGGTTGCCGGTTGTACGGTTGTACAGACGTACTATCGACATTTATTCTAACTAACGTATAGTAGTATTTTTATACCACATAAGTAGTAGGCAAGCACATGCCCACGTGATGGAAAATGGTCACTGTGCCTATGGTCGTTTACAACATATGATATTTGTGCTGCCGATCCTGTAGAAACCCATCAAAAATTTTACAATTATATAATAGTATAGATAGATGAAATTGAACTCTCATTCCAAAACTATCTGCTCTTAACATCTACGAGTACAGTTATATCATATCGAAAAATAAAGCAATGAATTGCAATAATATACGATTAAACGAACTTGCAAGTGAAAGTCTATGATTATTAAATGAATAGCCATATGAACAAATATGAACTTTTAAATGCAGGTATAGCTATATATTTATGTAGTAGTATATTTATAATATATTAATACATATATGTTATTAATAAAAGAGCAAATCCACTTGTTTTTTGCAAATTATTATTTACTCTCTCTTTTGGAATAGACAGTTGAAAATATCGGAGACGTGTGCACAGAGTTCATGGTGTATCCTTATTGTATTCGCATTACAAGAAAAAATTAGTAAAATTATTATCTTATCTGCGATCGCCGAAAGACATAGACGCGACCTGCCACAGCGCTTAGATAGTAGACAATGAGGTCCGTCTTTACTTCCAGGTAGAGAAGGGTATGTGATCATTGTTTCAATTTTTAGAACACGGTACAACAATATTATCGAAGAGTAGGCTTAAAGGAAAAAGAATCGCAAAATGTGTGCCTATACCGATGTCACAATCGGTGATGTGTCTTATGTTTCAGAAGAGGTTGACATGTTTTAGAAACCAACAGGTACGAACCGTTTGCAACTCTCCCGCATTAGTAAGTTACTCAGTATATTTAACTCCACATTTTCTTAGTGTGGGGTGATGATTTTTGTTATAATTATTTACGTTAAAAAATTAGAGTGAATTTTTCTTGAATCCTACTAAGTAACATGGGCGGCGAATCCAATGGCTACGACACCTACGCCGTAGAGCTGCTACGGCGTAGGCATCGGAATCTGAACATGCGAGGGTGAAGCTTTGGTTATTGTAGAATTTTGCAGGAATGTGATGTGGGTTACATTAGTTTTGGTCGCTACTAGAAGCGCGCGCGCGCAATCTATTGTAATTTACATTATACAAGATTGCAGTATCCAGGACGATATGTGAAACCAGTGAGTTCAAGGACTCCATGGCGAGGTCGTTGTATGATGCACTTCAGAGAAGTATTTTAGAAAACGATTACGGGTGCGCCAAAGTTCACCTAAATTTTCAACTCCGAAAATTGGAACTCCGAAAATGTTCTTCCTAACATTTTTCATCCTAACAATCACAATTCCTAACTACTCTGTCTCTAATGTTTTAATTCCGAATCATTCAACTTCATAATGTCGGTAGCAATAAACATCTATTATGCTATTATTTATTTTCCTATATTTTGTCAACATAACCATCTTTTACACTATTATTGAAAGTCATACCTTTTTTGTTTAGATTTATTTTTATGAATAATAATCAGTATTATTCACATTAATTTTGCGTAACTTTTACAGTTTTAGTTATTTACACGTACAATCTCGCTGCGGTCATTCAGCCAAGTTCCAGAAACGAATCGGTCATATTTATAGTTCTTGGTTTAGGTTAGGTTACGATTGTGACCACACAACGCACGAGCCGAGCGAGCGAAGCGAGCGTGCCGCGGTAGCGGCCGGCGAAGTGCCAGAAACGAATCGAAAACGAAAAAGGTCATAAACATAACCGTAAATCAGACGTATTTTATGATTTTCATTCATTTAAGCCAAAAAATCAGTGAAACAACCTTTAATCATTCTAAACAGTTTTCTAATTAATAGTAATAAGTAGTTATGTAACAACAAATAACCAAAAAAAAATTAAAACTATAAATAAAATATAACTCTACCGACATATATTTTTATTACATTTGGTAGATAAATGTTTCTTTCTAAGTATGAGTGACAATATTATGGTATAGGGATAAAAACGTTAGGATAAAAAACAGTAGTAGCTTTAATATTGTACTCGTATGTTAACGATTTTATTGATAACAATTTTCGGAAACATGAGTGTTATGAACATCGACGGTAGCACTACAAATAGTATGAATAAAAACTTTAGGATGAAAAATTTTAGGAGGAGTGATCATTCGGATTACAAATCGTTAGGAAGAACAATTTCGGATAAAGAACTTTAGGTGAGTCAATATGGACCCAACGATTACATCTATCTAGAATCTCCATGAATAAAAATATTTCAAATCAAATTTACCCGGTACCTTTATGTTTTGATACACTAAGAAAATAATAATATTAATGTTTCATTTAATAAGTATTAATTGTTTGAGAGAATAAAAATATTTTTATTTTATGTTATTATATTATATATTATTTAACAGTTCGGATTGTATGCAACCTTCTTTATCATAGGCATCTTGTCTGGCAATGGCTAAATATGGTTAACTGGTATCCCGCGGTAAAATAAATAAACCACAAATTGGAAGCACAGGGACTTCTGCTGGTCAGTACCTAAAATAATCCTAGGGCACGCCGTAGTAACGGCGCGGCGGTAAGACCCATCATGGGGGACTGGCTAGAGAGGCCACACGGTAGCCTCTCGTACCGGCTGACGCAGGTGATCACCGGGCATGGATGCTTTGGGGATTACCTGCATCGGATCCGGAAGGAGCCAACGTCCGAGTGCCATCGCTGTGATGCGAGCGAGGACTCGGGGCTGCACACGCTGACCGAGTGCCCAGCGTGGGAGACGCCAAGGCGGGTCCTAGTGGCGGCCCTAGGAGTGCGAGTTTTCTCGCTCGCCGCATTGCTCACGGCGATGGTACGGTGCGCGAACGCTTAGGCTGCCGGCGCCTCCTTCTGTGAGCAAGTAATGCTCGAGAAGGAGACGGCGGAACGAGTTCGGAGAAGACTCCGGACCCGCACAGCCCGCGACGAGCGGAGGCGACTCGGACGTCGGAGGTCGCAGAATGACCTCCGTCCTCCTTGAGCGCGGGCCTGGGGGTGACGGGTGGAGCCGCCTGTCACTCTAGCAGAAGCAGGCCGCGGCGGCGGCGCAAAATGCGCCTCCCCATACCCGGGGGCTAGTTGGGGACACCGTGGTCCCTACACCCGACGGGGATCATCTCGAAGAGATGGCCCCCGGTCTGCCGGAGTGCGAGGGATATGTTGGCTTCAACCTTACCTCCGGCAAATGAAGATCCAAAGACAGCGTGCGTTTCAGTCGGTTCGAGTCCGACATAACCTTCCCAACCGGCTCCGGTGGGGGGTATCCGTGGGGATTTTTCGCACGATAAAAAAAAAAAAAAAAAAAGTACCTAAAATAATGCTGCAGCAGTATACTCCTCTCATACGAGCGCTAAACACTGTTATTGATATATAACAAGGTTTAGAGATATAACGTGTTATTGATATTTTTAATGATCAATGCTAGCTAAGCGGGTTTGCAGTATCCACGACGATACGTGGAATCAGTGACTTCACAGACACCATGGCTTCGAGGTCGTCATAAAAGTAGATTGGAAGCGAGCGTGCTGCATGAAGCTTGCTGAAGAAACTTGAGAACCAATTTACCTGGTGCCTTTATCTTTAACAGTACGAAGTGTATCCATTTTACGTACTTATGTATCCAACCCTGGAGCTGGAGGTAAGGCCTAATCCGGCCCTGGCTAAATTTGATTTCCTGGTATTCGGCGGTAACTTAATTAATGTACAAATTTTGGAATCACTTGCTTCCAATTTAAGGTTATGGTAAAGAGGTGGAGAAAGTTTAATGACCCAGTGGCTAAAACAACACTGCTACAGTATGTTCCTGTTTTTCGAACACTAAACACTTTAAACAATGTCTCACGTGTTATTGATATTATTGTATATACAGTAACGGAATTTGAAAGGGTGACGCTACGAGGTTGGTTGTAACTGGCAAAAAGATATTTTTAAATTTCTATTTCAATAATTGTGAAGTTTAAGAAATTGTACAAAAGTGAATGATATCTACATTGTTGCGTTGACTTCATACTGTATTAACGATGTGTATGAAGAAAATCATAAGTAAACTAATTGATAAAAAAGTCAAGTGTACATTCAGCATATATTGAGAAGTAGCCCCAATGAGAATTAGCTCTAATGAGAAGTAGCCCCAATGAGAAGTAGCTCTAATGAGAAGTAGCCTCAATGAGAAGTAGCCTAAGTGAGAAGTAGCCCAGAAGAGAAGTAGCCCAAGAGAGAAGTAGCCCTAATCAGAAGTATATGAGAAGTTGCCATAATGAGAAGTAGTCCATTGGCGAGTCGGTTGCCATAAGGAGAATTAGCCCTAATCCGCCTAAACCATCTAAATTCACGAGATATGATATTCTTAGCCCGCTGATTTGTATTTTTGCCTAGTCGCAATGGTAACTAAATCGGTTTACATTTTATTTTTCTTCCGACTAATACAAAAATACAAAATTTGGACACAAATAAACTGATCACCGTACAGGCGTTCCATAAGTCCCTCACCCGCACCCCTCGAGAGCGCCCTGCGGGTGCGCAGGTAATTTTCTGGGGCCTATATAAGCGGGAGGCACTTTAAAATTTATTCATTACGTGCTCTGCGTTTGACGAGCCAAGTAACTTTTTGTGAGCTTATTCTAGAAGATTGAAATTGAAAATTCATCGTAGAAATGGTTTCCCCCAAGGTATTTAATTAATTTCTGTACATTAGAATAGTATAGAACTTATTAGAAATATATCTTGTAAATATGTCTCTATAGAATCATATCTTGTAAGTATCTTATTTGAAATTATTAAATCGATTTTATTATTTTTCAGAAGCAAGAACAAGCTGCCCAAGGCGCTGCGCGGAAGGACAGGCCTCGTCGTGGGAGGCCAACCGGCCAGAATAGAACGCCCTTATCAAGCGTTAGTTATCTCATGAGTACAATGTGATAGAAGTTTCTCATCATTCATAAAGAGCTGCTATTTAATTGTATCTTCTGTTTGCAGGAGGAGAAGCGTGCGCGTAACGCGCAATATGAGCGAGAGCGTCGGGAGGAGACGGCTGCGGCGATGAACGAACTAGCCGATGCTGTCGGCGGCGACCGTAATGTAAGATGACCCATTATTCTATACGTGGAAAATTTGTGGAAAAATATGTAGTTCAAGAAATCTAATATATTTTTGTCATATTGCAGATGAGTAATCAAGATTTGCTAATTGCTGTACTCCAATTTATTAGCGAGAAGATCGGAGAAGCCAGCATAGAAGACCTTGAACATCAAAATAACATTATGGAGGCACAAGGTAAATATCAATTGTATTTCATATAGTTTTGCATCACACAATACTGATCAGAACGTTTAATTAACCATCATTCTTTTATTAGTCTCACAGTTGTCGCAGCAGCTCGCGCTTCAGGGCGAGACGATAGAGGAACCGATACCGCCCGAAGCATTGGACGCTCTACAACTAAGTAAGAACACTTTTCTAAGTAATTCGCATGAAATATTTGTTATAAAAAATTGGCATCTTATTCTAACTTGCTATCTACTTTTTCAGCTCCAGAGAATATGAGACTAATTTGGTCTGTAATAGATCAAATTAGAGAAGAACACGAGGCCTCAGGAGGTAAATGCTATCTCTTACGCATGCATTCTCATGTTGACATAATATGTGTAGTACATTTTAGTAACACTGTTTTTGTGTCATTTACAGAATCCACAGTTGATGCGCTGCGCTGTGCTGATCGAAGTGCGATTGTGCAGGACAAGTAAACAGGTTTGCCAACAATTTCAAATTCTATATTCTCCGCTTACATGAGTATTCAGTACGAATATAATTGAATAATGTTAAAAATTTCTCTTTTCAGCAAATGCGCTTGTTATCTGCAAAAGGCTTTTTTAAAGCCGCCTTTATCATGTACGTAAGATATTGTTCCATTTAATCAATTCTTACGAATATGGTGAACTTGGCTAAAGCCTATACATCTCTACAAGGCAGTGGTGCGCAAGAACTATATATCCCACCAAAACATAAATGTAAAAAAAGGAGAGCCAAGTTCAATACAAAATTTATTCTCTGCTGTGGGCTTCGCCGCTAAAAGAATGGAGATCAGAGATTGAGTGCCAAGTTCTATGCAAAATCCAAATATGTAGTCTAAGGGCTGACTTGGCTGGTTTTCCTATACGAATTATATAGCCTTCGCATGTTCTAAACCTGTTACCTTTCGGTTCTTATTTCTATATTCCGAAAATTTAGCTTGCTGGTAGAAACTACCCATCTAACATAAGGCTCTTCCATGACTGTGTAAAAGTAGGTACTTAGTAATAATTCGTATGGGAAAACCAGCCAAGTCAGCCCTTAGACTACATATTTGGATTTTGCATAGAACTTGGCACTCAATCTCTGATCTCCATTCTTTTAGCGGCGAAGCCCACAGCAGAGAATAAATTTTGTATTGAACTTGGCTCTCCTTTTTTTACATTTATGTTTTGGTGGGATATCCTTACTTTTTGTAGGTAAGTACATATCCTCGTAACGCCGTGAGTCCTGTTAAAAGGACAATTCAAAACTAAAAGTTGACTTGATAAGTATAAAACAATTGCATTGCCAAGCCCACAGCAAAGAATAATTTTTGTATTGAACTTGGCTCTCCTTTTTTACATTTATGTTTTTGGTGGGATAATAGATTACAATATCTAATGCCGCCGTTCCAACCCGCCGGGCAAACCTGGCGAGCAGGCGGGTATGGTATGTAGAGGCCTTAATGATGCATTAATATTTTTTGTAATAAATCAATAAAATTAAAAGTAGACTTTATAAATATAAAACAATTGAATGAGTTACTGTATTTTCTTACGTTTACGGGGTATAATTTCCTTCTCAGTGTTATTTCTTATATTTTCTTGTACCTTTGAAATATTTGAGTGAATTGCCCATCTTCCATCGGGAGGCATTGGAATAATTTGGTGTAAGGTGAGAGTGTCACCCACCCGTAATTCTATTGTACGGCTCATTGTACAATACCTATACACCTACCTACGTAATAAAAAGATAAAATTATTTGCTACTATCAACAAGTTCTCAAACTCTTAAGTTAAGTAGTTATATACACCTACTTACTTTTAACTATACTTAACTTACCTATTTACTTAAAAATACAATTGCTTAAAAAAATAAAAATAAACTATTTGCCTATACTATAATACTATACGTACGTACCTACTTAATAAAGAAATTGTAATAATAATATTACTACAATTATATATTTACTTTATTACTACAAACTTCACTAAAGGAAACTTAAGGAAAAATTTCGCAGCCTAAATCGCAACCTTATAGGTCAGATATTGAGAGACAACCGGACAGCAAGACGGCGCTCGCGCTTATGAGCGCGGCTGCCGCTCGTTCGGCGACGACGGACGGTTCGATTTGGGTGTCACAGCGCATGCGCGAACCCCGGTTTGCGCATGCGCTGTGACGCTCCGGCGTCACTTGACAAGCGCGCGTCGTGTATATACTGAAAATCTAAATAAATGCGTATTATTTTATCATTATTTATGAGTAGGTAATGATTTTACACTATTGATGTGATTTTACACTATTGATGTGCGCTAAATATAAAAATAATAATATTAATCCCAGTTAATAACGTAGGTACCTACCCTATAAGTAATATTAGGTATTTATGTTAAGCGTTCATAATCACTACATAGTATAAAATAAAGTCGCGTTTTCTGTCCCTATTTTTCTTGTCCCTTTGTATGCTTAAATCTTTAGAACTACGCAACGGATTTTGATGCGGTTTGTTTCAATAGATAGAATGGTTAAAGAGGAAGGTTTATATGTATATAACATCATGCTACGACTAACAGGTGCGGAGCAGGAATGAAAAATGTTGTTGTCAGCTAGTAGGATCTAATTATCTAAAATTGCCAGTTTTTTCGTTTATTCCCTTGTATTCATCTAATTACCTATCTGCATACCAAATTTTAACTCTCTAGGTCATCTGGAACTGGGTTAGAGTTTTGGTCTCCTTCAAGTAATATTAGGTATTTATGTTAAGCGTTCATAATGGAATCTAATTATTTAAAAATTGCCAGTTTTTTATTTATTCCTTTGTATTCATCTAATTACCTAGCTGCATACCTAATTTTAACTCTCCAGGTCATCTGGAACTGGGTTAGAGTTTTGGTCTCCTTAAGTAATATTAGGTATTTATGTTAAGCGTTCATAATAGAATCTAATTATTTAAAAATTGCCAGTTTTTTATTTTTTCCTTTGTATTCATCTAATTACCTATCTGCATACCAAATTTTAACTCTCTAGGTCATCTGGAACTGGGTTAGAGTTTTGGTCTCCTTTAAGTAATATTAGGGAAATTTATGTTAAGCGTTCATAATAGCAACTAATTATTTAAAAATTGCCAGTTTTTTATTTTTTCCTTTCTATTCATCTAATTACCTATCTGCATGCCAAATTTTAACTCTCTAGGTCATCTGGAACTGGGATATAGTTTTGGTCTATAGGTCAGTCAGTGATAAAAATGAGGAATTTTGGACATTAATATTTAAATAACCGTTTGAGATAAGTTTATGAAAATTAGAACACATATGTATCTCGCAAGTCTCAATATATGAGCCAAATTTGATACGTTTATGTTAAATAGTTTTTGATTTATGAGGGGGTCAAAAGTGGCTCCAAATGGTTCGTGTAATATTACACACGGTGCGGCTCGCCAGTTCTGTTTCTAGAACTTGGCTTGACACGCTCCCGCGTGTCTAGATCTACTACGGGACATTTCACAAAATTCATATCGTTTACTTTTTAAATTTCGTAGCGTTATTAGGTTGAAATATATGTGTTACTCTATCCTTCACATGTGCCATAAACACAACGTATAATTATGTGACATTATCAAGAAGAGTCTTAATTTTGTATACAACATATGATACATATATACTATAGTAAATGAAATTTTATATCAAATACTAGCCTATGTCCGCGGCTCCGCCCGCGTGGCTGTTGGTTATCGCGACCTACACGCCATCTGTGCAAATTACATTTTATATTACTAATCATAACTCTGGTTTGGACCAAATCCCTTCAAATAAAAAAACTGCATCGGAATCCGTTTAGTAGTTTTTGCGTCCATCGCGTACAAACAAACTTTTTACAATTATATAACGGTATAGATAGATAGATGAAATTGGACTCTTATTTGGAATAAGAGTCCTTTCTGCTCTTAACATCTACAGTTATATCATATCGAAAAATGAAGCAATGAATTGCAATAATATTAGACGATTAAACGAACTTGCAAGTGAAGTTCTATCATTATTATATGAATAGCTATATGAAACAAATATGAACTTTTAAATGCAGGTATAGCTAGATATTTATGTAGTAGTACATTTATAATATATTATTGTGTATTACATTATTTATTACTAAAGGAGCAAATCAACTTAATGTTGCAAATATCAATTTACTTTCTCTTTTGGAATAGACAGTTGAAAATATCGGAGACGTGTGTTTGTCGTTTGTTATTGTATTCGCATTATAACAAAAAAGGTAGTAAAACTATCATTAGCTTATCTGCGATCGCCGAAAGTGCATGCGGGCGGTGTTCCACAGCGCACTGTAGACAATGGCGTCCGTTTTTACTTCCAGGTAGTGAAGGTAAGGTGGTCATTGTTTCAACCTTTAGAACAAAATACAACATTATTATCAAAAGCGTAAAAGAAAAAGAATCTTAATGATAGTAAACTTATGAATGACATCGGTAAGGTCTTATGTTTTAGAAACCAACAGGTACGAACCGTATGCAACTCTGTTTCTTAGTTCAAAGTTAATAAGTATATTTAACTTCACGTAATTTTAGTGCACGGTGATGATTTTTGTTATTATCATTGAAATAAAAACAGTACAATGAATTCTCCTTGAATGCTAGTAAGAAACATGGGTGGCGATCCCAGCGGCTACGACACCTACGCCGTAGAGCTACTACGGCGTAGGCTTCAGAAGCGGAACATTAACGCTGAACGCCGATGTCATTCAATCTACGTTTATATCTTATTTGCGAGGGTTAAGCTTTAGTTATAGTCTTTTTTGCAGGAATATAATTAATATATTACCCTTTTAATCCAGAAATGTTGACATTTGACCGGGTTACAACAATTTTTTTTTGGATGAACTGTAAATATCTGTGTGCCTATTGGCAAAGGCCTACTCCAATGCTTGCAGAAATATGATGTGAGTTATATTAGTTTTGGTTGCTATTAAGAGCGTAAAGTAAAAAAAGGGATACTGTTAGTATTTTAACAGTACAAAGTGTGGTTTGTAAGAGTCAATCTGTTGTAATGTACATTATGCAGGATTACAGTATCAACGTTGATATGTGAGAACGTTGTATAATGCACTTGCGAGAAGTAGTTCAGGAAACGAGCACATTTATCTGGAGTCTACTTGCTTATAAATATTTCAAAACAAATTTACCAGGTATCTTTATATTTAAGAGTACGGATTGTATACATTTTATCCACTTATGTATCTGTCTGAACGCACTAACTAAATATGGTTCTCTGGTATCCTGCCGTAAATTAAATAATCCACAAATATTGGAAGCACTTGTTTCCAACATGAGGCTGTGGTGCCGAGGTGGAGAAAGTTTTATGTGCCAGTGTCTAATACAACGCTGCAATATGTTACAGTTATAGGAGCGCTAAACACTTTAAACAATGTCTCGAGTGTTATTGATATTTTTGTATATACACTAACGGAATTCGAAAGATGACGTTACAAGGTTTGTTGTAACTGATAAAAAAGATTGCTTTATTTTTTATTTTACTTATTGGAAAGTCTAAGGAATTTTACAAGAGTGATAACTACATTGTCGCAATGGCTTCATACTGTAATAGTGATGTGTATACAAATAAACATTATGTGTAAACTGATTGATAAATTACAGGTAATTGGCTAAAGTTAAGTATATTTTTGAGAGGAGAACATTAAACATAATTTTAATTCAAAAGATATGATTCCATTCTTAGTCCACTAATTTGTATTTTTGTCTAACCACAATGATAACTAAATCAGTCTATCGACATTTTATTTTCCTACGTTTCAGGATTAAGTGCTCCAAACGTAAATAAATACAAAACATATTGAACACAAAGAAACAGATCACCGCATAGTCGTTCCATAAGTCCCTTACCCGCACCCCTCGAGTGCTCCCTGCGTGTGCGCAGGTACCTTTCTAGGGCCTATATAAGCGGGATTCACTTTAAAATTTATTCATAACGTACTTTGCGTTTGACGAGTCAAGTCGTTTTTCGTGAACTCAATCTAAAAGAAAATGGTTTCCCACAAGGTATTCATTCAATTTCTGTACATTGTTTTATTTTATTTTACCGTGTTGTTGGTATCTGTACAAAGTACCAACAACTAGTTCATTTGTTGAAAATTATTGAATCGATTTTATTCTCTTTCAGAAGCAAGAACAAGGTGCCAAAGGTGCTGCGCGGAAGGACAGGCCTCCTCGGGGGAGGCCGACCGGCCAGAACAGGAAGCCCTTGTCACGCGTTAGTAATCTGATGAAGTACAAATATGATGGAAGTTTCTCATCATCCGTGAAGAGCTGCTATTTAATTGAATTTCTGTTTGCAGGAGGAGAAGCGTGCGCGTAACGCTCAGTACGAGCGGGAGCGCCGGGAGGAGACGGCTGCGGCGATGGCAGAATTAGCCGATGCTGTCGGCGGCGACCGTAACGTAAGATGATACAATATTTAATATGAGGGACGTTTAATTGTGGAAAATCTGGACGTCAAGAAATATTTATTATATTTTTGCTATATTGCAGATGAGCAACCAAGATGTGCTGGCTTCCGCGGTCAGCTATATCCAACAGAGGACCGGGGAAGGCAGTGCCAGCAACGCGGACTTGGTGCGGCGAAACGCCAGTTTGGAAGCAGAGAGTAAATATCAATTGTTTAAAATAGTTATCCACAATAATAGCGACTGCCGAAATCTTTAATTAACAATGACATTTTTAATAGTTTTACAGTTGTCGGAGCTCCTCGGGCTTGAGAGCGAGGCGGTTCAACGGTCGGTCGACCAGGTACCGGTTGAAGAACCGATATCGAACGAAGAACCGATACCAACCGAAGAACCCATACCGGTCGAAGAGCCGTTATTACCGCCAGAATTATTGGAGGAGCTACTACTAAGTAATAATACTTTCATAAATACGTCACATACTATTATTTCATAAAGAAGTTTTCATCTAATTCTAACTTGGTATTGTTTTTGCAGATGAATCGGAGATGAATGAGATTTGGGGAGCCTTGGAACCATTATTTGAAAATGTGCTACCTCCCTTAACTTAAGCGGACTTACGGCGGAGTACAGGTTTGCCAACCATTTCAATTAATATATTTTCCTTATAAATGTGCATTTAGTATTCATTCATCACATTACATTTCTTGCGAATACTGATTAATGTAGAAAAATCTTTTTTTCAGACATATCGCCCCAAACCTCACTCATCAAGGCTTGCATAAAGCCGCCTTTATCATGTACGTAAGACATTGTTCCATATAATCAATTCTTACGAATATGGTGAACTTGGCTAAAGTCTATACATCTCTACAAGGCAGTGGTGCAAGCACATATATGGCGACATTTCACGAGATTCACATCTTTAATTTTTTAAATATCGTTATGTGTTTTTTCTTAAACATGTGTCTATTCCTCATTAGATACTACGCGTGAGTGATACTTTTGTATACATTTTCATAGACTATATTCTATATCTGTGTTTATTATAATATAATATATTGTATGTTAATGTTTTTTATATCATAATTAGGGTTCGGTATACTTGGTGTATTTTATTGAAAACTTTTACGCCTATAGATTGTGCTTCAACATATTAAAATATATTTTCATGTCTAGATGTGTTTTAGACACTACACTGAAGATTCATGCCCATCGCCATGCATAATTATTTATCTTTCTGTTTCATTTTTGAATGGAAAAGAACAAAAGACTAACTATCTTCAGAGATAAGATCGCCATTAGGTTCTGTATTGTTTTCAAATCTTTAGTGTAAATATTTTTGGTGTACAATAGTTAGTGGATCGGTAGTAAGCTCCGAGAAAATATATTTGTATAAAACAAAGGTGGGATTAAATTAAAATTAGGCGTTGAAGAAATTTGTTAAAACCAGTAAGAACTACTTGTAAAGTTTTGTTTGGATATATAGTTCTAATAAAAACTGAACATGCAATTTATCAAAAATATCTGAATATTGGTATTTATGGGTAGTCATATAGTATTTATATACGGATTATTCCCAGTAGTCCCCTCTAGCTCTGTCCTCCGGGGTGACAGCTGGGAATCGTCTTCCCAGTTGTCACCGGGGTGACAATTTGTGCCGACTGTTCCCTTTGAAAGTTGGCTAGAGGGGACAAATGAGAAGTTTGTGTCTCAGTTGTCACGGGGGGGGGGGGGGACAATTGCAATTAAAAACAATCCATAAATATCCCGTTTTTTATTTCTATGTTACATATAATCAACAGAACGTCAAAATGCTTACAACATTAAAAAAATATTAACTATAAAGTAAGTAAATAAAAATCTCAAAAAGTTATATTAAAATAACAACATTATGTATCTAAGTACCTATTGTGAATAGCACAAATATCGTGCCACTGGTGTACACTGTACTGTTATACTGTTATGCTGTACTGTTGGACATTTTTTGGAAACAATTAGACATTAAGTGTATGTCTATAGTATAATACATAATAAGTCGTTTTTGTGATTATCTGTGATTTTACGATTAATATTATTTAAAGTTAATAATCTGTGTTAAACCTGTTACAGGAAACATAAAGTTGATATTTTAATATAACTTTTATGTACTTGGGGTGAATAGGAATCCAAGGGTGAATAGAAATAAAATGGTCATTGGAATATTTTAAATAAATTCTTTTACAAAATTTTAACTAAGCCCAATAACAGATATTTCATGATTCTGTTATTACAATGAACTATACTTTGTAAAATATTGTAATGAGAACGGAATATACGTAGCATACAAGGTGTCGGCACTCGTACTGATGAGAATGAGTGGAGTGGATCAGTGGAAGTTCATATCAAACAAGATGTTAGCGCGTGTATCTTATGCCTATAGCATGGCCCAAGAGCCAAAAGCGGCGGGTCTTCTTACAAAATCCAAAAACATGTTCAGGGCGTTGTTGGATTGAATGTAGGATTTTATTTACTCAATATTATTTAGGATCAAGTATATTAAAATATAAATGTTATTATAATATCAAAATACTTAAGCAATAAGATTAAATTCTAATTATTTTTTTCTTATATTAATTTCAATTTTAAAATAAGGAATATTCAAAATGTGGATAGTTCATAGTATGTGGTCACGACGATTCATCGCCTATTACTAATTAGATCGGTATGCCCATAGAGTATGACATTGACAGCTACTACATTCAAGAATAGAAAATTCAAGACTTCATGTGCGGGATTTCACTGACAGCTGTCATAGGACCCAAGCTACATTTTACAAAGTATAGTCCAAATTTTCGCTTGAAAGAAAATAACTACAGGATTTAGCTGACCATTTCATTTCTATTCACCCTTCAATCTCTATCCACCCCGTTTTACCGTTAGTTAATATTTTTCTAATGTTGTAAGCATTTTGACATTTTGTTGATTCTATGTAACATAAGAATTGCAATTGTCCCCCCCCCCCCGTGACAACTGAGACATAAACTTCTCATTTGTCCCCTCTAGCCAACTTTCAAAGGGAACAGTCGGCACAAATTGTCACCCCGGTGACAACTGGGAAGACGATTCCCAGCTGTCACCCCGGAGGACAGAGCTAGAGGGGACTACTGGGAATAACGACTATGTACCTAAGTAATTGTGGCCGGACAAAAGATCACTTAATATGACAGATTATAGCATTTTTCAGTACACTTTTCGATATGACACAATTATATCTGTAATCATCATCATTCTCTGAACCTTTTCCCAACTCAGTGGGGGTCGGATTTCCAGTCTAACTGTGATGCGGCTGAACTTCGATATTCTCCATGAAGCGATTGCCATCTAACCTCCACAACCAATGGTCCAATGACCAATGGCGATATTGATTGAAGATGTTGAAGCTCTATCTCTGTATGAAATTTAATCATAATCAATTTAGTAATTTAGAAAGGTAGCAGATTCACACAGATACTTTCGCAATTATAATCATACTGTATTTAGAGAAGTTACCTGTAACTGAAAGTTCTATGTTTTTAGGTGAAAAGGAATGAAGAAAATCAGAAAACGCACCCATTCAAATTCAGAAGATGTTTTCGATTTTTTTTTTATTTTATTTTTTTACTTCACTTATTGTTGTAGCGATAACACAACAACACATAAATTAATTTAGTAAACACAAACATTAGTGTAGTTAAGTGACGTATAATAACCTTATTAGGTAATATCGTTATTTGGTCGAACGTACGTACTTAACGTAATTTACTAAATCGAACTAAATCGAACAAATAAGATCAAAGGTTGCTCAAATCGGCACTGTCTCAATATTATAGTGAACAAGCTGAGCGGAGAATTTTAATCCATAAGAACGACTCCCGAGGTAAAACGTGTCTATATCATATTCCAAGAATCAAAGAATCAAAGAATCAAAGAATCAATTTCATTTATTCAATTTAGGCACATAAAGAGCACTTATGAATGTCAAAGTTTTACAATAATTATGTACCTACATTTGTCAAAAATATTATAATTCATAATAAATTAGGATACTTAGTAAATAAATCATTGGAAAATGATTCTTTCGCTGGTTCGGTAGTTAAATCTCCTGAGAAGAGACCAGCAAGAAACTCAGGTAGATTATCGTCTATACCTAGTTTCAATTTTCAGTGTGATTGAAACATACAAATATTTTCGTAAACTTTCACATTTGTAATATTAGCAGGATAGGAAGTAGAACTACGTACAGCATAACAAATGAATGATAGAAGCAATCTCCCCAATAACCCGATCTCACAGCGCATCACGAGTGCCTGGACGCTGCACTATGGGACCAAACAGCATTTTCCATCTCATAAATGGTTTTGACGAAAGTCGTAAATCCATAGATCCTTTCATGGTTTTATACTCTCAAAGGATAGAACTTGTAAAATAATTACACAAAAAATTTAATTGCTTAGGTCTACGTTTATAAATTGAACCTCAAACATTGGGCATAAATATTTTCATGAAAATTAAATTACCGTTAAGGAAGTTTAACACAAAATTATTCGGAAGTTTTCCAAGGAAGCATATTAGTTTTATACATCATTAGATAGCTTAGAATGTACACTTTGCAAATACGTTCAGCTTTTCTAAAAAAAAGGATCACTTTTATTTTTTTTTATTTTTTTTAGTGAAGTAGAGAAAAAATCGATTTTGTTTCTTTCAATTGGAGTTTGCTATTTTACCGAAAGCAGCCGGTGTTAAGTTAATCACTCTAATAATGACCTTACCTATTCAGTAATACGAGGAATAAAAAAACAGGTGCGCGTTTTTTGCGCCAGAGGTGATTTAGAAGCAATATGTCAATCGGGGGAAAAAATCCCAAAATATACAGTTTTTCCTTTTTGCTATGAAATATTAAATTCAATTATTATATTTTGATGTAAGCATACAAAAACAAATAAATAGACTACAAGACTGTTCCCTTGGCACTTTTGTTACGCACCTTACCTTACGTACCTTAACCACAAGTATGATAAACTATATTACTACGGAAGTTCTATTTATCTGTTGTGGTAATTTATTACAATCGGTACTGATTTCACTATTTCGATGAGAACTATCATAATCAATTGTCCCACGGTTTTTGCACAAGGCACCAATATATTGGTCCTTTATATATCCGTGTTTTCATCATACAGTTCATCAAAATGTTCAGATACTTCGTTTCAATATCAATTAACAGACAAAAAACATACAGTATCTAACAATGAGTGAATTCGTTTGTTTTCGACGCGATATTTGTGATCAAATAATAAAAGGAAAAAGTACTTCAGACCTCAGACAATATTTTTTGAACAACTTTCAATTATCAGAAACTGACGTTAACAAAGCAGAAAGCCCAAAGAAAGTCAGACAGGTTTGAGAGTCTATACTCAAATTGGTTAAACGGTGAGTTTAAAGTACCATTGAATTCTTGCAGTACCTCAACATCGGAAAATTCTGACTTGAATACTTCTGGTGATCGTGGCAGACCAACAAAACCATATGATGAGTGTTCGGAAAATACAAAAAAACGAAAAATATGGAACTTGTCCAGGAGTATGGAATGGGACATGTCCGTAACGCTTATGTGCAAGGTTTACGATCTGTGGGTGAAAATGACGAAGCGTCCATTGTGGCTATTATCAGAAATAAGGAAAAAGAAGAAAAACAAGTAATTTTACAAAACATAATCAATCCAGAGAATGCCCTTTCTTTTACAAAAGAAGAGGCATTGAGTATGTGTGTTGAAACAGATCTAACCAAAGCCCAATATGCATACCTAAGAAAAAGGCTCGTTGATAAGAATTTAAGTTCTGTTTTGCCTTCGTATCAAATACTAAGTGAAGCAAAAAAGGCTTGCTATCCGCCTGCATCTAGCATAACGGTGACAAATATAAGCGCAAAAATAAATCTGCAAGACCTCTTAGACCATACAGTCTGCCGTATTATAAAGACAAAGTCAGGATCAATAAACCACAATCGTCTGAAGCTGTTCACTAAATGGGGATGTGATGGATCCTCTGGGCAAAGTGAGTATAAGCAAACTCTACCGGAAGAAAATGAACAAATATCGGATGTTAATTTGTTTATAGTGTCCCTTGTACCACTGCGACTAGTAGAAGAAGAAACTTCTGCAGTTATATGGCAGAACACTACATGCTCATCTGTTAGATATTGCAGACCAATTTCATTAGAATTTGCAAAAGAAACACCCGAAAAAACTACATCGGTTGTCAGTGAAATTGAGGCCAAAATTAATCAATTGATTTCAACTCTTGTGGCAATAGACGACAAAGTCATCGAAGTCAAACATGAACTGTTTATGACAATGATTGATGGGAAAGTTGCTCAAGTGTTAACGAACACAGCATCCAGTGCTACCTGCACTGTTTGTGGAGCAACCCCCAGACAAATGAATGATCTTTTAAAAGTTACAACAAGAGTTGAAAATGAAGATGCATTTAAATATGGATTATCGACACTACACGCATGGATAAGATTTATGGAGACAATTCTCCATATTTCTTACAATTTGGGTTTTGAGAAGTGGTCTGCAACAACTCCAGAAAACAAGCAACTTAAAGAAAACAAGAAAAAATATGTCCAAAAACGTTTTCGAGAAGTGCTTGGTTTGCACATTGATAAACCACGTCAAGGTTCCGGTAATAGCAATGACGGTAATACGGCAAGGAGATTTTTCCAAAACTACCAATGTTCTGCAGGGATAAGCGGAATAGATGAAGAATTAATTAAGAGATTATATGTGATTCTTCAAACCATGTCATCGGGATTCCCTATAAACGCAGAAAAATTCGGCCAGTACACATTGATAACCGCGCAATTGTATGTAAGCAAATATAACTGGTACTACATGCCATCTTCGGTCCATAAAGTACTTATACATGGTGCTAAAATAATAGAGCATTATGCCGTTTTGCCTATAGGACAATTATCCGAAGATGCCCAGGAAGCCCGAAATAAAGATTACAAGAAATATAGGTTACATCATGCTAGGAAGTGTTCTAGATCAGCAACAAACGAAGACGTTTTGCATATTTTGTTATATACATCTGATCCATATATATCTAGTTTAAATAAACCCAGTTTTTTAATATCCAAAGAATTATTTGACGAAGCTAAAGAATTGTTGGAAATTGAAAGTAATGAACAGGATACCTAAGCGCTAATTTGTTTTTAATTTTTATAATGTAATTTTTAGTAATAATAATAATAATAATAATTTAGTTTTAAGCTTATTTTAAGTAAAAGTGTAACATTTAATGCTATTTGATTCAAATATTATAATTTATGTATGTAATTTCGTATAACTTTATTTTTGACATTTTTTTACGAAAAATATATAATTCTTAAAATGATGATGTTTACTTTTTTTTATTGCCTAGATATTCATTAATACGTGAAAAAAAATTCAAGGAGAAACAACTCAAAACAACAGAGTTATCGATTTTTGAGATGAAAAATGCCGATTCGTCCCATAGTGCGCTGCCCCGATTGGTTGGTACAGGGTTTTCGGTTGAAATGCCTGGTGGAACGTGTAAATAATTCCACCAAGGGTGTGTTTGCACAACAGGGCGTGATAAAGACGAGACTAAAATACAAGATAACTAGACCGCTTTCAAGTCAACTACGGACAATCAACTGACACTGACCTGGGTTCCACCTCGTGATGGATTCAGCTGCAGGCGTGGATGTTGGACGCACGTGTCGACCAGCCGGTGACTTTTCAAGCAGCGTCTTGGTCTTCAATAAAGTCTTGCTTGCGTGTCCAAAGGACTTTTAAAAAGGATTACACACGAAATTCAGCACTTCAGATATTCAACATCCTTTCGGTGCAGCGGCGTGAAGAAGAGAGCGAAAAAGTGCGTGTCTGCAGCGCCACATTTGGTGTAAACAAATCAATGCAGAAACAATCCGCACTGGACACAAAAGCGGTACATTCTATCTAATAGATTTCTTTTAAGTTAATAGGTATTAATTACCTTTTATTTATATTTTAATTATCAAAAGGAACATAGGCGCTCCACCAATGCCTTCCCTCGCAGTGAAATCATGTACCTTTTCTTACGACACCCTTCGGATCAGTCGTCATCATCGTGGTCAGCATACTTTCTAATAATTATACTCGTTTTAGTTAGTACTTTTATATTTTGATAATGCACGTAGTATGTGTATATAGGTATAGAAACGTGTTTGGGCTGTCTTTCAAGGGTAGCACTACGTACTACGATGGTGGATGAGCTCGAAACCACCAATCATAGATTATATCAAAACAATCAGCGCGCAGCAGCAGCATCTCTTCTCTCGCGACTTAGGTCTAAGATCCGTGCCGATAGGTATATTTGTGTCTGTCACCATCTATTCTTACGTCAATTTAATAATACGCGAGGGTATACACGTCACGCTTGAATTATTTATTTGCTACTTTTTAAAGGTATTTTTGTATCGGGAGATTTTTATTTTATTTTTTTAATTTAGTTTTAATTTTTTGAATTAATATCCTAGTCAAGCCCTTTCATTTTATACCCATACCCAATGAATATAAAATGGTAATTCGCCATTTTGCGGTGGCAACCATTTTGTATTTGTTTGTCATAATATATCGTATTCTACCAGTCAAGCCCTTTTATTTGACACCCATATTGAGGAACTAGTGAAAAAATATATAATCAGCCATTTTGTGGCAGCGGCCATCTGGGATTGATTTTAACCAAATATAGTTAAAAACAAAAAAAAACTAGATCGAAATCGGTTCATCCATTCGGGTGCTGCGATGACACTCACAGACACATGAAACTTATAACAGCCCGTTGTATTTACGTCGGGGTTAAAAACACACTTCGGTCGAGACGAAGAAGTACTTTATGTTAAAGCATTACGAAAAAGTCATACAAGAATACAATAAAAACGCTAAGCTTCTCCTTTTAAAGGAAATTAAAATATGTATATTATTGACGGGGTTCACGTATACACTCACTTACCCACGGCTTAACATTCCTAACGATAGCAATAAATAGTCTGGTAAATTTAGAACAATAATAGAGCTTAAATGGAATCGAGAAGTCTTTGAATAGTTTTTTATGATATTTTCAAGAAATTTGTATTTTTAAACAATGACTTTGTAATCGTCACCTCAATGGCAGGTAGTTGGGGTTCCACAAGTATAATGCGGGCAGACGTACGGGTGGTAAATGAGACGCCAAGCACAGTAATTGTAACTGATATGAAACATCTGAAGTGTAAAAAATTATTAATGAATAGTCCCTTTTTTAGTTCAGTATTTCGGATTACAATATGTATAATGAAATTTTAAATTCTATTTCCACTACACCCTTCCAAATAATATTATAATTGCCAACTCTGCTATGACCAATGTGTTTGAATGTTTGTGTTTTTCGTTATGTGCATATATGGCCAAGCAAATGAACAGTTTGGGTTTCATCCTGGTTTTTAGACTAACCTCCAGCAGGCTAGATTTCCGAACATGTCGTCCACCACTTGAATCTGAGACAGTCGACCCGTATGTTTCTACTAGATATTGAGAAAGCTTTTGACATCGTATGGCACGAAGGGCTATGCTAGAATCATCATGCATCTACATGCTGGAATCAACCTTGATCTTGTTAAAATCATCCAGTGCTATCTCCTGGGACGTTCCTTATATGTGAATATCAGAGGTTCTGACTATCAGAGACGCCAGCGGGGATGGTTTGAGGTAAGGCTCAAACCATCGCCACTGGCGTCTCTCAGGGTTCAATTTTGGCCCCTTACTTAATTGTCTTATATATAAACGACATCCCAACACAGCGCCGTACCAATCTTGCTTGTTTTGCCAATGACACAGCATCATTCACATCATCTGAGGACCTGGATGTGGGGTAGATAGATTTAAGCTGTCACTGGACCTCTTGTAAAATTATTTTACAAGATGGAAGCTGAAATTCAACGGGAACTTAAGACTAAAGCCGTTACGTTTACTCGCCACAGGCATCCTTCCGATAGGCATCGCTCTATTGACGGCCTTATTATCCCGTAGAAGAAGTCAGTACGTTAACTTGTTATATATTTTTAATTGGTCAACGCATGTATGTAAGCTACGAGACAAAGGTGCTACTAGGGTCGTTGGTCGAAATACTCAACCATAAGAGTTGCCTTAGTGCCTAAACCAAATTGAGAATATACTCGTATTCCGTCCTCGTAAAGCCTTGCCAACCTAAGGTTATCCAGCTTGGAGTAACACCTGCAATGCACCTGCTGCTTTATAAATTTGCTAATTTTGTATTAAATATCGAGTGTTCTATTTATTGTAAAAAATAATTATTAATGTGATTTATTGTGTAAATATTGTGAATATGAATGCAAATGTCTCAGTGTATAAAGTAACACGCCATTACTATTTTATATTTCAAAGTTTCTAGAAAGTAATAGGTACCGAAACAAAAATAAAACATGTAACAAACTTTAAAAGGTAATGTGCCTGTAAATGGCTTCTACTGAAATGAACTTCTTATCTGTGTAGAGATATGTAAGTGTATTTTTTTATGTAAATAAAGATATTGAAAAAAGGTGTTAATAACTGCTTTTAATAGTTTTTATTCTTGAATTGGATTTTATTTTGTATTTACGTACGAACTTTTTAATTCCAAATGGCACCCAAAAGTAGCAGTAAAGCTTGGGACCACTTTATAGATAAAGGGGAAAGTATGGCCGAATGCAAAATTTGCAAGATTAAATTAGGTTTTATAAGCCATTGGTTGTGGAGGTCAGATGGCAGTCGCTTCACGGAAAATATCGAAGTTCAGCCGCATCACAGTTAGACTGGAAAGCCGACCCCAACTGATTGGGAAAAAGGTTCAGGGAATGATGAAATAAATATATATATATATATATATATATATATATATATATATATATATATATATATATATATATATATATATATATATATATATATATATATATATATATAATATATATATATATATAAAAGGAATGCTGTCAAGCTTAAGTCTGATATTGATCAGCTAATTATGTACCTCTTTATTATGGACTTCCAACCATTCCGTATCTGGGAAGACAAAGGGTTTCGGTAGTTGCTGCAATCTGCCTTCAATTTTTATACTATCCCCATCGTGGAATTTGGTTTCAAATAATGTTTTACTTAGCCGTTACGAAAGTTTATGGATAATAAAAATGTAAAAAATGAAGAATGAAGTAGATTCTAAACAGTTGACGTATGGACGTCTGGTACTAGTGACTCCTACATGGCCATTACTGGACATTACATTAATAAAGAAGAATGCGGTTTAAAATCCATTTAGATTGTGTTTTTCTGGGGAATTCATATACAAGTGCGAATTTAGCAAATTAAATGTTAAGTGTCACTGAAAAATGGCAAATTACACAAACAAATATATTGGCTGTCACCAACAATGGCACCAATATAAAAAAAACCGTAGAAAAAGAATAAGAATGGAAGAACTTTGGTCGCTATTCTTATACACTAAATAAACTATATGCTACAGAGATTCCTCGAAATTAGAGAAGGAATGATCAGTTCGCTGTCCAACTTAAGTGCTACTGCTATGACCCTTACTTCAGTAGACTGGGACATATGCGAGGGTGTTTGTGACTATATAAACTAACAAAAGTATCATTGCTGACTTACAATGATACTTTTATTAGGTTCACAGTTGTCGGAGTTCCGTGCGATTTAAAGAGAGGCGGTTCGATGCTCGGTCGAACGGATACCGGTTAAAGAACCGAAAGTACCGGCAGAACTACTAGAGGAGTTGCCCCTAAGTATTAACGAGTTACGATTATGATTATGAGTATTTCGTATACTTTAATTTTTATAAAGAAGTTTCCATATTTTAACTTGGATTTTTTACAGGTGAAAAGGAAAATAAGCACTAGAATCAGAGTGTTCGAAGATACAACGATAAGAGACTATAGTATAAGTACAGGTTTACCAACAAGTTCATTGAATGTATTACATGTATGTATGTGTTTACACTTGCTTTAGTTTTGTTTTATTTTGTTTAGATCTTTAAGTTCAAAAACGATGTAAAAATTGTTTATGAATAAATGAATAATAATAATAATAATGTGAATGTTATTACTAAAGGAGTCATTCAACTTCATTTGCTACTCAAAATCTCTTTTGGAATAGACAGTTGAATATATCGGAGACGTGTGATACAGTTTGTCGTGTATTGTGTTTGTGTCCTTATTGTATTCGCATTACAACAAAAAGGGTAGTAAAACTATCATTAGCTTATCTGCGATTGCCGAAAGTATATGCGGGCGATGTTTTGCAGCGCACTGTAGACAATGGCGTCCGTTTTTACTTCCAGGTAGTGAAGGGTAGGTGGTCATTATTTCAATCTTAAGAACAAAATACAACATTATTATCAAAAGCGTAAAAGAAAAAGAATCTTAATGATAGTAAACTTATGAATGTGTACCTTATGACGAATGAAGGAAAGGTGGTCATTGTTTAAATTTTTAGAACAAGGTAGGAACTCATTATTAAAGAGTATAAGACGGCTTAAGAGAAAAATAAGAAGAACCGAAATAAACTTTCGAATATGTTCCTTATGACAATCATAAATATGTTTAATATTTGAAAACCTGCAAGGGTAACCAACAAGCACTAACTGTATCATACATTCGTAAGTTAACCAGTATATTTCACTATAGGTTTCAAAGAATTCTCCTTAAATGTTAATTAGAAACAGGGTGGCGGTTCCAATGGCTACAACATCTACGTTGTACAGCTGCTGCTACGGCGTAGGCAATTCATTCTAACTAGCATAATGTTCAATCTACGAATATATCTAATTTGGGAGGATTAACCTTCGGGTATTGTATTCTCTTATAGACATATGATTTTAGATACATTACTACACAGATACATTACTTTCGGTTCTTATTAAGAGCGGATATCGTCAGAGATACTGGCAATATACGCTGCACTTATCATAATTAATATTTATTTGCGTAAACAGGTATAAATTATTGAATTAAAGTGGTTCAAAGCTTATATAACTAATGTCATCCTTGTAATTCAACCGATTAAACACCTAAAACAATGTCTCGCGTATTATTGATATTTTTTTAAGATCAATAGCTTAGCTAGTAAGCGGGATTGTCGTATCCACGACGATATGTGAAACCACTGAGTTTAAGAACACCGTGGCCACGAGGTCGTCATATAATGCACTTGAGAGAAGTAGATTGGAAACTTGCTCTATCATCTGGAATCCCCATGAAGCTAAATATAATGCCATAGTGGAGAAACTTTAAAACCAATTAACCCGGTGCCTTTATCTTTAACAGTACCGAGTGTATCAATTTTACGATGTGTATAAAAATATTATATGTGAACTGATTGATAAAATAAGGCAAGAGTTAAGTCTATTTTTGAGAAAAAGACATTTAACATAATTTTAAAGCACGAGATATAATTTTATTCTTAGCCCGCTAATTTCAGTGTATCGACATTTTATTTTCCTTGCGTTTCAGGATTCCGTGGTCCAAACGTAGTCGTTTCATAAGTCCCTCACCTGCACCCTTCGGGAGTACCCTGCGTGGGCGCAGGTAAATTTCTTGGGCCTATATGGGAGGTACTTTAAAATTTATTCAGAACGTGCTCTGAGTTTGTGAACCAAGTCATAATTTGTTAGCTTAATCTAAAAGAAAATGGTTTCCCACAAGGCATGTTTAACATTGTTTTATTTTATTTTACCGTGTTGTTGGCATCTGTACTAAGTAGCAACAACACTAGAACACACGTGTCTGTACATTGGAGATATTTAAAAAAAAATAATTGGGATATGTTAAGTGAACGATACTGAACACGAAAATATTTTTTTTTCATTTCCTGTCTGTTTGTCTGTTTGTCCGCTATGGACGCAAAAACTACTGAACGGATTTTGATGCGGTTTTTTTTGTTAGAAGGGGCTTGGTCAGACTTAAAATCTTACGTTTGTTCCATCGCAATCGGTTCAATAGAACCGGAGTTGTGAGCATTAATGCTGTTAAACGAAATATGAGTAAAGATATAGGGGGCGCTGTTTTATTCTTATAGATGATTTTATGTCTTATTACCTTATTACTATAGTCGAGTATGTGAATAAAAAAAACTTCATTTTTACGTACATATTTGTAAAAAAAAATACGTAATTAATTATGAAATTAAAATTTGTTATTCAATTATTTAGTACATGGCGCAACAATAGATGGCGTAGATCGATTTAAATTCAAGGTATGGTTTCGTTACATACGGGAGTATATAAGACCTGTCAATTTTTTTTTAAACAACTTTTAATTTGTGAAATGTGTAATAGATGTCGGTACTGTCTTTGACATCATTTTTCAACTGAACTGCCTACATTGTTTACAGAATTCATAAGGAAGTAGTCCTGTGTCGATCGATCAATCTTCGCGAACCGGGTCGATCGCGACCCGTCAACAAAATGATCGAATCAAAAGACTCGATCGTTTGGCGGGTCGCGAGTCTTCATTATCACGATTTCATTCCTCAATCAGGTTCCCGAGGTTTAAAATGCCAATTTATCGGAATCGTACCTATTAGGCTGGATTATGATAATGTTTGTCTATATTTGTCGATATTTACACGAAATTAGAATCTGTTTATGGTTGGAAACCCGCTCATAAAATTAAATAATGATGATCATTTTACAAATAATTATAATAATTGATTTGATACAAATATATTAAGATCTAAGGAATTCATAAGTTACTAGTTTTTATCACAATCGCTCAATGTTTCCTTTATAGACCTGCAAGCCTTTTATTTCTAGAAAATAATTTAGATATGGTATAATAGGTACCAAGGTAAACAATACGGCCTACGAATTCATTGTTATTATTCTACACGTCTCGGTCATCGATCGTGAACCGCGAAGACAGCAGGAACCAAACGATCGACGGGTCGTGAAACGATCGAATCTCTTCGAGATCGATGATTGACTCACTCGTATATCGCTCGCGACCCGATCATTTTGATTCGATCAATCGCGATTGACACAGGACTATAAGGAAGACGTTCAGACGGAAAAAAAAGGCGCACGTAATATTATCATACCAGTACTTTAAGTACTCTAACCATGATCTACTTGATTTCGTATAACTTTTTATACCACTTAGGTGGAATAAAGCACATGGCACATGGCCCACCTGATAGAAAGTGGTTACCTTGGCCTATTCTATGGATGTTTTTATTAGTCTCCGGAAAGATGGTCACCAACACGTAGAGTATTACAATAGTGGTGCTCACTTTGACGGCCTCATCAGATGCTTTTGTAAGCCCTGTTTAAAGGACCCGGGACTGTAGAAATAAGGAAACACGTGCGCTGGTAAGGAATTCCAAGACTTAATGGTGCGGCAGAGGGAAGACTCACCGAATCGCTTGGTTCTTGGTTCACCGCACCGTATGCGGGTAACATCTAAGCCCTGCACGTGTTGTTCTGTGTAGGAAAAATGAAGGTAGGATCAACTGGGCGATCTCATCAGAACATTCACGGTGGTAGAGACGGTAAAACGTTTGAAACACCAGAGGTATCACACACGTGCTGCCGACCATGTGGAAAGGAAAGGAGGGTGAAAGTTAAGAGAGTTTCTGTGCTGTCAGTGCAGTGCATTATCATTGTATTCCTTATAATGGCAACTCAAAAATGCCGTCAATTCGACAGAAGAAGATGGTAATATCTTTATACCACAAGAAAATGTTCAGGTGTAACACGAGGGTGATGCGACCGAGGACTTAGGGCTCCACATACTTCTTTCGCTCGCTGCATTACTCATGGCTATGGTACTATGCGCCGTCTTCTTCTAATAATGCAAATAATGCTTGAAAAGGAGATAGCGGCTCGACTTCGGGGAAGGCTCCGGACACGCACAGTCTGCGGATGACCTCCGTCCCCTATGAGCCCGGAGGGACGGGTAGAGCCACCTGTCACTCTAGCGCAGAAGCAAGCTGCGGTAGTGATCAGAAGATCGTCATCTCAAACGACGACAAAACGCCTTTGCGTTCATTACAATGCTAAAACTGCCATATCAAAAGGGACAACACTCGCCGAAAAGTACATCGCGAGTAGGTACTGTATGCAACAGAGCAACCGAGTACGCAGTCGTGTTATATTACGCGTTACACATTAGGTACTCACAGTACTTACCCAAGTCTACTTGCGACCTGCACACTTCTTCTGTGAAGTCGCCGGCAAATCGACCGCTGTCATAACACAGACAACATGTTCATTTTTGGTAGCGGTCACTTACATCCACGCTGGTGGAGCCGCGGGCAACACCTGTACTATAATAGTGTATACTGTTGATGAAAGGACCTTTGTGGTGTGGTGGTAGTGCACGCGACTGCTACGCACGGGGCACGAATTCGATCCCCGCTCAGTGCAAAAAGTTGTATGCATGAATATGGCTGTTTGCACTGGTCTGGTCGTACCTCGGAGAACACGTTAAGCCGTCGGTCCCGGTTGCCATACAAACGTTTTTTCACGCCGGAGCAGCGGTGTCTTCTTTAAAAGACACAAATTCGCTCCTCGCATCTCTGGGATGGCTTCGCAAAGTACTTATTAGATGCTCTCGACAGGTTGCAGCGGTGGCGCGCGATCTGCATTATTGGGAGTCCAGTCCGAACCTTTGTAGATGCGTAGAGATGTGTTGGTCCCTGGCAGTATTTTACCGTCTCTACCATGGTTAATGTTCTGATAAGCTCTTCCAATTAATCCCGCCCTCTCCTTTCCTACATAGGACAACATGTGCAGGGCTTAGATGTCACCCGCATATGGTGCAGAATACTCCATCAAGAACCAAGCGGTTCAATGAGTCTCTCCTCTGCCGCACCATTAAGTCTTGGAATTCCTCACCGGCGCACGTGTTTCCTTCATCCTACAGTCCCGGGTCTTTTAAGCGGGGCGTAAAAAAGTATATACGTAAAAAACAGTATGTACGTGTTTGCAATGGTGACCCTCTTTTTATGAGATTTTGAACATCAGTCGAGGTGAAGTCAAATAGACGTGCCATAAATAAAAAAAAATAATAAACATCTATGGCAGTCGTTACTGGTAGTTGGAGCCCTCAAAAGTCCAACCACTTTAACACTTTAACTTGGATCGATATCGCCATCGACATGGTCATTGGACCATTGGTTGTGGAGGTCATATGACAGTCGCTACACGGAAAATATCGAAGTTCAGCTGCATCAAAGTTAGACTGGAAAACCGACCACAACAGAGTTAGGAAAAGGTTCAGAGAATGATGACTGTTGATGAAAGGGTAGACTAGACCTTGGGATAGGACATAAATATGGCATGTTTGGTCGCGATAACCAACAACCACGCGGGCGAAGCCGCGGGCAACAGCTAGTTATTCTATATGTTTAAAATTTGTGGAAAAATATGTAGTTCAAGAAATCTAATATATTTTTGTCATATTGCAAATGAGTAATCAAGATTTGCTAATTGCTGCACTCCAATTTATTAGCGAGAAGATCGGAGAAGCCAGTATAGAAGACCTTGAACGTCAAAATAACATTATGGAGGCAGAAGGTAAATATCATTTGTATTTCATATAGTTTTGCATCACACAATACTGATCAGAACGTTTAATTAACAATCATTCTTTTATTAGTCTCACAGTTGTCGCAGCAGCTCGCGCTTCAGGGCGAGACGATAGAGGAACCGATACCGCCCGAAGCATTGGACGCTCTACAACTAAGTAAGAACACTTTTCTAAGTAATTCGCATGAAATATTTGTTATAAAAAATTGGCATCTTATTCTAACTTGGTATCTACTTTTTCAGCTCCAGAGAATATGAGACTAATTTGGTCTGTAATAGATCAAATTAGAGAAGAACACGAGGCCTCAGGAGGTAAATGCTATCTCTTACGCATGCATTCTCATGTTGACATAATATGTGTAGTACATCAGCAATTAACGGGCATATTTCTTTAATTTGTTTATTTTGTTTCAGCATGCCTACCGATTATAAAAACAAGACTAACAGAGGCATGGCGAGCCGCGAAATATATGGTCTATAAGAAAAATGGGTGCAATGTTTCGATTGCAAGAACTGGGCTCATGAAGCTTGCACTGGTTTCCTATGTTTGCCACAACTATTTGTCAGATTGAAAGCTTTTGTTCTCATAATTTTATTTTTGCCATTATTAAGTTTATTGTTAAATATTTAATCAATCATCTGATTGTGATTTCTAAGCACTAAATCTCGTATACCTAATAAGACTGATTGTGATACTTAAGAATATACTGAAGGTTAATAATTACGTATTTTATGTCAAAGATTTAGAATATAAACTAGGTAAGTATATAAAAATGTACCTACCTAAAACATTTTGTTTGTCAGATTAATATTTCAATTAATGTTACGAAGATTACGTTTTTGTTGTTTTATGTTTTTTTGGTACGTTGATTTCATTGCATCAAACCATGACTGACGCCTCAGTACAAAATATTAACAAAAAGTATGTTTCGTATTTCAAATATATCAATATGAGGGGAGTTGAAACAAGTTGACTTCTTTCGGTTAAGTCCATTTTTCACCATAATATTCGATACTTACATTTTCTTCATTTTGGATATTCGCATGCTCAAAGAATGACCTATCTATTGGCACTAATATCATACGATTCCTGTCTATAGTATTTGGTGTATGAAAGAAAATGACAAAATTGTTTCAATTGCCCTCGGTCTCCCCTACGAAGTGTATCCATTTTGCGTACTTATGTATCCAACCCTGCAGCTGGAGGTAAGGCCTAATCCGGCCCTGGCTAAATATGATTTCCTGGTATTCGGCGGTAACTTAATTAATGTACAAATTTTGGAATCACTTGTTTCCAATTTAAGGCTGTGGTGCAGAGGTGGAGAAAGTTCAATGACCCAGTTGCTAAGACAACCCTGCTACAGTATGTTCCTGTTTTTCAAACACTAAACACCTTAAACAATGTCTCACGTGTTATTGATATTATTGTATACACAGTAACGGAATTTGAAAGGGTGACGCTACGAGGTTGGTTGTAACTGGCAAAAAGATATTTTTAAATTTCTATTTCAATAATTGTGAAGTTTAAGAAATTGTACAAAAGTGAATGATATCTACATTGTTGCGTTGACTTCATACTGTATTAACGATGTGTATGAAGAAAATCATAAGTAAACTAATTGATAAAAAAGTCAAGTGTACATTCAGCATATATTGAGAAGTAGCCCCAATGAGAATTAGCTCTAATGAGAAGTAGCCCCAATGAGAAGTAGCTCTAATGAGAAGTAGCCCCAATGAGAAGTAGCCTAAGTGAGAAGTAGCCCAAGAGAGAAGTAGCCCTAATCAGAAGTATATGAGAAGTTGCCATAATGAGAAGTAGTCCATTGGCGAGTCGGTTGCCATAAGGAGAATTAGCCCTAATCCGCCTAAACCATCTAAATTCACGAGATATGATATTCTTAGCCCGCTGATTTGTATTTTTGCCTAGTCGCAATGGTAACTAAATCGGTTTACATTTTATTTTGCTTCCGACTAATACAAAAATACAAAATTTGGACACAAATAAACTGATCACCGTACAGTCGTTCCATAAGTCCCTCACCCGCACCCCTCGAGAGCGCCCTGCGGGTGCGCAGGTAATTTCCTGGGGCCCATATAAGCGGGAGGCACTTTAAAATTTATTCATTACGTGCTCTGCGTTTGACGAGCCAAGTAACTTTTTGTGAGCTTATTCTAGAAGATTGAAATTGAAAATTCATCGTAGAAATGGTTTCCCCCAAGGTATTTAATTAATTTCTGTACATTAGAATAGTATAGAACTTATTAGAAATATATCTTGTAAATATGTCTCTATAGAAACATACCTTGTAAATATGTCTCTATAGAATCATATCTTGTAAGTATCTTATTTGAAATTATTAAATCGATTTTATTATTTTTCAGAAGCAAGAACAAGCTGCCCAACGCGCTGCGCGGAAGGACAGGCCTCGTCGTGGGAGGCCAACCGGCCAGAATAGAACGCCCTTATCAAGCGTTAGTTATCTCATGAGTACAATGTGATAGAAGTTTCTCATCATTCATAAAGAGCTGCTATTTAATTGTATCTTCTGTTTGCAGGAGGAGAAGCGTGCGCGTAACGCGCAATATGAGCGAGAGCGTCGGGAGGAGACGGCTGCGGCGATGAACGAACTAGCCGATGCTGTCGGCGGCGACCGTAATGTAAGTGACCCATTATTCTATATGTGGAAAATTTGTGGAAAAATATGTAGTTCAAGAAATCTAATATATTTTTGTCATATTGCAGATGAGTAATCAAGATTTGCTAATTGCTGTACTCCAATTTATTAGCGAGAAGATCGGAGAAGCCAGCATAGAAGACCTTGAACGTCAAAATAACATTATGGAGGCACAAGGTAAATATCATTTGTATTTCATATAGTTTTGCATCACACAATACTGATCAGAACGTTTAATTAACCATCATTCTTTTATTAGTCTCACAGTTGTCGCAGCAGCTCGCGCTTCAGGGCGAGACGATAGAGGAACCGATACCGCCCGAAGCATTGGACGCTCTACAACTCAGTAAGAACACTTTTCTAAGTAATTCGCATGAAATATTTGTTATAAAAAATTGGCATCTTATTCTAACTTGGTATCTACTTTTTCAGCTCCAGAGAATATGAGACTAATTTGGTCTGTAATAGATCAAATTAGAGAAGAACACGAGGCCTCAGGAGGTAAATGCTATCTCTTACGCATGCATTCTCATGTTGACATAATATGTGTAGTACATTTTAGTAACACTGTTTTGTGTCATTTACAGAATCCACAGTTGATGCGCTGCGCTGTGCTGATCGAAGTGCGATTGTGCAGGACAAGTAAACAGGTTTGCCAACAATTTCAAATTCTATATTCTCCGCTTACATGTGTATTCAGTACGAATATAATTGAATAATGTTAAAATTTTCTCTTTTCAGCAAATGCGCTTGTTATCTGCAAAAGGCTTTTTTAAAGCCGCCTTTATCATGTACGTAAGATATTGTTCCATTTAATCAATTCTTACGAATATGGTGAACTTGGCTAAAGCCTATACATCTCTACAAGGCAGTGGTGCGCAAGAACTATATATCTACTACGGGACATTTCACGAGATTCACGTCGTTTACTTTTTCAATTTCGTAGCGTTATTATGTCGAAATAAATGTGTTACTCTATCCTTCACATGTGCCATGAACACAACGCATATGTGACATTATCTAGAAGTCCTATTTTTTGTATACATTTTGATAGGCTACATTTCATATTGTTGTCTAATATATACGAAACCTGTATGTTGTTTATTGTATATGTTGTGTTGATAAACTTATTGTCCAGTATATCATGTCTACCACAGCCTGCTTCTGCAAGGGTGACAAACAGCTCAACCCGTCACTCTCACCGGCCAGCGCTCATGAAGGACGGAGGTCATTCTGCAACCTCAATCTCCGATACGCTCGCGCATCGTATCATCGACGGGACAGGAGCAAGGTGGCGATTCAAAGAACTTCCACTTTTAGGCCACTACTAGGACCCGCTTAGACATCTCCAACGACGGGCACTCGATCGCATTACAGTGATAACACGCGGACTTCGGCTCCCTCTGGATTCTACTGGAGATGGTATACTTAATAAATATTTAACTTCAAGCATGAATGATATTACAAAGCTATGAATGACTGCATTTCGCATTTTTACCGTATTTGCATATTAGGTAATAATAAAAAACAAAGAGGTAACTTATGTGTCGGCATCTCTTTGAGTATATGCAGGCCGTTTATTACGGTGCAAATAATACGGCCGACATAAATGTCTTTGTTCTAAATTCCGAATGAATATGAAACAATGTTACATTCGCAGATGGTCGCAAATTCCGTGAAACTATTTATAGTGCCCAAGTAGGCTTTTATCTATTGCCGTATTCACTACTTAAGAGATAAAAGTCGGCTTGATAACATTCAAAGACAAACAACTCATAAAGACAAAAGAGAATCACTTGGTACCTGTTTCATTTTCTACGGTTGTACGGTTGTACAGACGTACTATCGAAATTTCTTCTAACGTATAGTAGTATTTTTATACCACATAAGTAGTAGGCAAGCACATGCCCCACGTGATGGAAAGTGGTCACTGTGCCTATGGTCGTTCGCAACATATGATATTTGTGCTGCCAACCCTGTAGAAACCCATTGCTCTTCTTAAAGAACTCCATAACGTGAGTCTCTTGGAAAAAGCACAGCAGCGAGTTAATTCCACAGCTTGAGCGTACGCGTATAAATTAAAGAGTAATACGAATTGGGGCAACACTCTTTAACCAATTATCTCATTATCAATCACTCTTAGAAATTATTAACGAACTTCGATCACCATTTCACAAAAATATGCAAACCTATTTGAAATGTATTAGATTAATGATCACGGCTTTTACATCCAAACGATGCGTCTTAGCCAGAAATAATGAAGAATATAATGAGTGCTAATTGCAAATAAACAATATGATACTAAACACGCAGACAGAAGAGCCAATAAACTATTACGGGTACGTTTGGCCGCTCTATTTAACCGATTAATACGTTTGATGTATATATTTATTACCAGCCATTTACAAAAGCTAACGTTCACCCTTCTCTAGTTATACACAAACAGTTGTGTATTTATCATGATCAGAACATGCTAGGCAGACACTATTTGAGGAGCTACAGATACAAAAGAAGAAGATTGTTGTCATAGCTTTGTTTCCTTATCGTTCCGGTTCTAATCCAGTTGCCTGATCCGCGTAAGGTGAACAAAACGCGTGGGGAAAGTATTTAATACACGGCTGGACCATGCGTGCGAGGGTGCTGAGGAAGTACATGCAATGGATTACTCATGCCTCCTTCGAATGTGTATTTCATTTACAGAATCCATAACCACGATCCTACGATATACGCTGACGAGTGACGATTGTAAAGAAGAAGATAAGTACAGGTTTGCCAATAGTTTCAAATAATATATTCTCTGCTTATGTGTGTAAAATATTAAATGAAAAGAAATGTCTTTACTGTTCACCATAGGACAAGTTAAAAACATACTTAAATACACATAGAAACGCTAGATTCTGCAACAGAACTGTCCTAAATGATGATAAATTTGCACGAGCAGTCTGCTTAAATTCAAAAACTCAATAGCCATTAATTTTATTACAGGTGAACTTAGTTTAAGATTAATTATAAAAGTAAACCAAGATACAAGTATTTTTGCAAATACCTTGCAAATACTTCTCAGTGTATATTGTGTGTAAAATATGATACATATATACTAAAGTAAATGAAATTTTATATTAAATACTAGCCTATGCCCGCGGCTCCGCCCGTGTGGCAGTCGGTTATCGCTAGAAAAATGAAACTGGACTCTGATTCCTAAACTTTCTGCTCTTAACATCTACAGTTATATCATTTCGTAAAAGAAAGCAATGAATTGCAATAATATACGATTAAACGAACTTGCAAGTGAAGTTCTATCATTATTTTATGAAACAAATATGAACTTTTAAATGCAGGTATGGCTATATATTTATGTAGTAGTACATTTATAATATATTAATGTGTATTACATTATTTATTACTAAAGGAGCAAATCAACTTAATGTTGCAAATATCAATTTACTTTCTCTTTTGGAATAGACAGTTGAAAATATCGGAGACGGGTGCACAGAGTTTGTCGTGTATCCCTATTGTATTCACATTACAACAAAAAAAGTAGTAAAACTATCATTAGCTTATCTGCGATTGCCGAAAGTACATACACGCGACGTGCCACAGCGCTCTGGTAGTAGACAATAGGGTCCGTCTTTGCTTCCAGGTAGTGAAGGGTAGGTGGGCATTGTTTAAATTTTTAGAACAAGGTACAACATTATTATCTAAGAGTAGGCTTAAAGGAAAAAGAATCGCAATGATGGTAAACTGATGAATGTGCCTATACCAATGTCACAAAACCAACAGGTACGAACCGTGTGCAACTCTCACACATTAGTAAGTTAGTCGATATATTTAACTTAACATTTTCTTAATGCGGGGTGATGACATTCGTTATTATCATTGAAATAAAAAAGTAGAATGAATTTTCCTTGAATCCTACTAAGTAACATGGGTGGCGGTTCCAATTGCTACGACACCTACGCCGTAGATCAGCTACGGCGTAGGTAGCGGAATCTGAACATGCGAGGGTGAAGCTTTGGTTATTGTATAATTTTGCAGGAATATGATGTGGGTTACATTAGTTTTGGTCGCTACTAAAAGCGCAAGTTTGCAAGAGTCAATCTATTGTAATTTACATTATGCAAGATTGCAGTATCCAGGACGATATGTGAAACCAGTGAGTTCAAGGACTCCGTGGCCGCGAGGTCGTTGTATGATGCACTTCAGATAAGTATTTTAGAAAATGATTACATCTATCTGAAATCTCCATGAATAAAAATATTTCAAAAACAAATTTACCCGATACCTTTATGTTTCGATGCACTAAGAAAATAATAATATTATTGTTTTATTTAATAAGTATTAATTGTTTGAGAGAATAAAAGTATTTTTATTTTATGTTATTTTATTTTATATTATTTAACAGTTCGGATTGTATATAACCTACTTTATCATTGGCATCTTGTCTGGCAATGGCTAAATATGGTTAACTGGTATCCCGCGGTAAATTAAATAAACCACAAATTGGAAGCACAGGGACCTCTGCTGGTCAGTACCTAAAATAATAGTGCAGCAGTATACTCCTCTCATACGAGCGCTAAGCACTGTTATTGATATAATTATAACAGTGTGTAGCGAGATAACGTGTTATTGGTATTTTTTATGATCAATGCTAGGTAAGCGGGTTTGCAGTATCCACGACGATACGTGGAATCAGTGACTTCACAGACACCATGGCTTCGAGGTCGTCATATAATGCACTTGAGAAAAGTAGATTGGAAGCGAGCGTGCTGCATGAAGCTTGCTGAAGAAACTTGAGAACCAATTTACCTGGTGCCTTTATCTTTAAAAGTACGAAGTGTATCCATTTTACGTACTTATGTATCCAACCCTGCAGCTGGAGGTAAGGCCTAATCCGGCCCTGGCTAAATATGATTTCCTGGTATTCGACGGTAAATGAATTAATGTAC
This sequence comes from Pelosia muscerda, assembly GCA_963691645.1. Lineage (NCBI taxonomy): Eukaryota > Metazoa > Arthropoda > Insecta > Lepidoptera > Erebidae > Pelosia > Pelosia muscerda. Next base: position 9,266,496 of record OY829116.1, on the reverse strand, counting down.
AAATTTTGGAATCACTTGTTTCCAATTTAAGGCTGTGGTGCACAGGTGGAGAAAATTCAATGACCCAGTGGCTAAAACAACACTGCTACAATATGTTCCTGTTTTTCGAACACTAAACACCTTAAACAATGTGTCACGTGTTATTGATATTATTGCATATTCAGTAGCGGAATTCGAAAGGGTGACGCTACAAGGTTGGTTGTAACTGCCGAAAAGATATTTTTTAATTTATATATTGCAATAATTGTAAAGTTTAAGAAATTGTACAAAAGTGAATGATATCTACATTGTTGCGTTGAATTCATACTGTAATAACGATGTGTATGAAGAAAATCATATATAAAATAATTGATAAAAAAGTCAAGTGTACATTCAACATATAATGAGAATTAGCTCTAATGAGAAGTAGCCCCAATGAGAAGTAGCTCTAATAAGAAGTAGCCCTAATGAGAAGTAGCCCAAGTGAGAAGTAGTCCAAGAGAGAAGTAGCCCTAATCAGAAGTAGCCACTATGAGAAATGGCCATAATGAGAAGTAGTCCACTAGCGAGTCGGTTGCCATAATGAGAATTAGCCCTAATGCGCCTAAACCGTTTACATTTTATTTTCCTACCGATTAATACAAAAATACACAATTTGGACACAAAAAAACAGATCACCGTACAGTCGTTCCATAAGTCCCTCACCCGCACCCCTCGAGAGCGCCCTGCGGGTGCGCAGGTAATTTTCTGGGGCCCATATAAGCGGGAGGCATTTTAAAATTTATTCATTACGTGCTCTGCGTTTGACGAGCCAAGTAACTTTTTGTGAGCTTATTCTAGAAGATTGAAATTGAAAATTCATCGTAGAAATGGTTTCCCCCAAGGTATTTAATTAATTTCTGTACATTAGAATAGAATAGAACTTATTAGAAACATGTCTTATTTGAAATTAATAAATCGATTTTGTTATTTTACAGAAGCAAGAACAAGCTGCCCAAGGCGCTGCGCGGAAGGACAGGCCTCGTCGTGGGAGGCCAACCGGCCAGAATAGAACGCCCTTATCAAGCGTTAGTAATCTCATGAGTACAACGTGATAGAAGTTTCTCATCATTCATAAAGAGCTGTTATTTAATTGTATCTTCTGTTTGCAGGAGGAGAAGCGTGCGCGTAACGCGCAGTATGAGCGAGAGCGTCGGGAGGAGACGGCTGCGGCGATGAATGAATTAGCCGATGCTGTCGGCGGCGACCGTAATGTAAGATGACTCATTATTCTATATGTGGAAAATTTGTGGAAAAATATGTAGTTCAAGAAATCTAATATATTTTTATCATATTGCAGATGAGTAATCAAGACTTACTGATTGCTGTACTCCAATTTATTAGCGAGAAGATCGGAGAAGCCAGTATAGAAGACCTTGAACGTCAAAATAACATTATGGAGGCACAAGGTAAATATCATTTGAATTGATATATAGTTTTGCATCACACAATACTGATCAGAACGTTTAATTAACAATCATTCTTTTATTAGTCTCACAGTTGTCGCAGCAGCTCGCGCTTCAGGGCGAGACGATAGAGGAACCGATACCTCCCGAAGCATTGGACGCTCTACAACTAAGTAAGAATACTTTTCTAAGTAATTCGCATGAAATATTTGTTATAAAAAATTGGCATCTTATTCTAACTTGGTATCTACTTTTTCAGCTCCAGAGAATATGAGACTAATTTGGTCTGTAATAGATCAAATTAGAGAAGAACACGAGGCCTCAGGAGGTAAATGCTATCTTTTACGCATGCATTCTCATGTTGACATAATATGTGTAGCACATTTTAGTAACACTGTTTTTGTGTCATTTACAGAATCCACAGTTGATGCGCTGCGCTGTGCTGATCGAAGTGCGATTGTGCAGGACAAGTAAACAGGTTTGCTAACAATTTCAAATTCTATATTCTCCGCTTACATGTGTATTCAGTACGAATATAATTGAATAATGTTAAAAATTTCTCTTTTCAGCAAACGCGCTTGTTATCTGCAAAAGGCTTTTTTAAAGCCGCCTTTATCATGTACGTGAGACATTGTTCCATATAATCAATTCTTACGAATATGGTGAACTTGGCTAAAGCCTATACATCTCTACAAGGTAGTGGTGCGCAAGAACTATGTACTTACTGCGGAACATTTCACGAGATTCACGTCGTTTACTTTTTCAATTTCGTAGCGTTATTATGTTGAAATTTTGTTACTCTATCTTTCACATGTGCCATGAATACAACGCATATGTGACATTATCGAGAAGAGTCTTGATTTTGTATACATTTTGATTGGCTATATTCTATATTTTTGCCTAATATATACGAAACCTGTATAGCGTTAATTGTATATATTGTGTTAATAAACTTATTGTACAGTACATTACATCTACCGCGGCCTGCTTCTGCAAGGGTGACAAACAGCTCCACCAGTCACCCCCACCGGCCATCGCTCATGGAGGACGGAGGTTATTCTGCAACCTCAATCTCCGACACGCTCGCGCATCGTATGATCGCTCGGAGCAAGGCAGCGAGCCAGAGAACTTTCACCTCTAGGTCATACTAGGACCCGCTTAGACATCTCTAACGACGGGTACTCGATCGCATTACAGTGATAGCACGCGGGCTTTGGCGCCCTCTGGATCCTGCTGAAGATGGAGTACTTAATAGATATTTAACTTTAAGCATGAATTACAAAGCAATGAATGACTGCATTTCGCATTTTTACCGTATTTGTATATTAGGTAATAATAAAAAACAAAGAGGTAACTTGTGTGTTGGCATCTCTTTGAGTATATGCAGGCCGTTTTCTACGGTGCAAATAATACAGCTGACATAAATTTCTTTTGTTCTAAATTCCGAATGAATATGAAACAATGTTACATTCGCAGATGGTCGCAAATTCTGTGAAACTATTTATATTGTCCACGTAGTACAGGGCTTTTATCTATTGCTGTGTTCACTAAATGAGATGAAAGTCGGCTTGATAACATTCAAAGACAAACAACTCATAAAGACAAAAGAGAATCAATTGGTACCTGTTGCATTTTCTACGGTTGTACGGTTGTACAGACGTACTATCGACATTTATTCTAACTTACGTATAGTAGTATTTTTTATACCACATAAGTAGTAGGCAAGCACATGCCCCACGTGATGGAAAGTGGTCACTGTGCCTATGGTCGTTCGCAACATATGATATTTGTGCTGCCGACCCTGTAGAAACCTACTGCCCTTCATAAAGAACTCCATAACGTAGTAGTCTCTTGAAAAAACCACAGCAGCGAGTTTATTCCACAGTTTGAGCGTGCGCGGGTAAATTAGAGAATAATACGAATTGGAGCAACATTCTTTAACAAATTATCTCATTATCAATCACACTTAGAAATAACGATCTTCGATCACAGTGCTGAGGAAAAACATGCAATGGATTACTCATGCCTCCTTCGAATGTGTATTTCATTTACAGAATCCGTAACCACGATCCTACGATGTACGCAGACGAGTGACGATTGTAAAGAAGATAAGTACAGGTTTGCCAATAGTTTCAAATAATATATTCTCCGTTTATCTGTAAAGTATTAAATGAAAAGAATTGTATTTACTGCTCACCACAGGACAAGCTAAAAACATACTAAAAGATATAAACAAACGCTAGATTCTACAACAGAACTGTCCTAAATAATGACGAATTTGCACAAGCAGTCTGTTTAAACTCAAAAACACAATAGTCAATAATTTTATTACAGGTTTACTTAGTTTAAGATTAATTAATAAATCAAGATACGAGTATTTTTGCAAATGTCTCGCAAATACTTCCTAGTGTATATTGTGTGCAAAATTTGATACACTTATACCAAAATAAATGAACATTTATATTTAATATGAAATTGAACTCTTATCCCAAAACTTTCAGCTCTTAACATCTACAGTTATATCATATCGAAAGTGATTCAACGAACTTACAAGAGTTCTATCATTCTTATATGAATAGCTATATGAACAAATATTGAACTTTTAAATGCAGGTATAGCTATATATTTATGATAAGTATATGTTATTACTAAAGGAGCAAATTCACTTATTTTGTGCAAATTTTTATTTACTTTCTATTTTGGAATAGTCAGTTGAAAATATCGGAGACGTATGCACAGAGTTAGCCGCGTATCCCTATTGTATTGACAATAGGGATACGCGGCTAACTCTGTACGCAGCTAATGCCAATGCATTACAACAAAAAAAGGTAGTAAAACTATCATTAGCTTATCTGCGATCGCCGAAAGTACATACACGCGACGTGCCACAGCGCTCTTATAGTAGACAATAGGGTCCGTCTTTACTTCCAGGTAGTGAAGGGTAGGTGGGCATTGTTTCAATGTTTAGAAGAAGGTACAACATTATTATCTAAGAGTAGGCTTAAAGAAAAAAGAATCGCAATGATGGTAAATTGATGAATGTGTGCCTATACCGATGTCACAATCGGTGATGTGTCTTATGTTTCAGAAGCGGTTGACATGTTTTAGAAACCAACAGGTACGAACCGTGTGCAACTCGCCCGGATTAGTAAGTTACTCAGTATATTTAACTCCACATTTTCTTAGTGTGGAGTGATGATTTTTGTTATTATTATTAAGATAAAAAATTAGAATGAATTTTCCTTGAATCCTACTAAGTAACATGGGCGGCGGATCCAATGGCTATGACACCTACGCCGTAGAGCTGCTACGGCGTAGGCATCGGAATCTGAACATGCGAGGGTGAAGCTTTGGTTATTGTATAATTTTGCAGGAATAGATGTGGGTTACATTAGTTTTGGTCGCTACTAAACGCGCAAGTTTGCAAGAGTCAATCTATTGTAATTTACAGTATGCAAGATTGCAGTATCCAGGACGATATGTGAAACTAGTGAGTTCAAGGACTCCGTGGCCGCGAGGGCGTTGTATAATGCACTTCAGAGAAGTATTTTAGAAAATGATTACATCTATCTGAAATCTCCATGAATAAAAATATTTCGAAACAAATTTACCCGGTACATTTATGTTTTGATACACTAAGAAAATAATAATATTATTGTTTCATTTAATAAGTATTAATTGTTTGAGAGAATAAAAATATTTTTATTTTATGTTATTTTATTATATATTATTTCATAGTTCGGATTGTATACAACCTTCTTTATCATAGGCATCTTGTCTGGCAATGGCTGAATATGGTTAACTGGTATCCCGCGGTAAATTAAATAAACCACAAATTGGAAGCACAGGGACCTCTGCTGGTCAGTACCGAAAATAATCCTGCAGCAGTATACTCCTCTCCTGCGAGCGCTAAACACTGTTATTGATATATAACAGTGTTTAGCGAGATAACGTGTTATTGGTATTTTTTATGATCAATGCTAGCTAAGCGGGTTTGCAGTATCCACGACGATACGTGGAATCAGTGACTTCACAGACACCATGGCTTCGAGGTCGTCATATAATGCACTTGAGAAAAGTAGATTGGAAGCGAGCGTGCTGCATGAAGCTTGCTGAAGAAACTTGAGAACCAATTTACCTGGTGCCTTTATCTTTAACAGTACGAAGTGTATCAGTAGTATGTGTAAGGCCTAATCCGGCCCTGGCTAAATTTGATTTCCTGGTATTCGGCGGTAACTTAATTAATGTACAAATTTTGGAATCACTTGCTTCCAATTTAAGGTTATGGTAAAGAGGTGGAGAAAGTTTAATGACCCAGTGGCTAAAACAACACTGCTACAGTATGTTCCTGTTTTTCGAACACTAAACACTTTAAACAATGTCTCACGTGTTATTGATATTATTGTATATATACAGTAGCGAAATTCGAAAGCATGACGCTACAAGGTTGGTTGTAACTGACGAAAAGATATTTTTTAATTTCTATTTCAATAATTGTGGAGTTTAAGAAATTGTACAAAAGTGAATGATATCCACATTGTTGCGTTGGCTTCATAGTGTAATAACGATGTGTATGAAGATAATCATATGTAAACTAATTGATAAAAAAGTCAAGTGTACATTCAACATATAATGAGAAGTAGCCCCAATGAGAATTAGCTCTAATGAGAAGTAGCCCCAATGAGAAGTAGCTCTAATGAGAAGTAGCCCTAATGAGAAGTAGTCCATTAGCGAGTCGGTTGCCATAATGAGAATTAGCCCTAATGCGCCTAAACCGTTTACATTATATTTTCTTCCGATTAATACACAAAAAACAAAATTTGGACACAAAGTTACTGATCACCGTACAGTCGTTCCATAAGTCCCTCACCCGCACCCCTCGAGAGCGCCCTGCGGGTGCGCAGGTAATTTTCTGGGGCCTATATAAGCGGGAGGCACTTTAAAATTTATTCATTACGTGCTCTGCGTTTGACGAGCCAAGTAACTTTTTGTGATCTTATTCTAGAAGATTGAAATTAAAAATTCCTCGTAGAAATGGTTTCCCCCAAGGTATTTAATTAATTTCTGTACATTAGAATAGAATAGAACTTATTAGAAACATGTCTTATTTGAAATTAATAAATCGATTTTGTTATTTTCCAGAAGCAAGAACAAGCTGCCCAACGCGCTGCGCGGAAGGACAGGCCTCGTCGTGGGAGGCCAACCGGCCAGAATAGAACGCCCTTATCAAGCGTTAGTAATCTCATGAGTACAATGTGATAGAAGTTTCTCATCATTCATAAAGAGCTGCTATTTAATTGTATCTTCTGTTTGCAGGAGGAGAAGCGTGCGCGTAACGCGCAATATGAGCGAGAGCGTCGAGAGGAGACGGCTGCGGCGATGAATGAATTAGCCGATGCTGTCGGCGGCGACCGTAATGTAAGATGACCCATTATTCTATGTGTGGAAAATTTGTGGAAAAATATGTAGTTCAAGAAATCTAATATATTTTTGTCATATTGCAGATGAGTAATCAAGACTTACTAATTGCTGTACTCCAATTTATTAGCGAGAAGGTCGGAGAAGACAGTATAGAAGACCTTGAACGTCAAAATAACATTATGGAGGCACAAGGTAAATATCATTTGTATTTCATATAGTTTTGCATCACACAAAACTGATCAGAACGTTTAATTAACAATCATTCTTTTATTAGTCTCACAGTTGTCGCAGCAGCTCGCGCTTCAGGGCGAGACGATAGAGGAACCGATACCGCCCGAAGCATTGGACGCTCTACAACTAAGTAAGAACACTTTTCTAAGTAATTCGCATGAAATATTTGTTATAAAAAATTGGCATCTTATTCTAACTTGGTATCTACTTTTTCAGCGCCAGAGAATATGAGACTAATTTGGTCTGTAATAGATCAAATTAGAGAAGAACACGAGGCCTCAGGAGGTAAATGCTATCTCTTACGCATGCATTCTCATGTTGACATAATATGTGTAGTACATTTTAGTAACACTGTTTTTGTGTCATTTACAGAATCCACAGTTGATGCGCTGCGCTGTGCTGATCAAAGTGCGATTGTGCAGGACAAGTAAACAGGTTTGCCAACAATTTCAAATTCTATATTCTCCGCTTACATGTGTATTCAGTACGAATATAATTGAATAATGTTAAAATTTTCTCTTTTCAGCAAATGCGCTTGTTATCTGCAAAAGGCTTTTTTAAAGCCGCCTTTATCATGTACGTAAGATATTGTTCCATTTAATCAATTCTTACGAATATGGTGAACTTGGCTAAAGCCTATACATCTCTACAAGGCAGTGGTGCGCAAGAACTATATATCTACTACGGGACATTTCACGAGATTCACGTCGTTTACTTTTTCAATTTCGTAGCGTTATTATGTCGAAATAAATGTGTTACTCTATCCTTCACATGTGCCATGAACACAACGCATATGTGACATTATCTAGAAGTCTTATTTTTTGTATACATTTTGATAGGCTACATTTCATATTGTTGTCTAATATATACGAAACCTGTATATCGTTTATTGTATATATTGTGTTAATGTGTTAATAAACTTATTGTACAGTACATTACATCTACCGCGGCCTGCTTCTGCAAGGGTGACAAACAGCTCCACCAGTCACCCCCACCGGCCATCGCTCATGGAGGACGGAGGTTATTCTTCAACCTCAATCTCCGAAACGCTCGCGTATCGTGTCATCGTGTCGGTAGCAAGGCGGCGAGCTAGAGAACTTCCACCTCTAGGCCACTACTAGGACCCGCTTAGACATCTCTAACGACGGGTACTCGATCGCATTACAGTCATAGCACGCGGGCTGTGGGGCCCTCTGGATCCTGCTGAAGATGGAGTACTTAATAGATATTTAACTTCAAGCTTGAATGGTATTACAAAGCATTGAATGAATTATACTTGCATCTTTACCGTATTTGAACATTAGGTAATAATAAAAAACAAGGAGGTTACTTGTGTGTCGGCAATCTCTCAAAGTATATAAGCAGGCGGTATTTTACAGTGTAAATAATAAAGACGACATATATGATTATTTTTCTAAATTTTATATAAATATGAAACTATTTATAGTGCTCACGTAGTATAGAGCTTTTGTCTATTAGTGTATTCACTACTTAAGAAATCAAAAGACAAACAACTCGTTTAGACAAGAGAGAACCACTTAGTACCTGTTGTATTTTTTACGGTTGTTCACACAGATTTACTAAGGACATTTCTTCAAACTAAGGGATAGAAGTATTTTTATACCACATAGGTGGCAGGCAAGCAAATGGTCCACGTGATGGAAAGTGGTCACCGTGACCTAAGGACGTTCGCAGCACATCGACCACCCTGCCGACCCTGTAGCAACTTAATGCTCTTCTTCAAGAACTCCATATTGTAGTCGCTAGGAAACACCACAGCCGCGAGTTCATTCCACAGCTTGAGCGTGCGCGGGTGAATTAAAAAATAAAACGAATTAGGGCAACACTTTTTAACAAATTACCTTATTATCAATTTTATTTAAAATAATTACTGATATTCGAACTTTCATCACTATTATTTGTATAAGAATTACATTAAACTACGCAAATCTATTTAAAACGTAATAGATTAATGACCACAGCTTTTACATCCTAATGATGTGTCTTAGCCGTAAATAATTAAGAATATAATGAGTGCTTATTGCATATAAACAATATGATACTTAATATGCAGACAGGAGAGCCAAGAAACTATTACGGGTACGTTCGGCCGCTCTATTTAACCGATTAATACGTTTGATGTAAAGATTTATTACCAGTAATCTAAAACCGAGTACCAAGGTGGTAAATGCAATGGACTACTCATGCCTCCTTCGAATTGTTGTTTTATTTACATTGTTCATAACGACGATCCTACGATGTACTCGGATGTATGACCAAAGTAAAGAAGAAGATAAGAACCGGTTTGCCTACAATTTCAAATAATGTATTCTCCGCTTAAATGTATGAAATATTGAATACAGGCATAAAAACATGCTAAATGACATTAAACATGATAATTACCTAGATATAGGTCAATGCACAAAATAAAGCATACGAGTACATGCTAATAATATATCAGATATTGCAAATACACATAAATATAATTATAGATTAGTTGTTTATCATTCCCTCGCAGAAATTGATCCTTAACAGCGACACTATAGTATGGTGTAATAATAAAGGGTGTGTGTTTCTTTTTTCAAAATCAACGGATTCGATCCCAGGTAGAGTTATAGATTTTTTTTTAATCTAGTGATGATGTTTTAAATTTCATCAAAAGCGGGCTCGTGACTCCTTTGAGCATTTTCAAAATTACGTAAAATATTCATTAGTTAAGTTAGTAGCCCATTCGAATTTTACCAATCAAATCTTCCCAAGGGGCCCCGACTGTGAGTATTGTATGAATTTTAAACTACTGAGCTTGTTTCTTTCTTTTTAGTTTTTATTTAATTAATATTTTCACGTACTTTTTAAAATTAGTTTTTAGGCAGTCAGGTTTTTTGTTCCTCTTTAAATATTTTTTTATGAAATAGACAGTTGTAAAGTATCGGAGACATGTGCACAGAGTTCGTCGTATATCCTTATTGTATTCGCATTACAACAAAAGTGGTAATAAAACTATCATTAGCTTATCTGCGATCGCCGAAAGTACATGCGGGCGATCTTCCACAGCGCACTGTATACAATGGCGATCGTCATTACTTCCAGGTAGTGAAGGAAAGGTGGTCATTGTTTAAATTTTTAGAACAATACACAATATTATTATCAATAAGTATGCTTAAAGGAAAAATAATCTTTAGGATAGTAAATTTAAGTGTATTTTATGACATCAGTGATGTGTGTTATATTTCAGAAACCGTTGAACTGTTTGGTAAATCAACAGGTATGAACTGTGTCACTATTACGCATTAGTAAGTTATTATCATTGAAATAAAAACAGTAGAAAGAATTCGCCTTGAATGCTAGTAAGCAACATCGGTAGCGATTCAAATGGCCACAACTCCTACGCCGTAGAGCTGCTAATCTAAGAGCACCGGAATCAGAACATGCACGTCATGTTCAATCTTTGATTATATCTTATTTGTGAGGGTTAACGTTTATATAAACGAGGGGCCATACAGAAAATATTCTTGTCGTACAGTGTTATCCTGTGCATATTACAAACACTATTAAATGCATTGTAGCACACAAAAAATATAACTAGACAGGGGAGTCAGTAATAGTTCTAAATAAGCAAAGTGTGTATGGCAGTTTGCAAGTTTGCACATTTGACATAATTTTGATTTTACGATTTTTTTTGCCAGCCACGAGTATTTGTATATTTGCCTAACCGCAATGGTCTCTAAATAGGTCTATCGGCATTTCATTTTCCTTTAGTTTGAGGGCTCCGTGTTTCAATCAATCAGCTTACTGCCGTTGACTGCTGGACATAGGCCTCTCCCAACGTGCGCCACTGCTCCCTATACTCCACCCTCCGCATTTAGTCTATCTCAGCCGCCTTTTTCAGGTCATTAGTCCATCTGGCTAAAGGGCGTACTACGGTCCGTTTGCCTAATGCCACAAAAAGACTAATCACCGCACAATCTTCCAATAAGCATGCCTCACTCACACCTCTCGAAAGCGACCAGCACCAACCGCGCTTATGCGCCTTAGTAATCTTGTGGAGAATTTGGAAGTAATATGACAGATAGACATTCTCATCATTCATCAAGAGCTGCTATTTAATTGAATTTACTGTTTACTGGACGAGAAGCGTACACGTATACACACGTACACAATACGAGCGGGAGACGGCTGCGGCGATGGCAGAATTAGTCGATGCTATCGGCGGCGACCGTAACGTAGATGACACAATATTTTATACGAACAATATTTAATTATGGAATAATATGGGCATCAAGAAATATTTACTGTGTTTTTGCTATATTGCAGATCAGTAACCACGATTTGCTGGCTGGTCAGCTATATCCAACAGAAGACCGGGGAAGGCAGTGTCAGCACCGAGGACTTGGTGCGGCAGAGCGCCATATTGGGCATTTACTTAATTTGTTAATATAATGATTATTTACCTTACAAATCGACGAACTAATATTCAGGTAACTAGGTACTTTTAATTTTAGGGTATTTATTGCAATCTTGTTTAGTACGAGATGTAATCTACGGCATATAAGCGCTTTGGTGTAGACGGTTAGCTTATATTGCTAATAATAAACGAATAAATAAATGCAGAGAGTAAATATCATTTGTTTAATATAGTTATCCACAATAATAACGACCGACGGAAACGTTTCATTAACATTGCCAGTTTTATTGGTTTTACAGTTGTCGGAGCTCCTCGCGCTTAAAAGCGAGGCGATTGAACGGTCGGTCGAACGGATACCGGTTGAAGAATCGATATCGGTCGAAGAACCGATACCAGTCGAAGAACTGCTACCGGTCGACGAACCGTTAGTACCGTCAGAAGTACTAGAGGAGCCACAACTTTGTATTAACATTTTTATAAATACTTCAGATACTTTATTTCTTATAAAGAAGTTTGTAACTAATGCTAACTAGGGATTTTCTAGCAGATGAGCAGAGATGCCTAAGATTTGGGGAGCACTGGAACCAATGTTTGAAAATATCCTACCACCCGGAACTTCAGCGGACTTACCGGAATGGAGGAAAGTACAGGTTCACCAACTATTTCAATTAATATATTCTCCATTCATATGTGCAATCCCGCTTAACTAGCATTGACCATGGTCGCGTAACTATAAATATCAATTGTTTAATATAGTTACACACCACCATAACAACGACTGACGGAAACGTTTAATTAACAATGCCACTTCTATTGGTTTTACAGTTGTCGGAGCTCCTCGCGCTTAAAAGCGAGGCGGTTCGCCGGTCGGTCGACCGGATACCGGTTGAAGAATCGATACCAGTCGAAGAACCGATACCAGTCGAAGAACTGCTACCGGTCGACGAACCGTTGGTACCGTCAGAAGTACTGAAGGAGCTACAACTATGTATTAACATTTTTATAAATACTTCAGATACTTTATTTCTTATAAAGAAGTTTGTATCTAATGCTAACTAGGGATTTTCTAGCAGATGAGCAGAGATGTTTGAGATTTGGGGAGCACTGGAACCAGTGTTTGAAAATGTCCTGCCACCAGGGACTGCAGCGGACTTACCGGAATGGAGGAAAGTACAGGTTCGCCAACTATTTCAATTAATATATTCTCCATTCATATGTGAATTTAGTATTCATTCATCTTATTACATTGCCTGTGAATATTAATTGATGTAAAAATAATTGCCAAGTCCAAGCAAGTAAAATTGCCTATTCTCTATCTCTTGATCTCTATATCTATTGATTAGAGTTATCTTAACACTAAGAAAGAACCCTATGCCTTTTTATGACGTCTGCTGAAGTCGAGAAGTTGTAAATAACATCTAATACTTTGGTATGTATAATGTACCTTCGGGTAGTACAACTTTCCAGCTTATGATTTCTATTTTTAATCATTCTAGTCGTATTCCGTAATAGTTCTGTTAACATGGTGATAACAAAACCAGTAAACTTAAAGAGTATATTTTGCACTATATCTTTACAAAGAAATAATGTTGATTCTATTTTGTGGAATCTAGCAATCTTGAACTACCTGAGTCCTTTGTTTTATGTCTATTGTTTGATGACATTGGACATTGTTCTGGCTACTCGGAACTAAGGTACCTGCGAGACGGATCAGGGGGGCGAGCGGGGTGGGTATGCGCGCTCATTTCTTAAGACACACCATTTATGATTGATTCTAATTTGTAAAATATACCAACATACACGAAGAATATGTTTAACATTGTTATAATTTTAATTAGGTATTGGTCACTTGACATTGGCAGTAACAACTCGGCCTTGTTTAGAGAGGTCATGATATATGAAAAGAGCTTTAGTGACGTAAAGCAACACGCGCTGTCGACAAAGAAATCATGATGGATGATCTCTACGATGTTTTCAGAATATGATATTATGAGACTATCATGTTTTGTGAATATCGTGTTTTGCGAGTGTGATGTTTTACGAATATGGTATTTTGATAATATGATATACAGCGACTAAAGGATCTCATGGAGTAAAATGTGCAAGCAGTTCCTTGTTTATCCAATTAGAGCTATTATTTTATTGAGTTTTCTACTTAAAGAGGTGCGACGGCGCACGGACGCCGTATGATGACCAAATATTATTAATTCGTTTAAATTATGTTTCTACTTTAGGGAATATTAGTATTATTATCTGAAGTAAAAAATGGGCACGCCAAGTAAATACTTTGTATAAATAATCTCTTCTATAAAAATTTATAATTTATATAATAAAAATTCCACTAAAGTAACTGGAACTCCAAAATTGGTTAACCTCAGTTTCGTAATATAAAATATACCAATATGTACGAGTACTGATCACTAATACGGAAACATCAATTATATAATATTTACATCAATAGGTTAGAAGCAATACAAAACAGAATAATGAGATATTTGATATTCCAACGCAAAACACACACAAACAAACAATTAACTACGAAGCAAGATGTAATAGGAATCATATTATATATCTTTACGAGATACGTGTATCAGAGATATAATAGTTACCTTGTTGAAAATATTACCACGTCAAATTGGCCCAAGAAGTCGCCGGTAGCCAAATATTAACATGTTGCACACGGGTATGTAGGTAAGTGTGTGTGTGCACAGACTTTGTCGTATATGGTGGTCACATTACAAAAAAAGGCAGTAAAACTATCATTAGCTTATCTACCGAAAGTACCTGCGGGCGATGTTCCACAGCGCGCGCACTGTAAACAATGGCGTCCGTCTTTATTTCCAGGTAGTGAAGGGAAGGTGGTCATTGTTTCAAATTTTAGAACAAGATAGTATACAAAATTATTATCAAAGAGTAAAAGACGGCTTAGAGGAAAAAAAATCTTATTCTAAGTAAGCTTTTGGATTATGTACCTTATGACATCGACAATATGTCTAATGTTTCGGAAACCGCAAGCAACGCGTCGTCATGAGAAACCAACAAGCACTCATTTAAACTAATCAGTATATTTACTGCACGTTTTCTTATTGCGGAGTTATGATTTTTGTTTTTATCAACATTGAATTAAAAAACAGTGGTAATAATTCTCATTGAATGCTAGTTAGTAACATGGGTGGCAATTCCATTGGTTACGACAGCTACGACGTAGTGCTGCTACGCCGTAGGTTTCGTAGTACTGTTATAAGTGGTACAAACGGCTCAAATCACTTTTTACAGCGTAGAATTAGTATTTATATTTTATTGAATATCGTATAAGTTTTCAATATTAATCAATTAACCCGCCTCTCACCGTACAAGCGGCAATGGTGCCCATGACGCTAGCGGTATGTCCCTGATAAATAGCAACTGCCAACCTCTGCCCCAGGTACGAGGCCGAGCGAAAGTCACCGGTTTTGGCCCTCAACCTGCGCCCCAATTCGCGCTCTAGATTATTGGCGTCAGCTCCTCAACTGCCCATAGTCTCGACCGCAAAGAGTGCGAAGCCTGTCAGTCAAGGCCACTTTGGCACATTTACGCTCCCTTTTCTACATTTGGTCACTGGTCTCATATATGGTCATGGATACTGCAATCATACTTAACTAGCATTGATCATGGTCATAACTACGTGACCCCCACTTTACAGGTTCCACTTTGTACTTAAATTCATTTCATACTTTGCCACTAAAGCCACGCCTTTAGTTTTGCTCGTTCTTTAGGTCCTAAATAATGAATATGCACGGCATTAAAAAAGATCTTACAAACGAATTAACTATTGAAACAGATATTTATTTCCAACTCTGATAAAATGTTTATTGACAAAACAAAACAACACATTCTTATACAGGAAAAGTCATGTATATATTCTATAATATAAAAATATATAGTAGCTGGTAATTAACACGATTCAATCCATTTTTTCTGTGCTCCAAACGTTAATAAATACATTGGACACAAAGAGAAAAAGCGTGACGTCATGCTTTCTTAGCGCGTTGTGCAAAGTCATGAAGCGCAAGTGAATATCGCATTTATTTGAGTCTATATTGCGTTTACACGGATATGGTTGGTAAATAAAGTCATTTGATTTTAATAAGGAGTCTAAAATGTTATCAAATTGCCAAAATTTAATCGTTTATATTTTGATAATAAAAAAATTGTGTTGGCAATCACGTAGCAGGCGATATAATACAGTGAGTAAAAAAAAAAACACAAAATCCTTTACTCTATATTTAAAACGACAATAGATACCACTCGCAGATTAATGAGAATTTTACAAGGGAGACCAAATAGCAGACAAATATGCTTTTGTCTTATATTGTATTTAGGATACAAACCGGCTAGATAACATTCGAAGAAAAATATTCAAAATACAAATGAGTACCTGCTCGTTATCAATTACTAAGTTTAAATACCACAGTGGTAGGTACAAACAATTTTTGATTCTATTCATACTAACTCGGGACCACCCACATAATTCCAGAGTTTAATCTGATGTAATAGAGTGATATAATGTACGTTACCTACTATTCATATTTTAAACCACAGAAGGTGGTACCACCTTCCTATCGGCGAATGAGGACATATAGTGCAGTATTTCCTTTCGAAGTTGGAAAGTCACACGGATTTAGCGTCCACGTAGGAAGTAAGTGTGGGAATAACTCAGACACATAACACAATATCACTTCCTACATTTCATAATTCAGGGTAAGATACTAGAAAAACGTAGTTTTAGTAAAAAAGAATACCTACGCCATTGGTACAACATAAGCACTCGTTTTCTTTCAAAGCAGCTGCATCCAACTGCGTGATCACTTACGTAACGACCTAAATTAAAAAAACAATACTAATGGTAAGCCCATTATTAAATTATCCAAAATCATTAATAAATTATCGCATTATAATTTTTATATACAAAATTAATTACTAGCTAATTTCATCCACATCACGGGTCACAAATTGTAAGGATTACGCTATTAATTAAGTAGTTAATTAGGTAATGTGCAAACCTGTTTGAAATGTGTTTGTTTAATGACCACGGCTCTAAGAAACTAATGACGCGTCCAAGTGAATGTACTGATAACGTTCATTGATGTAAATTATGGTTTATAGTGGCTTTAAATAATTAATATTATAGTGGTTTATAGTGGTTTATAGTGGCTTTAAATAATTAATATTATTTAAAGCCACTATATATATATATATATAGCCACTATATATATAGCCACTATATAATTTACATCAATGAACGTTATCAGTACATTCACTTGGACGCGTCATTAGTTTCTTAGAGCCGTGGTCATTAAACAAACACATTTCAAACTATTATTTGATCAAAATATTATTGCTAACATAATATAGGTACAACAATAATAATTTTGACAAAGTTATAATCTTCTGATATTTACCTGCGACCATATCATGTGAAAAGAAATGGTGAACAAACTTACCCCCACCCTTTCGAAGCGCTGTGCGTGCGCAGGTAAGATTCTTGTGCCTATATAAGCGGGAGTCTCGCCAAAATGAAATCATTCCGTGTTCATTTTTTGACGAGTGAAGTTTTGACAAGCTTTACAGTTTACTTATTTATATATTTTGCATTGTTTTAACTCAAAGTTGTATTTTACAATTTAACATTACTTTAGTATTTGCAGTATTATTTGATATATTATTTACAGTGCGAGTTAAGTGTTATACGAGTGTATTATATTCTTAGTGTTGTGTTGTTATGAACTTTACGAAAAAAGAAAATTCTTCCTCAAAAGGTATTTATTCAATTTCTCAATTTTATTTCGTTACTAACATAAACTATGTAAGCGTGAATAAGATTTTTGTTCCATTTTTAAGGTAGCTATAAATTTACTAATATTTATTATCATGGAATTAAGAATGATATTCAATATCATCATCATTCCCTGAACCTTTTTCCAACTCAGTTGGGGTAGGCTTTATTCGATATCATATAACTATATTCGCGTAAACTATCGACATTAACTACAATGTTTTGGATATTTTGCACTAAAATTCAAAAAGAAATGGTCAACAAACCTTACATCCACCCTTTTGAAGCGCTATGTGTGTGCGCATCTAAGTTTCTTGTACCTAAATAAGCTGTAGCATCACTTTTCCGTGTTAATTTTTTGACAAGGAAAGTTGTGACACACTGACCAAGCGGTATTTTAGGAAGTTTACAATGTTTTATTTTACATTGTCTTATTTTACAATGTTTTAACTTAACCTAAGTGGTATTTTACCAACCTGAGAGTACTTTAGTATTTTTTGTTTTATTTGGTATATAATTTGTAGTGCAAGTTTAACGAGTGTGTGTTCATGTGTAGTGAGTACATTTTACTAATATAAAAAAATGGTCTCCCGAAAGGTATTTATTTATAATTACCATAACATTATTTATATCCTTGCAAGGGTTATTGAAACTATGCATATGTTATTTTTGCCAATTTATTTACTCGTATTACAATTATTATAACGGGGACTATTTAATATAAGTAAAACACTTTAGATTTATTTAGTATAAGTAATCTGCAAAAATGAAACAGGATTAAAATCCACACTTCTTTCATCTGACTCCACACACTTGCCTCTAATTTCGACACGCGTTTATGCGAATGAATACTTGAATAGTACCATAACAATAAACGTACACGTACGTTACTGTCCAGCTCCCTTTATACTGCATAATTAATATAAAAAATGATCACTAAATCAAAATATTTTAGCTCGAAGAGTCGAATTTCTTTCAATAAAGGTACTATTTATTTGAGTTTCAGGTTTGCAGAAGAGATAGGAGCACGTACCGCCCAATATGAATTAGAGCGCCGTATTGAAATGACTGCTACGATGATAAATATATGTCATGCCCCCTACAATCGTGAATTATATTATGCAGTAGAAGATAGAGGAAAATAATTGAACCATAAACGACTACCAAAGACGAAATATTCGAAGCACAAGAACGTTATGGATTGTCTTTCATACAAGTGTGTACAATCACAACAATAATCTGCAAGATCTTATTGGACTTTTAAGATTGT
The DNA here is from genome assembly GCA_963691645.1 of Pelosia muscerda. Classification (NCBI taxonomy): domain Eukaryota; kingdom Metazoa; phylum Arthropoda; class Insecta; order Lepidoptera; family Erebidae; genus Pelosia; species Pelosia muscerda. Next base: position 9,247,930 of record OY829116.1, on the reverse strand, counting down.
CACAACGACAGGCGCTGAAAGGTGAGAAGCACGAGAAGAAGTTTTCGCACAAGAAATTCGACGTGTTGAGTGTACTTCGTAAACTTTTTTTTTTCAAAAACATATCTAATTATTGTTATACTTCAATTCTTTTTTGCTTAATAAAAGTTATGATCCAAACCGATTTATTATTCCTGTGAGAGCAGGTTGCCCTTTACTTCCCCTGGTTTTAACAGATTCCTAATGAAGGATATTCAAGTGATGTGCAATGCGATTTAAATTAATATTAATTGTCAAAGTGTAAATTTGAGCGTGGAATCGAATGTTTGATACGCGTGCACCTTTATTAAACATATATCTTCTTTCATATATCTGTTTATTATGGTATGCGATTTAAGATAATATTTTAACATTTTGACGGTTTGTGATATTGTTGTTTTGCTTATGAGTTCTTATTCGGTTTCAAGTTTTGTTTATTTGATTAAGTAGAGTTTGCCCCCTTACTTTTATGAAGATTACCATGTTCGTAAGGTAAACAATTTAACTAGTATACCTTTGTTCTCATATACCTACTTTTTACCGAATGCTATTTAATCCCATATTAATGTAATAATATAGCTTCATCTCATTTTTGTCAACCTATGATAAATTAAGATTAGGTGACCATTTAGTGACAATATACAAGTTATAGGGTGCAACTGTGATGTTTGATACGTGTTTATTTAGAGTGATTTGCTAAGTGAACAGAGTATGGAAACTGCTCAACGTTGGTATTTTAAAGGAGTTTGCCTCTCACCTTTATCAAGTTTCTAAGGTAAGGTTTGTGATGATAAAAGATGAATGCTAAAAACTGATTTACTTCTAACAGGAGATTGAACTAACTTCTCCAAATTCAACATGTTAATTATATTGTGAGTACCTACACAAAATGCAATATAAGATAAGACATTTTTGACGGCTTGTGATGGTATGGGGACTGATTACTGTTGCTCTTTTCAGGGAGTTTGCCCCCTCACATTTATGATGTTTAACATGTTTCTAAGGGTAGGATTTTAAATAATGTTAACTTGTGAGGACGTGACAGTAAAAAAAGCATTAAAATTACATATAATAAATATCTATAACGTAACGTAACCTATTATGTTGAAAACTAACGTTACGAACTAAATTAAAAATACAATAGGTACTCATTACTAAATTATCACATTATCGCTTTTATGAATAAAATTAATTACTAACTAAAGATTAGGCCATTAGTTAAGTATTTAAGTACACAATGTGCAAACCTGATTAAAATGCAATTGTTTAATGACCACGGCTTTAATAAACTAATGACGCGTCATAGACGAACATACCTTAACTCCCACCCTTACGAAGCGCTGTGCGTGTGCGCAGGAAAGTTTCTTGGGCCTATATAAGCTGGAGTCTCACTAAAATGAAACCATTGCGTGTTCATTTTTTGACGAGTGAAGTTATTTACTTACATATTTTAAATTGTTGTAACTGAATCTAAGTGCTATTTCAGTAATTTGAAATGTATTAGTATATGTGAGCTTAGTGTTTTACTAGTGTGTTTTCAGTGTTGTGTTGTGACAAATATATAAAAAAAGTGTGTCGAAAGGTATTTATTTATTATTGTTATTTTGTTAAAAAATATATACTTGTACATAAGGGTACTGAAACTAAATATTTATTATTTTCGCCAATTTATTTACCCGTAATATTAATTCATTCACCTTCTGAAGGTGTATTTAATATGAATTATTTACTATGATATACAATTGATGGTGAAGTTTATTTGGTTAATATTTGGAGACAAATTATTGTCACTGTGCAAGGTTTAGCGTAGAACTATGTGATAAATGTTAGATCAGTGTTTATTAAGAGTGATTTATAGTGAACAGAGTATGAGAACTTGATGCTCACGTAAGGGGAGTTTGCACTTTGATTTTAAGAAGTTTAGATATGTTTCTTAGATGGGAATTCTTCTAATATATCTTTGCTTTCATATAGCTCTTTGTTACGGTATGTGACTTAAGAAGAATCTAAGAATTTTTACCGATTTGTGATAAATTCATATCCGGTGACAGCATTGTGCCCATTGCAAGTTTTAGCGCGGAATTCTGATGTTTGATCCGTGTTCATTTAGAAATATCGGCTTTGTAAACAAAGTATGGAAACTGTTGCCCTTTTGAGGTGGGTTTGTCCCTTGATTTTAAGAAGTTTCAACACGTTTTTTGGGGTAAGCATTTTTTTAATGTTCACCTGTAATATTAAACACTTCATCAACCGAAAAAGGAAGTAAGTTAAAAATTGTTCTACTTGTAACAGGACATCGAACTTACTACTCCACGTAAGAATTGTTCGTAAGGTAAGCATTTTAATTCAAATATCTTGGTACTGATATATCTTTTTGTTACGCAATGCGATTTAAGATAATTCATTTTTGGCGATTTATGAAGATTTATTTTGGGTGATACTTTTGTGTTCATGTGCAAGTTTTCTTCTAACTTCACGTTGGACTTGTTCGTAAGGTAAGCATTTTTATTTATACATATATCTTGGTATTGATGTATCTCTTTGTTACGCAATGCGATTCATGATAATACACTTTTGGTGATTTACGATTATTTATATTGGATAATATTTTTGTGTTACTGTGTAAGTTTTCTAACTACTTCACGTTGGACTTATTAGTAAAGTAAGCGATGTTTTTTCATATTCACCTGTAATATTCAACAATTTATCAACCAAAAACGATGAAAGTTAAAAATTGATTCACTTACAACATGGGATCGAACTTAACTACTTCACGTTAGACATGTTTTCAAGGTAAGCATTTTTATTAATATAACTTGGTATTGATATATCTTGTTTTTGCTTAATGCGATTTAAAATAATACATATATTACGATTTAAATTTTGGTGACAACTTTGAGTCAATATGCAAGTTTGAGCGTGGAACAACACATTGTTCGATACGTGTTTGTAAAGAAGTTTGTCCCTTGATTTTAAGAAGTTTAACATGTTTTCAAGGTAAGCATTTATTATATTTACCAATGATTTTAATACTGCATCAACCGAAAAAGAAGTTTGATGTTTGTCTTTGTAACGCAATGCGATTCAATATAATTCACTTTTGGTGATTTATGATTATTTATATTGGATTATATTTTTGTGTTAATGTGCAAATTTTCTAACTACTTTCCGTTGGACTTGTTCGTAAGGTAAGCATTTTTATATATTAATAAAAATGATCTCTTGTTATTGATGATATATCTCTTTGTTACGCAATGCGATTTAAGAAAATACATTTTTGGCGATTTATGATGATTTATATTGGATGACACTTTTGTGTAAATGTGCAAGTTTTCTTAGTACTTCACGTTAGACTTATTAGTAAAGCGATTTTTTTCATATTCACCTGTGATATTCAACAATTTATCAACCAAAAACGATGAAAGTTAAAAATTGATTCACTTACAACATGGGATCGAACTTAACTACTTCACGTTAGACATGTTCTCAAGGTAAGCATTTTTTATATTTACCAGTGATTTTAATACTGCATCAACCAAAAAAGTAAGTATGTTAAAAATTGTTTTATTTGTAACAGGACATCGAACTTACTACTTCACGTAGGACTTGTTCGCAAGGTAAGCATTTTTATTGATATAACTTGGTATTGATATACCTTTTTGTTACGGAAAGCTATTTAAAATAACATATTTTTGATGTTTTACTTTGGGTGACAACTATGCGTCAATGTGCAAGATTGAGCGTGGAATTGTGTTGTTTGATACGTGTTTGTTTAGAAGGTTTTTCCTTGATTATAAGAAGTTTAACATGTTTTCAAGGTAAGCATTTTTTATATTTACCAATGATTTTAATACTGCATCAACCGAAAAAGAAGTTTGATGTATGTCTTTGTAACGCAATGCGATTCAATATAATTCACTTTTGGTGATTTATGATTATTTATATTGGATTATATTTTTGTGTTAATGTGCAAATTTTCTATCTTCTTTACGTTGGACTTGTTTGTAAGGTAAGCATTTTTATATATTAATAAAAATGATATCTTGTTATTGATGATATATCTCTTTGTTACGCAATGCGATTTAAGATAATTCATTTTTGTCGATTTATGATGATTGATATTGGATGACACTTTTATGATAATATGCAAGTTTTCTTACTACTTCACGTTGGACTTGTTCGTAAGGTAAGCATTTTCATTTATATAACTTGATATTTTGATATATCTCTTTGTTACGCAATGCGAATTAAGATAATTCTTTATTGGCGATTTATGATGATTCATGTCGATTGATATTTTGTGTAAATGTGCAAGTTTTCTTACTACTTTACGTTAGACTTATTAGTAAAGTAAGCGATGTTTTTTCATATTCACCTGTAATATTCAACAATTTATCAACCAAAAACGATGAAAGTTAAAAATTGATTCACTTACAACATGGGATCGAACTTAACTACTTCACGTTAGACATGTTTTCAAGGTAAGCATTTTTTATATTTACCAGTGATTTTAATACTGCATCAACCAAAAAAGGAAGTATGTTAAAAATTGTTTTATTTGTAACAGGACATCGAACTTACTACTTCACGTAGGACTTGTTCGCAAGGTAAGCATTTTTATTGATATAACTTGGTATTGATATACCTTTTTGTTACGGAAAGCTATTTAAAATAACATATTTTTGATGTTTTACTTTGGGTGACAACTATGCGTCAATGTGCAAGATTGAGCGTGGAATTGTATTGTTTGATACGTGTTTGTTTAGAAGGTTTTTCCTTGATTATAAGAAGTTTAACATGTTTTCAAGGTAAGCATTTTTAACATTTACCGATGATTTTAATACTGCATCAACCGAAAAAGGAAGTATGTTAAAATTTGTTTTACTTGTAACAGGACATCGAACTTGCTACTTCACGTTGGACTTATTCGTAAGGTAAGCATTTTTATTTATACATATATCTTGGTATTGGTGTATCTCTTTGTTACGCAATGCGATTTATGATAATACACTTTTGGTGATTTACGATTATTTATATTAGATAATATTTTTGTGTTACTGTGCAAGTTTTCTAACTACTTCACGTTGGACTTGTTAGTAAGGTAAGCATTTTAATTAATATATCTTGGTATTGATTTAAGTCTTTGTTACGCAATGCGATTCAATATAATTCACTTTTGGTGATTTATGATTATTTATATTGGATTATATTTTTGTGTTAATGTGCAAATTTTCTATCTTCTTTACGTTGGACTTGTTTGTAAGGTAAGCATTTTTATATATTAATAAAAATGATATCTTGTTATTGATGATATATCTCTTTGTTACGCAATGCGATTTAAGATAATTCATTTTTGTCGATTTATGATGATTGATATTGGATGACACTTTTATGATAATATGCAAGTTTTCTTACTACTTCACGTTGGACTTGTTCGTAAGGTAAGCATTTTCATTTATATAACTTGATATTTTGATATATCTCTTTGTTACGCAATGCGAATTAAGATAATTCTTTATTGGCGATTTATGATGATTCATGTCGATTGATATTTTGTGTAAATGTGCAAGTTTTCTTACTACTTTACGTTAGACTTATTAGTAAAGTAAGCGATGTTTTTTCATATTCACCTGTAATATTCAACAATTTATCAACCAAAAACGATGAAAGTTAAAAATTGATTCACTTACAACATGGGATCGAACTTAACTACTTCACGTTAGACATGTTTTCAAGGTAAGCATTTTTTATATTTACCAGTGATTTTAATACTGCATCAACCAAAAAAGGAAGTATGTTAAAAATTGTTTTATTTGTAACAGGACATCGAAATTACTACTTCACGTAGGACTTGTTCGCAAGGTAAGCATTTTTATTGATATAACTTGGTATTGATATACCTTTTTGTTACGGAAAGCTATTTAAAATAACATATTTTTGATGTTTTACTTTGGGTGACAACTATGCGTCAATGTGCAAGATTGAGCGTGGAATTGTGTTGTTTGATACGTGTTTGTTTAGAAGGTTTTTCCTTGATTATAAGAAGTTTAACATGTTTTCAAGGTAAGCATTTTTTATATTTACCAATGATTTTAATACTGCATCAACCGAAAAAGAAGTTTGATGTATGTCTTTGTAACGCAATGCGATTCAATATAATTCACTTTTGGTGATTTATGATTATTTATATTGGATTATATTTTTGTGTTAATGTGCAAATTTTCTATCTTCTTTACGTTGGACTTGTTTGTAAGGTAAGCATTTTTATATATTAATAAAAATGATATCTTGTTATTGATGATATATCTCTTTGTTACGCAATGCGATTTAAGATAATTCATTTTTGTCGATTTATGATGATTGATATTGGATGACACTTTTATGATAATATGCAAGTTTTCTTACTACTTCACGTTGGACTTGTTCGTAAGGTAAGCATTTTCATTTATATAACTTGATATTTTGATATATCTCTTTGTTACGCAATGCGAATTAAGATAATTCTTTATTGGCGATTTATGATGATTCATGTCGATTGATATTTTGTGTAAATGTGCAAGTTTTCTTACTACTTTACGTTAGACTTATTAGTAAAGTAAGCGATGTTTTTTCATATTCACCTGTAATATTCAACAATTTATCAACCAAAAACGATGAAAGTTAAAAATTGATTCACTTACAACATGGGATCGAACTTAACTACTTCACGTTAGACATGTTCTCAAGGTAAGCATTTTTAACATTTACCGATGATTTTAATACTGCATCAACCGAAAAAGGAAGTATGTTAAAATTTGTTTTACTTGTAACAGGACATCGAACTTACTACTTCACGTAGGACTTATTCGTAAGGTAAGCATTTTTATTTATACATATATCTTGGTATTGGTGTATGTCTTTGTAACGCAATGCGATTCAATATAATTCACTTTTGGTGATTTATGATTATTTATATTGGATTATATTTTTGTGTTAATGTGCAAATTTTCTATCTTCTTTACGTTGGACTTGTTTGTAAGGTAAGCATTTTTATATTTTAATAAAAATGATATCTTGTTATTGATGATATATCTCTTTGTTACGCAATGCGATTTAAGATAATTCATTTTTGGCGATTTATGATGATTTATATTGGATGACACTTTTATGATAATATGCAAGTTTTCTTACTACTTCACGTTGGACTTGTTCGTAAGGTAAGCATTTTCATTTATATAACTTGATATTTTGATATATCTCTTTGTTACGCAATGCGAATTAAGATAATTCTTTATTGGCGATTTATGATGATTCATGTCGATTGATATTTTGTGTAAATGTGCAAGTTTTCTTACTACTTTACGTTAGACTTATTAGTAAAGTAAGCGATGTTTTTTCATATTCACCTGTAATATTCAACAATTTATCAACCAAAAACGATGAAAGTTAAAAATTGATTCACTTACAACATGGGATCGAACTTAACTACTTCAAGTTAGACATGTTTTCAAGGTAAGCATTTTTATTAATATAACTTGGTATTGATATATCTTCTTTTTGCTTAATGCGATTTAAAATAATACATATATTACGATTTAATTTTGGTGACAACTTTGAGTCAATATGCAAGTTTGAGCGTGGAACAACACATTGTTCGATACGCGTTTGTAAAGAAGTTTGTCCCTTGATTTTAAGAAGTTTAACATGTTTTCAAGGTAAGCATTTATTATATTTACCAATGATTTTAATACTGCATCAACCGAAAAAGAAGTTTGATGTATGTCTTTGTAACGCAATGCGATTCAATATAATTCACTTTTGGTGATTTATGATTATTTATATTGGATTATATTTTTGTGTTAATGTGCAAATTTTCTAACTACTTTCCGTTGGACTTGTTCGTAAGGTAAGCATTTTTATATATTAATAAAAATGATCTCTTGTTATTGATGATATATCTCTTTGTTACGCAATGCGATTTAAGAAAATACATTTTTGGCGATTTATGATGATTTATATTGGATGACACTTTTGTGTAAATGTGCAAGTTTTCTTAGTACTTCACGTTAGACTTATTAGTAAAGCGATTTTTTTCATATTCACCTGTGATATTCAACAATTTATCAACCAAAAACGATGAAAGTTAAAAATTGATTCACTTACAACATGGGATCGAACTTAACTACTTCAAGTTAGACATGTTTTCAAGGTAAGCATTTTTATTAATATAACTTGGTATTGATATATCTTGTTTTTGCTTAATGCGATTTAAAATAATACATATATTACGATTTAAATTTTGGTGACAACTTTGAGTCAATATGCAAGTTTGAGCGTGGAACAACACATTGTTCGATACGTGTTTGTAAAGAAGTTTGTCCCTTGATTTTAAGAAGTTTAACATGTTTTCAAGGTAAGCATTTATTATATTTACCAATGATTTTAATACTGCATCAACCGAAAAAGAAGTTTGATGTTTGTCTTTGTAACGCAATGCGATTCAATATAATTCACTTTTGGTGATTTATGATTATTTATATTGGATTATATTTTTGTGTTAATGTGCAAATTTTCTAACTACTTTCCGTTGGACTTGTTCGTAAGGTAAGCATTTTTATATATTAATAAAAATGATCTCTTGTTATTGATGATATATCTCTTTGTTACGCAATGCGATTTAAGAAAATACATTTTTGGCGATTTATGATGATTTATATTGGATGACACTTTTGTGTAAATGTGCAAGTTTTCTTAGTACTTCACGTTAGACTTATTAGTAAAGCGATTTTTTTCATATTCACCTGTGATATTCAACAATTTATCAACCAAAAACGATGAAAGTTAAAAATTGATTCACTTACAACATGGGATCGAACTTAACTACTTCACGTTAGACATGTTCTCAAGGTAAGCATTTTTTATATTTACCAGTGATTTTAATACTGCATCAACCAAAAAAGTAAGTATGTTAAAAATTGTTTTATTTGTAACAGGACATCGAACTTACTACTTCACGTAGGACTTGTTCGCAAGGTAAGCATTTTTATTGATATAACTTGGTATTGATATACCTTTTTGTTACGGAAAGCTATTTAAAATAACATATTTTTGATGTTTTACTTTGGGTGACAACTATGCGTCAATGTGCAAGATTGAGCGTGGAATTGTGTTGTTTGATACGTGTTTGTTTAGAAGGTTTTTCCTTGATTATAAGAAGTTTAACATGTTTTCAAGGTAAGCATTTTTTATATTTACCAATGATTTTAATACTGCATCAACCGAAAAAGAAGTTTGATGTATGTCTTTGTAACGCAATGCGATTCAATATAATTCACTTTTGGTGATTTATGATTATTTATATTGGATTATATTTTTGTGTTAATGTGCAAATTTTCTATCTTCTTTACGTTGGACTTGTTTGTAAGGTAAGCATTTTTATATATTAATAAAAATGATATCTTGTTATTGATGATATATCTCTTTGTTACGCAATGCGATTTAAGATAATTCATTTTTGTCGATTTATGATGATTGATATTGGATGACACTTTTATGATAATATGCAAGTTTTCTTACTACTTCACGTTGGACTTGTTCGTAAGGTAAGCATTTTCATTTATATAACTTGATATTTTGATATATCTCTTTGTTACGCAATGCGAATTAAGATAATTCTTTATTGGCGATTTATGATGATTCATGTCGATTGATATTTTGTGTAAATGTGCAAGTTTTCTTACTACTTTACGTTAGACTTATTAGTAAAGTAAGCGATGTTTTTTCATATTCACCTGTAATATTCAACAATTTATCAACCAAAAACGATGAAAGTTAAAAATTGATTCACTTACAACATGGGATCGAACTTAACTACTTCACGTTAGACATGTTTTCAAGGTAAGCATTTTTTATATTTACCAGTGATTTTAATACTGCATCAACCAAAAAAGGAAGTATGTTAAAAATTGTTTTATTTGTAACAGGACATCGAACTTACTACTTCACGTAGGACTTGTTCGCAAGGTAAGCATTTTTATTGATATAACTTGGTATTGATATACCTTTTTGTTACGGAAAGCTATTTAAAATAACATATTTTTGATGTTTTACTTTGGGTGACAACTATGCGTCAATGTGCAAGATTGAGCGTGGAATTGTGTTGTTTGATACGTGTTTGTTTAGAAGGTTTTTCCTTGATTATAAGAAGTTTAACATGTTTTCAAGGTAAGCATTTTTTATATTTACCAATGATTTTAATACTGCATCAACCGAAAAAGAAGTTTGATGTATGTCTTTGTAACGCAATGCGATTCAATATAATTCACTTTTGGTGATTTATGATTATTTATATTGGATTATATTTTTGTGTTAATGTGCAAATTTTCTATCTTCTTTACGTTGGACTTGTTTGTAAGGTAAGCATTTTTATATATTAATAAAAATGATATCTTGTTATTGATGATATATCTCTTTGTTACGCAATGCGATTTAAGATAATTCATTTTTGTCGATTTATGATGATTGATATTGGATGACACTTTTATGATAATATGCAAGTTTTCTTACTACTTCACGTTGGACTTGTTCGTAAGGTAAGCATTTTCATTTATATAACTTGATATTTTGATATATCTCTTTGTTACGCAATGCGAATTAAGATAATTCTTTATTGGCGATTTATGATGATTCATGTCGATTGATATTTTGTGTAAATGTGCAAGTTTTCTTACTACTTTACGTTAGACTTATTAGTAAAGTAAGCGATGTTTTTTCATATTCACCTGTAATATTCAACAATTTATCAACCAAAAACGATGAAAGTTAAAAATTGATTCACTTACAACATGGGATCGAACTTAACTACTTCACGTTAGACATGTTCTCAAGGTAAGCATTTTTAACATTTACCGATGATTTTAATACTGCATCAACCGAAAAAGGAAGTATGTTAAAATTTGTTTTACTTGTAACAGGACATCGAACTTACTACTTCACGTAGGACTTATTCGTAAGGTAAGCATTTTTATTTATACATATATCTTGGTATTGGTGTATGTCTTTGTAACGCAATGCGATTCAATATAATTCACTTTTGGTGATTTATGATTATTTATATTGGATTATATTTTTGTGTTAATGTGCAAATTTTCTATCTTCTTTACGTTGGACTTGTTTGTAAGGTAAGCATTTTTATATTTTAATAAAAATGATATCTTGTTATTGATGATATATCTCTTTGTTACGCAATGCGATTTAAGATAATTCATTTTTGGCGATTTATGATGATTTATATTGGATGACACTTTTATGATAATATGCAAGTTTTCTTACTACTTCACGTTGGACTTGTTCGTAAGGTAAGCATTTTCATTTATATAACTTGATATTTTGATATATCTCTTTGTTACGCAATGCGAATTAAGATAATTCTTTATTGGCGATTTATGATGATTCATGTCGATTGATATTTTGTGTAAATGTGCAAGTTTTCTTACTACTTTACGTTAGACTTATTAGTAAAGTAAGCGATGTTTTTTCATATTCACCTGTAATATTCAACAATTTATCAACCAAAAACGATGAAAGTTAAAAATTGATTCACTTACAACATGGGATCGAACTTAACTACTTCAAGTTAGACATGTTTTCAAGGTAAGCATTTTTATTAATATAACTTGGTATTGATATATCTTCTTTTTGCTTAATGCGATTTAAAATAATACATATATTACGATTTAATTTTGGTGACAACTTTGAGTCAATATGCAAGTTTGAGCGTGAAACAACACATTGTTCGATACGTGTTTGTAAAGAAGTTTGTCCCTTGATTTTAAGAAGTTTAACATGTTTTCAAGGTAAGCATTTATTATATTTACCAATGATTTTAATACTGCATCAACCGAAAAAGAAGTTTGATGTATGTCTTTGTAACGCAATGCGATTCAATATAATTCACTTTTGGTGATTTATGATTATTTATATTGGATTATATTTTTTTGTTAATGTGCAAATTTTCTAACTACTTTCCGTTGGACTTGTTCGTAAGGTAAGCATTTTTATATATTAATAAAAATGATCTCTTGTTATTGATGATATATCTCTTTGTTACGCAATGCGATTTAAGAAAATACATTTTTGGCGATTTATGATGATTTATATTGGATGACACTTTTGTGTAAATGTGCAAGTTTTCTTAGTACTTCACGTTAGACTTATTAGTAAAGCGATTTGTTTTCATATTCACCTGTGATATTCAACAATTTATCAACCAAAAACGATGAAAGTTAAAAATTGATTCACTTACAACATGGGATCGAACTTAACTACTTCACGTTAGACATGTTCTCAAGGTAAGCATTTTTTATATTTACCAGTGATTTTAACACTGCATCAACCAAAAAAGTAAGTATGTTAAAAATTGTTTTATTTGTAACAGGGGGCCTACCACCACCGTTTACGAAACAGTCTTATTGCAGGAGCGTTTTGTTTGACATTTTAAGTAATCTTGCTTATATTCGTACCACAACCGTACATTATACATATAAAGTATTCTTGTTTAGCCTTTTTGTGACCTCATTTCCATTTTAGTTCATTCAATTGGTACCATGATGAGATTTTTAAACAACATTTTTTTTAGTAATATTGTTTTTATGTCAAAATTAGCCATCTTATTAAAGTTGCTCGAAGGCGACGGATTTATTATTGTTTTGCAAAATACTATTGAATAAACCATTTTCATAACCCAAGAAGCAAGGAACCCATATTTATTCATACAAACTTATAGAATAAATGCTTTAGCTCACGATTTTACTATCTTTTTTCGTGTTCGACGGATACTCCCGTATAACCAGCGAGTAGGTTATTTCGGACTCAAACCGACTAAACTCGCACGCGGTTTCATCGAAGTAGAGCAATAAGGCATTCCATCACTCCGATGGAGTCATCTTCCTCATATCCGGCTTTTAGATAGCCCCCTCGTACCCCGAGGTATGCTTATAAATACAAGTATAATTTGTATGACAGATATCAATTGATTTTTAGAGAGATTTTTAGATTTATCAAACAAATACAAATTTAAAGATAAAGTTAACCTACCCTAATACATATTTTACTTCAAAGCAAAACTCTTTTAAATATACTCTTTTAAAAAAAACTTTTTAAAAAGAATTCAATAAACAAAACACATTAGGTATAGGGCTTGACTCTAAAGAGATTTACCTCCGGTTTTAATAAACCGTCAGAATGCCTCCGGCTATTCTCCGGTAAAAGCTGAAATTATATTTAAAAGTTTAAAAATGGTCATATTCGTGAAGCGAATCCCGGACTTCTTGGTGAAAGCTTCGGGAGCGACCGGGACTAACGCAAGGATGATGATGAGGATTTGTGAACATTTTAATTTAGTATTTAGGACATTGAGTTATCATCCATACATAATCACCTTACTAAAAATAACTCCAAACAAAAAAAAATATATCAAGAATGTAAGGAAAATATAAAGAACACTATTTAACTTTACGTAAAATCGCCGAAGTTTTTGAAGAAGTAAACCGGGTCATTGGGTAAATCTAAAATCTCCGGAGGTTCTCCGATTTATCGTCTACGGGTCACAGCCCTAACGTGAATGATTTATAGCAGGGAATAGACAAAGATTATAAATAGTTCATTCATTTTAGACAGTTGGCAGGAATCAAGTAATACTGTATTGTACGCTCATGGTACGAATATGAGTAAGGTTGTTTTCAAGATGGAAACAAGAAAAAGGATGAGTGTGTGAGAAAGAGATGGAGCTATATCAATTGTATAGCGCCATCTCTTTCGAACAGAAAATTATGTAATTCGTAAAACGTTTTTGAAGAAATACTTACCTTTTTTAAATAACTGGCAGAATATTAAGTCAAAAACCATGAATATACAAAAAAGAAAAAAATATCAATGAGCAATCAAACAGGGCCGGAGTGAGTATATAACTAGAAATTCAAACAGGGCCGGTGCAAGGGACCTTCTTGATGATAATTTTAGAAGAACCGAGTGCATAGACTTTAAAAAAATCAAGTCTCAATCAAAAGTCTTCTAAAATTTCATATTCATTTCATGAAATGGCTGGCGCTAGCTCAACCGCGCAACGAAAAAGATGACGGTCCACCCGAAGTCACTTACAACTTGTAATTAGCAATATTGTGTCCGTACTTGATGCCATTCGAGACTTTAACTAAAGGCTCTCGGGTCACGATTAGATAGATAGTTAAAGTTCTTTAGTTCATGGCATTCAAAGTTTCCGAAAATGAAAAAGCTCCACATTATTTTTTAGACAGCAGTAGAATTTTTCATTATTTAATCATTTTATCACCTCTGCCTGCCCCTCCAGGGATATAGGCGTGAGTTTATGTTATGTTATTAATTTATTTGTTGTTGAATTCGTTATTCTCAGGACAATTTATGTGAATTTTTTTAAAGTCTATGCATATATTATATAATGTATAATTGTACGTGCACGCATAAAATATGTGCACGGGGGCGAAGTCAGGGCGCGTAGCTAGTTTGTATATTATTATAACAATCGTTGCTATGGAAACGGACATCATAGACATGCGCACTGCGTCTCTGTCACACACATAACATTGTCTTTCATTCACTTTTGTCTTTTAGATAGGGAGATAATAGCTTGGATTTTATTAAATGAGGCTGATAGATTTCATGCTGAGCGGTAATCGAACCCGCTTCCGAATGCTCTATCGCTACGCCTCAGCAGTCACCAAAATAAATAATGATAATAACCCACTCATGGTTTTCATACACAATCTAGATTTGATTTTTTTATTTAAAATAGGGACAATAAAAAAAATCAGGTTTAATTGATTGAATTCTATTATTACATAAACCAAATACTTTTATTTCACAAGTGATTTTCGATGTACGAGTATAAAAAGTGATTATAATCTTAAAATAAACTTTTATGTAGCCAAACACTATTGGAAAGGGATGTTATTTGTTCAATTGAATTGTCTTATGGCTTTAATTGGACTCCTACTTGTCCGATAACATCTTCGAATCAGTTGCATGAATTTATAATCCAATCAATGGCAATCAACATCTAGAACATAAAATTTGATGTTACATACATAGTTGATACAAGTGAGGGGCCTTAACAGAAACTATATAATTACACCTATATTGCATTTACCTAGGTCTCAACGAATGTCTGTTGAGATATATTATGTTCCTTCACCGGAGGCCTTAATTCATCACACTGGATATAAACCAATGTCTTTGCGATTAGGTAGTACCATCAATTAATACATTCCGCATTATTTCCTCCAACATAAAGGGTTCACATTGCTCACGTAACTGCGTAGCTGTTTTCATAAATGGACTCGGCGTTATGAGTTTCTAAACACCAAATATTTCGTATACAATCGCCATCTAAACAGTAGAAATTTGTAGGTATTAATCATTAGATAGTTTATAATTATTTATTCTATGAGTTCACATAATTAAACACGGTACCTACACTTACTTTTTAGGACAAGATAATGATTTATTGAGACGTATTTTCCATAATAATTTCAATAAAACTACAGCTTCTTGTTATTTTTACTGATTTTTGATTGACGTTTATCAATCAAATTGAATGAACAATATGAAGGTGACGTCACAAAACTGCCGAGTCAAGAATGTGGTTTGCAATCTTGTTTTAAAGAGATGCTGGTACCAAAACATGAAATAAGGTTGAAACAATACTGCTTTAAGAGATGGTGGTAAGGCCCCCAGGACATCGAACTTACTACTTCACGTAGGACTTGTTCGCAAGGTAAGCATTTTTATTGATATAACTTGGTATTGATATACCTTTTTGTTACGGAAAGCTATTTAAAATAACATATTTTTGATGTTTTACTTTGGGTGACAACTATGCGTCAATGTGCAAGATTGAGCGTGGAATTGTGTTGTTTGATACGTGTTTGTTAAGAAGGTTTTTCCTTGATTATAAGAAGTTTAACATGTTTTCAAGGTAAGCATTTTTAACATTTACCGATGATTTTAATACTGCATCAACCGAAAAAGGAAGTATGTTAAAATTTGTTTTACTTGTAACAGGACATCGAACTTGCTACTTCACGTTGGACTTATTCGTAAGGTAAGCATTTTTATTTATACATATATCTTGGTATTGGTGTATCTCTTTGTTACGCAATGCGATTTATGATAATACACTTTTGGTGATTTACGATTATTTATATTGGATAATATTTTTGTGTTACTGTGCAAGTTTTCTAACTACTTCACGTTGGACTTGTTAGTAAGGTAAGCATTTTTATTAATATATCTTGGTATTGATTTAAGTCTTTGTTACGGAATGTGATTTAAGAAAATTCATTTTGGCGATTTATGATGATTCATTTTGCATGACATCTTTGTGTAAATGTGCAAGTTTTAGCGTGGAATTGTGATAATTGATACGTGTTTATTTAGAAATATCGGCGTGATAAACAAAGTATGGAAACTCATACCGTATTTAGGTGGGTTTGTCCCTTGATTTTAAGAAGTTTAACAAGTTTCTAAGGTAAGCGATTTTTTTTTTCATATTCACCTGTAATACTGAACAATTTATCAACCTAAAACGGATGAAAGTTAAAAATTGATTCACTTACACCATGGGATCGAACTTAACTACTTCACATTAGACATGTTCGCAAGGTAAGCATTTTTATTAATATAACTTGATATTGATGTAATATCTTTTTGTTACGGAATACGATTTAAACTAATACATTTATTACGATTTAATTTGGGTGGCAACTTTGAATCAATGTGCAAGTTTTAGCGTGGAATTGTGTTGTTTGATACGTGTTTGTAAAGAAGTTTGTCCCTTGATTTTAAGAAGTTTAACATGTTTTCAAGGTAAGCATTTATTATATTTACCAATGATTTTAATACTGCATCAACCGAAAAAGAAGTTTGATGTATGTCTTTGTAACGCAATGCGATTCAATATAATTCACTTTTGGTGATTTATGATTATTTATATTGGATTATATTTTTTTGTTAATGTGCAAATTTTCTAACTACTTTCCGTTGGACTTGTTCGTAAGGTAAGCATTTTTATATATTAATAAAAATGATCTCTTGTTATTGATGATATATCTCTTTGTTACGCAATGCGATTTAAGAAAATACATTTTTGGCGATTTATGATGATTTATATTGGATGACACTTTTGTGTAAATGTGCAAGTTTTCTTAGTACTTCACGTTAGACTTATTAGTAAAGCGATTTGTTTTCATATTCACCTGTGATATTCAACAATTTATCAACCAAAAACGATGAAAGTTAAAAATTGATTCACTTACAACATGGGATCGAACTTAACTACTTCACGTTAGACATGTTCTCAAGGTAAGCATTTTTTATATTTACCAGTGATTTTAACACTGCATCAACCAAAAAAGTAAGTATGTTAAAAATTGTTTTATTTGTAACAGGGGGCCTACCACCACCGTTTACGAAACAGTCTTATTGCAGGAGCGTTTTGTTTGACATTTTAAGTAATCTTGCTTATATTCGTACCACAACCGTACATTATACATATAAAGTATTCTTGTTTAGCCTTTTTGTGACCTCATTTCCATTTTAGTTCATTCAATTGGTACCATGATGAGATTTTTAAACAACATTTTTTTTAGTAATATTGTTTTTATGTCAAAATTAGCCATCTTATTAAAGTTGCTCGAAGGCGACGGATTTATTATTGTTTTGCAAAATACTATTGAATAAACCATTTTCATAACCCAAGAAGCAAGGAACCCATATTTATTCATACAAACTTATAGAATAAATGCTTTAGCTCACGATTTTACTATCTTTTTTCGTGTTCGACGGATACTCCCGTATAACCAGCGAGTAGGTTATTTCGGACTCAAACCGACTAAACTCGCACGCGGTTTCATCGAAGTAGAGCAATAAGGCATTCCATCACTCCGATGGAGTCATCTTCCTCATATCCGGCTTTTAGATAGCCCCCTCGTACCCCGAGGTATGCTTATAAATACAAGTATAATTTGTATGACAGATATCAATTGATTTTTAGAGAGATTTTTAGATTTAACAAACAAATACAAATTTAAAGATAAAGTTAACCTACCCTAATACATATTTTACTTCAAAGCAAAACTCTTTTAAATATACTCTTTTAAAAAAAACTTTTTAAAAAGAAATCAATAAACAAAACACATTAGGTATAGGGCTTGACTCTAAAGAGATTTACCTCCGGTTTTAATAAACCGTCAGAATGCCTCCGGCTATTCTCCGGTAAAAGCTGAAATTATATTTAAAAGTTTAAAAATGGTCATATTCGTGAAGCGAATCCCGGACTTCTTGGTGAAAGCTTCGGGAGCGACCGGGACTAACGCAAGGATGATGATGAGGATTTGTGAACATTTTAATTTAGTATTTAGGACATTGAGTTATCATCCATACATAATCACCTTACTAAAAATAACTCCAAACAAAAAAAAATATATCAAGAATGTAAGGAAAATATAAAGAACACTATTTAACTTTACGTAAAATCGCCGAAGTTTTTGAAGAAGTAAACCGGGTCATTGGGTAAATCTAAAATCTCCGGAGGTTCTCCGATTTATCGTCTACGGGTCACAGCCCTAACGTGAATGATTTATAGCAGGGAATAGACAAAGATTATAAATAGTTCATTCATTTTAGACAGTTGGCAGGAATCAAGTAATACTGTATTGTACGCTCATGGTACGAATATGAGTAAGGTTGTTTTCAAGATGGAAACAAGAAAAAGGATGAGTGTGTGAGAAAGAGATGGACCTATATCAATTGTATAGCGCCATCTCTTTCGAACAGAAAATTATGTAATTCGTAAAACGTTTTTGAAGAAATACTTACCTTTTTTAAATAACTGGCAGAATATTAAGTCAAAAACCATGAATATACAAAAAAGAAAAAAATATCAATGAGCAATCAAACAGGGCCGGAGTGAGTATATAACTAGAAATTCAAACAGGGCCGGTGCAAGGGACCTTCTTGATGATAATTTTAGAAGAACCGAGTGCATAGACTTTAAAAAAATCAAGTCTCAATCAAAAGTCTTCTAAAATTTCATATTCATTTCATGAAATGGCTGGCGCTAGCTCAACCGCGCAACGAAAAAGATGACGGTCCACCCGAAGTCACTTACAACTTGTAATTAGCAATATTGTGTCCGTACTTGATGCCATTCGAGACTTTAACTAAAGGCTCTCGGGTCACGATTAGATAGATAGTTAAAGTTCTTTAGTTCATGGCATTCAAAGTTTCCGAAAATGAAAAAGCTCCACATTATTTTTTAGACAGCAGTAGAATTTTTCATTATTTAATCATTTTATCACCTCTGCCTGCCCCTCCAGGGATATAGGCGTGAGTTTATGTTATGTTATTAATTTATTTGTTGTTGAATTCGTTATTCTCAGGACAATTTATGTGAATTTTTTTAAAGTCTATGCATATATTATATAATGTATAATTGTACGTGCACGCATAAAATATGTGCACGGGGGCGAAGTCAGGGCGCGTAGCTAGTTTGTATATTATTATAACAATCGTTGCTATGGAAACGGACATCATAGACATGCGCACTGCGTCTCTGTCACACACATAACATTGTCTTTCATTCACTTTTGTCTTTTAGATAGGGAGATAATAGCTTGGATTTTATTAAATGAGGCTGATAGATTTCATGCTGAGCGGTAATCGAACCCGCTTCCGAATGCTCTATCGCTACGCCTCAGCAGTCACCAAAATAAATAATGATAATAACCCACTCATGGTTTTCATACACAATCTAGATTTGATTTTTTTATTTAAAATAGGGACAATAAAAAAAATCAGGTTTAATTGATTGAATTCTATTATTACATAAACCAAATACTTTTATTTCACAAGTGATTTTCGATGTACGAGTATAAAAAGTGATTATAATCTTAAAATAAACTTTTATGTAGCCAAACACTATTGGAAAGGGATGTTATTTGTTCAATTGAATTGTCTTATGGCTTTAATTGGACTCCTACTTGTCCGATAACATCTTCGAATCAGTTGCATGAATTTATAATCCAATCAATGGCAATCAACATCTAGAACATAAAATTTGATGTTACATACATAGTTGATACAAGTGAGGGGCCTTAACAGAAACTATATAATTACACCTATATTGCATTTACCTAGGTCTCAACGAATGTCTGTTGAGATATATTATGTTCCTTCACCGGAGGCCTTAATTCATCACACTGGATATAAACCAATGTCTTTGCGATTAGGTAGTACCATCAATTAATACATTCCGCATTATTTCCTCCAACATAAAGGGTTCACATTGCTCACGTAACTGCGTAGCTGTTTTCATAAATGGACTCGGCGTTATGAGTTTCTAAACACCAAATATTTCGTATACAATCGCCATCTAAACAGTAGAAATTTGTAGGTATTAATCATTAGATAGTTTATAATTATTTATTCTATGAGTTCACATAATTAAACACGGTACCTACACTTACTTTTTAGGACAAGATAATGATTTATTGAGACGTATTTTCCATAATAATTTCAATAAAACTACAGCTTCTTGTTATTTTTACTGATTTTTGATTGACGTTTATCAATCAAATTGAATGAACAATATGAAGGTGACGTCACAAAACTGCCGAGTCAAGAATGTGGTTTGCAATCTTGTTTTAAAGAGATGCTGGTACCAAAACATGAAATAAGGTTGAAACAATACTGCTTTAAGAGATGGTGGTAAGGCCCCCAGGACATCGAACTTACTACTTCACGTAGGACTTGTTCGCAAGGTAAGCATTTTTATTGATATAACTTGGTATTGATATACCTTTTTGTTACGGAAAGCTATTTAAAATAACATATTTTTGATGTTTTACTTTGGGTGACAACTATGCGTCAATGTGCAAGATTGAGCGTGGAATTGTGTTGTTTGATACGTGTTTGTTAAGAAGGTTTTTCCTTGATTATAAGAAGTTTAACATGTTTTCAAGGTAAGCATTTTTAACATTTACCGATGATTTTAATACTGCATCAACCGAAAAAGGAAGTATGTTAAAATTTGTTTTACTTGTAACAGGACATCGAACTTGCTACTTCACGTTGGACTTATTCGTAAGGTAAGCATTTTTATTTATACATATATCTTGGTATTGGTGTATCTCTTTGTTACGCAATGCGATTTATGATAATACACTTTTGGTGATTTACGATTATTTATATTGGATAATATTTTTGTGTTACTGTGCAAGTTTTCTAACTACTTCACGTTGGACTTGTTAGTAAGGTAAGCATTTTTATTAATATATCTTGGTATTGATTTAAGTCTTTGTTACGGAATGTGATTTAAGAAAATTCATTTTGGCGATTTATGATGATTCATTTTGCATGACATCTTTGTGTAAATGTGCAAGTTTTAGCGTGGAATTGTGATAATTGATACGTGTTTATTTAGAAATATCGGCGTGATAAACAAAGTATGGAAACTCATACCGTATTTAGGTGGGTTTGTCCCTTGATTTTAAGAAGTTTAACAAGTTTCTAAGGTAAGCGATTTTTTTTTTCATATTCACCTGTAATACTGAACAATTTATCAACCTAAAACGGATGAAAGTTAAAAATTGATTCACTTACACCATGGGATCGAACTTAACTACTTCACATTAGACATGTTCGCAAGGTAAGCATTTTTATTAATATAACTTGATATTGATGTAATATCTTTTTGTTACGGAATACGATTTAAACTAATACATTTATTACGATTTAATTTGGGTGGCAACTTTGAATCAATGTGCAAGTTTTAGCGTGGAATTGTGTTGTTTGATACGTGTTTGTAAAGAAGTTTGTCCCTTGATTTTAAGAAGTTTAACATGTTTTCAAGGTAAGCATTTATTATATTTACCAATGATTTTAATACTGCATCAACCGAAAAAGAAGTTTGATGTATGTCTTTGTAACGCAATGCGATTCAATATAATTCACTTTTGGTGATTTATGATTATTTATATTGGATTATATTTTTGTGATAATGTGCAAATTTTCTATCTTCTTTACGTTGGACTTGTTTGTAAGGTAAGCATTTTTATATATTAATAAAAATGATATCTTGTTATTGATGATATATCTCTTTGTTACGCAATGCGATTTAAGATAATTCATTTTTGGCGATTTATGATGATTTATATTGGATGACACTTTTATGATAATATGCAAGTTTTCTTACTACTTCACGTTGGACTTATTCGTAAGGTAAGCATTTTCATTTATATAACTTGATATTTTGATATATCTCTTTGTTACGCAATGCGAATTAAGATAATTCTTTATTGGCGATTTATGATGATTCATGTCGATTGATATTTTGTGTAAATGTGCAAGTTTTCTTACTACTTTACGTTAGACTTATTAGTAAAGTAAGCGATGTTTTTTCATATTCACCTGTAATATTCAACAATTTATCAACCAAAAACGATGAAAGTTAAAAATTGATTCACTTACAACATGGGATCGAACTTAACTACTTCAAGTTAGACATGTTTTCAAGGTAAGCATTTTTATTAATATAACTTGGTATTGATATATCTTTTTTTTGCTTAATGCGATTTAAAATAATACATATATTAAGATTTAATTTTGGTGACAACTTTGAGTCAATATGCAAGTTTGAGCGTGGAACAACACATTGTTCGATACGTGTTTGTAAAGAAGTTTGTCCCTTGATTTTAAGAAGTTTAACATGTTTTCAAGGTAAGCATTTATTATATTTACCAATGATTTTAATACTGCATCAACCGAAAAAGAAGTTTGATGTATGTCTTTGTAACGCAATGCGATTCAATATAATTCACTTTTGGTGATTTATGATTATTTATATTGGATTATATTTTTGTGTTAATGTGCAAATTTTCTAACTACTTTCCGTTGGACTTGTTCGTAAGGTAAGCATTTTTATATATTAATAAAAATGATCTCTTGTTATTGATGATATATCTCTTTGTTACGCAATGCGATTTAAGAAAATACATTTTTGGCGATTTATGATGATTTATATTGGATGATACTTTTGTGTAAATGTGCAAGTTTTCTTAGTACTTCACGTTAGACTTATTAGTAAAGCGATTTTTTTTCATATTCACCTGTGATATTCAACAATTTATCAACCAAAAACGATGAAAGTTAAAAATTGATTCACTTACAACATGGGATCGAACTTAACTACTTCACGTTAGACATGTTCTCAAGGTAAGCATTTTTTATATTTACCAGTGATTTTAACACTGCATCAACCAAAAAAGTAAGTATGTTAAAAATTGTTTTATTTGTAACAGGACATCGAACTTACTACTTCACGTAGGACTTGTTCGCAAGGTAAGCATTTTTATTGATATAACTTGGTATTGATATACCTTTTTGTTACGGAAAGCTATTTAAAATAACATATTTTTGATGTTTTACTTTGGGTGACAACTATGCGTCAATGTGCAAGATTGAGCGTGGAATTGTATTGTTTGATACGTGTTTGTTTAGAAGGTTTTTCCTTGATTATAAGAAGTTTAACATGTTTTCAAGGTAAGCATTTTTAACATTTACCGATGATTTTAATACTGCATCAACCGAAAAAGGAAGTATGTTAAAATTTGTTTTACTTGTAACAGGACATCGAACTTGCTACTTCACGTTGGACTTATTCGTAAGGTAAGCATTTTTATTTATACATATATCTTGGTATTGGTGTATCTCTTTGTTACGCAATGCGATTTATGATAATACACTTTTGGTGATTTACGATTATTTATATTGGATAATATTTTTGTGTTACTGTGCAAGTTTTCTAACTACTTCACGTTGGACTTGTTAGTAAGGTAAGCATTTTTATTAATATATCTTGGTATTGATTTAAGTCTTTGTTACGGAATGTGATTTAAGAAAATTCATTTTGGCGATTTATGATGATTCATTTTGCATGACATCTTTGTGTAAATGTGCAAGTTTTAGCGTGGAATTGTGATAATTGATACGTGTTTATTTAGAAATATCGGCGTGATAAACAAAGTATGGAAACTCATACCGTATTTAGGTGGGTTTGTCCCTTGATTTTAAGAAGTTTAACAAGTTTCTAAGGTAAGCAATTTTTTTTTTTTTCATATTCACCTGTAATACTGAACAATTTATCAACCTAAAACGGATGAAAGTTAAAAATTGATTCACTTACACCATGGGATCGAACTTAACTACTTCACATTAGACATGTTCGCAAGGTAAGCATTTTTATTAATATAACTTGATATTGATGTAATATCTTTTTGTTACGGAATACGATTTAAACTAATACATTTATTACGATTTAATTTGGGTGGCAACTTTGAGTCAATGTGCAAGTTTTAGCGTGGAATTGTGTTGTTTGATACGTGTTTGTTAAGAAGTTTGTCCCTTGATTTTAAGAAGTTTAACATGTTTTCAAGGTAAGCATTTTTTATATTTACCAATGATTTTAATACTGCATCAACCGTAAAAGAAGTTTGATGTATGTCTTTGTAACGCAATGCGATTCATTATAATTCACTTTTGGTGATTTATGATTATTTATATTGGATTATATTTTTGTGTTAATGTGCAAATTTTCTATCTTCTTTACGTTGGACTTGTTTGTAAGGTAAGCATTTTTATATATTAATAAAAATGATATCTTGTTATTGATGATATATCTCTTTGTTACGCAATGCGATTTAAGATAATTCTTTATTGGCGATTTATGATGATTCATGTCGGATGATATTTTGTGTAAATGTGCAAGTTTTCTTAGTACTTTACGTTAGAATTATTAGTAAAGTAAGCGATGTTTTTTCATATTCACCTGTAATATTCAACAATTTATCAACCAAAAACGATGAAAGTTAAAAATTGATTCACTTACAACATGGGATCGAAATTAACTACTTCACGTTAGACATGTTTTCAAGGTAAGCATTTTTTATATTTACCAGTGATTTTAATACTGCATCAACCAAAAAAGGAAGTATGTTAAAAATTGTTTTATTTGTAACAGGACATCGAACTTGCTACTTCACGTTGGACTTATTCGTAAGGTAAGCATTTTTATTTATATATCTTGGTATTGGTTTATCTCTTTGTTACGCAATGCGATTTATGATTATACACTTTTGGTGATTTACGATTATTTATATTGGATAATATTTTTGTGTTACTGTGCAAGTTTTCTTACTACTTCACGTTGGACTTGTTAGTAAGGTAAGCATTTTATTAATATATCTTGGTATTGATTTAAGTCTTTGTTACGGAATGTGATTCAAGATAATTCATTTTTGGCGATTTATGATGATTTACTTTGCATGACATCTTTGTGTAAATGTGCAAGTTTTAGCGTGGAATTGTAATAATTGATACGTGTTTATTTAGAAATATCGGTGTGATAAACAAAGTATGGAAACTCATACGTATTTAGTTAGGTTTGTCCCTTGATTTTAAGAAGTTTAACAAGTTACTAAGGTAAGCGATTTTTTTTTTCATATTCACCTGTAATACTGAACAATTTATCAACCTAAAACGGATGAAAGTTAAAAATTGATTCACTTACACCATGGGATCGAACTTAACTACTTCACATTAGACATGTTCGCAAGGTAAGCATTTTTATTAATATAACTTGATATTGATGTAATATCTTTTTGTTACGGAATACGATTTAAACTAATACATTTATTACGATTTAATTTGGGTGGCAACTTTGAGTCAATGTGCAAGTTTTAGCGTGGAATTGTGTTGTTTGATACGTGTTTGTAAAGAAGTTTGTCCCTTGATTTTAAGAAGTTTAACATGTTTTCAAGGTAAGCATTTATTATATTTACCAATGATTTTAATACTGCATCAACCGAAAAAGAAGTTTGATGTATGTCTTTGTAACGCAATGCGATTCAATATAATTCACTTTTGGTGATTTATGATTATTTATATTGGATTATATTTTTTTGTTAATGTGCAAATTTTCTAACTACTTTCCGTTGGACTTGTTCGTAAGGTAAGCATTTTTATATATTAATAAAAATGATCTCTTGTTATTGATGATATATCTCTTTGTTACGCAATGCGATTTAAGAAAATACATTTTTGGCGATTTATGATGATTTATATTGGATGACACTTTTGTGTAAATGTGCAAGTTTTCTTAGTACTTCACGTTAGACTTATTAGTAAAGCGATTTTTTTTCATATTCACCTGTGATATTCAACAATTTATCAACCAAAAACGATGAAAGTTAAAAATTGATTCACTTACAACATGGGATCGAACTTAACTACTTCACGTTAGACATGTTCTCAAGGTAAGCATTTTTTATATTTACCAGTGATTTTAACACTGCATCAACCAAAAAAGTAAGTATGTTAAAAATTGTTTTATTTGTAACAGGACATCGAACTTACTACTTCACGTAGGACTTGTTCGCAAGGTAAGCATTTTTATTGATATAACTTGGTATTGATATACCTTTTTGTTACGGAAAGCTATTTAAAATAACATATTTTTGATGTTTTACTTTGGGTGACAACTATGCGTCAATGTGCAAGATTGAGCGTGGAATTGTGTTGTTTGATATGTGTTTGTTTAGAAGGTTTTTCCTTGATTGTAAGAAGTTTAACATGTTTTCAAGGTAAGCATTTTTTATATTTACCAATGATTTTAATACTGCATCAACCGAAAAAGAAGTTTGATGTATGTCTTTGTAACGCAATGCGATTCAATATAATTCACTTTTGGTGATTTATGATTATTTATATTGGATTATATTTTTGTGTTAATGTGCAAATTTTCTATCTTCTTTACGTTGGACTTGTTTGTAAGGTAAGCATTTTTATATATTAATAAAAATGATATCTTGTTATTGATGATATATCTCTTTGTTACGCAATGCGATTTAAGATAATTCATTTTTGGCGATTTATGATGATTGATATTGGATGACACTTTTATGATAATATGCAAGTTTTCTTACTACTTCACGTTGGACTTGTTCGTAAGGTAAGCATTTTCATTTATATAATTTGATATTTTGATATATCTCTTTGTTACGCAATGCGAATTAAGATAATTCTTTATTGGCGATTTATGATGATTCATGTCGATTGATATTTTGTGTAAATGTGCAAGTTTTCTTACTACTTTACGTTAGACTTATTAGTAAAGTAAGCGATGTTTTTTCATATTCACCTGTAATATTCAACAATTTATCAACCAAAAACGATGAAAGTTAAAAATTGATTCACTTACAACATGGGATCGAACTTAACTACTTCACGTTAGACATGTTCTCAAGGTAAGCATTTTTTATATTTACCAGTGATTTTAATACTGCATCAACCAAAAAAGTAAGTATGTTAAAAATTGTTTTATTTGTAACAGGACATCGAACTTACTACTTCACGTAGGACTTGTTCGCAAGGTAAGCATTTTTATTGATATAACTTGGTATTGATATACCTTTTTGTTACGGAAAGCTATTTAAAATAACATATTTTTGATGTTTTACTTTGGGTGACAACTATGCGTCAATGTGCAAGATTGAGCGTGGAATTGTGTTGTTTGATACGTGAGAAGGTTTTTCCTTGATTATAAGAAGTTTAACATGTTTTCAAGGTAAGCATTTTTTATATTTACCAATGATTTTAATACTGCATCAACCGAAAAAGAAGTTTGATGTATGTCTTTGTAACGCAATGCGATTCAATATAATTCACTTTTGGTGATTTATGATTATTTATCTTGGATTATATTTTTGTGTTAATGTGCAAATTTTCTAACTACTTTACGTTGGACTTGTTCGTAAGGTAAGCATTTTTATTTATATAACTTGATATTTTGATATATCTCTTTGTTACGCAATGCGAATTAAGATAATTCATTTTTGGCGATTTATGATGATTTATATTGGATGACACTTTTGTGATAATGTGCAAGTTTTCTTACTACTTCACGTTGGACTTGTTCGTAAGGTAAGCATTTTTATTTATATAACTTGATATTTTGATAATCTCTTTGTTACGCAATGCGAATTAAGATAATTCTTTATTGGCGATTTATGATGATTCATGTCGGATGAAGTACTTTACGTTAGACTTATTAGTAAAGTAAGCGATGTTTTTTCATATTCACCTGTAATATTCAACAATTTATCAACCAAAAACGATGAAAGTTAAAAATTGATTCACTTACAACATGGGATCGAACTTAACTACTTTACGTTGGACTTATTCGTAAGGTAAGCATTTTTATTCATATATATATCTTGGTATTGGTGTATCTCTTTGTTACGTAATGCGATGCATGATAATACACTTTTGGTGATTTACGATTATTTATATTGGATAATATTTTTGTGTTACTGTGCAAGTTTTCTTACTACTTCACATTAGACATGTTCGCAAGGTAAGCATTTTTATTAATATAACTTAGTATTGATATATTTCTTTGTTGCGGAATGCGATTTAAAATAATACATTTATGATGATTTAATTTAATTTGGGTGGCAACTTTGAGTCAATGTGCAAGTTTTAGCGTGGAATTGTGTTGATTGATACGTGTTTATGTAGAAATATCGGTGAGTTTGTCTCTTGATTTTAAGAAGTTTAACAAGTTTCTAAGGTAAGCGATTGAACACTTTATCAACCAAAAACGGATTTAACTTAAAAATGGCTTCACTTGTAAAAGGAGATCGAACTTACTACTTCACGTTAGACATGTTCGTAAGGTACATAAGCATTTTTATATTTTGGTATTGATGTATGTCTTTGTTACGCAATGCGATTCAAGATAATTCACTTTTGGTGATTTATGATTATTTATATTGGATTATATTTTTGTGTTAATGTGCACATTTTCCAACTACTTTACGTTGGACTTGTTCGTAAGGTAAGCATTTTTATTAATATATATTGGTAGTGATATAAGTCTTTGCTACGCAATGCGATTCAAGATAATTCACTTTTGGTGATTTATGATTATTTATATTGGATGACATCTTTGTGTAAATGTGCAAGTTTTTTAACTACTTCACGTTGGACTTGTTCGTAAGGTAAGCATTTTTATTTATATAACTTGATATTTTGATTTATCTCTTGGTTACGCAATGCGAATTAAGATAATTCTCTATTAGCGATTCATGATGATTCATGTCGGATGATATTTTGTGTAAATATGCAAGTTTTCTTAGTACTTTACGTTAGACTTATTAGTAAAGTAAGCGATTTGTTTTCATATTCACCTGTAATATTCAACAATTTATCAACCAAAAACGATGAAAGTTAAAAATTGATTCACTTACAACATGGGAATGAACTTAACTACTTCACGTTAGACATGTTTTCAAGGTAAGCATTTTTTAAATTTCAAGGAAAGCGATTTAAAATAACATATTTTTGATGTTTTAATTTGGGTACCAACTATGCGTCAATGTGCAAGTTTTAGCGTGGACATTTGTACCATCAATGCTACAGTCTAATTGTACTGGTGGTCCAGTGGGGAATTGTGTTGTTTGATACGTGTTTATTTAGAAATATCGGCATGGTTAACAAAGTATGGAAACTCATATTTACTCATATTTACTCATATTTAGGTGAGTTTGTCCCTTGATTTTAAGAAGTTTAACAAGTTTCTTAGGTAAGCTATTGAACACTTTATCAATAACTTTATTCATTCTTTCTTAATTATGATGGATGGTTGATAAAACCAGTAATCAAGCCGGTTATAAAGTGTAGCAAGCTGTGATTAATTCTGGAAGCAACAATATACATAACAGCTGTTAAATTTAACAGTCATTTCGTAGTGGAAAATTATATTGTACTTTGTCGAAATAGCACTGGGATTTGCAATCGATTATGGAACAATGCCATATAACAGAGTTAACTTCAATAACTACAGTTGCTTCCAAAGTGCAATCTCGGCTTGTGAGGCGATTAAGGGATTCTACATCTTGCATTGAAATAATAATTGGAAAACCACAATATAATCTTGATGCACGTTGGAGTTAGTGGAGGTTTTATAACTGCTTTAAATTCATTTTTCTTGCCTTAACTGGCTTGAGCTAACTCGCTTGTTACGGGTTTCAGATAATTGATCTTTCTAACGGAAATTGATCTTATTTAACTCAGGCTGCGTGTCGCCAGGTATCAATATTGCATAAGAGTAAAAGGACAGGACCGCATAACATCTTATGAACAATGAAAGGTTAATAAAAAATTATAAAGATCAGGGGGCCTACCACCACCGTTTACGAAACAGTCTTATTGCAGGAGCGTTTTGTTTGACATTTTAAGTAATCTTGCTTATATTCGTACCACAACCGTAGATTATACATATAAAGTATTCTTGTTTAGCCTTTTTGTGACGTCACTTCCATTTTAGTTCATTCAATTGGTACCATGATGAGATTTTTTAACAATATTGTTTTTAGTACTATTGTTTTTATGTCAAAATTAGCCATCTTATTAAAGCTCCTCGAAGGCGACGGATTTATTATTGTTTTGCAAAATACTATTGAATAAACCATTTTCATAACCCAAAAAGCAAGGAAACCATATTTATTCATACAAACTTATAGAATAAATGCTTTAGCTAACGATTATACTATCTTTTTTCGTGTTCGACAGATACTCCCGTATAACCAGCGAGTAGGTTATTACGGACTCAAACCGACTAAAATCTCACGCGGTTTCATCGAAGTAGAGCAATAAGGCATTCCATCACTCCGATGGAGTCATCTTCCTCATATCCGGCTTTTAGATAGCCCCCTCGTACCCCGAGGTATGCTTATAAATACAAGTATAATTTGTATGAAAGATATCAAGTGATTTTTAGATATTTATCAAACAAATACAAATTTAAAGATAAAGTTAACCTACCCTAATACATATTTTACTTCAAAGCAAAACTCTTTTAAATATACTCTTTTAAAAAAAACTTTTTAAAAAGAAATCAATAAACAAAACACACTAGGTATAGGGCTTGACTCTAAAGAGATTTACCTCCGGTTTTAATAAACCGTCAGAATGCCTCCGGCTATTCTCCGGTAAAAGCTGAAATTATATTTAAAAGTTTAAAAATGGTCATATTCGTGAAGCGAATCCCGGACTTCTTGGTGAAAGCTTCGGAAGCGACCGGGACTAACGCAAGGATGATGATGATGATTTGTGAACATTTTAATTTAGTATTTAGGACATTGAGTTATCATCCATAACATAATCACCTTACTAAAAATAACTCCAAACAAAAAAAAATATATCAAGAATGTAAGGAAAATATAAAGAACACTATTTAACTTTACGTAAAATCTCCGAAGTTTTTGAAGAAGAAAACCGGGTCATTGGGTAACTGTGCGATCGAACCTGGCGGCCGGAGGGGGTAAATCTGAAATCTCCGGAGGTTCTCCGATTTATCGTCTACGGGTCACAGCCCTAACGTGAATGATTTATAGCAGGGAATAGACAAAGATTATAAATAGTTCATTCATTTTCGACAGTTGGCAGGAATCAAATAATACTGTTTTGTACGCTCATGGTACGAATATGAGTAAGGTTGTTTTCAAGATTGAAACAAGAAAAAGGATGAGTGTGTGAGAAAGAGATGGAGCTATATCAATTGTATAGCACCATCTCTTTCTAACAGAAAATTATGTAATTCGTAAAACGTTTTTGAAGAAATACTTACCTTTTTTAAATAACTGGCAGAATATTAAGTCAAAAACCATGACTATTCAAAAAGAAAAAAATATCAATGAGCAATCAAACAGGGCCGTAGTGAGTATAACTAGAAATTCAAACAGGGCCGGTGCAAGGGACCTTCTTGATGATAATATTAGAAGAACCGGGTGGGTCTTCTAAAATTTCATATTCATTTCATGAAATGGCTGACGCTAGCTCAAGCGCGCAACGAAGAAGATGACGGTCCACCCGAAGTCACTTACAACTTGTAATTAGCAATATTGTGTCCGTACTTGATGCCATTTGAGACTTTTACTAAAGGCTCTCGGGTCACGATTAGATAGATAGTTAAAGTTCTTTAGTTCATGGCATTCGAAGTGTCCGAAAATGAAAAAACTCCACATTATTTTTTGGACAGCAGTAGAATTTTTCATTATTTAATAATTTATCCACCTCTGCCTGCCCCCCCAGGGATATAGGCGCGAGTTTATGTTATGTTATTAATTTATTTGTTGTTGAATACATTATTCTCAGGAGAATTTGTGTGAATTTTTTTTAAAGTCTATGCATATAATATATATGTATAATTATATGTGCACGGGGGCGAAGTCAGGGCGCGCAGCTAGTTTGTATATTATTATAACAATCGTTGCTATGGAAACGGACATCATAGACATGCGCACTGTGTCTCTGTCACACACATCACATTCTGTCTTTCATTCACTTTTGTCTTTTAAATAGGGAGATAATAGCTTGGATTTTATTAAATGAGGCTGATAGATTTCTTGCTGAGCGGTAATCGAACCCGCTTCCGAATGCTCTATCGCTACGCCACAGCAGTCACCTAAATAAATAATGATAATAACCCCCTCATGGTTTTCATACACAATCTAGATTTGATTTTTTTTATTTAAAATAGGGACAATAAAAACAATCAGGTTTGATTGATTAAATTCTATTATTACATAAACCAAAATATAGGTACTATTATTTCACAGGTGATTTTCGATGTACGAGTATAAAAAGTGATTATAATCTTAAAATAAACTTTTATGTAGCCAAACACTATTGGAAAGGGATGTTATTTGTTCAATTGAATTGTCTTATGGCTTTAATTGGACTCCTACTTGTCCGATAACATCTTCGAATCAGTTGCATGAATTTATAATCCAATCAATGGCAATCAACATCTAGAACATAAAATTTGATGTTACATACATAGTAGATACAAGTGAGGGGCCTAACAGAAACTATATAATTACACCTAAGTATATTGCATTTACCTAGGTCTCTACAAATGTCTGTTGAGAAATGGTCCTTCGCCGGAGGCTTTAATTCATCACACTGGATATAAACCAATGTCTTTTCGATTAGGTAGTATCATCAATTAATACATTCTGCATTATTTCCTCCAACATAAAGGGTTCACATTGCTCACGTAACTGCGTAGCTGTTTTCATAAATGGACTCGGCGTTATGAGTTTCTAAACACCAAATATTTCGTATACAATCGCCATCCTAACAGTAGAAATTTGTAGGTACTAATCATTAGATAGTTTATAATTATTTATATTCTATGAGTTCACATAATTAAACACGGTACCTACACTTCTTAGGACAAGATAATGATTTATTGAGACGTATTTTCCATAATCATTTCAATAAAACTATGTACAGCTTCTTGTTATTTTTACTGATTTTTGATTGACATTTATCTATCAAATTGAATGAACAATATGAAGGTGACGTCACAAAACTGCTGAGTCAAGAATGTGGTTTGCAATCTTGTTTTAAAGGGATGATGGTACCAAAACACGAAGTAAGGTTGAAATAATACTGCTTTAAGAGATGGTGGTAAGGCCCCTGTAGTACTCTTAGAAGTTGTATATAATCTCAAATTCAAACTGATCACAACTGAACACAGCTACTGAAAGAAAGGTACGTGTTTGGACGAGCGGAGGTGACTCTGTGGTCGGAGTTCGCAGAATGACCTCTGTCTTTTGGTGTGGCATTCGTAAGCCTCTGTAGCAGAAGGTCAGGGGTTTTGTGCACGAGAAAAATGTTGTATTGTTCATTAATTGAAAAGGAGTGAAGGCTAGTATTTGTTTTACTTTTAACAAGAGATTGAACTAATTCTCCAAGATACATATTGGCTACGGAATGCGATTTGATGATATATTTTTGCTAATTTACGATAAATTAATATTTATCAACCATACCAGACAATGTGCAAGTTTTAACGTGGTACTGTTATGTTAGATAAGAAATTATTTATAGTGATTTACTTAGTTATTTTTTTACTTTTCAGAAGTTTTTCATGTATCTAGGATATGCATTTTTTATTAATTTCACGTGTGACGATATACATTCCATCAGTTGAAAAAGGAGGGAAGCTAAAATAGTTAAATTTATTAGATGTTAGTTTTAATGACAGTATTCCACGTGGGTGCCGATCTCAATGGCTTCGACACCTACGCCGTAGACCTGCTACGGCGTAGGGTCGGATAAGTTACGTTAAGCAAATATCAGACGTTTTACTTTCACTCGAGTGATTGGAACGCGATTGAACTCAAGTGATTATATTAAATCGTTGGAAAAGCGTGACGTCATACCTTCTTAGCGCGTAGTGCAAATGCATGCAGCACAAGAGAAAAGGGCATTTATCTTATCTGTGCTGCGTTTACACTGGTTAAGTCCGAAAGTTATTTGAAACTTAATAAGGCATTTTAAAAGTTATACATTTGTACTTAGATTGTTTATATTTTGTTAATTAAAACTTACAATAGTGTTGCACACGTTCATAGGCCACGGTGGCCAATTTCCATCAGGCGGGCCGTGTGCTTGTCTGCCACCTACGTAGTATAAACAAAAAAAAAATGAAAAGTCATACATAGTATTAAGCTTACTTACGACAGTATTTTATCCTACAATGACAATAAAAATATTAAGTTCAATCGGACGACATCATTCCTTGTCACCATCCCTATAGCGATTTATGAAAAGAACCACTTTTGAAAAATTGACATTATTCAAGTCTAGGAAAAATATTAAAGAGTAATTTGTCTGTCGGCAATCGCTCAAAGTTTAAGCAGGCGAAAAACCTTTGTTTTATATTTCAAATAATACTAATATTATAAAGAGGAAAACTTTGTTTGTTTGTCTGTTTGGTTGTAATGAATAGGCTCAAAAACTACTGGACCGTTTTTAAAAATTCTTTCACCATTCGAAAGTTACATTATCCACGAGTAACATAGGCTATATATCATCACGCTACCATACAAGGGAGCGGAGTAATAATCATAAATCTCAATTGATCCGGTAAATTTCTATACATTGGCGCTAATATCGCTAACAATTTCCGTTGTCATGACAGCAAGGAAAAGTAGTATAGAGAGGCGAGTAGTGAATCTATAGTCTGTTTTTTTTAGCATTAGAAAGAACAAAATTTGGGTTTTTTATTAGACACGTTACTGTGTGGCAAGCAAAATATATTAATAAAAGATAACATAATATTTAATTAATGTCTTTACGTTCTAAATACATATTAATGTGACAGTTTATTCGTATTTTTAATAAGAAAATACTATAGTTGAAATTTCTACAACAAAAATAATAAATTAATACAAATAAACTAATCGTCATGAAAAGTTGACACTATAAAAGACCTAAAGAAGCAGTGGTTGCAAACAAAAAACGTTATTACTGTATTAGTTTCATATGACCAAATGAAAAAGAGCATGTCAATGTTGAAATACGTTCTACAATAGGTTATTTTTCACCATAGCACTGTGAACTTAATCCAATTGAAATAATTTGGACGCAAGTGAAAGTGTATATTGCCAAACATAATAAAAAATTTAAAATGGATACAATTAAAAAAATAGTGCCAGAAGCCTTTTCAAAAATTTCAGCGTCTAATTAATTGGATGTCCTGTGTTCAGCACGACGAAAAATTTGTTATAAATGTAGGAGATTCATCCGATTCTTTCGATTCTTCTGAAGATCAATAAATATTCAAATTGAACCTATTATGTTTTATTAATATCCATACTGCGAGGGTGGAGTGATAAGTCTGGTATAAAAATAGTTTAGAATAAGGTTATCGCAAATTGCATGAAACCTCCATGTTAAACACTCTTTTGAGTTAGTACACTCAATATTTCGACCAGTTTACTTTTGAAAGTAAGCTCCTAACAACACGTTGACGCCATCACACTTCAAGGACTAGGGATCTTAAGCCTTGAGACTACAGTAATTACACAGACTATCTAACCCTTTCATCCGGAACACAACAATACTAGGCAATGATGTTATGGTGGCGGAATTAATAGGTAATGCGGTGGTACCCACTCAGACGAGCCCGGAGCAAAGGCTCTACCGTCTGGTGATAATGCGAATTCCACGCGGGCAGAGCCGCGCTTACTAGCTAGTTTCAAATAAATATGAAACTAAAGACAACTAGGTACACATTATTGAACATTCCACAAAAACCAAATAGCAATCAAATACGCTTTTGTCTCATATTGTATTTAGGATAGAAACCGGTTTGATAACATTCCAAGAAAAATAATAGGAATACGAATGAGTACCTGCTCGTTATCGTTTTTTAAGATTAAACACCAGGGTGGTAGGTACTAACTACATTTCTTTACTATTCATGCTACCTCGGTACCACACACGTGGTTTCCGAGTTCTCACAGGGAATATGTGTCTGAGAATTATTAATCTGGTGTAGTAAAAGTATTATAATAATATACTTTCTGTAGTAGAAGTATCATTTATAACTTTTATTAGTGAAACTCATAAGTTGAATCTCCTTCCTATCGGCTGATGAGGACATATAGAGCAATATTTTGACTGATTATCGCCCAAAACTCTAAAAACTGCTAATTGTTGTTATTTTAATAGGTTACCTGTGTTTACTTCTACTACATTTTGCAAGTGCCTAAGATAAACTTTCTCTATGAACTTTCACTTGTGAAGATTTTTTATTTAAAAATGCATCTGAGTATCTGACTAGTGATATATCACCCCCAAGTTTCTAAGGTAAGCATATAGAATGCGATTTAATATATAAAAAATTTTTCGACATGTGGTAAATTAATAATCGGTGACAACTTATTGTCAACGTGTAAGTTTTAGAGTGGAACTGTGATGTTTGATTCGTGTTTATTTAGAGTGATTTATTTATAAGAAGTTTTACATTTTCGTGAGGTTAGCATTTTCTTTAATCTTTGTCTGTATACATTTTTAACTGCTGTTCTTTTAATGGAGTATGCCCCTCAACCTTATTTTAACGTGATTCTCAGGTAAGCATTTTTTATTTATATTCACTTATGATGATTGTTTTATTTGTATTAGGAGATTGAACTTACTCCACCGAGTTTAACATGTTCGGAAGGTAAGCTTTTTTGTATAATACATCTTTGACTTTTTATTTACCTTTTTGCTACAGAAGACGATTTAAAACAATAAGTTTTGCCGACTTGTGATAAATTTATATTCGGTGAAAAATTTAACTCGGAACTTTAATGTTTGATAGGTATTTATTTAAAGTGATAGCTGAGTAGACACAGTATGGAGACTGCTAACTGTTGTTCGTTTAGGGAGTTCGCCCTCTTTTAAAGTTTATAATGTTTCTACGGTAAGCATCATCATTCCCTGAACCTTTTTTCCCAACTCAGTTGGGGTCGGCTTTCCAGTCTAACTGTGATGCGGCTGAACTTCGATATTTTCCGTGAAGCGACTGCCATCTGACCTCCACAACCAATGGTCTAATGACCAATGGCGATATCGAAGTTCCAAGTTAGGCTGGTTGGACTTTTGAGGGCTCCAACTACCCGTAACGACTGCCATAGATGTTTGTATTACGACGGCTTAACGTGCTCTCCGAGGCACTTATAAACCTGCGATAAATACACACATAACTTCGAAAAGCATCGAAAAGTCATTGGTGTGTGCCATGGTAACCTGGGATCGAACTCGAGACCTCGTCTCAGCAGTCCATTACCCATACCACTAGGCTACCGCGGCTTCTGTTTCTACGGTAAGCATTTTATTGATATTCACTTGTGGCGATATACACTCAATCAGTTGAAGAAGCATGAAAGTTAAAATTGTTTCACATGTAAAAGGTGTTCATAAGGTAAGCATATTTATTAATATATCTCCATTCATATACCTCTTTGTTTAATATCACACATTTTTGTCAACGTGTAATAAATTAATATTCGGTGACAACTCTATGTCAATGTGCAAGTTTCAGCGTTTTAACTGTTGTTCTTTCAAAGCAGTTTAGCCCCTCACCTTTTAGAAGTTTAAAATGATTATAAGGTAAGTAGTTTTATTAATATTTACTTGTGTTATTAATATCTACAATGTGACGATACTAAAAGCATTAGAATTACATAGAATAAATACCTAAAACCTAAGATAACTTATTATGTTGATAGCTGACGTAACGAACTAAATTAAAAATCCAATACTAATGGGTTTATAACATTATTAAATTATCCCATTATAGCTTTTACTTATTAAATTAATTACCAGCTAATTTCAATCACTTAAGGCCAGTAATTGTAAGAATTAAGACATTATTAAAGTAGTTAAGTATGCACATTGCAAACCTGTTCAAAATGTAATTGTTTAATTACCACTTCTTTAAGAAACTAATGACGCGTCTACAACGAACAAACCTTACACCCATCCTTTCGAAGCGCTGCCGCTGTGCGTGTGCGCAGGTAAGTTTCTTTTGCCTATATAAGCTGGAGTCTCTCTAAAATTAAATCATTACGTGTTCATTTTTTGACAAGTGAACTTGACACAAACTCGTTAACGTGTATTTTAGCAAGTTTATTTATTTATTTTAAATTATTCGAACTCAACCTAAGTGCTACTTTAGTAACTTAAAAATGCATAAGCATTTTGTAGTTATATTTGGTATATAATTCAAGTGTGAGCTTAGTGTTGTACGAATGTGTGTGTTTCAGTGTTGTGTGGTGACAAACTTGACGAATATATAAAATGGTGTTTCGAAAGGTATTTATTTTTTATGGTTATTTTGTTATACTTAGCATATATACTTATAAGGGTTACATACTGAAATTATCTTTTATTTTCGCCAATTTATTTACTTGTATTAGAATTATCATAATGTTGGCGTATTTAAAATGAATTATTTACTAGGAAATACATTTGGTGGCAACTTATTGTCAATGTGCAAGGTTTAGCGTAGAACTATGTGATAAATGTTTATGAAGTGTTTATTTAAAGTGATTCGCTTAGTGAACTGTTGCTCTCTTAAGGGGAGTTAGTTGTGTCGTATCAGGAGGTCAAGGGGTTGGCGGGTGACAGAGAGGAGTGGCGATTACTCTACCGACAAAAGCATAGCTCTTAAGTTTAGAGAGAGTAGAAGTATCATTTATGACTTATATTAGTGATACTCATAAGTAGTATCTCCTTCCTATCGGCTGATGGGGACATATATAGAGCAATATTTTGACTGATTAACGCCCAAAAATCTAAAAACTGCTAATTGTTGTTATTTTAAAAGGTGTTTAATGTTTACTTCTACTAAATTTTGCAAATGCCTAAGATAAAGTTTCTTTATGAACCTTCACTTGTGAAGATTTTTTATTTAAGAATGCATTTGAGTACCTGACTAGTGAAATATCACCCCCAAGTTTCTAAGGTAAGCAATTTCATTTAGTATCATTTCTAATACCGCTTTAATATGGAATGCGATTTAATATATATAATCTGCCATTAAGTCCGCCTTTGTACATTTATTATGTATTTGTGCAAAAAATTTAAATAAAAAAAAAGGTGCAAGTTTTAGCGTTTTAGCTGTTGTTCTTTCAAGGGAGTTTAGCCCCTCACCTTTTAGAAGTTTAAAATGTTTATAAGGTAAGTATGTGTCAATGTGTCTGTGACAATGGGACGATACTGAAAGCATTAGAATTACATACAATAAATACCTAAAACCTAACATAACCTATTATGTTGATAACCGACGTAACGAACTAAATTAAAAAGCCAATACTAATGGGTTAAACGCATTATTAAATTATCCTATTATCGCTTTTACTTATTACATTAATTAAGAAACTAATGACGCGTCTACAACGAACAAACCTTACACCCATCCTTTTGAAGCGCTGTGCGTGTGCGCAGGTAAGTTTCTTTTGCCTATATAAGCTGGAGTCTCTCTAAAATGAAATCATTACGTGTTCATTTTTTGACAAGTGAACTTGACACAAACTCGTTAACCTGTATTTTAGCAAGTTTATTTATTTATTTTAAATTATTCGAACTCAACCTAAGTGCTACTTTAGTAACTTGAAATTGCATTAACATTTTGTAGTTTTATTTGGTATATTATTCAAGTGTGAGCTTAGTGTTTTACGAGTGTGTGTGTTTTCAGTGTTGTGTTGTGACGAACTTGACAAATATATAAAATGGTGTTTCGAAAGGTATTTATTTTTTATGATTATTTTATTATACTTAACATAATATATACTTGTAAGGGTCACATACTGGATCTAATTATCTATTATTTTCGCCAATTTATTTACTCGTATTAGAATTAAGGAGGGTAAGGGGTCCCTTCCACCACCTTGGGGACCCAAGCCAACCTCACCTGCCCGTGGTGCCCTCTGCCGACCAACGAACGAGGCTCTGGCTACCCGCCAACCCGCACTGGACCAGCGTGGCGGGTATACGGTCCGAAAACCCCCCAAGATGTTGGTGTGCACCAAACGGCCCCAAGTGCCCGGGGGCTCCAGTCGCAACACTGACGCGCCTGACGGGCGTCAGTCGAGCGCTGGGGCCAGGGGTGCTAAGAATCACCGGGCGGGATCCCTCCGTCAGACGACCAAAGCATGCACAATGGACAACCGATGCAAACGTAGGTTGTCACTGGTGACACACAACATCTGCACTATGAGGACAGACGAGAAGCTAGCAGAGCTGGAAGAAGAATTGAGCAGGTTGCGCTGGGACATCGTTGGGTTATGCGAAGTCCGAAGAGAGGGAGAGGACACAATAACCCTGAAGTCTGGCAACCTGCTCTACTACCGGGAGGGCGACGAGAAGTCGCAAGGTGGTGTCGGGTTCATCGTCCATAGGTCCCTCATAAACAACATCATATCCATCACGAGTGTGTCGAACAGGGTCGCGTACCTGGTACTCAGAGTGTCCAAGAGATACTTGCTGAAGGTCATACAGGTTTACGCACCGACCTCGACACGACCAGATGATGAAGTGGAGGCTATGTATGAGGACATTAGTAGAGCCATACATGCCTCTAAATCACACTTCACTATTGTTATGGGGGACTTCAACGCAAAACTGGGTACGAGAGGTGATAACGAGTTGAGAGTGGGGCAATATGGGTATGGGAGGCGTAACCGAAGGGGTTGGAGGCTGGCCGACTTTCTTGAGAAAGAGCGACTCTTTATGATGAACTCTTTCTTCAAGAAGCCGCCCCACAGGAAATGGACCTGGATGGGCCCCGGTGGTCGTACCAAAAATGAGATCGACTTCATCATGACGACGCATAGACGGATATTCAATGATGTCTCAGTGATCCATAGGGTGAAAACCGGAAGTGATCACCGAATGGTTAGAGGCACATTGAATATTAATGTTAAGCTGGAGAGATCCCGTCTGATGAGGTCTACGCTCCGACCTAGAGCTTCCCATATACAGTACCCCGAGAGCTTTCAACTCGAACTTTCGAATCGCTTCTCTTGCCTAGAAGAATGCAGTACAATGGACGAGATAAATAACAGGTTGGTTGAAGCTGTTCATTCAGTGGGTTCCAAATTCTTCAGGCCCCGTCGAAGAGATAGACCACAGAAGCTCACCGATCACACCCTCAAACTCATGGCCGAACGACGCTCTATGAGGCTGCAGTCTACCAATGACGCTGAAGCACATCGGCAGCTCAATAGACGTATCCAGCAGTCTTTGCGACACGACATCCGTGCCTTTAATACTCAATGTATTAAAGAAACGATTGAGCGAAATAAAGGCTCCAAAGTGTTCGCAAGAGACTTGTCTATTGGGCAGAGCCAGTTGACAAAGCTGAAGAGGAAGGACGGCAGCGTCGCGTCGACTAAGGCAGATGTTTTGGGGGAGATCGAGGGGTTTTATGGACAGCTTTATACCTCAGTCACTAAGCCTGCTACTGATACGGTTAAAGATCCAAGAGCCAAGCTAACCCGACACTACACCGAGGATATCCCGGACATCAGCCTGTACGAGATTAGGGTGGCCCTCAAGCAGCTTAAAAATAACAAGGCACCAGGAGAAGACGGAATCACTTCGGAACTTCTGAAAGCGGGTGGAACACCGATACTTAAAGTCCTTCAGAAGCTCTTCAACTCCGTCCTATTCGAAGGTACTACGCCGGAAGCATGGAACAGAAGCGTGGTGGTCTTGTTCTTCAAGAAAGGTGACAAAGCCTCTCTTAAGAACTACAGACCCATCTCGCTTCTGAGCCATGTTTATAAGCTGTTTTCGAGGGTTATCACGAATCGTCTCGAACGCAGGTTTGATGACTTCCAGCCGCCCGAACAAGCCGGTTTCCGAAAAGGTTATAGTACCGTAGACCACATTCATACGCTGCGGCAAGTCATACAGAAGACTCAGGAGTATAACTTGCCACTATGTTTAGCGTTTGTGGACTACGAGAAAGCCTTTGATTCGATCGAGACATGGGCAGTGCTACAATCTCTCCAGCGGTGTCATATAGACTACCGGTACATCGAAGTGCTGAAGTGTTTGTATAAAAACGCCACCATGTCAGTCCGAGTACAAGATCAGAGCACAGCGGCGATACTGTTGCAGAGGGGAGTGAGACAAGGAGATGTAATATCTCCGAAGCTCTTCACCAATGCAATGGAGGATGCCTTTAAGCTACTGGAATGGAAAGGTCTCGGCATTAATGTTAATGGCGAATACATCACTCACCTTCGTTTTGCCGACGATATCGTGCTCATGGCAGAATCGCTGGAGGATCTAAACACAATGCTCGACGACCTCAACCGAGTCTCTCAACAGGTGGGCCTCAAGATGAATATGGACAAGACCCAGGTTATGGCGAATGCTCATATTCTAAGGCCCTCCCCAGTGTCAGTTGAAGGCTCGACCCTCGAAGTTGTAGACAAGTACGTCTACCTTGGACAGATGGTCCGATTAGACGGATCAAACTTCGAGGCGGAGGTCAATCGTCGAATCCAACTCGGCTGGGCAGCGTTCGGGAAGTTACACAGCGTCTTCTCGTCCAAAATACCTCAGTGCTTAAAGACAAAAGTCTTTAATCAGTGCGTGTTGCCAGTGATGACCTATGGCGCCGAGACGTGGACCCTCACTATGGGCCTCATAAGAAAGCTCAAGGTCGCACAGCGAGCTATGGAAAGGGCTATGCTCGGAATCTCTCTGCTAGATCGAATCAGAATTGAGGAGATCCGCAGACGAACGAAAGTGGTCGACATAGCCTACAGGGTTAGCAAGCTGAAGTGGCAATGGGCGGGGCACGTAGCAAGAAGAACAGATGGCCGTTGGAGCCAAAAGGTTCTTGAATGGAGACCGCGTACCGGTAGACGAAGCGTGGGACGGCCTCCTGCGAGATGGGCGGACGACATAGTCAAAGTCGCGGGTACCCATTGGATGCAGACCGCCTCCAACCGGTCGGATTGGAGGTCGATGGGGGAGGCCTATGTTCAGCAGTGGACGTCTTGTGGCTGAAATGATGAATGATGATTAGAATTATCATAATGTTGGCGTATTTAATATGAATTATTTACTATGAAAAAATTTATGGTGAAGTATATTTGGTTAATATTTGGTGACAACTTATTGTCAATGTGCAAGGTCTAGCGTGGAACTGTGTGATAAATGTTTATGAAGTGTTTTTTTAAAAGTGATTCGCTAAGTGAACAGAGTATGAGAATTGCTAACTGTTGCTGTTGGGGAGTTTGCAGTGTTATTAAAAAAAGTTTAAATATGTTACTAAGGTAAGCATTTTATTAATATATCTTTGCCTTCATATAGATCCTTGTTATAGCATGTGATTTATAAAACATTTTTACCGATTTGTCAATTGCAAGTTTTCGGGTGGCACTGTATTGTTTAATACGTGTTTATGTACAAATATCTGCTTAGTCAACAAAGAAAATATGCAAATTGGTGACCTTTTAAGGTAAGCCTTTTTTATATTCTCCTGTGATAAAAAACACTTCATGAAGTGAAAAAAATAAAAGTGAAAAATTGTTTTACTTGTAACAGAAAGTCGAACTTACTACTTTGTGTTTTACATGTCGGTAAGGTGAGCATTTTTATTAATATATCTTGGTATTGATATACCTCTTAGATACGGAATGCGATTTATTATAATTTATTTTTGGCGATTTATGATGAATTCATATTCGGTGACAAATTTGTGTCACTTTCCAAGTTTTATCGTAGATATGTGTTGTTTGATACGTGTTTGTTTATAAATATCTGCTTAGGAACGAAATATCGAAATTGTGGCCCTCTTAAGGGGAATTTGCCCCATGATTAAAATCGTCCTAACATTTTTCTAGCATAAGCACTTTATAAATATATCTTTACCTTCGTTTAACTCTTACTTACGGCTTGCGATTGAATATTGTTCATTTTT
Organism: Pelosia muscerda; assembly: GCA_963691645.1. NCBI lineage: Eukaryota > Metazoa > Arthropoda > Insecta > Lepidoptera > Erebidae > Pelosia > Pelosia muscerda. The sequence goes on along the minus strand of OY829116.1, from coordinate 9,203,496 downwards.
GTAAACTTATGATAAATTAATAATTGATGACAACCTAGTGTCAATGTGCAAGTTTTAGCGTGGAAATATGTTGTTTGATACGCATTTATTTAGGAATATTTGCTTACAAAGCAAAGTATGGTAACTGTAACTCTTTTGAGGGTAGTTCGCTCCCTGATTTTGAGAACTTTAACATATTTCTAAGGTAAGCAATTTTTTTTATATTCACCTGTGATAATAAACGCTACATCAACTTAAAAAGAATGAACGAATTTGTTTTACTTGTAGCAGAAGGTCGAACTTACTATTTTCACATTTAACATGTTCGTAAGGTAAGCATTTTTGTTAATATAATATATTATATTATAATCATGGTGTTGATGTACCTTCGTAATGGAATGTGATTTAAGATAATACATTTTAGCGATTTATTTTCGGTGACAACTTTGTGTCAATGTGCAAGTTTTAACGTGGTATTGTCTTGTTTGATACGTGTTTATTTAGAAATATTAGCTTAGTAAACAAAGTATGGAAACTGTTGCTCTTTTAAGGTGAGATTTGATTTTAGGAAGTTTAACATGTTTTGAAGGTGAGCATTTTTATATCTTCCTGTGATAAAAAGAACATTTCATGAACCGAAAAAGGATATAAGTTAAAAATTGTTTGACATGTAACAGGAAATTGATTTTGCTATATTACGTTTAACATGTTCATAAAATTAGCATTTGTATCATTATATCTTGGTATTGATGTACCTCTTTGTTATGGAATGCGAATGAAAATAATACATTTTTGGCGGTTGATGATGAATTCATATTCGTTGACAACTTTTTTTCAATTGTAAGTTTTAGCGTGAAATTGTGTTGTTTGATATGTGTTCATTTAAAATTATTTGCTTGGTAAACAAAACATAGAAACTGTTGCTATTTAAGGGGAGCTTGCCAATTTATTTAGAGCACTTGTATATCGTTGCATACATATAGCTCTCAGTTACGGCATGCTATTGAATATTGTTAATTTTTACGTATGATGGAAGTCATATTTGGTGACAACCTAGTGTCGATGTGCAAGTTTCAGCGTAGAATTGTGTTGTTTAAAACGTGTTTATTTCCAAGCACCTGCTTAGTAAGCAAAGTATGAAAACTGTTGCTCTTTTAAGGGTAGTTCGCTTTCTGATTTTACGCAGTTTAAGGTAATCAATTTTTTTTATTATTCACATGAACGCTTCATCAACTTGAAGGATGAACGAACTTGGTTTACTTGTAACAGAAAGTCCAATTTACTACATGTACTTCGCGTTTTACATGTCCATAAGGTAAGCATTTTTATTAATACAATGTCTTTGTATTGAGTGCGATTTAAGATAAAACATGGCGATTAATGATGAATTTATTATATATATTCGATGACAACATTTTGTCAATGTGCAAGTTTTAGTGTGGAAATATTTGTTTCCAAGGTAAGCTTTTCTTAATACCACCTGTGATATTGAACACTTCATCAACTGAAACAGGATATCGATCTCACTACTTCACGTTGGACATGTTCGAAAGGTAAGCATTTTACATTAATAGGTATATATTGGAATTGATGTACCTCTTTGTTATGGAATGTGATTTAAAATAACACTTTTTTGGCGAATTGGTGACAACTTTGTGTCAAATTCCAAGTAATATCGTGGATTTGTGTTGTTTGATACATGTTTATTAAAAAACATTTAATTAGTTTACAAAGAATGGAAATTGTTGCCCTTTTATAGTGAGTTTCTTGATTTTAAGAAGTTCAACATGTTTCTAAGGTAAGCATTTTTTATATTCATCAGTTATAATTGAACACTGCATCAACCGAAAAAGGATGATTGTTAAAAATTGTTCTTCTTGTAACAGGAGATCGAACTTACTATTTTCACGATGTTCGTAATGTAAGCCTTTTATTAACATTTCTTCTTATATCTTTAAGAGAGTACATTTTTGCCGATTCGTAATGAATATTCGGTGACAACTTTGTTTCAATTGCAAGTTTTAGCGTGGAGTTGTGTTTTTTGATACGTGTTTATTTAGAAATATAGGCAAAGTAAACGAAGTATGGAAACTGCTCTTTCAAGGCGAGTTTCTTGATTTCAAGAAGTTCAACATGTTTCTAAGGTAAGCATTTTTTATATTCACCAGTGATATTGAACACTGCATCAACCGAAAAAGTATGACCATCAAAAATGGTTTTACTTGTAACCGAGGATCGAACTTTACTACTTCACGTGAGACTTGTTCGTAAGGTAAGCATTTTTATTAATATCTTGGTGTTGATATATCTCTGTGTTACATACATAGTAAGTGTTTCGTTTATACGGGTATGGTTGACAAGTGAAGTTATAAATTTGGATACGATTTGACTGTTTTACTTTAAGTACTAAAAGTAAAGATAATTTGTATGTCGGCAATCGCTCAAAGTACGAATAACACAGAAGCACTAAAAACCTTTACTTTGTTCTATGTTTCAAACGAATATTAAGCAATTGATAATACTTGCAGAATATTGACAATTCTATAAAAAGCAAATAACAGCTAAATATGCTATTGTCTCATATTTTATTTAGGATAGAAACCGGTTTGTTAACATTCGAAGAAAAATATCGGAAATACAAATGAGTACTTGCCCGTTATCATTTTTTAGTTGAACCACCGCAGTGGTAGGTACCTACTGACATTTCAATAAAACAACATTCGGTTTGATAACATTCGAAGAAAAATATCGGAAATACAAATGAGTACCTGCCCATTATCATTTTTTTATTTTCACCACCACAGTGGGAGGTAACTACTAACATTTCAATGAAGCAATCGGTTTGATAACATTCGAAGAAAAATATCGGAAATACAAATGAGTACCTACCTGCCCGTTATATTTTTTTTATTTTCACCACCACAGTGGGAGGTAACTACTATCATTTCAATGAAACAACATTCGGTTTGATAACATTCGAAGAAAAATATCGGAAATACAAATGAGTACTTGCCCGTTATCATTTTTTAGTTGAACCACCGCAGTGGTAGGTACCTACTGACATTTCAATGAAACAATAGATAATAGCCGGTTTGATAACATTCGAAGAAAAACATCGGAGAGTACCTACCTGCTCGTTATCATTTTTTTAGTTTTACCAGCACAGTAGTAGGTACCTACTAACATTTCAATGAAACATTCGGTTTGATAACATTCGAAGAAAAATATCGGAAATACAAATGAGTACCTGCCCGTTATCATTTTTTAGTTGAACCACCGCAGTGGTAGGTACCTACTGACATTTCAATGAAACAATAGATAATAGCCGGTTTGATAACATTCGAAGAAAATATCGGAAATACAAATGAGTACCTGCTCGCATTTTTTAAGTTTTACCTCCACAGTGGGAGGTACTAACAACATTTCCTTTCAGAGTTCTCACGGGGAGTATGTTTTAGAGAATTATTTATTCTGGTGTAGTACAGTATCATGTATCTACTAAACCTCTATTCTAATATATGAATCCTCAGAAGGTCACCACCTTAAAATCGACGGATGAGGACAATATATTGCACTATTTCCTCTCGAGATTGGGATGTCACACGCATTTCGCATCCAAGTAGCCTTATAAGCTCAACTAAAGTAAGAAGAAACTGTAAATACCTCGGGCAGATCACACGAAATTCCAACTACCAGTTCCTACAGGTCATAATTCAGGGCCAGAAACATGCAGTAGATGATTTAAGTAGAAGATGAGTAGAAGAATACCTGGCACAAGTACTGTGGTACAACTTAAGCAATCGTTCCCTATTCAGAGCTGCTCCATCCAACTTGCCTTGAAAATATTTAATAAACTCTGCTTATGTGGAACCTAACATAACCTAGAATGTTGACGACTGACGTATCGAGGTAAATTAAAAAGTCATACTAATGAGTTTAACTCATCATTAAATTACTGATTATTGCATTTCCATACCAAAATAACTACTAGCGATTTCCAACCACCCCACGGATTAGTTGTAAGGATTAACTACGCGTTTAATTAAATAGTTGATGCGACAAAGTTAATGTACTGATAACATTCATAATGTAATAAACCTTAACCATTACCTGCAGGTAAGATAAGGGCACCCACCCCTCCGCTGTGCGTGTGCGCAGGTAAGTTTTTTGAGCCTATATAAGCTCGAGTCTCACTAAAATGAAATCATTCCGAGTTCGTTTTTTGACGAGTGAAGTTGTGACAAACTGGCTAAGCGGTATTTTAGCAAGTTTACTTATTTATATATTTGAAATTGTTTTAACTCAAATTATCTCAGTAATTTGAAATCACTGTGGTATTTGGAGTATTATTTGGTATGTAATTTATAGTGTGAGTTTAGTGTTTTACGAATGCAGGTTCTCAGTGTTGTGTTGTGATGTACTTTATGAAAATTGAAAACGTCTCGAAAGGTACTTATTTACTTTCTCAATGTAATTTCGTATATTTACGTCTCTATATATGAGTGTGACTGATTTTTTTCTACTCGTATTAGAATTTTGACAAAGTAGGTGTACTTCTTATATTAATTTACTATGAGTTGAATTCAAAAACGAAATTTTTTATTTGAATTTAATTAAAAAATAACGAAGTTTCAAATTCTGAAATTATTTAATGTATTCGGTATCCTATACTTACTCTCAAATTATTTAGTTTTTATTTATTTACTTGTGTTGAAACAATATTTCACGACAGCTTAGTGCAAATAATGTTCAACGACAGCTTAATGTAATTATTAGGTATTCGACAACTGCTTAGTGCCAGTTTCAAGTATTCGACGACAGCTCAGTGCAAGATTCAAGCATTCAACGACAGCTCAGTGAAAATAATAAATATTTAACGAAAGCTTAGTGCAATTATTAGTATTTGACGACCGCTTAGTGCAAATATCAAGAAGTCAACGACAGCTTAGTGCAATTTTAAAGTATTCGACGATAGCTTAGTGCCAGTGTGCATGTTTTGGTGTGGAACTGTTGTCTTATATGTGTTTATGTAGAGTGCATTGCTTAGTAAGCAGAGTATAAAATCTGCCAAATGTTGCTTTTTAGGAGAGTTTGCCCCATTCTTTATATCTCAAGCTTCATATACCTCTTTGCTGCTAACACCACTTTTATTTCATATTTTTTTTACTTGTTCGCCAATAATATTTAATAAAAGTAAAGATAATCGGTTTGTCGGCAATCGCTCATAGTACGAATAACCAAGAAGCCATAAAAGCCTTTACTTTGTTCTATTATTTCAAACGAATATTAAACAATAGATAATACTCGCAGAATATTGACAATTCTATAAAAAGCAAATAACAGCTAAATATGCTATTGTCTCATATTTTATTTACGATAGAAACTGGTTTGATAACATTCGAAGGAAAATATCGTAACTACATTTGAGTACCTACTTGTTTGTTATCTTTTTTTTTAGTTTCACCACCACAGTGGTAGGTACCTACTGACATTTCAATGAAACAATAAATAATAACCGGTTTGATAACATTCGAAGAATAATATCGGTGAGTACCTGCTCGTAACCTGTTTTTTTTTTAGTTTTACCACCACAGTGCTACCACTACCTACTAACATTTCAATGAAACAATCAGTTTGATAACATTTGACGAAAAATATCGGAAATACAAATGAGTACCTGCCCGTTATCATTTTTTAGTTGAACCACCGCAGTGGTAGGTACCTACTGACATTTCAATGAAACAACATTCGGTTTGAAAACATTCGAAGAAAAATATCGGAAATGCAAACGAGTACCTGCCCGTTACCATTTTTTAGTTGAACCACCGCAGTGGTAGGTACCTACTGACATTTCAATGAAACAACATTCGGTTTGATAACATTCGAAGAAAAATATCGGAAATACAAATGAGTACCTGCCCGTTATCATTTTTAGTTGAACCACCGCAGTGGTAGGTACCTACTGACATTTCAATGAAACAATAGATAATAGCCGGTTTGATAACATTCGAAGAAAATATCGGAAATACAAATGAGTACCTGCTCGCATTTTTTAAGTTTTACCTCCGCAGTGGGAGGTACTAACAACATTTCCTTTCAGAGTTCTCACGGCGAGTATGTTTTAGAGAATTATTTATTCTGGTGTAGTACAGTATCATGTATCTACTAAACCTCTATTCTAATATATATGAATTCTCAGAAGGTCACCACCTTGAAATCGACGGATGAGGACAATATATTGCACTATTTCCTCTCGAGATTGGGATGTCACACGCATTTCGCATCCAAGTAGCCTTATAAGCTCAACTAAAGTAAGAAGAAACTGTAAATACCTCGGGCAGATCACACGAAATCCCAACTACCAGTTCCTAAAGGTCATAATTCAGGGCCAGAAACATGCAGTAGATGATTTAAGTAGAAGATGAGTAGAAGAATACCTGGCACAAGTACTGTGGTACAACTTAAGCAATCGTTCCCTATTCAGAGCTGCTCCATCCAACTTGCCTTGAAAATATTTAATAAACTCTGCTTATGTGGAACCTAACATAACCTAGAATGTTGACGACTGACGTATCGAGGTAAATTAAAAAGTCATACTAATGAGTTTAACTCATCATTAAATTACTGATTATTGCATTTCCATACCAAAATAACTACTAGCGATTTCCAACCACCCCACGGATTAGTTGTAAGGATTACCTACGCGTTTAATTAAGTAGTTGATGCGACAAAGTTAATGTACTGATAACATTCATAATGTAATAAACCTTAAACCATTACCTGCAGGTAAGATAAGGGCACCCACCCCTCCGCTGTGCGTGTGCGCAGGTAAGTTTTTTGAGCCTATATAAGCTAGAGTCTCACTAAAATGAAATCATTCCGAGTTCGTTTTTTGACGAGTGAAGTTGTGACAAACTGGCTAAGCGGTATTTTAGCAAGTTTACTTATTTATATATTTGAAATTGTTTTAACTCAAATTATCTCAGTAATTTGAAATCACTGTGGTATTTGGAGTATTATTTGGTATATAATTTATAGTGTGAGTTTAGTGTTTTACGAATGCAGGTTCTCAGTGTTGTGTTGTGATGTACTTTATGAAAAATGAAAACGTCTCGAAAGGTACTTATTTACTTTCTCAATGTTATTTCGTATACTAACGTCTCTATATATGAGTGTGACTGATTTTTTTCTACTCGTATTAGAATTTTGACTAAGTAGGTGTACTTCTTATATTAATTTACTATGAGTTGAATTCAAAAACGAAATTTTTATTTGAATTTAATTAAAAAATAACGAAGTTTCAAATTCTGAAATTATTTAATGTATTCGGTATCCTATACTTACTCTCAAATTATTTAGTTTTTATTTATTTACTTGTGTTAAAACAATATTTCACGCCAGCTTAGTGCAAATAATGTACAAGGACAGCTTAGTGCAATTACTAGGTATTCGACGACTGCTTGGTGAAGTATCAAGAAGTCAACGACAGCTTAGTGCCAGTTTCCAGTATTCGACGACAGCTCAGTGCAAGATTCAAGCATTCAACGACAATTTAGTGCAAATAATTAATAATCAACGACAGCTTAGTGCAATTCTTAGTATTTAACGACCGCTTAGTGCAAATATCAAGAAGTCAACATCAGCTTAGTGCAATTTTAAAGTATTCGACGATGCTTAGTGCCCGTGTGCATGTTTTGGTGTGGAACTGTTGTCTCATATGTGTTTATGTAGAGTGTTTTGCTTAGTAAACAGAGTAAAAAAACTGCCAAACATTGCTTTTTAGGGGAGTTTGCCCCATTCGTTATATCTCAAGCTTCATATACCTTTTTGCTGCTAACACCACTTTTATTTCATATTTTTTTTACTTGTTTGCCAATAATATTTAACTACCGCTTATTGCAAATAATGTACAAGGACAGCTTAGTGCAATTACTAGGTATTCGACGACTGCTTGGTGAAGTATCAAGAAGTCAACGACAGCTTAGTGCCAGTTTCCAGTATTCGACGTCAGCTCAGTGCAAGATTCAAGCATTCAACGACAATTTAGTGCAAATAATTAATAATCAACGAAGGCTTAGTGCAATTCTTAGTATTTAACGACCGCTTAGTGCAAATATCAAGAAGTCAACATCAGCTTAGTGCAATTTTAAAGTATTCGACGATAGCTTAGTGCCAGTGTGCATGTTTTGGTGTGGAACTGTTGTCTTATATGTGTTTATGTAGAGTGCATTGCTTAGTAAGCAGAGTATAAAATCTGCCAAATGTTGCTTTTTAGGAGAGTTTGCCCCATTCTTTATATCTCAAGCTTCATATATCTCTTTGCTGCTAACACCACTTTTATTTCATATTTTTTTTACTTGTTCGCCAATAATATTTAATAAAAGTAAAGATAATCGGTTTGTCGGCAATCGCTCAAAGTACGAATAACCAAGAAGCCATAAAAGCCTTTACTTTGTTCTATTATTTCAAACGAATATTAAACAATAGATAATACTCGCAGAATATTGACAATTCTATAAAAAGCAAATAACAGCTAAATATGCTTTTGTCTCATATTTTATTTACGATAGAAACTGGTTTGATAACATTCGAAGGAAAATGTCGGAACTACATTTGAGTACCTACTTGCTTTTTTTTTTAGTTTCACCACCACAGTGGTAGGTACCTACTGACATTTCAATGAAACAGTAAATAATAACCGGTTTGATAACATTCGAAGAATAATATCGGAGAGTACCTGCTCGTAACCTGTTTTTTTTTAGTTTTACCACCACAGTGCTACCACTACCTACTAACATTTCAATGAAACAATCAGTTTGATAACATTTGACGAAAAATATCGGAAATACAAATGAGTACCTGCCCGTTATCATTTTTTAGTTGAACCACCGCAGTGGTAGGTACCTACTGACATTTCAATGAAACAACATTCGGTTTGATAACATTCGAAGAAAAATATCGGAAATACAAATGAGTACCTGCCCGTTATCATTTTTTAGTTGAACCACCGCAGTGGTAGGTACCTACTGACATTTCAATGAAACAATAGATAATAGCCGGTTTGATAACATTCGAAGAAAATATCGGAAATACAAATGAGTACCTGCTCGCATTTTTTAAATTTTACCTCCACAGTGGGAGGTACTAACAACATTTCCTTTCAGAGTTCTCACGGGGAGTATTTTTTAGAGAATTATTTATTGTGGTGTAGTACAGTATCATGTATCTACTAAACCTCTATTCCAATATATATGAATCCTCAGAAGGTCACCACCTTAAAATCGACGGATGAGGACAATATATTGCACTATTTCCTCTCGAGATTGGGATGTCACACGCATTTCGCATCCAAGTAGCCTTATAAGCTCAACTAAAGTAAGAAGAAACTGTAAATACCTCGGGCAGATCACACGAAATCCCAACTACCAGTTCCTACAGGTCATAATTCAGGGCCAGAAACATGCAGTAGATGATTTAAGTAGAAGATGAGTAGAAGAATACCTGGCACAAGTACTGTGGTACAACTTAAGCAATCGTTCCCTATTCAGAGCTGCTCCATCCAACTTGCCTTGAAAATATTTAATAAACTCTGCTTATGTGGAACCTAACATAACCTAGAATGTTGACGACTGACGTATCGAGGTAAATTAAAAAGTCATACTAATGAGTTTAACTCATCATTAAATTACTGATTATTGCATTTCCATACCAAAATAACTACTAGCGATTTCCAACCACCCCACGGATTAGTTGTAAGGATTACCTACGCGTTTAATTAAGTAGTTGATGCGATAAAGTTAATGTACTGATAACATTCATAATGTAATAAACCTTAAACCATTACCTGCAGGTAAGATAAGGGCACCCACCCCTCCGCTGTGCGTGTGCGCAGGTAAGTTTTTTGAGCCTATATAAGCTAGAGTCTCACTAAAATGAAATCATTCCGAGTTCGTTTTTTGACGAGTGAAGTTGTGACAAACTGGCTAAGCGGTATTTTAGCAAGTTTACTTATTTATATATTTGAAATTGTTTTAGCTCAAATTATCTTAGTAATTTGAAATCACTGTGGTATTTGGAGTAGTGTTTTAATAAAATATAATTTATAGTGTGAGTTTAGTGTTTTACGAATGCAGGTTCTCAGTGTTGTGTTGTGATGTACTTTATGAAAAATGAAAACGTCTCGAAAGGTACTTATTTACTTTCTCAATGTTATTTCGTATACTAACGTCTCTATATATGAGTGTGACTGATTTTTTTCTACTCGTATTAGAATTTTGACTAAGTAGGTGTACTTCTTATATTAATTTACTATGAGTTGAATTCAAAAACGAAATTTTTTATTTGAATTTAATTAAAAAATAACGAAGTTTCAAATTCTGAAATTATTTAATGTATTCGGTATCCTATACTTACTCTCAAATTATTTAGTTTTTATTTATTTACTTGTGTAGAAACAATATTTCACGACAGCTTAGTGCAAATAATGTTCAACGACAGCTTAATGTAATTATTAGGTATTCGACAACTGCTTAGTGCCAGTTTCAAGTATTCGACGACAGCTCAGTGCAAGATTCAAGCATTCAACGACAGCTCAGTGAAAATAATAAATATTTAACGAAAGCTTAGTGCAATTATTAGTATTTGACGACCGCTTAGTGCAAATATCAAGAAGTCAACGACAGCTTAGTGCAATTTTAAAGTATTCGACGATGCTTAGTGCCAGTGTGCATGTTTTGGTGTGGAACTGTTGTCCTATATGTGTTTATGTAGTGTTTTGCTTAGTAAGCAGAGTATAAAAACTGCCAAATGGTGCGTTTCAAGGGGAGTTTACCCCATTCGTTATATCTCAAGCTTCATATACCTCTTTGCTGCTAACACCACTTTTATTTCATATTTTTTTTACTTGTTTGCCAATAATATTTAACTACCGCTTATTGCAAATAATGTACAAGGACAGCTTAGTGCAATTACTAGGTATTCGACGACTGCTTGGTGAAGTATCAAGAAGTCAACGACAGTTTAGTGCCAGTTTCCAGTATTCGACGACAGCTCAGTGCAAGATTCAAGCATTCAACGACAATTTAGTGCAAATAATTAATAATCAACGACAGCTTAGTGCAATTCTTAGTATTTAACGACCGCTTAGTGCAAATATCAAGAAGTCAACATCAGCTTAGTGCAATTTTAAAGTATTCGACGATGCTTAGTGCCAGTGTGCATGTTTTGGTGTGGAACTGTTGTCCTATATGTGTTTATGTAGTGTTTTGCTTAGTAAACAGAGTATAAAAACTGCCAATGGTGCGTTTCAAGGGGAGTTTACCCCATTCGTTATATCTCAAGCTTCATATACCTCTTTGCTGCTAACACCACTTTTATTTCATATTTTTTTTACTTGTTTGCCAATAATATTTTTTGACTACCGCTTATTGCAAATAATGTACAAGGACAGCTTAGTGCAATTACTAGGTATTCGACGACTGCTTGGTGAAGTATCAAGAAGTAAACGACAGCTTAGTGCCAGTTTCCAGTATTCGACGACAGCTTAGTGCCAGTTTTCAGTATTCGACGACAGCTCAGTGCAAGATTCAAGCATTCAACGACAATTTAGTGCAAATAAAAAGTAATCAACGACAGCTTAGTGCAATTCTTAGTATTTAACGACCGATTAGTGCAAATATCAAGAAGTCAACATCAGCTTAGTGCAATTTTAAAGTATTCGACGATGCTTAGTGCCAGTGTGCATGTTTTGGTGTGGAACTGTTGTTCTATATGTGTTTATTTAGAGTGTTTTGCTCAGTAAACAGAGTATGAAAAATGCCAAATATTGCTTTTTAGGGGAGTTTGCCCATTCGTTATATCTCAAGCTTCATATACCTCTTTGCTGCTAACACCACATTTATTTCATATTTTTTTTACTTGTTTGCCAATAATATTTAACTATCGCTTATTGCAAATAATGTACAAGGACAGCTTAGTGCAATAACATACAATAGTACATACAATAGTAAACAGTTAATAAAACTGCCAAATGGTGCGTTTTAAGAGGAGTTTACCCCATTCGTTATATCTCAAGCTTCATATACCGCTTTGATGCTAACACCACTTTTATTTCATTTTTTTTTTACTTGTTTGCCACTAATATTTAACTACCGCTTATTGCAAATAATGTACAAGGACAGCTTAGTGCAATTACTAGGTATTCGACGACTGCTTGGTGAAGTATCAAGAAGTCAACGACAGCTTAGTGCCAGTTTCCAGTATTCGACGACAGCCCAGTGCAAGATTCAAGCATTCAACGACAATTTAGTGCAAATAATTAATAATCAACGACAGCTTAGTGCAATTCTTAGTATTTAACGACCGCTTAGTGCAAATATCAAGATGTCATCATCGGCTTAGTGCAATTTTAAAGTATTCGACGATGCTTAGTGCCAGTGTGCATGTTTTGGTGTGGAACTGTTGTCCTATATGTGTTTATGTAGAGTGTTTTGCTTAGTAAACAGAGTATAAAAACTGCGAAATGGTGCTTTTTAAGGGGAGTTTACCCCATTCGTTATATCTCAAGCTTCATATACCTCTTTTCTGCTAACACCACTTTTATTTCATTTTTTTTTTACTTGTTTGCCAATAATATTTAACTACCGCTTATTGCAAATAATGTACAAGGACAGCTTAGTGCAATTACTAGGTATTCGACGACTGCTTGGTGAAGTATCAAGAAGTCAACGACAGCTTAGTGCCAGTTTCCAGTATTCGACGACAGCTCAGTGCAAGATTCAAGCATTCAACGACAATTTAGTGCAAAAAATTAATAATCAACGACAGCTTAGTGCAATTCTTAGTATTTAACGACCGCTTAGTGCAAATATCAAGAAGTCAACATCAGCTTAGTGCAATTTTAAAGTATTCGACGATGCTTAGTGCCAGTGTGCATGTTTTGGTGTGGAACTGTTGTCCTATATGTGTTTATGTAGTGTTTTGCTTAGTAAACAGAGTATAAAAACTGCCAATGGTGCGTTTCAAGGGGAGTTTACCCCATTCGTTATATCTCAAGCTTCATATACCTCTTTGCTGCTAACACCACTTTTATTTCATATTTTTTTTACTTGTTTGCCAATAATATTTTTTGACTACCGCTTATTGCAAATAATGTACAAGGACAGCTTAGTGCAATTACTAGGTATTCGACGACTGCTTGGTGAAGTATCAAGAAGTAAACGACAGCTTAGTGCCAGTTTCCAGTATTCGACGACAGCTTAGTGCCAGTTTTCAGTATTCGACGACAGCTCAGTGCAAGATTCAAGCATTCAACGACAATTTAGTGCAAATAAAAAGTAATCAACGACAGCTTAGTGCAATTCTTAGTATTTAACGACCGCTTAGTGCAAATATCAAGAAGTCAACATCAGCTTAGTGCAATTTTAAAGTATTCGACGATGCTTAGTGCCAGTGTGCATGTTTTGGTGTGGAACTGTTGTCCTATATGTGTTTATTTAGAGTGTTTTGCTTAGTAAACAGAGTATGAAAAATGCCAAATATTGCTTTTTAGGGGAGTTTGCCCATTCGTTATATCTCAAGCTTCATATACCTCTTTGCTGCTAACACCACATTTATTTCATATTTTTTTTACTTGTTTGCCAATAATATTTAACTATCGCTTATTGCAAATAATGTACAAGGACAGCTTAGTGCAATTACATACATTAGTACATACAATAGTAAACAGTTAATAAAACTGCCAAATGGTGCGTTTTAAGAGGAGTTTACCCCATTCGTTATATCTCAAGCTTCATATACCGCTTTGATGCTAACACCACTTTTATTTCATTTTTTTTTTACTTGTTTGCCACTAATATTTAACTACCGCTTATTGCAAATAATGTACAAGGACAGCTTAGTGCAATTACTAGGTATTCGACGACTGCTTGGTGAAGTATCAAGAAGTCAACGACAGCTTAGTGCCAGTTTCCAGTATTCGACGACAGCCCAGTGCAAGATTCAAGCATTCAACGACAATTTAGTGCAAATAATTAATAATCAACGACAGCTTAGTGCAATTCTTAGTATTTAACGACCGCTTAGTGCAAATATCAAGATGTCATCATCGGCTTAGTGCAATTTTAAAGTATTCGACGATGCTTAGTGCCAGTGTGCATGTTTTGGTGTGGAACTGTTGTCCTATATGTGTTTATGTAGAGTGTTTTGCTTAGTAAACAGAGTATAAAAACTGCGAAATGGTGCTTTTTAAGGGGAGTTTACCCCATTCGTTATATCTCAAGCTTCATATACCTCTTTTCTGCTAACACCACTTTTATTTCATTTTTTTTTTACTTGTTTGCCAATAATATTTAACTACCGCTTATTGCAAATAATGTACAAGGACAGCTTAGTGCAATTACTAGGTGTTCGACGACTGCTTGGTGAAGTATCAAGAAGTAAACGACAGCTTAGTGCCAGTTTCCAGTATTCGACGACAGCTCAGTGCAAGATTCAAGCATTCAACGACAATTTAGTGCAAAAAATTAATAATCAACGACAGCTTAGTGCAATTCTTAGTATTTAACGACCGCTTAGTGCAAATATCAAGAAGTCAACATCAGCTTAGTGCAATTTTAAAGTATTCGACGATGCTTAGTGCCAGTGTGCATGTTTTGGTGTAGAACTGTTGTCCTATATGTGTTTATGTAGAGTGTTTTGCTTAGTAAACAGAGTATAAAAACTGCGAAATGGTGCTTTTTAAGGGGAGTTTACCCCATTCGTTATATCTCAAGCTTCATATACCTCTTTTCTGCTAACACCACTTTTATTTCATATTTTTTTTACTTGTTTGCCAATAATATTTAACTACCGCTTATTGCAAATACTGTACAAGGACAGCTTAGTGCAATTACTAGGTATTCGACGACTGCTTGGTGAAGTATCAAGAAGTAAACGACAGCTTAGTGCCAGTTTCCAGTATTCGACGACAGCTCAGTGCAAGATTCAAGCATTCAACGACAATTTAGTGCAAATAATTAATAATCAACGACAGCTTAGTGCAATTCTTAGTATTTAACGACCGCTTAGTGCAAATATCAAGAAGTCAACATCAGCTTAGTGCAATTTTAAAGAATTCGACGATGCTTAGTGCCAGTGTGCATGTTTTGGTGTGGAACTGTTGTCTTATATGTGTTTATGTAGAGTGTTTTGCTTAGTAAACAGAGTATAAAAACTGGAAAATATTGCTTTTTAGGCGAGTTTGCCCCATTCGTTATATCTCAATCTTCATATACCTCTTTGCTGCTAACACCACTTTATTTTAATATTTTTTTTACTTGTTTGCCAATAATATTTAACTACCGCTTATTGCAAATAATGTACAAGGACAGCTTAGTGCAATTACTAGGTATTCGACGACTGCTTGGTGAAGTATCAAGAAGTCACCGACAGTTTAGTGCCAGTTTCCAGTATTCGATGACAGCTCAGTGCAAGATTCAAGCATTCAACGACAATTTAGTGCAAATAATTAATAATCAACGACAGCTTAGTGCAATTCTTAGTATTTAACGACCGCTTAGTGCAAATATCAAGAAGTCAACATCAGCTTAGTGCAATTTTAAAGTATTCGACGATGCTTAGTGCCAGTGTGCATGTTTTGGTGTGGAACTGTTGTCCTATATGTGTTTATGTAGAGTGTTTTGCTTAGTAAACAGAGTATAAAACTGCCAAATGGTGCTTTTTAAGGGGAGTTTACCCCATTCATTATATCTCCAGCTTCAAATACCTCTTTGCTGCTAACACCACTTTTATTTCATATTTTTTTTACTTGTTTGCCAATAATATTTAACTACCGCTTATTGCAAATAATGTACAAGGACAGCTTAGTGCAATTACTAGGTATTCGACGACTGCTTGGTGAAGTATCAAGAAGTAAACGACAGCTTAGTGCCAGTTTCCAGTATTCGACGACAGCTTAGTGCCAGTTTTCAGTATTCGACGACAGCTCAGTGCAAGATTCAAGCATTCAACGACAATTTAGTGCAAATAAAAAGTAATCAACGACAGCTTAGTGCAATTCTTAGTATTTAACGACCGCTTAGTGCAAATATCAAGAAGTCAACATCAGCTTAGTGCAATTTTAAAGTATTCGACGATGCTTAGTGCCAGTGTGCATGTTTTGGTGTGGAACTGTTGTCCTATATGTGTTTATTTAGAGTGTTTTGCTTAGTAAACAGAGTATGAAAAATGCCAAATATTGCTTTTTAGGGGAGTTTGCCCATTCGTTATATCTCAAGCTTCATATACCTCTTTGCTGCTAACACCACTTTTATTTCATATTTTTTTTACTTGTTTGCCAATAATATTTAACTACCGCTTATTGCAAATAATGTACAAGGACAGCTTAGTGCAATTACATACATTAGTACATACAATAGTAAACAGTTAATAAAACTGCCAAATGGTGCGTTTTAAGAGGAGTTTACCCCATTCGTTATATCTCAAGCTTCATATACCTCTTTGATGCTAACACTACTTTTATTTCATTTTTTTTTTACTTGTTTGCCACTAATATTTAACTACCGCTTATTGCAAATAATGTACAAGGACAGCTTAGTGCAATTACTAGGTATTCGACGACTGCTTGGTGAAGTATCAAGAAGTCAACGACAGTTTAGTGCCAGTTAGTGCCAGTTTCCAGTATTCGACGACAGCTCAGTGCAAGATTCAAGCATTCAACGACAATTTAGTGCAAATAATTAATAATCAACGACAGCTTAGTGCAATTCTTAGTATTTAACGACCGCTTAGTGCAAATATCAAGAAGTCAACATCAGCTTAGTGCAATTTTAAAGTATTCGACGATGCTTAGTGCCAGTGTGCATGTTTTGGTGTGGAACTGTTGTCCTATATGTGTTTATGTAGAGTGTTTTGCTTAGTAAACAGAGTATAAAACTGCCAAATGGTGCTTTTTAAGGGGAGTTTACCCCATTCATTATATCTCAAGCTTCAAATACCTCTTTGCTGCTAACACCACTTTTATTTCATATTTTTTTTACTTGTTTGCCAATAATATTTAACTACCGCTTATTGCAAATAATGTACAAGGACAGCTTAGTGCAATTACTAGGTATTCGACGACTGCTTGGTGAAGTATCAAGAAGTAAACGACAGCTTAGTGCCAGTTTCCAGTATTCGACGACAGCTTAGTGCCAGTTTTCAGTATTCGACGACAGCTCAGTGCAAGATTCAAGCATTCAACGACAATTTAGTGCAAATAAAAAGTAATCAACGACAGCTTAGTGCAATTCTTAGTATTTAACGACCGCTTAGTGCAAATATCAAGAAGTCAACATCAGCTTAGTGCAATTTTAAAGTATTCGACGATGTTTAGTGCCAGTGTGCATGTTTTGGTGTGGAACTGTTGTCCTATATGTGTTTATTTAGAGTGTTTTGCTTAGTAAACAGAGTATGAAAAATGCCAAATATTGCTTTTTAGGGGAGTTTGCCCATTCGTTATATCTCAAGCTTCATATACCTCTTTGCTGCTAACACCACTTTTATTTCATATTTTTTTTACTTGTTTGCCAATAATATTTAACTACCGCTTATTGCAAATAATGTACAAGGACAGCTTAGTGCAATTACATACATTAGTACATACAATAGTAAACAGTTAATAAAACTGCCAAATGGTGCGTTTTAAGAGGAGTTTACCCCATTCGTTATATCTCAAGCTTCATATACCTCTTTGATGCTAACACTACTTTTATTTCATTTTTTTTTTACTTGTTTGCCACTAATATTTAACTACCGCTTATTGCAAATAATGTACAAGGACAGCTTAGTGCAATTACTAGGTATTCGACGACTGCTTGGTGAAGTATCAAGAAGTCAACGACAGTTTAGTGCCAGTTAGTGCCAGTTTCCAGTATTCGACGACAGCTCAGTGCAAGATTCAAGCATTCAACGACAATTTAGTGCAAATAATTAATATTCAACGACAGCTTAGTGCAATTCTTAGTATTTAACGACCGCTTAGTGCAAATATCAAGAAGTCAACATCAGCTTAGTGCAATTTTAAAGTATTCGACGATGCTTAGTGCCAGTGTGCATGTTTTGGTGTGGAACTGTTGTCCTATATGTGTTTATGTAGAGTGTTTTGCTTAGTAAACAGAGTATAAAAACTGCCAAATGGTGCTTTTTAAGGAGAGTTTACCCCATTCATTATTTCTCAAGCTTCATATACCTCTTTGCTGCTAACACCACTTTTATTTCATATTTTTTTTACTTGTTTGCCAATAATATTTAACTACCGCTTATTGCAAATAATGTACAAGGACAGCTTAGTGCAATTACTAGGTATTCGACGACTGCTTGGTGAAGTATCAAGAAGTCAACGACAGCTTAGTGCCAGTTTCCAGTATTCGACGACAGCCCAGTGCAAGATTCAAGCATTCAACGACAATTTAGTGCAAATAATTAATAATCAACGACAGCTTAGTGCAATTCTTAGTATTTAACGACCGCTTAGTGCAAATATCAAGATGTCATCATCGGCTTAGTGCAATTTTAAAGTATTCGACGATGCTTAGTGCCAGTGTGCATGTTTTGGTGTGGAACTGTTGTCCTATATGTGTTTATGTAGAGTGTTTTGCTTAGTAAACAGAGTATAAAAAGTGCGAAATGGTGCTTTTTAAGGGGAGTTTACCCCATTCGTTATATCTCAAGCTTCATATACCTCTTTTCTGCTAACACCACTTTTATTTCATTTTTTTTTTACTTGTTTGCCAATAATATTTAACTACCGCTTATTGCAAATAATGTACAAGGACAGCTTAGTGCAATTACTAGGTATTCGACGACTGCTTGGTGAAGTATCAAGAAGTCAACGACAGCTTAGTGCCAGTTGCCAGTACTCGACGACAGCTCAGTGCAAGATTCAAGCATTCAACGACAATTTAGTGCAAATAATTAATAATCAACGACAGCTTAGTGCAATTCTTAGTATTTAACGACCGCTTAGTGCAAATATCAAGAAGTCAACATCAGCTTAGTGCAGTTTTAAAGTATTCGACGATGCTTAGTGCCAGTGTGCATGTTTTGGTGTGGAACTGTTGTCCTATATGTGTTTATGTAGAGTGTTTTGCTTAGTAAACAGAGTATAAAAACTGCCAAATGGTGCTTTTTAAGGGGAGTTTACCCCATTCGTTATATCTCAAGCTTCATATACCTCTTTGCTGCTAACACCACTTTTATTTCATATTTTTTTTACTTGTTTGCCAATAATATTTTTTAACTACCGCTTATTGCAAATAATGTATAAGGACAGCTTAGTGCAATTACTAGGTATTCGACGACTGCTTGGTGAAGTATCAAGAAGTCAACGACAGCTTAGTGCCAGTTTCCAGTATTCGACGACAGCTCAGTGCAAGATTCAAGCATTCAACGACAATTTAGTGCAAATAATTAATAATCAACGACAGCTTAGTGCAATTCTTAGTATTTAACGACCGCTTAGTGCAAATATCAAGAAGTCAACATCAGCTTAGTGCAATTTTAAAGTATTCGACGATGCTTAGTGCCCGTGTACATGTTTTGGTGTGGAACTGTTGTCTTATATGTGTTTATGTAGTGTTTTGCTTAGTAAACGGAGTATAAAAACTGCTATATGTTGCTTTTTAGGAGAATATGGCCTTCACGGCAATTTGATCTCTACGGTAACCTTCTTATAAATATATGTCAAGATTCACACACCTCTTTGCTGCAGTTAGCAATTTAATATTATGCTTTTTTTGACTTGTGTTGAAATAATATTAAACGACAGCTTAGTGCAAGAACTATATATTCGCCGACCGCTTAGTGCAAATAATGTTCAACGACAGCTTAGTGCAATTAGTAGGTATTCGACGACTGCTTAGTGCAAATATTGAAAAGTCAACGAAAGCTTAGTGCAAGTTTCAAGTGTAATGAACTTCTTTAGTTGTGTGGTAATGAAAGTATTCATTACCACACAACTAAAGAAGTTTGCATCTAATTTTACATTAGGATTTCTTGATGCGCGATAAAGTATTGGAAGTTGTCCTACCTCCCGGGCCTTAAGTGTTTGGTTTGTACTGGACTGTAAGACGAGTAGAGTTTGTACACAATATTCAATTAATATATCCCCCATTTACATGAGTATTCATGTGGTATTCCTGATCTTATCACATTTCCTGTAATTTTTGGATATTGATCAATGTAAAAAAATATTTTCAGCAATCGCTCCTAACGC
The DNA here is from genome assembly GCA_963691645.1 of Pelosia muscerda. Taxonomy (NCBI): domain Eukaryota; kingdom Metazoa; phylum Arthropoda; class Insecta; order Lepidoptera; family Erebidae; genus Pelosia; species Pelosia muscerda. The sequence continues at coordinate 9,183,266 of OY829116.1, read as the reverse complement.
TCACTCTTCAACAAAAGGCTTGGTTAAAGCCGCTTCTATCATACACGTAAGATATTGTTACATGTAATCAATTCTTACGAATATGGTGAACTTGGCTAAAGTCTATACATCTCTACAAGGTCGTGGTGCGCGGGTGGCAAACACTTATATTTATTGCAGAACTTTCAGAAGATTCTCATCGTTTACCTTTTTATTAGATATTGTTGTTGCTGTATGTCGAATAAAATATGCTTCATCTGTTATCAATTCTTTGATGGATACTAAGCGTGAGTGATATTTTTGTAAACATTTTGATAGACTATTTATATATTGTTGTCTATTTTATAATTATGTTCATTGGTATCGTTGTTTTTGTGATAACTAGTAATAATCAAGCGACTAGGCCTAATACTATTCCACTACCGAAGTATATTCGATTGTTATGTTCCTTTCTGACATGCGGTTTGGTCACATTGTAACGGACTCTACTCATTTTCAATAGAACTTCCATTTGATGGGCACTGTCCCGTAAGTTGTAAAATAGCATCATCCAAGTCCATTCATCCATAGCATATCCATGACTAAGGCATTATGTCACGCGAACACTGGTAATTTAATATTAAAATGTACGTCAACATGTTATAATACTCGTATTACATACACCGTTTTCTCTTTTTTATCCACGCGCCCAACCCCCACGGATACCAATCTCACGAGAGTCGGTAAAAGAGATTATGTCGGACTCGAACCGACTATAACGCTCACCGTATTTGGGTCTTTAGTTGCCGGAGGTGAGATAGCAGCGAACATATCCCTCGCACCCTGGCAGACCTGGGGCCTTCTCTATTGAGATGACCTCCTTCGGGTGTAGGTACCACGGTGTCCCCGCCTAGCCCTTGAGTATGGTGTGGCCCACTCTGCGCCACCGCCGTGGCCTGCTTCTGCTCGGTTATTCCCATTCGTCACACCTGGCGCCGTTCCCACTGATTATAATTAAAAATTATAAAAAAAAAATTCCATAATGTCACCAGTGGTGACTGGATTCGTTTTCACGTGAGATAAATGGGATTTTATTGTCATTTTTTTTGAGTTAATAAATTTATAATTTTAATTAGCCGTTCCTTATTTATGTCAGATAGGTAATAATAATAATAAATAATGTTTTATTGCACACCATAGGACAGAATTTCAGTAAATTCGCGGTACAGTTTAAAGTGGTAGGTACATATAATTGGCGGCCTTATCGCACATGAGGCAATCTCTTCCAGGCATATATGGACTAAAGGAGTTAGGAATATCTAAATCTGAGAATCCAACAAATTTAAGAATAGTAGCACTCAGCGCCGTTCTCCCATTGCTTCCACAGAATGAAATTATGAAGGGGTGGAACTATATAATCCGTAGGGATAATGATGATCCTGAAGTAATGAAACTAATAAATTATATGTAAACACAATGGTTTCGGGAAAAATTTGTACCAATATGGTGTGCTTATGGAGAATTACATCGTACCACCATCTTCCGTGACGCGTGGCACTTTAAACTAAAGCGAGCTGTACGCAATAATATGATGCACTTTCTGAAAGTTTTGCAAGAAGATGCCTCCTACTATACAGCCTGTGATTGATGTTTGTCACAGGAATGGTGCAAACGAAACTAATTAGTCTCATCTGCACCATTGATGGTGCAGGTCAATGGTGCATACGGTACGACGGGGAATAAAACTGAATCACTTAAAAACGATTGAAGAAATACATACTTAATGACGAATTTATTCGGAATGCTCAGCTAGAACTTGTAAGTGGTGAAATATCAGTAGGCCATTTTTTGGAACTTAAGGCATTAAGTTTATGACTTTAATAAATAATGAAGTAATATTAAAATTTAATATGTTGATTATTTAGTAGGTAATACATAAACTAATATTTTTTGGTTTAAATTGTTACTAATTCTTTACCTGTATGTTTGTGTGATACTCGTAGTTCACACTGTCTGATTATTTAGAAAAAATGTGTGTGTTTTTTTTTTGCTGGTCTGTGCTGGTCCGGAGTCTTCTCCGAACCCGTGCCGCCGTCTCCTTCTCGAGCATTACTTTCTCGCAGACGAAGACGGCGGCTCGCACCGCACTCGTACCTATTACACCTAAACATTTAATCATTACCTATTCCCTAATCCCTATAAGCAATGTAGTAATTTCTGTTGAACAATGATGACATAGACTAGAGATACCGAAATAAATTTCACTAATGACGAATTTATCTTTGACACAGGTACGATGGCGTACGTATTTGAATTCCTAAAATTATAATACCTTAATTTAAATAACCAATACCTATGTACCCGTGCGATGGTTGTAGAAGCACTTATAAAATGAACAATTTTTTTTTCAAACTTAATTTTCTTGGGTTAAATAGTACTATCGGTAACGAAACCAAAACGCAATCTAAGTTCTTTAGGAAACTCCATCTAGTTGGTTGTGTTGAACTAAATGCAATAACATGCAACACAATTTACTACTTATGATATTATTATGATTAAAATATTTATAAATGGAACGGGACTTCATAAGACAACGTATTTGGTTTTGTCGCTCAAAGTACGAATAGCAAAGTAGTCATAAAAGCCTTTGTTTTATATTACAAACGAATATTAAACAATAGATAATACTTGCAGCATATTGAAAATTCCATAGAAAGTAAGTAACAGCCAAATATGCTATGTCTCATATTTTATTTAGGATAGAAACCAGTTTGATAACATTCGAAGAAAAATATCGGCAATACATATGAGTAGGTACCTGCTCGTTATCAACAAAATTTCAAGGACACAATAGATAATAACTGGTTTGATAACATTCAAAGAAAAATATAGGCAATACATATGAGTAGGTACCTGCTCGTTATCATTTTTTTAGTTTTACCACCATAGTGGGAGGTAACCACTAACAATTCAATGAAACAATAGATTGTAACTGGTTTGATAACATTCGAAGAAAAGTATCGGAAATACAAATAAGTACTTGCTCGTTATCATTTTTCTAGTTTTACCACCATAGTGGGAGGTAACCACTAACATTTCAATGAAAGAATAGATAATAACCGGTTTGATAACATTCGAAGAAAAACATCGGCAATACATATGAGTACCTGCTCGTTATCAACAACATTTTAATGACACAATAGATAATAACCGGTTTAATAACATTCGAAGAAAAATATCGGAAATACAAATGAGTACCTGCCCGTTATTATTTTTTAGTTTTACCTCCACAGTGGCAGGTACTAACAACATTCGATTCAGAGTTCTCACGGGGAGTATGTTTTAGAGAATTATTTAATCTGGTGTAGTACAGTATCATGTATCTACTAAACCTCTATTATTAATATTTGAATCCTCAGAAGGTCTACCACCATAAAATCGACGGATGAGGACAATATATTGTACTATTTCCTCTCGAGATTGGGATGTCACACGCATTTCGCATCCATGTAGCCTCATAAGCTCAACTAAAGTAAGAAGAAAGTGTAAATACCTCGGGCAGATCACACAAAATCCCAAATACTAGTTGCTACAGGTCATAATTCAGGGCCAGAAACATGCAGTAGAAGATTTAAGTAGAAGATTAGTTAGTAGAAGAATACCTGGCACAAGAACTGTGGTACAACTTAAGCACTCGTTCCCTCTTCAGAGCTGCTCCATCCAACTTGCCTTGAAAATATTTAATAAACACAGCTTATGTGGAACCTAACATAACCTAGTATGTTGACGACTGACGTATCGAGGTAAATTAAAAAGCAATACTAATGAGATTAACTCATTATTAAATTGCCGATTATTGCATTTCCCTACCAAAATAATTACTAGCGATTTCCAACCACCCCACGGATCACTAGATGTAAGGATTACCTACGCGTTCAATTAAGTACTTGATGCGTTCAAGTTAATGTACAGATAACATTCATAATGTAATAAACCTTAACCATTACCTGCAGGTAAATTAAGGACACCCACCCCTTCGCTATGCGTGTGCGCAGGTAAGTTTTTTGTGCCTATATAAGCTAGAGTCTCCCTAAAATGAACTCATTCCGAGCTCGTTTATTGACGAGTGAAGACAAACTGACTAAGCGGTATTTTAGCAAGTTTACTTATTCAGTGCAAGATTCAAGCATTCAACGACAGCTTAGTGCAATTCTTAGTATTGACGACAATTTTGAAGCATTCGACGATAGCTTAGTGCCAGTGTGCATGTTTTGGTGTGGAACTGTTATGTCTTATATGTCTTTATTTAGAGAGCTTTGCTTAGTAAACGGAGTATGAAAACTGCTGTATGTTGCTTTTTAGAGGAGTTTGACCCCTTAGTTTTAAGAAGTTTAACGTGTTTCTATGGTAAGCATTTTTATTTATATATATATATCAAGCTTCATATACTTATTTGCTGCAAATACCATTTATATTTCATATTATTTCTACTTGTGTGGAAATAATATTTAACTACTGCTTAGTGCAATTAATGTACACGGACAGCTTAGTGCAATTACTAGGTATTCGACGACTGCTTGGTGAAGTATCAAGAAGTCAATGACAGCTTAGTGCCAGTTTCAAGTATTCGACGACAGCTCAGTCCAAGATTCAAGCATTCAACGACAATTTAGTGCACATAATTAATAATCAACGACAGCTTAGTGCAATTCTTATTATTCCACTACCGCTTAGTGCAAGTATCAAGAAGTCAACGACAGCTTAGTGCAATTTTTAAGTATTGGACGATAACATAGTGCCAGTATGCATGTTTTAATGTAGAACTGTGATGTTTGATTTGTGTTTATGTATAGTGCTTTGCTTAGTAAACGGAGTATAAAAACTGCTGTATGTGGCTTTTATAGGGGAGTTTGGCCTCAACGGCAATTTGATCCCTACGGTAAGCCATTTTATTAATACATCTCAAGCTTCACAAACCTCTTTGCAGAAGATAGAAATTTAATATCATGCTTTTTTTGACTTGTGTTGAAATAATATTTAACGACAGCTTAGTGCAAGAACTAAATATTTGACAACCGCTTAGTGCAAATAATAAATATTCAACGACAGCTTAGTGCAAGATTCAAGCTACATACACACATCAAAAAAAGATTGCGATCACTTTAAAAAACTGAAATCTTTTTGTTACTGTAGATTATATTATGATTTTTTCTTCTTTTTAGATTCTTTATTTAACAATAAAGAATTAGAACACATTACAATGACACCGTTTAATTGTTTTTCATTCAAAAAAGCTTCAGTCCTAGCTTAAGCTCGCTATGTACAAAGCAGTTGCTATTGATGATATTGTCAAACCATCCGAGTAAACCATGGGCACCAATTTGTACTGGTCGATGATAATGCCCGCACATCGAGCTCAACGAGTCAATGCTGCTCTTTAAGAATACGATATCACACGATTAGACTGGCCTGCCGGCTCGCCCGACTTAAACCCAATATACCACGCGTGGGATGCTCTTCAACGAGCTGTATGGAACCGTGAGCCACATCCCCAGACAGTTCCAGAGCTCGGGGAAGCCGCTATTGAAGAATGGGATAGGTTACCCCAGGAAATGCTGGATAACATGGTCCTCAGCATGCCCAGGAGAGGATCTCCGCATGTGTTCGAGCCAGGGGAGGAGTTATTTTATATTGAATTTACACCTTTTAATAACAAATTGTAGTTTAAGTTCAATTAAGTCTCTTTCTTTCTATGAAATTTCTATCACAATTGCATTATGATTAATGGCTCAATTTTTTTAAATAAATAATAAAAAATAGTTTTATATTTTAATTTCAAACAGGGTATTCCTATTTAAAGAAAGCATACAACATAGATTTTTTCTTGATAAAGTTAAATTTAAAGAATTCTAGGAGTTTATGCCATTGGTCGCAAACTTTTTTTGATGTGTGTACCTGCTCGTTATCAACAATATTTCAATGACACAATATATAATAACTGGTTTGATAACATTCGAAGAAAAATATCGGCAATACATATGAGTACCTGCTTGTAATTTTTTTTTTGTTTTACCACCACAGTGGTAGTTACTAACAACATTTCAATGTAACAATAGATTTTAACTGGTTTGATAACATTCGAAGAAAAGTATCGGAAATACAAATAAGTACCTGCTCGTTAACATTTTTCTAGTTTTACCACCATAGTGGGAGGTAACTACTAACATTTCAATGAAACAATAGATAATAACCGGTTTGATAACATTCGAAGAAAAATATCGGCAATACATATGAGTAGGTACCTGCTCGTTTTCAACAACATTTCAATGACACAATAGATAATAACTGGTTTGATAACATTCGAAGAAAAATATCGGCAATACATATGAGTACCTGCTCGTTATATTTTTTTTAGTTTTACCACCACAGTGGGAGGTAACTACTAACATTTCAATGGAACAATAGATAATAACCGGTTAGATAACATTCGAAGAAAAATATCGTCAATACATACGAGTACCTGCTCGTTATCAACAACATTTTAATGACACAATAGATAAGAACCGGTTTGATAACATTCAAAGAAAAATATAGGCAATACATATGAGTACCTGCTCGTTATCATTTTTTTAGTTTTACCACCATAGTGGGAGGTAACTACTAACATTTCAATGAAACAATAGATAATAACCGGTTAGATAACATTCGAAGAAAAATATCGGAAATACAAATGAGTATCTGCTTGTTATAATTTTTTAGTTTTACCTCCACAGTGGGAGGTACTAACAACATTCGATTCAGAGTTCTCACGGGGAGTATGTTTTAAAGAATTATTTAATTTGGTGTAGTACAGTATCATGTATCTACTAAATCTCTATTATTAATATTTGAATCCTCAGAAGGTCTACCACCTTAAAATCGACGGATGAGGACAATATAGTGCACTATTTCTTTTCGAGATTAGGATGTCACACGCATTTCGTATCCATGTAGCCTTATAAGCTCAACTTAGGTAAGAAGAAAGTGTAAATACCTCGGGCAGATCACACAAAATCCCAAATACCAGTTCCTACAGGTCATAATTCAGGGCCAGAAACATGCAGTAGAAGATTTAAGTAGAAGATTAGTTAGTAGAAGAATACCTGGCTCAAGAACTGTGGTACAACTTAAGCACTCGTTCCCTATTCAGAGCTGCTCCATCCAGCTTGCCTTGAAAATATTTAATAAACACTGCTTATGTGGAACCTAACATAACCTGATATGTTGACGACTGACGTATCGAGGTAAATTAAAAAGCAATACTAATGAGATTAACTCATTATTAAATTACCGATTATTGCATTTCCATACCAAAATAATTACTAGCGATTTCAAACCACCCCACGGATCACTAGATGCAAGGATTGCCTACGCGTTCAATTAAGTAGTTGATGCGTTCAAGTTAATGTACAGATAACATTCATAATGTACCTTAACCATTACCTGCCGGTAAATAAAGGACACCCACCCCTTCGCTATGCGTGTGCGCAGGTAAGTTTTTTGTGCCTATATAAGCTAGAGTCTCCCTAAAATGAAATCATTCCGAGCTCGTTTATTGACGAGTGAAGACAAACTGGCTAAGCGGTATTTTAGCAAGTTTACTTATTCAGTGCAAGATTCAAGCATTCAACGACAGCTTAGTGCAATTCTTAGTCTTGACGACAATTTTGAAGCATTCGACGATAGCTTAGTGCCAGTGTGCATGTTTTGGTGTGGAACTGTTATGTCTTATATGTGTTTATTTAGAGAGCTTTGCTTAGTAAACGGAGTATGAAAACTGCTGTATGTTGCTTTTTAGGGGAGTTTGACCCCTTAGTTTTAAGAAGTTTAACGTGTTTCTACGGTAAGCATTTTTATTTATATATATATATCAAGCTTCATATACTTATTTGCTGCAAATACCATTTATATTTCATATTTTTTCTACTTGTGTGGAAATAATATTTAACTACTGCTTAGTGCAATTAATGTACACGGACAGCTTAGTGCAATTACTAGGTATTCGACGACTGCTTAGTGAAGTATCAAGGAGTCAATGACAGCTTAGTGCCAGTTTCAAGTATTCGACGACAGCTCAGTCCAAGATTCAAGCATTCAACGACAATTTAGTGCACATAATTAATAATCAACGACAGCTTAGTGCAATTCTTATTATTCCACGACCGCTTAGTGCAAGTATCAAGAAGTCAACGACAGCTTAGTGCAATTTTTAAGTATTGGACGATAACATAGTGCCAGTATGCATGTGTAGAACTATAATGTTTGATTTGTGTTTATGTATAGTGCTTTGCTTAGTAAACGGAGTATAAAAACTGCTGTATGTGGCTTTTATGGGGGTGTTTGGCCTCAACAGCAATTTGATCCCTACGGTAAGCCATTTTATTAATGATAATGCCCGCACATCGAGCTCAACGAGTCAATGCTGCTCTTTAAGAATACGATATCACACGATTAGACTGGCCTGCCGGCCCGCCCGACTTAAACCCAATATACCACGCGTAGGATGCTCTTCAACGAGCTGTATGGAACCGTGAGCCACATCCCTAGACAGTTCCAGAGCTCGGGGAAGCCGCTATTGAAGAATGGGATAGGTTACCCCAGGAAATGCTGGATATCATGGTCCTCAGCATGCCCAGGAGGATCTCCGCATGTGTTCGAGCCAGGGGAGGAGTTATTTTATATTGAATTTACACCTTTTAATAACAAATTGTAGTTTAAGTTCAATTAAGTCTCTTTCTTTCTATGAAATTTCTATCACAATTGCATTATGATTAATGGCTCAATTTTTTTAAATAAATAATAAAAAATAGTTTTACATTTTAATTTCAAACAGGGTATTCTTATTTAAAGAAAGCATACAACATAGATTTTTTTTCGAGATTGGGATGTCACACGCATTTCGTATCCATGTAGCCTTATAAGCTCAACTTAAGTAAGAAGAAACTGTAAATACCTCGGGCAGATCACACAAAATCCCAAATACCAGTTCCTACAGGTCATAATTCAGGGCGAGAAACATGCAGTAGAAGATTTAAGTAGAAGATTAGTTAGTAGAAGAATACCTGGCTCAAGAACTGTGGTACAACTTAAGCACTCGTTCCCTATTCAGAGCAGCTCCATCCAGCTTGCCTTGAAAATATTTAATAAACACTGCTTATGTGGAACCTAACATAACCTGATATGTTGACGACTGACGTATCGAGGTAAATTAAAAAGTAATACTAATGAGATTAACTCATTATTAAATTATCGATTATTGCATTTCCATACCAAAATAATTACTAGCGATTTCCAACCACCCCACGGATCACTAGATGTAAGGATTGCCTACGCGTTCAATTAAGTAGTTGATGCGTTCAAGTTAATGTACAGATAACATTCATAATGTAATAAACCTTAACCATTACCTGCCGGTAAATAAAGGACACCCACCCCTTCGCTATGCGTGTGCGCAGGTAAGTTTTTTGTGCCTATATAAGCTAGAGTCTCCCTAAAATGAAATCATTCCGAGCTCGTTTATTGACGAGTGAAGACAAACTGGCTAAGCGGTATTTTAGCAAGTTTACTTATTCAGTGCAAGATTCAAGCATTCAACGACAGCTTAGTGCAATTCTTAGTATTGACGACAATTTTGAAGCATTCGACGATAGCTTAGTGCCAGTGTGCATGTTTTGGTGTGGAACTGTTATGTCTTATATGTGTTTATTTAGAGAGCTTTGCTTAGTAAACGGAGTATGAAAACTGCTGTATGTTGCTTTTTAGGGGAGTTTGACCCCTTAGTTTTAAGAAGTTTAACGTGTTTCTACGGTAAGCATTTTTATTTATATATATATATCAAGCTTCATATACTTATTTGCTGCAAATGCCTGCCGGCTCGCCCGACTTAAACCCAATATACCACGCGTGGGATGCTCTTCAACGAGCTGTATGGAACCGTGAGCCACATCCCCAGACAGTTCCAGAGCTCGGGGAAGCCGCTATTGAAGAATGGGATAGGTTACCCCAGGAAATGCTGGATATTATGGTCCTCAGCATGCCCAGGAGGATCTCCACATGTGTTCGAGCCAGGGGAGGAGTTATTTTATATTGAATTTACACCTTTTAATAACAAATTGTAGTTTAAGTTCAATTAAGTCTCTTTCTTTCTATGAAATTTCTATCACAAATAAATAATAAAAAATAGTTTTATATTTTAATTTCAAACAGGGTATTCCCATTTAAAGAAAGCATACAACATAGATTTTTTCTTGATAAAGTTAAATTTAAAGAATTCTAGGAGTTTATGCCATTGGTCGCAAACTTTTTTTGATGTGTGTACCTGCTCGTTATCAACAATATTTCAATGACACAATATATAATAACTGGTTTGATAACATTCGAAGAAAAATATCGGCAATACATATGAGTACCTGCTTGTAATTTTTTTTTGTTTTACCACCACAGTGGTAGTTACTAACAACATTTCAATGTAACAATAGATTGTAACTGGTTTGATAACATTCGAAGAAAAGTATCGGAAATACAAATAAGTACCTGCTCGTTAACATTTTTCTAGTTTTACCACCATAGTGGGAGGTAACTACTAACATTTCAATGAAACAATAGATAATAACCGGTTTGATAACATTCGAAGAAAAATATCGGCAATACATATGAGTAGGGGGTCCATATTGACTCACCTAAAGTTCTTTATCCGAAATTGTTCTTCCTAACGATTTATAATCCGAATGATCACTCCTCCTAAATTTTTTTATCCTAAAGGTTTTATTCATACTATTTGTAGTGCTACCGTCGATGTTCATAACACTCATGTTTCCGAAAATTGTTATCAATAAAATCGTTAACATACAATATTAAAACTCCTACTGTTTTTAATCCTAACGTTTTTATCCTTAAACATGATTACCATAATATTGTCACTCATACTTAGAAAGAAAGATTTATCTACTTCGATTCGTTTCTGGCACTTCGCCGGCCGCTACCGCGGCACGCTCGCTTCGCTCGCTCGGCTCGTGCGTTGTGTGGTCACAATTCTAACCTAACGTAAACCAAGAACTAAGTATAAATATTCCCGATATAAATATGACCGATTCGTTTCTGGAACTTGGCTGAATGACCGCAGCGAGATTTCGCTCGCACGGCTCGTGCATTATGGTCGCAGTTATAACTTAAGATTTACTCTTATCTTTGCAGGTACACACCGCTCTAAATAAAATTAAAGAAGACGCTTTAATTAATAAAAACAAAAAACCAATTCATATAATTAGTGAGTGCGAAGCAAGCACTTCCTCAAATATATGTGCTAATATGCCAACAAACTTGAACTTGAGACAAGTAATATATCGTCAAAGAAACAAAGAAGAAAAAATTATAGAACCTGATACTATTAACTTTGACATAAATCATAATATTCTTCAATTGGACTTCACTTCACTTCAATACTTTAGTTGAAATGTGTAGATGAAAACATGTATTTAACTACTTGTACCAGGGTACTGGTATTCTTATTTCTTATCATGTTATGTGTAAATAACTAAAACTGTAAAAGTTACGCAAAATTAATGCAAATAATACTGATTATTATTAATAAAAATAAATCTAAACAAAAAAGGTATGACTTTCAATAATAGTGTAAAAGATAGTTGTTGACAAAATATAGGAAAAGAAATAATAGTATAATAGATGTTTATTGCTACCCACATTATGAAGTTGAATGATTCGGAATTAAAACATTAGAGACATAGTAGTTAGGAATTGTGATTGTTAGGATGAAAAATGTTAGGAAGAACATTTTCGGAGTTCCAATTTTCGGAGTTGAAAATTTAGGTGAACTTTGGCGCACCCATGAGTAGGTACCTGCTCGTTTTCAACAACATTTCAATGACACAATAGATAATAACTGGTTTGATAACATTCGAAGAAAAATATCGGCAATACCTACATAATAAGTACCTGCTCGTTATCATTTTTTTAGTTTTACCACCATAGTGGGAGGTAACTACTAACATTTCAATGGAACAATAGATAATAACTGGTTAGATAACATTCGAAGAAAAATATCGTCAATACATACGAGTACCTGCTCGTTATCAACAACATTTTAATGACACAATAGATAAGAACCGGTTTGATAACATTCAAAGAAAAATATAGGCAATACATATGAGTACCTGCTCGTTATCATTTTTTTGGTTTTACCACCATAGTGGGAGGTAACTACTAACATTTCAATGAAACAATAGATAATAACCGGTTAGATAACATTTGAAGAAAAATATCGGAAATACAAATGAGTATCTGCTTGTTATAATTTTTTAGTTTTACCTCCACAGTGGGAGGTACTAACAACATTCGATTCAGAGTTCTCACGGGGAGTATGTTTTAAGGAATTATTTAATTTGGTGTAGTACAGTATCATGTATCTACTAAATCTCTATTATTAATATTTGAATCCTCAGAAGGTCTACCACCTTAAAATCGACGGATGGGGACAATATAGTGCACTATTTCTTTTCGAGATTAGGATGTCACACGCATTTCGTATCCATGTAGCCTTATAAGCTCAACTTAGGTAAGAAGAAAGTGTAAATACCTCGGGCAGATCACACAAAATCCCAAATACCAGTTCCTACAGGTCATAATTCAGGGCCAGAAACATGCAGTAGAAGATTTAAGTAGAAGATTAGTTAGTAGAAGAATACCTGGCTCAAGAACTGTGGTACAACTTAAGCACTCGTTCCCTATTCAGAGCTGCTCCATCCAGCTTGCCTTGAAAATATTTAATAAACACTGCTTATGTGGAACCTAACATAACCTGATATGTTGACGACTGACGTATCGAGGTAAATTAAAAAGCAATACTAATGAGATTAACTCATTATTAAATTACCGATTATTGCATTTCCATACCAAAATAATTACTAGCGATTTCAAACCACCCCACGGATCACTAGATGCAAGGATTGCCTACGCGTTCAATTAAGTAGTTGATGCGTTCAAGTTAATGTACAGATAACATTCATAATGTACCTTAACCATTACCTGCCGGTAAATAAAGGACACCCACCCCTTCGCTATGCGTGTGCGCAGGTAAGTTTTTTGTGCCTATATAAGCTAGAGTCTCCCTAAAATGAAATCATTCCGAGCTCGTTTATTGACGAGTGAAGACAAACTGGCTAAGCGGTATTTTAGCAAGTTTACTTATTCAGTGCAAGATTCAAGCATTCAACGACAGCTTAGTGCAATTCTTAGTCTTGACGACAATTTTGAAGCATTCGACGATAGCTTAGTGCCAGTGTGCATGTTTTGGTGTGGAACTGTTATGTCTTATATGTGTTTATTTAGAGAGCTTTGCTTAGTAAACGGAGTATGAAAACTGCTGTATGTTGCTTTTTAGGGGAGTTTGACCCCTTAGTTTTAAGAAGTTTAACGTGTTTCTACGGTAAGCATTTTTATTTATATATATATATCAAGCTTCATATACTTATTTGCTGCAAATACCATTTATATTTCATATTTTTTCTACTTGTGTGGAAATAATATTTAACTACTGCTTAGTGCAATTAATGTACACGGACAGCTTAGTGCAATTACTAGGTATTCGACGACTGCTTAGTGAAGTATCAAGGAGTCAATGACAGCTTAGTGCCAGTTTCAAGTATTCGACGACAGCTCAGTCCAAGATTCAAGCATTCAACGACAATTTAGTGCACATAATTAATAATCAACGACAGCTTAGTGCAATTCTTATTATTCCACGACCGCTTAGTGCAAGTATCAAGAAGTCAACGACAGCTTAGTGCAATTTTTAAGTATTGGACGATAACATAGTGCCAGTATGCATGTGTAGAACTATAATGTTTGATTTGTGTTTATGTATAGTGCTTTGCTTAGTAAACGGAGTATAAAAACTGCTGTATGTGGCTTTTATGGGGGTGTTTGGCCTCAACAGCAATTTGATCCCTACGGTAAGCCATTTTATTAATGATAATGCCCGCACATCGAGCTCAACGAGTCAATGCTGCTCTTTAAGAATACGATATCACACGATTAGACTGGCCTGCCGGCCCGCCCGACTTAAACCCAATATACCACGCGTAGGATGCTCTTCAACGAGCTGTATGGAACCGTGAGCCACATCCCTAGACAGTTCCAGAGCTCGGGGAAGCCGCTATTGAAGAATGGGATAGGTTACCCCAGGAAATGCTGGATATCATGGTCCTCAGCATGCCCAGGAGGATCTCCGCATGTGTTCGAGCCAGGGGAGGAGTTATTTTATATTGAATTTACACCTTTTAATAACAAATTGTAGTTTAAGTTCAATTAAGTCTCTTTCTTTCTATGAAATTTCTATCACAATTGCATTATGATTAATGGCTCAATTTTTTTAAATAAATAATAAAAAATAGTTTTACATTTTAATTTCAAACAGGGTATTCTTATTTAAAGAAAGCATACAACATAGATTTTTTTTCGAGATTGGGATGTCACACGCATTTCGTATCCATGTAGCCTTATAAGCTCAACTTAAGTAAGAAGAAACTGTAAATACCTCGGGCAGATCACACAAAATCCCAAATACCAGTTCCTACAGGTCATAATTCAGGGCGAGAAACATGCAGTAGAAGATTTAAGTAGAAGATTAGTTAGTAGAAGAATACCTGGCTCAAGAACTGTGGTACAACTTAAGCACTCGTTCCCTATTCAGAGCAGCTCCATCCAGCTTGCCTTGAAAATATTTAATAAACACTGCTTATGTGGAACCTAACATAACCTGATATGTTGACGACTGACGTATCGAGGTAAATTAAAAAGTAATACTAATGAGATTAACTCATTATTAAATTATCGATTATTGCATTTCCATACCAAAATAATTACTAGCGATTTCCAACCACCCCACGGATCACTAGATGTAAGGATTGCCTACGCGTTCAATTAAGTAGTTGATGCGTTCAAGTTAATGTACAGATAACATTCATAATGTAATAAACCTTAACCATTACCTGCCGGTAAATAAAGGACACCCACCCCTTCGCTATGCGTGTGCGCAGGTAAGTTTTTTGTGCCTATATAAGCTAGAGTCTCCCTAAAATGAAATCATTCCGAGCTCGTTTATTGACGAGTGAAGACAAACTGGCTAAGCGGTATTTTAGCAAGTTTACTTATTCAGTGCAAGATTCAAGCATTCAACGACAGCTTAGTGCAATTCTTAGTATTGACGACAATTTTGAAGCATTCGACGATAGCTTAGTGCCAGTGTGCATGTTTTGGTGTGGAACTGTTATGTCTTATATGTGTTTATTTAGAGAGCTTTGCTTAGTAAACGGAGTATGAAAACTGCTGTATGTTGCTTTTTAGGGGAGTTTGACCCCTTAGTTTTAAGAAGTTTAACGTGTTTCTACGGTAAGCATTTTTATTTATATATATATATCAAGCTTCATATACTTATTTGCTGCAAATGCCTGCCGGCTCGCCCGACTTAAACCCAATATACCACGCGTGGGATGCTCTTCAACGAGCTGTATGGAACCGTGAGCCACATCCCCAGACAGTTCCAGAGCTCGGGGAAGCCGCTATTGAAGAATGGGATAGGTTACCCCAGGAAATGCTGGATATTATGGTCCTCAGCATGCCCAGGAGGATCTCCACATGTGTTCGAGCCAGGGGAGGAGTTATTTTATATTGAATTTACACCTTTTAATAACAAATTGTAGTTTAAGTTCAATTAAGTCTCTTTCTTTCTATGAAATTTCTATCACAAATAAATAATAAAAAATAGTTTTATATTTTAATTTCAAACAGGGTATTCCCATTTAAAGAAAGCATACAACATAGATTTTTTCTTGATAAAGTTAAATTTAAAGAATTCTAGGAGTTTATGCCATTGGTCGCAAACTTTTTTTTTTTTGTGTACCTGCTCGTTATCAACAATATTTCAATGACACAATATATAATAACTGGTTTGATAACATTCGAAGAAAAATATCGGCAATACATATGAGTACCTGCTTGTAATTTTTTTTTGTTTTACCACCACAGTGGTAGTTACTAACAACATTTCAATGTAACAATAGATTGTAACTGGTTTGATAACATTCGAAGAAAAGTATCGGAAATACAAATAAGTACCTGCTCGTTAACATTTTTCTAGTTTTACCACCATAGTGGGAGGTAACTACTAACATTTCAATGAAACAATAGATAATAACCGGTTTGATAACATTCGAAGAAAAATATCGGCAATACATATGAGTAGGGGGTCCATATTGACTCACCTAAAGTTCTTTATCCGAAATTGTTCTTCCTAACGATTTATAATCCGAATGATCACTCCTCCTAAATTTTTTTATCCTAAAGGTTTTATTCATACTATTTGTAGTGCTACCGTCGATGTTCATAACACTCATGTTTCCGAAAATTGTTATCAATAAAATCGTTAACATACAATATTAAAACTCCTACTGTTTTTAATCCTAACGTTTTTATCCCTAAACATGATTACCATAATATTGTCACTCATACTTAGAAAGAAAGATTTATCTACTTCGATTCGTTTCTGGCACTTCGCCGGCCGCTACCGCGGCACGCTCGCTTCGCTCGCTCGGCTCGTGCGTTGTGTGGTCACAATTCTAACCTAACGTAAACCAAGAACTAAGTATAAATATTCCCGATATAAATATGACCGATTCGTTTCTGGAACTTGGCTGAATGACCGCAGCGAGATTTCGCTCGCACGGCTCGTGCATTATGGTCGCAGTTATAACTTAAGATTTACTCTTATCTTTGCAGGTACACACCGCTCTAAATAAAATTAAAGAAGACGCTTTAATTAATAAAAACAAAAAACCAATTCATATAATTAGTGAGTGCGAAGCAAGCACTTCCTCAAATATATGTGCTAATATGCCAACAAACTTGAACTTGAGACAAGTAATATATCGTCAAAGAAACAAAGAAGAAAAAATTATAGAACCTGATACTATTAACTTTGACATAAATCATAATATTCTTCAATTGGACTTCACTTCACTTCAATACTTTAGTTGAAATGTGTAGATGAAAACATGTATTTAACTACTTGTACCAGGGTACTGGTATTCTTATTTCTTATCATGTTATGTGTAAATAACTAAAACTGTAAAAGTTACGCAAAATTAATGCAAATAATACTGATTATTATTAATAAAAATAAATCTAAACAAAAAAGGTATGACTTTCAATAATAGTGTAAAAGATGGTTGTTGACAAAATATAGGAAAAGAAATAATAGTATAATAGATGTTTATTGCTACCCACATTATGAAGTTGAATGATTCGGAATTAAAACATTAGAGACATAGTAGTTAGGAATTGTGATTGTTAGGATGAAAAATGTTAGGAAGAACATTTTCGGAGTTCCAATTTTCGGAGTTGAAAATTTAGGTGAACTTTGGCGCACCCATGAGTAGGTACCTGCTCGTTTTCAACAACATTTCAATGACACAATAGATAATAACTGGTTTGATAACATTCGAAGAAAAATATCGGCAATACCTACATAATAAGTACCTGCTCGTTATCATTTTTTTAGTTTTACCACCATAGTGGGAGGTAACTACTAACATTTCAATGGAACAATAGATAATAACTGGTTAGATAACATTCGAAGAAAAATATCGTCAATACATACGAGTACCTGCTCGTTATCAACAACATTTTAATGACACAATAGATAAGAACCGGTTTGATAACATTCAAAGAAAAATATAGGCAATACATATGAGTACCTGCTCGTTATCATTTTTTTGGTTTTACCACCATAGTGGGAGGTAACTACTAACATTTCAATGAAACAATAGATAATAACCGGTTAGATAACATTTGAAGAAAAATATCGGAAATACAAATGAGTATCTGCTTGTTATAATTTTTTAGTTTTACCTCCACAGTGGGAGGTACTAACAACATTCGATTCAGAGTTCTCACGGGGAGTATGTTTTAAGGAATTATTTAATTTGGTGTAGTACAGTATCATGTATCTACTAAATCTCTATTATTAATATTTGAATCCTCAGAAGGTCTACCACCTTAAAATCGACGGATGGGGACAATATAGTGCACTATTTCTTTTCGAGATTAGGATGTCACACGCATTTCGTATCCATGTAGCCTTATAAGCTCAACTTAGGTAAGAAGAAAGTGTAAATACCTCGGGCAGATCACACAAAATCCCAAATACCAGTTCCTACAGGTCATAATTCAGGGCCAGAAACATGCAGTAGAAGATTTAAGTAGAAGATTAGTTAGTAGAAGAATACCTGGCTCAAGAACTGTGGTACAACTTAAGCACTCGTTCCCTATTCAGAGCTGCTCCATCCAGCTTGCCTTGAAAATATTTAATAAACACTGCTTATGTGGAACCTAACATAACCTGATATGTTGACGACTGACGTATCGAGGTAAATTAAAAAGCAATACTAATGAGATTAACTCATTATTAAATTACCGATTATTGCATTTCCATACCAAAATAATTACTAGCGATTTCAAACCACCCCACGGATCACTAGATGCAAGGATTGCCTACGCGTTCAATTAAGTAGTTGATGCGTTCAAGTTAATGTACAGATAACATTCATAATGTACCTTAACCATTACCTGCCGGTAAATAAAGGACACCCACCCCTTCGCTATGCGTGTGCGCAGGTAAGTTTTTTGTGCCTATATAAGCTAGAGTCTCCCTAAAATGAAATCATTCCGAGCTCGTTTATTGACGAGTGAAGACAAACTGGCTAAGCGGTATTTTAGCAAGTTTACTTATTCAGTGCAAGATTCAAGCATTCAACGACAGCTTAGTGCAATTCTTAGTCTTGACGACAATTTTGAAGCATTCGACGATAGCTTAGTGCCAGTGTGCATGTTTTGGTGTGGAACTGTTATGTCTTATATGTGTTTATTTAGAGAGCTTTGCTTAGTAAACGGAGTATGAAAACTGCTGTATGTTGCTTTTTAGGGGAGTTTGACCCCTTAGTTTTAAGAAGTTTAACGTGTTTCTACGGTAAGCATTTTTATTTATATATATATATCAAGCTTCATATACTTATTTGCTGCAAATACCATTTATATTTCATATTTTTTCTACTTGTGTGGAAATAATATTTAACTACTGCTTAGTGCAATTAATGTACACGGACAGCTTAGTGCAATTACTAGGTATTCGACGACTGCTTAGTGAAGTATCAAGGAGTCAATGACAGCTTAGTGCCAGTTTCAAGTATTCGACGACAGCTCAGTCCTAGATTCAAGCATTCAACGACAATTTAGTGCACATAATTAATAATCAACGACAGCTTAGTGCAATTCTTATTATTCCACGACCGCTTAGTGCAAGTATCAAGAAGTCAACGACAGCTTAGTGCAATTTTTAAGTATTGGACGATAACATAGTGCCAGTATGCATGTGTAGAACTATAATGTTTGATTTGTGTTTATGTATAGTGCTTTGCTTAGTAAACGGAGTATAAAAACTGCTGTATGTGGCTTTTATGGGGGTGTTTGGCCTCAACAGCAATTTGATCCCTACGGTAAGCCATTTTATTAATGATAATGCCCGCACATCGAGCTCAACGAGTCAATGCTGCTCTTTAAGAATACGATATCACACGATTAGACTGGCCTGCCGGCCCGCCCGACTTAAACCCAATATACCACGCGTAGGATGCTCTTCAACGAGCTGTATGGAACCGTGAGCCACATCCCTAGACAGTTCCAGAGCTCGGGGAAGCCGCTATTGAAGAATGGGATAGGTTACCCCAGGAAATGCTGGATATCATGGTCCTCAGCATGCCCAGGAGGATCTCCGCATGTGTTCGAGCCAGGGGAGGAGTTATTTTATATTGAATTTACACCTTTTAATAACAAATTGTAGTTTAAGTTCAATTAAGTCTCTTTCTTTCTATGAAATTTCTATCACAATTGCATTATGATTAATGGCTCAATTTTTTTAAATAAATAATAAAAAATAGTTTTACATTTTAATTTCAAACAGGGTATTCTTATTTAAAGAAAGCATACAACATAGATTTTTTTTCGAGATTGGGATGTCACACGCATTTCGTATCCATGTAGCCTTATAAGCTCAACTTAAGTAAGAAGAAACTGTAAATACCTCGGGCAGATCACACAAAATCCCAAATACCAGTTCCTACAGGTCATAATTCAGGGCGAGAAACATGCAGTAGAAGATTTAAGTAGAAGATTAGTTAGTAGAAGAATACCTGGCTCAAGAACTGTGGTACAACTTAAGCACTCGTTCCCTATTCAGAGCAGCTCCATCCAGCTTGCCTTGAAAATATTTAATAAACACTGCTTATGTGGAACCTAACATAACCTGATATGTTGACGACTGACGTATCGAGGTAAATTAAAAAGTAATACTAATGAGATTAACTCATTATTAAATTATCGATTATTGCATTTCCATACCAAAATAATTACTAGCGATTTCCAACCACCCCACGGATCACTAGATGTAAGGATTGCCTACGCGTTCAATTAAGTAGTTGATGCGTTCAAGTTAATGTACAGATAACATTCATAATGTAATAAACCTTAACCATTACCTGCCGGTAAATAAAGGACACCCACCCCTTCGCTATGCGTGTGCGCAGGTAAGTTTTTTGTGCCTATATAAGCTAGAGTCTCCCTAAAATGAAATCATTCCGAGCTCGTTTATTGACGAGTGAAGACAAACTGGCTAAGCGGTATTTTAGCAAGCTTACTTATTCAGTGCAAGATTCAAGCGTTCAACGGCAGCTTAGTGCAATTCTTAGTATTGACGACAATTTTGAAGAATTCGACGATAGCTTAGTGCCAGTGTGCATGTTTTGGTGTGGAACTGTTATGTCTTATATGTGTTAATTTAGAGAGCTTTGCTTAGTAAACGGAGTATAAAAACTGCTGTATGTTGCTTTTTTAGGGGAGTTTGCCCCCATAGTTTTAAGAAGTTTAACGTGTTTCTACGGTAAGCATTTTTATTTATATATATATCAAGCTTCATATACTTATTTGCTGCAAATACCATTTATATTTCATATTTTTTCTACTTGTGTGGAAATAATATTTAACTACTGCTTAGTGCAATTAATGTACACGGACAGCTTAGTGCAATTACTAGGTATTCAACGACTGCTTAGTGAAGTATCAAGGAGTCAATGACAGCTTATTGACAGTTTCAAGTATTCGACGACAGCTCAGTCCAAGATTCAAGCATTCAACGACAATTTAGTGCACATAATTAATATTTAACGACAGCTTGGTGCAATTATTAGTATTTGACGACCGCTTAGTGGAAGTATCAAGAAGTCAACATCAGCTTAGTGCAATTCTAAAGTATTCGACTATAGCTTAGTGCCAGTGTGCATGTTTTGTTGTGGAATTGTTATGTCTTATATGTGTTTATTTAGAGTGCTTTGCTTAGTAAACGGAGTATAAAAACTGCTGTATGTAGCTTTTTAGGGGAGTTTGGCCTCTACGGCAATTTGATCCCTACGGTAAGCCTTTTTATTAATACATCCCAAGCTTCACAAACCTCTTTGCTGCAGATAGAAATTTGATATCATGCTTTTTTGACTTGTGTTGAAATAATATTTAACGACAGCTTAGTGCAAGAACTAAATATTTGACAACCGCTTAGTGCAAATAATATTCAAAGGCAGTTTAGTGCAAATAGTAAATATTCAACGACAGCTTAGTGCAAGATTCAGGCTACATACACACATCAAAAAAAGTTTGCGATCACTTTGAAAAACTGAAATCTTTTTTGTTACTGTAGATTATATTATGATTTTTCTTCTTTTTAGATCCTTTATTTAAAAATGAAGAATTAGAACACAAAACAATGACACCATTCAATCGTTTTTCTTCAAAAAAGCTTCAGTCCTAGCTTACGCTCGCTATGTACAAAGCAGTTGCTATTGATGATATCGTCAAACCATCCGAGTAAACCATGGGCATCAATTTGTACTGGTCGATGATAATGCCCGCACATCGAGCTCAACGAGCCAATGCTGCTCTTTAAGAATACGATATCACACGATTAGACTGGCCTGCCGGTTCGCCCGACTTAAGCCCAATATACCACACGTGGGATGCTCTTCAACGAGCTGTATGGAACCGTGAGCCACATCCCCAGACAGTTCCAGAGCTCAGGGAAGCCGCTTTTGAAGAATGGGATAGGTTACCCCAGGAAATGCTGGATAACATGATGTGGAACCTAACATAACCTAATATGTTGACGACTGACGTATCGAGGTAAATTAAAAAGCAATACTAATGAGTTTAACTCATTATTAAATTAACGATTATTGCATTTCCATCCCAAAATAATTAATAGCGATTTCCAAACAAACCACCCCATGGATCACTAGTAGTAAGGATTACCTACGCGTTTAATTAAGTAGTTGATGCGTTCAAGTTAATGTACTGATAACATTCATAATGTAATAAACCTTAACCATTACCTGCAGGTAAGATAAGGACACCCACCCCTTCGCTATGCGTGTGCGCAGGTAAGTTTATTGTGCCTATATAAGCTAGAGTCTCCCTAAAATGAAATCATTCCGAGTTCGTTTATTGACGAGTGAAGTTGTGACAAACTGGCTAAGCGGTATTTTAGCAAGTTTACTCATTTTTATATTTTAAATTGTTTTAACTCAAATTATCTCAGTAATTTGAAATCATTGTGGTATTTGGAGGTATTATTTGGTATATAATTTATGTAGGTTCTCAGTGTTGTGTTGTGATGTACTTTACGAAAAATGAAAACGTCTCAAAAGGTATTTATTTACTTGCTCAATGTTATTTCGTATACTAACTTCTCTATATGAGTGTGACTGAATTTTCTCTACTCGTATTAGAATTTTGACTAAGTAGGTCTTATATTAATTTACTATGAGTTGAAGTTGAGTTGAGATTTTATTTGAATTTATTTTAAAAAATTATGATGATTCACAATCTGAAATTATTTAATGTATTCGGTATCCTATACTTACTCTCAAATCATTTGGTTTTTAATTTTTTTTACTTATGTTGAAATAATATTTTACGGCAGCCTAGTGCCAATAATGTTCAACGACAGCTTAGTGCAATTATTAGGTATTCGACGACTGCTAAGTGCCAGTTTCAAGTATTCGACGACAGCTCAGTGCAAGATTCAAGCATTCAACGACAGTTTAATGCAAATAATCAATATTCAACGACAGCATAGTGTAAGAACTAAATATTTGACGACCGCTTAGTGTAAATAATGTACAAGGACAGCTTAGTGCAATTACTAGGTATACGACGACTGTTTAGTTAAGTATCAAGAGGTCAATGCAGCTTAGTGCCAGTTTCAAGTATTCGACGACAGCTCAGTGCAAGGTTCAAGCATTCAACGACAGTTTAGTGCAAATAAAAATATTCGACGACAGCTTAGTGCAATTATTAGTAAAGATGTTCTCGGCCAAAACGCGTCGCAACACGGCCAGAGCGGAAGGACGGGCGAATGCCGCAGATACCGCAAGGCATTGCGCCAACCCTGCTGATCAAAAGGGGGGCTCGACAGCTGCCCCCACCGCCAGTGCCTTGTCGAAGCCAAAAGGCCAACGGCCAACCACCAAATCCAGACCGACGAAGCGATCACGGCCGGAGGATACCGTAACCCCGACCGGAGAGGGCAAGACGCCCAAGAACTCTGGAAGGCCCTCCGGGTCGTACGCTGAAGCGGCCGCTACCTTCTTGGCGAACAGTCTCTGTGTGGCTGTCATGACAGAGCCCTTCCAGGAGCTGTCACAGGCAGAGGCTATAAGAGACAGCATCGAGGGCAGGCTGAGGGACGAACTGCTAGCGGCCCTTGATGCCCCTCTTACCACCACACCAAACTATATATGATTCCGTGGCCGGCCTTATCCCTCAGATGGCGTGGCGCGATTCCTGCGTGGTGAGCGTGCCTGGACGCGTTGCCAACCCAGAAAATCTGCAAAGGCTTCTGGCAAGGCAAAAAAGGCAGTCAAACATAAATGCCTGGGACCACACCGCGACCAGGGAACACCCGGACGAGTACATATTTCACCACAAAACCTTAAAATTACAGACCTTGACCATTACACCGACAAAATTACCTCAACACTTATCTCAAGCTATGAGCAGTCCAACAACTTTTAGTTTCAATTAAGTAGGTACAGTTTTACGTTTTTCAGTGTTTATTCCAAATTTTTCCAAGGAGGCCTGTACAACTGCTTACACTACCTTGTGGAGTACGTCGAGACCTATCCGTGGGTACCTCTCACGCCTCGCTAGGGTCCGTAATTACCGAGAAATTACGGACAAATTTAACAAACAAATTAAATAATTGCGAGCCCCGCTCGCCCACCCTGTTTTAACGCCCTAGGCTCATAGCCTCGGTGGCAGGAGCTTCCGCAGTGCGGACGCGGGCCGCCTGAAATTGGCAAACTTTTTTTTTATTCTGGTTTGTTATAGCGTCTATTGACAACTGTCTTATCGTAGCATTAATCTAGAATATTGACTAATTTTAATTCAACGTTGAATTAAATTTTACTTTTAATTTTATTTTAATTTTTATTTGACATAAATTTTGAATTTATTTGACGTAATAATTATACACATATATTATTTTTATATCGAAGTTTGACGGACGTGTACTATTTGTACACAGAATATTACATTTTTATTTTTTATTTTGCTGTTTACTGATTATTGTTACTGACTTGTAACTATTTTAATTTTACACTTAAACGCGCTCCATCCATGGCGACTGTGTACTCCTCCAAGTGCGACCGTCCTGGAGCTGCTGCCGCACAACTGGGCCTTAAACAAATACCCCCTCCCATAGAGATCACACTTGGGGTAGTGCGGCGCCCGACGCCATCGGTACGTCGCAGTATAGACAAGCTGGAGTCCCAGCAAGTGGACCAGCCTAAGCAGGCGAAAAAAGGGGCATTACGCCCAACGTCCCCACTGCGCGTACCGATGCCGTCGAAGCGCTGCACGGCAGCCATAGAAAGCTGCGAAGTTATTCGGCAGCAGCTCAAAATATCGGGTAATATTAAAAGAGAGATGAAGGAGGAAATTAGATTAAGGACGGAGCACTTGGAGGGAATAGTCCGGGCATATGAGGAGGAGAGGAAGCGGTTTTTGAAAAGGCAGAGTGCAGGGGCGGCAGAGACGACTTTCGTCATACCGGCATCTGCCCCCCCCTGTCCCTGCCTCGGCGCTTCCTCCCTCAGATTACAGAGTAGAGGAAGCTATACTAGAGAAGCTAGGTGTGTATGAGAGAATGTTGAAAGAGAATGGAAGAATGATTAGTGAAATAAGAGAGAATGTGAGTAAAAAGGACAGGAGCCCTACACCGGCAGCCCGATACCAGGGCGTAGGGCTTTTGACCAGGGCTTTTGACTAGACCAATTTTAACAGCATCAACAAAGTACTACTCGATCATAACGTACCCCAACACTTATCGAGTGGATAAATGACATGCTCAAACAGAGGGCTGTGCCACTCACAGTCAACACCACAACGCGGGATATCGTGGGCAGAGGATGCCCACAAGGAGGTGTACTCTCCCCTCTACTATGGAACCTGGTGGTTAACGAACTTATAACAGATCTAAACGCCAATAACCTTTTCACTTTGGGTTATGCGGACGACATTACGATCTTAAACAGGCAAACAACGCATGTGACAGGCTTTTGAAATAATCGAGACCACGTGTGCAAAGCATGAACTGTCGGTCAACTCCCAGAAAACCGAAGTGAGTTTTTTCCTTTATCTATAAGTGAAACTAATCATGAAAGTAGCATGGACTGCAAGGTATAATTCACCAAAATAAGATATTTTTATGTGCATCTCAACATGTTGCCAGCTAAATCATGTGAAAAATACTGTTTCTTTTTTCTATACATTATACATATATATTTGTAAAATAACATGTTGCAAGCTTAATCATGTGAAAAATATTGTTTCTTTTTTCTATACATTATACATATATATTTGTAAAATAACATGTTGCTAGCTTAATCATGTGAAAAATATTGTTTCTTTTTCTATACATCATACATATATATAAATTTATTTTTGTTAAATAAACAATCCGTTACTTATCATGATGGAATTGAATAATCAAATATCTAAACCTATTTGGAATATAGAAAACAGAATGTAATTATAAGTGAAACCAGTCATAAAAGTATCTACCATGTACGACTGGAGAACAGACACAGGAGGCATAAGCTTGCTACACGGACGGCTCCAGAATGGAAACCACAAAGCTCTCTGGATCCAGAATCCACGTAAAATGCGAGGATGGATCAGAGGTAAATAGATCGATATCCCTAGGAAAGTACGCCAGTGTTTTCCAAGGAATGCGCCATCAAGGAATGCGCTGAGCACCGCAAAATATTAACAGAGTGACTATCTACAGCTACAGCCAGGCAGCGCTAAAAGGCCTAAGTACAGTGGAGACAATATCAGCAATTGTAAAGGAATGCAAAGGAATGCTAAGTGAACAGGCCAACAACGATTTGACTATAGCCTTGGTACCCGGTCCAGAGAGGGCGCAGAGGAAAGCCCACACGCGAGAAAGTCGAAGATATTCACTGAAGACATAAACAAAAAAAGATGAGCCAATTGATCAAACTATCTACAGCAAATATAAGGCTCTTCATTGAGATAATTACAGGGCATAGTAGACTAAACAGACACCTAACTGTAATAGGAGTGAAGACCGATCCCAACTGTCCGTAGTGCATAGAAAGCGAGGACACCAGCTTCCACCTGCTGGCAGAGTGTCCCATCTAATATAAATACTAATTGATCAAATGTAACCTGCTGGGCTTGGAAAAATTCTGCACAGAGGAGCATAGAAATCTAAAGGTGAACCAGATTGTCAGCTTATGTAAGGGCACAAAAAGGTTTGAGGGGGTGCCGTGACAGCTGGATTAATCCCCAAGGGGAGAGGAGGGGAAATGGATAGTGATTCGCATGTGAAGGTGGATCATCCGTCTGGACTCCGGTGAGGGACACCACCAGTAAGAAATAATAATTATAATAAATAATCTACTATGTACTGCACGATATGATTCACCAAAACAAGATTTATATGCATGTCTACCTCCAGTTGCTTGTTAAATTGTATAAAAATCGTGTTTTTCCTTTCTATAAGTATATTATTAAATATATTTTTTGTTAAATAAACGATCAGTTAGTTATTTTGTCAACACACTAAAGGAGAAAAATGTACATATGTTTAAATCAAAAGTGCAAAAACAAGTTAAGGAATGATTTGAATAAACTAGCTTCTGTACTAATAAACATTAGTTGTCACAAATACCTCAAGTTGTGCAATATCCAGGATATGTATGGATCTGTGTGAGAAGGGTGCAGGCACTAGCCAGCCCATTTGGCTATACATTAAACCCCTCAAGAAATCTGCTCATATGATACTAGATTAAAATGACAAAAAAAAAATATCATGATGGAAATGAATAATCAAACACCACAACATTATGTTTAAGACGGAGGCAACAGAATGCAATATGAGTGAAACGATTAAGAAGACTAAAGGAGGTAACTAATAATAATACAGTAATTGTAGGAAGAGATCACCAATCATATATATAAAAATTAAAACATTACTTAAAGATCTGTAGAATTCGCAGATTATTATATATTTAAATAGTTCAATGATATTAGGGTTATTAAAATTTTAGAATCAATATTGATAGGAAAGTATTTAAACTAAAGTCTAACTACCCCACAAAATGACAAATATTTTATGATTTATTGAATTCATAGGATATCACTAGTTCTATTCCTTTCTGTAGAACTATTTGTAGGTACATATAACACCTTTTTCAGACACAGTCTTGACTATTACAATAGGGACTGCAATCACTTGAGACATATTTAACATAGTCAACAAAACAAAATCACGGGCAATATTTTAGTTCAAGTAAATCACATCCTCCTTTTATCATTTCATTTTTTGTGTTTAGTTTGTGCAGGAAGCTAGTAACAATATCATATTTTTATTTTTCTCTTAATATTTTAAGTCACTATGAAATAGGTATAATATGTAGTCAAATAAAAGTAACTTAAATAAGAATAATATACCTACTTAACAATAAATTAAATTGACTACCTGCAGGTTCAGAACCCTCCAGTTTTAAAACTTTTGTACATGTGCACCAATATATAGTATTTAAAAATGTTTTAACCAAAGGGTTTAATAAATCTTACCTAGGTAAGAAAGAGTAGGTACCTAATCACATTGTTTATAAAAGTATTTTCAAAGTAGGTACGCATCACAAACAGATATGATTCAGAACTTCAAAGACCTTAAAAAAGGTTTGTTATCTTTTATTTCATAGAGCTGAACTCTAAAATTAAAAAAAAAGTATTTAATTAAGGTAGGTATTTATAATACCACCCTACTATTCCACAAAGTGACCTAACATTCAATGAGTTCGCAGAACATTTTAACCTACAAGGTTTATTAAGAAATAAACCTTAATAGTTACTACTATTGCCTAGTTTGAGAAGCCTATGGGCAAAAGATTCAGTCAGCAAATATAACATCAAATACACCAAGTACCAACCACAATAGCTAATACAAAACTTATAAAGCTCAACCAGAAATATAAACATTCAAAAGATTCAATACTAAATAATTTCAAAAGGAAAATTAGTAGTAGAAATATTATTAAGTAATGAAGAAACATTGTGCCCATTGTGCTATAACAACTTCTTGATATATTCAACCAAATCAAATTATTTTAAATGCGACTAATATGAAAACTTTCAGTTCTAACTTTTTTATATTTTATCAAGGGTGAGCTGGCAATTATTTGATTTTTTAGAACCAAGAAAGATTGAATTGGAGCTTGGGTATAGAAATTTGCCAGAACAAGTAGGTATTTTCACTCACCGATCAAGTCACTAGAATAGTACTATCGAATTTAAATTATTTCCATTACGTAGGTATGTATCCGTAGGATATTTTCTAAATTGAGTTGACGATCTAATTGAAGCGTTGCTGTTTTACGATACACAATATACTGATCCATCAAATATGTACTAACAACTACCTACTTCCTACAGTTATTAAAGTCTACGAACAAAAAGTAAAATTAAATTAACAGGAAGTCATCGATACATTTGATACCTACCGCTGTTAACTAGTGCTTTGATTGCATTCATTGCATGATTGTTCATGATTGCACTAAATAAAATTGAATTTGGATTTGGAAATTTCGAATTAAACAATAAAAAGTCTCTTTACTTGACAGTGACAGATGACAGGCATGATATGACATGACATGTCGTGAGGCCGGAAGTTCGTAATAGGGATGTTACTGACAAATAGTGCGAGTACCATTAATCGATTGTAAATGTCAATTTTATAATCAACTATAACCGGCTAGTGTCAAGCGCCTAACAATCTTAAGGGAGGTCCTATTAGTGGTGCTCCAATAATAGTTCCATCAACGGTGTTTTAATAATTATTTACACTCCAAAATGTTAAGTTTAACAGATAGGGTTTGATACTTACGTTTCCTATTTCGTGTAACTTACAATCAATTACCTACTGGTAGCTTAAATAAAATTAGGTAAACGGCCTGACTAACTAGTGATTCGATACCTACGTGTTTTTAGTCTTCAAATGCGTTAGTAGAAACGTATTTTAGGCTGAGTTTTTAAACAAAACATATGTTATATAGACAATCTAAGATTGTTTATCTTTTATAAGTCACAGTACTCGAACACAAAGCCTCGGATTTTGGATAGCGTCCAAAGTCCGAAGCATTCACACTTCATCTACTTATTTATACCTATATACTTACCTACTAATCAATAAATAAAGTATTGTTTCTATTGTAAGAAATCATCATTAATAAATACGTTTTTTTATAATGTAGGAAACAGGAAAGTACATAAAATATACAACACAAAATATTCAGAATATAACAAAAATATATTTAGGTGTTCTATTGTCTTAAGTGAAGTATTTATAGGTACTCCATTAGGTTAGGTAGGTACTTATAAAAGGTAAACAATGTTGTGGGAACTTTTCATAAAAACACAAATGTTAAACAAATAAAATAAACTACCTTATCTAACTGACTAATAAGTGGTTCGATACCGATATTTAGTCTTTAAAATACTAAACAATTGGACTATAGGTATCCACTACCTACTTATTTAGGTTATAACTTTGTCCTTGAACTTTAAGAATTTTATTTAACAAGTAATTCAGCACTATTTTACTGTTCATACAACTTCAAGGACGAAATAACTAAACAGTAAGTAATAAAATTGTTATTCACAGTTGTTGTTGTTGTTTGAAATCGACAGTGAGAACCTCCATGACCTTCATTCATATCATATTTTAATTAAGTTATGCTACATACTGTAAAAATTATCGATTTTCATAGATAGACGTACCAAATAAACACATAAAATAAATTAGAAAACAATCGACTACTGAGTGCCGTGTGACGCATGTGCGGTGGCAGGCTGTCTGTCGCCACTCGCCACTGAATGAAATTCGTGCAAATGCTCTGGCCACAATAGTCGACAAGGGACGGAAACAGCCGAACAGTACCGAACCAGCCTCTGCGTGGAATGCACGCTCGCCAGGTTAACACGCTATTGACCATTTCTTGCGATAATTTCGGTACAGTAACATAATTTGTTAGTAAAACTGCCCAACATTTTAAATTAATCAAACATAATGCAGTGACTCAGTGATATAACCATAGTGTGGTTTATATAACGCATATAGTGACATTAGTATGCAGGTAATAAGCACAGAATTGTTAAGTGTGTCTCATGGAAGTATTAATTAAGTAGACAAGCGATTCTTGAAGATCATCAGTAAGTCGATACGTAACGCATAAACAAAGGAAGATAACGCGCCACTTTGATGAAAGTGCCCATTCATTTTAATAAAAAAATGCCTACAACAGTACACGAAAACATAGCATTACTTAATATGATGTCCTCGGACAACCTGGAAGATGAGCTCAAAAGCGTGCAGCTACATTTTCCATCGAATAGGCGATTGCACAATGACGGCGCATGCGTGGAAGAGAGGGTGAGGACGTCCCGCGGGGACCTACTGGTCGCCATCCGTGGGGACCGCACTAAACGCGCCATAATTACTTACCACGACCTTGGCCTAAACTATGCCGCTAATTTTCAAGCTTTCTTTAACTTTGTTGATATGAGAGCGATACTGGAGCAATTTTGTATCTATCATATAACTGCACCGGGTCAGGAAGAGGGCGCTCCGACACTACCGGAAGATTATACTTATCCGAGCATGGATGCACTCGCTTCTCAAATAGATTTTATTCTTGGTCACTTCGGAATAAGATCATTTATCGGATTTGGAGTAGGAGCTGGAGCAAATATTTTGGCTCGCTATGCCATTGCTAACCCACAAAAGGTGGACGCGTTAGTTATAATCAACTGCACGTCCACGCAAGCCGGTTGGACAGAATGGTTGTACCAGAAAATTAACACTAGACAATTGCGATCGAGTGGGATGACACAGGGAGCCCTTGATTACTTAATGTGGCATCATTTCGGCCGCAGTACCGAGGATCGCAACCACGATCTTGCACAGGTTTATAAAGACTGCTTCTCGCATGTCAATCCAGTTAATTTGGCCATGTTTATAGACGCGTATTTACGTAGAACAGATTTAAATATTTCAAGAGATACACATTCAATTAAAGTTCCAGTATTAAATGTGACAGGTGCTCTTTCACCGCATGTTGACGATACTGTAACATTTAACGGTCGATTGGACCCGACTAAGACCTCTTGGCTAAGTATCTCTGATTGCGGGATGGTGTTGGAGGAACAACCGAGTAAGATAGCTGAAGCATTCCGGCTGTTCCTACAGGGCGAAGGTTACTGCAGGTAGTCGCTTTACCGACGCCTCACAGAAGTCCGAACCAACGCTGCGCAGCTAATGTTAGAATGCACATGATGCTTTCACGCGAGCTTTAAACACTGTTGTAGACACATTGATGAATGTAGAATGAGAAATGTTGTTCCTTGTTTCTAGATATTTATGAAAATAAATTTATTTTGTGGCTTATTGAGGCTTTTCCTACACCTTATATATATACTGTAAATATTTTAAAAAGTATTACTCGATGTTGGCACAACACTGAGATTAAAGGTTTAATCACTTTATGTAGGTAAGTATTGAGAGAAACAAAAACTAAAAGAAACACCTCTATGAAAATTGACAAGTGTGTTTTAGCTAAAATTATTTTGTCTTGTCTTAATCATGTCTTAATCCATGATTTGATAAGAATGCAACCCTATGCAACTTTAGTTAAAGCACACTTTAGAAAAGATACATACATAATTATATTTTATGTGCATTATTAAATGTCCTAAATTCTTTAAATTACTTTAATTATATTACCTTTTCAGTTTAGCAGATATATTTATTTGGTTTGGAATATTTCATCGTAATAAAGTTATAACGATCTCCACAGTCAATTTAATTTATGAGAACCGTAACCCGAATTGAATTATGAGAGCACGAAATTATAAATTTATGAGTGGATAAATGTCTGATTTTATACCACAATTTTCAATATTATTGAACCGTGGCACAATGAAATTTTTTGTAAATTGTATAAAGAGAAATTTTCATTAAAAATCTATGCATTCATGTTTTTCATACGTTATCGATTAGATATATTATATTTATTAGTTGACTTCAAGCGATTCATAGGTATAATCGATTAATATTTTTTGATTCTATCATCTGGCTTGTTTATTATTATTAGGTACCTATATATTATTATTATGCCCCTTTATTCATAAATATACCTACCTATAAATTACATTTCTAAACACATTTCATTATTTTTTTTTACCATCAAAATTAGTTCTTAGAGAAGTGTCTTGACTTGTGTGTGTGTGGAGGTCAAAGAGCACTAAAATAGCCTACTAAAACGAGTACTTACTCTGATTGAATTTACTATTGTATAAAAGTATAACTACAGTGAATCCAATATTCCCATGAACTGAGCGAGTCCGCTACTGTACCTGATCAAATCGTGCTAAATTGTTTTTTTATTGACAGTGACTTATTTCAGCAGCACCGCCGAAAACATACAAATTGCTTCTTTCATTACTGAACGAATGTCTCTAATAAGTATGAGCCCAACTGAAACGAAATTCGAGTTGCCGCAAATTGAGTATTATGACACGTTAAAATCAGTAGCTCTTAAAAATATCAACAAAATGGCGGATTCCGCTGATTGGTGGAAGTTTAAACTGTGGAACTGTGGAAACTCCATATCTTTTCTAGTTGCCATAAGCACAGAGTAAGTATGTAATATACCTACCTACTACGGCACAGACTACTCGCTAACTGTCATTACGGGTCGTCTGGGTGGTGGCAAAATATTTTTTGCAACGGTTGACCTCCATTTGGGTGTAACGTGGGCAATATTAATTTTCCAATGTACAGCTATGTTTGGTAGGTGGGGTGAACCATGAAATGGCTTGAAGATATCCTGGCTGGCTGGTTGGCTGGTTTCACAAGCAGACAGTCCGTAGTCAATAACGCATTATTTTTGCAGTGAATCACGTTATGCTCTCAATGTATATTGAAGAGGTTTGTTGTTTCAAAAAGGTGTTTGAAATCACTCAAGAAAGTGATAGGGATACAAAATACAATCCCAGCAAGTAAGACTTAGCGTAAGATTTGAACGTCAGTGGCGATCAGCGACATCTAGTGGCGATATTTAACATTATTTGTTCCTGTGCGGTACTAAGTAGGAACTTAATTATTTATCTTGTTCAGAAAATACATTGTGTAACGTTTGTTTAAGTAATATAAATGGAGCACAAGACTGAATTTCGTGAAGTACCTACTCACTAAGTTACGACTTCAGACTTCAGTCAAGTAAGCTTTTAACTAGTGTATCTATACGGCAATAGATGGCGTTACTTTGAACGCAGTCTTATTAAGGTTGATTTCAAAAATAAACGGGTTCAGTCTGTAAGTTAGCTGTGCGGTCCTATAAAATTTCATGTGAATTTGAATCCGGCCTTAAATCTTCAAACTGGACAAGGATACCCCTCTTTCTAAAGAGTGTAAAAACACGAGACTGAAAGGAGAACTCTTTTTACCGCCAGTAGAGGTAGAAATCGGGGACTGTGACAACCTAATTTTGTTTGTATTAATTAGGTACCTTATCAATTAATAGTTATTTATTATTCTTGCATCATTCAGAATTTGAATCCTCTATGACATTAGGACGATATATTAGAAGTCGGAAGTTGCCAAAATCAAATGCAAATTAGGTGGCAATAAAACTTCCAGGATCCTGATTCTACCAATTGTTAATCATTTTTAGAACACTGAGGTTACAAAAACTGTCATTGAATTTTCAGCTTTATCGCATACGTCTAAAGTGCAAAATTAAATGCAAAAGAGTTCATAACTTTGTTTCATTCTCTCTTCACGATGCCATTAAATTTTAGACATTAATTGGGTAGGGGTAAAGTCTATAAT
This sequence comes from Pelosia muscerda, assembly GCA_963691645.1. Taxonomy (NCBI): domain Eukaryota; kingdom Metazoa; phylum Arthropoda; class Insecta; order Lepidoptera; family Erebidae; genus Pelosia; species Pelosia muscerda. The sequence goes on along the minus strand of OY829116.1, from coordinate 9,148,675 downwards.
TCAATGGTGTTTAATTGCAATGTCAGTGGTTTGACAATGTTTAACTATTAGTATAATCAGGACCCAGTTAGGTACCTAAGTATAGCTTTCACTTGCAAATTCAAGTCAGTTGCGTGTTGAGCACCTGATGAGGCCGTCAAGCTGAACGCCACTATTCATTGTAATGATGAACCTTTTTACTGAGACTTTGACTTCAGTTTACCATGAGGCGAGGTGAAGACAAATTGACGTGTCCTAGACAATAAAAAAACTAAACGTAGACTTTCAATCATATGGTTTGTAAATAGAAAGCCCTTTGAAAATCAGAGATGAGAATACATAGTATACAGAATGAAGTGTGGAAGTGGTAAAAAGGAAATATTTTTATTCTTCAAAAAGTCGATTCGAATTGATCTTGATTGAGATTGCCTCTGAATGTTTTGCTATTGTTTATTGTTCAAAGCTTCAAACTTATCAAACTGATCAAACCTTCCGGGTAAACTTTTTTTTTATCGTGCGCAAAATCCCCACGGATGCCACCTCCGCCAAAACCATTATGTCGGACTCGAACCGACTAAAACGCAGGCCTTCCTTGGGTCTTTAGTTGCCGAAGGTAAGGTAGTAAGACAACATATCCCTCGCACCCCGGCCGACCCTCTCTCTCTCGAGATGACCCCCTTCGTGTGTAGGGACCACGGTGTCTTCGTCTAGCTCCCGGGTAATGCCACCCATTTCACACAATACGCAATCGCAGTGACAGCAATCACCCCCATGAAAGTCGCATAAGTCAAATATAAAGAACTAGCGACCCGCCCCGGCTTCGCACGGGTGCAATGCTGATACCTACTAAATACACTACAAACTGTGAACGTTGCGTTGTTATAAATTATAGTTCGCAAAACTAAAAAACAACATATAAAGGGACATAGGGACAAGAAAAATAGGGACAGAGAACGCGACTTTGTTTTATACTATGTAGTGAAGTAAAAGACTTGTAATTGCTACACGACATTTTCCTCCAAAAATATTCATAAAATAAAAAGTATTCTTTATACCAAGAAATGTATCAGTCGACTGCGTCGTGGTCATTACGTTCGTTCGGAGTGCCTCGTTGTTTGCTCCAATGAACCGAATGATGAGCACATGCAATTATAATCATACTTACTCATTTTTATTCTTTTATATAAATACATATATATAAATAAATAAAATAAATATTCTAGGACAATCTACACAACGCCAACTAGACCCATGGTAAGCATAGTTTAACTAGCTCGTGTTATGTGTTACTAGAACACCCAGACCAATGCAAATGTTCATATTCATACACACAAATATTTGCACTGAGCGGGAATCGAACCCACGCCTCCTGCGCAGCAGATATTTATTTATTTATTTATTTATTTATTTATTTTTATTTATTTATGCTTCATTTTGTGGAACACAGGTAATACAAAAGATCTTAGCATCAAATATCAGTGCACTATGTCCTACCATATAACATGGCGTACAAACTAAATCTAACATTTCAAAGTATGGTTAGTATTATACTTAAAGAATATGATTAGTAAGTGGGCATATTTCATAAATTTAATTATTAATCCATTCATATCACAATTCATAAGTATTATTTCCCTTTAAACATATTTTAACTTGTCTAATCTAATGTCATGTAACACTTCAAGAACAAAAACACTTGTAATTCACTTCAACAATAAAATAAAAATATTAATATTTCCATCAATAAAGCAATAATATAATAGAGGATTTAAATGTCAGGGTAAAATAATGTCAAATTCAAAATAGTGCATTTCGTCAGTAAAATATCAATATTTCCATAATGTCATTTTTAATAATAATAATTAATAATTTATTAGTATTTTCATGTCAATGTAAAAAAATTTCAATTTAAAATGAATAACGCTCAATAGCATCAGTAGAACATTAAAATTTCTCATTCATGTACTCATCAATAGAATAGTATGCTTTTTCTAACAGTAATGTGAGCAATTTGTTTTTAAATTCTTGTAAATCTCGGACCGAGCTTATAGACTTGGGCAACTTGTTATATATTGTAGGGGCCATGCAGAACACACTTTTCTGATACATAGTTGTTTTGCACGGCACCACATGCAATGTACCCAATCTGCGGCAGCTGGTCACTTGTGAAAATTTCGACCAATTACGTTTTACAAACATACATGTCTCAAGAATGTACATAGATGGCATCGTCAACAATTTCAATCTTAAGAAATGCGGCTTACAAGTGTCAGTAGTGTACAAGTTACAAATCGCCCTAATGCATCGTTTCTGTGCCTTAAACACCAACTCTTTGCCTACTGCATTCCCCCAGAATATAATCCCGTATCTTAAAGTGGACGCAACTAGTCCATGGTATGCTGTAAGAACGGTATCTTGGTTTGCGGACTTATTTAGCATATACAAAGCATAAGCATGCTGATTTAATTTCCCGCATATTTTTGCGATTTGTTCCTTCCACTCCAACGTCCTTTCTATTTGTAGCCCAAGAAACTTTGTAACTGTAGTTTCATGTATTTTAATGTCATTATGTTTTATATTTAGATATGAATGCTCATTTATATTCCTTCCAAAATTCATTACCGTTGTTTTTTCAATATTTAATTTTAAGTTTTGCCCTGTGAGCCAAGTACTTAGAGAATCAATACCACTATTAATATTAGATACAATTGAATCTAGATTGGGTCCATCAAATACAACCGTAGTATCATCCGCAAACATTACCATCGAAGATGTTGTAGCTGATGGAAAGTCATTGACATAAATGTTAAACAGTAATGGGCCCAATGTACTTCCCTGCGGAACTCCGTAAACTATATTTCTCAAATCTGAGTTATATTGATGATCAGTTTTGGACTTATAACTTATCCTATTAATTATGGTCAATTGTTGTCGATTTGTCAGAAATGATTCAATTAAACTAGATACGTTTCCCCTAATTCCGTATGCATTCAACTTTTTCACAAGAATTTTGTGGTCTACATAGTCGAATGCCTTCGTCAAATCCATATATAGAGCTGCTACAGGTAACCGTTTATCAACTCTTGCCATGACTATATTCAAAAAGTCATATATGGCAGCATCAATACATTTATTTTTCCTGAATCCTTTTTGTTGGTCAGCGAAAAGATTATTGGTTTCGAAGAAATTGTTTACACTGTCATAAATAACTCTCTCAAAGACTTTCGAAAAAACTGGGACTAGAGCGATTGGTCTATAGCAAGAGACATCTTCCGTATCACCTTTTTTGAAAAGAGGTTTTACTATAGTCTTTTTTAATGTATTAGGAAATACGCCATTTAAGATGCAGGAATTAATTATGTGACTAAGCACAGGTGCAATGTATAGGGAAACCTTCTTAACTACACTCGTACGTATTTCATCATACCCGGTACTGGCTGTATTTTTTAGTTGCTTTATAATTCTGTGTATGTCCTGTGGTATGGTTGGCTGCATAAACATTGAGAAAGGTGTTCCGGATATATTCAATTTTGTATGGCTTGTATTATGCATTGGTTCTACTTGTTCGGCATAGAAATTATTAAATGCCTGCGCAATTGCCATGGGATCTGTTACTGACTGACTATTAACTTTTATTTGCCTAACACCTTCAGACGGGTAAATGACTTTATTTTTATTTATTATTCTCCAAGTAGCCTTGCATTTATTTTTAGAGGAGCGCACATATTCATTATTTTGATGTTTTTGCGTAAGATTAATAATTTTTTTAAGTCTGCGGGATAAAGTTTTAAAATTTTGTTTATTAGGCTCAGTGGGGCATCGCCTATATGTCCACAAGAGTTCTCGTTTTCTTTTACTGCATACCCTAATGCCATTACTTACCCATTTGGGCTTTACTTTTGTTGAATTTTTGATCTTAATTCTAGGGAAACACACATTATACACATACAGAAATAGGTCATGAAACATATCAAAAGCGCGATTACAATCTGTTTCCTGATACACTTCATCAAAATTGATACTCTTAAGGTAATTAACAAATTTATCCACGTTATTTTTACAGTAGTTACGTCCCTCCGAAAACCAGTAATCGAGTCTGCATGTTTTTTTGACAGGACAATGTAGTAATTGTGCTGTATGGTCCGATACAGCCAGTTCTAGTACTTCCGCTTTACATCCACGTAAATTATGTGCAAAGTTATCTAGACAAGTGCCGGCGCTCATGCGAGTAGGTACCTTTATGAAGGTATATGAAGTGTCGGTAGCTTAGAGGTTAACGAGACGGCCTTAAGATCGAAAGCTTCCGGGTTCAAATTCTGGTCATTACACTACCGACGTAAATCTACTACTAATACAGGTTATGGAACTTAGCTGGAGGGTTAGAGGGGATCTTAGTAATTTGGTTGTAATATTCGCACGCCTTTATCCATCCAAGGTAGGCCGAGGTGAATTAACGAGAATACCATTACATCAACTTTTGTATTCAGTCTCAGAGCCTGTTTATCTTTTTATAAATCTCCACTAATATTCTCATTAAAAAAACAATAATGCTATCCCAATATTATTCACGTCTTTCTCCATACGCTGACTGAATTTTGCGGTTAGGTATCAGCGTCTGAATGTTTTGCAATGTTTTTTGTTCTAAACTTCAGGGTGTCGATAACCAAACTGGTAAAACCCCTCGGGGTCTAGCCTAGCGTACCTACCGTTCATCTTTTCATCGACATTGTTCTTCTTCTGTCGAATCGACGGCAGTTTTGAGTTGACATCGTGCGTGGTGCAGTAATTTGTCTCACGGAGAGCGCTCGTTTACCTATGGTTTCGCTTTTCGGGAAGGATGCAGCTATATCATCAATATTAACATGCTTATTATGACAGATTTTATTTCTTTATAATATCCTAATTATTAGATAGATAGATAATTCTTTATTGTACACCTTAGAACAATGTTAGCAGTACATTTGTTACTTTATATTATATATTACTTTATATTAATTATACGATTCGGCATACATATGAGGTGAGTGGTTGATGGCGGAGCACGCTTGCCATAATGTTCTAATTTATTCATTCTAGACTTGAACATTCCCATGGTACTCCAATTCCTTGGGCAGCACATACTTACGCGTAATAGACGTATCGCTGCTGGTATCGATAAAACATAATGTCATTCAAACCTTTCGTATCTGTTTCACACATACACACACACTTTTTAGTAAAACCACTATTATGCCAAGAAAATGATTTGCTTTCAATGCTATATCATTAAATACCAACCTAGATGCAAGTACTAAATTACCTGCCTCATTTTTATTACTAAGCATTTTGCTCTTTGCAATTAGTTTAACATAAACTTAGTTATAACATCTCTATTATATTTTAATCTCCTTATGTGAGTACCTACCTCTCTATTTGCCATTTCAGCGTCGATACTAAAAACAGTCCAACAACGCTGTAATTAATTTTCGATTCGCACTGAACTTTCCTGTTTTTGTTTGAGAGTATTTTTCGTTTTTTTTTTGCTGAACAAACGTGGACGCTCACCACCCGGCGCCGGGCGGGGGCAGGGTGAGGGGTATCGGGGGTACGGCTAGTTAAATGGACTGGCCGTGAGAAAGAGTGGGGTGTCCCCCTACCCTCCCTTTCACTGACCACTGGATGAACGGATTATGAAATATTTCATCGGAAAATAAAACTGAAAAAATATTACTGCGGTCGTCTGAGAAGATATTATTCTTCAGTAGAACTGGTTTTAAGTAACTTTAATATACATGTACATACATATATGATTTATTGATATTATTTACAATCTAAATCAAAAATCGTATCTACATAATAGTGTGCTTTCTCTAATAGATTTTCAGGACCCTGGATCTACCTATATACCCAGTCTTAGGCTATTTTTATATACCACCTATATCACAATTGAGTATAATCTTGTCCACTAAAATCCGACCAGACGTCCTGATCGACTACCTGATCTGGGGGCAGACACAAATATACTGATGAGGCTAATGCGGCTCTGGTAGACTTTCTTAAAAAACTTGACATTCATACGCCATTAATTTTATACTTACTACTTTTACCATATTTACTAAAGACTGGTAAGATTTCGGAGAACAGAGGCAGAACCCACCACAATACATATTACCGTGATTTGAAGTTGTTAATAAACTATTTATTTTTGTTCATACCTATCTATTTTACAGCGGTGTGTATCGTAGGTATAATGTATATTACTTATTTGAAACAATGTTAGTCTATCCAACGAACAAACAGAACAAAAAAGTTCCCAAAGCAATTTATTAACGTGATAATATATTAAAACATAGTGTATACCTACCCTGTCTAGGAAACGTGCTACAATATTGCTTGATGTAATATCAAATGCACCCCGCTTGCCTCAGTGGTAATATCGAAAGAGCTCGCACCGGATTCCAGCTTGGGACCGCGTTCCTGGAATGTCTCATATTGGAATCTGTCCCGGACTGCCAATGTTACAAATGTTACGTTTTTCGCTAGCGCTCCTTTGTCTAATAATATTAAAGTCTCGCCGAAATACCTCGGCTCCAATGAATCTTTTGTCTCGAAGTATGTGTTCATTGCATTTTGTATGATTGTAGTTTTGTTTAGAATTATTTAGGTATTATTCTCTACAAAATAGTATTAATTGTATTGTTATTCTGTTATTTTAAAATATTGTAAAAACAAAAATAAAGCCTAGTGGTATGGGTAATGGACTGCTGAGACGAGGTCTCGGGTTCGATCCCAGGTTTACCATGGCACACACCAATGAGTCGTGTATTTATCGCAGGTTTATAAGTGCCCGGTTAATGGCAATAGGCTCGCCACCTATTACATTGGGACCTAAATATAAAAACTGGCGAAATGTGGGTGCTAGCACCTCTGCCTACCCCATCAGGGATATAGGCGTGATATTATAAAAAAATAAAAAAATAAATAAGGAGTACTATATGGTAAACAAAACCCACGTATTAACACGATCATTATGGTAAACACAATTTAACTTTTGATTAACCTACTTGACGTTTCGGCTAGGTTGCACTAGTGGTCGTCAAAAACGGGCTGGAGTATATAATCGTGTTAAATAATACCTAATACATGGGTTTCGCTAACCATATAATTATCATGCAACGCGAAAGCTTAAAAGTCAGTAGTTCATGAAATTTCTACTCATCAAAACCTCTAGATATTGGAGTCAGTTTATGACGCGTCATGAGGCCGTTGTTGGAACTCGCGACCTCTCGATTGCAAGTCTGACGTCTGACCACTAAGTTACCATCTAATGGTGAAAGGTGGTCAATGATAGCTAGTATTTTTTATTGTAACTTTTCTGATTGATTCATTGTTTTGGTCGCAGACAAGCACACGACCTATAACCCAAGGCCGTGGCTGATAGACTTGTTCAACGCAATGCCACCCTATGTAAATATTTTTTTCCTTATATATGTATTTTTTTCTATTATAGATTCTTGTAATAGACAATGTTGTATATCCATGATATAGATAGGTTGTCTATGTGCTATTGTAAGTGGGTATATTATGCTGAACGCTGAAGGCATACTTGTACCACACACTAGCTTCAGCAGCAATATGGGTGACGTCATTCAGCCGTATGTCCGAAAGAAAAAAAATATCACGATAAATATATTTATTTTACATTAAACTTTTCACATATAGATACTTAACAAGTATTTCGTTATTTACATAATACAATCATATTGTCATAAAAACATTTAATAAAAATTGACTAGAGTTCGTATGTATCTACAAAATGTATTTACAAATATAAGCTCAGAATTTAACATAGGTATTACACATCAGTCCGACTAGATTATTATTATTTACACTTACAAGAATACAATAATGTCATTAAATCGACTACCTACTTTATCGTAGCATGCAGCAATAATTGCAATTATTGCAGGTTAACTATAGCATGCCGTATCTATCAATTGCTATTTTGATAATCAGAAGCCCCTTCAAGTTCTGAGAAGTTGCAAGTGAGTACTTAGCTTTAAAATTTTGGCAAATTAATTGAAATGTCGAGTTCAATAATAAAAGTAAAGTATGTAAATAATAGAATAAAACCAATCGCTACACACACAATTGTCCACCACACCACAATTTGTCGCAAATGCAAAAAAATAGAGCGAAATGATCAATCAGTCTTTGAGAGTTTGGTTGGCTAACAAAAAACTTGATTTAAATGAAGTGTTTCAAGGAGGCGCTTGAGCTTTGAACCGACCTTATTTCATTTGTTTTATGTAGTTATGGGTGCAAACAAACGGTATAAAATAGTCGCTTCGACTCATTGTTCTTTAGAACTAGAACTAGACGTCTTTCGTATGTCACGCTAAGCCACGCTATCTTCTCGTTGTTTACACAATGTTCACATCTCGAAGTTACCTACTTGATACAATACCTAACTTTGAAAACTAAAAAGGGAAATTCGGTATTATTATACAACTTGTCGTTAAAGTACATAATTCGTAACTTGTTTGACAGTGGCTTAGAGGTATGATTAAGTGTTATCAGCGTAGAAATAATTATCCATTTAATAGGACTTCTATATGTGGTACGATTTCATCGACTCTGTAATTTACTTGCTTTACGACATAGATTTAAAGTATCAAAAGTAAAAATAACAAATTGTACCGGGAATTGTTATTCAGCATCGAGAGACAGCACTTATACCCTGTCGGTAGAAGTCGGGATCTTACTAAAAGTTGCTTACTATCTGTTCCGGCAACAGAAGACGCAAAGACGACGTGCGTTTTATTCAGTTCATGTCGAACTGAATAAAACGCACGTCACCGTATCACCGTATCACCGTATCGAGATTGATATGATTAAGTACGAATAGAAAATCTGTACGATATATGGTTATAAATAGTAGGTAGTCCACATAAGCTATAAAGTCATGTATTCAATGAGAGCAAATAGGTAGCAGTTATTGACCGGCAATCACGTAAAGAGGGAGAAAGGTTGTAAGGGAAAATTCTGTATATCTTGATTTCCGGCAAAATTTTAAGTTCTATGAAAAAAAAACGGCTACGTCTTTTATATGATTTTATAAAATGTGGTAAAACCGTACTTTTTTATGTCCCAGACACACTATAATTTGAAATATAGACTTATTCACAGTATTTTGATTTAATATCGAAAAAGCAGCCTATAATATTCACACGAAATTTCTCACGACAAAAATTCTTAAGAAATGAAATGAAAACATTCTATTTCTTAAGAAAATGACTTTTTTTTTCTGAAAGTGTAGTAAATTTTCTCAGAAAACGCTAAAGAACTGAAATAAGATTTGTATTTACTTCAGTCTATAGAGTTTCAAAGTATCGCTGTTGAATTACTCGTGAATTCACGTCAATTCATTTAATTTTAAAATTTCTCTTCATGTACTTAAACGAGACATCAATCTCAAGTTCATACAAATATGTAGTACCACATTGCCCGATAGAAGAAGGTACTTAGTCATTATAAAAAAATTCCAACCACTCATTCCTATAGAATACATGTCTTTCTTCTTTGAATTTCTTTGAACTTTATTGATTGCAAAATTTATTAACTATTGATATTGTATGAGTTGTATGCTATTACTAGATAATTATATTAATGTTAACAGAGATAATATAGTTGCGGCATGCTATGATGGCCGTTTAGACACGGCTTTTGGTGCACATAAAATTGGACAACAAACTGTTAGACGAATAACTAAAGAAAAATATGGTGAGACTGGCACAAGAAGACAATAAACTTCACTCATCAAAAAAGAGAAAACGAATAAAACCATTTGTGTCACAACGGCCATCATAGCGTGCCGTTACTGTAGTTCTTATATGTATGTAAAATTATTGCAGTACTGTATAGTATTATAGGTAGTAGGTAGTAGAATTCAATATTTCAGGACTAAAAATACACATGCTATGAAATTTTGGCAGAATTTAACGATACAATTAATTTGAAATCATTTTAAAGTATTAACTCAAATAAATTAATTGATTAAAATGTTGAGTATGTTCAGTTATGCGGACTTCCATTACTGTAATCACTCTTTGAAATATTCAATTAGCTTCAAATTACCAAAACAAACATTGGTACTGGATTTGTAAAATATAACAGTTGTAAATATTATAGTTTTAACTAATGTGTACATTCTATACGTAAATATTCGTATAGATGAATATTAGGTACATTTATGTAATATAATAAAATTCAAATGCGTGATAAAAAATCGTCTAAGCTCCGCAAAAAACACGATATTGAAAAAAAAATTATAAAAGATGCTGTCGTAAATAAAAATCTAATATTAGAAACAGGTAAATACCTACATATTTATTGTATCAAAAGTAAAAATAACAAAATTATATCCGGAAAAGTTACTCAGCATTAAGATATAACACTTCTACCGACAATAAGATCTTACTATATGTTACTTACTATGCAACCGAAGACCCAAAAACGACGCGCATTTTAATTAGTTCGAGTCCGACATAATTACTCTCACCGGGTCCAGTGAGAATGATATCTATGTGGATTTAGCGCACGAAAAAAATAGGTCGGGATGTCTATTAGGTAGTTTGGGTCGAATAGACAATTGATGCCTGAGGGGGTGTCGCGAGAATTGCAACAAATACCTATATATTCTGACAAAGTACAATACAGAGCCCTCTTTATTTCTTTCTCTTTCGAAAGTATCATACAAGGCGGTTACGGATGTTTTCAATTCGACAGTAACGGTACGGTTCGCCGCAAAGGTCCTATAATGGGGGACATTTGATGACCCCTTATTTGGTATGTGTGGATGTACACATGTGTGTGGATAAATTTAAACGCTGAATGATAACTAACCAGACAAACATTTAGCATATATTTACGATATGTTTGTAAAATATTAATACTCAACTAGTTTTCATCACTCTCATCAGCAACAGCATTTTGATTTTACACATAGGTATGTATCGTATGATGTAACCTTAACAGTAGTAAGTACCTGCTTTATTGAAAATGGTTATGAAGTATGTTATTGTTATGAAGCCGTTATAAAAACTCTATTCATCTTAACTTTATCGACTTTCAACATTTGGATAAAATTTCTTCACTATATTTGAACCTTTTTTCTCTTATCGAATCATCTTCTAAATAATTTCGTAGATGGATTATTACTTTGCTTCTTTCAATTATTATTATTCTCATTAGATTGCATTTTGACATGATCTATTGCGCAAAGTGCAACCTTAATGCACCGCCGTCGTCGCTGCTTTTAAGCGCCAGGACAAAACCTTTTTACACATAAACTTATGTGTAAAACAGCATAACATGAATTCATGGTTTTATGCAAGTAAATTGGAATGGCTACATAAAATATCAACTACGTGACGAGGTTGTAGCAACTAGACTGCTAAAGGACATGGGTCAGAACGTACCCAGTTTGTAGCAAGTTGAAATTGGTACCATTCGAAAGGTCTTTGAAAACGTAGATATTTTAGGTATTGGAGCAACTTTGTAACTTATGTAGGAAAAAAGATATTTGATGTTGAAAATACTGAAAATCCTTAGTAAAATTGACCCACGCACGTTCAATTTTTTTTTGATTTCATCGATTAGGTGGGTAGTTCGAACTATTTTGTGCTAGCATCGGTGTGCCGTCAGTAGTTAGTACCTGTTAGAACTGATTTTGAGCGCTCGCGCATATCTTAGTTTATTTTATTCTTACTTTTATTTACAACCTCGGCTTTCACAACGGACTTCAGTGTATTACTGTACGATTGGATTATTATTATTACTCATCCGCTTCAAAAAAATTGAAGGTGAACGCGGTATATAATATTGATGAAGATTTGATTGATTTGATTTGATTTGCCGAGCATTTGCGAGGTGGAGATGGTTTATATAATATTGAGGTATCTTCGAGCCGTAGCCCTAGAATGTCGCAGCATGGGCTAGTAATCGAAAACTGCTCGTTAATTAGAGGCCGCATATTATCGAGGCACGTGTCAAATAAAATATATTACACATATATTTTAATCAAGGTTAATGTCCAGGGCAGAGAAGCCATCGAAGCGTGTTATTGCTCCTGCATGACGGGTATGAGAACTCTAGGTGCTTGTGCCCATACTATTAGCATAATATGGTACTTAGGTGTTGGCAGGCACCTAGATAACTTCGTAGGTCCGGCAAGTGCCTGGGATGATATAATCATTGAAAGTAACAATACAATTTAATAAAACTGTGCTAGTTAAGATTGAGTGATTGAGTGGTTCTTATTTAATATTTTTTCTGTACCAAAAACCAACGATAGGAAGCTATGTCGCTCTCTTAAGACAGAAAAAATGACTGGTTACCTATTTATTTAGTCCAAAAAGCAGAAAAAGTGCGATTATTGGCAATTGAAAATGTTACAAAGAAGTTATCATAACTTCGGTCTTTCATTCATTCATTCATTCGTTCACTTATTTTCGAGTTACTCAATTAGGTCTCTTCTAAATTACACCTAGTCTAAAATGCTACAAAGTGGGTACGGGTTCCATACAAAATTACCCATTGTTCTTTGTTTCAAACCTATGATATCTTGGCAAGACGGAAGCACTTTCCTCAGTATAAGTGATATTCCATTAGTTTAGAAGTAAGGTTCTCAACTTGAACATTTAAACAATATGATGTTCGAATTCTGTGCAACTATAAGTATGTTTAAACCCAGTTCTTGTTCATACATCTGTTTGTCTGTAAAACATTATAAATATTTGATAAAGTTGATTTAACCTACATGCAAGCATTTTGCAACTTTCTACCATATATTCATTACTACGGAAGATGGGAGGAATGATAACAATTATCAGTGGCCACTGGTGATCCTGTGTTATTGAGAAGGACTTGTGCACATTTCAAACATTGACAAATTGTTTTACTATACACAAATAGACATCAGATTTTTTATTATTATTTAGGTAAATATCAGAATGTGAAAAACGTAACTGTTACCTGTGTGAACATCAAGAAAGATTAACTATTACTTATATATGTTTATGATATCAGACATCAAAATTCCTTTTTCTTGTGCCTAAGTATTAAGTGACGTCACTGGGCTTATGGTCACTTGCCCCAGGAGCGGGGGAATTTGTGTTGAAGTGAACGCGCTGGCGCTAGCTATGTTCGTGGTGAGTACGCGGCGACAGCGAGCCGGGGCCGGACTCGGCGCTGGAGTCGCCCGCGTACACTTCTGACAGCCCGCCGCCGCTTCCGCACCCAACGGCGCTACCACCACCGCTTGAACCTGCTACCAAGCAAGATTTCCCCTTGACAATGACTTCCAATTCCTAAATAAGCTGCCCTATCAGTTTTAATAAGCACCAGAGTATTTAGTAGCGCGGTTAAACTTATCTTTTTGATGGAATTTGACGTTTGAGCGTGGCCGGTTACAGTTAGCGTCAACTTATGGCGTCATTTTAACAATTGTCAAATAGTGCAAACTGTTTTATACGTGACCGGTACTTTAACTGCACTAGTAAGATCGTGCAACCCAGGCTAAGAATAGTATCGGTATACTATTTTAGGAATTATTCTCTGTATAGGGAGAGATCGGGGACTCCCTGAGATAACGCCTTGTGGTTTTGAGTTTTCTCTAATGGTAGGTAATAGGTTCATCCGATGGGTGTCTTAAGAGGCGACTGATGAAAAAATATGCAGACGATATCACTGTGAGAGGAAGAGCACTCGAAATAAAACCTTGTACTCGTACCACCCCGTCAAGCCAGCGTGGAAACAGTAAGCCAAAGCATCCCAACATTTGGAAAAAGCTTATATCCTTCAGTGAAATGTGATAGACTTATGGATTGATTGATAATGGTAACCATATAGCTACCATTATCATTTATTTTTTTATAAATTCAATTAAAATTGCACAAGCTTCCGTTTGGACGAATACACGTTACTGAAATTTACCACGCGTTACAGTACGTATGTGACTACCATAGCTCTGTGGCTAGTAGTCTGAGGCTTTCACATCGGATGTTCCAACCCCGTGAGGATAGCTTGCGACAGACCGTCGTCCGTCAATTAGCTCGTGAGGTTGGTTTGACCACAAAGGTGAATGAAGACCATTACACCTTAGGTGTGTGTATGTGTGTGCTTACCATGATGTGGCAGTGGCACGCAGTATGAAGTGGCAGCGCAGTGCCGCGAGCGGACCTTCTCGTAGCGGCTGAGCTGCTGCAGCTCGCACTCCGAATGGTGTTTCTCCACTGTTACACATACCAGACTATTCAACAAACAACATGTCAGTCACCTACTTAAAATGTTCTACTTACTAAAAACGCGTTGTATACAGTAAATTTCGTGGTGTTATGAGAAACGCACATACGAGTAAAGTTACGTACGGCCACAATTTATCCACGACACTACTGGAGCAGTAATAGTGGGAGAAGCAAAAAATATTACAGCAGTGGGTACCTACTATTAGCAGTGCAGCTTTATAGTGCAGTGGGGTAGAAATGTACGAAATTGCTATTCAATACAATATACATATACATAATTTATATTGTGTACGAGTATATATAAACGATTTTTTTATACCATTTATAGACAGACAAGCATGCGGCCCACCTTATGGAAAGTGGTTACACAACACAAGGTTATTACTAGCCGCGGAATTCTGTAGGGCGGAGCTACTTCCCCAGTCAGACTGCTCAATTAGGACGGGAGATACCGTCATGCCACCTTCGTGGATTTCCAAATTAAATAACTATATGTTTATTCAAACCAAAAACTGATTTAGATAGATAGATAGATAATTCTTTATTGTACACCTTAGCACATAGTTAGCAGTACAGGAACAAGGTATGAAGTTGCATGTACAATGGGCGGCCTTATCGCCGAAGGCGATCTCTTTAAGCCAACCTTAGGGTGGACAGGAAAGTACAGAAAAATCAATAGTGTGATTATATACATTTACATGACTAGTTGGGTGAGATAAGATTTAGGTTTCACCTTCAGCTCGTTCGCGATGTCTTTGCGGGTGCTTCCTGCAGGGTCGGTGCGGAGGTGCATCATTATCACGGTGGCCAAACGTGCGGAATTGGAGCGTGTGGTCTAAGGTTGCGGCAGTCGCCTCACCTCCGACAGCAAACGTTGCATAGGGACTTATCTCGTACACGTCTTTAAATAACAGTTATTGCAACAATTTGATGATGTAACACTATCCTTATATCTGTACAAATGGCTACAAATAAATACAATTGAAGGGTCTGTTTATACTATTAAAATAAAAGATTTCTTAACCTTAGATCCCCACGAAACTGATTTATTTAGAAGTAACTTACCAGAAGCGGGAGACAGTTTGTCATGCTTGTAATCATGCTGACAATTCCTAATGTTCTGTTGCTCAGGGCACACCGACTTATCGTTGCTGGCGACTGAATGGGTACAGTGGCGTGTTTCATCATCGGGTTGGACACCGCAGGGCCATAGCGTGCTATATAAAAATAAAAGTAATTAAATACACCTTGACTCAAGGGGTGACCTACTAGGGAAGTGATTTATAAGAATTGGGGTAGCCTTCTAAACGCACCCGGAAACGACTCGCTCGCACTGATAGGAACGTGCTAGTCATAGAAAACAATGACACTCTTTTTTTTAATTTATGGCACGTCAATTTGACTTCACCTCGCCTGATGTTAAGCTGAAGGCAAAGTCTCATGAAAGAGGGTCATCATTGCAAACGCGCTCAGTGCTACAATGGTGGCGCTCAGCTTGACGGCCTCATCAGATGCTTGTGCAGTTAGTAGAATGATAAAAAACAGAGTCCTTATAAAAAGTTAGTTATCATCAAAGCGATGCTAGTACTTTCTTTAATTAAAATCTCTAATGAAAAGAAAGTCCTTTATTTTAATATCAACAGAATATGTTGTACAATTCAGATAAGATTCCTAATATATGTAGCTTATGCATTTTAGTATTTTCTTACCCGTTAGAATGACCATGTCCATTTAATCGGAAATGGTTACCGTGGCCTAATACGTGCCACACGAGGAGCTTCATACTAATACTGTCCACCATATGAGAAAAGAACCAGTAGCCTTAGCATGAACTCCTATCGAATTCGTAATGTAAAGGTATCGACAGAACCGAGCATTGCGATTGACGGGCTACACACGCACAAAGGTCCACAAGAGGCAGACTACCAATCACAATGCTCCGTTCGCTCGAAACATTTACAGTACGATTTCGATAGAATTTCATGCTAGTGCTACTGATGCCCTTCTTGATCGCATATGACTTTTTTTTTATCTTTTTTCCTTTCACAATTTACGTGCCTGAATTGTAGCCTGTTTGTTTCCAACGCAAGCCTCCCAGTTTATAAATATAAATATTAAAAATAAACAGAATTCTGATGTATAAATGGATTTTACCTAAAGAGGGTAGCGATGACGCAATCAAACAATTGAAGTGGAAATATAAGTAGGTCGCGGTGAGTGATTTACGCTGTATTCGCGTTCCCGATACATCTATATTCATCTTATTTATTATTATGTATTTATACAGATTTCCTCAGAAACATGATCCAAGGATTTCGCTAAGCAAACCCTTATAATATTGTAAATAGGATGGAGTACTTTGAAATATCCGAGTAATTTGAGTAGGTAGGTATTGGGTTCCTTGTTTGATATTCAGTTGGTACCTACCAAGATTAATATTCTTCTTTTAGCTAGGATAAAGCGTTAAACTGATTACTGTTTTAGGCTTATATCACATCACATCCTATATATAATAACACAAATAAAAAACATTCTATGTATGAGTATATGGTAATTTGTGGTAGGATATGTATGTGGTTTATTTCGTTTGATCTCGTTTCAATAGCGACGTGTTTACGAAAAATGTTAGAATTACATTTGAGAAAACTAGTTAATAGAAATGCAAAAACTTCCATGGATACATAAAAAATAAATACATGGGAATATGGATCTTCTTGCTTCTTGAAGTCAGTTAAGTGCAGTAGGTCATGATCATCATCATTTAAGTCATAGGACGTCTACTATTAATAAAGGCCTCCCCATCAACCTTTAATCCCACGGTAAGAGGCGGTCTGCATTCAACGGGTACTCGGTAATAGTATGTAGTAAAATAGCTTATTAAGTTACTTATAAAAACAGATTACTGCGAGTAATGTAAAAAATGACGCAATAATACGTCAATAATAATGACTTTTAATTTAACTTATGTTCTAACTCAATAGCTCAAATATGTTTATAGGGAAAACTCTGGAACATTGGAACTATTATGCAAATGCGCGGTTCCCTGAAAGACATTTTAAGAGTTGCAATATATTTTATGTAAATCAGAGATCAACCACGGGAGGTCACGAAAAAAGAGAAGTTGGATTCCGGTTGAGTTATAGCTTGGTGATATAACATTTTATACGTGATCGTATTTGTGTGCCCGCCTGGCACGTCAACATTTACGCGAAAAGGTCAAGTATAGGCAAGTGATGTTTCCGTATGAAGTGGCAATAAATTATATAGCTGTTACAACTGTTCTTATAGATGAAAACCAATTTCGTCACGTCTGCAGTTGTATATAGTTAAATCAACAAAATGCAAATATAAAATTGTAATGATTTTTCCTCGTTAATATATTTTATTAAGTCACTGATTTTATTAGTTGTCTATTTTGAGAACCTCCTTGGCGTGGCAGTAGTGAAAGCGACTGCTAAGCAGGAGGCGTGGCTTCGATTCCCGCTGAGTAATATTTGTGTGCATGAATATAAATATTTGCATTGGTCTGAGTGTTTCTATCTATAATTATGTATTTAAAAAAGTATCTAAGTATGTTTATCCCGCTTTCCAGAACCCATATCACAAGCTGGTTGAACTATGCTTACCACGGGTCTAGGTGGCATTATGTAGATTCTATGTATTGTAGAGTAACAAATTGGTTTACTCCTCTACATATATTTGGATCAGTTAATATAGGTAGCCACTTGCACACTGCCTATGTCAAATTTACAGGGGAAAATAATTACTAACATATTTTCAAGAAAGTATTCTCTGATCAGCTGTCCCAGGTCGTGACAAACGGCCAAAGTCATCAGTTGAAATGTTTTTCACATAGTTATTTAGAATGATCCTTTCACGCAATGACGATATTATACATAATTCTGTATACGTTTAAGGAGCTAACCGATCTAATATTTTAGTTTTATGAAACCCGTAAAGGTGCTTATTCAGGCTCCGCTTAAAGAAAACACGGTTTTCAATGAAGATTCCAATTCCTCCTAGAGATTCTACAATGTCCAGACAAATCGATGAAAAGGTTGCCTTTGAATTTCGACATTCGAAAATAAATCATATTTTTACTACGAGAAAAAGAAGAAAAGAATTTGAATGAATAGAAAGATGGAATATTTCATACTAATTCGTAAAAAATTAATATACTTGCACGTAAGACACAGGGCCATTAAACCAACACAAAAATCAGACAACCCAAAATATATAATAAATAATCCTAGAAAGGATTCTAGAGTCTTTCTAGGATTTCCTATTTTCAACCGACTTCCAAAAAGGAGGAGGTTCTCATTTTGTATTGAAATCCATAGTTGAAGTAAAATGTATTTCGAGAATGCAATACACATGGTACGGTAAGTTAGATTCACCTAAACGACGCATAACGTTTGGGTGAATCTGACGTGACTGAATTTGTCTTAATGTAATCGTTCGTATTCGGTGGCAAGAAAAAAATAAGCTTCGGTAGCAAAATGGTTAACTATCGGCCTGATGATCGAGAGGGCCCGGTTTCGAATCCTTACCATTACACTACCAACGTGAACCCTTCCCATCTGGCTATTTTTATTTTATTTTAATATTTTGGGGAAAAAAAAAATTCAATAAAATAAAACTGCATTGTATGATTTTTGCTGGAGAGGTTAGGTTAGTGTTTAGCATACATACCTTCGTTTAGCGACTAATACAAGTAGTAGTGCAGTAACAGCGAGCGCTGCAAGCGCTGCAAATGCCAAAGACACAGCGCCGAGTACTCGTTCAGTTTCTGCGTTCCCACTCGTTGTAGTTATTTGACTGCCTTCTGATTGAAAAGTCACGGGACGACGGAGACGCTCTGTATAAGAACCGAAATTTTATTACATGTGAATTGTCTGTTCTGTGTGATATGTAATGTACTTCGTATACTTATAGCATATATATATAATTATATATATTTGATCCCCGCTCCCCGCGATCCCCGCTCAGTGCAAAAAGTTGTATGCATGAATATGGCTGTTTGCACTGGTCTGGCCGTGCCTCGGAGAGCACGATAAGCCGTCGGTCCCGGTTGCCATACAAACATCTATGGCAGTCGTTACGGGTAGTTGGAGCCCTCAAAAGTCCAACTAGTCTAACTTGGAACTTAGATATCGCCATTGGTCATTAGACCATTGGTTGTGGAGGTCAGATAGCATAGCATCACAGTTAGACTGGAAAGCCGACCCCAACTAAGTTGGGATAAGGTTCAGGGAATGATATATTTGATACAAGTTGGTGAAGTGGTGGGTTCTTGAATAAATGAATATGTCTATTTGCATTAGTCTGGGTGTCCTTATGTATAACATGCATATGCAAATAAGAAAAATGAAAACACTACAAAGAGAAAAATGAAATTTTACTACTTTTAGTAGGGATCGGACGGGTGATCAGCTCTACTGTATGGACCACTTCACCTAATTCTCCAATAACGAGGCCAATGCAAATATTCATATTCATGCATACAAATATTTTCACTGCGCGAGGATTGAGTCCAAGTCTAGTGCGTAGCAGCCGCGTTCACCACGCCACGCCACAGAGGTTAAAATTTTAAGTAATTAACCAATCAAATCCATAATTGATTACTTTCAACTTCACGATATAATCGAATTTTGCGAATAAAATCAAACAAAATGGTCATACTCGTATATCACAAATTCCAAACAATAGCATCGTACTCGAAATACATCAAAATGCAAAAACAATTTGTTCGTTATATTAACATAGACCTACATTTATTAAATTTTTTACCGGATAACAATTAAGTTTAGTGTTTTCAATTACCTACAAAGCTTTCTGTGACAATCATCAATTTAACAATTCGATGTTGAATTGTTAAATTGATGTGTCGGTAGCTCAATGGTTAACGGGTCAACTTTACGGAGAGGTCTGGAGTTCAAATTCTTGTGTTTATTATCTACTGAACTAAGCTAGAGGGGCTTTGTAAAATGCCCAAAAATGGCTTCTCTACAAAAATACATTGATAATTACGGAAGTAGAATTACAATTTCTAATAAACAATGTGATACGGGTGGGGCCTTTGATAAATTGATTTCGAAAAGTATTTTCATACTGTAAATAAATCCTACATTTAGTTCCGTCACTATCATCATTTTTTATTGCATTTGTAAATTACTAATTAGTTTATCTACACTAATATTATGAAGAGAAAAGATTTGTTTCTTTGTTTGTTTGTACTGAATAGGTACCGAAACTAATGGACCGATTTCAATGATTCTTTCACCTATAAAAAGCTACAATATCTAGGAGTAACATAGGTTATATATCATCACCCTACTATCCAAGGGAGCGGAGCAATAATAATAAAGTACAGAAAGGGGAAATACCGAAAAGACAAAACATGAAATTTAGCTAAGATAATTATTAACTAATCTAAATACACACCACCGGAATGCGTAGTAGTAGCAGCGTAGATAACCGCTTGATGTCGGGTGGACTCAGTCGCCGTCCACAGCCGTAGAGAGTACCAAGCACCCGCGGTTAAGTCACCGATCACCACCTGTTTCAAAACAAACATGTTACAACCTTACCACGAAAATATGTACAGTGGGTTGCAAAAGTCCATGGACGGTTTAAAACTTAATATTGTATGAAGTAACACCACACGCTATCTGCTAAGGCTTAGTTGCTCCAACTACCTGTTAAAGTTAAGGTTTCCGTCAAATTTAACAGTAACAGTAACATTGATTCTAATGGTTTGGCTAAATGTGTTTTACCAGTGTATTTAGTAGCTCTTTATAGTTATCTTTTTTGATAGAATTTGACGTTTGAGCGTGGCCGGTTACAGTTAGCGTCAAGTTATGATGTGATTTTAACAATTGTCAAATGGTGCAACCTGTTTTATACCTGCCCGGTACTTTAACTGCACTGTTAATGTTAAAATACGATCGTGCAACCCAGGCAAAGTACCTAAGTAGGTAATTAATACGCAGACGATTCGTCACTGCCAAATACATAGATGTTTGAATAAATATTTATTCGTTCGTATCTGTATGTGACAGTGAGGGATTAGTACCAAGCGCATTAATAAATTGGATAGTATACACTTTTTTTATTGTGCGCAAAACTCTCACGGATCTCACCTTTGTCAAAACCGGTGGGGTGATTATGTCGGACCCGAACCGACTAAAACGCTCGACGTCGAAAAGTATTTGATTGCCAGAGGTGAGAGACAAGACATATCTCTCACACCCCAGTAGACCCGTGAACATCTTTTTTCAGATGACCTCATTCCCCTAATGTGGGAACGATGGTGTCCCCATCTAGCCCCCGTATTGGGAAACGCGTTTTCGCTGCCACCGCAGCTTGCTACTGATAAGGTTGCCTAGTATACATTGTTGTACACACATAGAAAGTGCAATGAAACTTATAGTGATCTTCGACGCCCACTTTAAAAGTTCACCCGGTAGTCAAGTGAATAAAAGTGAATAAATCAATCAAACAGAACTAATTAAAACGAAAATAAAGGATAACGATCTACCTGAGTTTCTTGCTGGTCTCTTCTCAGGAGATTTAACTACCGAACCAGCGAAAGAATCGTTTTCAAATGATTTATTTACTAAGTATTTTATTTATTATAAATTATAATATTTTTTTTGACAAATGTAGGTACATAATTATTGTAAAACTTTGACATTCATAAGTCCTCTTTATGTGCCTAAACTGAATAAACGAAATAATTGATTCTTTGATTCTTTGAAATAACCTGCTAT
Source organism: Pelosia muscerda (assembly GCA_963691645.1). Classification (NCBI taxonomy): domain Eukaryota; kingdom Metazoa; phylum Arthropoda; class Insecta; order Lepidoptera; family Erebidae; genus Pelosia; species Pelosia muscerda. Next base: position 9,126,639 of record OY829116.1, on the reverse strand, counting down.
TAATCATTTTTTTTTGGTAAACAACCCAGAAGAGGTTTTAATTTAGCGCCTATTCCCTCACAATATAAACAAACTGTGAAAAATTCTTGTATGTGTGCACAATCAAGTTGTTGATATTTGTACGGCAAAGGTAATTTATTCGGTTCACCGGTTCATAACCTATAAAATTGTATGGAGCGTGACTCTCCATTTGCGCTTGTTTGAATTGCCTCTTACTTCTGCGGAAAATACAACGAGCGTGTATTCGTCTTCTTTGCAAATTATACTTTTGTTAAATTTGTTTTTCATAAACTTTGTTTGCCATTTTTAGTAATTGATTCGATTTTCATTTTTACTTAGTATGTACCACATTATTAAAAAAGCAAAATGTAGGTATAAAATCATTTTGGAACTGTACTATTTTATTGAAGCGAGTATATTCAAAATTTTCTAATATTTTGTGCACAAATCTGTTTATTTCCATTTCAAATAATTTGAGTGGGGTTAGGCATAGATAGTACATAATTTAAACTAGTTTCCTACGAAGTCCTTATATAAAATGTACGTGAATGAATTAGGTCAGCTGAAATGGTTTCGTTGAAACACATTGAATGGTCTATAGTCAGCACATTATAACTCGTCCTCAAATCGGCAGTCAATAACGACTCCTTTGTCTCCACAAAAGTTTTACATAAGCGTTATACCCTTTTGTCGCAAGTTAAATTCGAGTCTCTTGGGTCGGACTCCGATAGCCAGTACATCAATTCTAATGTTTAGTTGGCGATGTTTTATATGTTTTTGACTCAAAAAATACTTTCAATTTAGTTTTGTCGATGAATAATCGTTAAAGATCAAAGTTTTCTGTCTACCTAGACAGGCGGTAAGGAACTATAATGAACCGGATCGAACTATTTTGGTCTCTCACATAAAGTTCATTTACCTGTATTTAGTCTTCATTTGGCAAAATTGAAATCTTCATTAACAGTTATTGGAAATTTGATTTAAGTATGAATACATCGTTTTAAACCTTGTGTATTAGCTCTATCACTTTATATTTCTTCAATATTTTTTTTCACTATCGGTTTTTGTCTATTAAATCACAGCACCAAAAGTATCACACTTTTTGCCTCAAAATTATTTAAACGAAATTCTTCTTCTGTCAAATCGACGGCATTATAACTCCTTAATTCTGTATTCCCCGAGCGCCGCCACCTGGATTGCTTTTTCGGAGGCGCTTAAAAGATCTTCCGGTGTACTGGTATATGGACATGCAGCACACTCCGGCAGGTGAATAATGGCCTGTGGAGTAACGGAAATTAAAATAAACAAATAAAATTGCTACCTCTCGGTGATGATGCAACGATGTAAGATCCGCATCCCTCCATACTGGGGCACCTAACGCGTCCGCTCTCCTCCACTGCAGTCTCATAAGACGCGCACCACATCGTACTGCACGCCTTGCATCCAGAGCTAAAGCACTGCTATTGCTCCAAACAGCGGCTTCAGCGCCCTCTTCAAGACGCTCCTCCCCTCCTCCTTCCCAGACCAGCACTAGTGAAAATATAGGTATTTTTATTAGCTACCGCTAATACGAGATCTAAACTACAATTGTTACGAAAACACAGGCAAAGTACTCGTATGTCACATAAGTCAATTTTGTAAATGATAAAAGCGAGATCAATTAAATCTAAAGTGGGTTTTCACTTTCAAGTTTGTGCCTTCCGAACCCTAGACACAACTACTACAAGTATGTCAATAAAATTTCATTGAGTAAAACATTCGTACTCATTGCATTGAATGAATTTAAGTTATAAATTTCAAAGTACTCTTCTTGGCATTTCGATCCAAGAGCAGAAGTTTCTAAAATCTTAAAGGCACACACAGCACTTTCAACTCAGGGAACGATTCTAGAACCTTGAGTTAGTACTCAAATCTTTGTAATATATAAAAATCGTAATCCGTAAGTATATATCACAACGAGACAAAATATTTTGGTATTCAAGTACCTATCTGTATCTCTAAAACTGTATTGATAACGGAGATTGATAGTTGTTTTTAGTTTTGGACACGAAATAACAAAGAAGCACTTTGCGGAATCAATTCCGTGTCTATTTGTTACACAAAACTTTCCTTGGGATTATTAAAGTTGATGTAGACAGTCGACAGCTAAATATATTGGACGATAACCTCATACTAGACTAAGAAAATTAGATGTTCCTTTATTGGTTATATTTATTTAAGACAATGGCCATGAGTTCCTAGGAATTGTAGCCCACTGTCTACAGTAAAAACGTCTACACATTGGATTACTGTAAGTATATTCACTATTCCAGTAAATGGCCAATGGTCATAAACTTGTTGAATAAACGACCAAACCACAATAAGGAACCAAAATGAAAACAAAATAATCTTTAGAGCCTGAAAATCAAATGTCACTTTGTTATTCTCAGTTAAAGAATAGCATACTTGTCAGCATGGATCTGTCGGAGTCGCGAAAGAAACAAAGCACTGGCCCGGGCGGATTGTTTCGATATAATCTAAGATTCATCATAGATTTGAGCTCGTTTTCGCACCCCATGCAATTCTCAAGAGATGGCCCAAAAACGCATCCTGATCTTATAGAACAAATTTTGAGCACATTTTGGGTCCACAACTCGTGCCCATACCTATACCTAGTTAGATTAAAGAATGTGGTGGTACATTTTTAATGGGTTACATTATATGAGTTAAATGTACAACTGTACAAGTATTTTTGTTTTTGTTGTAGGTAGGTACAACAAAAAGGTTATAGACAGTTAACAATAAGTGTTGCTAAACTATAGGTATTATAAATCCTAACTATTGGTATTTATAGTTTTCAGTGACTTGCTTGTCGGACTATTTAGTAATTGCATAATAACAAGAACTTGGTTGATGCTAATGTCAGTCAATCTAATATATAAAATTCTCGTGTCACAGTTTTCGTTGCCATACTCGTCCGAAACGGCTTGACCGATTCTCATGAAATTTTGTGAGCATATTGAGTAGGTCTGAGAATCGGCCAACATCTATTTTTCATACCCCTAAATGCTCATGGAGCAGCGGGAACGGGATCAGAAGTCCACGCCAGTCATAGATATAAATCTAACCTGGCGGTTTCGTCTTCACCAGCAGCTGTGCAGATGGTGGTGAGGGTCCCGCTCTGGAATGAGCCACAACCCGCACTGAGTAAGTGGCTCCACATGATAGAGCCCTCAGAACTACGCTGGAAGTTTCTCCACCAGTCTCCAATCTTCGTTCTTCTTCATTACGAGTGGACTCCAAGCCGTCACTCGTGTCATCCCGGATTCGAACCCACCGGATGGTGAAACCTTTGGATAATTTAGACTTTTGAATATAGAAAAAATAAAATAGTCGAAATAAATTGACTATGGGTACCTAGTGGTTATAGTTCATAATAGAACTATAATGATTATTTGTTTAAAAGAGTTAATATACATGATAGCTTGAAGTGCTGATGAAGGCATTATTTGAGGAAGTGTTCAACGGTACGGTAACTTGAGAATAAATTAAAATTCTAAAATAGTTGGACACAGACATAAACTATAACTGATAAATTTCATAAAGATAGATCAATATTAATACTACTATTTCCTGTCTATAATTTCGTGGTATCTATTCGAAGCCATGGACGAACATGAACAGTAATAATTGCATAAGCTTTTATTTAAGTTGCGGTGTTGGTGTATTATTTAGTGAAGGTAAAATTAGAACAACTTCCTTAACAGTGTTTATTTGTTTCACAATTTCGGCTGTCTATGTATTTTTGTGGTAAACATGGCTTTAAAAATATTCAGGATTAACTCTTCAAGAGTTTGTATGTATTTTATGTACGCATTTCATAAAGCTTTTTTTACTGTCAGAGCTTATTTCAACAAGAAAAGTATGGTAGGTAGTCCAACTTTTGAAATATTTTACCACGAGTCTAGGCATAGTTCCGTTGTTCAACTATTTGAACACAGCATTCCAACCACACTGCCCGGTGTTGTTAAATTTTGGTTTTTAAATACTGTAACTTCATTTCTCGCTTAAACTGTGTAGTAAAAATTAATTAAGGCAACTGCTGTTTATGCTAATAAAAAGGATTTAATATCCCGTCAGCCTAACGGTTCAGAAAATCTGATTTGAATATTAGGTAAAATTTTGGTATTGCGTGTTCATCCATGAAATTTTTTGACAACGCAGCGATGTGGAGGAAATTCACTTCAGGGGACGCGAAGAAAGAGATTTTTTTCTTTCAAGTGCTATTACAATTTTACTGACTAGAAGAATCCAGATGGGATCAGATTATAGATGGCAAGGAATGACATACATTTTCTGGTAATTTCTTACAGGATGGCGAATATACGGAGGTCTAATTTACCACGTGACGAAAAGTGAAATCATGATAATAGCGCTGTTATCGGCAGCACAAGCGCGTGCGCGTAAATTAGTTATTTTTTTAAATAAAAAGTATTTATTTTTGCTTTATTTGGTTATTCATACCGGTATGGCATTCGGTTGGTGGAAAGAATAGGATACAATGTGACCGTTATCATACTTACCATACGATATGTAGGAAAAGTTTTTATAATCTAGATCTACCCTACATTTCAACTAATTTTATTACTAACGGTATGAACGTACCATGCGGTGGAGCAGCTGGATGATGAGTAGTTCGCCAAGTGATCTTTGCATCAGTATGTGCTGCGTGCTCCAAGCTAAGAGAGGGCGCGGCTGGCGGTGACGAACATTCGACGCAGTAAGTCACTTCTTCTGAACCGAATGTATTGCGTGCTGAACACGTGTAGTTGCCGCTTGTAGAAGCATCCACTTCTGTTAAAATTAACGACATCTAAATGTGCCTAATTTTCGTTGAGATTTGTGTCGTGCTATTATTTAGCACGTTACAGGCTGTTCTCAACAATGAAAGTGTCTACGTTTTAATTCTAAATATTATTTTTACAAGTTCTGTCCAAATTGGTTAAAACCGTTAAGCTAAAAACTTAACAAACATTGTATACAATATCAATCAAGCATCACTTACAGGTATACAGGTACGAATTAAATCAAACTAAACTGTGTTGTCAAAAAGTGACATTGCGAATACACGGTTACTTTTTTCAGCTATATTATTGTTTTTTTATGTCATCGTATGTATTGATAGGCATATTAGAAATCAGTTTAACGTTTTGCAATACCTTTAATAATGACGGCATAATCATCTGGGCACTTTTATTGATTTCATCCTATATAACTTACCTAGATTAATATGAATCTGTCACATACCGTGAATAGCAAGATGTCCAAGATTAGTAAGATGCACCCGCGGGTCATGCGTTACAGGACGGTCACCTCGTAACCATCGCGTTCTCGGAGCCGGTTCGCCGCGCCATGCGCACGCGAGCCGGAGAGAATGTCCGCACTGCACTCGCGCCCAGACACCGAATGATAATAGTCTTGCTCGAGCTAGTAGAACAAAAGGGTATACTATCATTGGGACGTTCGGTGCATATTACTAAAATACTCCCGTAGTAGGAAAAATATAATTTGGCGCTGGGCAATTAAATTATCGATGTATGCAAAATAAGCCCAGTTCCATAGAATTATTTATACAATTTGTTACAAGTAATCATCGACCACTCTATACGAGTATATGGTGGATACCGACGGTGTGCCTAAATAACAAAATTATAACTTACCGTGGAAGTTTTATCGATTCTAGTAATAATAAAAAAATGCCCAGTAACGTTATTTCAAATATGAGGTCCGAGTTCATCATGACCTTATTTCATATACACACTCACCTCTGGAAGTAGTAGTAGCAGGTTGCGGAGCCGAAGGTTCTCCTTCACCAGCGGCAGAATGAGCTGATACCCAAGCTTCATAAGTAGCACCTTCTGATAAAGACCTTAGTTCTGTCGATCCTCCTAGACCAACAAAAGGATCTCCATCTTCTACTTGGACTGTTGTTGTTTGAGGTGGTCTATCCCTAAAATACAAGAAATGTTTTGAACATCTACACTGTAATGCTATTTTATTAAATAACATCGATTGCACATGAGTTTTTTTTCTAGTAGTGGAAGTAGAATTGGTTTCTAAGTGCCAAATTAGGTTCCGATTCGAAAATATTCTGAGTTCAAAGAACAAATCTTTGAACTACAAACGAAGTTTACTCAAACGTGACATTTCTTAACTGATTACCTGCCAAGTTCTCGATAAAAGACTGTATAGTAAAGAAGAGGTCCGTTGGGGCGGCTCGGTGGCAGCCAACTAACTGCTAATGATGTAACTGACGTTGCCACAACTTTGACAGCTGCTGGTGGTCCGGGTACTGCACAGGAAAATTACAGTTGGTAGATATTTCGGAGACCACCATTTAAAAAATGAAATAAGGTCTATGAATTATTTACCATCTTGCTGTGTAGTACAATGTATGGAATCAGCAGGAACACCATCTCCCGCGGCTGTGTATGCCAGCGCTTGAACGGTGTAGTTTGTATGTGGTCGCAAAGCCAGCAATAATGTTTCGACTCCCGCAACACGTTTCACTTCAGCACCCGCTCCCGCTCCTAGATTGGATCCAGCGTTGCCCCGAACATCCCACTCCAACCACTCAGTCGCTGCCGACAAACAACTGCCATCACTCAGCTTGGATTTAAAATGAAATCTAGCTATCGAGCGTAACAAATTCCATTTGAAATCCAATCAACAGTTTCAATATTTACTCACTATGTTCAGGGCGGTAAAGTAGTTTATAACCCAACAAGGCTCCGTGGTGAGCGTGGGCAGGAGCTGGGGACCACTCAACTTTGAGGCTTTGTGGGGACACGGCGCGACACCTCACAGATCGAGGACCTTCCGATGGAACTGTTCGTGAAAATAGATGAATAAAATCAGGAGTAGAGAACGTATTTTTGAATTTTTAATTCATTATTTTATATTAACCACTGTGTAATAGAAGCTAATTTTATAATGGTATTATTGTAAGTATTCAGCTTGTGTAGGTATACAGGTACTGGATAAAATATTTTCAACACATTATGGAGTGGTTAATAATTATGGAACTAAATGAATTCTTATGAGCAAAGGGAACCCGGATGACACAGCAACCTATACCATTATATTAAATTGCTGCCAATATCTGAAATACGTAACTATTTCCAAACTATCTGATCCTTGTTCAGCTTAATTATATAGTAGTCACTTAATTAAGCTTGTCAACTGGACACTGCATTTATATTAAAGTCGTGTTCTGTTATTTCAAGAAACACTTCTACCAGCGACTTTGATAAAAATATGATTAAATGCACTTACCACTTTCTTGGGTCAAGGTATTAATGGGTGCAGATGATGGCCCCGCCCCAGCGCTGTTGAACGCTCTAACACTCACCGAATATCTGTGGATATATGTTTATCAATTACCAGTGAACTAAATGAAAACACTTATAGCACTGGGTTATATTCTCACCGGGTATAATGTTCCAGACCTTCAATAATGTACTTTGTTATTTGTCCCCTGACAGTAGCAAATTCCATGCCAACATTTGCACCACCCACCATAGATCCATCTGCTGATGGCCACCACCAAACTGTGTATCCCAGTAGTTCACCGTTCCACGACGATGAAGGAGGGGCCTTTAAATATAAAATTGTTTCAAATCTCAAGAAACTACGGAAATCTTAGATTGATCAAACATTTCCCTTTCTACATACCTGCCAACTTAGTTCAATGGTAGAAGATCTCGGAGCAGATGCACGAAGACTAATGGGTGCTCTCGAAGGTGGTTCATGCAAAGTTAAAGCCAGTAAAGCTCTTGTGTGAGTGGATGCAAATTGGGCAGTAACTGTTCGAGCCCGCACTAGATATGCCGTAGCTGGTTCCAAGCCTGTTATTATTGAGCTTTCCATCCTAAAATTGAAATAAAATTGTTTTTGGAATTATCATAATATCATAACGATTTTAGCTCTAAAATTTATTTGAGACCAACTTACTCTGAATAAGAATCTATGTTATGAGCTGATACAGTTACGTTATGAGTGTCGGCATCTCGCCACGAATCGGTATTGGTAGAATCATGCTTACGATACTGAACCACATAGCCTAGAACTGGAGAATTACCGTCATACGGTCTTCGCCACTGTAAACGAACTGATCGTGAAGAAGTATCCAGGACCCTAAAATTTGCTGGTGGTTCCGGTGGTTCTAAAAGAACAAAAAAAACATGAGTTATTATAAATAGTAACTCAATGTCGAAAATACAAATGTATAGAATAGTTTACCTTGCACAGCCAAGTGTACAAAATGATCTGATCGTCCATAAGGATTAGAAGCTTGACAGCGATAGACACCTGAATCTCTTCTGTCAGCTCTTTCTATCACTAACTCGCTTCTCAGGCCTTCTGCACTTCTTGTTTCTGATATACTCATTCTAGAAATAACACCATCAATCACAATCAAACAGTACTTTGCATTGAAAGGTTATTTTGACTTAATTTTTTCACTAAAATTTTTATTACCTGTAATCTGAATTAGGTAATGCCCGTCCCGAATGACTCCAAGCTGTGGATAGGGGACTGTCACCGCGAGCAACACAAGCTAATCGCACAGTATCTCCTAACTTTGCCGTTACATTTGCAGACTGCATTTCAAACCTTGCAGGTTCTAAAAAAGAGGATTAACTTTTGAACTTGTTTAACCGTACATATGTGAATAAATCAATATCCTTACCGTTAACGTGTATGGTGAGGGTTTTAGACAAAGCCGGTGAAACGCCATTATCAGCTCTACATCGATATTTTCCAGAATGTTCTGCGCGTGCTGATTCCAATCTCAGGGAACCATTTGTAAGTACTACAGGATCTGTTATACCTCCTAAAGTGGTTTCTGTGCTACCTTTAAAATAATCAACTGTTAAAAAATTATCAGGCATGTTAAAAATATAAAAGTATTGTAATTTTTCGTACCAGAAAATTTCGTCCAATATATTGAAGGGGTAGGATGTCCTCTCGCTTCACAACTCACTGTAAGTGATCCATTGAGCAAAACTGCTGTGTCTGTAGGCTCGATTTGCCAATATGGAGGGACTATAAAAATGTATGAAAGATAGTTAAATAGTTTAGTGTCTATGAATTGGAATGTTCATAACTGTCAATGTAAACCTTTGAGTATGCTTTGTGCTTAACCGCTTAGGTACAATAATATTTTTTGTGGAGAAATACAAGTATGTTATATCAATAACATACCTATTACAATAAATTCCACCAAGTGCCATCAGTCAACAGTGAAATTAAATTATAAACATTGAAATAAGAATCAATTTAGATTAACTTAGGTACAGTTGTTATTGCACACACACATTATTATAATATGGGAACACACTTTTTACCTTTAATAGCTAACTCTGCGGACGTGTTAGCTTTGCCCGCAGTATTAGTGACGACACAGGTATAGATACCACTATGAGCTGCAGTCAGACTTATAAATAGAAGCATACTATAAAATTCTGCTCCTCGCTCATCGACCTGCAATTTTACGAATGTTATTTTAAGCCCACGGAGCGAGACGATTATGCTAGAGGCACATTTGCGGTAGTAAATATGTTGGACTATATTACTACCTACCACAAATGTGTTGGACTAATTAGTTAAGAAGTGTTAATTCTGTTGACATTGCTTGCATTGCTAATGATAATTGTACCTATATAATTTTACATTGATGTAATTTATTTTAATTGATTTATCGATATTGGTGACATTGACATTTGTAATATCATTGAAGAAAACGTAAGTTGTAGTATTAATGAACAATAATTTGCACGCCGCATATGGCAGAATATGTAGAAATATGCATTGTATTATTTATTGTAACACCTTTTGTACTATATTCTTGCTTAAAGTTAATTTGAATTTGTAACATTCCGTCATCCGATCAGTTTTTAATGGACGTATGTTTACTATCAGATAAATAACAGCCTATTATTGAGTGGACAGGTAGCACACCCATGGAAAGAGATAGGAAAAACTAGCATCTTACATTTGATTGCTTTTATAAGCAAATGCTGTTCAGGAAGCCGTATATTTGAAACTGAGAACTTTAGTTGTAATCCAAATAATAAATTGTCTAAATACAGATCAAACCCCAAAAAAAATTGTTTAAATACCTGAAGTGCACTTGAAATTGGCATCTGATCCTTGAGCCAGGAGAAGTATACTGGCATGTCACCTGACGTAACTGTACAAGTTAATTGTGCCCGGTCACCAGCTCTCAGTCCAGGTGGAAATACTATCGGTGACAGAACTGGTGGCGAAACTATTGTCATTTGAACCTGCAATTACTTTTTCGTTAGTTTTTCATGAACATAGTATCTTTATACTATATAATATACTAGGATAGGGATATCCGGTGCAAGTTGTGGACACCATAGTCCCACGCCTGAGGGGGCCTTTGCTGGCCTTAGGTCAGTCGGGGCGTGAGGGATTTGTCAGAAATGTGTGAAGAAGAGTCAAACCAAATGAAAGCACTGACACTTCTACATTGATTACACAGACTAGCCTGTGGCTTAATAGGACATAGGTACATACATACATATGCTCACACCCGTAATTCCCGAAAGGAATTATGGGCGTGAGTTATCTGTATTAAACACCCACATTTCACCAACTATGTTTTCGGTCCCACGTAATAGGGGGCGAGTCTATTGCTGCTAATCGGGCACTTTGTAAAAAAATGGGTATGCGAAAATAAATTCCTATCCAAAAAAATTGCAGCTAAATAAATTACAAAAAAAAATTTGACGCGGCTCTTCGCTATGCGGTATAAATCGCAAGGAAATAAATTACGTGCTTAGCAGCACAAGCACAACCAGTTAACATCTTAGACAGTATCAGACGGATGGAGAATCACACGAATAGTATCCACAGAAATCTACAGATCGTTAGAGTCTATTATGTGAAAACAACTTCTTTGCGCCTAACAGTTACGAAATGACCCCTTTTGTGAGAGGATAAACAATAACCATGAATATCTTAAATAAAACATTTTGAACTTGGAACGACCAGAATAAGTGGAAAAGAGAATATCACAACACAGAAAACATTTCGAACAACCTATGAATACAAATGGTATAGATATTTGCACCAGTGAATATTGGTTCTCTATACACAGTAACTAAGTTTTCTTTGATAAAGCTTAGTCAGACGGAAAATTATGTGTATTTAGTTCACTTCATTTTCGTTTAGTGAAAAAGGTCGTTCGTTCAATAAAATAATCAGCAAAAATTGACAACGAAAATACGATACGTTTATAAATTGGGTTGTTATTAAAATAATTATATGTGACTTTGTACACAGCGCTATCTAGATTCAAAGTAAGGACTGTAAATATAAATAATATACGGGGTGTTAGGGGAACGCTACCCAAAAAGGAAACAGCGAATACTACTAAACCGGTCAGTAGTAACTGACCAGTTTTACAAAATTCGGTCTACATTTTTTATTGCAATACTGTTTTTTGGTGGGTACTATGATTTTTAAACCCTTTAAGTAGTATTATTGCGTGAATTATGCTAATAAAAGGGTTTAAAAATCATGATACCCACCAAGAATAAGAATTGCGTTCAAAAAAAGTATCCTAATTTTGTTAAAATGGTCAGTTCTTGGTATAGCCTTTTTCGTTTTAGTTTTAGGGAGAGTTCCCCTAACACCCTGCGTAGAAATGCCCAGACGACAGACGAGGAATTGTATGATACAAAAGATGGCACTCTGTTTTACGTGTACGGTGCTTTATGAAGATCTTGGGCCCAAGCTGCTGTCAGGCTTGGTTTTAATTGCCGTAGTTTTGTAACGGCAGTGGATTTCCTTGTAATAAATACGCTGAATATAAAAAGTTATTACGAAAAAGTAGGAAAACGGATAACGAACTCCATTGTAGTAGTTTTGGATGACACTGAGACTAATGCTAGGGTAAAGAAAAATATGGAAATGGAGGAGTAAATGATGGAAAGTGAACGCCAGACTCAAAGGTAAGAAGAAACGCCTCAAATGCAATCAGAACTAAAAAAAAATATAATAGCGATAGTCTGTCAATACACAAAAATAGAAAAAAACTATTGAATTTCATTTTTCATTTCTTAATGACTCTCAAAAGTATTCATTAAAGATTACAATAAGCATTCATTAAAGATTAAGTGCGGGTCAAATAGCGATCAATGTGACGTACAAAATTAATGACATGAACAGCGGTAATGGGTAGCATAATTTGAATGTCCTCGTCTGCAGCACTGTAAACCTAAATCATGGATGTCAACCATTTGCCAAAACGATCATTTTACTAGACTTTTTCCATAACAGTGGCTGTTACACTAAATTGACCATGCTTATGGCATATAGCTATGTGAAATACCGATAATTGATAGCGCAATCCTTGGAGATAATTCCTATTTCAGCCGGATTGTAAGCGCCACTATTGTAACACTACGTGTTTGTATTGGTGACCCTCTTTCCTGAGCCTTTTGCCTTCAGCTTACCATCAGACGGCGTGAAGTCAAATTGACGTGCCCTAAATGAAGAAAACAAATTCAACTTAGTTACAACTGGTAAAGTTTTAAACCGAAGTTAGTGTTAGTAGAATTATTATTACTATTACGTGGTACCGAAAATCATAGTTGGCGAAATGTGGGTGTTAAATACACCTCTGCCTACCCCTTCGGGGATTATGGGCGTGACCATGTATGTATTATTGACGTCAAAAAGATGTAATGATTTACACAACCGGGAATAAATGAAATTAACTTGCTCCGTTTACCAGTTTGCACGTGATGAACTAACAAACATCTAAATATTCTAAATTTCACATATATACTATAAGTGGAAAGTAGTATTATTTAGTGCCAAACCTCTCTCCTAGCGAGTTCTCCTCCAGGAGTTAACACTGAACACGTCCACCCGCCTTGGTCGCGATTTCTATCGACGCTCGTTATCGTCAGCTGACCATCCATTTGCTGATACCGAGGGTCCATTCCAACTCCTCCCTCCCATTTCACAGAACTGGTAAGAAGACATTAAACTCATAACAAAGTACTTAATTCACAACCAAATTGAAAATCAACAGTGTTATAAAGTATACTTTCTATATTAAATTTTATAACTCAAGAATTTTCAAATTGCTATTCAATTTTATTCGCGCATAATTAGCGAAGTCAGACTTCAATTTAAAATGTTACGTGAAAAATTATTAAAAGACTTTCCACAGCTTTCGAAGCCTTCTGCTGCTTTTGAAGAGAGGAAATAAATTTCATTCTTTAAGCTAAATAGCAATATGAGCGTAGCAATAAAATAATAATATTTCTGTAGCGATATTCTGTTAGCAATCGAGATCATAGTGTCACGAGGGGGTGCTTTGGTAGCGTTGTTCCGTGCTCCGACTCCTAATATCACGTCATACATACTATACGAAGGTTACGAAAAAGTGATATTCCGTAACTCGTAATACATGAAACCGTTGACCAATCTTCCAAAATATATTTCGTAGGTATCTTTTTTCTACTTACTCAATAGGAAATCCGTAGTATGGACACCAAACAGTTACTTCAGTTCCGGCAACGGCCTTCACAGGATTCATAGCCCTGATGTAAGGTGACCCTATGTAAATTGGATAATAATATTAGCACAGCAATTCTCATATGCGTGCCTAATGCCGAAATAATACTTATCTCTATTTATTTAGGACTGAAATACAAAACATGAAATATGCATTGTATAACATGCGGGTGGCACGTTTTGTTTTTCTTATTGTCGGAAAATTTTGTTATATATATCTTTATTATTTTGTTAAAATGTAAAATGAAATAATAAAGACATGTACAACAAAATCTTTTATCTTTAAGGACTATGTTACATACATGAAATATAGAATATAGTAATAAAAAACAGAAAGAAAGTGATCTTTGAGGGGTAGCAGTAGAACGTTTGAGTTGAGTTTAAATTTTAATGCATTAATTTAGTGCGATAGGCTAATCGATTGGCTGAATTATTTACTGCATTCTACACCCAAAACACAAACTAGTTAAGCTATGCTTACTTTAGATGTGCAGTGGGCTCCGAAAGTTCTAGGACAGTTTGAAACAAAAACTATAAGAATTGTTGCCACTACAAAACTACTAGTCTTAGAATGTAGTGCGTAATAGATCTACTTATGACTGTTTTTAAGTATAGGGTAGGTACCACTTGCATAGAATAATATTTATTTTCTTATAAAGAAACCAGACATCGACCTAGTTTATTTTATTAACGCTATCTATATTATTTTTTGTTAACTTTGACTTAAGCTGACAAAGTGTTGTGTAAAATGTCCTAAAATATTTAATTTGTTTACAACAAAAATCAAGAAATCTAAAGTTCCATAAGATAACACTTTCAGCACTTAGTGTAGCATAAGCTCGGAATCGTGATACAATTCATTTACACTAAATACACAGACATAAAAACAACATTACCACTATCCGAACCTTTATAACACCACGTATACAGGCCTTATTATTGTAGAGATCAATTAAGAATGAACACCGTGATTCGCCTGTTAATATCTCATGATCATTAATCTTCCCAAAGAGCTGGGATACACAATGCAGGTAATTTACGTCTAAATGACTGATATAATTATTGTACATTACATGTAATATATATGAGATTCTTTTGTAGTAAAGATATTTTATTCATACCATAGATTTCTATTTCTAGAGAGAGTAATGCCATCTGTGATTCAAATGGTGATTGAGGCTCAATCGTACAAAGGTGGACTTAGTGGCATAAGCGTTGCAACCTTTGGACAAGGCAGAGATAAGTCATGGTAGATGCTATAGTAGGCTACAAAAATGAATGTTGCATTGTAATATCAACCAAGTGAATAGGTTTTGAACCAACTATTTTTTTTACTGTCACTAAACTAATATTGAATTATCTTTTTATATATAAAAATGAATTGCTGTTCGTTAGTCTCGCTAAAACTCGAGAATGGCTGAACCGATTTGGCTAATTTTGGTCTGAATTATTTGTGGGAGTTCAGAGAAGGTTTAAAAAGTGAATAAAAATATGAAATACTTGAAATGGAGGAACGGGAACGGGGTAAGAAGTCCACGTGGCGGAACTGCGGGTAACAACTAGTATTGAATAAATTATATTGTAGGTCGCACGGCGGGTTGAGTTGAACTTGAAAGCAATTTCATTTGCCTCAGGGATCTAAAGTGTTATAAATTTACTATGACAATACTAATAATTGCAAAACGTTTAGGTACAATTAAGATTCCACCGATATCTATACACTCTCAGGCTTGATTTATATTTCAAATAACAATAAATTATAATGTTATGATGAAAATAATGGTAATATTAGAGGACATTCTACACATTAGGTACTATCTAGACACGAGTAAGCACAGTTTAACTGAATGTAAACTTGTGAACAAATGTAGGTAGGTAAAGAGACTTAAAACACATGACTTTTGTCAGGAATTCATGTCTGACTTCACTATTCAACGATCTGGGAGTATTAGAACTCATGTCGTCCATCAACATCGACTTTTTCATAAATGGAGTGTTAGGAATACGCTACAGGAGCCGAGACTCGAATCAAAATTGAATCGAAATCTAATTGAAATATATACCTAATCGATGGTAGTACTTCGGGTGCAGATACGGGTGCTACATAATACTGGCACAATAAAATGATATATTTTTAAAACGTTGAATTAGCGTTCCACCGTATCAGTAAAGTTGAATGAAATGATAATTTCATAAAAAGAACATCACTACAAAAAAAAACAAATAGCTTTATAATGTGCGTTGATGTATATTTATGAAATGATTATTTAAATTACTTTTGCTAACACGATGTAGAGTGGATAACGCTACCTAAACGGTATAAAACCAGCACTACCAGAGGCTCGGCTTCGAGAGCTTTTCGCTTTTATACAGGATAGAATTTTACTTTTATACAGGATAAAAGTAAAATTCTATTTTTTTATCTAAATTGAATTTCAGTAGAATATAGTACATAAGAGCCCTTACCATACACGTTTAATCGGGCAGCATGAGCTACTGATCCGTGGTTGTTAGTCGCCCGACACTCGTACCGTCCTCCATGCTCCACACGCGCACTACTCAATGACAGAGTAGACAGCATATAGTTACTGCCGCTGCCGAGCCCTGAGGGGCCACTCTCTCGGCCCTCCGTTATTATAGCCCTGTATATACGGACATAAACTTCTAATCTATACGATTTAACTCATAAAATGGGACTAAAACTTTACAAATGGGAAATCCTATACATAAAAAAATATAAGTTTTCTTTTCTATGAGCTATAGAGATAAGTGTTATCACTTACCCATGATGTGATGGTATAGGTTGTCCATCTAAGGTCCATCTAAATCGAGGAGGTGGCTCCCCAACTGCTGAACATTTTAGCGCTACTTGAGCCCCCGGCTGTACCGCCTGCTCGATAAATGTGTACACCAATTCCGGGCGGGAATCTATACGAATTGATTAAATGAGAAAAACATGTCTCTTACAAAATATATAAAAAGTATGGAATACACTCACCGGGAGAGCGTTTTAACCGTTTTCGTTTGAACGAACGTGCAGAACTCGGGTCTTTCACTAACGAGCAGCGTACACCTGAAACACATTCTATAGGTATAGGTATATATATATATTATGTTACATTGTTAGAAAAAGTAGATCGGCTTACAATCGAGATGCTTTGATACTGTTGTCACATGTCTCTTTTGAAACATGTTACTTTTGCGTAAGATATTTTATTCTGTTAACAATAACATCTCTAAGTGTTAGAAATGATGGCCTGAAATACAGGCCACATAAACGAAAAACGTGTAAGTCCTTTAGTAAAATTAAAATATATTTACTTCAAATCTAAGATGCACACAAGTTTTTAAGTAATAAAACAATGTACCCCTTTAACCTTCACATAAAATATTTTAACCACACAATAAATAGAAAATGTGAGTAATGAATACTACAGGTGATTAGCATTGGCAAACATAAATTTGCTCAAATGATTCCAAAATTAGGTTAGTTAAATCTAGTTAGTGGTTCCCCCGTGGCTACTTCTGTTTACATATAGTCACAAAGGCGTTAGCAGGTAATTGCAATAGGCTATGAATTATATATGGTGGTAATAATGATGTTAATAGAAAACAAGTGTTAAACAAAGCGTGAATTTCAAAATTCTGTCAAGTGCGAAAATTCATTCAACAGAATTGAGTTTTTTTCGAATTCGTAATATAAAGGTATCGAGAGAGTGGAGCATTGTGATTGGCGGGCTTCACACGAACACAGGATCACAGCAGCCAGACTACCAATCGCATAGCTCCGTTCTGTCGATACCTTTACATTAAGTATTCGATAGTTTTTCGTGCTAAGGACACTGGTTGTACTAAATGAACGAATGAAGTGTCGGTAGCGCAGTCAGCGTTACGATAAAGAGGTACCCGATTCGAATTCTGAATTCAATGACGTTGAATTCACTCTTGAACACAAACGAATTAGCTCAGTTGGGAAGGGTTAGGTAGAATATTAGTAATTCCGTTATAAAAATGTCCTATAATAGATAAATATAACAAAGCGAGCATTTTTAATTCATATTAAAATGCATCACGTATAACATCAAAGTCACGCATGTACTTTACATACAGTACAAATGGTGAAAAATTCACTCAGGCTCTCGTTTTACTATCCACATTCGTTCAGAATTTATAACACCGTGAATCGTAAAAGCTAGCAAAAAATTTACAACGGTGCAGAATACTGAATGGTTGAGATAAATTGAAGCTCAATATTACTCTTATCTTGACTCATAAACAGCTCTTGGAAGTTTAGATAACGATAATATTAAAACTTTTGTGTGCATTCCATTCTGCTTTAGTTCAGGTTGAGAAAGGTTTACTAGCTGCAGTAGGAACAAAATTGTGTCCCGGGAAAACGACTCCCACCGCAATGATTAAATACTTTTCTTGGAACGTAACTCGGTTTGTTTTTCGTTATTTTTTGCTTTCGGTTATGCGCTATATTCCAATTAAAGAGAGTTACTTATTCATTTATGTCTCTCCGTTCAGATAAGACATTTATAAAAATATGTAAACTTGGGTTGGTAACCTACACAATAGTAAGGTTGACATGTATATATCGAATTGGAATTCTGTATTACACGGAGTCTGACTCGGAACCATTCAATCAAAGCTAAAATACAAAAAGGTTATTTACAAAGAGCTCGGGTATTGCCGAAAAAAACCAACTGCCCTCATAGTTGACCACCCAATCTCATACTACAACCACCCATTGACACCCGCTCCCACAAAGATGGATGCCAACACGCGAAATATCCGGTGAACTATTCCAATTTGAAAAGTTTCCTTTTCGTGAAACAACCGCATTTAGACCCAAATTTATACCAAAAATGTGCTCATGAATGGACAACACTAAACATGGAATCATTGTAGGTATTTATTTGTGCTTTTGTTGTTTAAATTTTCACCATTGCATGTATGTGTTTGACGTCAGGAGAGGGTTACCATCTAAAAACCAGCGCTACACAATATGTTTAATGGAATAAGTAGCATTCTATACTGAGATGGCAACCTTTTTTGGGTTTGCATAATAATAATGAATTTAACATTAATAAAATAATTCTAAAACATTACACATACGTCTTAGTAGAATATACGTCTATGTACCGACTTAGTATTCCTGTTTTGTGTGCGGATATCTCAATGTTCTTAATACATTCAGATTAACATTTGAGGATTCTATCATTGGATCATCATTCAATTCTAACCATTGCATTGGTAATTGAGTATCTCTTCTTGGTTCTTACCGTAAAATTAATAAATGCATTAAATTGTACACCATTCGAAAATCTTTATCAAATAAACTGTTGAGCTTTATACCTAGGGGAACAAATAAATACAGAGACTTACATAAAAATACAACCAGCAATATCGTCTGTAAAATATTTTTGGTGTAGACATGTTCCCGAGGCGTCACAAATAAATATTCGTTGACGTGGTATACAGATGCATGTGAGCGTAAAATATTTATGACGGCGCTTGAATCGATCCAACATACTCGACTACTACAAGTCGTAACTCTACTAGCATTATACATGTTTTGTTTCATTACTTTGACAAACAATGTGTAGCTCCATTTTGTTGGTGGCCTTTACATGGTAGGTATTCAATATTATTACTAGCCTGTCGGTACCTGCAGCGCTTCCCGTGTGAATGTCAGTTATTGTGGCCCATTGCGATCAAACTTTGAGTTTGTGTCCAACGCGGACCAATAGACAAACAGAAAACTAAAAAAAAAAAAACAGAAAAGCGACTCCAATATTCTTCTTCTTTAGGAGTATATAACGTCTTTAGGAGTTCTTTAAGAATGTATCTTTAAGAATTGGCATTAAAATGTTTCTATAGAGTAGGCAGTACGAGGGTTACGCCTCTGGTGTTGCAAACGCCCATAGACCACGGTGACCACTATCCATCAGGTGGACCGCGTTTTTGTCAGTCTCCTAAGTGGTATAAAAAAATTATGTGTATATATCACAAAACCTATGTAAAATTCTTATGAAGTTAGAAGAGTTCCAGGTACGAACAAAAAAATTAATATTCTCAGTTTGAATAAAAATACGCCCCCGTTTGTATTTGTAGGTCATATAATGGGAGTGGCTACGTACACAAATCGCACTATTTCGACAGCCTCGAATCCATGATATTTGTATTCGTATTGATCTACCATATGCCGTCATTGCTGTTGGTATAGTCTATGCAAATACCAATAGACTGGATGTGTTCTGTCACATCATTTAGCTTTAAATTTAAAAAAAGTACCTGTTCTATTCTTTATAAACTTACTAATGTCATTCGCCTCTTTGCTTCTATAATGTGTTATCTCGAAAACTGTGATTTTACAGGAGAGTGATTTTAAACTTACAAAATAAAACTGTGACAAAACTAATAACTTTTTTATTGTCGATCCTTAATTTATTATTTGATATAGTAAATAAACTATCGGAATAGTTTTTAAAACCCTGGCAATTTGAAAGTTTAATATGAAATTAGCATCAATTTAAAAAAAGGGGAACACATATCACGTTTTTCTTGCAAATAGTGAGTATTATGAGTGTTACAACCTGAGTCGTCACGTTGTTGATGATATTACGTTTCTTATGACACTGAGTTTTGCCACAAACAATCATTGTTGAAATAAAAACTTTTGGTTTCGAGAATAATTTTTTATTAGAAAGAGGGAAACTACAACCACATTTAATAATTATTTCCATAATAAAATTAAAAACCAAAACAAATTAATACTATAAATAATCCTAATTGGTAGGCCTAATGAAAATAACATTCGACTTCTACATT
The DNA here is from genome assembly GCA_963691645.1 of Pelosia muscerda. Lineage (NCBI taxonomy): Eukaryota > Metazoa > Arthropoda > Insecta > Lepidoptera > Erebidae > Pelosia > Pelosia muscerda. The sequence continues at coordinate 9,106,206 of OY829116.1, read as the reverse complement.
ACAGCATATTTAGGTTAATATAAAATAGCTATACATATTGAGAACTCACTTGTACTTTTCCACAGTATTTTTATTTTTTATTTTTTAATAGACCTGACCGGTTTCGCCTTACGGCATCCTCAAAGGTTTACGTCGTATCGTATTTATCGTAAACCTTTGAGGATGCCGTAAGGCGAAACCGGTCAGGTCTATTAAAAAATAAAAAATAAAAATACTGTGGAAAAGTACAAGTGAGTTCTCAATATGTGTAACAACAAATTCCACCAAGTGCCATCAATCAACAGTATAAATAGTAAAATAGCTATACCTACCTAAAAACAATCAGTCTTTAGCGATTGGCAACATTATTATTTTTATTATATTTAGTACCTATATAATACTGAAACAATAGACGGAACTATCTTGACTATTCAATAGTTTCTAAAAAATCTAAAATTATAACATTCATCATCATCCTAGCGTTAGTCCCGGTGACATCCGAAGCCTTCGCCTTGGCGTCCGGGGTCTGCTTTCCGGCTTTTTCTCATCCACTTCGCACGGTCTTGCGCATCCATGGTGGTGAGTCCATTGGCACGCATGTCATCCTCTACGACGCCAAGCCAGCACTGCTTGGGTCTACTCCTCCTACCGGGACCCGGTGGAGGTGTCATGGCCAGACATCTGTTACCCACGTAGCCGGGTGGTCGCCGCTGAACATAGCCGTACCAGCGAAGGCGACTCTCCTGCATTTTGTGTGGAGGCTGCCCCGGATGCGAGATGCGAATTCACCAGGGCGATGTCATCAGCATACATGAACACCCACGGGGGTTGCTCATATGAGTTTCTGATGCTGTTCGACAGAGCGTCTAACACCACGCTGAGCAGATACGGGCTAAGAACAGATCCTTGGTGTACTCCGAGGGTGATGGGGAGGGGGTTTGGGTCGCCAACAGCGGTCTGGAACGGAATTGTAGTACATTTCTCGGATAGTGTCAATATAGAACTGTGGAACCCGCAGTACCCACCAGATCACCGCGTGAGGAACACAGTCGAAATCCTTCTGCATGTCTACAAACAGAACATTATCGTATAGCAGCTTGCCATCAGGGTCTTTAATATATCCTGTGCCGCTTTGACCCTGGAACGCGCCAACTTATAGATAAGCTTGAGCCCCTCAGGCGTTTCCTACTTATCATAGAGAGGTTGTAAGTGGTCTCGTCTGGCTCTGGCTACAGCTTTCTTAGTGGTGCGCTTTGCTTCATTGTACGCGTCGCGGTGTTAGGGAGACCTGGACACTTGCTACTTTTTAAAGAGGGCTTGACAATAGCATTATAAGCGCGTTAGCAAAATTACAAAATCAATTATGATCTTACACAGCAATCAGAGATAGTCTTGGTATTATTTGGCGCAAATATTAATAATCAGTTTTCATAGCAGCCTATATTTTTATAAAATCACCCCCGCTACGCTTAATGAAGAGTCGTCTTCTAAAAATAAGTTTTATTATTTTAAATATTCACTAAGATAAGTAGTTCCTTATTAAACTAAGATACGGCAAATACACCACAAAGTATAATATTCACATAATAATAGTTACCTGCACTTGCAACTTGTCTCACATCTAGATTCCATCTGAAAAATTTAAGTACCAACGGCTATCACTTTTAGTATTTACAACGGACTATATTAGAATATTCCTAAATAAATACATTTGTTTTTGTTCTAAAACGAAACATCTATAATTATACATCGCTTGAATTTTAATTTGGAAAAAGTTTCATCACCTACAACATTACATCCTAAGTTAACTCCAAATAAAACATTCATACTTTCGACAGCAATGTGACATGTACGGTATGTAACAATTATCATTCCACACTATTTTTCAGTATTAATGTGTCACATCCATATATCACATTATAACATTTAAAATCATAATTGAATTAAGACTTATCTTTACAATCAATACGTGATAAATACGTTATGTCACGTTTCCGCAGAAAATCAAGAGCTCCTTCCTCTGTAAGTGCGTAGTGGTTACTGTTATGTTACGTTCTCGCAAAAATCCTTGATGCAGTAAGAGACAGTGCGATATTGTGATCTGACACAATGACGCTATCTCTTTCGCCCACAGATTCGCTATTTACCGCGTAAAAAATACCACGTTTTTTGAGAAAATAAAATCGATGACGGCGGTTTTAATTATCAAATAATAAAAAAAACGAAATTTCGGAGATGTCACATTATAGAAGCAAAGAGGCGAATGTAATTTACAGAACTACATAACCATACAAATGCACAGACTGCACACCTACTGCACACCTAATGATTGATAGCCAGCAACTCAAAAGTCTCAAGAGGAATACCCTCTGAAATATGTGAAGAAATAACATACAGATAGGGAGTATGGCGCTGGAAGTGCCCTCCAAGATAAATTATCCATTGTTGCACTTTTACTGAATGTTCACAGGATATTGTAAAGAATTTAAAAAAAAATGTCAATTATATTCTTGAAATAAATCTTGAAGTTATGACAGAACGGGATTTATGAATGTGAACGATGATATTTACCCCGAAGTTTTGGACGTGAAATCAACGAATCTTGAACGTATCTTGAAGTTTATATTCAACTAGCTGACACGCGCAACTTCTTCTGCATCACCCCGTTCTTGTAACATTTTTCATTCCTACTCCGCGCCGTGATGTTTTACATATAAACCTTCCTCTTCAATCACTCTATATATTAGAAAACCGCATCAAAATCCGTTGCGAAGTTTTAAAAATTTAAGCATATATAGGGACAGAGAAAGCGACTTTGTTTTAAATTATGTAGTGAAGTGATACCTTTTTTTTTAATGAAGCACAGCAACCCGTCGTATATAAGGTTTTATTACAATTATTTACATCGGATTTTTGTATTATATACGTTACATAAAGTGTCTACGTTTCAATCAACTTCAATCGGTATAAAATGATGGAGAGTGTCAACATATTTTTGTGTTAACATGAATTTAATGGATACTTGGGACAAAGGGAAGGTCATTCACCTTCAACTCGCCCTCACTGTCATATAAAATTGAGGCCAAAATATTTTTTGATGACTTTTCATAAAAGACTTTCAAATACAGATTATATTTACAACGTATCTTAGAATTCTGTTTGAGAGACTTTATTTTACTTGACTTCTATAATAATAAACGCCAGCATGCAACATTACAAAGGATTATGAAATATTTAGGTACATAGGTACATGGTGCCCACCAAGATTTAAGAGACCCAAACACATTTCACTTAAAAGCTGGTAAGTATAGCATTTTATCTTAACGCACGGAAAAACAATGATAAGTAGTTGCGCCTGTAGTAGTGAATATTAAGTTACACTGCAGACGCAGAGCGTACCGTTAAATGTACTTAAATAGATAATATTAGTTTATTTTTTTAATTCATTGCGGTTTGTTAATGGTGCAGTTTGGATGATAAACAAGCCTGGAAATGAGCTGTTCACTCCACTTGCTACTCAGCTAAATTTTGTATCTAGACTAAGTAAACTATTGTAAATAGACCAAAAAAAAAAGAAAAGCCCGCTGAGTTTCTTGCCGGAGTCTTCTCAGGTCGGGGCCGCGTTTCGAACCGGTGGTCCATTTGCATTTGATAAAATATTGTTTATATTGACGTTTTGTAAGTGCCGTTTACTGGTCTATGCAGAATAAATGATTTTTGATTTAGAGTACTGGTGTTTAATAAGTAATGTATGTGAAAATATAATGCGTAGTTATAGACAAATGATCGGATTGCGGGAGTGATACTAGTATTATTTATTTTAATGGACCATAACTAAAATAGTTGAATAACGTGTCGCCTCTTACGTTACGTTACTACATAAAGTGCCGAAATCTTACTCATAATAGTAATTGTAATATGTAATGTAAATAATAAATCATATTGTGTACTATGTACATAAAGTGTACAATACTTTATATTTGTTACAGCCTTTGTAACGGGATTATTAATGGAATCAGATATCGGAGCTTTTAATTAGAAATACCAATTCGTTTGCAAAGTTTGTCCTGGATTGAAACGGTCGCGTCGGGCCACTCTTTTAGGCATTGACGCTAAGCCAATTTGATCACTTCTACTTTAAAAGGCCAATTAATAAAGGATTTTGAATTTATCAACTACGAAAAATATTTAATCCAGTTTCGCTGAGTACATCACTCTTTATAAATCAATCCAATTAGATTTTCACGAAAGGAAATTTCACTAAGTCATAAAAAGACGAGAAAATAATAACACTCATGTTACAAGCAATAATGATCAAATGGCTTATGTAATAAAAATAAACTAATAAGAAAATTTCGCACCAATTTCTTCTGAGCCTCGGTTAGACCTTATTTTTCTCTGTGAGTGACTGCGAAATTTATGAGAGACCCCAACGCAATAAAATACCTTGCGAGAAAATGAAGGAGCAAATCGCAATATATTTGTTTCTTGGTGGCTTGAGGGAGACCGTTTTAGCCATCTGCGGGGAAAATATATTTTACGGGAATGTTCTTCGTCTTATGAAGTCCATTCGTTTCCTTTTATAAAACAGATACCCACGTTAGAATTATACTCATTAGATATAACGTTTTCTTTTTAATAAATGATACTGTCTCGTCTTGTATAATGCCGCATCTACATCTATTTAACATTATACCGTGACCGTGTCAAAAGTATCCGAGCGTATCCGTCTCATATTCAGATGGGTGATAGCTGAGCTTAAATGAAACCTTCGATAGACTGGTGGCCGTGTAAGCACAACTTTAGTTTGTGTGCCCATGTGCTACAAGTTGTTACGTCTACACTGAACGTCATGTCTGGATGCCACTGATGCCACGCTGTCCGGTCCACTGCGCATGTCACGAATCTAGACGCACCTTAACAGTTCTACTTTTGGTCGCATCAGAGTGAGGGATACATGATTGGTTACATTAATTCATATAATATTACATTGTCTTTTATTAAGGACAATTGTTTTTAATACTGAACTACATTCATGTTTGTTTTATAAGCATGTTAATGGACAATTTGTCATGTCAAAGTGAATTTGAAAATTGCATGGATTTCTCACGAAATTTTTTATGCTTGTAAAAGGAAAATTAGTGCTGATACTTAAATAAAATGAGGGATGTTTACTGAAAATATTATTTCATATTTGAGTATATGAATACCAGAAGATGGCAATACAAAAAAAGAACAAAATATAATTACATGCACTTATTCGTCTGTTTTTCCGAGGCTCGCTTTACCCAAATCAGTATTATAACAACTTGATCATATTACGTACGTTTTTCCAAGTATATCACAAATAACATTACACGATCTATTTATGTATAAAGCATTGCTGTTGTTTGAACATCGTTACCTAATGGATCTGATGAAACCTGTATACTCGTATATATTATATTCAAGCAACAAGTTGTACCTAATTGTATATATATAAACATGTAACAAAGTGGATCGCTGAGCTTTTCATACAATGAATGTTTTATCAATGTAGGCAGAACCGTCCCTTCTTTGAGAGATGATAAATTATTTGTCTACTTTGAGTCCCACGATTGTTAATGTATTTGTCTGTTTATTGTTGTGTATAATCAACAAATTCTGGTTGTCGTTTTGTATATGCTAAATTTTACTTAGATTTATCTACAGTTTTGATGTTAAAATTGTCTTCATGTCACGAATTCCGTTCCTAAATCTGTCTTTCTTTACGAGTAGGTACGTTACGAAATATGATATTTCGCCGGCCGGCTTGAGTTTTAGTCGGTTCGAGTCCAATATAAGCACTCTTTCCGGCTCCGGTAGGGGTGGTATCCGAGGGGATTTTGCACACGAAAATAAAGCCTATCACAGTCTACATGGACATAGGCCTTGCCCAATGTTGGGAGAATACAGCCATATACTGTTTGCACGCTGCCCATAAGGGTCAGGACAGGGTTTTATCTCCAGTTTTGTTAGCATATTTTTTTCATTAGTTCCCTCTTTTTTTATCGGGCGATAATAGATACCTACGGATATCTTACCCCGCCTGAGCCGGATGGGGAGGCTATATCGGACTCGTAACTACTAAAACATATGCTGTCTTTGAGATCCTTATTTGCAGGAGTTGAGATCTTCTTCTTCTGTCGAGTCGACGGGATTTCCACTCCTATCAGGGTGATAAAATTGGTTTTAAGTTGCTATCGTGGTGTAGTAATTTGTATCATGGCAGCGCATCTACTCACGGAGAGGGCCCGAGCATAGGTTTCGCTCTTCGGGAAGGAGATAGTAGCCAACATATCACTCCTGGCAGTCAATTCTTACGACAGCCTTCGTATGAAATGAATTAATGATATCCAGTGCTATCCTTTTTCTGCCACCACACAAATAAGCATTGCTGCACCCATCTAAGATCAAGTTTATTTCCATTTTATTAAGGAATAAATCTCTATAAAAACTGAACTTCAATCCTTTTAAATCAAACATTTCTCAGTGTTAAACCTTTTGTGCAGGAGAAACCTAATGACAAATACGCTCAGTTACTTAGAACAAGGTTATCATTTGCGGACAGCGCGCGCTTCACTGCCGTTTACCGGTACATTTATAGACTATTTTATTATGAGCCATGCAAAAACTTGACTTTAAACATTTTACAGTGTTTTTAGTTTGTAACTTTTTTTATATCACCTGATGGAAAGTGGTTACCGTGACCTACAGACGTGTGCAACACCAGGGGCGTCACATTCGTGCTAGAATAGAAGGCGAAAGGAGAAGGAGATGAGGTTAAGAGAGTCTCTGTGATCTGTGATGTCAGTGCAGAAGACAAAGAAGGACTTCTGCTGGCAAAACAACCTCTGCAGTTTAAAATATTTAGTTTACGTGATATACAAATATATTTACGGGAAATAATATTATGGATATGCTTCAGCTAGGTATATATAGTAAATTAATATTCATCACCAATATTGCGGTTGCATTCAAAATTTGCTCTATGAAACCTACAATCCGATGATTGCTCTTCTTTCGGAATTCAGCCTGTGCCAGAGCCTCTTCTATTGTTCAGTAGCCCGTAGTAATATGATTTATGCCTCCTCCTTTAGTTTGATATGATTGTAATTTTACAACTTTCAATTATGAAATCCAACACTAAGAAAACATACGGATTAGAAGCTAACTCGTATACGTTTTATTTTCTAGATTGTGCTACGTCCGCGCGTCCCTAACCTTAATACGTTGCGCTTAAATTGAATTTTATTGCATAGGGATTTATGTCGGTTTTATAGTAAACCGTAAAAGTCGCTTCTAACAGAATTATTAAAATAATCTTGGTTTGTTTATTGCTAGAATGTTACACAAACATTAATATCAGATTAAACTTGATTGCACATAGTTAAAATACAATTATTATTGCTTTTAATTAAATCTGTGCATTAATAAGTAAAGAACGGAATGGAACTTAATTTATAAGCAATATTAACGGAAACGATAAAGATCGAACGTCACCGACATAGCTCGCAGAATAAGTAAGCTGAAGTGGCAGTGGGCCAGGTCTGTCAAAGGACCGATGGCCGTTGGAGCAAACGAATCCTAGAGTGGAGACCGTAGTGGGACACCCCCCAACCAGATGGACTGACGACCTGAAAAAAGTGGCTGGGCTCGACTGGATACAAAAGGTGGAGAATCGGGAGCGATGCCGCATATTAGGAGAGGTCTAAATCCAGCAGTGGACTGCGACGGGCTGATTGGTTGATTGATTGATAAATTGAAGGTTTATGTGCACTGTGAAATATGAAATTTGCAGGGCATTACTCTAAACTGTATTACTAGTATAACTGTTGTTGAATTTACTTTGTTTGACATTTGAATAGTGTAAATCAGTAGAGGATATAAAAAGAAAACAAGATTTATATATCAAAATTTAAAAAAGATAAAATTTCATTAAAAAAAGGTGGAGAATCGGGAGCGATGCCGCATATTAGGAGAGGTCTAAATCCAGCAGTGGACTGCGACGGGCTGATTGGTTGATTGATTGATAAATTGAAGGTTTATGTGCACTGTGAAATATGAAATTTGCAGGGCATTACTCTAAACTGTATTACTAGTATAACTGTTGTTGAATTTACTTCGTTTGACATTTAAATAGTGTAAATCAGTAGAGGATATAAAAAGAAAACAAGATTTATATATCAACATTTAAAAAAGATAAAATTTCAGTATTCATAACAATAAAAATGTCACAACAATTTTAAAATGGGCTAAAAATAATACATAAATAAAAATACGTACAATAAAACAACAATACCTATAATTTACACAAAACCATTAAACGCAAAAAGAATTTGATCCAACAAAAGTGTTCGAGAGAAACATTAAAACAGATCTCATAAAAGTAAATAACTTTCTTTGTGTAAGGATACCTCACGCGACCTTGTACTTTTATATATTTTGTATATATATGAATACATATTGCGCACATTGTATGCGGTACAAAAAATATATTTCAGAATGTATGTCAATGTAAGAAGACGTTAAAGGGCTGAAGACGTTTGAAAAGCAAATGTATAAATATATTACATGTATTGTCATCGTTCTTCTCCCAGGGTAAAGAGAGTGAAAATAATATAATAGGTACTTAAATATAATTGTTCGTGAAGAAAGTATTTAAAACTAGAATTTCGAGTCTAATTATGATTATTTTATTGGTTATTGAACGATCGATCACCCAGAGGATTAATTAAATGTAATATAAAATGTTATATCAAATGAACGTTAAAAAAAATTCTGTGCTGTCAGTGCAGAAGACAAAGTAAAGTTTCTCGGTCTCCCCACCTCACACGGTTATTATTAGCCGTGGTATTCTGTAGGGCCTCAGTAAAACTGGTCAATGAGGACGGAGAACACTGTGCTATTTACTAGCCTCAAAGTTAATAGTATAGATGGTAACTGTTGCGAATATTTATTAAGTAATGTAACGAACATCTTATTGAAGACAAAGGCGTAAAACTTTTAAAATTACTTCTTATACCAGTACAGTACTAGAAATAATATCAAGGTCATACACCCGCGAGTCGCATCCATAATCGGAGTTCAGTTAATAAAACTATTAAGGTGTAGGTACATACCATTATGGTGATGGACGTCGGAGCGGGTAAAGTTCACCACATCACATGCCAACTTGGCACCGACGGATATAGCGCTGTGGAACTCGATGTAATGTGAGTGTCTGCAACAAAACTAGGTTTTAGTTTCATAAATCGTGTAATAACATAAATATGAGTATATCCATGCCCTCATCATCTGGACTTCACCCTATCTTCTTACCTCCAGTTCCCTATGATGGATCTTACCACCGTTAGTCAATTGACGGCCTCAACATAAAAAGAAAAAATGTAGCTACGAAATATTGTAGCATACGGTCCGCTACGAAATGTCGTAGCGAAGTGACAGCTACAGAATATCGTAGACTGTAGAGCATTGGCTAAAACAAATTGAAGTTTGTACGATTTAGTTTTTCCAAGTAATTTCAGTAATCAAATGATTATCAATCTTTATTTATTTATTTCAGGTAATATATCAAACTTTTTCAGCATAATTGAGTGGAGAATTATGATAATTCACACACACACACAGTCTATACTCGCATATACCCTCACTCATTCACATTCATAAACATTTTCGCAAACTAACTTAGTAGTTTTATAATATGTTGAAAATACTGTGCCATAAAATTCAGAAAACAAAATGTATACTTCTTATAGAGATTCACATTGTTCTCGAGCACTTTATTTTTACTGATGTACTCCACTTTCCATTTGTATTAAGGGCATATTTATGATTACAACCCACTGTGACCCATTTAAGCAAAACCTTCTAGCATCCTTAATGTTTCTTATTTTATGGTCGAGAAATGTTTTTGCTAAGTAAAGCCATTTCTTTGTTAGACTCCAATAGCCTTTGGCAAGATGTAAAATTCGAACGAATCAAATCAAGTAAATTGTTAGCTATTTAAGTTGAATAAAGACAAGATGAAGGTGTTTTTAAGACTGCAGGCTGTATTTTATATAATCACGCTTGTATAACCCGAAGCGATAGGTAGATATTTAATTTCCTCATTTTTAAAATTAAATTTATACTTAAAAAGAACATAAATTTGATATAACTGATGCAATGAATTTTGTCGATGCCAACCAAGCACGTTTTTACAGACTAATTGCTTCTAAGAATTTAGCTAATTCAAAATCATGTATTATTGTGTATATCTTAATTATTTTTTTCTTCCTTGGTAATAATATTATATGAACAATTTAGTCATATTCGTAAGCACTACACGAATGAGGTGTATTATAATATTATTAACAACGTTTACATCTACTGTCATAGATTAACAAATACCAGTAACCAATTGGAAGCCAATACAATTCAAAAAAAGAATTGCTCTGAACTCTCAAACACAAAGCAGTCGCACACATAAAAGACACATAGCGTCAACTTGTAACAAAACACTCATCTAATACACGTTTTGTGAAACAGCCAATGTAAACTGCACGGTGACATCTTGTCGACGGAGGGACAAAGAAAGCCATTCAATTTTATTAATTTTAGAAAATTAAAAGGTAGTAATTTGGGCCGTTTTGTTTGATGTGCCGCCACATCGCAGCCGCACCGGGGAGGCACACAAGAGCCTACCAATTACACCCAACAGGGGACTGAATAACGAACAGAAATTATTTTCCTCGGGCTCGCCTTTTGCTTCAAACCTCTACTAATTGCTTACCTACATACATAGGTCTGAAAAACGCCAAGGAAAATGTATGTATACTCTTAATTAATTTCTGTGGCGTAATGGATCTATGATGTCTTATACGAAAAAAAATACTTCGAGTATTTTTATTTCTAAATGATAAAACAAATATGGTCTCACAAAATGTTACAGACTATTCATTCGAATATGTTTAAAGGTTCCTCATTTTATTCGTATAAAGTCCTTTGACGTAGCTCCATGAAGCGGAAACTTTTTTTATGCTAGAACCATGAGCAGAAAACCTTCTGCAGAGGCTCGTGTGTTAAGGAACATGTGTAGTTGTTTTCAGGTGAAATTGCTTTGATTCCGGAAGTCTCAGATGCAGGATGGAGAGAATCCCTTTGATCATAAACTAGTTTTACATTAGTCCATAAAGTAGAGCTACCATTCCAAATAAAATCGATTATCAAATGCTAGTTTTGGGTTTTGATGACCTCTATAGGTAATGATTCAAAATTAGACCGAAAAAAATTATGTTAATTATAATTATGGCAAAGACCAGACGGTATATCGTTGATGTCTTACTAGATGGGTAGGCCTTCGGCCGCCACTTGCGTCGACTCCTTGGAGCCTTCTCATCTTCCGAACACGATGGACTGCGTGAGCGCTGCTGCGTGGAGATTCTCAAACGGCGCAAATATTATACCAATTTAAATAGTAATTATACATTTGAGCCGTTTAGCGTCGAAACGCTGTCCACGCGGTCCAAGCGTGCGCGCTCTATTCAAATAAATAGCAAAGTACGTTACTCCCCATCAATCTCTACTGGAACCGTGCTCAGAAGCCTGGAGGCATTACCATGTTGAAAGGCGATACCAATTGTTTAAGCGAGGTGAAGGCCAGTCCTATGGTCACGGGAGCGTAATATTCCGATGCCTATAGTTGCAGTCTCTCCATTTTTATTTTTATTTTTGTAAATATATTATAATTACTATAGGTTTGTATATATTTTGTATATAATTGTATATGAAATTAACATATAATATGCGTTGGAAAAGGAAAGAGTCTACATATATTAAGGCTTTTAAAAATCTCAAAAAGATCGCCCTAGCAGGAGCAGGTCGAGGGCAGAAGCACGTTATGTTTCCTTGCACCTCTCTATATAAAATATATAAACCAAAGTCGCTTCCCACTATATCTACGTTTAGATTTTCTAAATTACGATAAAAACTTGTATACAGTTTTTACTGTCATTTGGATATTTGTATATGGAAAGTTTGTATGCACAATATATTAACCAAACAAGAACGAGACATACAATTTCCCACGAGAGCAGACGGTAGAGGTCTCTAGTAGATAGTATAAGCAAATGCATATAATGATGAAGAGGCACAACGACACAAGCGGAAATAATAGATTGCACATACGGTGCACATTTAAATTCTGCTTCGAAATAAAGTCAAACTTTATGTCTGATCAATATCCGGCCCCCCCCCCCCCATGCTTGCTGTTATTGGCAGTTATCGTGAATTTTCATCGTACGTACACACATATGTAAACATGAATGAGTTTTTCGAACAGCTTCATTTTTCGCTTCGTTTTTGAATAAACAATTTGTAGGATAGCCGACCCGTTTTTTATGTAAAATAACTCTATTAGGTATTCGTATTCATGTATTGAATCATAAAATCAGAAAAGATTCAATTCTGCTTCACTAAAATACTATTATAACATTAAATGATAAATAAAAAATATAAAAAAAAATAAGTAGGTGGTATAACTTATATTTGTAATTCGTAAAATTTTCCAAAATTAAATTTCTAAATGGATAGAAAGAGCTATAAATTCAGGATTACATACAACATACAGCGTCTTGCCACGATCTTAACATACCTACATATTTCACTTCTTCTGACAAATAAAGCCAGTTACGAAAGAGACTTGTATAACAAGCACCTATTTTTCAAATTAAAACAAACATTTTAAAATGTTTATACACTTGGATACATTATTATATTATTACAAAAGATAGACAAAATAAGAGGAGGCACTCAACCTATACGTACTTGCACCAGGTATACCGAGTGACAGCTGCTTCTGAATGTCAGCAGACATTACTGAAGTAGCTAAGAATAGAGCGAGGTGTTCCGAGCTCATTACTCATAAAACATTTAATATGGAAACCATTTTGAGAAGTTAATATGAGATTCCTATGGTATACTACGTATAACATAACATAAACTCATGCCTATATCCCCGAAGGGGTAGGCAGAGGTACTGGCACCCACATTTCGCCAGTTTATGTTTAGCACCCAATGTAATAGGTGGCGAGCCTATTGTCATTAACCGAGCACTTATAAACCTGCGATAAATACATACATAACTTCGAAAAGCATCAGAAAGTCATTGGTGTGTGCCATGGTAAAACCTGGAATCGAACGTGAGACCAGAAGAGAGCAGTTCATTACACATACCACTAGGCTACCGCGGTTTTTACGTATAAAACGATGAAAATAAATAAACGTACTGAAAATTGAAACCTATTATGGCTATGGGAATTAATGCGATTATGATAATGTATTGATGCGACCACATTTCGTGGTGACCTGCGTCAGAAACAAAATGTCGTTCATGCCGCCTGTACTGGGCTAATAGAAAGTGAATATACAAATAATGCTTGCTCGACTATCACTGTCAATAATGCTGAATATCGTACGAAGTAGAGAAGAATGGGTACTGAAATGGATACTGTAATCCAAAGCGCAAGGTTTAGAAGCAACCAAGATAATTGCTCAGATAATGAGGATGATAAAAATATAAGAATACTAGCTGACCCGCGCAACTTCGTCTGCGTCACCCCGTTTTTGCAACATTTTTCATTCCTGCTTCGCACCTGTTGGTCGTAGCATGATGTTATATACATAGAAACCTTCCTCTTTAACCATTCTATCTATTAAAAAACCACATCAAAATCCATTGCGTAGTTTTAAAGATTTAAGTATACAAAGGGATATAGGGACAGAAAATGCGACTTTGTTTTATACTATGTAGTGATTTTCCTGACGAACATTTGAACTTCCCGATATACCTGCCAGTATAACGCACCCGCCTTTTAACCATCGGTGCATCTACTTATTAACTACAATACCCTTAGCACGAAATACTATCGAATTCGTAATGTAAAGGTATCGACAGAACGCAGCATGGCGATTGGCGGGCTACACACGCACACAGGTTCACAAGAGGCAGACTGCCAATCACAATGCTCCGTTCTCTCGAAACCTTTACATAACGAATTTGATAGGAGTTCATGCTAGTGCTACCGTTCTCTGGAAACCTTTACATTACGAATTCGATAGAAGTTCATGCTAGTGCTACAGGGCCTTTCTTTTGTAGTTGAGGGCAGACAATCGAGAAAAGCGGATCGTGGACTCCACATTGCCAGTTTAAATACTACTAGCATAACTGTTGTGTTGATAATGAGACGAAGAAATTTTACAATTAGGTAAATAATTACCTTAATCGTTGATAATTTTTTTTAAACACAATTTGTTATAAAAAAGTTATAACGTGTACTTCCATTCGGAAATAACAAAGTTTATTTACTTTTAATAGGCCGTTGTGAGTGAAAATATGTAAATAAAGAAAGTTGTCGTTGAAGATTCGGGTATGACAAAGTTGGAAGGCAAGGAGGCGACGAGGCGAACGTCTGGCACAAGTTATCAACCAAGTTTTATTGTGATTTTATTCACACGAATGAGGAGCTATAGGAAGTCCGTGTTTAACACCAACTAAGTAGCCGAGTTACAGTGACTTGTTTGTTTCTTTCGTATTTAATATGAATACGTTTAATATATTGTAAATTGTATTTCATCATCCAAGGATACCTAATATAAAATACCCCATGTATTTCGAATATTAAATAAATAATTTTAAATGAAATTAAATGTGGCCACAGTTTGAAAGAATGTATAAAAATTGCCCGTGCTCTTATAGCTAATATTATTTTATTCAGACTCATACGAAAACCTGTCGAATCATAGGTAATGGAAACAAAACAGTACACTGGATATAACTTTTAGTAGAGGCCCAGGTTAAGAAAATATTTGTGCAGGATATATTCGCCGACAGTTGGTGGATAATGAGATTTTGCGCTTATGGTTCACATAAAACTCACCATAAAACTGAGTTTTTATCATAGAATTCAAGAGCTAGAATAGAAATGAAATGATCCCGTCAACCGAATTACCTGGAACTGGGGTCCTATCAAGTCTTAAAGGTAATATTATTTCAATCTAATTTTATTTCCGTAGTGTAATTCTGACTAGGACCGTTGGCGTTCAGCGATATTTGTATACCGTATCTTGTAAGGAAGCAAGAGATACTGAGGAAAATGGGTCACATTTTAACTATATAATACTAGTATGATTAGCGGAACCCGGGTAATTAATAAAGCGGTCATATGGTAAATATCAGGGCTTTATTTCAATTTGACTCCACCCCGCCTGATGGTATGCTGAAGGCAAAGTCTCAGGAAATAGAGCTAGTGCAACCGGAACGTCAAGTAAATCAAAAGGTTAATTATTGTGTTTACCATATGATCGCGTTAATACCTGGGTTTCGCTAACCATGTATCATGAAACGCGAAAGTTTAAAAGTAAGTATAAAACTAGTATTCTGAGTATCCTAACGGACGATGACGTTCCGAATCACACTATGGAAGTTAAGTGAGATAGAAACTTATTACACTTAAGAAATTGTTATATACCACCTCCACCGGAGTTGGATAGATTGGTAATATCGGACTCGAACCGACTAAAACGCACGCCGTATAGGTAACATATCCCTCGCACCCCAGCCGTCCCTGGGTCACAGCGGGACGGCCCCCTTCGAGTATAGGGACCACGGTGTCCCCATTAACCCCCGGATATGAAGTCGTAAGAAATTGTGATAGTGCAGCTAGACTCATAATAATAGAAAGAATATTAGCAATCGAAATCAGTGTTGCGAGTAACATCGATAGTATTCGAACCCAGAACCTCTTGATAAACCTTACTACTAAACTACCGGTATTTGAAACACACTCAATACGATATGCTTCAACAAATAATAGCCAAATAGTCGCTAGCATACTACTAGTAAACCGTTACTCTACAGTTTGATGTTATTAGTTATAGGAGTGTAGATAAAGCCGTCTACGGGGTTGAGACGCGAAATTAGAGTAAGAAGTGGGTCAAAGTCGAGTCGGGGTCGACGGCCCACGGCGGTGTCGAGCGTCTAATAATTACGTAACGAGGACATCGTGACGTGCGACACAATAACCTGTCTGCATATTGCATAGAGTTGTAAATGCGTTGTATATTACCTGTCATATGTTATATTTAATTTTAGACAGCCTCCGTGGCGTGGCGGTAGTGTACACGACTGCTACTACGCACGCGGCGCGGGTTCGATCCCCGCTCAGTGCAAAAAGTTGTATGCATGAATATGGCTGTTTGCACTGATCTGGTCGTGACTCGGAGAGCACGTTAAGCTATCGGTCCCGGTTGCATAAAAACATCTATCTATGTCCTCAAAAGTCCAAACAGTCTAAGTTGGAACTTCGATATCGCCATTGGTCATTGGACCATTGCTTGTGGAGGTCATATGGCAGTCGCTTCACGGAAAATATCGAAGTTCAGCCGCATCACAGTTATACTGGAAAGCGGACCCCAACTGAGATGGGCAAAGGTTCGGAGAATGATATTATATTTAATTTATTTTAAATTTATGCGTGCACCATAGGTGTACAAGATGTAGAATTAGGAAAAGGGAGTAGTCTTGAAGAAATTTTGTCCAATAGATCGGCGGGAGGATATCGTAAAATAGGTCAATAGTGTACATGATTTTTTCAAAAAATTAGGACATAGATATGTTATCACATATTTCAAATGTGGTTACCTAAGGTCACTGGCAACAGCTAGTTGAATTATATTGCTTAATTCTTAAAGATTGTCGTATACTTTATAGTATGATATAGCATCAGAGTAATATCTTAGATTTGTATTCCATTATAATGACTACTTCACAATACTTCACAAGTATATATCACATATAATACGAGTACAACCGAACAGGTCAAATCAATTTTAGATCGGAAAAAGTGAAAGCTTCGACGGGATTCAAACCCGCGACCTTTCCCTTACAGGGGAAGGTCGCGGGGGGGGGACCTTTCCCTTTAATACAAGAAGCAGTCCTAGTTCCTGAAAGACCGCAAAGAATACGGCGGCAAGGACAGTAAATAGTACTATCTACTGTTAATTCTTAAATATTTTAAATTCTTAGAAACTCAAGTTCACACTTACATGGCACTGGACTGAATGAGACAGCATTTCATCAAAGTTTCAACTGCAAATCCATTCTTCTTCTCCACCAACTCGATGAACCCTGAGGAAGATGTTAAATGAAATCAATTGTTATCAAATTCTCTGATCGTCTGATCCTCTTCAAGGCGTTAATTGGTAGTGCTTGTGCGGCTAAGTACGTAATTAATTACCTTGCGATTTACACCGCATAGCAGGGAATCGGGTCAAAAATATTTTATTTAGCTGCTACATTTTCGGTTAGGATTTCATTTTCGGCATACCATATTTTTTGTACAAAGTGCCCGATTGGTGACAATAGGCTCGCCCCCTATTACGTGGGACCGAAAATCATAGTTGGCGACATGTGGGTGTTTAATACACCTCTGCCTACCCCTTCGGGGATTACGGGCGTGAGCATATGTATGTTTTTATGTATCAAATTAATGGTACAAATCATCATTACATTTAAAACATCAAACGCAGCTGAGTTGACACGCCGTGAGTGTTTCATTTGGTTAATTCAATTTGAGTAGGGCGCATTACCGCCCTCGGATTATTTGACTCGTGTGTACGTAGGACAACAGTGCACACCATCTGAATAATTGATGTGCGGATGTAGGTACGTGTTCACGCCGCACCTATTTATGGCTATTAAATCAATGGCTACTTCCATACGGCACCAGATTCCATTTATATTTTCGGGCGTGCGCAATAAAATCAATACTGTGAACTTTCCAAGAGTACAGTGACCTAGTCATGCGCTCACTCTAAATAAGGCCACACAGTGCATAAAACATGGGTGACGTAAAAGAATACACAACTGTATTGTGTTCAACATAGTCCAATTAGAGCCATTAAATGTTTGTGTTCGTCAAAAGCGTTCACGCGTGTCTCATTTGAATATCAGAGGTACACAAGTAAATAAGTCCCTTGTTACGGTTGTAATTATTCTGAAGTCCTCGTCTTACAAGGTTTTGTTTAAAGTGCCTTACACATCTACATTATTGTAAAAGGTAAGTGTGAAATCCTAAGCTAACAGGGAACTAAAGGTATTGGGTTTAAGGTTTAACCATCACAGGTATTCAGGGTCCTATATTATTTTGTAAGTTTACGTGGCAGGCTCTACTACACAACCAACTTAAATTTGAGTTTCAATACGGGTTTTTGATCAGTAAATTAGACTATAAACAAAAGTGATATGAAATAATACATGACTAAAATATTCAGTACTAACTCTGTAGGTCCTGAATAACATACGAGTAAATATATATGCTCACGCTCGTTAATCACCGAAAGGTAGGCTGAAGTGTATTTTTTATCTTATACCACTGCATGATGCCCAGGCTATTTTCACAATGGCAATAAAAACAAGACATATTTTGAAGCTAATTCTAATCTTCATTCAATTTAATTCTCTTTGTCATTCTAGTTCTATCAAGTATTCCTCTCGCACTTTCATTCAACCCTTCAATCTTTGAGGGGATGGGTATCTATGTATTCTACCCAGCTAACTAAAACTATTTTTATTTATTTATTTCAAAATACATTAAGGCTCAGTACTTAACTAAAATTTTCTTATAATTAGGTTAAATGAAGTAGTACATTTTTATTCTAAAAATGTTTTTACCCGATTCCTTGCTATACGTTGTCAATCGCAAGGAACCTAATTACGTGCTTAGCCGTACAAACACTACCAGTTAACCTCTTGCAGAGTATCAGATGACTGACATATCATACGTCATAGCCGTAGGAATGTTACTAAACAAAACCTTAATAGTGCAAGCAACGCTTTAAACATTTTTACCATTGAAATGGATGTACACGCCCAAATTTCCCATAATAGAATATAGTATGGCACATTAACGTATTCTGAATACACCACAGCTAAAGCCTACCACTTGAAAAGCGATAAAAATCCATTTTGAATGCGCATATTTTCCTGCAAGCCGGCGTCCCACGCGGGCCCGAGACAAAGGCCTGTGAAATTACAGTCTTGCTTTTAAATGCGAGAATGAATCGCAATGTCTCATCCCCTCAAAGCTTTACGAGCTCATTGTGAAAAACTGCGCTATGTCTCACTCATTTTTGAATATACAGGAGCTTTGTAACTGTATCTAGTCTATTTAAAAGGAATGAATAATGATACTAAATAATTATCTACAGTATTCGACATGACCAACCGTTCGGAATCTGTGGCGTGGCGGTGGTGCACGCGACTGCTACGAACGGGTGCGGGTTCGATCCCCACTCAGTGCAAAAACTTGTATGCATGAATATTACTGTTTGCACTGGCCTGATCGTGCCTCGGAGAGCACTTTAAGCCGTTAATGCGGTTGCCATACAAACAGCTATCGTTACGAGTAGTTGAAGCCCTCAAAAGTCTAATCAGTCTAACTTGAAACTTCGATATCGCCATTGGTCATTGGACTATTGTGGAGGTTAGATGGCAGTCGTTTCACGCATAATATCGAAGTTCAGCCGCATCACAGTTAGACTGGAAAGCCGACCCCAACGGTGTGGGGAAAAGGTTCAGAGAATGGTGAGTATTCGATATGACCCCAGTAAGTACATGAATACTGAAGGAATAAACATACAATAACAACTTATTCGTTTGAAATATATAGCTCTGAAGTAAAGTTAAGCATTAAATCTCACAAGAAAACAACTCGACAAAGTCGCGTATAGGATAGCGCCAGTGTCCCAAGAGCAAAATTAAACCTAATCGTAACTGAATGTACACGCTGCGCGCTACAGAGTGTAAGTAACGTAGCGTGATCAGAATACTAGACGTTCTTGATTGTAAATGAAAGAACGGTTGAAAAAAAGAAACAAAATACATTTAAAAAATCCATTTAGGCGTGTCAACCCACGGTTTAGCACTGAACGGACCGACCACTGTGAGAATTAAAAATGTAGCAGCTTTTGCTTTGAATGTCGGCATCTTTTCATATGTAGGATGCCTCAAGACAAAACCAGCGGGAATTACACTCTTGTTCCTCAAATACGAGCACGGAGCGCAATATCTTTCCCTTTGAAAGCAAGGGAAACTCATAAACATACGTTTGCGTTTTTCTTTTAACATTCTGCGCGAGAAAATTTTTCACAACGTTATAATTATTGCGAATAGTGCTCCGAGAACTGAAGGCATATAGTAGTTTAATTAAAATCTTAAATGAAATTTATTTCAAAAGAGATTTTTCTCTTGAATCAAATATTAAACAAGCAATTTAGTCATTATTTCTTTGTCCCTTTTATTGATTCAGATACGTCCTTTATTAGTTTGTTTTATTATAGGTATCAGGTAGCAAATGACACTGGCAATCGCCCTCCTTGAAAAGAAACTTGGCAAGGCCATTTTCATTTCTCATTTGTTCGGTGACCGTGGCGTGGAGACAGCAAGCAATGGAGACAAAGTAGAACAAAATTGCGGGAACGACAACGTCGCTAATGCCACGGGCGGGTCGGGCCTCCTCTATTGTACTTTATGTCGCACAAACAAGATGTTTGATGAAGCCACATTACGGGGAGCGGATCGAATTAGGCCTGTAATTTATCGTATTATAGTAGTAGTCGCATTGAAAAAGCTGCCGAAGTAGGTGAAGCTAAGTCATTCGACTTATCTCTATATAAAAACGAAATTAAAAACTATAAATGGTTGCCTGTAAGAGATTACCACACAGCGATAAGACCACCCATTGTGTCTACCTATAATCTGCAATTCCATTTCTTAATATAATTCCTTGGTGTACAATAAAGACATATATTATTATTATCAATGTCTTGTTGTTATCGCAAAGCAGTCCTTATAATTAATACTACTAAGAAATAAATACATATGCTTTATTTGTCCGTTATATCACACACTACACTACACAATGGATTGACAAATATAAAAAAAATAACTAGAATAAAGTTATTGATAGCAAAAATGTTATTTTCAGGTAGCAATAATTGTCAATTTTCTGTACTATTGTCTACTTGTTTTGCCTCAACTTCCGCCTTCTGTATTCTACGAACGTTATTTGTAAACCTCCTATAAGTATTGTGAGTAATACAAATACATTAACATCCAATCGTAAGTGTTATTAACTGACTTATAAATAAGGAGAAGGTTCTCAATTCGGATGTTTCTATTTCTTTTTTTTTTTTTGTTTTTTATGATTTAATTTCTTTGTAGGAGTTGCAGACAAAAATCACGGAACTGCTATCGCCTAATCTTGCATTATTTATAACAAGTGCATCTTAAAACATCACGCCTGTATCCTTTAAATGGGTACGCAGAAGTGTTTACCATAGATGTTCTAAAAATACCTTGTCTGCCGGTTATCCCATTGTAGTAACTATATAGTCATCATAGACCTTTAAAGTCAAACATTGAAATTGATTCCGTAGATGACGCCATAAAATATTACCATACTGTTTGCCGCAACCAAATAAATATCCTCAAACGAAATCTATTCAGTATTAGCAAGTTTCGTGTCAAATGAAACCGCAAATTGAACAGATAAATCGTAAAATTAGTAAAGTTACCCGCCACAAACTTTGTAGGCAGAAATGAAGTTAAAAGATAATTTCGATATGAAAACTCTTAGTAAAGCTGGTCTCTCGATGGTGACGTAGCAATACCTACTCAAGTTATGGTTGTAACAAAATATTAACTTACCCATACTTTGAGTTACTGCTGATAAGGCATCGGTGATGTTAATGGTCGAAGTTGAACTGCGAACAAGACATTATGTCATATGAAAATGTTTTAAAGTCAATGATTAGTTCTCCTGTAAATTCAAATATAATATTGCACTTAGCTGTATCAAAATCGAAAAGGATAACCAATTATATAAGAGCTATTACCAATTATATAACTGTTAAGTTAATATAAGATAGTTTATGAACGCAAGCAATAGAGATTAACTGCAGGGTTAGCAAGAAAAGGTTTCATATAAAACATACCCCAAATGTATCATGCCTCACATAACCGTAAGCGGATTGTGATTATGGTTCTTGTAACTTCCCACTTACTTATATTTGTTGCTCAGAATTTTCTTTTGGAATTCAAATAAAATAATGTTAGAGGTTTTAGCAATTTTTAATTCGGACAGCACATTATTTTGATTTTTACGGCCATTATTTTCACCTTGGATATACACACAAAATTTTGTTAAGGCTTACATTTTGAGATAAAAAATCGTGCAATATGTAATTTTAATTTGTGTGGCTGTGGTTTTATGTTATTGTTTGTTAGTTATAGTTTAAGGTGACTAGAAGAATTTAATTCGTATAAAAGATGGTGTGGTAAAAAATTAATGCCTGGAACGAGATTTTCATCATCATCATTTTAATGTTGTTCCCGGTTGCATCCAAGGCACATACGCTATGCGTCATTGGAGGCCTTTCCCACCACTCCAAAACGTTGCACCATTTTACAAAATGTAGCACGCTAATGAGTGGTTCCATGCTTTAAGTCATTACTAATTAATACTAATAAAAAAAAGAAGTTTAATTTATTTAATTAGAAAAGCGTTTAATGTTTTAACGCCATATATGATGCTTAGGATCCATAAAACATTTATCAGACCAATTCTGGAATACGCTTTTCAAATCTGGAATCCTTACTTTAATAAGGATATTGAACTCCTGGAGAAGGTACAACGTAGCTTCACCAAAATACCACGTTCATTGAAACAGAAATCCTATGAGGAACGCTTGGAAGTTTTAAAAATTACAACTCTAAAAGCACGCAGAGACAGAGGTGACATGATAGAGACTTTCAAGATCTTAAGTGGACATTACGACATTGAAGACTTTGACAAATTGTTCACACGCAACAATAATAACCACCTTAGAGGCCACCATCTAAGACTATCCACCAGCTTCTCGCATAACAATCCACACAAAAACTTTATAAGTAATAGGGTAGTGAGAGAGTGGAATAAGCTACCACATGATGTTGTGACAGCCCAGAACATAAACCAATTCAAAAATAGATTGGACCAACACCTGAACCAAAAAAAGTAAACACTAGTGGACATAAGCAGGATACGGGCATTATCAGTTGTTTCGACTGCCTGCCTGTTTATATAATAATAATAATAATAATAATAAAATAAGAACCCAATCTTACAGATATCAAATCATTCACACAAAATCTCACTCAACAATTATGTGATACGCAAAAACACATTGCCAAAAAGTTTACTTCCATAAACTCAAGTTTGTGCGGGGATGAAATTTGCCAGACGGCTAAGAGACAAAGTAAGGTGTAATGAGTAAGAAATTATGTTACCTGTTACATTCTCCCCTCTGAGCTGTTACTCTTGTTGCGTTGAACGAACATTTTGCCTTAACTTTTTCGCCTCCTCGATACATCCACATGCTGTAACTTCCTCCGGTCGTGGGACCTATTTAATATACAAAATGTTAATAAACTGATTGATTAAAAGGCGCCAATTTATGCATGGATATTTTGAACACAATTACATTCAAATTTGGAATACATTTATTATGAGTTGATGATCAACACTCAGTCAATTTTGACTGTTATATTCCAAATTCACCACTCTTACACACATACCTATGGCAACGTCAATCAAATGGCAATTTTTACCCTTGTACCCTTCCACAGAGCAGTCAGCGGGTCACGAGCGCTAATAGACATAAACCCTTTGCGTGATCTGTTAAATAATAATGTATTTTATTATACCACCTAAATCTGGCATTTAAATTTCTTTTTCGTTAGTCCCTCGTGTGTATTCGCTTCTTGACAGAATAGTCTATATGGTATTAATGTTCGTGTAATTTAGAGTGTTCTCTCCACGTAGCAGAGTCGTGGTTTTCATATTACTATGCAGATTTATCAAGTGTATATTCCATCTCGATACGTATGGTGGAACCACTGAATATATAACCACAACGTAGTTTAATGTCGTTCGAGGGAGAAGGTGAAATATATACTAGATTGTGAAATGTTATAACAATATGGATCAAGTGATCGTAATAAAAAGATGATAAGTAATGTAACATTAATTATATGGATAAAGTTCACTTTACTATAAGACTCAATATAGAAAAACAAATCAACTTTTTGGGACGATCCCCTGTATTACAATTAGCAACTTTATCTCTAGCAAATCTCAATTTAGAAAAACAAATCAACTTTTTGGGACGATCTTCTGTATTACAATTATCAACTTTATCTCTAGCAAATCTCAATTTAGAAAAACAAATCAACTTTTTGGTACGATCCTCTATATTAAAATTGTCAACTTAATCTCTAGCGAATCTCAATTTAGAAAAACAAACCAGCTTTTTGGGACGATCCTCTGTATTACAACTATCAACTTTATCTCTAGCAAATTATCTCAATTTAGAAAACAAATCAACTTTTTGGTACGATGCTATGTATTACAATTTATTACATATCAACTTTATCTCTAGCAAATCTCAATTTAGAAAAACAAATCAACTTTTTGGGACGATCCCCTGTATTACAATTATCAACTTTATCTCCAGCAAATCTCAATTTAGAAAAACAAATCAACTTTTTGGGATGATCCTCTGTACTACAATTATCAACTTTATCTCTAGCAAATCTCAATTTCGAAAAACAAATCAACTTTTTGGGACGATGTTCAGTATTACAATTATCAAGTTTATCTCTAGCAAAGACGTAACACATAACACGAGTGCATCTTCCTGCAATTTCTCAAAAAGTTGCACTAGTTTCATCGCCGCCTACTCGTCTTATTACTACTCTACACTACTTGTGTTTTGCTAAGTTACACTTTAGTCAGTACAGATAAAGTTCAAAATATCATATGCAGTTTAGTTCTGAAAAGTTGCTTCGCCTTCCTTCTGCTGCAATGTGAGTTGAAACTTAGCGGTACCAATGCCTATATAGTCGCAATACATGATTGCCCTGCCTAACCTATCAGGTTCCCTAAGGAACACTGACTACTACATTCATCAGGAACAACTTTTATATGGTTGGTTGCCTATATTGTGAAAATGAATAATTTTATTCTTTATGAATATGCTTTATCTTGTATCACTTTTTAGCGTAGTTTTAAAACTGTTTGGGACATATTTTGCTATGATATACTGAGTGGTGTTGAGAATACAATAGTAGAGAATTTTGTCTTAGTAGGTAAGTTTGTTTACAATATGATTTTTCTAGTAAAATGTAACATGTAACATATGTAACATAAACTCACGCCTTTATCCCCAAAGGGGTAGGCAGAGGTGCTAGCACCCACATTTCGCCAGTTTATGTTTAGGTCCCAATGTAATAGGTGGCGAGCCTATTGCCATTAACCGGGCACTCATAAACCTGCGATAAATACACACATAACTTCGAAAAGCATCGAGAAGTCATTGGTGTGTGCCATGGTAAAACCTGGGATCGAACCCGAGACCTCGTCTCAGCAGTCCATTATCCATACCACTAGGCTACCGTGGGCTTTTTTTTAATACCTACTAATATTTTTAGTATCATTACTAATATTTATAATCGCTACAGATACCATAAATAAGATGGATAGAATAATTCAAGATATTTATTCAAACAATTATTATATTTATACTGCCATGAATACATTCTCATACCATGCAACTAACTACGATAAAACTTTGGTACACTGCCGTGTGCAGGAAATTTGACTTGCTAAAAATGTATAAAATGAACTAAAATAGAAACCTGAACCGAACAAAGTTTCAATTCCGATGCTCGTTTAGAACAATTTCATTCCTTAAAGTAATTGCGTTCCAGTTGAACTAAACTAATTCGAGTCTCGGGGTTTACTATTCATTGAGCAATACGTGATAATTCAGTTTATCAGCTTTTGAAGATATGATTTTATTATAATAGTATTGTTTCTTACAAGTGAATATAATAGAAGCATGTTAAAAAGTGGGGAAACCTCAAGTTGAAAGGTGTAGTGTCAACTCTTCGCACGTGTTTATGAATACCTTAAGAAATTGCATAAGATACTTACATTTTGGCACAAAATAGAGAATAGACCTCACTTAAACAAGATTGGGTTGACGAGCTTCATAGAAATCAAACATTCGTATATTTTAATTGTATGCAGAATGTCTATAATTAATTAGATTTAAAAGTACAATGTAATTTCTTATCTTTTTGAATATGATAATATTAAATTTCGTATTTGATTTTCGACACTTCTTTTTGACAAAACTGATCAAGGTGGTTGATATGAGAATGAACGTGTTTGTAATATCTGACCGGACGACTGAAAGTGACGCTCAACTTTGACCTATTATACGATTGAAAGGTACCTACTAGGTTTATAAATTCTTATTTCATGATACCCTCATCATATGTCACAGAGCTTTCCTTTTTTATCGTTAGCTTCAAGTGACATATTGATATGATTGACGGCATATAGCCTGGGACAAACGCAAAATAAAAGTTGTTATGTATCTGGGAATAAGTATTAAGGTATTTCATTTTCACCTTCAAATGACAGTAGCTGTTTGATAAGAAATAGGCGGGTACGCATACCATTGCTGTGCGTTTTTACGTAACATATACTAAATTCGACAAGATGAACCTTATTGTAAGAAGTAAAAGTTTTTTAGAATACACTGACATACGTCTTAATTTTTAGTAAGCTTGTTCGATTCAAAGTATGAAACGGACTATTTTGGACGGTTTTAAGGTGTATTTTCGTTTTGTATTATGTTTGCTTTAAGCTAATTTGGTATTAAATGTAGTATATTAATATGACCAATCAAAACAATTGTTTACTAGTAATGTGTGCAACGTCTTATTAACGACTGTATGTGTGACTTTGGCGACATCGGTTCAGCTACTGAACCTGTCATGTCACATTTCTAATAGATTCTTTTTGTTCTGTAATTGACACTGACTCACTGATCTTGACACAAGATCTATTATCAACAAATACAATAATACTGAAGTAATAAAGTCACTGTCCATGAAACTATTTTCATAGTTAAAATCCTAACCTAAAATGTATTAAAATCAAGTAATAAAAGCATTTATTAAAATTAATTACCTAACCTTTTTCACCGATATACGTAAAGGATAATCTTCACAAGCGGCTTTCATTTCACTCAACCATTTCAATTGCAATTAAATTTGGGGCAAATTGAATCGAAGCGGATCGGGCGCGGCAACCAAGTGTTCGACAAATAGTCTGTTCCAATTTATTTCCATTGCACATAATGAGATACGTTTCCCAACGAATACGGTTCGTATAAAACGCTCTTTAATTTTCATGTTGTTACGTAATACGATCGTAGAGGACACTTTACTATAACTTTTATATAAACAGATACACAATTTACACAGCAGAATTAATTGCATGCACGCGATTTTTTCCCGCTTTTTTACTACCTTCAATTGTTTTTTTTTTCATTGTGTATTTTAAATAATGGAACGAAAAAGTTTGATGTATCGATAACAAATGATCGAATGGATGGACGAGCAATTTTTTAAAGGCAACTGAATAAAATAATCAGCCAAAGACCTTAGGTACCGACCGCAGATAAAAATGTCAGATTGCCCAACGATGTTTCAAACATCGTCCGAGGCAATCTTTTTCATCACCGCCGTCGACTAGTCGCTATTGTTGCTCGCGATATTCTGTTTTCTTTGTGTTTGTGTTTAGTTGTTTGTTTGATATAGTTATATATTCTAATAAAAAATGACATAAAATATAATTACTCACCGAACTGATCCACTGCATTTTGGTGTACGTTGAAACTCTCTTCACTCAATGAGCTTCGTCGAAATCTGGAGAAAATAATAATGAATATAAAATAAATGACATCATGAATATCAAGTGACTGATTTGAAAAGGTTGTAAAAAGTTTTATTCATTTGCACAAAGGGACTTAATGCCAAAGTCTTTATCTACCAATCTTTTGCGGGGTGATCCAGAGATAAGTTTAAGTAGATGGTCTAAAGATAAGTAATTGTTATTATTATTATTACACAAATTTGGGTTCATCCAACAGGTGCTTCAGTAAAAGTCAAAACTAAATAAACTAAGAAAGGAAAAAGTAGAAAGACGGACACTGTGTTTTAATTGTAAGCTTTGAATGGAGTTGGCACTTGGATGAAAGTAGAGTTGCACAAATAACCTCTACACAGATTAAACCAGTAAAGCGATGGGTTACAATTCGTGTAATGGCGGAGTAAGAATGTCACCCACCATCTCATCCGAAAAATGCCCAGATGATATTAGTGCTAGAGAAGGAAAACTCTGCCAAAGCCTCACAACATAATTGATATGAAAATAACAATTACACATATTATTACTATTACTAACCGTATAATTTAAGAGCAAAACCATATTTAATGTAATAGTAGGATAGAGCAAACTGACATTTAATGTTAAGATGACTGTGTATAATACCTATGTTCCACAAAATAATACATAAATAAATACTACACACTCCATTCCAAATACGAAGAAAATCATAATTATTCCTTTACCTCATAAATTGTACTATCATATCCATTTTCCGCCTTTCTTAACAAGATTAAATAACAAATTACGTTCACCGCTGAAACAAAACTGACATGCTTTTACCTCTACATGAGTATCTGATTACAAATACTCGTACAAGCAAACAAGCACCAGGAAGAAGGATATACACTCAACTCCATTACTCTACATACATGTATTAAGAAATTGAAGAGTCGTCCCTTTTGAACACAATACGTTGCTACCTCGTCAGACAATACAGGTACTTTGACAGCTCTCACATCACACTTGAGGCCGCGCTCGGTGACTTAGTGTGTCTCATAAAAAGACATTGTTATCCTGAGTACTTTTGAAATTCTGGACACCCTTTTAGATCAGGAGTCCTACCACCACCTCTTATAAGTAATAATAATTCAATGTTACTTTACTTTCATAGTGTGATTCAGACTCAGACCGTTGTCGTCCATTAGGTAGCAAACAAGCACGCAGCCCACCTGATGGAAAGTGGTTACGTGGTCTATGGACGTTTGCAACACCAGAGGCGTCACGTTCGTACTGCCGACCATATCGAGGGGAGGGGGAAGGGGAAGGGTGAGGGAATAAGGTTGAGATAGTCTCTGTGCTGTCGGTGCAGAAGACAAAGAAGGGTTTCTCAGTCTTATATTATTATGTGTTGTTATGTTGTTACACAAGTGTACATTCTAACAAATTAAAGAAATACATATATATCCTCTACAGTAAGAGATATTATAACTTCGTAACCCATCGACATTCGGACCATCAATATCCATATATTGATGGTCCGAATGTCACTTTGAAAGTAGAGTAATATTGAAACGATATTTCTTTTAAGCGATTGTGGCAGGGCCACAGTACACGTTGAGGTGTAAAAATTTACCACACTTTGTTGAGAAATATACAATTAATTCTCTATTTCATATGGGTTCAATCAAATACAATAGACCGAGTACATAAGGTTGGGTAGCATGAATATAGCAACGACAACGACAACGCATTTCAAAATTACCTTGTCATTCGTCTGAGTGTAATCATTATTGGTTATTAAACATTAATATTGTGTTGACGTATACAATAGCTCAATCAATAAATAACAAAAGTTCAAGTATCTATAACCATAGAGTAGCACGGACCTTAATGGCAACCTTGTGATCTAACTAAGCAGGTAGGACATGACGGTATCACCCGTCCTAATTGAGCAATCCAACTGGGGAAGTGCCTCTGCTCTCACAGAATCTCGCGGATAATAACAATCTTGTGTTGTATTTCCGATGGTGAGTAAGATAGCCAGAACTCACTGGAGAGGTTTTGTTTCTCGGTCTTCAGAGAAACCCTGCTTTGTATTCTGCACTGAGAGCACAGAAATTCTCTTAACCTCTCCCGTGTCCCCTCTCCTCTACATAGGAAGCAGCACGGGTGTAAAAATGCCAACCATTATGTGAGGTAGCGGAAACAGAGTGCAATAGTGCGCTCAGTGTACCTACATATACTTATGAATATATTTAGCTTGTCTGGATGTTTTTCATACATAAATCCTTATTTTACAACACATATTACATGCTAGATAGATATAGTAGTAGATAGAGATAGTTATTCATGAAACATATAATGGCATATAAACATACTATGCTAACTATGCTGTACCTGGGCTCTAAAGAACATGTTTGCAAGGTTATATTTCATCAATAATGACACACAAATTAGTCCTATACCAATATCCAAATAATTAATAGGTACTGAAGACAAACGTACATAAACAATTTATCATACAAACCGTGTATTAATGATAATAGGTGGTTGACACCATTACTTGTTAAGTGGCACTTGTACAACATGTATAATTAACAAGTCAACATTATCACCTCGCTGATTTACGTCTTTGGGTAACAACACGCATCCTTTATCACTATTTGAATTACTAACATCCGAACATGCTCGCAACGGTAGCTTCCTAAACTATAACCATAATCTACCAATGTGCTAAATTTACGTTTAGGCAATATTATATGCCCAATCTACATAGTTCTTTTCATTAACGCCATCTCTGTGCGTTACTTTAAAAATTTAGACTTAAGCTGTCAAAGGATTATAGATTTAAAGTGTCTAGGAACTTATAGAGCCAGTGGGCATTTTTTAAGGTCGCTAAAGGTCACGACCTTAAAAAATGTTAACTATATTCAATATAGCCTATACACATATTTACAAATGAATACACGAATTCTGGGTATTAAACACTCGCCAAAGCAACTGATTGATCCATCGTGAAATATGAGCGTTTCGTGGAACTGTCTCGATCAAATTAAGATGAGTATTTCCCGAAACACATACTATCAAATTTATCGAATATATACCAATTTTCGGTGCTGATTGGCAATACAATCAGATAATTTCTAAGCCTATATGCTATAATTTGAAACTAAACTAGTCAGTGAAATCCATTCAATCATTTTAGTTATTTTAGCTACGGTGCCAAAACGATGACAAACGATGACGATGGGATTAGTCCACCAATTGAAGGTCGCGCAGCGGGCTATGGAACGAGCTATATTTGGTGTCTCTTTGAAGGATAAAATTCGGAATGAGGTCATCCGACAAAGAACTAAAGTTACCGACATAGCTCGCAGAATAACCATGGTAAAGTGGCAGTGGGCTGACCACATCTGCCGAAGGACCGAAATGCCGCTGGAGCAAACGAGTCCTTGAATGGAGACCGCGAGAAAGCATGCAAACGGAAAGTGGGAGCCCCTTATCCAGATGGACTGAGGACCTAAAAAAGGTGGCTGGGACAGACTGGATGTGGAGGGCGGCAAATTGGAAGCTGTGGCGCCTACTAGGAGAGGACTGCAATACACTAATGATTGATCAATTTATAATATTAGTTGGATTACATTTCCATTTCCATTAAATAATCCGTGTGGTGACGTAGAAATAATGTCACCACTCTATATCATCCGAAAGGTGACATGGAAAGATACGCAGACCATGTCAGTTTGAGAGAGTCGGTACAGAGTTTTATTTCGACAATTCTCGTCGAAATAAAACTCTGTACCGACCCGTCTGGCCATCGTGGATACAGTAAGCTAAGCCTCACAAAATTGCGAGAGATCTATATCCTGCAGTGGACGGCTATAGGATAATTGATTGAAATTGATTGATATATATTTAGAAGTAGAGGACTTAGATACATACACAGATTATTACATAAGTTGTTATCAACGGTCCTACTAGATTCAACGATTGCCGATTTCATCTCAATCTTTTGAACAGAAATAGATGTTACGTTCTTGAAAAATAGAGTTATCGCTACTAGTGATAGACCACCCATTGTTCGTACAATTATTTACGTGTACCTATAATGATTTCTCTTTACTGTAATTTATTTTTGGTTTACAATTAAGAGTTATCTACCTATCTATCTATCTAAAACATAAGGTAAGTTTAACCATACGATCTCATATTATTGTTATAAGGCAAGGCTGTTAGGCTAGCCGGCTGTTAAATGTATCGACAGTTTTGATTGATGATGCATATGGGTATACTGGTGGGTAGCGTCGGAAAATGTATTGGTATCGACATACCAATTTATCACACACTGATCATTCACGATTTCAATTCGACGTTATGCAAAATAGGCTCCATTGTATTTGCTGTGTCATTCATAGTAGACGATTATACAAATGGTGCCTCCAGTTGTTTTAACATATTAGCATCAGATTAAGACTAATACACAGATAATATTTTTGTAAAGTAATTGTATTGTGCTCGTGATTTTAAACACAATTTTTCTTAGAATTTTTGTCTGTTTATCCGATCTGGACGCAAATATCAGTAAACTGATTTTACCCAATGTTTATGAACCAATGTTTATGAGTGAAATTTTTTAATTGGCCGTCTCTTATCTTTAATATTACCTACTACCTACCTACTACCTACCTACTACCTACCTACTACCTACCTACTACCTACCTACTACCTACCTACTACCTACCTACTACCTACCTACTACCTACCTACTACCTACCTACTACCTACCTACTACCTACCTACTACCTACCTACTACCTACCTACTACCTACCTACTACCTACCTACTACCTACCTACTACCTACCTACTACCTACCTACTACCTACCTACTACCTACCTACTACCTACCTACTACCTACCTACTACCTACCTACTACCTACCTACTACCTACCTACTACCTACCTACTACCTACCTACTACCTACCTACTACCTACCTACTACCTACCTACTACCTACCTACTACCTACCTACTACCTACCTACTACCTACCTACTACCTACCTACTACCTACCTACTACCTACCTACTACCTACCTACTACCTACCTACTACCTACCTACTACCTACCTACTACCTACCTACTACCTACCTACTACCTACCTACTACCTACCTACTACCTACCTACTACCTACCTACTACCTACCTACTACCTACCTACTACCTACCTACTACCTACCTACTACCTACCTACTACCTACCTACTACCTACCTACTACCTACCTACTACCTACCTACTACCTACCTACTACCTACCTACTACCTACCTACTACCTACCTACTACCTACCTACTACCTACCTACTACCTACCTACTACCTACTATTAAATAAAAAAATAAATAAATCCGTTATGGACACAAATACAAGTAAACTGATTTTAAGACTGTTTTTTGTTAATTTGAAACAGTCTTAATCACACTCAAAATCTTCCATTTGCTTAATCGCAATATGTTGAGTAGATCCGTTCATATTAAATAAGTAATCGCTGCGAGTATCAGCTAGTTTACCAATAAACTAAATACTGATAAATATTCTAGGACGCTCCAAAATTTGTATTTTCAAAATATCGTCAATATTTATTTTTCCTCAGGTTGGCCGTCCACATTATTGAGCAATAATATTCATTTTAATAACATAATTAAGGTTGCGTTACAGTTAACTGACTGCTGATTGAGTTAAATTTAAACCAGTTAAGTGTGCATTGGATGGAACAGTGTATAGACCATAAAATTTGCAAAATAATATATACTTATGATTATTACTCCGCTCCCTTGTATGATAGCGTGATGATGTATGTTAGATATGTTGTTACGCCTAGATATTGTAGCCTTTTAGAGGTGAAAGAATTGTTTAAATCGGCCCAGTACTTTTTGAGCCTATTCATTACAAACATACAAACATACAAAAATAGGTACAAATCTTTCCTCTTTATAATATTAGTATAGATATAATACATTAATGTACGTAACAAAATATTAAGTAACGAAAATTAGATAAATTATACAGTGTAATCACATTATAATTTCAACTAAAGCGCTTGGTTTAAGTGTTCACGTGCTCTAGTTGTTTAATTAATTTTCGTAGTTATTTAAGTAATTTTTGATAGATCGATCATAAGATTTAAAAATCATTTAATTAGATACCCGGCCGCTAGTGAACAAGTAAAAATATTTTATAAACTCTAATTGACGGAAATGAACGATTAAAACTTACGTCATTCATGACAAAATGATTAATAAAACAAATATTCAACATTTTCACAGCAATCGCTCCTGAATGTGGCGAATAAAGTTATTTAACAATATTGTCGAGAAGTAAATAGAAATAAAACTTAAATTATTTCGTTGTCTTTCGACACAATTTATTGTAATTCACTACGAGTTCGATTAGTTAAGTGCAGGAAATGAATGGGAGAGACTTAGGTAAGTTGTCCGTAACTTGTAAGCTTGCAATCCACTTCCACTTATTAGCGATTGATTTTATATCTGACATACAAAAGCTAACTTAGATAAGTTTGTACATTATTCTCTGCAATAAAAGCTATTATCATAGCTTGAACTGATTAATGACATCTGAAAATATTTTCTAGGATTTTACAGTTTAAGTTGCAGTAGTAAACGTATTACGTGATATTGAGATCTTACGATTTCTTAGTCAGTTTCTTTGGACGAACAAAGAAGTTCTATTTTTGAAGAGCAACTACAAATAGAATCCTGTTACGGACTAAGAATTCCCTGTAACCGCACATGTATTTGCTGTATTTTATAAACCACAATATTTAAACAGCTGAAAGGATGCACTGAGTTCAATGTGTTGAGCTTGTACGATCTCGTAGCCTCACAAACTCTCTTTTTTGGCTGTGCGTCTGATCAATTGTTATGAATTGTTAAATGCAAGGTGGATTCATGCGTCACTCCACAGCACAGTACACACAAATAAAAACTTTCCTCTCTATATATGAATATGAAGAAACTTTTCATATCAGAACGGTGACAGCTTAGTTTTATTTACACATGTTCCCAACACGTATGCAGGTTACATAAATATGTATGTGCGCCGACGTTCTATGATAAATTGGAATAAGTTAGCCATTATTCTTGAGCGTCCATCTATCATAGCTGTCTTTGCTTATACAAAAAGAAGGTATAGGTACGCTTACAATGCTTAGATCTACCTACACTGTTTATGTACGTACTTCTTTTATAAATCTTAGGTATAGTGAAAATCAATTAAAACTCTAGGCTCTAATAATAAATCATAAGGTGACGGATATTGCAAACCTTTATTGTGTAGTATGTTATATGGTAGCTCTAAAAAGTAATATAACCTGTGGAAGGCTTTATATGTGCCACCGGTTGGGATACTCGAAAGGATATGGTAGATACTTTTACAAAAAAAAAATAGAGTTACAATCATATGCCGTTCAACCCCAAACATAGCGGAAAATACTAATTATTCTATTTATTCAATATAAAATTTAGAACATTATAGCGAAATAAGTGTAGAGAGACCAGAAAAATGAAGATTTGTTTTTGTTTATTTTATTTATCTGTTGTTAGCTACATACTTTTATGCATCTTTGCTATTATAACAAAACTACTCATTGTCAAAGGGCACCTCTACTAAACCATCAATATTTCTTCTGACATTAACTCTTCTTGACAATACCTCTTCTCCTTAGTAGTCCGTTGTCAATTTTACAATTTCTTCTCAATTCAAATCCCAACGGTATAGTTCCACTAAGATTTTAATGTTCTATTCTCTACTTACATCTCTTTAAATCTAAGTTACTTTGCAACGCGCAGTTTAACTTTGTTGTCTAAGCTGTACTGCTCAGGGATAGTAAGGCTTAAGTCGATTACACGTTAATACTAAGCGTGTCTTATCTACTAAGCGCACAGAATATATTTTATAGTTTTAACTTCGTGATGTGGCTAACACTTTATACAAAACTTTTTTGACATATTAATTGCTGCCATTATAATAACTTCACCTGCGAATTGACATCCAAGATTTTAACACAGTCTTTTCAGTCCAGGTTGCGACGATACGTGGCAGCCGCTCTCGTAAAAGTCAAGATAAACCAAACTATAGGAAGAATGAGTAGGAAAGAGGAACTTTTATACCTGGGATTTAGGTGGTCGACAAACACACGACCCGTCTGATAAAAAGGCTTAGGTTAGGCTACTGGCACAAAAAAAAGTGGCTCACAGGCAAGTTTACTACTTTTTGAATCTCCAGTGGTCGACTGGCATGATTCGGAACCTAGTGCCTCAAAACAAAAGGTTGAAATGTACTCGCCTATCCAATAACAAAGATGTAGATAGAGAGATTATTCGCTATAGATATAAAGCAGCTTATGTATTTTTCAAGACGAGATCTATCCGTGTATTAACTCCATTCAAACATATTCAGTTGTTTGGCCGTGATTAAGTAGATAACCAACATCCAAACATCAAACTTTCACATATAAATTATTAGTAGGAAGTAGGATAGAATTGATCCAATAGAACTAGCCACGGTGAATCAATTCCATTAAGTAGAAATGACTCGATAAGTAGTCGAGATTAATGACGTGTTATTAGATTAGTGAACTAGATTCAAATGTATCCAAAAATAATTTATTGAATGATTGTTTACCTGATTATTTGACGAACTGTAGAATGTAACTAAGTACTTTTAATTTTAATGTGTTTATAATGCAATTTAATGTAATGCCTAATGTAATCTACAGCATATTTATAAGCGCTTTGGTGTATACTGTAAGCTTATATTGCTAACAATAAATAAAAAGAAAACAAAATAGGGACTGCATTTATCACCACCTGAGCACCAATCCCGCTTATATCTAAGCTCTTACATTGAAATATTTACTCTCACAAAAGGAGAAGTTCTTCATATAATTTGATCCATCTTGACTGTTACAAAAGTGACTATCATCGTTTATAAGCGTCGGTAGCTTAGTGATTAAAGAGTTGACCTTCCAATACGATTGGAATCCAGACCATTACACTACCAACGTGAACCCACTCCGATGTCGAGCCATTGAGTTTAGTTACACCCCTGTAACTAAACTCAATGGCTCGACATCGGAGTTTGAGAGAATAATAGAAATTTCGATTACTAATATTCATTTTGAAAAAAAATCGCCCCATTCCCGAGAGGCAGACTCTCGTCAATCAGCTGACGAGGTAGACATAGCCCCGCATATCTGGTTAGTGCCCCATACACCGAACTCCTAGTATCTTGACCTCACGGAGAGTTTTTCCGTGATAACTAGTCATTGTCCTATTATATCGTTTTACACCCATATAATCTCTGATAAGTAAGTCTCTAATTCTAACTACAACGTCATTACATGTCTATTTTAGGTCCAATACTAACAGCATCTAACCCATATACGCCCGTGACAAAATTGGGTTACATCGGCACGTAATCCGCGGCGAGCTCACCGAGTGCAATGTGATTAGAGCTAAATATGAAAGTTTGTTTGTGGAGTAGCCACGCGGTGATGGGTTATATATCTATACCTATTCTTGTTAAAATAATTTTGTAGGTAGTACTTAGGTCATATTAGAAGGACAGACTTCGTAACGATAGTCCTACACTCGGCTCTGCCGAGATGCGAGTGATATGTTGGTTACTATCTCACCTCCCGGCAATAAAAGACCCAAAGACGACCTGCGTTTTATTTATTTTATTTTATTTATTTATTTATTTATTTAGCACACACGGGCAGATACTACCTTTACAGGGGACCCCTAATACGGTAGTGCCGTAACCTAAACTTAACACAATATTAATCTTAACCTAAATACAATTTATTAACACTCCGATAGTTGACAATACGCGGCCCTTGTGAATTCACTCAGATTACAAGTATATAAATCGACTCGCTGTGACACCGCATTGAGCGCGTGCAGCGCGCGCGTCAATGGCGCGAGTTTCAGCAGGTTCGTGCGCGCTCGCGGCACACAGAACATCGGCGGCCGTCGCCGTCTTCCAACGTACTCATCCGGAACACACCACCCTACTGTCTCCAGTACCCCTGGGTTGTGTATTTTGCCGCGAATGAGCTTAAACAAGTAGGTGGCAATAGCCACTTCCCTTCTGACTTCCAACTTATAAACACCGACCATACCTAGCAAAAACAGTGTGGGATACAACAAAGGGTAACCAGGATATACCCTGTACTGCTTAAAATATACAAATCTAACAAATTTGTTTTGGATTCGCTCCAGCATAATTTTATATTTATCCTCATGCGGTGACCACACCACCGAGTTACATTCAAGATGACTCTTAACAAGCGCCTCGTATAAAGATTTCAGAGCACCGATGCTCGTGAATTGGTTGCCCATCCTTAAAACCATCCCTAAATTACGGTATGCTTTCTTACAAGCATCCGTAATATGGCTTCGGAAGTTTACGTCGGCATTGAATCGCACTCCCAAATCCTTTACCTCGCTGACACGCTGCAGTGGCGTTCCGTCCATGTGGTATTGATAATGACTCGGGCTATGCGCTCGGCTAAACGTCAACACCGAACATTTGGCTACATTGAAATATAATTTATTCACGTGGCTCCACTCAACGATCTCAGTAATGTCCTGCTGCAGCAAGTCATGATCTGTGTTCTGTTTTATTTCAAGAACCAATTTCAGGTCATCAGCGAATAACAAGGGTGTAGCTTTATTAACTTTTTAGTTGGTTCGAGTCCTACATAACCTACCCAGCCGGGTCTGGTCGAGGAGGGGGAGATTATCTGCGGGGATTTTTTGCATGATAAAAAAAAAGGTTATACGACAACCGAAATAATGACAGTGGACTTGGCCACATTTTTTGAAGGACCGATGGCCATTCGAGGAGTCCTAGAGTAGAGACCGCGATAAGGTAAACGTAAGGTAGGACGCCTTCCAGCTAGATGGACTGACGACCTGAAAAGGATGGATTTGACATAATGCAAGTGAAAGGCTGAAGATTGCGAGAAATAGCGCATATTGGGAGAAGCCTATGTCCAGCAGTGGACTGCAATAGGCTAATTGATTAAGGTAACACAACACAAAGTAAACTCTAATCTATTTCAAATCAATAATATCAATAACATCATTCTTATTTCAAATAATTTTACAAGTCATATGTTTACTTAATCACTTGTGCCACTAGACAGAATTTTTTTTAAAAGCTTTCCTCTCCGCGTGCTTTGTTTGTAGGTACGTAACAGTTTTACCGAGCGTGGTACTTGTCAACTCACGAGCAAAGCCACGTCCTGTTCAAACATATTCGTATTTGTAGTCGCTAATGGTACCGCAATTGAAATACAATTTCCACTTTAACTTTAATCACACTTTAGCTGCTGGTGGAAATATTTACAAACACGTTAAACAGCAGTTCACTGATTATTTATTATTCATTGTAATCATAAAGTTGATTTGGCAGAACAGGATAATCTAATGTAAACAGAAATAAATAAAATTGGAGTGTTTGATTGTGATGTTAAAATAGCAGCCTTATTTTATTAATATTAGGTCGTTACATATGAAATTGCCGTTCTGTTTGAAGAAATTGGAGAAAACCTTAGGAACAAAAAAAAACAAATTTTATAATTTTTTTTGTGCATGAATGAGACAACATTAAGTAAACAGCAACTTATATTACATTTTTGAAAAGAGACAGCTGTATAAAAGTAATACAAAATTTATCATCAAAGCATTTACGAAGTACTGTTTTTGAAGATCGAATTTAATTTATCAAGCGGCCAATAAAAACGAAATTTAATACAGACTTGTAAAATCTTGAAATCAACTTTCCAATAGAATATAAATAATGGAAATAGCTATTAAATTACAGGAATAATGAACTCATGAATCTGTAAGAAAATTTCGGCAGTTTTATATGTAAAGACTACTATATAAATAAAACGCTCATAAAAATATTTATCTTTTTATGTATGTATGGTCGAAAATGTGTAAAAAGGTATTAACATTTACAAAAGTATCACCAACTGGTGACAGTTTCGTACATTTTGGTAACTTCACCCATAAATGCGTAAAATAGGAAATTTTCAAGTGAAACCGGGATGAACCGCTAGTTTGTTGTACGGGTATTGTTAATCCTATAGCTTAGTTACAATAATCGTCGGGTAATTCGATAAGAAGCTTAATAATTGCTAAATATGGAGAGATATTGTTTCATTATACGAGTATGTAATCTCTTCGATCCAATATAATACGGTATAAAAGAGATTTGTAGATAATTAATGATTCAGCTTTTGTACAGTAAGAGACAATCTACCAGCTAGAATATCTTAAACTTTGAATAAATAACTATTTTCGTGCAGATAGTGTAGTGTAGTAGTTATTTTTCCCAATATCAATATTTGTTCTTAGACAAAATGTTTTGTAATATTGTAAATCCAAATATAACAAGCTGGGTAATTTTAAAATTGTAATACTATTTAGTAGCCTGAAAGTGTGACGTGTTTTATAGAACTGACAGAACTGCGTGTAAGTACCACCATTACTTGGATCGCCATTTCCCCTCAAGCCGCATTTATAAAGAACATGAAGTAGGTATTTGTAGCCGGCTTAGGTCATATGAGGCCCCTTTCTGCAGCTGACATACACCTTATAGAACTAATTATAGTTTGTAGAAGTGGCAGAAATAAATTATTTTTATAGAGTTAGACAAACTATTTGGGAATGTTTTTTGTGTTTTTTTAACATAACATAACATAAACTCACGCCTTTATCCCCGAAGGGGTAGGCAGAGGTGTTACCACCCACATTTCGCCAGTTTATTTTTTTTTAGGTCCCAATGTAATAGGTGGCGACCCTATTGACATCAACCGGGCACTTATAAACCTGCGATAATACACACATAACTTCAAAAGCCTCGAAAAGTCATTGGTGTGAGCCATGGTAAACCTGGGATCGAACCCGAGACCTTGTCTCAGCAGTCCATTACCCATACCACTAGGCTTTTTACTAATACTTACCCGCGCGACTTTGTAAGGTAGAAAAGTAATTTAATTTTTTTCGCGGAACAGTAATTCACTGTTTTGGGATAGGCTATACCCTAGTTCTAAATGTCGAATTTTGAACCACATAATACCTATACACATACAATATCGAATTGCATAAGATAACTATTATTTCAGAGGACTAAATTATTCAAACCACAGAAGGTCGTAACTAAATAACTATAAGTACATTTGAACGAACATTTTGTCAATACACTACATTTCTGCCGCACGTGTATATTTTAGTAAAAGGTTACTCAACAAATACGCAGCAAACTTGACCCATGTACTTTAAGCTTACTGTCAGCACCAAATAAAATATCCTTAAAAAGGACAGACCGATGAACCGAAAACCGATACAACTCGATTCGACGTTTTATTTCGATCCATAAAGAGCTTTGAGCCTACATCTTCATATATACAGTGGGCTCCAAAAGTTCCTGGACAGTTTGAGACTAAAATTGTATAAAGTTATACCACTACACAACTTAGAAGCTATTGGATAATAGATCTATTTATTAATGTAATTAAGTTTAGGATACTACTTGCATGAGGTTAGTTATTTAGATATATCTTATAAACAAATAAACATCTATCTAGTTTATTTCATTAACGCTATCTTAGTATATTACTTTGGGTATAGTTAGATTTAGGTTGTCAAAGTATTATAGATCATAAGGAGTCTAGGAACTTTTGGAGCCCACTGTACAGTCACCATCGCTATTGACTCAACATTACTATTACTTAACAATCACTAGTTCTAAAATTTTAAATAATCAAAAAATTAAAAATTAAAAAAATCCACTCAGTATTACAAATATCTTTTAGATATACATGCATCAATTATTTACTGATTTATTTCTACGTAAAGATCAATTGTAATTGTCACTAATCACTTCTGAAGGCGTCTGTACATTGCCAGTTCTGATACAGCTAAACAGAATACTATAGACATCAAGTAATCGAGCATCGCTGTGTCTGCGGAAACGAGATAAGCCGGTGTAACTCGTAACGTGTGCTGGACTGTACGGGCTATCCGGACACGCATGTCTGTTCGGAATATGAACATGCTTTTGTAAAATCGATGTGCTAGCAGTTTTAAACAACGAGAAAATGTTAGTTGATGTGAGTAAGGCACAACAAGTCACTTATGTGCTTAACAGTACTACAAAGTATTGTTGTGTTTGCGATAGTGGTATTTGTTATACAATAAAATACAGAAGAGAGCTACGAGAAAAGTATCCAACAAAGTTATATCTTACTAGCTATTGCCCGCGGCTCCGCCCGTGTA
Organism: Pelosia muscerda; assembly: GCA_963691645.1. Lineage (NCBI taxonomy): Eukaryota > Metazoa > Arthropoda > Insecta > Lepidoptera > Erebidae > Pelosia > Pelosia muscerda. The sequence continues at coordinate 9,064,015 of OY829116.1, read as the reverse complement.
GTTGTCGATTCTCTACTTGCCACTTTATAAGTACTACTTTTCTTTGCTGTCGTTTAGTTTAGTTCTTATTAATATAGGCCAGAACCGTTGACTCTTGCTCCGCCTCGTACTTGGGGTAAAAGTTGGCAGTTGCTATTCAGCGGGATAATACCGCTAGCGTCATGGGCACCTTTGCTTCTGGTACAGTGGCGACGGGATAAATGAAAAATATTGATAATTTATATGAATTTAAGATTCATGTCTACACAGACATTAATAAATACACATTTATTTAAATATTAATTAATTGTATATTTTAACGTTTATACTTTAATAAATTGATATAGGCCTATTTTACAATACTATCACTGTTTACAGTGGATATTCCATCTCACATTTAATTAAAATTATAAAGTCATCCACATGCAGGACGCACGAGTACATCCCTATGTAGGCTAGCTAAAAGACATAGGACTAATTATCGTCCCAATAAATCCGTCGACAGATCTAATGTCTTATTGTCATCATCTGACTATAAATAAAAGAGAATCACAAAATATGTTGTTAAGCGCATAACTCGAAGACGGCTGAACCAATTCAGTAATTGTTTTTAAATATTCCTTGAACTTCTTATGTAGCAATGGGAAGGGGATCTAACAAAAGTCTACGCGAGTGGAGCCGCGGGAAACAGCTAGTAATATTATAAAACCATCTTCAGAAATACCCATACCAAATGACCTGATCTGTCTGCAAGCGATTGGATCCAATGTAATGCCTATTAGAACATCAAATAGTGCTGAAACAGCCGGTGTTGGTTTGGTTTGTGTATTCATAGTCAGTCAGCTCAACTTGTGGGAAGATCAAATATCTGCGGAGTTGGGTCTCGAGAGAGATGATTTACACATCTATATATTGAATATTATATTGGTAAAACAATGACGAATAGTTGCATAAGTTTTGTTCATAAAACAAAGAAAAGAGCTATGCACATTGTTGCACTTGGATTAGAATATTTCTTTTATAACACTAAGGTGGCAGACAAGTACGCGGCTCGTTCGTGCCCAACATTCGTGCTGCCGACCATATAGAGAAAATGGGGAAGGGGAAGGGCGCGGCAGGGGAATAGGTTAAAAACGTCTCTGTGCTGTCAGTGCAAAAGACAAAGAAGGGTTTCTCGGTCTTCCCACCGACAACACAAAACCTCTCCAGTGAGATCTGGCTATAGGGTACTTTCCCAGTCGGATTGTTCAATTAGGACGGGAGATGCTGTCGTGTTCTACCTCCGTATATTTATTAAACAGTTGCATATTAATGCGTTGTTAAAGAAAAAATACAGTATAACTATTGAGTGAATGTGTAACCCGCACAACTGTCGGTGAAATTCTTATTATTATTGGATAAAATGAGGTTATCTGACTAAGTAATATAGTTAGTAAAATCCCAACGAATGCCACCTCCGCCAAAGTCGGTGTAAGTGATTATGTCGGACTTGAACCAACTACAATGCACTACGCACTATGAGTGTTTGCCGAAAGTGAGATAATACAAGACATCTCTCGCACCCCAGCAGACCCAGGACATCTCTTTGAGATGCCCCTCTTCCCTTAATGTCAGAACCATGGTGCCCCCATAAACGTACTCTGAGGTCTAAAGCATTATTATTATCTATGCGACTATTTCGTATAGGTTGTTTCAAAATTTTCCATTTTTTTATCTATATAATCTACACAGTCATGCTATCACAGTATAACAACATTAAGATGTCACGCTATAAAGACACTCTAAGAAATCCATTAAATAATATTGCCATTAAAAAACAGAACATTGCCCCGCAAGCATTTATCTTCTACTGAGAGTTATAAAGGGCATAAATAAAGCAAAACCTATAAGGCTTTAAAGCAACAATGAAAAATACGAACCGTTTTGCGTTGGGTGGCTGTGGGAGGAGCCGCAGCGTGGAGGGCGCGCACGAACAATGCGGCCCTGGCGAGAGCACCGCTGCACAAATAAAAAAAGCACATGAACAACCGCTCCAATTATTGACGTGGGCATGAGATGAGAATCCCTGGTACACGAGCGTGTAGACCTAACTTTTGCGTACACAGCGCTTTGTTCGACTACGCTGCAGTCACCACACCGACTGCAAGTTGAGCAACACACCGGTGTCTGCAACAGAACTGTGCATAATTGAAAACTTTAGGTAAACAACAATCGAACAATGCGTTTTTTTGCAGTGTTTCGTAAAGCGGATTCCATGAAAAAGTTACTGGAGTTCCTTGAAGTTTTAACATGTTTATTTTACCTTTACTTATTTCACAAACAAATACTATTTCGGAATAGTCCAAATTGTAGTGAGAATAGTATATAATAATAAATATCGTAGTGTTTATTTAAACGCCAAATACTACTAAACACGGCCCCGTCCCTGAAGAGACTTCGTTTTGAAACGACGTCAAGACGAAGTCTCGTTTGTCAGTCAACAGGTGTATTGCAGGTGAAGTAATCTGCGGCAAAGAAGATTTGAGTGAAGATGCAACAAAAATTTTTGGATCCTAATTCGGCAATTTGACGTCATTAAACTAATATATGTCTCTTTTACCAATTTAAGTATTATATTTCGAAAAATTATCTATTGCAATAAATTTAAACGAATGCGTACAACCGTCATTAACAAAAGCGGTGGGATAATAGTGCCAAATAGATACAAGCTACAAACATTGTACCCATTAGCTGTGGGAGCCTCGCCAATATTATTGCGAGAAAAGTTGCTGAACACATTAAAACAATTGTTTTATATATATAAACCTTCTTCTTCTTTTTTACTCTGCTGCAATCCTGGTTGCATCCACAGTTGTCCAGGCTTCTTCGTCCCAAAATTTGCTTTAATTTGACAGTTGCAGGAACTGCAGTCTGCCCAATAAACTTCAACACAATTGTAAATTGTCTAAATAAATGGAAATTGTTTATTATACCTAAGACGAGATTAAAAAGGTAGGGTAGGGATTATCGTATCTCCGCCTCCAGAAAATATGGTAAATTGTTTTCAGTCGCCAGAGATTATTTTAATTTCAATCCATCAAAATATCACGAGTCAAAGTTTGAAATTACGTAAATGCGAAAAACGTTATGTGTGTTTATGAATATTTTTAGCAAGTCCTGTTGAAACATTCATTAAAACATTTTATATCAAAGGACAGAGGTCATCATCAAGGTCATAACAAAAAGATAGAGGTCATCATCACATTTATCATTGACTTCATCAAGGCTGCATTCACCTCTAGCGCTGTAGAGTGTGAAGCCCCAGGTCACTTTTCCTATGAGCGAAGGGGACACGGGCGTCGGACATCGCAAAATGACCTCCGTCCTCCATGACCGCGGGCCCCTGGAACCCTTCTCCTACTCTAGTAAGACTTAATGGAAAGCAGACCTCTGGCTAAGAGGTGTTAGCCCTGAGATGACGATGGTGTTTTTACGGTTAAATCTAAAATCTTCCTTACACTTACTCGTAATCTTCACTTTAGACCAGTAAGTTCAGTAAGGAACTACGTAGAAATAGATAGTACGACAAATATTAGTTAATATATTTACATAAATAATAACATGAAGTTACTTTGTGAAGGGATCTATAAAATGAAAGCCCATATTACATTATTACATTTACATCTTTTCATCTTATATACCGAACAATATTACTTTTTCATTTATTGTTTCGCTACCGATAATGAATATAGAAATGAAAGTAAGTCTCTTTGTTGTAATCAAGTATTCTAGCTAAAGGACTTTTGTTCTCGGTACTACGTCACACGAATAAAATCTGTGCGTTTGAAGTACTAATATCAACGAATAACTTCAATGGTATCGCATCTGTGAATCAAGAGATGAAATTCTTTTACGAAAATTGCTAATCAAGCACTTTACGGGTGGCTATGTATTTATTTGACATGATTGATTTATTATGATTTTAGATTGAAATGGTCATTAACACACTCACTATGAAAATCAACGGTATATTTACCATGTTCGTCGGTTAGTTGATCACGATCGAGTACAGCGTGAGATCGCGGTCAGTGGTAGTGACCGCGCGCGTAATAAACGAGTGAAAAAGAGGGTAGACCGATACGGTTGGTCCAATAAAAAGGAACTCGGTGGTTGTCAGTACACCGGCATGCTCGTAACAGTGCCAATATATCGGTTACACAAAGAAACATGGTAAATACCCCGTTAATTTTTATAGTGAAAATTTCCGGGTTTTGTTTGAACTATAGTTAAACTTGATAAATCAAAACATGTTTATTCAACGTTGTGTCAACTAATGAAAGTCTTAAAATAATGACTTATTGCATCAATGTGATTTACGGGGTACTAAGATTCTACTAATATACTTAGATATGTGATTTGAACAGCCTGAGTATGACAAGCGATAACGATGTAATTCAATTATGGAATAAGCTGTTAATGACGAATGCTAACTAATGACCGTTTATCCTTCCAATACACATTACCGCTTACTCACGGTCCACCCCAACCCTTCCAAAGCGTTTCGAGTGACCGTACCCCTCTGTAAGAACAGAAATATAATACGAAATCACTTCCATAAAGTCCAATGCCAAAAAATAATGCACAGCTGCTACTACTTTGAAGTAGCCGTTTTTTCCTCCCGATAAGATGGTGGCAAATTTGAGAAGTATTGCGCTTAATTTTTTTTTTAATTTATGTCACATCAATTTGATTTCACCTCGCCTGATGTTAAGCTGAAGGCAAAGTCTCATGAAAGAGGGTCTCCATTGCAAACACGTTCAGTGCTACAATGGTGGCGCTCAGCTTGACGGCCTCATCAGATGCTTTAATGACTCATTTATTAAGATTTCAATGACTCAGAAGTTATAAATTTTTGGTCGTTTCATTATTAAAGTCAAAACTGGTCTGTAGAATTTAAAATTCTAGTAAGGTTTATCGTTATTGATTTACCTCGTAGTTATTTACATTTCATAGCATTAAAGGAGGCATAGTAATTACAAATACTAACATTCTTTTTTTTTTAAAGACATTACGTCTGTGCACGACGTAAACACCGCAGTTACACCGATCAGATGTCTTTTTATAGGCCTATTTAGAATTTCGAGAACATAGATCTTTGCATTACAGTGTAGTGATCTGAAAATGTAAACTCATTTTTTGTAGCACATATATCTTAATATCTTTGATATTCCGCAGTCGAACTGTATAAGAGAAAATATTCAACACTTGGTACATCCAGTGCAATACTGTAAGTCTATGAAACTTTAGATTGCACGTAATATTTATGGAAATCTCTTTGAAGCAGTATCTTCGCTTATTCTCTGTATTGCCGAAGGAAATCGATTACCGGGATGCTAGTCGTTTACTATTATCTACTAGAGTACATTCGCTTCATAGTACTATATAGGACATAGAACTTTATTAAAAATGGGTGCTCAGTTACTTTTGTAAACTAAGGAAGTGATAGATATTGAAATTTATAGTCCGATCAAAAAAGGTCAAAATACAAGCACCTAAATATAGAAGTGAGGGCACAATAATTAGCACTCGGTTAAAACTTGGTGGCTATGTTCAAAACACCATCATAAATGAAATATCAAAAGTTATCATCGATCTGATATCTAGATCTATTTAAAAGGGTCAAAGGTCACAAACATATATGTGTCAGCAAAACGGTAAGTTTTATCATGAAAATATCTCAGACAAACTTAAACATTAACATTGTGTTTTTGTTAGAAAACTCTTGATGTGACTGTCAAAAGTTAAAAGTCGTATGTTGATTTAAACTGATTCAGTAGCACCAGAGATTTATCAAAAGACCCGATACCCGACACCCACGTCACGGCCCACGTGTGTGGAGGCGCGAGTCTTGTATACTGTACAATCCAAACAATAGCTAGCGCGGTGGTATATAATACAATCCTACCTATATATCTAGAAGGTAAGTACTCAATAACTTCTGCATAAAATTTTATTTAAAATATAGGTTCATGAGACCTCAGTAGGAAACTAAGGTCTTAGAGGCCCAAACTAACCACCAAGATTGAAATAACTTGAAATTTTAGTAGTTTTAATAATTTTCGTGATAATAAACAAGTTGAAAAAATTTAAGCGCGATTTTTTGGTATTCTATTGACATTCTAACGAAAGAGAGAGAGAGAGAGCACAGATATAAAATATTATCGAAATAAATCGCACCTTGTACACGTAGAATGTTTTACAAAGTGCCTCATTAGTACGAGATTTTAACCGTAAATGAAACGTATAATCCAAACCCTTAGCGATACGATTCTAAGCTGTAGGTACTTTGAGCCCACACTCGCTTCCCTTATAATTTTATTATAACCAAGTCATTATATTATTGTATTTCAACTAGGTGCTTTGAGGGAAATTATTAGAATTTGAGGGGAACATTTCGAGAAAATTTATTATTATTTCTGGATTAATGCATTGTTGTCATGTATTTATGTTGAAATAAAATGCTTTAAAAATAAAAGATATAAGACGATCAATTTTTTTTTTTTTGTTTTTTTTTTTTTTTGTAATTGTACATTAAGCCACATAATACTTATTTAATTATTATATCTGCTCTCTCTCTCTCTCTCTCTGTAGTTAAATAATATTTGTTATATGTATTGTTATTTTATACACCTTAGGTACCAGACAAGCACACGGCCCATCTAATGGAAAGAGATCACCGTGGCTTTTGGACGTTTGCAACACCAGGGGCGTCACATTGCTTGGTGCTGCCGATCCAGTAGAAACCTTCTAATTTCTTTTTTAACAAACCCCATATTGTAGTCGCTTGGAATCACCACAGCGGCGGGGAGTTTATTCCACAGCTTGATAGTGTGCAGGATGAAGTCCTTTCCATAGCACACAGCGCCTACAGTAAGTAATATATCATAACGATCTTGCGTCATCTATAAAACTTCAATATAAGCAGCACAGTAAAATAAATACCTATTGCTTACTTTGCAATTTTTAGTCTATGATTTTCGTATCCTTAATATCCAAATACTCGTAATCCCTCACAAGATAAGCAGATTTTCTCTGTCGATTTTTACGATACGCGAGAGATGACAGCCAAGCCTGGCGTAACATACTCATTTTACACCGAGCTCAATGCGAATGGGTGTAACTTTTCACCTAGCAAGATTACTGGTAATAAGGTTGCCAATATTTTCTTATAATAATAACAATGGATCTAATTCACAACTCTCAAAAACAAAGATCTATTATTCTGATCTTCTACTTAGCCTTTTTCACTCCACTGAAGCGAAGTCGAAAATGTAGGTTATGTGTTTAAGCTATTCTTTCTTTTCCGCTTCTTTCATAACTACTTACCTACCGAATGAGGTTTGATGAATGAAACATGTTTAGAATATCTCTCAGCTGTATCCGAGGTTTCCAATCAGTGCTCGGAAACGGCTTAGCTTGGTTACTAAACTTAATAGGCAACTTTTTCTGCTTTATTGAAAGTAACGGTTGCTTTATAGGCACCTACGTTAGAGCCTTATCGAGAGGGGACCCATTACACCATTATAAGGTACACTGTGACCAGAAAAAAATCAATGCTACTTGTAAAATTATGACAGAACTATTTCATGTTAACTATAAGAGAAGCTTACTAAACTGCATAATTAATATTATTAACAAATCGATTTGACTCCGAAACAAAACCAAATCAGTAAACATCGACCAACCAATCAAATATGAAACATCTAAGGTAATTATATACGAATTGCGAAGTTCGCCGATCCGAAAATGTATTTATGAAACAAATCATAAAACAAGCGCGTACCTATACGTATAGCACCATCTGCGTGAGTGAAGACAAGAGGCAAGTACGATTGGAAATCTCGAAGCTTTTGGGAATGGGGGTGGGATGACGAGGAGCTGCAGGAAATACAGTCCCCCCGGGATATAGTAACCACTAAACACATTTCATAGTCTCGAGCAAAGATGAACTGAAGTGTGAAAAATGTTTATTCCTATAAAATATTTATGAAGATGATTTTCTCTACGAGCAAGTATAAAAATAATAAATAATATTGGTATTCGTATAAGATTAGAATTACCTCTCAAAGTGTGCTGAAGCTTTTCGTTCAACTTCTTTTCCACATATTTTGAATAAAGAAACAATATGCTTACTTTTCCCACTTGCTGCTTTCGGGGACTTTTCTCTAGAAATGATAATATTTTCAGCTATTCACAACGTGTCCAGGTACTTAATTTTTATGTATTATATTTTGAAAATTTGGAAAACAACTGCTAATGTTCGCGGTTTCGCCTGCGTGAGTTTTTGATCCGGTTCACGCAACCCATGAACTCTTCCCGGAATAAAAAGTAGCCTATGTGTTATTCTAGGCCCTAATATATCATTGTGTTATTTCAGTCGAATCTGTTCAGATGTTAGAGTGTGTTTGAATAAGAAACATTCAAACATCCTAGAGCGTATTATGTTGCCTTGGGCAACAGTAATCTAAAAACGAAGACGAAGCTAATGATAAAATAGTTTCTTTTTTTTTATATTTTTGTTTCGACTGAAGCATATCTATCAGACCCGAACCGTCCATCGAACTATCATAATAGTGATTCGTTGTTCCTCCGATCGAAGTTTCTACCCGAAAAGTAAAGAAAACACTTCTCAACAATAGATGGTGAGCTACAATGGGTAAACTAAACACTTAAGTATTGTGAGGAGGTTCAGTGTGGCTCAAAAGGTTCAGAATTGGACTGATGTGGATAAGATCAGATTCGATTATATTAAGTTTTTGCTGATGAGGCCGTCAAGCTGAGCGCCAACATTGTAGAACGTGTTTGCAATGGTGACCCTCTTTCATGGGACTTTGCCTTCAGCTTAACATCAGGCGAGGTGAAGTCAAATTGACGTGCCATAGATAAAAAAAAAAAAAAAAAAAGTTTAACTAAGATTAACATTATTACCACAAAAACCACAAAAAATATAATCTTTTTTTAATCCGGGCCCTTAAAGAAGATTACGTTGATTTTTTTATTCTATTTATTTCAGTATCTACATTTATTTCAGGTGAGATAGTACGAGGCCATCGAACATTAAAAAAATAATTTCATAGTTTTTAACTTTTCCGAATAACATCGTGAAAGTTTAAAGTTTGCACTTATTAATTAGTGCGAAGTAGGGTAGTTTATGAATAGGTAGTGGCGTACCTATAGTCGTTCCTATAAACTTGTAAGAACTTTCTTCCCCTTAACAGGTGGCAACATTTGAGTGATATTTCTGAATGTATAAATTATTATAATATGACTGGATCGAGAATACACAACTTATTAAGTTATTATGAGGATCGAACAAAGTAATGGCCAGACATCGTTACAGTTGTTGATCGGTTTGTATGATAATAATAATATAAATGATATTTAGATTGATCTGAAATCGAATACGCAATCTTTTATTCGAATTGAATATTCTACCGCTACGCCCGCCAGTTTGATTGTCGAATAAATAAAAAAATTTGGTGCTGTGGCAGTGTCGAACTGAAGTGAAAACAATATTTTGCAATAAATACCACTTAGGTGGTAGACAAGCACACGGCCCACCTGATGGAGAGTGGTCACCGTGGCCTATGGATGTTTACAGCACTAAAGCCGTCACAATCGCACTGCTGACTCTGTAGAAACATTCTAATGAGTTCATTTCACAGCTTGACCATGCATGGGATGAAGTTCTTTTCATAACGCACAGTGCGCACCGTTTCCTGACGTTATGTATGATAATGAAATCCCCGTCTGTGCAATCTGTATAAAAAGTATTAAGTGCACAAAAAAGTGACCAACGAGATTTAAAAAAAATATCTCTCATATCATCACAATTTTATTTGTCAAATACCTATTGGCCATATAGAAGTTAATAAAAATTTCTTTTTTCCGTCATGTGGCAGCATGAGCGTGACATTAAATAACAATTTTTTCTATGAATACTACATAACACGTGAAAAGAAGTTCTCCGAATATCACACTTTTGATACTAAAAGTAAACAAAAAGCCAGCCTCCCGCCCTCTACACCCTTTAATCAAACTACAGAACAATGTCTGACAGTTTTTTCATTTTACCAAATACCTTTACACCTGACATTATTTATTGCTTTTGCTGCGCAAATGTGGAACTGGAGCAAACACTCCTGACTGATACTCGTAAATCTTCGATTTAGCCGAACGAACCAATCGGGGGGTGCGTTAACTCAGTTACGTTTTTCCATTGTTCATTTTGCGCTTGCTACGAATACAGTCTAGTTACGTCATAATCTGATAACATCCTAGATGATTGCCGTTCACATGCCAAAAAGTTACAAACACAATAAGATTCTCAGATGTATAACCCCCGTCCGTTGTTCGTTTCCAACTTGATGGAGCGGGAAAACACTCCGAGCATCACTTCAATAGATTTCTCTAGAGTTTCTACTAAAACGGCTAAAGCGCTGTAATAATCTTGAAAGGTTTTCAAGACATTCTACACATGATATCTATATAAATAAAAATTTATCGCCAAAATGTAAGTATGGATACGCTCGTACGTATACAAAATCCATATAGAATTTGGTGTTTTTATATTCTTACTTTGATAAAATTTACTGTTATGGCGTTTATTTATATAAACGCTAAAACAATAATAACAATTGAGAAGCTAATATTGAAAGGTTAGCTTCTCAATAATTCTAAATCGAGAAGTAAACCTTTCAATGTTCGCTTATGTAAGTATTCTATCTCAATCTTAACGCGACGGTATCTTCTGTCCCAATAGAGCAGTCCGACTTTAGAAGTCCCTCAGCCCTACAGAATTCCACGGTTCATTATAACCACATGTTGTGTTTCTGGCTGGGAGTTGGGTAGCCAGAGTTCACTGGATAGTTTTTATGCTGTCAGTGGGTAGACCAATTTGTCTCCTGCAGTGGTGGCACGGAAGCTCTCTGAACCTTCACATCTCCTCGTCACCACCACCTCTTCAAGAAGAGGTTTCCATAAGGTCGGCAGCACTAGTGTGACGCGTCTGGTATTGCAAACGTCCAGTCACTTTCCATCAGCAGGGTTGTATGCTTGTCTGCCACTTAGATAGTAGAAAAAAAATAATTTCACTGGCGCATTCGGGCAAAAGAGACCTTATTTGATTTGATTGTAGAAATATCTTTTACTATTTTTTAATAATACTTACCTATCAACATTTCGCGCCCCTAATTGGTAGCTAAAATATTTTACATTTCCACTCAAAGGTTTTTGTTGTTGTAAAGACTCTAAATTTAGCCATCAATCACCGGCAAGGCAATATCATACAATCAATTCTAATGAAATCTAAATAAAGCCAATGGTACACGACTTTTAAAGTTTCAGTTCTGCCTAGTTCCAAAGATAAATATTTAAAGAGTCCACTATGTAGGTCACCCTCACTTTGTATTAGGTATTCTACTTAGCAATTTTAAAAAAGGAACACTGTTTTTAATAAAGCTAGAAGAGTCTTTTATCTGCTCTTATCCTTCTACTTCATTTAAAACTATTACTTTTTCTCTTTTATCTGTGGCAATTGCACGATTGCCCTATCTCAACCGGTCATTAGCTTTTATGCATTTTTTATGTGTAGTTCGCTGTGGCGGCACTATAGCAAATACTCATTCAACTTCGACGATACCATTAAGGGAGGAAAAAGAGGTACTTGTTCGCATTCCGTAGTAGGTGAATATTGAAACAATGGGCCGCTCTCGTGCGACTCAACCCCCGTACCACGTACTCCCAAGTGGCATACGTTAGTCACTAAATAGTAAGTTGCTACATGTTGGCACACTTACGAAATATTGAATTGTTTCTTTTATTTTCCTAAAGTTCTGGCCGGTATTGATAGAGTTTAATGGTTTGACCACTTATTCTCGTGATTTTTCAACTATAATTTTCTAGCACACACATAAGTAAGATTTAACTGTCAAAATATTGTTAAAATAGTGTCAAATTCAAATTTATGATTATATCATAAACAACATTGATAATGATTAATATCATTTAAGTTAAATTACCAATCTATCGTGCACGAGCTGGCGCGGTTGTATTCTCGAGTCCAGCAAAGTGAAATTTGATTCCATGCATTCATCCAAGACAATATATTTTACAGCTGAATTTGTTAATTGACCTTATCAGAACGATCTCTGGAATTGATTTTACCAAAGATATCTTAAACTCATAAGCCCATTGAACTATTTTAATTTAATATTAGGTCGTTACATATGAAATTGCCGTTTCGTTTGAAAAAATTGGAAGAAACCCAATTTTTAGTACTAAAATTTTCGATGTTTTTTCAGGAATGACATATCCAAATTACAGGTTTTTTGTGTATGAATGACACAACATTAAGATAACAGTAATTTTTGTTACATTTTTGAAAAGTGACAGCTGTAGAGAAGTAATACGAAATTTATCATGATGGATAGCATTTAGGAAGTATTGTTTTTAACGATCGAATTAAATGTATCAAGCGGTCAATAAAAACAAAATTTAATACAGAGTTGTAAAATCTTAAAATCAACTTTCAAACCAAAAATAATGTAAATAACTAGGTACTTATTACATTATAGGAATAACGAACTCATGAATCTGTGAGAAAATTTCGGCAATTTCATATGTGAGTCATTAAAAAATGAGTTAGCTACATTTTTAGTATACAATAAAGTTTGCCATCTATTTTATTCTATCCTATAATTGTTTAGAAATAATAACTGCTATATTCTCTCTCACGGCAAAACGAAGGTATATCACAATTCTAAATATCGCCGCAACCCTCGTCAAACAAACACATACAAGCCCAGTATTTTGTTTGATAATTCACTGTAAGTATATTGAAAAGGTGACCCTGATTATCGGCCTATTGAAAGATAGATCCAAATCTTTCAACTTTTTATTCCACATTTAAATAATAAAAAACTTCTTTCACGAATAACGTTTATTGTAAAATTGACAAATTATGCTGAAATAACTGAATTGCTTGAATTTACTGAAATTCTGAAACGTCTCTGGTCTTTACTTTATAATGTGAATAATAATGTTGTTATAGTTGTTCGTAGAAGTACATTGTTAGGTCGCCCAGATCTGAGCTTCATTACGTATGTAAAAAAATAGCTTCACGGAACGATCATGTTCCGTCACTATCCTATATGTCTGTGGGATTAAATATACTTCTTAAGTGTATATTTTTTTGAAATAGATTAAAACATCCAGGCAAAGATATTTAATTGAATAAATTTGCCAACAGCCTCAATATTTTCAAGTCATTTTAGTAAAATTGCTATTATATAAATTGTTTTTCAGTGTGTCATATCTATACTAATATTATAAAGAGGAAAGATTTGTACCTACTTTTGTATGTTTGTATGTTTGTAATGAATAGGCTCAAAAAGTACTGGGCCGATTTAAACAATTCTTTCACCTCTAAAAGGCAACAATATCTGGGAGTAACATAGGCTACACGTTACCATACAAGGGAGCGGAGTAATAATCATAAATCTCAATTGATCCGGTAAATTTCTATAAATTGGCGCTAATATCGCTAACAATTTCCGTCGTCATGACAGCAAGAAAAAGTAGTATAGAGAGGCAGGTAGGGAATCGAGTAGAGTCGTACAACGCGATAATCGACATCCACGCGGGCGGAGCCGCGGGTAACAGCTAGTTTAATCATAAAGATACGCGCGCTTATGAGAAAATTTTAGACTTAATGTGAAAAAATTGTGATTCTTGTGTGATGTTTCTTTGTAGATATACAGGCGTCAGTATACATGTATTTAAAAAGTCCACCAAACACTATTTCCCATGTTTTACGGTCAAATGATCACACGGAATCGTTTGTGATATAAATTTATATGTCACCAAAATGCCTTCACGTATCTCGCAAAGGCGAAGGAAGTTCAGTCGTGTATAAAACGATTGCGTAACATACCCAATTTTACATTCAGAAACCGCCACAGAAATAGCAATGGTCGCTGTCTGACAACGGAACAGAATCGCACTTTTATGAAACTCCCTAATGACACGTGAAATCCGAAATTGGTAAGATGAAATGGAGTTTCCAAACAAACCCTAATCCTACACACATCCCATGTATAACTAAGAATGAAATAACCTCAATTTCACCAACAAGATCCTCAGTAATGTGTAGCGAATGGTACGGGTTGATAAGGAAAAACGGGTAAATAAGGAATCGTGAGAGGTTTCCAGGACCGGAAAGGGTCAGCGGGGGGTGGCCGCTCATCCGCCGGATACACCGCAGCTCTGCCGGACAGCCAATGTATTTCATAGCCAGGGGGCAGGACGCCGTGTACTTTTATAAAACATTGAGTTAGTACTCTTGCTAAGTTTCTGGGGATGTATTCATTCAAATTACACGTCATTTCAATATACGTAATGGCATAAATCTTTACTTTAGTGATGGTAAAGACTCAGAGAACCACTTGGTTCTTGATGGAATATTCTGCACCGTATGTGGGTGTCATCTAAGTCCTGCACTTGTTGTGCGTGTAGGAAAGGAGAGGGTGGTATTAATTGGTAGAGTACTTCTCATAAATGTGCATTTAATATTAATATTTTACGGGTTCTTGAAGGAAATAACTATTTCTGAAGCTTTGCAATAAGCATTTTTTATTTTTATTTTATTTTTTTACTCACCTCCCGGGGAGATAAGCTACTTACCAAGTCATTGTTTGCTGCTTAGTAGTAAGAAGGTATAATCTAGGTATACAAACACAACGTTATTAGAAGCTTTTGTTTACCAAGTATTTTCCAGTCTGAAAGAATGTAATTTAAAAAATATCCGAGCCCAGATACTTAGCCTATCTTATATAATTTATCTGCGAAGAATTTATTAGGAATATCTTTAAAAACACTCAAGCTGTCCACCAAGAGATTTGCCATAATAGGATTTTCTTTTTTATCCCTCGACAAATAATGAAATTTTGATATCAATTCGCGGCCAAGAACATCCCTAGAGATAGTGCTTTCAAAACAACTTTGATTTCCTCCTGGTATAGTCAAAGAAGCTTACCGAGAAAAAGCGACGAAAGAAAGAAATAAAAAATGCACAGAAACACGGAGGTCGGAGTTTTTCCTGTCACCGGGCACAAACAATGCCTCCATTGTAGGGCTGCCGCACGCGCTCCCCGCGCTATCGGTCTCCACCCCCGCCGCGGTACAGTCGAGGAAACGAGCATCTTTTGTTTCCATCCCCCGTGCCCCGTACGGAAACGAGAGCTTTGAACTCGCGGTCATCTGTTTACATCACGCCAACTAGAAAAAAGAGACAACTGATATTTGTTCTCTAGATGACGGTCCAGACTACATACACTTGCCACAAAAAACGTGCGAATCTTTTTTACGTAATCTCAACGTAAAATAAAAATGTTTTACTTTGGTATAATGTTTTTGTGCAATATTGCACGGAACTTAAACGCAATATTTAATTAATATACAAACCTGTATATTTAATTCCATACTCTTATAAATCAAGCTTCATTTAAAATTATCAAGTTGTGGAATAAGCTCCCTGCTGTAAATTTTTCAAGCGACTACAAAATGGTGTTTAAGAAGGGCATTAGAAGATTTCTACTGGGCAGGCAGCACAAGTGTGACGCTATTGGTGTTGCAAACGTCCATAGGCTATGGTGACCATTTTCCATCAGGTAGGCCGTGTGCTTGTCTGCAGTGGATAAACTGGAAACTAGAACTAAGTTAAAATGAAACCGTTTTTGTGGCTAACTCGGAATCATATTCTTTTTACATTATGAATTTGAAAGTTTGAATATATGGATGGATTTTATAAATCGGTCACACAAGATGATGGACATGGCCAACAAGCAAGATTAAAGTTCTCGGTTGCATCAGAGGATTATGATTAGATAACAAATACATTTTTTTTGAGATATTACTTCTAGGCTAATCATTTTTTTTTATACTATCACGCCTATATCCCCGAAGGGGTAGGCAGACATGCTAGCACCCACATTTCGCCAGTGTATATTTAGGTCCCAATGTAAAAGGTGGCGAGCCTATTGCCATCAACCGGGCACTTATAAACCTGCGATAAATACACACCTGGGATCGAACCCGAGACCTCGTCTCAGCAGTCCACCACCCATGCCACTAGGCTATCGCGGTTCCTAGGATTATGATTAGATAACAAATACATTTTTGCGAGATGTTACTTACAGGCTCATCATACACAAAGTTATTACAATATAAAATGAATCCAATATGAAAGACAGGTACTTATGTTGAGGTTTGTTTAGTAATAATGCCAAACAAATAAAAGCCGGTTTCCGGTGCTTAATGTACTAACAACCCGCTACGGGACGGCGAATAATAAATTATGTTTTTTTCCTCGGTCCGCTCATTTAGATATGAAAAAATAACTCGTCGAAACCTGACGACCGTTTCAGAGAGCCTTATTTATTCACGGAGTTCTATGTTCCTCTGACTACGGGATCAATGTTGTCCTAGCTTTGAACATGATAACAAGAAAAATTCACTTTAATTATGCATGAAGTTCAAGGAAGGAAAAGAACATTGTTTAATAAATCGTGAATTTTCGGTACGTTGGTACCGCCGTTAAAAGGCTTTTTATCTAAGTTATTACATTATCTATCAAATCTAAAAGAATGGAGTATATACTTACTTATTTTAATGAATATACCATTTTAAGGTACTATTTAGAGATGTTTTTGTGAGCTTTTGTTATTTCGTATTTAGACAGATAGACACTTACGGAAAGGTCTTGTGAAAAACACGTCAAACTAACATTTGATTCTTACTAAGTTATCTATTTCCACAGTGGAAGTGAAACCAATAGACTGTCACTAATCGTATGAACCACTCCCACTAATGTACTAATAGTTCTGTAAACAGTGGACCTCGCGAACACTGTTTTGCTTTCTTTTATAACGACGCCGAAAAAAATAAGGCTCACATTATTGATTTCCCAGCCAAAAATCATGGAGATCCGTTCATAAATAAATGAGGCAACAGCAAATTTTCACCCATCCTCTTGCCTCGTTTCACCTCTTATTAAAACCTAGACCGTTATGTTATGACCCACAGTCATAACTATGACTGTGGGTATGTTAGTTTCGGTCTAGGGGACGCATTTTTTAACCAATTTGACCAAACTAGCATGCGTGTTCTTTGATTAAAATACTACTTTTGTCGAGAGGTTTTTAATAAGAGGTGAAACGAGGCAAGAGGATGGGTGAAAATCTAACTAGATAACTAAAAAATCAAAATCGAGCACCTTTTTCAAATCGAGACTCGCTCGCTACGCTCGCTCGGTCAATCATATCACATAATCTACTTCTAATAGCTCGTATCATAAATTCTAAATCCGTCGCATATGTTCATAAGTTCCCATAAAACGTAGCTACGTAGATCAAATTGTTTCTCCAGAAAATTATGCTCGAGCCAGTATAAACGACACGAATTTCCCCTGCAGCTCTTTCTTTTATTGCACACCTAAATTGAATTTTCGCTGCGCCGTACATATTCCAGCGCTCAAGTGAATTTTTCGTTTCATTTGCTTTTAATAAAGAATGTATCAACATAATTTTTAAATCATAATATTTTATTGTTGAAACATTTGTGTATTAATTGCGTTTAATTCCCAACAAGCTGGGTAATAAAGTTTCAATTGTGATTGCGGAAAATTGAAAAGTGATCTTTGAATTCTTTATAACAGTAAAAGTATACAGTAAAACAAATTACAATATTTTTCAAATGTTCTAAAGATAAACTTTATCTTTTTTACCTTTAAGCTTTATTGCGATCTTATATTTACCTATACTTAGCAGAGCGATTCGACTTCCCGTTCTTCAAAACTTTATATAAAAATGTAAAAACCGCATAAGATATCTGTTTTGGGGTTTAGAAACAAACAGATCCGTAAAACTGGTAAATCAAGCTTAAATTCCAAACCTAAACATTAGAGTTGAAGAATAGTGTACCTACTATCAATGTGTACAGTCTAATGGTGTACAAACGGTGATGTTTTGAAATAAAGATAGGTGATGGTCCCCCTAAAACCATAGTCGTGTAATGAACGTTTAGTACCGAATAGGCTCGGGTCCCTGCCTGCACCAAAAGAATTCTTTTTGTGAAATATGGTTTAATGGCCTAGCATCACAAAAAGTAAGATAAGCCTCATTAAATGAGACTCTGTTTGTGTCAAGATGTATCTTGACACTAATTCAAGGTAGGTACGACTTGACGCTTCTGTTCATACGTTGCTATTCTTAGCAATTCGAAAAATACTCAAAAGTATACAGGTTTGTGTTTAGTCTCTTATTGTTACCAGTTTAAAAAATCGTGCCTATATTAAAAATAATTTTTCACCACAGCAGCTCAAACAAGTGAGTTTTGCTGCGTAAAAACAGTGAGCAAAATGCGATTTTGCTCGCTCAGTGAGACAAAGTAGCTTTTTAATTATTTTTTTTTAATTTTCAATAAAGAGTGCCAACCATAGATTCAAAAAGATTGTTCCGCGAATAACTTTCGAACTACATACACTGCACTCTGTCTCTTGGCTGTCCATAAAAAAGTTTTTTTTTTTAATATATGGCACGTCAAAGGGCCTATTTCGAAATTCTAAATTTGAAAGATATTTGTAAAAGAATAACCATGTATTTTAGGATATAAGTGTTCTGTGCTTTTAACTTTCAACTTTTAATTTGCCGAACAGCAATAAATAATTGGATTAATTATTAACTTTTAAAATTTTCAGCATTATTTTAATTAATAATAGGTGTTCTGTTCTGTTAATAAGTGTTGCATTATCTTCTTAGTAATATTTCTTATGTGTTCTCGCTGCTGAAGTGAAAAGTAATGTGTGCCACACGAGAGCAAAATTATTGCATCTCGTGCATTTGAATCCCTCACTACGCTCAGGATTCTACAGTAGAATCACTCGCTACGCTCGTGATTCAATCCTAGAATCCCTCGCTTGCTCAGGATTCAAAATCAGCACTCGCAGCAAAAAACAGTTTTGCTCTCTTATTGCACAAATAACTATTGTAATATGAACAATTTCAGAAAGCTCAGTTTAGAAACCTATAGGGGAATGATTGTCTATCTCATGAAGAAGACCGATCCATATACGAGTACAGTGCAAATACGATTGCCATTGCAAAATGTATCAAGTAAAACAAATGTTACTTCAATTTTTTTTTTTTTTTCAAAAATAGAACACGTCAATTTCACTTCACCCAGCCTATGGTGGTCAGGCTCAGCTTAACGGTCTCAACAAATGCTTTTTACGCGCGTCTTAAGGGACTCAGTACTGTAGGTAGAAGAAACACGTGTGCCAGTAAAGAATTTAAAGATTTAATGGCGCAGCACTAGAAATGTAAATCGGCTACCATTTATCCTTCACAACCTGTTGATGATATATTGCAGTTGACGAAGTGCTGCAGTTGGACCAGTTGGTGAACTTTGTAAGTTTTCTATTACCCGTAATAACTGCCATAGATGTTCATATGACAACTGGGTCCGACGGCTAATGTACTCTTCGAGGAACAACCGGAACAGTGCATATAGCCATATTCATGAATATAAATATTTATACTGAGCGGGAATCGAAACCGCGCCTCCTGAGTAACAGTCACGATGACCCTTTTATGTTGATTTAAATAGGAAAAAGTGAATGTTCCGACGGAATACGAACTTTCCCTTATTTGGGAAATGCTCTAATTGCAGAGCCACGTAGTTACGTCTGAAGCATTCGTGGTTTTCCTGTACAACCACCTTTGGGCGAGTATTCACTTTTTTCGATCTGAATAGATTTGAAACAGCATACCAATTACGTTGAATTTTCATTACTTTTATAAATCGTATTCAAATTGTAGACTCCTAAAACCAAACTTGTCAGACGGTATTAAATGAGCAAAACACCGGCCTGTCAATAAACAGTTATTATCTTTCCATTAGAGAGCCGGCCGCCTCAGAGCCGCCCATCAACTTAAATGGGATGGATGGGTACACGTAGATTCACGCCGAAACGACGTTACATTTCTCTGGAAGGGATTGTCCCATATTCTGTTTCAATGTTGAATCCTACTTTTTAAATTAACTAGGCAATGACCGCTACTTATTATAAGTGACCTTTGTTTGGTATGTTATTTTGCTTTGTATCTTTTTTTTAATTAACTAGGCAATGACCCCTGTCCTTACACCATGGTCCTCACATTAGGCAAAGGAGGTCGTCTCAAAAGAGATGTCCCCGGGTCTGCTGGGGTGCGAGAGATACGTCTTATATAATCTCACCTCCGGCAATCAAGGTTACCATGGTGCCCACATTAGGGGAAGGACCCATAGCCCATTGCCAGGGGCTAGATGGGTATCTAGCGGGCCGGGGTGGGGGGATACAAATAAACAAAATATTTAAAAATATGTATATTTCAATGAATGATATAGCTATATCTGAAAAAAGTTTAGGTACTTATTTCTGTATTATGTATGGCATATATACTTACTCTTTTCTATAGCTTCCTTCAAACATCCAAAGATCCAAAAGCCACTTACACCATAATGGTTGCATTAAATAGGAAGAACATTGATTCCCAAGGTACAGGTAATGCCTAGTTTGGGAACTAAGAAATTAAAAAACTTCCATTTAAGTTCATGTATGTATACGTGTATTATTGTTGAAAATAAATTAATATTATTATTAAAAAAAATACTTTTTCGATTAATGTTATCAGATACAAGATGACGTTCATTGTCACCTTTAATATTGCTGGATAAAATTGAATGTAGTTATAAATTAATTGTTATTATATGGATTTAATATTTCCTAAAGTAATATACTTATACGTATAATTATATAAAATTTTTATTGAGTTTTTATTTTTTTATTAAGTTATACAAGTAAAAGCATATTTTACAAAAATCAAATCTTGACTTGAATTAGTCTAATACTATACCTATAGTGAAGTACAACGAGAAATGTCACATGCTAAATTAAATGCTCAGAATATGTTTTTGTAAGTTCTCACACCCGCATAAGCCTGTAATATACGCCTGAAGTAATCATTTCGAACAACATTATTGATATAGATCACTTTCATTGGAAAGCTATCCGCGTGATATTAATAAATGGTAAGGTTGAACAAGATATACATTTCAATCTAGCAGGATAATACAATACATACTCATACGCGAACGAATCACCCAGGGAATTCACAGTGAAGAGTAAATTGTAATCTCTTTTGATTACTCTGACTCTTCGAATGAAAACAAAATATTGGATATCTCGGTTCTTTTGTAAGACTCAATTATTCGAGTTGAGGGAACACGTTAAATATAATTTACTTTTGACCTTTCCTTACTTTGATACTTCGGTGTATTCGCGATTCCAATAATGGCATAAAAAATGTAATAACATGAGAAATTTAAATGTATATCATAATTCTTTTTTCTGTATTCCTTGTGATCTTATACAGTAAGAGATAAGTAAATGAACAAGTTTAAAACAATAAGTAGGTATACAAATTTTCAATAGGAGATATAAATTAGTCTGCTCAAAAACGATATGATATATATATTACCTATAGTCTACATCTAGACTAAATATAAGTATAGTTTAAATGCTCACTTTACTACATACTATTAGGTATCTTTTGTTTTTATTTTTCATTTATGGCACGTCAATTTTACTTCACCTTGCCTGATGGTAAGCTGAAAGCAAAGTCTCAGGAAAGAGGGTCGCCATTACAATCACGTACAGTATTACAAGAGTGTCGCTCAGCTTGACAGCCGCAACAGATGATTTCTAACGCCCCGGACTGTAGGAAGAAGGAAACACATGCGTTGGCAAGGAATTTCAAGACTTAATGGTGCGGCAGAGGAGACTCACCGAACCGCTTGGTCCTTGATGAAATATTCTGCAACGTATACGGATCACATCAAAGCCCTGCACGTATTGTCCTGTGTTGGAAAGGAGAAGGTGGGATTATTTGGAAGAACTCAACAGAACATTCACCGTGGTAGAGACGGTTAAATACTTTTTGTTGTTTTTTTTTTCTATGGCACGTCAATTTGACTTCACCTCGCCTGATGTTAAGCTGAAGGCAAAGTCCCATGAAAGAGGGTCACCATTGCAAACACGTTCAGTGCTACAATGGTGGCGCTCAGCTTGACGGCCTTATCAGATGCTTTTTCACGCCCCGCTTAAAGGACCCGGGACTGTAGGAAGAAGGAAACACGTGCGCCGGCAAGGAATTCCAGGACTTAATGGTACGGCAGAGAAAAGACTCACCGAACCGCTTGGTTCTTGATGGAATACTCTGTACCGTATGCGAGGGACTGCCAGGGACGCAACATCTCTACGCAATTGAAAAGGTTCGAGGGTATTCGCTCGTCGCTGCATATCATATATATATATATATATGATATGCAATTATTATTATATATAATACATATCACTAATAATTTACTCTCTGATTATAGTAAAACGTAGTTTAGTAGTAACTTAACGTCTGGTGGCTATTCCTAAATGGACCTGGATCTTTTTACCTGGAATTACAATTTGTGTTCCGGCTCATTGAGCGTGTATATCTGGTAGGTTGCAGAACTTTGTAATATAAGAAAATACGTTTTCTAAGCGTGCCATATGGACCATGTCAACGGATGCTACTTATGGTCATTGTTTGAACGTAGCATTGTGGTACTAAAATAAATGAAATAATACCTTTTCTTCACAATGTGTTCGTGTACGGCTCTTGCCATATAGAGTGAGCCTTGAATCGATTAGAAGATAATATGACGAAAGTTTGTTACCGTAGCCGTAGTATGTTAAAGTTATATTATCTGTGGTTATAGTTATTACTAGTGATTGAGAATCACAGTGAGTTTTTCTGGCAGGTTTTTTTTTCTCACAGGCTTTTGTATATTGCCATGCTAATCTGATTGAACTTTACTTTGCATCGCAAATGTGTGAAAATCGAGACATAAAATAATGGAAGTGTAAGGTACAAGTATGATCTTCAAAAATTCTTAGTGAAAAAAGTAATCACACTTGTAGGTTCTCATGTAGCGATTATGATATTGCCTTAAGGTTCATATTCGCGTGTTACTCGAGTAACGAACCCATTTTACCTCCTTTACCTTGAGGCTTCTGTAATATTGCGTCTTTTACTATACGGTTTTACCTATTCTATTTAGAAAGCATTTTATTCCCTTTTGTAAGTATGGGTTCTTTAGTTAGACCTTTGTGTACTGAAGCTGTGTAATATATGTTACTTTAAGAATTCATTTCTTCGAGAGTAAAAACCGCTTTTTTGAACTAATACGGTACTATTTACTTTGTGGAATATTATTAGTATGCTTATTAACTGTTACCACAGACAGAAACCAAATTTTACTACTGTTAGAAAATATCAACAACACCTCTGTGTCCTTGATACATAATTTTTTATACGTAATATTCCTGAGCGGATGGTTATTCATAGTACCTACCTATTACCTATAATCATGAGCTTTTTAAGAAGCAAAAACTCAGATGAAAAAGTAAAGGAAATAATTATTTTGTAGCTACTGTTTCCTTTCCGTTTGCACCTTCTTCTCTGAACATACTCAACATTAAAGGAGACCAATTAGAGATAATGAACAGTCTCATGGATGGCTTTATCCAAAAGGTGTCAAGATGCTTCGCAAATTGAAGCGCGTAACATAATCTTGGTTGTTACGGGTGTGCTTGAAAACTCGTTATGTGAGGGCTACTATTGGTTATATCTCATGAATCGCGAGCGATAGTAATTTATTACGTGTAAAGAACTTTTTTATTTTTCATTTCCGAATTGTTCCGTCTGTCAAAAGTTTTTTCTTAGGAATGCCATAACGGTAATGTAGGCATTGAGTTAAATTGTCATTTTGATTTAGATTAAAAAAGGTGAATGCTCCGACAGGCCTCGATCTCGCTATTCCCTGTACGGGTAAGATCGCTGGTTCGACTCCCGTCAGTTCGTTCACTTTTTCCGATCGAAATCGATGCGAAACAGTTAGCATACTAATTGCCTCAAAGTTTAATTATCTAAATTAAATTCGTCCTATGACATTAGTTGTATACCTCGTGTTTTCCTCTTTTTCCTTCCTTCAGTTTTTTTTTATAATGCTAATAGGGTAAGATAAAAGCACCTTGATTTGTAATACACAGAATGATTTCGGCATTAATTTGGCCATATGAACACATAGTAGGGGTATACCCAGTATACTCGGACTTATACGCTGAGGACAACACATCAAATGAACAAATAATAGCTTGGCACTTTTATTGTGACGTCACTAAAGCTAATTTGTCACAGTCCGAGTTAGTATATGAACTAATATTATAAGTAATGTAATAAATGCATTACATAACTTCCTTTCCTGTTGTGATACTTCAGTGTATTTATTTGATGCATACTGACACCTAGAAACACGCAAAAGGGTAGGTAGAGGACTATTGATGACTCATAATTCGCGAGCTATCGGATTTGAACATATATATAAACCTTGGACTTATACTGCTGCCGTACTCGCACCAATAAAGCACCGAGGCATTATTATTAATTCTAGCTTTTGTGCACATCATTATTCATATAAAACCAACATGAATGGGTTGGTACAGGATTTTATTTAAAGTTTTGCTTCTCTCGCTGTAATTCTTCTTCTTCTTCTGCATTTTCCGTTAGTCGCCTCTTACGTCACCTTTCAGATGAAATGGAGTGGTGAGTATTCTTTCACCATCTTCACTTGGAAAGCCAACATATCATGATAATATATGTAAATGGATAGACCAAAAAACATGCACCTTGTGGACTCCGAGGTGAAGCTTCAGATGCGACCGGGCTCAACGCAAGGGTGATGATGATATTTAAACAAATTGTGTGCTTATATATTTTATACATATTATGATAATAAGCAATATAATAGCAAGTTAAGCCGTCGGTCCCGGTTGCCAAAACCCGGTTACAAACATCTATGGCAGTCGTTACGGGTAGTTGGAGCTCTCAAAAGTCCAATCAGTCTAACTTGGTCAGATGGCAGCTTCACGGAAAATATCGAAGTTCAGCCGCGTCACAGTTAGACTGAAAAGCTGACCCCCAACTGACTTGGGAAAAGGTTCAGAGGTTGTTTATATGTATAAAATATATCATCATTCTCTGAACCTTTTGTAAAGGTACTACATAGACAAATGTATAATTCACTGCCAGTGAATTACACATTTGTCTATGTAGTACCTTTACACGTAATAACAAGACGGTCTCAGTCGACATTTGTTATCTCAACTCGATGGCCTTATTATAGGCAATGGCGGTTATCACGGATGCGACCAAAGTCGTGGGTTATCCTTTTTTAGGCCATGATTCGTTATCAGTTTCCATTGCAACCACTTCAGGTAGATATCTTGACATTTTTGACGTCGCATAAGGCCGCCTGCATACTAGCGTTTATCTAGCGTAGGCGTTCGATGAACGTATGCGCAGTACAAACTCTACTGGAACATATGAACGTTTCCTTTGCAGTTAATTGAACGCTCGACGCTAGTGCGTTGTGCGCTGCGCAAACGTTCATCGAACGCCTATCATGGATAAACGCTAGTGTGAAGACGGCTTAAAGCGTCATGAAAGTAAATTTATTAGCTTAGTACAATAAAAAGTATTTACCTACCAATATTTAAACAAAACAACTCATCCTGTTAAATAGTGCCTCCTAAAACTAAGTTAATACTGCCAAATAAATCTATTAATAAAAACCATCAATTTTTCTATTTTCCTATGGCTATTTACGAAAAATTCTCAAATATTCTGAATATACGAAGTCAAACAATAAATTCCGGTATCTCTTATAAGAAACCAATGTTTTCGTAGTAAACACCCGAAGAATAAACTGAAATTGCTTAATTCTTGAGACTAAACAAACTGGGCAATGTTCTTAAAGCTGTTGCTTATGTACCTAAGGGTTAAAATAGGTCGATATCCTTCGGGTATGTAATAAGAGCGGTCGTCTGAAAAAACAACAATAATTTTCTTTTACATATTCTTCGGTGCTCATTGAAAAGTACCGCCTCACGCTTAAAGTACCGATTTAATCTTACTGTTTTGGCTCAAGAAGAAGAAAGGGTTCAATAAATTGGTCCATTAACAACGCATATTCATAAACAAGTTTAAAAAATCTACGGGTAAGTACAGTGTAATAATTCATAAGTGATCAATAAAGTGCAAAGTTAATTTGTTACGTATTCATTCTAATATTTAAATGAAACGCTATGAATCCAAAATGCTCAGCAAATTGAAATATATTGAGCCACTTTGATTTCAGACGTTACCGACAGCACCCACATTTTCCCATCAATATAAAGCTCAAATTCGAACGGCTCAAATTGCGTTGTCGATGTCAAGTTACATTAATATTCCCATCACCCTGAGGCGGTATATAAAAACGTGAAAAATCGACACGAGAACGTTCTCGTAACTAAATTGTTTCCTTGTTCAAAAGTATGAAACGGCGTGCCGTAGAGAGGCAATTTGTCGTTAGCGATCGCGCCTGGCCCACTTGAGCAATGAAGGGCCCTGTGTTTTCGATTAGGCGTTTAATTGCATTATAACGAGGCATCCTTCATATCCTGATTGACGAGCGATTGACGTCAGTTCCAAATAAATAACAAGCTCAAGGAATTTTGAATTGAATGGCATGACATTATCAAGTGTGTTTGAAAATAAGTATACAAAGGTGCTTTGTGCTCGTAAGCGACGATATTATAATATTTATTTATGTATGACTGACTTGTGTAGTACATGGCTGACTAGTGGTTTCACTTGTGAAATGCTACTTGTAATGAAAAAATAGCAGAGCGGGAAAGGAAGGGTATATTTTTATGACCTATTTTTCCCGTGAACGGTTTATATACGTACATATTATACACATATATATATTCACGCCACACACACGCCAATCACCCACATTTCGCCAACTATGATTTTCAATCCCTCGTAATAGGGGGCGAGCCTATTGCCGCCAATCGGGCACTTTGTAATAAAATGGGTATGCCGAAAATAAATTCTTTATCGAAAATGTTGCAGAAAAAAGTATGAAAAAAAAATGGACCCGATTTCTTGTCATGCAGTGTAAATGGCAAGGAAATTAATTACGTGCTTAGCCGTACAAGCACTACCAATATTGGAGAGTATCAGACTAATCTGAGATTCATGAACATCATTTCACTTTATGACCTAATGAATAAAAAACATTTGAATATGAATGTCGAAACATTTCATGTCGAAATCAAAAAACAACATTGAAGCAACTCTTCGTATTTTTATAAGTTAATTATTGAAGTACAGAAAAAAAGCAATTTGTTACACAATCATAATCAAATGGAAGATGAAAGGTCGTATTCTGAAATGTCGAACCTTGTATTCTTGTATTTTGATATTTGAGGCGATACGAGCACAACGGATTGTAATTTCCAAATTCCTCGTACACTAATAGCAGACATAATGTTCTATGTGATTTTCAGCAGTTCCCGTTTTATTACAAACAACATAACTCTGTGCTTCTACTGAGCTTATAAAATTATACTAAAACAGCAGAAAATTAATTCGGCCCTCTTTAGATGTAACACGAGCGTTTTCTAATTAAAATTTTGCAATTCGGACTCGATTCTCACCTGTGAAAACAGATGCTTTTTTCGTTTTGTACATGTTGGCTGGTACTCCTATCTCCAGAGTTGAAAAAGTGGGTCGGTATCCGAGAAGCTTTGATTGAACCGTACAAAGCGTCCAACCCATGCCTTTGGTATTTACTTTGATTATTTTAAAACTAACTAAAGAATCGCTTAAAGTCGGTTGCTTTGCTTCCTAAAAAATACAGTGACTCGTGTATTTTTTATTTTATCTTTGAAATTTGCCTATAAACCTTCTAATTTTTAGAAACGAAAATGTTTAAACGATGTAATATTTGTTTATTTTTCAATTACATGTAAAAATTAAACATTCTCGACCCTGTTTAGTAACCAAGGTAAAAAAAAGAAAATTTATCTACGGTGACGCTTTTTCTATTTATTAAATATTTTAAATGAATGGCCAAGTACCGAGTCACATCCAACTATGCTTAAAGTTCATATTAGAGACTAGGTCACGTTAAAATTCCATATTCAAAAAAATATTCCTACTTTTGAAATATGTAAAACTGTTCTAACGGATGCAATAACTATTCGTTTGTGCCTTTTGTAGAACTCATGCTCCTATTAAAACATTTCGGGAAGTTCAGCTATCTCAATACCTACAGAATATGTAACCTACCTGTATTTAATTGTATTCTCTAGTAATATGTAACAAAAGTAGTTCAATAAGAATGTATGCATATATCTCATCGTCATCCCAGCGCCAATCTCACTTGTACCCAGAACCTGCACCGTTGGAGCTCGGGGTCCCACCTCTTTTCAATGACTATCCTTCTTGGCTTCTACCTACATACGTCAGTTATAGAAAAAAAAAATACGCGCTAAAGTTTTTCCACATTTTTCGAAGCTGACCATAAACAACACTTCGTAATAAAATCCTAGTAACTTCCTATACATGCACACACAAATATCGAGTGTAAGTCATTATTGTGAAAAATTGGCACTCTATGGACCCGCGGTGGGGTGGTTTATGCGCCTACGTGACGTCTAGCGGCACAGGCCTTATTTATGTTTCTACCCTCGGATTATAAGCAACATGCTATTCGCATTTATGTCTCATATTCTGATAGTTTTGTGAGTATTATATTTTGTAGGTTATTAGAGTAGAGCTTGTTGCCACAACCTTCATGTTGTCATATTTTAAATTGTGATAATATTGATTTTTGTTAGAGCTTATATAGTTTCACTATCATCACTACATAGTATAAAATAAAGTCGCGTTCTTTGTTCCTATTTTTCTTGTCCCTTTGTATGCTTAAATCTTCAAAACTATGCAACGGATTTTGATGCAGTTTGTTTCAATAGATAGAATGGTTAAAGAGGAAGGTTTATATGCATATAACATCATGCTAAAACAAACAGGTGCGGAGCAGAAATGAGAAAATGTTGCAAAAACGAGGTGACGCAGACGAATTTGCGCGGGTCAGCTAGTATATAATATAATATATAGTTAATAAGCTATACTTAGCTTACTTACATCGTAATTTTATGCTCTTTTTGGAGTTAGAACTAAAGAAGTTTCTGAGTACAATAAAATGTGTGTGTGACCGTATAAAAGAGAGGGAACCGGAAAATGAAATTTCGCGAAACGTTCACGAAACTCGTGCATCTGAGTGAGAATGTAGTCCCAGCAAAATTCATACGTTTGCGAATGAATGGTTAGTCATTAGTAATATTTAAATTCCGAACGAATAAAGAATTTGTTTGGATTCTTACTTTTCTCGTAACCAGTCCCGCAGTTAGGCTATTTCAGATGTATTTTTTTATTTATTCCAAGCAGCACCAGGGTCAGTTGTGTCCATCTAATATTATTATCACATAGGTAGAAACAGTATAAAAATTGAAAGTTTAAATAGAGTTAGGAACTACTATGGTAACGGGTGCCTGAAAAGTTGTTCGCCCATGGGAGAATAGCGCAGTATGAGGCAACTTCCTATTTCATTTTAATCATTCAATTTATGCTGACTGTTTGCAAATAAATACATAAATTCGGCTAATGGATGTTTAAAACACTTAAAATATATTGATGTAATTTTTCTTGCTGAAAAAATTTCGCTGAGCAAGGTTGGGCGGAAAACAAAAAAGATTGGTAGTTTCTTTATACCCCTTTGATGGCATACAAGCACACGGCCCACCTGATGGAGAGTCGGCATCGTAGCCTATGGATGTTTGCCACACCAGAGACGTATCACTCCTGCTGCCTACCGTATAGAAACCTTCTAATACGAAGGGTATTAAAGAACCCCATATTGTAGTCACTTAGTAAAACTTCAGCGACGAGTTCCAATCACAGCTTGAGCGTGTGTGGGATGAAGTTCCATTCATACTACACAGTGCATTATAAGAATAGTAAGATTTAATCTTTGATATGATAGGATATGATATTGGTGAGATACTATATACTGTACACTGTAATACTTACTTACCTATAAAATACGAGTTACTACCATAATACTCTAGGTACACCGATTTAAAATCCTCTTTCTTGTATATAGTGGGCAATGAATAAAAATACAAAAATGACAAGTATACTCACCAAAAATGACTAGCATCAATACAGGTAACATCTTCGTTGAACCTGAAAAAAAAACGTTCAGTAAGTACACTTTATTCTAATGTTCAGAATACAGAACATACAAAATAAATAGAAATCTTGTGAGCGCCATTTTTTTTTATACGTGACGATCTTCGTTGGTGATCGCTATCTCGCCACATTGTAATTGCTAATGCAATTTACTATGGCGTATGTTTGCCTAAAATATACCAATTGACTCGTAACTTAAACGCAAGTCGTACACATATCTTTGCGTTCACATTTTGCTTGGTAGGAATCAAATACCTATTGGCTAAACTTGAAAGCGGCCGCAAACCGTTTTGCATTTAGGTTCTTAGTGTTTTTAGTATTTTAGCATATCATACGTTAGTCAAACTGGTTTCAGAGCGTTGTCCCTGTAAGAGACTGACCAATTTTACATTGATTTGAATAAGTTAACATACATTTTCAAATCATTTTAAAATTGGAAAAAGTGAATGCCTCATCATTAAATTAATTTCATATATTTAATTTAATTGATCGTACGTCAGTGTCACATCTTTATTATAAGGTAAGTGTACAAAGCGCCCACCATTACAAATGCCGATAGTAATATAATAAATACTAAAATATAATGTTCTTCAGCTTAATGGCCCCTTTAAATGGTTTTTCAACATTACGGTGAAGCAAAGATAAGAGGGGCTCCAACCCTATACATCTCACAGATTTTTTTTGCACCATATGATGGTGACAATCCAACCACCGAACAGGAAAGGAGAAAGAGGAATGGAAGGTCATGAAAACAGTTATTAGCAAATGTAGTAAAATTCGTTTCAGCTCATAATGACAACTTCATAAAATGACCACCGCACGCAAAACGTCTTAAAATGACAACTTGGAACGTCATCTAACGGTGACTTCGAGTCGTACATATGACTGACTGATACTGAAATCTACTAATAAAATACATCATAAACAAATACATGGTTTGCTAAGTGTTACTTTAGATTATGATCACCCTTGAACCCGTACATTCCTAGTAAGTGCACTGTAAACAACATCTGATATAATCCTTAGTTCATAAAATAAATAAACGATTTACCAACTGGTTTCGTATTTTGAACTTCCTGTAGAAATTTGAGGAGCTATTTATTACGTTAGACCTTATATTATATACCAATTAACCATTATTATTAATAATATTAGACGAGCACTTGTTTGCTTCATTTCGTACACTAAAAATACCAATTAGTTACGTCTCAATCGTTTCATAGGCAAATTAAGTATTTTCCATTTTGAAAGGAATCAGTATTGCGTAATACAGAATTCTTGCTAAAGAAACTAGGTATGCGAAATTTCCAGGAAGACGTATTTTGTACTTTATTGAGTTAAATCCGATATCCGCACGAGAAGAGCGCTGAGTGTCAATTCCTTTATTAATTTTGATTTCATTAATAATTCAATTCCGTTGCTAATATTATTTACATCGCAAGTAGTCAATAAGTCATTTCTATTGGTTTGCTTTGTTTACTGTCCCGGCGTTCCGTAGGATCAGCTTGCGATTATGTTGACTTGCGATCGTGGAGTTTCCAAATACAAGTCAAACCAAACCTATAGGGAATCAAAAACAAATGCCACGTAATTCAAATTTAATTTAATAAAGGTAGGCACCACGTTTGTGACGCCCCTGGTGTTGCAAACGTCCATAGGCCACGATAACCGCTTCCTATCAGGTGGGCCGTGTGCTAGTCTGCCACCTAATTGGTATAAAAAAATTACTTTAATAATACACCATAAGAATTTCACCATATCAACACCTTCACTGGCCATGACAAGTAGATTCTCTTTGTTTTCTTCCTCTTTTTATTATTTTATAATTTAATGAATACAGACTAAGTGCTACACTCATAATTAATAAGTAGCGTGTAACTTAAACTTTTGTATATGTAAATAATTAAACAATTAAGTGCTCTATTGGATAGTTGGAATTATTTACACCGACTACAACTTTTGAGGCTAAATAAAGCAATGTATTGGAATAGCATAATATTACATTACAATACTATAATTAAATTATTTTTGGAAACTTCTCTAGCACCCATTTTAGTGAAGAATTGAGAAATTCATTAAAATAAAGTAACTTTGATTATCCATAAAAGAACGTTAAACTGTTATACTGAATTTACAAATTCAAAATCGGAATGAACAAAATCTGATTGAAATTGGGTACAGGGACAGATTTTAGTCTGGAATAATACATAGGCTACTTTTATTGGGTTCCACAATCAGTCTTCCACGCGAGCGTAACCACGGTAAAGTGCCATATAATATATCAATTTGAGTCACTTAGTAACAGTTATGAATGTCTAAATCAATATATGGCCGGTAATCACTATGACAATATTTAGCGTAAGATCGACAGTAATAAGAAGGAAAACTGACAAGATTAATTTGAGTTTATTGATCTAACATCTAGTTTGGTAAACAATGTTAATGGCTCACATAAGTTTACCAAAGAAAGTTGTTTTATCTCTTGTTATAAACGAATTAACAAAGTTCTTCAAACGACATTAACTAACAAATCTCTTAAGTGTTATGGGGACTCTTCATCGATGATGTTTACCTGTATACTGGTTTTATTTGGCTATGCTAGTAATTGCTTGGAAATAAGGACAAAGTTTTTTAGATATAATGTAAAACTCTTAGTCTACACTTTTTTATACTGTAGTATCCAATAATGTCCCACCAAGATTACCTGCTTTTCCTCACTGCCTGCTAACTGGTACAACTGCTGTTGAATAGACGGCATCAGACGACAATTATTTCTAAAATATCCTAGATAGGAGAAATAGTAAAAGTACCGATCCTGTTTCCAAAAATGATAAAAGGATATTGTAGTGCCATAAGCATGTTAAAGCATGGACGCTTACATCTGCCACGGAAAAGAAGAATGGAAAAATCAGAGAATCGAAAAATGAGTAACAAATATTCCGCTTTAAGAATGTTAGAATGAACAAGGAAAACAAAACGCGAACAAAATATGATAAATATTAATTTTTAAGTGTGTATTATTAAGTATGAGGTAAAAACATTATTAAAAATGCAAATCAAAACGCGATAATTTATTGCGCTACACGATGCTTACACTGATTCAGCTGCATAAATTTCGTAATCAAGATTCACAGAAGCGGGTCAAAAGGCAAATTCAAGCCATTATATTTAACCGCTACTGCCGTGTTTACTACACATGGCGTAACTTTTAATAGAACAATTCTTAAATAGCTGGTATCAGTCTCGAGAACTGATGATGTGTTGAAAAAGCTGTTGGCACAACTCATTCTAGGCGGAGCTGTCATTATCATTGCTGCGTTAATCTCGGTTATATCTTAGTTCTTCATATCTGAGGCCGGGTCCACTTTTTCCAGTCTAAGTGCACGTCTCCATATTCAGGGGCTAGATGGTAACACCATGGTTCCCATTTTAGGGCAGTAGGTCATCTTCAAGAGATGTCCCCAAGTCTGCCGGCACGGGATATGTCATGACATGTATAATCTCACCTCCAGCATTCAAAGACCCATAGACGGTGTGCGTCTTAGTCGCTTCGAGTCCGACATGATCACTTGCACTGACTTTAGTGGAGGTGGTTTCCGTGGGGATTGTATGGACGGAAAAAAACGTCTAATTGTGAAGTGGTCGACCTCCAATTCGAATTGAAAACCTCAGATATAACTAAGGTCACAGCTTATATAATGATGATTTTAGGAGATAAAGTAGTAACATCCATTATCCCGTCCCTACCGGCCGAGGGATATGAAAAAAAAAACAAGTTGAGTAAGATTTCGATGCTAAAAAATTGTATCCAAGAAAATTAACAGTAATGTTAACAACATATTTGCAAAGACACTGTTTTTCTTTTGTGACATTTCAGAACTCTGATGAAATTTATTCATAAGTTTACTTTCTCAGTAAAGTTAAGTGTGACAAATAAGTTTTATGTTTGTTTGATGTTCTTTTGTGGTTAGGCACTACATCTTAAGTTCTTTGATATTTATGAGGATTACATTTAAGTACTCGAGTTTAGATTAGCCGTAGCAAACAAACGTTATATTGAAACTTTTTATCTACTTTTTATACCAGTTTGGTGAAAAATACTGAACCAACCTCACCTGCCAACTAGTTGCCAATGTTACATAAACGAGGATCTGGCAAGGATCATTCCTCTCTGGTTTGAGAGGTCTGATAGAAATCGCTCCCATAGAAGCCGTATCAATCAATCAATTAGGCGATTGCAGTCCACTGCTGGAGATAGGCCTCTCCCAATGTATTACCGTGTATGGCAAATCAATAAGGAGGCGAGATCAAAGCAATGATAGGAGGGTTATTACTCCACGCTTCAAATTCAAATTCATTTATTTGCTAGAACATGGTGTATAGAGGTATTATAATAACATAGTGTAGTTCGCACATATTCTGCCACGTGCAAATTTATTACATTTATCAATTTCTTACATCCACATTGAATCTATAATCATTGCCATTGGCATTCTTTTAAAAATGAAGCATAGGTATTATTTGATATCACTGAACATGATTGCGTCTATACGTCTCGCGTTGTTGGACAGCAAAACTATGCGATAAAATTTAAGGTTGCCTGGAAGAAATCACTTCTAGCGATAAGGCCGCCTATTGTACTTACAATTAATCACGTATATATGTATGTTTTGTAATCTGTTATCATACTTTTTATGGTGTACAATACATATTTATCTATATATTTATCTATAAAAACTGTTTGGCTGACAGAAGACAGTTTACTAAGTAGCTCAACATCGGTCGTTACTACACAAGCTACTAATTGAGGCACTCACCTACGCCTCACCTCAGGACGAAAATATTTATAGTACAGGTCGATGTTAGCTCGGGGCGTGGTGTTACGAGAATAACCCTATATTTCCTAGCGGTAGCAAATATAAATAGTATCATATACTCTTCTGATCACGTACTCAGAAGGTATCTAAGTTGCAAGGTAGCAGACCCTTCTTTGTTTTCTGCACTGACAGCACAGAGACTCTCTTAACTTTCTCCCCTCTTCTTTATATTATCGGCAGTTGCAGTTGCTACGGTAACCACTTTCCATCAGGTGGGCCACGTGCTTGTCTGTCACCTAAATGGTATAAAAAATAGCATCATTTCTTTAAATGCAAGTTTATATGTTCCTTAACCCTATATGGACTACAATGGTCTGCAATAAAGAAGTTATTATTATATTATTATTATTTATGAAATATTAAAATGTAAATATTTTTCTGTTACCCTTGCTAAACTTCTGTTACAACGCCTCATTTTAAGTAACAGAATTTAAATTTGTTAAAATAATTCAAACCTTTTTAATTGAAATAAACATTCAACATTTAAAATGAATTCGTTTGTATGTAGAAGGATTAAGCCCCAACCGCACAACACAGCATTTCACACCACAACGCGACGCAAGCCGACGAAATTGTTGTATCTTAATTTGTGATAACATCACAAAAATTCGTTTCTACCCTCTTTGTAATATTAAAATACGTTGACATTTCCTTATACTTAAACATATTAAAATTCTCAAAGCTTTATATTGTGTGTGTGCTCGGAAATCCGTTCGCATGGAAACTCGATCTTGTGCCCTTAGCATGAAAAAATTATCGAATTCGTAATGTAAAGGTATCTAGAGAGCGCAGCATTACAATTAGCGGGCTTCACGCACACACAGATTTGGCAGGCTGCCAATCCCAATACTCCGCTCTTGCGATACCTTTACATCACGAATTTGATAGTTTTCCTTGCTACAGGCACTGTTCCCACAACCGTATGAACCTCGATGTAGTTAAAAAGTATCCTATGTACACTGACGGACTCATAAACTGCATCAAAGTAATAGACGACTTTGAAATAAATATTTTAACCAAGTATGCATACTTTCTATACAGATTTAAATTGAAACCTCTAGATTGGTTCGTGAACTTTAAAACAGCGTAGGGTCATATCTTTAAGTTTA
The DNA here is from genome assembly GCA_963691645.1 of Pelosia muscerda. Lineage (NCBI taxonomy): Eukaryota > Metazoa > Arthropoda > Insecta > Lepidoptera > Erebidae > Pelosia > Pelosia muscerda. The sequence goes on along the minus strand of OY829116.1, from coordinate 9,027,736 downwards.
AGTTTATGTACTGGAAAGGACCTTAAGACTTTTTTTGAAGAAAAAACAGAAATTTAAGAAAAATTGGTTTTAACAATAGACACAAACTTTATGCAAGGGTTTATTTGTGTTTTAATAAGGTGTATTACCCCCACGTGCCCTTATTACGGATTCTAATCGGTTCCGCATAGATTTTATAAGGGTTTTTAAAAGATCTTGCGGAATATTGTCCCATTCTTCTGAAAGTGCTGTTCTTAGTGCTGCCACTGTCGTGGGCGAAGGGTTTCTCGCATATACAGCTCTTTTTAAATTGTCCCAAACATGCTCGATGGGATTAAGATCCGGGCTGCGTGCTGGCCAATTCATTGTACGTATCCCAACCTCTTCGCAATAATGTTGAACTTGTGCAGCTGCATGCGGCCGGGCATTATCCTGCATTAAAGTAAAATTTTCGCCTATAAATCCCATGTAAGGCACCACGTGATCTTCTAATATCTCTGTTATGTAGCGATGTGCTGTCAAACCCCCTCTATTACCGTTTTGACGGACCATGTCTATGAACACAAGTTCTGTTCGCCCGTTCATCGATATGCCACCCCAGACCATACATGAACCGCCTCCAAAAGGAACACGCTCCTCAATGCAACTTTGAGCATATCGCTCCCCACGTCGACGATAGACTCTTCTGCGACCATCTGCACCTTATAAACATGTCCTACACTCGTCCGTGAACAATACAGAGGCCCACTGCTCTTCTGTCCAATTCAGGTGATGACGCGCAAATCTTAAGCGAGCTTGTCTGTGAGCTGTAGACAACTTTGGACCATTTGCTGGTCTAAAAGGGGTGATATCCGCTTCCTTTAACCTTCTTCTTATTGTTCGTGCACACACGTTTACTCCACGCACTTCATGAAGCTCGGTTTTGATGTTAACTGACGTGAGGAAACGATTTCGCAGGGAAGTTATAACAATAAATCGGTCATCACGACCTGTGGTTGCTCGAGTTCTGCCTGTACCACGTCTCCTCCTGTAAGAACCTGTCTCTACAAACCTTCTGTATATTCTAGAAACCGTAGACTGGTTTAAATTTAAATTTCTACCAATCGTTCGTTGATCCAAGCCCTCCCGCACCAATGCTACAATTTGTGCCGCTTGTTCGGACGAAGTATCCATATTATGGTTCAAAAACTCTCAATGTGTTAAAAAACTAACCCAACAATTATGCTGGTAACAATAATTCAATTGACAAAACAAAAAAAATCAACGAGAATCAATTTAAAACTTTGCTCTAAATAACACGCAAATCTGATACTACAAGTAAATTTTCTTTTCCCGGCTATATTCATTTGTTTTACTGCAGTTCTATTCTTAAATTTAATTTTTTTTTAAGATTAAGAGCCAGTCTTTCCATATTTATATAATTTAATCTAAAAAGTTTGCATACTTATTATAAAAAATCCTTTTAGAGTAAACCTGAACTTTGATGCAGTTTATGAGTCCGTCAGTGTATATTATTCTTGACTTTAGTAATCTCTACCTGTAATAAATTTCAGCCAAATTCATTGAGAAGTTTGATTTGAACAAATACCCTAACATCTTCACAAACTTTCCAATTTATATTTTAAGTATTAGAAGGATAATGTCAACGTAATCTTGTGGCCTAGGAACTGCTTCAAGAAATGGGTTACTGATATTCAATATACCTAGGATAGGGCAGTTGATCTACATGACACGGTGTCAAACTTGCGATAATCACTGCTCTATATCCGAATAGGAGAATGTTTAGAGAGTCTCTGTACTGTCAGGGCAGAAGACAAAGAAAAGTTTCTCGGTGTTCCCACTGACAACACAAAATCTCTGCAGTGAGCTCTGGCTACCTTACTCACCGCCGGAAACACAACACAAGGTTCTTATTTTAGTATTTTAGAAGAAAGATGCCTACGCCTAGTTAATGTTTAATGGGATGTGTGTTTAATAACAGTTGGCTTAAGCATCGGTCGGAGTGTAACATTACATTCATTTGCGGGGAGGACTAATTTAACTGTCACTGTTTGTGCCACCGTTAAACAAATGATCTCCATGCTTCGCTCCGTTTAATATTTGTCCTAGGACGACTGTAATTATATCTTAGATACAGTATATTATTTATTGAACGAATGATCAATACCTATGTGTTCAGAGTGGTGACTTTTTTCTTCACATAAAGTCTCGTACTACCACTTTACCCTTAAACATAAGATAATAGTAGTAGGTATTGCCATTCAATGCTGTTCGCATGCAGTCTTCTCAAAAAGTTGACATGCCATAACTACCAAACTCAAGTCTTGTTAATATAGTTATAATTAAATTGTAATTTCTTGTTATAGCTCGGTCAAGAGAAAAAATTTAATAATGAACTTAAAAATTGCATGATGACCTTCACAAGACGACTGCCGTAGCTGTCAAAATGGCCGGCTGGACTGATGTAGTACCTATGGCTGGATATTGCCATTGACTCAAAAAAGAAGAACTTAAAAATGGAAAACCACGACTACAATGTTTTAGCTAAAATATACTAACTAAAATTTCTATATAACAGTTACATATTAGTTGTGTGTTAATGCGTATATTTAATATATTTATGTATTACAGTTATTGTTAGTTAAATTAAAATTATGTTGTGAAAAAAATGTCCACTAATGGTTATTGAATTCGATATTATGTTCATGTATTCAAAAATATTCTGCATATGCATTTAAAGTCATTTATTTATTTAAATACAATGCTATTACAAAATTCTACATATGTATATTGAAGATTTATGTGTTAAATAACGGCTTTTAAACATGTGCTTAAGTTTTTTTTCAATATATTTTATTTAATTAATCCACAACCATGAATTTATTTGGTTGTTGAGATTATTCACACAAGTTTCCACCATAAAGTGCAGCCATGAGTCGTCTGTGATTGTCTAAACTTATTCTAGTTTAAAAACTTCGCAGACCTTTTCAGTTGCGATTTATAGCCGTCCACAAAAGCTACGGCAAACTTCGTTTTAAATATTTAAAATAGAATATATAAACATTTATGTGAATAAAAAACACTACAAGCTAAGAACCGTGTAATAGTATGGTACATATTTATCTCAATTAAAAGAAAGGCACAATGTTTAAAATATTTTTGTACATAATGATTTTCATATTTTATTTTAATATTTTCTTCCATGGGCACTTATTTCTACGTATTCGAATTATCTGTAACGGGACACCTTTTAGTTTGTTCCTGTTTTCAGACGTTTATTTAAAATTAAATAGATATTAATATAATATATATATTATATTATATTATTATAATATAATTCTGTATTATTTATGCATTCTGGAACTGAAACTTCGTATCTTAATCCTCGTATTCATATTTGTCCCTGAAACTTTCTATAACTTTTGTAAACACTTACCAAGTTCGGCGAACTTCCACCCAACCTTCCACAAAAAGTACAAAAACTTAAGTCATAATACAAAAACACTGTGTTCCAAACAAATCAGTCATATACATACTTTAAACAAAATTAAAACTTTACATTGTTTATGAACACGTAACTCGCGCCAAAACGAGAAGTGTCCCGCCGAAGCGGAGATCGGAATGGTCCTGTGCGCGTTCGGCGGCTGCGAGACTCGCGAGAGACTGAGCAGAGCGCTGCCGGCCGCCCGCACTCTTCCATCTATTATATATATAAACGCTTTTATATACCGATTTATATATTTACCCGCACTCATACATATTTAACTTTTTTCCCATTTCACGTCGTTTATTCCCCGTATGTAAGGCTCGCGGGCAGTGTAGGTGCGATGCGCGTGTGTGCGGTCCGTAGCCGAACGAAACGAACGAGCGTTCCTATTTACGTGTTTTTAGAAAGGGTAAAGCTTTTATACCTTTCCTTTCTACTATTTCGTTCTGTAGTTGAGCGCAATGCTCTGAATGCCGACCCACGAAATATTTCGCTTCGATTTATAGCTTTCATTTTTGTGAATTATACTCGGTGGAATTTTTTTATCAATTTCTATATGTTGCAATTTGGCATGTCCGCATATGGCCGAGGGGTATGTGTATTATTGTTGGCATTGATATCGATGGTGAATGCTGAATTATTGGAGATATAAAGATGAATGAACTGTGTATTGATTAAGATTAAGAATTGGCCTGTCTTTGATTTAAAAGAGTGTCCCATAGAAATTGAAATAATTCCATTGAAATAATTAGTCAACATACGTTAATATTAATTATCTCCTTGTATTTTATAGATGTGTTGTTGTAGAATAAATCCATTAAACTGATATCTTATCTTTAGGTCCCCCATAACAAAGTACCCAATTAACACAATATAAATCTAAGTACTTATTTAATTGATTGAAGCTTCACTAATATAAATATTTGGACATTACTAGTAGTTAAACAAATCGTTAAACTATATTTGTTTTTACTTGCGTGAAAACAATGTGAAAAATTGATATAAGCATTGACAATCTTTGTAACTTAAATCTCATTAAATGCCTCTATTTTAGATAAAATTTGGTGTAAATAGATTAAAACATGAAAACTATCGAAAATTGTACTTGTAAATATTAACAAGTTTTGTAAAGTTATGTAATTTTACAGAGTCGTCTCCCAGTTAGTTGTAGCATTAAAAAGTTTAATAACTGATCTAATTGCAATACTACGATATTGCAAATAGATTGTGGAGGCCAGATGGCAGTCACTTCATGGAAAATATAACAAGACACCCACATTTTCGAAGTTATAGTTGAAATTTTTTATAAATTTATATGTATGTGGTACGGTAAAGTTTAAAATTTTAGCATTTGTGTTTCAATACTCCCAACTTCAGCATCGTTTGAAATTTATACCAGTAAGTATGTGCCGGTAGGCTGTGACTGTGGAGGCCAAATAGCAGTCACTTCATAGAAAATGTCAAAATTCAGCCGTGACGCAGTTAGACTCAATAAATCGGACACCGGCAGTTTCGAGTGAGGATAATTGTGATAAGAAAAAATAGTTACAGTTTAAAACTTTTATATAATATAGTGTATTTATAGTATACTAGCTGTTACCAGCGGCTCCGCCCGCGTGGACTTCTGATACCGTTCCCACTGCACTATAAAAACCTTCCGTAGTGTTCAAGGAACAAACACAACAAAGAATTACTCGAATTGGTCCAGCCGTCTTCGAGTTATGCGCTTACCAACATATTTCGCGATTCATTTTTATATATATAGATTTATATACATATGGGCACAGTAAAGTAATTTTAAATGTTCAACAATCTGCGTTTCAATACTGCCAACTTCAGCATCATTTGAAATTTATAGCAGTGAGTATATGCCGGTCGGTCGTGGCGCACAATGTTCAGCGGTGCTAGTCGCGGTCCGCCGGCCAGCACGCATCGATCACCCGTTATTACTCGATCCAGCATACTGCCTGTAATCGATGGCGCTGTACGTTTTTAATAAATTCATATTTACGGCCTCAAACTTTGACAACGTTACTACTATTATAATAGGGATGGTATTATGCCCCCCCCCCCCCCCCCTCTCCCCTACACTTAATACTCACGAATGTGGCTAAGAATTTAGTATGTATTTATAACTACTAAACGGAAATCAAGCACCTGATCTCTGACGAAGCAGTCTAATGTTCTATTTTTACGCCACATAATTCTTCAGATAAATCACAATTCTTTCGAAGCAAAAAACAAAATTGCCTACTTTTATGAGTCTTCAAGTAAGTACTTATGATTATGACCGCGGTAGCCTAGTGATATGGGTAATGGACTGCTGAGACGAGGTCTCGGGTTCGATCCCAGGTTTACTATGGCACACACCAATGACTGCGATGCTTTTCGAAGTTATGTGTGTATTTGACGCAGGTTTATAAGTGCCCGGTTGATGGCAATAGGTTCGCCACCTATTACATTGGGACCTAAACAAACTGGCGAAATGTGGGTGCTAGCACCTCTGCCTACCCCTTCGGGGATACAGGCGTGAGTTAATACGCACAAAATCTTTGACAAGGATGCTAATCTATAAATAATACTAATTTCCTAAGCGTACGAAAATTCACTTCATTTTATATGTAGCCCGTACCTATAATATACCTCTCAAATATAAGAGGCAATATAAATAGGTAGGAATAATATTCATGCGATGGAAGGTGCGCCAAGAGCACTTGAATCAAATTCACGCTCCCTCAGTTTTCTAAGCACATCCCGAAACCATTCAACATAAATTAAGGTCGGAATAATTTCCTGAATATGATACGTGTAGTTTATAAACCTTCAGAAATGTATGAGATTGCTCTACTATCATGGAATACAGGCCCTCAAGCTGAGCGCCATCATTGTAATACTGTACTTGTTTGTAATGGTGCCCCTGTTTCCTGAGACTGATATCAGCTTACCATCAGACGCGAAGAAGTCAAATTGACGTGCCATAAATAAAAAAAATAGTTGGTTGCATTTCAGGCTATCGTCTCACAACCTCTGCTTACTCGTTTTCGACCTTCAGTTTTGGCTTATATGGCTTTTGTGGAAGCGACTTCCGTCTGACCAAAATTGGAACAGAACGGAAAACCAAAGATCTATTACCCGTAGTATGGTTAAGTCGTCCGGTCAATCGGACTATAGGAAAAAAAAACTATCCATGGTACAGTTAATCGAAATATGGAAAAAAAAATTGTTACTGAACATCTAGTCATTCCCATGGACAAGGCAACTGAACCACTAATTTTTCAGTGTCCACACTGAATGTTGTATTTTTTAATTGTATAACTGCGGAAAAATTGACTGGTTGACCGAATAATTTAACCGTTCTACAGGTAATAGGTAAAACCATATCAAGATATGTACAAGATTTATTTTGATGCAACTTATGTGATGATGAATTAATCAGCCTATTACAGCCCAATATCCATAATAGGGCTCTCATGATCATGAAGTTGATTCGGCATACCATCTTCAAGTGAGATAAATCCCTTGGAATTATAGAAAATTTCACTTTACGGTTTACCCTTTCACTTTATCCTGATTAGAGTAAATCTGAAGAGCGTGAGGGACCCTAAAAATATGATATCATAGGGAGGTATTGAGTTCACTCAAACATAATATTACTATGGATACAGAGACAAAGATCATCCTTTCGCTGACAGCGTAACCCTCTTTAGGAAAGTATTTCAAGATCATATTTAATACTGTATACATTCTATATCTAACTACGGTAGTCTAGTGGTATGGGTAATAGACTGCTGAGACGAGATCTCGGGTTCAATCCCAGGTTTTACCATAGCACACACCAATGACTTATCGATTTATATTGTATTGTATTTCGATTTATGTTTATAAGTGTCCGGTTAATGGCAAAGGGTTCGCCACCACCATTATATTGAGACCTAAACATAAAGTGGCGATATGTGGGTGTTAGCACCTCTGCCTACTCCTTCCGGGATATAGGCGTGAGTTTATGTTACGCTATGTTACATTCTATAGGTAATATAAACATGTATTTTATAATTTTACTGACCTAGTAAATTAGTAGTCTCTGAGCTGTCTCTGAGCATATTCCCAATTTAGTTGAGGTCGGCTTTCTAGTCTAACTAAGATGCGGCTGAACTTCGATATTTTCCGTGAAGCGACTGCAATCGGACCTCCACAACCAAATTGGCGATAACGAAGATCTGTACTCAGGCTAATCGGTTTTTTAAGCACCAACTACCCGTAACTTATCTGTCGTCACTCAAGTTGTATAAAAAGAAAATTGTGGTCGTAAACCTCAAAAAGTAATTCTTGAAATATGATATAATTTGTATAAATCTTGGTATTCTTATTTTACTACAATGAAGTTCCCACGGGAAAGAAAAGTAGTTTCATTAAGAAGAGAAAAGGTCTATAAAAATAGTGAAGTGGATAGTGTGTACCTAGTATTCGGTAAACTAATAGGTATTTGCCCACCTTTAATATAAGTTGGAGGTTTCCTTTCACTCAATATGCAGCAGCGTATATATTTGCGAAGTTACACAGAAAAAAAAAGTTACAGATCTGCACTGTACGTTATTTCTCACTAAGTAATATTTTCTAAATTATCTCTGATTTGCTAAGAAAGAGAGTGGACTAATCAGCATCATCCTTGCGTTAATCCCGGTCGCTTCAGAAGTTTTCAACTCGGAGACCGGGATCTGTTTTCCGCCATTTTCTTTCCCACTTTGCACATTCATTACCCATGGCTAGGTATTCTTAGCTCTGGTGCTATTCGACTAGGAGCTCTAACTGGACTACACCGCATCCCATGATAGTTAGCTTATTTGCACACATGCATCCTCCACGACGCCAGCTAAGGGATATTTTCGTTAATTCCACTGATAACCAAATAAATTGTACTTTGATAAAATTACACAATCAAAGACACAAATGTAACAAACTAGTAATACATCTAAAATTTGTAATTTCTACATCAGTAGTAATAAATAATTACATTCTTAAATATATCTTAAATATAAACATCACTATAATACAGAAATGTATTTAAACCCAACAAAGGCTGTTTAATATTTGTACGTTGTATTAGGGCTTTTGAAATACAGAATACATTAATTTGTGCCCCAATCATTGTCAGTAAACGTTTCACTGAATAAACGTTTTACTTGTACTCCTCGAGTCATTTCATCACAGAAGTGGGATTATTTCCTTAAGCTTTCTTCGCTTCTGATTGTACTGACCTACATTTTGTAATATTGTTCGCAGTACTATAATTCAAACAGTAAAATCATGAATTTTGCGGGTACGTTTAACAAAACAAAGTAAAACAATATAAGAAAATCGCTTTATATACAAATTATATGTATATAATACTAGCTACCTCAGTTAATTTCGTACGATCATATTTCTTGCGCTTATTTTAACGGGTATTTCTGATCCCATTCTCGATGTACCATCTATTTAATAAGGCCCCATGTGTATCCAATAGAACCCCGAGTACATTGCATAGAGGTGTACCGTTATGCTACCAAAAGGGTAAACCAGTGAGACTATGGGTCCGTGATCTTAAAACCAAAGATAAAGCCTATTGAGGAGGAGAAAGTACAATCGGAATGGTATTGAAACGAAGAAATAAAAACACTCAGATACTTTAAATTTTCGTAGCGTATGTGGATTCTACAGCGTAGCTCTACGTAGTTAAGAAACAATGATTGTGAAGCTACGAGCTACAATTTATAATATACTATTAAAAATTAACTAGTAGATTTCTAAGTAAAGCTTTGTAATAAATAACGAACAGCAAAGAGACAAGGCTGTAAAAGCCGCAATGAGTACAATTGCTTGCTTGTTCTTCAGTAGGCTTGGTTGCCAAAACCACGACATGCCAGCTCTACCGTCTCTGCAGGATTAAACGTTTATGATGTTGGATACTAACTTGAGCTATATTTAATGGTACTATATTTTTATTTTCTGCCACTTTTAAACATATTAGATACATTTTGAAAAACATAAATCATAAAATATGTATTAAAAAATATAAGAAAATTGTATGAGATACACACTACCGAGGTATCAGGTTTACGCAACCAAACAGTGCAACATTTCATACCCGGGGGCTAGACGGGGACACCGTGGTTCCTACACAAGAAGGGGGGTCATCTGGAAAGAGAGTGCCCCAGGTCCGCCGGGGTGCTAAAGAAATGTTGGCTACTATTTCACCTCCGGCAACAAAGACGGCGTGCGTTTTCGTCGGTTCGAAATCGACATAACCTCTTTCACTGGCTCCATCAAGACTGGTAACCAGCTATCAGTGATTATAGCTGCAGAGATAAGAATTTTTCCGCAATATGAGCCGTATCCCAAAAATCTGTTTTATTCATATTCATAATTTCGTTTATTACAGAAATATACATTAGATAAAAGCATGTAGACCAAAAAACTCACTTCTTAAATTACAGTGGACTAAAAATATATTTTGCAAAATGTCAAACAGTAGTACCTCTACCTAACCCTTCAGGAATATATAGGCATCAGTACATGTTAGCATGTAATTTAACATCAACTGTAATTCCGTTAACCTTTTCTACCTCAGCAAAAAACCACGGACCCTTACCTGTGCATTAGTGAAAAAAAAATACTCCTCTATTTATTTAGTTACAAAATATCATTACTCAAGGACAGCCCCTTTCCGCCCACTGGTTTTATTCGGGGAGCACTTTAGGTCAAATTGAAACCATTAGGTGAAAACGTGTTAGTTGAAACAGACAAGTAAAGCTTCATCTGACCTACTGGAAACAGGTGAAGTGAATTTTTTTCGGCACGTTATGCGGTTGTGTAGTTATCATTGGAAAATTTGCTCGTAATAAAATGAACTACAACTTAAATTTTACATAAAATGAAAGAAAAGATCACTTGTTTTTGCGTACTGTTGATTGATAGCACTTGGTGCACTTATTGTTACACATTATTGATGTAAGTATAAGTAAGTCATCTATATCTAAAATCTTCCACTTTAATATGCGTCTACCTCGTACTAGCTCTGCACCGCCCTATGGTAGACTGGCAGAGAATGCCTATGGCATTAAGTCCGCCCATGTAGGTACAACGTACATAAAGTATAAAAAATAAATAAATAAGACACTTGAACTTCTCCATGATATTTATTAATCGTGAAGAAGTACAAGTATGTTATCTATAATATATTACATTTGTCGACCTCTGTGGCGTTGCGGTAGTGAATGCGATTGCTGTACAGGAGGCGCGGGTTCAATTCCCGCTCAGTGTAAATATTTGTGGGCATGAACATGAATAATTGCATCCGGGTATTTATTTGTATTATATTTATTGATTTACAAAAAATACCTTGATAATCCGCTGGTTATTAGCTTTATGACGTGTTACTAAATCTAAAGGGGCCCCTTTAGCTGGCATAATGTAGTGTTAAAAATAAATTTGAGATGAATATGACGTATTATACCAACCAAATGAAAGGGCTATCCCTACATCTTAGTTACCTAGTGCATTTCAAAGATATACAATTTAACAATATAAATAATAAAATTAAGTTGAAAATCAAAAACCGAGCTACTAAAACAATTACGTTCAAAAAGTATCGAACAAGAAAATGTCAAGGATAGCCGTGGCCGAATGCCACGTTTTCTGGCAATTTTAGTTTTTAACATTATTTAATTTTTATTTTAGAAACTACTCAGCGCTACAAATTTCGGGTTAACTGGAGTAATAAACGTAAACTAATAGTTCTTGATACTTTCATTTGGAAACCCAGTGACGAAATTAAGGTATCAGTATACCTCTATGTACTCGCCTCAGCCTACAGGCGTCAAACTAAAATGAAAATATAAAGTTTTATGAATAGATACATAAATTTTACCTCAAGATACCTTTCTTTTTTACAAAGTAATAGCGAGTTTTAAAAGTCAACTACAAAGTATTCGTACCTAAACAAAAAAGGAATAAGACCATTGTAAAAATTTTACAACTTACACAAAATACCTACAATTCCAAATTCACTCATTCGTAGCTCGTAGCCTCGTAGTCATTGTTTCGTAACCACGTAGCGCTACGTCGTAGAACCTGCATATGCTACTAAACTAAAGAATTGACGTTTGCTACATAAAATAAACATTTAGTCTAGAAGAAAATCTCTTGTTTGTAGTTAAAATACAAGTTAAACAAATTAACATAATTAAATTGTGTAAAAGAAGATTTTGCACAGACTACAACAAAGTTCCGCGCAGTATTTGAACTCTTGATAACAAATCAGGGGAAACTTGCTTCCTTCGCCATATTTTTTACATAATTTATGTTTTATAAAATATCTTTGAATAAGTTTGTTACTGATCAGGCGCTCCTTACAAAGTGATTTCGATGTTAGATAAATCTACATCGTTAACAAACTTCGCTGATGTTTTTCTGTAACTACTAAGAAAGTAAACGCCTAAAGGTAATGGTAAGCGGACTATGATTACAGTAATATATTTAAATAAAACCACTTTTACATACTTCTGTATTTTTGTACTTTCCTGTCCATTCAAAGGTTGCCTGGAAGAGATCACCGTTAGCGATAACCCATTGTACATTCTGTTATTTGTTATAGGGACACCTATTATAAATTTTTGTCTTTTTGTGTAAAATAAAGAGTTATCTATCTACCTATAAGAGGTGCAGATGTAGAAGAATATATGAAAATATGTCAAAGAAAAGATGAGAAGACCGCTAGCTTTATCACGAACTTACGAATGCAACTAATGTACTTACCTATGTAACTTGCTTATCCCAATTTACTACAAAATTAATAATGAATAAATAAATAAATTTATATTAAACATAACATAACATAACATGACATGACATGTCATTCGTAAAAAAATGAAAATCGTTTGCAAATATAGGTTTTGTTGCTCATAATACCTATTTTAACCAACTCATTTGTATAGGGAACAAATCTCAGACTACAGATAAGTACTACTAAGGACTAGAGATAAGCGCCATCGTACATCTTACAAACATTTGCATTTCTGCTACTTCTTTACCTATTGCCCGAAAAGGTAGTGTAGTTGATTTCGTGATCGAGAAATATATTACACATAAATTAAATATCCAATAAATACTGATAAGGTGGAGAGGTCTGTCGGAGACGTAGGACGTAATTTTGCAGGAATGAACTCATTGTGAAGTGTTAGAAAACCGCCTCATCACTGACAACATTCTTGAAGTGAAAACTTCGTTAGGCGTGTTGGGCAGCTTTCAATGAAAATTTTGGGCGTACTGACTAAAAAAAATTCACATACGCATTGTTACCAAACGTCACGTCACGCTCCGAATGTTTATATCCAGCGTTTTTGACAAATTAAATTGTGATATATCACATGACACCCTTTAAAGTGAAGACTTTTTTCAATTCAGGTTGGCGCTGGCACACTGCCATACTGTCAACTTAACCCTCCTAAAAGGTTGAACCAATTAGAATGGTTAACAAACATAATCGGACTCATCTACTTTCATTAATCTTTTCATACATACTCACCGGCTTCGGGTACTCATGACAAAGCCTTTTTTTTAAATGCTCTCGTTCTGATTGACATACGTATGTCTATATCGACTCCTGCCGGATAGATATAAACCTACTGTAAACCAGAACCAAAATTAATTCTATTACGTACAATAGAGCTCATAAAACCCATTATTAGGTAAAGTAGCTTATCATAGATTTTCATATGTTTGAAATAGAACTAAAACAAGATTTACCGCCGACCCCGTGCGGTTTGTGGGTAGATATTTATTAGTCAGGAAAACAAGACGGGGAACTAAAGTTTATCACCGTTGTAAAAACTGGAGAGAAAAGAACTTACTTGTTTTATAGTCAAAAAGAATGGCCACACAAGTTAAGAAAAGGCTACGAATTATATATCAACGTCGAGATTTACAAGGAATGTGTAACGAAGGATAAATATGTATGGCGTGAAAATGCAGAAGAATGCCTCTCATTTGCGGAAAAAATACTGAATATTTTATTAGCTTGTTTGTATAATGTTGCCAATTTATTATGTAGATAGTACATGCGCGTAAAATACAGATCTTGATTCGTACAGATCGTGTAAGTCATCTGCCAATAATCATACGAACTATCAGTCACAATGCATGACGTTACAGTCATTATTAAACATCGTTTTTTGATAATTCCGCCTAATTAAGATATACTGAATTTTTTTAAATAATTAGTATGTAACTGCTTAAATCAATCCGTTCAAATTCCGTCGAAGCACTCCCTTTATTCAATTTAAATTTGATTTACTAACATTTACCAAGTGGCGACTGATGTTGACTGACAGTTAGTATTATACAACAAACTATGAACGTATACTTGTAAAATGGTAAATAAATAATAAAACCGCCCAAAAAATCTATACTACAAAAAATCTATCCTACAAAAAAAACCTTTCAAAATACAGAGTTCCATTTTGTGTAGTGTGCACTGAAAATTGCTTCCTAAATCCTGAAAGGCTGTGAGCTTATTCCCGTGCGCAGATAACCCAGTCACGAACAAATTACACACGCGCGCACGAAAAGCAATCAGTTGATCAATGTACTCAACAACACGACTGAGTAACAAAATGTGAATGAAATTAAAAACAAAATAACATCCCTTTTACATAGATAGGCGCGTATATATTATGTAGGTTGAGCGAGAGGTGACGTCCAACCTTTAAAGGGTCTGGATTAAACCGTAATGAAGTGAATAATCCAAACGTAGCGACGCGGAAAATTATACGAAATTTCATTTATAACAAAAATGTCGGAATGGGACGATCCGATGACGGCTTTAATCTTTGCATTGCTGTAAATTTATAACTAGCGCTATTGTGATACATTTTACGCAATCTTATTGATATTATTTTTGTTATTTTCTGTATCTGCATATAGTATTATTTAATAGTAATATAACTGTGTCTGTCATAAAAAATACTTTGGTTATGTTATGGATTGGATATGTTTGTATGTAGTATATTAACGATACTGAATCCGAAAGTTGTTCTAAAATTCTGGTCTGCTTTGTACATACTTAATGTTACTGTGTATAAAGTTTTTTTGTATAGCCTAAGACTCGAACTAATTACGGCCAGTCGGCGATAACATGCAAAGTTGCGCGCCTTTTTAACAAGCTACCCTCGGGCATTAGAAGAATTAACTCGTTGTATGTATTTAAGAAACAATTAGCCAAACACATGATCTCGATGTACTGAACGTGTCTGTTTTAGTGTGACAACGAATATTATTCTATACATCTGTATTTTATGTTCTCATGTAAGTGATATAAAACATGTCTTTATGAGAATAAAATTCTTTAAACCTAAACCTAAACTTAGGTAGCAGATAAGCGGCTCACCTGATGGAAACTGGTCGCCGTGACCTATGGACGTTTGCAACACACTCAGATGCGCCATTCTTGAAGAAGAAGAAGATGCTAATAAATTTAAAAAACATGGTTATTAATTGATTTTATTTTTTGGAGCGTTGTTACCCGTCGTTTTTGCATTGTCGGGGATTATAATCATAGTATCGCAATGTTCTGCACAACAGAACTGTGCTAACAGAAATAGCTTCTACATAAATATCTTACAAACTGTCGTAGCTCATTTCCGTCGCAATAAACGATCTAATTAAAACTAGAGCCTTGCGAAACCATCTGGAAACACTCAGTTAGTGCAATCAAAATTCAATCGCATTATGTGGCTCAATAGCATATTTGTCGATACATAAATCGATTTCATCTCGAACAGAAGGCAACGCTACGACTGCAACTACACATTCAGTTTGCCAATTCCTACTTGTTTCATGGAAGCAACTAACCAGTCTCCCAACTGTTCACAAGTGTACTTTTACTTTACAGCATTGGATATTCCACATGTGTTTTACTATTTACATACTTACTGTTTCATCTAAGGAAGCTGACGATAATATTGTAATGTAAGTGAAAAAAGTTAAAATGAACTTCTATATTTCCGGGAAGCGACTGCCATCGGACTTCAACAACCAAATTGGTGATATCGAAGGTCTGTAGTTAGGCTAGTCGAACTTTTAACTGACACTTAACGTACTTTCCGAGGCACGACCAGACCAGTGTAATTCATGGATACAAATATTTGCACTGAGCGAGAATCGTACCCGCGTCTCCTGCATAGCAGTCGCGTTCACTACCACCACGCCACATAGGCTGTCATAAACAAAAGTAATATGTTCATAATTAGACTATAATTGCTATGCCTATCTCAGAGTCTGGTAACAGTTTTTTTTTAATATTTTATGTTTTAATGTAATGTTACAGTTAGCAGTTTTCAGTACATTATTCAGTATAGTATCTACTATATTTACTCAGTATAGTACCTGGTGGACAATTTATATCATGGTGACAGTTGATGAAGTGCCACCTTAGTCGCAGCTTCGGTGAACTTTCATATTAATAAACGATTCTTTCAAAGAACCTATAAAACGGTGATTGAAGATGTCCCAGACTAAAAGTGTTAAAACTACACGTTACGACCCGTAAATATTTCAGCGTGTCATCATGACTAAGCATGTACAGACACAAACATGTCCATTAGTAGCAAGTAGTGCGCATTTTTCGCAATTTCCTTCTGTTTGTACGCTATTTGAGACTAAAGTACTATATTTTTCAATGCACCCGGTGTAATCCCATATACCTTTGTTTACACTGTGTTCACAACGCGACGCGATCTCTTCTATTTCACTTATTGAATCAGCAACTCCTACTTTCGTAAATTGCGATACAGAAACCTTCACAAAATATACTTTTCAATTACGTGCTGTCGTAATATCGTGCGAACACGCTCACGAGAGGCTTTGCATTAACTGTAATAAAAACATGTGTGTAAACTTCACTTTATAATATTGTAAATGTAATGTGCACGTATTTTGGCGATGTGATGTCTTGTTTTGCACCAAGATGTTTTTTCATAGCATGATTCATACGACTAGGTTCAGACTAGGTATCGACTAGAAACTGAGTTAGGACATGACGGTATTCCCGTCCTAATTGAGCAGTCCGACGAATACCTCCGCCCTACATAATACCACTGTTAATAATAACCTTGTGTTGTATTCCTGGCGGTGATAGGGTAGCCAGAGCTCAGGCAGAAGTAAATTCTAATCTCGCAGAGGTCATAAAATATCCTAGTAGTTTGAAAATAAAACTTTAGAACATACTAACTCTAAAACTTGAAAACCATCTTCCATATTTGAATGCATCAAATACAATGCGTTATGTTTTAGTTCTTAAAGAAATGTGTTTTAAATCATTTATTGTAAATATCCGACAAATTAAGCAAAAGTGTATATTTGTCGACAAGTGGCAAGAACAATGGAGCTATAAAACGTTCCCGCTCTCATCCACGGGCTATAAAAGTAATAAGTACCGTTCCACCATAGTGGTAATGGCAGAAACTATTAAGCACATACAATTCCCAACTAAATGTAGTCTGAGGTTGATCTTGCTCGACTTCCCGGTACTTTTGGTATCTGTAATATATTTCATTGAAATAATTCTTGCCATAGATTTTTTTTTATATTTAGGTCGTCAAATTGACTGCACCACGTCTGATGGTAAGCAGAGGTGCAGTTCAGAACATGATGACCGCCGTTACAGGTACTGTCTCTGCAACGACGCGGAGCGGTGGTCCCCACACTCAACTGACGACCTCGACAGTTGTTTTTTTACGCCCTGCTTGAAGGACCCGAGACTGTACATACAAATTAATGTTACTGACCAATGTAACTGACCAAATTGAAATAATAGTAGAGGATGTGAATAACTTGCAGTGTCGTGGAAACGTATTAGAATTGATAGATTAGATAATAGGTCCGAAAATTTTGCCATTTTCAGTTACAAAGAAAACTTTTTCATAATATTATAAACAGATACATATACGCCCACAAACCCCGAAGGGGTAAGGCGAGCCTATATCGAAAATAAATTCCTAACCAAAAAGTTACTGCTATATAAATTTGTAAAAAAAAATTGATCCGATTCCTTGCTATCTGGTGTAAATCGCAAGGAAATTAATTACGTGCTTAGCCGCACCAGCACTACCTATTAACGTTTTGGAGAGTAACAGACGAATTATAAACATATATCATAGATTTTAATTAATGTTATCTATATGTTACTTTCGTCTTATTTATTTTTACTTAGTTATAATAATTGTGATTAACTCTAAAATAGCATAAAAAATCGGCAGCACTCGAGTAAGCCCAGACATCGCTTTTTTGTAACTTTACTACCTAGGCGAGATAAACAAAATTGACACTTGTTAGTTAGTAACCACCCCCATATATGTATGAGACGTGTTCATGTAAATCCGAGACGTTACTATAACTTACAACTCTTCATTTCCACACCGTTTACATCTTCCTTAGTTTAGCGCCAGAGCATCATATTCAAATACACATCTTTTGTGCTGAACATATCCTAAGTTCAGTAATAGAATACAAAGCAAGAAAAATAGAATAGCTCTAGGTAAATAAACATATACTTAACAGTGGGAATACTCCACGACATTCTTACTTTGACCTAATATAACCGGGAGGGTATTTTATTTTTATTTGGCAACAGAATTCTATCTAGTCTATTGAAGATAATCTGTAGAGAGGAAGCAGTGGAACGAATGCAGTTTGTATAAAAGTGTACTAATTATTTGTAGCTATTTCGATACCTGTGTATGTACAGTGGGCTCCAAAAGCGCCTGTACACCTTGAGATCTATAATCCCCTTCCCTACACAGGACAACGTGTGCAGGGCTTAAGTGTCACTCGCATACGGTACAGAATATTCCATCAAGAACCAAGCGGTTCGGTGAGTCTTTTCTCTGCCGTACCATTAAGTCCTGGAATTCCTTGCCGGCGTACGTGTTTCCTTCTTCCTACAGTCCCGGGTCCTTTGAGCGGGGCGTGAAAAAGCATCTGATGAGGCCGTCAAGCTGAGCGCCACCATTGTAGCACTGAACGGGTTTGCAATGGTGACCCTCTTTCATGAGACTTTGCCTTCAGCTTAACATCAGGCGAGGTGAAGTCAAATTGTCGTGCCATGGATAAAAAAAATCCTTTGACAGCTGAAGTGTAATTCAACCAAAGTAACATAGATAGCGTTAATTAAATAAATTTACAATGTCTTGCTTCTTTATAAGAAAATAAGTAAACTCATACAAGTAGTAGCTTAAACTGAATTACAGTAATATGTAGATCTATTATCCAGCAGCTTCTAAGACTAGTAGTTGTGTAGTGACATCACTTAATACAAAATTTATTTAAAATTGTCCAGGGAGTTTTGTAGGCCACTGTACTCTGTCTAAACTCACTCACGATACGAATCACGAAAGTCAAAAAGCGCTAAACAAACTTTGTATTTGATTGTTTTTCGTGGGACACGACTCATTCAACTTTGGAATGAAATTCAACTTCAGTTTTTCGTTCAATTAACAAGTAACTGTATCTGCAACTTTTTCGTGCTCGCTGCGATACTAAATAGAATAGACTCGTACCAACGTAATTATTATTCGTACCATGATAATAAGCTACGTGTATGCTATATGCTATATGTCCGTGTACGAAATACGGCAGTCATCACGGGTAGTTTTAGCCCTAAAAATTCAACAACTGGTCTAATTGTAGAACCTTAATATCGGCTATACGTATAAGTTTTGGAGGCCATATGGCAGTCGAGGAGTCGTGAAAATATTTAATCACATTCCAGACATACGAAAACGTATAAATATAGGCAGTAGTAGCAATGAATTCATAATCACGAACACCGCATTTTAAAACACATTGTGAGCTTATATTTTATCTTATTTAACCTACAACCTTCTAAATATAGCGTGAAAGCGGTCGAGTCATTAACCTAACTGCCACTGAGATGTAAATGAGCTAAGATAGGGTTATAATCTGCCTGGAAACTCTCCTGGCTTGTTTGCGGTATCATTATTGTTTAATCGAGCGCTAAGCCTTCTACGAACCTAAGTTTTCTACGAATGCTTTGTTTAATAGTTAGTCATTGTTTTTGCTTTCTCTGAACCTTTTCCTTGCCTGGGGTCGGCTTTTCAATCTAACTGTGATGCGGCTGAATTTCGATATTTTACGGGAAGCGACTGCCATCTGACCTCCTCAACCAATAGTCCAATGACCAATGGCGATATCGAAGTTTCAAGTTAGAGTGGTTGAACTTTTGAGGGCTCCAACTATCCGTAACGACTGCCATAGATGTTTGTATGGCAACTGGGACCGACGGCTTAACGTGCTCTCCGAGGCATGACCAGACCAGTGCAAACAGGCATATTTATGCATACAATTTTTTGCACTAAGCGGGGATCGAACACGCGCCCCGTGCGTAGCAGTCGCGTGCACTACCGCTACGCCACGGAGGCTGTTTTTGCTTTCTAGCCGACGAAATTAAGGAAAAACGTTTGCGGTAGTATTATGGTTGGTGGCTTACTACGTCCCCTCACCCCAAATGATGGGACAAGGTCTAGAGCAATGAAGGAGAAGAATTGTTTCATGTGGTTGAACGTAAGTGTAAATTAAAGTAAGTTTTGATTTTTCCTCAATTTAAATGTCTTTTATGCATAAATATATGAATTCGCATTGTCATGAGTATATGTAATAAAAGAAAATATATATTTATGAGTAGGTACGTTTATTTATACAAATTCCAGGACCTATAATAAGTACAGACGTATTACAGGTTGTGTTTGTTGTGTGTACCTTACCATATTTTATTAACGTTAAACTGGGTTCTTACACGATCCTAGAATAAGTAAATATGATATTACTGAAGTATCACTAACAGTTATTCTGTATCTCTTAATATATCTTTTAAACTACCGCCATGTTTTAAAAGCAGAACTTATATTTAAAAAATCACAAGCTACCATGATGCTGATTCGAACGATATAACTTGACCAAATACCTGTATTTAAGTGCCAGGTAGAGTTATATCAGATGAAATATTGGCAACAACAGTGGCTGCTATCAAACTGCCGAATCACTTACTCTGCCGAAATTGAAGTTGTTTATTTACAGCTGAAACTGCAATCAAATATCTGATTCAGCTATAAAATGCGAGTTCTGTTTGAGGTCAGGACAAACAATTATCTTTGCTACCTAGATACGATAAGGTGAATCATTTTAAGCGAATGAATTGAAATTATATATGTGTATATTATTTATAATGTTGATTGATGGCACTTGGTGAAACTTATTGTTATACATAATTGATAATACACTTCTACTTCTCCATTTTACTCTCCACCGAGAGACACTTCTATCCGCGCATTGTGCGAGAAACGGTAGAAATTAGAAAACATCACAACTTTAATCGGGAAGAAAGCTTCAAACTATCTGCGACATGAAATCTGGTGATACAAAAAACTATGCCTGGTGTTGTTTCGCGGTCCGTAGTGGTGGCAAACAAGGTCAGTGAGTCGTAACAATTGCGAAGTGGGGGTAGTTGATCAAGAAACTTCACCCTCCCCACAGCCCTCAGAGTCGTGACGGAGCATAGGAGTCAGCTAGTGACCACGGCTAGTGCAACCTGGCCGAAACGTCAAGCAAATCAAAAGGTAAATTATTGTATATACCATATGATTGCGTTAATACCCGGGAAAGTTTAAAAGTGACTGTCGCTTTTATCCCACAACAATATACCGACTACTTGGCAGTATTTACAACCATAAGTTGTCCTAATTTTTTTTTTTTATACTACGTAGGTGGCCGCTTTCCATCAGGTGAACCTGATGGAAAGCGGCCACCGTGGCCTATGAACGTGTGCAACACTAAGGGTGTCACATACGCGCTGCCCACCCTGAAGGGAAAGGGGGAGAGCTAGGAAGGGGTGGGGAGGCTAGGAAGGGGAGGGGAAGGAGGGGTATAGTGAGCTCTGGCTACCCTACTTACCGGCGGGAACACAACACGATGGTTATTATGACCGCGGTCTTCTGTAGGGCGGAGGTACTTCCCCAGTTGGACAGCTCATTTCGGACGGGAGATACCGTCGTGTCCTACCTCCGTTGTAATTTATAAGCCGCATAAGCTGTGGGGTTAAGATTCTCTGCCAATTACAGTATTTTGGCACTTAACTGCGGTTTTAAGTTTCATATATATAGACTATTTTTCTTTAGTCGCGTGATTCCTGGCAGAAAAGAGTTTGGGCCATGTGGTGGCCCCATGCGATGTGACCAATGGCTATGGTTGTTTGACCAATAGATATTATACAGCCCACACTACACCTCAGATGCATGGCTCGAGTCAACATTAGTGCCCAGAATACGGTAATAGGTTCACCTCCTGTTACAAGGGTCCGAATACAATAGATGGTGTAATGTGGATGTTAATCCACCAGGGCCTTTTTTTTCAAACCAACCAAAACCGAATATATATTTCTATGAAAAAAAAAACCAAATTGCGCCATAATGCGAGTTGAAGCTACTATATTAAATGTATATTTCATTTAGATTTTACTTACATGTTGGAGAGTGAATAGCGCTAGTTAAACGGTATAAAAAAAGTACAGAAAATTACCAAATGTTATTTTTTATGCCAATATGTGTAGCTGGTGTTATACTCGGGGCCTTCGGCTTCGGGATCGTTTAAATAACAGCCTCTATAAATTAATGGTAATGGTCTACAACTAATAACTTTAGTGTATGCTAAATCGCTCGGTATTCGGTACTCACCCTGAATAAACCAAGCGTGCACGTACCTACATACAGATAGATATTGCTTACATTAAAAGTATAAACATAATATATTTATCCGAAATAAAATCATATAAAAAATATTATCACCTGTAGCACTAGCATGAACTCCTATCGAATTCGTAATGTAAAGGTTTCGAGAGAACGGAGCATTGTGATTGGCAGTCTGCCTCTTGTGAACCTGTGTGCGTGTGTAGCCCGCCAATCGCAATGCTCCGTTTTGTCGATACCTTTACACTATGAATTCGATAGTATTTCATGCTAAGGCTACTGTACATTTACTTGTATAGGAAAAGTGCAGTGTTCAAAGTGCGGTGGGCCATTTGGTTCATAATTCCAACGGCGGCTACAGCGCACCTTTTGTTCTGTGCTTCAAATCCAGTTTTTGTTTCGTGAACAATGATGTTGTTGAAAACATAGTTCAGGTTTTGTTCACGAACATTGTACTGAAAGCACCACAAAGTCTTTAATTACGAAATATATCGTAAAATATTTTACGTCGAACTTAGCTGCAAGTTGAATACAGTGCGCTTTTGTATTTTGTTAAAAGTTTATTTGCACGTACTTTTTTTTGTATAGGACACATAAATTTGACTTCACCTCGCCTGATGTTGAGTTGAAGGCAAAATTTTAGGAAAGAGGGCCACTATTACAAACCCCTACAAACGTGGTGGCACTCAGCTTGAAAGCCCCATCAGATGGTTTTTTCACGCCTCACTTAAAGAACCCAGGACTGTAGAAAAAAAGAAACACGAATCACGTGAGCTGGTAAGGAATCCCAAGACTTAATTAATAGCACAGCAATAGAGAGCGTATGCATGGCCATAGCCTATGATTTATTTCGTATTCCGTTCCACCAAATATCTAAATACAAATATGTTCACAAACACAGTTTTAATATTAGTAGGAGTAAGAAAATTGTGTTGAATCATTATCGTCATCATCATCATTATCATCAGCCTGCGGTAGTCCACTGCTGGACATAGGCCTCTCCTATGACACGCCACTTAACCCGGTCTTCGGCTATCCTCGTCAACTCCCCACCAGTCTCTCTGCGTATATCGTCGCTCCATCTAATCGCAGCGCGCCACATACTACGCTTTCCGGTTCGCAGTCTTCAGTCAAGGACTCGTCTACCCTAACGGTTATCGACACGGCAGATATGGCCAGCCCACGGTCAGTTCAGCTTGCTAATTCGTTAAGCTATGTCGAATTATGTTGAATCACTTAACTAAAAATAATGTGGGTTACATTCATACAGCATATTTTATCGAATCTAAACAATAGAGGTCACATCAGCAGATATCACTGGAAAAACGTATTCACGTATGAAAATATAGCTTTATTTAAATAAGATGAATTACCTAAAAAGATGAAATAATTTACTGTGACGTAATGGTTAGAGCTTCAGCCTCGCAAACGAGATTGTGGTTACGAATCCTTACCGCGGTGTCTTACCGCCGTGAATCAGCAAATGTATTGTAAATATATAATATTTACAAGTAAAATTTATTTAGTAACGTATAATTATGTAAGAAAGTTTCAGTTTTATGCTATAATAAGACTTGGTCTGTCATAATAAAATAATGTTATTGCATTATTTATTCAATGGAAGATTTAAGTTTTTATACATCATTCATATCACACTTTACAGTTATGACCGTTGCAATTAACAATCTTCAAAAAAAAAGGTCTAATATACAAAAAAAGTTACGTGCAGTTCTTCGCAGGTTTATAAGTGCTCGGTTAATGGCAGTAGGCTCACCACCTATTACATTGGGACCTAAACATAAACTGGCGAAAAGTACCTACTAACTAGCACCTCTTCCAACCCCTTCGGGGATAAAGGCGTGAGTTTACGTATATGTTATGTTTAATATACGAATTGACATTCATTCTCTTCCCCTCCTTTCATCCATCCTCTATACCTCTCCTTCTCTATCTTGGGGACCACTACTAGGTATACCATCAACCATGGCATTTAGTTCTCTTACCACGTTGTTCCTCACTTGGCATTGGCATGTAGAATACATTGGATTCAACGTCTTCTAGTTTATTTGCACCTTCGCTTTGGTACCTAAATCTTAACTTTTAAATTGTGTTGCGGTAGCTAAGTAGAAAGTACTACTGAACAAATACCTACTGAGAAAAGTACTAGCTACCTGCCAGTACTTAGAGTGGACTTATACTTGAAACTATTCAAATTTATTCTCGTGGGGAGATTGAAAGCGCACGTCAGTCTACCGCACTGTAGGAGAAACGGCCTTTAAAATTATTCAAGGGAAGTTTGAGATTGTATTTGTCCATTGAATGACGTCATCTATTTAGTATCAAAATTGAATGATTTTAAAAGATGTTTCAAAGAAATTTAGAAGAAATGAGTTTACTAACTCCCGCAATAAATTGAAGTAGGCATATCTGGGTATTCTGCTACGACAGGCCTTAAAAATCTTTTTGAAAAACACCCAGGAAATTTTGACGGACATACAGACCTTTACCAATATCTTTGGGGCCCAAATCCACCTCATCTGCTTGTCGAAGCCCAAAGAAAACAACCGAAAAGCCTATGACAAAATGAAACAGCAGTCACTTGCATAAAATTCAACAAATCGATAATAAACAACCCGAGGCAGCAACCGTAAAATCGCTGGGAGAATATAGATTCCATGCAAAAGAATCGATTTTCCTGGAATGGGCGAATTTCATATAATCGAATATATAACAACACTCGTTATTGTAGCCTATCCTGCTTTGCCTACCGTAACAAAGCCCGTTCGTCGTCTACCCTTCGTTAATTTTAACTGTACCAACGGGAATCACCTGACATACGTTACTGATAGCAGTATTTTAAAGCTGTAGACTGTTGTAATGTTTGAACCATAGCAATATACTACACATACATTCATAGATATCTTCACGCCCCAAATCCCTGAAGGGGTAGGCAGAGGTGTATTAAACACCCACATTTCCCTAACTATTTATTTCCAGTCCGACGTAAAAGGAGGCGAACCTATTGCTGCTAATCGAGCACTTTGTATTAATTAATACATTTAAAAACAGACAAATAAATATCTCAATAAAATTTCAACCGCTGTTATTCAAATGGCCTCACACACACCACGTCTCAATGTGAAAAAGGATAATAAGACGATAGTTCACGTTGCCTAATAATTGACAATTCATAATAATTGTGAAAGCTCTCGAGTAACCTGCATATACATAAGGTAAAATGGCATCACTATGTTAATGTTGGCTTAGCAAGTAATTTTTACAAAAAATATGCACCCAAGTACAAAAAATATACCGTTTTCAAATAGCCTGTACAACAAACAAAAACAAGCCGCCCTCTATCCAAATGTCTGCCAGTAGTATTAATTTGCAGACCTTAATTAGTCGGTCTTGAGATAAAATTAAGTCTTGAGTTTAAGTTACCCAAGCTCAAGAAATAAATTACAATCTATCGGGGTGCAAAAGACTACGAGGCACGTCTTTCTTTCTGTCGGCGACTGGCATATAGTCGCATTATATAGCCTTAGTTAATTAATATGATTAATATGTATTGGGAATTTGCGGTTCCATCAAAATTTTTGGGGTTTAACTTCACCTGCAAAACGACACACATGCTGATTGCTAGACGAGGTGTTAGCTTTCCTCTTGGGGTTCTCAGACAGCAGTTGTTCCCGTTAAAGTCTAGTAGGGAAAAGAAGATGAGAATAATAATGAGCCCCGGGCACCGCAATCAAAGTGTAAGATTATTTCTTTGAAGGAAAATATAAAATAAAAAATAAACTCTAACCATGAATGGAATGTTTTCTGATTTTCCAGACTATGTTAAATATAAAAATAATTATAGCATAGTATAGATGCTCATATTTGACAATGAAGTACTCTATTATTTAAACCTCACCTGTACACCTTTACAATACAATATTACTTAACGTAACAGGTATAATTTATTACTGTCAAATGTTTCTATTTAATAAAAAAATACCCCACTTACTATTATGCTTTCACTTGGAAATTGAATTTGAGTTCACAATAATAAGTAATTCCTAGAGTTGCATCTTTCGTCGACTCAATCGTATCTGCAATAAAAGTATCTCGTTTGCAAAGTTTCCAGAACCGTCTCTTTTACAGCTAGCGTATTTTTTAATACTGCACTCTCCTAGTTTTAATTAAACTCCACGTAGTTCAAGTACATTTTACTGAATCAAGGGTCCAAGCAAAAACTTTACAATTTTTTCTCAACAGTTTCTTTGGTATTATGCAAAAGGATCTGTGGAAATATGTTTTTATATGGCTGCAATGCAAAATACAGTCAATGCCAGTTTGCAAATTGCAATATACATATTAAAGTCTCATAGCAAAGTGAAACAATCACTTTGAGAGAGTCGCCGGCAGAAATTCGCGTTTCTGAGAGGTGCCGTGTAGTAGAAATTGTCCATTAGCTACAACACAGTGCATCCGACCGTAACTATTATACAAGCGGAAAAGGCATAACTTTCTTCAATACATATTCAAATGACCAGCAATATTATTTTTTCTTAATACAACGATTTCTTTTTAGAGAATCTTTCGACACAGAACTTATTGAAAAGTAAGTAAGTAAGTTACTTTTGTTCGGCGTCCAATTCGAATGCAAATAAGATGCCTATTTATTTGAAATACCTAACTGCGACTAGAACGTTTTAGTCATGTAATGGTGACTAACCATTGTAAGCGTACCTTTGACAAATAAATGGAAAAAGTTAAAAAAATACAATTTTGATACAATTTTGGTAAAGAATCAGTACAAATAATATAAAAAGTCACTGAAAAAGAAATTTGTTGTCTCACACTATGACTTTTTACGATTTCAAAAGTCGTTTGAAACATCCAATCAAATTCCTACATTGACTATTACCATCGTCATATACAACAAATTGAAACATTTCTTCATAAAAATTAAGGGAGAATGTGGTTGACATTTTTTGTTTTATCGCGACAAAATTGCATTTGCAATATAGGATGATATTAAAAATTGTTTTACGGAAGCTATGCTTTTATACGATAGAAATGTATATCATTGTGGCATAAAATGATTTATAGCATTCGGCTAGTCGGCAGCGGGAATTTCAAGTTAGAAAAGAAACCGATTGGCTAGCTTGAGTAAGAGAGATGACTTACGGGATTTTCATTCCTTTAGTCTAGGGTGTGATATAGAAAAACTAACTCTGACATTTCGCGACCTATGATTTCTCACAGGAGAGGCAAGTAAGGTAAACTTGTAGCTACTCGAGCGTGGAAACCTGTTAGAATTGATACGTTATAGATTGACATGGTCATTTATAGATTCACTATTACCCAACTGTCACAGCCTCCGTGGCGACATGGTAGTGCACGCGACTGCTTCGCACGGGGCGCGGGTTCGATCCCCGCTCAGGGCAAAAAGGTGTATGCATGAATATGACTGTTTGTACTGGTCTGATCGTGCCTCGGAGAGCACCTTAGGACACGTTCGGTTCATGAAATAATTAAAATGGTCACTTGTTAGTTAGTAACCAACCCCTTATCTATATCTGATACGTAGGTACGTGTACCTAAATCCGTTGATTTTTTTGCGCACACCCCTATATTAAAGACCCATAATGTCTGGAGGTATTTATCGTTTCTTAGGTCTCCTCCCTATAATTTACTAACGCGCCCGAGTAACTTAATAAATCCCTTCTAGGGCTCTCCGCCTATTATAGGGGCACCTATTATAATTGATATTAATCTTTCATATCTTTTTTTACTTTCGTCCAGTCTGTCAGTTCATCGTCAATTCTTTGCCTGCCTAATCTCGGCTATTTATTTAATCAAATATTTTACTGGAACTTCAATAAGGTAGAATAGTATTAATAGCTTTTTGATCAGAAGTACTAACATTTTACGGATAAAAATAAAACTTTGTTCAAACTTTATAGCCAGACATGAAAAAGAAACCGAACAAAACATATATCACACAGAAGCTTGCCAAGAAGTGGTTTGGCAAATGCTTCAAGATTTGCACTCCGCATTGCTGTTTAAATGCATTTAAGCTGAGATTCGAAAGTAATTTATTCTATACTAGCTGACCCGCGCGACTTCGTCTGCATCACCCCGTTTTTGCAACACTTTTCATTCCTGCTCCGCACCTGTTAGTCGTAGCATGATGTTATATACATATAAACCTTCCTCTTTAACCATTCTATCTATTGAAACAAACCGCATCAAAATCCGTTGCGTACTTCTAAAGATTTAAGCATACAAAGGGACAGAAAACGCGACTTTATTTTATACTATGTAGTGATTTTTAAAGTGTGCCATCAAAAACATTTCACTCCAAAGCCATTTATTTATACATAGTTTACAAGTGATACGTAAAATCTTTCTTTCCTCCATTTAAAGGCTAACCAATTCCATTTCTATTAAAACCCTCAGTCATTTACATTTTTTAACTAAAACGCAACAAGCAGGTCTGTTAAATGCTTAAGCTTTGTTTCATTCAATGCGAAAGCCGCGAACAGACTCGTCAAGCTTCACTTTGTGGATTACAATCACCATGATGAATGGAATATAGCCTCGCACGTGCCGGCATGAGACAATCGCAGGACATGCACACGTTGGCTGGTAAATACAACGCGCTGAATAGACTATTGAGAGCAGTTACTCGTGATGTACAGTCGACAAAAGAGTTACGGTACCACGTTTTCATACAACGTTGTATGTAAATGTGTTGACTGTACATTTGTTGCAGAAATTGCAATTTTTAGAATACTCTAAAATATATAAGAAGTAATAGGACAAAAATGTAGTTCAAAAATAAAAAAAATACTATTTTTATAAATTACCGCACAACATGTAAAAACTAATAAATAATATTACCACTGTAGAAAAACATAAATGAGGCAGCATTGTGCGTTTATCCCAGTTTCGTAGTTCATTAGCGAACTAATTAGATCACTAGAACATTCTGCATGCGTAATCTGAAACGTTTTGTTTGTGTTCAAAACAATAACAAGCTCATTTTCACATGCTACTAATTAACATTTAGTTGCAAATAAACCGAGTCGATAACTTTTTCGTGCGGAAATACCTACTATGTTATGTCAGGCTAAAACCACATGTCATGACACGCAGTTAACACAATAAAGCATTTCTCCCTTTACTCCCACAGACAAATCTGCTGTCTCATCACCAACTTCCTTCCTTGCTTTCTTTCTTTCCTTCTTTCTTTCTTTCATTCTTTCTTTACACACTGACTGGATATCCGGCGTGGGAATTCTCACGCTCGCCGCCTTGCTCACGGCGATCTTTCGACGAGCTCTTGAGCTGACACCCCTTCGGTAAGCAAATAATGCTTGAGAAGGAGACGGTGGGCCATCACCGGAAAAGACTCCGGTATGGTATTGTATACGTTGGCTTTTTTTGCACAAAAAAAACATTTACAAGAGTGACTGCTGACCTTCCAACTCCAAGAAGAAAGCCTAAGCCAAAGTCTAGCCGCCGACTAGTAGTGAGGTTGACATAGACTACACCCGCCATTGCAACTTTACTGCTGTATATTTAACTTTATACATTGCTGTTGACATCTCTAACCTTCCATTATACTGTGAACATGATTTTTCCACAAAACATAACTTTTGCTTTATTTGTATCGGCCAACGGTCGGTTGATTAAACAAGCTTACATTGATGCTGCCCAGCTGTAATCTAAAAATGTAATTTGAACTGTATCTCTTTGACTTAAGGATAAATATAGTATGTTCTACACTTCGGTCTCTGCTGGAGAGGATTTGAAAGCATGACTTCCACTTACTGACAGCTTTGTAATCCCTATTCGACGAACCGTAATGATGGTTTATGAATATACTATATTACTTATTCAATCTATTGGTCAGTTCGAACTATGAGCTATCTTTGTTTATAGTATTCCAATGAGCAGTTTTCTAGTAGGTTTTTCTAACTTTCCTAAAGACGTGCTAGATGGCGCAGCCGACAATTTTGGTAAGAAGAGTGTGGTGTCACATCTAGTGTTCCCTAATTTATGGGAACCTATTAGGTATGCATACTTTTTCAGCTGATGACCAGCTGGCTAATTAATTAAAAATGTACCAAAAGTTATGCTACCGCCATCTCTTTATTGCCGATACTATTATACCTACTGGAAAACTACTCATTAATCGATAAAACATCATTTTTGTGGTAAAAACTTCACACAGTTTGTCAAATCAAAATTCAACATTTTCTTAATCTAGATTTATCGACAATCGAGATTTTAAAGACAATCTGTGAAATCTGCTAATCTTTCTATACAATTCCTCAGATAAATCTATCTCAGCACTGATGATACGTCAAATCCAAATCGTTTTTGTATCAACAAAATTACATTTAAATACCGATACAGTTCTCCAATTACAAGAAACAAGTTGGTTTACTGCCGCGCCACTCGCAAGGCGCATTGGTGGCGGAAATTACTTAGCCACCAGACTCGCTTCATTCTGCACCGTTGTCAGTCTATGTACGAAGTAATTTGTTACTGCTCTAATTACTCTATGAAAGTTTTCTGTTGAATTTTTGATATCATATAGTGAATAGCAATTTTGTTCACTTTGAATTATAGGATACGTTTGTTTTTAATCAAGTAGTTATTTATGCTTTTATTTAGATGAAATTTTATAAGCTACTAGCTAGTGCCCTGGGTTCCGAACTGCGTGAAATTCCGATGGAAACCTTTTTTAATAGCATTTAGGTGACAGAAAAGCACGAGGCCTATATGATGGAAAGCGCTCACCGCAGCCTATGGACGTTTGCAACACCAGAAGCGTCATACTCGTCGTACCGATCATGTAGAGGAGAGGGTAAAGGGTGAAGGTTAAGAGAGTTTCTGTGCTGTCAGTGCAGAAGGCAGAGCAAAGTATCTTGGTCTTCCCACTGACAACACAAATCCACTCCGGTGAGCTCTGGCTACCCTACTCACCACCAGAGAGACATCACAATCTATACAAGGAAAGAAGTAGCCTTTCAATGATACCGGACTATACTCAAGCCCTGTACCAAAGTTCAGCTTGTCAGTCAATTGAGTAAGAGTGGAGACACACGATGCGTTGGGGCGCCGGCCGCCGTACCGCAAAAATTTCGCCGTATCGAACACACGAGCAGAGCGATGATTTCTCGACATGCAAAACGACGCAGTAGCACCGCCCCGGCGCCGCATCGCAGCCGCAACGCATCGTGTGCCCCCGCTCTAACAAATATCGAAATATCTTCACAAACTTTCTCAACAAAACATTTATAATATGTCAGATAACCTATAAACCATATACCTACTATCGATGCACCCTACGTCTATCTAGATAGATAGATGTCCAAGATTCGTGACCATAGATATCGTCACGGATCTTGGACCTAAGTACGGAGAGAGGAGACAGAAGAGGTACGGACGCGCCCAGATTGTTCTCATATTTAATCTATGGCTAATTTGAGCTCATCCTCCACTATTAAACCGCATGCTATCCTCAAGACAAATCAAAAACGCATACTGCGCATATAGAACGCCTATTTTAGGTCCACAACTCATGTCTATACCTATACATGACGGCACAGCGTGTGTTACAGTTACAGCAATAACATATAACTTTCCTTCCTCGTAAAAATTCTCACACCTTGCAAACAACATCGATAAATACCATTTAACGAAAAACAGGAGGGAAGTAACACACATAATTCGTTGTACGGTAACTTTAAGGCTGTAATACGTGAAATAGGTACAAAGTTAGCACACTGAACAAAATAAGAGAGTTCGCCCTATCTGCTCTTACGTCAATTTACGATCGCTGTTTTTATCGTAAACAGCTAGTTTACAAAGTAAAAGTTCCTAAAATAATGAGACTATATTAGGCAGAACAGTAATATGTCAGAAAAAAAATAAAAAAGTTTTTTTTATATAACATTCAAAAACACCTATTGTAACAATATTTTGAATTTGGAATTGTAGAATGCTAGGTCAAAAACGAAACAGGCAATACTTAAATTAAAAAAAAATCTTATGTAACTTTAGCAGCAGGGGTCCTAGCTGTACCTGCAAATAAAATAGTAAAAATCCTATCTATAACCCGATGACAGATACATGTACCGACAACGTGAAAAATAGATAAATTATCTGTGAAGCGGGTTGTATCTATTTTTTCGCACCCAGAAACTGATGCTTCAATTCAAAGGTATTGAAAATCAATCGTCTAGAAAATTTCTAAAGAAAAAACTGACCTAACGTAACCTAATCTAGCAGAAAAACTCAATAGTAATTTATATATATTGTAGTATCTTGTGCTACCGGTTGTATATGTTGATAACTATATGGCAGTATCTACAGAAATGACGACTGTTTTCAATGTTTTCAGAATATCTAAGCTAGTTCCCCATATAAACTGCCACCAGTACTTGTGTGAACCAAACCGCCACGACATTATGACGTGCACTGTCTGGATCAAGCGCTATGACAAAGTGCAACTTTGTAAGCTTGCTATTTTTATCTCTCCGTTTACTACTCGAGTGTATAAAAGCACTGCTCTTACTCGAAAATATCGATGACATGGCGCAAAAATACAAATCCTTTGAGATTCTTAAGCTTAAAAACTTATTTATATTAATATTAATATATTAAAAAACTTATTTAGCATTAGTTCATATCTACGTTATATTATCGCAAAACCAGATTCAAGTAAAATGCTATTACACAAATGTTTTTTTCACTACAGCAGCTCAAACAAGTAGGTTTTGCTGCGTAAAAACAGTGTGCAAAATGCGATTTTGCTCACTGCGTGAGACAAAGTAACTTTTTAATTATTTTTTTTTCAATAAACAGTGCCAGCCATAACTACATTTAAGAAGAATTGTTTCGTGACGAACTTTCGAACTACATAATCTGACAAAGTAACTTTTTAATTATTTTTTTTTTTCAATAAACAGTGCCAACCATGCATTTAAAAAAAATGTTTCGCGACGAACTTTTGAACAACATATTATTATTATAATCTGCACTGTTTCTTGGCCATCCGTCCTTTAAAATATGAAGGTCCAATTTTGTAAAACGAATAACCATGTTTTTATTTAAATTATTTAATATTTTATTGTATTATTGTATACGAAAATAAGTGATGCATAAGTAATTATAATGATTACTATTTTCAACATTTAAAAAATAACATGTCACAGACGCTGTTTCTGAACGCACCTTAAAAATTGAGGGAATAAAATTTTACAGTTAAACTTGTTAAATAGATAATATTAAAAATATTAAAATAATCAGAAAAGACCAGCGGTGCTAGTGATGAAGACAGTATTTTAATACTAGAAGAGTTTCAGTCTATTCCTGTTCTATGTGTTATCTTGTAAGTAATACTTAAGGTTATGTGTTCTCGCTGCTGAAGTGAAAAATAATGTGTGCCACACGAGAGCAAAATAATTTGCATCTCGTGCGTTTGAATCCCTCACCACGCTCAGGATTCTACATTAGAATCACTCGCTACGCTCGTGATTCAATCTTAGAATCCCTCGCTTGCTCGGGATTCAAAATCAGCACTCGCAGCAAACAACAATAATTTTGCTCACTTGTTGCACAAATAACTATTTTTAAGCAGCATCGAGGCTACTAACGCGCCCGGAATTAATAATAAAAATATGTAAAAAAACTTTTTAAGTTAAACGGTTTTATGTTAAACATACATTGCAATGTTTAAGATAAATGTACTAAAAACCAAAAAATAATGAAATAGATACAGTCGTGGGAATTATAAACATATGCATAGCCTAGACTAAAATAAAACCGTGAGGCACGTCAATTGTCTACAAATTATCGACTTAATGTGCGATAGAAGAATCGTTTAATTCGTCGTTAGGCAGTTGGCCTGCAGACGGTGAGGAAATTACTTACTATTTTCTTGCTCATGGAAATTCCAATAGTTATACACTCCACGTGCCCCACGGTTTTATTTTAGTCTAGTCTATGCATATGTTTATAATTCCCACGACTGTATCTATTTCATTATTTTTTGGTTTTTAGTACATTTATCTTAAACATTGCAATGTATGTTTAACATAAAACCGTTTAACTTAAAAAGTTTTTTTACATATTTTTATTTTCTAGTTTTTAGTTTTTATTTCGCATTCTGTACCATATTCATACCCATGTTGATGGGATTGATAAAACCTACGCTATCCGCCATTTTGTAGCGGCCGCCATCTTGGATTTAAATTTTTTATAGTATATTGTATTCTGCTTGTTGAGCCCTTTCATTTGATACCCATATTGATGGGATTGATAAAGCCTACGTTATCCGCCATTTTGTAGCGGCCGCCATCTTGGATTTCAATTTTTTATAGTATATTGTATTCTGCTTGTTGAGCCCTTTCATTTGATACCCATATTGATGGGATTAATAAAACATAAATTATCCGCCATTTTGTAGCGGCGGCCATCTTGAATTTATAATGATAATGAATAAACATAATTGTATTGTCACCAAAATCCAAAGTGTATACAAAATTTCAGAGTAATCGGTTGACAGGAAGAGGGTGAAATTTGAATTACTAAATTTGACCCAAGAATAAATAATAAAACAAACGGGGTGAGCTAAATAAAACCGTTTAAAAAAATAGATGTTTTCCAAGAAGCGTTATTTTTGTTATCACTACAAGAACAGACGTCTTATATCTAATTTCTGCAAGTACTTACATTTAAAGAAGAATAAAGTGCGTATATTTATTCCGTGGTAGCAACATATTTTACAATTAATATTTATTGTGTATCAATTATTTTTTACCACATAAGGCATGCGATGCGGAGGAATTCCACGACGCTTTTTATTTTAAGCATTTTTTGTTAGTTTTAATTATTTTTAGCTTATATTATTTTGAAATGAAATACATAAGAAGAATTGTATATAGTAAAAATACATCTACATCATCTTTTCACGGTGTGTCTGCAGCGAAGGACTCGGATCGTCAGCTTATAACGTTACTTACGTGACTCTGAGAAATGAGTTTTTAAATGGATTCCGGGCGCGTGCGACGTCTTCACTACTTGGTAGAGGACTCGCACTGTTAACGTCATTACGATGTAAATACATGTCTGTAGTTAGTTGATTTGTTGTCCTATGGTCGTACCGGTTCAATCCGGTTAGTATGCGGCCAATGTGTCCAATAAAACGTGAACGACCTTACCAGGTAGATTATATTATAAGGATAGGGGTACTTACGAATGAATAGGAGTACATAACTACACATATAATTATTTTATACAAAGTTAAAGTTAAAGAGAACAAACTTTTCAAGGTTACATGCGAAGTCAATATTACCAGAACTTTTGTCAGTTGATGGGGAACTCCATTACAAATATTTATCTGTAAGGGGAGTGATATAAGCCCAACCCTTTAACGCTGTCGTTAAAAAGATAAAACTGTCGAATATCCTCGTCGCGTTAATCCCCGTCAAACGCCAAAAGATCATAAAGAAAATTTGCATAAAATTTAGTCCATTTGAAGAGAATTCGCGGCCAGCGTCGGATTTTTTATGCGCGCACATTAGGGGACATTACGCGATACCGACCTCCCACGCCCACGTTTACAGAAATAATATTTTTCAAGCTGTTGAGTTGCTTTTTATTTTGGGATACGCTGGCAAATGAGTTTCTAAGTGTAAATAAATCTTTCACTGCCCTCGGTTGGAAAATACAAACGTCCGTTATTATCATTTTATGAGAAGCGGTATTCCGCATCAGGCAGCGGGCGGGCCACACCGCATTCCTGTCACTATCCGTATAAATACTTGTTAAATTGTAGTTAACCACCGTTCAATATGGATAGTTGGTCCGTATCCAGCGTTTATTTTGATCTAGTTGTGGTCTGGCGGTGGTACATACAGCAAATTGGTTACCAACAAAATGTTGTTCATGAAGAGAAATAGGTTACATTGCAGGCCCGACATGTATTATATACAAAATGAGGGGATTTTAAGCTAAATTATTAAGCTTTTAAGATATGATTATGAAAATCCTCACTCCTGTATATCCATGATAGAGTAGGACAGAAATCTATTTAACCACTAATATTTTGCAAGTGATTCAGGCCCTCATGACACGTTAGCTCTACATCAAGATTTTGCCTTTTGGCGAACTTTTTGTGAAGTTACTTATAGAAATTTAGGATTTTTTGGGTGTTTCTCCCCAAAAATTTCAGAATTCAAAATTCCGTTCCTAAGAAACAAACCTCCGATATTTTATCAATCCGAATTTAATATATTATTTTATTATTACCTTTTCCTTCGTTTTGATTTTTTGATTTGGTTTACTTTCATTATTTCGGGATTCGTATTCGTATTCGTAAAAATTATAATTTAAAATCAATAATATTCGAAAATATCATAATTTTCGAATATTATTGATTTTAAATTATAATTTTTCGATAAACGGAAATTCGGCATTTTTGATTACAAATATTAGAAATTTTGAAATTAAATTGGATTAACGATACATCGCAGTTCTAACTCTCAGAAGTTCGAATCAGATCGATCGATTTACATATCCAATACAATAATAATTGCTACATGCTACTGCTACGCTTCTAAACGGCTTTTTTCAGTCGTTAAAGTATCCAGATTAGATGTTAAACTGTTTCAGCACAACATTCAAACTTTAGAAAGTATTTATTTCAATGTAACATTCGTATTTTCATTCACGGAGTATCTTATTACCCACATTTCTTGTTTCCGTTAACAAATAAATTATTCAAGTTATTTTACTCAATCTTAGTATAGCTCTTTGGAAAAAAAAAGTTTTACTTACACGAAGTATTCCCTCGTTTATATTGTGGTATACGTTTGCGTGCGTGTTTGCGTGTGATCGTAAACTTTGATTATTATTTTAAAGGTCTTACGATTTTTCTTCATGTATAACTCCTCCAACCGTCACCTTATCGGACCTAACGATGAGGTAGGTATCTCTAAGTCAAATCGAATCCATCCGGCTGAGGGCATTCCACCTTCTGTCTGTCTTCCCGTGGTCTCCAGTCCAGGATTCGCTTGCTCCAACGATTATTGCTCCTTCTAAAAATGTGGCCAGCCTACAGCCATTTCAGCTTATTTATTCTTCTTAGTATGAGTACTTACCTCTTTGTCGGATGACGTCATTTTGAACTTTATCCTTCAAAGAAACTCCAAGCATAACTCGGTCCATAGCTCGCTACATGAGTTTTAATTTGTGAACTAACCCCATCGTCAGTGTCCACGTTTCACGCCATAACTTGCTGGGCGCACTAATCGAAGACCTTTGTTTTAAGGCATTGCGGTAAGCGACAGGAGAAAACCCGACGTAATTTACCAAATGCTGCACAACCTAACTGAATTCTTCTGGTGAGACCCTACGCTTCATTACAGAAATGTACCTATTAACTGTGGTTTTCTCTAGGAACAGGAAATCACGTTGTTCCAAACTTCCGCTCAATATTCTTCTCAGAACGTTTAAAACACAGACACGGCTCACAAACTCATTATTTACATTGACATCTGTAGATTGAGGTTCAATGCAAATAGACGAATTTCCTGTTCTTCCCTTGCCGATAATTAGTTACAATAATCCCATTTACTAATATATCCGGTCTACAAGATGCAAGTTTTAGATGCAGATTTTCCCAAGCGCTTACAATATGGGGTTCTTCAAAAAGGGCATTAGAAAGTTTGAGCGGGGTGACGCCCCTGGTTTTGTGCGTGCCCATTGGCCACGGTAACCACTTTCTTTTGAAATATCAGAAACTTCGCAAATTCACTGTAATTCTAAGCAATTTATTTCTGTAAAATACAAGCATCTACTCCTTCATTTATATAACGAGTTCATTCCACAACAGTAATTTTCAAATTTCCGCTAAGTAAATGTGACCCATATTGGCAACCTATTATTTTGATCACGCTTGACTGGTTGCGGGCGTACGCTTATTACTGGAATGTAGATAACATTAATGTAATCAAAATTAACAATGTAGGTTTAATTTTCCCTTTCAAAAGTCGAGTCTAAATACTATTGAACCATAACCTACAAGTATATGAAAATAGAACATTTTCTGGATTAATACCTAGAATATTTTTCATCATTCAGAAAACTGCACTACACAGGTGGAACTGCAGGTAAAATTTGGTATTGACCAATGTCAAATGCCGTTTCTATTACAATTAATAGAAACGGTTTTATTTACTCTATATAAGTATCGAACTGTCAGTACAATGTGTGCGACAGAGAGCATGTTACACAAAACCAATACGATACGAGACTAGCCGATCTCTTACTCTTCTTTCCGATGTATGTATATTTATATACAGAATAACAAAACACGTCAAAAACGTTAATGCATTTCAGTTATCGTAGCTGCATCGTCAGTACATTGCGTTTTAGCTAAGTAAGAGAAAGGAGGATAGGAATAGATCCTCCTTTCCTGGGACCATAATGGAATTGTTATTCTACTATGATCTCCCAGCTATGGAATTCAAATCGTACTATGAATCGTTTTTCTTTTAGAATATCTAACTTATCTTTTTTTTCATAGTACAAACCACTGACTTTATTATCGTCAGATACAGCCCTTTTAAAACATTTATTGTCATCAGAATATTACTTACAAGGTTTATACCATACCATATATATATTAATAGGAGGACCTATACCATGCATATATGTAGGAACATATTGGCAGTCTTTCTTACGGACATAAAGGGGCATACGGGACAATATGTGCGAGTAACATACAAAACTTTACACAAAACCTAGGCCTGAGAATCTCAACTTGTCAGATTTATTCATTTGACATTTTAAATTCGGTAACGCGATAACAAGTACACTCTATTTACGGATCAACTTTATGGTTTAACCCGTAAAATGTGTTAAAATTTCTAATATTATCTTGTCCTAAACCATAGAAGGAATTGAAACAAATGAAGGTCTTCTAAAAAAGTAAAAATATAACAATATACTAACTAATTCGATATTCCAATTTGGACGCGGCTGTTTGTGGGGTTAAACTTATACTCGTACTTTTCCGCAGTATGCTCAAGACAGAAATGGATTTATTATATTTTCAACTCCGCCAATTTACTTGTGATAAACTTCGATGCGAACACAAATCACTTCATTTCTGGAAACGGATACTATGTTACACAATATTTTTAAATTGGAAGGTTTTTCTTAGGAAGTTACAGCACGACAATTACTAGTAATAGAGTTTATAACTTTAGTATCCATGCATATAGTAAAATTTCACACCGCTTGCACGTCTCATGTATATCATGCTACTTATAATATAATTACAAATGGGAAACTTTGTGAAAATTTCTATATCTATATTTTTGTTTGTTTCTGAAATTATAAAAAGATTATTTTTTATCACTGGAATAAGTTACCATAGGTTACAGGAGCTGAATTAGAACGCTAATCGTGCGAATTCATGGCCATCCTATGATGACCATATATACTCTCACTATGACCATATATATGATGGTCATATATCTACTCTTATATCATATACTCTTAAGCTATTTTAAGAGTATATGATACGAGTATGTCTTTCCTGTCTACCCGCCAACTCGCATAGGACCAACGTGGCGGGGATACGGTCCAAACGCCCCCAAGAGATCGCCTCCAACTGGTCAAGATTGGAATTCGATGAGGGAGGTTTATGTTCAGCAGTGGATGTTCCATGGCTGAAATGATGATATATATTTAAACTAAAACCGAGAAAATTAAATGTTTTAAATGCTACTATTTTTTTTTAATCTGTATAGGCAACTTATATGAAACTACTAAACTTAATTAAAATTACTTGATTGATTTTCTAACTTTAGATAGGCTTATACTGACCCTTTTTGACCGACCACCCTGTATATATAAAGTACAAAAGGTTTTGGGATACAAGGATCACACTAAAATAGATCATACGTGTCTAAGTACAGTCGCCTTCAGAAACCGCTTACACATCAAAAGTTATCGATTTCCTTAGCTGTAAAACCTTTAATAAAATAATAAGCGAAGCATAAAATCATTGTGATTTCAAACAAAATAATTACCTAATAATCTATTTCAATATACATGAATAAGGAAGCTGATTCTCAAACATACATGAAATTAATCTCAGGGTTGTCCTTAAAATCAATCACTAATATAATGGGAACACTTAAGAGAGATTTCTAAAACCTATTTTCATACCTACACATCAGCAATGGCCAAATTGGAAATTGTTTATGGTATAGGTACGTGCGGCGCCGACCGCGCAGATTTATAATATTATTTGTTTTTTTAGGGCACGTCAATTTGACTTCACCCTGCCTGATGGTAAGCTCAAAGTCTCAAGAAAGGGTCACCATTACAAACACATAGAGTTGATAAACAAAAATGTATTTTTGGTAACTTAATCATTGCCTACAAGGCTGAGATCTCCATAGGGTACCGAATCATTAACGCACTAATATTTAGTGAATTACTAGGTTTTCGTATTCTATAATTTCTGATAGCAACTGTACAAGGGAGTGGAAGCTCTCAGCAACCGTCAAATCCACATGTTATTCCCAATATCCCAATATCCGGTGACGGTGCTGGGAACATCTCCGGGCGGATATATACTGAACTCGTAAATTATTGGGAACGGCTTCAAGGTGTATAAGACATAGAGTTTGTGTTCGAATTGAAAATAACAGACATTGTTTCTTGGGTACCATTTTTATTTTATAAATAAGCTTGCTTTGTTTCTAGCTTGGCTCTCTGATTTTCACTGTTATAGCGCGAACAAATATGTTCAAGACTATTATTTTATTGTGAACCGCCTTTTATTTTAGTTTTCATAAATACATTTCATAAGTACATTTCACCAATTATTTTAGATTTTGCCTAATAAGATGTTAGACTATTATTATATATTTTATTACAATATTTTGTTTACATCTGAATGAATTGTTGCACTCCGAGGTGACAGTTTAGTATGGTACCGGGATTAATGCAAGATGATGATGATAAAGGAGTTGTTGCTACCTACCTACCATTTTCAAGGGAGTCATTTGGAATGCAGGTTACTCAATTGACAGAGCATACCTCATTGAAACGCGACTTATAATTATAACCCTACTTTAGCGAAAAAAAAATTTTACAATGTCACTCAATCAATCAATTAGCCTGTTGCAGTTCACTACTGGACCCTAGGTCTCTCCCAAAGGTTCATCAATTATCTCCTCCTTCAATGTTCAAAAGCAACTTTTTCCTATAAATCAAGTAATATTATTTCGTAGCAGCCGTAGCACAATTGCTGCGACAGCTACGAAGTGTATAACAATGATGCAACCAAAATATATTTTTTTCAGTTAGGATGCAGGCCCCTATCACCTTCAGGCCCAAGTCATCTCTTCTGCAAGTCGATGCACAAGGCTCTTATAGTCGCATATGGTAATTGAACTTAGATCATTCAGCCACTAAAACCAATACAGAACAGCCGATCATTGCAAACACGAATCAATTCTTTACTTACTCCGGTAAAATAAATAGAAAAGTATATGTACTGTGTCCATAATTTCATTGCTCACAAATACATTAATGAGTATCTACGCCAGCTAATGTATATAAAAATGAAGCACCTCTCGTCGAAATTCCACGCAAGTATCTATCTAACGTGAAATCGAATTAGACCCCCCGTCGCTTGGTATCAGAATCCTTCATTTTGTCAATCTTGGTGACGACGTATCTATGTACGAATATCTGAAACGTCGTCGCAACCCACACTTACACATGCTTACAAATCTTATTTGTGCTCG
This sequence comes from Pelosia muscerda, assembly GCA_963691645.1. Classification (NCBI taxonomy): domain Eukaryota; kingdom Metazoa; phylum Arthropoda; class Insecta; order Lepidoptera; family Erebidae; genus Pelosia; species Pelosia muscerda. The sequence continues at coordinate 8,985,638 of OY829116.1, read as the reverse complement.
TTCCTAACAAAATTCGTCTCGTCTCCATTGCCACTTTTATTGCCTAGATACCTGTATACATACTTAGGCACACTCTCAATAGGAATAGGAATCAGACCACGAATACGATTCTATTTACAATATTTGATTGAGTACTGAAAATATATGATATAAAAAGTAGAGCGTCAGGCAAAATAAATTGGTTATTGGATACATGAAAAGCAATATTTTATGAAACTACCTTTTTTTGCTGTAGTTAAACTTTTAATCGATTTTTTACACTACTCTATAAAAAGCGGTATCAATACTTAATCAAGAAGTGTCCTGACATAAGTTTTAGTCAATAATAAAATTCAATAGTACTACACCCCTGTAGATTTTTACAAAATCACACTGGCTCGTTGGTAGGGCAGGTTGTCTGCAGAATACAAATCCGAGGTGATACCTGCCCAAGATAGTGAGACCCCTCGCGTCTTTTTAAAATACCCCCTTGCCTTCCTTATGATAGGAAGACGAGGGGAGAAGGTAGTTCCAAAAACGTTGGATGGTACACCATGCGGGCAAGCCGACCACCTGAGATTTCAATTTTGCGACGCTGAATAAATTTATTCGTATTTCACCGCCTTCTTTGTTGAACTTATCAATATAAAGCAATACCGGAATGGAAAAGTAATGTGATTCCATTAATTTAATATTATATTTTCCTGGACGTTAAATTAATTATGGTTTATTATACCCTCATTGTGTTATTATTATTTGAGTACGGTATAAATTATGTTGAATCCGATATGCTGTTGTGAGTTATCTGGAATTATGCAGTAGTAGTGAAACAGCGAACGTAAAATGGACTGCCACGCATCACTACCATTAAACTATATATAATAAGGTGGCAAACTAGTAGTGAGTAAAGCTACAGTAGTCTACAGACGCATGAGTTTGCAAGTTTCTAAAACTGCAAAACCGAGCAAGTTATCACAAATTGTGATCTGTGAATTTTTTATAACCATTAAATAAAACCGAATACAGATATTAACCGTGAAATGTGAGTGTTTCATTTACGTATAGTTGTTTGTTTGTACTTGCTATCATGCCGGCACACACTCTGCTGCATCTGCATTGATGAAGAAATTTACATCAAAGACAAATAAGTCACAGTTACTAACCAGAGTTTCTTGCTGGTCTCTTCTCAGTAGAACTACCGAACCTGATTTCATCCACAGTTGTGGACTCTGAGTGAGAATGACAGTCTTTACGCGAACGGGATCGAACCCGCGCCTCCTGACGCTGTCCTTCTCTAAAATATATCCCTAATGTGACTGACATACTGATATACGAATAAAGGTAAGTATGTCTTTATTTCAGTTCGACCCATGCTGGATTATTCATTAATATAACAATATTCAATGGATTAATATATTGAACGGATTATAGATACGCGTACCAGTAGACGAAGCGTGGGACGGCCTCCTGCGAGTTGGATGGACGACATGGTTAAAGTCACGGGTACCTATTGGATGTAGACCGCATCCTACCGGTCGGATTTGAGGCCGATGGGGGAGGCCTATGTTCAGCAGTGGACGTCCTATGGCTGAAATGATGATGGTGATGATGGTGATTCAACAGAAATTCAACAGATGGGATAGGTTCCTGACTAACAAGTGACTATTTTGCTTATCTCAAGATTTGAGCGTAATCAAGAGCGTGGGAAGATAACAAAGTTGCAAAAAGACATTGTCTGAATTTACTCAAGCACGGTTGATATTTTATTTTATTTAAAAGATAATATTAGAATGACTAAGAAAATATAAATAAGGTTAAGGTTAATGTAATAAAATACTTCAGTTAAAATGTATGATACGAGTACATGTATGCACTTATTATAATGTAATATAAACGGTTTGCCTGTAACTGAAATTGGATAATGGATCATTATTCTACCTATCATCTAACCTATAATAGGTTTCCATGACTCCTCCCCCCCCCCCACCCCTCTCGTACTATATATACCTCCGTCAGTTAATTGGGAGAAGGATGATATAAAAAACAGCATTTTTCTGTGAGGGTTACTATTATTACAGCCAGGGAATGACTCTGCCATGTATGCTGTTATGAAGACACCGTGGTCCCCACATTCGCAGAGGGTCATCAATTTCATTTAGAGCTGGCCCTAGGTCAACCAGGGTGTGGGGGATTTGTTACCCACTACCTCACGTCCGGCAACCGAAGATCCAAAGTGCGTTTTAGTCGGTTCGAGTCCGACATAACCACTCTCACCGGCTGCGGCAAGAGTGGTGTCCGTGGGGACATCGCGCGGAAAAAATAGAAAAAATTATGCGTACCTACATGTCCCATACCTCTATTACGTTTATTTTGATCTAGATGATGTGTGTGTGGGATGGTGGCTATCGAGCAGTGCATTATAGCCTAGGTAACTCCGGGTGAGTCTGGTTTTCAAATTGTCAAAGAATTTTTGAAATCGGCACAGTACTTTTTGAGTTTATTCAATACAAACATACTCACACATACACACACACACACACAAATTCCAATTATTCCCATTTATAATATTAACTGTGTAGATGTGGATAGATTTTTCTCAGATACAACTGTCAAAAATGTAATGATATATGATAATCATGGTAATAATTATGGGATATATATATATAATAATTCTTGCTATCGCCATTTTGAACGCACAGATACTTTAAAATAAACATACACGTAAAAGCTGTCACTTTTAACAAATACTACATGTTGTTTGGAATAACGCCAAGTGACTTTATCTGTTGGCTATCCCGCACATTCACCACAGACTGTATATCACAAATATTTAAAATGATACATTCAAAAAATCAAGCTTCATTACATTTTTTTGGAAAACTTCGAGACATTTTCCATTACATTACTCGGTACTCCTTTCTTATCTGAATAATTCAACGTTCCAAACGTGGGTGACAGAGAAGGTATGATAAGGAGAAAACCATTAACGTGATTGCAACAAAATATTCCGTTTTCAAACAAAACTTCCTTTACGAATTTTCTTGCCGCAGATTTATTTAGAAGGTAATTATCGATATGAAATATTATACCGAAGTAACACAAAAACTAACTTTTTTATATGAAATTACTTTCTAACAAATAATTATATAATAAGTACATTATTTTATTATCATCATAATCATCATCATCATCCTTGCATTAGTCCCGTTCGCACCTGAACCTTCACCTCCAAGTCTGGGGTTTGTTTTCCGGCTTTTTCTCTTCCACTTCGCACGGTTTTGGCAAATCTTGACGATCTTGGTAAATGATGGTAAGGCCATTGGCCGCATGTCATCCTCCACGACGTCAAGCCAACACTTCTTCTTCTACCTGAGCCCGGCGGAGGTGGCATGGCCAAAAATTAATTGCATTGTTTAATATCTCACACTTTATTTAAATCATTGTTAACTTTAATTAGGTATATGATATGGTACATTATACAATAACAACCAATTGATGTTTATAATTTATTATTATATCAATTTTTGATAACGTATTTATTATGCGTAGTAAATCAATATTTTAATACATAGTAGTCACCTTAAAAGCTAAATGCAAATACCATGTCAATATACAATATATTTCGTCAACTAAAGCCCGTCCCTGATAGTTCCTGGTGCAAAAGTGCCCATCACACTCGCCGCGTTTCCACGCTGGATTGCAATGGCCAGCCTTTGGACCAGAGGTTTATATATAGAGAGGTTTATAATTAGTTACTACCGTATCATATATGTTCTTGTTGTATTCTTTTTATATATAGTACTTAAGAATATAACATGTAACGATTTCATATATCGCCCTTTTCTTAAGTCGTTTAATCTCTAGTGATTGATCTATTTATAGTTTTCCAAAACCTCTGACCCATTTCAAGTTTAGCATACCTAAATGTTGACAATATAAAGGTGACACGTAATGTTTGCCAATATAATCCAGCCTCCTATACCCAGGTGCGAAGTGGAGGGAAAGCCAAAGCGAAATTACTTATTGAGATAAACTGTTTGCCGAATGCTATGGAGCCAAATTTCTAGCGACTTTCTCGTATCATGGTTCGATTTCGTATAAAATTGAAATTTTCGCATTACATTTTTACTTTTATTTGCTACCCTTGGCAACCGACTGCGATAAATCACATAAACTGCCAATTTTGGCCGAGGGTGGTCATTTGTAGTACATTTGAAATATGTATTTTAAATTTTCTCAACATTTTTAACATTAGGCAGTATAAAAGCAGACATGGGGGAGGTACATAAACTCTAAACGAGGTGGCACCCGTGAGAATTTGTCGCTGAAAAAATACTGTTTGTAATTATAGCCATAGAGCTCACATGTTTTGTTTTATAATTTGAAAACTTGGAAGGCAATGGAAACAAATTATTGGGCCACATGCGAATGTACAAATGTAATTTATTTTATATTCTATTGAGTTTTTTTTTTTTTGTGTTCTAAATAAAGAATATTTTGAAATAAAGAATCGCTTTATTATCCAGAATTACACAATTTTTACATAATTATACACAATTATAAAGCCAATGAAGTCTAATCCATTAACCCGCCCCTCATCGTACCTGGCGCAAAGGTGCCCATGACGCTGGCGGCATTGCCCCGTTGAATAGCTATGGCCAACCGTTGCGCCAGGTTGCGTTCTATTGAGTTATTGAAAAATATTGTCTGCAGTAATACTACATACCTATTGTTATAATACTATAATTTCAAAATTTATAATACCTACACTTAAAGCTTTTTCTGCAAAACGTTCCTAATTGAACACCGTGTTGATTAAAATTGAATCAATATGTTTCTGAGAAGCTAGTATCGAATTTCCTCAACTTAACTAGAGCAATGAGATACTCAACGTGAAATAAGTGATTGGAAGTCTCATGATTGTGTCTCAGAGTAAACACCTTAAGCCATCCGTGATTGCGGGAGGGGTAGGGGGTCTCTGGCGAGGTGTGGGGCTCCGAGTGAGGCACGTTACGCTAGAATGCAGAAAATGTGTTCTGTTTTATTAGAGAGGCCAATAAATTCAGTACGTGAGCCGACGCGATGGATCACTACTGAGATCACGTGAAAAAATATTTTCTCTTTGTAACCTTGCGCTCTGATATCGAGTAAACCTTTATTTACTCAAGACCAAACCTATGAAAGGCAGATGGGGCATAAATTTTAGTCAACATACATATTTCTATGTGCAATATTTGTTTATAGTGTAGGCTAAGAATATAATATATATAATTAATATGAACTATCTAGTGTTATATGCATGTCTCGCTGCAATTCCTTCTATTTTATGTAAGTACATAGGTTTTCAGAGTCTTAGGGTTTTCAGGTCTTTGGTGGTTCTAAATCTGATGAATCCAGTATCTGTCTGCTTTAAGTTTGAACCAAGGTCGACGACCTCTGTGGCAGTAGTGAACACGACTTCTACGCACGATCCGCGGATTCGATTACCGCTCAGTGAAAATATTTGTGTACTTACATGAATTTGAATATTTCCATTGATGTTTCTTTGTATAGTATAAATTATTATGTATTTATAAAAAGAATCATAATGTAGGTGACGCTGTGTAGTTTGTCCTAGAATAAAAGTTATTATTGTTATTAACTTAAGTTATTATTATTAATATTATATCTATTTTTGTCTGGATAAGGTTTATTTCTACCTTTTTTTTAAATCCCTGCAATACTTCGTGCTGAGGTAACGCCGAGTAGAAAACAGCTCTTAGCAAAATAAAATGTTTGTTGAAAGATGAAAAAGTTTAGTGTCCAATGTTACAACCGTGTTATATTATCTAAATCCACTTTATGAATAGGCGACACATTCACTCCATCCCGAGGACATATTTTGCAATTTCATTTCCCTTGGGAGGGCACAGACACGGTTTATGCGACACCTTATTCTTTACCAACTTTAATATTTCTGCTCGGCAATATTCGGAAGTGTCCGACGGACGCACAATAAATGATGATATTAAGGAATAAATTTTATACTTACGTGCTTTTCGGCGTTGGAAATTGCGAAATATATGTAGGTACTTATTTTTACGTGTTAACGTAATCGTAAACCTATATAAGCCATCGTGGTAGTATATGTGTAATAATACCGCATAACACTTACAGAGATAATTTAAAAAAGTAAGTAAGTATTCGATTTACGAAATTAATTAAAAAATTTAAGTAGTAAAAAATTCTCAATAAAGTACAACCAGATGCTCTCGATAGGTTGCCGCGACGTGCGGTCCGCATTATTAGGAGTCCTGAGGTCACGAGCACCCTCGAGCCTACGCACATACGTAGAGATGTTCCGTCCTTACAGTATCTTACCGTCTCTGCCATGGTGAATATTCAGATGAGCTCTTCACATTAGTCCCACCCTCACCTTTCCTACACAGGACAACACGTGCAGGGCTTAGAAGTCACCCGCATACGATGCAGAATATTCCATCAAGAACCCAGCGGTTCGGTGAGTCTATCCTTTGCCGCACCGCTAGTCTTGGAATTTCTTACGCGCTCACGTATTTCCTTTTTTATACAGTCCTAAGTGTTTTAAGCGGGCCGTGAAAAAGCTTCTGATTAGGCCGTCAAGTTGCTGGTCACGATACAGATGTAATACTGTACGTGTTTGTAATGGTGACCCTCTTTCCTAAGACTTTGCTGTCAGCTTACCATCATGCGAAGTGACGGGAAATCTAAAACGTTCCAATATAAAGAACATCATATTACATACTGCGTACCACATGTACTACGGATTGATTGTACTTCTACTTTTGGTAATATACCTACCACTATAATGACAGTGGGGTTCTTTGGTCCTCGGTGCCCAATTTCGAGTTGTATTCAGCCTGTTTTATTAAATGATAGGCAATATATTCGCCAGCCAGGCTTTAGTGTACAATAGATTTCAGTGTACAATAATTTGTTACGAGAGGGATATCAGGGATAAAATGTAACTGTAATAAATCATATTGTAATTGATATTAGTAGTAATCTCGTGAAAATAAAATGCACTCTCGGGTTTGCTGGAAGATAACTCAAATTTGAGTTAAGCTCGCCTTTTATACATAACATCTCATAACTATTCTATGAATGTAATTTATGTGTGCAATAAAGAATAAAATAAAATAAATAATACCTATTATAGATCTGAACCGTCATTAGTTACTATCGATCATGTGTATTGACAGCAACATTAAAAGCTAACACATACAGTAACATCGCATATAAATCATCGTTGGTCGCAAAATGACCTCCGTCCCCCATGAGCGCGGGCCTGGGGGTCACGGATGGAGCCGCCTGTTATCATGGCAGATCATGGCGGCGGGCGCGGCGGCGCGCTGGGCACGTTCCCCATATCCGGGGGCTAGATGAGGACACCGTGGTCCTCAACCGAAAGGTGCCATCTCGTAGATATGATCCTGGGTCAGTGGAGGTGTGACCTACTATATTACCTCCGGCAACCGAAGACCCGAAGACGGAGTGCGTTTCTAGTCGGTTCAAGTCCGACATAACCACTCTCACCGGCCCCGGTGGAGATGGTATCCATGGGGAAAAAACCACACAAGTGTGCGAGTGACTCGTGTACCGAGGGTTCCGTACAAATCTGAAGATATTGTTTTATTAATTTGTTTATGTTTCATTTTTATGAGTCGAATATCCATAGGAATGGGGCACGGTATAAACAGGCAAAGAAAAATAATGTGTAGCAAATAGATTATACAGTATTATATACATAATAATATAGCACATACAGTTTAATAGCCTTCGTAATTTGTTCGTATTATAATGACAACTTTCGTCATGAAGTTTCTATATCGAAGGATTTATTTCATGTCTAGTAGGTAGTTCTAACTAGTTATTATGAAGTTTTAACCGTGGTTATAACCCAAGGTTAAAACTTAATAACTAGTTCGAACTACTTACTAGTTAAACTCTTTAGTTTTGAAGTTTGAAATCAGTTTGTATTAAATATGAAATGACCATTTCTTTTGTTTGGTTTGGTATGGTTTTCGTGTTACTTATAGCTTAACATAAACGTTTCATAATCATTTCATCGCATGCACGATTATTTATGATATTTTCACAGCTTCAATTTGTAACAAATTTGAGTATTTGGTATGAATTTCAACTTGATATCACCACCTTTAGATTCTTATAAGTACACATTCTTATTTATTTTATCAATAAACTAAGATCATAACTCCAACCGTCATAAAACTATTATGTATTCTATGCCGTCATGCCGAATCAAATATTAACTTTTGAAGTTATTGTTAGGAAATGGGACCGAGAAGGTTAGAGTAACAAAACTAATAAGTTTATAATTTTACAGTACTGGAACATCGAAATGCGCTGTACAGTATGTACAACGTGAAGTCTGTAACGTAACGTAACGTAAACGTACAATGCTTTATTTTATTAGTCTAAATGTGAATGTGACCTTAAAAATGTGAAAATTTGAAGATATTTGGTAAACCCCAACTTAATGTAATCAAAATATTTGGGCGAGCCTAGTATAAATTTTAACACATTATAATTACCTTTATATATACAGGGTGTAAGGGGAACACTCCCGAAGCCGAAGGCCTCTGATACTCCTCTGATAGTAGGTATTACACAAAATATTGTGGTACTCCTCTGATAATAGGTATTACACAAAATATTGACATTAAAAAAATTACGGAACCGCAATATTTTTTTTCGCGTTATTCACTCTCCGTCATGTTAGTTAAACTAAATGAAACAAACATTTCATGGAAAAAAACATGAACTCGCAAGGTGGCGCCACTTGTTTTCTTTGCAGTGAAGTTTTTTTTAAATTTTCTTTTCATTTAGCTTTACTGATACTGTGGAGAGTAAATAATGCGAAACGTGAACGGATAGAGATAGAGGACCACTGTGGCGTGGTGGTAGTGAACCCGACGGCTTTGCAAGAGGCGCGGGTTTGATAACCGCACAGTGCTAATAGTATATATGCACGTATGTGAATGTTTGCATTGGTCTGGGTGTTTTTATGTATAAAATGTGTGTCTGTATTTATAAAATATGTATGTAAATATGCATTCTAGAACCCATAATACAAGTTAGTGAAACTGATTACTATGGGTCTAGGTGGCGATGTGCAGAGTGTCCTAGAATATGTATCTTTATAATGTACTTTTACATACATCATACATCATTCATTATTGGTATAAAATAAAATAGCCATAGAAACGTAAGTAAATACCTACCTATATCAAATTTAATTACTTTCTTTTTATCCGACAGATCTGAAATTTGAATACGCTCGCGGTAACTGCCGGTAAAATAATATTTTATAAGCAGTTTTACTTTTATTTCGAGAACCTTCAGCCGATTTCGATTTGAATCTATTGCTGAGTTTCAATACTTATGATTCATTCAGCATTTATAATAATACATCTTTTTCTAATACTTACTTACATATAACTATAGTGAAATAATAAAATCATCGAATTTCACTTACATATATCACTACATAGAATAAAATAAAGTCGCGTTTTCTGTCCCTATTTTTCTTGTCCCTTTGTATGCTTAAATCTTCAAAACTATGCAACGGATTTTGATGTGGTTTATTTTAATAGATAGAATGGTTAAAGAGGAAGGTTTATATGTATATAACATCATGCTACAACAAACAGGTGGGGAGCAGGAATGAAAAATGTTGCAAAAACGGGGTGACGCAGACGAAGTTGCGCGGGTCAGCTAGTCTGTTATAAAGAAGGGGGAGTAAGAATAAAAATAAGAATAAAATGGTCAATAGTATATATTAAATAATTTCTTTTACGTGATTTCAAATAAGCTTGTTATCAGATATTTGATGATTCTGTTTTTACAATGATCTATTCCAAAGCGAGGTGCAGTAAATTGGACGACCTAAGTATAAAAATAAAACAGCGCTGGTTGGGTCGGATGCGTGTCATTTTGTCATCCATCGCCGTTCACAAAATAAAGTAAAAGAAATACTGTATTAAGAAAACCGCAATGAATGTTGACCCGCGCCTGACCCGCACCCGCGCTATGTGTGAATGTCGCTTACATCTAATGAGTGGGACTCGACGTCACAGAACCCGCCTATTCTTAAGGACTGTCCTGTAGGTCACTGAACTAGAATTATTGTTCTATACCATGCAGGTAGAGCCGCGAGATACAGCGGACTATTGATTTACAGTTTAAAAAAACGCTTTTTCCCCGCGTTACATTATAAAATATTCTAATTTTTTCTACTCTCAATTCCAAAGTGCCCCTCTGGCGGTAAAACCTGCAATTCGGTGGGTCAAAAATATAAGATATATACACGCCTCTTTTGCTACCTACCCCTTTGGGGATATATAGCCGAGAGCGTAAGTAATTTCAATACGTGTTGGGAATTTCGTTTTGCCAGTACCTACACTATTAGTTCCCGAGGTGATTGCTTTTTAAAAAACCAAGCGTGTTCGTTCCGGAGGTAAAATATTTAAATGAACGAACACAAACAGCATTTCCGCTTTAAATTTTCAGTAGACAAAAAGCTCATATGCCCGGACAATTCAATTTACAAATCGCATAGATCTCACAGCGAACAAAATTCAAGGAAAAATGGATGCAGTCGGTATTTAAAATTCTCTAAAGCAATTTACGTCTATATGTACCAGGCATTCATTCTGTCTATAAAGGTTTAAGTCAGTTGCAGCAAGCACTCCAACCGACCGGCCGCCGCTATATTTACAAGAGCCCCCATTACATTTAATTAAATCCTCACTGTTTTAATTTGACTTGGTAACGTGGTGAAATTACAATCGCATTTAAAACTGAACGGCATAAATGAGTAAAGAGATGAATTAATGGCTTACGAATTGTTTCGAACGTGTTTCGAGGTTTGCATCTTAATTATTTATTAAAATTATAGATTGCAAGTCAGTATTATTTGTGGTTGTTGTTTAGTAAAGCTGGTTGATGTGCAGAAGACTACAGATATACGAATAGGGGTGTGGAAATTAATAGTGAGGAAATTTTGGGCATCTAAAATGAATGAATATTGAGCAAATGATACTTTAAATAAGTATCCTGAGGGAAAATCCACGTAATTTATCTAAAAATTAGTTTTTTTTATTGTAGTACCTATTTACATTTGACATAACAATCAAGTCGTTAATCGAAGCAATCAAGACTTATATATAGCATAAATCGATTACAAACTATATATTTTAAAGTTTCGTTCTGAAATACGTTTACTGAAATCCGCACGAAAACTACAATGCTGTTAGTTATGCGACATAAAAAGCGGGTGGGTTGCGTGCCGGGTCACATACAGATTAGGGTACCGCATTGATGTTCACTGAGTAAGTAATATATACGAGTATATATGTAAGGTTCGTCTCAATTGAGACCTTTTCACGGATCTAAGGAATCATAAAACGAAATCGTAAGTAACTAATGACAAGTTCTATTTTGTCGTCGTCACTATGGGTTGTTAACTTACTTGTAGTTATTATTACTTACTAGTATTTAAAAAGTCAATGAGTGCAATGTACAGTAGGTAGTCTCCAAAAGTTCTTGGATACCTTAAGATCTATAATCCTTTGACATCTAAGTCTAATTTAACCAAAAGTAATATAGATAGCGATAATGAAATAAACTAGATCGATGTCTTGTTTCCTCATAAGAAAATATCTTAAACTTAATTACATTAAAAAACCATCATTCACAAGCTAAAACTAGTAGTTGTGTAGTGACAACATTTCATACAACTTTAGTTTATACTTTACCAGGAACTTTTGAGGCCGTACTGTACAAGATTTTACAATTAGGAAATGGAAATACGGTATATTTTTTAAAAGGAGGATAAATAGGGCCGTACCATCACCCATCACCTTTGTTGTGATTCCCAAGTCAACCCCACCTACTAGAAAGACAGACGAAGTTCTAGTGCAGGCTTTTTTCTCGGTATGTGACTATTGTGAAGAGGTCAAACATATTAATCGAAAACAATACGCGCTTCAAAGTGCAAGCCCTGGAAGTGTTAACAATTGCTTGGCGTCGTAATTTATTTTACAATAAACACTCGCTGTATCAACTAATAGAATGTCGCATGTAGGTACACGGTATATGTCAAGAAACAAACAGGTCCACTCGATGGAACCAAATACGTAAAACAATGCTTAAACAAAATTACGGTCAAATTGAAAAAAAAATTACTTACACTTTTGTTAAAGTAATTGTATGAATACAATTACTTTATACGTTTTAAATGAATTTAAAACGACAAAAAACGGATACGTTATGTTCTTAACTTACAAGTATGGTTTACAATTTTTTTTTTCTAATGTATAGTCCATAAACATTGTCCATAAATAAAAGAATTATAAGTAAACATAGGTGAGAATGCCTATAAGTATTTCGAAACTATAAGCCTATATAGTATTAAAGTAAAGTATAAAGTAGATTATTCAGCGGAATTTATTTATTAAACCGTAGCATAAAAAATCGACTCGTTTTTACAGCTCGGATATTTTAAATTACGAATGCCACTAGAATATTCCAGTTTTCATTCTGAACGCGAATTATTTTATTTGAAAACTAATTTGGAATGCTAGCTATCAAAAGGTACATCCTACCATTGAAAGCTATGAAAACGTTCGAAATTCATGCAAAGGGAAAATGCAGCAACAAACTTTTTAACAGCGTTGAACTTTTTATCATGGTATGAAAACGCAGTGTGTGTGCTGCATACACCCTGCGTGGTATCTATCCGTTAGTCAGTTCCGAAGAATAATTTTTAGGGAGTATATTTTTTGCTGTGGCTAGTGGTGGGTCGGCGCTCGTGTTTTATTGCACACTATTCCGGCGAATAAACGCGCAGGGGGGTTTAATGGACCGGGGTCGGTGAGGGAGGAGTGCCCCTCCCGAAGCACCCTACACCCCCGACTGTCCAGTGTATTGGCTGCGAATATTGAATATTTTTGCCGTGCACGAAGCTAGGCTATGTGTGGCCACTAATCAGTGGTCTGTGATGTACGACTGTTGATTGCCGCAAACTTACGTGGCTGACGCGCTTTGAGGTTATCAGAGCGGCAATTTCATTATGATAATTAGCTACTTCATTTTAGTGGCAATGTTATTACTATATTCGTAGAACAGTTGTTTTCGACAGTCTCTATGACGTAGAGGTAGTGAACGCGTCTAATACGCAGAAGAGGTGGGTTTGATCCAGGTTCAGTGCAATTAATATACATGAATATGACTATTTACACTGGTCTGGTCATGCCTCAGAAAGCACATTAAGCCGGCGGCCTTGGTTGTCATACGAACATCTATAGCAGTAGTTATGGGTAGTTGGGGCCCTAAAAAGACCAACAACTGATCTAATCGCAGTGTTTCGATATCGCCTATACCTATAGGTTATGACAGTTGCTTCATAGAAAATATCGAAGTTCAGCCGCAACTACCACGCGGTGTGTGACCCCCTTTTCGGTTCAAGATGGGAACACCGTGGTTCTCACACCCTAGAAAGCCAACTCGACGCCGAAGATGACCTAGAGTGAGACGGGGTATGAAAGAAATGACTTACATTGGAGCACCTTAAGCCCGGTATTTGAAACTATAACGTTACAAGATGAGTATGTCTGAGGATTTCCACACGAAAAGATAACTTTTTAAAATAGCGAACAGCGCGGTAGCGATACAGACCTATACACAGGGTTTGTTATTTTTAAATATTCTAAGATATCACTTAGATTTTATACAATACATTTATATTACGATGTTTTAGAGATATATTTACCCATATCCAATTCGTTACAAATATTAGTAAATACTCCAACGCTTACGATGCGTGTACATGACATGGTTTTAGCCCATTTTACGAACAACCCTTATAAGATGAGTCGGCAGGGTTAGGGTTAAGTAAATAAAGCAACATTATTGATCCGTTTGACAGAAGTAACTCGTTTGATTCTTTATTTGATATATCAAAAATATATATGAATACCTACTAATATTAGTAGACCGTGAAGGTGTTGTAGGGTTAAATACTTAGGTATGTAAATAAATTACATTACGCATTCCATATCAACCCATGTAACGCTCATTTGGTCACATTAGTAACCATTTCGTAGCAGTTAAATGGGACCTTCCCGTAATTAGTTTAGAAGTATGTAGCATGAAATATATTTTTACCACTTCGGTGATAATGTGAAGCGGTTACCGTAGCCTATGGACGGGTGCAACGCCATGGGCGTCAAACTCGAGCTGCCAACCCGACAAATTATTTTTATGGTACGAGTATTTTATCAGCAGATTTATGCAGCTATAAAGTGCGATAAAACCGCAAATCCTTATCCGACTTTATTTCACCACGAACTACTGCAATAATGTATAATTGAATTTTCGGGCTAATTAATTTATTCGCGAACCCAATTGGCCATGGCAATCAATTTACCATAGCCGGGCGTACAATTAAATTGCTATGAGGTAATATCAATCATTCGAAATGAAATTAATATCGTGTGTTCTAGCAAACCTTTTTAAAGTATGTTTAATATGTTATTGAAGCAGTATAGCTACGATGATTATGGCTTTACAATAAATGAATCTAACCTAATTTAAACCTACCAATATCTTTTTGGTGATGCAATAATAAAACCTTGTTGTAGGTATCAATGGCCTTTACCCCCTATGTATTGTTTTATTATTTGTATTTATAATCGTTTGTACTTGTAGTCATTTGTAGTGTATTTGTGTCTGGTGTAAGTACCAGGTACAGGATCAAATTAATCAATAAGGTACCTTATTCCTATAAGAATAGGAAAAAGGTACCTTTTTGAAGAAAGACGCTTTCTGGGTAACTTATTCCTATACCTATGGGAATAAGGTACCCAGAAAGGCTTTTGATTAATTTGATCCTGTTATTTTTACTACTTAGTTTTTTTTCAATAGTTTCTATGATAGGAGTATTAATTTTTTTGTTTGTTTTTTGACTTTTAACTAACATAATTTGTATCATTATATCATTTACTTATAATAAACTAATTAATGAAATAAAATAAAATTAACATACCTTGAATTTTCCAAAAAATATGACAATTTACATTTGTACGTACCTACGTCTGTTCATTACAGGGTTTTAAGCAGTTGATAACAATATTGAAGGAAACAGAAACGTTTCTAGAACTAAATCGCAAAAGTATCGCATAAAATATTCCGTTGGTAGAACTTAGTGCATCGCTAACAACTCGACGCTAGTAAGCCGTACATTCTACATGCGACTTGTCGTGTGTTCATGCGATCGTAAGCACATTTGCTTGCTCGACAAGTGAAAAAGTTTTTCAGTCTTCTAGGAACACATTGTACGTACCAGGAATGCCTTATACCTACCTCCTTCCCACGCTCTTTTATAAAAATGTATTTGGTGAACTCATGCGTAGCATTCGTTCAACGAACAATATGGTTTACTGCCTAAGATCCCATTAGAAATTATTAGACTTGCTCTAATAGTGTATGTTGTGAATAATTTAATGGAAAAAAGTCCAGTAAAGTTTTGGGTGTGTGTAAAATATTAGATCTAAATATTCTGAGCACTGCATGGGTAGGTTGGTAATTGGTAGGGCTTGTGCGGCTAAGCACGTAATTAATTTCCTTGCGATGTACACCGCATAGCAAGGAATCGAGTCAATTTTGTTCCAAAATCATATCGCTGCTACATTTTCGGTTAGGAAGTTATTTTCGGCATAGCCATTTCCTTACAAAGTGCCTTATTGGCGGCAAAAGGCTCGCCCCCTATTAAATGGGACTTTTATATGGGACTTTGGGTTTAATATACATCTGCCTACTTACATATGCCCACGTCCGTAGTCCCCGTAGGGGTAGGCCTCGTGTAGCGCTCTTCTGCCCTTCGTAGGGAAGGGGGGTTTTTGATACCCAACAACTCATCGGGGTAACCAATGTCTGAATATACTAATGACAAAACAAAAAAAAATATTACTAAAGTCAAGTATCATATAGCAAAGTAGGCGCTATTATATCATGAAGTTGAAGGACGTAGTACCTAACTATATAATCTGTGGTTGAAGTCGTAGGAAGTCAAGGCTCAACAATGACTGCACCCCATGTCGTTATTTTCCGTATTCAATGTTCCATATTGTTCACAGGTTTCCAGTTCATGATTTCGCTTTCAATGTACAGCAGGTACCGTCTAGTTTTATGCAACAAATATGCTACCAATATTTTTACGATAGAAATAGGAATATATTTCGATACACCTGTTATTGCGAGCTATTTTGATATTACAAAACAGTTTTATTCAGAAGCTCGTGTATCTATACATTACTAAATTGCGTAGATCATTCTACATACTAGTACTTTTTTTATAATATCACGCCTATATCCCCGAAGGGGTAGGCAGAGGTGCTAGCACCCACGTTTCGCCAGTTTTTATTTAGGTCCCAATGTAATAGGTGGCGAGCCTATTGCCATCAACCGGGCACATATAAACCTGCGATAAATACACCCGTAAACGAGGCGTCGCCGTATGGTGATGTCGGTGAAAGGTTTTCGAAGTACCAAAATTCGATGAAACGGCTTTCGCACTAAAGTAGGAAACCCGTTGAAGAATTACCTATTTGCACATTGCACATGTATCTAGGTACCTATATCAAGCAAGAAAGTGCTCATGTAAAACATTCCAAACAGCACAATATTATTGCAGCGGAGTGCATGCACGGCAGTTTTAATAACAGGTGTAGCTACAAAGGCCGGACGCATTCATTGTCTGCGCTTCATCTAAAGGAACGCAACTCATTTTCAGTCGCCCACAGCTGGTAAAAGACAGTACCTTCAAATATTTACAGCAAGATTTTTGAAAAATCTACACTGTTAGAAAGCTTATCCGACTACCCTACTACTTACTTTTTAGATTTCGGTGACACAAATACTAATCTTTTCTTTGTGTTAGTCGCGGTACCATCCGAGTCCTGGACTCAGGGGTTCGCTTTCATGCATTTACTTCATATCACACGGTATAAGACAAGTGGTAAGACCATTGGTATTCCTGTCACCTTTTAAGACGTCAAACCGGCACTTCTTGGATCTATCTCTCCTATCGGAAGCCGCTAGGAAGAAAGTGGCACGCTATTGTCAAATATTTTTTCCCACGTATCCTGGCAGCTTTTCGGTCACACAATGACACATAGGTACTTAGAAATTTATTGAAAAGTATGTAGGTACGAATACTAAGCGGGTCTCGAACGTATGTACTTATTCTCGACCACTTTAGCCATTACGCAACCATCGCTCTGACCTATGACCTTGTGAATCATTTATACTACGTGGGTTACAGAAAACAAATACTGTTCAGGTCATACCGCCCTTTGTATCATGAATGGTAATGAGCAGAAAGGAAAAAGAAATGTTAAGCTAGTACTTACGGAGTCTGTAGGTACCTTTTGTACGAACACAAAAAGAACTATGAATGATGGAGAATGTTAATACTGAATACTGAAATTGAGTTGAGTTTATGTCTTTGCCGGGAATGTGTGAGAAATTCTCTCATTATTCCAGTTTGCCTCCTAATCTAGACCAAAAAGACAGGGTTGATAGTTAGTGTCCTTATCCGATGGTTTACCTTCCTGTAGGTAGGTGTTTAGGTCTAGGCACCTTATTTAACAATAATTCATAAGTCTTCATCTGTCATCTACCTAATATGACCTAATATCAATTATTCTTATACTAGGTAAAACAATAGGTGTTAAAACGAACATTACGTATCAATTACAATAGAAATTTACATAAATTGAATTTCAAAGTAACCGACAGAAGTATGCTTACCTAACACGCGCAGGCGTAAAAGAGGCGCGGCGCTGTTTCGATTCCCGTTCAGTGCAAATATTTGTATGCATGAATAGGTATGATCTAGACACGCGGGAGCGGGAAAATCTAACACACACCCAGCCCAATGCAAATATTCATAACACAGTACACAAAATAAAAAACAGAACATAAAATATTTAAACACAGAACTGCGATATCGCCAAATTCGTTGTGGAGATCAGACAGCAGTCGCTCCGGGATAGCCTCCTTCGAATGTTGGAAGCCTCAAAGAATGACGTTTAAACCACGGAGAAAATTAAAAGCTCATTTAATGAGCACAATCACAATCCCATCCTAAATATCCCAAAGAAACCGATGACACGGCCTAATAAGAAAATACATGTAAAGATAAACAAACAAATAAGCGAGTAATACGGTCTGAATGTTGTTGGTTTTTCGCCAGCTGGGAAAACAAAACGCTTAATAATGAGACGGCCCGTAAACGAGACTGTTTCTTTTTATTTTTCTTTTAGGCCTTCATTTCGATTCGACTTTTGCATTTAACATGACCCTGACCACACCCTCACAATTTAGATGTAAGTCTATTATCGCTAGGTGCTATAACTTGTGATATATTATGATAATTGATAGTAATACCACGAAAGGAGGTAGGACATGACGGTATCTGCCGTAATACAAAGCCTCTCCAGTGAGCCCTGGAGAGGCTTTGAAGCTTTGCTTTGAAGACCGAAAGCTAAGTTGTCACCATTTTGTGATAGTATGAAACCCCGCTTTGTCTTCTACGCTGACAGCACAGAAATTCTCTTAACCATCATCCCTTCCCCCTTGCTCTACCCTCTTATTAGCTATCATT
The DNA here is from genome assembly GCA_963691645.1 of Pelosia muscerda. Lineage (NCBI taxonomy): Eukaryota > Metazoa > Arthropoda > Insecta > Lepidoptera > Erebidae > Pelosia > Pelosia muscerda. The sequence continues at coordinate 8,966,950 of OY829116.1, read as the reverse complement.
TATCATGGGTAGGGCGGGCGTGGTGCTGGTCAATGGTGCAAATGACGCCACACTTTCAGTTGGTCGAGTATTCGCCCAGAAAGAGACTAGTCATGGGTTCTAATCGCGTCAGGGCGTTTACTTTTTCCAATCTAAATTAAACCTACTCCTATGCAATGTATGTATGATTTGAATTATTAAACACAGTCTTTAACAAAAAAACTAGGGTAAAGTGACAGCTTATAACTTTTTTTTTTATTTATGGCACGTCAATTTGACTTCACCTCGCCAGATGTTAAGCTGAAGGCAAAGTCTCATGAAAGAGGGTCACCATTGCAAACACGTTCAGTGCTACAATGGTGGCGCTCAGCTTGACATTCGGCGGCGCGGCATCATAACGTAATTAAGATAAAATAATCTACTTAATTGCCCCCTAAAATCAACCCCACGTCCATCCACTACACTGATCTCGTGATGGGCGTACGTGAAACAAACTGGTGTTGTTAACGTGGCTCTGGTAGACTTTCTTTATAGTGCGAAAAACCTCCACGGACACCTCCCGCCAGAGCCGTTTAGGGAGGTTTTGTAGGACTCGAACCGACCAAAACGCACGCCGTCTTGGGTCCTTAGTTGCCGGAGGTGAGATTGTAACCAACATATCCTTCGCACCCTGGCCATCTCTTTCGAGATAACCGCCTTCAGGTGTAGGGACCACGGTCTAGCCCCCAAACATGGGGAGGCGCATTTTTTTGCCTGCTGCGGCCTGCTTCTGAAAGGCTAGGGTGACAGGCGGCCACCCGTCACCACCAGGCCCGCGATGGACAACGGAGGTTCGACTATAGAAGCAATTTTAAAAAGTTGAAGTTGAACTTACTTAATTATTATTTTGTCAAGAACCAAAAGCAACTTACGCATTCAAGGGAGAGAGATATGTTACTTACCATCTCACATCTGACTATCGTAGACCCGAAGACGACGTGCGTTTTAATCGGTTCAAGTCTAATATAACCACTCTCAGTTACTGTTGATCCTGTGTCCACCTCCACAGGCTGAACCACGGGATTTTGTGCACGAAAAAAAATCAATCAAAGGAGATAGCATAAAGATTTCTACAGAGTTTATGTAGAGAAAATAATAAGACCTTTGAATATCAGCACTGAATTTATTATTTTGTATGACAATGTGTAGTTTCTATTTAAAAAAAAACTGTACAATAAAAGTAAGTACCTACTATGCTTTATTTTGGCCTTATTACACATGTATTACTTGCAGGTAAGCGATGATATAAATTGATAGTTTTTTTATTTAAACCTAGGTATTGATTTTAATACAGAATCGGAACATATTGGTTTCTGGTAGGTACACATTACCTACACATAATAAATTAAAAAAAACTATAACATCTTGGCTTAAAACTATAGTTTTGTTTAACAATGTTGATAGGGGATCGGACAACAATCAAATTAAAATCTAAAGTGTAATTCAATTAAATTAATACACCTACTGTTTTTACTTTTATTTATCGAATAACAATTTGATGTACTTCATTTAATGATTTCAAATGAAGAAATATAATTTTGTTAATTGCAATATACATAATCTGTACTAAAACACGAATCATAGAGCGGGACGTCATAAGTGAGCAATCATTTACTGCACCACTACGGGTTCATGCGAGCATAATATTTCGTTGTGAAAAATGTATGTGGCTGAACAGTGGACATCAGGCGCACTCCGATGACATAATGTGACGTTTTGGAGGGATTTTAAACAAACGTGATTCTGAGCCCACAAAAGTATATGATTTTATTTTTCGTGGCAATTTATAACACTTTTGAAAATTTGTCCGATCCCCAATTCTTAGTTACGGGTGTCAGGAACCTGTTCAGACCTCCCAGTGCTTGCCCTGGGGCCAAACGAGAGGAGCGGTTGCCCTACACGTTTGCGGGCTGGCTGTCATACTGTCTCTCTTTTTCGCTTTGTTCCTTCGTTATTTTCTCTATTTCACCTAGAATCTTACACAATAAACATATTGGTCTTATTACAAAACATGGACCAACTCACAAACTAGGTTTAAATAAACTTTAGACCATATTCTAAATAATATCTTATTACAAAAACGTTTTAATACTAAACCAAACCCTATCTCTGGTCTGTAGACCTGAGTGACCCCTGTTTAGCATTGGTTTAAAGTGTAAAACACAATAATCAAATATGTCAACGTTGCCAGTTTCAGGTTAGCCGGTTAACGTTAGATAAGTTCGTATACTTATTTTCTCGTAATGAATATTGATCTGATGGATATCGAAGAAATTAATATCGTGAAGTCATTGGACTTACTACGCTTACTTACACCCAACAGACATCGTATTTGAGTGAATCCCTTTGTAGGGCCATCTGAACAAACAATACTTGTAGTAATCTATGGTTGTTATTAAAGACAAGGTTCAAATGATGGTACTATGCAGTCTAGTTTATTCAGCTTTTGTAATAAGGAGTTTTAATCATGGTCTTGAGATTAAGTCTAGACCATATAGTTCGGGATTCTTATTCTTTCGTGTCAAATGATCCACCCATGCTTACACTATTCCAGAATAAAACCTTGTCATATCGACCCCACCGTCAATGGCTCCATCCAGGTCACCTTTAGTGCAGGAGGCAGGGCATAAGGGGCACGAAACTAAGTGCGTCATGAACTGCACGGGTGCACCGCAGTCACATACGGTTAAGCCAGGATCTCGGTCATGGTTCGGGCTGAAATCATGCTCCGTTTTTTTGTAATAAGACCGTATAAGTTTAAGTGATGGATGCATACAATTTTACAGCATGGTCACAACGCTACTCAAAACATAGACAATATTATTTCTTCATTTCAAATGAACATTGGCAATTGGCGTCGTCTCATAAACAATGTAATACCAGCAATATGACAAAGAATATTAAGACTGAGACTTTTAGAAGCAATAAAGTTCTTTGAACTGAAGAATTACAGATGCATCAATCAACCTCCACCAACATCTCAGTCGGTTGTCAGTCACTATGAATCTTAATAGGATCTGTAAACTGAGCGGTCAATATGTAAAATAAAGCTGGAGCAGGTACTAAAGATAGATACCATAATTCTTTGAAGCCAGTAAGGGATATGATCCCATATGCATGCACCAACCAATGCCCGATTACTATTGTCAGGTTCCTTGGGCGAGTCACCGTTGACACGAGTAAACGACCAGCTGACTGATCGTTTTTGACAGAAAAATGAGATGCTGATGTCATCATAGATATAATTATTATTATATAGGGGAAGGAACAATCTGAAAATAAATTTGCACTGTTAATTGATAAGACTAAGTGTAGACTAAGTGAAGACTAGTGTTTAAGGTTTTATTGTCACTATAAATGACATGACAAAGACAATTATCTTTTTATTGCTTCTTTGCCATTCATCAATATTGGTATGATAAAAAAAAATAAAAACTAAAACCCAACAAGGACAATAGTTTTTCCCCCTTTTTTTCCATGTATATAATAATGAATTGTAATTGTAATTATAAAAATCTAAATAAGCAAAAAAAATATATATTGTAACTTAATTATAATTTTCGGATTATCAAATAAGCCTTCATGAAAATATTATTTTTTGGAATAGTGTAGATTGATATTACAGATATTAAACTATAAATTGTGTACTATTATTATGCATGGAAATGATAATGAATATTACTTACATATCAAACCAGCAGCAACTGTATGTATAAGTACCAATATAGGGTAAAAGTACAGAGCACTGTATATAGCCTTCTTGCCTGGATTTGTTGGATCCCAAGTCAAAAGCCAAGGTCTGAGAATAACAGTCATCAGTAAGCTGAATGCATAGATAAGGAGAACTACGGTATACCTGAAAATATCATAACATTACGTATTAGACATTATTTCGTTACTTGGGAAACAATTTACTATTATACATTTATGTATAGTTTAAATTACCAGACAACAGTATATGAAGCAGTAACGAAACAGTACAAGTTTTTGACGGAGGTAGGACATGACGGTATCTCCCGTCCGAAATGAGCTATCCAACTGGGGAAGTACCTCCGCCCTACAGAAGACCGCGGTCATAATAACCATCGTGTTGTGTTCCCGCCAGTAAGTAGGGTAGCCAGAGCTCACTATACCCCTCCTTCCCCTACCCTTCCTAGTCTCCCCACCCCTTCCCAGCTCTCCCCCTTTCCCTTCAGGGTGGGCAGCGCGTGTGTGACACCCTTAGTGTTGCACACGTTCATAGGCCACGGTGGCCGCTTTCCATCAGGTGGGCCGTGTGCTTGTCTGCCAGCTACATAAAATAAAAAAAAAAAAAAAACGTTGATGCTACCCACCTAGTCAGACAAATTCTGTGGAGTGACGGTATTGAATGCGACTATTACACAAGGAGGAGTGGGTTCTATTCCCGGCCATTGTACATAATACATTAGTTTGGTTGTGCTGTGGAGAGCATGTTAAACTGCCAGTCCCAGTGGTCATACGAACATCTATCACAAGTCAATATATAGAGGAAATGAATGAAATGACCCACATAGAAAGGCTGATCACCGGTCTGGTCAACGGCATCCCCACTAAAAGCAGTACCCACCCAGTCACCTTGGACACAGTATAACAGCTAGCAGAATCTGTGACTGATATTTTCACTACAAAATGCTGTTCAAATACCTATAGAATTTGCATAGATGTATAGATTTGCTCAATGAATAGATAGTACTAAACATACTCACAATGGGTACACAGCCTCTTGGGTACAGTGCAGTGTCTCCTTATAATCTGGCTGAGGATTATGCAGAAGGGTATACCAGTCTGAGAGTGCCTTTGGAGAGCAGACATGTAAGGCTATAGTGCCCATTGGAGGTAGCACTAATAATGCAGCCAGTGTGCCAGTAGCTACTTCAACAAATGCACACAGGTGTTGGATAAGGACTCTTCTCTTACTGTAAATTGAAAATGTTTTGCTAGAAAAAACATCAGAATATTATAAAAACATCAAAACTTCAAAAACATCAAAATTTTGGAAAAGCATCATAATTAAAAGTATATGAAACAACAGTTCAGCAAATAGGACAATGGAAATGTGGCCCCCGCCTGCAAAGACTGTGTTAGGAAACTCAGCAAGTCTTTTTAATTATCTGATATATTTATCAACATTTACTTAGTCTAGATACCATAGTGTGCAAGTTGAGTGGACAGCTCATTTTCAATTCTTGGATTTTATTTTAGCCAAAAATTACGCTTAGTATTCACTGTTTCAGGTATACTATAAATATTCTAGGCAGAAAACCGTAAAATATTTAGTGTAATGTTGAAACAAAAACTAATAAAACATACAATTTTAAACTTTTCTGTAAATACTACAGATACATATTGAGAACTCACTTGTACTTTTCCACAATATTTTTATTTTTTATGTTTTAATAGACCTGACCGGTTTCGCCTTACGGCATCCTCAAAGGTTTACGATGACATACCTTGGTCAGGTCTATTAAAACATAAAAAATAAAAATATTGTGGAAAAGTACAAGTGAGTTCTCAATATGTGTAACAACAAATTCCACCAAGTGCCATCAATCAACAGTATAAATACTACAGATAAATGATCCTTTTTAGCTGTATTCATTTTCTTCAAAGGGACTGGTCATACTTAGAAGCTCCATCCTGGATGTTCTCTTTCTCTGGTATAAATCTATAAAACAATACATTTATATCCGCAAGTTTGCTTTGGCACCTACCATTCTTCCAAAAAGGTCTAGAATTATAAGTGTTATCACAAACATATTGCTGTTTAAAATAAAATTCACTATACGAACCATTCTCCATAAGCCACCATGTCTATAAAAGTCCAATGTAAGACCATAGGCAGTAGAGTCATGAACCCTAGGTAAAGTCCATCGTACAACGTGGGCTCGTCAGTACAGGGCATGCAGTAACTGGAGGCATTAGTCCGAAAGCCTCTAGGACAGGCACCACAATCACTCCAAGTACCATCCTCAAACTCTGTCCGCCCGCAATATAATCCTGGGCATGATCTTACAGCACTCATTTTGACAAAATAATATAGGTACCTATTTTGAAACGTTTTCAACACAATCTAACAATGATATTTTGTTATTCATAGAGAAAATTCAGGAAATTATAGATGCAAAGTAAGATTTTACATACTATCTATACGTGGACAATTTCACAAATAGTCCAATAATTAAGAAATAAGAATAACATTTTCACTATTTTCAATGTTTTGACCAGTTTTGACTTTTGTCGTGTTTTGACACAAACTTTTTGACACTATTGACAGAAGGACGTTCGGAAACGGTTCGGAACGTGTTGAACTTACCACTTCTTCCGAACGAACCCTACTAGAACTACTAGAACTAACCCATAGATTTCGTTTGATTTGATATCATTTTTGATGCATTGAGCTTTCATTAAAGTATGGAAAATTGGAAAAAGAATGTTATATACCTTCACCCCGAGGCTTGTTTTCTGTGTCTTCCTCGCCTAGGAAGACTTCCCGATCACATTTTGAACTCATTTTAGGTTCAAGCCATATGCCCCGGTTAGTTAGGTACTTATAACGAAATCAAACCAAAATTATACTTATTTTATTTCATAATAATCATTTAATTTACTTGGTACAAAATTCATTAATGCTTTTCTACTATATAAATACCTAATCACTAAGTAAGTAGGTAATCATAGGGGTTTAAACTTGGTACCTACTGGTGTAGCAACCACTGCGGGTCTTCCAAAGAAGTGACGTCGGAGACGCCTTACAGTAAAGCGCAATGTAACATAAAGAAGACATAACACAAAACAAATTCCAACTAATAAATAAAAAATAAAATCCAATATATAGTACTTAAAAGAAGTGAGCCCTACTGAAGTTGAACGGAGATGACGAGCAGTCCCGTGGCGCAGAAGATACTCAGTCCACCAAACAGCGTCATCTGGTCCGGATTTAAGAGGATGGAATATCTTTTGCTTCAATTTTGATATAGCTAGTTTGTATCTGCAAAATAATAGGATAAAATTAATCGAGTTAAAAAGCAGTAACAAACGCGCTTAAGTGAATAAGAGATCGTGTTGTGGACAACGTGTGTAACAAAGCTATAATAGGTGCCTACATCCTATGAGCTCTGTAGTGTTAGTGTAACTGGCAACACTGTCTCGGGCCATATCGTGTTGGGATGAAACGTCAACAAACATAACACAACAGGCGGGGCGGAAGTTATGGACGTGATCATCAGTTGACCCGTGATGCTAAGTTATAGTTGCAACTACTACAAGCTCCATCCGTCTCCCTTTGAATCGGTGCCAAAAATTGAATCACTTAACGCGTAGCGTAGTAGGGTAGGATCGTAGTTCAGTTATAACGAAATCGACGCGGCGACGCGACGCGACTAATGAATTGCCACCTTGTTTAGAGGAACAGGTGACAGTAAGAACAGTCTTCTACACCTTCCATTTTCTACCTTTTTAATTATTTAAACATACCTAATACTAAACCCTGTAAAATGTCATTTAAAGAATGCACCCAATCAGGAAACGGAAGCCGATCCGCTTCAAACACTTAGGCCCTATAATGTCTTGTGTGCCCAGGGCCCCTGTCATATGATAAGACGGTTCTGCTCAGGCTACATGTACTGTGAGTGCTCAGACTGAGATGACACCACATTAAGCGCCCGCAGCGCGCGCGTCTATAGTGCAATTGTCTGCAGTAGAAGAATCTGCAGTATATTTCTAAGGACGTTTTTATACTTACTGCTCGTTATAGATTACAGCATCTATCACAGCTTTAACATTTTCTTTCTCCAAACTGTTTGGGTCTAGAATCTCACCAGCTCCGTGCTTCGTTACTTCTCTTATAAAAACTTTTCTTGATTTTACGATAGGAAATCCGATTATTGGGACTTCGTAAAAAATAGCTTCTTCTAAGGAACGTTGTCCACCATGAGTAATGAATGCTTTAACGTTTGGATGTGCTACAGTGCGAAGATAAAATTTTCCATTACTCAAGTATTTCCGAAACAAAAATTTTACACTGAATGGAAGAAATGTTATTATGAATACCTAACCCAATAACTCCTACTAGCCGATAGGTATACTTGCAGATTAACGGACAAGGCCCGGATGCAAGCTTTCCTCCTCTGTTGATTACCTCCCAACCGGAAAAGAAATGTCTGCGTCAGAGCATGGCAGTCGTTCTCGAAAATGCCAACATACCAATCAAAAACCATAATCGGGTGCCAAGCTCCAGTCAGGTACTCGTCAGTTGGTACTAAAGTCGTCACTCCATTTGGTAAATTTATAAATAGATAATAATATTTCAATAGGTAGGTATACCTAAAATATGTTGTTGCGGAAACCAAGCTTGAGCAATCACATTATCTGGTTTCTTAAACATGTTCGTGTTACCGATCTTCCATAGTACTGTAAAAGGTACCTCCCGGAAGGCGTCTGCAAGTGTTTGTAAAATACTTGTTGAAAGCTGTTCCGATTCCTGAATAGCTCCTAAACTGAAGTACACAACACCTTTATTAGCTGAATCCAAAATAGATAGTAAATTCTGAAACAAGTAAGTTATGTAACTATCTAGTTATATATACACATATCACTACATCATAGTACCTATAAAATAAAGTCGCGTTCTCTGTCCCTATGTCCCTTTGTATGCTTAAATTTTTAAAACTGCGCAACGGATTTAGATGTTTCTTTTAATAGATAGAATGGTTAAAGAGGAAGGTTTATATGTATATAACATCATGCTACGACCAATAAGTACGGAGCAGGATTAAAAAATGTTGCAAAAACGAGGTGACACAGACGTAGTTGCGCGGGTCAGCTAGTCTATACTTTTTTAAAGATGTATGATAGGTAGATATTACCTACTATACTTTTACCTGAGGTATTAAGCTTATCCCTGGTCTTATGTGCATGCGGTCCACAAACACAACAGCTGAACCCGTTGGTCGATTACCGATCAAAGATGGATTGCTTGCAATGAATAACAAGTCTATATCATACTCCACTTCCTGCAGAGGTCTTTTAAGATCCAATAACTTCTTGGCAGCCACTTCGCAAAGAGGAAGATAATTGTTATAATATTCATTCTTAGTTTGAACATGACGGTAAATTTCGACAACTTTCTCCCAATTAGTCATGTTTTGATGGCTCAGAGCATTAACATCAGGATACAAAACAGGGTGCACTGGATCTCCTTTTGCTTCGTGTTGATGTATCTTACCAGTTGACGCTGTGATAGAAATGTGCGGTGCCTTATATTTATCTGCAAAGGCGTAAAGTATCGGCACATCGGCTTCTGTGACAACCAGGTCGAACTTTAAAGTCGGATTGACAAGCAGCGCCATCATCTGCTTCGATTTCAATTGCGCGATCGCTAATTTGACTGAGAATTCGTTAATTGTCTTTAATCTATGGTGATAATCATCAGTGTTTGTCATTAATTTTCTGTACTCATCCCAAAATGGTGCAGATGCTTGGCCAACATCTAGCTCCGCAATATGTTCAGCTTCAGGTAACGACATGTGTCCGGGATATGGTGTCATAACTACAATGGTGTGGTTTTTTTGTGCAATTAAGGTTATGTATGCTCTAAAGACAATATGATCAGCGAACGACAGTGACGAAAAGACAGCAAGAATTGTTGCACTTTGCACAGCATGGTAAGTGCATGTCAGTATAAACACTGCACACTTCAACTTTAGCAACATGGTCGTGGACCTAAATTACAGAGACACACACATTAATGTACCACCGACACTATTAGAATGGTGTAATTTAAGACAGAATGTTTGAACAAAATACAGTCGCATTGTTCTAATAACAACTGTACAAACATGAATATCGGAATACGCAAGTTGTGTTCAAGCGAAATTATCACAATTCGTTCTGTGCCCTTAGCACGAAATACTATGAAATTCGTAATGTGAAAGTATCGAGAGAACGGAACATTACGGTAGGTGGCCTTACCTACTGTGAACATGTGCGTACCTATGTGTATCCCGCCAATCGCAATGCTCCATTCTCTTGACACCTTTACATTACGAATTCGGTAGTTTTCCGTGCTATGGGCACGAAAGGTTCCGAAGTACATTGAATGCACTAATAATTATCTAGTTAATTCCTAATAAAGTTTCATTTAAAATGTAAAATTAGAACGTAATAACGAATGTAGGTAAGTTAGAAGCACGTTATATACTTACCATTTAGCTTCAGCACTCGAAGCTTGTGAAGATCGACTTTTGCTACCGCTACCTACCCGTTTACCTATCCCGGGGCAGAAAGGTGTGATGTGGCTTGATGTGGCTAAGTGTGAGTAGGTAGGTAGGTAGAATCATGGTATATTATCACAGAAGATATTCATTTATTAAGTTTATAATTAAATTAAAGTTTATAACTTAATAAATGCATACGCCTTTATTATGAAAAAAAGATTATTGTAGATGTCGTTCGAATACCTAAAGTAGGTATATTTTTTTATCTTTTTATTTTTTTACCTTGCTAGTCTACCTAACTGGGAAGCTGCATTGACTTTATACCATACCCATAGACAAGTTCTTAGAATCCAAGCTAACTCGACTAAGCAAGACTGGATTATAACATAATATAAAGTTTCGTTTTGAAATCGAAACGAATGTTCACATCTGTTGCTATGGCAACCGTAAACAACAAATCAACAACAAATAAACACCTTTGTTTTTGTTTGGCAAGCGATTGCTTAAAATTAAAATTCATCTGCTTTGCTTTCATAACATTTCAAAGAACAATGGATAACGATGTCTCGAATTATTCAGTGATAGGGCGTATAGGCGAAGGAGCGCATGGGTTGGTATTCAAAGCAAAGCATAATCCTACAGGCCGTGAGGTGGCGTTGAAGAAAATTCTCATTAAAAATCTAGAAGATGGTATACCAGTTAATGTCATGAGGGAGATCAAGGCGTTACAACTTTTACGGTGTAAATATGTAAGTAGGTATGCAGTAGGTGCATAGCAAGTAGGTAGGTAAATAAGGTAGGTAAAACGAAAGTTAGCTCTTTTGTACCATAGCTACATACGTAGGTATAACAGTCAGTAGGTAGGTACAATTGCTGAATTACGGATGAAACTCTGGCGAAGGTAATCTTGGTTTGGCAAGTCAAATGCCAGTCCCTCCCAGATACGCAGTATAATCCAAATCAGGAGGAATTGACCAAGCTGACTCCGGTTTCGAGCTGAAATCCTCATACCTACATGCTTTTGACAATTTAACAGTGTTATGATAATAACTACTATAGCTACCGTCTGTAAAGGCGTGAAAAAACTGAATTGGACCTTATTTCTACGAAACCACTGTGATTACATAAAATTACATTGAATTTTACACTTTACCGCTATGCTGTTAAAGCCTAAAATTATATGGCATCGTGTTGAGTGAATGACATATATTCATAATAGTTAGCAAAATCGGGGACCTGTAAATGTGTAGATGTGAATTGCTAACTTATCGCCATGCAGGCCATAAGTTAAATAGTTTGTGCAAATGTGATAATAGTTTAATCTACTTATATATATTTTCATAGGTCATAAAATTATACGACATGTTCCCCCGCGGCATGAGTCTAGTCCTCGTACTTGAATACATGTGTTCTGGTTTATGGGATATGTTACACCATAATCAACAAGAATTGACGATGCCGAGAGTGAAGACGTACGCTCAAATGCTGCTCAAAGGGACACGGTACATGCACGCACATTATGTTATGCATAGGGTAAGTAAATTTAAGACCTTCATATAGACACTGTAGACTAGTAGGGTTAACTACACTACTAAGGTGTTGTTCTAATAGAACGCGACTACATGGATCGCGCGAATTCTGTTCGCACGAACCAAAAAATATGAATGTTGAATACAACATGTCCATGCGCGCTAATAGCGTACTGCGGACCTATTCGTGTTCTATCACGAAAGTTACCAAATCGTAATTTTTTATGCCAATATACATATAGTGTAGCCGGAGTACTACTAGGGGCTTTCGGCTTCGGGAGCGTTTCCCTGATGCGTACCTACCGATTTGTGACATAAATAGCGGACCAGACAGCTTGGCATCAAGACATGACGTTGAGTGTGGACGTGGCAACTTGTGGCACATAGGCACACAAACTAGAGTTGTGCTGACATGGCCACCAGTCGATCCATGATTCCATTTAAAGTCAGCAATAACGCAGCTGAATACGCGACGGACACACTTTGTGCTTCGGGCACGGTAAAATGTTACGTAAATGTAGATGCGACATAACACTCTGTACCTTCATGGCGTTTATGGCAGTTTCATGGATCGGGTTGCTACCTACATAGGTATAGGTATACAAGACAAGGCAATTGCTTTCTGAAAGAAGTACTTTTACTTAACCTAGACCTATGAGTTTCATTCATGATAGTATCAAATTCTTTAGAATGAATATGGCTACATTAGATATGTAAACATCTAATTTTTATGATTTTCTTAAAGGACTTGAAACCTGCAAACTTACTGATCAATCATGAAGGTATACTGAAGATAGCCGATTTAGGCCTTGCTCGTCTATATTGGCCCGACGGGGGTAGACCATACTCACATCAAGTAGCTACCAGGTAAGTAATGACTAATGGCGATATCGAAGTTCCAAGCAAGACTGGTTGAACTTTTGAGGGCACTAACTACCCGTAACGACTGTCATAGATGTTTGTATAGCAACCGGGACCGACGGCTTAACGTGCTATCCGAGGCACGACCGGACCAGTACAAACAACCATAATCATGGATACAACTTTTTGCACTGAGCAGGGATCGAGGCCGCGCCCCGTGCATAGCAGTCGCGTGCACTACCGCCAGTACAATGTGTAATTGAATACTAAAGAATGGATATGAGTTAGACAAAACAGATTTAAGACGACTATGACGTATGGGGACCAGTTTCCCCATACATACGATAAGACTCGACCTTAGAGTGTGCACATTCCAAAAAAAACCAGGTCACCCTACCCTAAGCCTACTCGTAAGCGGTCTTACCCGCTAGGTAATGTATAAAAACTATTATGAAAGTAGGAGCGAAGATGTAGGATCGTAGCAAGTGGAGACATCAGATACATTTGATCTCTGTCTACCCACTGTTAACTGTAGAGACATAGTTAGTACTAGTGTTAGATACGTACCTGCACCTTCCCCCCCCCCCCCCCCCTATATATTTTCTTCTAATGGATTTCCGCCATGTAACGCCTACACCAATATCTTGTCCTTACTTCGTTACTTTGTTTTCAGGTGGTATCGAGCACCCGAGCTGCTGTACGGAGCGAGATATTATTCAGAGAAAGTTGATTTATGGGCGGTCGGGTGTATCATAGCTGAAATGATCACGAAACAACCTTTGTTTGCTGTAAGTTCCAATATCTAATCTTTGCTTTTACGATTTCACTGATTGATGATCGATGCTCTGATGAAGACTTTTCTCCTGTATAAATCAAACTAAATTAAAGAGGACTCTGAGAATTAACTCTGGGTTTCAAGATTCCAACCTTTGGATGTATCCAGTACATACCCGGCTTCTAATATTTTTAATTAACCGATTTTAAACCACCGAGATTACAGAAACTGCCGTTGAAGCTTTTTTATACCACTTAGGTGGCAGATAAGCACGCGGCCCACTTGATAGAAAGTGGACCTATGGACGTTTGCGTCACATTCGTGCTGCCAATCATATAGAGAAGGGGAGAAGGGAAAGGAAGGAGAGGAAATGGTTAAGAGTCACTATGTACTTGAATGACGAACTCCGTGGCGTGGCGGTAATGAATGCGATTGTTACGCAGGAGGCGCCGGGTCGATTCCCACTCACTGCAAATATTTGTGTACATGAATATGAATATTTGCATTGGTATGAGTGTTTCTATGTATAATATGTATGTATTTACAAAAAAAAGGATCTAAGTATGTTTATCCGCATTCTACAACCCATAACACAAGTTAGTTAAACTATGCTTACCATGGGTCTAGGTGGCGTTGTGTAGATTGTCCTAGAATATTTATTTATTTACTTGACATTAATGTTTCCCAGGGTGAATCCGATATTGAACAGCTGGCAATAGTACTTCAGCACCTAGGCACACCCACAGAAGAGATTTGGCCAGGTCACTCAGACTTGCCAGACTTTCACAAGATCACGTTTCCGGAGTCTACGCCAACACCCTGGACAGAACTGCTGCCGGGCGTAGAGCCAGACGCTGCTAACCTTGTCAAGTCTTTCATAATGTATAACGCTGATAAAAGGATATCGGCTAAGGAGGTAATTTCTAATACAAAATTACTTAACCTTTTCCCAACTCAGTTGGGGTCGGCTTTCCAGTCCAACTGTGATGCGGTTGTACTTCGATATTTTACGTGAAGCGACTGCCATCTGACCTCCACAATCAAAATGATCCAATGATCATTGGCGATATCGAAGTTCCCGTAAGTACCCGTAACGACTGCCATAGATGTTAGTATGGCAACCCGCAAAATTACTTTAAATAGACAATAGTATTTTGGAACTGGACCAGCAAGTCTGACGAACACGTAAAAGGTGAAAATATTACTAGCGTAAATAGACGCACAGACTACTACATTACCGTGTTACAGAATTTTAAATTTTAATGGCAGTGACTTGTGATTTTTAGTATAGAAATGTTGACGTCACTGCAATATAATTTCTGTCAACATTGACGTCCCTGCAAAAATATATTTGTCAACATTGACGTCACTGCAATATATAATATTTATGTCAACATTGACGTCACTGCGAAATAGGTAGTATATGTGTCAATTCGATAACGCTTTATAAAAAACAGAAGGTTCGTATATTCTGTTACCTAGGTTTTGTGTAAAGACATGTATGTCAGTCGCACACTTTGTTGCACTAAGGATTTCTTTATGGGTAAAAGGCAAAAGGTTGTAAGCGTTAATTATGATAAAGTTATTTTCTTATTGAACATCATTGTCGCTTACACCTTTTAGCCTTTCCATCAGATTATTAATACATATTACTATTTTTAAATGCGAAATTATTTTACATTATTTCAGGCATTGAAACACGAATGGTTTCAGAATCGACCACCACCCGCTCCATTGGAAAACATGCCAACGCCAACGAATAAACTGAAGTAGTAATAATAAATTAGACAAACATTATAAAATGTATTTATCATTTAATTAAATTATAGATCAGTAATAATTACAATATCAAGTTGTACTTTATATCTTATGTACATTTGAGCCAAATCAGTGAATGCACAGTAAATACACTAAAAATTACTACTAAATAATATACTAACAAGACAGGTAGGTTAAATAATTCGTACCGAAGCTTCCTTGCCTGGCTACACATACATTTATATATGTAAAAATGGTAAAACACAATATATACATTACGTTCGTCGATTTAACTTGCAAGGCAATTTGCACATTTCCCTACAGCAGTTTCCCTCAAACATTGTTAGTCACCATGAAATATGAAATCAAGTAAACGCCTCGCAGCTATTACTAGTGCCACACTGCTCTGAGACGCTGTCATAATATAACGCGAATACGTGGAACGCGCGAATTCTATCCGTACGAACGTGCGAATTCTATCCGTACGTACGAACGCGCGATCAAACAAATTTCGAATAAGTGCCCTAATTGACTATAATTAAAATGGATTCGCGCGAACTTCTTGTAACAAGTTTAAAGTAGTAAAGATGTTTGATACAAAACTGGTTGAAGATTTTTCAAAAACTTGGTGGAGACCTATCAGAACACAATTACTTGTTTTATACATGTATTGAACTGTCTCAAACAAGATGTAAACAAATTTAACACGTATTTGGGTTCACACTGAACATTTTTCAAACCATGGTGAAAACGAAGGGTTCCTCGCGCGATGATCGCGTAGTCGCATTCTCTTATGACACTGTCTCAAGATGTTCAGCATAATTCGCAACGCGCGATTTACTAATAACTGAAACTTTTAAACTTATTTTCTGTTATTCGTGATAGGCGACACTAGGTTTCGTACTAAACTTCGTTTTAAGGGCATTTCTTTTGATTTCATATTTCTTACATATCACAAGCTTTTACAAACCCTCTACAATTGGAAATATTATATTTAAAAACTAACCATACTTTTTGGAATCATTCGGAGAAACCTAGGTCCTTTAATAAATAAACTCTATTTTTAAATATAAAATGCAGAATAAAAAATTACATTACAGAGATCATATTATATACCTTTCCATCCACATTATAATGAAACACCAGAAAAGATTAATAATACCGTTATTATTCGCCTTGATAGCCTTTATTTATGACGAAAACCTCAGCCCAGGTCCCAAGAGGGGAGAATATAATTTACTTGAATAAACATTAAAAACTAGCACAGCCATTGTTACAACTAAAAGAAAGTTAAGTAACATTGGACTTCGTTGTATATACATTGTATAAACCTTGTAAGATTCAGCATTATTCCACTTTGAACTCAGTAACTACTTTTCGGCATTTATCTATACTCCATTTGTTTAGGTAGTTAAAAAAGGTAAACAATCTTGTGGCAACTTTTTATAAAAATACATGTTTAACAAATAAACTAGGCTAACTAATTGATTAACTAGTGGTTCGATACAGGTTTTTAGTCTTCAAAATGCGTTAATAAGCAGGAAAGCATTTTTATACTGAGTTTTTAAACAAAAAATATTAAAAAGACACACTAAGTTTGTTTACATTTTGTTAATAACGTAAGCAAATGGACTATTAGATCTTTAGTTTGAGTGCATTATTGCCATCTACTTTGAGAAATAGATAGACATATTATGCCGGATATTCTAGTAAGCTCATCCGAGTGCGGATACCGGGGGAGACAGTAAGAGGAAATTTTAAATGAAATTTTATAGCAAGTTCGTACAGAATTTTGTGTGGGGTTGGGATGTGATTTAGATCGGAAAAAGTCAACATCCGAGGCGGGACTCAAACCCGCGCCGAGTCATTTGCAGTGGGAATTGTTCTGATCTACTTGGACAAGTATTTCCTTTTCATTCATCTTAGATATTCATTTTTTCCTATCAAACTATACAACCCTCCCATGAGTGTGTGTATAAATCAATTTGTGAAAAAGATTTACAAACAAATGCGAGATTAAGTGGAACAGTACAACCAAGGATATCAGAAATATATTGTAACTTAACGAAATACGAAATATACTCGAACCTAATTTTATTTTATTTTTCAATCGCGTTTTTAAAAAATTAAATACGTGATAAATAAGCCGCCAATACCTTCATTATTTTGTATCAAGTTTTTTCTGCTTAATTACGTCCATTTAGATTTTTATTACCATTTATTATTTACATAGAATACAAGAGATTCTCATCACCCAGTTTAAAATAGGTGTGGCGAATTTTTCGATATTAAAATGGGAAAACAAAATTCGTTCTTAATTTAAAATTTTAATGCACGTCTATTAATTGGGGCTAGTATTATACTAAAATACGTTATACAGGTATGATTTAATGACCCTAACCGAATGTGTTAAAATAGATGACTAAACTAAACTATTTTGGTTCAGTGCCATGAGGAACCATCAGGTACTTCCCCTGCGTAGTTTAAAAATATGGAATACTAATTCGTATTGTGCATCAACCGTTTCTAATTTGGCTAATAAATCTAACAATTAACTAACAGTGTACAGAGCCTTTGGGTCCATACGGACTTTTAGTTGCCATGGCAACATAAATAAACGACGTATACATGGCGAGACGGACACACAAACCAACTCCATCTCTCATAAGACGCATACAAATGCTATGTTCAATGTGTGATATCTTTTGCCGCACTAGATGGTGCATATCTACATTTCATTCCCCATTATTAGCTTCATTATTTCGAAAGAAAATCACCAGACGATATAGCAGGGAGTCCTGATAGAGAAAGAAACCTTTTTGTAAGGATCTGTCAACTTTTTATATACGAAATCATTGCCATAATCGCAGTATAGCGTTTTTGATAATTAATTTGATTTCAACAGATGGAGAGTGAATATTGAGACATCTTTTTTATTACGAGAATTGACTTTTGATGTTTTAGCACTTTTAGCAGATTAAGTATTCTCTGATATAGATCACCGAAAAGAAAATAAAGGAAATTGAAGAAAAGTATGCCTTGTTCAGAGCGTGATAAGCCGGTAAGATAAATTAGGCAATATAGGTAATCAAGCAGATAGCATTGATTCAAGAATTGATACTATTTTATAAGTCACCCTATACCAGATGTATAATTATTATACCAATATGTAGTAGCATTTACTAAAGATGATACAAGTAAAATTAATCCACAGTATATTACTATATTTTTTTCTTTTTTTCAAGGTTTCATCACTTTTATCTCGTCAGTGGTCGGTGACCCCACCGCCGCCTCAGAAGTAAAAATTAATAAATTTAAAGATATGTCATTCGGCATAGTGATGAATCTGTATGAATTCAAAATATGTAAACTCAATCGGTTAGAATCGTCATGGCGTCTATGAAACCAACTACTTATAACATAGCACCTGATTTGTAATAAGTTTTCAATCATGGTTTTAGAAGCTCGTTTTTTGAATTGTCGAAGAACAAAGTACGAAATAATCAAAGAAAACAGAGGTAGTTACTTTAAAATAGTCGTTCACATATGTACAATGCTCTACAAGAGCAGTCTTACAAGTGAGGTTAACTTCATGCAAGCCATATATTGACATATATTTTGTCAATAATAATAATTTATCTTAGGAAAGATCACTTTAACGAAAACAGAATAAGCACCTAAGACCTGCATTTACATGGAATTACATGTACTTACATATTAATATACCTTCTGAATAATAAATGGCTAACGAGCTAATTTACGAGTATTGAGCATATTTATTGATGACGCTACTAACTTGGTGCCAACCCATGAAAAGTAAATCTGAAACTTTAGCTTTACTCCACACACAACACACTCTAGTTAACTCTAAGAGAAGTGAGATTTATGTGTTTACCAATAGTTACATTGGATTGGGTACGGTTTTCGAACAAACGAAGCGTCACATGAGCGTTTCATAATAGGCCTACTATTCTGAATTCTGATATTACCTAATCTCATTGATATGAGTCTTCAAATGGCCTATAGTGTTAAATAAAGCCTGTTTAAAAATCAAAATTACTATCGTAACATTACATCTGTTTCTATTCAGAATTCACTACTGTTATTCAATCGTCCTCCAAAATTTATAAATACTAAATAAATAGTTGGAAAAACAAAACAGTTACATCTGAACAAATATCAATTGTCAAACTATTATTCTAGACATTGGTATTCAGAAGGTATTCTATGAAACTATCAACAAAAACTATAATAATAACATTTTGAAACAATCATATTTTTTAATACTATGAAAGGAAATTTTTTCATATCCTGTTTCACAATCCTCGTAAGGACAGCACTTTTTTATAGATGTTTATTCACAACGCGTTGCCAAACATAATTATTTATCTGTGATGTCAAATAAATTGTTTATAATCGATAGTAACCCATTTGATAGTATGTGGTTACCAGCGCTTATACATACTAGCAACACCCGAAACGTGGTTTAGTATCTCTTAACTTTATAACAATGAAGGGCTTCATAATTTTCTTGTTCTCAACATTTTATCAAAAGCTTCAAGTATTCAAAATTATCCTACATTGATGTTTCATACTATTAGATTCTGATGTATGTATAAAAAATCGTTATTGGGTCATTTTGCTTCTGTAGTACTTATACAATTTGGACTAAAAATTTGTTGGATGACCTGAGACAAAAATTATTGTTTAAGGTCACTTAAATCAATCTTGCACTCACAGCTAGAGTTGTACCCTTAACGTATGGATTCACTTCTCAAACTATTGCATTACAATTCGGTTACTTACTGTATAAACATAATTATACCAAAACAAATAAATAAAACCTCAACCACATAGAGCCGTTATTACCAGTGTATAGCACCGCATGTGTTATTCTTTCCTCAATTGCGTGACCCTTTATTATCGCAGTAGTGGGTCGACATTACTACTTCTTATAACAAACTAAAAACAGATATCGCAATATTACCTACCGTGCGGTATTACCGACCGATAATAACGCGTGCGGTATTATCTACCGATAATAACGCGTGCTGTATTATCTACCGATGAAAACACATGCGATTTTATCGACCGATATTATCTCACCTATGTATTTTAGGGTATATTGGACAGCACGCTGTTATCCCCGGTACGAGACGATCGCGAAACAGGTACCTAGGTGTAGTGAGTGTTAGTTCCGTATCCAGCCGGCAGAGTGCAGGTAGTGTCGCACGGCAACATCGACGTCGTAATCCGGCGTCGCAGCCCGTCGCAGTAGCACGCCCTTCATGGTCACGTACTGAGCGGCCGGCAGAGACAGCGCCGCGCACAACTGCGGGAGCAACGGGGAATTGAGCGACTGACATAGTTACAGCAGTTATAGTATGTTATAACTGCCGGCAAACTTCTTGAACAAACGTCAAAAAGTTCGCACAAGGACACTATATGGACCAACCAAACTGCATGTTATTTTATTTTATTTCAGAAAAGAGGGTCACCATTACAAACACGTAAAGTGTTACAATGGTGGGTAAAAGACCCGGGACTGTAGGAAGAAGGAAACACGTGAGCTGGTAAAGAATTTCAAGACTTAATGGTGCGGCAGAGGAAAGACTCACCGAACCGCTTGGTTCTTATGGTATTCAAACATTATACATGGATATAATGATCAGCAAATAACTTGACAATATACTCTACAGGCTCGCCGGTTGGTTAATCAGCATTTAAAGTACCTACTAGTTAAGCAATGACACGAGCTATTGTGGCCGTGATCAGTTCAATGTAATCTATGGTTGGTTAATATTAATCTTATTCCATCGTATAAGACGATAAAAGTACAATCAAGGTATTTGTTCAAATTTCCCTACACTTACACTTGTACCGTTTTTGTTGTATGTTGTTTCCCGTTATACAATTAAAAAGTCAAAATTAAATGAGTGTTATCTTTTACTAATCATATCATCAAATGTCGCCAATAAGTTGAATTACCTGTACTTCATTATTGGTCAGCAGATGCCTCGAGCAGGCGCCGCTGTTGCTGCATGAGCTCTTTTTGGAGCATCCACATGCGGTACTTCCGTCCCGTGTGCACTTTGGGCTGGTGGAACTTGAGCCGCTTTCGCCTTCTCTGTGAACGGGTTAATTAGGGTTATAATGCTGATAAGTAGACAAGTTCTTAGGTATTGTAAAGAGTATGTACAGGTACAGACTAATCTATGTATTGGAATAGGTACATAAATAAATGTCACTGTGGCATCCATCCTAATATTATAAGCTAGCTGTTGCACGTGGCTACGTCCATGTGTATTTCGGTTATCGTGACAAAATATAGCCTGTCTGTTCCCAAGGTCTAATCTATCTCAGTACTTAAGCGGCGGTAGCTTAGTGGTTAAGGAGTCGGCCTTACGATCGAGAGGTCCCGGGTTCGAATCCTGGCCATTACACTACCGACGTGAACCCACTCCTAACACAAGTCTTTGAGCTTAGCTGGAGGGGTTAAAGGGAATATTAGTAACATCGGTTGCTAATATTCTTTATAAAAAAAAAGAAAAAAAAAAGTACCAAATTTCATAAAAACGGAGAAAAATTTTGATGACATTTGGTAGGTACAGATGCGACTATATTTTGTTAAAAGAAAATATAGGCTTCCTTTTATCGCGAGTTCGTCACTTTCGCAGGAGGCTCCTGCTCGAACTTCGTAGGTACAGATAGGCAAGAGCTTGGAAGGAGACGTTAGCAAAGCAATTATCGACATTAAGGTAACGAACGTATTGTTACTCCGGCCGTACAATTAGCTCCTGCTATACAACTGATAAATATAAAATCACCAACCTTTTTCTTAGCTGCTGCGTGTTGCTCAGCATTTGTTCTTTTGTCTGGTTGGTTTCCAGACACCCACTGCTGCCCTGGCGAATACAATAGTTATACGGGATCAAACCCAAAACCACACGACACAGTTATCACGAGCTAGTTAGTACTCACACCAATATTACGATACGTAAAGTCACAGTATGACTACGTGACCACGGTCATGAACCAAACTAAATAGTACACTGTATCTATATATTGCATCCTATTTCCCATTAATATTATGAAGGGAAGTATAGTGCTTGTCAGCAAAGCTTCTATATTTAGATCAAATGTTGGCACCCAAAAATATAGATTTGCCGAAAAATAGGTTAGTCTGTCCCTAAATTTGTATACTGACTGTTCAATGATTGTCGGTAGATAGCTCCCACCATCGCCCCAAAGGTTATATTGGAGAATTTCGAAGGATTCAGACTGTCAAAGCGTGTAAGGGAAATATCGTGAGTTCCAATCCCGTCCAAACATTCACTTTTTCCTATATAAATTTAATATCGATTATTGTCCACAGAATACAACACCACGAGCTCATTGCTCCTAGCACGAAAAACTATCGAATTTGAAATGTAAAGATATCGAGAGAGCAGAGCATTGCGACATACGGTCTGTCTACTGTGAACCTGTGTGTGTTACGTCCGCCAGTCGCAATGCACCGCTCTCTCGATACCTTTAAATTAGAATTGGATAAGTTTTCGTGCTGCGGGCACTGAAATAAATACATATAGGTTGGAAGTTCGAGGTCTGTGCGAGTTCCTAAGTTTTCATTGCCAATCAAATTAAAGTCTAATATAAGTGTATTTAGCTAGTTAAATATGTTAACTAACCTTCCTGTATAATTATAATCATACAATCTGCAATAGAGAACAGAATGGCAGAAATGTACCTAATAATGTTTGGTCATTAAAGTGGTCACAAAATCAAAAAAATTCTAATCAAATGCTGTGTCTCTCTAATCTGTATCAATAGCTTTAAGAAAGAGTAAGAAAAATATTTATTTTTGAAAGTACATGTGTTTGTAGTCATACCGTAATCATGCAAACCACTCGAAACCACGCTCTAAGCATAAGCATGAATTCATGAAGCATGAATTTTCGATGGCATGCAGGAATTAATATGAAAATGAAACTAAAAATGTAAATATTAAAATGATATGAAAGGTTTACAAATAATAGCCCATATACCCTTATAAATTGTCTCTAAATAACAGAAAGAACATAGAAACTCGATGGTAATGATTGGTGTGGTCAAATTTATAATAATTTTTTTTCAATATAAAATGAATAGTGCCAATGAAAACATCCCACTTAACGCCAAAATATTACTGCTTTTCAGTATGCTATCTTTTGAAAGTTTGTGTTGATTTGCAACAATATTTTTTCTAATTATCATTTTGGATTTTTTATATTAATTTGTTCTATAGGAATTAATAATGACTGCCATCATGTGTATTGTGTTTTGTATTCAATCTAGTATTGAAACGTTATTCAAGAAATATTCAGAAAGTCAATCATGGAATATACATTTTAGCTTTTAGTATTTGTTGTATATAAAAAGGCGGCTGGGACGGACTGGATGGAAGCGAAAGGCGGAGGATAGGGAGCAGTGGCGCACATTGGGAGAAGCCTAATATGTCAGTTAGCAGTGGACTGCGATAGGCTGATTGAATTATTGATTTGTTTTTATATCAGCAACACATGCGTGAAATATAAAATTAAATTATGCGTGAAATTTTATACACACGATACAGTCAGACAGACAGCAGTCTTCTTGATAAGGATCTATTTCTACCCTTTGGGTACCGGAACTCAAAAACATAATACACTAATAATATAACACATAACATAAACTCACGCCTATATCCCCGAACGGGTAGGCGGAGATGCTAGCACCCACATTTCGCCAGTTTATATTTAGGTCCCAATGTAAATAGGTGGCGAGCCTATTGCCATTAACCGGGCACTTATAAACCTACTATAAATACCTACATAACTTCAAAAAGCATCGAAAAGTCATTGATATGTGCCATGGTAAAACCTGGGATCGACCCCGGGACCTTGTCTCAGCAGTCCATTACACATACCACTAGGTTACCGCGGTTACACTAATATGTTTGGCGTTAAGTGTGAATGCAGCACAGCGCGTTAAGCAGGCAGTACCAGGAGGCGTGTTCTCACGTCGACGTGGGCGGCGGCGGGGTGACGTCGATGCGCGGCGTGTTGGTCGTAGTGCGCGCACTCCTCTAGCCGCGTGACGCCGGCCAACCGGTAGCGATGTAACTCGGCCAGGCGGACCCGGAGCTCGCGCTCGCGCCACAGGCCCGCCACCACGCCAGTCTGCTCACTGCGCCCGTAGAACTGAGACGTCCAGCGGAGACGCTCCGTAAATTCTCTGGAAAAGTATAACATGGTATACTGTAGCCTTAGCACGAAATACTATCGAATTCGTAATGTAAACGTATCGACAGAACGGAGCATTGCGGGCTACACACGCACACAGGTTCACAAGAGGCAGACTGCCAATCACAATGCTCCGTTCTCTCAAAATCTTGACATTACGAATTTGGTAGGAATTCATTCTAGTGCTACTGAAATTATTTGTGCCCTTAGCACGAAACACTATCGATTTCGTAACGTAAACGTATCGAGAGAATCTGTCGATACGTTAGGTGTCGATCTGTCGGTGCGTCGATAGGAATGGTGCCACAGGGGGATTGTTTTTTCATAACACATAAGTGGCAGACAAGACTGGTGGAAGGTGTGGTTATCGAGACCTATGGATGTTTTTTCAACACCTGACGTCATTCTTTTGGAATGATGATGATGGTAACCTAAAAATGTAGTGGATGCAAAAGGGGGAGGGTCGGGTACAATGCTTTGGTGCATCCTGGGAGAGGCCTATGTTCAGAAGTGTAATGCAATGTTAAATCCATCTCAATACTACAAATGCGAAAAAAATGTGATTCTGTTTCAGTGACGTATTCTGTTTGTTAGGCCTGACTGCTGGTTTGGATTTGAACCCTATTCAATTTATACTCCATCTGATATACTCGCCCCAATTATTATTATGCAAGAGTATATTATAGAAAATATAAAAGATGATACTCTTGTACAAAAGTACTAATGTGTGCATTTAAAATGACCTGAATATTTTTCGCTGTACATGTCTGAATTAGATAGAAATATGGCAACATTTGCATTTCATAGAATTTATAGTCACATGACACCCTCACTTTGTACCTAATCATTTTAAAAGTAGAGCAGCATCTAACCTGACCTGAGTTGTTCATTTAATGGTAGTGTGCCAGTGAATGTCAGTAAAATGAGTGTTTGCATTTACACACATCAAAAAAGTCTAAGCAACACGCTTAATTTTACATATTCTGCAAATTATATTGGTCAATTGTTCTATTTTTTTACCATAGGTATGTAACCTGTTTGATAAGTATTTTTTTAATTAAAAGTATACCTACAATATCACGCACGGAAGAAACCACGCCAAGGAAATCAGCCTACTATTTTAAAACTTTTTTAAAAACCAAATTTTCTTATAGCCACTGTTTTTTAAATAATATAAGTAGGTAATCGTAATAAAAAAATACATTGTATATTACCTATCTGCACACTGCTGTCTGACAGACGCGGCCCTGGCACAGGCTTTCCATTCAGGATTAAGGTCAGATGGCAGTCGTGCACAAAAAAGCGGAAAAAGCCCTATAAACCAAATCAAAAAAATATAGGTAGACTTTAGACTCCGAGATGAAAACGTTGGATATATTTGGATACAAACGAGGCTTCCATCTCGAAATACTTCAGCCACCTACAGCACGATATCCAAATGATACATACTTCTTCTCTTTGGCAAGTTTTCCTAGGGTTTTCTGTTTATTTCTTTGATTGTTGAAGAACACAGACACGAGTTGATAATCTCTCACTAATCTCTTTCTTCTTGTTCTTTCGCGCAGTCGTCTCGTGTAAATATCTACTTGTGATAGCTTAAGGGCTGGAACAAAATATGAAACACGGTAACGTATAAAGATATCGATAAAAAATAGTGTACATCATGTCTCACAGAATTTCTGCTTGGATTTTTCTACAAAGCATAATCAATTCTGATTATAAGACTCACCAACATCCAACTCATCATCTTCGGAATTAAGAGACAGTGTTGATATTAACTGTTCTGCTTCATGATCATGCTCCTGGAAATAAAACTACATTCAATAACATTTTGACCAAATTAATACTGGAAAAAAGTGGACTCCAAACTCTAAAGTGTAAGACTCAAATGTCACCAGGATAAATAAAAGGATGTTGATGAAAGAACAACAACACAGGAAACTGCTATACATAGGACTAGATTTTGTTGTTTTTCTTGGTTTATTTATTTATTTATTTATTTATTTACTTATAGACACACCAACAGTTGATTTGATTTGAGACCATGCAAAAATTTTAATTCCCTGGAAAGAGTAAATTCCAAATTGATCATCATTTCAGCGTGGTTTCGCTGAGATGAGGCTCCGCCCGCGTGGATATCGGTTATCCCGCTGTACAATATAGCCTATGTTGATGTTGATGATGATGTGAATTTAGCTTACAATGGTGAAAGAATTAATGAAATCGGTACAGCAGTTTTTGAGTTTATTCATTACAAACATACACAAACAAAAATACATATTTTTCCTCTTTATAATATTAGTGTAGATAATTTGTTATTATATCATGGTTAGGTCAAATCCTATCACTAAAATAATTATTACAGTCAAGTATTTTAAGCTGAATTACTAACTTAACATTATTCAACTGCAATAATTTTTCACTGTTAATAAGTATAATAATAAATATAAAAATAAATAATAAATAGAATCTTCAGTTCAGTGTACAAAGCAGTATGGTAGGACCAGAAAGTAATGGCTGTAAGTTTTTATTGCTTAACTCTTATCTCAACTGCCAACACTAAATTAATTTATCACTACCACAGTAGAAACTCGCTTAACCGAACTAATCGTTCTTGTTAGGCATTCCGTTAATTGAAAATCCAGATAATGGCAAGTACAAAAAGAAACAGGTCCTCTGCATAGGTACATGTAGTACATAAACACTAATAGTGTTTGCTATTTTATTTAAATTTCGACAAGATTCATTTTCCAACATATGTTGTATGCACACTGAAATACGGCAATTTCAATGGAGTTTGGCACCCCCATCACATGAATGAACCTGGATGAAATTACTAACAGATATTTAGGATCAATGTGAGATAACAGCAAATGGGGTTTTTTTCTATCCTAGGAGTAGATTCCTACTGGTTGCAAGCGTGAGATCAGTATTTCATGCAGTATGAGCAGCAACTACAACTGCTACTATTTGATAGAAATATGCTACCATAATTCTACATCTCAAATTATATTCTCACCCTCTCAAAATCATCTCTATTTGGCATATAACCAAGTTGTGCAGCTTCATCTGTAGTGACAGCAAGATGTGGAAGACGTGATACTGCACTGGGTCCCAAGGGACCTTCGTCTCTGTCTGCACAGTGTAGAGATGGACGACTTGTGCTCTCTATATTTCCCCATGTTGCTTTGCCAATACTGCCTTCTAAGTACCTATTGATATATTCATCTTTGGCCTCTGGAAGTTATATCAAAATGATCAGCGTAAATAATCATTGAAAATCGTTTACATATTTCGTAATAATAAAAGTTTAAAATTGCTAGTGAATTCAATAGCAAGCGTCATCTCATCGATTTAAATAAAAAAAAAATTAAGTAGTAGAAGTGTTGCATTCAACAATATACAGATCATAAAAATGGGCCTGAATAGAAATAAGTAACAGCATAAAGATGGCATAATGAGCCAATAAATTTAATAATCTAGCAATGAGTGGGGAATGAATATACAGAAACAAAAGCGAAATCATTAAGTGCAGGTTCAATTCCCACTCAATGCAAATACTTATATTCATATAGGTAATAACATTGCTCCAACCAGACGGTGCTTCAGAAAACATGTTAAGCAATTGGAATAAGTTGCCATAGAGACACCTATGACTGTTGTTACAGGTAGTGAGTCCTAAAAATCTGACCAGTCTAACTACAGAATTGTGACATCGCCATTATGGTTGTGGAGGTCAGATATAGTAGTTGCTCCGTTGAAAATATTTAAGTTCAGTCACAGTTAAGCTAGAAACCTTAGACCTTAATTGAGTAGGGAAACGGCTCAGAGAATGATAGGTACAAAACGCTATATCAAGCGGTTTCCCCAATCTTGTGAATGATTTTCCACAGCTAAATGATAATGGATATATAGAGATAGTATTATTTAAACATATTTATGAATAGTCCTTATGTAAGCCATCCTTACCATCAGGTGTCCTGGTTTCTATGTGTTTAGATATATCTTCCCAATTTCCAAAACCAAACTGTTCAATAGCATCTAATAATCTAACTTCTTCATTTGCAGACCAACTACTACGACCCAAAAATATTCCAAACGCTCCAGAGTCCTGTAAATATTGTCGTTATTTTGATATTAAACTTTAATAAAACATCAAAAAAATAGACAAATTTAAATAGTTGTATCACCAACCATGTATTGGTAGGAGTGGTCATTTTTGTGCGATCCAATCTCTGCACCGAGGGAAAAACACTGAAAAAAACTCAATTTTTGTCAACTATTTTCATCTTGACAATTTAAAATTTGCGCCAAAACTATAAACAAAAATGGCATCGTAGCTACTTTACCTGCAAACAAATATCAAAGTCTATACATTCCGCGCACTTCACGCGAACACCAGTAATTTCTTCTTGACAATATGTACAGTTATATTTTGCATATAAATCTGAAAATGACATGGTGGTAAATACTATACAACAAATAATTAACGCGAACGTTGGCAGAGCTTACTTCACTACTCACCAGCCATTTTTTTAATGCCATAAACAACCGAATAGCTATGCAAGGGTTGCCATGATGACAAAAAGTTGAGTTGTCCTTTATGGTTATTTGTCTACAAAACGAATAATTTTATTATTCTATTCAGATTTTGATGTAAAGTCTAGCAACAACAATTTCGCTCATGGTAGTCATTTTAGATCAAGTAAGTAATCGATATATTTGCAGATCATAGAGTTGATACCGTGGGACATTCTTGAAACCTCATTAGGACAGAACTCTAATTAAATGCCAATAAAATATTAAATAAATACTAATCCTTTCGTACCGCTCCGCTCTGCCATTAAGCAAGTAAGTACTTACGCTACTGTCCAAGGAAAATATAAACCATCCAAACGCTTCAAGGAGTTGTCGCTGGAAAAGTAACATCCTTCTAAGCCAAGTAAATGGCAATACTAAAAAGACAAACGTCAAACTTAATCAAACTTACGATATCCACTGTTCTGCTCACTATTTTGATTATATTTCTTTTAGTTTCATGATCCTACGATCCCTTTAAATTGGTTTGATGGTTACAGCATATTTGACTAAAGTGTTAAAACTACTATTTTCTGGATAAACAACTCACATGTGATTCATTAAGTGATGTGAACTGTGAAATTGTGGACAGTATTTTGCTGTGCAATCATATTCCAATTATAAATATGAAATCCAGTAAGCGGAGACTCCAGGCTCTCACAGAAGGATCCGATGGGATGCCGAACTATCTTAAAATGGAAGATTCAGAGACATCGATTCCACCTGTGTTTAGGTCTCGGTTACACGAGTTGTTCGCCCAAATAGAAAAAGAGTTTGACCTTCTGTACACTGAAAATTTAAATCGTAAGTCAATATTAGACGTAATTGAGAACTGAGATCACTTATTTACCTTCTGTATTATTGTACTAATAAAAAAAGAGAGAGAAAACATGATTTATTACCTACCTATGATTGTATATAGGAACAATGGATATTATGAATAACTTGAACTATTTCTTATAAATTGTTATTTATGTTACTTTATTATGGGTGTCAGGCATACCTATACTTACTATTAAGTTGTTAATATATGCATCACATATTTATTCCAAACAAGAGTGTTCTTTGTCTGATATTTTAATTTTGTTTTAGTTCAAGAAAAAATTGATATCCTGAGCGAGAAACTGGAACGAGAGAGCTATGTAGGAGACAAACAGAATTTAGACTTCATTGAATTTGAAGTCACGGGCAAAAATTCAAAAGTTAAATGTTAGTATGCATTGTTTACATGTACACAAAACTATTTACTATCTTATCTCGACAGCTATTGATATAAATCCCATTCATTTGTTTTTGAATGTTCACTCATTTGTCAAAGGTTTTCCATCTAGTATGAACTGTGTTTATAGATAATATTTTGTGGAAAGTTATACCTGAATATTACCAGCAGTGCTTTATGATAGGCCATCTAAGTGACTGAACCTACTGACAAGTATGACCAAAATATGTAACCCTTCTGTGAGCAAATTATATAATTCTGTGCTAGATGTTTTATCTAAATCTGACAGAACATCTTATGATATTGTACAGTGTAAGTTTAAAAATAATATACCTTTATGAGTTAATGTGAATGTAAGGGTTAAAATAAGAAAAGAAATCATAATTGAATTTACCACCGTCTTATCTTCTTAGAATAGTCTTAGTAGAATAGGTATGCAATTGTCTGCTTGTAAGAAAATATTGTGTCTAGTAACAACTGCGAGTATTTTACATATGATGCCAACTTCATAGAAGTGCATTTTGGTCAACTACACACAAACTGTGTGTGTATTTTCTGAAGAAAAAAATTAGATTTAATTTCAAGCCATATTTTGAATGTACACTGCTTACTTTCTATTCACTTAACACTTAGGCCCATATTCCAGAATGATACTCAATCCTGAACTTTGATTTATAACTAGCACTAAAGACAGATTCACATTGACAATGAAAATTGAGATTCAGGACTGAGTATCATTCTGGAAGACTGCTATAACCATACTTTAACTATACCAAATAACAGTGAGAAATCTCACATATTTGATATAGCTGTGAATAATATAAAAAAATAAATCATACTTAACAAAGAGCATTACAATATGTATTGAGTGAGGTGGTTAAACTGAAGCTGATACAGTATCATGTGTAATCCACCTGTTATCATTTGTTATTAAATCATATGTAATCTATTTTTATGATACAAACATAATGAATCGGCAAACTTCTCTCCAGATTCTATACAGTATTATACTCAATACTCAATACATTTATTGCATTTCATAATGTTTTATACACTTTTATACAGTTCAGTTTAAACGTTTGGTTACAATCATGGACCCTGTCAGGTACAGCACAATGTTTGGAGAGAGGAAGAGATTTTTCTACTTAGTTTATCTTGTTGTAATGCATACTTATTCCGAGAAACAAAGAGGATAAAAATGTATATAGTCAATGTCAATATAGTTATTATTATTATTATATTATATTATATTATTATATTAAGCATTTACATTAATTTTTATTAGGGTGTCAGTCAGTACTACCGAGTTTTATTGGATAGAAGTTTAGCCAACTCATGTGCTAGAATAATCACCAGTATATATTCAGTAAAAATTTCCCTTTTATAGGCAAATTGAACCGTGTTTATAAAAATGTTTTACTGATAACAACATGAAAGGAGACATGCTGTTACTTGTGTAATCAGTGTAATCACACATTAAGAATATCTGGAATCTTTAAATGATTTTACGAATATGAATATTATGAAAATCTTCATGATTTTTCTTACAGTAACCCAAAGCAATTCTCAGAAAGTCAAAGCCAGCCACAAGTTACGAGTCCAGACTAGCAAAATAGTGTCAAGTTTCAAAGCACCCACATACAACTGCCAGTTAGTCCGAGAATTCACTGGGCACAAGGATGGTATCTGGGATGTGTCATCTGCGCGACCTGGACAGGCCCTTATCGGGACGGCTTCTGCTGGTAATTTAATTCATATTTTATCATCGTCATCATCCTTGCGCCAATCCCGATCGTATAAGAAGCTGATTGAATTTCTGTATTTTCCGTGAAGCAACTGCCATCTGGCCTCCACAACTTATAGGCATAGGCAATATCAAAGTACTACAGTTAGACCAAATTATTCACTTTTTATTTTCTATGAATTATATTTATATTATAGTATTTTCTCTTTTTGAGATATGTAGAACAGTCTGCAATTTGTTGTAGTACATTCTCCTTCTATTTCTATTCTTCATCATTAATGTATTTAGAACTAGTATCTAACAATGGTTGAATAACAACTTCAATATTTTAATAATGGCTCTGTATCCTGTTGGTTTGAACGCAACTGCCACGCTGGCGCGGGTTCAATTTATATGTACAATTGATCTGAATGTCCGAATATAAACTAGTATAGTAAACTAGTCTATGGCGTTACATGTATAGGGCAAATGGGTGAAATGATCCACACAGAACATCTGATTACATGTCTGATCAGCGGCCGATGTTCATTATTAGCATTTTGAGATGTGAAAGTATGTAATTTTGTAATATGTTCATCATATAATTTTATATTATTTTCACAATTTGTTTTCTGTAGATCACACAGCTTGCGTGTGGAGTGTCGAATGGGGCAAGTGTTTGCTTCAGTACACCGGCCACTCTGGCTCTGTGAACTCCATCAGGTTCCACCCGACCAGGGACATAGCGCTCACCAGTAGTGGCGACAACACTGCGCATGTTTGGCAGGCTGCTGTCAACTGGGACTTACCTGTTAGTACACTATTTATAAACATCATATTACATAGGCCTTACGTTGTAATGTATTTTTTTCATGTGTATATTAACTTAACAAAGTTACATTGCAATTCGATAAATGATATTGAAATGCATAAAGGACGAATGTTGTCAATTCATCATTTATGCATATTATGTTCATTTTTAAATAGTGAATACATCTATTATTATTTACTGGTGAGCTGGTGGGGGCAATTCTATTCTCAGAAAGTAAATAAGAACCATGCTCTTATACTTCTTGTAGTCTGAAATAAATATTTCTAACTTGAAATTAATATGAATAAGTTAACAAACAAAGTTAGCAGACAGTATATTTATTTCAACATACAAACATAATAATAGGTCTTTACATATAAAATTGCCGAAATTTTCTTACAGATTCATGAGTTTGTCATTCCTTAAAAAATGCTAAAATGTTATTACTGAAAATTGGGTTTCCTCCTATTTCTTCAAACAAAACGGCAATTTCATTTGTAACGACCTAATATAAAAGTAGTTTGATTCAGATGTCTGTAATAGTGACCCTCTTTCCTGAGACCTTCTCTTTCAGTCTACAGCTTACCATCAGGGAAGTTGAAATCATATTAACGTGTTGTATATAAAAAATTAATAACTTCAGAGCAGCAGTATCCATTCAACTATAGTTTCTGATATGTTTCATTTTAGCGAGGTCAATCCTCAGAAGAAGAATTAGAAGGCGGAGGTGAAGAGAGCCTCGGAGAAGGAGGAGACAGGCCCGAGGTCCTTCGCACTCCTCTCACTGAACTCTTGGGCCACCAAGGCGTAGTGGTAGCTGCTGACTGGCTCACTGGAGGCGATCACGTAATAACAGCCTCTTGGGATAGAACCGCCAACCTGTATGATGTCGAGACTGGAGACTGCTTGCAGGTTCTTACAGGTATGCAATACGCAACGTAATAGAAGACAAATTACAATGTTAACAAAAGTGCTGTGTAATTATGTACACTCACCTGCAATGATATGTATGCGTTTTAGAACTTTTTCACATTAAACTTGTCGAATTTTACCGTTTCATGTCGTTATGTTGACTTGTCATTTATTATTGTGACAAGGTTCCAAAGTGTATACATATTATTGCAGGTGGCCGTACTAATATAAAAAATAGCTTATTAGCAAATTTTCTATATTTTTATATACCTAAGTATGAATGACTTGGTAGAAAATTGTAGTTAATGTAAGCTTTCAGAATGCCACAAGACGAAACCGGTTAGGTTCAATAATACGTATTGTGAAGAAGTTCAAATGTGTTATCAATATTTATGTGTTACTGAATACGACTAATAAATATCACACATATAACACCCCGAATGCTATTAATGAGTATTTTGTAAACTGATACCCACCACAGCTTAAATTAGTCGTAGTGCCATTTCGAAATGTTTTGTAACACTAAAACCATATTACACTTGTATTAGGTCACGACCATGAACTGACGCATGCATCGGCACACCACGCATCTCGACTGGTAGTGACCGCATCGCGCGACACCACCTTCCGTCTGTGGGACTTCCGTGAGCCGATACACTCTGTCTCCGTATTCCAGGGACACACTGAGTGAGTCTTTTATTTAACTATTTGTATATTCGTCGGATCAAACCTCTATACCAACTGGCCTATGTGAAAATAGTAGGCCAAAATCTCCAAACGTGGGTGTCCAACAGAGCGCTGCGATCGGCTAATGATTGATATTTGTCTGTACTTATGACGTTGATGAAACAGTTTGCTCTTTGTAACCTATTGTTCATATTCATCACAAGATTGTATTTACCTACCTCAAAAAAGGAGGACGCAATATTTTCGACAAATACAACATACATTTTTGAATTTTTAATATCTTCCCATACTTCTATGATCACGATAGTGAATCAAATCAAATCAAATCTAAAATCATTTATTCTGTATAGACCAGTAAATGGCATTACAAAACGTCAATATTAACAACATTTTATAGATCAATGAGCAAATGGACCACCGGTTTGGAACGCGGCCCCGATCTGAGAAGACTTTGGCAAGAAACTCAGCGGACTTTGCATGAATCTGCAATATCTAGTTAACTCCAATCCATATCCATACATATAGTTATCACTGCCTCAATTCTCTTCATATTTTTTTCCAGGAGTGTTACGTCAGCTGTGTTCACACGTGAAGACAAGGTTGTATCTGGGTCCGACGATCGTTCTGTGAAGGTAAGTTTTAATGACTTCAATACAATACCATGTACTTACAACTTGTAATGGATAGAAGGTTTACGAAACGAACCTATAAAACTTGACAGTAGATCATCAGTACAATTTCAGATGGTTGTAGAAAAGTATATAATATTTAGGTCAAATCGCAGACGCTTCACGAAAAATATCGAAGTTCAGCCGCATCACAGTTGACTGAAAAGCCGACCCCAACTGAGTTGGGAAAAGTTCAGAGTTCAGAGAGTGATGATGATTCCTAAGACTTTATTTTGATTTATAGGTATGGGACGTTCGCAATATGCGTTCAGCACTCGCTACGATCAGATCTGATTCGTCAGTGAACCGTGTAGGAGTGAGCGGCAGTGGTATGATCGCGATCCCCCACGACAACCGACAGGTCCGCATATTCGACTTGCAGGGGCAACGGCTTGCTCGTCTGCCTAGGTCCAGTCGGCAGGTACGTTGATATTCCGCCTATTAATTTTTTTCATATTAATAGACCAATTCATTGTGAGGAACAGGTTATGAGCTTTAGGATCCTCAGCAATATTCTCGGGATCCATGCCAACCTCAGCTGCGAGCCGGTATACCAAACGGATTGATGAATGGGGCTTTCAAGGGTAAAGGGCAAGGGAACGGTGTAATAGTCGTTGCTTCCTTCGGCCCATCAAACTTAATTAGACTTGAGGAGTAAGAGCGACGCGTGACTTCAGTACACTAAATTATTGTCGTTAATCAGTGCGATAACATTCATAGTGCGATGCAAAATCAATAGCCCCAAAGCACTTGAGGGGGCCTAGCTAAAATGCATTCGTTCCATCCAGTGCAGACCCACCATACCACTAGCCCTACCCCTGGTGGTAGGGCGGGTCCCAAACCATACCACCATAATGATGTGACTAAGTACTCGTATGTTATTTATCTGTTTTTTTCCCTAACGTTACATTAAAAGGTTGTTATTGCCATTGGGTGCACAACATTTGGAAAAAGGCGAAATCCTTGAAAAATACGCAAAATAAACCTGAAAGGAGAATAGTAGCTCTCACTGCCGCCTTACCACTACTACCTCTTGATGATGTGTTACCAGGATTTAATTATATAAAATCGGAATGTCACACTTTGAAACGAATGGAAAAGTTTATAAACTACATCGAAACGTTTTGGTTTAAAATACATTCCCCTGTAGTGTTTAGCGTTTGCGGTGAGCGGTATGCATGTGAACTGAGGGACCACACTGGGAATTCGGAAAATAAATTACCAAAGATTTAGTAGCAGATTAGAAACAATTGTAGAACGAATCTTGGAATTTGTAAAAAAATGTATCAAAAACTACAGCCCTTTATATGTGGTCCCTCAGTTCTCACAGACTATTTAGCCAGATCTCGGAAATATCCTTAAAATGAAGATAATGTGATTACACACATTTAGTACAGAATTAGTAAGGTTCATTTACTAAATAACAGGTCCCAAAGCATTAAAGAAAAGAAAAAACTACGTCCAAACTATGGTCCCTCAGTCCACACTAATAATATATATATTTCAGTGAAAAAACTGAAGCAAATCCCTAAATTTTTCAGCTACGGTTAGAGTGAGTCTTTATACATTTTCTAAAAAAGAAATGGAGCAAAAATATTGGCGCAATTTCAAGATAATGAGTTTTAAAACAGGTCCCTCAATCCACACGTCCATTATCATATTTCGTGTGCTAACTGTTTGACCAAAGGAATATCAGAAACTCAAGTGGATGTACCTTTTAGTAGAAAGTTTCTACTAAATAATCGAAAACTTAAGTTGTTTATTAATTACCTTTAAGCTGAGATAATCATTCATTATTAACCCTAAGAAAATACACCGAGTAGTGTGACCACAAAATGAAACAAAATGTATACAGTTTTTAATGTCTTTTATGATACCTACTTCGTATAATATAGCATTAGACAGAACTAAATACAGGTAGGTACATTTTTTTAATGTTACGATAAATGGAGCAAATGTGTATTCATTGTAAATGTAGGTAACAAGATCAACAAATCATTGAATAAAATATTTTTATATAGGTAACATTTGGATGTATAGTTATCACAAAATAAAAGGCCCGTTTTGACAGTTCGCGCCCATGAAGTTCTCAGTTTTTTACCAATCAAAATGTAATGAAGGTTATTACATTTTTCATAGACGGGTACCGCCCACTCGGCTTAGTGCTGTGCATAACGATTTTTATTACGTTGTCCACAGACTATTAATAATCAATTAAGAAAAAAAATATCGAGTAAGATAAGCCCGATTTTTATTTATTTAAACTTGTGTTAGACCGAAATTAATTACTGAACTTCACTGTGTAACTAGTGATCATTTACGGAAAATTATGAGCTTGGAGCTTAAAGCAGTAAATAATGGCAGCATAGATTTTTATAGAATGACGTGTCTTTGACCAAGAGGTATACGCGTGTGTTCGCCCGTCTTGTTGACTGTGCGCCCGTTACGTTTGGTTTTGTTGATTTTTGGATTATTTTTGACTTAGATATTCGAGTTGTACACAACACAACTCGACTCTTCGAATATCTACCGAATTCGAATACTGCCAATGCTCCGGTAAAGGCACACATAGATTTGACTTCTGTACAGCCATGGCACCACCGTTTCTACTATGAAGGTTTTATATTGTGCATGGTGGTATCCACCCGGTCAAAATTTTTGACAAATTCGTGCCATCAAATTTCTACAACCAGATTCTTGTTGATCTTGATATTCCTGTTGTTTTTGTGATTGAGTGAATGTTATTATAACAAAAATATGAAATAAAAGCAAATCGACCTTTCATAATACTGTATCATTTTATAATACCTACAATATCAAAGATTAAGCTAATTTTCTAATCAGAACTTTAAACCAATGTACTTTATTTACATATTCAAATCGATCAAATCCCCATGCAAACTGGATTCGATTAATCGTGAGTATCGAGTACCGAGTCGTTTTGTTACATCACTAGTTATGCCAAGTAGGCATATGCCAAAACGGGCCTTTTATTTTGTGATTAGTATAGCTTACTGAATGTAAGAATATTTGTTGGTCTGTACTTTCAATAATTTTCAACTGTTGGTCATCATAGCAAAAGAAACGCTCATTCATGAAACAGTGACATCGGTAATGGCCAAGACCGCCTGGGATTAATGATGGAACAAATTCAGATGCTCCTATAATTTTGTAGGTTTCTTTACTGTTATGGTAACAGCATTTAAATCAAACGATATTGTTTTTGACAACTCGTAATTATAACTAACTTGGTCATTACAAGTAACACAGTTCCTGTTTTCTTCGTCAATGTTAATAGCTTTCTAAAATATTTTAGGCTATCAGGTGGTCAGACTCCGTAGCCACTATACTGATACCTATTTTATTGAACACTCACAGTTTGTACGGGAATCGAACCCGCTGCCAACTAATGTGTCCACGCTTAATACAAGTGTGGGATAACTGAGGAATTACCAGGGTCACGGCACTAGTCCGACAGAAACACTACTTGGATTGTATACTTGTTTACTACGCGAATTTCCCAATACAATGTTATTTGGTATGAAATATATATTTTTAGTAAGACAATAAAATATTCCCCAAATTACGTTTCGCGACCTTTTACTACCTAGCGCTCTGTCGGGCCACTGCACAGCAACTGGCCGACTCGACTCTCATGCGATCTAACTTGCACACACACACATACATACAGCGCACACATCTGTGTCCCTACAATACTCCCCCCAAATTTTTACATAATAAAAAAAATTTTACAAATTCAATCGCAACAAAGTATGACCAACAAAAATGACTTACACAATAAAATTTATACACAAGTAATAAAACACGATTAATATTCATTACTCAATAGGTACAATACACAAAAAAATAAAATTACACAAAACAAACAAAAAACAAAAAATACAATATTTATAGGTATCGATACTTATGGTCACCCTATCATTTATTAGATACATTTTGTTCACTAGCCTGATACACTAGCCGTGAGTCACACACCTGATTACAACATTGCAACTCCAAAGGATCGAGTTACACATTCCTTGAGTTGTTTACAAAAACGTTCTATACTTGCACTTGCTGTGGCTTTGCCTGCTGAATATTCTGAATTGAACTTTCTGTCTGTTTCTGTATCCACTTCTTTCCTCTACTGTAACATGTTCTATAGCATTTACACAATATAATTACAGACAATAATATACAAATGGCCACTAAAATTCCTCCATAGGTCTTCACATGGCTTTCTATGTTGGAAAAATCCAGTTTATTTGCTCCATTTTGGGCTATAATAATCTCTTCATTCTTACTGTACGACTTGCCCATTTCTACTATCATTTGGCAAACGGAAGTCTGTTACACAATTACTTGTTACAAAAATTGTTACAAAAATGTACTTCATTTGTAAAATACTCACATATTATATATCACATTTATTGCTCAATATCTTACATTTCATCATACTCATAATTAGCTTACAACCAAAAATACCATATGTGCTATTCTGCACGCGAGCGGTTACATACATATAATGTTCGGCGTGTTTGCCCGAAATCATTATATGATGTATTTACCAAAAAAAACTTATTTTAAACCCATTCATACTGATTGACTAAAGGTAGCTGCCGTGACGACCCGCTCTGCAATAATTAATTACATCCTTGACAGGATCCTCAGCGTCCCTCACGACAGCGCCTGCAACTACATCTGTCCATCACTGCACCTTATACATCACGCTATCATTCCTATACAATTGTCGGTATTACAAAACTAAGTATTACAAAAATTATATATTGAATCTGACCGGCAGTTTTACTAGGCGACCACTCTTAGTTTTCTTATCAACTGACTTATGCTCTAAATCTTTGTTAACGCTGAGATAACCGCTGCTGCATTTGTCGTCTACTTTATTTGGGCAAACTTGTACCTTATTTACCTTACTCGCCTCACCTTCCTCATTCAAGATATATGCTGGCTTCAGTCTGTCTATCGATATATGAGCTATTCTATTAGGTAACTGAATTTTATATACCTTTCCATTTCTTTCTAAAACACGATAAGGACCTTCATACGGTGACGTCAGCGGCCTGCGAACTGCATCGTTCCTGATAAAGACATGTTCACACTTACCTAATTCTTTGTGTACAAACAGCGTCCGCGAATCTCTGAATTCGTGCGGAATCGGCTTCAGATTATCTATATACTTTCTTAGTCTATCTAAATATTCATGGTCTGAAACGTTTCGGTTGTTTGAGATGTCGTAAAAATCTCCTGGCAACCGTATTGTTTTTCCATATAAGTACTCCGCCGGGCTTACCCCATTATCGCTTCTACCTACCGTACGCAATCCCAACAAAACTGTAGGCAACTCGTCACTCCATGACGCATTATTTGCTAGACGCGCTGCTAGGGCCTGTTTCAAAGTCCTATGCCAGCGTTCTATCATGCCATTACTCTGAGGCCTATACGGTGTAGTTCTGAACTTATTTATACCCATAATTTTTAACAACTCTCTGAACAAATTACTCTCAAACTGTCTGCCTTGATCCGACGTTACTCGGTCAGGTACCCCAAATCGTACAATCCAACTTTCATACAATACTCTCGCAACCACTTCAGCCGTAATGTCGCACACAGGAATGGCCTCGGGCCATCTGGTGGACTTAGGTGACATCTCATCTGCGAAAGATTTCATCTTCGGATGAAATGCCACCCTTTTTAAATTGTTAGGTCACGAATCATCCGCACTTGAAATTGATTTCGGATGAGTTGTCATAATTAATACTAATAGTGGTCTTTTCCGCCAAAATAAAATACTTGTTAGTTTATGATGACTAACGTCTAAATAATTATATTTCGATTACGATTTCTATTACCTGTATCCTGTTTACGTACGTTATAAAAAAAAAATAAAAAAATGTTCGAGTTTTAATAATCAACAATCAATCTGTGTATTTCTATTAAGACAAATTCTCTATACAGTGTCCGAGGCTGATTTAATTGTCAATCAGTTCGGTCAAACAGATATTTTTTAATTTTGTTTCTTTCAATATACTTTCTTCGGTTCTCTTTGAAATAAATCCTTGATTTTTCCACAAATTATAACGATATTTGGCATCTTTTTTTAGAGTTTTTAATAAAACTGCCATGTTAGGTTTGCTTTTTATAGTCCTGTTTAGCCTTGAGTTCAACCATGCTGTGGCAACATTAGGTTGTCTTCAATAATTTTGCAAGTACCCTCAACAATAACGCATAATGAAAAAAAATTAAATTGTTGACGGTATTGACACAAGGATTGATTGAGACATCCTAATGTAGTTTTACAGTGCATTTATTACATTGATCAGTGTCAACAGTAGGGATACAAAGTAATAAACTATCTTGTATCAAGTATAAATAGTATTTAATACAGTTTTCATGTTATATTGTGTGTAATTCAGCTACGTTAGGGTAAGTGTTTTTAGTATTACTTTTTATAGAAATTAATATAAAACGTAAGATTAAACTAAATCGGTATTAATTGTTATTTTAGAGTTATAATTATGGACAAGGAAATGAAAATGATTGCATCACAAAGAGGAGGAAAACTTCTCATGCTAGGCAACTACCGATATCATAAAAAACGTCAAAATAAAAATGGACATATAGTATGGCATTGTGTGTCACAAAATTGTAAATCGAATTTAATTACTAACAGTGATTGCAGCCTTGTAGTGAAAGAGCAAGCCCATAGTTGTTGTTCTAGTAATGTCAATAATCAGTTAAAGGAGAAAATAGACGAATGTTTAGATAGAGCAAAATATGAAAGTACTCCTGTGCCTACAATTTATAAAGAGGCGGTAGAAAAATTAGAGTCTACAGGATTAGATTTAGTTGTACAATTACC
The DNA here is from genome assembly GCA_963691645.1 of Pelosia muscerda. NCBI lineage: Eukaryota > Metazoa > Arthropoda > Insecta > Lepidoptera > Erebidae > Pelosia > Pelosia muscerda. Next base: position 8,925,036 of record OY829116.1, on the reverse strand, counting down.
AAAATACAACAATTTAAAAAAGAGGATGTATAGGCAACGTAATAAAGAACTGCAGACTAAAACTGTACGATTTTTTACATTCAGAGATGTGACAGTTCCTGGATTATACAAAGATTTTTTGCTAGCAGATTATTTTGGTAAAAAAGAGAGAATAATATTATTTGCTTCAGAAAAATGTAAGGAAATTCTAAAAACAGCAAAACATGTATTTTGTGATGGAACTTTTAAGGCTGCGGTTCACCCATTCAAGCAATTATATACACTACACGTTGACGTGGGTAGTACTGATACACACACAAATATTATACCAGCAGTATATGCTTTATTACCGAATAAGAAGCAAATAACCTATGAGACCTTTTTTTATCTGATAAGAAGTCAGATTCCGGAATTTAATCCTGAGTTAATCACCACAGATTTTGAAATCAGCTCAATGTTAGCAGCCAAAACTGTATTTGATAAAGTAACTACTCGAGGGTGTATTTTTCATTTCAAAAAAGCAGTACAAAAAAAAGCAAAATTACTTGGAATCACTAAAAAATCAAATATGTCAAGGGCTCACGTAAGGCGTAGTATGGCATTATCGTATCTTCCTGATACGAAGGTCACAGATGGTTGGCTTTATGTTTTGGGAGAGTGTCTACAAAAGGATGATAAAACAGCTCAGTTCAACAATTATTTTCAAGATACTTGGATAGAGAAAAAGGCCCCGTTATCAGACAAATGGTGCTTTTATAACGTCCGACATAAAACAAATAATGCCATAGAATGGTGGAACTCAAGGCTAAACAGGACTATAAAAAGCAAACCTAACATGGCAGTTCTATTAAAAACTCTAAAAAAAGATGCCAAATATCATTATAATTTGTGGAAAAATCAAGGATTTATTTCAAAGAGAACCGAAGAAAGTATATTGAAAGAAACAAAAATAAATAACTGTTTGACCGAACTGATTGACAATGAAATCAGCCTCGGACACTGTATAGAGAAGTTGGCTTATTAGAGATACAAAGATTGATTGTTGATTATTAACACTCGAATTATTTTGATTTTAGAACATTTTTTTTATAACGTACATAAACAGGATACAGGTAATAGAAATCGTAATCGAAATATAATTATTTAGACGTTAGTCGTCATAAACTAACAAGTATTTTATTTTGGCGGAAAAGACCACTATTAGTATTAATTATGACAACTCATCCGAAATCAATTTCAAGTGCGGATGATTCGTGACCTAACAATTTAAAAAGGGCGGCATTTCATCCGAAGATGAACTTTTTCGCGGATGAGATGTCACCTAAGTCATCTGGTGCCTCTATCTATCATTGTTATTAGGTACCTATAATTTTCTTTCGTTGGTGCCAACGGGCCTACTATGTCAATGTGTACGTGGCCTAACCTATCAGCTTCCGGGAATTGTTGCAGCTCTGAAACCGTGTGTCTGCCTACTTTGTTCTTTTGGCACAGAACACACGTTTTCGCCCATTGACCAACGTCTCTATTAAGACTCGGCCAGAAATACCTTTGCGCTACTAACTTACGCGTCGCCCTTATACCCGGGTGACATACATTGTGTACTGATTGGTATCCCGGTTTCCTAAAACTCTCTGGCAAATAAGGCCTACAACTTTTGGTTGATATTTCACAATAAATAAGCTTATCACAATCAGGTACAATCATTTTCTTTAAACAAATGCTGGCCCGTTGTTCTTTTACTAATTCTGCTAACTCGACATCCTGTTCCTGTGCGGTTGCTAATTCTGCGTAATTGAATGTTGTTGGGCAGTGTATGGTTTCAATTCTCGATAACGCGTCAGCAGTAACGTTGTTGTTGCCTTCGACGTACCTTACATCCGTTGTAAATTCGCTGATGTAGAGCAACTGCCGTGTACGTCGAGGCGTTTCGCAATTCGACTCAACTTTACTGAATGCAAAAGTTAGGGGCTTATGGTCTGTAAAAATGATCAATTCTCTCCCCTCATACAAATATCTGAAATGTCTCATGGCTAGAAATATCGCAGTGAGCTCCCTATCGTACGTAGAATACTTCTGTTGAGCTGTAGTAAACTTCTTTGAGAAGTATCCTAACGGCACCCGTTTACCATGGATGTACTGGTTCAGTGCTGCTCCCGCGCATGTATCCGACGCGTCCGTATGTAAAGCTAAGGGTACATTACTTACCGGGTGCGATAACATGACCGCCTCTTTAAGGCCCTTCTTACATTTATCAAATGCCTCTATTGACTCCTGTGACCACGAAATTTTGGTTTTGTCCTTCTTCTTGGCACCTTTTAAAAACTCGTTTACCGCCGATTGATGCTCAGCTGCGTGGGGAATACTGTTTCTATAAAAATTCAACATACCCAAGAATCGGCGCAGCTGTTCCACGTTGTCCGGCCGGGGGTATTCCACTATTGCCTTTACTTTAAGGTCGAGTGGACGAATACCTTCAGTCGAGACCTGGTAACCTAGAAATTCTATATTTTCCTTACCAAAATCACACTTAGCTAAATTTATTGTTATGCCATATTTATTAAATCGTTCAAATACCTGTCTTAAATGCTCCTTATGGCTCTCCAGGCAGTCACTAGCTATAATTACATCGTCTATAAAACAGAATAGAAAATCTAGGCCTTCTAGTACTGTGTTGTTCATGTATCTTTGAAAATTTTGACTGGCTGTCCGGAGCCCAAAATTTAAGCGTAAAAACTCAAATAATCCGAAGGGCGTGATTACCGCCGTCTTCTTGACATCTTCTGGTGCTATCTTGATTAAATGATACGCCTTGTTGATGTCCAACTTAGAAAAAACTTTCTTACCTGCCAATATGTAGTTGAAGTCGAGCAGTCTGGGCACAGGATATCGATCCGGCTTGGTAATGGCGTTCAACCGCCTGTAGTCTCCCACGGGTCGAATATCTCCATTCTTCTTCGCCACCACATGTAGCGGGCTGGCCCATTCGCTCTTCGATGGCCTGCAGATACCTAGTTCCTGCATTAACTTAAATTCCTGTTTAACCTTATGATACCTGTCTGGCGGCAGCGGCCGTGCCCTGGCATGAACGGGTGGCCCAGTCGTCTCTATATAATGATACACCTCGTTGCCAGATTCGTTGTCTATATTTTTGAATGAGACAGGTTTGGTGATTTCAGGGAATTCCGACAGCAAACTACTAAAAGGATGATTATTTTCTACCGTAGTAATGGACAAACTATCGCAGGTGGTTATACTGCACAGCGTCAACAATTTAGTTTCTCTGTCAATTAATTTACGCGCACTTAAATCTACAATTAATCCGTGGTGTTCTAAAAAGTCCGCACCTAATATTGGTTGACTCACTTCGGCGACAATGAAAGTCCAACGATAAGGTCGCCGAAGGCCTATGTTCAAATGCAATGTTTTAACACCGTAAGTTTTTATCTCACTTCCATTAGCCGCGTATAACTTATAGTCCGAGTGCTCACCTGATGATTTCTGTTTGGAGTGGACCGGAATGACGGACACATTCGCCCCGGTGTCTACTAAAAACTTAAGTCCATTTTCTCTATCGAACACACTGAGGCGATGGTTACTACCCGGTGCAATCACTGCCGCCTCGCTTGATCGCACCGGCGCTCGTTTTCCGTCGGTGGTGCTGCAGGTTGTTTCCACGCGCACGGCTGCTCGCACCTCTTCGCCCTTTCCCGGTACCTAAAATGCCATCTGCATAGCCAGTTCGGGTCTGATGGCGTTCTCGAACTCGATCGACGCCGGGACTGGTCGCGACCTCCGCGATCCCGGAACCTGCTCCGCCGATGCTCCGCGACTTCTTCACGCAGTGATGCTACTTCCCGATTGAGTTTATGCATCTGCGTCAATATCTCAGCCATTGGTAACTGGCTGCTTGTACCGGCGGCGCTGCTCACTGCAGCTATCTCGCCATTTCGCACACTCTCCATAATTTTGTCTGCTATGTTCGCCAGGTTCAACAAACTCTGGTCCTGGCTGACCGTTAACACGGCCCGTACCGATGCTGGAAGGCGCGACATCCATAGATTATGCAGCGTCTGTTCTGATGTCTGAGTGTGCCTACCCAGGTCCCGCATTCTGCGCAGCAGCTGTGAGGGTTTCTGTGCCCCCAATTCTAGCTCTCCCACCAGTTTCTGGAACTGTCGCTCTGCACTCTCCTCATAAACTTGCAGTAGCCTCTGCTTGATGGCGTTGTATTTTTCAGTGGCTGGTGGCGCCACCAATATGTCGCTTACTTGCTGGAGCGCCTCCCGTCCCAGCTTGGCCACCACCAGATTATACCTTGTTACATCACTCTGCTTCTGTGGGCCTAATATGCTTTCTATTTGCGCGAACCAGAGCCGCGGCATCTCCGTCCAGAATTCTGGCAGCCTCGTCTGCACGCTGATCGTAGCGAGTTCACTTTCATTAAAATTATTCGACGTACCTGAGTCCATTGCGCACGCACTCACTTTACCGTCACTGACCACTTTTTCGCCTTCTAACGGCATCATTCAGTTCAAACACCACACTATTATTACTATTAACTATAATCTTACTAAAAACTAACTAACCTAACTGGTAACGCTTCAGAAATACCACACTTTTCTACGTCGGGGTCACCAATTTAGGCTATCAGGTGGTCAGACTCCGTAGCCACTATACTGATACCTATTTTATTGAACACTCACAGTTTGTACGGGAATCGAACCCGCTGCCAACTAATGTGTCCACGCTTAATACAAGTGTGGGATAACTGAGGAATTACCAGGGTCACGGCACTAGTCCGACAGAAACACTACTTGGATTGTATACTTGTTTACTACGCGAATTTCCCAATACAATGTTATTTGGTATGAAATATATATTTTTAGTAAGACAATAAAATATTCCCCAAATTACGTTTCGCGACCTTTTACTACCTAGCGCTCTGTCGGGCCACTGCACAGCAACTGGCCGACTCGACTCTCATGCGATCTAACTTGCACACACACACATACATACAGCGCACACATCTGTGTCCCTACAATATTAATACCAAAGATTTCAATAAAACTTATATTTAATGGCAAAAATGCAACGTCTCTTTTGATTTGATTTGATTGGTAGGATGCATTTAAACACTGTTTTGTGAAAGTTGCACTAGAAAAATATTTCAAAATGATGTGTTCAAATATGTATGAGATATTACACTGACAATCATAGATAGCATGATTTCTTTTCTCATGTGTTGGGCTAAAATATTTTGAAGCAATTTGTGCTCTCATTATGTAAATATCATCGTCTGTACACTCAATATCGCAGAGACACTTTAAATATTGTGGAATTACATCTTTGTCAGAAGTGGCCATAATGTCTCGAATACTCTCATTTCCATGAAATCCTACACTCAAAAAATACATAATAGAATCGAAACCACGAGTATTTTTGAGACTGACATTATTATTATTTAGAAATACAGAACGACACAAGTTACCATTTATCAGCAATTTAACATTAGAGTTTATTTTTGCTTTATCCACTTTACCTTCTCCTCTCCAATTTTCAATAAAAGAAGGTTGGTCAGAAAATATAGAGTCCGTATTAAAATATCCCGTGGAAATATTAGATTTAACTTTTTTGGCATTTTTCCTACCCTGGATACATTCTCTTGTTATCGAGCGTGTTTTATGTGGGATTGCTTTGTTTATTGTTCTGTCTAATGCTATATTTTACGAAGTATCATAAAAGACATTAAAAACTGCATACATTTTCTTTCATTTTGTGGTCACACTACTCGGTGTATTTTCTTAGGGTTAATAATGAATGATCATCTCAGCTTAAAGGTAATTAATAAACAATTTAAGTTTTCGATTATTTAGTAGAAACTTTTTACTAAAAGGTACATCCACTTGAGTTTCTGATATTCCTTTGGTCAAACAGTTAGCACACGAAATATGATAATGGACGTGTGGATTGAGGGACCAGTTTTAAGACTCATTATCTTGAAATTGCGCCAATATTTTTGCTCCATTTCTTTTTTAGAAAATGTATAAAGACTCACTCTAACCATAGCTGAAAAATTTAGGGATTTGATTCAGTAATTTTCACTGAAATATATATATTATTAGTGTGGACTGAGGGACCATAGTTTGGACGTAGTTTTTTCTTTTCTTTAATGCTTTGGGACCTGTTATTTAGTAAATGATTCTACTCTGTACTAAATGTGTGTAATCACATTATCTTCATTTTAAGGATAATTTCCGAGATCTGGCTAAATAGTCTGTGAGAACTGAGGGACCACATATAAAGGGCTGTAGTTTTTGATACATTTTTTTACAAATTCCGAGATTCGTTCTACAATTGTTTCTAATCTACTACTAAATCCTTGGTAATATATTTTCCGAATTCCCAGTGTGGTCCCTCAGTTCACACGCATACGGTGAGCGCCATCGAACTACCAACATTCCAAAATAAATAAATTAATTAATAAGAATACTGTGACATTAATGCGTTTACTGAATGTATTACATAAGATTCATGAAGCAAAGATGGTACCTAAAAAACGACGAATAAACCAAATTATTAACGACGAATTTATAATTGATGTACAAATGCAATTAGTCACCAAACAAATTACCGTTGGTCACGCATTAGACAAGTTGCGTACATAATTTTTTTTTCTCATAGAACAAAAACATATTCTGTTCCAATTTAATTTTTAATGTGTATTAATAGCAATGTGTCCATTTTAGTTTATTTCCTGTAAATTATAATAGTATGTATTTGACAAAACTTTTGATTTAACATTGTGCCACAACACTATCAATTGATGGTATGATGGTGGTATGGTTTGGGACCCGCCCTACCACCAGGGGTAGGACTAGTGGTATGGTGGGTCTGCACTGCATTCGTTCCGAATCTACATTCGTCATCGCTCTAAAAATGTATGGGAGTAACATTTGTTGTCGGAATGTCATGTAATCAGATTCCGACAACAATAGTTTTGTAGATTAATTAGCTAGGCCCTCAGGTTGCCTATCGCTACATGGCGCTGGAATACATACGTCAAATGTACGTATGATGGTTTAACGAAACACTTAACTTGGCGTCTCTGTAAAACTTTGTATGCACAGTTCCTATTATACATCATCGTACTCGCTTGTATTTCTGAGAATTGAGAATTACACAAACAATAAAAATTTTCACTATTTTGTTTTGTTTATTAGCTGCCGATTCCGGATCAGCAGCAGATAAACAAACCACTATTTGGCACAGCCAGGGAGTCAAAAAAAAAGTTAATTATAAATTCTCCGAAGTTTAGTGCGATAAGCGATTACAATGATGTGTGCTAGCTTTGTAATAGGAGATGTCCTCCTAATGTTATAATTCTATGTGCTGCTTTTACAGGGCCACCGCCGCATGGTGACGTCAGTCGCGTGGGCCGACGATATCTCATCCAACATCAACTTCTTCAGCTGCGGCTTCGACCGGCGCATCCTGGGCTGGTCTATTCAGCCCTCCAAAGAGAACTAAATAAGACTTACAGGTACATGTCCGTTCACACACTGGTATATCGATGTTAGTGATAGAATATCGAATTATTATCAATGCACGGGCAATTATAGGCCTTAGAAATTTATACTAAAGGTCATAATTGCTTGTGATGTGTTATCATTAAGAAGGTTGAGAATTACTGTCGTGAAGATTATTAACTTATTCATAATTGTAGTAAGACTTAAATATCATTTTAATGTAAGAAAATTATATTGAGTGGTTGCCTATCAAAATTTATGCTTGGTACATTATACTAAATATGTATTGGTACAACTGTAAGAGGTTGCTCTCACATTCCGAGAAAAAAGAAGAAGATTCATTTAAATGTTATTATTATCAACATTACTGCTGTAATTATCTACAGAAGCTATTTCCCCATGAAATAACCAAATCTTGTCTTCATCAGGTAGGCAAAATGACACGTACTTGACACTCGCTATATTTTTTTAAATATAATAGCAATGAAATTAGGCTCCGATGTTGCTAGTGTCCAATATGTAAAATCATTGGTATTACACCCTCATGTTCTTATTTTTATATGTTTAAGAGAGAATGCGAATATCGGCGCCTATTCGTAAAAAACGTAAATTAATAAAAACCGATCATATGAAAAAACTTCGAACATCCCTATTCACACGACAGTGGCTTGCGAACGTAACTCTTTCATTATTCGTAAAAGAAAACATTGAAATGTGCTGTATAAGAAATATATAAAATAAATTTAATATATTTCTTATTAAAACGTTAAATGCCGTCTCATTTAAATTAATGAGAGAGAGAGAGAGAGAGAGAGAGAGAAAATTTCGATAATATCACTCCCGCAACGCAAACAGCTACACTCTATCGTATTTAGTGTTAGAATGGAGTAAAGTATTTGTTGCAAATTATCGAATAACATGTTCGCACTTACCTACTTGTTTTTACGTTCATAGCCTACTTTTATAGTTAAGGGATAACATCAAAATGAAAGTTGACTTGTATAGGGAGTAAAGTTGTATTATATTATATATTTATAGTTTTTGGTGTGCATCCCATAATGTGTATTGTATACGGTGTAAAAATAATAGTTTTATTTCAATGTATAATATTCGTCGACACTTTCGACGAAATAAATTAAATCAAATATATCGAGCCGTTTGTTACACGTACTCGTATATATATGTATGTTATATGTTATGAGATAGAGTTTTGGTTATTTCAATGAGGGGCTAGCTTTCGATTAAAATTACTGTCCATATTACAGTGCTATTCAAAATATCTGTAAATGTGACACGCAATTCAATGGAATGTGTGACTACCTTCTGTTATATTACGTTGCTATAAATGGTACATACATATTAAATTTACAATGTGATGTGATAGTTAAATATACATGCAAATTAATCTGAGCGTATTCGTAAGTCTCCTAGTTTGATTCTAAACTGAAAACGTATTACACTCTGCTTATATTAATTTATAGGAACAAATGTTAATTAATCATTTGATATTCTAAGGCCTGGCCACACAAGCTACTTTAAATGCTACGCCTAATCCTTTGGTCACACGGTGGAAACTAAAGCATTACATTTATCTAATTCTGAACAAATAGCTTGGTATGGTTTACATTCAAATAGGCTATTGCAATAAATGACTACAGGTTACTAAAAGCACTTTCGTTTTACATTTGAGGTACAAAGTAAAAACCTATATCTTTCATGAATGATAACTGACAATGTCATCTTGCCTAATGTTCAACGAAATACCTAGAATAGTAAACGTAATCGCAAATCATTAGCCTTAAATTTATTTTCACGATATCATATTTGAAACATGAATAAAGATACGATTAAGCGTAAGGAACCGCCGTGGCATTAAAAGTAGCTGATGTGCGAAGGTCTTTAGTTGTTTATTTTATTTATTATTAGTTTGTGTTTGTCCAGAGATGGTATTAATAACAGTGGATTTTGGTAACATGTAACCATTTTAACTTATTTAAGTAAAGGGCCAAGGATTCGGGTTATATGTTTAACAGTTTGGTTAATTTTATATCTGCGGCTTTAACTTTGGTTTGAGAGGTCTTCTTTTGATAGCAGCATAACACACATCGGGTCGGAACTTGTGTCTGATATAGATGATTACAATAATTTGTCAACAACTGAGGCGTGGCGGTAGACCGTTCGACTACTAGACTACTATAAATATTTGGAGAATGTATATTTGCTTAATAGTATGGGTATACTTGAATAGAAAACCATCTGCAAAGTTCAAAGCGGTCATTGGCGCACTTTGAGACACTCTTAATACGAAAATTACGCCATTTTTGTCTCCTTACTCGTTATTTGTATACATTTTATTAGAAAGGTAACCTCGTAGCGAATTTGTTAAGCCTTACATACCTTCATTCTTATCATACTGTTCTTCTGCCAACCCTCTCCCTAATAGGTGGTAACCGATAAGTGACTCTCCCGGTGTTGCCAACATTCATATTCCATGGTAACATTGGTTGGATGAGCTAAGCAAAATTGAATGCACAAAATTGTTTTAGCTTTTTGTTTGCAAATTGTAAATGTATTAGGTACCTACTATCAATGTACTTACAATATCATTAGTAGTAAATATCTTAATAACCTTTCAAAGTAATTGTTTCGACTTTAGAGTAAATAAAAATTGCAACAATATTTTTAATTGTAAGAATAGGGCTTTCTGTTCGTCAAACAATTTAATGTCGTGTAAAAAAATATTGCACAAATGTTATGAATGTTTACAAATGATTAACCGAGAGGCAGTTAAAAGTATTGGTTCATAAATATACTTGTATGAAGGCACTTAATCATGCAATTTATTAAGTAAGTTCGATGCGTATGCTATTAGCACATGGTCCAATCTCAAACCATGGTATTCAATTGTGAATGGGCAAAGTGCTCTAGCAGCGATAGAAGACATTGTTAATAATGAAAGTGTGCGAGTGAATATGCGTTCTATACATAAAATGCCCCATATACCTCACTATCAGTAGGTACTCAAATTGTAATATACATGTATTTTATTATATTATATCCTATGAATTATCTTTCTAAAGTTTTTAACCTTATAAGAGTGGAATTACCTGAAAAAGGGATTAAATAAAGTTTAACTGAATATTTCATAAAGTTAAACTAAAAACAATTCTCTTAGTTTATCACATATTGTAATTCGTTTTGCTGAAAGCGTTTATTGGCACTTAATATGCGTCATATCAACTTGTAAGTTCATTTTTCCTATCTCCACAATGATATTACTAACAGATATTAAAAAGTACTTAAATAAACATATCAAATGTTTGTGTTATACAAAAAATATTAGAAATGAAAATGTATAACGTTACGGAACCGTAATTGTACAAGATATTATTTTAAAGCTTGCGAATTATTTTATTTGTGTTTAAACTAGACAATCTGTGTAATATTATTACTTACTATATTATTTACAACAATACACTGTAAAGGTGATTGGTACGTACAAGGCCAAAAGTTTACTAAGTTAATGTCATTTTGTATGGTCTGTATTTTAGAAACTTCTTTGCAGAAAACAGCATATATTTTACAAGGTCAGAATAATAAATATCATGTACTAAATTAATTTTACAAACATAAGATTTACAATAATAAGATATGTATTAGTACAACATCATTATCGCGACGTGCAATATACCTAAACGACGGTGATATGGACCGCGTCTAGGAGAGAGATAGAGCTATATAAGGTATATAGCTCTATCTCTCTCCCTCTAGATTGCGGCCGTACTACGCGGCGCTTATAGCACTTTGTGGTGAACTCACATGTTTTCATTTTTGCTGCTAAATTGTGCGATGACAGTGTTATTCTTTGGCTTCAACAATTCATATATTTAGTATGCCGTAAAAAAAGTAGTAAAATAGTAATGTGTGCTTCTAGCGTTTTGCTTAGATGTAGCCCTTAATGAAACATGACAATACCATGTAAATAGTTTTAGACATCATTATAAAAACATATAACGAGAATAGACGATTGGTCAGCCATGGTCATGTATCGTAATTGCATATCATGAACCTCAAAAGTTTAAAAGGTGTATAGTATAATTTACTTGGAATCAGATTCAAATAATAATAAGCTGTAATTTATTCTTGAGAGTGTTTTTAGGTTGAACCCTATACGATATGCGAATGTATTTTACCTTTAAATTGTTTTATTCAGTAGGCAATATTGACGCGCGGCATGTTACACAACATTGTTGCACAACGTTGTTAAACATGGACGCGCGCAACATGAAACTTTTAACGTTTCACTGTTTACGCATGGTCAAATATCTAACAAACAAGTAGCCACATAACAGGTGGCGCGTTTGGCCGTTCTTACATTAAGCAACTAGAAAGCGACTGTAGTTTTGTAAACTTCAGTGCCACCAAACCCGCGGGAACCCCCATCTCACCGACGATTTTTGAGTTGCTGATTGGTTGCTGAGACACAGCAACCAGTTGATAACCCGAGTTTGAGTTGCCTAATGTAAGATCACAGGCCACATGATATTGTAGTGTCACAGGTTTCCCGTCAAATGTTGTGTCGAGTCGACATGCACAAGTAAAAATAATCCTTATCTTATTTATTTTTCACTAGTGCACGTTAGGATTATTTTTACTTGTGCATGTCGACTTTAGTAGTTTGACATAGTAATGGGCTAAATTTTTGAATGATACAAGAAGGGTACGTTTACGAGGTTCCAAATTGTTAATACAATGTAACATTTTAATTATTTTCATTAATATTATTATAATTATGTACCATAGATAATGTTGTCATATCAAAGTCCTTTGTCTGAAATATAAAAGACGAAATGGATAATTATTGAAATGGAAAAATATTTACGTCTTACTTCCACATTGCATAACGTATAAGAAGTACAATTCACGAGTACGCGCGCGCCTTTTCTTGTGTCGTATTCATGTACCTTATGGCGCCACTTTTTGGACAGCTTTTTCTCTGCTAATTTTTCTATGCACATGTACACAATCACACGTGTATTATCATGTACTAATACGACATGAGTGCAACTAAAAGCTCGCGTACTCGTAATCTACAACAACTTGGTTGAAATTTAGTTCGAGTGCAGTGTCTCTTATCCAAAGTGCTGATGTTGGAAGTCCAGATAGTTCAGCGCTTCGTATAGGTATATTATGCTCCGTGGTCTGATATGAGAGAATCAATATTTTTTATCTCAATAAGACAAAATCATTTTAGCTTTATTTCTAGTCGAGTTTGCACTTACTCTTTTCTTATTATATATGTTTTAGTTGCTGAAAATTATCATGTTGGGTAATATTTCTGTATTTTGATGTATAGTAGGTACTCACATTAAATCAAAATGCATAATATGAGTATTACTAATATTGTATAATTATAAAGTTATCAGTTGTTAAATGTATCATCTATAATAAATGATCTGAATATTTTTGTTATGCCAGAAATGGTATGAATACATAATATATAATAATATGTTTTTTTTTTTATTTTATCCTTGTGACTACCTTATATTCCCTTCCATCTATTTTAAGTGATGTTATGTTTGTAAATAGACCAAAAAAGGAAAGTCCGCTGAGTCTCTCGCCGGAGTCTCTTCAGGCCGGAACCGCGCTTCGCACCAGAGTGGTCCATTTGCTAACTAAACTTATAATAAGTACCGGTATAACGGGGTGAATAGGGATAAAATGGTCAATGAAATATTTTATATAATTTCTTTTACTGGATCTCAAATAAGCCTCTTACCAGATATTTGATGATTCTCTTATTACAACAAACTAGTCCAAAATTACGGTTGAAAGAAAATAACTACAGAATTTAGCTGACCATTTAATCCCTATTCACCCTTGGATCCCTATTCACCCCGTTTTACGTATATTATTGATTGACGTTTTGTTTTAGTGATCTATACAGAATAAATGACTTTTGAATTTGTTGATGAGATACTAATTCTGCTTCAGAAGATGCTGCTAGGATTGGTACCTATAACCTTAACTCACAACGCTTTTAAAAAATTTAGGTCAGTGCTGGCGCTGGGGTTTGGTAGCGTGAGAAGTACGCCTACATGTGAGATTTGAGCAAGGGTAACGTAGAACCTGAACTGCTCCAGACGTTGAGCCTATGAGTACCCGTACAAACAACTTTTCTTTCAAATGATCCCCATAAGACATCCACCACCCGATGACCCGACATATTAAGTGATTAATTTCTTTTTCGTGCGGAAATTCCCAAGGCACAGATATAGTATCTGGCCTTAGGGTCTAGTAATCAATTCCAAAGGATGCTTCAGTTGTTTCGATTTGTTAGCATCGAACCTGGGCCCTGATTCTATTAGTCAACCTTTATCAAACCACTGAGGTTAACAAAAACGCCATTGATTATAGACTTTACTGCGACGCTGTTAAAGTCTAAAATGAAATACATACATACATACACGCCCGTAATCCCCGAAGGTAAACATGCGTTATGTCCTCACCGAAGTCTACCGGGCAATCTGGGAGTGTTGGCAACCAAAGGAGGAGGCCAATTTAGTCTGTGACAAGAAAGAACTGACCGAATGTCTCAGATTTTCCCTCTACGGTCTCAGACAGGGATAAAGAAAGAGAGAGAGAGAGAGAGTCATATCCACAGAGTATCATATCTAGAGACATAACCTTTTATTATCCCTTACTTACTCTGTGTACATGTACATAACTTGTCTATGGTTCCGTCTTTGCTTTGCTTTGCAATTTGCATTTTGCATAAAGTTCTTTGAATAGTTCATCTATATTTGCGTAAACTCGGAATAAATAAAGTAATTTTACAGCAGTTAACTGTGTTATGCGTTTCATTTGAGGGGCTACATCGTATTAACATGGACGAAGTACGAGCATTTTTCTCTAATCCTGTGCCATCCTCCTCCCAAGTTACCAAGCTTCGGGGCCCACTAACTGGAGGCTTTCGTATTACCCGAGATGATAAAATTAACGAATTGAATCGTAAAGAGGAGCACCGCCACTCGGATTTACCCAGTGGGACTGGATACGCTCACGCAGTCAAGGAGAGAGAAACTAACATGTACTTGCGGGTAAGCACTCTCTTCCACAACTATTTTGATAAAAGTATTATAAACTACATTATATCTTACCGTGTTGATGTTAAAAGACGAACCTAACGTTAAAATTGGAACCCCGTTACTAAAACTCCGCTGTCGGCTTTGTCACCAGACGGTACTTCATGAACTGCAAAAGCTATACAAATTTTCACAAATGATTTATTTATATTGTCGGTATAAAAACCTAACAAATCTGATTAGAAACGCAATGGTGCATAATATTTTGTGCGCGAGTCTGACTAGCACTTGGCCGCTTATATTTAAAAATAGGCTTGTGTACTTAGTTTCAATCTAGGGTCTAAATGATTTATATAAAAATGTTTTTAGAATGAACTGGAAAGAGAACAGTATGAAAGCATTGCTGGTGGTTTGGAGTCGCTGGAACACCTGTCATCGTGGGGAGCGTCTACACAGAATATTGGTGAGCTGACAGAAGAGGCTATGACTGAAGTATACAGCAAATATTCATTCCAAATGAAAGAAGACACTAACAATTTAGCTATCAATGAATATAAACAACAAGTAAGTACAAAGCACTTTAAGACTTATTCTCTGCTGAGTCGACAGCATTTCCTTGAGTAGCTATTGTTGTGTAGTAATTTGTTTCACGGCAGTGCCGCTACTCATGGAGAGGACCTGAGCATAGGCTGCTCTTTAGGAACGCTTATCATGCCCCCTACGTACATGCACAAGCAATTTAATTAGCAACTTGTATGTATGTACAAGTCGCTAATTGAATTCTTGTGTTATTAACATTACTGGGCAGGAACATCTGGTAACCATGCTAATAGGATTACAATATGAATAAAAAAGTGGCTAAATATTTAATTTTGATTAAGTATCAATAAGTTATCATGATAGAATTATCTATCTGATCTTATTTGAAAACTCAATTTTCATCTTCATCTTATTTGAATCTTTTTTTGTTTAGGTAAACAAAAAAAGATTCTGATATAAATGAAAACTGCTTTCTATTTGACATCAAAAAAAGAAATACTTATATGTCTCATCATATAATTGCTATATTGGGATATTATGAAATACAAAAATAATAACATAATAAATACATTATTTACATTTCTTTTAGATCTTAAACAGGATACAAGGTTTCCCTGTTGTGATTGTGGAAGGCCCAACAGGGTGTGGTAAAACTACTCAGGTGCCTCAATGGATATTAGATGACAGCTACCAATCACGGAGGCCATGTAAGATAGTAGTTACACAACCGAGAAGAATTGCAGCTATATCAATTGCTAAAAGAGTCGCTCAAGAAAGAGGTTGGGATGTTGGTGGTCTTGTTGGTTATCAAGTAAGTTTTGGGCATAATTCTTGAATAGCAATTTGTTGGTATGAAAATTGAGCATTTCCCTTTCACTGCCAATGTAGTGTAACAAATTTAATGAAATTTTGAAGCATATAGTATCTTGACCATTCAGATCAATTTAGATTGGAAAAAGTGAGTGCCCAGATGGGACTTGAATTCGTAAAAGTAAAGTAATAATATTGATATAAAAAGTATTGTGCTTCATTGTCAGGTTATTTTTATAATTATGCAGTAGTTAATAAATTAACAATTTACTATCAATACTTTCCATACATATAAAAGACAAGATGTTTCACAGGTTGGTTTAAATGCAAAAGTCACAAATGACACACGAATTCATTACGTTACTACAGGCGTCTTACTACAGAAACTTGGTATGTATTCATTTTTCTTATTAGACCACATTTTTTTAGCCTGACACCAATTAGAGCTGGTTTTATTTTTGAATGAGGCCTGGTAAAAAATATTACATCAAGTCCATAAATAACACAATTCGAAAAAAGCAGTAAGTCAGCTTTAGATCATTAAAACAGCTCTAATAAAACATCAAAATCTGAGCTTTTTTGGTTTAATTATGGACATCTACAGCAGATAATTAGTAGAATTGGGGCCTTGAGTTCACACATTGACTGACTGACTCAACTGAAACTTATTACAAACTTTACTAGCTAATGAGACTATCTCTGAATATAGTTATATCATGCTCATACCCTATTATCTGGTACCTAATACAATGATTGGTAAAATGTGGGTGTTAATTCACCTCTGCTTAACCCACTGGGAATAAAGGAATGATGTATTAAAGTATGTAAGGTTATAACTGTGATCTGACGTACAACATTCATTCTGGTGATTAATGATTTCACTTTTTCACAGTAACATCAAAAACAATGAATGAATATACACATGTGATCCTCGATGAGGTTCACGAAAGAGGTCAAGAGATGGACTTCTTACTTCTAGTAGTAAAGAAACTGCTCTATACAGTGTCTCCTAATGTCAAGGTTGTCCTGATGTCAGCCACCTTCAACATAAAAGCTTTCGCAGACTATTTCTTAATTCCAACACCGAGAGGATTACAGATGTCTTCATGTATTAAGGTTGAGAAGAATGAACCGATGTTCACAGTGAAGACATTTTATTTGAATCATCTGGATAAGTTTGGCTCGGTGAGTCTTACTTTTTTAATACTTTCTGAAACGTAGACTTAGTATGCGTTTAATGTTAAATTGTTTTTGTCTTTGCTTCAGTCATGGACGTTACAGAATTGTAGCATAGTTGTTACCTTGTAGTATCAAATACCATGCAACAATCGGTTAATAAAGAACTACCCTCAAATTTATGTGATACTATAACAAGACTCATATCAAAACTACTTTGAAAAAATACTTTCTGAACTCAAAAATATTACATTATAGGGTGAAATTATGTAAGCAGTAGGTGCTACCTATAAAATTAATTTAATGTTGAATGTTATTTACTTGTAGCACACAAAACAAAAATGGTTGTTGTTAACTGTAGTTAGCATAAGGGCAAACCGCTGTGGTTTTTTTGTGCTAACTGTTCTGTATCTTTGTATATTTGTAATAAATCAAAAAAAGTAAAACTAAAGATATCTTTTTTTAATTATTTACTTATTGTTCCAAGTTATAGTGAAAAGGGATTATAAATATTTTTAAACCATGTTTCAGAAGCTATGTCTAAAGTTGTTAAGTTATGTATACTTTCAGGCTAGGTAGTGTGTATACATAGAACTGGAATTACATTACTTATCTCTTTTCAAGATATTGCATCAATCTACACCTAAAGGTGAGGAACCATTCATAGCTCCAGAGATGCATCACCTAGTGATCAAGCTTTTGAATGCTTTCGAGCACATAGACAAACAAGAAGATAGCTATGTACACAGGGATGAAGCTGATCTACCCTCAGTGCTCATATTCCTACCGGGTATACATGAGATAGAAGATTTATATGCCTGCCTGACAGATAGTGTACTGCGGTATGTTTAAATGTTTTTTGCTTAATACTCATAGTTGTAATACATAATAGGAATTGCCAGTTTGAAAAAGGTCAAGGTATGTCTCACGTCATACAACGCGCTAAAATTTTGACATTGAGTAATAATAGAATGTGCTCTGACCTGTTTTCTTCTGTGGTGTCAGTGCAGAAGACAGAAAAAAGTTTCTCGGTCTACCCTCTGACTATACTACGTTTTTTTTAACATTAGAAATTGTGTAAACAAAGAAGCAGTGGTAGTAAACCATTTTCTACAAACAATTTATAACAAAAGAGTGATATTGTTTTTAGTGCAAGTTGAAGTTATATGAAATTATCACTAGCTAGTAGGCGCGGCTCTGCCCGTGTGGAATTCGCATTATCGCCAGGGGCGGTAGAGCCTTTGCTCCGGGCTCGTCTGAGTGGGTGCGACCGCATTACCTATTAATTCCGCCGCCATAACATCATTGCCTAGTATCGTTGTGTTCCGGATGGAAGGGTAAGGTAGGCCGTGTAGTTACTGTAGTGTCAAGGCTTAAGATCTCTAGTCCTTGAAGTGTGATGGCGCCATCGTGTTGTTAGGAGCTTACTTTCAAAAGTAAACTGGCCGAAATATTGAGTGTACCTACTAACTCAAAAGAGTGTTCAACATGAAGGTTTCATGCAATTTGCGATAACCTTATTTTAAACTATTTTTTTTACTCCACCCTCGCAGTATGGATATTAATAAAACAAAATAGGTTCAATTTGAATATTTATTGATCTTCAGAAGAATCGAAAGAATCGGATGAATCTCCTACATTTATAACAAATTTTTCGACAGTACCTACCTATTGTCTATTGACTTGTCTAAACTAAGCATTTTTTCTTCTTCTGACGCTGAAATTTTTGAAAAGGCTTCTGGTACAATTTTTTTTATTGTATCCATTTTAAAATCTTTATTATGTTTGCGAATATAACCTGTCACTTGCGGCCAAATTACTTCAATTGGATTAAGTTCACAGTGATATGGTGAAAAATAACCTATTGTAGAACATATTTCAACATTGACATACTCTTTTTCATTTGGTCATGTGATATATGATCTTTTTTTGGTCATGTGATAGATGATAAACTAATAACGTTTTTTGTTTGCAACCACTGTTTCTTTAGGTCTTTTATAGTGTCAACTTTTCATGACGTTTAGTTTATTTGTATTAATTTATTATTTTTGTTGTAGAAATTTAAACTATAGTATTTTATTATTATAAATACGAATAAACTATCACATTAATATGTATTTAGAATTTAAAGTCATAAATTAAATATTATATTATCTTCTATTGCTATATTTTGCTTGCCACACAGTAACGTGTCTAATAAAAATCCCAAATTTTGTTCTTTCTAATGCTAAAAAAAACAGACTATACAAATAACCTCTCCAATGATCTCTAACTTCCCTACTCACCGCCAGAAACATTCTGCAGGGCAGAGGTACTTCCTCAGTCGGACTGCTCAATTAGGATGGGGGATACGGTCATGTCCTACCTCCATAACAACCTTGTTCAAAAATCAACCAATAATTTTATTCTAGCACCAAAATCGGTGATGCAAAATCCGCATCATACAAGTGGTGGGTTCTGCCCCTACATTCTACGATCACAGCCGATGAACAATCTCGTGTCTTCCAGCGAGCGCCACCTGGCAACAGGAAAATTATACTCGCCACTAACATAGCTGAAAGTTCTATAACTGTACCTGATATTAAGTATGGTGAGTATCAAAAATATTTTTTTAATAATGATTATTTCACACTTGCTTAACTTAGACGCATATGACCAGTAGTGAACGGCAATAGGGTAATTGATTGATTGATAAACATTCATCCTAGGCTCTACAACATTATGAAAGTTGAATAAAGTATATTTATTTTATATCAAACAAATAAATAAAATAAAATAAGTACTTGCTAAACTCGCGCGCGTTTTCGAGTACCACTATTTCAAGATGAATGAATAAATCAATATTAAATGCTGCAAAAATTCTCCAGTAATCGACTACTGCCTAATGAAGATCTTAGTGGCTGATCCGGACACAAACTTTACGTCACTACGTCTTTCCTGGGCGTCTAAAACCAACTGTGAACAGCGCTCTGGCCGTGCGGGTCGAGTGCGGGATGGACGAGTGTATCGACTGGTCACTGATAAGTTCTATGTAAGTAATCCTATCATCATCACCACCATAATCATCACAATCTTAGCACTGATCATGAGTCCATGTATCTACCATATAGTCCATCAATATATAGATAGATACAGTCACTAATTTATATGGGGTACAATAAAGAATATTTTATTGTATTGTATTTTTCCATTTCCAGTACCCGGCGATTCTACATACATTAATAATAAAATTCCATAAAATAAATCGCAAAAAATCTGTTCATTTTTTTTCAATGATATATATATATAAAATACATGCATAAGCTTATCATTTCATTGCTTATCATTGAATTATTTATAGGACAACTTAGCACAAGAATGCGAACCGGAGATCAGGCGAAGCCCCTTAGAGCGTTTGGTACTGCTCGCCAAGATGTTGGACATGGGTACTCCGAGTGACATCCTCGCCTTGGCAATGGATCCACCAGATCTCACTAACATACATCGCACTGTGCTTGTGCTAAAAGAGGTAAGCTAAATAAAATAAAAAAATCATAAAGGTAGATTTACCAATATAACGCAAAATATGTACAAATATGTACATTTGCTTATTTACCGTAATGATTAAAATAAACCGAGATAAACTATCATATAATTTAAACACAAATATAATGTTTTAGTGTTCCATTGCAAAGAAACGGAACCCTATTCTTGAATCTAACTAATCTGTCTGGCTGGTGACAGCAGCAGACTGTATCGCAAGAACCGTCATAGTTAGACGGTTCAAACGTTCACAAATAATATGTTTCTGTTACCGCTATAAGAAATACTAACAGAATAAAATAAATATTTCAAAGGGACTCCGATGCAACTAATACGTAAACCCCTCATAAAAATGCATGAATCTGACCCGTACTAGGTTGTTTTTTTTATTAACATGTTCTATTTAATATCTTAGTTGGGAGCTCTAAAGAAGACTATAGACGATGAATGGAGTAACATAGACGGCGAGTTGACGTACTTGGGTCGTGTCGCCGCGAAATTACCAGTCGATGTCAAACTGTCCAAGCTGATCATGTTGGGACATATTTACGGGTGTTTAGAAGAAGCTGTTGTCATGGGTAAGCATATCGCCTTAGTTATTATAGAATCTTTAGTAGGGCTTGCGCGCACTAGTGAATTTTTCTTACTTTGTTTTTTTTTTATCCATATTCAATATTTGGATGATAAGTAAACAGTTTGGAGACACGCGACAACCAAACTGCGTTCATCCAATTTGCAATCTCAAGGTGACAAAAAGTCACTAGTGCGCTCAAGCCCTATAATTGAATTTTGTAACTGCATTCTAAAAAAAAGGCGACGGATGGCAAAACGTCTCGTTCCCGACCCGCACCGACCCCCGACAGAATAGAAAATATTGATCAATATATGGGATTGACATTCGTTCACACCTGTCATAATCGTCAAAATACGTGTCAATTCCGTACATCGAACATCATATTCTATTCTATTCTACAAAACGACTACCAACGATTTGCCACTTGTCCATAGAGTGTTATTATCGTTCTTGTTTCATACAAGACATATCTTCTATGTAGTAACTATTGTCTAATCTGTGATTATATTAAGAGAAAAGTCCTTGTCTCAGTATAATATTTATTCATATTTACTTTCTTATTTGCAGCGGCTGCAATGTCAGTTAAGAATATATTTAGCAGTCCTTTCCGCGAGAGGCTGAACGCTTACAATTCGAAGCTGACCTGGGCTGATGGTTCTACAAGTGACTGTGTAGCATTCTTGAATGTTTACAGGGTATGTTGTTTGTAATCTAATATTAAGTATTGTTATTACTTATTAGGTATTGTAGGTGTTCTTATAATTACTCTATAGATTATTGCACTAAACAAAACTGCCTCTGTGGATTGGCGTATTGTATTTGTAGTTTTCTCCATTTTAGACTGTCATCGTGTCACCAGTAGCCTTAGCACGAAATACTATCGAATTCGTAATGTAAAGGTATCGACAGAACGGAGCATTGCGATTGGCGGGCTACACTCGCACACAGCTTCACAAGAGGCAGACTGCCAATCACAATGCTCGGATCTCTCGAAACCTTTACATTACGAATTCGATAGTATTTCGTGCTAAGGCTACTGACCTCAGATCTATCCTGATTGTACTAATTGCTAACCAGTATCAAACCTTTGACATTACACTGCCATTGAATTTTCAGCAATAACATGAAAAACATTTCATTACATTCTTCATTTCCTCTACATGATGCCATTTGCCTAATTTTACACTTCAACAGCCTTTTAAAATAAAAGTCTAATTTAAAGATATGTTTTGTAGTCTCAGTGGTGTTACCAATGGTTGAAAATTAGTAAAATCAGGGCACAGATGTAATCAACCACGTTACTGAATAATTATCTCCGCACTACAATGTATTGTGTGTACCAGGTGTGGTCCCATCTCCGCCAACAAGCTCACTTCCGCTCAGCGAGGCAGCAGGAGGAACTGTGGGCCCGCCGGTTCTACGTACAGGCGCGCGCCCTGCGTGAACTGGACGAGATGGTGCGCGACCTCAACCGGAGACTCAGCTCCCTCAACATCGACGGGTCGGAGACCAAGTCGCCCTGGAGCAAACATGAACTGCCGCTGGTGTACAAGGTACTGTTCAAATATTAACTATAGGGATGTTGACAAGGTTGGCCGATTATTTCTAATATTGATTAATATCTATTGCAAAATAGTATACAGGTTAACCTAAACTGAACCTATTTCAATATTTAAAGTTCCTAAATTACGTCAAAATGTAAACAATCAAAAATAATTAACTTTTAGATTCCTCATTAAATTCAAATTGTAAACGCAACGCAGACAGAGATAAATGTCATATTCGCTAACGCTCCATACATTTGGACCATGCGCTACAGGCGCGTAATGTCACCTGCATGTATCGATTTTGTATAGTGTTTTTGTGTGGATCGAGAAATTTATGTAATCGTCCTAAGACACCCAAAAAACGCGTACTGCGAATGAAAAGTATATTTAGCGACAAGTTTGGGGTCAACATAAATGCCGGTAATTACAAAGGTCAAATAAATAGTCCCGTTCTATCATAATTATATCAGTAAAAATTATCGATAAATAATGCTTATAGTCGAATTTTCATCAATGTAAAAAAAGTCGATTAATTTTCAAAGAATGTTTTTCTTTGTTCCAGATAATAATAGCAGGTGCGTTCTACCCGCAGTACTTCGTGCAGGTGTCCGAAGACGAGTCTCGAGAGCGAGACGCCGTTCGTACTCTCGGTGGACTTGATCCTAGGACTACGGTTTGTAATTGCTTTTCAATCATACGAAATTTTATTATGGACATAATAAAATAAAATAAATATTCTAGGGCAATCTACACAACGCCATCCAGACCCATGGTAAGCATAGCTTAACTAGCTTGTGTTATGGGTTCCAGAATGCGGATAATCAAACTTAGATTTTTTTTGTAAATACATTCATATTATACAAAGAAACACCCTGACTAATGCAAATATTCATATTTGTGCACACAAATATTTGCACTGAGCGTAAATCGAACTCGAGACTCCTACGTAGCAATCGCGTTTGCTACCACTGCACCACAGAGGTCGCCTCAATAATAGAGTTAATTAATAGTGTGTACATAGATTCTTCCTTATTGAACAATTCACGCGAGATAATTTTACAATGAAGTGTGCAAAAACATCGTCTAACTGAATACACCTTACATAGTAGAATAGAATCGCCGCTTACGAAACAGTTACAAAATTTAAAAAAATCGAGATTGAACTTTTACTGCGGCATCATTTAATTCTTCTACTAACACCTGCCATTGCTTTCTGATGTCGCTGTACAAAAAATATTTTTTATAAAAACCAAAAGGAAATTAAGTGGTAATCAATACTCAGTCAGAAAGTTCACTTACGAACGCAATTCACTGTAGTATATCCTGCTGTGGAACCTAATGTTCTCATTAGCGTTAGGGAGAGGTATTATGGTAGCTCCAGCTTGACACTATTCACTTTCTTTAAAAATTTAAGCCTTTGTGCACGTACCGAATAGCACCGAGTACTACTCACTGTGGCGAGCCCACATTCAAATGCATAACAACTTTTTGAATAGACCATAAATTTATTGCTTTGCTTTTTGGTGTCACATGTCTTAGGTGAAATAAAAATGAGATGACTATTCGATTTATATGTTGTATTTAATTTTACTAAAATACGCCCGTGATACTTACTCGGCCGAGTTAACAAAGTGTCTCATGTCTTCCCCGCACTGTCTCGCTCGCTCGGTAGGTCTGAACGTGCACTGTCTCTCTCACTCACCACTCGCTGCTTGCCACACCGCCATTGTCGCCTTAATGATCTTTATACGATACGTCCTGTCCGCAATGTTAGCTACTCGATGACTGGGACTAGTAATATTTTATTAACTCGTCACGTTGATTTATAGGTATATTTGAAGAATTTCCCAGACAACCAACCAGCTGAAGTTTATGCGGCTGCTATCAAGAGGGCTGTGTTGAAACAAATATGTGAGGAGCCGCGTGTTACTGTTGACAAAAACAGTAGGTTAGTACATTTTAATCCCTGTGTTAGTCGTTCCCATGTAAAACAAGAAACAAGTGAATGTGTGAAATAGGCGGGGCACGCGTGTCATTAGTGTGCGTTTTTACGCAACGAGTAAATTCGACCTTATTGTAAGAAGTTCAAGTTTTAAATAATATTCTTAGAATTCAATAACATACGTGTAAACTTTTGTAAAATACACTTTTTGAAGAATCTCATATTGCAGTCACTTTCCAAAACTAATATAAAAATGTTAACTAAAAATAAAATCAACTGTGTTGTTCTTTTTTCAGCAAAATATATTTAACTTTCAAAGAAGGTCTGGACGCAAAGCCGCAACCTAATAGTGGTGTAAGTATTTTTAAGACATTAGTATTTATTATTATTATTCCATCTATTTTATTGTGCAATTAGATTCTTATTAGTGCAAATTTGTTATTCGGATGGTGTTTATGAATTATTGGGCGAAAAAAATTATATTATCTTTACAAATAAAAACGTCTTTTGGTATATCTCCGGTTTAACTCAACCGATTGCGCTCTAACTCACTTAAGACCTATCAGACAAAAAAATCATATCAAAACCTTTACTACACAGGTTTTGTATCCATCAAGAATTCCAAAATATGTATTTTTGTGTTCAGTACTAATGTACAGTGCCGGGACAATTTGAGATTAAAATTGTATGACGTAACGCCGATTGCTATTATGTAGTGGACCAGGAGTACTATCAGGGGCCTCCGGCTTCAGGAGTGTGTCCATTACACCCTGTATAATAGTATAGATAAATGATCTTATTAGACAGGGCCGTTAGTGTTATATTTCTTGCTTATCCCATACTTCCGCGGTAGCCTAGTGGTATGGGTAATGGACTGCTGAGACGAGGTCTCGGGTTCGATCCCAGGTTTTACCATGGCACACACCAATGACTTTTCGATGCTTTTCAAAGTTATGTGTGTATTTATCGCAGGTTCATAAGTGCCCGGTTAATGGCAATAGGCTCGCCACATTGGGACCTAAACATAAACTGGCGAAACGTGGGTGCTAGCACCTCTGCCTACTCTTTCGGGGATATAGGCGTGAGCTTATGTTATGTTATCCTATACTTTTCAGGATCCAACTATCCCGGGTCAAGTAGTTCTTCCAGTATACAAAGCTGTGAAAGCGCGCCAACTGCGCATCGACATAAGGATACCTATATTACCGTGAGTACATGACAAGCAAGAATTAATATAAATGTATCATTACAATATGTATATTAGCCTCTGCGGCGTGGCGTGGTGAACGCGATTGCTACGCAGGAGGCGCGGGTTCGATCTCCACTCAGTGTAAATATTTATATGCATAAATTTGGCCATTTGCACTGATTTGGTCGTGTCTCGGATAGCACGTAAAGCCATCGGTTCCGGTTGACATACGAACATCTATAGCAGTCGTTACGGGTAGTTGGAGTCAAAATTCCGATTAGTCTAACTACAGAACTTCGATATCGCCAATTTGGTTGAGAAAGTCCGATGCCAGTCGCTTCTCGGAAATTTATCGAACTTCAGCCACATCTTAGTTAGACTAGAAAGCCGACCCCAACTGAGTTGAGAATAGGCTCAGAGAATGATGACAATATATTATCTGTATTTGAAACGACAAAGAACTATAACACCTCTTTGGGAATATAAGCGGCGGTAGCTTAGTGGTTAAGGTGTCGGCCTTACGATCGAGAGGTCCCGGGTTCGAACCCTGGCCATTACACTACCGACGTGAACCCACACCTAACACAAGCCATTGAGCTTAGCTGGAGGGGTTAAAGGGAATATTAGTAACTTCGGTTGCTAATATTCTTTTCAAAAAAAAATGTACATGTAAAAATGTGCTATGAAGTAAAAAATAAATGTTGTAGTGTGGAGAAAGCCAAACGGTTAGCTGAGGCTTTAGAGAAAGACAAAATGTCGTTGGATATAGAAAAGATGGTTCCAAAACTACCCGAAATTGATGACACACATTTTCCACTTCATGTTTCACAGGTAAGCTACATACCCAAATTATTTTTTTATTGAATTAATTTCAAGACTAAGTAGTCAGGTTGCCGTTCGGCTAGCCGCATACGGCTTACCGAGTTACGTTCATGTAGTTTCTATATGAAAATAGACGCGCGGCCCTTATTCCTACTAGTCTCCAGTCCTCTGTCTCTGAGGCCCTCAATCTGATGGCATCTATGATAACACTATTATTGTCTGTTTATGCCTTCAAATTCGGGAAAGGTACATATGACGTGTTTTATTATAAATCTAGCCTATGCCCGCGGTTCCGCCCGCGTCACTGTCGGTTATCGCGACTTAAGCGCCATCTGTGCTACTTAAATTCTATATTACTAAGCATAACTCTGGTTCTACTTACCCGATTGCAATTAAACAAACGTAAGATTTTAAGTTGGTCCAAACCCCTTCAATCAAAAAACTGCATCGAAATACGTTCAGTAGTTTTTGCGTCCATCGCGAACAAACAAACCAAAACAGACAAATAGATAGATAACCAGATTACGAAATCTATAATTTTTTTTTAACTGTTATTCACACTAATTGTTTCGTTTTCAGTTAGTCGGTATTGGCAAGTTCTGGGTGCAATATTCAGATGAGAGCACGGCGCACGAAATTAGGAGTATACAAAGTGCCCTAAACTCAAGGCCCCTCATGGCCTACACGGGTGACGTCACTAAGGGCATGTTGGCCGCCGCCCCGTACTCCGACACCGATGGTACAGCTATATACCGTGTACGAGTAGTCAATATTCTGCCTAAGGATATGCTTGATGTGAGTATTATAAAAATGTGTCCACCGATTTTACCATCGACTAATAGGGATGATGAAAAGGTCGTCCGATTCTATTATCTTTGAAATTATTTGTTCATTATATTATTGTAAAGTGATCTTTTTTCGTTGATCGACTTACCTATTATGTAGATTACTTATGGTGAGACTATTGCATAATGCAAATTTCTAATAAAGAAACAAACCTTTAAAAAGTTATCATTGTATAATTCGGTACACCCCTGGCCTTAAGAAAAATCAATCAATAGATATAGACCGACCGGTGTACCGCTCCCATGGTACGCGCGGCGTGGCGGGGGACGAAGTAAAGAAAGAGAAAGAAAGATCATTTGTAATGAGAGCAAGCGAGACACCGACTTGAGCGTCGACGCCCGGAGGGACTAAATCTCTGTCGATAATCTCGCTACACACATACAGCGGTTGCGATAGTTCTATACCCGTACTTATACTTACTTCACTTATATTTTGTAATTTTACACCCAAAATAATACATTTGTAGGTGATATACATCGACTACGGCAGCGTGGGTCGCGTGCACGTTTGCAATATCCGCGTTCTACCCGGAGGGTTGTGTCAGACATCGCCGCCGTTGGCAATGCGTTGTCGACTGGCGGAGGTGGGTCCATCGCCATTGTTGGATACGCACTCACGTTGGACACCGGCGGCTTTACAATTCTTCCAGTCTTTCATCAAAAAACACAAATTACTAGCCAAGGTATTCAATTTATAAAGATTACTTGTAATCGTACCATATACCACTTTATAGTATAAATTATTATAAATTAGTATTACAGAAAGACAGATAGACAACAACTTATAAATTGTTTTTTTTTTTGTAATATTACAGATAGAGACAGATATATAAGTAATAGGTAATCTTCGTAATAACTTGACTGATTTTAATATAATTTTTACTGTAAATTGCTGATGTGATAAGGTGTACGTTAAGATACTTTCGTTTCATAACATTGTTAGAGATCCGTGCAAAATTATAAATATCCGAAGTTCACTCAGACGAAATCACGTGCACCGCTCTGTGGCGTGGCACTATTGAACGCGGCTATTAAGCAAGAGTCTCGGGTGCGATTCCCGCTCAGTGAAAATATTTGTGTACCTATATATGAATATGCATTGTGTGTGTGTTGGTTCTATGCATAATATGTATGTATTTTTAAAAAGAAATCTAAATATGTTTATCAGCATTCTAAACAACACAACACAAGCTAGTTAAGCTATGCTATTCTTAAAATGGGTCTAAGAGGCGTTGTGTAGATTGTTCTAGAATATTTTTTATTTATTTAGCTAATTAAACCTGAAATTTAAAGTCAGAACATATTAACATGTGATGGGCATGGGGACAAGCGATGGCCGTAGAGCATGTCCTCTTGCTTTTTATTATTCGGTTATTTATTATTTTATTGTTGTGAGATTAGTCTAGCACAATAAATATATTTCTAGATATACTCAGTGGTGAAGGGCGTGGTGTCTATAGAACTACTGGCAGAGAACGGTCAATTGAGTGTCAACCAGGAGTTGATAAAAAGAGGATATGCAGTGCCTTGCGAAGAGAGCTACGAGTCCAAGGTATGTATTTACTTCGAACAAGAACTTATTATTTTATTAATGTAGTCTGAAAATAGGAAGTGAAATCATATTTACGTTATCACGGGCATTCCTCAAGATTGCAAAGGTATACTCCGTTTGGTTAGTTACTTAACTAAAGATATGATTCTGTAGCCAATAACATATCACGGCAGCACATACAGTGTACTGTCTGTGTATATTTTTTATCTGTGCAAATCGAGATCTCTGTGCTGAAAAGAAAATCTGTTCATTCATTGGCATTACACATACAAACAGATAAAATTGGAGTATCTTTTTGTAATGCGAAATAGTATAGATATTAATATGAATATGATAATATTGTTCGTTGGTTTCATTTATTATGACTTCTCAATGGTGCTGTTTTATCCGTGTCGATGTTTACAAGTACACAACACCGACCGTCATCCGACCGCACACATGGAAATAAAATAATGCTACAACATTTCACATATAGCCGTCGGTCCCGGTTGCCATACAAACATCTATGGCAGTCGTTACGATAGCCCTCAAAAGTCCAACTAGTCCAACTTGGAACTTCGATATCGCCATTGATCATTGGACCATTGGTTGTGGAGGTCAGATGGCAGTCGCTTCACGGAAAATATCAAAGTTTAACTGCATCACAGTTAGACTGGAAAGCCGACCCCAACTGAGTTGGAAAAAGGTTCAGAGAATGAAATTTGGTTAAGGACCTATCCAAACAGAATATAGTCTTTAAAACTATTTTGTCTGCAGTTAAACCATGACGTGAGAGAGACCGCCACAGAACTGAACTTGGCCCAGAAGCGAGCTCACAACAAGGAGCAAATCGAAGTAGCTTACTACCAACTGCACGAGGTTGAACCGCCCAACGCCAGGGAGTGCACTTCTGATGTGTGCCTCAAAGGACCCTTTAGGTTAGACTAACATATTAGGTCGTTTTTGTTTGAAGAAATTGGAGGAAACCCAATTTTCAGTACTAACATTTTTGCATTTTTTAGGAATGACCAATCCAAATTTTATGACTTTTTGTGTATGGGACAATATTAAGCGAACAGCAACTTTTATTACATTTTTAAAAAGTGATAGCTGTAAAAACATAATACGAAATTTATCATCAAAATGAATAGCATTTATATGAATAGCAATAGGATGTACTGTTTTTGAAGATAGAATTTAATTTATCAAGCGGTCGATAAACACAAAATTTAATTCAGAGTTGTAAAAATTTGAAATTTAAAATAAAATATAAATAATAGAAATAGCTATAAAATCACAGGAACGACGAATGCATGAATATAAGAAAATTTCATATTTGAAAGGCATACCTTTTGGTTGTATTTCAATAGGGCCATTAAGAGTTTATCATCAATGTTTCTGTGTTTTTCAGTCCCCTAGAAACCACTGTGCATAGTCTAATGTACGCGAGTCGCAGCAACGTCGTTATTATCGAATGGAACTCCGTTAATGCCGTGTTACTTGACACACAACCACAGGAGAACTATGAACGGTAAGTACTGTTGTTGTTTGGTGTCCCATATCTTATAGTACCCGAGTTCCAGCTCCATATGGTTGAAGATGGGGTCATCTTGCAACCTTATGGGCCTGGGGTTCGGGTTCTTTTCATAGTTTGTTTTGGTTGACTTCTTGGAACGAGTGCTGTCTACCCCCACACTAGCCTGCTACTGTGTGCTGTATTTCCACATGAATAAGTGCTCATGCAACGAGCATGAACGAATGAGCGTTCATGAGCTCTTCTGGGAATGCAATCTAGGCATAGGCACGAACTCTGGTCTCAAAATGTGTTCAAAACGCTCTATACGCACAGTCCGCGTTTTTAGACAGTCTTATGAAGATAGCACGGAGTGCAACGACAGTGGAGATGAAATCTACCAATCATAGATTATAGCAAAGCGGATTTGCTGACGTTAGGTTCTGATAGGCCGCAACCAGAACCTATTCCTAGGGTAAAAAGTAGGGTACGTGCCTATAAAATAATATAATTTATCCTTGTACCAAAAGAATCAGTATGTTCATCACTCAATTAATGAACTAAGTCGGCCGTGCGGTTTTAGTCTGTTCGAGTCTTTCGCTGACTTTGGAAGGGGTATCCGTGGGGATGCCTGCACGGGAAAAAATGTGGCAACTCACTGACAATTAGTATTGTCCGCATCTCCGCTCCTAAATTCTGTAATTCAGGAGTGGATATGCCGTCAATTTGACAAATGAAGAAGTTTGTCTTTATTTAAAGGACTAACATTTATTGATGTTTGTCAGTTTGCTGGTCTCAGCGTATGTGGGTTGCAACGAGGAGAACACGAAGCTCACTCTACGTCACACGACCATGATGCCCAACATCCCTGGTCTGCCAGCTATCATCGCGCTACTCTTCTGTCCGTTGTGAGTATTATTTCAGACATAAATTCGTAATGTAATCCAGAACTTGATGTTGTGAAAATACAATAAAAAATCGTTAATCGTCTTGTTTAATGTTGATAAATTTTGGTACTATCCAAATTAAATTTCTTTGACATAGTGGTTTAATCTTAGTTTAGGGCCTCCAAAATCAACTAGTGGTGCAGAAAAGTATTTGTATACTGAATTTTTAAATAAAACATCATAAAAAGACATCCCAAGATTGTTTATTTTAGTACCTAAACAAATGGACCATAGCTGTTGTCTGCGTTCTGCGTGGTATTCTGAACTAGTTCCCGCAATAATTTTCTTTTATATGTAATAACTAGCTGACCCGCGCGACTTCGTCTGCGTCACCCCGTTTTTGCAACATTTTTCATTCCTGCTCCGCACCTGTTAGTCGTAGCATGATGTTATATACATATAAACCTTCCTCTTTAACCATTCTATCTATTGAAACAAACCGCATCAAAATTCGTTGCGTAGTTCTAAAGATTTAAGCATACAAAGGGACAAGAAAAATAGGGACAGAAAACGCGACTTTATTTTATACTATGTAGTGATGAACACAAAAAGTACATTTTGCCTAATTTTTTTGCGTGTGCGGATATGCACTTCGCGATTTATTTTTATTCATATTTCTTTTTACATTATAAAAAATTTTTACAAATATATCGCCTATACTTATAGTATTTAGGTAGCTGAAATTGAATATGGAAATTCTCAAAATGTAAAATATTCAGGCATTTAACTCTTCTTCAATGGTCCCCAGTGCCGAGTTACGTCGCAACGCTAACGGGTCGCGGTACGTGAGCGCGTTGTGCGGGCTCGGCAGTACGGACACTGGAATGCCTTACTTCCCCGAGCATGACCTCCTCGTTGACATAGATGCCGACATCACTGTCGAGGATATTGGACTTGTAAGTATCCATCTTTACATATGAAAGATTTGAATATTTATACCGCTTTAAAGCTTCTGAAGCGCTCACTGTTTAGTAAATATAACAACAAAAATCCTTTAAAATATATTTGTACACCGGAAACGGTCAAACATGTTGTATCAAAAATGATATAATTTGTCATCTGCAGTAACTCTGTATTATTGTACCTACACATGTTTTGTCAAATAAATTATCTTATCTTATCTTAAACGATCAGTGGGTTAAGCTTCCTACCTAGATGCAGTTGCCACTTGGATGGGCGATGACTACTCAGTGGTACTTTGTTACTTGGTCCCAGCTATCAATAGTAGTTAGGTCAAGACGGAGAGGTTTATATGGCATCCTAATAATATTGAATCCGCCACAAAGGTGTTGCCCGCGCCCTCTACGATAGGAAAGAGAAAAGGGGAAGATGGCTCTACTTGTTCTTTTTTGCTGTGAGGTTTATTATGAGCTTTACTGATATGATGGAGAGTAAACAATGCAAAAAAAAAAGTAAAAAAAAATAGCTTTGCCGTAATTTTTTTATGCCAATATATTGTGTAATAGTACTACCAGGTTCCTTCGGCTTCGGGAGCGTTCCCCTTACACCCTGTATAGTACGAGTAGATTTGTAAAATAAGATCTACACCAAATTATGTAAGTGGCAACTCCAAGTACAGAAATATGTCCGTTTTAGATCAACCACGTCCGTCACCTTATGGACTACATGATGTACTGTGGCGATGGACAGGAGGCCCCGGCTACTGATGACGACTTCCGGCCGCAAGTACCCAAGCTTATTCGCAAGGATCTCATGGAGTAAGTGGTGTACTTATTATTACCGGAAAATTTGATATTACATTTTTTTATGGCACGTCAATTTGACTTCTCCTCGCCTAATGTTAAGCTGAAGGCAAAGTCTGATGAAAGAGGGTCACCATTGCAAATCCGTTCAGTGCTACAATGGTGGCGCTCAGCTTGACGGCCTCATCAGATGCTTTTTCACGCCCCGCTTAAAGGACCCGGGACTGTAGGTGGTGTATCTAGGTGGTAGGAACGTGGCTTTGACGGTAGTTTCATATTCTCAAAAATATTAGTCAGTCTCGACCTAGAAAATACCACCCACTCATGTTCAGGTGTTCACAGTACTTAACTATTGAAGAAACAATTCAAATTGACGTGCCATAGATAAAAAAAAAAATGTTTATAAATAAACGTTTGCAATGGAAAGCTATAACGTCAAAAAAATCTATTTCTACATATTTACGATTACGTATTACTTAATTTTCTTATACTGTTGCTCGCATCTCGGATTAGTAAAATAAATCTCATATTTGAGACGTGTCACGTTTATTTGAATGTAATATGTGTTAATATTAAATATTTGACTAAGTAATAAAGATATTTTAAGATTATGATATATTATATACATCAAAATGACGTCATTATAGGTTCTTAACAGTTTGATCATGTCATTTTTGGCTATAGATACCTATACTGTGCTACTGTAATTGAAGTTTTATATAAAGTATGCTCGAAAATCTTCATAGTGCCCACTTGCTCTGTTGATTTTCATGATAGTATAGTATCTTCAAACCAAAAGACAGAGCAAAAAATACTAAAACGAAGCTAGGTCGACCTAGTTTTTGACTGACTTGACGGCAAAGTCATTTGATTTATTCAATTTCAAATATCTTTAAACCTATTTGTCACAAGAGTTAATGTAATTTAATGAACTGCTTAAGTGAAATACTTAAGCAGTTCATGACTGTCATATACATGATTGTAGTTTGTGAGTGTAGTTCAGATAGGTGTGTATTCACAGTTGCAGGTACTTGTTTGTCTTGTTGATATATAAGATAAACTAAGTTGGGGGTAGTTCTCAATGTATGTATCATGACTGACTACCGAGTACAATAAAACATGCAATTACACAATTTCGTGTTTTAATGGTTATTACGGACATATTAATGACATTGTTATAAAATGTAAATATTATCTTACTTGCTATTTATCTTATAGGCTTTTACTGAAGCGTCGCAAGCACCGCGAATCAGAAAGCGTACCGAACGCATGGGATTGGCGTATGGTTCCCGAGCACGAGTTGTTGGAGATATCTATACCGCAAATGTTAGAACGCGCTGTCATGTACTCGTTGCATGTGCCACAAGAACTGTATCCGGTGTCCAGAGATGCCCTACTCGAGCTGAAACGGGAGAATGATCAGCTCAAATTACTTGTCAGCAGGTATGTTCGTGAATTACTTTCTATAATACTATTAAACTTTACGAGTTACGAGCCCTCAAAAGTCCGACTAGCCTAACTACAGAACTTCGTTATAGCCTATTCGGTTGTGGAGGTCCGATGGCAGTTCCTTCACGGAAAATATCGAAGTTTAGCCGCATCTTAGTTAGACTAGAAAGTCAGGAAAGGTTTGGATGTTTTTTCCGGTAAACATAGACTATATATCATCCTGCTACCATCCAAGGGAGCGTCGCCATAGTCATAAATCGCTATAGCTAGCAATATTGTTGTCATGACAATGAAAATTGAAAGTGAATTTGTCAAAGTGTTGTCAAATATAAGTGATCATTGTGATTTTTGTTTGTTGCACGGGCCCTGGTAAGGGTGACTGGAATCTGGATGCGCTGAGCGGAGGGTCGGGTGCTATGGATTACATTTGGAGAGGCCTATGTCCAGTAGTAGACGGCAATAGACTAATTGATTGATTTATAGATTTGAATAGTGAGATACTTTTTACTTAGGAAATGAATGGATATAAGTTATGTATGAACTCTGAAATGAAACACTGAATCCGATATACTCATAGGAAACATTTCCGCGTGTCATACATTTTGATTCTCAGTTTGAATTTCATACACAAACACTACAATTATATAAATTAGGCCAATTACCCACCGTGTATTATTAAGGTAATAATCTATGCGATACGACATTGTACTAAAATAGCACCAATTTGTTGTAACACGCAATGATGAAATTGCAATAATTAGTAAATTGTTTAAAGAAACGGCTTGTTTTTTCGAAAAAAAAAATATTTTGAATAGCGGATTGAAAGAAGCTTTTGAAAGACATAAGCTCTTTATATACCCATATATTGGCATACATTCGAAGAAAGGTCCTTCGAAAATGGTAATTAGCGGTGTTATTCACAATATTAAAAAAATTACAACTCTCTTAACCCTCAAGTCTTCCCGCTTCTCCCCTCTCCCCTCTACAGGATCGGCCGCACGAGTGTGACGCTCCTGGTGTTGCAAACGTCCGTAGGCCAACGGTGGGCCGTATGCTTGTCTGCCGCCTAAGTGATATAAAGGCAATACTTCAGTACGGCACAGGCGACAAGACTATCCATGGCGTACATCTTAGTCTGAATAAATTGATTCCGTGCTATAACACATACTTCACCCAAAACCCTCCGAAATTCTGAAAAACCGACCGATCCCGCTCTGCACACAAAGTATCCCTACTCATTATATAAACAATTTTTTTCACAGATTATTATTATTTTTATTTTTTTTGAATTAACGTAATACATCCCTCTGTTCATACCACAAGCATTGTCACTTATTTGCAACTTACAAAAACTTATTTGTTATTAGAACACCAATATCGTCTAGCGTGGAGATGAACTGCAAGCTGTGCAACACAAAACCGATGGCATTGCC
Organism: Pelosia muscerda; assembly: GCA_963691645.1. Lineage (NCBI taxonomy): Eukaryota > Metazoa > Arthropoda > Insecta > Lepidoptera > Erebidae > Pelosia > Pelosia muscerda. The sequence continues at coordinate 8,888,903 of OY829116.1, read as the reverse complement.
TGCTATGCGCATACATCTCTACTCAAACGCGCACAGAGAGAAAGAAGAAGACTTCCGCGCGTTCCAGAGTTAAATCCTCACATCATCTCACATATTTTACATTACATCACATATCTTACTTCAGTAAGATTCTGTGTGTGATGAAAACAGGTAATCATTTAGTCCTTTATATCAAGTTAATGAACACTCATTAACAGGATTTAAAATAAGTAAATGTCTATGTTTTGATATTATTATAGGTGTTATTGTATCGTCAGCAAGGAAAGCCGCTTAACACATTTGGTAAAATTGATTAAAACAAAGAGTTATCTGTTTAAGTGCAAGAACTGATCGAAAATTCGATTGTGTTTAGCGTGTTTCATTATTGACTGTACTACTAAAGTCTAGTGCTGTGTTGATGGTCGTTTATAAAAATATTGTTATTAGTAATATTAGTATTATTTTTATCAAATAAGCCATAGGACCTGCTATAGCATTTTCAAGATTAGTGCTTTACAGGATCCTTGATCTCGATACTTTGTTGATATGCCCAAAACGTTATTTTTGTTATATCTGATTAGTATAACAGTTAAGTTTGCATATTTTTTTTTGATTGATAATTTTGTTCTGTTTGTATGATTGATGGCAAGTATATTTGGAATTAAGAACGTGTTTAGCGATTTTTGTTGTTGATTATACTGCCTATGTCTATCACCATCTGACTTTATATTATAAATAATTGTAAACCATAGGGTTAGTTCTTATTAGTTACTTAAGTTTGCCATGTTGGATAATGTGTTTAAAATAAGTTGAATTTTGACGTGTTTTTGATCTGAACGTAACTTAACATGACGTTATTTTTTGTTATTACTTTTGTTGATATAGCAGTGTATATCGACTTCTCATACCTTCCTGTTTTTTATTAATTAGGTAGCTATTTTTTTTTGTTGTATGAAGCTCAAATTAAGAAAAACGTGCAGACCTAAAAGCTGACTGCTATTGATATGAGGCTGTTTGTATCTATTGTTACTTTTACATATTTTGCCGTAAAGTACTGCAACTTTGCCAATACTGTTAACTTTGCCTATTTCATAAAAATACAATCTGATTGTAATATACCCTATTTTTTATTCTAAAAATCGCGTAAATCGTGTTAAAAATATAATACCCTATATTATAATCCGCACGCCGAATGATGATCCCTATGACAGTTCGTTAGCGCTTAACATTGTACTGACGTCCTATCACATCAAATCCTTTAGAGGTCCATTAAAAAGACGAAAAAATCATAATTGTGTACAATTGTAAATTATAAAAATGAATATTAAGAAATTGTTACGTAATGTTCGGAAATAATAGAAAAAAACTCAATGCAAATGTACATGGTACGTGCTGCAAAAGTTACGTCGTCAAGCTGTTATCGACTAAGAAGGGACACATCGATAAACAAAATATCGATAATTTGTTGGAAATATAAAACAAATGCTTTGAGTTTGTATTTTATTTATATCAATCTGAATCTGATACAGGGTCAATCGGATCTTCAAAATCTGAGTCTGAACTGCAGCTATCCGTGACGTTTATTATTAACGGTTGGTCAATGATATTGTCGTATTGTAGTCTCGATCCCAGTCTTGTAAGCAAATTTTCTTCGTTCTTTCGACCACTTTGCCAATCGTCAGCTGTCACTTGAGCGCAAGCTTCTTCCAATAAAACCATCATTTTATTTGCCACGAATGGCGGAGTTGTGTTATGCCTAGCTGCATGACCTGAAAATATTTGTACATTTAGTAATTATTTTTAGAAATATATGCATATACATAATATTATATAAATAAAAAATATAGATACCTTTGATCTGCGCCCATATCAACTCGATTGCATTATATTGGCAGTGATAGGGCGGTAACCGAATTACCGTGTGTCCATTTGATTTGGCCAATTCATCCAAAAAATATGATGGGTGCGTCTGTTGTTTGTGAAAGTTCAACAGTCAAACCAACTCTTTTTTTAACATCTGACTGTCAGTTTCCACACCATTGCCGTGTAACCACTCTATAATTTCAGCTTTTTTGTTATTGCCTGGCTGAATGACATGACATTTGCCTGAAAAAACAGTATTTTATAGAAATTGTTTCACATAACTAATACAACTGTCCGTTGAAACGTCATAGGGATCATCATTCGGCGTGCGGAGTATAGTATATTTTTTATATTTGTCTGTCCATTAATATATATTTCGGGAGTTTTATAAAATTAAAGAATATTCTTCAATTTTATATATTGTTGTTTCTTCTGATACTCTTTGGTCTTATGATATTCATATCTGTAAACATTTTTTTTTCTCAGGTTGACGGTAGGTAATGTTGCTAAGGTTTTTCGAGCATCACAACATTGTTCAGGGTTTAGGTTGTCGCTAATTTAACCGATGTACCGAAACGAAACTTTGTGTATTTTTTGCGATTATAATAAAATCTATGCGTAATCTTGGGAGTGTGGTCCCAGAGATTACGCGGTTATTAATTGGTGATTTAAGCACCATTTCATTTTTTTGTGAATCTTTGTGCGAAGAACTAATATTAGTATTTTAAATATTTAAGTGCGCGTCAATAATGTTTTCTTTGTTTCTTAATGTGTACTTATGTAATTTGTTCCTTTTTTGCTTAGCGTGCTTACTTTTGCGAAATCTATTAGAAATAAAAAAACCCTAGTAAAATTAACAAATTTAATAAGAATCAAATCAAGGAAAAACCTGACAATTCCGGGCAAAGTTGCAGCACCTTTCGGTTTATGTGTAAAATAAAACAGCATGAGATGCAATGTATAGTGGAAGTATTTGAAAGAAAGGAAGAAATAATTGTAAGTATTTTATAGTGATGTTCAGAGGATTGCCGTGGTCATATGCCACTTTGCCCATGAGCTTATAACCTCTTTACTGTTAGAATGTATTGTGTTATTAGGGTAGGTGGCAATCGTTCACGGTTATACCGGCCAAAAATATAACCTACTTTTGCTTCCTCGTAGTTGGGTAAAAAATAAAACATTTGAACATTTTTACTTTTTTTTATTTCAGTACTTCACATCCGCTTACCTTTCAATACTTTAGAAAGTCTTCAATAACAAGTCAATGGTAGGTATAAAAATTGCAGGATACCTTGTTTTTTAATAAAAAAAAGCGTCGGTAATTAAGTAGTAGGTACGATAGAGAGGTGCCGGATTCGACTTGGAAGAACATTTGGTATATTAAGTCTTTAAAGAGAAAAGACAAATTCGAAATAAATAAGGAAAAAAAAAGTTTATTCATCCGATCGGATTCAACCTATCCGACACCTGGTTGTGGCTACGTTTTCTCATGAGGGTACTTGCAATTTCATAAGTAGGTATAACTTGCATTGCCTGTATATGAAATCGATACATAACGATATATAAAAATATATATTGGGGGAGGGAGGAGGGCCCATATTGGAATGTCAAACCACCCTTTTCAAAGCAAGTAAACCAAAAAAATTCTTACCAGAGATGAGATGTTGTAACATGTGTAGTACCTATTCCGCTAGTGCGAAGGACAAGCCTCGACACGTGTTTCGCTTCTACACGAGGCATCTTCAGGAGCGCTCTCAAGCGAAAGCGAAAAGAAGGACACAAGTGACACAAAGGTACACGTTTCCATGGAAAAAATCCATGAATTAGGCTACGAATTGCTCTTCTACCCTATTCTCCAAATTAAGCCCTGAGTTGCCCGAGTGACTATTTCTTGCAATGACTTGGTGGAAAGAGATTTGACTAACGACCAAATCATTTCTCAAAGAAATGCCAGTTTTGATGACCTCAACCACTCTTTTTTTTCGGAAGGGATAAAAAACGAAAAACAGATTAAGTGTAGGTATAGAAGTCAAAGGGGTCTATGTTGAAAAATAACTTTTTATCTAAAAACCCTATACATATGTCATTCAAAAGTCACGGACTTATTTATCCGCCCTCGTATTACAATAAACTAAGGCATTCATAATTACTCTTTCAATCCATCTCCAGCATCAGTACCTACCTACCTATCCTTGTTTGGCGACACAGTTCCTCTTGAAGGCTAACTGTCATGTTAATGCAATACTGGCTGTTGCCTGTGGTACTTACTTCCCGCGTGGACGCCTATTATCTCGGCTTTCATGGGAGCGAATGCAGTCCAGTCCAAACCGCATAACTCAGAAAATCTGTGCTGAAGACATGTCAGTCAATAAAGGGTGTAGGTAGGTACTGTACATACAGTGGCGTAGCTAGGTAACCAAGGGCCCTGGGGCAAATTAAGAAATGGGGCCCCACTGCTATGCAAACTGATTTATGTTACAAATATGAATGTACAAATACTTCAAATATGCTACTTAAGCTTTTTTGTGCACTGCAGGGCAGGTAATAAAAATATTGAACAGTTACAACAAAAATTACAATTACTACTTAACTAGTGTAGGTTTGGCTTATAAAATAGAGAAGGAGAGAGAGAGGGTAATACAAGGGGAATAGACTAGGGTTTCTTAGATAAAGGTCGGTCCTACCAACTGACTTAATAACAATTATTATTTACTCGCTTTAGTTTTCGCAAAGTATCAATGACTTCGTTTATATCCAGGCTTGATGCGGTTTTGTTTTTAACCCCCGACGTAAAAACAATGGGGTGTTATAAGCTTCACGTGTCTGTGTGTGTGGCATTGTAGCTCCCGAACGGCTGAACCGATTTAAATGTAGTTTGTTTTGTTTGAAAGCTGAATTAGTCGGGAGTGTTATTAGCTAGGTTTGATGAAAATTGATTGATCAATACAAGTACAAGATCAAATTTTTACACAAGTCCCTCAATATGATGTCTAATGAAAGGGCTTGACGAGTAGAATGCAATACACTATGACAAATTTCAAATCTAAGACGGCCACCACCAACAAATAGCGAATTACCTTGTGTAGTATCAAATGAAAGGTCTTGACAAAGAGAAAAATTTAAAAAGTATAAAATATACTTAAATTAAATTAAAAATTTAGAAAACCCCGACACAAAAAATACTTTAAAAAAATAAAAAAATAATAATTAAGTAATGCGTTGTTGTCTCGGGGGCCCTTGGATCGTTTCAAAAACACGTAGGAGTGCATTACTAGTTACAAATGAGTTCGCGTTTTACGAAAAAGACGCGTTTATTGCTTCTTCATTTATTAGACAGCTCGTCAGAAAATGATTCTTCTTCTTCTTCTGATTTTGAATTTGATGCACGTCTAGCTTCATTGACTAAAACGCCCAAAAATTGGATAGAACGCCATATAAGGCTTAAAAAGGACCGAGGCTAATTTAATATCTTCCATGATTTATCCGTCTATTCCACCTAGTTAGAAATAGCCAACTTGGAGTAATAGGTTTTGACCATAATGACATTATTTACCAGTGCTTTTGCTTCTGGCTAGGAAAATTTAATAAATGCAGGAAAATAAATAATGTCATTAAGGTTGAGAATTGCTTGTGCATGTTTTACTGAATTTTCATAGCTTCTAGACTATGAAAACCACAATATATTTGTATACGCAGATAATGAGCTCACCATCTTTCCATATATGTCAGTGCTCACAAATACTCTACGATAAAATATTTATCTTATCTGCGTAGTGTGTGGTAGCTCATACAATTTATATAGAGAGTGATATTGAAAGATATCTGCTCAGATACAGATATCTTACTGTATCTGCGTAATGTGTGACATCCTTAACTTTTGAATTTCTCTCAACTGGGTGGTCATAATTAAAGTAGAGTTGCATTCAATTTCCAAAAGTTTAGTTCGATCGAGATTTCTGGTAAGGATTCGAGGGCCCCCTGAGCTTGAGGGCCCTGGGGCACTGCCCCGCCTAGCCCCTTGGTAGCTACGCCACTGTAGTACATAGCGGCCGGGTTGGCATGGTTACTAAAGATCTTTTTTCATGAAAATCACTACATAGTATAAAACAAAGTTGCGTTCTTTGTCAACCAACAGGTGCGGAGCAGGAATGCAATAAGGGGCGACGCAGACGAAGTTGTGCGGGTTAGCTAGTGTAAAATGAAATACAAATATTTTGCGCTAACTAAAATCTTTGCACACCTAGATACTAATAAATCCATCCAATTACAATTATATACCTACCTACTTATAAAGTCAGCTAGTTTTTACATTTATAATACATACTACAAGTCTCTAATCACGACAATGAATACACAAACACCTCAAGGTCACATATCAAACATTATTCAATAGGTCATTTTAACTGCGCTCTTGTAGTATTGTCAACGTACATCTTTCTTTCTGCAATTTATTAATATCTAAAACAAAATTGTAAACATACATGGCCTTAACCTAGGCCTTGTCGAACAGGTTTATACCACAACGGGGAGGTTCTAACCACTGTTGCATGGTATACATCCGTGGAGCGTGTTTCCACTCGGTCGCTGCCCACCGGCGCGCTCGCTTTTTTAATATTATTTCGGTTTTTATTTCTAAGTTATATCATTATTTGTGACAATGTGGACGCCACAGGGAAGCCTGGAGCCGGTAATGGAGTAAGTAATAAAATACTTTGTTTAATTACAAATTACTATCGTTCTACTTTTGAATATGATCAGCTGTTTTCAATTTAGTTTTAATCAGAAGGTAAGTATCAACAATGTTGCTAAACAAAAAATAACACGTTTAATACTTGTCAAAAGAAACGTTTTAGCAACTTTGCATTGCATTCGGATCAGATTTCTTGTCTTATATCCTGTTTATTATCTATGTTTCTAAACGTGAATACTACTGTTATAATACCTACCTACCTATTATAATAATTTAGTAGGTAATAAGTACTTACCTTATTTAGATATTTTTAAACGTCGAGAAACATATCAGATTGGATTTAACGATATCGTTTTGAAAACGAAGTATCTGATAGCTGGCAGACTTATAGTCGCTACATAAGCATCTAGTTGATAGCCTCAAGTTATTGATATAGGTAATTAAGTACGATAAGATGACTAGAAAGGTATACCTACCTAGTAATTATTTGTAGGATTGTGATTAGGTACTCAATGAACACTAGTATTCTGTCCGAATCTTACTATGGAAGTAAACGAGAACATCAAGGAGACCGACAGTATTAACACATTTAAAAAAAAACTTAAAGAACACGTCTGAAAGGTTTAATGTAACTGTAATGAATTTCAAATTTGTATATCTTATTATAAGTGAGCTATGTAATGTTCTTTTGAGAAATAATATTCTGTAAACCGAAGTAACATTGAATTGATTTTAAGAGGTGGTTATAGGAACCCAGGTCGGGCTGCAATTTCATACAGGAATTTGAGAGTAAATAAGGAGTATAATACAAAATTATTGCACTATTTTATCGAGGTAACATCCTGTGAGCCTTTTCTCAACCCGTAACTACCGTTAACGACTGCTATAGATGGTTGTATGGCAACCGGGAGCTACCTGCGACGATGCTAGTCGACATATTCCTTGACAATGTTATATTTCATCTAACCCTGCCTTTTGTGCCACAAAATTCGTAGATAGGTACGCAGGTACTGTCGCCATCGCTAATAGTTTTACACATTCCAAGCTGCGCCGCACCGGTAACTTGGAATTTGCACCTTAAACTTAAGCTTTATGTAATTTAAACTAATGGACAAACATTTATCTCGCTTTCGGTCCTCCGTGATCTGGCTAGACTCAAAACTCAAAATTAAATAAATAAGAGTTCAGTACATGCATATCGTTTCATTACTATACACACGATGATATTAATTTTAGACAAATGTCATTGCAATAAAGTCTAAATTCAGTGGCATTTTTTTGTAATCTCAGTGGTTTGACAATGGTTTGATTAGGACAAACGGGGTCTGATGGGGGTCAATATTACGATCAAAAAGTATATGGGTTTAGTAATAACTAACCAAAGTTTGAAAAAATTATGATATCTCTTCTTCTAAAGCAGTCCTAGGTACCTAGGTATAGTTATCGGGATATATTCTTGACCCTCGAAATGTGTTCTAAATTGCGAAGTACAAGCCTTTACGAGTCTTTTTGAGGTGTAGAGGAGCTCAAATTCACCAATTATATCAAAATAAATCACCCGTGTCAGGACTTCATTTCGCTTACGACTTGTTTAGGTACAAAATATATGCCCAGAACTATAATATTTCTTATCTTTTAACTTGTTCACAATCGTCACGTTATTTGGTCATCTCGTGCCTTGTTTAGACATCAAAACAAAAACAGTAAGCTTATTTATTAAACATCTTAATAGTAATATTGTAATTAAAATTACTGTACCTACAAACGATATTTGTAAGAATTTGTGTTCATTAAGTAACTAATTTTGTGTTGTTATTGCCCGTACGGTATGAAGTTGCTAAAATGTTCAATTCTAAAGCAAGTGAAGTTATTTTATCAAAATTGTTTGAGGTATGAATTACTTGTTCTTTAACCACTGCACTTTGGCACTTACGGCCGTTCCGTTCCACACTACATAAGTATGAGTATTTTTGTTTCATTTAATTTAACGGAAAGATTGTTGACTGCTGAAAACATGCTCGCGAAATTTATTTGTTAGTCAGCAGCTTACACTGTGAAGTTATCAATCAATATGAAATAGTCCCCATATTACGTAGGAGGTTGCTACCTGTTGGTATGCAACCTCCTACCAAAGAAGGTCTTCGAATTTCTTACCAGCGCACGTGTTTCCTCCTTCCTACAGTCTGGGGTTTTTTAAGCGGGGCGTGGTAATGGTGACCCTCTTTCCTGAGACTTTGCATTCGGCTCCCCATTAGGCGAGGTGCAACAAAATTGACGTGCCATCAATAAAAATAATACAGCACACACGCACTGATACGCTTCTACCTGACTATATTATTTCTGCCAAAACAGTAGATATGACCCGGGCAATGAACCCAAAACCTAGTAGGCAAATTTAACCAGTAAAATCCTATTACAGTATACTTAACTGGTATAACCATATCTATGGGGTTATCAGCAGGGGTCGTCTTGTATCTTACGTACGTCGTCAGTGAAACTGACAGTTTATTCGGGACCGACTTGCAAGATGGTCGCAATACCGATTTCGGGAACAGGTGTAGCCGGGTAGGTAGCCATTTATTACTTTTTATGTGTAAAACAACTCTTATTCTTACCTAAGATAGATCATAGAGCTATTTGTCAAAAGTTAAGCTGTCACCGGCACCGACGGGGTTGGTATTTTGTATCCGTGGGTATTGTGCGCACGAAAAAAAAAGGTAACGCCAAGCTGGACTATAGAGCTACTTCATTAGTTTTCAAAACAGTTTCAAGACTAGGTTTCAAGACATCTAGTGAGTTTAAATTTAAAAAAAAAATTAGATTGATTTGCCGTAATTTTATTCATGCCGAAATGTTTTGTACCGGGAATACTACCAGGGGTCTTCGGCTTCGGGAGAGTTTCCCTTACACCCTGTATATCAAACCTGAACATAAAAGCTTAAACTTAAACATTCCTTATGGACTAGAACTACACACAGGAAACTGCCAATAAATTTTCAGCTTTATCTACATAGAATTTAATTTCATGAGAAAGAGTTTATTACCCCGTTTCCTTCACTGCCGTACGTTGCCTTTTTTTTCTTGAATGCAGAGCAGTAAAGTCTAAAATCCATTGGCATTTTTTTATCTCAGTGGTTGCCAATGTTTAAAAATTAGTAGAACCGGGGTCCAGTTCGTATGCAATGGGAAATTTAACTCATATTTAGGTAGGTACGTAAGAACTTAGCGCAACAATTAATAAATATTTAAAGTCACATATTTTTAGTTCTTATAAAACATGGAGAAGAGGAAACTGTTTCAAACTAAAACGCTAAATTTCTTATAAGCTTTTCTCTCTGTACCAAAACCAGGTAGGTACTTATATTGGTATCCTAATAAAATCAAACCCCTCATCTCCTCAGGTCGATCGAAAATGAGCTCCGTCAACAGGTCACGGAGGCTCGTGTACACTCCCCTGGCTTCACCCCCAAGCTGGCTATCGTGCAGGTGGGCGGCCGCGAGGACTCTAATGTCTACATCAGAATGAAGCTAAAGGCTGCCCAGAACATCGGTATCGAAGCTGAACATATGAAGCTGCCTACTGATATTACTGAGGTTGAGGTAATTAACAAATTAGCATATATCTCTCTCTCTCTCTCTCTCTTTCTTTTTATGATGAAAGGTACCTATTATACTAAACTGTGCACTATAGGCAGCAGGTACTTATTTTCTATTCTGTTATCAAATGTTTTGTAAATGTTATGGGATTTAGCGAGTTTTGAAAAGTTTGGAATGAAGCGCCTTTAATATGGATAGCGAGCCCTAAGACGGAGTTAATATCTCTTTTTTTACAGGTATTTTGGTAGAGGGTATTGACATACGGGTTTGACTTTGTCAGGGTTAGGTTTCACCCCGTTCTGAGTAATGATGTGGCCCAAGTAGGTCACTTCTTTAAGAAGGAACTCGCACTTTTCTGGCTGTAGTTTAAGGTTAAACTTACGGAGTCGATCTAACACGTCTTTGAGGTTCTAATACTAGCTGATTTTAAGTCAAACGGATACAATACTATGTCGTTTAGACACACATGCGGCGACGTGATCCTTGTAGTATGTATTTCAGTTAACCTTTATAGCTACCTAGTACCTATGATAAGGTAAATTGATCGAAAAGAAGAGGAGGTTCACATCGATAGGCATTTGAATCTGGAACTGGCGAAGGCCGACTTGTTAACCATTAATATACCCACACTTGTTGATAGCCGCATGATACTTTACATAACACAAAAAGGAAAATTTACTAAACAATCACCATTAACTACTAAATTATCTTATCATTGCGCCGTTTAGTCGTTTTAAGTAATTAGGAATTTGAAATAACTATCGAAATGAATCAGAATGTTGTCCTTCCCCTTTGGATGAGATGGAGTGGTGATGTTCTTTCTCAGTTACCATACTTACTAATATTGAAAAGGTACAATCTTGAGATATAGTGAACGGCATCTAACTTGGCAAGGTTTTGTAGTAGGTAGTTGGGGTCTGGGGTAAGTTCGCGCATCGTACACTTAAAGGCACAAAAGGTGCTTGTCATTATTCTATTTATTCACCAGAATGCCATCATTTATTTTGAATCATGTCTGCTTTACCGCAAAAGAGATCCAAAACTCGTCTCAGATGCGCTGACGGTTCTTGCCAAGTTGCTTGCCGATTCTGTACCTATCTCATTCGAAGGGTGTAATCAGACACAGACGATGGGAGTGGTTTATTCTCCAGCTGTGGACGGCGCTGGGCTAATAGATTGATTCAAACATATTATCCAAAGAATACTGTATAAAAAAATCTTATTGTCCACGCCACTGTCCTGTAACTCCTCCCAAAAAATTAATAGCACGATTTTTCCTCCAAGCACCTCCAAGTTCCAACTTTCTCACGCAGCAATAAAGGAAGTCCAAAGGTTTCGAAGAATCTTACTCAAGAAAAACTTTATAGTAACTTGGTTATTGGCTACAATAGCTAGGTACTACCTACTGTAACTTTTAGTCCTTTTGGTATTTATAGGTGCAGCCCAGTTTCGTTTATGATTCAAAAGAAAAATATCCATAATAACTTACTTATCTAACTGACGACGGCTTTGAATTCATAATAATAATTCTCTTTATTTGTTCTTTGGTTGAAATGCTACAATTGATATTTCATATCTATCTGCAATTACAATACAGGTCATCACAGCCATCGTTCCTCGTAACAATTTCACAGTCACAAATCTTATAACATTTTAAAGATTCCGCGCCATGTTTGTTTTAAATAAACGCAACCATGACATTGGTATCTAAATACCTATAAGTTGCCTGATATTATTACCAGGTTACACCGGCTGTGGTTATATAAATCATGGATCACGAAAATTCAAAAGTTAGAACTTCGCAACATTTCAACAGTGTTTTAAGTTTGTTTTCACCACAGCAGCTCAAACAAGTGAGTTTTGCTGCGTAAAAACAGTGTGCAAAATGCGATTTTGCTCACTCAGTGAGACAAAGTAGCTTTTTAATTTATTTTTTTTAATTTTCAATAAAGAGTGCCAACCATAGATTCAAACAGAATTGTTCCGCGAATAACTTTCGAATTACATACACTGCACTCTGTCTCTTGGTGGTCCATAAAAAAGTTCGAGTGACAAACACAAGTATTTTGAAGGTTTTTTTTTAATTTATGGCACGTCAAAGGTCCTATTTCGAAATTCTAAATTTGAAAGATATTTTTAAAAGAATAACCATGTATTTTATTTACATTATTTAATAATTATGTAATGTTATTGAATACCAAAATAAGTAATGCATAATGATTACTATTATCAACATTTGAAAAATAAAATGTTGACGTACGCTGTTTCTGAAGACACCTTAAAAATAACGGGTATAGAATTTAACTTTTAACTTTCAACTTTAAATTTGCTGAGCAGCAATTATAATTATTAACTTTTAAAATTTTCAGCATTATTTTAATTAATAATAGGTGTTCTGTTCTGTTAATAAGTGTTGCATTATCTTCTAAGTAATATTTCTTATGTGTTCTCGCTGCTGAAGTGAAAAGTAATGTGTGCCACACGAGAGCAAAATTATTTGCATCTCGTGCATTTGAATCCCTCACTACGCTCAGGATTCTACAGTAGAATCACTCGCTACGCTCGTGATTCAATCCTAGAATCCCTCGCTTGCTCAGGATTCAAAATCAGCACTCGCAGCAAAAAACAGTTTTGCTCTCTTGTTGCACAAATAACTATTACCTATCAACGCCACACTTGGTCTAGCCTGTCTGTGGATTACTTGCAAAGTATCTTTTCAGATTTATTGTGTAGATTTTGGAATCTTGTTGATAGTAGTGCAATAGTTTCCCATAATTTTCGTATATTTAAGGTAAACTGTTTAACTGTAAGTTTGTTATTACTCATCATCATCATCATGTAATGTAAGCGTTGTACCCGATGGCAACCGAGTTCTTCATCTCAGTGCTCATGGTTCACTTTCCTGGTGTTTCTTCTCCAATTTGTATACTATTTTTGGCATCCCTGTTAGAAAGATCTACTCATTTCTGTTGCATAATTGTAAGCATGTCATTTGATGTGATGACAAGTGTATATTTCTTACATATTCTTTATTTGCTAACTTGTTTCATAGTTAACTGATGACACCAATGCACGGAATAACTCTAATAATTTTTTTTTTGGCATTTAAATTACAATGTATCTGTGTACAATTTCTTGATGAATAATAACAAAAAAGAAATACCTAGGTATAGAAAAAAATTATGATTGGACAGACTTTCATTTTATGATACTAATAGAATACGATTGACGTACGATTTTTAGATTGTGAGAACCTCTTATATAATAAGTTCGATCATCTGTTTACGGTAGGTAAAACTTTAAGACGTTAATACCATTATTGGACTTGACCCCTCTTACATTTGATAAGATAATTTTGTTGTGTACGAGCTAACTGTTTTCTTCGTCTGATGTAATAAACATGTAATAATACTTGTTTAATACAATAACACTGAATAATATAGGTACTTACATCATATCAGCCCCAAATATTTCAAAATATTCCATTCATCGTTGATGCATTAAATGGAAAACCTATTTCACTATGAAATAGTTGGGATGTTTTTTTTCTTTTGCTAGCGCCTAAATTCCTCAAGTTCATTCAGCCTGGTTTGATATCAAGGAATAGAGCCGTTCTATGCTTTCTGGCACGATTCTCTTTTTTATTCTATTCGATTATTAACTTCTACGTGCTATAAAATGGAATAGCCTAACTATAATAGCCTAAAAGAACGGCAAGGTTCCTACAGGGTCGGCAGTACAAGTACCTATGACACCCTTTTCTTGCACACGTCCGTAAGCCCTAATACGAGTAGGTAACTACTTTCCATCAAATGCGCCGTGTACCCAACTGGTACAAAAAAACTTGCGTTTCATTTCTTCACGTGATGTCGGTATCTTCCTCCCATACCACCTACATAACATAACATAACATAACACAAACTCACGCCTATATCCCCGAAGGGGTGGGCAGAGGTACTAGCACCCACATTTCACCAGTTTATGTTTAGGTCCCGATGTAATAGGTGGCGAGCCTATTGCCATTAACCGGGCACTTATAAACCTGCGATAAAAACCACACATAACTCCGAAAAACATCAAAAAGTCATTGGTGTGTGCCATAATAAAACCTGGGATCGAACCCGAGACCTCGTCTCAGCAATCCATTACCCATACCACTAGGCTACCGCGGCTCCTGCTCCCATACCATAAGTAGTATCTCGTACTCATAAGTTATTTTTTAAGATCTTGGCAATTCTGCACTCCAAGTGATTAGTTTATCATTTGGCATAGGTTGCTCCCCGTAAGATGGGCGGTTGACATAGTCAGGGTCGCGGGTACCCATTGACTGCAGACCGTCTCCAACCAGTCGGATTGGAGGCCGATAGGGTAGGCCTATGATCTGCAGTAGACGTCCTATGGCTGAAATCAATAAATAAATAAATATTTTAGGACAATGTACACAACGTCACCTATACCCGTGGTAAGCATAGTTTAACTAGCTTGTGTTACGGGTTCTAGAATGCGGATAAACATACATAGATACTTTTTTTTTGTACATACATACATATTATACATAGGAACACCCAGACCAATGCAGATATTCATATTCAAGCACACAAATATTTGCACTGAGCGGGAATCGAACCCGCACCTCCTGCGTAGCAGTCGCGTTTACTACCGCTACGCCACGGAGGTCGTCAAAATAATGAGTTTGTGTTTTGGTATAGGCTTATAATAGACAGAATTGAATATCAAAACTGTGTAGTGTACAAAGCTCAAGGCCAGATGACTAGGTGGATAGTTAAATAAATAAATAATTGCAGGTTTTTACGATTCAAACTGCAGTTACATATACACACTGCTAAAATTCTATTTGCTTATTACCTAGAACAATTTTTAGCACCTATTTGTACCTTTACTTTACACTAGTAGACTTCAAGGTGTTCTAAAAAGTTACATAACGTGAAATACTCAAGTAGTTTTATGTTACCAACTCAATCAATCACCTATCACAGTACATTGTTGGATAAACATAATAAAATGTGTATGGCCTCTCCCAATATCCCAATTAGGACATCGAGCCCGGGTTTATCTGGTCCCAAAAAAACCCGCGATTTACGACTTTTTCGGGGTGAAAATAACTCGGCTTTTTCGAGATTTTTCAAAATTGTTTCCTCTTCCTAATGTTCCCAAGAACTACCTATAACTACCTATTAACTATAACTAACTATTTTTGTAAGAATATTAGCAACCTGAATTACTAATAATCCCTCCAACCCCTCCACCTAAGCTGAATGGCTTGTGTTAGGAGTGACTTCACTTCGGTAGGTCAATGACTAGGAATCGAACTCGGCACCTCTCGATTGTAAGGCAGACTCCTTAGCCACTAAGCTACCAACGCTTTACATGTGTGTTAGAGCAAAAGTATTCCATCCTTTCTCATCTCAGAGTCCGGGGTCCACTTTATAATTTAAGGTACACATAATATCTATTATGTTAATTTGTTTTTCCAGTTGCTGTCGAAAATCACGAGTTTGAATGAATCTCCATTAGTGCACGGGATTATCGTACAGATGCCGCTGGATGCCATCCATCCCATCGACTCGCATGTCATCACCGATGCTGTAAGCCCCGATAAGGATGTAGACGGGTAAATTTTTAATTTATAATGAAGAGTTGAACTAGACTTATAACAATTGACGATCACACGTGTTCCCCTCTCCCTATAAAATCCCGGGTTGAAAAGCATTTGTTGAAGTTGTCAAGGTGTCTTGCACCTGAAGTGGTGGTTACTTAAAAAAAAGTAAGTTCTTCTATCTTATCGTATATCTTGAGCCTGGTTCCATTCCATTTAGGTAGGTATCTCGGTACTCTTTATTTCAAAGCAAGGGCGACCAAACATATTCAAATCGTTACCTATTTAAATAATATAATCTAACACAAATCAAAATTGCACAGTCCATTTACCCCATTACATATTAGGTACCTGTATTTAATCAATCTAATCAGCCGTTCCTGATCGCACCAGGTGCAAAGGTATACATCACGCTGACGGCATTGCCCAGCTGGATAGCAATTGCCCCAGGCACGAGGCAGTGCAAGAGTCCCTAGTTCTGTCCCTTAACCTGGTCCCAATTAGCTTACCAAATTCTTGGTATCGGTACTCCATTTACCTTCTTCCACAGTTTATATTAGTTAACATTTTCCACCAGTTTGAACACAGTGAACGAAGGCCGCGTAGCCGTAGGAGACTTCTCCGGTTTCATCCCGTGCACGCCAGCCGGCTGCGTGGAACTGATCAAACGGACGGGCGTCACCATCGCGGGCAAGAACGCCGTGGTGCTCGGGCGCAGTCGCATCGTCGGCACTCCTGTCGCCGAGCTGCTCAAGTGGGAGCACGCTACTGTCACCGTGTGCCACTCGAAGACTAAAAACTTGAGTGATATTGTAAGTTGGCATCATATTAATTGAAGTACCTACTTACTTAATCCTAGCCGAGTTATGAGGAGGAAGACGAAAGGTGGGGCTTCCCCTGGTCACTATAGACCTGAAAAAGATGGCTGGATGGCAAATTGGAAGAGGCCTATGTCCAGCAGTGGACTTGTATTAGCTGCAGATTGATTGATTGAATATTAACCATAACTTAGGTACACAGCATACTCCGAGCGCCAATAACGGTCGCATCCAAAGCTTACACTTTGGAACCCGGATTCGCTCTCTTATCTCTTACTATCGGCTATTTTTAATTTTGGCTTTTACGGGAGTGCCTGCCACCTGAAACTTCAAAACGAAGAAAAAAGTCTGTGCAAAAACCTCGTCTGTCAAATATAGAGTCGTTTAAAGATTATAGTTATAACACCTTGCGCTAATTCCGGTCGTAATTGAGACCATCTCAGAGTCCGATGTCCGCTTTTTCAAATCTAACTGCGACGCAGCTACTCTGCGATATTTTCTTTGAAACGATTGCCGTCTGACCTTTGCAACTCATTGGCTACTGAAGTGTGGAAGTTAGACCAGTTGTCGAACTTTTTAGGACTCCAACGACCTTTACCGGGACCGAGCGACGACGGCTGCGAGGCATGGAAAATTAACAGAACTTAAAATTTAAACATACTGTACCTACAGAGTTAAGGAAATGCTCCCGAAGCCGAAGGCACTAGTAGTCCAAATATGCTACATACTTATTGGGATAAAAAATTAAGATTTAGTATTTTTTTTATTCCGTTTAACTAGCATTATTAACTCTCCATCTTGTTTGTAAAGCTAAATGAAATAATACTTTCATGAAAAACATTAACTCGCATTATGGCGCTATTTGTTTTTTTTTGTAGTGATATTTTTATGAAATTATCAGTTCATTTATCTTTACTGATACGATGTAGAATTTTCATACTATATTATTTAAGTATAGTATACTCGAAGTATTACCATGTGCCTTCAGATTTGGGAGCGTTTTCCTAACATTCTGTATATGTGGATTCTATATTTTTATTTTCATCTGTTCCCAGACTAAGACAGCTGACATCCTAGTGGTAGCAATCGGTAGAGCCGAGTTGGTCCGGGGCTCTTGGATCAAGCCCGGAGCAGTTGTCATCGATTGCGGAATCAATTCTATCGATGGTACCTACTTACATAACTAACTCTCTTAGCACACAACTAAAAACTATATTTCCTTGAGAACTCCTAGTGCATTAAATACGCTATTTCTGCGTACAACCATACACTTACTCGTGAAACCTTATCGCTGTTTTACCTGCATCTGTGGTTTTGAACTTTTTTATTACAATTCAATTACAATAAAAATTACGTCACGTTTAGATGCAGAACAATGGTAGTAGTATCAAAGCAAGTGTTCGTAACAAAACGATGTTAAAATATTGATGTTGCTGGTTTATGTGTCTGATGTGGTCGACAATTGACGGAAGGCAATCGAAACAAAACAACTTACACCTATCCGTGTGAATAACGCCACAGTAATCTTGCAGCGGTCACTCGCAGTACCAACAAAGTGTGTAAATAACGACATTTTTGAAAATGAATCGTGTGAACCATCGGTGTTCTGCTTAATTTGTTCGATAGAAAGTTATTACTGTTTTCGAATTTTAAAATGTAAGTTTTTAAGACCATCTTCCGTTTATTACTAGGCCGACCCGCGCAACTTCGTCTGCGTCACTCCGTTTTTGTAACATTTTTCATTTCTGCTCCGCAACAGTTGGTAGCATGATATTATATACATATAAATCTTCCTCTTCAATCACTCTATCTACTAAAAGAAACCGCAGCAAAATCCGTTGGGTAGTTTTAAAGATTTAAGCATACAAAGGGACACGAGGACATAGGGATATAGGGACATAAAACGCGACTTTGATTTATACTACGTAGTGATTCCACAAGAGTATTAGTATGATCATTATATCGCGATTCCAGACAGACAGACAGTCAGACAGACAGTCAATACAACAGAGTAGGGACCAATCGCATTTGTCTATGTTAATTAGGTATTTCAATAATCTTAATGTATCATTTTTCTACGTGTGTGTTTTTACTCGACTCCTCCTAAACGGTTGATCTGATTTGGATTAAATTTTGTACATCTCAATGGGTTGCCGGGTGGTTTGATAACGCAATTGGACCCGGTAGGGCACTACGTACTACATAGAGAGTATGGTACTAGCTGCATATTTGACCAAGATCTCTACTTAGAATTATTATCGATTCACAGAGTAATCAACTAACGATATGCAAACAGACTTTGTCCATATTTAGCATACTTGCGAGTTATGTCCCTCCATGATTGCTCATGGCCCGGAATAAAGTATTTATTTTCTATTTCTAATACTTAAGTTTCTATTTGCATATTGTTTTTCTATTCGTGTTATGTGTCATCTTGTAGGAATCGTAGGTATCAATATGTGTATAATTATTTAATGCACTGGAGATGAATGGAAAGATGTTTTTTTATTTGAATACTTCCATTTTTTCTTTGTATTTGTAATTTACTACTAGTGTATGGTTATTGAGTTATATTATGTTCCGACAACTCCCAATAGCATAGGTATAATAAACTTTAGTGGTTTTTGTTGCTTGTCTGGCTATCGTGGAAGGAGTAGGTAATACCAAAACCTCCCAACATTGGGAGAGGTCTATGCCCGGCAGTGGATTGATTGTTTGATTATTATAAGTATAGTGTTGTTTTCATAATAATAATAGGAAATGAATGAATAAATAGTTTGCTACTGGTGACTCTCGCACCGGATCTTTCCTGGTGCAGAGTTTACCGTCAGAATCTAGCGTGGAAACGAGGCAAGTGTGATGGGCACCTTTGCGCCGGGAGCGATCAGGGGCGGGTTATTCAATTAGCACATAATTATTTTATTGTCTGTTTAGTATTACGTGACTTCGAGGTACAATTAAAATTCAATATAAGTATAAGTACTAAATACTACATTTATTTAAGACAGTTTTCATCCAAATTGGAAAAGTACACCCGGGATCTTGACACACACTTTTATTTCTAATGTTGACAATTAACCTGTAATTTATTAATCAACTTAGGTATCTAACTCTCAAACGTTTCATAAAATTATACACGGAATTCAAAATAAATCTTACTTATAATTACATTAATTCTTTGCCAGTCCAATGAAGTCTAATCCATTAACCAGCCCCTCATCGTACCTGGTGCAAAGGTGCCCATGACGCTGGCGGCATTGGCCCTATGAATAGCTATGGCCAACCGTTGCGCCAGGTACTAGCCGGAGCGGGAGTCACCGGTTTTGGTTGACAATAAATAAACTTACGGACGGATACGGAAAACACGGAGGTAGGATACGACGGTATCTCCCGTCCGAAATGAGCTGTCCAACTGGGGAAGTACCTCCGCCCTACAGAAGACCGCGGTCATAATAACCATCGTGTTGTGTTCCCGCCGGTAAGTAGGGTAGCCAGAGCTCACTATACCCCTCCTTCCCCTCCCCTTCCTAGCCTCCTCACCCCTTCCCAGCTCTACCCCTATCCCTTCAGGGTGTGCAGCGCGTGTGTAACACCCTTAGTGTTGCACACGTTCATAGGCCACGGTGGCCGCTTTCCATCAGGTGGGCCGTGTGCTTGTCTGCCACCTACGTAGTTTAAAAAAAAAAACTTTAATAAAGTTTATTTATTGTTTTTTTTTTGTAGACCCGTCTAAGAAGAGCGGCAAGCGTCTAGTGGGCGACGTAGCATATGCGGAGGCGGCGCTGGTGGCGTCGCACGTGACGCCGGTGCCGGGCGGCGTGGGCCCCATGACCGTGGCGATGCTCATGCGCAACACCGTGCTCGCCGCGCGCCGCCAGCTCGAGCGCCTGCTCGCGCCCGCCTGGCCGCTCCAGCCGCTCAGGATCTCGCCGCTGTCACCGCCGCCAAGGTATGTGGACATCGTGGAGACGACTCGGACGTCGGAGGTCGCAGAATGACCTCCGTTCTCCATGAGCGAGCGTCCTCGAGCGCCTGCTCGCGCCCGCCTGGCCGCTCCAGCCGCTTAGGATTTCACCGCTGTCGCCACCGCCCAGGTATGTGAACAGCGTGGAGACGACTCGGACGTCGGAGATCGTAGGATAACCTCCGTCATTCATGAGCGAGCGTCGTCGAGCGCCTGCTCGCGCCCGCCTGGCCGCTCCAGCCGCTCAGGATATCGCCGCTGTCACCACCGCCCAGGTATGTGAACATCGTGGAGGTGACTCGGACGTCGGAGATCGTAGAATGACCTCCGTTCTCCACGAGCGCGGGCTTGGCCGTGACGGGTGGAGTCGTCTGTCATTCTAGCAGAAGCAAACCGCGGCGGCGGCGCAAAGAGCGCCATATATATCCGGGGGCTAGACAGGAACAGCGTGGTCCCGAAGGTCATCTCGAAAGAGAGGGCCCCAGGTCTGCTCGGGTGCGGGGGTATGTTCGCTACTATCTTACCTCCAGCAACTAAAGACCCAAAGGCGGCGTGCGTTTTAGTTGGTTCAAATCCGACATAATCTTCCTCACCGGTTCCGGTGGTCAACAACAACATCAAAATTACTGATATGACGTCAATTCGATAACTATTTTTCTTTAGTTAAAGTAAATCATTTAACTCAGCTTATTTTATCGTTCATATTTATTCAAAATCATTCCTCCAAAACTCAATAACGCTCTTCAAAACTATATTAGAAATTTAAACAAATTTACATTAAAAACATACGATTTAAATAGGTATAGAACTGCTTTTGAAGTACCATGTTTTCTGACCTTTGCAGCGACATCGTAATAGCTCGCTCTCAGAAGCCTAAGAACATAAGCGAGTTGGCTCAGGAGATCGGCCTGTTCTCCAACGAGGTGTCGCAGTACGGACGGACCAAGGCCAAGATCTCGCTCTCTGTGCTCGATCGGCTTAAGAATACTCGAGGTGGCAAGTACATCGTTGTTGCAGGGTAGGTATACTAGAATTTCTATTTTTCTAGCATGTTCATTATCTGAGTTGCAAATTTTAATTGGTAGTCGCTGGCTCAAATCCGGCTCGAAAGACCATCTCAGTGTGATTCGCCATTATATCGCTATTATATCCGTCCGAGGGCGTGGCGTAGCGGTAGTGCACGCGACTGCTACGCACGGGGTATGCATGGATATGACTGTTTGCACTGGTCTGGTCGTGCCTCGGAGAGCATAGCCGTCGGTCCCGGTTGCCATACAAACATCTATGGCAGTCGTTACGGGTAGTTGGAACCCTCAAAAGTCCAACCAGTCTAACTTGGAACTTCGATATCGCCATTGATCATTGGATTATAATTATTGGTTGTGGAGGTCAGATGGCATTCGCTTCACGTAAAATATCGAAGTCCAGCCGCATCACAGTTAGACTGGAAAGCCGATCCCAACTGTGTTGGGAAAAGGTTCAGAGAATGATGATGAAGTAAATGTCTTTTCCTCTCCACAGTATAACTCCCACCCCTCTGGGTGAAGGCAAAAGTACGACCCTGTTGGGTCTGGTGCAGGCTCTTTCTGCACACCGCAACCGCAACTCATTCGCAGTCATGCGCCAACCCAGCCAAGGACCGACTTTTGGCGTGAAAGGGGGTGCAGCTGGAGGTGGTTATTCTCAGGTAAGTACTCTTTTATATACGGTGATTTTATAGTGGTTTTGGAAAAAGAATATTTTGTTTCACACACAGTTTCGGTAGCAAAATCGACTGGAAGTTTTAATTTTGAAAGAAAAAAAAAAATACTTTATGTATGGCAATAATGTACAGGTGAACAGAAAAATGTATGGGAAGGGTAAAAAAAAAAAATTTTTTTTCGCCAAATTAGGACTTCCTTACGATTTTATTACCTATCGAAATTGTGGCCAAAATCTTTTTTCCAAAACCACCATAAAATCAACCGTTATAGGTCATGTCAATATGACGTCACATCTCCTGATGATAAGCTGAAGGCAGTTTTACGAAAGAGGGTGATCCTTGCAGAGACCAACAATAATACATAGACTCCTATTAACTTAATTAACATACTTCTTATCTTATCTTAAGCGCCCGGTTGATGGCAATAGGCTCGCCACCTATTACATTGGGACCTAAATATACACTGGCGAAATGTACTTCGACCCTATTGATCTTTAGCATCGACCCCATCCTGGCGCCTGTCCTCTCTATGAAGGTGGCTATTCCTCTTAATTGAAGGTGCCTGTAGGGGAAACTGGGGACACTTGATCCCTATGGGGGACAAGGTACACCAATATTTTTTAAATTACTAAGTGTATTACAGTATTTTTAGTGTGGCAACACTAAGTAAACATTATTACCCTTAGTGTTACCACATTAAAAATAGTGTAATACGCTTAGTACGTCGTTACGGGTAGTTGGAGCCCTCAAAAGTCCAACCAGCCTAACTTGGAACTTCGATATCGCCATTGGTCATTAGACCATTGGTTGTGGAGGTCAGATGGCAGTCGCTTCACGGAAAATATCGAAGTTCAGCCGCATCACAGTTAGACTGGAAAGCCGACCCCAACTGAGTTGGGAAAAAGGTTCAGGGAATGATAATACGCTTAGTAATTCCAAAAATATTGGTGTACCTTGTCTCCCATAGGGATCAAGTGTCCTCAGTTTCCCTTAATCCTGTTCCTCGCTGGATTTCTCGCTCAGCTTTCCCAATCCATTGCTTATGAATTTCTTATCATACTTATTTACATTTGCAAATATGTATTTAAGGCGATAAGATTAACTAACGAGTAGTTTAATAAAATTCGTGTTTATCTGCTTCCGTTTTAGAACTTCAGAGTATTGTTGGTTATTGTTATCTTTGTGACCACCTTGCACCAAATAAATCTTTCTTTCTTTCTTTCTTTCTTTCTTTCTTTCTTTCTTTCTTTCTAGATTACCGATATTGACTGACCAAGGATTTAAGTATGCGTCTTTTTGTACAACTTTATATGAGATGTGTATACTTATATGCTTTATCGATTGTACTTGAAGTGTGCCTATTTTCACCTTCTTCTTCTTTCCCACTCTTCTGTGTGTGATCCGCAATAAAACCGTCTTCTTTGTTTCTTCATGGAAAAACCCATTTTAATTACAATGATTTCTTCAAAATCCTTAATGATTTTACAGCGCACTGTATTATATTTTTCAGGTAATACCGATGGAGGAATTTAATTTGCATCTGACGGGTGACATCCACGCCGTCACGGCAGCGAACAACTTGCTAGCCGCTCAGATGGACGCTCGCATCTTTCACGAGCTGACCCAGAAGGATGGGCCCCTGTTTGACAGATTGGTGCCCAAGATAAAAGGTGTTAGGAAGTTCTCGCCTATTCAGCTGAGGAGGCTGCAACGTCTGGGCATCAGTAAGACCGACCCTGATACCTTGACAGATGAAGAGAAGATCAAGTTTGCAAGACTCAATATTGACACAAACAAGATTATGTGGAACAGAGGTAAATTTTAGGATATTACTAGTTTGAGTTGCACAGAACTGCCTGGTTTCAATAATAAGGTCTATTATCAGATCTGTATTGTGACATTTTTTCCACTTTGACTCGGTGTACCGTTTAACTTTCAAAAACCCACGGTACCACTAGTGGTATGGCCAGAGGTATCGTGGGTCTGAAGGGGAGATACGTATACTGATGGCGAAATGTTTATACTTTTACAAATACCTATTAGAATCGGTCGAAAGTATATGGCATTTGTGATTTAAGCATAAGTTCATAGTTTACTAGTGTATCCGGCAGAAATTTGGCACACGGATAGAGGGTCGGATAGTAGTTGGCTACTTTTGGTCGGTCACTGAAATCGGTTCCTATTTGCAGTGGAAATGGGATCAGAACTCAACAGTTAGTTCAAATATTATTTATAATTAAACTGAAGTAAGGAGCTGGACACGACGGTATATCCCATTCTAATTAAGCAGTCCGACTGGGGAGGTACAGTATACCATTGGAAAGTTTCTATAGGGTCGGCAGCACGAGTGCGACGCTCCTGTTGTTGAAAACGTCCGTGGGCCTCAGTAGTTTCCAACCGGTAGGCCGTGCTTGTTTGCCAACTATGAGGTATAAAAAGGAGATATAAGATAATTTTCCTTTTACAGTTGTGGACCTGAACGACAGATACTTACGGAAGATCACCGTGGGTCAGTCGCCAACTGAGAAGGGCTTTACTCGTGAGACGGCCTTCGACATCTCTGTCGCATCTGAAATCATGGCGATTCTCGCACTCGGCAATGATGTGGAGGACATCAAGACACGTCTCGCCAGTATGGTGGTAGCCCTGGATAAGAGTGGCAACCCTGTTACTGCTGATGATTTGGTAAGTTAGCTGTGTATCTAATTATTCATCATCTCCTTGCCCGTGTCCCTATAAATGGGGGTCGGTGGGACATGTGAGTCTTCTCCACAAATTCCTGTTAGATGTCATTTCCTCAGTCACTCCCCTCTTTGCTATATCTTCTTTCACACAATCCATCAATCTTTTCGTGAGCCGACATTAACTTTGAACCTTTTTACAACATTACTATCATTTCTTCCCTCAGTATGTCCGTTCGATTCTCATGGTGTCATTTTCAAACTCTCTCTAATATACTCATCCCTGATTCTATCCATTCTCGTCACACCACATATACCGTGACGACTGATATGACGACCTCCGTGGCGTGGTGGTAGTGAACGCGACTGCTACGCAGGAAGTGCGGGTTCGATTCCTGCTCAGTGCAAATATTTGTGTGCTTGAATATGAATATCTGCAGTGGTGTTTCTATGTATAATATGTATGAATTTGAAAAAAAAATCTATCTATGTATGTTTATCCGCATTCTAGAACCAATAACAGGCTAGTTAAGCTGCGCTTACCATGGGTCTAGGTGACGTTGTAGAATATTACGTCCTAGAATATTATATTAAAAAACCTAATAGTGAAAATAAATTCAAAACGTAAAACATTAGTAACTACGCAGACCGGTCGCGTGAGCGAGCCAAGATAAGATGTGTGCCAATGGTCTCATTACCAAGAATGCTTAAGACTGTACAAAGGGGAGGAGTAAAAGCTAGTTGAAGGACTCCTGAGACCATTGACTCGAAACCGGTGCTAATGTGAGGATGATGATGAAATTAGAAAAGAATCTGGCTAATAAAACATCTATCTACAATTTATATATTTACAAATTGAATAAGCTATGCATTACCATTCATCTTGCCCAGTAATATACTCAAAGAATTGCTATTCGGTTTCTCAATGTTTATTACGTTTAATCTCGGACGCCTAATCTAGTACTGTGGTCTGACGTCTAGCCTAAAAATATTTATTCTTTAACATTAGTGAACTTTATTTATTACCCACTTCAGAATATATATTACATTATAAAAGTTTTATAGTAGGTATTCATTATAGCCCTGATGCCTCAGTGAGCTAAATTTACCTGTATTACAGAAGTCAGGATATATTACGTTACTATAATATAACGTATCAAATCATATTTATTTGTTTAAACATGTGTTATACATAATATGTATGTGCATGCAAGATGTTAGGTAACAACTTTGTTATGTTCAAACATATTTAGCCGTATATAATATGACGACGTACAAATCTTTCAATGTTTTTTTTCTAATTTTTAAATTATATTTATCTACTAAACTTCCCCATAATCCCTAACGCTTAGCTAAAATTACTGATGTTAATGGGTCCACGTTATCGTTAGTGTAATAGATACGAACCCGTAATCTCTCGATAGTAAGTCCAACATCTTAACTGCAAAACTACCGACGCTTCCCTAACAGATATTACAAGTTACAGTCCGCATGAAATGAGTGCTCAATTTGAAATTGAGGTCTCATTTCAAGTAGTCTCGCATCGCTAGTATTCATACACGCACTTTGTACACTGCTTTGTAAAAAGAGCTTTAAGTCAGTTTCGTAAAGTTGAATTTGTAGAAGAATATGTTTAACATAACTATAACTACTTAGGTGTGATTGCGGACAGATTCGAATGCTACTAATGTTCGAGACTGTCTTTCTAGCATTTTTTGTATATCAGTGGCTAAAGCTAAACCTTTTGATGACAGGGCATGACGGGCGCGCTGCTAGTGCTGCTACGCGATGCGTTTGAGCCCACACTGATGCAGTCGCTGGAGGGCACGCCTGTGCTAGTGCACACGGGGCCCTTCGCCAACATCGCGCACGGCTGCTCGTCTATCCTCGCCGACAAGTTGGCCATGAAGCTGGCCGGCGAGAATGGATACGTCGCCACCGAGGCCGGCTTTGGCTCTGATATTGGTAAACCATTTTCTGATTATATCAGAGTTGTGTGAATGCTATACTTATTTCTTTTACTGCTCAAACAGGGTTGGAATAAAGAAAGCAGTTATAAAGTTAATATTGTGAATGTAGATGATTCGATATATTTAAGAAAGAATATCCGTGTGGTGGCGGTAGAGCACGCGATTTTATATCCATTTCATTTAGCTGCTACATTTTCAGTTAGGAATTTATTTTCGGCATACCCAGTTTGCCTCCAAGTGCCTGATTGGTGGCCTCGCTTGCCCCCTCGCGGTGGCTCGCCCCCTATTACGTGGGTCAGTTTAATACACCTCTGCCTACCCCTTCGGTGATTACGGACGTGAGCATATGTATGTAAAGTCATTTCAACGAGATATTATTACATATTTAAATAAACCAGATTTGAATAAACTGCTAAATAAGACGATACAATTTCCTAGGCATGGAGAAGTTCTTCGATATCAAGTGTCGCGCGAGTGGCGACAAGCCGCACTGCGCCGTCATCGTGTCGACCGTGCGGGCCCTCAAGATGCACGGTGGAGGGCCCCCGGTCTCGGCCGGAGTGCCCCTAAACGATGTCTATGTGCAGGTATATATTTTATTCCTTTTGGAGATGTATTACTACATCTGTAGTAAAAGTGTTCTCTGATCCTCTCTCAGTCCTGGATCCCGATTTTGCCTATTGGTAACCATTGAGATTACAGAAATGTCATTGAATTTTAGACTTTATTATTATACAGATAAAGCCTAAAATTAAACGGCACCGTGTAGTGTGAAAAGTTGAAATAATAAACTACTTTCCATTTACCTAATTTAAACTTTAAGGCTGTTGTGATAAAGTGGAAAATTTATAGCAGGTATTATAATATAAGGTTTGATAATGGTAACAATTAGAAGAATCGGGGTCCAGGACTTTCTGACTCAATTTGTGTGAAATTTCCTTACAACTTCTTCATAATATAGTTAGCTATTCTCGGGTTATAAAAAAGGAGGAAACACTTCAGACAGAGTGATTGAGAGAATTTTACTCCAACAGTTTTACGATTTAACTCAGAACTGCCAATACGGGCGGTGACCTTGACAGCAAGACATGTTCAGAAGCTGCATGCTCTGCAACGTACGATGGTCAATGAGGCCATCAGGGAAGCACTGCACGATATCGTTCGACACTCCGACACTAATGTAATCGAAAAACCTAATTTAGTATTACTTTTTTTCGATTAAAGTAGTATATTAAATATTTTTCATCGAAACTGAGCAAACATTCCAGCTTTGTGAGCTATGGATTGTGGCAATAATAGTTTTATGATCTCCCAACTCCGGCTACCAATTAAAAATTATAGCGCAATAAATACTGTAAATTTTACGTTTCCAGGAAAATTTGGAGCTTTTGAGCAAAGGATTGTGTAATTTGGGAAAACACATCAGCAACGGGAATAAGTTTGGTGTGCCCGTAGTTGTGGCTATCAACAAGCATGGGTAAGTTCTGCAGTAAATACATAATTTCGCCATTATAAATCACTAGCTGACCCGCGCAACTTCGTCTGCGTCACCCCGTTTTTGCAACATTTTTCATTTCTGCTCCGCACCAAATGGTTGTAGCTTGATGTTATAACTATAGATATAAACCTTTCTCTTCAATCACTCTATCTATTAAAAAAACCGCATTAAAATCCGTTGCGTAGTTTTAAAGATTTAAGCATTCAAAGGGACATCAGAATATAGGGACAGAGATACTATGTAGTGATGTACCTTACCTATACGAAAATAAGTAACCTCACCAAGGGGCCTTTGGGACTGTAAGCAATAATCATCCCACCTGTACGTCGGTACACCTGCTGATGAGGATTTCTTCGAGGGAGGAGGTCAGATGACAGTCGCACACATAAAAGGATAATCAAAAGAAGGAGTAAGCGGAGCCTGGCCAGGACTGCTAGGTAAAAACTTCGGATGATGATGATTAAAGATAGGGGTTTAAGTCAGGTAGTCGTTGTGTCCCTTACGGCTCTTTTTTACTCGTAACTCACAATCATCTTTTTGCTATGCAACAGTTTCTTTACCTTCTTTCATAAACTACTACATTTTATTGAATGAATCGAAATTACTCACATATCATATAAAATATACTTTGGTTCGATGCCAACGAAAAACATAAAATCTAAAATTTCGGCTTGATAAATAGAAACATGAGCTAACAACATTCACACACCTTGAGACTACGACTGAATTTCACCTATAAATATAGACCGGGCTGTATTTGAAAATGTAGCAGTTGTTTTTCATGAACAGAATTTGACGATCTTTCAAATGAGACTTTTTTTTGGTAATCTCATCAAATAAGATAGCGATTTTATTACAGGCGATGATTAAAATTTCGCGTCGTATATTTGTTATTTTAACGACAATTCCAGTAATTTATTTTTACTAAAAGCTTTGAATTAAGTATGTGTTCGACAGGCTAGAAACTTATATCCCAATTTGTTCCTCATTTAGTAAGTAGTAGGGACAAAGGAAATTTGAAATCCCAGAGGCTAATCAAGGATAATCATCTGATATTATATGGAAGTACATAAAATAAACTCACGCAGCTGTATCCCGGAATGGGTAGGCAGAGGTGCTAGCACCCACATTTCGCCAGTTTATGTTTAGGTTCCAATGTATATAGGTGGCGAGCCTATTGCCATTAACCGGGCATCTTATCAACCTGCGATAAATACACACACATAACTTCGAAAAGCGTCGAAAAGTCATGCATTGGTGTGTGCCATGGTAAAACCTGAGATCGAACTCGAGACCTCATCACAGCAGTCCATTACCCATAACACTAGGCTACCGCGGTTCTTTTTTGGTGTGTGGTAGTGTACGGAAGTAGATTTAGCGTTAATGTCTTTTAATTTACATTAGGAACACATTTTTTGCACAGAAATGACACCCCTGCAGAATTGAACTTGGTCAAAGAGTTTGCTGTGAAGAATGGTGCCTTCAGAGCAGTGTTATGTGACCATTGGGCCAAGGGAGGGCTAGGAGCCGTAGACCTAGCCGATGCTGTCATCGAGGCTTGCGACTCCGCCTCTTATTTCGACTTCCTGTACCCTCTGAACTTGTCCATTCAAGATAAGATCAAGAAGATTGCCACGGAAATGTATGGTGCTGGACAGATCGAATACACTGATGATGTGCTTGAAAAGATCAAGAAATTTACTGAAATGGTTAGTACTATAATTATTCTTCTGCCGAATCGATGTCATTTTACAGTTACCATCGTGGTGTAGTAATTTGCTTTACGGTAGCACCGCTACTCACGGAGAGGGCCCGAGCATAGGTTTCACTCTTCGGGAAGACTTATTGCCTCCCCTCTACTACGTACTATAATAATAATCTTCTATCTATGAGTAGCTACCGGTTCCTATAAACCGATGCTGGCCTGCTTTGTAAAGGAAAGCCGTGGTAGAGTTTTGTAAGAGGTAAGATATTTTTCATCGATTTTCCTTTTGAAAATTTTCACCCTTCACTACTGTTATAGGATATGCATTAGTCCTTTGTAAATTAGTTCGCTGACTGATTCATCAACGTAGAGCCAAATCGTTGGACCATCGCGCTTGAAATTTTAGCAGATTATACCTTTTATGGTGTAAACATCTTTACCTGCTAAGAAGGTAAAATAATGTATGAATATAAATTCGTATAGTATATCGGTGACCTCCAGTGTAGCAGTCTAAACAAATAAATGCTCTCTGTTGTGCCAAATTCGTCGTCGAATATTTAAGTGTATTTTTTTTGTTTGTACAAATATGGAATGGAAATACCAGTGGCATAAACAAATGCAGCTGTCAGTTCGAGATCAATTGCCTGTTTAATTTTGTCTGCACGTTGACGTCAGGTTATAAGTGATGTCGTGACCCCGTACTTCCCTAATACCACAGAGCAAATAACTATAGGGTAAAAGCCGGATAGTTGCGCCAGCGGGATACTTGCCACGGTTTCGAATACACTATGTTACGGATGTAAGTGGCATTAGCGTTTTACTATAGTTGTAAGTACACCTCCCGTAGACCTCAGGGCCACGTTAACCGTCACCATAGACGCAAGCGTTTCACTCGTGCAAGCGAAAATCTTCCGCGGTGAATCTTCGACAGGTGTTGAACTTATATTGGTAAGTTATTTCTGTTGAATATTTTTATTACTAATTGTGGTTTCAATCCACCTTTTATTTCTTTGTGTGCATTAGGCTTTACATTGCAAAGTTTATTACATATTATTGTAAAATAATTATTATTTATTTCGCAAATGAAAAGGGCAAGTATCCGTATCAAAAAGGATAGTTGCCCTAGAAACTTGTGCGGATAGTTGCTCTGGGGGCAACTATTCGCAACTATAAATTCCTTCACGAACAAAGGCAAATATTTTCTATTTGTGTCATTTTATTCATTGTGGCTGTAACTTAGCTAGAATACAATAAGTATTTAGGTCGTGTGTTCTATGCCCACCCGTGTCAGTACTTTTTTTTCAGATTGTTCATTATTTTTATTTTTATACCACTTAAAGTGGCAGATATGCACCTTATGAAAAGTGGTTGCCGTGGCCTATGGACGTACGTAACCCCAGAGTGCATTCTACCCGTTAATAAAATAAAATTAATAATTAATTAACTTTTTAGGTGAGCAAAATGCCTCGTAAGTATCAGCGTATAGCAGGCGTGGTGCCGCGTCACATAAGCTGGACAGAGGAAAGTTTAGGTCTTGCATTCCAAGAGTTGGATAAAAAAATACAACTAAATATCGCAAATGTACGGGATACCACGGGATACGGGGTATATTTTTTGGCTATTCTTGTTATATTTTGTATAACGTTGATTAGAACTGCATAAAAGATTACAATAAATACTTAATAAAGACTGGTTGAGTAAATCGATATGAATTTGTTTTTCATCAAAAGTCATCGTGAGGCGTTTATCCCCGCATGAGGCAAGTATCCTCTGAAGTATTATTTCCGTTAGGCAACTATCCGCTAGAGTGGGCAACTATCCTCTCTGTGAGAGGTCAAATAAAACAGGTTTTACTCAAAACCTATAATAACTATGTTCTTTATAATAGGCTTCTATAGTAGCTCAAAGACCTATAATTTGATATACATCTTGCAATATTCTTATTAAGCACATATTTCTTTACTATATAGCTTTGTTGAAAAGTGGCGCAACTATCCGGCTTTTACCCTAGATATGAAATATATTAATACCGACTGAAAGGGGCTATATGGTCATTTTAAACTGTATTTGTCCTCACCAACAGCTTCGAGGCTCTAGTCTACCACACTAGGGCTCCGATTCGTCTAATAATCAAACCACTAAGATTGCAAAAAATGTCACTAAATTTTAGACTTTTAGCAGGGCAGGCAGGGTAGGCAGAGGTGTATTAAACACTCATATTTCGCCAACTATGATTTTCGGTCCCACGTAACAGGGGGCGAGCATATTGCAGCCAATCGGGTACTTTGTAAAAAAAATGGGTATGCCGAAAATAAATTCCTAACCGAAAATGTTGCAGCTAAATAAATTTGGGAATTTTTTTTTGAGCCGTTGCATATCTCTACAATTAAATATCTACGTGGAATATCATGACCAGTCTACGCATCTGTCATACTCGTGTCATCTATACTATACTATTATATAATTGTAAAGCGGTCGTGTCTGTACATTGGAGATATTTAAAAAAAAATACTTGGGATATGTTAAGTGAACGATACTGAACACGAAAATATTTTTTTTTCATTTCCTGTCTGTTTGTCTGTTTGTCTGTTTGTCTGTTTGTCTGTTTGTCTGTTTGTCCGCTATGGACGCAAAAACTACTGAACGGATTTTGATGCGGTTTTTTTTGTTAGAATGGGCTTGGTCAGACTTAAAATCTTACGTTTGTTTCATCGCAATCGGTTCAATAGAACCGGAGTTGTGAGCATTAATGATGTTAAACGAAATATGAGTAAAGATATAGAGGGCGCTGTTTTATTCTTATAGATGATATTTATGTCTTATTACGTCCAGTCAAGTATGTGAATAAAAAAACTTCATTTTTACGTACACATTTGTAAAAAAAAAAACGTAATTAATCATGAAATTAAAATTTGTTATTAAATTATTTAGTACATGGCGCAACAATAGATGGCGTAGATCGATTTAAATTCAAGGTATGGTTTCGTTACATACGGGACTATATAAGACCTGTCAATTTTTTTTTGGACAACTTATAATTTGTGAAATGTCAAATAGATGTCGATACTGTCTTTGACATCATTGTTCAACTGAACTGCCTACATAGTTTACAGAATTTACAAGGAAAACGTTCAGGCGTGAAAAAAAGGCGCACGTAATTATTATCATACCAGTACTCTAAGTAGGTACTCTAAACATGACGTACTTGATTTCGTATAACTTTTTATTATACCACTTAGGTGGAATAAAGCCCATGGCCCACCTGATAGAAAGTGGTTACCGCGGCCTATTCTATGGATGTGATTTGACTTCAATTCGCCTGATGGTAAGTTGAAGGCAAAGTCTCCGGAAAGAGGGTCACCATTACAAACACGTAGAGTACTACAATAGTGGCGCTCACCTTGACGGCCTCATCGGATGCCTTTTTAAGCCCCGCTTAAAGGACCCCGGACTGTAGAAAAAAGGAAACACGTTCGCTGGTAAGGAAATCCAAGACTTAATGGTGCGGCAGAGGGAAGACTCACCGAACCGCTTGGTTCTTGGTTCACCGCACCGTATGTGGGTGACATCTAAGCCCTGCACGTGTTGTTCTGTGTAGGAAAGATGAAGGTAGGTTCAACTAGGCGATCTCATCAGAACATTCACCGTGGTAGAGACGGTAAAACGTTTGAAACACCAGAGGTATCACACACGTGCTGCCGACCATGTGGAAAGGAAAGGAGGATGAAGGTTAAGAGAGTTTCTGTGCTGTCAGTGCAGTGCATTATCATTGTATTTCTTATAATGGCAACTCAAAAATGCCGTCGATTCGATAGAAGAAGATTGTAATACCTTTATACCACAAGAAAATGTTCGGGTGTAATACGAGGGTGATGCGAGCGAGGACTTAGGGCTCCACATAGTTCTTTCGCTCGCTGCATTACTCACGGCTATGGTACTATGCGCCATCTCCTTTTACGAGCAAATAATGCTTGAGAAGGAGATAGCGGGTCGGCTTCGGAGAAGACTCCGGACACGCACAGTCTGCGAATGACCTCCGTCCCCTATGAGGCCGGAGGGACGGGTAGAGCCACCTGTCACTCTAGCAGAAGCAAGCTGCGGTGGTGACGTAAAGTGCGCCATCCCATACCTGGAGGCTAGACGAGGACACCGCAAACTCTACACCAGAAGATCGTCATCTCAAACGACGACAAAACGCCTTTGCGTTCATTACAATGCTAAAACTGCCATATCAAAAGGGACAACACTGGCCAAAACGTACATCGCGAGTAGGTACTGTATGCAACAGAGCAACCGAGTACGCGGTCGTGTTATATTACGCCTAACACATTAGGTACTCACAGTACTTACCCAAGTCTACTTGCAACCTGCACACTTCTTCTGTGAAATCGACGGCAAATCGCACGCTGTCATAACACAGACAACATGTTTATTTTTGGTCGCGGTCACCTACATGCACGCTGGTGAAGCCGAAATTCGCTCCTGCGTGGAATACTGCTCGCATCTCTGGGATGGCTTCGCAAAGTACTTATTAGATGCCCTCGACAGGTAGCAGCGGCGGCGCGCGATCCGCATTATTGGGAGTCCAGTCCGAACCTCTGCAGATGCGTAGAGATGTGTTAGTCCCTGGCAGTATTTTACCGTCTCTACCATGGTTAATGTTCTGATGAGCTCTTCCAATTAATCCCACCCTCTCCTTTCCTACACAGGACAACACGTGCAGGGCTTAGATGTCACCGGCATATGGTGCAGAATACTCCATCAAGAACCAAGCGGTTCAATGAGGCTCTCCTCTGCCGCACCATTAAGTCTTGGAATTCCTTACCAGCGCACGTGTTTCCTTCATCCTACAGTCCCGGGTCTTTTAAGCGGGGCGTAAAAAAGCATCTGATGAGGCCGTCGAGCTGAGCGACACTATTGTAGCAGTTTATGTACGTCTTTGCAATGGTTACCCTCTTTCATGAGACTTTCAAAAGGTGCCATAAATAAAAAAAATTAATAAACATCTATGGCAGTCGTAACTGGTAGTTGGAGCCCTCAAAAGTCCAACCACTTTAATACTTTAACTTGGAACTTCGATATCGCCATCGACATGGTCATTGGACCATTGGTTGTGGAGGTCATATGGCAGTCGCTTCATGGAAAATATCGAAGTTCAGTCGCATCACAGTTAGACTGGAAAACCGACCGCAACAGAGTTGGGAAAAGGTTCAGAGAATGATGACTGTTGATGAAAGGGTAGACTGGACCTTGGGAAAGAACATAAATATGGTATGTTTGGTCGCGATAACCAACATCCACGCGGGCGAAGCCGCGGGCAACAGCTAGTGTCATATATGTACGTATAAGATTTCAATTTAGTTTGGGGTTTTTCAGTTCGGGATTTTGGAGGCAAATGCCGAATGTGAGTGATGTAGAATAGGTAGAAAAATAGATATACGTGCCAAGGTTTGTTTTTCACACTTGAAATATTGTACATACGAAGTCATATCTCCTCGGTTAAGAAGTCTTTTTACTCGCTTTGAGGGGTCCGGTTTGGGATTCCTATTATGAAAACTACTTGATATTTTGCTATTGCTATCGTTGAAATTGTTAAACCGTGGCTGGATGAGTGGTGAGTTTCCCTCCTTCCCCAAATTATTTTCTTGTAATGGATTGCCGCTATGCAACGCCTACTTCTATATCTTATCTTAGATATCCACTACTAGTGTTTTTTGTTGAAATAATTCCGGTTGTATACAATGGTTGGACTCTAAAGGCTCTAAAGCCAAAAATTCGCATGTCCATTCTTTCGTAAGATTTCTTCTATGAAAGCAAGGGCTCCTAGTGCTGTCGTTTGTCTGATTGGGTCTTGACGTTAATTTATGCGTTCTCGTAAGCATTCCAAACAGAGATAACTACGTAAAAAACAAACTATTTGGAATTTTATATTATAAGACCAATATCAACTCACATAGTCACCGGTACTAAGAATTATGATTCTTAAATTCTCAAGCATTTTCCTCACACTCATTATCTCAAGATTGGCTGTCGTCATCAATCACAGCACGAGAGACAATTGTTGACACGATGATACACAAAAAGCATTCATTCATCATGCATTCACACAAAAAGGTATCGAGAGAATGGAGCGTTGTGATTGGCAGTCTTGTGTCTTGTGAGCTTGTGTGCGTGTGTAGCCCGCCAATCGCAATGCTCCGTTCTGTCGATACCTTTACATTACGACTTCGATAGTATTTCGTGCTAACGCTACCGAGCGGCAAAAATGCGTTTACATATTTTCAATAATGAACATGTTTCCTATTATAATAGTTATTTCTTTCAGGTTTTAATAACAATTTTTCCCATATTTCAGGGCTACGATAAATTCCCAATCTGTATGGCGAAGACTTCCAACTCCCTAACCGGCGACCCGGCTATCAAAGGAGCTCCCACAGGTTTTACGATGCGCATCAACGGCATCTTCGTGTCCGTAGGAGCAGGTTTCGTCGTGCCCATGGTCGGAGAGATCTCCCGCATGCCTGGCCTCCCCACGAGACCCAGCATTTATGACATTGACCTTAACACCGAAACTGGGGAAATTGAAGGACTGTTTTAATAAGTTTCTGATAGATATGATGTTATGCGGACCAATTTTGTGTAATCAATGTTAATAAAATATATTTTATTTTGCATGCTGGTTTTTATGTTAGTTATGTGTCGCTGAAATTACCTGTACAACTTTTGCATTAATGTGGCTCATTTCAGCCCATGTGGAATGCTGATTTCGTTCCTCTGTTACAGGTTTTTTGCTTTATAATGATAATCATTCATACATACTATAAGCAAATACGATGAAATACTAAAGGTGCGTCCAGATATGTGACATGAACGAAGTCGATCGATGGTTTCATTTAAGCTCAGCTATCACGCAGCTGAATGCGCGACGGACACACACTTCTGACACGGTCACGGTAAAATGTTACGTCAATGTAGACGTGGCATAAGGGATTTTAAGAAATTACTACAAGCGGACCCCGGCGAAGGCTTCGGATGGGACCGGGACTAACGCTAGGATGATGATGAAGACACCCAGCGAAGTTACCGCCTCCAGAGTCACTAGGGTCAAAGATATCTTGCGGCTTCTTCAGTTAACGAATGGATTCTTGAATTCTCGAATGTTTTTCTTGGATTGCCTGGATTCTGGATTGCCTAGCGGCCTAGTGGGCTTTGGAGGTGTAGTCACCACCACCACCTCAACTCCAGCTCGTGTAGACGACGTCGCGCCATTAAAATTTGCATGAGATAGCATATTGTCGACGATCGCGACGTGTGTCGCTCCGGGGTTCCGTTCAAAGCAGCGGGCGGCCTTACTACTTGAAATTGAATGCGCAATTGTATTTGAATTATTTGAGATCTAATTGATAGACGTTTAGGCACCTATCAATTTTGACGATCTAGCGAACATTTTACGTAACTTGTTTACACCTGTGTGGTTATTGACGCAGTTACATAGTGCGCCGTATTCTCGAATCTTTCCCCTCCTTTTGATTTTACTTATACTTGGAGCGATTTTTCTATACTACTTAGACAAGTGACGAAGACGAATGAAAGTGGTCGACATAGCCTACAGGGTTGGCAAGCTGAAGAGGCAGTGGGGCGGAGCACATAGTAAGAAGAACAGATGGCCGTTGGAGCCGAAAAGTTCTTGAATGGAGACCGCGTACCGGTTGACGAATCGTGGGACGGCCTCCTGCGAGATGGACGGACGACATAGTCAAAGTCGCGGGTACCCATTGGATGCAGACCGCCTCCAACCGGTCGGATTGGAGGTCGATGGGGGAGGCCTATGTTCAGCAGTGGACGTCTTGTGTCTGAAATGATGATGATGATGATGATGACTTAGACAAGTGACCTATGAACGTTTACAACGCCAGGGGTGTCACACGATTGCTGTGTACCCTGTAGAGGAAGTGGGGGGGGGGGGGAGATGCTGGCAGAACAGAAGCTTCATACCACTACAAAACAGTGTCAACCTAAGCTTTAGGTCTTCCCTCAACACAAAACCTCTGCAGTAAGCTCTGGCTACTTTAGGTACTCACCGCCGTGATTACGTTTGGTCTCCCAATCCTAATAGCTAGGTGTTACGGTGCAGGTGGCTTACAGGTGTGGTGGGTTTTGTATTTCGAATCCGATCAGATCTTGGCGTGGACCCTTACTCTAAATAACGGTCATTATTGTGTCACTCCAACTGAATAGTTAGTATATTATAGGGAGAGATCATCGCTTTCTTTAGGAGCAATTAGAATGCTAGGAATCGTGTGTAATAAGTGAACACATTCGTAATGTGTATAGGTAAGTAGTTGGCACTAGTTGGGTACATATCAGTTGTTTATGAAATATACTAGCTGACCCGCGCAACTTCGTCTGCGTCACCCCGTTTTTGCTAAATTTTTCACTTCTGCACCGCACCAGTTAGTTGCAGCATGATGTTATATACATATAAACCTTCCTCTTTAATCACTCTATCTATTTAAAAACCGCATCAATATCCGTTGCGTAGTCTTAAAGATTTAAGCGTACAAAGGGACATAGGGACAGAAAACGCGACTTTGTTTTAAACTATGTAGTGAAGAGTAAGAAATAAAAAATGTTTTGGTCTACCGTGTATGGTAGTATTTAGAACGTTCAGATTATGGTTGGTTAAGCCCAGTCAAGTCGAACAAGGGACCTTGTACAGAGCATTGATAATACTTAGATACCTACACAATTCCGAGTATTGCCAACCGCCGCACCAGTACAAAAAACTCTAAAGGAAGTGCGGGTACCGAATTGTTTCAGTAATAGTTCTTAAAAGACTCTTTGTTCAACTACAGTTCGTAGTTACTGTATTTTTTCTTATGTAGATATGTAACATACGCGAAATCTGAGCCTCGTAATCTGCTATTTCCTCTGTCAAATGTGGCAATTGGCATATGGTAATTTCCATCTCCATGATGGAATTGCTGGTTAAGACTCTGAATCGTTAGCAATAGTTAGAAGATTTCTAATTCCTAAATTAATATTTTTTTAAGGATTTTTTTTTAATTGATTAAGGGTCGATTTTGCAATGCTGGGTTAAACAACCAGATAGGATTAACTAATTCTACAGTTAACAAGATTCTCAATTTTTCACATAGTATACATAACATAACCTCACGCCTGTAGGGGTAGACAGAGGTGTTAGCACCCACATTTCGCCAGTTTATGTTTAGGTCCCAATGCAATAGGTGGCGAGCCTATTGTCATTAACCGGTCACTTATAAACCTACGATAAATACACACATAACTTCGAAAAGCATCGAAAAGTAATTGGTGTGTGCCACGGTAGAACCTGGGATCGAACCCGTGACCTCGTCTCAGCAGTCCATTACCCATACCACTAGGCTACCGCGGTTATATATGTTTGTTTTCAACCACTAGATAAGCTTTAATTGATTGATAAACTCTCTAACTGGCTGATATATTTATCTGGCCGTTCGAACCCCAGTTAGAGACTATCTGTGAAGTCATTTGACGTTTCGGTCAGCATTACTCGCGCCATACTTTCATGCATTTTTTTGATTAATTCGACGATTTAATTATCGAAGAAGACTATACAGTGTTAAATTACATAAATCCAGATAGGAAAGAAAGAGTCTTAAGAAAACGTCTCGATAATATGTTTGAATGGAACGACACAAAAAGATAGGTACAGATAATAAGAAACAGATATTATATGTTCTCGTATCATCTTCTTGTGGAGTAAACATCACTCACACTCCCACACATGATCCTGTCATCAACAAATGTATCATAGCTACGTCAGTGCTAATATGTATTTTGTGTCATAACACAATAAAATTTTATGATACAGGCGTGTAGCTACTTACATAAGTTTTACGACAAAACTAGTATTTAATCGTTTCTGTGATGGGAGATTAATGAATTTTCTGTTGTCTTATTTTTGAATGAATAGTTTTTTTTGAATTCCCCATGATGTTTATTATTGAACCTAATTTTTTTATGAAGATAATCATATGATGCCAAAATAGGATCTCAATAGCTTTGAATGAGCTATCACACTTGTGGAGTGCCTCAAGGGTCTGTTTTGAGACCTGTTCTCATTATTTTGTTTGTTTCATTAATTCACAACGTAGAATTGATGTAGTTATACTCACATAATTATAATGTGGGCGTGAGTGGGGACTGCCTTGGCGTCCAATATTAGCAATTGTCATAGGTTTTTACACTTTATTATTACTAAAACCTACATCATGAACTGCGCAATATTGGTAAATGAGCATTTTTGTCGTTGAGTACTCAGGGTACACCTACCTACTATCTAATTTATAATGCATGGAACTGAATCTAGAAATTTCAGTACCTACCTATTTGAAGTATTCACGTATCCAAACATGATAGGTTAGGCAGGTAATTCAAATGAAAATGTAACTGGTACACGAATTATTGTATTACATGCGGTGAGTGTGATATTATTGTAAATCATAACCGCGGTAACCAAGTGGTATGGGTAATGTACTGCGGAGACGAGGTCTCGGGTTCGATCCCAGGTTGTACCATAGCACACACCAATGACTTTTCGATGCTTTTCGAAGTTATGTGTGTATTTATCGCAGGTTTATTAGTGTCCAGTTAATGGCAATAAGCTCGCGACCTATTACATTGGGATCTAAACATAAACTGGCGAAATGTGGGTGCTAGCACCTCTGCCTACCCCTTCGGGGATATAGGTGTGAGTTTATATGTATTTATGTCATAAAGGAGCCATATGATAGGGAGGCGGTCTGCCCACTGTGAACATGTGCTTACGTGAATCCCGCCAATCGCAATGCTCCGTTCTGACGACACCTTTACATTGCGAATTCGATAGTTTTTCGTGCTAAGAGCACTGTAAATACAACGTAAATTCTGTAAGAATAAATGAGTGTTTGTCCCGTCTAAGAGTACAATATTTAGTCTGTGACGTGTCTACGTTTATTACAACGAAACAAATAAACAATTTTTTAGATACTACTATGGTAATGGTACCTAATGGCATTCTTAAGCCATGAACCTTATTACGTAATCCTGTATTTGTGGTTGACCTTGAAATGTCCAAATATGCTCAAGGTCGACGGAGATAGACAGTGCGTCGTGCTCCGTGTTTTTTCTTCTCGCATATTTTACCCTGACCTTAAGAGGAAACACTAAGGGCGAGAGAATTGAAAAATAGGTATTTGTAAAATCTATTGCTGTCGCGCAGTGCCCGAACAACCGAGCTATCAATGTGTGAGTGGGACTGTCAATGTGTGCGTGGTACGCCGCACCCACGTCCCGCGCCCTCCTGTGCCTGTGCGCACTGCGCTCGCCACCAAGTCTTTCTTTCACTGTCCGGACGAATGCTCTAATCACTGAGCCAAGGAATCGTTACAAGAAGCGTCGAATTTATCCAATACCTACCTCTTACGCGCTGTATAGCCAGCCTTTATTTCATCAATGTGAAGACATTACCACCCTCACACGCAATGCAATGTCTTCCCAGATCTTTGATAATCGGCCCTTTCGGTGCTATATCGGTATCGAAAGGAGGCGCGGGAGCGGGGACATGAACCCGAGCCTAGTGAGCTCTGGGCTGTGAAGTCCCAGCTCCACGGGACATGGTAGCCGAGTGGGAACGACGACTTGGGCAATCACGCGCAGGGCACGCTGTAGTAGCGGCGGTAAGACCCATCATGGGGGACTGGCTAGAGAGGCCACACGGTAGCCTCTCGTACCGGCTGACGCAGGTGATCACCGGGCACGGGTGCTTCGGGGATTACCTGCGTCGGATCCAGAAGGAGCCAACGTCCGAGTGCCATCACTGTGATGCGAGCGAGGACTCGGGGCTGCACACGCTGACCGAGTGCCCGGCGTGCCCGGAATGCTCGAAAAGGAGGAGGCGGAGCGGGTCCGGAGAAGACTCCGGGCCCGCACTGCCCGCGATGAGCGGAGGCGACTCGGACGTCGGAGGTCGCAAAATGACCTCCGTCCCCCATGAGCGCGGGCCTGGGGGTGACGGGTGGAGCCATGGTGGCGTGAAGCCTTGCCTTTGTCTCCTGCGCTACCAGCACAGAGGCTCCCTTAAACTTCACCCCTCCCCCACTCCTTCACAAAAATGGTCAAATCAATAAAGAGAAACGTTCCTCCAGCGGTTAACTCCACTATGCAAGTGGACTTTTGCAACGTCAGGGGTCTACACTCTAACCTACACGAGGTCCACCACCATCTAGAAGCCGCGAAACCGACGTTGCTCTTTCTGACGGAGACTCA
This sequence comes from Pelosia muscerda, assembly GCA_963691645.1. NCBI lineage: Eukaryota > Metazoa > Arthropoda > Insecta > Lepidoptera > Erebidae > Pelosia > Pelosia muscerda. The sequence goes on along the minus strand of OY829116.1, from coordinate 8,846,510 downwards.
AATATCATGCCCTACCGATACGGGATATCTAATGTACCCTGGCTACAAACTCGAGCACAATTTCTTGAGTAAAGCCGGGCCGTGCAAACATCCCTCGCTCTGAGGTGGAGGAAAGTCGCGAACAACTTGTGTCTGAAATCGAGACTACTCTCACCAGAGTATCCGACTGGGGACGACTAAACCTGGTCCAATTCAACCCCACTAAGACACAAGTATGTGCATTCACCGCTAAGAAAACCCCATTTATTGTGGCGCCTTAATTCCTGAACACACCGCTCACCATCTCCTCGAGTATAGGGATCCTTGGTGTCGATATCTCCAGCGATGTCCAGTTCCGCAGTCACTTGGAGGACAAGGTTAGGCTGGCATCAAAGAAACTAGGAGTGCTTCACTGCGGAGCAAAGACTCCTTCTTTATAAGGTACAGATTCGGCCCCACATGGAGTACTGCTGTCACCTCTTTGCCGAGGCGCCTGCATGCCAGCTTGACCCATTTGACTCGGTACAACGGCGGGCGCTGAGAATCGTCGACAATCCCATACTCTCAGGTGGTGTGGAACCTTTGAACATCAGAAGGGACTTCGCCTCACTGTGTGTGTTCTGCCGCCTGTATAATGGCCTGTGTTCAGAAGAATTGTTTGACATGATGCCCACACCTACTTTTTATCATCGCACCGCTCGCCATAGAGAGGGAGTTCATCCTCACACACTACAACCGGAAACGGTGCGCACTGTGCGGTATGAAAGGAGTTTCATCCCGCGCACGCTCAAGCTGTGGAATGAGCTCCCTGCCGTGGTTTTCCCAAGCGACTACAATATGGGGTTCTTCAAGAAGGGCATTAGACGCTTTCTTCAGGGTAGGCAGCAAGTGTGTGACGCCTCTGGTGTTGCAAACGTCCATAGGCCACGGTGACCGCTTCCCATCAGGTGGGCCGTGTGCTTGTCTGCCACCTAAGTGGTATAAAAAAAAAAGCTTCCAAGAAAAATCGAGAATCATTTGAAGAAAATGCAAGCACATCTTCAGAGTCTGATTTTGATCTGTTTTTTATTTATTTATTTATTTATTTATTTATACACTATCTAACAATTTGTGATGCTGATGATAACTCAATAGTGGTGCAACTACGTGCATCTAGCAGACTTTTGATTTAACTACAGTTATTATTAGTGTAATTTTAATATATTGATAAAAAATTATCAAGAAAAAGTTCATCAGTTACTTATTACCTTTCAACAATAGAACAGCACAATAATCTGATAAATGCACTTCACGCAAAATATCGATATCGATGAACAACACTAAGATATCGATAAAATTATCGACTAAGCTTCACATCACAAGAGTGTTTGTATATGTATTAGTCCGCGCGTCCCCAACCTCAACCCTTCCTCCGCAGAGTGCGATAGAGACAACTGCAGCTTGGACCGAAAATACCTATTAAAAGTGCGTGAAATCAACGTTTCGTATTCCCCTGATTTCTTCTCCAAAACTTAACCGATTCAGTTACTTCTATCATTAAAAATTAAAGAAAGGCTTTGGGCGTGTTCCTATGTTTTCCTTTTTTTATAAAATCTATTTGAATTTGTTTACTGAATGTTTGAACACAGCGGAAAATCTGGCCAATTTTTTAGGTATTTGAAGGTTCATAACTCTTTTAATAAATCATTTATGAAAAAAATGAAAACATAGGAACATGATAATAGTGGCCATAGATTTTTAGAAAAAAAAATATTGCTCTACTAGTATTATCCAGGGAGAAAACAGGGGACTACGTTTGTATGGGAAATTAGCCCTAGTGTTTCCTCTTAAACTGTGAGCGAAATTTCAGATGTTTACCCTTATCAGCAGCATGTAGTAATTCTTGAATTCGGAGAGGAAAAGAGGGGGGGGGGGGGCCTTGTCAGGCATTTGTTACCTACGTAGCCTGGTGACTTTCTTGCATTTTATCTGTGAAGTCACGGATATGAAGGCTGCTTCTAATGCGAGAATTATTCCTTACGCGATCTCCCTGTGTGATCCCGCAAATCCACCAGACTTTTACAATGAATTAGGTTATGTAAGCGCCATTTTAAAAAGAAGTCAGGTAGGTACAAACTTTCAAATCAAAATTAGCTATTTTCTATATGTATCCATATATAAAAATTACATAACATACATAACATAAACTCACGCCTTTATCCACGAAGGGATAGGCAGAGGTGCCGGCACCCACATTTCGCCAGTTTATGTTTAGGTCTCATTGTAATAGGTGGCGAGCCTATTACCATTAACCGGGCACTTATATAAACCTCCGCTAAATACACACATAACTTCGAGAGGCATCGGAGTCATTGGTGTGTGCCATGGTAAACCTGGGATCGAATCCGAGACCTCGTCTCAGCAGTCCATTACCCATACCACTTGGCTACCGCGGCTTTTTTTATATATAAAAATATATATAAAATTTTCCACAAATGTCAAATGTAGAAATCAAGAAACTTCGTGAAATAACCCAAAAATGTTAATTCCAACTTTGGACGCATATACAGGGTGTAAGGGAAACACTCCCAAAGCCGAAGGCCCCTGGTAGTAGATACCTATGCCTGATACACAACATATAGGCAATTAAAAAGATTACGGCATTTTTACGGTACGTACGTAGGTACGGTATATGTTGTGTACCAGGAGTAGGTACTGTCAGGGGCCTTCGACTTCGGGAGTATTAACCTTACCACATGAGTAGAGAAGCGAACCTATCTACTCATGTGACCTCACACCCTGTATTTTAGGTAGGTATAGGCCTTTACCTATATGTACTCATACAATCACATAATCTGTACGAATCTATAGTTAAATGTAGCTAAATGTAGGCGCAAACACAATGGGCATGATATCACCGACCGGTTTTCCTGCTGATTGATTTTTTTTAACAATCTCAATGTTTAACACTATTTGTGACAACTGGCCCGTAAACGGCCAACGAGTGGATCGTTTAGTAGGGTCAATTCAGAAGGATATAGGTACCTAAATAATTACTACATAGTACAAAACAAAGTCGCGTTTTCTGTCCCTATGTCCCTTTCTATGCTTAAATCTTTAAAACTACGCAAAGGATTTGGATGCGGTTTTTTAAATAGATAGAATGGTTAAAGAGGAAGGTTTATATGTATATAACATTATGCTACGACGATGAAAAATGTTGCAAAAACGGGGTGACGCAGACGAAGTTGCGCCGGTTAGCTAGTATAAAAATAAAACCATAACAAAATGGAAATCATATTTTTTGCAAACAAAAATATAAATGAAAAACATGACATAAACATAACGTTAACGATGAAATAATCCGTCTGTTGTGACAGTTGTGGCGACCACTCCGAATGCTTGCCAATTTCAATCTATAGCTTTGCTCGTATAACTAACTAGAACTGAACAAAAACCGTGTTCAATAATTTTTTACCCAACGTAATATCATAATTATGTATGATAAGATCATATTATACAGTCATACATCAACAAATGGGTTATGTGATTGCAGGTACTTATTTTATATAAAAACCCGTGGTTCACTCATTAGGGTGAACCAAGGGTACAGAAAGTTAACCGTGGAACACCTAGGTGAACCACTTTGGTGTTCTATGGGTCAGAAAGGACTAGATTTTGGAAAAATACTACATTTATTTCCAGGAAAAAAATGTAAACTATAGCGTGGTTCCGGGTGAATTTCATTAATGAATCACCAATTAATAAACGCATTTCGAAGTAAATTACACTCCTCATCTGAACGCAATTTTACTTTCACAGGTAAAACTACCCCTAATTTATATATGTCAATGATCTTCAAATTTACTGCTTTTCGCGATCGAGGACTAAAAAAGTAACTAATAACAAAGTGAACATTTTAATGCTTTTTATATCTTTCTAGGAACCGTGCTTTCTAGTCTACAAAATTTAAACCAGTTGTACGCAATTCCAAAAACGGTGTGGCCATTTGAATCTCTGGTTATGACAATAGCTAATGAGCTGCAGATTCACCGTATGGCAACTCTCTTTGTCTGAAACTCGACGATCAGGGTCCCAAATCTACTAATCACCATTCATTGTCAAACTACTGAGATTACAAAAAAAATGCCAATGAACTTTGAATTATTCTATGATGTTGAACTCTAAAATTAATTTACATCGTGTAGAGTAAAGACCATATAACGAACAATATTTCATTTAATTTTGAACTTTAAGCAAACCGAAATTTCAATGGTAGTTTTTGTATTCTCGGTGGTTTGAAAAACGGTTAACAATTATTAGCATTGGCGTCCAATTCGTTAGATTTGATGCGGTGTCGTATCGCCCCCAATTCTATAGCTCTAGGAACACACATTACTCAGCAGGAAGTCCGGTGGTTACTAAAATCGTTTGAAGTATTGTATGAGCCAGAGGGAATACCTAGTGATAAGTAATATCATCTCGCCCGGTTGTAAAATTTTACATTATCGCTTAATATCGAAGATAATAGATCTTTGAATAAAAAAACACATTTCTGACTGATATTCTGCTCCTTTCTTGTTACTGCTAATCCTGTCCGCATTATCTGCGGCCCGTATCTAGGAATCTGCTCCCTTACGTAAACATTTTTAATTCTATTTTTTTTTATATCGTAATTTTAATGATATATTATAATTTTAAAAATTACAATACGTGTAGTCGCTATAGTATCCAAACGAAACAATACACTGACCATTGACTGACTAGGAAATTTAGACAGTTGAATAGCGCGCGGTAATTCCCTTAATCGGTTCTAAAGAGAGTGTCTAAACGTGCGTGTTATTTGCGGGGATCCCCGCAAATGCGTTTCGTTTTCAAGCATAGACAATGTGAGGGTTGCCTATCGTGTAAAAAAATAAATAACTACCGATGACGTAATCATCATCTAGACTCCCCTACCCCCCATGTCATCCAAAATAAGCAATACAGAGAATGGTGCTTACGTAATACTTGAACGGGCCCACAAGCGTGGAATAACACATAGGTTATTTTTATCCTAGAAAAAAGTTTTCATAGGTTGGTGGAAAGGGATCAAAATTCGGAAGGGGAAGTTAGTTATAGGTAGTACCTAAGTATAAGTTTTACCAAATTTTCACTCTCACTGTGTTTGTGCGTTCCTGGTGGCAATGTAACACTATAGCACCTAGCTATGTTATGGCATGGTGACCGGTTGTCCTTGAAATAAGATGGCCATTTTAGCGCGCGGTATTCAAGGGCAGTTGAGATAATGTGTAGTAGATAGCTGTGTACTTGTACCGTCTTTTGGCGAATATAAGTGGGCTCACCGTATTTAATTTAAATTGTATAAGCATAGAGTAGTTGTGTCACAATAGTTTATTTGTATTTTTGAAGTAGGTACATGCAGTAAAGTCTTGTCTGCAATAATATTTAATTTAGTACATATCAATACGAACTAGGGATCAATCGCACGGCTCGGCCCGTGTCCGGGAGGACGTGTTCCGTCAGGAGTGTCATGCACAATGAAAGCTTTATTGTTAACTGTTAAGTGCATAACCGTCATGAATATCCATATCCATATGAAAACCCGATATCGATATATGATAAAGGCGTTACTTACAATGTTAATGAAGTGAATTCATTCCTTATAAATTTCTCAGTACCTAAGAGGGTGTCCATAAATTACGTGAGGTGTTATTTAATTTTCTGACTCGGTGCCCTACCCCCTTGAATATCTCAATTATTTTGGCCTCTTAGTATCATCACATTTTCTCGATAGCACAACTGGTAATTTATCAGTAGGATCTACAATAAGGCCACGAATTTCGCGAAATATTGTCGTCACAATCACAGCTAACTGACTTAAGACTGTTAAAAAAGTATAAAAATGAGTAATAAAAAAAACAAGTAGTTACCTGAATACTGAATATTGTGATAACCGTTTTCTATAGGTATTAGTCATAACGAGACGTTTAGCAATGCTTTACTTGCGGTTTTATTGTATCAACTCAGAACTAATTTAGGATTACACGAGTAGTGTAAAGGTAGTGTGCCGGCAAACTCAACGCGTTTCAGACGCTTACGTTCTTTGCACGTTTATTTACAGCTGCAGCGAATGAATTTGAAATTATTAAGTGTGAAGTGAACAGTTTTTATTTGAATTTCAGTTTATATACTGAAGTCGAACTAATAATAAAAGTGGATATAAAATTAAAGCAATACGCAAAAAGAACTTTAGATGATATTTAACGATGAATTTAATACAGCCGGTTTATTCGTTTTGTTTACTAATATGTGTTTGTTACGTTTGGGCGGATAACCAAACAATCAAACCTTGTTGTGCGCCAGGTCAACCCGTAAAATTCAGCACTGGCATATGCGTAGATCCTATAGAAAATTCAACCGGTCCGCTAACTCTAATTTGCACTACTTCATACATTCGGTTCGCAAACTACAACTTCACCGAGGACCAGAAATTGCTACTAACGTTTGGAAATGATCATATAGAGACAATTGATACGTGAGTATTATTATAATATTAGTATACAATAAGGTACTAAGTCCTAAATAGTTCAACAACTGGACCCGAAATCCACTAATTTTGTCAGATTAAAACCACTGTCATGCCACAAACACTGCAAAATAAAACAATTTAATTAGCAGGATCGGGGCCCTGGTCTAACTGCAATAGGCATTTTAAAAGCCATAACCAAATCGGGTGTGGAGGTCAGATGTCATATATGGCAGTTGCTTTACGGAAAATTTCGTAGTTTAGCCAAACACGAAGTTAGTCAGGAAAAGCAGACCTAGCACTCCGAAATGAAAGCTTCGGATATGCCTGGTATTGAAGCAAGGATTTAAGAAGAATAACTTAGTAGACAGGTAAAATTAAGAGAACTATTATATATTATATATTTAAAGTATTTTATGAACAAAATTGTGATAGTTCCCATGAGACACGTCTTTGAAGTGTAACCTTTTTTTACATCAAAAGTCCGCATGAATTTTTCTACTGAGAATTAGATTAGTTCAAAACGTTTGCGGTTTCATCACTGTTCTTCGAATAATACGAGCCATTTTTGTCATAAGGCGCTGTCCATTGTTACGGCATTGTGACAGTGTCCGACTAGGCTTGCATTGACCTAAGGACGACATATTTCAAAGGGCACTCGCTTGCATTTGTGGAATATTTATTTAAATAATAATAAACTGTCAGTAGCTTAGTAGTAGCTGAGTGGTTCCGGATGTCAGGGTTCGAATTCGCCATACGCATATGCTGTCGGTGCATTACATACCTATTAGGTACCTGCTACTACCTATGTACTATCGAGTCAAGATGACGACTAGACAGAGATGGAGAAATCAAAGACTCCCACCGAGATATATCTACCTAAGGAAGTCCTATACTCAAGAACAGTGCAAGTAAATCTGGTGCTGCTTATGTGTCATCCATCACGCACGGCAATCTTTTAGTAAAATTGCGGTCAAAGACTTCTATGTTTACCTACTTCCAATTCTTTGACCGCGGTGGATGGCCGTTGAGAGCCATTAGACATGCGTATTACGATTAGATTTTTATGAAGATCGATTCAGGCCTTTTGTTTTGAAGACCACATTATTCAGTTCAGGCATTATACTTAGAGACTACCGGCGGTATTATAAAGTTAGGTACTTATTTTACTCATGTGGATTTACAATGGTAGAAGCCGTAGCCCACCCTGTATAAAAAAGTTGAACTCTCATGCCTACAACCCACCCTATGAGTCGTGATTCGAGAGTAAGAAGATGACAAGCGACATGCCCAGAACTCAGTCTATGGGTCTATGGGTGCAAAATTAAATAGGGACGATAATAGGGTTGACAGAGATACTTATGAAATAAATAAAACTAAATAATACAAATTTAAAACGCCCAGCACCCGGCGGGCCCGCAGTCGGCCACCGCCCGTGTGGGGCATTTTGCTAAACATGTCCACAACCCAGCAACCGAGTCAGTGTATGGCGTAGTCCTGACTCTCAATAGGAAGGCACGGGGTGGAGCAGAAGAAATGCAAAATAATAGCGAGCTTCCAGGTTTCCCCACTTAAAAAATTAAGTATTGGTGGGTAACCCTTCACCTTTTAAGAGCCCAGAATAGGTGGCACACGCGTTATTCACAAACATTTCTCTAGGGACGAGGAAAGCTTACTATCCTCCCAAAAGGTAGGGTCACCTATAGACGTGGTAAAGTAAATTTTTCGGTCCACGATCAAACTATCTCTCTCTTCAATAGGTCCAAGGTTTTCATTGGTTCAGCTCCAACATCACCATTTCGTAATACACTGTGAGGCAGTACTCAAAAGATTACACGTGAAAAAAGGAGGATGGAACTTGATCAATTATTTTTAATTTGCAGATTTTGTATGGGTAATTTACTCTTAAAAAGTGGCAAAACAGCTTTGCATGCTCTAGTATGTGCTGATGAAGATACTGATATTCTCGACGACCGAGTACTGGGATATTGTATGATAGTTTCTCTGCTATTCCTGGTTCCAACTGCGCTTGTGTATTCTGGGTTAAAAGAACTCAGGTAAGACATTACTTTTGTTCAAGTACCTACTTAGTTCCAAAATTGAATTTACGTAAAGTATTCATGCATATGAAAATTTTATACCCTCCCATCTATTGGCGGGAACAGTTATACGTAAATATATGTCGGATTCGATACGACTAAATCCGCACGCTGCTCGGGTCTTAAACGCCGAAGTTGCAGCAAGGCAATTCTCTCGAACCTCGTCGATAGTCATTGTGAAGTTTAACTATGTATAATACAGTAGGTAGTTAACAAGATTTTTGAACGTAAATACAAAAAAAGATATTTCAAAGAATACTTTCGAAGAAATTTCGTAGGTCGAACCTATATTCAACGTTGTCTATTTATTTTAACAACTAGGTATGTCCCTATTCATGTTATGTTGAGTGACAGTTTGACATGTTTATCTAATGTTTAGTTCATAAACATTGCCAATTTTTCTTGAAAATCCCAAGCAAAGCACAAATACCAAGAATGATAAGTTAAAGAAAATGCTTAATTTTTGGCATGAGATTGTTTGAGCGCACGCATTGAACAATTTAATAATAAATTATAGTAATTTTCACTTTACCTTTTTTTTGCAGAGATGTTCAAGGCAAGAGTATAATAAACTTCTGCATAAGTTTAGCTATTGGACAGGGAATACTAGCTATCATGAAGATTATGGAATACTCCAATATGTCCCTATGTGCTGCACGAGGTAAAAAAATATCATAAATTTTAGAAGGCATTTAGAATTTTTTTTTTTTTTTTTATACTACGTAGGTGGCAGACAAGCACACGGCCCACCTGATGGAAAGCGGCCACCGTGGCCTATGAACGTGTGCAACACTAAGGGTGTCACACACGCGCTGCCCACCCTGAAGGGAAAGGGGGAGAGCTGGGAAGGGGTGGGGAGGCTAGGAAGGGGAGGGGAAGGAGGGGTATAGTGAGCTCTGGCTACCCTACTTACCGGCGGGAACACAACACGATGGTTATTATGACCGCGGTCTTCTGTAGGGCGGAGGTACTTCCCCAGTTGGACAGCTCATTTCGGACGGGAGATACCGTCGTGTCCTACCTTCATAGAATAATAAATATTTATCCACGGAATATACAAACAGGGTACCAACAGCTTTAAAGCCCAAGCCAACCTCACCTGGTCCTACCTATATACCGATGTACAAGTTTGTACACAAAATCACGGATGGGACTCTGGTCTCGTCATTGGACAAAGTTATATGGACGGCTGCCGTTCGTGGAAAAGTCACATGACTCAAATAAAAAGATAAACCCGACTTCGACCTCGAAGCCCCAGGTGCAAACATGAACAACCCTAAGATGACGATGACACACAAATATTAATTCTAGGAAAATTAGTCCTAACCCTGTTAACGAACATTTTGAGAAACATGAAAGTTTACGCATTTCAATCGCCGTAATTGCCGACTTTCAATAATTGCCACCAGACAGGTAAATCTTTTCCATTCGGTAGGGCAATAAAGTAGTTAGTTCACCTAATTAGATAAACATCTGAGAGTGCATTTCAATCAAGGAGCAAATAATAATAAAGGTTGCCTAGAAGAGATTGAAGTTGGCTATAACGCCGCCCATTGTAAATGTAATTTTGCTATTTGTTCATATGCATATTGTACATTTTTATCTTCTTGAGTACAATAAAGAGTTACTTATCTATCTATTTTATATATTCCTCCATGTTTTCAATCATCTTTGTCTAGAAGTAAAGACCTCATAATCAACCGTGGAAATAACAACACAGTTTGAAATCCACGTTGGATGTGTAGTATTCTTAACTTCGAACGCGTGTTCGTTTACTAGAGGATATCCTAACTCTGTTTATTTTATCGGCTCCGTAAGCCAATATGCACGTATAGTACCTACCATATTTACCCGAGCTTTGTCAGACTGTGAATAACTCAGGTAATGAAGAGACAAAACACTACTTAAAGTTATAGAGAGTGAAAGCAGTGACTCATTATACATAACCCGTTAGTTTGACCTACTTCGAGAGATCGACTACCGCTAAAAAGGGCAATGAGCCTGGGCTGTACGTAAAGCTGCTTCATCATATGCGTTGGCGCATAAGCATGTCTTGCTCACTCAGTGCAATGAATCATGCGATTTGTATTGAGACGAGATGAATGAAAAAGTTAACCCGTGTGTTGCTTTTTAATTAATAATGAGAAATGAAGAAAGCAGGAAGGAAAATAGTAACCAGGTTTTGTTTGAAGAAATTGGTGGAATCCCAATTTTCCGTACTAACATTTTTGCATTTTATTAGGAATGACAAATCCAATTTTCTTTTGTGTATAAATGAGACAACATTAAGCAAACAACAACTATATTACACTTATGAAAGTAACAGCTGTATAAATGTAGGTAATACATTTATCATCATCGAATCGATCGAATTTAATTTATCAAGCGGCAAATAAAAACAAAATTTAATCATTCCCTGAACCTTTTTCCCAACTCAGTTGGGGTCGGCTTTCCAGTCTAACAGTGATGCGGCTGAACTTCGATATTTTCCGTGAAGCGACTGCCATCTGACCTCCACAACCAATGGTCTAATGACCAATAGCGATATCGAAGTTCCAAGTTAGGCTGGTTGGACTTTTGAGGGCTCCAACTACCCGTAACGACTGCCATAGATGTTTGTATGGCAATCGGGACCGACGGCTTAACGTGCTCTCCGAGGCACTTATAAACCTGCGATAAATACACACATAACTTCGAAAAGCATCGAAAAGTCATTGGTGTGTGCCATGGTAAACCTGGGATCGAACTCGAGACCTCGTCTCAGCAGTTCATTACCCATACCACTAGGCTACCGCGGCTATAAAAAAAACAAAAATTAATACAGAGTTGTAAAATCTTGAAATAAACTTTCAAAGAAAATATATATAATGGAAATAGGTATTAAATTACAGGAATAACGAAATCATGTATCACAATTTTCACCTTAAGTATTATATTCGCGGGTAGTAATCTCCGAAACAAATTAAGAAAAAATCAGTTAGTGCAGTCTGACTCGGCCATGAAGGGTACCGTAGCAGCAACTAGATAACATAATGAAAGGAGGGGTTTATATTGAACCCGATTTATCTCAGATGTTTTCCTATATTGTTAGCGTCACTGAATAGAATTACGATTGATTGTTAATCTATATCTATACTAATATTATAAAGAGGAAAGATTTGTGTGTTTGTAACGAATAGGCTGCGAAACTACTGGACCGATTGCAATCATTCCTACACCTCTAAAAAGCTAGAATATCTAGGAGTAACATAGGCTATGTATCATCACGCTACCATCCTAGGGAGCTGAGTAATGATCATAAATCTCAATCGATTCGCTAAATTTCAATTCATTGGCGCTAATATCGACAGAAAGGAAAAGTAGTATAGATAGGCAAGTAGAGAATCGAGTAGAGTCGTACAACGCGATAATCGACATCCACGCGCGCGGAGCCGCGGTCAACAGCTAGTAAGAAATAATAATAGCTTTTTAGTAGCTGCGACACGTAGATAATAATTTAATATTTTTTAAATAATGCTAATTATTTCTATTGATTTAGAATGAAGATACATACTGGAATGCCCAAAACACGCCTTGAACCCAGATTCAAGTCTCAACTTGAGTATTGACTTGTTCCAATCGAAATCGATAAAAAATAATACGTCATAATTAATTTCTGATTGAAAAGTAGTAATTTAATAGTAATAATGTGTGCTATTTTTAGGATTTCTAGGCTATTTCTTCATTATAGCTGCCTTCTTCTGGACAAACGCGATTTCAATACAGATACTGTTAAATATGAGGTACGTACGTGCACTTTATTTGATATCCCCGAAGAGGTAGGCAGAAGTACTAGCACCCACATTTCGCCAGTTTACGTTTAGGTCCCAATATAAAGGTGGTGAGCCTATTGCCATTAACCGGGCACTTATAAACCTGCCATAAAAACACACATAACACACACACAAGCGTCAAAAAGTGATTGGTGTGTGCTATGGTAAAATCTGGGATTGAGAGTCGGTTTGAGTCCGACATAACCTCCCCAACCTGCTCCGGTGCAGGCAACCATGCCCGCGTTGTAAACTGCTGGGTGACTTAGTTTAACAACTAAAAGTCCGTAATGTCAATTATTTAAAGCTTATTTCCGTACAACATACAGGATGTTAAGGTCAATGACCTTCGTTTTGAGGCCTTGTGTAGGGCTGCTGTGAAACTACACGATGTAATTGGCCAAATTCCACATAGTTACTACCAAACCTAAGAGAATTCATTTGGTTACGCCTATTTAGCAGTTATTTCTGGCATTTGAACTTATTTCTTTTATTGAAAACTAGCTGTTGCCCGCGGCTCCACCCGCGTGAACTTTAGATCCCGTTCCCGCTGTCGAGCATTTTCATATTTATTCACCTTTTAACCTTTTCTAGACTTCCACAAATAATTTAAGACCAAAATTAGCCAAATCGGTCCAGACGTTTTCGAGTTTTTGCGAGACTAACGAACAGCTTTTTATCTAATATATAAAATTCTCGTGTCACAGTTTTCGTTCCCGTACCTACTCCTCCGAAACGGCTTGACCGATTCTCATGAAATTTTGTGAGCATATTGAGTAGGTCTGAGAATCGGCCAACATCTATTTTTCAAGAATGGAACAGCGGGAACGGGATCAGAAGTCCATGCGGGCGGAGCCGCGGGCAACAGCTAGTTTTTAAATATATAGATGATTATTATACTTACGTTAGTGATTATCCATTGTAGGCGGCCGTCGACTCTGGACTACACTTGGCATGAATTTAAGTGGTATTTCATGTACGCTTGGGGAGTTCCCGTTGTTATCACTACGGGCATGGCCATTGCCAATTACCACCCTGGAAACCATAATAAGCCTGGTATTGGACTGAATCATTGCTGGTTTTTCAGTAAGTTCTTAATATAAATAAATAAATATTCTAGGACTATCTACACAACGCCACCTCTAGACCCATGGTAAGCATAGTTTAACTAGCTTGTGTTATGGGTTCTAGAATGCGGATAAACATACTTAGATACTTTTTGTTTGTAAATACATACATATTATACATAGAAACACCCAGACCAATGCAAATATTCATATTCATGTGAATCGAACCCACGCCTCCTACGTAGCAGTCGCGTTCACTACCGCCACGCCACGGAGGTTACAAAATATACTATTCGATTACGTTTATCTTTACTAAGTGGTAGTATATGCCTACCATTATCTAAAGAGTCATGTTAAAATCGGCCCAGATTTTTCAGACATCAGTAAAGTCTAACAGACTGAAAACTTTTTTTTGTTTTTCATCACATACTTAGGTACCTATGTTTGATTGCATTCGGAGCATTTATAATCATATTTCTATTCCTCAGGTCACCGAGAGCAGTGGTACTACATGTACAGTGTGATGTGTGTATTGCTGGCTATTAACATCGCCATATTCATCTACGTATCGCTAATGATATGCCGTCTGAGCTTCTCTTCGAGTCATTTAAAAACTCTTAAATACAGGTGAGCATATACAGGGTATAAAAAACACTCCCGATACCGAAGGCCGCTTGTAGTATTCCTGGTACACAACATATTGGCATGAAAAAAAAATTACGGCAACACAAATTTTTTTTTTAATTTTTCTTATACTGTTTAACTTGCGTTATTCACTCTCCATCGTGTTAAGCATAAGTTCAAGCCTAGCCAGTGTCTCTTCAAGACATAGAGATATTAGGTATGTGTATATACTTACTGTCATTCGTGTGAATGAGAAAGAATAGGTACTCAGAACCTGACCATAGGCGATTATTGGAAAACGCAGACGAATATCACAGCGAAAGAAGGAAATCTCGAAATTAAGCCCTGCACTCTTTAGGTCAAAGCCTCCCAACAATGGGAAAGGTACCTATATGGGTAAGCACTAACAGAATTATATAGTTAGCGGGTCTAAATTCTGGACGCATATTCTCACGTTGAACTGACAATATAATGTACCGCGATGAAAGTTGCTTTTCTGTACCAACCCAAAAACTTGGGTAGGTACCACATTTAATTACCCACAGGAATAGTACCTACTTATTTAAGACATTGGTGATTGAAATAATAGACGATACCTACCGCTAGAAAAAATTACACATTCATTAATAAAAAAATACTAAAACCATTCATATATTTATCTACAAAAAACCCATATCAATGAGTTCAATGACTAAAAGTCAATAATGAGTGAGAGTCATAGAAAACAAAAAATAAGTAGAAGTGTGATGTAGTCATTGCTGTGCGTATTTACGCAACGAAGGATACATTCGACATATTGAACCTTATTAATAAGAATACGTCTGTACTATACCGTAAATATTTAAGCTCGTTCGATTCAAAGTATGGAACGCCATAAATACTTTTTTATCTTTATCAAAGTATTCACTATTTTGAATGGTTAACAAAAGTGGTGGCACCACCATCTTAAAAAGGGTAGTGTGTTTTCGTTTTGTAGTACCTACGAGTTAAGCTATATTTATGTCATCAAAGGTAGTATATAAATAGGTACGACCAATTAAAGCAATTATTTGCAAGTAATGCACGGTATTATTAACGGTTATATGTGTGAGTTTGGAGACATCGGTTCCGCTACTAAAACTGTCGTTACGCATTTCTACTGTTTTTTTCTGTTCTGTGGTTAGAATTTACAATACTACAAAGTCATTAATTAAAAATTCTACAACATGTGATTTCATATTACGCAACAAAACAAATAAACAGGAAAAATATTCATTTGGATGCTAAATTATTATCATACCAGTCTATATTTATGTCTTTGTTATGTATGCAACCAATATAGGTACAGTTCCAAGTATCCAAAAATGGTATTGTATTGTACACCAACAGGTTTACAAATGATCTTTACATATTATATTAGATACACAAATATCAATCACTATCACTATCACTATCACTACATAGTATAAAATAAAGTCGCGTTTCTGTCCCTATTTTTCTTGTCCCTTTGTATGCTTAAATCTTTAGAACTACGCAACGGATTTTGATGCGGTTTGTTTCAATAGATAGAATGGTTAAAAAGGAAGGTTTATATGTATATAACATCATGCTACAACCAACTGGTGGGGAGCAGAAGTGAAAAATGTTGCAAAAAAAGGGTGACGCAAACGAAGTTGCGCGGGTCAGCTAGTATATCAATAAATTATAATTCAAATACCTACATACTTAACGTCTTTGTAAATCTCAGAAGATACTTAATGTTAATTTACTTCATGATTGATTGTTCATGGAAGTAATCAAAGCTAAGGTCATCTGGAAATTAGAATGTGTTAAGTTGCTTAAGGCACTACCTATACATAATATAACATAAACTCACGCCTGTATCCCCGAAGGGGTAGGCAGAAGTGCTAGCACCCACATTTCGCCAGTTTATGTTTAGGTCCCAATGTAATAGGTGGCGAGCCTATTGCCATTAACCGGGCACTTATAAACCTGCGATAAATACACACATAACTTCCAAAAGCATCGAAAAGTCATTAGTGTGAGCCCTGGTAAAACTTGGGATCGAACCCGAAACCTCGTCTCTACCTATACCTATTGTGAGCAATTTTGGTTTTAGATGTATACAAATCTCAGATTATAAATATTTTATACTCAGGTTGGTCATGAGTTCACGACTTATCGTCCTGATGGGCTTACCTTGGGTGTTTGAAATGATCGGGTCTTCGGCTGGCAAACACATCATTTGGTTTGTATCCTTTGTTTTTAATCACTACATAGTATAAAATAAAGTCGCGTTCTCTGTCCCTATTTTTCTTGTCCCTTTGTATGCTTAAATCTTTAGAACTACGCAACGGATTTTGATGCGGTTTGTTTCGATAGATAGAATGGTTAAAGAGGAAGATTTATATGTATATAACATTATGCTACGACTAACAGGTGCGGCGCAGGAATGAAAAATGTTGCAAAAACGGGGTGACGCAGACGAAGTCGTGCGGGTCAGCTAGTATTTAATATAGCCTTTTCTAGCTTCGTGTTGATTCCTCTAATAAGACTAATGCTTAGTTGCACCACCTACCTGTTAAAGTTAAGGATTCCGTCAAATAAAACAGTAACAGTAACACTACAGTAACATCTTAACACTTGAAAATTAGTAAAGATCTATGTCTTAGAGCAGACCGTTAAGAAGTTCAAACTGATGATGATATCTTCCTTGTCCGAGTGGTGGGTATATTCCCAACGGACCCTGGATATCTGTCCCCTCACGGGGTCCGTTTGGAACTGAAAATAATTTTATGTCCAAGGAACCCACTTGCCAAGTACGTGAGGTTCATTGGGAAAAAGGATTCCCTACCATGTGAAACCATGTAAAAGATAAAGAAAGGCTGCGATAAGCTGATTGATTGATTAATTTTACTACAGCCAGTACTAAGTGTCTATGTGGTAGAGCTAGGGTTTTCACAATAAGAATTTCACATTATTTTAAAAATGTTTAATGTTACAGGACAATCATAGACGTGTTCAACTGCTTGCAAGGTATATTTATATTTTTGCTGCTGGTCGTTTTTCGTCGAAGGGTGATCAAAATGATGTACAGACATGGTTGGCTGAATTGTATATCAGGAACTATTGAGAAGCACCTCGCTTTCGAAGACGATGAAGAAAATGTCGTTCAACACACCGATGTCCCGATGTCAATGGCCGACAAATAATTTACTATGTACCGTTTAGTGAGAACACAAGATGATAACTTAATATGTTTATACATTGGGATAAAGCAATGTCTGGTTGTGCATCTATACTACTACAGGATGGCGCAAAAGCAATCAATTTAACGCTCGCGCGTAGTGGAAATGTAAATAAGTATGGCAACCCCCAGAATTTATTGCTTTTTTTCTATTTCTGTGTGAAATTCTACTTACCAAGTTTCAATAGGAGAAAAGTGGCTGTGACATACGGACGGACAGACAGACAGAAATGACGAATCTATAAAGGGTTCTGTGTTTTGCCATTTGGCTACGGAACCCTTAAGACGGAAAGCGGACTCTGGTATCTTAGGCCTCACGCCTTGGAGGCGACCGGGACTAATGTAAGGATGATGATGGTGATCGACAAAAGTAGAAATAATCGTGTCACCGTCAAAGAAAAAAAGTTACTCAGTTTACTTCCCGCTAGGACCGAGTTTGGACGTAACCAAGGAGTTCCTAATGTATCTTCTCTTATCATTTCTTTTTATGAAATGTAAATATGCATTGAAAGAAAAATGAAGCATGAAAAAATCACTCGAGCGTACCGTTCGATACTTTTAATTTTGTTCGAAAAAAAAACACGACATTTAATTTACTAATGAAAATATAGTACAATTCCGTACTAGTACAATTGGCTAAAATATAGTATGATACCACCAACTCCTAGTCTTTATACATATCACAATACTGTACCGAGGGAAAAAGAAAATAGGGAACAAGGGGATACCTGCCAAGTGGCCAGTTTACAAAATTGAGCTACTTTTTTTTTTGTTTGTAATGTTTTTTTTGGTAAGGATCATGTTTTTTTAAAGCCTATAAATAGTATTATTGCGTGAATCAAATAAAGGTTTCAAAATCCCTACAAAAAAATATTGCGATCAAAAAAAATGTAGCTCAATTTTGTTAAAATGGTCAATAGTATCCCCTTTTTGTTTTCGGGAGCGTTCCCCGTTTATTTAGTACAGTTGGCAACCCTAGATATGGGCAGGTACCATTGACCTTAAGTTATAGGTTCCCTCGAATCTGAAGCATTAATAGTATGATTAGAAGAATGGAGTAGGTACCTACAATCAATTCAAGGCAATTTTATTACAGTGATTTGCCTAGACACGACACTTCATATTTTCTAGGAAGAACTTGCAGGTTCATTACTGCCATAGGGTTATTAAAATTGGCAGTTGTACACCCATGGTAATTGAGGTTAAATAGATTTTTTCTTTTGTATACCTACCTATTAAGATACAGTCAATAGATGTTTATAAGTATGAAATAGAACGATGAACTACTTATGTAAGTACCCACCATTGTATATAATAAACTTTATCGATAAATAGTAGGTAAGTTGTCTTTTTAAAGAATATTTAGCAACCGAAATTGAAATATTTACTCTAACCCCCTCAGCTAATTTTGTGTTAGGAGTGTGTTCAGGTCGTTAGTGTAATGGCCAGGATTTGAACCCAGGACCTTTTGACTTCAATGTAAACTCCTTAACTACTAAACTACCGACGATTTTAAGTACTTATGGTATATTTTGAGTTGATATTTTTTACAAGTGACTAGAACAAAGATCGTTACTTATAGTTATCTGCATTAGATTTATGATTATAAACTACTACCTACGTTATCTAATATGTACTTTAGATAATCATGTTGTATACTTAATTATTATACTTTGTCAAATATAGGATGATAATTTTGACAGGTCTAAGTAGGGTACCCCATACAGTACAATCGTAAGTGAATCTATTCGATATTCGATTATCGTTCCCGTAGAATATGGTATCGATGTTACATAAATAGTAAAACATTTATTTCTTATAATTTGTGTACTTAGGGTATTATAATTTTATAAATATTTGTTTACTTAAGGTGACACTTCATTAGTGTGGCGCGGCATTACCCAATCGCACTGTACTGCAAATGATAATTGCTACAGTTACTGCCATTTATAGTATAATATTTATGTTTTATATTATATCTAGTTCATTCTAATATCAAAATTGTAGTAGAAAAGTACTTAAACATAAAATTATTTTCATAAATTAATAGATTATGTTCGATTTATTCGATTCGTTTATCTACAGTCAATTATGCTGTATTCTTGCAAGGCACTACTCTACGATAAGTGGGCGGTACTTGTCTATGAATTACGATAATTTTAGATGTATTAATTTGTTTATAAAAATACGTTACTTCATAGACGTGAACTGTCAAAATTATCATCCTAAATTAGACAGAGTATAATAAGTAACATAGCATAAATTAACGCCTATATCACCGAAGGGGTAGGTAGAGGTGCTAGCGCCCACATTTCGCCAGATTATGTTTAGGCCCCAATGTAATAGATGGCGAGCCTATTGCCATTATCCGGGCACTTATAAACCTGCGATAAATACACGCATAACTTCGAAAAGCATCGAAAGGCATTGGTGTGTGCCATGGTAAAACCTGGGATCGAACCCGAGACCTCGTCTCAGCAGTCCATCACCGATACCACTAGGTTACTATTATATTACTTGCTAACGCAGAAATATGAATCTTGATTATATTCAAAATATTGGTGTAATTTTATCAACAAAAGTTCGTGCCTCAGAACAGTAAAACAGTTGTTTCTTTAGTAAGTGGTAGCACCCTTGTTGTAAGTCATTTCTAGTCTTTGATATGTATACCTAACAAACTACCTAATTATAATGTAATCTTTGACTAAGTATATACAACTATGTAGACGCAGTATTATTATTTTTTTAAATGGGGATTCCGAAGTTGCCGCGAACAATTCGGCAGTTAGCAATATTTTAATCAATATGCATTCAAAGTTAAGGGCTAAAGTTACGAATTGGGCAAAAATGCATGTCACTACGGATCAAAACTTTGTGAATGAAAATATCTGTAATGTGTGAGTAAGCTTATGTCAATTTTGTTCTATAAACTGTCAATATGTGCAGTGCAAATGTATGTATAACTAGCCTATGCCCGCGGCTCCGCCCACGTGGCTGTCGATTATGGCGACCTAAGAACCATCTGTGCAACTTAAATTCTATATTACTAATCATAACTCTGGTTCTACTAAACCGATTGCAATCAAACAAACGTAAGATTTTAAGTTAGACTTTTATATAATAGTATAGATAGCTGTGCCAATTGTGCCAAAGTAGTAACTCTTTCTTACGACGGACTGTAGTAGCCATCACTGCGCTTATAGTTTGTATTGAGTCTAAATATGTACTAGTACCTAACTACGAACTGTTGTTATAGAATAATAAATCATTAAATAAAAATAATAAATACAGCATGTTGTTTCAATAATTATTTCATATTTCGCAAAACCTTAAGGCCTTACCACAAGACAATATCCACACACAGTCCTGTTTTACGATGCACCCGTGACAGGGTCACAGTGAGTTTAGGGCTCCATAGTGTCCCCGGGTCTGCCGGGGTACGAGGGATATGTTGACTATCTCACCTCCGGCAACTAAAGACCCAAAGATGGCGTGCGTTTTGGTCGGTTCGAGTCCGACATAACCCCTCCAACCAGCTTCGGTGCGGAAGGGGGATATCCGTGGAGATCACGAAAAAGGTTGTGCTATAGTGTGCGGATATGCTTAGCCGGACCAGTGAAAAACCGTATCGTGGAAATGGGTTTAAAATGTTGTATTATCTATATTTTCTACTTTCAAAGGACTATGTTATGCATTGTTATGTATTGATGTAGTAAAAATGACAGCATGAGTGGTTACCTTATCAAATAATGTGGTGTGGATTGCTAGGTACAGCCGCCATCTTCATTATTAGATTAATAAAATTTAAGTTACCGAACGCCTTAGAATACAGAAGTAGAAAACTAGTCTTTTGAAGATTAAGAAATAATTAAAAATCGTCTAGAACTTCTGAAAGTGACAGCTTATTTACCATAAAAAATGTATGCCAGTTGATTGAGTTACATTGTAGGAAATAGTTATTTGTGCAACAAGAGAGCAAAACTGTTTTTTGCTGCGAGTGCTGATTTTGAATCCTGAGCAAGCGAGGGATTCTAGGATTGAATCACGAGCGTAGCGAGTGATTCTACTGTAGAATCCTGAGCGTAGTGAGGGATTCAAATGCACGAGATGCAAATAATTTTGCTCTCGTGTGGCACACATTACTTTTCACTTCAGCAGCGAGAACACATAAGAAATATTACTTAGAAGATAATGCAACACTTATTAACAGAACAGAACACCTATTATTAATTAAAATAATGCTGAAAATTTTAAAAGTTAATAATTAATCTAATTACTTATTGCTGTTCTGCAAATTTAAAGTTGAAAGTTAAAAGTTAAATTTTTTACCCGTTATTTTTAGGTTGAACACACCTGAAACAGCGTACGTGACATTTTATTTTTCAAATGTTGATAATAGTAATCATTATAAATACTTATGCATTACTTATTTTGGTATTCAATAACATTACATAATTATTAAATAATGTAAATAAAATACATGGTTAGATATTCTTTTACAAATATCTTTCAAATTTAGAATTTTGAAATATGACCTTTGACGTGCCATAAATTAAAAAAAAAACCTTCAAAATACTTGTGTTTGTCACTCGAACTTTTTTATGGACGGCCAAGAGACAGAGTGCAGTGTATGTAGTTCGAAAGTTATTCGCGGAACAATTCTTTTTGAATCTATGGTTGGCACTCTTTATTGAAAATTAAAAAAAAATAATTAAAAAGCTACTTTGTCTCACTGAGTGAGCAAAATCGCATTTTGCACACTGTTTTTACGCAGCAAAACTCACTTGTTTGAGCTGCTGTGGTGAAAATAAATTTTATTAAATGTCTGAGAATCGATACGAGATTGTCTTATAGAATCTCGTGAGTGATCGTCTGAAGGTTAATCAGAGCAAATAAATGTTTACGAAAGTGAGGGTATTTGGAACTAAAAAAATATAATTACCGGTAGTTACCTACTGATATTATCATGTTTATTAACGTTAAAAAGGTTTTTTTTACAGTCCTAATTATATTAAAAGGTACACTTAATATATCGTAGTTAATTTCTTGTGAGCTTCAACGACTGCTGTCATGTTACTGTATGGATTAATATTTTTTGTTTATGTTTACTCAAATGATATAATCTCGTAAAATATTTTAAATAGAATATGTGATGAGTGTCGGCATATAAAATCGGTATTACGGCACGTCACTAGAGAAACAGCAGATAAAAAGTACAAACTAAAACTTATGTATAAACTCCGTCAAGGCAAATATATATTTTATCCTTACCCCTGCATCCCTATTCACCCCGGTTAGTAAAGTTACAGTAGTAACGAATGGTTTCTGCTAAATGTGTTGCACCAATAATTTAGTAGCTCGGTTTAAGTTACCTATCTTTTTGATAGAATTTGACGTTAACAACAGTAACTGGCCGAACGTGGCCGGTTACAGTTAGCGTCAAGTTATGACGTCATTTAAGCTATTGGCAAATGGTGCAACCTTTTTTATACCTGACCGGTACTATAACTGCACTGATAATGTTGAAATAAGATGGTGCAACCCAGCCTTACTTTATTACAATTGTATAGTAAGGCTTAGTTGCTCCAACTACCTGTTAAAGTTAAGGTTTTCGTCAAATTTAACAGTAACAGTAACATTGATTCTAATGGTTTGGGATGAATGTGTTGCACCAGTGTCTTTTATAGTTATCATTTTGATAGAATTTGACGTTTGAGCGTGGCCGGTTACAGTTAGCGTCAAGTTATGGCGTCATTTTAACAATTGTCAAATGGTGCAACCTGTTTTATATCTGACCGGTACTTTAACTGCACTATCAACCAAGGCTTAGTATCAATTGCAAGTAGTGTTTGAGAAGACTTAAAATGAAACGACAGAAGGGATGAGAAAACTTATATTTCTAACAAATAGTTAATTCAAGACTCGGGTACATCGTCCACTTCGTTGACGATCTCGCTGGGTTGGAAGGTGGCGCTGTTGGCGGCCGAGCCGGCGTCGTCCTCGTCGTCGCTGTCCGCGCCGCTGGCCCCGGGGTGCGCGTGCTGAGAGGGCGGAGCCTCGCCCGGGCGGGACGCGCGTTCGGTTCCCGGGGCGGACCACACGTTTGTAGATCTCTGTAATGAGGTCATTACCTTGAGAATTTGAGGAATAAACTCGATAGGTACATCATATTGGAACGGGAAGCGGGTTTCGGGATTAATGTACATGTGTCGAACCGTCAACCTCTTGCACAGCAGTCCATCGCTCCACTCAATGGACCAGTGCTGTTAAGTCAATCATAAGACAAATCATAGACGGCTTACGTCATGAATGGTGACATTCGTAACAATATTTATATTTAAACACTAGCCTATGCCGTATGGTTTCGTCCGCGTGGCTGTCGGTAATCGCGACATCTGTGCAACTTAAATTCTATATCACTAATCATAACTCTGGTTCTACTTAACCGATTGTAATCAAACAAACCTAAGATTTTAAGTTGGACCAAACCTCTTCAAACAAAAATCGCATCGAAATCCGTTCAGTAATTTTAGCGTCTATCGCGGACAAACATAAACTATTTACAATTATATAATAGTATAGATAGATAGATATAGATGTTTTGATTTGCGTCATTTCTATGTCATGTTCGCATTTAGAAACTACGTTTTAAAATATTTTTAAACTTGATTTCCAAATAGTTAATATTAAAATATGTAAACTAAACTGTAATTTAAAATTCCCATCTATGTTGTGAAAAACAAGTGATGCGACGCAATAACTTCGACTCAATTTTTTTAATCATTTTTTGGGATGATGTCGAATCAGCCGCCAACCATGTACGAGCTTTGCTAGAGTAATAGTCACAAAAAGATCAACGCCTCGCAAAAAAATTAAAGTAGACCTACTTTTTTCCTATCGAACTCAGACTTCTGACGAAAATGACTCGACAATTTCTGCACGTGTGCAATCAATTGTGCTATTTATTTGGTACAATTGACTTCACTTGACGTATTCTACTGAATCAAATGTAAAAACCCTATGGATATGGAACTAATGTAGCCGCGGGTTTTTGGGGCACAAGGCTTGTTCATAGAACTGACAAATTTGATAATTGAAGCGTTAATTTTGACACTTATATCAGAAGATGACGCCACGGAAAACAAACACGAAGAACCGGACCAGGTCAGCAATACTAATGTTTATTATGTCATCTAATTATAATTCAAATGTAATCTTATTGCTTCCAAATGTGCCAAGTGTTCAAAGATGGCCGGGATGCGAGGGATATGTTGGCTACTATCTCACATCCGGTAACTAAAGACCCATAGACGGAGTGCGGTTCGAGTCCAACAAAACCTCCCAACCCGGTCTGGTGGGGAGAGAGAGGGAGGTCAGCAGCCACTTACCTCGTACTGATCCTTGCACTGCTTCACCCTCTCGAGGTACATGTCGTACACAAACTGCGCCATATGAGGCATGTCCCTCACGGACAGCACGAGGGGAGGAGGCACGCTCGCGCCGTTGGCTCGCTGTGCCGGCCAGCGCTCACCTGGTACCAGTTCCAGTTCCAAGGGTCGGTCCACCAGCTGTAGGAATGCAAAATGAACATTGTCAGATTCAAATTCTTTAGAATTACGAAATTTTCTTATTACGTATAGATAGACCTACTAGCTGATTGTCTAGTTAGGGATACATAAGCAATACAAACACGGGGTCAAGGTCACATAAGTGAGTGACCTTGACCTTCCTAATGATGAGGTTTAATGACCTTCCCCATCCTTATACTCCCACATCAATTTATTTGGCAGCTGTAGGTGGATTCAAACGAAGCTATTGATACCTATAGTCTTCATACCTTATTAGTACAAAATGTGAGACCATACTTTGGAGTTGATAAGGGTCGGTAGGGAAGGTATCAAAAATACACAAGACTTACCTGATTGAATGTAGGTTGAAGTTCAAAGCAGTTCCTGAACAAATTGGCCCTTGCGAATATGTACAGCCCAAGTCTTGCTCGTGATGCAGCTACGATGAGTCGACGCAGGTCTCTTACGTGGCCGACGGCTTTAGTACGCACGAGCGACACTAGAGCTATGTCGTTTTGTTGTCCCTGGTACTTGTCCACAGTAGTCACCTGGTGAACATCAAGGTATGAAAGAAAAAGTAGAGAAGTACCTCGATATAATAATATAAAATAATAAGATTAACTTAAGAAAGTAGATGTTTTTATTCAGTACTAGCTGACCCGGCGAACTTCGTACCGCCTTAGCGTAGCTTTGATGCGAAATTAAATGTATATTTTTCAATCTTTCTGAGAGATTTTCTTTATATTTTTTTCCGTAAGAACCTTATACAGAGTATTAGAAAACTACAAAAAAAAAATCAGCCAAATAGGTCAAGCCGTTTTCATATTATGTCGTGACAACGGAAAACGGGTTTCATTTTTATATACACTGACGGACTCATAAACTGCATCAAAGTAATAGACGACTTTGAAATAAATATTTTAACCAAGTATGCATACTTTCTATACAGATTTAAATTGAAACCTCTAGATTGGTTCGTGAACTTTAAAACAGCGTAGGGTCATATCTTTAAGTTTAAGTTTATGTACTGGAAAGGACCTTAAGACTTTTTTTGAAGAAAAAACAGAAATTTAAGAAAAATTGGTTTAATTAAAAAATTGGTTTTAACAATAGACACAAACTTTATGCAAGGGTTTATTTGTGTTTTAATAAGGTGTATTACCCCCACGTGCCCTTATTACGGATTCTAATCGGTTCCGCATAGATTTTATAAGGGTTTTTAAAAGATCTTGCGGAATATTGTCCCATTCTTCTGAAAGTGCTGTTCTTAGTGCTGCCACTGTCGTGGGCGAAGGGTTTCTCGCATATACAGCTCTTTTTAAATTGTCCCAAACATGCTCGATGGGATTAAGATCCGGGCTGCGTGCTGGCCAATTCATTGTACGTATCCCAACCTCTTCGCAATAATGTTGAACTTGTGCAGCTGCATGCGGCCGGGCATTATCCTGCATTAAAGTAAAATTTTCGCCTATGAATCCCATGTAAGGCACCACGTGATCTTCTAATATCTCTGTTATGTAGCGATGTGCTGTCAAACCCCCTCTATTACCGTTTTGACGGACCATGTCTATGAACACAAGTTCTGTTCGCCCGTTCATCGATATGCCACCCCAGACCATACATGAACCGCCTCCAAAAGGAACACACTCCTCAATGCAACTTTGAGCATATCGCTCCCCACGTCGACGATAGACTCTTCTGCGACCATCTGCACCATATAAACATGTCCTACACTCGTCCGTGAACAATACAGAGGCCCACTGCTCTTCTGTCCAATTCAGGTGATGACGCGCAAATCTTAAGCGAGCTTGTCTGTGAGCTGTAGACAACTTTGGACCATTTACTGGTCTAAAAGGGGTGATATCCGCTTCCTTTAACCTTCTTCTTATTGTTCGTGCACACACGTTTACTCCACGCACTTCATTAAGCTCGGTTTTGATGTTAACTGACGTGAGGAAACGATTTCGCAGGGAAGTTATAACAATAAATCGGTCATCACGACCTGTGGTTGCTCGAGTTCTGCCTGTACCACGTCTCCTCCTGTAAGAACCTGTCTCTACAAACCTTCTGTATATTCTAGAAACCGTAGACTGGTTTAAATTTAAATTTCTACCAATCGTTCGTTGATCCAAGCCCTCCTGCACCAATGCTACAATTTGTGCCGCTTGTTCGGACGAAGTATCCATATTATGGTTCAAAAACTCTCGATGTGTTAAAAAACTAACCCAACAATTATGCTGGTAACAATAATTCAATTGACAAAACAAAAAAAATCAATGAGAATCAATTTAAAACTTTGCTATAAATAACACGCAAATCTGATACTTCAAGTAAATTTTCTTTTCCCGGCTATATTCATTTGTTTTACTGCAGTTCTATTTTTTAATTTTTTTTTTTTTAAGATTAAGAGCCAGTCTTTCCATATTTATATAATTTAATCTAAAAAGTTTGCATACTTATTATAAAAAATCCTTTTAGAGTAAACCTGAACTTTGATGCAGTTTATGAGTCCGTCAGTGTATATAGAAGATTAATACGGTATTTTCGAAATTTATAATAATAATTATAAATTTCTTTTTGCATACCATAAGACAAGTATTTCAATAATACCGCGGTACAGTTCAATGTGGTACATACAATTGGCGGCCTTATCGTACATTAGGCAATCTCTTACAGGCAACTATAATGTAAATTTAATGAACGAAGCCTGTTTCTTCAAGCTCATTCATGCTATTATTTGGGGGGACGGCCTGAAAAAGGAGTTTAGAATGGCCTGGATACGGAAGACGAAGGACCGGGAGCAATGGCCCACATTGGTAGAGGCCTATGTCCAGCACCCTATGTCCTATGTAGACTGCGATAAGACTATTGATTCACTGAATAATATTTTTTACTTTGTAATATCCAAGACCCATTAAATTTATTCTCGATTCAAATCTTTAACGATTTTATTATGACCTATTTTTACGAGCAGTTTAATGACAGAATAGCAAGTTTGTTATAGTTATGGCAGTGCCGCTCTTCGAATGCAATTAAAATTAAGATGTAATCAATAGATAGGCGCCATGCTATGTAATGGTATGAATAATACAGAACAGAATATGATCTCATAAGAACTGTTTCTGATAAACCTATAATTAACTTTGACATCACTAATATTGCTTTGTTTCATATTGCATGCATATGTATATTGTTTCATATTGCATGCATATATATTTGTGTGAATGAATATGAATATTTGCATTGGTCTAATTGTTTCTATGTATAATATGTATGTATTTGCAAAAAGTTGTAGATTGTCCTAGAATATTTATTACAGTCCTAGAATGGAGAAAGCGAATCGGCAATCAGAATATAGGACGAGCCTCAGTAGGATGGACGGACTATCTGAGAAGAGTGGCGGGGATGGACTGGGTGCGCAAAGTGGAGGATTAAGGTACGTCCAAATTTGTGACATGAACAACGGACCAGACAGTGCGCAGCGTGACATCAAGACAAAACGTTGAGTGTGGACATAACAACTTGCAGCACATGGACACACAAACTAGAGTTGCGCTGACACGGCCACCAGTCGATCAATGATTTCATTTAAACTCAGCAATCACGCAGCTGAATACGTGACGGACACACATTTCTGACACGGTCACAGCAAAATGTTACGTAAATGTAGACGCGGTTTTAGATAAGACACATTGGGTAAATGCCTATGTCCAGCAGTGGTCCACAATAGGCTGATTGACAAATGTTACTGTAACTTACCTTATGTGGTCGCCCAATGAGCGGGTTTTCAGCACAGCGCTTGTCGATGACGTCACGAATAAGATGTTTTTGTCCGTTGTATGTGGTGAGAATTGAGATGCGGTCTGCTGGCCACCCGATCAGGCGCATGAACATAAACACAGCCACGACGTATTCGGCTTCGGCGAGATTCTGTAAGAGAAATATAATGGTTACACTTGAGATTTATTAAAATTAACATTTTGGAAATGACTGCCGTACGCTGACCCCCAAATCTCGAGAGGAAAGCCTTCATCAGAGCCTCGTCTTTCAATCTGTAAGTGAGGTGTAACGGTTTGTAGGTGAGGTGTATATATAGGTATCTAGGTAGGCATAGGTATCTAGGTAGGGCCTCAATATTGCGAAATACCTACACACTGATGAAACAGGTGAGAGACAGAGATCAAAGAGATTAAGAGAGAGAGAGAGAGAGAGAGAGAGAGAGGGGAGGGCGTGAGAGAGGGGGGAGGGAAGCGATAGCGATAGAGGAAGAGTGTGGGGGAGAGGGAGAAATAAAGAGTAAAAAGGATTTTTTGAAAAGGGGTAGGGTATGCCAGTGTAGGGACGGAGTATGGTCAGCTAAGTGAGAATTTTCACACATTTTGACTGAAATAAAATTATGTAAAAGGTAGCACAGTGAAGATTTTCTAACTTCAGTAGATTATTACATAACAACATAAACTCACGCCTATGTGCCCGATGGGGTAGGCCGGTGCTAGCACCCACATTTCGCCAGTTTACGTTTAGGTCCCAATGTAATTAGGTGGCGAGCTTATTGCCATTAACCAGGCACTTATAAACCTGCGATAAATACACACAGAACTTCGAAAAGCATCGAAAAGTCATTGGTGTGTGCTACGGTTAAACTGGAATCGAACCCGAGACCTCGTCTCAGCAGTCCATTACCCATACCACTAGGCTACCGCGGTTTTAGAAGATTATTAATGGCACTAATAGAAATAAATACATGACATAGTGATCATAAATAACATACACTCGAGATCATTATGCAAATACCAACCTAATGATTAGATTAACATTCAATAGAAATATACATCGCTAAGTTCTTCGATGTTAGGAATTACAAAGTCAAGAATGCAATAGGTATGCTATGTAATTTACCGAATAATTTGCGTAATCGCCAGGTACGGCTAAGTGTTGACAAGATTTATCAAGCATATTTAAATGATGGGGCACCATTATTAGACGCGGCTGACCTTAATAGAAAAAAAAACTATGCAGGATGGGGTCAGGTGGTTGATGTGAAAACATATAACATAAACAGTAAAAACATTGTTCAACGCACCTAAAAAACTATTCAAGGAGGAATCACATGTGAATCATCACAATTTGTCATATACGTACTACCCACTGGTCAATTATGATAAAAAAATCATCTCATTAAAATTTTAGCAAATAAAGCTTACTACTCCATTGACGAATTCCTTAATGACAATTCTTTCGCATGACATTTTAATGTATTAATTATCTATTTGTTATGTACCTAATGTTAATTTGATTGTAATTATGTACTGGATATATTATGTTAATTTAATTTGTACACCATAATTTATGATAGGACACAGCGCACTTTCATGTAACTCAGAATAAGAACTGTACACAAACCTGTGATCCACAAATAAATAAATAAATTAAAAAAAAGTAACTTCTGAATTATATCATTGTGACGTCAGCGTGACGTTATGATGACGCGAGCCACCGAAATTTTAAATAAAAAAACTGTTAAACGCGCCTTAATAAGTTTCCACTTCAGTAATAGTATGTTATACCAAATAGCTTCATTTTATTGCAAGTAACTTTTTTGGTCGTGATTTAAGCAAGTTTTCGATTCTGTTCATTTAAAGCTTTGTAATCAAAACGGTATATGAGTGATAGTAACTCACTAATGTGGGTTTCTACCAACCTCAGTATCACCAGTCATGTACAAATGATGATTTCATGATAGATAATTAACTTCAGTTAAAACCGCCCTTAGCTTGAATCACGTTAGATATAATAATAGCATAGCCAAGTTGAGTTCATAGTGTTACTAATCTATGATTACGGGTAAGATATATCTGCTGATTGCCACATTGCTACAATAATGTGCGTAGGTGCGGCATTAGATGTGTCACACATTTTAAACGTTATTAATATTGTATTAGCTTTAATTATTGAAGTTTATCACAAACATGTAAAATAAAAGATACTGAAGTTATATACAGGTAGGGACATTAGGGAAACGTTATGTTGGCATGAAAAAATTACGATTTGGTTTTTATTTCTTTTTTTTTAATATCGTTTAACTAATATTATTTACTCTCCGTCGTGTTAGGAAATCTAAATCTCTGATATATAATACTAATAAAAAGAAGAAAATATCAACTCGCATTATGGCGCCATTTTGGTTTATTTTGTAGTGATGTTTTTTCATGAAATTATCGTTTCATTTAGTGTTATAGACACTATGTAAAGTAAATTATACTAATTAAACGATATAATTAAAAAATGCTGTAATGTGGTCAAGATTTTTGTCTGCAGTTATTTATTGTGAAATAACAATAATAAACAAAAACAGTCAGCAGTCGTTGGGGACTGCCGATAGAAGTGAAACAGTCTGTATAAAAAGTATTTACTTCCAAATTTCCAAATAAAAAACTGGTCGTATAGAATTTAAGAAGATATAAGATCAATCAAATTAACACATTCGATCAGTTTTTTCTTGCCACAGACTAAATTGGCCAGTACCAAAAACTATGCTAGCGCCATCTCCTGATGATTTTAAAAACCAACTGATTATATCTACTGGAAAACTGCTCATTGGTCAACAAAAAGATGTTACTGGCCGTATAGAATTTAAAAAAACATAACCAAGTGTACCTTTTACTTCAAAAAGCTTGGGTTTATAAGCATAGGTCTTACTTCTATCCTACATTCTGGTAATAATATGATCATCATCATCATCATCATTTCAGCCATAGAACGTGCAGTACTGAACATAGGTCGGTAGACGAGGCGTGAGACGGCTCCTTGAGAGATGCATGGATGACATAGTCAAAGTCGTATGTACCCGTTGGATGCAGACAGCCTCCAACCGGTCGGATTGGAGGTCGATGGGGGAATAATATATCAATTACTAGCTGACCCGCGCAACTTCGCCTGCGTCACCCCGTTTTTGTAACCAGAGGCGGCTCGTGACCAAATATTATGGGTGTTCACTAAACATAAATACGAAAAAAAATATAAGGCAAATGTTTTTTCACTTTTATTGAAAAATGCGCTAAATCATCTACACCCGTAACCGTCCATGCCGATTTACCACTACTGCCGGCTCCATCACCAAATACCAAACACGGAAAACAAAATTTTGTCGTCTTCAAATATTGTTCTGATTTAAACACACGCGTAAAAGGTTTGCTTTGTAGTACATTTTTGAGAAAGAGCAATGTCAGGCCGTGGCGGCTTTGAGTTCGAGACGCATCTAAAGAGTCTTTTCACAATGTTTAGGTAATAAAAGATACACAGTATTCTTCCATTTTTTACACAAGGTCACGCACAAACAACTTTCTTAATAATTATTTAAGCTAAAAACCCCAAAACAATCACCGGCGCGTACGCGTCACGTGTCACTGTGTTTTGTTTATTTAATTTGAAAGAAAACATAAGAGCGGCAACAACGTAAATTTGTCAATCAGATTGCATAATGACCATTTGGCAACAGGGTGCGTGAGAGGCGCTCCAGGATCAGCTAATTTCTCCTATGAAATCTTTTGTTTCACGCGTCGGGACATATCGATGTTTCTCTTTCGCACTCATTGAATTCAGTACTAGGATTTGTACCAAGATTTGTTTCATAGGAGCGCAATCGCTAGCGCTCCTCCCGTAACCCGGCCGAGTTAAGTTGCATCTCGCTGCAATGCGATTCTCTATGCGCTAGGTGTCAGTTAATTTGATCGGGTTGTATGTTTGAAAACGTTTAACTTTATAGGTATAGTAGATGGTATGTATAGGTATAGTAGATGGTATGTTGTTGGTTAGGATGTACACACATTTTTTTTGGGAGTGCACTGCACCAGCGCTCTTTAGGACGAGCCGCCACTGTTTGTAACCTTTTTCATTCCTGCTCCGTACCTGTTGGTCGTAGCATGATGTTATATACATTTAAACCTTCCTCTTTAATCATTCTATCTATTAAAACAAACCGCATCAAAATCCGTTGCGTGGTTTTACAGATTTAAGCGTACAAAGGGACAAGAAAAATAGGGACAGAGAACGCGACTTTATTTTATACTATGTAGTGATTGACAAAATTCTACAGTAATATATAACAAAAAAAACAGTATACTTTATTATATAAAGCAATATGCATTTTAATCGAGTAATCGTGCAATGTTATAAAAGTACTTAGCTATCGACGTTTACACGTCAATCAATCGTGACGGAATTTCAGGCTGTATAATATTTACGTACAAGTTATTCCATTCACGGTGATAATAATTTGTTGCTATTTAAATACGTAGCCCTGGGTGGTGTCTGCCGTCCTGCTTATATCTTTAGTGTATCATGCCTTAGGTCATCATTATAAATCAATTGTTTTAATAGGTTATTGTGTGAATAGGTTATTGTGTGTCATTACAGACATGACGATAATGTATTTGTTCTTGGTGACAGAAGTCACGACTTTAAATGAGATCACGTAGTTTAGAAAATTTATATGGTACTTTACGAGTGATAATTCTTTTTTAAATTATATAATATAATTATATTTATATATAATAATTTATTTATATATATAATTATAATTAACAGATGCCATTTTTTATGATATCGGTGAACTTTTTCATTTAGGTATATGTTTTTTGTATTATATTGCCGGTTTTATGTTATTTTTATGATATCCTATATCCCCAAATTTAATATCATCAACGTATCATTTAAGATTAAAGAGAAAATTCAATTTCGATTTCCACCGACATGACAAACCGGCACCGATTATTTTTTCTATACAATGTCTGTGTATAGATAAATTTATCCACCGAAATTATGTACATATCCAGCGATATCATAACATATCCAGCTAAATGATAATCTAGCCACCTTTGAATATCCCTATTCACCCTTGGATCCCTATTCACCCCGTTATACCGTAATTTATTAAAACTCACTATAACACTTCGAGCACCTACTTTGACAAATCTCTACATCACTCTAAGGTTGACTGGTAGAAAATGCCCATGGTATCAAGTCCGCCTTTGTACATTATTATGTATTTGTGCAAAATGTTTAAATAAAAAAAAAAAATAATGACGCGCTATGCGGAAGTACGGTAAGTAATGAGAACGTAATTATTTAAATACCTGATAGAAGTAAGGACTTGGTTCTGTTTCGCCAGCTCCATGGAAGTCATCCACGTTTATAAGCTGGAAGTCGTAACGCAATCCAGCATTGGCAGCACGGTATTCGGGCAAACGCGTAACGTGTCCTAGGTCACCAAGGGCCAGATATCTCCAACGGTACAAGTTACAGATGCTGTAAAAATAATAATATAGTTTTAGTAATCTATACTAATATTATAAAGAGGAAAGATTTGTACCTATTTTTGTATGTTTGTATGTTTGTAATGAATAAGCTCAAAAAGTACTGGGCCGATTTAAACAATTCTTTCACCTCTAAAAGGCTACAATATCTAGGAGTAACATAGGCTATATATCATCACGCTACCATACAAGGGAGCGGAGTAATAATCATAAATCTCAATTGATCCGATAAATTTCTATACATTGGCGCTAATATCGCTAACAATTTCCGTTGTCATGACAGCAAGGAAAAGTAGTATAGAGAGGCAAGTAGTGAATCGAGTAGAGTCGTACAACGCGATAATCGACATCCACGCGGGCGGAGCCGCGGGCAACGGCTAGTAAGAAATAAAGAAGCTTTAAACGGGGCGTGAAAAAGTATCTGATAAGGCCGTCAAGCTGAGCGCCACCATTGTAATGCTGTACGTGTTTGTAGTGGTGACCCTCTTTCCTGAGACTTTGCCTTCAGCTTACCATCAGGCAAGGTGAAGCCGAATTGGCGTGCCAAGAAACACAACGTTGACTATCACAGTCCCCTGTGGAACATAGGCTTCACACAATGTTGTCTTATGCTGAAACAGTGCACATAGCGACAGCTGTACCAACTACCAGACCAGCCGATTGTTTTCTCAAATCATCTAGGAACCCATTGTAACATCCATAACACCTACACATAAATGCATTAAATTTTCGTCCAAATCGGTTCAGTCGTTTAGGAGTTAAGTGACATATAAATAGGTACTAAGATGTATTTAGAACTGTGGCATCTTTTTATATAAATACACGTTAAACAAATAAACTAGACTAACTAACTGACTAAATAGTGGTTCGATACAGGTTTTTAGTCTTCAAAATGCGTTACTAGGCAGAAAAGTATTTTTATATTGATTTTTTAAACAAAACATATTAAAAAGATAGACTAAGATTGTTTACGTTTTTTAAGTACCTAAACAAATGAACTATAGGTACACCTAATTAGTAATTACCGAGATAGTAAAGGTGGTTAAAGAACCAATATTTGGAGTGTGTAATTTTATTGAGTAATTACTAAAAGCATGCAATTTGAATTCATACTTAAGCGAAGGAGCAAGATCGTGGGTAGCTAGCTAAAATTTTCTCTACTTAACCTACTACAATACATAGATTTTTTAAATATACCCGGGCAAAATCGGGATTTGAACCGCTAGTTAAATATAATATTCTAAACATACTTCAATTTGGGTATACACCCAAAAAAATGCCTATACAGTCGATTACTAATCTCTACTTCAAGGAACTGGAGTTTCAGATCGTTGATGTTTATCAAAATAGGCAATATGAATGATTGATTTGAAGGTAAATATATCGACGCCCTCCTAATTCTGTAAATATTATGCCTGATAAAACTGCTTTGATGAATGTATTACGCAAAAAGCAGAAAACCCACGATCAGCTTCCAAGAATGTTATCATAAATACATAGAGGTGATAGAGTCTAATGTAAAAACACTACACAGATGTTAGACGAAAAAATGGTGATTAATTGCCTACATTGAAGTTTTAAAGAAAATTGGGGGAAAAATTAGATTGAAATGTATTTAGGGTAATTTGTTACGAATAATCGTTATATGGAATAATTAGTAAAAGGTTAAGTTATATGGATAATCCTAAGTTGTTCAATTTAGTAAAGAATGCTGCAATTTTTTTCAGAATAACGTATTTGCATCTAAAACAAAGCCATATTTTTTTTTATACCACTTAGGTGGCAGACAAGCACACGGCCCACCTGATGGAAAGCGGTCACCGTGCCCTATGGACGTTTGCAACACCAGAGGCGTCACACACGTGCTGCCTACCCTGTAGAAACCTTCTGATGCCCTTCTTGAAGAACCCCATATTGTAGTCGCCTGGGAAAACCACTATATTATAGTCTGGAATAACATTGGCTATCTTTATTCGAGAAATAAATGTCTGTGGGTCGCTTTTACCAGCTTGATACCGATAATAATATAATCCTTACCTGGGTCTGGCACGACCTTGAGCATCTAGTTCAACATACGGTACTCCAAGACGAACCATCCTTGTGAAAAGACTCTGCTCCATATTGCAATACTTCTGGAAAGCCATGTTCTTAACCACGGGTGGCAATTGATGATGATCACCGATCATTATCCACCGTTTGAGACGTGAACGTCCATCTTGTGGATTCTGAAGTAGTAATGGAATGAAGGTTTCGATTTCTAATATCTGGGCTGATTCTTCCATCAATATGTTGTCGTATTTGAAGCCTGTGCGGAATGTGTACATGGTGAGAAGCAGTTTAAAGGTAATTATTAATAATCATCATTCTGGGTAAACTTTGTAAGAGTGTGCCGAATTGAGGATTGAATAGAAGATAATAGGGATGATAATTACTTTTTAAATTAAAAGTTAAAGTGAAATTTCCTTACAACGAATAGTTTTAAACATATTTAATTTTGAAAAATCAATTTCTTGAGCCGCAGGTATTTATTTATCTCTATGTTGTGTTTAGGCGTTAAAGGTTCATAATAAAACTCATTTGGAATATGATAAAGATTTTGAAAAGTTAATAATTTGGACTCAATTTCATTATTTGTATTTTGACCTACTTTGGGAACTAAAAATATTGAAAAGTCATAGTTTCAGTTTAGATAGACTATTATTTATTGTACAAGATATATTTTTACAGTAATGATTGATATTTAAACAGTATTGGTATAATCGAACGACCCCTATTATCATCCCTATTATAAAATTATGTAGAATGATAGGTAGGTATATTGTTAATTATTTCTTAGCGCCTCTTCGCTGGACACTGTCCGAATTGGTAAGAATTTACGAGACGTGAATTAAAATATTTATTCAAATTATATTCAAGTGTCTGTATTGGTGCGCAGATAGTTTTATTTATTACTTCGAAATGTAAGCGTAATTCTGTCGCGGCCTGTTAATGTAAATTTTGTAGACTTTATCGACATAAAAATAATACTGGACTAAGCTGCTGCGAAGGCACATACATATTTATGTACCTTATATTGTTCAGAAAAACATGATATTCAGGATGAATATGAATTGTGGAATTTTATATTCGCTCCTATTCAATCCCTGCCTGCCTTCAATGCATGCCGTATCTCCAGGGGAAAAAATCTTAACAGATAGTAACTAAACTGTCTACATTTTTATTATAATAGGTACCTAAGTGAATACTAAATTGAACATAAAATGAAGATTAAAATTATCAAATATATAATTTCATAAAAATTAACCAGCTATGTTCCGCCAAGTACAAAATTATGAAGTCTAAATTGCAAATTATAACATTTAAAGAAATACATGCACAATTATAATAACAAATTATGTCAAAATATAATAGCAAAATACAATGTCAATATCATTAATCATTAAGCATGTCAAGTATTGTCGTTATTTAAGTAATTATAAATCGTAAACAGAATTAATTGATAATATGAATGAACATAATGATAAAGAAAAAAAATAAAAAGTCATATATATATATAGGACGTGTGTGCCGAGACTCTAGAGACCATAGACCGATACGTATAGATTCTAATAAGGACAAATTGAAGACCACCTGAAGTAGTTAAAACAGATTATTCATCACATCATACCCATTTGAACGAGTTCTGATCGTTTGAGCGCTGCGTGGGTACATGTCATAGCAATGATTTTTGCTTCCTTCACCAACAAATACTTAGACCTGTCCAATCCAGATCGGAGGAGTTCGAAAGCACGAAATTCCTCGAGCTCCTCAAATATGTGGTCAATATATCTGCAAAAAAACATTATAAACTTAATATGCGTAAGGCCTCGTGTCTTCGACCACAGCGATGGTCACGGGGAGGACAGCGAGGTTACCATACGCATTTATATAGTTGTGTCAATGTCACCGTTGTTGCCGAAGACGCGGCTTATAATAAACTAGCTGACCCGCGCAACTTCGTCTGTGTCATAAAGGATGTCCACCTTTTAGCGTAGCAAGGTTTATATATATTGAAAGAGGCTATCTATTAAATATCGCATCAAAATCCATTGTAGGTACAGTTTTAAAGCTCTAAGCATACTAAAGGGACAGAGGACGGGACCCGCGCAACTACGTCTGCGTTACCCTGTCTTAGCAACATTTTTAACTTCTGCTCCGCACCAGTTGGTTGTAACATGATGTTATATACATATAAATCTTCCTCTTCAAATCTATTAAAAAAACCGCATCAAAATCCGTTGCGTAGTTTTAAAGATTTAAGCATACAAAGAATAATGGATATAGGGATAGGAAAGGATATAGGGACAGAAAACGCGTTTTATAAGTGATGAAAAGGTATGACGTCACGTGTCACATCAGCATTATTTTTAAAACTTGACTGCCCGGGTGCAGCAAAATGTTTCGGCACAAGGTTGCGAATTCGATTATCACATGACACATTAATTAGATGATTTACAAGCATTAAGGTCAATAAAACATGATCGATCCGCAGTCGACTTTGTTTACATTCCGTATCTCGAATTCATGGCTATAGTAAGGCCATATTTAGGTTTCAAGTGGCGCCAGACCAACATGCTTTACTCATTGTTAAATTTAAATGCGTAAAGTATGCGTGGAGTCTCTTTATTACTTAAATGAATGGCTGATTAATATTATGTGAATGTCGCATATAAGTAGATGGTGCGTGACTGTGGTAACAATAGTTACCGCAAGTTAACAAACCTAAAATATTTACAAACCTATTTGCTCTGGACTCTTTAGTACCATACTTATATTCTTTATTTAAAAAATGTGACAATTTTTCCTTTTTATG
Source organism: Pelosia muscerda (assembly GCA_963691645.1). Taxonomy (NCBI): domain Eukaryota; kingdom Metazoa; phylum Arthropoda; class Insecta; order Lepidoptera; family Erebidae; genus Pelosia; species Pelosia muscerda. Next base: position 8,807,464 of record OY829116.1, on the reverse strand, counting down.
GTGGTTGTTGACATTGGCCTGGCCTAGGATGCCATATTTCTACAATATTATTAATTATCTACACGCGTAGTCGTCACAGAGAAATTTGTACAAAGAATTAAGTAAGTACATAGGTAGGTATTGTTGTTTGATTACCCCAGATTACCGGCTGTCTGTCGTCAGTCAGCTTGTCAGTGTACGGAGTGTTTTTGTTGCGAAGTTTTTGATACAAGAATTGAAAATTAAAAATCAATTCAAATTTAAAAATCAATTCTAGGAGTTCATTGTACCTAAGAAGGTACCGGGTGAAACAGGGTGAATAGAGATCGAAGGGTGAATAGAAATGAAATAGTCAGCTAAATTCTGTAGTTATTTTCTTTCAAGCGAAACTTTGAACTAGTTGTAGCATCGTCAAATATCTAGTGATGGGGTTAATTGAAATTTTGTGAAAGAATTTATTTTAAATATTCCATAAAATATACCATTGTACATTTTATATCTATCCATCCCTGGATCCCTATTCACCCCGTTTTACGGTATTATAAGTTATCACTAGTCACAAAAATGTAACAGGATGATCGTAATATTGGAAAATATGAATGTAGAGGGCTTTAGGATCAGAGGTCTGGCGAAAACAGATATGGCAAAGAAAGGAGTGACTGAGGAAATTAAATCTGATTGGAATGTGTGAAGGACATGTTGCGCCGACACGAATCAAATTGAGAAATGATGATCTTATTGTATTGCGAATACTTATTATCATCAAGGGCCGGTAAGTAAAAGGAACCGAGAAGCACGAAAAACTTTTTTACAAAATTTTGCTACCTATAGATACACGTAAAATTATACAACCTAGATAAACTATTCGATTACTTCAGCGAACATACCAGATGGCGTAACAGATGTTGTTTGTGGATAGACTTATCTATTATTAGTTTAAAGCGGAGAAAAAATGTTTATAGCTGTCGGTGGGTTTTGCTTCCACATGGGAAATATGCAAAAATTTTTTTTTTACTCGCCATGTTACTACTTCTAAACGATTTTAGTATCGAAACTGTGCCAAAAATCTTTTCTTCCGAAACGACTATAAAATCACTCGGTATATAAAAGCTAATGTCTATCAATCTGCACCGTGATTATCGTAAAAAAGCACTTGATCAACATATATCTCTTCTGAAATATTCGTTTCCTTACTGAATATACGATATACGACTCTAATATTTACTGTGACGAGTGCATAGTGTTTTTATACCATTTAGGTGGCAGACAATCATACGGCCCACCTGATAGAAGTGGCCACCGTGGCCTATATACGTTTGCAACACCAGAGCTGAGGCTCCCTGTCTGTGGCGAGCGGTGAGATGACAGTAAGTAGGTGTGGGCATCATGACGAACAAATTAATAGGTACATTCAAAAGAATTGAATTGAATTAATAGGTATACAAACCATTGTACAGACGGTAAAATATTTAAAGTGAGACAAAGTCAGTGCTGAGCTTGTGAGGTTACACACCGCCTGAGAGTATGGGATTGTCGACGATCATCAGCGCCCGTCTTTATACCAAGTCGAAGGGGTCGAGCTGGTATTTATAGGCCGAAAGGTTTACACATCAGTTAGCTCTTTCAATAAAATATTATAATAATAGTGCCTTACCTGTAACAACTATTTGCAACCTCCATATCCTCATCGTAAGTCTTTCCAGGGAACAGAGGTTTAGGTGCATCATTGAAGAACTCGTGGAAAGGAAATTCTTTACTTATCGTCTCTATAGATTTGTTCTGAAATATTCATTTGAATACAATGGGTTAATCAAAATTCTTAGTAGGTAATTATTGTATAGGAGTAAAGTTGGCACACTATCAGTATTAATCGTAGTGAGTAGTTAACATTAGAATCCTAATGACATGAATTACCATATCCTTGAACACGAAAAATGTGTTGGAATCATAATAATCTATGTCACTCAGGTGTTTAAAGTGTCTTATTCCACGTGTAATAAAATGGTGGACAAAACCTTAGATAGCCGTATGATTCATGGGTACTCATCAGCCTATTCCCAACTCAGTTGGAGATGCCTTTCTAATATAACTAAGATGCGGCTAAACTTTGATATTTCCCTTGAAGCCACTGCCATAAGACCTCTATAACCAAATTGGCGATATCGAAGTTCTGTAGTTAGACTAGTCGGAGTATACTGTTGAGGTCTCCAACTACCCGGGCCGTAACGTTTGCCATAAATATTCGTACGGCGACAAGGACCGTCGGCTTAACGTGGTCTCCGAGGTGCGACCACACCAGTGCATATAGCCATATTCATGCATACAAGTATTTGCATGCATGCATACAAATTTGGTATGTAATTACACAGTGATTATCATCATCTTCTGACTACAAGATATTACAATAAAACGTAAAAGAAAATGCTACTGCATAAAGTGAGTATGTTAATAAGATCATGCAAGAAAATAATTTCGATCAACTTGACATGTCGTTTTTACTTTTATACAGATGATGTGCACGTGTGAGAGCGTCATTTCAGTTCATAAATACCGTTACCGTAAAACGGGATGAATAGACATCCAGAGATAAAATGGTCAATCGAATATTTCAAACTAATTCTTTTACAAATTTTTAATCAAGCCCATTACCAGATATTTGATGATTCTGTTTTTAGGTACAATGGACTAGCTCAAAGATTCGCGGGAACCATTTTATTTCTATTCACCCTCTGATTTCTATTCACCCCGTTTTACCCGGTACCGCTATTGAATGTATGCTGTAATGCTGTAATGTATGCCAAAGATTAGTTGGATTAAACTGTAAACCCACCTCCTTAAAGGACAAAAATATTGATATATTTCTCATTTACCTGTTCTTTGGCACATTTATCGAGGAAGGCCTCCCATCGCGGCCTGACGTGGTATACATGGAAATGATGCGCTAATTCACATGTTGCGCCGGCATCATCGCCAGCGTCTAAGGTACTTTGCAATCGTCCGACACGTTCTAATAGTTCTAGACGTTTTGCTAGAACGTAGTTGACACGACCATATCTGTGATCAAAGAAGATTTAGGAGTTTAAGGCTACGAAGAAGAATTAGGTTTGAGGGAACAATAACTCCAACTTATAAAAAGGTTGGTACATAATAAAATAAATAATCTAGAACAATCTACACAACGCCACCTAGCCTCATGGTAAGCATAGTTTAACTAGCTTGTATTATGGGTTCTAGAATGCGGATAAACATACTTAGATACTTTTTTTATACATAGAAACACCCAGACCAATGCAAGTACTCATATTCATGTACACAAATATTTGCATTGAGCGGGAATAGAACCCACGCCTCCTGCGTAGCAGTCGTGTTCACTACCGCCACGCTACGGTGGTCGTCGAATGAATTCACAGTGAAAGCTGTAAACGTACGTAAGCAATGACCGATCTTCTTTGCTCCTCGCAAACTTGTCTGCCTATTGTCCTCTCAGATAAAAGTTTGCGGACACTCGTACTTGCAGAACCGGTAACATTTGTTATCAGAATGTCATGTGATCCGATTCCGACAGCAAATGTCACTCCTATACATTTTCAGAGCGATGACGAATGTAGATTCGGAACGAATGCCTTTCGGCTAGAGTCCCCAGGAGTCCGTTACGGCCATTACTCCCGTCGCAGTTCGATATAGTTATTCACAAATAAAGTATCCTGTAATATTTTAAGTTCACAACAAAAAATTTTTCAAAAATACGTTTTTGTTCAAAATATTCAAACAAATGTTACACAAAAATGTTGAAAGCCCTAGGAAATAACCAACCATTCAGTAGAAATTCGACTTCTTCATCACACTCGGGGCGTATATCTTGACCTAAAATGAGTTCTATACGCGCAGCGTTATTTGGGTGTCTTTTGAAGATAGGACGGGTTGCTCAGGAGGTGGACGAGGTCAAATCCAAAAATCATAACAATCCACGAGCACCAGGGCCCCGTTTCTCTTGTCATCTGACTTAGGTGTTAGGATATTAGGTATTCCTATATTAGTTTTTGGTAATGGGTATATGCCAGAAATAAACATCATCCATTAATGTAATCAAACCGAATTGAAATTACCTCTTCCACTTGAGCGTATCGGTCCATGAACTCATTGAAATTGAGCGAATACAGTGCAATGCTTTTATCGTTTGAGTTCTGGGAGTATATTGTTATAGTGGATATTAGGACAATTAATATTTTTCACATAGGAAATCAGTTTTACAAAATATAATAACGCCCATTAAACCCGTATAGTTTTATCTAGGTTGTAAATGTGAGTGTCCTGCTTTAAAATGACAGAACATACTCAGGAATGTACATTGATTGTAGTTAATTTAAGCTCACGGTATAAGTTTGATATACCTAAAGCCTAGTGTCTACTATGTCGCGCGCCATGTTGCAAAACGTTGCGCAGTTGCAATACAAAGGCAGGTAACAAAGTTGTCTGCATCGTTATCGTAGAACAAAAACCGTGCATCATCTGGCAACATCTCGTGTTGCACAACGTTGCTAAAATTGTTGAGCAACACGTGTCGGGCGTTATTTGCTTAATGTACACAAGGCTTAAAGCTCAATAAATTGACATGTAAAGGTACAAAGCCAAAGCATATCGATTCTAGTTGGACTCCCACTATTTTTCCTGACGTGCCAAGTCAAAAATACTGGGCGCCGATTCTACTAATTGTTAAACCATTGAGTGTGCAAAAGATGCCATTGAATTTTAAACTTTAGTAATATGCTTTTAAAGTTCAAAGTTCAATGGCATTTTTTGTCATATATTTTTTTGAAATAAAATGACATTAGATAGAGTGACGTAATGAACTGTTTTTCATTTAATTTTGAACTTAAAACCGAAGTTCATAAAGCATAATATTATGGTTTGACAATTAGTAGAATTGGGGTCCTGTACATCTGTGAATTCGAAACAAGGAGCCCTTAGCATGAAGTATTTTGTTATAGCTAAATATGTAGTTAGAATAGAAGTATAGGTACGTACCTGGAGAAATCTTTATCAGTTTGCAGCGCTTCTTCACCGTGTCCTAGACGTAGAAGATGTCGTTCATCCACGTCTAGTTCGGCGATCTTCTCAAACAACTGATTGAGAGCCTGGTTACTGTGCGTTACAACCAGGTTCCGTTGCCAAGGGAAATTGTGGTACAAGTTTGAAATGATCTGCACGGCTACATCTGTTTTGCCTGATAACAATTATTTTAAACCCAGTTAGATGGAAGTCTTTATTGTCCGCCAAAGAATAAGTAACTTTATTCTAGTATAAAGTGCATGCAGAAAGATCGTTCAGAAATTTTATTACACATTCACGCAGCGGTCGTCTTCATCTTCAGAATACAAGATATTACAATAAAAGGTTAACAGAAAATGCCGCCGCATGAAGTGAGTATGTTAATCAGATCATTCAAGCAAATATGACGTTCATTCAATTGCAGTATCGCCAGACGTCCATTAATCAGAGTAAGTAATGATCAATGTAAAGAAACACATTGCTTGTAATAAATTTTAATTGCAATGAATACATTAGCGCTTATTAAATTTATTAGTTAAATACCTGGTTCGTTTTGGTTAGTTTATTTATTGATAAGAATAACAAAATATATCTTTAAAGAAGCTACTTTCAAATAATCTATGTATTTTACCCGACCTTTAATTTGTTGACTTTCCGATCCCCTATTAAGTAATTTTGGGTTTATGATACTGATATAGGTAGGTATAAAATGATGTACAAACCTGTTCCCGGTGGGCCCACTACGAGCGTCAGTCCTGGCTGCATTCCCGATCGAATTGCTTCGACTTGGGTTGGCGTGAAAGGTATTGTATTCCTGTGACAGAAGTATTATTTATGACCAGCTGTTAGATGATTAACAGTTGACATTAATTCTACTAGTGGAAACCTTTTTGAGAGGCCTGTGTTCAATATGGAACGTAGAATGGCAAGACAGATGATGATGAAGATATTTGGATAATAAACTATCAAATTTATCATTTCATTAATGATAAATTAGATAGGTGCTGTATTGTGTAACGGTACTGATTATTTTGCATAAACGTTAAAAAAACATATTTATTTTACACTAGCTGTTGCCAGCGGCTCCGCCAGCGTAGACTTCTGTTCCCGTTCCCGCTGCTTAGAATTCTGTTCCCGTTCCCGCTGCTCCATAAAAACCTTCCGTAGAGTTCAAGGAATTAATAAAAAAAGAATTACTCGAAGTGATCCAGCCGTCTTCCAGTTATGCGCTTACCAACCAACATTTATCGCGATTAATTTTTATATATACAGATTTGTGAAGATTGAAGAATGTAAATGAAGAGAGTGAGAAAGAACTTCACCATATCTTTCTTGTAAATAGTACATGTCTTGTAATAGGTAAATACCTACATGTTTCAAATATAACAAGTACTTAATAAAATAACAATCAAAACCCATAAGTATATTTTGTTTTAAGCTATTGTTTGATGCAACTACTATCTGAGATAAGTTTGTAATAGTGAATCTAGCAGGTCAACGAACTCAAGTTCAAGTCATATACGACTTACTACATTTTATATTTTCTAAAAAGTCATCACCGCTGCCATTAGGACCGTACCCATAATCGCGATCAGAGTAGGTCAACGGGTCAAGTATTTCCATAGATAATGCTACATTGTTTTGTGTGAGCCACAAGGGTTAGCGCGCGCTTGTTTTTGTTTACACCTAAACCATAAAAGGGTGCATAGAAAGATAATTACGATTTGATACATAATAACCTACACACACACTAGAACTATATAAGAGAGTAAGGAGTGCTCATATTCTGACATTATTATATAATGTACTGTTTAATCGCACCACTCCCTCTTATCTCAAAGAACGCTTCCAGTTCCTATATGACACACATGCGAGATGCTTGAGGTCGTCTGAGAATTTGAGGCCGACGCATTCCACGGACTTCGCGGATAAATCATTCACTGTCAAGGCTGTGCGCCTGTGGAATGCATTACCAGTGAATATCAGACAATATCTTTAAAAATATGGTTAAAGACTAGTAACTCGTTGCCTTTATATAAGTATATCTACTCTCTATATTTATTAGACTCTGTGTCTTATAATATATGTATTGTATGTTATAACTGTATATACCTGATAGTAAAGTTAGTGCTATATAATATTAATTTTATGTACACTTGGTTCTCATATAGGTAATATTTGTTTATTTTATGTTAATATTTATTTTATGTTTCCTACTTCTATTATAGTTTTGTATAATACTGCTTGTGCTAATTGTCTTGCCTTATTTTATATTAATTATTACATTAACTACACCAGAACCAACATATTGTTACGTCACGCTACTGTCCAACCCAGGGCTGCCAGGAAGAAATCGCTTCCAGCCTTAAGGCCGCCCATTGTACATTAGAACAACTGTAACTCTCACTACTTGTCTTTGGTGTTTTCTTGTATTTAATTCTGTTTTGTTTTTGGTGTACAGTAAAGTGTAATCTATCTATCTATCTACACATACATTCAAGCTTTCCGGTTTATAATAGGCACGGTAAGATAATTTATTTTAAGACTTTTACTTCTATAAAAATAAAAATGAATGCCGAAATATGTTGCTAATTCGAGTAATTCTTTTTATTTATCCCTTGAACTCTACAAGAGGTTTTCATGAAGCAGCGGGAACGAGATCAGAAGCCCACGCGGGTGGAACCGCGGGCAACAGCTAGTTAATCATAGATTTTTTTTTAATCCTAAATCGTTGATTCTTTGAACAAATGTATTTCAACCCTATAACCGGTGTATTACAAAAGACGCAAATGCCAAAGGCTTGTCTATTGTATGTTTTACATTTGCATTTATCATGAAGCGATTAGAACGTACCATGAAGGTATAGAGAACAATCACTTTGTTCAAAATACGAAATACCAAGAGACTGAGAGGGTGGCCCGTGTTATACTTCTTTCTTTGAATATTATTATCTATGACCTCATATGTATGTTTGCATAAGTTATCACTGCTATCGGTACAGTGTCCCCTTTATTCTGACTTGGAACTATATTTGGAAAGCGTATGCTATAAATATTTGTACTCAAAATGTTGTCAGTTTGATATAATGTTTACATTGTGACAGGTTTAATATTTATTATATGAAAACGATATCAAGTTGCATATCATCAGAAAAAGGATTTGCATTGTAATGTCGTGTGCTGTTGTTAAATGTATCACAAAAATGTTTAACTTTACTGTACATTAATCTTTATTAATAACAGTTTTGAGTTAAAATATAACTAAAACCTCTCTTCTCCCCTCATCGTTACTCCATTCCCCTACCCTCTATATGGTCGGCAGCACGATAACACCCTTTCTATCAGGTGGGCCGTGTGCTTGTCTACCACCTAATTGGTATAAATAAATATTGCCTTTTGTTACACACGAATAGAGTATGAGTTCAACACATGACCTAATTGTATAAACTTGTCTGACTACTGTTATCCTAACGAAGAAACCAAAATATTCGTAAGCATTTCTGTTACAGCCTTAAGTTCAAATTATTACGTAATGGCTCACCAATGTTTAAAGCTGTATGATAAGGTTTATACTATAGGTAGTGCGAAAAAGTAAACAATTATATTGGTCGTACCTCGAAGAGCACGTTAAGCCGTCGGTCCCGGTTGCCATACGAACATTTATGGCTGTCGTTACGGGTAGTTGGAGCCTTAAGAAGTCCGACTAGCCTAACTACAGAAGTTCGATATCGCCAATTTGGTACGCCACGGAAAATATCGAAGTACAGCTGCGAAGAGTTAGATTAAAAAAGCTGACCCCCGGACTACGGACGGTAACAGCTCCCGATCAGGACTATCGCAAAGATGATTCTCTGTAGATAAATTTAACCAAAATGTTAAATAACTGTCACTTACTTTTTCGGTTCGTTGGAGAGGTACGGTCCTCTTTTTGGTTGAACATGAGGTTCCACCACGATTACCTTTTTCTCTTCGCCTTCATCCATCGCATCCTCCCCTAGCTTCTGCTTTCGTAGTACATTCTCGAATGTAACTCTGTCAACAAACGATTAAGATTAATATAATAATTTATGACTTAGCATCGAATGTTGACTTAGCATGAAACTTAATGTATCTCGGTCAATACAGATTTTTTTTACAAACCAATAGTAACTATTTCAATGTAAGAATACAAAGATTATTTATTATTCGTAATATATCTACACTGACGGACTCATAAACTGCATCAAAGTTCAGGTTTACTCTAAAAGGAATTTTTATAATAAGTATGCAAACTTTTTAGATTAAATTATATAAATATGGAAAGACTGGCTCTTAATCTTAAAAAAAAAAAAATTTAAAAATGGAACTGCAGTAAAACAAATGAATATAGCCGGGAAAAGAAAATTTACTTGTAGTATCAGATTTGCGTGTTATTTATAGCAAAGTTTTAAATTGATTCTCATTGGTTTTTTTTGTTTTGTCAATTGAATTATTGTTACCAGCATAATTGTTGGGTTAGTTTTTTAACACATCGAGAGTTTTTGAACCATAATATGGATACTTCGTCCGAACAAGCGGCACAAATTGTAGCATTGGTGCGGGAGGGCTTGGATCAACGAACGATTGGTAGAAATTTAAATTTAAACCAGTCTACGGTTTCTAGAATATACAGAAGGTTTGTAGAGACAGGTTCTTACAGGAGGAGACGTGGTACAGGCAGAACTCGAGCAACCACAGGTCGTGATGACCGATTTATTGTTATAACTTCCCTGCGAAATCGTTTCCTCACGTCAGTTAACATCAAAACCGAGCTTAATGAAGTGCGTGGAGTAAACGTGTGTGCACGAACAATAAGAAGAAGGTTAAAGGAAGCGGATATCACCCCTTTTAGACCAGCAAATGGTCCAAAGTTGTCTACAGCTCACAGACAAGCTCGCTTAAGATTTGCGCGTCATCACCTGAATTGGACAGAAGAGCAGTGGGCCTCTGTATTGTTCACGGACGAGTGTAGGACATGTTTATATGGTGCAGATGGTCGCAGAAGAGTCTATCGTCGACGTGGGGAGCAATATGCTCAAAGTTGCATTGAGGAGCGTGTTCCTTTTGGAGGCGGTTCATGTATGGTAAGGGGTGGCATATCGATGAACGGGCGAACAGAACTTGTGTTCATAGACATGGTCCGTCAAAACGGTAATAGAGGGGGTTTGACAGCACATCGCTACATAACAGAGATATTAGAAGATCACGTGGTGCCTTACATGGGATTCATAGGCGAAAATTTTACTTTAATGCAGGATAATGCCCGGCCGCATGCAGCTGCACAAGTTCAACATTATTGCGAAGAGGTTGGGATACGTACAATGAATTGGCCAGCACGCAGCCCGGATCTTAATCCCATCGAGCATGTTTGGGACAATTTAAAAAGAGCTGTATATGCGAGAAACCCTTCGCCCACGACAGTGGCAGCACTAAGAACAGCACTTTCAGAAGAATGGGACAATATTCCGCAAGATCTTTTAAAAACCCTTATAAAATCTATGCGGAACCGATTAGAATCCGTAATAAGGGCACGTGGGGGTAATACACCTTATTAAAACACAAATAAACCCTTGCATAAAGTTTGTATCTATTGTTAAAACCAATTTTTTAATTAAACCAATTTTTCTTAAATTTCTGTTTTTTCTTCAAAAAAAGTCTTAAGGTCCTTTCCAGTACATAAACTTAAACTTAAAGATATGACCCTACGCTGTTTTAAAGTTCACGAACCAATCTAGAGGTTTCAATTTAAATCTGTATAGAAAGTATGCATACTTGGTTAAAATATTTATTTCAAAGTCGTCTATTACTTTGATGCAGTTTATGAGTCCGTCAGTGTATTTATAATAATAAGCTATAAGCTGAATATGTACCTACGTCACAATCGGTCTAGTGTTAACATCAGATTTTTTCATAGTGGTATCAGTAGTGGTGTTCAGAGCTAGATGGTGGGGATAAATAGCGAAAATTCTAAACAGATTACAAATCATTCAACAAACGGACGCCCAATTTTTTCGGCGCAAGATGGAGATGCCACGGTTCCGAGGGTGCCATCTCAAAGGCCGTGAATATCCTAGAGTAAGTTCGGATGGTAAGGAAATGCCTTATCTTTATTGGGTAAGTTTACACCGCGAAAATTGTGACCTAAGACCACACGTTCGATATATTCCGCTAACGAAGACCAAACGTGGGAAAACCATCCGCACGAAAAAAGGTACGCCCTACCCTCCAAATTACTTGGTAACAATATTTGACGTCACTAAACACACTGAGATAAGTCTTATGATAAGTCATTATACGCAAATACATTACTCGGGAATATTATTGTACGCACGTTATATTATTTTTGTTGTCTTTCGTCATGAATTCTAAGTATTTAAAATACTTTAATTATTTGCGCACATAGTCACCAATACATCCGCTTCCGTTATTTGTGACGCGGGTGTTTTTGTGTAAATAAGTATTGTTTAAACGCAAAATTCAGCGTAGGTTACTTAATTGCCAAATACCTAGCTGTTCTCCAACTTTGCCCAATTTCAGAACACTTTTAACAGATTGAGCGTCAAAGTTAATAATTAAAAAGTCACCCAATACACCTCAACATTTGAATGTAAACCATTGTAATAGGGTAGGTACCTAATAGGAACGCCGAGTGACTCGGAAAACGTTCTCTCATCGGAAATTATTGTGTTGTTCACTGATGAAATATAAGCCTATATAATTTCCTATTTATTAAGAGTCACTATGCCAAGTATTCAAAACGATTTGTAGATCGATCGAGAAAGAGGAATCTCATTACTATAAGCTGATATGGCAAATATGCCCACCAAACAATGCATTGCGTGGTCTTGTGCCTTCCCGTGTAATCTGAGTACCTACATGCAAATACAGACTACAGAATCATCACGTCATCCTACATCAGCTTGCATAAACTCTGTCAACACGAAAGCCCCGTTATACATAATATTGTTGTTGTTTTACGACGGCGACGAGCGGTTTTACCTCCAAGTCGCATTATCATCAAAAAATTACCGAATGCTTAAGACTAGTTGTTATCCGTGTCTACACCCACGTCTAACACTGATTCTGGAAGAACCTATTCCCAGAATAAAAGAAACCTGTATACCATTTGTGCTGTGCAGTGGCGAAGGGTGAAAATCTTCAAAAGGAAGCCGTTAAAAAGAACATTTTACTGCGATCTATTTTGTTATGCATGCAGCGTGCGACCTATTAGGAAACCGGCAGGAATCGTGTTAGTGTGACTCCTCGCCACTGGGGAGGCAACTGGTTCGGCCATTTTTGTGTATCAGTGAAATACAAATTTAAATAAGTTGTTTTAAATTTAAAGAGACACGTTTTACTAAAATAAACGAGAGTAGTATCTTAGCGACATAATTAAACTTGTTTACATTTTTTAATTAACCTTTTCCAAGGCAAGATATTTGATACTACTTCGTCCTAGATGTGCTATAACATGTTTACTATGTTTATGCACAGAATAGTTAATATCAGAGAAGAGGGAAAGTGTAAAGATATCGATTTATCGGAAAGATATTGAAAGAACTGGTCTTCGAGGCACAACTTTTTGAGGACATAATAATATTATGTTATAGTGGAGAGGAAATGTCGTTAGTGTGGCCACGTCAGATGCCTGGCCATGCCGCCTATATCAAGCCCCAGTAGGAGAGGCAGATCCAAAAGGTTCTGGCTTGACATCATGAAGGAGTGGAGGATGACATGCGTGCCAATGCTCACTATTATAAATGCGCAAAACCGTGCGAAGTGGTAGCGTAATAGCCGGAAAGCAGACCCCAGATTGCCATTCCCGGCGTCAAATGCCACTGGGAATAACGCAAGGATGATGATGATGATGCCTCCGTGGTGTGGCGGTAGTGCACGCGACTGCTACGCATGGGGCGCGGGTTCGATCCCCACTCAGTGCAAAAAGTTGTATTCATGAATATGGCTGTTTGCACTGGTCTGGTCGTGCCTCGGAGAGCACGTTAAGCCGTCGGTCCCGGTTGCCATACAAACATCTATGGCAGTCGTTACGGGTAGTAGGAGCCATTAAAAGTCCAACCCGTCTAATTTGGAACTTCGATATCATTGGACCATTGGTTGTGGAGGTCAGATGGCAGTCGCTTCACGCAAAATATCGAAGTTCAGCCGCATCACAGTTAGACTGGAAAGCCGACCCCAACTGAGTTGTGAAAAGGTGCAGAGAATGATGAAATGAAAATAATGATGATGGTGCCATTTCTGCTAAGACATATGCAAGGTATACATTCCACAGCAAGTTGAACTGTCTAACGTGAATGGAATAATTTTTAATTAGGTACTTTGGTATTTCCTATTTATTGGATAACTATATCCAGCAAATAAAAACAGTTAAAATTGATACAAAAACAAGCAAAATCACCTATAGAGATGTGATTAAGCTAGTCATTACATCGAATCTAACTTTAGATGACTTGTAATGGAATTTTATACTGCTTCGTCATTCCGGAACTAAAAGCTCAACAATAAGCATTCTGGACTCTAATATAGTTCTTTGAACTCGTCATTAGTACATGCAAAAAACGCATTTATCTACTTACTTGAATGGTCTGACAAGTTTCCTGGGGTTATCGGTCTTAACTTTGATTTCATAGCCTGGAAAACTGCTGCGTAGATGTTCCATGTCCAAAAATGTATCGTTGAAATCCAGAGTAGGTATTTCGTTAGGCATTCTAGAAATAAAATGTTCCAATAATATACAAGAATGGGTTACTTAAGTATTTGAAATGCACAATAGATAAGAAAAGTTTTTTTTAATCTGGCTGTCAAAATACAGACCACACCTGACATTGGACGCCATATGTGGACGTCTTGGCGGTTATGCGAGGGCTAACTTTTTTCTCTGATATTTTATTCATCCATCCATCATGCTGTATCAATATCTTGGTAGAAGATAGTCTTTGACGATTTCAGGACACAGCGAGCTGTCCGTTATACATACAGACCGCCATGCCTTTTTTCATTGGAGTACTTAGGCAGGAACAATATCTGTTCACACTTTACAATCCTCTGTCTCCTTCTATTTTCATAATTGTTATCACACATTTTCGCGGGTAATTCTCAGGTCGCGTAATTTTGTAATATGAATGTGTATTAAAGCTGGTTGAAGTTTGTAAAAAGGGTTGGGTTACCACCTACCTGGTATAGTGTGCTTGTCCAGGATCCCCATAACCTAGTACAATATCATGGAGCCACTCTGGAACGACGCACTCAGTGTTCATCAGTTCCCGAATCGTTTCCAAAACTGCCTTAAAATTGTTCTCTTTCGGTTTGCGTCTCATCACTATGTTGAACGTCTCGTATACGTCCTGGCCAAATATGAAAGTAATTAAGTTTTACCTACTTCATAACCTCTGATAGGTACTACTTAAGGTAACTCTAAGTTGGGTAAAACGAAAGGTGAATAAGAACTACTATTAACGTTAGCAATGTCAGAAAATGCCTAGCTGATATAGTCATAACCGTCGTTGGAGAAAACTTTTTTTAACAGGTACTATAAATGTAAGTACAATATATACATTACCCATCAGATGTACCACTTCTAGTTGATTTAAATATATGTATAAAAGCAATGGAAGAAATTGCAGAAACACATAGCAAAAATATTCAAAGCCCGATAAATAGTTTCCTATAGGTACACGAACACCTACATAAAAAAACTAAATTGGTTGCTGTTTACAAAGTTCCCGATGTAGACTTACAGTTTAAATTAACCAAATGTAAACTGTACGTGATGTGCGATTGCAATGCGTCAGGATGTTTTCAAAAGAACCATTTATATTCGACCTTAGAAAAGGAGATTATATTTAGTATCAATTCGTTATTTGTACTTATTATCACGTACGTACGTTCTTTGGTTTAAGGTTAAGTTCTGTATTAAGATCTTTTGAAGTACTTACCTCAGTACCTTTACTTGCGTGATCAAGGTCAAGTCTGTACTGATTAGGGTCCAATAACAGACGGAATGTCCTCGCATCTCCTTCCAACTCCGGTCTCGGTTCCGGCCCTTCTTCTATAACTCGACCGGAAGCGTCTAACATACCCTCTACTTCACAGCCTCGTACATACACTATACCAGCTTGTTCTACCATACTTTTTCTATAATCGTATTTGGTTCCTAAAAAGTAATTAACATCATAATAAAATTCGTCGTTATCATCCGCGTCGATTACGGTAGCATTGAAATTTTGTACTTCGAAGCTTTTTTTCTATGAGAAAATCTCCAGTAGGTATATCTCCTCGCCGAAGTCAGCGAGCTTGGTTATGTGGGACTCGAACCGACGAAAACAGCACGGTCATCTCGGGCCATTTGTTGCCCAGGGTAAGGTAGCCTCTGGCATATCTCTCACGCAACAGCTAACCCAGGGTCATCAAAGGCTACGGGTATAGGACTACGGTACTTCCCCGGATAGGGATAACTTCACCCGTCACTCACAAACCCACGGCCAAGGAGGACACCTGAGGCGCCTCCGCTCGTCGCGGAGTATTCTCCGGATTCGTGTACTTTGAAGCCTGGGCTCCGTTCTTCATTCCATGATTCGGTTAATTTACCTGTTACGGGAGCAACTGAGTCCCAAATACCCAGAGAAAACTGGTCACAATTTGCGTAAAAGTTGGTATTTATAGTAATTTCAAAAGATTTATTTATTTTAGTTATCACATCACTGCAGCATTAACATAAGTTCATTGATAAATAGACGTATAATATGATAATTAGGGATACATACCAATTCCCTGAGTCGGTCTAACAGTGACCAAGAAACATACATCGTGTTTCCTTAAACTTTCCCATTCATGTTTGATTTCGTTTCTGACACTGAGGGTGACAGTGACATCAGCTCTAACACACGAGGGTGCTTTCTCACCAATATTTGGTTTAGCTACCTCTACGACAGCGAAACTGGTGATAGGATGAGCCATTCGAGCCCATCCACCGAAATAAACGCTGTCATCTTCAGATCGCCTGCAGAAACAATTTTTATTAAAGTTCTAATACTGTAACCATACCTAAATGTAAGAGAGCTATAGATGAATAAGCGAAATTGTGTTTGAAAGATCATTTTTTTTTAAATATTTTAGAGGTGAAGCTGAGGTGGTTTGAGCAATTGGAATGAATTAATGTTAAATCAAAAACATGTTAATACACAGATGAAAATGACAATATCTTGAAAAAATGGCAAATACAAAACTTACTTAAAACAAAATTACTACATATGTTTTTATCACACAATATGAACTAACATTGAAGTAAAATTGAATACATACCATGGTGCTAATCTATAGACCGCGTCTTCAATGTCCTGACGAATTTCATCTACAACATACAAAAAGAGGGTTTATTAGGTACAATAATCACCTCGTAAGAGAATAGAGAAAGATATACTACTGCTAGGAACTTTGGAAATAGGATACTGTATGGAAATTTTTTGGGACGAAATCTGGGCATTAAAAGTAGTAATAGTAAAATTTTATGCTTTTTTCGTTGATCGGGATGCTTTGATCAACGAAAGGTTCGCGCAACGCTTAAAGCAACGATCGGCTTAGAGGCACTATGCACTTGTGGCTACCCGCATCATTCATCTTTCTCTGAACCTATACCTAACTCGGTTGGGGTCGACTTTCTGGTCTAACTAAGATGCGGCTGAACTTTGATATTTCCGTGAAGCGACTGCCATCGGAACTCCACAACCAAATTGGTGTTTTCGAATTTTTTGAGGGGTCCAACTACCCGTAACGACTGCCATAAATATTCGTATGGCAACCGGGAGCGACGGCTTAAACGTGCTCTGCGAGGGACGACCAGACAAGTGCAAATAGCCATATTCACACATATGTTTGAACTGAGCGGGGATTGAAACCACTCCTTGCATTTGGTTTGTTTCCATATAAAATAGACAGTAGGCAAGTGCGTTGCGGGCCTTATATTCTTCTGAAGTGTGAGTCACGCTTTGAGTTGCTCAATCTCTGTTATTCTTTCATAATAATAGAAATCGACTTGTTAATAAAATACAAAAAAAAACTATCGGATACAATCATTATTTTACTTATAATATGAATGAATAGGGATAGTTAATAATAAAACTTACATGTGCTTTCTAATCGAAACAGATTAAAGTTTCGCAATAAATAATCATGCAAGGTGAGGAACTGAAGATTCAACTTGGGTAAAGCCAAACAATTCTCTCCACTGTAAATTTCAGTAGGAACAACGTTTTCATCCCATATGACTTCTTCAGTAGGATATAATGGCATTGAATTTAGTTCTTCCAGTTGCGATATACGGCGCTCATGACGAGAAATCTGTAAATCGATACAAAACATAATACCGTCATAAACTGATACGCTTCAGCAGGCAAATATAATCGGAACTGTGTCACAGAGTTTGAATTAATAAAGCAAGACAATATAATAACCAGTCTATTTCATACTAAATACCGGGAAGAATCGAGCGGTAACCAGGTATGACTACCGGAATAAAAGAGAATACGAGATTGGATTCCATTTCAATGTACTGGAGTAATCCCAAAAGGGTCTTCACTGGCCCTGTTCTTTCTTTCTTTCTTTCTTTCTTTCTTTCTTTCTTTCATCCTCGGCAAAAGATGGTCCAAGACGGCCGTGCAGTTTTGGTCGGTTCGAGTCCGACATAACCTTATGATTTGTTCTGTCCATCAATAGATATTTAGAGACTAGTAAGTATAAACTCGTTTTCTAATCAATTAATTCTTTGATAAATTCAACATTAATTATTATGAATATTATCTTACCAGTAATTCTTTGAGAAATTCCTTGTCCAGTCTATGCCATGAGGCTTCATTTTCTTTGCCTTCTGGAGGTATGAGATTCAGGTACGTAGCAATGGCACGTAGAGCTTTGTCACTAAAATTGTTCAAATAGTTAGAATCTAAAAAGCCTTTGTTTAAATAAATTGGGATGTTATTTATAAATATCTGTATACCTTAAATTACCGAAGTGTTTGTGTAAAGATTGTCTTGTGTCCACGCTGGCAACATTAGCCAGGGCAAACAAGCGTAGGTCTGGAAATTTCGAGAAAGCTGCTTTCTAGAAAAAAATATAAAAAATAATGTATCGAGATTAAATCCGGTTGTAATAAATAAATTGTTGTGTATACAAGTTTACCTGCAAAAGTAATGCTAACATATGTATATCTATATAGATAAATCTAAAAAGAAAATTTACAATTTTAATTAGACTATATAAGTCCTGAATCTTACAAAATCTTATATATCGCAATCGGTTGAGTAGAAACGGATATATTAACGATTTAGATCGGAAGAAGGTCCCATACAGGAGGAATGCCCTAACGTCTTAAGCATTTGAAATTTTCCTATACAATCATATTGGGGCGATTTATTCGATCAAAATCCATTTGAACATTTAGCATACTAATAATAGCAATAACCAACCATCCACGTTGGTGGAGGTAGAACCACGGATAAAGAAGGAAAGCCCACTGAGTTTCTTGCCGAAGTCTTCTCAGGTCTGGGCTGCGTTTCGAACCGCGGTGGTCCATTTGCATTTGTAAGTGCCGTTTACTGGTCTATGCAGAATAAACGATTCTTGATTTTGATTTTGATCACCTACTTAGTTATATTATAAATGCGAAACCAACCAAGAAACAGACCGCAAAAACTAAAAAAAATAACGCGTTAGTTGACCCTTTAGCTTTAATATACCTGATAATATTTTGATTCAAGCTTTTATCATATCGTGGGACCTCGGAATGTTCGAAAAGGGCCAACGATCATATCTTATTTTTTTATTCTTTCTTATAGGCCATGGGAACGAGTTACGTACATATTTCGCGCGGACGGAGCGACGTTTCTCACCCATTCTCTAACTTAGTACTACTTCACGAATTTTATGAATTTTTCTTCTCTTTCTCTTCTGAGAAGCTTTCTGTTTTTGTGGCTGGTTTCGGAATTAAAATGAATGCTGCTGACCATAATTAGAGTAGAGGGGGACGAGGAAGGGGGGAGGGGAGATGGTAAATAGAGTCTCTGTGCTGTCAGTGCAGAAGACAATAAAGGGTTTCTCGGTCTGCCCACTGACAACAAAACCTCTCCAGTGAGCTCTGGCTACCCTACTCAGCGCCAGAAACAGTTAGGTACACGTAAGGTTACCTGTAATGAAGTAATCCTGGAATAGTGCAGTAAAGTCATATCGCGGTCGGTCATTGGGTCACCGGTTTCATCGTTTATTTCAAACCTCGCGTAGAACTTCAGCATATTTAGAAGCTGAAACAAAATTAAATTTAGTTAAAAAGAGTAAGGAGACGAATATTTTTGAGGTATGTACATTTTTTTGCGCAAAATAAACTGACACAATCTATAAATAAAAAAAATAAGATACAAGCTTTCCTTTTATTTGCTATCCGATATATGTATATTTATCAAAGATGTCTACACAATATTATAATGCATTGATGTCTAAAAATACTATTTAGCAGTACTATAATACGGTAAGAAAGAAGTACTAGGTAAAATAGCTATTACACACACTATTATTTCGTACATATTTCAGTTGTGTCGACCAATGTTGAAATAAATACTTATAATAAAACTACTGGTATTTAGAATCTTAGTCGTAGTGGGTTTTAGTCTTTAGAGACATTATCGCGCGTTTGTTACGGTGACCTTCTTTCCCGAGACTTTGTTGCCTTCAGCTTACCATCAGGCAAAGTGAAAACAAATTGACGTGCGCCACAAAAAAATCATCTCATTCACGATTTTGAGACTGTATTAGACGAAAAAAGCGCCCCCTTCACGAGCGTTTATTTTATATTGGTCAGGTCAACAGAATAGCGAAACCAAGCGAACATTTTGCACTGATCGACGAATTGCAATCGTTTGCCTTCGATTGGTCGGTGTGTATCCGGCGCCATAGAACTAAACATATTTTCATTCAATTTAAAAATGAAAAGGTACCGCAAGGAAACTCAGTAGATTAGGCGCCACCGTAGTAAATACACGTGAACTCGTTGCGCTTGCGCGGCGGCGTGGGCTTTTGCGTACCGTTTTAATAAAACATTATCTTAAAAATAAACATAAAATATATAAAATAATAATAATTGTAAACGGGCAAAAGATATATTTTTTAAGAAAGTTAAATTTTGAATGTTTAATTTAAAAATCGTGAAGTGTGAAAAACTGTGTTTAAATTTCGATTGTGCACTGTGTACACATAATTGAATGAAAAAGAATATGAAAATTTGGTTATACAAAAAGTGTTTCAAAACAAGTTAAAAAATGAATGCTATACAGTTTAATAGTTTTTACTTTTTACTAATATTCGTCAGCTATGCTTGGGCCAGCAATCATTGTTGTCCAGCCGGACAAGCTGTACTATCTAAAAAAAACGTGTGTTGGGACTCATCCTCCAATTTGACCAGCCCTTTAGCTATGAAGTGCAATAACACATTTAGATTCAGTAAAAAATATTATACAGTTAGTGACGATCAAACGCTGCGAGTGCATTTGGGGGATGACTTTAATCAAATCATTGATACGTAAGTATACCTAATACATTCTATCCTAGCATATCTTACTCCTACTAATATTGTAACCATGAAAGTTTGTTAGGATTTTGTATGTCTGTTACTCAATCACGTTCTAGCGGCTGAACGGATTTAGCTGAAAATTGGTACAGGGATTGATAAGAGTTTGGAATAATACAATAGTCTTTTTATCACGGCGAAAAATCCCTTGGGTTTCAAGAACAGGATCATACTTACAAACGGGGGAAACCTCGGGTATCAACTAGTAGTTAGTATGTACCAGAATTTCTCGTATGCGTATACTAGAGATAAAATGTATGAATATTCAATGAGGTCAATCACGTGCGAGCTAAATAAACTTTTAGTTGAATAAATGATAAACAAAAATTCAAGACGAAATATACTTTCGACGAAACAAGTACACAGTCATCTAATTAAATGAGAGTCATAAATGAGGTTGATCAGCATCCTTCCATCCTAGACATGTTCTCATGCAACATGAGTGAATTCGCAAGAGTTCTTTTGTATACAATTGCGTACCTATACTTGTGTAACTTTAAGATAAGTTAATAAAATAAACGACACGACATATCACAGATGTATTCTGTTTATGTTGGTTAGGTTTTGACATGTTTTTATACATTTGTATAAATAAATAAATTACATAAAATAAATAAATAATAGTATTAAGAAAATACCTATGAACTGTTTAAATATTATCAGTAGGTACTGTATATAGTACGTTATCAAACCTACTTCCCCCGCAAGGAGACCCGGCAATTCAATTTAGCACCAGAAACACAACAGTAAGCTTAGTCTGAAGGTAATTTCAAATCCAAGAGGAAAATTTAAATCAGTTGCAGTCCAAAGCAACATACAACAAAACTGATATTTGGGACTGTAGAAATATTTATATACTTTATTAAGGTTCTAGAATCGTGGATTCTACCATAGTTAAATACGAGTCTGCAATTTACATACCTAGGTATATTGCAATAGTTTTCGTGACCTCCTTTCATTCAGTAAATGCACCTTAACTGATTTTAAAGTCTAAAGAGCTTTTGTTAACAGGTCGGCTAGACAGACCAATTAGGTATATTGATATAAACACAAGAATGCTGAGGATAAATAATTTTTTGGTTACTTTATACATTTTTATAACAATTACAGAACTGCTATCTAAATCATAGAGTCCATATTATAATTATCCAAGTTTGGGTTACACGGTTTAAAATATTTATTAAAAGTTATATACATAATTATATCGTTTACTAGCTGGTGCCCGCGGTTCCACCCGCGTGTAGTTCTTACCTCGATCCCGTTCCTTCATTTCGAGCATTTTCATATTCATTTCATTATTCACATTTTAAACCTTCTCTGGACTCCCACAAATAATTCACGACCAAATTTAGCCAAATCGGTTCAGCCGTTCTCGAGTTTTAGCGAGACTAACGAGCAGCCATACATTTATATATAAAGATTAGTTCGTTGTGGATATAGGCAAATAAATAAAATAGTCCACTAATAGTTGATGAATATTAGTGGATGAAGCGGTCGGAATGGATGTTGATTTGGGGAAACCTATATTCAGCAGTGGACGGCCTATGGCTATAATGAGGGTGATAATGATGATTCATTCACGATTCATACGATGAATCATCATTATCACCCTCATTATAGCCATAGGACTTTTCATAGAATCATTATAGCCATAGAATGGATGTTGATTAGGGGTTTCCCCCAATCACATCCATTCTGACCGCTTGCAGGCGGACTGCATAAAATTGTATCTTTCTTAAATTGAAAAATGTTTCTGTGGTTTACTTTTCTAAACATAGACAAGTAAGCTTCTGGAATATTTCGAACGATATAGTAATATCCATAGGACGTAAAATTTATTATTTTTAAATTTGCAGATATTGTCTGGGCAATGTTACCAACATAAAAGATACGTTCCTACAGAATATAACAGAAGCTGCATTCTTATGTGCTGATGAAGAAGAAGAACAAATCCTTGATGACCGAGTATTGGGATATTGCATGATAGTTTCTGTAATATTCCTGGTTCCAACTGCTCTTATATACACTGCATTACAAGAGCTAAGGTGAGATACTATAAGAATGAGCACTATAATAAATTGATCTAGCATCATATGGTGGATGATTAATAGTTTAGTAGCTAATAGATTTTGCAGGTTACGATGTACTAATAGCCAGATCATATTGACGATAACAGTATCTACATGATTTAGTAGGTTTGGTTGTTAAAATATATTGACTTAATGCCTGTGAAGATATACTATTCGCTATATGTTAAACAATGGGTTTACATAGCCATATGCAAAAGCCATATGTAGAACATTTATTTATTGAACCATGAGTAAATTTTTATTGATACGCTAATTGAATTAAATTAATATTGTTATTGACATTCTATTAGCTATTATTAAATTTTTATCACAAAAACTTAGATCAATCATCCAATTCATGCAGTGCACCTGTCCACGTTGTACATGTGTAGGTATTATATGAATGCATGTCGATATATAATTAATCTATTTCAAATAGCTGACAATTGACATCCAGAACATTAAGTTCAATTGTCGATATTTGGGCTGATTCACAGTGCTACACCCATTATGATACACACATTATCAAAGTCTTGGGATATTTTGTATTTACCTACTTGGAATATTTCAAATTGTTGATGGTATATTTTTTTTCCATTTCGAGGTCCGATATATAGTCCAAAGAATTTGCAATTGGTGTGTGATTCAGTTACAAGTGATATGAATGTGTATATGATGATGAAGTCAAAATGCAAAAGCTCTGTAAAAATAACCGCATTCATCGATAAGTTCACGATCCATATTTGAGTGAAGCTTATTTTAATTAAAAGGGTGTGCAGTATTAATAATGACATAGATGAATGCCTAGTTATTTTTGAGTATAAAATTGACGGTGCAATAATTAACAGTAACAATATTTGTACTGTTTGATCAATTTGAAATATACCCTATAACCTATAATAACATAAAAATGTTAAATTTTACAGAGACGTACAAGGCAAGAGCATAATAAACTTTTGCCTAAGTTTAGCTATTGGTCAGGGCATACTAGTCATTATGAAACTAATGGAGTACTCCGACATGGCCCTTTGTGCAACTCGAGGTAAATATACAACGCATAGACCTATAGAAAAATACGGACCGTTCCTTGCGTGGTATCTGAGTGAAGCACCTAAAGTATACCTCCAGAACTGTTCAAAAGTGGACCACCCAGAATTATTTAGAAAACCTAACTATGCCAACTTGCTTCATTAAATCCTGCATAACTGTAGTGGTTAGCAAAAGAAAAGTTAGAGGTTTACTCTCCACAACCGTATGTTTTACTTTGTTTCGTGGTTTTGTATCAAAATTTTACGTTGTATTTTTTGACAGCGAAATTTACATTTTATTCTTAATAAATAACGTTTCAAAGCAACCAGTAATAACTTTTTAATGCTTCTGTCGATGTTCTGTGACAATGTCCGTATTCTTCTCTAGGTCCATGATTAAAACTTTATTACTCTGTGCTCATCTAATACAACTATTGCAAAGGTTAGTAAATTAATCCCGTTCCATCCTGTTTTGCTTGCTGGATAATTCCTACGACAGAAAATAGTAGATATTTATTAAGAAAAATGAAAAGTTTCAACGCCTTGTCCAGGATTTTGGCTGTTCGGTACTAAACTGAATAGTCTGCAGGTGATACCTGAGGCATACGATAGGTATACTTTACGGATCGCATATCAAGTCGTGTTTAAGTATCTAGTAGTTTTTTTAAGTATCTAGTAGTATATAGTAGCTTTTTGATAGACAGTTTTATAGCGTGCAAAAATATCTTGACATGGGACGCCAACAGAATTCTATCTACTTTTAGAATATTTAATAAATTTGTATCTCATCGTAAAGATTTAAATAATAACAGCAGTAAATAACTATCATTCAGTGACGTCTTTCGCTCATTTATATTTATAAATACTGTTTATTTGCGTTTTCTTCAGAATAAAATGTTTTTTCTCTAGTCTAGACAATTCGTCATCATTATTTAAATTGTTGTTTGTACGTCTTAAAGCTTTTTCCGAATGGTGGAGTACACAACGAAGTTCTTTTTTTATGTCATATCGACTAAAATCATTCCATTACCTCAATATATATTTGATTTACCGGCTAATTGATATATCCAATGACACCCGGTTACTAGAACCTGGCAAACAGAAATTTCCAGAAAAGTTTATATAGTATCTGCTCGCTTCCATCACGGTGGAGGACGTCCGAATGGTGTTAGCCGTTAGTTGCGCAGTAGGTAATTGCTCATGGAATTTGATGCAATTTTGAGGATTTACTCAATGGGCATAAGATCAATCACAAGTTGAGTGCCAACGGTTGAATTTTTGTTGACAGCATTGTTCAGCACTTGAATACGGTTGGTTTAGATCTGTTGGACACACAACTCAATGTCTCAGGAGTCCTCCGACTGATTTAAATTTCATAAGCTTGAAGGACGCGCTTGAAGAATGACTTAATGCATCAGGAACATGCTCTGTTCTCGCGGGATAAATGAGGCAATCTGTACTAGAAGCGAGTCGATGTAGGATGTAGACTAATTACCTAGTAACTATTAAAATATTTTTAGTAATTGATTGTACCTATTCCAGATTTTTTAAAGTATTGCCTCAGTAAGAACATTTAGAAATTTTATGATTCACTTTATATTTTGTTTCTGTAATTAAATTAATGGCATAATTATTCTTTTTCAGGGTTCCTCGCATACTTTTTTGTAATAGTCGCATTCTTCTGGACGAATGCTCTTTCGATACAGGTCCTGTTAAATACAAGGTGCGCATTTCCATTATCACAAATAATATTGTTTACCCTTAGGGTAAATCAAATTACCTATTGTACAGTAAATAAATAACTTTTTTACAGACGACCAGCAGCGTTAGATTACAGTTGGCATGAGTTTAAATGGTATTTCCTATATGCTTGGGGTGTGCCTACTCTTCTCGCCACAAGTATGGCCATTGTAAACTTCCACCCTGGTACTCATCAGAAGCCTGGTATAGGGCTCAATCACTGTTGGTTTTTTAGTAAGTATATAATATTTTATGTAAAGAGCTGTAAAATAAAATAATGGTAAAGTAGTAAGTCTGTAGTCTCCAAGTAGGCGCACGTAACTACTCATCAATGTGAGTACCTACTGAGTGAATGACACACCAAGCATGTGCTTTGAGGCAAGTGGGCAGGCTAAACGAAGTTGACCTCGCAGGACATACTTACTTCGATCAAATTACTGATATGCTTAATTTGAAAAAAGAGGGCTGATTACTGCACCGGCAAGCTAGCAAAGACTTAATGGCAGTAAAAGAATCTGGTCAAGTGGGCTGTTGTCGTTACGTGCCTGGACTCCTATTCCATTAATTGTTAACCATTGTCAAAGATATTACAAAAACTAACATTGAATATTCTATTTATAAACATGGACTACAAGTTCAAAATGAAATCGCAAAGGGTTCATTACATTGTTTCAATTTAAACTTAGGCTTTTATAGCATAACAGTACAGTCTAAAACTCAATGGTGTTTTTTTGTAATCTCAGTGGTTTGACAATGGTTGACAATTAGTAAGAGTTATTATGTGACTAAATACGTAATTATTAATTCATTAGTTAGGTATGTATCCCTAAACCTGCAAGGTAAGTAAGTAAATTATTATTAGACCCTCGAAGCGTGATGTTTTGTACGTTGCACTAGTTTTGGCTCAGATATGTGTTAACTGGCGAACAGGTGCTTCTAACCTTAAAAAATTATGAACTTCCATATTAAAGTCATCCCCAATTTCATCATTTAAAATTTAAAATCTTCCCTAGTGGACGCTTACGTCACACAATTGTATCTAGTAGTTACTGTTGAAATTTTGAATTCGTAGCTCCAACTGGTTTCGGAACTCGATGAATCAGTCAGTCATTTCTATTGGTAAATATAGGTACCGTAAAATGGGGTGAATAGGGATCGAACGGTGGATAGGGATAAATTGGTCAGCTAAATTCTGTAGTTATATTCTTTCAAGCGAAACTTTGAACTAGTTCATTGTAATCACAGAATCATCAAATATCTGGTAATGTGCTTAGTTAAAAATTTGTACCTAAAAGAAATTATTTAAAATATTCAATTGACCATTTTCAATCCTTATTCACCCCATTTTACGCGGTATTTCAATTTTTTCTTCTTTGTGTTTAAGTGACTTGACTAATGCCTTTTTGCCTATTTGTAATTTCAGGTAAAGTTCAACAGTGGTACTATATGTACAGTGTGATGTCAATATTGCTGGCTGCGAACATCGCTATTTTCATTTATGTATCGTTTCTGATATGGCATCTGAACTTATCATCGAGTCATCAGAAAGCTCTTAGATTCAGGTGACTTTTAGATCTAAAGAATTTATTGATTTTATAAAATTGTTTCTTTTTGTTAATTATTATATGATATGTTTATTGTATTTCCAGATTTGTTATGAGTGGTCGACTAATCGTACTGATGGGATTGCCGTGGGTTTTCGAAATGATCGGATCTTTGGTAGGACCACATATTATTTTGTAAGTACCGAGTAATTGTACTAGTAATAGTATTAGTAAGAGTACCAGTCATAGTACTTTGTAATCTGTATTTCCTACCTACAATCCCCCTAGACATATAAGTTGTTCAGGCCAAATCAAAAGGGAGTGTGGATAAGCGAAACCCAGGTACTAAGTTGAAAGCCTCGGATGTAACCGGGCATAACACTAATACTAGGGTGATGATTCCAAAGTTAATATATCGATTTAATCTTGCTAAGGAAGATGAGTAATATTATGTACTGCTTAAACTAACAACAAACATTTTAGCAATAAGTATGTAGGTTTTAGTCGAACCTCATTGTAAACTTTGTAGATGATCAGTAATGTCACAGTAAACATGTAAAGTGGTAGTGACTGATATTTATTACCATTAACTACCTTGTGTTACTTATGGGTTCTTGAATGCGGATAAACATGCTTAGATACATTTTTTTTGTAAATACATGCAAATTTATATAGAAACACCCTGATAAAGGTAAATATTCATATTCATGCACTGTGCAGGCATAGGTATCCCTCGCGTCGCGTAGTAGTCGCGTTCACTATCACCACACCATAGAGCTCGTCAATACTTACGTACCTAACGAATACTTACTAAGTAGGTACTGTATGTATTTCATAGTAGAAAGTTAAGTTAGTTAGTTGAAGAAAGGTTAGTTAGTATATAGTATAAGAAAAGGAAAGACCGCATTCAAAAATTTAAATTGAATTCAAGTAACACCCAAAAAAAAATTCGTCCCTCAGTATTCGGAGAACTAAGTAAATTGGTTACGATCTTGTGTCGTGATAAGATATGTAAACATCACGTATCTATTTAGTTTAAAAATTAGCACAAACATGTTGATTTGAAATAAAGATAGAGTTTGGCGTGACGATATGATGAATTTACACATTTTTTTGCATTTTCCTTTATTTTTGTTCGAATTGAGTGCATATCGCAGGCGACATGTCTTTTGATACTGTCAGAATGGTTGAATGTTTTATGTCTCGTTCTTTACGTAAATATAGAGGTAGCAAATCACTTCTCATCGGACCAGTCGTGGATTTGTTTTTGAAAAAAAATGCGTTCATCACGTAGTTATTATTCTTGTTAACAGGTGTGCCTAATACACACCTGTTAACAAGAATATTTACTACCTAAGAATTAATTAAGAATATGTACTACCTTAGAAATAATTTCACCTTTTACATCGAAAATGTCAAGCCCAAATCACAATCGGTCTGCCAGATTGCATTTCAGATGACACAATTACCTTATTTCAAAAATGCTGTTTGGAAAAAATGAATCACAAAATCACATTTAGATAACTAATACCAGACAGAAATATGAGAATCTCAGGCTCTTATCTGCATCAAAATGCGATGACTATGACCGCTAGCATAACACATGCTAAGGGTTGTATGAATACCAAACATTGTATGTATAAAATTTAATAATAACCTGACTGTTTATTCTTTTCAGGACCATATTAGATGTGTTCAACTGTCTGCAAGGACTACTAATGTTTTTACTACTAGTCGTTTTTCGTCGACGAGTAATAAAACTCATGTATAAACACGGTTGGCTGGATTGCATATCAGGGTTTGTGGAGAAGCGTCTCGCTGTCGAAGAAGATGAAGAAAACGTTGTCCAACATACTGATGTGCCACTGACAATGGGCATTAGGGCCATTAAGTAGGTCACCGAAGTTCGACGAAACTTCCGAAGAATTGGGTTGATATACCCACATAATTTATTGAATTCAGTAACCCACCATTTTAACCAAAACGTATATTTATGAGAAAGGAAAGAAACGCAAAGGTGAATTTTGAAGTGAGGTTAATACCTGGATGACGAGGAAGAGACGTACAATATGTACAATGTTGTGAAAGGATTATAGAAATACTATTAAAGACAATGTATTTTTTTTTAACTTTAGCTATATTTTACCAATTCAAACTAATATATTAAATGTGAAAGTAACTATGTCTGTTTGTTACGCTTTCACGCTTCTGAACCGTTGATGATAAATGGACTAAAGCTTAGAAAAGTAAATAGGCTATGTTGGTCACAATAACCAAGATCCACACTGCTGAAAACACAGAAGTAACTAAATACATACATAACTAGCTGACCCGCGCAACTTCGTCTGCGTCACCCCGTTTTTGCAACATTTTTCACTTCTGCACCGCACCAGTTGGTTGCAGCATGATGTTATATAAGTACATATAAACATTGCTCTTTAATCACTCTATCTATTAAAAAAACGCATCAAGATCCGTTGCGTAGTTTTAAAGATAGGGACATAGGACAAGGGACATAAGGACAGAAAACGCAACTTTGTTTTATACTATGTAGTGATGTAGAGAATATTCCGTCCCTTGTAGGAACTTACGGTACGATATAAATACGAAAAAGATGAACAATGGAATGGCCTGAACATAACAAGGCAATCAAGGCACTATATAACCATCACAACAATAACTTAATATATGAGACATTGGTCAAGGCGATCCTGGTGATCAACTGTCGTATGACACATTCTTATGTGTAGCCATACCATATAAGACGAACAGTCTACAATCGGCCTTAAAAACAGCTGGAATACAAGAACCGGCTGATATTGTTAATATATTTCACAGGGGATTTGGTGATTAATTGTGAACAAATTATTGTAAAAATATTTGCAAAAGGATAAAAAAGTATAGATGTAATACCCCAGCAGTTAGACACACCGGTGATGAACCACCGTATAGTCGGTTTGAGTTCGACATAACCATTTCATCGTAAGTTCCGATTTATTTAGATTATCTAGAGGGACACAACTACTACCTATGATTTTAGAACAAGGTGTTGTGAAACGTAAGTGTCACAAAATAATCAAATAGGCAATATCCTAACTACTGATTGATTGGGTAGCTGACCAAAAATACGGCGGTGATACAGCATCAGTAAGACAAGCAAAACAGTAACAGTAGCAGTGCTTTTGTACCTATTGTGTAGGTATACAGTGACAGTAGGTATCTTCCTATTCTATATTACTAGTGCAGTATAATAAGTAGAATTAAAGAAGTTAGTTAGGTCAGTTGGTATATAAAATTAAAAGTATTACCTAGTCACTCGTAAATTCTTAAATGAGAATTCACTATTAAATCGATCGGGATATTTACCATGTTTATCGGGATATTTACCATGTTTGTACAAACATGGTAAATATCCCGATCGATTTAATAGTGAATTTATACGAATGTAACATGCTTTTCCAAAGTTACAGTACTGTACGTTCAGGTACAGTACTATCACTTATTTCAATTTGAAATTGAGTGTTCATATTGTCCATCTTTCGAAAATAAATCAATATGTGCTAAAGATTTTTTATCATAAGTATCTATTTAAGCTGATCTTCACTTGTTTCTAGGACATATTTAGTTGTTAATCAATTTGATAGGCTTCGGCAGATCGCAAATAATCGCAAACACAAACATTTGTGAAACAGAAAGTTTTGCAGATACTACACCAAAGGACTATGCTGACTGTGGTATCACCTAATTGCTAATTGAGCTACGACAGCCATTTATGTTATTATCAATTGACCCGCCTATGAAAGGTAATTCAATAACGACAACTAACAAGTTATTGGTCCTCAGAGTTGCATAGTCACATTACCAATTAATACGAGTAAGTATAATTATGTGCGTGGAGTTAATTCAACATTAGAAATTCATACATTAGGCTATTCGACCATACCCTTTTAACATTACCTACTCTAGGTTTAGAACCTGCATAAATTCAGAAGGAAAAAATAAAAACGGATCAGGACTATTAAAATAAAAAAATCTATAACAACCAAAACTAATACGAATTGTTTTATTGTACTAATACTTCCATACATCTACGGAAAACAGAAAATGTGATCGTGAACAAATTAAGCGGAGAAGGTTGCTACGAAGTACATCAGAAAATAACTTTCAGATCTACGAGTATGTTGTCAACAGCACACATAAAAAACACAGAAATTTCGGTTGCTAAAACCGTTCAAGTGTGTGACGGTATAGGGTAGAATTATACAGGCGTTTCTTACAATAAAACCTAACCCCAAAAGGGGGGATAAGGGGTAGAAAGTATGCAGGGGAAGTTCGTTATCGTTCCTTCGTAAGGAAGAAGCATATTGTTAAAAATAATAAACCGTGTTCGCTTCGTGTGAGTTAAGTAATCTGTAAGTGCATTAGTTTCATTACTGAATCCGGTAGATAGATGGCGTGCAGTGCCAAGAAATGTGCGCAGAAAATGGAAAGAAAATAATCAATGTTAGCGAAACTGCCAGGAACAGTAAGTATATGAATAAAAAAATGTAGTTTCGAGAGGGCAATGATTTAGAAGCGCCTGCGTAAATGTTGTTTCTGCTAACTTAACTGAACATTTGCTAATAATACTTCATAAGGCATACGTATTTCCAGTGTTGTGGCACTGAATAAATAATACTTAGGTTGGTCTGTGGAGGTGCAATATGGAGTCTTCGCGAATGACGTCAATGATCAATCACATAGCCTATAGCTGTCTACTGCTGGACATACCTAGATATCTCCTAATGTTGGGAGGCTTTGGCCTACTGATTCCACGCCGTCTCCATAATCTCGGATGGATTTGTACAGTGACTAATGATAATGGTATTCGAAGCTATTCATAAAAGACTTGTACTTTCTCTCAGAGAGCATTTGGCTCCTTGTACATACAGAAGACTTCATAGTCATACTGTTATAATTTATTTACTTGTTCATATTTTTTACAGGAAAATAATCAATAAGACTATGACAATTATTTAGCCGGCACAGGTTGTAAAATAGGCAATAATCCTATGGCCATTATAACAAGTATATAACCTTTTAATAATAGATAAAAAAAGGAAAAAATACATTTATATACTAGTCTGTTCATGAAGGACTTTTTTTTATTAACACGACCAGACTATTTTGCTATCGAAACTGTACCCAAAACCTTATGTCTTAAAACGTTTTTATTACGTTTTTATATATAAGATTTTTATTAGGTCGTTACAAAACATATTCTATAAATAGGGAATCCACTGTTTTATGTTGGACTTGAACTGACTAAAACCGCACACGCATGCCAGGATACCCTGGAATATGAGACATGAGATGCGATTGTGTGATGCGGCGCAATCACACAATCCTAATGTTAAACATAATGGTAAACATTCTAGACGGAATGGCTCGCAAGTGTCGCGAGTGGACCGTCCGTCCGGGTCCCCTCTTTGAAATAATAATAATACATTCTTTTTTTATACAACTTAGGTGGCACCACACTTAGGGGTTGAGATGAAGAGATTTTCTATGCTGCCAGTATAGAGGACAAAGCAGTGTTTCATACTATCACAGGTGTTAAACTTAAGCCCACGGTCTTCCTACTGACAACACAAAACATCTCCAGTGAGTGGTATAAAAAAAAATTTAAGACGTCAAAAGATTGCAGTCAGTATTACGAGTATATTTACAAGTTTTTTACTGTAATTCTGCACGTAATTATAACAATAAACATCAAGGTACCTACTGAATTACTAAGGCTCATTATTGTTATTATATTTTTTAGAATTAGTATGTTGCTATTAGTTTTTATTCGTTCATTAACAGAAACAGTATGATCGTCGTTCACAATCAAAGTCAAATATCGATATCAATGAAAAACAAGGAACGTTTAAAAATCGAGAATCGATTACGAGTCACTTTGACAGGATAATTAACATCACTCATTCATTCGACAATCGCACGCGCTCAGAGCGGAACCAGTGCATTGTGTTAGTGATAAAAAATAATAATATAAATACATGAAAATAGTTAACATGAAGGTAAGTAAATATATTTAAGAACAAGAAATATTTTCGGATTATTATTCAATAAATATAGTTCTGCGATTATTTAGTCGTGGGTATATTATATTTTTTATTTGGTAATAATGTAAATATTCTTGTTTTATTACGCGACTGCCAAGGAAGTGATATTTATATAAAGTATGGAGTGTAAAAATTCTGACCAGTTTAAACTGGAATTGACTTTATATTAAAATTAACATCTTGAAAAAAATAATGACAGAAAAAAATATTCATAACTTCTGAAATTAAAATGTAATTTTTATTGTATCCTCATTGCTGAAATTATGTATATTTGTCTCGTGTCTTTCGAATTTTTTTTTTATAAATCGTATTTTTATAATACTAGACGACACGCCCCATCGTCGTCTGCGGCATATTTTTGGTACCCGTATTTCGATCGGTACATTCCTATATCGACATTATCGACAAATAATGTATGTAAATCTGCCAGATTTGTTGACATTTATGATTACTCTTACGCTCCTTTGAGTAGTAGCGTGATGATATATAGCCCATAGCCATTTTCGATAAAAGGACAATTGAAGTTAAACACAAAAATAATATTTCAATTCGAAGAACCTAACTAAGGATAGCGCGTTCAAGCAAACATACAAACCGATCAGCTTTTTAATATGAGTATAGTTGACTACGAGTATACAACACAGGTACCCACAAATATTTTTATAAATCTGCTAGACTTGAATAAGGGGTTCGCAGAAGATTCTGTTTGCTGTATTATAATAATTGCGTTGAATATTAATTTTGCAAGAATATAACTACATGTATCTACTTATACCCTGTTTTTCCATTGCTGTACGGATACCCACGGAACATATCAAAAGAACCTTTCTTTTTTATTTAAGTACGTAACTATGTGGGTCGTTGTATATTTTTCCCGACTACGGTAAAGTCAAAGGAGGGTTATGATTTTGACAGGCTATTTATGTATGTATGTAGGTTCATCTGTTGCGATATAACGCCTCAACCACTTACCAACTGGACAAACGATGTATCGTAACGTTTAAACCAAGGTTTAAAACATGAATTTGACAAGTTGCAATATGTACAAAATTCAGTGTGAATGCAAATGTGTTTAAACTTGTTTACAACTTATTTGAGACTGACTCAATACATGTATAAAACAAGTAATTGTGTTCAGACTGGTCTGCTACAAGTTTTTGACAAATCTTCAACTAGTTTTGTATCAAACATGTTTACAACTGTCTTGATGTAAAAGAGGGGTTAAAAGAGTCTTGATCGTGTGCTGGTTTTCGCTGAATCTAATGTGGCGCCGTCTAGCGGTTATAAATTACTGTGTCCAAAATTAAATTGAGTTGAATATGCCGTATATGGTATCTAATAAAAGGGCCCAATTAGTACATTTCAGATAGGCATAACTTTAATTAGTAGTTGTTTGCTCCAAAATAATATAAATAAAAAAGAAGTTAAAAATGCGTTAGTGTGATTTTTCAGTGGTCGGGTTTTAGTTTTCAATATTAACATTTTGCATCCCCTTCCAGCCATATCCATTATCCATCATAAATTCCAAATATATCTACCGGATTTGTTAACAATGCACCGCCCCCTGGATAGTAACGTAATGATATATGATTATAGCCAATGGCACTCACAAAGAATTTGGTTTTTTGTAGGTAAAATAATTCTACAAATAGGTTCAGTAGTTTTGGAGGCTATTCATTCAAACAATCAAATTCTTTCCTCTTTATAATATTAGTATAGAAGTACCTATAAAATAAACAAAAACTTGATTAAAACGGAGTTATTTAGCGTGTTTGTGTCATTGTTTGTTTTACCTACGTTAACAACCTATTTACTAGGTATTTTGTGATTGAACGAGATATCTGTAGATTAAAAATAGATCATAGGAATTACCGATTAATTGTTAGTTCATGTGTGAATAATCCCGAAGTGATATTGCTCTAGTCCTACTGTAAGAATTTAAACTGCGGTTAGGGAAATTGTACCTACTCTTCTGGACCTCGATTGTACCAATTGTCAACCGTTGTCAAACCACTGATATTACAAAAAATGGTATTGATATTTAGGCTTTATTACAATGCTGTTAAAGCCCAAAATAAAATTAAATGACATGTTAAGTGAACGAAACGATGTAATGTACTATTTTTCATTACATTTTAAGCCTTAAGACTATGAAGATAAAGATGGCAGTTTTTGTAATCTCAATGGTTTGAGAATGACTAATGATTCAATTAGTAGAATCGGGGTCCAAACCTACTTTCAGGCTATAATTATGTTCGTATACTAAATAATATATATTTAATACACACACAGTTCTTTTTATTAATAAACGGAACTTCCCTTTGATCTGCTTTAACTTCTAATTATGGAATTCTCAAGTACTTCTAAGGCTAAATATAAACCGACACTTGAACAGATACATCTCAGCACGGTTAGTCAATTATTTTGAATCATTTACGTAGGTAAAGCATAAATAATTGGGCTTTTTATTTTTATTTTACTAGTACATTAATTAAAGCTACTGATTAATTAATTAAGTTTCGATATAATATTTGCTTTGTTTACTGATTTGTATGCCAATATTGATGTATATATTTCTGTTCATCTGAATGCAGTGAAACTAAACTTCTAATTTCAAAGTCTTCAACAATTGCTTACTTCAATCAATTAAGCCAATAAAGACCTTTCCTATTGGGATTCTACTACCGCGTTTTGAACAATTATTTGATTTTTTTTGTTCAATAAACATTTCAAAATAATTTAATTGCTGTCGGTCCTTGAAAACTGTATGTAAGTATCGATTAATCTGAATGAAAACACAGTGAATGTAGGGGCAATCTGACAATTTGATTTTTGATTTTTGAAATTGAGATTTTTTTATTCGAACCAGTACCTAATTCCTGAGATTAATGCGTTCAAACATACATACAATCAATCAATCAAACAAACTGTTCAACTTTTATTTAATATTTATTGTATAAAAGGTGAAAAATGGTCATAGTTATCTGTAAATTAAGTATTATAGCTTCGAAGCTCACTACCTCAATATTTTGAAATTGTCAATTTTCAAATTTTATTATTTTCAAATAGCCCCATCTTCATTCACTCCCGTCTTCCGTAATTTGAAGACGATATTCAAATTCAAATTCAAAATATCTTATGAGATAGCAAAATATCTTATGACATAGCAAAATATCTTATTAGTAAACGAGCATAGAAGAAGAATCAAACGATATAATTCTAATACTGGCTGAAATAGGTCCATAACAAGTTCGACATTTTAGAGCGTATTTCATTAATGATCAGAAGTCAACCAAACTTGGTTATCACGTTTTAGTTCATGAATTTATTTGTCTTAAACGTAAACATCCAGTTTTGTTTGTCTGACCGCTATCATTTTCACTGGTGAAAATGACCTTAATAATTCCAGACTACTAAAATAGAAAAAAACCAGTAGGTACATACTTATAGTACATTTTATTATTTTTATGTATTCGTTGTACGTATATTAATTAATTAACGTAATAATGTACGTTATCACAATAAAGTGTGACTTTGTTTGTATTCCAGAGATAATATCATTTTAGTATAAACAAGTTAATCTGTGTAAGTAAATGTATATGTAAATGTATAAATGTAAATGTATAAATTCGTCGGTGCGTAAGTAGGTATACTCACATATTATTTAATGTAATAATGCATAAGAGGGTTAGCTGTGTCTATAAAACAGGGATGTATTGATCCTTAGTTAAGGATCATAATAAAAAAAATAAAACTTCATCTATCTTAACTGTTTTTAAATCGGAAAAAGTAAATGCTTCGACGGGAATCGGACAGGTGATCTTTGCGTTACACGGGCTTACGGGGAAGGCTCTAAAGCACCAGGCTGTTAGGGAAAGATCGCGGGTTGGAGTCCTGTCGGAGCATTCATTTTTCCGATATAAATAGATTTGAAACAGTTAGCATCATTAAAAAATGGATTACATACATATTTATACTCTATTTTTATACTTATACATAAATTAATAAGATTGGAGTGTCTGTTTGTAATGTTATTATAACAATTAAACTTGACACGACAAACGTGTGCACAGTAGGCCGTATCGCCTTTATTGCCCAGACCTCAACGTCCGTATACTTTTTAAATAGGTAGTTAGATAAATATATAAATATTCTAGGATAATCTACACAACGCCACCTAGACCCATGGTAAGCATAGTTCAACTAGCTTTTGTTATAGGTTCTAGAATGCGGATAAACATACTTGGATACTTTTTTTTGTATATATTACACAAAGAAACACCCAGACCAATGCAAATATTTATATTCAATACAAATATTTGCATTGAGCGGGATCTAATAGTTTTTTCAGTTTAGGAAACAAAAAATCCACAAAATTAGTTTTCAAATCAACGTAATATTTCGAGATTTTAGTTAAGTTTGGTAAAAAGTACAACGGACTCGACACCATTGTAACACAAAAGTTTAGAACTCCCTTTACTCAAAATCACTCAACAAACAAAAGATGTGTAATGGTAATTATAGCACCATGGTCATTTCTCCCCGAAAGGTAAATAAATAATAATTTTGTAAGTGCCTAGAAAAATATTGTTTCCTAATATTATATTATTTATAACATAATATAACATAAACTCAGGCCTATATCCTCGAAGGGGTAGGCAAGGTGCTAGCACCCTCATTTCGCCAATTTATGTTTAGCGAGCGTATTGCCATTAATCGGGCATTTCTTATAAACCTGCGATAAATACACACATAATTTCGAAAACCATCGAAAAGTCATTGGTGTGTGCCATGGTGAAACCTGGGATCGAACCCGAGACTTCGTGTCAGCAGTCCATTACCCATACCACTAGGGTACCGCCATCATAAATTCATGTATAAATCATTATAAATATTGTGTAAGTTTCTGTGGTTTAATGATAATATTATACACGCCTACTTATGAAGGCTAATCATTGCTAATTTATAATATTGTTTTTCTTCTTTGTCTGACTGACCATCGATTTAATAAACTTGAAGTTTCCCGTATATATACGATAGTTAAACACATCACAAAGTTCTTAATATGTAAACATACCCGAACTATGAATAAATATAACTTATCAGGTTATCGCATTATTTTTTTAAACTGACCTGACAGGTTACCAACATTATAGGAAATTTACCTGATGCGGCTCAGAGCAAAACACAATTCACAATTTCTTAGTAACTTCGGTAGGCACTAGGCTACCGAAGTTAATAAACAATCTTAGTGAAATTTGAAATGATAGACGGTGCTTAATGAACCACATCAAAAGGAATAGAATATAATAAGTTACGCCGAGAACAGCGATCAAAGCTTCTGATCAATACAAAGCCGGGACCAATGCTAAGATGACGATGATTATGTTATGATCATGATTATCACGCAGCAAGAATACCATGCTTATTATATATATTTTAACAAGCTACCCTCGGGCATCAAAAGAATTAACTCGTTGGATGTATTTAAGAAGC
The DNA here is from genome assembly GCA_963691645.1 of Pelosia muscerda. NCBI lineage: Eukaryota > Metazoa > Arthropoda > Insecta > Lepidoptera > Erebidae > Pelosia > Pelosia muscerda. Next base: position 8,768,810 of record OY829116.1, on the reverse strand, counting down.
AATTAGCCAAACACAGTCATGATCTCGATGTACTGAACGTGTCTGTTTTAGTGTGACAACAAATATTATTCTATACATCTTTATTATATGTTCTCATGTAAGTGATATAAAACATGTCTTTATGAAAATAAAATTCTTTAAACCTATAGTACCATGTTTATTCCAAAAGCCATCGTTTCTATTAATAAATGAATATTGATAAATCATCAATATTTTTACGCATAGCGAGATAAATAACGGATATACTCGTGATATATGTAGCTGACAAATGGTTGGTAAGCTGACATAGTCACTTCCTTTGTCATATGATAACCCACTGTTATCACACTTCTACAATTAACGTTTATTCTTCTGCTATCGATACGATGAGATGTATGAATAAAAACATGGTTACGTCCATATTACTTTTTGTGAACGTGTTTTTCTTTATTACTCACACTCCAAATAGTTAAGCGATTCTATGTGAATTTGGGTAAACGAAACATATACAGGGTGTAAGGGGAACGCTTACACAACATATTACACATACATGGTACACAACATATTGGCATTAAAAAAAAATACGGCAACGCAATTTTTTTTTCTATTTTTCAATTTTTTTTTAAACCGTTTAAATTGCGTTATTCACTCTCGATCGTGTTAGTATAGCTGAATGAAATAAAAATTTCATAAAAAAACATGAACTCGCAAGAAAGGCGCTACTTGTTTTTTTTTTTTTGCAGTGAGGTTTTTTTATGAAATTTTCGTTTCATTTAGCTTTACTGATATGATGGATAGTAAACTATGCGAAAAAAAAATATAAAAAATACTTCTAAAAAAATTGCTTTGCCGTAATTTTTTTTCATGCCAACGTGTTGTGTACCATGAGTAGGTGCTACTAGGGGCCTTCGGCTTCGTGCGCGTTCCCCTTACATAGGTTATTTTTAATCCCTGGAATAGGTTACGGAAGTCGAGCCGAAAGGTGTGAACCAGCTAGTACTTATGGTTTTTTTTATTCGATTTGTTAAAATACAAGTGTTTTGACAACATCATTCAAGGGAAAAGAAGTTCGAGATTCAATTGTTTATTCAAATAACTCAATGACTTAAATATAGGTATTGTTATCTACAGTGTGATAACGGGTGCGAGTTGCTAATTGACACATCTGTTTTAAACACTTGATAAAGCGTGACCTGACATGGTACTGGATTAATATCTATCACCAATTATGTAAATTTAATTTAAATAATTACTTAAGTTTTCTGAAATTCTAATTTTGAATTTAATCTTGTTGGGTGAATAACCCTTGACGATAATGAAACAGATGTATCAGCATTTATCATAGTGCATCAGTTTATTAGGTAGGTGATGATCCGAATAGAAAAATATAGATGGATAATATGATCTCTGATTGCCATATGTTGTTACTGTAATGCAAACAACTCGTAACAAAATAATTTATACACCTACGTACGTGGTATTTGCGTAATCCAAAACTTTGTCCAAGATTATCTTGATGTACAGTGGGATACAAAAGTTATTGGTCAATTAGAAAAAAAATTTGTATGAAGTTATGCCACTACACAACTACTTACTAGTCATAGAAGCTACTGGATAGTAGATCTACTTGTTGTAATTAAATTTAGGCTACTACTTGCATGGATTTACTTATTTTCTTTTAAAGAAACATGATATCTATAGCTTATTTTCGTATGTTATACTACTTTGGTTAAATTACACTTAAGCTGTCAAAATATTATAGATCTTAAGGTGTCCAGGAACTTTTTGAGCCCACTGTACAAGATATGTGAATAGTAAATAAACCGTAACTGAGTACGTATTCATGTGTCACAGTCTACTTAATTAGTAAATGCGTAAAACGTATTTCCCCTTGATTTACAAACATGAATTGATGAATATGAATTCGGAGAACTTATTTTGTTTGATTCAGTTAATCATCACATTAAATAAAAAATCAAAGTGGGCAGTAATCTACTCGTAACGTTATCAAGTTAATATTTCGAGTATTCACCCTTCTTTTCATTCATTCTTTACCTACCCTTTCATGGAATAACTTTTGACAAGTAGCAAGTTCTTTTCAATTGAAATAATAAATACTGAGTTGTTTCGTATGTACAGCATCGCACAGAGGAAGTGTTGTAAATTCAAAACAATACACACGTAGTAAATAAAATATCCGTATAAATCTAATAGTAATTCTTTTGAAGTTGATACGGCCTTATTTAGTTTAACCAATATTCCGGTTAGGATCGGTCTCCCTCCTAAACACAAGCAAATTAAGTGGAGGGTTAATGGGATTACTAGTAATTTCAGTTACTAGTATTATTTAAATAGAATTAATGCAGAATGAGTAGATTGAGACGTAAATTTTTTGATTATATTAGGGTCTGTTAAATATTTCTAGATAGGTACAAAGTTTAAGAAATTGATAAATAATTTGAAACCCATCTCTTGCGTCATCTGAGGGAACATCAGTACCAACCCCTTTCTCCTTCCCATTCCAGTTAGTTACTCACTAGGACCTTAAAAGATTCGATAACTGATAAGGAAGAAATTACACAAGTAGGTACATCATTTATGATTATGGATTGAAAGGTCATTTTTATACTAGATATTATCGGGATATTTGCCATGTTTGTAAGTTTCGTCGAGTTTCCGATATTTCGACACACTGTTACAAGCGCGGCGCCATGGTCACGGGTGTACTTCCTTGATTATGGAAGTGATTGTGTGCGTAAATATTAGTAGATAGGTAAATAGTATAGTACATATTCAGGATTATTATGTATAGGTAAACGTGATTGAAAATTCATCAACTTATCTGGTTTTATAGCATGCAGGTGTGAGATTTGTTTTCGCATTCGTATGTTTACATAGAAGTTGCGTTAGACAATAGGCCGTAAACGTTATTTTTCGACGTACAAAAGATATAAGTATACACTTTTTCATACAAAGTTGTATGGAAAAGTGTATACTTGCATCCTTTTTCGTCTGTACTTTACATCTTAGTCAAAGAGTCTGACCTTAGCCTCAAAGCTAACTGAATTACCCTCCTTACATATCATTACCCATTGCTGATTGATGATCGACCTACTTCTTTAATCGATTTAAATATGTCACCGATTTATGTTACTCATACTTCCTAATTGTGTACCTACCGGAGATGTAACACCTTAGACATAGGTACCTACTGTTGACCCCAGTGGCGACAATAGTATAGCGGGTTTACTTTTGGTACAAGCATTTCAACATTAAATTATAATATACCTAAGTGGTGGAATTTTTAACATGTTTATTTGTTTTGTCAAGGTTTGCGGCTGGTTGCACCACATAAGTAAACAACCTCTCTTTTTTGCCTACGTACGACAATGCGTGCAGGGCTAAAATGTCACCTGCATACAGTGCAAACAATTACATAGAGTACCAAACGGTTCCGCGATTCTTTTTTTTTCGCACTATAAATTCTTGGCGTATTTCCTTCATCCTACAGTACCGGTTCCTTTAAGCGGGGCGAGAAAACATCTATCGAGGCCCTCAAGGTAGGAACCGTTCATCTAGGGATAGGCATTTATAGTGAAATGAAATGAAAATTTATTCGTCAGAGACACGGTGAAGATAAGATGTTAATTTTTTTCAGTGTAGATACCTAATACCTACAGCATATCTCGCCTGCATTAGGCATACGAGTGGTAGCCAATATTCTTTGGACTGCGCCCCAGCTTATCATAAGGCGGGATGCGGTCAATTGGCGACCTGATTTATAAAGAGTAATTTTTTATGCTGCAAAACCTTAAGTATGTGCAGTAGGTAGTTATTTTGACAAGACTAAAATTTATGTAATAAGTTGACATCTGATAAATTGGCCGACATCTAATGAAATGGTTAGCCTCACAGTAATTGTATTAGTATCATTCGGGGTTTTTCTATTTATTGTCAAATTTTATTGGTTAGTCGGCCCTTTACAGATGGCTGACCAAGGCTCAGCCATGTACCTACTCTCATTCAAGTTTAGTTCAATTCCATCCATTGCGATGCTAGCAGTTCAGTCGTCAAAATATACGACGCACGGATAGATAAACTTCCTTTTAAAACCTCATTACTTGTAAGCATAGGTAAGCATTTACTACATGTCTACACTAAAAAGTAATTGGTTATATCAATAGTACAAAACGTACCTAAAAATGATAATATTAAATAAATAATAATGAGGTCAATGAACGCTCTGCGATTTATAGTTCTTTCGATCGAACGTCAATGTGAACTGTCAATGGCCCTGCTCGATGTCAAACTCGATAAAAGCATGTTTTCAATAACTAATGTGTTAATCAAAACTAACCGCAGTTGAAATTACACAACAACTCTAGAGACAGAGAAATATAATTATGTAAAGATAATAAAATATACGTCATTTCATAATTAATGTAATACTTGCTGATTACTGAGTAATCCAGTTTATTGCGTGTTATGTTTATTTTCATAATTTCTGCATTGACATTGTAATTTGAATCAAATTATGATAATTTTAAAAAGTCCAAAACCAGAGGTTTAAAGTTACATCTGATCTATCTGTCAAGGACTGCCTTGCATATTGACATTCATAGTAATATTAAAAAGGTGAAGGTTTGTTAAGATGTTTGTACGTTTGGATGTTTGTTACACAATCACGCTCTGAACGAATCTGGCCGAAATTTGGTACAGGAATAGATCAGAGCCTGGAATAACACATAAGCTTTTTATACCGGGACAAAGTTCCCATGGGTAGTGGGACTTAAATCAAAATTCTACGCAAGTAAAGCCGCGGGTATCAGCAACTTATAAAATAATAATTTCTTTTCAGGAAACAGTTTTAGTATTGTTGGCTATATGCGGTTTTGTTCTATCGACGGCCCCAGCATGCTGTCGAAACAACCAAGTACTGAAGAAGTTTGGCTTGTGTGGGGACAATAATGATACTATGATACAAATGAACTGCACTAATGGACGGATGGTACTTCGGGACGTAGTTCTGGAGGGTGACAAAGTTTCCACGCTAGACTCTCCAGGCTTTGTCTTCGTCGAAGATCCTAAGGAGTTAGTATATTTAATGAATTCTAGCTTGGGCTAATGTTGACCTGGTGACCCTTTTGGTTTGGTCCAGCCTTCGCCTTTTGCGTTCCCCATGAGAAGTCGACTAGTTTAACGAGAACAATTTTACGGTTTATTTAATACTGATCCCGTTTAGGCGACGTATACGATGAAGACGGTAACATTATCCCGATACTTCATAATGGAAGCTATACGTTACAAAATTTTGAATATGAACTAGATGCTCACGGATAGCCCCCAGACGGCTTCACTTCACTTTGTATCCAAGGAAAGAGGTCCTCTCAAAATACAATATCTTTATGACTACAGATCCTTATGAACTACAGAAGTCCTAGTCACGCAGATTAGATTCGCGTACAAGAACCCTGGCGAACAAATAGACTAACATTTTTTCGTTTTGTATATTTGGATGAATTTATTCAATATATCATATGTTTTTTACAGCTATTGTCTCGGTAATATGTATCGCAACGTCAACGATGAGTCCCAAGGCACGGTACCGGTGGCTGTGGTCTGTTTCGAACAAATAACCAGAATTAATGACACTAAAGGCAGTGATATAGAAACCAGTGGTATTTTAACGCTGATCTCTGTAGTCTTTCTCGTCATAACTACCGGCTTTTACGCTTACTTGCCACAGTTAAGGTAAGAACTCTAAACTCTAAAACTCGTATTTCAGAACGATACCTAGTCCTGAATTTCTATTTTCATTGGCAGATATGACAGATTGTTAATCTGTCCTGAGTACTGGTTATAAATTTAGATTCAGGACAGAACTATCGATTAGCAATCAAAATGACGGCGTACGTTTTAGTCGGATCGAGTCCGACATATCACATAACCAACTCTGGCTATGGCGTAGGTGGTGTCAGAGGGGATTTTATGAACGAAAACAAAAAAGAAAGACAGGGCATTACAGGACAGGGAATTATCATTCTGGAATTTGATTTAATCTTTCTTTTAAGTGTTATCACTTCCACGTGTCTATTGGACAGTTTCAAGGCTAACTATGGAGATTACTTACAGCATCAAGAATGCTTTGCACAGAATATATGTAATTAGTACTTAGATACATTTGAAGTACATCACACACGTGCATTTCAAGTGGTTAGATATTTTAAAGCTGAACATATGGTTAAGATGTTTGATACGTTTCGTCTTATTCAAACCAACGCATTTATTATCCCTCAGATATAAAACTAATTCATTCAAAAAATGGTACCACGACACCCCCAATATTACCTACACGTATAAATGCTCGTGGGTAAAGAATATTATACATATAAAAGTAATGTTAGGTAGATAAGATAATGTTTAACACAATATGTATTTTTTTGTTACGGAATGCTGAGTAACATCCTCATTTTTTCTCTTTAATGTTACTGGGTATTAAAAAAAGTAAATAATGCTCATTGTACAATTTTATACTTATAATAGTGACTTTCATGTCCTCCAGTTAAAGGTTAAATATTTTTGGACCAATTATTATAGCCTACACTTTAAGTGCAGGGAAAGGGAAGTGGTCATTACCTGGCTGCAGTAAACTTTTCCAAATAGTATTAGATTAGTATTTAGCTATTTCGAAAAAGTTATTTTGAGTATCCCTTTATACGATATCATTACTTGTCATCAGTTTGACGAATTGTGAGTCGTAGAGCTCAATTGCTACACAGTGATCACGGGTACGACCCTCACTATCTCCAAAGAGTATGACCATTTGCATTGGTCTGGTTGGTTCTGTGTATAAATTAATATGCTATGTATAAAAATAATGTTTCCGGAATTAGGTATGCTTTGTTGTTACACTATGTATGACTATAATGGTTGGTAACTATAAAAAACACAGAAAGAAATAAGATAGAGCTAGAGCAGTAGGTATCTTTTTCTAATGTAAATTGCACACACAGTAATACGTAAATTGTTTATTACAGAGACCTACAAGGCAAGTGCTATATGTGCATGTGTATCAGCATGGCCTTGGGATTTCTATCCTTGGGAATACTGCAGTTGAGCCCTGGCTTTAGAGGCGAAATGTGTACTATAACAGGTAAAGTTGTTTAATTTCCTTATTTATTTATAGTTAAAAAGTTTCGAGTCTATATCACTGAATCACTCGCGAAAATTATAAACACCTGTTTAATATTTAATTACGCACTCATATGCCTCGATCGTGAGGTGGAAGCGAGTGGTACTGTGGTACTTAACGTCCTAGGTTTGATAACAGGGTCGGTAAAAACTAATTAAAAGAATTTAGAATCCTGATATTTTTTTGAGCTGACTGATTGGTCGTTGAGACATCAAACTTGAGTAGCGGCATGTCGAGTTTCGGATGAGTGCCCTAATGTAAGAAGGGGTTTACTACAACAATCTATAAAAACTATTAAAGGAGAGACGATAATTTTAACTGAATAGATGTATTGAATAATACGCAAAATTTGCTTTCGATTTCAGGATTTACCGTTTACACTTGGATGATGGCAACATTCTTCTGGATGAATGTTATTAGTATCAACGTTTTTCGAACAGTTTTGTGAGTATTGTATTATTTATTTCGACACAATCAATGTTTAATGTTTGTCCTTCTATTGTACCGCTTAATTCTAAATTGAACTTTCTTTTTCTACCAGGGATGCCAACCACCTGAAAAAGACCGAAAAGAAGCAGTACTTATATTATAGCTGTTATGCGTGGGGATTAACCATTTTATTCCTTATGGTCACTGTTATTACTAACGTTGTCGAAGGTGATCATTGGAAGCCAGGTTTCGGCGAAGGCAGCTGCTGGTTCAGCGGTAAGTTGCACTTTAAATATTCGCATCATCATCACCATCGTTACAGCGATTTCATAGTTGTTTTGGATGCAACTATGAGATAGCTTGCGGACTGGAGAACGAGGTTCGCTAATTAAGCTCCGAGGTGCGAAAGATATGTCGTGTGTTATCTCACCTCCGGCTATGAAAGACCCAAAGACGGCGTGCGTTTTAGTCAGTCTGAGTACGATACAACCACTTACGTCACGTCGGGTCTGGCGAGGGAAATTTAGCGTACGATAAAAAAAAGAAATGTAGTCCACTCGTTGCTTTTATTGGTATGTCCACTTATACGGGAGCAACGTCTGTTTGACTTCCAATCGCTGAGAGGAACCCTTGCGTCAGAGCATGGTCCATTGCTCAGTAGGTGCACACACTGGCAGGTGACATTGGTTTGGTCCCCCTTCAAGCCCCCAATATTAGCTTTGTATTGGATAATAATTTGATAGGCATCCTTAAATTTTGTTGTTTCTTGTTTGCAGGTCGTAGTGAAACGTGGATCTTCTTCTATGGCCCTATTGCAGTTCTCATCACAGCAAATATAGTCCTATTTGGCCTTTCATCTTACAACTTACTAAAAGAAACCAGGAAATACCAATTGAATAACCTAGATAATCTCAAACACAAGTACGTATCTTATTTTAAGACAGAAGTTACTTAGTTTCTATATAGGTATTCTTAGGCTTCTTCTTACGGGCGTCAATTCCGGTGGCATTCAACTTGCACTTTGAAGCCCGGAATCCGGTCTCCTAAACTTCTTTATTTGTATATTAAGGCTTTTATGGGAGCGACTGTTGTCTGATTGTCTGAACTCCTAACTCCGATAAGAAAGCCTGTGACATGGCCTCGACGTCCCATATATCATTATAGCTATAGCTATACAAGTGCGGCTTCTGTTTTTAAATGCTTCAGTAATCATTTTAAACATAAATTTTCAGGTTCCTTCTCTCTCTGAAGCTATTCCTTGTCATGGGCATCTCATGGACATTCGAAATCGCTAGTTTCGCGCATGGTGAAGCCCATATCATTTGGTAAGTTTTGCTCAAGCAATTACTATTAAAATTACACATTTCAAAATATAATACAACACTTATTTTCTGATTTGGTTTTAGGAAAATTATGGACATTTTCAACTGCTTACAAGGAGTCGTCATATTTGTGCTACTGGTCCTTTTAAGAAGACGGGCTATAAGGGGTCTGGTAGGCGAAAACTGTTGTCTGCTGCTAACTCAACCATTAGCTGACAAACTCAGCCCCCACGATGAATCAGATGATGAGCAAATATTGCCTGATGATACAGTGGAAGTCAGATTACAATGAGAAGGACCAGAATACTCGAAGATAAACCCAGAAAAGCATTTTATTTCAGAAATATTGATTGGTACTAGATAAGAAAAGTTTTCATCTACTTCATCGAGTGAATGGTTAGATCTGGTACAGGTATACCAGCTACATTTTTAAAACTTTGTCGGCCCAAAACATGGCCACAACACCAGCGTTTTCTGTTGTACAAAAATGTCCACAATAATTCGGGCAGTGGTGTACCTATAGTCATAGGTCAAATTGATACACTATTTTTAAAGATTTACGTTTCTATGTTTAATATGTACGTACTTACAAAAAATTTATCTAAGTATGTTTATCCGCATTCTAGAACCCATAACACAAGCTAGTTAAGATTACCATGGGTCTACGTAGCGTAGTGTAAATTGTCCTGGAATATTTATATATTTATTTGAAAAATAGATCTCTCGGATTGATTGGTTCGTCTTAATTATATATTTTCATAAGAGTTTTCTCATCAAGTACCCATCTATTTCTGTTTTATCACATCTCCAAAATAATAACTAGTCAACATCTATATTTGAAATTATTCATTAAATATAATTAATAAAGATTATGTCACGTCAAATAACCCACCTGGTATCGTTCTCGGCGCAAAGGTGCCTATGATGCTGGCCGCGTTGCCTCGTTTAATCGCAATGGCCATCCTTTGGCCCAGGGACAATCCGGAGCGGTAATTTACCGCGATCAACTTTTTGTAATAATCTCTTAATAAAGTTTTTATAAGTTCAATGAATAGGAAATAATAGTCTTCACACGATTATGTAGTGTGAAAAGTACCAGTGCTTAGCTCTAGCTCTAAGTTATTATAGGTCTTTATATTATGTATCACTATGGTCGAATCTTGTTATAAATATAATGTATAATACAGTAAGTTCCATGTTTTACGTGTTAGGCGGGCACTCCCGAAAACGAAAACAGAGGACATCCAGGTTCTACTGACCGATTTAACAAAATTGGGCTATATTTCTTATTGCAATAAGAAGATAATTTCTTTTAATAAGTACCTACCATGATTTCTAAACCCTTTAAATAGTATTATTGGGTCAAAATAGACAAAAATCATCGTACCAAACAAAATCAAGCTTGCAATAAAAAAGCCATCCTACTTTGTTAAAGTGATCAGTAGTTCCTACTACTACCTACCTACCAGATGTTTTCGTTTTCGGAACGTTCCTACGGAATCTCATTTTTTTATTGAAGGTTATTTTTTACCACAATTACGAAATCGATAGATACCTACATTAGATTATATTATTATGTATAACATTTATGTAGGAATGGCAATAATAAAATCTAAGGTGTTTACCATCAGTTAGCTGGCAGAACTAATAAAAAGAGGTGTTATTACCTTCTTTTTATTACTAGATCTAGCTTGAAGTTTATTATTGCCAACTGTCATGAGATTACTTTAATTTTTTTTAATATTGCTTTACTGCCACAGATATACCAATATATTATTATAATGTGAATATTTTGGGCATTTTTTTTGTTTTCATTTACAATAAACATATAATTTTAATTAAATGATAAGTAATTGAATTTACTGATTGTAAATACTAATACTTAAATAAGAGTTGAATTAGTTCCTATAAATAGTTATAATACCTATTGTTAGGGTTATTTAAGAATGCATGCTGGCATATATCATAATCTAAAAAAATAAATATATACCTAATGAATCTAAATTATATTATTGTATCTGTCTTTTATTATACTCAGCCTGAGAGTAGCACGTTGGTACATCTCCCTGAACTTCCGCCTCCGCCGCCGTTATAGGTACCATATTCGCGGACGCAAAGTCCTTCATCACCGACCCGTCTCTCCTAAGCATGCCTACGTTATTATAAGTAACTCTAATTGTGAACCAATTTGCACAGTATTAGCTGTTTCATATGGTCAGAGTAAATTTTTTAATAAATTAAAATATTATAATATACCTACCTACTAATATCAAAATAAATACCATAAGGAGTCGAATTATTAAATGAGAAAATATTCAGTGTAACTAAAAATCGAGTATGTATTTTGAGTAATGTATGTAGTTAGAACTTAGAAAAGCTTTATAATTTTATTATGACTGTGAAAAAAACGGAAAAGAAAAGTGAAAACAGCTAGCTTTGGTTTTATTACATTGCATTAAAATTGTCTTCTTTTATTGATAAACAATAAGAAGTATAGTTGTTTAAGAGTCATAGTCCGAAATTAATTTCAAATGAAAAACTTATCGCATTAAGATTAATTGCTTTTCATTAACAATAAAATACTTTAATACTAAAAAAATAACAAGTTCTAAAACACTGTGCCCAAAAGACTACATGCCAATACCGAATCTCACGGCGCGCGGCGAGTAAAAAGAAACGACATAAAAAAAGCAACTTCTAACGTCAAACCGCCGCAACAGCTTATTTACAAAGCGGAATTCTCGTATCGTATTATTTTATTATTTAACGACTAACGAATAAATGATTGTACGAGTGAATATCTTGAAATGTAGTACTTTTAGTTTAATATTCAAAAGTATTATCTTGTACGGTAAAACCTATATACAAAGTATTGACTAAGATTGTAAGCATTGACACAAAGTGCCTTATTGTAGTATTAGTAGGAGCTAAATCGTTAACAATATACAAAGGCAAATTGTGATGAGAAGTAATAAGATTGATAAGAGGATACAAAGATGGATGTCGTACTCTTAACATTGTCTTTGTTGACTTTAACTCGTGTATTACTAGCGGAAGTCGGCGAGACTGACCTCAATGAAACTTCAGAGAAACAGTATGCAGTGAAAATAAACAAATGTTGCTTCGAAAACGAGCTTATGGTAGATGGAATATGTAGACTTCTTGTAGATTATAACCAAAGTAAGTAAACAAATACTATCTAAAACCTACAAAGTAAATTTATATTTATATTCTGAACCTGAGCGATAAAATATTGATTCTTCTTTATCATTCCAGCTGCCTGGAAGCCAGAATTTAAGACTGAAGATGGTAATAATGCCAAAGTAAAATACCATAGCTTTATACCCGGATTTCCTGACTGTGCTACCACTCAACAAAGACCTATATTTGACATGGAGAAATCTGAGGATGAGTGTGTATTTGACTACCACTATTTATTGTATAGAATTTATATGCCAGTAACATAGTCTATATACAAATAGTGTCTCATTGATTGTTAATAACAGTTTAAAAAATTTGTATTATATATAATTTATATATAATAAATAAATTTAACATATTTTAATTACAGACTTAGATTATTAGCTGATGGGCGTCTACAGCACATTATTCACCATGAACACAGTTCAGACAATGTTAAAGAAGAGCCAGTGATTAGTACATTTAGTTTACACGATAACATTGCCATACCAGATGTCAAGGAGCCATCGTCATACATACACAATCAAAATAAATTCTGCATGGATAAGGTCTGTCTATAACTGTATTCTTTAAACTAAAGAGGTCCTAACTATAATGCTACCTGAAATATTTTATACTTCTTAAGGGTATATAGGTCTGTGGTAGCCTAGTGGTATGGGTAATGGACTGCTGAGACGATGTCTCGGGTTTGATCCCAGGTTTTACCATGGCACACACTGATAAGTGCCAGGTCCTACTGACATTAGACATTCCACCTTCACGTGCCGATCAATGGATGACGCTCCAGTTCATACATTTCTCTCAGAGAGTGGGGGGTCAGTCAGATGGTAGCCAATTCCATAACAGCCCAATAAGCCAATGATAAAATGGAGAGTGGAGCTTGAATCTGTGATTATTGCTAAGATGATGATGAAGCTAGAGAGTTTTGTTTGAGATTTGTTGATTTTATAACTTGTGATTTTGTAGTGTCGTCATTTTTATTATAAACAATGAAAAGGCTACTATTCAACCAGCCACATAGTAATTTTTATGGAATACAATTTCAGTTAAAAACTGGCCCTTGTCAGTCAGTGTCCATGTTATCAAAAAGCATACCTTTCACATTTCTTATTGTTCACACCTGTATGAGTCAGTAGATGACTCAACTTTAGTTCATATTAAAAAAGCCAAACAATGCCTTTATGATTCGCATTTTGAAGAATTGTGGTTACTATAAAAGCATATTGATCAAGCGTTTGTAACTAAACAAAATAGACCTAGGACATACTATTTTTAATATCACGATTTTTATATTTTAAAAAGGGGTTTTAGGCTCAGTTTTTTTAACTTACTATTCAATATTCTACACAAACTATGCTAAGTAGTAGATTATGTAATATGTATTTATATGTTTAACTACTTACTTACATCAGTTGCATACTTTCACATAAGTATATAAGTAAAATATTACAATTACAACCATGTATCATAGTGATGAGAAATTTATTGACATAAAAAATAACTATGTTATTGTTGCTTAGAATGAGTATTTCTATGTAGTATCCTTGTTAAGCCCTTCTTCTAAGCTAAATGACTTCTGATTGAATAGGGTATGTTGGTAGTGCCTGAACACCAGTTCCAATTGTACCATTACAATTGTATTCCAATACCAATTGAAGCCCCTAAGAAAACCTTGCTTCAGATCATGATAGTTGATTGATAACAAATATGATTCCTAACACTAATTTGTGAAACATATTCTTTCCAGGTATTCATGACGAACACAAACAAAACAGAATTATACGCAATAGTATGTATACCCGAAGTAAAAATCAATTGGAAAGATACCAATTTTCTCATGAAAAAAGTTCTAAACCCAATATTTCATGCAATATCAATGATATTGTTCTTGTTAGTAGCTGTAATATACTTTGTGTTGCCAACGCTAAGGGATTTAGCTGGAAACATAATAACTACGTTAAATTTATGTTTGATTGTGAGCCAGGCAGCTGACTTAGTGAGAATATTCACTGAGTTTAGCAACCATGTCAGCTTCATGATAACTGGTAAGTGACTATCTTTATAGCACTTTAATCTATGATAGCACTTTAATAAAATAAGTCGGGTTTTCCTTCTGACGCTGTAACTCCAGAACGCACGAACCGATTTCCACGGTTTTGCTTTCGTTGGAAAGGTCTTGGGCTCCGTGAGGTTTATAGCTAAGAAAATTCAGAAAAAAATCAACAGAAAAGCGGGAAAATCATTTTTCACATGACGAAACGGAGTTTGCCGGGTTTGCTAGTAACTATTAAAAATTCTCTCAAGTTATTGCAACAAAGAATTATACAAAAAACCTACATATTTGCATGTTTGTTTTCATATTGTATAACTTGAGCTATAGGAAATGTATTTCTGTTTAATTTTTGATTTTATTTCATAAAAATTTTGGTTTTCAGATATAATTTTGTACATCAGTCTTTTAGCTGCTTTCTTTTGGCTAAATAGTTTCGGATTTTATGTGTGGAAGACTTTCAAGTAAGTAGCTATAACAGTTTTACTGAGTTTATATAAAGTTAGTCATTATTTTTATGTTTAAAAATATAGGGAAGAGATCAGCTTGATCATTCTTCTAGAACTACATTTCATAAATGGTCATAAGAGTTTCTGTACATTTAGCAGGTGCATATTTTTAAGGTATCTGCTCTCCTGGTAACAAAATATAACATCACACATTGTTCTATAAAACAATCCTTCTAATTATATATTTTTTTTCTCAATTTCTAATAATGGCTAGTGTATGCTATTGTAAAAAATATATAACATAACTCTTTTATTACAGATCTCGTAACGTATTTTTGCGAGTGACAGACGTGCGCAAATACTGTTACTACTCAAGTGTGGTATGGTCCAGTGTGGCCGTAATGGCGGCTATGGCCATAAGCGCCCATTTCTTGTTGGATACCGGCATCAGCCCTAACAGAAAAACCAGAATCCAGTTTACATCACCAGTCTTTATTGATAATGCCGAACAGGAAACTATTGGTAAGAATTTTTATATAACTTTTTATGTACTACTAGCCTAGCTATTGTCCGCTGCCCCATAAAAACCTTCCGTAGAGTTGAATAAATAAAAAAAGAATTACTCGAATTGGTCCAGCCATCTTCGAGTTTTGTGCTTAGCAACATATTTCGCGATTAATTTTTTTATATATGAAAAAACCACTATAAAATCAACCGGTATAATAGATGTCGTCCATATACAATATAAATACTTTTCTAATTTCAGGTCTCTTAGGTATAGCGATATTCTTCACACCAGTTGCTTTCACTATCTTGTTTAACGTATTCTTTTATGTCACAACATTAAAGATTATAAAAAGGATCAATATATATGGGAGAATACATCACAAACTCAAAGGATGGTGAGTTACTAATTTATATTCAGTCATAAGATGTTCACTGCTGAACATAGCAAAATCGACCTCCAATTCGACCGGTTGGAGGCGGTCTGCATCCAACGAGTACCCGCGACCCGTCCATCTCGCGGGGGGGGGGGGGGGGGGTATTTTGGCTAAATTATATTATCATAGTCATTTGAAATTGTTTTATGTAAGTTATGAATACTAAATGTTAACATTTGTTTTCAGTTTCAATTTGTTCCTTCAGTTATTCTTGATAATGACAACAGGTTGGTTGTTTCTTTTGCTGTCTTGGCTCAATATTGACGAACTACTTTACGCACACATATTTGTGAACCTCCTTCAAGCAATTTTGATATTCTATGTGTGTGTGCCACGACAGTCACATGTAACGTTTTTATTGCGCAAGAGTTGTTGCTATGCACAGCCAGTGCCTACCGGCGAGTGGGGCGACGAAATGACTCATATGAACGGCGGAAACTACTAAGGTTTAATCGTATTTCTTGAATCTCATATAAATACTAATCAGGGCTGATTCACATCAGCTTTTACTGTAGAGGCACATATGTAGTCATATTTATACATGATTGAATTGAATAGGTTTATATTTTTTCTGTGATTTTGATGTTTCATAAATATAAAACGATGCTATGAAACTAAGTAGAAAATAGATAAGTTTAATGTTAGGTGGTTATATTAGCCCTTGTTATTCTATATTATACATGACATATCGGTGTAAAAGAATTGCGTGCCTTGTAAATGTGCCTCGAATGTTATACCTTCTACAGGAATTTCATTGCAAAACGTTTCCAACACGTTACTTGACTTATTATGTATCGAAACCAAATCGTACTATCGAAAACTTATCGACATACATATGAAATATACCTACTAGATCTGGAAACAGTTAACATTATTATATTATACTAAGTGTTTCTTGAAATGCTGTCTTGTATTGGATTATATACCAACAGTTGTTGAATTTGATGTTGATGTATGTGAATTTTACTATGGCTCGTTAACAAGCCGATTTCTCATATTTTATCAGAAATCTTTATGTCAGTAGAGCACCTATAGATAACGTTGACATTTGGAACTAATTATAAACCAATGTTTTGGTTGAATCTCTCAAATTGAAATTAATTGCTCACAAAGATACTTAAAATTATTTTAGGAATTAACCAAGTAAATTTTAATTACACTAACATTTTGTTAAGGATTAATTCAAATTAGGTTGAAAATTATTCAATGTTGTCGGAAAAACGCGGCTAAGGAGGGAGAATTTCTTTACTCAAAAACACAAAAAGTTAATCATATTGTATGATCATAAATGTGAACATAGACAATGGAGTTTCCATGAAATATATGGACGAGGACGTTTATTTAGTTAAAATAAACTAATTTGGTTACATAGCAGCATCTGATGGGATTTCATCTATGTTTTATTAACATTGAGAAATTGCTTGAATAGTTCAGCCTAATTAGGATGATTCTTAAATACATATAATAGAGTAAGGATACTGTATTCTGAATCTGTATTATCCGTAATTATTATTATTATGTATTTTATATACCTAAATGCTCTTGGCCCTATGTTACTCATAAAATTGGTTGTGGTCATTTGTCATAAATCTTATAACCATTCCTTCGCTTTGCCATTCCACCACAAGTGTTACAATGAAAACTGCTTCCAAGAATGTATAGAAGCGTTCTTTCAGAAACTTAAAAAAATCAAAAAACTAATTGATTGAGTAGATCTTGAATTATTAAACAAACAACCCACCTCTAATTAAATGAACAAATCTATATTAATATTATAAAGCTGAAGAGTTTGTTTGTTTGTTTGCTTGAACGCGCTAATCTCAGAAACTACTGGTCCGATTTGACAAATTCTTTCAGTGTTACATAGCCCATTTATCGAGGAAGGCTATAGGCTATAAAACATCACGCTACTACCTGACGGAGCGGAGCAGTAACCATAAATGTCAACACATTTGGCAGATTCCCATACATTATTTGAAAAAATGTTAACTAAGAACCACGGGAGTCAAATGATGCCACGGGCGAAGCCGGGGGCAACAGCTAGTATATAATAAAAAGACATCTGCCAACAAAGATCTGTTATTGAAGGAGCCCTATGTCCGTCCTATTCTATCTTAAGTATTCATATGCAGCTATTAGTAATATTATACATTGTATTTATGTATTGCTCTCTTGCATTAACAAAGTAGTATAAGTGTATCTGATGTTTATTTTGATGTTTCTTTTGACAAACTATATTGTAAGGTACGAAACTGTATTATGACACAACGCATTTAATATTGTCTATTTAATGTTGGGTTTACTATAATAAACATATTCAACAATTTAACTGTGTGTTATTTCTATTCCTATTTTCTTTTAAATTCTATTCAATCGTAGAGTAAGTAATAGTATGCTGCCTTGTTTGCGATTAATGACGATGCTATAGACCGAAAATACCTTTCGCTCAGTTTTTTTAAATAGTAAATCGCTGCAGCTAAGCTCAAAGGCTTGCCTTAGGTGTGGGTTCACGCCCTTAGTGCAATGGCCAGAATTCGAAACCGGTAGGTCTCGCTCGTAACCCCGATATTTAACCACTAAGCTACCCACGATATTAACTGTTTTTGCCACATCGTCTCACTAGAATAACTATTTCAGAGATAAATCGTGTTCCACTTTTGTTTGAATTTAAGCGAATGTTAGTTGTAATACTGATATAATTAGTAATTTAACTAAAAGATTCTAATACTACACTAGAAACGCTTCTAGGAAGTAGTTTACGCGACTTGTTCTATATAGTGCAACGGTATTTTTTTTAAGTACATTTCTTACGAGGTACTTACAGACACAAATAAACTCAAAATAACACCTTTTAGGTTCGACTTTATGCTCAGGTCATCTTCTCTATCAAATGTACAGTAACTCTAAAAGAAAAAAATATTTGTAATTCCACTTACTTGGTCGAAGAGCTGCCCCTCAGATCTCCTGGTAAGTGGCGCCATCTGACAGCGCACCACGAGATGGCAGTCATCCATGACTGTATTGAAGAAACGCCGCGTCGGCAATAAAGCCTCCAAGTCTATCATCAATTCCAGAAACCTCTCGCAATATCTAAAAAAAGAATAAGTGAAAACAATTAAAAATATTGTTCATGTAACGCGTGTCGTCAATATTACTTCTACTTATCAACTCAGGCAAGGCACATAAAAATTAAAATTTACTAAGGAGACATAACTGTATTCCCTTTTGGTTTTATATTATGGGTGTGATGTTGAAAAGAATTAAATAATATAGCATTTTCTTATTAAACGAATAATATTGCTTATTACCAAAGTTGCCATTATATTATTCAAATCGTGGGCAAGTCCATTAATAATTATTGGACTTTTCCAAGTTTGCATAGCTTTTTTATGCGTGATTGTACACACACACTCGATTTTACATTTATTGCGAAACTTAAACACGAATGCTACTATGTACTTATAAAACTATATTTACCTTACGGAATGTGAATCCACGTCCCCTATCTCTGGGATGCTTTCCAATATACGCATGAATTTGATCATAAGCCGTTGCAGGTATCGTCGTTCCCAGTTTAATTTCTCCAGCAGTTCTGGTTTATCCTTCTTCTGGATTGCACGCCAATATTTTCGCCATTTTGGTACAGCTTTGAATTCTTGGTTTCTTCGACCTTTTAAATATAAGTAATCTTAAACTCTTGATCATTTATTTATATCTTTAGGAAACTTTACATAACATAAACTCACGCCTGTATCCCCGAAGGGGTAGGCAGCGGTGCTAGCACCCACATTTCGCCAGTTTATGTTTAGGTCCCAATGTAATAGGTGGCGAGCCTATTGCCATTAACCGGGCACTTATAAATCTGCGATAAATACACACATAACTTCGAAAAGCATTCAAAAGTCATTGGTGTGTGGCATGGTAAAACCTGGGATCGAACCCAAGACCTCGTCTCAGCAGTCCATTACCCATACCACTAGGCTACCGCGGCTATAAGTAGCTTTAAGTTTATATTTTGTTATGAAATTTTGGCACTCAGCATAGTAAACGTGCCGCCAAATATACTTCTGCTTACCCCTTCGGGGATATAGGCGTGAGTTAGTCTTATGTTTATTTTTATTTTGTAGTAAAAAAAATAAGTAACATACCTTCCTGCAAGCTGATCCACATGCTGAGAGAAACCAGCCGCTTGACCTGGTCGCGGCACAACTGCACCTCCATACTCCCGAAGCAATGATTCAGGAATAGCAGCAACGCTGTCTGCTCACGCATATTATTACTAATTTGGTCTTCCGCCACACTGGCGCGTAGTACCTGCTCAAAGAACCCTGGAAAGTGGTCTGGCTTTTTCAAGAATGCCTGAAAGAGATAACATAATATTTAGTTTTCTTTTTTCATCATTTCCGTCTTTCGTTTCGTTTTCCCTCCTGGGGAGGAGGGGCAGGAAGGGGAGAGGGGGGTCTCCCGTCCAAGCGGGTTTGACGCGGGTTGGCGGATAGCCCGAGCATCGTTCCTTGATCGGGGAGCCTCGTTTACTTATTAGTTAGTACTCATATAATCAATCACACTTCGTAACATTAGTTTAAACATAGTTGTATGTTGACGGCAGTCGCTCCGGCAACAGCCAAGATAAGCCAAATCAATAGAAAGAGAAAGAGAGTGAAAGGGAAAAAGAGATTACGGAGAACTAGGACCCTGATTTTACTAATTGTTAACCATTGTCAAACCACTTGGATTACAAAAACTGTCATTAAATTTTCGGGTTTATGAGCTTGCACTTAAAGTTCAAAATTGAATGAATGAGGATTCATTACACAGTTTCATTCACTCTACACGATGCCATTTAATTTAAGGCTTCAATAGTATAGCAGTAAAGTCTAAAATTCAATGGCATTGTCTGTAATCTCAGCTGTTTGACAATATAGAATTCATTTAATTTCCTATTGAAATGACTATGAACTTTTCGTCTTGTAGATAAGATTCAAAATGGTTTGTAATATTTTGTCTCAAAAAGCTTTGCTACTTCCATGAAAATTGACTAATACCAACCTGCCAAGCGGGCACTCGTTCCCGGAACTTCTCGTTGATCATCACAATGATGGACATCATGTGCGCAAACGTCGCCGTGCCCGTCTCGTAGTGAGGCCATAAATAGTTCTCTAAGTACTGTGAGAACTCTAGCATCATGATCCGACGTACTGAAAAACTGGAAACAAGATACAGAAATGAATATAAATTTGGCTACTACTTACTATACGCCGTATCTTCTTTTTTTAGCTTTTCGATTCTTTCTTATGGTATTGGGTTGGGTTGGGGTTACGAGATGGGTTGGGTAACGAGAACAAGATCACCATTAATAGCGGGCAGAGCCGCGGGCATTTACAATAGACACATTTAAAGAACACTTTGATGGTCGTGCTTTGAGATATTACGAAATAAAAATTATTTTTTGCAGACACAGTGTTAGTTAAGAGTTACTTCATTTACTTACACAACGTTTGCATTATGGGTTCTAGAACGCTTTTTTTCCGTGTACGAAATCCCCATGGATAACAATCTCACTGCAGCTAGTGAGTGAGGTTATGTCAGAGTCGAACCGACTAAAACGCACATATCCCTTGCATCCCGGCAAACCCGGGTCTCTCTCTTTCTAAATGACCAGTATTCCCATATGGACCCCGGGTGAGGTGAGCAATTTGCTTCTGCTAGGGTGACAGGCGGTTCTACCCGTCACCCCCATACCCGCGCTCATGGGGTCGGAGGTCATTCTGCGACCTCCGACGTCCGAGTTTTATACGTATTATTTATTATACAATACAAATCCAATGCAAATAGACATATTCATACATAAAAATATTTGCCCAGATCTGGATTCGAACCGGTGCCCTACGACATATTTGTGGCGTGGCAGTAGAGCAATCGATTGCTCTACTGCCACGCCACAAAGATCATCAATATTTATAACTGATAATAAAAATGCTTTTAACGTATTAAATAATTTAATCTGAAATCATTTTTATATCCAATTTATCACCAAATAAATATAAAGTATCTATTATGTATCATTTAATACAAACACCTACTAAAATATTAAAACTATGTTCGTGGAAACATTGCACTATGCATCATTCAAAATATTACTGGTGGAATTTTGAAAAATAAATAGGTCAATGCACTTATTTCTATGGGGCTATTGACCTTATTTTGTTCACTTGTTCAAATCAGTTAGGCTTAGACCTGCTTTGCAAATACATGTTTTAATAGTTATGATGTGATAAATAAAAAAAAATTATAAGAGTTACTCACTTGGATCCAAGTATTTCGGCCTGGTAGATTGATTCCACAATAGAAGCATCATAAGGTAGGTGGACATCCTTAGTTTGTGGCGACCAGTACTGGTTAGCGAGCTGTAAACATTGCAACCATGTTGATTTGTTATACAATTCAATGTGGAGTGTTATATAGATTTGTTTAATGGCTAATGTACCTATTGAAATACCAGTAGGCTCCTCATAAATTATAATTGTAATAAAACATGACTATCTAGATATTGTAACTAAATTATTATCATTTATAGGTAGTTACCTACTTTATCAATGGGCTCCTTTTCAGGTCATTCCAAACATATGCCAATTACACATCTATTTATTTTAACTGACACTAGCATGGCTATATTTGATCCCTGTTTATATATATCCAAACACTTTTTTATGGATATACTATTAGACTACTAGATATACTATTGATTTGGCATATTTTAATATATTGTAACGAAATTTTCAAAGCCATTAGTATACTAACAGTTTTCAAATCAAATTTAAATTGGAAAAATGACTGCTTCAGGACTTAAACCTGCAATCTTTCCACGTCTGAAACATTTGAAATTCACCTATTCATTAGGCTCAGCGGTTAGAGAGGTAAGGTAAAAATCGCGGGTTCGAATCCCGTTGAAGCATTTACTTTTTCCAATCTAAATTTGATTTTAATATAATCTACAATTTGCTAGAATATTGTGATAAGGATGGTACAATAATTCATTTTGATGAGCTGTAGTACCATAATTTTGATGAATTGTACTTTACTCTGATCTAGACTATTAATGATGACCAGTTTTTTAATTACATTACAAGTTATTTATTATTTGAATATAGAAAAAGAAAACTTATTTTATGTGAGTAAATATTACTGACTTTAACAAACCATCTAGCCAGCATGGAAACAGTAGGTCAAAGTCCTATGTCCAGCATTGGACTGTAATAGGCTAATTGATACACTAAGTTTATGATAAATTAAATTAAGAATTTTCTATTACATTGAGAGTGCCAGTTCTATTGTATCTCTGTCGCATAGAACTATGATTCTATATAGATAGATTACATAGATTACTTTCTATTAGGATTACTTTCTAGAGAGTAAAGTACTGATATGGGTTAAAATATGCTTGGAATTGAATTACATGCTTTGGCAATCTTTGACATTGTATTTTAGTATAAAGACGAACGCCTGAATGTATGGAATGAATTATTATAATATATGAAATATAGTGTCTAATCTAACCTTTCAAATCTAACATTTTTTTAAATAACTGCAATTATTATAGGCTTCCAATAAAGCAAAGAAATAGCTTTTGATACTTGTACATAAAGTTATTTTCTTCCTATAAATACACATATTATTTGGATTTTGCATAGAACTTGGTACTCATTAGGATCTCTATTCTTTTTGAGGGGAAGCCCACAGCCTACCCTAATTTTTGTATTGAACTTGGCTCTCCTTTTTTTCATTTATGGTTTTGGTGGGATATTTATTTTCTTTATCATTATTTGTAGTAAGTATTGATGAGAGTAGTAGTCATTAAAAGGTTTGTTAAACATGCTATAAATCAATAGCAGGAATGGCAAAATATAGGTACAAGCTTTTTTAATTGAGCAGGCTTTCTGAAAACAGATTTGATTGACCATTGACTTAAAAAACTGTTATTTACTATCTAATTTGCTGTTGTTTCACGATTTATTTTAATGGATACACACAAAACTAGTAACAACAATTGTCAAGCAGTTGTTCAGAGCAGGAACACCTCATTTAATAAATAAAAATAATAAAAAGTTAATCAATGTTATGAAATGGATAACCTCACTTACCTGAGTGATTCTATCGGCATTTATTTGTGCAAGTGTGGGTAACGGTATTTTAGGTTTATCAGACGAAGGAGCGGCGTCTACTTTCATCTTGAACACTTTAAATTGTAAATAAAACTATAATTCACAAACAACACAATCCGGCTTGCAACTTATTACCAAAGTCAACAAATGCGAATGAAATTGAATGAGTACATTGAATTTGACAGCCGTGACAGTCCGTGACAGTAGCGTTGAATGAGTAGGCAAATGTCATAGTAGAGTTGCACTATCAAACTTTAAAAATTGGTATATTTCAGAGACAAATTAAAATTATTAACCGTCAACATGCTATATACTTAACTAACTCTACGATAATGAAGATGTCCTTTCGTTAGCCTAACCAACTAATTTTTAATATTCTCGGACTTTAACAAAATGTTGAATGTCTTTTTGTAACATCGGGATGAATTACATACAATAAATTATGATTATCATTTTATTACCTCACCATCATTTACATACATAAATATTGTGTACTAATATAATATAATTATGTTATCAGTAATTTTAATAAATAATATAAAATTGTTGCAGCACTAACATGATGTTTGATCCACCAGATTATCCTTATAAAGAATTATCTGAAACTTATGACTTACTTTTCAACAATGATTCAGAAAACAATGGACAACATTCCAGTCATAATAAAAATATAACTGATGCATCGCTTACAGTAAATAGTGTGGACAATCAATTATCTTTCAATACCAATGATTCTGGCAAATTTTTCAATATTGAAAATCCTAGTTTATTTCAAGAAACCAATCTAAGTGGGCAGAATACTGAACTTTATATTGTCCAGTCAGATAACTTGTTTAACTTTGAACCCATTCTATTAGATGAAAATACAGTAAACCAGTTTTTGTTACCGCTTCAAGATGGTGCTGAAAAATCAAAGGTTTTATTCATTATTAAAATCAGTAGATAGATTTTTAGACTAGTAACATTATGATTGTATTATTGTGTATAATGTACTCTATTATTATGAGTTATATTAGGTAGTGACATACTACCTGCATGTTTATTTTACATATGATTTTCAGAACACGGACGCAGCATGGCCTGACTTACTAGCATTACACTCCTGTATGGTATGTCATGAAATATTTACAACTGAAGCAGATCTTTTAGACCATACTATACTACTTCATACTACCACTCCAGAAAGCTCTATAAGTCACGCACCAAATTCTTATTTACCACCTAACGGAAGTGATAAAATGGGAGTTAAGGCTTCAGAAGGTACGTATATAGAAATAGACTATGTTATATATTTAGAACATGGCCATAACATAGTACTGATGGCTGAATTACCGAACTGTCTTCCCTGTCTATTATTTGTATGATAGTATTTCTAGTATGTATCACCGCGGTTATACTGATAAAGTGCTGGGTGACCTACTTAATATTTCCATTATTTGTTTTAGAGTCTGCTAATATTAGCGAAAATTTTGAAACTGAGTGGCTTGTGTGTAAAATGTGTGAACGTGTGTTATCGACTGCTCTAGAAGTTGAACCGACAGGTAATTTCATTACGACTAAATACTATTTATTCTGTATTTTTTGAAAATATGAATATAATGCTTTTTAAAATATGATTTTAGAACAATTATGCTGTATAGACTCTGAAGGCAAAAGCAGTATATCTTCACGGAAACTAAATACGATGTATGTATGCGATTTTTGTAGCAGTTTATTTGCTGATGGGGATGCATTGGACAAACACCGGCTAACGTGTTTTATAGAGGATGATAACAATTTTTACGGAAACCAAAATGTTAGTTGATTTTTTATAATAACTATTAAATGTAAATACCTATTATATAATTGTAAAGTAGTTGTGTCTGTAAAATGTAGATAATAAAAAGTAATACCTGGAATATGCTAGATTGATGATTCTGAAAATAAATTTTGTGTTTTAGTATTCATTCATCTATTTGTCTGTTTGTTCCCGAGACACACAAGAGCTACGGAACGGATTTCCATACTATATTTTTAGTTTGGAAGTATTTGGTCAGACTTTAAATCTTACGAGGGTATTACACTTGGTTTAGTCAAACCGAAGTTATGACCAAAAGTCAGCTGGTGGAACAGCAAACATCAGCTGCTAGTATGAGAATGTAACTAAAATATTAATACATTTTAGGATAGTTGCAGTTCAAACAGTAATGGCGCTCATTGTTCTGAAATATGCTTTTCTTGTGATATTTGTGATAAACAGTGCTCATCTGCGGAAGAGTTAAGAATGCACACGATAGAGTCTCATAGAGCCCCAACTTCAAGAAATACAAGACGGGCTTATACAAATAGCAGTAACAACAAAATGTGGAACTGTGGATCTTGTAACCAACTATTTGCAACAGCTAGGTACAATTTAGACTGATATAAATATGAACATATAAACCTACTTCTAAGAACTTAGAAGTAGGTTTAATCTTTTATAAGTATTAAATGTGTGTAATATAAATCATGACAATATAGTACGAAAACTTATTTTTATTAGTTTATTCATTATACAGATCTCATCTGGTTTAAATTGGTCGATGGGCAAAATCTTCTGTACGTGGCAACCCCGTTAAAACATCACTTCGAATTAGTTCACGTATGTTAGCTAGATGGCGCTAAATGTTCTAAATACATAACATAATTGTTCGCATCCCGCACCCATAACTTGAATTTAATACAAATTAATAAAGTTCACAATTTTTAAAATATCCTAATAACTTCGCTCCATTTCCACTGAATAATATTTTTGTAATAATTAGTAACTTTTTTTCACAGAGAGTTATACCGTCATAAGCGGGGCGAAGACCGACCTCAAGGAGCTCCGTTAATGGCGTATGTGTGTGAAGAATGTGACAAAGTACTGGGCAGCATGTGTGCACTACACACACACAAAAAAATGCACAAAGTTACCAAGCCAGTAAGTTGTACCTAGAACGTTTCGACACAAATAATACCTACAATACATTAAGTCGTATTTGCTGCAAGTGGGGGATTGTATAAAAACAGTAGGTACTTACTATCGAAACGTAAACGACTTCGACTGCAGTAAGTCTGCTAACCTAAAATACCCTTTCTGAAAATAAAATGCACAGTAGGTACGAGCTAGGTGTTACGATATCGACAACGTCACTGATGCTCATAAAGCAGCAGGTACGAGTTGACTTCATCACTCGTCATCATCATCATTATGTAGACGTATTTTCTTGATTCCATCAAGTTTACTACTCGGAGCTCAGGGTCCACCTTCCGGCTTTTCCTCCTCCACTTTGCAGCATCTTGGGCGTCCATGGTAGTAAAACCAATTGGCACGCATGTCATTCTCCGCGACGTTAGGCCAGGACCCCTTCTACGGGGACCCAGCGGCGCGGTTTCTGCAAATCGTGGACGAATCTACGAAGGCGACTCTCAAAATTGGTTTTCATTCGCAGGGATACCCGTGTCGCGTTTGTGGGCGTCGGTTCAACCAGTCGGGTCATCTGGCGATCCACATGCGAATGCACACCGGCGAACGACCTTACCCTTGCGACCTGTGCCCTAAAGCTTTCAAAGTCAAGGTATAAATTCATGCTTTGTTGTACAGTCGCTAGCAAAAGCAGTATTCATACCACAAGTTATTAACTTAAACAAAATTTTATACAAATAAATGAAATTGAATTATTGCTATTTGCGAAGTTAAAATATCACAGGTAAAAAACCATGGTAGCCTGATGGTATGGGTAATGGACTGCTGAGACAAGGTCTCGGGTTTGATCCCAGGTTTACCATGGCACGTACCAATGACTTTTGGATACTTTTCGAAGTTATGTGTGTATTTATCGCAGGTTTATAATTGCCCGGTTAATGGCAATAGGCTCGCCACCTATTACATTGCGAGCTAAACGTAAACGGGCGAAATGTGGGTGCTAGCACCTCTGCCTACCCCTTCGGGTATGTGTTATGTTATGTTATGATACGTAATCTCTAGAGGAAATGCTGCATTAAGTTTTCGTCCGTGAGCAAAACCTGCCAATCTGCAGGTGAATGTCATACATACGTGAATACCGGAAACGGTAGACAGGAAGTCATATTCTTTCTCCTGTCTCTTATACTAATTTAAGGTACTTAATTTTATTGAAAATATTCCAGGTATTTCATGACGAAATGTGTCGACAGAGTAGCGTTTCACTTTTACATACCTACACTCACATTTATTTCATTCTGGGGTATGCAGATGTAGATTAACACCCACATTTCACCAACCATTGTTTTCGATCCAATGTAATAGGGGGTACGCTAATTGTCATATTCCGAACACTAATATTAACTCGAGCTATGTATCCAGTTCCCTTAGCACGTAATATTATCGAATTAGTATCGACCTTTACATTACGAATTCGATAGTTTTTCGTGCTCAAGGCACTGAGGCTGTCTTGGCTGTGTATTTCTGTTTGATGTTAAAAGTCTTATCCCTTAGTTCCCTTGTATGATACGAATGAGATAGAGTGGTCCTAATTCTACTCTGCCGAGAACCACGTTTAATAGTATAACAGTAAATGTATGCAACTATTATTGTTTTAAATAACGACCCTCAGCGGCGCAGTAACTCTGTAATTGCAAAAAACGCGCTCGTTGCACGCGCTATTTAATATAAGTAGGATGGACTCAGATAGTTCCCAGTATTTTTTCCGTATGATAATGTATGTGAAATGGTGTATGTGGCAGGTGGAGCGCGACGATCACCGTCGAACTCACACCGGGGAGCGGCCCTTCGCGTGCACTGCTTGCCCCAAGACGTTTACAGCCGCGGCACGGTTGCGTGAACACGCACGCATTCACACAGACCAAAGGTTATGATACAATCCTTTTGTTTTATACTCGAGTCAACGTATTTTTTACCCATTCACAACAAATTTTGAAAATATCTCCTTTGGCAGCGCCTCTGACGAAGTGCTTGCGAAATTAGTACAGTTTGTGGTATTGCTACATAGATGGCGCTACTATATCCAAAACTTCATTGTGAAACTAATTTTAGCGCGGAATCAATCGTCAATTTTGAACGATTTTTTTTGACAATCCTTAGTAATCTCATAAAAGTAATTATATTTAAATAATTCAATGGTCATCTAATCAAATAATGAACAGAAACTTGGCGTATAATATTAATTAGCGAGCCCACATTGAGGAGGGGAACCCCAAGTAAGATCAACAATCGACAGTACTCGTATCCAAATTTCAAATTATGAGAGCGATCCTTTTTATACAAATTAAGTAGTAAATAAGCACACATTGTATAAAAGAGAGTGTGAGACAAGAGATTAAGCTATATGCACCATGGCAATTAAATATACTGCAGCTGCTTTAAAAACAGAAGTGGGTACCTACCTATATTAATTTATTTCGTGAAACAGAAATGAATAAATAAACACGCATAAGCTACTTTATTGTGATTTAAAGTAATGTGTAGCACTGCTAAATTTAGATCAGGGATACCACAAGTGAAAATAATTCTTAGTTTGATAGTTCAATTAAATTAGGATCTCATGTGTAACGCAGTGAAATTAATCAGTAGGACGTTTTTTTATACCACTTAGGCGGCAGACAAGCACACGGCTCACCTGATGGAAAGCCGTCACCGTGTCCTATGGACGTTTGCAACATCAGGGGCGTTACACTCGTGCTGTACTTATACCTTCTAATGTGATAACTATTTGGTTCTATAACTGTTTTCAACTTTTATTATTCGTGAAATCGCTCGAAATGATATTCGATCAGTACCTATATACCTAACTAGGTATTTTACTAGTACTTACATATAGTATATGATACTTACTGTTCAAGACCTGTGTCTGAACAAAAAACGTCCTTAAAACTGAGTGTGAAGGGCATTTTTTGTTTGCACCAATCTTATCCTTCAAAAGTTTTGACGTGACAACGTCTTATAAATTGGCTTGCCGGGTGACACTTCAAGAAACTGCGTTACGCTCCGCTCACGTTATGCGCTCACAATGAGAGCGAGTGAGAGGCACGCGTCCCTTCCACTCGGGCATGGTTAGCCCGCCTAAGAGCGAGAGAGACAGACATACCACTCAAAGTCGTTGTCACGTAAAAACTTTCGCCCGTATACCGACTTTACAGGCAACCAATTTTTTTTTTTGTATCTACTAACACACTGCAGTTCTTAATAAAGATATTATTATCGTCCTCATGGCAATTTGTCAGTTGTGATCAAAATTTGCCCTTTGAAGCCCTAGATCCTTTTATTGATTGCCGTCTGCCCTCCCAACCTTGAGAGCAAAGCTTATGCCAAACAGCAGACCACCGACGCATCGATTTGCAGGCGAGGTTGACGTAGAAGTATTCGAGGCCGCCACGGTTCGACGAGTAGGTCACAGGTTCGATTCCCAACGTTAATACAAATTACGAAACGTAGTACGGAGTAACTTACACATCATCTTGAGCGTTTTGTGCGATAAATCGGCTTTCTGATGCTGAGTTGTTGGGTACGATTGCACACAATGTAGACAGTGTCCTAGTATAGTACTGTAGGCAGTTGCAAATTATATATGTAAGTTATTGTTAATAACAGGTTATGGAACCCGGTCCGAAATAAATAATTTTATTATTATGTTCTCTTTATTAATTTTAAAAGCTTAAAACTAATCTTTAATTATTAGATACAAAAAATACATAAAAAAATTTTATACCACAATGATGGCAGACAAGCACGCGGCCCATCTGATGGAAATTAGTTACCGTGGCTTATGGATGTTTGCAATACCAGGTGCATCACAGTCGCGCTGCCGACCATATACAGAAGAGGGGGGAATGGAAAGGGGAAGGGGAAAAGGTTAAGAAAGTCTCTGTGCTGTCAGTGTAGAAGATAATGAAGAATTTCCACTGAAAACCTCTTCCACCGTCGTGAGTGACTCTTCAACGGGTGAAGTCGCATCGTTCTACAACTCGTACTATAAACAATCTTTAGTTTGAGTATGAATGACGCCGTATAATTATGTCCTATAACAAGCTGTACTGAAATCAGAATGACTCAAGTTCCGAGTTCCCTAGAATCTTTTAATTTTCCTCGAATCCGAGGCGGATGCAGTGCGATATTTTAAACTTTTAGTACCTGTGACTTTTTGTGTGAGCTCTTGCGATAGATATCTAAAGGGTCACTTTCAAAACTCGTAATTTTTTTTTTTAAATTTATTTATTTATTTCACCTTACGACTATCAAGCCTGTAAGGATGGGAAACCTGTAAGGCTTCCCTAATTCAATAGTGTAGCTATCTTATTAGTTTATTTCTTTATTCTTGCTCATAGAAAAAGCAAATTATTTTTACAGTCAAATTTTTAATCCTTAACAAGTTAAATAGTGTAGATGTTAATCAATTTTGGACATGAAATTTACATCATGACTGTCATACGGAGCCAAGGGCAAAAAGCTAGTACCTACTTTATGGTATGATATCGTTTTCAGGCCATATCGCTGTGAAATTTGTGGAGCGGCATTCAGAAGACCATACGCTCGTACCGTCCACACGCTCATCCATACTGGTGAGAAGCCGCACGAATGTGATATTTGTGGGACTGCCTTCAGGTAACTAAAGAGAAATTCGTAAAAATTGTTCAAGCTCCAAGGCCTCTTTGGCGTGGCGGTAGTGAACGCAGCAGCAGCGCAGAGGGCGCGGGTTCGATTCCCGTTCAATGCAAATATTTGTGTGCATGAATTTGAATATTTGCATTGATCTGGATGTTGCAATGTTTAATATGTATGTATTTAGAAACTAAATATTTCTACATGTTTAGAAATATTGGTATTGTTCCGGGTCCGGGTATTGGTAGTATTATATATATTTATCTGCATTCTAGAACCCATAGCACAAGCTAGTTGAACTAAGCTTAAGTACCATGGGTCTAGGTGGCGTTGTGTACACTGTCCTAGAAGATTTATTATTATTATTATATTATTACTTAGGACTAAACCGTAAGACAACCCAATAGATTCATGCCAAGATGTCACTTATTTTAAAAATTCCACTGATATCTCTAGTTTCCTTACATGCTTATGAGTAGTTATGAGTTTCTTGGTTTGGTTTTATTTACACCATTGTACGAAACCGTTTTTTATGAGCTTCACGCAATGCTTCTCCAAATAAAGGTTTCCATAAGTACCTACTTTCACACTTTTTGTACGAGTTTCTTGAAAGAGATGCTTTCTTAAGTTTCAAACTCGTACGGCTTAGAGCAGCGTTTCTCAAATAGCGGGTCACAATCGCAACTTAACACCAAACCACGAAGGAAAAGACCTTTAAAGTATTACCATGAAAGAGAATATTTAAAATAATCGAACAAGGGCGTAACAAAGTTTGAGAAACGCTGGTATACAGTTGGGTAATTACATGGACCGCTTACAAAATATCGTTTATTGTTACTTTTGAAATTCTGATTAAGTTCGTTACGGATTCCAAAACTTTCCTTGAAACTCTCAACGAAACAGAAGAATGCTTGCGTGACAACATTGAGTTGTATAAAAAATGGGAGACCTTCCAATTGATTTTTATTTTAAATTTCGAATAAATTACAAAATGAATTATGTATTGGATGGGGCCCTATCAAGATCTTAAGTGTCCATGCCATAACCGCGCTCTGGCAAAGAGTTTCCACTAGAGGGCCGGTGGTCAAGCAACAGTCGCTCTCGTAAAAGTGGTAAGAGATATAGCAGGGGAAGAGGGTAGGGGGGGGGGGGGGTTGGACTTCGGTTCTCAATGTGCAAATTCAAATTACTCCTTTTAAATCATATTAGATAGTCACTATATTTTAGTTATGCAAGTTAGCGGTTGCATTTTTTTATTATTACAGACGATCTGGTGATATGTGGAAGCATAAAAGAACTCTTCACGGTGTACAAGCCGTCACAATGGAAACAGAACAGAAAAAATGAGCTCAAGAACTTTAGAAATACAATTTCTTAACTTTACAGTTCCTAAACAGCGCAATAGATGGCGTTAGTTGTGTCTAAATTTTAACTTATTTGATTACGTGCGCAGTGTCATATACGTAACAACAATATATAGTAAATATACATTCTACTACCTCGTAACCTCTGTTTTTTTAACTATTTGCGTGAATTTTGCATACATTAAGAGGAGTTTATACATACAATAGCTTGCTGGGCGCTTATCGGAGGCTGATTGCGTACCAATCTACTAAGACGCAACACGGAAGACTGAGAAAATAACTCGGAGTTTAAATACTGTATAACCTTATCTTGCAAGAGTAAAAAAAAACTTGATAGACATGTCTAGTCTGTTGTTAACACAATTAAACTGGGAATTTCCTTGCTATACGGTATGCATTTACGATTTCAACGACTCTTTTGTATGTCGCACCATTAAGTCCTGGAATTCTCTGCCAGCACACGTGTTTCCCTCATCCTATAGTCTTAAGTCCTTTAAGCGGGGCGATACAGGGACAGCATCTGTAACGAAGACCACTATTTTATGGACAGAACCTCTGCTTACCATCAGGTCAGGCGCAGTCATACAAATCTTCATGGTTTTTGCTACACCACCAGTGCATGAGTTGTATATTCTATTGCGGAATAAATAAATAAATAATAAAAATAAATAAGTCAGTTTGAGGATCTAATTTTATTAGAGTATATAGAAAAATATTATGATGTGTGTGTGTGTGTGTGTGTGTTTATGTTTTAACTGCTGACCGATTCGTAGTTACAAAGTGACTATTAAGTTTCAAGTAATCACTACATAGTATAAAACAAAGTCGCGTTCTCTGTCCCTATATCCCTTTGTATGCTTAAATCTTTAAAACTACGCAACGGATTTTGATGCGGTTTTTATTAATAGATAGAGTGATTGATGAGGAAGAGTTATATGTAGGTATATAACATCGTGCTACAACCAACTGGTGCGGAGCAGAAGAGAAAAATGTTGCAAAAACTGGGTGACGCAAAAGTTGCGCGGGTCATCTAGTAAGTAATATATAAACGTTTAGCTACAGTAGACAGATTGGTACCTAAAGGTCATTTAATAGGACATTTTTTTTAAGTATTCTGGTTACAAATACAATTTTTTACATTTATGTAGTTTGAAAGGATAAATCAACAAGCTGACTTAGTTATCGGAATGTTATAAGTAGATTGTAGAGTCGTTGAGCGTTCGGCTAAGTCAGAAGTTATGGGTTCAATTCACATACAGTGCAAATAAATTTGTTCCATATATTATATACGTTTTTCAGCATTTAGTATTGTTGTTGTTATTGGTGGATATATAATGTGTGTATTTAGTTTACAGAAGGAACTGTGGTTCGTGTATTCGCCATGAAAAAAAAACTCTTGTAACAAGCCAAGTTAACCAAATTATGCACTTTTTTACACAAGGGTCAGTAAACTTCATAAACGCATTTTAATAAGGGTTACTACTTTTTTATGGTGCGCTAAATCCTCACGGATACCACCTCCACGATAAAACCGGTTTAGGTGATTATGTCGGACTCGAACCAACTAAAACTCGCGCCGTCTATTGGTTCTTGATAGCCTGAGGTAAGATTATACAGGACATGTCTCTAGCACCCCGGCAGACCCGGAGACATCTCTTTTGAGATGACCCCCTTTCCCTAAAATGATTGCCCCGTGTTCGTTGCACCGTTTGGTAGAAGCTTATAATGACGACCCTATGCTTGTTTGCCAGCTTAGCGCTACAAAAACTCTTCTGAATCATTATACCAGTTGTTAAGACGATAAGGCCCAACTAGTGACGAAGTGGCACGTTACAGTACTTTACAGCTACAAATCATTATGTATCTTAAATTAATGCTCATAGAGATGAAATCCCCACAACACATGGTCCAATGGCGCCAATTGTCGGACATCTCACAACGATTATTCATATTTATACTTCAACAATATTATCGTAGAGTTGGAAGTTCAAAGACATTCTAAAGTGGTATTTAAATTCAACTATTTTTTCTATAAAGAACCCAATGGCCAAGGACACAAATTTTTCAAAAACCTTCGCTCCTAAAAGAGCCCACCTTATCACACGATGGGGATGAAACACACGCGCACTTGGATTGAATACTTATCAGCCCATACACGTCTTTGGCAGCCATAACTGCTCATCATGGTGAAAGTAGTTATGCACTTTTGGATTTCGGGGTCCGTAATCCGTAATGTTTTTGACTGGTATATTGGCATTTCCGGGAGCGGGAACTACTGTAAGAAGGGAATCACTGGATAGATCGTTGATTTCAAAAGGAACTGCTGTGGTTATTACTGTACGTGTTTGCAATGTTGACCCTCTTTCCTGAGACTTTATACTACTACTTTACCATCAAGCGAAGATCAAGGAGATCGTCCGTTCATTTTGCAGGGTGGTCTCCCATTTTAATGAAAACAAAAAACATGGCTTTAATCAGTACCGACAATAGTGTTCATTATGATATCTGTTACATGTTATTTTAGCCTTCATTTGAATATCACAAATATATAAAGCATCACTCGGTACCCGAATATCCGAACTATTGACATTATTTTCATGTAGAGTTAGGAATATTTTCGTTCATGGTTAGTGAAACCCAGGTATGAACGCGAACATAATAATAATGGTAAATACAATAATTTGCCTTTTGATTCCCTTGAGCTTGAACCATATATCATGAAACGTAAAAGTTTAATAATGAGTATTTTGGTTCATGTCTCTTTGTACAGTTTTTATTCAATTTAAAAAAATCTGATTATAAATGCAGCAATTTAAAGCATATAATAATACAGCAGTGCTCTGTAAAGCAGTACTTCTTCAGGTATTTCTTTTATTTCGGACCACTGAGCTGCCTCCATATAGTGGTGTTAGTGCATTCAACTGCTATATAGGGGTGCTACGCAGGAGGCGCGGGTTCGATTCCCGCTCAGTGCGAATATTTGTGTGCTTGAATATGAATATTTGCATTGGTCTGAGTTCTATGTGTAATATGTATATATTTACAAAAAAAATGTATCTATGTATGTTTATCCGCATTCTAGAAACCGTAATACAAGCTAGTTAAACTATGCTTTCTATCTAAGTGACGTTTACACAACGTCATTGTCTTAGAATATTTATATTTGATGTGAATATTCTATAGTAAGGGGTTCGAATTTTAGTTTATTATTCAATCATTCAAGTAGCCTTTTGCAGTACACTACTGGTAACAGACGTCTCCCAACTGTTTTCTATCATCCGCCCTCCGCATCCAGTCTGTCCCAGCCGCCTTTTTCAGGTCATCAGTCCATCTAGCTTACGAGCGTCCTTGGTTTTGGTATGTTACTATCAAAACCGTCTTTTTGAGTGTCAATGAATATACAAAATATTATTGCTATGCTCCAGGTTGAAGTCTGGACACGCAGCTAGTTAAACCAGTACTATGAGCAATATCAGAATTTATTATTTATTAAGAGGTCAGCAAAGTCCGTACAAATGTAATGCTCAGTATTTGAAATTCGAATGTTTTAACGTCATGATACTGGTACCTATTTGGAATTCGCTTACTGTATTCCGCCAGGGATTTTCACATTTATTTGCCCAGAATATTTATTTTATCTACAACAAAATGTAAGCGCATGGTATTTCGCACATATTTTTCTCTTTGTATTTTGCACTGTGTGAAAAATGTATATCAATCATATAGCGTGTGAAGGAACGTATAATAATCGATTTATTTCGAATACTATATCGTTGGTATTTCTTTGTACACACTGCTTTCAAACGGGGCCTGAAAAAGCATCTAATGAGGCCATCAAACCGAGAGCCACCATAGTAACATTGAATTGAATAAAAAAAAGAATGGTGACCCCATTTCCAGCGATTTTGTCTTCAGCTTACCATCAGGCGAGGTGAGGTCGTATTCTCAGGTTGTCCATGAGGGAACGCAGGAGAGTTTTTGATAATAATACACGTTACTGTGGGGTAGTAATCAGTGTATTCCGCGGTGTAACCATATTGTTTCACACAAAATCAATTACAATGGTCTCTATTTATACACTGGCCTGGTAACGAAACCATAGCGCGATTTAAAATTCTTTATAATAACGCCATCTAGTTTACCTTGTGGTAAACTTCAACAAATTTACATTAAAACACATTCAATCCAAAAGATGGCGTTGCGTGTAGGTAAAGGTTAACATAGTCTGTTAGACATGCCGCCCACCAAGGACATACTAACATATATTATGTCCTTTTTTATTTTTACATTCGATATTAATGGACTGTATACAAAATATAAATGAAAGCTTAATTGCACTCTTCAAACAACGAAGTAACAAAGTTAATAACTAGGACATAAGAACTTAAACTTAAGACTTACATCGATAAACTTAGTAATAACAATGGTTTTAAACAAAGATACAAATTCTACTTATAAAGATAAAACATAAAACACACAAGTTAAAAAAAAAATGACATAGTTCACAATATAATAATCGTATTAATCACAAATACTCAACTTAGAATAGTTACACAATAAGATAGCTTTAAACACGATAATATAAATGATTTTAACTAACAGGCAAAACACACAACTTTGATGTTGGCCTTTTAATTATAGAGGCACTAGTGCGTAAGGTAACAACGCGTGTCAGGTTGTCCTGACCTGGGTGTTTCTCAATCACTCTGCCAAGCAACCACTTACAAGGAGGCAAATTGTCCTCTTTTACTAGAACAACATCTCCGATATTTGGCTCAGGAATTTGTTTGGCCCACTTGTATCGATGGAGAAATGTAGTTAAATATTCGGCCGACCATCGACGCCAAAATTCCTGCGTCATTTTTTGCACTAAATGCCACCGACGTAACGTTGAGATATTTGCAGTTTCATAGTTAAGATCTGGTGCATTAACAAGGGGTTCGCCAACAAGAAAATGCCCTGGAGTTAAGGCGTCAGCTATATCCATATCGGAAAGTCTACAAAGAGGACGAGAATTTAAACATGCTTCAACCTGACTTAATAAAGTTGACATTTCTTCATAAGTAAGTGTAGAGTTGCCTACTACCTTACGTAAATGTTGTTTGCATGACTTGATCCCAGCCTCCCATAGTCCGCCAAAATTAGGAGCATGTGGTGGAATAAAATGCCATGTTGTACCCTGATTAGCTAAAGTTTCAGCAATTTCTTTAGCCATTCCTGACTTTTCTACTTGAAATAATGTTTGTAATTCCTTGGAAGCTCCCTGAAAGTTGGTCCCGTTATCGCTCCATAACTCTCTACAAGGCCCACGCCTAGCCACGAAACGTTTGAATGCTGCTAAGAACCCTGAAGTTGTCATATCACTTACAACCTCAAGGTGCACTGCTTTAGTCACCATACATACGAATAAGCAAATATATCCTTTATATGCATGATGGCCCCTACCTTTAGCAGATCGCAAGTTTATAGGACCTGCGTAGTCTACTCCACTGTTGCTAAAAGGTCTACTTGGTGTGACGCGCGCAGCTGGCAGCTGCCCCATTAATTGGTGTTTGGATGTCGAGTTGTAACGAAGGCAAGTTGGACACCTTCGGACGTACGCCCTAATCCTTTCTTTCACGCCTAGTATATGATATTTGGTTCCTAAATAATTCTGCATCAACTGCGGCCCACCGTGAAGGGTTAAGCGATGTGCTTCGGCTATGAGAAGATCTGTTAAAGGTGATTTTCGTGGTAATAGAATTGGATGTTTTCGACTAAGACTCAGATCAGAGTGCTCCAATCTACCGCCCACCCTCAAGATATTAGAAGAATCTAGGTAAGGACTTAACGAACCTAAACCTTTTCCCTTTATGTTTTTACCTTTTTGCAGATTCTTGATTTCTTCCTGAAAACTCTTTCCTTGACACTCCTTGATACAGGTATTTAATGCTAATCTCAACTCGTCAGCTGTTAAATGAGACATGTTTCTTAATGATTTCGGTGTCTTCCAATTTAAGACACGTCGGCAATATGCTATGACTCTGACTAGTTTGGTAAGTGATGAATATTTATTCCAAATCCAATTATTTTGATCTTTCGGTACCTCCGAAACTACATGACTTTTGATTGGCTCCATAACCGTATGGAACACCGAAATATTAGTTAAATTATTTGCTGCAGATTTCACCGTGCCAGATAAAATCCACCCTAACGTAGTACACTGCGCTACAATTTGACCATCAGTAGATTTTCTTATTCCACTTTCTATCACTTGTGGAAATATTTCAGCACCCAATATCATATCCACTTTATCAGGAGTATGATATCGAGGATCAGCTAATTGTATGTCGCTCACGAATATCTCTTCCAAACATGCGGTTTCTTTAACCGGTAGGAGGGATGTGATAGATTTTAAAACATAAGCTTTTACTAACAACTCGATAGATGGGTCAACCCGCGATTGAAGTTTTATCTCTACCACTGAATTCGATACCAGTTGAGTACCTCCACCTACCCCTGATATAAGTCCCTTGGCAGCTTGTTTTTTCAGACCAAGACTTTGGACCATATCCTCGGTAACAAAGGACGTTTGTGAACCTTGGTCTAACAAGGCGCGTACTGTGTACCTAACCCCGCTTCTCGAAACAGCTCCCACTAGAGCCGTTGGTAACAATGCTTGATTGCCTGACTCCTTCGAAAAGCAAGTGACGACCTTCGTTTGATCTGGTACTTCAACTGTATCGGTAAGTGACCCGTGCATTACGATTGACGACCCTGATTCTACGTCGTTCTTACGATTGTATTCTTGATTACTGTTAGGATGCAAGAGAGAGTGATGTTTATGTTTACATATACGACAAGTTGTAAGGCACTTGCATTGCTTAGCAGAGTGATTGTAACCCAGACAGTTAAAACATAGGTTATTGCCTTGGACAAACTTACGACGCTTATCCACATCGATGCCTTTAAATTGTTCACAAGCACTTATTTTATGAGAGTCTTTACAATATTGACATGATGACGTAGCAATGTGAAATGCCTTGGTTTTATTAGGTTGTACATTTTGAAACTTATTTGGCTTTGACTCTAAATTCTCAAATGCTCTATATCTCTTTGTTAAGAATTCTTTAAATTGATTAAACGTAGGTAGGTCATCACACTCAATATTACTAGTGACCTTTAATTCCCACTCTTTTTTACTCTCTGGGTCTAATTTTAAACTGAGTATGTATATAATTAAAATATCCCAGGATGTTACATCTACTCCTAAATTACTTAAAGCATCTAAACAATCTGTAGTGGTATCCATCAAATCTTTTAAACCACTTACTGACTCACTAGTAATGTTTTTCTGGCTAAATAACCTACGGAGTATACAACGCGATAAATATTTTCTATTATTGTAACGTGATTCTAATAAGTTCCAAGCTCTTTCATAATTTGATTCAGCAATCGGAATATTTCTTAACAACTGTTCAGCTTCACCAGCTAGATAAGTTTTTAAGTATAGAAGCTTCTGAACATTATCAATAGTGTTATTTCTATGAATGGCCGAAAGAAACAAATCCCTAAACGTTTGCCATTCAGTATATTTGCCCGAAAATGTAGGAATTTTTGTCTGAGGTAATTTAATAGAGCTGTTTTGTATATCTGACTTGTTATGCAGTGACGAGTTCAACTGCAGAGACTCACTACTTTCTTTAATTTTAGCTAAAGCAGATTTTAGTTCACATCTTAATTCAATATACAAATCCTCAGTGTTATAGTACGACTCCTTAGTAGTATACGGCGAAGTCGACAATTCTTCGCTTTCAGTATCCCTAATAATTGTAACATGATTATTACTGAATTGAGACCATAAGCTTTCCACATTTTGCAGTATAGTCTCAATGTACTGAGTAGTGAGTCTAGTTTTAGGTGACTTTTTATAATTAATATTTGCTCTTGTTAATCTACTATGAATATCGTTTTGAAGGTTAACTAGTGAAGTTAATGAAGCCATTTTACGATAAGTTTCTCTCTCACAATACAATGATATATAAATTAACCTAACGTCCTAACCTAACAGTTTTACCTTACAATTAACTAATATTAAGCATGCACACAAGATAGAGTTAAATTACTGTTCACTTTTGTTTTCACTCACGAACACGATTCACTTTGATAAATTTGGCACACAGTACTCACGATTTGGTTGACTCTCACTTCCCGTCGGGCGTCCCTTACGACAGTGCGTCGTATGTATCCACCGCAGAGGCCTCTTCCTCCGCGCTGGTACTGCTGAGTGCTGATACTGACTCGTCGCCCGTAGGGATGTGCTTCTTGGAACAGCGAGCTAAGTCTCAGCTGTTCCGATGCGATGCAAAAAAAAATCACGCCAAATGGACGCGATGTTGGGGTGTCGTCACGGCATATGCCGATCCGACGGTACAAAAAAAATACACGCCAATGAAACTTGTGCCAATTGGACGCGATATGGGTCTGGACAGCTCGGCTGTCCAGATGAGCAGCGAGCTCACGCTCGGCTGCCCCGAATAACAGCGAGCTTGCGCTCGGCTGTCCAATGGAAGCGAGCTTGCGCTCAAGCTTGCCAGATAACAGAGAGCTGCCCTGCAGCTCAACTGTCCGAGGTAGCGAGCTTGCGCTCAGTTACCTATATAACAGAGAGCTGCCCTGCAGCTCTGCTGTCCGAAACTCGAAACCAGCGTCCGGATCGAAAGGACCATGTCCAACGAGGGAACGTGGGGAGTTTTTAGATAATAATACACGTTACTGTGGGGTAGTAATCAGTGTATTCCGCGGTGTAACCATATTGTTTCACACAAAATCAATTACAATGGTCTCTATTTATACACTGGCCTGGTAACGAAACCATAGTGCGATTTAAAATTCTTTATAATAACGCCATCTAGTTTACCTTGTGGTAAACTTCAACAAATTTACATTAAAACACATTCAATCCAAAAGATGGCGTTGCGTGTAGGTAAAGGTTAACATAGTCTGTTAGACACAGGTGGAGAACAGTTCTGTCGCCTAGTCATCTTTTACGATACCCACGAGACGAAGATCGAAGACGTGAACCAAGTTACCAATTTACACTTTCGTAATCTCGGTCTCTATCATATTATATCATCATCATCATCATCCGTGCGTTCATCCGAAGTTTTTATTTCGGAGTCCGTAGTTTCCTTTTTTTAGAGTAATTAAATCGCCGTTGAACTATACTTTCCGTGAAGCAACTGCCATCCGACCTCCATACCCATTGGTGATATCAAAGTACAAAGATGTTGTAGGTACTTTTTTAGGCCTCTAACTTCACCGACGCACTGCCAAACCATTGCAGATAACCATTTATAGACATGTTTGCACTGAGCAAGAATCGAAATCGCACCTTCTGCGTAACAGTAACATTCGTTCCCTCACGCCACAAAGGTTCTTGGACTTCATCATGTCCGTCTCTATTATTCAAGATTTAAATATTAGATACCCTTGATTGCCTGATGTTACAATCAAATTTCATAGCGGTTTTATTATCCAAGGAAACTAGTCTAATCACAGTAGTGTAGTTTAAGACTTATTTATGTGTTTATCGACTTCGCACGCCACTGTTCCGGGAGTATACAAACTTGAAACTCATAGTAATATTACACAATAATCATCATCTTCATGGTTGCATTTAAAGCTTGTCTTTTGAACTCAACTTTTAATTTGACTTATCTTTTGCAAGAGCAAAAGTTGCATGCGATTTGAGCGTTCTTGGTTACGCGTGTCGTGAAAGCGCTATGTCCGTACCTACAGTGTACGCGAAACTGCAGGTACGGACATAGCGTTCCCTGGACACGTATACGGTATAACTGACTACGCGTACCTAACGCAATCCGTACACAGCCTTACAATTTGGTTATCCCACTTAGGTGGCAGACAAGCATACCGTCCGCCTAATGCAAAATAATTACCGTGGTCGTATTAAATTTACTTCTGAGTATACTCGCATAAGTCCAAGGATCAATTTATTGGTATTTACCAGTTTACCTTCAGGAACACATACTTACTGTGCCGTTTCGGATGCTGGTGGCGTACCTGAAGATCCTTTACTTTTTATTAGACTCGATGTCAGGTCTGGAACTGGACTGGGTTATTTCTGCCCGAAATGTAATATGTGCTATGTAGGTACAGTACCTACTAAGTCTATCTTTTTGAATATTGGACGAGGAGGCCCGGTAATTTCGATTTGCTTCAGTTTTATAGACGTTGTCTCTATCACACAGAGCATGTGTACAGTTTGATATCTTTTAAGAGTAGTTATTGAAGGTGTAATTTCATAAACGTAAAAGGTTTTAACTACTCTATAAAGGTAACAAAGCCGGCGCATGCTGGTTTCAGTCGAGCTCTCAATTTTCAGTGTGAAATCAAAGGTATAGAAATAGTAGAATGTTTAAGGGTTGTAATAAAATGTGTGGAAATAAAATTCGGAGTTTCTTCAACAGTAAATATTTATTATAAAAATTGCTTTTATAGTCACATTTCTGTTTCTATAATATATATAATATTTATGTTCA
This sequence comes from Pelosia muscerda, assembly GCA_963691645.1. Classification (NCBI taxonomy): domain Eukaryota; kingdom Metazoa; phylum Arthropoda; class Insecta; order Lepidoptera; family Erebidae; genus Pelosia; species Pelosia muscerda. The sequence goes on along the minus strand of OY829116.1, from coordinate 8,725,583 downwards.
TTCTTTGTGCCATTGTTTCACAAAATTATTCCTGTTCTTGTTATTTTCGATACAACGGCTTAAACAATAATATATTACAATTTTATATCTTACATTAGACAAATCGAGAAACGATTTTGAGAAACTCTAAAATAATGAGGAACGATTTAACAATTCGATGTGCAATATGAGCCCCTTCAAAATGGTTTTCTCAATTCACTAACGAGAGTATTTCTTCTAAAATATATTCACAATAGTTTCAATAAAAATCCTGTCATTTTTGGTAACCAATGGCAATGGAAAACATTAAGGAAAATTACACTTATACAAATGTAAAGTTACGTATGAAAACGTTGCAAGTGCTTCTTAGAAGCGCTCGCAACAGAGTTGAGACGGATACGACGCGGAGTCTACCTGTCATCAATTATTGCTGAGGGGCACTAGTCACAACACTGCGGCCACTGCGCGTCCGACCCGACGACGACTCGGGAGTCGGGCACGACTCGACACAAGATAACATTAAGGGGTACTAGCCAAAATGCATTCGTTCCGAATCTACATTCGTTCCGAATCTACATTCGTCATCGCTCTGAAAATGTATGGGAGTGACATTTGTTGTCGAATGTCATGTGATCCGATTCCGACAGCAAATGTCACTCCCATACATTTTCAGAGCGATGACGAATGTAGATTCGGAGCGAATGCATTTTGGCTAGTACCCAAGGAGTATTCAATGGAGAACCTGTAGTACCTACAGGCCGGGGAATTACCAAAACACTCATGATTTTGGATAGTTCTATCTACAAAATATATTTCAAAGTAAGCAGTTGAACGACATTTTGTATTGAATTTACATTTATTTGTATTTGTAATATTATAATTTATTTGTCACTCACGTACAAAATACAAACTTTTTTGTGTGTGAGTAACAGATACAAGGAACATCCAATACTTACACTGAAGAGAGTTTATTGAGTGGAAAATAACTCAGATTTCATACAAAAATGGTCCTTCAACTGCTTCCACTAAATGAATATACAGAAAAGGAAGTACTAGCGTGAGTGGAAGGAATTTAGGCTCCGTCCATACAAAAAACGTCCACAAATTGATTACCATGAAGTACGGTTTTCGTACGAACTGAGTTCCCAGAAAATATAAACAATTATTAACATTTGAAACTCGTACCAGGGAATCAGGGTACAGTAGGCCAACCACTTACGTTTGTACAAAACTTTACAATCATAGTACATACACATCATCTCTGCTGTACCAACAGCACATCTGCCGGTCTATTTTAAGAAAATGACAGGATAAAAAGTTTCTGTACCTACACTATATTGCAAGCATTTTGGAGTTTGGTTTTCCTGGCGCACACGAACATACAAACTATAATTTAAGACGTTTGACATAAAGTTTCGACTAAGCTTAATCTATGTTAAGTACCTCAGAGACGTTCACATGTTGTGCGTCAGGAACACAAAACTATGTCTCAAAAATGTTAGTACAAATATATAGTAAAATATGTAGGTACAAGTGAAACGGCAATTTGCCGGAGAGCCGCTAACTTACTTAAGTAAACCATCACAACCAACCCATTCGGACATCTTCAACAGAACATCTACAAGAAATAATAACCCATAAAATAAAATTGAGCTGATTTATTCATTTTCTCAGTGCATCACTTATGAGTTTAGAACCCAAAATTATAACTAAATGTTGTTCATGTATATTGGTCTGTACTGGCGATAAAATTTTGTGATATCTTATTTATATTATAATGCATTAATATGTAACTTGTAAATCTGTACTTGTTGAGTGTATTGGACAGAATAATAGGTCGTTTATACAAGAGGGCGACGGCACCACGGCACCAACATGTGCGGTGCGAGCTGCTACCCAACAATCGACATCAATAAAATTATTACTTTACATAATATATTTACAACGGGCGCGTTTCACCACGCCATAATGCCCATCTCCGTATATAATATGTACACTAAATTTAAGAACATAGTTTTCTCTCATTAGCTACCGAATCACAATTCACATAATTGAGTAATTGACAACGGTGGACAAACATGACCCGGAGCACAAATGCATCTTAATATTGAAATTTGTACTTTGCTCTATTAAAAGTCGTGCTAGGTATGTTTGGTCCATGCAGTCGCTATACCACCGTGGTTCGCACGCTGCGTCTCGCGAGGAGTGATCGACGGCCCTCGTGATTAAAAGCGTTTAAGTACGGAAACTATTGACTCAAGAGAAGGAGAAATCAGTCGGCAGGCCGTTATCGGGGAGACGGTCAATCACAGGTCCTCGTCGAGACCAGCCACTGTTAAACACTTTGCATGCGGCCCACAACTCGATGTTACTAAAGAAAGAAAGAAAGAACGTTCAGAAGTAACACATCACGCAAAATTTTGTTGTGACGTTCGTATTCGTCTTTATTCAGGAACAGCGAGTTGTCCGACATGTTTGCTATTGATACAATTCATCAAATGATTTACTATTTCAAATCTCAATGCATTTTCAGAGTCCATTATTAAACTACAACATTTTGTTCCTGAAAAACCTTAAGTGAATACTGTCGGATGCGTTCTAACGAGTACATACTCCAGTATAAGACTAGGAGCGGATAAAATAAATTAAGCCATTGTTCTAATTAGTTTTAATTACGTATTAGGAACTGCATTCACTGTTAGTTGTAGTAAAATAAACTATTCGATGAGACAAATTACAGATTGATTAATCTTAAATAAAAAAAATCTTAGACTATTTATAGTTAAATATCATTAGAAAGCATCCGAACCAATGGACAGAACTGTTCAATTCCGAATTATGGATGATTAAGTACCTACAGCCATGGATCAGTCGTGAGTAACAAATTCCAATTATTCAAATGCACGATTCCTGTAATCATGAAACTTTCATAGTCTCAGCTGGTAAGGCTTATTTATTTAATTGACATCCAGTTACGAGTGGTCACACTGGCGTGTGCGTGTGGTGGATGTGGAACTCATGAAAGTTCATCAGTTATGTTAAGTACGAAGGTACTAGAGATTTGTTCGTCATTGTTCGCAGAAACCATCGCTCGAACTGCAGTAGCTTTAGACATTCACGCGCATAACAGAACGGCACATGTCCACACATTTATTTTATGACATTCGCGATGTATCTCCCTTGTCACTGTGCGCGCCTAGCTGTACTGGTGGCAATTAACTGACCCGTTGGTCAGGCAGGACAGTCTAGACGAGGCCGTCAGTCACGAAGGAGATGTCACGTCATCATAATCATAATAAGTCATGCTCGTTGTTCAGATACAATGCAATGAAAATATCAAGACAGAAATAATTTCAAATTGTCACTTTTCATCTTCTGGTCAACGAAATAAATATAGTTATATTTTACCTAATTAATTACATAATAATTTCAACAAAATTTCAAACACCTGAGTTTTAATTTAAACGATAATAACGTCATTAGCTAAGTCACTTTCATTCGGTTTGGAATTCACTTAAAGGAAATAAAACTATCAAAAATAACTCGGCTCGCATTTAAGTCCTGCGTCACGTCCGAAGCTAGCACCTTCCCTTTAGCAATTACATAATACTAACTACTGACTGCGTGTTTGCGTCGCGTCGCCCCCGGCCGGGCGGGCGCGGCGGGCGCGGCCTCCGACTAGATGTGCCGCGGGGCAGGCGCGAGGCCGCCCTATCACAGGCTCAGTGGGGCGCGGGCGACTCCTGCCCGCGCGCACTGCACTAACTCGTGGGCACCAGCAGCCGCACGAAACTGTCCTCGCTCCAGCCCCAGTCGTCGGGCCACGTGTCTTCGGGGGGGTCGAGCGCAGACCGCGACGACAGGCTCAGTACCGAGCCCCAGTCGATGGTGCGCTGCTCCTCGTCTCCGTAGCCCGAATCTCGGTCAGGCGTAGGCGGGGTAGGGAAGGGCGTCGCTCGCCCCGCGGCCGGGTCCCTGGAACCCAGCAGCTCGCATCGCGCCACGCCGCCCGCCACGCAGGCCGGCTCGAAGGGCGCTTCCTCCGCGCTCTCGCGCTCCATTTCTCTCTCGATGCCTCGCAGCGTGTTGCACACGAGCACCGACCGCCTCAGCGAAGGGTCCGCCGTCTGGCGCAATCTCGCCAACTTTAGCGCACACAGATTCATCATCTTGAACCGCCTCTCGCGATAACAACGGCGCGAGGCGCAGCGGCCGGCGGCGCGGCCGTCACAGCAGGCACGCGCGGCGGCACCGCCCAGCTCCAGGTAGGACTTGCCGTTCTCGGCGCGGATGGTGTCGTGCGCGCCGCACCAGCCGCCACACCAACGCCGGCGGCAGGCGCGCCGCTCCTCGTCCTCACTGCGCCAGCAATCACCGCCGCCGGCGCCGGCCGCTACGGCCTCGAGCCTCGCTATCGAATCTTCCCAGCGAGCGACCTTGCCGCCGCCCTCACACGGGGAGCCGGCGCGCCGCTTGGCGCCGCACCCGCCGCCCGAGCCCTGCAAAAACCAAACAAGATACGTTTAATAACACAAATCGAATATTTATCTGTAAGTTGATTCATTAAAAAAGAAATTATTGTACCATTACAAACATTCGAATGGTTCATAATATAATGACACTGACGTTTATTTTGTCTACGTCCGAATCAAAAAGTTATTCACGAGTTTGCACTACTAGTTCATAAACGATTGAAAAGGTGTAGAGTTATAATAGAGACAATTCACTCAAAATCTAGTCAATGAAATGCATGGGTGTCCGTATCCCTACTCGTATCTGGATTATATAAATTACAAGAGATAGATAGAAGACATCGCATGATGGTGTGTAGGCGGTGGCGGCAGCACGGACCACGCTCGGCTGTGCACACGGAGGGCACGGTGGGAGTCGCTCTTTCGTTACGTCAAGTACCGTAAGTTACACGGCGCGGCGGTCAAACTCTATGAAAAATTTATACAAATTTTGGAGGTATTGACCAAATTCCACGCTATTCCTGTTATTGGATTTTGTCGTTGTCTAACATGCCGACACTTATTAGACTAGTGTATAGAAATGTCAACAAGAATGAACAATGAGTAATATTCTCTTGGTAGTTTATTTAATTTCGTCTTGCATACAAACGGATGCAGCGTTCCAAATAATCGGTGTGAGCCAACGTAGCATACGGGTGGCGGACGAACGTACCTGATGGGGTGCGCCGAGCATTCTATTGTGCGCGCTCCGACCCTACTCAATTTTTTTAACGACTATGCGCTCCGGGAACTCGGTCCTTGGGGCCGGGGACCGATGGGCGCTCAGGTAAAGGGCTCCGGGATCTACTCACCCGGCTTTAAGCCACCCTTCTGTCGTACAGTCGTGCTGCATTCTTTCGATGTTAGAAATATGCACAATATTCCCTACCCCGAAATATCTCATACTATCAGACAGATTCTGAAATTATACGCTGTGTTCTATAGGTGTTTATTTTATTTATATGTTTACTGTGAACCTGAATAACTAGCTATCATGGTAGCAGCTGCACTCGGACTTTTAGTACTAAAATGATGGACGAGCAAGTGACGAGGGCGCGCGACTTTTACCGCAGCGACGAGTATTCATGAATTATTTCGCCTATACATCGCTTGTTTAGTTAGTGGTCTCGAGCCTAAGGGGCAACGGACATCGACTGTGGCAATCCACACGTAGTGGAAAAAATAAAATGGTAACTGGCGAAGTCCAGCAGGCGGCAGATGCTGCTACACCTGTCGCTACAATTAGTTGGGACACGCGTGTTCGCAAACCTGCCTAGACACTTACAGCTTTTATAAAACCTATTATTTTAAATGAAAAAATTACTTATATTTTAATGGAAAAATTTATATATACTTATATTCGTCAGCAGATTAATAATTAACGTCGAAGGAAAATGCATGCATTTGAGAGTACGCTATTTCCATGGAAATTACTTTTTTAATGTAGTTAAGTATTGTGCTCTACTTCAACTATATGTCAATATGATTCGAGTATATAACTGAAGCTTTATAGTTACCTCGAATATTCACAGTATTTGTAGTTGCCTTATTTATTTTATTATTACCTATCTAAGTATAGGCATTATCATAGTATAATTGGGGTTCAGTTTAGTTTCTCATAAATTTTAAATATCTAAAAGACCTTTTAGTATGACAATACCTGTCTTAAAGAAATTGACAGGTTACTATAGCGCATATACCTAGTGCAAGAGCTCTTGTAGAGACGTTTTGTGTATAGGTTCAATAAAGTGGATAGAGGTATGGAGTAATGAACTATACTTTTTCTGCGTCACAAACAATATCCCCCATTTTTACAATATTTTTCTTTCTAGATCCGCACCTGTTGGTCGTAGCACGATGTTATGTACTTATAAACCTTCGTCTAGAATCATATCCATTAAAAGCCGCGTTTTATAGATCTGTGTATACATAGAGACAGACGGACAGACAGTTCGTTATTGCCAAAAGAAAGATAAACAATGTACCTAAGTACAAGAAGCTAACAACGCATGATCGGTTAGTAGGTTGCAGGCACTAGCCGCCAGCAATCAGCATTGCGAGCGGGCCGAGCCGTCGCCATCGCGCCGATTCGTTGCGTTGACTCAGCGGCCACTCATCGCAACGCTGCAAATAATCACTTTGCGTCACTCTTTATCGCTCCACAGAAACGTGCCACCTCACTCTGTACTGTGCGATTATTGCATGCCTTTTATTCTACATCCACCTACCGTTCATTATAAAAATATCATAAACGAGACAGGTTTTCAATGCAGAAATACCTAGATAATATCTAGCGTGAGGTAGTAAGTATCATGTGGCGCTATATGTATGTAGCGGTGTCGTCGCCAGCGCTGGCGCTCATGAAAATAAATTTAGTAAATGACGTTCGCGCTCCGCGTTGCCGCTCCGTGCCTCTGGAACGCGGCTGCGCGACGTTGCCGCTCCGCTCGCTCTTTCTAATCTTGTCGTAAAGTTCTTTTTCTGATGCGCAGCGCGTCGCTCGTTCTCTCCGCTCGAAACTTGGAAACGTCAGACGTTTATTTTATCGCTAGTCTCGGATATGCGGGATTTTATAACCGTACCGCGCGCTATAGCGAGGCGAGGAGTTAGTGCTTATTCAAAATAACAACCATAAAGAATCCTAGTGTATGCGTTAAGAAGTCGTACTCGTCGGAACGACGCTATTACGGCGCCTCTCGCTCGTGGAGGTAGGAAAAGTTCGGTCGGCGAGGCGAGTCGAACGGAGACTTTCTATGGCATTGTGGAGACCAAATAGACGGCGGCGGCACGGCAACGGCATTGCCTCACAGCGCGGTTCGGCCGTACAGCCATGTCGAGCGCGGGTCGGCGGGGGGCGCGGGGCCCGGGGGGCAGGGGGCGTCCGTGCACGCGCACACAGGCGCGCACGTAATAACAGCGCGTAGCGGCCGCGCTCCTATCTAGCGCTACAGCTACCTACGCGCCGCGCGACTCGCGCCTCGCCGACCAATCTTATATTATATTCACCCAACTAAAAAGTGGGATAGCTGGCGCGGGGAGTACTGGGCAACATTATGGGGCCGACCTACCCACATGAGAAATTACGAAACACAATATACGTTTTATATTACGCTAGAATTAACTGATATTAAATATGCTTACTTTTATTTTTATTACAAAAGGTTATTTTATCAAACTCAATAATAAAAATTTGAATAAGTGATTATTGACGAATTGAACTGCTTTGACATATTAAACTGGTTGAGTAGAGATACCTATAGGCCGCCTAACAACATTTTCAGTGCATCTATTAAAATAAGCGAAATACTTATTTTTGGATTAATTACTGCTATGGCATACAAAGTAGACGAATCAGATCTGATATAGAAGAGACACAGGCAGTATAATAACAAAATAGAGTTCAAACATTTGATAGAGCTATTTCAGCGCATCTATTTTAGTGTTTGTCGAGTTTCTGCGGCAATTTGGTGACCGGCGTGAATCACGCAAGCTTCGTGTTTGTGTGGAATACATCGATGGCTGTATAAATAACATCGATTGTTTACGACGCCACGGTCATAACACTGTAGTAGATTTTTGTTTCATTTTTTGCCGTTCATTCATGAAAAACACGAAGAGGCTGCACTATCGGAGAGATTGAATGGCCGATTAAATCATTAACGCTCCTTTTTAGTACAATAGTGCACGTGACCGCGAAGGTGGTGATTTCATTCATCTTAGAAAGGGTTTGTTTTGGTGCTGTCGGGCGCGTTCGAGATAGGAGATAGTAAACACCTGACGCGTTTAATTCTCTCCGTGGTCATGTAGCGCCATTGATTTAATACTACTACGAAGTTATAATAACTCAATGTGTAGCGCTGGAATTTTGCAATGTTTAAGCGCTTAAAAAGTAGCCCGTGGTAATAGACGCAAAAATAGTTTGTATTGTTAGCAAAAATATAAGCCTTCACGTTCCATTTCCAACTTCCCTCCGAAGTTTTACTGCAAGGTTTCTATGAGACAACGAATTGTCAAAAAGTTAGAGGCTAGCACGGCGAGTGAGCTCAGCGAGAAACCAGCCGAGGCTTCGACGTGCCACCAGGGCTGTCCGCTACACCTGCCTGATATTTATTGCCACCTAATAATATTTACAACACCAAACAAACCGAAACCCAGTATTAGTTTTCTTTTTTTATTTTATTCCTCCTTATTTACAACGTTCAAATGGGTTATAATACAGAGAAAATACTGCTCTTTTTACTATCATCGTAAACTTGCAAATTTCAACGGCGGCGGCAGTGTGGAGTGGAGGGAATGATAAAAATAAAATATATTGAGAATATGGTCGTGCAAACGAGCGCTTGGCGCGGCCAGCCCTGGCGCACGCACATTTCCGTGAGCGGCGAACGGAGAGCGGCGAGGCCGCGCGCATCCGTGTGTGTGTGTAGCGTGCGCATGCGGTGCGCAAGTGTGCGCCAACCAGTCCCACATCCTGTTTGGTGGGCCGTCGCTCGCGCAGCTTCGTGCCGTGCTTCTGTCGAGCTTTTTATTTCACGCCTCTGGCTACTGCTCACCCGTGTACGATTGATTTTAACAGTAGTTGTGTAATCCAATTTTTTGCCAAACACTAACCGTATCGAATCGAGACTTTCATGTCATGTTTGACTAATTATAAATCTGTAAATATACATATGCACAATCACACTTTTGTCAAGTATATACGTATGCTTGAGATTCCTTTGATAAGTATGTATTCGGTCACATGGGATTGAAGTTCCAAACGATTTCATATTCTAATGAATTTGATAACGGGAATATAATTTGTAATACTTTAGTTGAACGGAAAAAATGAAGGTAAAAAACGGGCACCGTGGGTATTTCCGAATACCACTATATTGAATCACTTGAACAAAATGGAATACATTATAGAATTCAACAGTACAGGAATGACATGGAAATATACCAAAGTTGGAGACGATACAAATGCAACCTGTTATGCTTGAACGAAATATATTAAGAATGTTTATATGTGTACATACCCTCAACTTCCGCACTAAACAAGCCTAAAATTTAATGAAATATAAGAATTTTATACATTTCGTGGTCTCCAATTCATTTCGGTCTAGTTGAGACTTGAAAGACTTGATTAGATTCATGATAACTAGTTAGGTATGTAGGAGAGGTTCCACTAGAGCTAGAGCTCTACCATAGAGCTGTAAATATAAGAGCTAATTATATCTCGAGCTAAGTATTCATTAGGAATGTTAGGATGAATATAAATGTAATTTGTGCAATGGTTTGAGTATCGACCTTGGAGTCTAAAGACTGCAGGTTCAAATCGGATGAAACGTCCTTAAACCTTGAACCTCCTCCAATCTAAGTACAAGATAATGAATTCATAGAACTAGTATTTTGAATTACATTCAGTTAAGATATAATGGTCCAAATAAAGCAGTAGGGCACAATAATGTTTAAGTGGCTTATCGTAAAAGCGCTTTTGTTCACTGACAGATTGTTTGAATGGGCAGCACAAATAGCTCATCCTATGCGTACCGTTATGCAAGTGTCAATAGAGTCAATCTCAAGGTGACGACGGAGAAAAAAAAACGAACGAACAGTTGGAAAGCAAACAAAAGGAATCCCTCAGGAATGTGATCCCGCTTAAAAAGAGAGGGAATTCCCGAAACGCATTGTTTACAATGAGCAGGCGTGCGAGTCGACGAGTTATGCGTTTATTATGATGAGCGTGGCTTACGCCGCGACCACTCGATGCAATGAAAGGGAAAATTTGTAGTTTTTGTCGGTAGAGCACGAGATGACGCACGCTTCCCCGAACGCTGCCGCCGGCTGAATGATCGGAATGTCGGCCGGAGAGGTTTCCTTCTAAGAATATAACTTAAGTAGGCAGTAAGTATACATCCCTACACACGGCGCCCACCGAGCCAGTATGTACCGCGCCGCCTAACTGTTCCGTACTATGACCCATTAGCGCGTTGTTGTAGAAATCCAACCATGGGATGCCCACGCGTATCTGCTCGAGGTCTTTTCTTATTTCCAATGGAGTCTTTTTAGAATATTGCCAAGTACTGATATTGACTCAGTGAGTCTCTCAAAAATTCTTCACACATGAGATCACATCGTTAGTTTTTTTTTACCATGAGCGTAGCATCCTGGCTAGATTTTTTTATTTTATTTGCGAATGGGCATAGGTATACGTTCAACTTAAAGTTACAAGTTGGGATTGGTAGGTTCGGGTTTGTTGAAGAATCGGCTACGCTTGCCTAGATACAGTCTGCATACCTACTCGAGACTTCTCTGATTCTCAGATTAAAAGCTTTCCAAATTGCTTCGACTATAATTCAATGCTAGTTGGGTCTGAAGTGGGATTGAAGTGCCACTATCAGTGAGCAAAATGAAAAGTGTAATTGACGTAAAGTGATTGATCACGTGTTGCGACATACACGAACCGGTTCAAGGTACTTTAATGAGCTTAACACTGACATTGTTAGAAGCCGCCGTGCATATTGCACGTCGGTATAAATCACAGCGGTACGCAGGGGTGGAGTTATCTCGCGTTTAAGATAATAAATCAGGTGGCGGCGGCGCACGCGGGCAGATAATGACGTCACTGGCACGTATCTCGGAGAATCCCCGGAAGAGAGCGAATAAAATAAAAATGTCACGTAGCGATCAGCTGTTGGGCGGCGAGCGAGCGTGACGGGCGGGCCCGCGCCTCGCACCGCAGCGATACGCATAACGACGCCGCAATAAAACTTATTTTTATGTTTTTCGCTCACAATGGCCGCGCGAAGGTCGAGCTATCTAAATGGGTCAATACACTCAGCGTAGTACGAGCGGTGAACACGTGCTCCCGCGTTTGTAAATAGCGAGATATCGGCCGATTGTTGCAGTGATTAATGGGGGCGCGTAATGACTCGGCGCCGGGCACCGCCGCCGCCTCGCCGCCCGCGCCGCTCGCTAATATGCTCATTCATCGCTTCGACACTATTATTATTTGCTGGTCGGAGATGGTTTTGTTCCGACAATCGATGCGACGACATTAGGGCGGTCAATGTCAAGGCTGCACTTGCTATGCGCCGCCCGCCGCCCGTGCTCAATGCTAATTGTCTACTAACTGAGGCGACCCCGTTATGTCAATTTACAGACCTAAATTGTTACAACGCCGACTTGTGCATCGATTGCACACAAACATTTTCTACCTGTACTGTTCGCACGGGTAAGGGCTTCTTTTATTGTGCTCTTTCGTGGTCGTTAAGGTTTCGAAGAACTGTGTAAAGCCTAGGGCAAAACTTCACTGGTAATTATTAGAATCGTAAACTTGAATTAGCTAGCTTTTGTGGAGTTTAATGGTCACTTTTCTGTTTGAGCGTGAAATGTTATGCTTATGGGCAGTCATAATAATGAGGCCCAAACTTTTGGGTCGTACGAGAACTTAGTCTATTATTTTACTTATACCTAAGTAACAGCATCGACAACAGTTCATAAAACCAAAAGTTATCTATTCGTGGTAAATTTTGTGATTTATAACTATTTGTGACTGGTGGGTTAGCTAAGTCGAAGTCTAAGTTTACTTAACCTATATTTAATTTGGTTCTAGATGGTTTGGTTATTTGCACTGGTCTGGTCGTGCCTCGGAGAGCACGTTAAGCCGTCGGTCCCGCTTGCCATACAAACATGTATGGCAGTCGTTTCGGGTAGTTAGAGTCCTCGAAAGTCCGACTTGCCTAACTACAGAACTTCGCTATCGCCAATTTGGTGGAGGGCATCCGATGGCAGCCGCTTCACGGTAAATATCAGCCGTATCTTAGTTAGACTACAAAGCTGACCACAACCTGAGTTGGGAAAAAGCTCAGAGAATGATGAATGATGTTGATGGTTTAGTGTAATAATCTTCTAAAGTATGTAACCTAAACTTCATCATTATCACTTCACAAACTCCGCTTATTGGTATGAACTTTGATTTTCATGAAGCTATAAGTAATCAGTTTGAGTATTATTTGAGACAGGGCGTCAACTAAACTCTACAATACAACTCCACAAGAAGTAAACAAATACAATTGAGACACAATTGAGTAACAAATACGTCTATATTTGAACAGAATACAGGTGCAAAGGATGCACCGGAGAAATGTATGCAGCGTCATCGACAAGCGGGGCGATAAGGGCGAGGTCACGGTTATCAATGGAGACATCTCCATACGCGCACGTGGCGGCCGGCCACGACATCTCGCGCCCATTCACTATGAAGACGCCCCCGCCCTCCGCGGCCGCGGCCCGCGCCTCCCCGCGCACCCCTCACCTCCCCTTACCCTCCGCGGTGCATCCATGCAACAAGTTAGGGCAAAGGTTTTGTCTTGTAAGGAGTTCCGCAAGACACTGTCGCCTCCCGCAGGCAAGCATCCTCGCTTAGTTTGTAACAGAGATTTTATTTTTCATAACCATTTTTAAACTTTCTAAAAGAGTTAAAAGATGTGAAAAGGTTAGGCGTTTCAAAAGAATGACCATTGACCATAACTAGCTCTTATTTTTCTTCTTAAACGCACATCATAACTCTGACTATTTGAACTTTAGTTTTTAAAATGTATTATACGAATGCGTCTATAGCCAACAAAATTAATACTAGCCCAAAAGAACCCATGTTAAAATGAAATATCCGAAATACCTAATCGTTAAAATCAGCGCCATTATACATATGTAACGCAATTCAAATAAAGTTCCCGTAAAACATGGAGGTTCAAACACATTTTCCAGCTTCGTGATGCCCAATTAAATATGGATGTGATTGAAAAACGCGTGTCCGGTAACGAGCGTGTACATAATTGTTGGGCGGCGGGGCAGGCCCGGAGTGACCCAGTTGCCGTTGCCTGGCGACCCGGGGCTGGTCCACCTCCCTCCCGCCCCACCTGCCGCCCACCTCATGCCACCCTCGCACTAAATAACCTGCCCGAAACCGACACCTTAGTAAAGGTCGTTCAACCGTCACAGAGGCAGTTGCTCTCGCGATTTTTAATCTCCACATGCATCATGTGATACTCCTCACCAACACCCTCGCGATGCATTTAGAAAATAATCAATAAACGAAAACTCTAATTAATGATTCGTTAGCAATTCTATGATCAGAGCTCTGGATAATTGCGATGACATTTCATTTGACATCAATGCTTTTCAGTACAAACGGAATTCTATTTACTCACTATGATTGGAATGAATTAGATGTATTATGCTATAAACTCTACTTTTTCCTGAACTACCATCTGTCATACCTCATTCGGAATTAAAAATTACGCTAGGTCGTCATTTTATCTAGATTACAACGGTTTTCGTCGATATTTTTGACTTCATGTTAGGTAATAAGAATTTGGACAATACACGAAACTCACTGTAGCTACAATTGTTAACTGTAGAATGCGTATAGTCTAAATGCCGAGCTGATACTAACTCAACAAACTATTTAAAGTTATTTTCTCTCACGAAGAGTATTTCTGTAGAGCCGAATAGAAAAACCTGCGAGCGAATAAACTTAATTGTTATAAGCCGCGTTTGCCGACTGCCTCCCTCCCTAGTCCTGGGAGGACACGGAGTTGGGAGCAGTTGTATTTCTCCGAACTTGTGCTAAATTTCACTTTCTCTGAAGACGTTATGCGTAGACTGAACCACCCACCGCGTTCCCGTCCTAACGCAAACTTTACTAAATAGTTTCAACACAACAGAGAACCTATCTATTTTATTCGAAATAAGCTTTGAATGTTATGTTTTTCGTACCATCCTCTAAATTCATCGCTATGGGCTACTGATCTCGATTTCCAATCATGTATAAATGATGTTTCATTAAAGCCCCTACAAGTTCTTATTAAAAATTAATAGTATCGAGCATGGAATATGTATCTTCTATGAGAGTGCTCTCCACCCTCTATGAGATGTCGTTATCTTAGCGAACCCTAACCAAGTAAAACATAAAAAACGTTAGTCAAAAAAGTCCTTCCACTCACAAAAACTCCGCCACCTCCTCGCCCTCCGAAGTTATAAAATGCTGAAGGCGAGGCGGGTGGGGCGCAGAGCTTACGACCGTAACCCCTCATCTTAAAGTCGAGAGCCGTTTGTGCGGGGTGCGCACACCAGTAAAGTGCCTGAAAGGCGAGCACACGAGCGTAGAAGCTTTAGCAAAATGAAAGCCGACTCGCTCTTAATTCACCAGCACATAGACGCGGCGTACGGACGTCGATAGAGCCCCCTGTGCCACCCTCCGCCCGCCTGCCCCCACGCGCCGGGCATAAATAAGGGAGTCGAACTCGGGTTAACAAGAGAGTGAGCGCCCTCCCTCGCGGCAATGCTAGAAGGGAGAATTAAGGGGGCTGTGGCGAAGGACGAATTAAGGAGATGAGAGAGCACACGCTCTCTAGACGAACCGACTCGCACCAGCCAGGGAATTATAAGAGAGCTCTTGTCACTGCGATGCTCACCACTAAAACATTTTTTTCTTTTGCTTTAAAAACTACAACTTTTTTATATATAATTTATGTAGAAAAGTACTCGGAATGGAAAGGTTTTAAAACTAAATAACACGAACTATTTTCGTACAATAATTTAGACTGATATAGCTAGAGTCTTAGTTTGCTTAATTTTTAAAAAACAACTATTGGATGCGCCTCCCTCAAGCCGCCTACCAGCTGCGTGACGTCACTGCTGCGTTTTCGGAGCACGTGAGCCACTTCGTCACATAAATTACAAACTATATCCCACAGGAGTTAAGGTTTGTTTTCGACGAAATTGCTGGTGCTCCTTTGTCTTGATGGTTCAAGGTAGGCGAAAATGTTCTTTATTTGTACAAAACAAAGGTTCAATTTAGTCGGGTCGTACCGTAATGATCTTGGGAAGAGGGTGGGTATAAATTTTCCATGGGGGCAGACGGGGCGACGTCGCGCGAGGGCGCCGCTGAGTCACGGCGGCGGCGGTGCCGGCGTCGGCGGGGCACGGCTCGTGGGTCGGCGGGAGCGGACGAGGGAGCGAGCATATTGTAAGTATCTACCACTCACATGTCACGAAGTTTTCTCCACATCGGGAAACTTTGTTAACGTCAACGGAGCACGTGGCCTTGCCGGTATTATACATAATTGCTGCACGAGTACCCGCTCAACATGTGACAACTTTGCGCTGATATTCTACGACACTTCGGATAAAAAGTTCACTTACACACATGCGCGAAATCAGTGCGATGATGTAAACTTTTGAATCGTTTACGTTTATTGTGCATTTGATTTATGGCGCCACATCACGAATTGTTATTTTATTAATGTAGGTAGAAATAAACATGAATGTTATTGAACTTGAAAATTTGTAATAGATCGCAGGCGCATTGATATCAAAGAATTCTGAGAGGTTTCAATGATTATTTGATTGTATTTTGATATTTTTAATGCGAGTCTGTGAGAGTACTTGCTACCATTTTTACTGCAGTAGATGTTATCATTTTTATTGTGAAATATCAAAGGAGCAAATGAAACGTATAATTTGTTGGTCATATCTTAGAAGTCGTGCAATCGGCTGCGTTACAGCGGCTCGTCACCTTGAAGCCTGATAACGTGCCTGGCGGCGTGATAAGAGGCGATACTGCCGACCCGACACATACAATCTTATATTCATACTTGAACGCTTATTGTATTTCCATTTGTCAACACTGATTTCATAATAAGCAACAGTAAGTTACGACCGTCAATGAATCGAAGCTAAAAGTGTTTTATTAAGTATTTGATAGTACGTAAAACGTGTTTAATTAATCTCGACATTAGATAGCAAACAATAATAAATATTATAAATTCTTAATAACATTGAAAGTTTACATCTGATCGGCTTATCGATAACAACAACATTGTGTAAACAATTATTGCTTAATAGCCACTTATGAAAATTACCCATTATGTGATTTAGTAGTGTGTAGTTGAAAGAATTCTACCGTAGCAAAAGTAATTGACTCTTTAATTTTATTTCAAAAAAGATTATTTAAATGAATTCATAGTTTCCTTACACATTTATGTCGAGATTTCTTCAAATTGGCTGGTATAACTTGGTTCATTAAAGAAAGGTTTTATAAATGGCGGACGTTATCACTTCCTATCGCTCGCACACTTGTACTGTCTATACTCACTCACGCGCGTACCGTCAACACAAAAAAAATATTGATATTTATTTTCTTCCACGCTCTGTGCTCTTGATGCGATGCATAAAAGAAAGGATTCTTAAATGTCGGCTTGTACTTGCGTTGACAGATAGTACACCTAGCATACAAAATTTCATTTTATTTTTCAGTTTAAAAAAATGTAAACAAGACCGTTGTTCATAATAATGTTAGTTCTTTATTTTAACCAACATCATGATATTCCATGATCTTGGTTAAAATATTCTTATAGAATGTGATATACGTTCCTTTTTCAGGATGAAAAGACTCAATGTTCGTTTAAAAGGACTCTATGTGTAAAAGTAGGTACTGTTTCCGATGAAAACAAAAATAGATGCCGTCACGTGTCGCGGGCGAAGCCGCCGGCCGCAGCTAGTTAGAAATTATTACGACCCGGTCTTGTTTTTATTATTATTCATATGATAAAAAAAATATTTGAAATTTTATATGCTAGCTGTACGATCTGTCAACGCAAGTACAAGCCGCCATTTATAAAACCTTTCTTTAATGCACCAGCTTATACTTTAGTTTTTCCTCCAGATTTCCACCTCGCTACGTATGAGACGTGGTGCGGCAGCGCTCGAGCGAGCGCCCACAATGCTCAGCTTGAAGATCCGCCGCTGTTGCCAATTACATTATGTACAACGAGGGGGCGCCCGGGCGGCGGGGGCTGACTTATATAAAGCCCCCTCCTCACAACGGCTTGGAAACTCACAGGTTATAAAGCGCGGGAATGAGTTTTCCCGCGCAAACTTTATCGCAAAAGCTCGCTCAAGCTTTTTCACAAGCTTAGCCTAGTTCGATAACGGAACCTTGCTTAGGAATGAATATTAAGCTACGTTTTTATACGTAATTTTTGTTAGAATAAACATAGCGTGTAGCAGTGATTGTGCAAACATCTATACCGACTTCTAGAAGTTCATGTAAACTTTCCAGCATGAATTACAAACTTCTTTGACAATTTGCTACAAATATATTGAAACAGAATAACAAAATTCAGGGGCGACCCTTTCTAGGCGGCCGCGCTTAGGGAGCACACAAAGACACTCTCCCGAGTTCAGTAACGAGCTCCGGGTCCGTTAGCCCATTGCCAATTCACAGATTAGGGGTCCGTACAACTTTCCCGCCCATGGCGATCCCTAACAAAGAGCTTTTTGTACTACGTCATCAGGTAAATGAAACTGTCAGATATTATTTTGGAGTGGTACTTCGACTGCGTCAGTTCATTTGGCGTGGTGGGTCGATAAATCAATAAGTTGGTAAGGTCAATATTGGTAGGCAGCAGGTTGCCACCGGCGGGCAGTGGCCTGGAGGTGCGTGCCGGCCGCAGCAGCAGCTCGTGCTCGTATCGCTGCTGTTTTGCATAAGTAATGACCGTCGCCGCCCCCGCCCCGCGCTACTCCCGGCTCGCCCGTAGGCCTATCGATTGCGGCGGCGCGGGGCGGGCCGCATCGCCGTAATTGTCACACTGAGCGAGCTGAATTTCACTCCACCCTCGCGTTATCGACCTTACTACCCCCGCATAAAACCCACTCTCCGTCGGCAACAATTACTGATTGAATACCAAATGCGTTATAGTCCGCTCTAAGTTTGGAGGCGGCTCGTAATAGAGCCTTCGAAGAGTCTATGACAGAGCTTAATTAGACAGGCGTGCGATGGCAACGAATGGATTTTACTTGTTCGATATTTCAGACCGAATTAAAGTGCAAATTGTTGGGACTGAATAAAAGCACTTAAAATTAGTGTACCACTGAACTGTGTTTAGCG
The DNA here is from genome assembly GCA_963691645.1 of Pelosia muscerda. NCBI lineage: Eukaryota > Metazoa > Arthropoda > Insecta > Lepidoptera > Erebidae > Pelosia > Pelosia muscerda. The sequence continues at coordinate 8,707,154 of OY829116.1, read as the reverse complement.
GCACAACCTTCACAGCGGGCGTGAGCGCTCTATTGGCGCACTGTTTGCGCGATTGGTTAGCGCCCGCTTGTAGAGGCGACAGACAGCAATGTACTTGAATTAGGTATCGCGTGAATAAAGATCTTGTAGCAAAACCCTACTGTCAACTAGTGGTTGATACTTGATCTAATGTGGATTCTTTTTCAACATGATGCGCAACTGCCATTGGCATCCCCATTTGACAGTGAACAATCAGGCTCAGTAGTCTCATACAGAAAACAATAATTCCGTGTAGATTTGCGCGACAGAGCGTGCGACGTCGCATCGCATCGTATGTATTAATAGTCGTTGTCTAAGCGAGCTCGGGTTTTTTAGCGCACCAGCAACGACGAAAGTATGGAGAAAGTGGCGCGTTGACGTCACTCACACACGCGCAGCAAACGCGTGCCTTACGCTCGGCGGCCGAAGACAACGTGACAGCGCTCTCTGTGCTCGATACAGCCATGTCTTGCTACACGCCGACGAAGTTGCAACATCACTCTGCATGAGAAATACGAAGCCGCGGCAGCCCGGCCGATACGCAGTGCCCCCTCTCGACACGTTCACTTGCTCAACCGAAATGAGTTTAAAAAAATACGTCCGCATTGAGCTCACATCGAAACAATGTTGGTTAATCACCAGACCCGTCGAGTCCAAGGCTTGTGAGCGTTCCCCAATCTTTTCATAATTATTGGATCTTATACGGGCGCTGCGTCATTGCATGCGGGTGACTATCACTCGTTTGAGGTCAGATCAGACTGTTCGTTCGGCTTTGACGTCCAGTGAATGCAGAATATAACTGTATAAAATAAGGCACCTGTTTCGGTAGGAGCACAGTAGGAGCGCGTAGATAACTGAACAAAGGACCGGTCGTCTCAAAAACACGATTCTTTACTGCGTCCCATTGCAATTGTCATTGTCGATTGGTTACGAGCGAAAATCGCTATTGTTAGTGGTACATGACATAACACGGCTCGTGCCCACGCGATCACAACACCTCAAAGCATAATAGTGAGAAAACAAATAAAAGAAAGAGTAATGATCATCGAAACGAGAGAAATGAAACTGTCGCACGCGAGCTCCTGTCGCTGATGAGTGGTAATCGGTATTCGATTAACTTAAGATCAAACGCGGTTCATTCATAATCTGCCCACAACATCAGTAAACGTAGTACTTAAGTTTGTAGAGGCTTTAGTTTAGCGGTTAGTCGGCTTATCCGTGGGTCGTCGCGCCGCCCGCGGCGTACAATTAATTAAATAAAGTGCAAGATGAAAAGGAAACTGAGTGAGTCGATCAGCTGATCTGTGATTGATGCGTACATCTCCGCACCCCGCTGCACGCACACAACCGGTTTAGGACCGTTACCATTTACAAAAAACAACAATGTTTGTTTACGATTCAACGGCAATTATATCGTGAATCAATTAAGGTCCGCGCCGTTGGGCAGAGAATGCACTCGCAAGGTTGTCCTTTTGTTGATTATACGATACTACACATTCATTTCTTATATTCGTAGTGATCAACTTAGGTGTTGAAGAAGGTCTGGTAGGTGAAAAAGGTTGATGAAAAATAGAGGGGAAACAAGTAATGGTACAGTAGAGGTATCAAGTGAAGTAAAGAAAAGCTGACGATGGACTGTTGTCTCTGTCTACCCCAGAGTGAAAAATGCATGAGCATATAAAAGTATACGTACTTAGCCGTAATAATCGATGTAAAGTGGAAATAACATAGGCTCGACGACGACGTTGCAAGTAAAATAAAATGTGTAATAAATACAAGTTGATCACTTTTCTTCATTGCCAAAAAGAGGTATAAGTAGTGACGTCACCAGGCGAGCTCGGTGAGGGCTAGAGGAGATTAGGACGGGTGGAGTTCGTACGGGGGCGAACCCTCGCCGTACCGCCACTACTAGTGCTACTCGATTGAAACTCGCACTCGAGTAGAGAAATCGAATTACAATGGTGAGCATTTTCGATTGGTGTTACCAAATACTGTATCTAATGCTACATTCAAAACCAATTTTTAAATTACTTATAATTCTTTCTTAATTTTTGATATATATACAGTAGCCAGTTTAAATTCATACGTGTGGTGACAGAAAAAGAACAGCAAAAATATTCACCACCCATCTCGTACGAAGAGTGTAGTAAGAGACAATAAATGGAGAACGCAGATGATGATGAGAGAAGGAAGCTAGCGTGCAAACAGTAGGCTAAAGCTACCCAACACCAGAAGAGGGCTATGGCCAGTAGTGGACTGCGATAGGCTAATTGATTTAATTTGAACTGATACAAAATATATACACACAATATAAGTAAAATAAAATATGTATAAAAGCGGAATGAACTCTGTAAGAAATCTCTACCGAATTTTGTGCTTTAAAGGAAGAGAAAAAAGCATTTTCAACTAAGTAGTTTACATAAGATTAGGTCGTATAATCGGTAAGAAAAGAAGATAACATTATGAATTTTATATGACTATAAGTGATCACGAAGAATATTCGAGTTGGTGAACAAATGGTACGGGAGATCAAAGAGACGTGCTGGGGTGGGTTCGGGGGCAACCTCCCATCGCCGCCCGATGGGGAAATATGCTGAAACACACACACTCACTACTACATTACTGTAATTATTCAATTATTAAAAAAATGTACGACTATGCATTCAATTAAATATCAACATTATTACCTTTGACACTGGTAAGGTTTGTGGAGGATGGTTTTATTGAATAAAAGGCTTATGTCAGTAGATTGTTTGGTACTAATGAAAAAGGCTTTTGGAACATTGTAAGTACAAAGGCCATGGGGAGTTCTTTCATTCAACGTTTGGGTGGTGCAGATATACATTGAGGTTTTTGGCGTAAGATTCTTCAAGTGTATAGGCACTTGAAGAACTGGAGATGATTTTCGAAAATGCAGTAAAGAGAGTAATTTGGTTTTAAATAAACACTTAACTCGTTGAACTCGTTTACTACCCTTATTTTTTTACCTTATGCTACAAAAAATTTACAATTTTTGGTAAATCCACTTCAAAGATTATCACAAAACACAGAAGAGAAAACCACGAAAAAGTCATCAAAACTTTACGCAGTACTGTTCTACGTTAAAGCCACAACTAATAAATCACAAGATAAAGAAGTATACGCAGAACGTGGTCGGAGCCAGCGTCGAACCTCCCCTCTGCGGCTGATTACGGCGCGCGGCACCGCAGCGGAGAGCACGAAATAAGAATGAATTTTTAATGAGCCCCATCCCCCGCATCTGCCTCTTCCGAACAATACGCACTTAGGAGATTAGTCCCGGGAGCGTTCGCCTTAACAACCAACAACACTAATCTAAAATAATAAATTTTCACATTTCTATATTTTCCACGAATCTCTATTTAACATTGAGAGCAAAATCATCGACGATTCTATATTCGTATTAATAGTTAAACAACTTTAATTTCAATAGTCAATGCAGCTGATACTGACGTAACTGTCTGTCGATACGTTTTGTTACGAGAGACAGGTAGCCCATAAACTCAAACGAGCCATAAAGCAATAAGTGATAAGACGACGACCCCACAAAACAATAACATTGTAAGTAAATACAGTTTTATAGTGTAAACAAAAAGAATAATAAATGTGTTACGTAGACGGCGGATCGCGGATGGAGCTGCGAGCTACGTCAGGGAGGGAGTGGGCACGTCACGGGTGCGACGTCATCAGCGGAAGTCCGCACTAGATATATTTACTGTAGGCGTGCAGCGAGCAGCCGGGACGGGTTCAATGTCGAGTCGCGACTATCTATCGGCCATCAATCAGCGACGCCGTGCGCCCGAACACCCGCTACCAAAGGACGCGGCCGCGATACACTTCCTCGACTCGAACTCATCCGTTCTCGCGTCGCTCTACACGAAGCCGATCCTCCGAACGATAACATCGTGCACATTCCACGCGTGATAATAGTTTGTTATTATAGACGTAGTAATAGTAATCCACCTGTCTTCGATTCGCAGATATGGATCGAATCGATTGTCACGGTCGGTCGGGTGGTACATTATCATTTTCATTCATGAATTGATAGATGTATGTAATTCGATATCGGAGTGAGTTGTTACAGATTGTGCGTGACCGGCGTAGAGCGGTGCAGCAGGCGTCCAGGAGCAAGGCCGGCGTTGTTTACAAACTTCCGTCACCGACTCACAAGCACTTGTCACTCGCCGCGGTCGTTCCTCGCCCGACACACACGTGTCTACGCAAATAATAGCGAGCCCTCACAGTTGACATTGTCCCACTTTGACTAACTGCCCGCCGGTCTACTCTATACTTGAGATACGATCGTCTCTCGATTATGCGCATATTGCTAAAGTTTTGCATTCGTTATCATCTCACATCAATTGCTATGCTATCCGCTTTTTTCTATTATTAGCCGCCTTCAGTGCTGAGCTATGAGATATGATGCTGCATACGATACTATTCTTAAATTTAGAATGCATGCACCCTTGTGTAAATTGTGCCCTACGCGGGGTGAGAACGAGGGGTGAATGCAATGGGGTGGCTCGCCCCCCTCAGGCCAGCACCCGGGGGTGCACAGTAGGCGCGTAGTAACTGCAATAACGGAGCAGTGAAAGTGTCGCGGAGCGCTTCAACCGTCAATGGGTGAAGTCTTTACTCCCTTCGCCCCTCCGTCTTGTACTCAAACTTGTAGCTAATAGTACGAGCTTCCCTGTGTCGGTCGCCGCACATGTTTATCTTCATATAAACAATTTACCTAGACGTGGCAAACGAGTCTGCTTACTAGATAAGTTGTGTCACCGAACGAAGTCGGCCGTGTCTTAAAGTAGCATCGCAGTGGACGTGCACTTAAACAGAGTATGTATGGTCGATTGGTGACAGATCAAGTATGTAAAGTGTACGTGAGTGGACACCGGCGACAAGCAAAAGTAAACAAGCGAGCGGAACAAGTGCGTCGTCATTATCTCGAGTCATGAATGAAACGGAACGTAAATTGAAATGTATCGCGTGCCATAATCCGCGCGCATTAATCTCACTCAAACGCCGATCGTTGAGTAATAGCGAGCACAAACGACTCAAGTTCATTGATCCACTTAATGTCCGCGCTAAATGTGTCGTTGTTGAATGTCAAAACATTGTATTACATAATTATCCGCGTATGCGTGATAAGTGAGGTGCGCGCGCGCCTACACCCGAGCGTCGGCCGCGCCGAGGGGCGCAGCACTGCTACTTCCGAGTCGCACCGGACGCTGATCAGTCGATCATCTGCGATACGTCACACTATTTATTTATGAGCTTATGATTATAAAATGACGTTTACAACATTCTGATATCGTTGACCGGTTGCCGTATAATAATAACATTCATTCATAAGTAGTGATTAATGGTTACTACCTACAAAATAGATTTGTAGTATAAAGCTATTATCATAATTATAAACAAGATTTTACGCTACTTGCTGGCCGTAGTAAAACATTATTTACAAACATTCGAAGCTAAATCAAAATTACACCGTTGTTTTATATACTTTGCGTTTTTGTTCAGACGTTAACTTTTTTGGTGTCGTTACCTATACTTATAATAACTCTGCGAGTAAAACTTTATTTCAAAATAAAATAGTTTCTATTCCGCATCACTGTATGTCTATTATTATGATTTGTATTCATTGATACAGTATAAAGTCATTGACGAAAAATGACACGTGTAGCATAAAATATAGAGCAATGGTATTAATCTAGAATTACATTTTCGTAGAATAAACTGAATTATATAAATAGCTATTTGCTTTATTTATAACCTGAATATATTTTACGGTACTTTTAGTCTCAGCGTGTTCATTGCCCAAACTGCACGGCTTGCAATTGACTCTACGCTTCTACGACTCTAGGTATTGCAATTCCGTTCCGATGTCGGTGTTGTTAAGGTAATCGAAGGTACTTGTTTAACTTTCGCCGCATTGCGAACTTGACCGCCAAAACAAGATTGCAATAAAACATCACACTCGTACAATGACGTGAATTTACATAAATTATTGGCGGTGGCGCGTCTCCGGCGCGTCGGCAGTGTCGGCACTCGTCCGCACTGCCGCCGTTTACCCAGATGCAATGTTTACATTGCCATCGGCACTCGGCTCACCAAACGGGAGGGTTCAACGACTCATATATTGTTTTATTGCCAGACGTAATTGGGTCGCGGTGCGACATTGAGGGCATAGAGAATTTATTTAGAGCGTGGAGAAACCACGCTGCGAATCGCAAATATCATTATTTTCATTTTCCTTGCAATCATAGCTCCAATCAACTTTGATTTGTAATAGTTGACTTGTATGTAAGGTTGCATTAATGAGGAAAGTGACTAGTATCGTATCACCGGGATATTATGAGATAAGATTATGAGTATGGTTCATGACTTTATCAGATAAATGTATCGCGATTGGACAATCTATAATTTTCCAATAATTATATATACCTTATCTGGAATTGTGAATTGAATAATAGAAGTACAAAATAGGTATAACTATTTCTTCAGATTAAGATCTACTTAAAGTACCTAATACTGTACTCAATTAAAGATTACTATTAGTTCATATCTTTCATAGCAAAAACATTGATTTACATATGTAAATCAATGTTTTTGCTATGGCATATGCCTTGACTCTATTGAAGAACAACTACAACTAAATTCATTCTGAGATATAATTGACTTGTGCACTAATCAAATCAACTAACCTACCTATTTAAACAATTATATTACAAATCATTACAAATATAGGGTAAGTACATTTTGTACTGGTTATTGCAAATAAGAAATTAACCCGTATAATAAAATCGCAAGTACTTCCTGCACAAGAAAGAAACAGATAACAATATGTTATCAAACAAAAACTGGTAAACAAAGTAGTAACGGGCGTCCAATATTGTGGTGATATATAAATAAATAAAAGAGTACACATTGAATTCGGTGCACCTGACATTCGCATACAATTTTTTTTCTAAACAGGTGTTCTGGCGGTGAGTCGCGTCACTCACAAGGCGCGTGTCGATGCCCTATATTATTGTGCTGTCTTTCAAGTTCATTGAGTCACACAATGGGCATATAATTGGTCGTTAGCGTATGTCAAAACACGTCGCCGAGGCTCATAATGCTTTACATAATTAGGCTTGTTTGCATAAGCGATTATTATGCGTGTCTTCGTCGATGACGTCGGCCCCGCTATGGCTAATTCATTCATTTGTTTATGAGTTTACTATTACTTTTACTCCACGTGGTTGACTGTTTACAATGCGAGCGTGAATTTAACGGCAAATGTGTAATAAAAGTTGTTATTATTACGTGGTGATTAAGAAGCTCATTGTGACGTTGATTTGCGCGGTGATAGCAATTTGTTTACATGTGTCTAACAAGTGTAAGTTTGTTTTACGTTCCGTCTGCCGATTTGTGATAATTATCTGGGTTATTACAGTTATTATGACATTCTGTGTAAACAATTGGTGCTTTTACTGACTGAAATAAGTTTTGTATTGACTACCTATATATATACCTATACTTTGGTGTTGCATAATGAATCACTAGATTAAAGCGATCGACGTGCGTATTTCCTATGCCACCACATGCACGTGTCTGTACTAAAATGTACAAGTACAATAATATCATATCAAAGCCAGGAGTAACTATTAATCAAAGAAGACCTTATTAACAAGTAAGAAGAAGCATCATGAAGGTTCGATTTGCTGCGTTTCATTGACGTTTACGTTTAGGAACTTTAGTGACATAAAAGCTAAGAAAAGATCATGTACAGCTTGTTTATCGATGGTTTCATTCTCTTTCATCTCTTTCAGATTTAACAACTGGACCTGTCTAATTAGTTATTTATTTCCAATAGTTGTAGGCAATGCGTTGTGATATAAGCCTAAGATCTGTAATGATCAGCCGACGGAACGAAAACTTACGGGATTTCGGAGAAAGCACGCTGTTTATCAGAATATATTCCTGACCATATAAGAGATCACTTCTTTATAGCCATTATATACAAGAATTATGATTTAATGACAGCACCTACTAGGAGATAGGTAAAGTAGAATATAGGTAAAAGTGTTACTTGGAGAACAAAGGTCTTAGGTATTTTATAACTGTAACTGGTAGGTAGTGGTATTAGTAATCTTAACAAGAATTGTACTGGTGAGTAAAATGGGGATCTTCTGAAAAGGTGCTTAAATCACGAAACTGCTGAATATGTGAAATAATGACATCAGAGGAAGCTCCTGAGGTTCTTGCTTAAGAACAGAACCTAATGTCCCTACCGCAAGCGAGAAAGACATGAGTTACATGCAAATCACATTTCCAGACTTGCCAATTGTCACCAAGAAAAACTATAGGTAATGTAGATGGTATAACAGTTTACTGTAGTATATAACTATGAAAGAATGACATGAATTTAGGGTAATATAATAAAACTCTATAAAATTTAATGATGTCGCGAATATTCACCAAAATCTATTGCATGCGCGAGGTGATGTTGCTTGCGTCATAGCCTCATAATAAAAAAGAAAATCAGTATACCGCTAGAAAAGATCGCTATCAATGGAAATTATATATTATGACTTGACAAGTTAACAGCCAATTATTAGTAGATCGTTTGCAATTTGATCAAAGTGTCCCTGTTATCCTTATCAAGAGTTCTATCGAAGTTCAAATTGACCGCCAAGACCTTCGTTCGAAGTTTTCAACCCTTTCTCACTATCGTTGGACGAACCCGAGTCATGGTGACTCGCAACTTTTCGTGACTTTTAATCATCTATCGTTTTTATGAAGCACTAAGTAGATGGTGGGATCGTTCACTCAGCGCCCGAGGTTAATAACACCATAAAACTGCGAAGCGGACTATTTATTATGGTAATTTATATGTTTTGTGTACAACCTGTCAGGTTTTTTTATAAATCTGCTAGGCAATTAGTTACATTTTCATAACAAGGCGATGAGATAACTAAAATAATTGTGTAATTTTGCACTAGATAACGATTTATGATGGATCTTTAAAATTTCTTGCGGGGTAGGTCAATATCAATTGCTTTTTCTAAACGCATTGGCTGGAAGATTTGCAAATGAGTTGCCAAAAATGGGCATGGTAAAAATTAGGAGATAACATATCAAGGGGAAAGTTGGCAGAGTTGTGACATTATGTTTCCTATTGATCCTACAGAGTGAATAAATATTTTGCCGTCAATTGCACTCATTTTTCTAATTCCGTGCAACTTATAAGTTTTCTAAATTGCCATTGAAAAAATTTAAATCAGTCACAATACCATGAAACAAGTTCCATTGACAAAACCAAAGATAAATATTACCTTAGATAAAAATAGAAATATATTACAACTAAAATTGAAAGCGCACTGCGCAGCTGATACTGGCAACATAACTGTGGTTGAAAACTTACAATGTACACAAATTTCGACTTTACTCTCATGTACAAAACGATCAAACTCCTTTGCAGTTCTGCTTATATGTAAGTAAGTGCATAAGGGTAGTTTGTACATAGTTTCTTAGTGCACGTGACTGCAACAAGTAGCATTCCAAACGAGACTTACGTCCTTTACATTACATTCATCTAGGTCTAGTACTAGTGAAAATAATAGTAGGTATATCTTAAAGTCAAAAAGAGTTTGTTCGTTTGAACGTTTTAATCTCTGGAGTTATGTAAGCGATTTCAATTTAGTCTTATTTATTTGATTGCCCCGTTTTTTGAGAAGGTTGTAGGATATTTAACATCATCCTGAAATCATTAGGAATCGAGCAATAAGGAAAATGTGAATGACGATCACTTGAAAATGTAACATGGCCGGTGGTGAAGTCACGGGATTCGAATGGTAACTATGCATGTAGGTACTAATATTTACCCTGTTTGATTTTTGCCGCATCAGTTTTTAAACCAAAAACCATTACCTAAAAATATTTCGGACTTTCGCACTTCAACAATAGGTGAGTCAAACTATAGATTTGGGTTAGCATTTAAAAACTATTTAGGTTCCTTACTATCGAATTAGACTTCAATTTTCAAGCGGAGTGGTATAATATTCTCTCTTATCTACTTAGCTATTGTGTCCCACTACTGACCAAGGACTCCCTCAATGTTTTGCCTTATACCTATATATTATAGAAACTATGTTTTTATTATACTTGCTTTTTGAAATAGGTTTGCGCTCTTAGTTAAGAAGTTTCGTTTGAGTGATTGTCATAATCAGTGAGGTTTTTTCCTGTGATTATATGACAATGGTAATGCAAGAGGATCCAATAGACAATAAGTTATATTTATCACAAACTTCTTACAGTCCTGGGTCCTTTAAACAGGGCGTGAAAAAGTATTTGATTAGGCCGTCAAGCTAAGCCTTCAGCTTACCATCAGGCGAGGTGAAGTCGAATAAGAAAAGGATATCTTATTTTCTATTCAAATAATATTATATACCGAGCTCGAGTGCTATGTAGAAGGTTAATGATTAATATTCCTAGCTATCAAGGTTTACTGCCCATTAGATACTCGTCGGAAAATACTCAAACTTCAAAGCTCAAGCCTAAACGAGATATAAAAGAAATTCAATGCGTGATTACGAAGGAGGTTTCTTATATAGGTTCAGATCTTATATAAAAAAGAATGTCAAAGGCTTTCAAGTTGAGAATAGACTCGCCAATGGCGACTCCAGTCTCGGAGTAAATCTCAATAAGTGTAGTGGAGGAGGCGTTTGGGCCTCTGCTGGGCGGGGCGCCCCAGCTGTCGTCATGGCAACGCGCCCCTAGCGCGCTCCGAGCCGCTCACTAGGCAAACCCACCGAGCAACCATAATATCTTACGTTTCAAAACTCAACATACGTTTCTACCAAAACCTAAATACTTTCCTACTGCAACTTATAATAACCTTTTTTTTTTTTATAAAAACCAAGGTTTCTTGTATTAGGTATTTATCAATGCCAAGCAATTCATGTTAGTCCTAATATCGTTTGCTTCAACGAATTGCATTGGACGCATGCATTTATTCATTTCATTTGAGTAAAAACGACGAAGCGTTGTTCAAGAGTCCAGTAATATCGCAGCAATATAGAAAGTAAAGTGCGTTAGCGCTCTGGCTGGCGATGGCGAGCCAACTCGGCGATAATTAATGTGGAGTCAGTCGAGTCGAGCGAGCGGGCGCCTCGCCGCGCACACAAAAAAACCCGCTCCGACACAAAAACACCCGTCGACAGAGCGAGACAGCGCGCTGGGTGTGAGCGAGACAACCGCAACTACGTATTTCTGTGACGAGTTTTCGTTCGCCTCGAGCGTCGCGCAGTTATCGAGATTCGAGCCGAATACCGCGCTTTGATTTAAAACTCTACTGAATGCGCCCTTTTATCTATCACATGGCGTTTGACAGGTCGCCGGAAACGCGCCGGGCTGTCAGATTCGAAAACAGGCGCGCATATCTTTATGATTTTTTTAATGACAATTAGGCAAAAGTTAATAAGTAGCAACTAAAACAATGGCCAAAGCGCAATGAAGTCAACAATACTGTGTTGTACAATCTTATTCACGGTCTTAGTGGAATTGGTATGATAGAAGCGGGTACAGAAGAAATAATATAAATATACGGAGGTAGAACCACTAACAAACAAAGAAATGTTAACGATATCAATAACAATCAGTACAGGGAAAATAACATTCTAATACACCACAGGTTCATGAAATGATTACGAAATATTTAGAAAAAGAAAAAAAAGTTATGAAAAGTTCTCGTAATAGCACTCACACTTAGTTTCAGATAGATCATAGAAAAAATTTTAAGTCAAGAAATTCTTCACTTAAGTCTATGTAAACAAAACCTTTAAATGATAAATACACCCATGAATTGACTACATTTTGAGTTTTAACCGAATCACTAACTTATAACAAAACTGTACTTCAACACAATACAAAAACCACGACTGGGAACACAAGTCGAAGTCGAAACAATTATGAAATCTTTTAAATGGTGTCACACAAGTCTACAAGAGTAATAAGTATGCGGGCTTACCTGGAAATCACTCCACATTTTCATGGGGATACACCATAGTTCCGATACGAAAACATCACACGATCACGATAACAACTGTCAAATGTGTCACAGCACGGCGTCACTGTCACATGCAAGCAGGGTGGAGGCCGAGTGCAGACTGAGGCTGGCGCGCGGCGGTCGCTGGCGGATACGCCGTTGCGCGTCGGGCATGGGTTCGACCGCTTTCGGCCGCGTTCGTGCAAGTTCGGCTTGCGCCGCAGCGCCCACCTGCGACATGCCGTACAGCGCTCGCTTCCACGAACAACAAAACCGTACGAGCTAGCTGCCCACAATACCTCCATATCAACCGCACCAATGCTGACCAATGCATATATTTTTGTTTTTCAGCATTACCTGATTTGTAATTAAGCAGTGGTTGCAAGAATCTTTGATTAATACAATCTTATAAGCGAAGAGTTTCTATCAAACATAGTATTTAATAGATCCATCTCTGTGAGGTAACTCTTTGATTCAAATATAAAAACTAGAGGTAACTTCTGCTATACAATCTTCGATAAGCCGTTTGTTGTTGAGACACTTGAAGGTGAGACGTTGATAATAACGCAGTGCGTTGAAATCTCAATCCTAAAACTCAAACATAAAGAGCTTAAGTTTTCAGACAGCTGATAACAGAAAGTGACAAATAAAAAAGCTTTCTGAACAAAGTTTTGAGTGCGGCGCGCTACGGCCGGCGTAGCAGGAAGTTCGTAGCAGTAAAACTTCGTAGCGCTCTCGTAGCGTGAAAGTTTTGATTTCAACGATTTGCGTTGCGGCGAAGAGGGCCGTGAGGCCGTACTAACTGCGACCCTGCGCCCAATACCACCAACCACCTTGGACCACGAACACTACTGGTCGTACGCATTTGTATTGCATACATTGCTGTTTTATATTCCCAGTCATTATAGTACCACAGTGCAAAAGCAGAAATGTACAGTGAATACAGCGATGGTTAGCAATGTTGCATAAATTTCAGATTTATCTGTTCGTTCCTCTTTCACGAGAGTGCGCCACTTGGCTGTCAAGCGACTACGCCCTTACCGTGTTTAGGTACATTTTGCAAATCACCGCATGACAAAAGAACCTTCAGTTTGTCGCGTTCCATTCCGCGTGCAGTGAAGGTGGCGCGCGGTAACGTGGCTAGTTCACCGGCAATGGGGCGGGTGCCGATCGATAATGTTGCTACAGTACAGCGCCGACCAACGAGAAAAGTCGTTCGGCGGTAATTTTGACTATATTTTTTGTACGTAGTCAGGACTTAGGTCTTGTAGTTAGATAAGTCCGATAGATTTTTGGAATGAAAGGCCAAGGTCTCTTAAGGTGTAGAGAGTCATGATGACGAAGCATTTTTGAACGAATTGAATGCAAATAAGAAAGAAATAACTCCGTATCAAGTTTTTGTGAGCGAGTATCAACATTATCCTGTTATATATACGTATATACTAATTTATAAGGAACCAATTTATAAGGAAAGTTGGAGAAGGAAAGTGCAACTGGGGCTCCAAATTAGGTATAGATAACCGCGGTAGCCTAGTGGTATGTGTAATGGACTGCTGAAACGAGGTCTCGGGTTCGATCCCAGGTTTTACCATGGCACACACCAACCGGTGTATTTATCGCAGGTTTATAAGTGCCCGGTTATTGGCAATAGGCTCGCCACCAATTACATTGGGACCTAAACATAAACTGGCGAAATGTGGGGGCTAGCACCTCAGTCTGCCTACCCCTTCGGGGATACAGGCGTGAGTTTATGTTATGTTATGTCATGTTATGATACGAACCGGGAATGACGCTCGAATGATTATGATGATGATGATAAATATTCTGTGCCCAAATTTAAATTTTAAGAATTATCGTCTGTTAGTTGATGGACATAAAATCACAAAATGGATTTCGATGCGTTTTTTAATAGAAACTTGAAAAATCTTGAACAGGAAATCTGCCGCATATTTGATAGTAATTGATCGAGTAAAGTGTATATCTCTGCTTGACAGAGATATACACTTTACTAATATACGATTAAAGTTCATAATTAAATGGCACCTCGTAGAGTGAATCAAACAATGTTGTGAATTCTTTTTCATTCAATTTTTTTCTTTAATGCTGTACAAATAAAGTCTAAAATGCAATAGCATTTTTTGTAATCTCAGTGGATTGATATTCGGAGTCCTAGTAGCAGACAATGCTCTAGCGCAGACTTTTTTGTGCATAACTCAGTAGTACTGTAGTAGTGGTAATAATCTAATTGAATGCAATAATTGAACTTTCATTATTGACTTAAAAATTTTTAAGCAAATAGGATTTTTTTATTACAATTTAAAAATGTTTACCAAGAATAAATAGTCTTGCATGCAAAAGGTACCTAGTAGAGCAATAATGTGACTGGTTGTTTGGACGATGTAAGACATTTTAAGCTTCAATACTGTTGTAAACAAGAAACTTGCATCACCTTCATTACACGTTGTACGTCTACAAAATATGTAACTCATGCTCAGCAATGTTAAAAACAGACAACATAATATACATCTTTTTAATAACAATAAATAAAGACACATAAATTACAACAACTATAATAGATTCTATTTCAAAAAGGCAAGCAAGAAAGTGGTGTATTTAAGCGCAAGGTGTGCGAAACAGCGCATGCGTCAACGTACACATGCATGTGACATGCGCAGTGAGCACCGTGCGCAGGCGTCGTCGCGCAGCCTACAATTTTGCAACTTGAGCATCTTTAGACATAGCTGACGCTTCGCTTGGTATCGTTTTACTGTCGTACTTTAATTTTACTTTAGGTTTGTAACTAAGCAAGTAAGAATATTTATGTTTATAAATATTTTTATACTAGCTTTTGCATATGGTTTCGTTCAAGTGAAATGCTGATGCTTGTCACATGAACCTGTTTTCGGGATAAAAAGATAGTTTGTTATTCCAGATTACTTTTAATATATATCTCTGTGCCAAATTCAGCAGTTCTGACGTGATTTAGTACTAAACATGCGCATCAAGTCTTGTCTTGTCAGACACCTAAGTACAGTGGGCCTCAAAAGTTCATAGGCACCTTAATACCATAACATTTTAACAGTCTAAGTGTTAATAAAATAAACTTGATCGAGAAAATAGGTAAGTAAACTCATGCTAGTAGTATTCTAAACCTTCTAAGACTAGTAGTTGTGTAGTGGCATCACTTCAAACAATTTTTGTTTCGAATTGTCCAGGAACTTTTGAGGCCCACTGTACCTAGTATAAAAAAGTTACAAAAAGACTCTTGGATTATTTTTCTCGAAATATATAAAAAACAGAAGTACCTACGATTTTTTTCGACCTAAATATGCCCATAGAAAATATGGGTACCTACATATTTACTAATTTCAAATCGTCGTCGTCCCTAAATTATTTTGGTTTTATCGACAAATTACACTTGTGTGTTCGTTCTATATAAAATATTACTACTTATTTAATACATTTAATTTTTAATCAGTGTACAAGAAGAGGTAAATTATCTAGCTGTATAAAACCGCCCCAATATTTCAATTCCACATCAAATCTCCTTTTTTACAAAAATATCAAACAAGCGCACTGTCCACCTGGTTGTAAGTGGTTACTGTAATCTATGTAGGTACGTTTGCTACAACAGGTGTTACATAGGTGGCATCTGCAGAAAGTTAAGAGGGGAAGAGAGGGGAAAATGGGAAAAAGGAAATAGGAGGTAAATATAATTTCCAGAACGAGGCTAGAATCCGCGACCTTTACTGACCATGACGGTCGGTCAAAATTTGCTTATACATACGTCCTGAGGCGACACTAGAGCCTTCTAAGTAGTTTTTATATAATTGTTTATTTCTATGGAAATGGAAGCACTTTTCATGTGAATTGTCAATTTCAAATTATGAAAAATTGAAAAATTTATGGCCAGTTTTACTCGACATTATGTATTGATTCTGACAGTTCCCCATATCTCAGATTACCTATATACATACAAATCTGTTAAAAAAATAACTAATTTGGAATATAGAAGTGGCGGTAGTTTAGTGGTTAAGGAGTCGGCCTTACGATTGAGAGGTCCCGGGTTCGAATCCTAGCTATTACACTACCGACGTGAACCCACTCCTGACACAAGTCTTTGAGCTTAGCTGGAGGGGTTAAGGGAATATTAGTAACTCTGGTTGCTAATATTCTTTAAAAAAAAAATTATAATAACAAATAACTCATAATATACAAAAAGGTTACGAGTTTTTAACACGACCACTATCAAAGGCTAGTCATATACAGTTGACCCTCTAAATGAAAATTGTGAGTAAGACCCCGATAAAGTAAAAATACATACATAGTAACACAGTTATAATTAAATTGTATTGTTACTGTGGACAGTATTTCACGCGGTTTTCCTGTCAAAAGTACAGTGCGTCATCGCCGTTGAAGCAGGAATTGTTGGATTTTCAATACTATCGTGAAGTGCTCATTTGGGTTCATTTTTTTATTACCCAATTCATGGTGTAAAAATTACCTTATTAAATTAGCTAGGACGTAGAAGCTTTCCCGAAGAGCGAAACCTATGCTCGGGCCCGCTCCGTGAGTAGCGGCGCTGCCGTGAAACAAATTACTACACCACGATGGCAATTTCAAAATGCCGTCGATTCGACAGATGAAGAAGAAGAAGTTACGTATTAAAAAAGTAGATATATCTTATGCTAATGGTATATTACACCTGATCCTACCCTTCCAGAGATATACGGAAGTCAATATAATAAATTTTATTATTAATATAATATCTATATCAGTAAGCGTAACGACTAGTAAACTTCCTAACCTCTTCAATTAAATGCTTTCGGTAGTGTTATCACTGAGGCCGGGGTCGAACATGGGACATCTCTATAGTAAGTCTGACTATTTAATAACTAAGCCACAGATGGTTTTGCTTCTTATTACTAAATGATAATGAAATGGTGTAAGTATTTTTAGAGACACCTTATTGAAAACTTTTACCCAAAATTAATAACATTTATCGTCAAATGACTGGTAACTTTACTCTGCACTCCAAGAACGAGTTACCAAAACCACGAAGCTGCTGGATATTCCATGAACTCGAGTATACCAGTACCGTCCTTCAGTGCGATTGACTACAGAACGGCGTTTGTACACGACATTATTCATGCAAAAATCGACTATCTATTCTTACTTCGAAGACCGTTTTATGTGTGTGAACTCCGTCCGTGCATATATTATACAGAAAAACGAATTTTGTTTACGTAAATTACAAACTCGTAATACAGGTACAATTCTTAGTTATTTTCCATTATGTTATTGTAGTTTTTATTTCTGGGAGTCTCCTAGTGAAGTTTGGAGACTCATTGGGTTGGTGTAAATGGGGGATCATTCTATTCTTAATCTTATTTCTCAGCGGCGTCGGTGACTGTCAGGCTGATAATGAATTTTGAAGAATATCCACTTACGGTTTGCGATCAAGTTAATCTTTGTTGACTAAATAGACTAGGCAGATTCTGGTGAATCTAGTGTTATTATTCATGGAAATGGCTGCAGAAGTTATAGAAAAGCGAGCCTCCCTACTCAAAGTGTGGGTTTTAAAGTACTAAATTAGAAGGCAGACTATTTATTTAAATCTCTAAAAACGATTACTACAATAATATAATGAACTGCCAAATTGAAATTGAAGTGATTTGATTTTCAATTTTTCGGGCCGCTTGAAAACGCTCTATACAAAATCGATATATGCAGGTGACACTATGGGCATGTAGCGGGTAGTGCAAATGTATGGAGGCAAGACAATATAGCATTTATCTCAGGCCACTTCGCGTTTATACATGTATTGTTCATAATAAAAGTAATTTGCAATTTAAGAACTCAAAAGTTATGATTCTAGATTGTTTATATTTTGACCTATTTTGGGTACTTTTAATTAATTAATTTTCCATCGGGTGTGCCGTGTGTTGTCTGCCACCTAAGTAGTAAAAATATCGTCTACAGACGACGTCATTAACAAGTTATTATTCAAAGAATAATCTATTAGTAGAATCACTAGAGCATTGCGAGCTGCAATCTCTTGTATTAGGAATTTATGCGATGATACTATTACGCTAGCCACTCACAGATGACATAATACTAGTAATACAAACATACGCACGTGGTTAGCACAATCAATAACGTTATGTTACTACATAACATTGGCTAAAGAGATCAATTTTATAAGTTAAAATATAATTGTTTTTAATTTTGTTGAAATTGAATGAAATTTTGAGGTAATTAATATGCAAAAATTTTCAAATCGATTTCGGATGGTCAGAGCATTATCCCTGTAAGAGATTGGCCATGGCTTCAAGACCCGTCTAGTAATAAACTTTTTCCAAAATTTTAAATGTATTTGAAAAAAAAAATAAGATTTATTTATTTAATAGTTTTGCTTAAGGGTACTTACATAAATAATCAAAATCACTGATTCCCGTTAAATTATATTCAGCTAAGGTTGAAGGCTCTTAGCTCAAGCTAGAAGTTCACGTTGGTGACCAGGATTCGAGCCCAATAACAAGAGTAGGGCCGACTCTTCAACCATTTAGACAACGATAGTTCATACGGATTAATTAATTGAGAATACAAAAAAAGGGATGTACAGGACCACTCATAAAAACTTCGGGGCTGAAAATAACTTCACATTACGATATAGATGTAGGCGTTGAGCGATGACCGTCTGACCTTCCAACCCCGAGAGAGAAGTCTACTTCAGTTTCGTCCATCACTCAGCAAGTAATCTTTTAATAACTGTTGCCTGCTGTGGACTTCTGATCCCGTACCCACTGTTCCATGAAAATCATCCTTAGAGTTCCAGGAAAAGATATAAAAATAATCGAATAGATCCAGCCGTGTTCGTGATTCTTGTTTGTTAATATAGGAGTTACTAGATAATAGATCTACTTATTAATGTAATTAAGTTTAGGCTACTACTTGCTAATACTTTACTCATTTTCTTATAAAAATTTACATCGGTACAGAGTTACGTCGATAGTTTATTTTATTAACGCTATCTATGTTACTTTTTTTTATATACCACATAGGTGGCAGACAAGCACACGGCCTACCTGATGGGAAGCCACCGTCGCCTATGTTACTTTTGATTAAATTACAAATTCAAAGGATTATAGATCTTAACGTGTCCTGGAACTTTTGGAGTCTATGGCACAGCGAATAGCTGTTTCATAGTTAGAATGAAAACCAATCCCAACTGTTGCATAAAGATAAATAACGAGGGTAGTGGTGTCATAATGTGAGTGTTTGTATGACTTGCGTTCCCAAGACAGGTCTAGAGGTCACTGACCTGATTCTAGTTGTGAGGACCTTGAGAAAAGGCCGCAAGGTCATCCCAAATAGAACAATCAAAACGGTCTTTATAAACATACCATTTGTGATAATAAAGTTTTTAATTTTATCTGTATCTGTTTCCTTCTTCCTACAGTCCCGGGTCCTTTAAGCGGGGCGTGAAAAAGCATCTGATGAGGCCGTCAAGCTGAGCGCCACCATTGTAGCACTGAACGTGTTTGCAATGGTGACCCTCTTTCATGGGACTTTGCCTTCAGCTTAACATCAGGCGAGGTGAAGTCAAATTGACGTGCCATAGATAAAAAAAAAAAAAAGTACATATGAAAAAAAATGAAAAATCTGTTTGTAATGATAAAAAAATAGTTCGTTTATGAAAGCTATTGTATAGGGTTCCGCGTAATAAATTAAAAATTCAGTTCGAAGTCAACGCGGAACCCTCGCGACCACTAAAAATTCTAAGTTTAGAATGTTACTATCATCTGCAACGGAACGCACCGTGTTCCAAAGTGAAAGTTTAAATAAAATTCAAACAACGAATTTTTAATCTATGCTTAGTGTTACAACAGAAAATATCTATATTGTTAAAAATAATAAACGTTAAACATAAATATTATCAACAAAATGGTCTTACAGCGTTTATATCTACGGCATAATTATTTAAAGTCACCTTTAGGACGCCTGACTCAGCGCTGTTTGTTATGATTCGCCCGAGGTTTGTAAATACGCTCAAAGTCGACTATCACCGATGAGCAACTCCTTTGTTTTGTTCGAACAACGATAGATGTCACTCGGTAGAAAAATGAGGATCGTGAATGATGTTTTTAATGCGAACGCCTCGGAATTTCCATAGAAGTATGCAGAATATGAGTAGGTAAGAATATAAAACCGAAAGATTGAAAATGCGTATACCTAGTTTACCTCGATTTGCATTGAAGTTTTAGACATTTGTAGATATTACATTTTATGAACTTACATAAGACTTGATAACTGAAAATTTACTTATATATTTGCAAGAAACTTTTTAACATTTGATGATTTTCAAATACATTTATTACCGTAAATTATATTACAACATACCGGGTAAAACGGGGTGAATAGAAATCCAGGGGTGGATAGAAATAAAATGGTCAGCTAAATAATGTAGTTTTTTTTTGTTTTCTTTCAAGCGAAAATTTGGACTGGTTCATTGTAATACCAGAATCATGAAATATCTGGTAATAAGCTTAATTATTTGTTTGTGAAAGTAATTATTTAAAATATCCCATTGACCATTTTATTTCTATCCACCCCTGGATCTCTATTCAACCCGTTTTACGGTACCGTATCATACTGCGAGAAGAAATGATAGTAATGTAGTAAAAAAGGTCCAAACTATGAATATAGAGGTCTTGATGAACAAAGGTCGGCCCTAGAAAAGATGGATGGATTGTGTGCAAGAAGATGTGGCAAAGAAGGGAGTGACTGAGGAAATGACATCTGTCAGGAATATGTAGAGAAGAATGACATGTTGCTCCGACCTAATTATTTGTGACAAGGACAGAGAGATAATGACCTATGATGATGAATGGATAAATGAATTAAAGTTCTACTTATTATTTGTGACCTCCAATGCCCGAATCCCTTTGGCTCATAGCGGATTGTGCAGTCTAAGAGTTGCCTCCTTACCCGGTCTTACGTTCCCACTCCGTTCTCATGTCCCTATGGAGCTGAAACTTCACGGCTTAGATTTGTCCAAGCTTGGGTTCTGGGTCTCGCCCCAGCACCTCCTTTCTGTACAGATATAGCACGGTAAGTGCTTTTGCATCCAGGATCCATGGTATCGATCCGGCGAGTAGACTCTCCGTGTTAAATGATATCGTGTGGTGCTCTCTGAAGACCTTGATGGTCGCTACAGCCTTTAGGAGCTGAGCAGTTGGTGACTAAAACACCAGATAAGTACAACAAGTTTATTTATACTTTTATTAGTTGCCCAATTCCAAGTGTAGGTTTGTCTAATCACATTTATATACAACCCACGCTCCTATAACGTCGCTGTACCGTGATATGCTGGACATCCCACACTCTCCTTTCATGCGATGATAACCGAGATTTTCCCGGCCCACACCTATTAGTGACCATGTGGCTGTATTTTGTGAGCTTGGACAGGTGAGATCTATAAAAAATAGGTGTTGAACGTTTTCTTAAGTCTGTATTGAATAGTTACTGAGAACACTGCGACGTCAGAGGCTGCGAGTTCGAGTCCTGTGCCCTTAGCACGAAACACTATCGAATTCGTAATGTAAAGGTATCGAGAGAACGGAGCAGCCTCTTGTGAACTGGTGTACGTGCGTAACCGCTCCATTCTGTCGATACCATAACATTACGAATTCGATAATATTTCGTGCTAAGGGCACTGCTTATAATATTGCCAGTAGGTACTTGCGAAACTGTGTGTTTGGTTTGGTGTACCTACTTTGGTACACTACATATTTTTTACGTAGAACTCACATTACAAGGTATGCTTAGCTTGCGTTTAGATAGCACTGTAAGAAGATATGTCCTAAAATAATATTATTGTAACCTTATTCACCCTTCCTTTAAGAGAATAACTACTACCGTGTAGCAAGCGGTGGTAAACAAAGGTTAAGTCGAATTAACAACAATAAGATAATAACAATGTTATTTATATTAATGCTAAAATGTCACACTGTCTCTTATGGTACATGATCTCCTAGTATAAAAGACAGTGTTTAGGAATTTAAATGTGTAAGTAATTTATTTTTAACATGAAGTCCATTTCAGCCTATAATTATGCTAGTCGCCAATTAGTAAATGTCTGTACTTGCCTATACTTAGGTATATATTTATAGAAGAAATAAATTTATTTTTATTATTATTATATAGAAAAATAAAGAACAATAAACATAATGCTCTCGAAAATCGAAGCTAATTTTCTTAATATATTTTTGTCCCACTTACAGTACCTATCCAGTTTTTGATAAGGTACTTACGAGTACATCGTGAAAAAGAAAAGATCCCGCTAAGACATGACAGCTTCGGTTTGATCGCCTCGCATTCTCTTCTGACTGTCGTACCGCGTATGTCTTAGTAGAGTTTAATATATTTTTAGAGTTGCTAAAACCGAAGGTTATTACCGTTTTCATAATTTACTAAATTATATTAACTAGTATTTACACTAAGCCCGACGTTTCACCTGCTCTTCAGCAGATATGTCTCGGAGTGATTAAAGATGGTAGTTGTCACAAACAATTGTAAAATAATGCGAATCGGTCTGTAAGCACGTACGGCAACATAGCGTGAAGGTGCGCGAAACAAACTCAACCCGCCAAATCAGTCAGCAGGTCGATAACCTGAATTAGATTGCAGGCACAGTCAGATATGATAAGACAGGAATATTTCTAGGTAATTTGGAGATATGTTTTCGGTGCGTCGGAGCACTCAAAACGAGTCATTTACCTGTGGTATCTAGACTAGAATGTGTTGAATTTATAGGTACTTATTATTCAGTACTTTTTTAAAAAGACGCGGACATTTGGTAGATACAATAATTTGAATTAACAAGGTAAAGTCAGCTTATGACCATGGTTAGTGCAACCTGGCTGAAAAGCCAAGCAAATTAAAAGGTAAATTATTATTATTTACCATATTATCGCGTTAATACCCGGGTTTCGCTAACCATATATCGTGCAACGCGAAACTTTAAACGGGAGAAGACATTTGACCTAACACGTGATGATTCATCTTTTATTAATTAGGTACTAGCTGATCCGCGCAACTTCGTCTGCGTCACCCCATTTTTGCAACATTTTTCACTTCTACTCCTCACCATTTGGTTGTAGTATGATGTTATATACATATAAACCTTCCTCTTCAATCTCTCTATCTATTAAAACAAACCGCATCAAAATCTGTTGATTTAAGCATACAAAGGGATATAGGGGCGGAGAAAGCGATTTTGTTTTATACTATGTAGTGAAAATCAATTTTCTATTTTAAATTGTTATCTTTCAAATAATTGAAAATGAATTAATATTTTTTACAATTAGCTGTTTAATAATAGTTGGAAATAACTTAACATTGTTTTAATAATAATTGAAATATCATAAAGAACTGTAATTAAAGACATAGAAAATGTATTATTTATTATGTTATTATTCTCTTATGCTGTTTAAAATAATAAAACTCTTTATAATTTAGTCTCTTAAGAAAGTAGGATGATTTTTGACTCCGAGATGAGAGCCTCAATGCAACCGGGATTAACCACCATATTTATGATTTTTTGAGATTTTGCTACATCATAATATACTTTAAATTGTTTTTCAAACCTAAACAAGTACTTGATATAGATACTTTTAGTGAGTTTAGGACACCTAGGGGATGCTGAAGTCGACTCCTACCTAGAGATGCCGCATTGCATACAAGAAGTGTCACCAGTATTTTGGAACTGTGCCAAAAATCTACTACCGTTTTAGTATTCAATAAATCGGCTTATGCATGAAACGTGGATATGATATGGGACTGTCGCAGAGTAACGTAATTTGCTGAACAAATTAAAAATTGCAAAATACCGAAGAGGTAGGTAGTCAAAAGGCATTGTTGTGAAGCGATTATTGTCTTCTATTGGTAATGATAAATTGTAGTTTTCCTTGGTCAGTACGTATTCATAGGAAATATATTAACACCGTTGATAACAACACAGACTACAATATTATATTTATTTCATGACTAGGATAAGATTAAGAATACCACCTAAGTATTTATTGTAACTCTTATCCTAGTCATGAAATAAATATAATATTGTTGTCAGTATGCTGGTCAAAAAATAATAAAACTTTTCGAAACCAATAATAAATGATACAATTTTAAAATTAATAGGTATAATTTTACCTGAATGATAGGGATTGGGATATAGAGGACTTAAATGCTAACTAGAGTACTGAATAGTCCTATTCGTGTGGTGACGGAGAAAAGATATCTCCAACCGAATCCGAAGGGTGTCGTAAGAGACGAAAAACAGTAAACTACGCAGACTATATCACTACGAGAGAAAGTAATCACGAAATAAAACCCTATACCTGTGGAAGCAATAGGAATAATAGGACATAGCTATTGGAGATAGGCCTCTCTCAATGCTGAGAGGCAAAGTTGCCCAGCATTGAGAGAGGTGGGATCCGGTATTGCTTCAATGGTAACTCCAGTTTTCCAAAACCAAATTTAGTTAGCATATGTTCCCCAATCTAGTTGTGTACGGAATCGTACCGACCATGCTTGAAAAGTGTTGACGGCTTCTATAATATAATGTGTAGCTTCAATGGTTTTTGCCTGTTTCTGTACTAATTACAAAGACTGATCCGATCATACGATTTTTTGTATGAAATATTCATAGATATGTATGAGTTACAGATGCGTGTAAACGCAATGTGTTTGTAGCGTGCGAACATCTTACGTTAGCATAAGATAATATCTACACTTTTTTAACAAAATTAAACTAAGTGTAAGCATCTAATTGTGTTTTTGATTAATTTAATCAAAAGAGATATCAACGACTTTGTGGCCTAACGGAAGAACCTTCAATTGCTAAGTCAGAGATTGCGTGTTCAATTTTAGCTCAGTGCTTACATACTTCCGACGGGGTCATCTCAAAAATAAGGCCCCGGGTCTGTCAGGGGTCGTTGGCCACTACCTCTCCTCCGGCACCTGAAGACCCAAAGACGGCTTGGGTTTTAGTCGGTTCAAGTCCGACTTAACTTACTCAACCGGCTCCGGTGGGGCAGGTATCCGTGGGGATTGGCACGAAAAAAAAAATGCTTTCATACTTCGATTTACATTGGAAAAAATGAATGCTCCGATGAGAATCGAGCCCGCGACCAGTACTTGGAGGACTAATACTTAACCGCTGAGCAGCTTCTGTAAGGGAATGGTCATGGGTATCGAATCCCGTCCGAGCAGTCACTTTTTCCGACGTCAATCGATTTGAAACAGTTAACATACTAATTGCTTTATAAATTCCAATACATTTTCATACTTCATTTGGTCTAAGCGTTCTTATATTGGTTATTATACCGCTGCCAAGTCAACCGTGACGTTTTTCCTAGAAGTATGAGGTTCGGATGGCATTTAATCCCATAAAAGCAAAGGTAAACCAATTTGTAGAAGGGAATATGGGAGAACAGAAGAAAGTGCAACTTCGATATTTACCGTGAAGCGACTGCCATCGGACCTCCACAATCAAATTTTGTATTAAAAACGTAAATATGTAGTGTACAATAATAAAACATGCAGTTTAGTTTCAATAGATCTCGGTTCCTATATCAATGAAATCAGATGAAAAATAAATCGTTAAAATAATTCCATACCAACCTTTTACTTACTTAACACTGCCCTTGCTTTTAAAATAAGTTCTGTAATACATATATTTATTATAATCATGCTTCGAACGAAGCTAATAATGTGTATTTTTGTATGTGTAGCAATTGAATATACACATAGCTTTATTTCAGGGAAATGAATAATGAATGGTAACTGGTGCATTTAATTACTGAAAATGCATTTATTATAAATACACTAGTTTTATTATTGTATTGTACTAAAATAAAAGCATTTATTATAATTAAGCTAGTTTTATTATTATATTGTATTAAAATGAAAGCTTTTCTATATAGTTAGGTACTCGAGGCTAAATAAGTATACAGTGCGGTGTTACACTTTTCATTAACTATAGTTGCGGTACGCTATGATGGTCGTTTTGACACGAGTGGTTTTAAAAAATAACAAGACTGGCACAAAAGAAAACAATCTTTATAAACCAAAAAGTATAAAACGGGCAAAATCAGTCGTGTCAAAACGGCCATCATAGCGTGCTTCAACTATAGGTATAATATAACTTAATATAAAATACCGCCTCTGTGATTTAGCAAATGCTCTTCCGTTAGGCTATATAGGTCAGGCCACATAGGCCAAAAGAAGGCCATATAGGTCGCCAATATCACTTTTACTTTAAAAAACAATTGATGATGGGTGATCCGCAGTCTCAGAATTCTTGACTTTGGAGCCGTGGGCACAAACCATATGCTCTGACATATAAACACGATACGAAAACGTCACGAGGTGGTACAACAAAAATTAAGACCTCGAAATTTTTTACGATGCAACGTTGAAACACGGAAATCTAAGACAACTAACGTGAAAAGGCGACATCACAACATTCCACGCCGCGCAGTCGTTATTCATAATTAAAAATTTTCTCCCTCTGACCAGCCACTTAAAAGCAAAAGTTCAGACGGCATAAATATTCGCACTGAGCGCGAATCTAACCCTCGCACCTCACTACAGTCGCGTTCACTACCACCACGCCACAGAGGTCGTCAAAATGATTATAATAATCAATATGGGTTAGTAGGTATAGATTCTGATTATAAATAATTTTAACAAAGGTACGTAGAAATAACATATATATATTTATGCGTACATAGTCACTTTGCCAATTGCCACCGCATTGAGTGTCATGTGTGGGTTCAATCTCCACATGAGACTGCTATTTGAGTGGACAACAGAAATAGCTGAGTTGTAGGGCGGTACGTGGTTATCTTGGTCTATTGATATTATTATTATCCTACTACCTACTAATACATATATTTGTATTATTAGGTATATTTGTATAATTGTATTGTATCACTAAATAGATGTTAACCGGTATGTATTAATGTATCTTTGTTACTCTTTTGAGCAAAAATAACTGAATCTTGATGAAATTTGGAGATAGATTTATTATGGGCTGAAATTCTACATTTCATATTAGAAAATTAAACTTGAAGTGGTTACCCGTAGAGTAGAATTTGCCATCCATATATATACCTATAAATATGTTTAATATCAGACAAAAATATACAGCGCCGACTCAGCCGCAGATACATGGCCCAAGTCAACAAATAGTGCCCGGACAACGGCAATAGGCTCATCCCTATTACCTAGAACCGAATACAAAGATTGGTGACATTTGGATGTTCATTCATCTTTGATTATTTCGGAGGGTAATAGGCACGAGCATTTATGTATGTATGTAAAATAAAGTTTACTCGAAAAGAGGCCTGTCGTCTTCGCGTCAATATTTTTACAATTGAACCGTCTGAGTTTTGGACATAGTATTATTATAGGTCAAAACGCACTATCTAAACATTGATATAGAGAAATAGATGGTTGTTTGATTCGGTAATTTCCTAAGGAAGATAAGGTAACCCATCAATAAATCCACCGCACCTAAGATGCCTTGTCCTCGTGATTGTTTACCGTTCATTAAATGCAGCTGACCGTGGTGTTTATCACAAAAACTTTATGTAATAAAAGCCTATTATGTCGTCAGAGGTCAATGCACGGAAGATTAAGACTTTTTGTAGGTACTGTTTCAAAATTCTTGTCACTCAGTTGGTTTTTTCGTTGAGCGAAAATGGTTTTTGTTTATTTTGTACATGACTTCGCGTAGTGCCACTGAGGGGAATGTTTTTGACACTTAGTTTCACCCATGGGGAATCACTTCGGTTGCCTTACTGAAAATAATCTTGAATGTTATTTGATCTCAGTAATTATCTTGTAAACCAAGTTAAACATACAGTAAAATCCGCTTATAATGAGATTTAAGACAACTGACAAACACGTCATATTAACCGAACGTCATAAAAAGTATATTTCAAATAGTTAAGCAACTTTTCATTTTTGTTAGATATTTATTTCAATAAAAGGAAAAGAAGTAGAAATAGATGTATTTATCTTTATCATAATAAACATCATCTGAAAAAATAATATTTTAGGAGAATGAGGGACGCACAATTTAAGGGAATCATGTTGGTCAGTATAACGAAAGGTAATTTATAGAAAATGGTTAATATGGGTCATAATAAGCGATAATATCATTATATGCGACTAAACCGAAGTCTCTATGTTCGACTTAGTTCTAAAGGATTTTATATGAAAACCAAATTTTCATCCTTCATTCATTTCATTTTCATATCAAATCCTTTAGAACTAAGTTGGTCCCTTGGTTGATTTCGATATTGTAATTAATGTTAACACTTTGGAACTGGGGGATCCACTTATTATTTTTGACTGCTCGCTGGCTCGCTATATTCAGCGAGGCATCGGTGCCAGCATCATAGGTACCTTTAAGCCGGGTACGGTGCGGGTGGGTTATTAGTTGTAACGTAATCTTGGTTGTATTTTATGTACCTACATATTTTATTTTTTTATATCATTAAAATGTATACTAAATATATCAGGCAAATGAATTAAATAATAATAAATAAGGCGTTTCATACAAAAAATGGTAATTTAAATGTGAGCTGGGGGTTACTAATGGGGGTTAGTTATCTGGGTAATATCTGCGTGGTGACGGAAATAGAATACTCATCACCTCATCTAGTGCAAAAGGTGTCGTAAGAGGCGACTAACAAAAAATTCTGAGAGAGGGAGAAGGGAAAACCCTGTACCAAACTGTCTGGCTAGTGGAGAAAATAGGTGAAAGTTTCCCAACATTGGGAAAGGCTTTTGTCCAGTAGCGGACTATGACGGGCTTTTTAATTGATTGATTGATATAGTCATCATCTCCCTGCCTCTATTCTTCTCTGTTTTTGGTATTCTCTGCACAAAAAGTGTTATTCCCACTATAAATATGTGCAAAATTTCATACAGATTCATTCAGTCGTTCTTTCGTGATTGTGTAACAAACATACATACATTTTCGCATTTATAATAGTAAAGATTAGTAAGATAGTAAGATGTTAGAAGTTGTCCTTGCAATATCAACATCTCTCTCACATCTTAGCGAAACGGCGGATTCAAGGTCATCGGCGAAAGTCAGTGATTGGTTACATTGGCCACGGAAGAACCTTAAATATTCAACACTGCGCTTATGATAGATTACTTTTTAATTTAATCAAAGAACTAATACCCTCTGAATGGTTTATCTATGGGGTTCCACCAAAACATTCAACTGTAAGATGGTACACTTATTATTCTACGGACGGGCTTTAGGGCAGGCTTTTCTTTAGAAGTAGGAAGATCAGACGGCAGTCGCTTCCGTGAAAGTCAAAATTAACTGCTGACCTTGAGGACTAGGCATGATGATACTTTCGACGTTTAATAAGTTAAGTAACAAATAAATTAGAAATAATTGTAATAATCATTGATACATTTATAATAAGGAAAATGTTATGAAACCAGGCGGGCTACTATGAAATATAAATATGGGGTTCTTAGGGCATTAGAAGGTTTCTACAGGGTAGGCAACACGTGTGTGACGCCCTTGGTGTTGCAAACGTCCATAGGCCACAGTGACCACTTCCCATCAGGTGGGTCGTGTGCTTGTCTGCCACCTAAGTGGTATAAAAAAAAACCAGCCCAACACAAAACAAGAACGAAAACCTACTCGTACAATGCCATTACTTCATGTTTGAATCGGGTTTAGGCCGAACGAAGTGTCAAGTGTCACGGGATCCATTAGAGTCCACAAGGTAGACCAACGGACAACGGTGGGTCACACACACTACCTACCTAAGAGCATCTCCTCATACTCGGGGGCTAGGTGGAGACATGGTTCCCAAATTAGGGGAAGGTAGTCAACTCAACAGACATGCCCCGTGCCTGCTGAGATGCAAGAGTATTATCTCACACGCATTCAAAGATTCATAGACGGTGGCGTGCGTTTTAGTCGGTTAGGGTCCGACATTATCACTTCCGCCGGTGCTGGTGGAGGTGGTACTCGCAGGAGTTTTGCACACGATAAAAATAGAAAAATAAAGAGTACGTAACTAATCAAATTGTCGGTGAATCACAACACAAGCTGGAAAAAGAAATTAAAAAAAATCCTGTCTAAATCATATAATTATTTTCGTTCTTAGTTTTATTAAGAGCCACTTACAACTGCAGGTAAGTCACAAGTCTTTAGAAAAACAAAATTGTTCCTTGCAGTAGACAATGACCTGCCTTAGAAGGAACACTGGCAATATTTAACATTCTCAAGTGCCTCTTAAGGAGCGTGCTTCATCATATTTCTTACGTGTGATAAAAAGATCATTTTAATCATAACATTCTATTTAGAGTTCAGTAGTTACATGAAACCCTTATATTTCTTGTGTAGTTCGGTGATATGTCCGTAGATTAGCTGTGGCGCCTTCCACAACCACACATTACAAGTATTTTTGCACGACTGTTATGCAAATTATATGCATAATATTAGCTAAATATTATTTGCCCGAAACAATCGCGCGTTCTCGCTCAAGAGCTACAGCGTGTGTTGACGATTGCGCTTAGCCTGATACGTACTTGAATGGGTATTTTTGTAAAGCACTGCTAATGCCCATCTGTTGAATCTCATGTTGTAGTCGCTTGGAAAAACCATAGCAGGGAGCTCATTCCACAGCTTGAGCGTGTGCGGGATGGAGTTCCTCTCCAGTCGTAATACTTTTCCATTTCCATAATTTAGTGACAATGACTTTTAGGGGAACACAAATTTGTTTGTGCTCCGAAGAATTGGAACCTCACACAGATTCTTATCAGTATAATTGAAGTATGTATCAGAAATGAAGTAGCTTTCAGCTCAAGGCATTACCATCCTGATAGTGAGTCGACGAAACCGCACAGCTGCCGCTGTCTCATTCTATATTTTGAACGACATACATACGTGTGAAAAGAAACAAAAGAATGTGTTCTACTTCCATTTTTTAAACGCTATCAAACATAGCTAAAAACAAAGTACCTACGCATAACTGTTTTGTTATCTTTTCTGGGAATAGCTAGTACCATTTATTGGTACGCGATCTTCACCTCTCCGCACCCTCCCAAATTCTTGAAGTCTTGTGTCTGATTGGAAATTAGCCCTAAAATCCAGTTCTATTATGCCTGCATAACTATGAAGTAAGATCTGCGGATTAACAGGAGACAATATTTTTTCCTTTTGATACCTCTGGTTCACTTTTTCCTTCGAACCTATTTTTTTTAATTATCCCTATCCACAGTTAGTGTCATCGAGGTTCTTTCTGATTTTCAAGGTCAACTATCTCAAGGTTAAGGTGATACTGTGTTTATCGATTATTTGGAACACAACACAACAAGGAAGAATTAATGCCATTAACAGTACTGTTATGCTATTAATTTCTCTGTGTTGCCATGCCATATTAAAAGGGACTGTTTATATTAAGAAGGTTTGATCAAAATCTGCCAATTAGCTGTTACCTGCGGCTCTATTTCTGTTGAGTGCCCCAGGCATTAATTAGCAGAAAAACAAATAGATTAAATGGGTTTAACTATACTATCATCTGCCTTTGCGTGAAAAACTCCTATCAAATCTGTTCAGCCTTTTTTATTACAGACCTTCTGTGATTATTATCTTTCTTTCCTCATAAAATAATAAATAATAATAAACAAAAATGTTTAAAACTAAGCATGAGTAGGTACTTATATTGTTTCTTTAATATTGAGTTGAGATTACTGAATATTACATACATACATACATATGCTCACGCCCGTAATCCCCGAAGGGATAGGCAGAGGTGTATTAAACACCCACATTTCGCCAACTATGATTTTCGGTCCCACGCAATAAGGGACGAGTCCATTGCCGCCAATTGGACACTTTGTAAAAAAATTGGTAGGTATACCGAAAATAAATTCCTAACCGAAAATGTTGCAGCTAAAAATTTGTATAAAAATTTACCCGATTTCTTGCTTCGCGGTGTAAATCACAAGGAAATTAATTACGTACTTAGCCGCACAAGTCCTACTAATTAACGTCTTGTAAGTATTAGACTTACATATGTCCTAAATAGTATTATTTCCCTCTCTGCATTTGTGTAAAGAGAGAGAAAAAACATAAAGCTGTATCTTTGTACGAGCATGTCATTGCCTCCGAACAGATGCGCATTTTCGAGTAACATTTTCCCAGCCAATAAAATAATCATAATCTATGCGCCAGCACGCGTATCAGCGGCGTGACGTAGTCGTGATAACATTGTGACGTAACAAGCAATAAAAATACTTCATTATTGGCCGGTTAATGACATGAATGTGTAACCTTTACCTTGTATCAGCTGTTCAGCTGTTTACCTAAACTATATAATTAGGTCGCATAATTCTTGTAGCGCTGATAACTTTATTTATAGTTTTTGCTAAAGGAAATATGAATAGGTACCTATGTATATGTGTGCGTGTGTAGCCGTTGGATATTGTACAATTATCATGTTTTGTGTTGTAGTACTGTACATACGTTTATGTGTGTGTGAGAGTGAACCAGCTTGGGTAGTGATTAAGGGGATCTGGGGAAATACTCCTCTGTGCGGCACAAATGCTATAGTACATATTGAGTCACTACTCAATCAGTTACTTAAACATTGGGGAAGTTCTGGGAAAAAATAAATTCTCTTAGGAGACAGCATTATAAACCTTTAGGAGAGAATATACCACTGGAATATGACTGCTGCTTTTGTAGGAAAAACAAATCCAAGAGACGGAATAGGAATAAGTAGACTGTAACCGGGAGAGCAATCTATTTTGCACCTAAACTTCATCCAAATGCGTTCAGCCGTTCTGACGTGATCGAGTACATAACGTGCATCCATACATAACTTTTGCACTTATAATAGTAGTAAGATTACTTGTCTCGCAAACACGAATTTGGTAAATGTCTATTTACTCACCAATCAAAAGTAAATATCCTGATTCATTTAGGTCTAACCTTCCTGCTTTTACGTTTACCACCTTCGCTACCTCGTAGCATAACATTTGCACGATATAAGGGCTATATCGTGCAAATCGTATGAATTTTTGCACACTTTTGAAATGGTAGCCTAGTGGCATACCACTTACACTAACCACGTCTCAGCAGTCGATTACCCATAGATAGTCGACTGCTGAGACGTGGTCTCGGGTTCGATTCCAGGTTTTACCATGACGCACACCAATGACTTCTCGATCGTTTTCGATCGAAGTTATGAGTGTATTTATAGCAGGTTTATAAATGTCATAGCATGGCAACAGGCTCGCCACCTATTACATTGGGACCTAAACATGAACTGGCGAAACTGGGTCCTAGCACCTCTGCTTACCCCTTCGGGGATATAGGCGTGAGTTATGTTATGAAATTAGATCAGTACTATTTGCACGAATCTAGCGTCCACATGCGTGCACACGACGCAGAGTAACGCAAGTCCTAAATGTCAAAACGTGTGCTTCTGTGTTTACGTTTAACGCCAGATTCTCAACGCAGTAGCCAGAGCTACTCAGAAAAGAACATTGTAATAAAACTCATGGTCACTCTTTTTAGATTCTCGGTAGAGTACTGTAGTACTGATTACACATTGTACCTACTACCTGCTTGTACAGTATAATCATACACTTCATATTCATACCTATTCATGCGGATGTATAGCTATCGGCACGGATCTTGGACCTAAGTTGCGAGACAAATGAGGCCCTGACGCGCGCATTTTTTTTTGTATAATGTATAATTAGTAGATGGGTGCTCGTCTACCACAGTTGAATTACTGTTATACTTACTCAAAAGACAGCACTTCGCGTATAGAGCGTTTGGATCCACAACTTGTGCATATACCTATACCTCTGTCATGCTGTTATGTAGTTGTAGAAATCGTACATATGCTTATCCTAATCTGCGTCATAGTACCCAGTCTTTCGTAGATCGTGGGGGTCATCTCGAAAGAGAGGACCCCGGGTCTGGCGGCGTGCGAGGGATATGTTTTCTACTATCTCATCGCCGGCAACTAAAGACCCAAATACGGCGTGCCTTTTAGTCGGTTCGCGTCCGACATACCCTCTCCCATCGACTTCGGTGGGATTGGTATCCGTGGGAATTTAGCGCACGGCAAAAAAGGGTATTCATCGGAATTTGTGCGGGGGGAAAGGTGAGGTTTGCTAAGACTTCGAAGATTTTTGGAATCCTCAAAAACCTTCAAGTAGTTAATAGATGATTTTTTTCCGTAAACAAATTCTTCATCTCGATAACCAAACTCTGACACCAAAGCTCGTAGATTTATTCAAAAACCAGCCACTTGATATCGCCTTGTCGCATATACCCATCAACTCGCCAAGTGCCAGTAATTCTCTGAAGGTTAATTCTCGTCAGTCGTCACCATAAGCGTTTATTAGTCTTGATTAGTCTGTGCTCCGACTCTTATCTACAACACATTTTGTTTTAAATGGCTACACTGTGACCAATTTGTTGCCAGCACCAAATATTCGATGTATAAGTAGTAGTATGAGTGGCGCGTTCTCGGCAATCGATTCGTTGTAAATAGTAGGTATACTATAGAAAAGTCTTTATGTGCCTGAATATATAGATTTATTTGTACGTTTACGTATACGTTTTTTTTATCGTGCGAAAAATTCCCCGGTACCCCCCGACCGGAGCTGGTTGGGTAGGTTATGTCGGACTCGAACCGACTAAACGCACGCCGTCTTTGGGTCTTCAGTTGCCGGAGATGAGGTAGTAGCCAACATATCCCTCGCACCCCGGCAGACTCGGGCCTTCTCTTCGAGATGACCCCCGTCGTGACACGTTATAGCTGAACCGATTTTAGTGAAAATTTTAGGTTATTCTTAAACTGGTGGATATACTTACCGGAAATTACTTGTCGTCTTGTGTTCCAGGAATTTATTATTTTAGCAATGTGTCAAAAATAATGGAATTAATATAATTATCTTAACATCATCATCACCATCTCAGGGTTGCTCCCGAAACTTAAGCCTTAGAGCCGGGTGTGCTTTTGATACGAATTCTACGGATTTTATGGGCGCTAATATCGCCTGAATTCAGAACCCCGACAGAATGAAAATAATTCAACTATATTAGGACTGAAAGCATAGTCTGCCGAAAACAGTCCTATGAATTTTGTGTTCTCTTGTGTTTTCGTTTTCTCAACTTTGAGTCAGTGTCCATAAGCGTCGACTAGATTCCGAAAAATCTTTGTTTAAAGAGGGTTGATAATTTTGGCGCTTAATAGATACAATTTTTTATTCTTAGTTCGCGTAGCCAAAAGTAAGCTCTACTGGTAGTTACTGTATCCTATTTTACCACCTTATCGGGACTAGCAGTAAGCTAGCTATAAGATTAAAATAATAATTAAAATTCTAGGGCGTTTCGTGAGGTACGTTTAAATAATAATTAAATAAATAATAAAAATAATTTTTTTGACGCAATTACGAGTAGTATGCTGTTTAGAATTGATTTTTATCGGAAAAAGTTAAAGCACTTACGGAACTAAAAAATATTAACTAACACTTTCGAATTAGGAGGAATGCTCTAACGGTTTGGCTACTGACTGCAAGTATCCGTACTTGAACAAAAGTACCGTAACGCACGTAAGGAATTTTTCGAAAACCCTGGTAGACTCTAACTATCAGATGTGGTGGTATCGGGTAATGTGGGGTCGTACGCGTACCTCGAACAAGTCGTACCATATCTCAGGTCTGCTTGACGCTATATCTGAGAACATGTATAAACATGTTCAACTACTAATTTTAATTACATTAGTAAATATCTATACTACATAGAAAGACTGCCCAATACCGATAAGTTAACCCTGTGCAGTTAACAGATAGTATTATTTGACGTTTGTGGGACAGGGCTAACGAGATATAATCGTCTCTTTTTGTCACACTCGATGTTGACATGTGAAAACAGGATAACGTA
The DNA here is from genome assembly GCA_963691645.1 of Pelosia muscerda. NCBI lineage: Eukaryota > Metazoa > Arthropoda > Insecta > Lepidoptera > Erebidae > Pelosia > Pelosia muscerda. The sequence goes on along the minus strand of OY829116.1, from coordinate 8,671,065 downwards.
ATGTTGGTTAATTAGTTCAGAAAAAAAGGTAAATTTAATTGGTGCTTTTTATTCTAATATGTGGCCGCGTGGAATACCGATCCCGTTATCGTGACCCGCGGGAACCTGTTCCCGATATGAAGATCCGTTCTGCAGTTCTGGCATTATTAAATATATCAATATTCATCATCAATATCTATTATTCCATCATCATTTATCGTCGGGTTGTATCTATAGCTTGTACTTTAGAGCCTGGAGTCCGTTCTCCTAACCTTATTTTTAAGCTAATTCAATCTAATCCAAAAGTAGATAGACCAAAAAGAACTGCTAAAGCTGACGATTTAAAAGATACAGCAGGAGGTGACTAGCAAAATCTAGCCAAGGGTAGAGAAAATTGGAAGCAACCAGAGAAAAAGCTCATACCATAATAAAACATTAACTACTATGAGTTAAAAACCATTTCCACTTAATTCATACAATAGAACTTATATGTACAGTGGACTCCAAAAGTTCTTGGACAATTTAAAACTAAAATTGTATGAAGTGATGCACTACACACATATAAGTCTTAGGAGCTGCTGAAAATATACGATCTATTTATTAATATAATTATGTTTAGGATACTACTTGCACGAGTTTAGTTATTCTCTTATAAAGAAACAAGATATCGATATTTTTTTCTTTGTCTGATTTTATCTGTCGGTTAAATTAGACTAAGACTGTCAAAGGATTTATAGATCTTAAGGTATCTAGGAATTTTTGGAGCCCACTGTACATTTTAAATTGATAGAGTGCTCGGAAATCAGGGCTTTTTAATTTTTGCTTAATTTTATAAGCTTGACTTTTGCAGGAGCGACTGCAGACCCCGCAAGTGGACTCCCCTCTACCCCGAGAGGAAAGCAGGTGTACCTACCTACAGTGGTAATTGGGGTTCATTTGATTTGTTTTACAGATCACATATTCGTAACGTTTGTACATTGTTTCAAAGTATTTTAGTAAGAACAAAATTGATACATTTTGAATATATCGAGCCTTCCAACTGGCATCAAACCGTTCCAAGCAGCCCCCGCCAGTTAAATCCTTCCGTGACTCCGGTCTACACTCGTCCCTGACCTAAATGGGAAATTCTGGCTCGGTGGTCTCGCAGATTTGTTTAATGTAACACGTACTGACTGTTCAGAATATTTTGGTACGAAGTTTTACATGAATAGTTTTCACTTTTTCGTTCTTATCCGATACCTAGAAGTGGAGGTAATTTAGTGTCTAAAATGTATCATACAGTCTCAAAAATACACTCTGTATAATAAAAATTTGTGACAAAAAAATTCTAAACCAATTTCAATTGTTTTAATCTTCAATGGACCAATGTTCATAGAAGTAATTGTTAGTAAGCCGTCTTTCCACGGTGCGCAATATCCACCGTAGGAACACACTCATTCATTTCTGACGTTTCTCATAGTAAATGCATCCCTGTCCGCGTCTATGAAACCTCGCACCGTGAAAACCGGTGTTTGAGCATTACGCTGTATAACACCAGTCAGTACACACTTTAAGATATATTTTTTAAAACGTCATCGACGGAAACGTTATTGTAATGGCTACTTGACAAACAGATTAAAAGGATGTTGCGTAAAACGAAACACCATATTTGCTTCGAAATCACTGTTCTTTTCGCCCCACTCTTCTGTTAACATTTTTATTTGTCTTCTAACATGCTTTTTTTTTAAAAAAAAGCTCTATACCGCGGGGGACTTTACAAAATATACCTACCTACGACTGACGGACACAAAGTATACCCAGACTCAGAACAACTATTTGTGGATCACACAATTTTTTGTCCTGTGTGGGGATCGAACCCATAACCTCGCATACTGCGCCCACTCAGCTACCGAGGCAGTCAAGTCTTTTTGTTACCTCTGTTCACCCCCACCGATATGATAGTCGCCTATCAAGTTGAAAGACTTCTTGTTTGCATAAGAAGTCTGCGAAAATTTCAGCAAGATAACAAACATGTTGATCCTGATGAATTTAATAAAAAAAAATATAATTAGATAATAGTGTATACGATCTATGCTAATTTTAAAAGCACTTTTACCAGTTTCAATGCTAGCTGACTGCATAATGACAAACCATAGATGATAATATAAAACTAGATGATCGATCTCTTTGCAGTACGACTTTTTACAAGAAAATGTCTCATAATCATAAAATTTTGACAAATATAGGCTTACTTAGCTAAATACTTATACTGATGTCGTGTATCCCGCGCAATAATACTAAACTCTAAAAAACTAATAAAATATCATTGTATAGTTTGTACCTACAAAACTAACACCAAAAACGTCATAACTTCAAAAATGTCAAATTGACAATTGTTTAATATTTGACAACTACCGAATGAGAACACAATCCCGCGCACGATTGACATTGGTATAATTGTCGACATCGACATTACACGCCATACTATTAAAAATACAATACAATAAATACTTACAAAAATAATCTATTACGTAATAATACAGTATTATACCAAGTGTCATCATCTCAAGAGGAACATGAACAGTGTTATATTCCAAATTCAAAAAAATTAAAAGAAATCCGAGCGTATCGTAAACAGATCACACTCCAGTCAGTCTATGCGTGCCAGTTCACATTGGGTTCACGTCCCATACGCACTCCACCCATAACGTATGCTAGCTGTCATCATCATTACTCCAATGATGGTGCTCTCGAATATAAAACAATATTTCAACAATTTTGTGGCTCACAATTCGACTACATTCACACACTCTAAATTAAACTATAATACAAGCAAAATAGAGTTTGTTTTCGTCTGCAGATAGTTTTAGACAGTTATCGTTTGACCGCGGAAGCTGGATTTAGGTGGAGCAAACAGGTTTTGACCGTACCTACTCGCGATGTCTAGTAGATTTCGTCTTCAGTCCAAATCTCAAGTTTGGGTCTCGTCGCCATGTCTGAGGTTTGTGTGTTTGATTCTAAATCACCAAGAACTAAATATACTTGGGAGTAACCAATCTAGGATTAAAAAGAGCTTTTGTAACATCTGTGTGGTAGTAGCGGCAATAGAACGTTCGACTTCTACATCAATGGTCCCAGGTTCGATTGTCTTTCAGTACAAATATTTTTATGCATACAGATATACATACGAACGTGACACTTTCTACACACACATTGAAACGAAATCACTTTTTACGGATTTTATCCCAATTATCTGCTATTGTTTACTTTTAGCCCGACGTTTCGACTACTTTTCAGCAGCCATGTTTGCGGAGGGACTGAAAATGGTTGAAGTGCAAGTTACCTCAAAGTATCCGAACTATGGTGAATTGTTGGTGTTACTATTTATGCCGAATGAGCTCATTGTGTCGTTAAATTTTGATATATTTTGCATTTTCTTAGGTTTAAGTAAGCGGATAGCTGGTATCGATTCCTAGCTAGGGGTGCGCTCCAACCATCTTCTATATTAAAATTTGAGTATTTTAATCTCAATACCTCTCCAAGATCGTATCTATGTTCTTTAACAAGTATCTATGAGCCGATACCTTGTTGCACGTAGTCATACTCGGATTAGAAGTAAATAAAACCAAATATATCGCTATGGAATCCGTACAACCGATTTAATATCAATATATATGTATGTATTTGCATTGGTTTAGATATTTTTAAGGATAATTATCGAACCCACAATCTCTGACCTATCATCGAACGCTACATCTGTTGTTACGCCACATGCTAATAAATCTTCAATCAATCTTCATGTCTGGCTACATATGTTTTTTATTTTTTTTTATGACACGTCAATTTGACTACACCCCGCCTGATGGTAAGCTCAAGGCGAAGTTTTAGGAACGAGAGTCACCATTACAAACACGTGAATCAACCAAGTACAACTTGCTTATGCCTGCAGTCATAGGATATTAGGTATAGTATTCTCCAAAATCACAGTCGTACCGCAAATTATTCTGTAAATCTTGACGTACAAAAAGGAGTTCGCGTTTCACCAACAAGAACGCGCGTGACCCAAAATGTTTACGTTACGGTTAGTAATAGTGACTAAGGGCCCACGCATGGTCTAATTTAGTAAACGGCAATCAAATAGAGTTGTAACTTGAAAACATTCGTTATTTTTTTAAGACTTATAATCAATGAAATCATCATTCGTTAGACCATTTATTACCCCTATTATTCATAAACTTGCCCTTCGGAATCTAAGGCCTATTCTGTTCACTCTTCATTTCTAATTTCTTTGTCCTTTTATGGGGGCGACTACTGTTTCATTCTCCAGTTAGGAAATTTCATCCGACAAGCAGGAGATTTCCGGCTTGCAGATGAGATTGATTTAGTCCCCGAAGAGCGTGGGGCCCATACACTTAGTCAGTGTGTATTACATATTGTCATCATCATCCTAACGTCAGTCCCGGTCGCATTCGAAGCCTTCGCCTTGGAGTCCGGGGTCCGCTTAATTAATAATTTATGGTTCATATAATAATCAATATTATTTGAGCCATAAATTGACTATGCCATCGAATGTTGCCATCGGCCATTGTGTTTTAAGAACTAATATTTACCTACATACTTCTTACGCTAAAACCTTTAATCATCATCATCATTGCGTAAGACCGGTCACATCTCACATCCGATGTCTGCCTTCCAGCTCTTACTTAGCATCGGTCCGGTTACATCAGTGACGTTTTCCTCGGATTGGGAGATCCCAAGACCTGCCCTCTGCAGTTTTTGGTTTTACTTATTCATATTTATGGAAATAATTGCCACTTTGTGTACAACCTCTTGAGGGAGGCCTACAGTAGAACCCCCGAGAGAATCAGCAGGTACCTACTACCTACTTTGCATATAAGGCCTGCACGTGTCCTGAAGATTTCGATGTTTTAGGGCATAGAGACCTCAAAACATCCACCTAAAATGCAATAGTATCTGTAAAAGCATAGGTACGATCACCATTAACAACCAATAACCAATTCGAAAAATGCATAGGTACATATGGTATATTCAATGTTTTCATAAATTATCACCTCGTCGGTAACCGAATACACATAGGTCTTTTTCAAAAATACTTCGAATTATGACAATGTATAAGTTAGTCTCTTATACTATCGTCATATCGCGTAAACATTCGCTCTATCAAGAATTATCGCGAATATAAACATGCGAATGCGATAATCTAACGATTATTATCAGCGCGATACGAGCAGAGTTCTGGCTAATAAATATTCCAGAATACTCCATATTATAATACCTATATAGAGCACCACCAACACCTTCCAGGGTCAAGTCAACCTGACCCGGTGATTAACGAATGAGGCCCTGATGCAGAGATTCCTCTATGGGTTGTAATCTTTCGGCAATCACTCGTAAAAGTCAAACTAAGCTAAAAAAGTGGAGACGGGCTCCAGTTCCAACGTACAAGCTTTGAATGTAACCAGGGTAGTGCTTTGATGATAACGATGGCATGTAATGTTATATCAATCAATCAATATTAGCCTATCGCAATGTACTGCTGGATATAGGCCTCTCACAATCTTGGGAGGCTTTAGCCTGTCAGTTATACAGTTCGACTGAGGAAGTTTCTCCTCCTTAGAGAATATCCTCCATAGCTAATAATAACCTAGTGTAATGATTCCGTGCAGCGGTGGTGAGTAGGGTAACCAGAGTTTACTGGAGAGGTTTTGTATTGTTAGTGGGAAGACCGAGGGTTTTGTTTGACACTGTTCTGTGGTGGTACAAAGCCCTTAAGTTATTTTCTATGCTGACAGCACAGAAACTCTCCTTCTACATAGTCGATAGCACGTGTGTGACTACCCTGCCAACGTCCATAGGCTACAGTAACCACATTCCATCAGATGGGCCATGTGCTTTTGCGCCATTTACGTGGTATAAATAAGAGGTCAATTTTACTGTGAAGCCACTGAACTCAGACGGCAATACCAGGCAACTTTTCCTGGAACTGCTTCATAACTATCCAAGTTTAACTCTCGACTACAATCAATAATATATAATGCATTCATTTCTATTTTAGTAGGACTGTTTTTAGATCCATGTTAACGATTTTAGTTAGGAATGCACTATCAGTAAGAAGAAATAAATTATGAAGGACAATAACATCATTACTTTTTAACATATGATCATTGAAAATAATAATATTAATGTTTTATTTAATAAGTATTAAGTATTAATTGTTTGAGAGAATAAAAATATTTTTATTTTTATTTTATTATTATTATTATTTATTGATCATCTTAGGTTTGTTTCTGGTTACATCCGAGGGCCCACCTTTGTTGCTCAGGTCCCACTTATTACTGCTCATTTTATTTATACTCCTTTGAAGCGACTACTACCTGGTCTCTAAAACCTGAGAGGACAGCGTATGCCAAACTCTCGTTTGTCAATCATCAGTTGTACCAACTTATATGTGGGGGTACCTTGGATTCCATCTTGAATTCTTCTCCTGACGTGTTTGGCTTAGACGGGACCGCGGTATAACCTGAACCTCCATTAATTAGGCGGTATATTGGCTTACTAATGGGTTTACTTTGGTTGGTCCGCATTCCCCACTCACCCTATCTATAAATTTTCTTAGGGTTTTACACGATAAGTTCTTTCACCGCTTATAATCTAGTTCCGAAAAGAGAAGTCGAAAATTTGTAAAGTCATTAGTTTGATGACCATCTAAATCAAAAGATGAGAAGGTTGTTTGGGACAATTTCGAATGATTCAGAAGCGGCCTCGTGGCTTAGCGGTTAGAGCGTTCCCCCTGTAAAGGAAAGACCACGGGTTCGAATCTCGTCGAAGCATTTACTTTTTCCTATCTAAATTTGAAGATAAGCCGACTTTAACTAACCAAAATAATGTCACTAAACCCAAATGTCATTACTTATCTATTTTTCTCATCATTAACTAATCATCAATCATTAACTATCAATCATTAACTAGTGATAAGCGTTGTTTATATTGACAGAACACCGCGCCGCCACACCATTTAAAGCTGGGCCATTATTCCGCTTGATAATAACTTTCAAACGCAATCGTATCATGAGAAACTGGTACATTTGAATTGTTTAACATAGAGGAGAGACCCGACATAAAACTAAATCTACTTAAATGTGTCGGGTAATGCGCACGCCTGTAGTTACTTACAGTTAGTCAATTCGAATAAGGATCCTGAGTCGAATTACAGAACTGACAACACTTATAGCTTAATTTTCAATAAGGATATTGTGTTTAAGTATTGAGTAAGCATTTGTGCTTAATTGTAATTAAAGTAAGTATTGAGAGAGCTTTATCTTAAACATATCTCAATTGAGAAGTTAGCCAACAGTTGAAAATGTGAACATAATGTAAATAGTGTTAGGGGAACGATCCCGAAAATGAAAACAATACTACTATTCATTTTAACAATTTAACTACTTCCTTTCTGACCGGACTACTTTTTTTCAGTATGACTTTTAAACCCTTATATTAGCATAATTCACGCAATAATGCTATTTAAAGGATTTAAAAACTACTACTTAAAAACCTCTCCTTTAGATTTATCGCAGGTTTATAAGAGCCCGGGTAATGGCATTTGGGATCTAAAACATAAACTGGCGAAGTGTGGGTGCTAGCACCTCTGCCTACTCCTTCGGGGATATAGGTGTGAGTTTATTTTATGTTATATTAGGTTAAAAACCATGATTGCTCCAAAAAAAGTAATTAAATAAATGTAATCAAATTTTGTTAAACTGGTTCGTGGTAAGTATCCCCTGTTTTCGTTCCTCTATACACATTAAGCATTGTTTTTTAAAACTCATACCTATGAATTACACAAGAAAATCTATATAAATCACTTAGTATATATAGTATAGCCCCTATAGTGTTTGTTAGTGGAGTCTATACCTATAAATAGATGTGGAAGAATTAAAGAGAATTAAAAAATGTAGGTAGGTATTCCAAGCGCTGCAAGCGTCTCTAGGTAACGGTAACCGCTTCACCTCGAGCTTAACTAAATAAAAAAGAACGATCACAATGTTTTCTCACGAGTCGTCGTTTCTTCCCCTGCGGTGAGACTAATATTTAGAAGCACAAGTTCTGCCCGTTTTTATACAAATCTATGCACCGTTATTCTATTACTTTGGTCCAACTTATACAATAAGCAAGTCCTACATGCGACTTACCTACTCATTAGAGGCACACTCTGCCTACACGTGTACACACATCAGTTAGAAAGAAATTAAAACTTTATACTCACACTAATAAAGTTATAATTAGCATATCGCGATCGCATTGCGATGAATTAGGATATGTGATTTTACTTACAAAAATCGCATTAATATTTCAAATCTATAGATGCTTGTTATTTGGTCCTATTGGTGTCGATAGGGTAGATTAACCAGACTACTAGTCGCCACTGGGTATTTTGTTAACGTACTAAAGTTTTGCTCGACCTGCGGCATCGAACCTATGACCTCATCTACTGTACATAACTGAAGACCGGTATGCGGCTATATTTCTACATAATAATTTCCTTGACTTCGACACACCCGGTAGCCTTGTAGGAGTTCTTAGGTCAGTTTTAGCGATTACTTTTGCACTTAAAATAATAGACACCTATTTCCGCTGGCCACTTATGGTGCCTTCGGGCTTATTCTCAATTTTTTTATTTCACTCTGGTGACAAACAAGCATGCGGCCCACCTGTTAAAAAGCGGAAACAAAACACAATAGTTTACTATAGGGTGGAGGTACTTCCCCAGTCGGACTGCTCAATTAGGAAGGGAGTTACCGTAATGTCCTACGTCTGTTTCGCTGTAGCCTGTAACTTTGCCCGTGTAGAATGTTTTCGTAACTTATGTAAAGTCAATAATACAGACTATCATCTATCCTTGTACTTACATGAGATAGAATATTAATAACTATATACAAAATACATACACACCTATACTAATATACTAATTATTGTAATAAAATTGAAACTAAAATGAAAAAGAAAAACAAAAAAGACTTATATTATAAAGCGTCGTCAAATTCCTCCGCATCGCATGCCTCTTGTAGTAAGGTTCCCAGAAGACTGGCAGCATTGCCACGTTGTACGTATTTTCAGTGAGATCCTTTCAACTTGTGTTTCAATACTAAAAGTCTCCCAGAGGTTGAAGAAAAATGATATTTTAGAAAATTATTATAGAATTATGCTACAGCAGTTAATAAAAAAAATATGTAAAAAGGAAGCTGGTTAGAATTGCGCTGTACAGACCCTTTTCCACTGAGCCATTGAGCCATGCTGATATAAAAATAATGGACTGATACATATTCAACGGTATTCGCCTTCTAATAATGAATAAGTATTTGAAATTGTGCGAAATTTTAACAATGTTATCCCTTGTCGTTTATTATGCAAACGTTTTTATAAAACGTGAGCTTTCCTCACGAATCAGAAGGCTAATATGTCCGTCACTCCCATAAAAACCAATCAAAGGGTAGATTAAACAGAAGAGCTTGCACCCCTAGCACGAATAACCATCGAATTATCGAGAGAGCGGAGCATCATGATTGGCGGGCTTCACGCAGACATATGTTCACAGTAGGCCGGTTGCCTTACAATAGGCAACCAGCCTACTGCTGTCCGCTCTTTCGTTTTTCGTGCTGAGGTCACAGATCCCGACCTCTAAAGTGCAAGTTTTGGATTGATATCCACTCTGAAATCAAAACGAGTGATCACTTAAGTACAACGCTATTAAAAGTTTAACTTAATTGAAAATACAATTTGTTACTATGCACGTAAAAGCGAAAATTCAATGGCACTTTTTGTAATCTTAGTGTTGATTTTTTGAAGAGATGTCAGCGGGTCTGCCGGGGTGCGAGAGATATGTCTTGTATAATCTCACCTCCGGCAATCAAAGACCCATAGACGGCGTGCCTTTAAGTCGGTTCGAGTCCGACATAATCACCTCCACCAGCTTTGGCGGAGGGGGTATCCGTGGGGATTTTACGCACGATAAAAAAAAGAAAAGTTGTTTGATAATGATTAACAATAAGTAGGATTGGAGTCTTGACATTACCAAAATGCGTTTTGGCTTCTACGACTTTTATAGAAGCGGTTGTCACCTGACCCCCCAAACCCGAAAGGAACAATAACCTTGAAAATCAGCAGGTGTACCAGGTGTATCCACTTGTAGATGAGGTTCGCTTGCCACGTAGTTTATATAATAATACTGTATAATATAGAGTCCATTTAACAAGGCAGTTGCGCGACGGCAGTTTTTATATCTACTTACGTAAACAAACTCACTTCACACGGTTCACCGTACACAGAATTACAAACACCTACCTATTATACCTACTCATGTGCGCTAACTTCACTATAGAGACCTGTGGCTCTAGCCAAAATGCATTCGTTCCGAATCTACATTTTCATCGCTCAGAAAATGTATGGGAAAATGTGACATTTGCTGTCGGAATCGGATCACATGACATTCGACAGTAAAATGTCACTCCTATACATGTTCAGAGCGATGACGAATGTAGATTCGTAACCTATGCATTTTGGCTAGAGCCCCTGAGGCTCTAGACCAAGTGACAATCTATTGGCAAACACGGCAGTGGAATTGCTAGTAAAGTATGGAATTGACATAAATCTGTAATATGACTACGAAAATTTAATTTGTGAATCTTTGTGACTCGAAATATTTTATTTCACACATTTTTATTATTAAAATCACCACAGTGCCAAGTAATCCATTGATTGTAAATTGAAAACGGTACGCTTCGACGCGATTCCATCAATAGAATGTCACTCTGTCTAGAGGCCCTGAGGCCTTATGCCGATAATTGTTATGCTCGTTAAAATAGGATTGAAAATGCTGTTACAAGAATACCCTCTTCGACATTTCTGAGAGATGAGTTAGCAATCGCAATTCTTTTTAATTCATTATAAAAATTAGGACACCGCAAGCATAGTTTCATGACTGTACAAGAGTCGCTGACGCTGCACCTCAGGGCGGTCAGCGACATTGTGGTGTGTGTTAAAAACTAATAGAAATGTGAAATGTTGCGGAACTCACACACACAGTTAATAATACGTTGCATTACTAGTAAACAACTATTTTCATTGGTTAGTTTTTATACTACCTTTAATGCCAAATTAGCTAGCACGTGTAACCCGTAACTTCACACTTCCACTTGATTTTTGTTTTCCATGGTTATCATTTTGTGAATGAAAGTATCCTAACCCATAAGAAACTAAAAAACGGGTTTAGGAGTATTTAATTAAAGTTCTTAACGTACCGAAACAATATTTTGACATATTATGTCATGTATATACCTACGCTGCTATAAATATACAAACAAGTTTTATCACATGCATAATATAATCGCCATTACTAACTGTACTTCTTTCATATTGGATGACTAGTATGGTCAGCAATAAAATGAACTGCATGACACAATTAAAGCGCTTAAAGTAGGTACTACCAGGCTAAGGAAAATTGTCTAGATCACAAAAATAGATGTCCTACGTAAGGGTCTTATTGAGGACAATTAAGACCTAGTATCTATTTATATACTCATACCTGTATGCTTCCGAAATATGAGGCAGAAATATATTGCTAATTACTTTTCTCATTTCGATATAACATTTTTGAAGTACTTGTTCTATGGTTGTCTGAAAAGCCTTCTTTGTAGAGTGGAGACTCCATGTAGTTACTCAATTTTTTTTAATTCAGAATCAAGGGATAAATATGCCACGGGACCAATTTGACAGTACTGATACTGGAATAAAAAATACCTAAAAATATACCAAGACTCAAAATACTATTTGTCTATCAAGCAAATAGTCGAAAATATAGAAAAGAAAAATACACCCTCACTCACGCCCAAACACACCATATTGTCACAGTTAACAGACAAAATAAATAAACCATACTCCATTGCAGTTTAAAACCAAAGTCGCAATATGCGGGATTCCCCACTATGGCGATGTATAATTCTTGAGGATAATCGTAATTACGCGCGCGATAGCTGGCTAGTGATGATAAGTATTTAAAATTGAAACGATGCCTACGATGACGAATGCCTTGCAGGCTGTGTAATTGTGTACATGTGAGTGATAGTGTGTGTTTCACAAATTTTTGAATCTGTGTGTTAGAAAAACTACTTATGAAGAACTTTTAAACAAGGTGGAAAAGCAGAAAGACATGAAGGAAAATTTAAAAGAAATAAGCACAGAATAAATACGTCACCAATATCATTGAAGGAAATACATAAATGAACGGGAATGAGGAAAATTAAGCGTCGGTACTTTCAAACGACTGGTGTCGGAGGGCCTCGATTCTACTTAATTGTAAACCATTGACAAGGAACTGAGATTACAAAAAATTACATTTAATTTTGGACTCTACGCCTACACAGTTAAAGTTCAAAATTAAATGACATTCTGTAGAGTGAATGAAACTATGTAATAAACTCTTTGCATTTTATTTTCAACATTGAGGCGATGTTAATAAAGCCGACATTGCACTGGCAGTTTTGCAATGTCAGTCGTGTGACTTTGGTTAAAAATTAGTAGAATTGTGGTCCAATTATAGGACTGCTAATCTCGTAATTTGAAAGCGCCCTTGGTGAAAAAATCACTGATCTACTCATGAAAGTGCCGATGGCACAACACACACTCATCATACCTTTTCCAATAGTTCCCTTATGATTGCGTGGTCGGACTGCTTCATCTGACTGGTAAGATTGATCGGACCATGGGGTCATATCCTGCATTTTGAAACCCTATAGTTCTTGATTGGTACCTATATATCGGCTTTTCCTGGAGAAACTGTCGTTTAATCTCCCATCCTCCAAAGGTCAGCCTGCACCAGCCAGAGCTTCGTCTGCTTTTAGTAGGTAAATAGACTAGCTCAGGTGAGACTGGCTTGGTCCTGAAAAGTGTCGGCAGGCTCTGCACACTGAATTATAATAGATGAAAAACTATGAAAAGCGTTATACTAAGCAGTGCTTGTCACCTAAAGTTTGAATGGTTAAAAGTAAACATACCAAAAATAACAACAGCAAACAAACAAAACTAACGACAAGGAAAACTCAACCTTATATTAAAATGATGAAGGTTCAAATTCACCTGCGAAGTTTCATGAGTTAAGTACTGTTTTTATCGCTGATAGACAATCCGTTCTCGACTCCCTCTAAAATTTTCGTGTTTTGTTCTTTACTATTCTCTATGTCAGTTGGTTGTGATATGGCAATCTGTATAGCATCAGTTATGGATCGTTACAACCTCCTAGTTTGGACCCTATCGCAAAGCCACCCGTACTTATACCTAACACATATATCTTGAACCCACAATGTGGTCCAAATGCGCAGTACCCGTTTTTAGGGGCTTTTGTGGATAGCACAAAATACTACAGAATAATCATTCAATCATAAAATTATAACAAAAAGTAAATTTTAGATTATACCAATATTATTCTCTCGCGAATGAGTACCAAAATGTACTACATAATAAATAAAAAATAAATAAATAATTATTCTAGGACAATCTACACAACGTCACCTAGACCCATGTAAAGCATAGTTTAACTAGCTTGTGTTACGGGTTCTAGAATACGGATAAACATATATAGATACATTTTTTTTGTAAATACATACATATCATACATAGGAACACCCAGACCAATGCAAATATTCATATTCAAGTACACAAATATTTGGCCTGAGCGGGAATCGAACCCGCGCCTCCTGCGTAGCAGTCGCGTTCACTACCGCCACGCCACGGAGGTCGTCAACACACATATAACAGGAGTTGTGAGAAGTGTATTTAATTTTAAGATCCCTTCATAGAAGCTGTTGATACGTAGTCGTAGCGTCGTAGTAGGTCGTAGTAGTGCATCCGATTGCTACGTCAGAGGTCACTGGTTCGGTTCTCACTCAATGTAAATATTTTGCTTGCATAGACATACTTTGGTGGCGTAAATACTTACTTTGGAGACTAAAGACTTATTTTAAAGGCATATCGAAACACATAATACCTTGCTTTAACTCTTTTCTTAACTTAACTTACTTACCTTAGATTCCTTATAAAAAGGTAAAGTCACATTGATACACTTTATAAAAAAACATAACCAATTAAAAATTATGCTTTATTTGATGAATAAACGCAGGATTCTTCATTCCTTTACGAGTTTCTACTCATTTACTATACACTCTACAGTGGACAGCGGTAGCGTGATGCCTGCTAATAGAGGTCGCGGCTTCGATTTTCGCTCAAAGCAAATTTTTTTAAACATGAGTTTGAATATTTTCTGTTTTTGCATACAGAATGTAAGTATATATTTCTATATACGTATAACAATTTATATACTTATAGAATACAGACCTAAGAATACATATCCGCATTCTATAAGCCAGAATACAAACCAGTACCACTAGGCTATGGTTTAGCCAACGTTTTTATTTCTAATTGGAAGAAGTATATGCTTTTCATATATAGTGCGCGATCAATTTGGTATCATCTTGTGGTGTCCAAAAGATGGCGTGCAGTCCGGTCACTCTCCCAACTAAATTACTAACACGTCGACGCCATCTTTTAGCGGGAAATGTTTGAATTGCATGCTATCTGCTATCCTACATTGATGCTTCAAAAACGTACCACTGACCCGATTCCATAAAATAAATAGAACGTATGATTTCAAAACTTATCAACAGAATAAAAAAACTAATCAAACTATGAATGATTCTGAAGGTTAACCTCACAAAAACATATTTCATTCAACTCAATACGGAGTACCGAATTATTTTTTCGGGTTCCGTAAGCAAAGGATATAAATGAAACACTACAGGCTTTGTTGTCTGTCGATCTATCTGTCACCAGAACTATATTTGATGAACCATGATAATGATAATTAGGCAGTTGTAATTTTCATGTATTTTTGTCGTCGCTATATAACAAAAAATACAAATAATTCCTCGTGGCGTGGCTAGTTTGACTGGCACTCGGCTCAAATTGAAATAATGCGTTTTGAAAACTCCTAATAATATACCTACATATTGTACATAATATTTTTATGTTAAGTTACGATTGAAAACAAATCTATTTTAAAGTAAATGTCGTGGCTAACAGTTTGGTCATATTAAATTCGTCATACCGTCGTCGTGATGATGAAACCGCCAAGGTATCGGACTTCGAGAAATTACAAATATGAATCGTACTCAGTAGGGACAATACCGTAGTAAAATCTTCTAACAAATATTTCGGCTGGACTCATCATAAAGTTCACTGAGGAAAAGTGATAAGATAACGGTTTAATTTTAATTGATTTCGTTTCATATACTATGTGTGAAAATTTATATAGAGACTAGAATACATCATCAGCATCACTTTTAGCATTAATCTGTGGAGTGGCAGTAGTAAAGATGAGTGCTACACAAGGGGCGCAGGTTCGACTTCCAAAAAAGATGGCTGAGATGAACTGGTGCACATTGATAGACCTATGTCCAGCAGTGGGCTTCGCTAGGGTAATTGATAGAATTAGCTACCTAACTAAAACAAAATTATCATTGAATTTCAATCTGTATATCTATTGGGGACGAATTGGTCACGAAAGTGTTCTTTAACGTTAGAGGCGTAAAGAGGCTGACTACTCATAGATTTATATAATTATAAGTTACATAATTAGGCGGCGTGGTCGGTGGCGGCAGGCTGGCAACATTACGATTTGCGTTGGAGTTTTAATAAGGTTGTAGATTGAACCAATCATAGAATTGTACTTTGTGCTTGTGCGGCTAAGCACGTAATTAATTTTGATGCGAATTTCACTTTTTTTTTCGTGCGCCAAATCCCCACGGATACCGCCCCCACCAAAGTCGGTGGAGGTGATTATGTCGGACTTGAACCGACTAAAACGCACGCCGTCTATGGGTCCTTGATTACCGGAGGTGAGATTATACAAGACATATCTCTCGCACCCCTCAAAACTTTTTTTCCTTTATTTAGCTGCAACATTTTCGGTGAGTAATATATTTTCGGCATACTCATTTTTTACAATGTGCCCGATTGGCAGCAATAGGCTCGCCCCCATTAGTGAGACTAAAAATCATACTTGGCGTAATATGGGTGTTTAATACACCTCTGCCTACACCCTCCAGGATTACGGGCGTTAGCATATGTATGTATGTATATAATATTGTATATATATCATTTGTTTATTTAGTTATTTAAAAATGTAATCAAAATGTGAAAAGTAATTTAGATAAAAAGAAATAATAAAAATTGGTGTCTTTATTGTACACCAAGGAACTAGGTACATCATAATATGGCGTCATAATATCAATTGGCGGCCTTATTGCTCTGTGGCAATCTCTTACAGGCAACCATGTATGTATCATTTATAATAGCCATACAGGCAACTAAATAATAAAATGTGAAATTGGTTTGTAAAGCGAGTTTTTTATGCTCGTATAAAAATTGATAAAAAGTGATACTTGTACCATTTGTGAACAGTACTTAGGCACCAATTTATAATAAAATAGTGTTTTAAGATGTCTTTTTTTAAACGATTTTACGATAAACGAAACGATAAAAAGATTTTAAACCGTATACATAAAAAAAAAATTTTTTTTTAATCCAATCCAAATTCTTAACCGGCAAAGAGAATCTTCAGCTACGTAAAAAAGGTAATTAAAAGAAATTTTTAATCCAATCCAAACGCTTAACCGGCAAGAGAATCTTTAGCTAAATATTAAAGTTGTCAAACCATTATAATAAATAAATAAATATTCTAAAATATTCTACACACCGTTATCTAGACCTATGGGTTCTAGAATGCGGATAAACGTACTTAAGTATTTTGTAAATGTAAATACATACAGGAGTAATAAAACATACACAAAGACCGATGTAAGTACAGATAAGTAATTAATTGCACTGGGACTCGAACCCACGGCCTCTGCCTCACCATTCATACGCTGTACCGCTACTTACTGCGCCACAGAGGTCGTTTAGAACATGTCATTGCGCCGACCGAAAATCCTTGTACCAAGGGCTCGTTGCTCGCATCTCTGTGAACAAACTACACGAACACACGCTACGAAACATGTTACATTAGGGTCAATACACGTCAAGCTGTATAAGTACTGGTGCAGTCCTTACATAAACTCACGCCTATATCCCCGAAGGGGTTGGCAGAGGTGCTAGCACCCACATTTCGCCAGTTTATGTTTAGGTCTCAATGTAATAGGTGAGCCATTGCCATTATCCGGGCACTTATAAACCTGCGATAAATACCTACACACATAACTTCGAAATGCATCGAAGTCATTGGTGTGTGCCATGGTAAAACCTGTGATCGAACCCGAGACCTCGTCTCAGCAGTCCATTACCCATACCACTAGGCTACCGCGGTTATGCAGTGCAGTTTTTAAACGTTAGTTGAATATCAATCTTATTCCATTTCCACAAGGTTGAAAATTGTAAGCAGTATTAAATCTTATCAAAATAAGAGAGCGTTGTTACTTATTATTTTAGACTTCATTACAATGGAATAAGGTTGATATTAAATTACTACCGAAAACAGCTCGAGCATTTTGTCGTTGATTCGTGTTGACCTTAACGTCTTATAACGTTGTTTATAGGTGGCAGACATGCACACGTCCCACCTGATGGAAAGTGGTAACAGTGGCCTGTGGACGTTTGATGCCTATCCTGTAGAAACCTTCTAATGCCCTTCTTGAAGACCCCATATTGTAGTCGCTTGAGAAAACCAGAGCAAAGAGTTGAATGAAGTTCCTTTCATACCGTACAGTGCGCATAGTCGTAATGTGTGAGGATGAACTCCCTGCCTATAGGGTGTGGTGCTGCCTATAGGCATCATGTCGAATAATTCTTCTGAACACAAACCATAGTACAGGCCAAAAAAACACACATCAGTAAGTACGTACTCTCTTCTGTCGAATCAACGGCATTTTCGAGTTACTATCGTGGTGTAGTCGCGGTAGCCTAGTGGTATGGGTAATGGACTGCTGAGACGAGGTCTCGAGTTCGATCCCAGGTTTACCATGGCACACACCAATGACTTTTCGATGCTTTTTGAAGTTATGTGTGTATTTATCGCAGGTTTATAAGTGCCTCGGAGAGCACGTTAAGCCGTCGATCCCGGTTGCCATACAAACATCTATGGCAGTCGTTACGGGTAGTTGGAGCCCTCAAAAGTCCAACCAGCCTAACTTGGAACTTCGATATCGCCATTGGTCATTAGACCATTGGTTGTGGAGGTCAGATGGCAGTCGCTTCACGGAAAATATCGAAGTTCAGCCGCATCACAGTTAGACTGGAAAGCCGACCCCAACTGAGTTGGGAAAAAGGTTCAGGGAATGATGATCGTGGTGTAGTAATTTGTTTACTACGCTACTCACGGAGAGGGCCCGATCATAGGTTCCACTCTTCAGAAAGTCTTACTACGTCCCCTCAAAAGGTCAAGGTAGGCTGCAGATAACAATTATAACAGAGCTCCTTTGCTTTTGTAACTTCTTCTACCGTCATTAAACGTTTCGAGCAAGTCCGCGTGGTTTTGTATGCTTTTATCAAGTCAACATATATTATTAATGATGTTTTCAAAACATCGCTGACGTGATTGGTGCGTAATCTTTGAAGTCAACGTCTAATGACGTAGGATAGGATGTTTTTGTGTATACTTTGTCTTTCATTAGTCTTGGATCGTTTCGTTGGGCCCCACCAAGACTTTGGGGCCCAAGAATAACTTAAATGATAAGTAGGTAACGGTTTTTTCCGAGGTATGGAGTTCAGGTGACAATCGCTCCCATAAAAGTCAAAAATCTGAATGTAGAGTATCAGAGCGAGGTCCAGTCTCCAAAGTGCAAGATTTCGATGAATTCGGGAGAATATTGAAAAATGGAGAGGCTTTGTCTCCCTCGTCCCCGGATCTACGGCTCCTCTCAATACCACTGGATTTCCCTCCGACGAGCTACCGAAGGGAACATGACTATGTCGCCAACCCATCAGATTAATGATGATGAAATTAATGATGAAGAAATGAAAAAACGTCCTGGCTTGACGTCGTATGTGGTGACATACGTACCTACTAATGGTTTCACTTTTATGAACGTCCAAATCATGCGAAGTAGAGGAGGTAAAACAAGAAGGTGGATTCTTTTTTTTCTGCTGTGCGAAATCCCTACGGATACCAATCATACCATGGATACCAAAAGAGGTTAAGTCGGACTTGAACCAACTAAAACCTACGCCGTCTTTGGATCTTAAGTTGCCGGAGGATCCCTCGCACCCCGGAAGATCCGGGGCCCTCTCTTTGGAGATGACCCACTTCGGTGGAGGGCCACGGAGTCCCCGTCTAGCCCCTGGGAATGGGGTGGCGCACTTTGGGCCGCCGCCGCGGAGGAAGGCGGACCCATACTCCGAATTCACATTGGCCATACAATTAGGAGAGTACATCTAGGTATGTACATCATGAGATGAGGCTAGCGTAACATTTAGTTTAGCAGTATGATAAATAATTCCACGACCTTCAAAATATGTATGGAATAAACGTACATAAACCAAAAAGTACATAGGTACAGGTAAGACGTATTAACTTCTCCTTTTTGCAGTCGGCTAAAAGGTAGACCTCACAATAGAGGCTCTATATAGAGCGGTATAACTATTGTAGTAAAAACACCAGACAATTGGCACCTCTCTGTCTATGTATATTATCTATACGCTTTATTCTATTACTAGCTGACCCGCGCAACTTCGTCACCCCATTTTTGCAACAATTTACACTTCTGCTCCGCAACAGTTGGTTGTAGCATGATGATATACATAATAAACCTTCCTCTTCAATCACTCTATCTATTTAAAAAACCGCATCAAAATCCGTTGCATACGAGTAGTTTTAAAGATTTAAGCATACATAGGGATATAGGGACACTGGGATAGGGAAAGCGACTTTGTTTTATACTATGTAGTGGTGATTATCTATGTCCACCTTTTGACGACCTCTCTAGCGTGGCGGTACTGAACGCGACTGCTACACAGGAGACGCGGGTTCGATCCTCGCTCAGTGGGAATATTTGTGCGCACAAATATAAATATTTGCACTGGTCGTGTTGTTTGTATATATAATATCTATGTATTTACAAAAAAATATATCTACTGGTAAGTATGTTTATCCGCATTCTAGAACCCGTAACACAAGCTAGTTAGGCTATGCTTATTATGGGTCTAGGTGGCGTTGTGTATATTGTCCTAGAATATCTAATATATAGTTCCTGGACACCTTAATAACTATGATCTTTTGACACCCTTAAGTCTAAAATAACATAGATAGCGTTAAAATAATAAACTAGATCGATGACTTGTTTCTTTATAAGAAAATAATTAAACTCATGCAAGTAGTATCCTAAACTTAATTTACATTAAAAAGTAGATCTTTTATCCAGTAGACTCGTAGTTCTGTAGTGGAACTATTTCCTACAATTTTAGTTTCAAATTGTTTTGGAACTTTTGGGGCCCACTGTACACCAACAAAGGAATAGGCAGTATTGCATAGCTCATGTCATAACACAGCAATAACTAAACGTCACTCAGTATTGATACGTCAAATCCCATTTAGTTATTGCATTAAACTCAGTGTTTTCAAACATTAAACTTGGGTAGGTATGTACATAGATAATCGAAGTAGGTAGGTACATAAAAAAAACAATATTTTATTCGGTAACAAAAGTAGAAGACATGAGGAAGTTCCTTATCAATAGGATTCTTTATACCGTTCAAGTTTCATTTTGGAGTCAATAGTATTAGAACATTCATGAACACAGCCGAGCATATCTACTCAACTCCCAACTAATGGGGACGAATTAGTAGAAAAGCCTGCCTCTATAACATTACGCAGCAATATACAGAAATTGGTATCTTTTTGGCACAAACAAAACGTAATTCATTGCGCCATTCGACGGAACGAACCAACATTCGTAAACAAAGAGCGCGCAAGCTACACTGAAGTCCAAAATAGCCCCCTACGACGAACCAGAGACGACGGTTTCTCGTTATAATTTCGTGTTTTTATCGAGTCGAGACGAGCGCGGGTATCGTACCGCACGCAATGTTTTCCTCCAGCGCTTTATCTCTCTCTGCCTCTCTGCTCTTTGACATCACTGACGTATACAACCCTGATAATACACATTTTCA
Organism: Pelosia muscerda; assembly: GCA_963691645.1. Lineage (NCBI taxonomy): Eukaryota > Metazoa > Arthropoda > Insecta > Lepidoptera > Erebidae > Pelosia > Pelosia muscerda. The sequence goes on along the minus strand of OY829116.1, from coordinate 8,649,882 downwards.
ACCTTATTTCTTATGAAATAAAATTCAAACTCAAACTAACGACCTCTCGTGAATTTTCAGACTCATTAAGCGTCATTCGGAAATTTTGTATTTAGTAAACAGAATTTTAGAGAATGAAATAAATGAGAAATACAAAACAAGATTGAATTTACTTCGTCTTATTAAATCGATTAATGAATTTCTTTGTATCATTAGTAAAATTCATGACACCTTAATGTTAGTGTCTCTACACCGGCTCGCTGACGACATCTCTACATAAGTGTACAAAATACGGAAACATGTATGTGTATGTGCGTTTAGAAATAGTCGACAATGCTAGTCAAGGCTAGAGTGTATTTCGGCAGTGTATGTGAAATGCGCGGTCGGCGGCGGCGCGGCGCGGAGCCGACGCCGGGTCGCGATTGTCAAACCGCTGTTGGTGCGAGGCCCGGTCGCTGACGCAACGTGCGACCTCTTTGTCCGGCCCCGCGGACTCCGGCGGAATGTCCGCGAAGCCGGCCTCGCCTGCGCCGCACTCGTCCGCGCTCGAGTAATTACGAATGTCAAATGTTATCGCACGCAACCGTCCGCCGCGCCGTCCGCACTCCGCTGCGCCGCTCTTCATAATAATAAAACCTGATATTTAAAACGGAACGTCCTTCTAACGCCGTGTAGTTGCGCCGACGCCAATCTACGATAATAATAAGCCGGCTACCTAGATAGCATTGCGCTTCAGCGCTGCACGGCAAAGTGCCGCTAAACGGTACAAAGCTACGCAGCGCTACAGCGCAGACATCGCACGCCACGTAGCGCTCACATAAGTACGGCCAGTTCTATGCGCGCCTGTATAGCTATTAAATGTATATAGAATATATAGTAGTAATCGCTCGACGCAGCGGTATTATGTCGGAAATATACCGGCCGCGCCGCGCCTCAAGCCGACTCACGCTTTTGCGATTTAGTTTGTATGGGAAGCTTAAATTTGATTTTTTAAAGTAGTAGAAAGAGTTATGGATTTAGTTCTTTTGTTAAAATATAAAGTATAGGGTAAGCTTTCCTTGAAGCTATATGGAGTAAGTCTTGCGTCTTTAGTTTTTAGGAAAATTTTATTTGGCCTTACATTTTGGTACGAATATTCACTGTCGTATTTTATCACATAATAAGCCCTTATGGCATAGATAATATATTTTAAATAGTATCAATATTTTAATAATTTATAGAAAAAAAAAAAATAATAACAGTAATTTATATCAACTATCGCATACAAACATTACTTCACCACGACATCCTTTTACTGAATGCACCTTACAAAGTTTTGTGATACACCTAGTTGTACATTTGCAAGATAATATTAAGGTAAATCATAATATTCTTTATCTTCATATACATTTTACACAACTTGAAATGAAAATTTTATTTGCATTTTCACTACTAAATCGAAACCTTAATATTAGTTCACTATAGATAAGTGACTAACTTGAATACTAAACAATCATTCTAATCCTTTTGCAACATACCAGTGTATCAGAAGAATTAATGTTATTATTTTAACCTTATAGACTGTTAGAACGAATAATATGGATTGTTCCGGCTGGATCCATCAAAATCATGTATCTGTTAGATAATCTTAAAAAATGAATGACTAAATGATCTATGAGTATCACTACATAAAACGAAGTTAATCTTATTATTTATCCCATTAACTCCGTCACTTATACTTGTTCTAACGGTCTGTATAATTAGGTAAGCACTAATAAATTTATTTGAGGGTGTTTATTTTAATCTGTAGCAATATTGTGAGCTTAAGACAGCACTATTAATCTATACAAAGTACTAATACCTATAAATAGCATAAAAATATTATAAGCATGATATGAGTCCATAATTGGTATCAAGCCATAAAACTATTCAAGTTTTCCGATGAATTAAAACTTTTATTATAAGTATTGAAAATTTGTAAATTAATACTAGTTTTACTCTTCAAAAGTTATAGCGAAATCCCAGTCTATTAAGACTATGATAATTATAATAATTAAAGACTGATTGCTTTGTTTCATTTAGTTACAATTTATCTTCATATTTAGTTAATTATGCCTTAGAAAACATATGCTTGTTATGAAATATAGGAACAATGTTATTAATGTTTTATATTATAGGTAAACAGTAGATAATTTACTCTGGATAGTTCGATATTTATTCATAATATTTTCAATCCATGCAATTTAAATGTGATTTCGCTAATGATGCTTTAATGAGAAAAATAGGCTATGGGGGAGGTAGTACCCGCAACCACCATAGTTTAACAATTTCAACGATACATCATTCATCACTCATCATAAGCGACGAAGTCACTCCAGAATACGTAGGTACCTACTCAATAAAAAAGTCCTGAAATAAATACCAAATATCACCTTGCCCGACTTAGAAATCTTAACCAGGACCTCCTAATCACCCGTCACCATAAACGCTAACTTATGCTACGACAGCAACAAGACGCTCCATTACATATTTCAATTCTATAAACGAACATACAAAAAACAAGTTACTAATTAAGTAAAATCCTAACTGATTAGATCAAACTTTATTCACATTTATTTTATTACCCAACTAAATAACACACGAACAAAGAAAAACAGAAATATGCAACCGGCATGTGGCGCGGCCCGTCCCTTCGTCAGCTATAGCGTGGCCTTATAGATGGTTGTTTGCGCTCACAGAGTGCGGTGAACAGCGCTCACCGGCGGCGTGCTAGTGTGCGTGCGTACGGACGGGCCGCGCACACAGACACGCGCACACACACAAGCGCACGCCCTGTACGGGTGCGTTCCGAAACCGCTCTCTATTCTATCTATGCGAAGGCGTCGTACCGCCACGTATAGCGGGCACGCTCGGGGCGAGGAATTTAGAGGCGGGGGTCGTATCGTTAATTGTTATGAAGTTGATTTCGGTCCTGAAATTCCGAAATAGGTATTTTGAAATAACGCCTCTTTTTCATTGGCGAGAGTGCTATGTTTTGTCAAAGATGTTTGTGTTAGAATGTTGTTGATTTCAACTCACTACTGTCGCGATGTCGATAGTTTACTGAGTTGTTTGATAGAAGATGTATTTTGTTCTCGTTCGCTCTCACTGATAAGCGTATGTGCTATGTTCAATATGTTCCATATTCGAATTAACCTTGTTTTAGGTGACCATTTTGAAACACCATTACAGTCTCAATCGCATCTTAGTACAAGATTTTCTAGGCCTTTTCTCTTGAGGCCCGCTGGCAGTCGCTCCAATAAAAGCCATTAAGAAAGTGAACTCTAGGGGACTTTGAATGACACTAAGACTAACAGCATGATGATGATGATGATCAATGATTTATTATTTGAAATTTTAGATATTTGTATATTCACGCCTATAGATCCCCGAAGGAGTAAGCAGATGTATATTAACAATAAACATGCACATTTTCACGTAAGCGAGCCTATTGCCGTTAACCGAGCACGTCTTGAAACGTTCTCAATAGTTGACGATATGATTGTAAACATATGTTTACACGTACATCGGCGCAGTGTTATCACTGGCTGTGATAACGATGAAACTGAGACCTTGTGCCGTTTGAATAAGGTTTAGATTCGGTGCGCGTTTATTTGTACGTATTGGCAATAGCAAAACAAGTCCATGGCTAGCGAATTGAGTGACCACGAGAGGGTCTTGGGTCATGGCAATGATGGTGACTGGACTCTACATTTAAAAAAAAATAGTTCCCATAGACCGTTTTTATATCAATAAACTTCGATGGTAGATATATTCACGCTTATTAATTTTCGAAAGGGTATACAGTGTTGAAATTTTGTAACAATTCTGTGTAAAAATGGGGTGCCTGTCAACTTATTGTTTTTGGGAACTTTCATATATTATTAATGAATGTATTGAGATGCAAAATCTTTTGTACCTATGATTTAAAATAAATATGATTTGATTTTATTTCATTTGACAGTTTTATCTCTTTGTGGTAGGAAATCCACTAGTAGGGATAGTGGGACCCTTGTATTTCCAATTCACCGAGAATCACAAATCTTAACCTAAACCTACCAGTCTGTGTCTTCTGCACTGACACCGCAGAAACTCTCTTAATCTTCATCCCTCTCTTTCCTTTTTACATGGTCAGCAGCACTAGTGTGATGTACCTGATGTTGAAAACGTCCAGGCTAATTTGCCTCACACTTCATGAGTACGACAGGACATAGTCTTAAGACAAAAGTGCAAACGAGAACCAAGCATGGCTAAGGGCTTGTACACAAAACTGCAATGCGACGCGATGCGATGCGAATCTATGAAAAAATCTATCGAAATAACTATTTTGCGTACTCGCATCGCAACGCATCGCAGTTCTGTGTACAAGCACTTAGGCTCACTTTCCACGATCCGCGATTTTACGAACGCGTACGTAATTTCGCAGACCACGCACCGTAGAAAGAAACTCATCCAAGATACAGCGTAGATGTTTTTCTTACTATTATTATGAAAGTCAATGGGATATTCACCAGGTTTGATAGTTCTATAGTTAGCTGTTTGGTTTTCCCAAGCGACTATTACATGGGGTGCTTTAAGAAGGGCATTAGAATGTTTCTATATTGACGGCAGCACGAATGTGACACATCTGGTGTTGCAAACGTCCATAGGCCACGGTGATTACGTTCCATCAGGTGGACCGTGTGCTTGTCAGCAACCTATGTGAAATAAAAAATTAAAATGAATCTATATATGGGCGCTGCTACTTCTACACACAACTGACAAAACCAACCAACATGGTAAATATTTCTTTGACTTTTATAATAATAGTAATATGAGTGACGATTTTCAAAGTCCGAAAGTGGCACCAATTGAAAAATTGTCAAATGAACGACTGCCGTAGTATGGACATACTATGAGAAGAGATGATAGTTATGTGGTAAAAAGGTTAAATGTATGAATGTAGAGGGTTTGCGATCCAAGGAAAGATGGATGAATTGTGTGAAATAAGATATGGCAAGGAAGGGAGTGACTGAGGAAATGACATTTGAAAGGAATTATGGAGGAGAATGACATGTCATGCCGACCCCAATAAAATAGTACAGGGGCAGGGAAATGACATGTTTAATATAAATGACCATTTCAATATAAAATCCTCAGACTAAAGAATACCTAATATTATTCTTTGATCTGAGATAAAATCATACATGTCTCATAGTAAATGCATTTGTGTCTGAGCCTGCGTCCGTGTAACTACACACCGTGGAATACCAGCTTTAGGTGGTACGATTTTGACATTGAGATAACATTATCTATCTCATTTTAACTTACATATAGTATATATTATTATTTTAAAAGAAGATATATACAATAATTCTGTCTTGGTCCGGTAGAGTAAAAGGAGGTTACCCTATTTCTTCTCGTGGGTGTTGTAGAAGACGACTAATGAATAGGGATCTCCATCTAACAGCAAACATGCAAGAATGATCAAGTACTTACCCGCTTAATGGCAAGAGGTATCTAATACATTTTTTCCCTCGTGCGGAAATCCCCACGGATATCTCCCACCGAAGTCAGCGAGGTTAGTCAGTTGCCAAGGGTGGGGTCACCTCTGGCATATCCCTCACGTCACGGCTGACACAGGGCCAGCGAAGGCCCTCTCGGGAGGTTTCAATTCTTTCAAAAATCATACTTATATAGGTATACCTCTGTCTGCCCCTTCGAGAATTTATAGGTGTGAATGTAAGTACAACACACACAAATACTGATATACAAACTGAAATAACTAACAAACAGACTATGTGTCATGTCGTCTGAGTGAAAATAATTACTAAAAGTAAATTTCACATGCACCTAACGCGCGATACATTGCGTGCTATCAAACATTGCTTCCCCACCTTCAATGTAAAACACACAATGTATAATAGAATAGTTTTTTAGCTCGCCATCTGGCAGCAACATGCGGTGTAGTCCGAAAAAGATGTCATTCCCCTTCATTCGGTTCGTTTTCGACTCTATCATTCAAAGTCGACGCTCTACCGCGGCCTCTATTCGTGAACAAAACAACTCGCTACTATCGTACCGTACGAAACTCGAAACGCGCTCGCTTCGTCGCTCTACATAGTTTGGAACGAGTTTTGAAAGTAATGTTTGTTGTTATTGAAGTGTTTTTACCCGATTGTGAAGAATGCGGGGTAATGTGTTTAACCTTGTGTTTATATATGGATGTTCCCTCTTAGCTACTAAACATTTTAATTAATTTTGGGGAATAATGTAATGTTTGTCTTTATTTCATCAGTGTTATTGGGTATAATGTAATGAATAATATTTGTATAAGAACATAATTAATGCTATAAAAATGGCGGCACCATAGCATCAAAATGTTTTCAAATAGTAACGCAATTGAGTTATTTATACGACTGCTCAACTGTGGTCAAATTAAAATAAGAGGGTTATGTGTTATTTCCCTCTGAATTCCCTTTGGTTCCCTCCCAAGAATCTACAAAATGGCTCAATCAATTTTGATAATGATAGTTTCGTAAAATTTGTTTTTTTTAATACTTAAATTGAGTACCTATAATGAAAGTTATTATATTTATACGGCGAATTTATGGCATCAATATAATATGTTTTTAAAAGTAGAACTGTACAACGGTTTGTGTTCAGAAGAATGGTTGTATATGATGCCCACTCCTACTTTCTATCATCACACCGCTCGCCATAGACAGGGAGTTCATCCTCATACATTACGAATGGAAACGTTGCGCATAGTGTGGTATGAAGGGAACACATCCCGTGGACGCTTGAACTATGGAATGAACTACCTGCTGGTATTTTCCCAAGTGACTATATAATATGGGGTTCTTCAAGAAGAGCATTAGAAGTTTTTTAATAGGGTTGGTAGCACGAGTGTGATTCATATCGTGTTGCGTACGTCTGTAGGCCACGGTAACCACAGGTCAAAATATATTCTCAAATTTTTTTTTTTTATATAGAGCTCTATCCTGGTCAAAACTAACATAACATTAACTTACGCCTATATCCCCGAAGGGGTAGGCAGAGGTGTGAGCACCCTCATTTTTCCAGTTGGTTTAGGTCCCAATGTAATAGGTGGCGGGCCTATTGCCATTAACCGGGCACCTCTCCTGGTCAAAATATGTTTGAAAATACCTTATAATTAGTGTTGTGTAAACATAGAACTCTATCCTGGTAGAGTCAGGTATTTTTGTATTGTCCGTTAGTTTACAAAAGTGATATATACAACAAGGAATGCTAGAAATGTTATTGTTTTTATATTATAATGCTTGTAAATATGACTTCATCACGCCTGGTGGTAAGTATTAAGAATTAATGACGACCTTTTAGATGTTACCAATCCTAAAAGGGTGTCTTTAGTTTCATGGCTCTCCGGTTAGATACGTTTTTACGCTGCAATTAAAGGTCTTTAGATTGTGAGAAGATGCTGTCTCTACTCCGAAAATGACTCTGGATCAGTCAAGAGAAGTTCCTCATGGACCATCCTGGGTATCTGAAGACCCAATACACTAAGCAGTTATAATCGGATCGATTATCATAATCGTGCTCTCTGACAGGCGGGGAGGAAGGGGAGATGTATTCGTGAAGATTTCCCCACAAAAAAAGTTACTATTAAACTGGATAAATAAAACAAAAAAATAGTATTGCGAAAGACCATAAACTGAGTACTAACTTTTTGTAGCCCTTATGCAATAGCTTTACAAAAATGCACTCTATTTTTATACAAATAGATATCAAAATGTTACTCCGTCCCGTTCCAAATTCGAAATTCTAAATTCATTCCCGCTTCACTCAGGAACTAATAATATTAGTTCTACATAGCTAACTTAGTTGTCTCAATGGTGAAGAGATCATAGGTCCCCAGGAAGCTCCCGTAGGGAAGACAAAGAGATATTGTTGGAAGCCGTAGCTTCCTTAGACGGGGGAGATGAGACCCTTACACATATATTTTTTTTGTTGGTGTCTCTCCCTTGTGCTGGCAAATACTAGACAACTGTTTGTATGTATTTAATAGTAGTAATATTGTTAATGGAATGGAATGTTAAGATAATGAAGTAGACGTTACATGGCGAAAATCCATAGCAAGAAAATATATTGGGGAAGGGAAGGGAAGCGTGGTAGCGGTCCTGGGGCTCTAGCCAAAATGCATTCGTTCCGTATCTACATTCGTCATCGCTCTGAAAATGTATGGGGATTTGTTGTCGAATGTCATGTGATCCGATTCCGACAGCAAATGTCATTCCCATACATTTTCAGAGCGATGACGAATGTAGATTCAGAACGAATGCATTTTGGCTAGAGCCCCTGAAGATGACTTTCTATGATAATCAGTGATGATTTGCTAATCAAGGATTAGTGGTGGGTTCTCCTCCCTCCCCGAAAATGTTTTTTTGGGATCGTAAGTATAAAAAAATCAATGTTGCTAAATACAAAACTCAAGAACAGCTTCTTTTCGAATACGTATTCATCAAGGTTTTTATATAAAATATACATAAATTATTGATAAAAACACAAGAACAAAATTCCATGTACGTAAAGCCTAGGGTCTTTGCCCTTCTTTTAACTTCTTTAAGTTAATATACAATAGATTCTATATACATAGCATAGAGGCCAATGTGTGCCAAAACTAAAGTGAAATGTATTCGAGTTATTGTGTTAGCGCTCTGATTGTGGTTAGCTTTACTGAAAAACTGAACAAAACTGATGTACTACAGAAAACTAATCGGGCGCTCATTAAATATGAGTTGTGGGGTAGACTGCATGTCAGCATTTGTTGAAACCATTCTCGTTTTAGTTTTTGACTAACTATTATATTCACTAACGTCTTTGAAGGGATAAGTAAAGCTGTATTAACATAAATATCACTACATAGTATAAAACAAAGTTGTGTTTTCTGTCCCTATGTCATTTTGTATGCTTAAATCTTTAAAACTACGCAACGGATTTTGATGCGGTTTTTTGAATAGAGAGAATGGTTAAAGAGGAAGGTTTATATGTATATAACATCATGCTACGACCAACAGGTGCGGGGCAGGAATGAAAAATGTTGCAAAAACGGGGTGACGCAGACAAAGTTGCGCAGGTCAGCTAGTAATTTCATTAATGTTTTTGTACCATCTGATATAGATTGCGCTTCTTACCGGCAACTAGGCAGGTTTTCATGTGTTGTATGTTTATTAAAATTCAAATTTATTTATTTGCAACAGTGTGGTAATAGGCTTTGATTCAGCACACTTACCATTTTATGACACGCAGCAGGCATTAACTTGAACAGCGCTTAGAGAAACAAGAATTTTCTGCATTTAAATATTTGCACTGAGTGGGAATTGAACTCGCAATGACTGACATAGCACGCTATCCCTACGCTATATAGGTTGTAATGACTGATTAAGAATATGAATACATAATGGATAACATGATAACACACTTGTAGGTACTTCTCCATTGTATTTTTACATTCAATTTTTTACACTGTATTTTAAGTACAACTGTGTTATCAATTTATGTATAACAATAAGTTCCACCAAGTATCATCAATCAACAGTATAAAATAATAAAAAAACTTAATGTATGGGAATAATGTATGTACAGGTGAACACAAAAATGTATGGAATGTACAAAAAAATTTTTTATTGCGCCAAGTTAATATTTCCATCAGATTTTGCTATCGTAACTGTGTCAAAAATCTTTTTATCCGAAACGACTATAAAATTAAAGTCCTACCGGCATTTTTGCACAAACAGTACAGCGATGATATACATATTATATATCATTATATACCTATTTATTATAAGAAGAAAGATATTTTCTTGTCTTGTGTTACTTTGTTCGTGCCTTTAACCTTTGAAAAGACCGACCACACCAACCTTTTCCTTGCGTTTGTGAAATCCCCACGGGTCTTTAGTTGCCAGAGGTGAGATAGTAGCGAACATTTCCCTTGCACCCCGCAGACCTGGGACCCACTCTTTCAAGATGACCACCTTCCGAATGAAAGATCCGTCCGCAAAACAAATTCTAGAACATTTTGTAGAACCAAAGTGAAAAATAAAATGCTTAAAGAAGAATAGAAAAATCAAACCAATGCAAATAGATACTCATGTAACTAATATTTGCATCAATCGAGAATCAAACCCACGACAGCTGACTTAGCAGCCAGCGCTTTACCGCTACGCTATAGATGTTTTGGTGACTGTTCCGTTCCGTAAGCACGATAGGTAGCGCTGCTGTTGAATTAAATCCTTAGTTTATTCTAAGAAAATCATAATTGTATAAATTTGGATACTAATACATCTCTGCCTATCCCTGTGGGCATTTGTGTACGTGTACAACTAATTGCTAATATTCACATGAACTTCAAAAAGTTAAAGTTATGTGACTGCTGCTCGAACTTCATCAACGTGAGACGCCATTTGAGACATAAGGGTTTTTTGGAACTAATTTACAATTATACTTGCTCGCGTAACCGTTGCAGAAGCTGCTACTGTCCATATGGAAACCGATTCCTGCGTATAGATTACATGAGTGTTATAGGTAGATAGGTTCACCATATTTCTACTCAATCCCCATAGGCAAGTGGCAATTCGTTGGTCATCGTTTGTGTAATAGAATAGAATAAAGTAGAGTAGGGTAGAGTAGAGTGGAGTAGAGTAGAGTAGAGTAGAGTAGAGCAGAGTAGAGTAGAGTAGAGTACAGTAGAGTAGAGTAGCGTAGAGTAGAGTAGAGTAGAGCAGAGTAGAGTAGAGTAGAGTAAAGTAGAGTAGAGTAGAATAGAATAGGATAGGTTGTAATAGAACGTTCAATGTATGAACACATATATTGACGGTCATGACATTTATGACAGTTGACAATGAATGTCATAAACATACAGTACAAAATGGTCAATTCATAAAATAAGTTAGTACTAACATGCTATACCATTAGACAAAGCAGCACAGTAGCAGAAGCAGGTGGCACATAGGGTGAAGGCATCATGTATTCTCGCCAACAACTCGTCACCTATTTTGCTGGCCAAAGCTGGTGAGGGGCTCTGGGATATCTTCATTTCAAAAGCCACGAATGCTGATTTAACGAATTGTGTACGGAAAGGTTTGCGGATTTAGTTGGATCGAGTTCGATATTGGGTACATGAGAACTCGATTGATGGTGTCGATTAGGCGATGCCTGAGGTTCACTTCCTCAAGTTTAGTAAAAGGCATGCAAACGATACTAGAATATCATTAAAATAAAATAAAAACGTAAAAGAGAATTTTGATACAAAAAAATAATAATTTAATATTAATTAGGTAACACAAGGGCATTTTCTTTCTCCATTGAGAAATCGCTGACATTATAATACGCTTTATCTATTCAACATTAACGCAGTTTCTTTTTAAATAACGATAGCGTTAATTCCTGCCAACACTTAGGTATTTTGTAATATGTACTTGATGCCATGCAGAAAACACTTTTGCTCATGACTGTCGTTTTGGCTTTATGTAGATATAGTGTAATAATATACAGGTATATGTAGCCATGCAGAGGACACTATTGCACATAATGTAGGTATGCATAGGCTATATTAAGATTGAAGACATGACCCTCAGAACGATTCAGGTATTTTCACAAACCCAGAAATATTAAAGCATAGTAGTATTATATTTTTAATACAAAAACTAAAACCCAACCACGACAAAAACGACACTGGAAAAGTATGAAACAAGATTTTCAGGTCAATGGATTAAACAAACTTACTGAAGTAGCAAGATAATCGACACATAGCTCTCAAAATCATAACCCTATTTTGGCTTTGCTGTAGTCGGGTAAAAATTATACTAGGACGCAGCTCAATTTATATCCAAACTAGGCATAGTATATCTATTTTCTTTTATAAATGTTGTGCTGTAATATATGATGTGGCTGTATGTATTCCACTGCTAAGCTGTAGGGTTTTGATTCCCGCTCAATGCAATTCAAAAGTTGTACGTAAACACTAATAAGGGTAGAACCCTATCAACACCAATGGGGTTTCAATTCATACTCACCTGCTATTTCTTGTTTTACTTTATATATTTTTATTCTTCCTTTTTTATTACTGGGAGTTTGAAGGTCAGATGCCAAATGGCCAATGGCCAATCTCGAAAGGGCAAAGTTTGAATACAAAGTAGAAAACATTTACCCGACCCGAAAATCGATCTTGGTACCTCCAGCACAATGATCGCAAGCACGTACTGTACCATAGACACAAAAAAGGCGTGAAAAAGCATCTGATGAGGCCATCAAGCTGAGCGCCACTATTGTAGCACTGAACATGTTTGCAATGGTGACCCTCTTTCATGAGACTTTGCCTTCAGCTTAACATCAGGCGAGGTGAAGTCAAATTGACATGCAATAAATTAAAAAAAAAGTACTTAAGACTTAAGTTATGCGGTTACCGGTAACTATATAGTACTTTTAATACATGAGGTGTAGAACACTAAACATAAAATATACATGAGAAAGACATAAGCTATCGAGAAATCGTGTGAGCCTACATCTCATACTAACGTGCAAGTACTGCTTGAAGATCGGTCGAATATAGCCATGAAAATTGTTTAGGTACAGGGTGTAAGAGAAATCACATGATAATTTTTTAATCAGTTTAATGTGCACAAATAACTTGTATCTAATTAATAATTGAAAAATTAATTAATTATTTTTTGAAAATAATTATAATAAATAAATAATAGTTAATTTACTTCAAATTTATTATATTTACGTACGTAAATTATATAATATATTGTTATGAGTAGATACCGGGGTAAAATATAATTAGGCATGTAAATATATCATCAATAACGATATACGTAGTACCTAGTAATATATAAGTACAAATAGAAGTCATTTCTTACTTACAATAGAAAGCCTACTATAGAAAATTATTAAAATGTAAAAAAGAAATATTTAAAATTTAAAGTTAGTTGCGGCCGTAGCAAGTAACGCCAGTTGTTAAGGATCTACGTAGAAGATGAATTTAGACGACCTTTGTGACGTTGCATAGTACCCTGCTATGTTAAAATAACCGACTTTGATTTCCATTCAGAGTAAATATTTATAGGCATAAATGTATAATGTAAGTACTTGCATTGATGTGCTTATTATTATGTATAATATTAGGCAGGTCAACATATTATATGTATTTGTAAAGAAAAGTAATAAAAGTATTTACGAATGTTATTTGTGTTTCAATTGATTGTGATCTTCAAAACATAACATAACATAAACTCAGGCCTATTTTCCCGAAAGGGTAGGCAGAGGTGCTAGCACCCAGATTTCGCCAGTTTATGTTTAGGTACCAATGTAATCGGTGGCGAAGTCTATTGCCATTAACCGGGCACTTATAAACCTACGATGAATACACACATAACTTCGAAAAGTCATTGGTGTGTGCCATGGTAAAACCTGAGATCGAACCCGACCCTCGCCTCAGCAGTCCATTACACATACCACTAGGATACCGCGATTCTTAAAAAAAAATCCACAAAATCAGCGTACGTAATATTTAATACTAGGTGACCCGCGCGACTTCGTCTGCATCACCCCGTTTTTGTAACATTTCTCATTCCTGCTCCGCAGCTGTTAGTCGCAGCATGATGTTATATACATATAAACCTTCCTCTTTAACCATTCTATCTATCAAACAAACCGCATCAAAATCCGTTGCGTAGTTCTAAAGATTTAAGCATACAAAGGGACAAGAAAAATAGGGACAGAAAATGCGACTTTATTTTATACTATGCAGTGATTACAATGTATGGTAAACGATTGTAGACGTGTTATCATGCAAGTAGGTATTTACTCCATTCCTGACTCATAATGATTTTCTTCTCAGTAATATAATAATGAACCGTTCGCGACTGTACAGTGGGCTCCAAAATGTTGTGGGTTCCTGAACGACCTGTCAGGTTGACAGACGGTGCGCGGGAATATGGTGGACACGGGAGTTTTGGCGGGAACGCGAAAAGTGTCACAACGCTCCTGTGTTTCATTTTCTAATATTGGTGTAAATTCGAGTTTTTATGTGTAAAAATGGTGGAGTTTTAGACATAACGGCTTAGACAAAGTGCACAAGTGTACGAAAGTGGAATATTGTAGTGAATTGTGATTTTTCGTGTTGGTGTCAAATCTCCCTTAGGAAAGCTTCTAGTAAAGTCTCCACTACTTTACTGGGGCAACTATCATCCGTCATCGTCATCACCATCATCAAGAATCATTCTAACTAGTATTTACATTGTACAAATAAACGTTTCCTCGTTTTAACTTGACATTGGCATACATTTCTTACTTGCCAAATTGGAGAAAAAAAAAAAAAAATGGTGGACACGGGCACTACGCATTGGACTACGCATTAGACATTACCTACTTTAAGTTTATGTTACTGTGCAAGTTGAATATAAGATTATAACATATACAATAAATACACAAAGAGACTATCATTCTAATTATTCTAAATACCAAATACTACATGGTGGCAGCGGCGGTGAAAAACTGTGAAAATAATATTAAGTGGGTAAGCAAATAATGGCCAACACCAGCATGCCGGGTGTAGTGATTACACCCGATCCTTACGATTTTGTCCCAGAAAACTGGGACAAGTGGAGGAAAAGATTTCAAAGATACATGGCGGTGAGTGGGGCGAATAATCGATCAGAGTCTGATCAAATTGATCTATTGTTATACTTAATGGGTGACAAAGCTGAGGAGGTGGCTTTGCAGTGCAATATAAGTAATAGCGCCACAATTGCGAGCGCTTTGGAAACCCTAGACGAACATTTTCACCCTAAAAGAAACCCAGTGTACGCCAGATTCAGATTTAACACCAGGAATCAGGAGGTGGGCGAAAGCGTAGACGAATTTATACGAAGTCTACATGTGCTAGCAGATAATTGTGAGTATGGGTCTATGAAAGAAGAGATGATCAGAGATAGAATAGTGGTGGGTATGGCTAGTCGGCGAGGAAGAGAGAAAATTTTAATGAAGACAAATATAACCTTGAAAGAGGCAGTAGAGGCTGCGCAAACGGTAGAAGATTTTGAGAAAAAGGGGTCATTTTCCGGGGGTGTATCTGCTACTACAGATCTCAATAAAATTAAAAAAGAGAACCATTCTGCAACTGCAGGGCAATGTTGGTTCTGCGCTGGGCAGAGGCATATTTCAAGACAGACATGTCCAGCTTTGAAGGCTAAGTGTATGAAGTGCAATAAAATAGGCCATTTTGCTCGGTGTTGCAAAGCTGGGAGAATCAGGAACATACAAGATGAACAGATACAGGAAGAAAAGAAGGTGTGCATAATGACAAACAGCAAGTATAGGATAAAGATAGATGTGTATAGAAATGAGCAATATAAGTGTAATTTGATGTTTTTGATTGATACAGGAGCTGATATAGTGGCGTTACCACAAGAATTAGTAGCTAAATCACACAACTTGGAGCCATGCAAGGTTAGAATCAAAGGCCCAGACCATACAGATTTGAAGGTAAGGGGTATTTTACAACTCAGACTGAAATATAAGGACCGTCAGTATTGTGGTGATGTGTATGTGGTGCAAAATTTAAAGACTCCTATATTGGGGGTACCTGCAATAGAACAGATGAAAATTATACAGGTGTTTGGGGTGAATAGGTTATTAAATATTAGTACTGTGGATGTGGAAGCCGAGTTTCCTAGAATATATGATGAATTGGGGGTATTTAAAGAATCATTTGATATTAGACTAATAGATAAAAATAAAAGCTATATTCAGTGTACACCTAGGGTGGTACCCATACCATTGTTGACTAAAGTTAAGAGTGAGTTAGACCGTTTATGTAAACTAGGGGTAATATCTAAAGTAGAGGAGCCTACTCAATATGTGTCACCTATAGTGGTTGTACCAAAAAATGAAAACACTGTTAGAATCTGTGGGGACTACACAGAATTGAATAAAAATATCCTCAGACCAATTTTCCCAATTCCAAAGTTAGAAGTTACATTAGCACAATTGAAAGGGTCTAAATATTTTTCAAAAATTGATGCCACAGCAGGTTTTCATCAGATTCCATTAGGTAGTTCAGCACATTTAACAACTATAATTACACCCTATGGCAGGTATATGTATCATCGGTTACCATTTGGTTTAAATTGTGCCCCAGAGTACTTTTCTATGAAATTTTCACAATTGGTTGAGGACATTAGTGGTGTGGTTACCCATGTGGATGATATTTTGATTCATGCAGATAGCATAGAGGCTCATGATGATATTTTGAGGAAGGTATTGAGTCGTTTACAGGAGAAGGGTATTACAATCAACAAAAGTAAATGCAAATTCGGGGTAGAGGAAATAAAGTATTTGGGGCATGTCATAAATAGCAGAGGTATACAGTTAGATCAAAATAGAGTAGAAGCTATCAGTAATTTTGAATCTCCAAAAAATAAGAGACAGGTGATGCAATTTTTAGGTATGGTAAATTTTGTGGGGCGATATGTAAAAAACAAAACAGAAGTGTTATATCCTTTATACAATTTATTAAAAAATGATGTAGAATTTTTGTGGGGATGTGATCAGGTGGCGTCTTTTAAAAAAATAAAGGAAATGTTAAAAAATGCATAGAAGTAAGAGTTAATCCAAAAGAAAACATTGTATTAGAAAAAACCCCTAGTAGAGCATGGCAAAAAGTAGGTATAGATTTATTTCATTACAATAGGGTCTGGTATATTGTTATAATTGATTATTATTCTAGATATATAGATATTAAAAAGCTAAATTCATTAACAGAGGATAGAGTAATTGATTATTGTAAAGAAATATTTTCAAAGTTTGGGATTCCGGAGATTGTGAGAACTGATGGAGGACCCCAATTTAAATCAGGATTTAGAGAGTTTGCTAGATTATACAATTTTCAACATATAACAAGCAGTCCTTACTATTCACAAAGTAATGGTTGTGCAGAATCAGCAGTAAAGATTGCAAAAAATTTATTGATAAAAAATGAAGATGTCTTTTTAGCACTGTTAGTATATAGAAATACTCCATTGGACACAGGATTTAGCCCAGCTGAGCTTATTTTCAATAGGAAATTAAGGGACAACTTACCTAGTTTACCTCAGTTATTAAAAAAGTCAGTAAATTGTAATAGAGAATTTAAAAGAAAAGAAATGATAAAGAAAGAAAAAATTAGTACTTATTATAACAAACGACATAGGACTAGGGAATTAAAGGAATTAAAAATAGGAGAGAAGGTATGGATTAGTGATTTGAGAATATATGGAAGAGTATTAAAACAATCAGATGAGCCTAGATCATATATAGTGGAGACAGATAGAGGGTTGTTCAGAAGAAATAGATTTCATTTGGTACCATCACCACAACCTGAGATGCCTTTTTATAGTACCCCTTGCATCGCTCCAAGATCTTCAGAATTTATTAAGGCAAATGATAATAATGTAAATGTAGACTGTAATGTGAATGATAATAATATAAATGAAAATGTAGACTGTAATGTAAATGATAATAATGTAAATGAAAATGTAGCTTGTAATGCAAGTGAGAACAATGTAAATGAAAATGTTACTGATACCGATAGCTTAATTGTAAAGAGAGGTGTCCGTCATAGAGTTCCACCAAAATGGATGAATGACTACCTATGTATGCTGACTGATCGTAAAGGGGAGGATGTTGTGGGTTCCTGAACGACCTGTCAGGTTGACAGACGGTGCGCGGGAATATGGTGGACACGGGCACTACGCATTGGACTACGCATTAGACATTACCTACTTTAAGTTTATGTTACTGTGCAAGTTGAATATAAGATTATAACATATACAATAAATACACAAAGAGACTATCATTCTAATTATTCTAAATACCAAATACTACACAAAAGGTCCTAGATCATTTGAAACGAACTTAAGATGTCCAAAAACATTTAGAGTCCACAGTACGTTCATAATCGTAATATATCCGAAATGTACAGCTCACAGAAGCAATAACCTTTTCATATAATAAAGTTATACGAAAATATATTTATCTTATTAGCCGACTATACTAAGAAAACCAGTAAGAAACAATCTTCAAAAATCTTCGTTTGATTAACAGTAAGCCCGGTACCCAATGAGTAGTGTACTAATTTTTTTGACTCCTACAAACATGAGTCAACAATAGAGATGTACGTAAAAGCTGCTTTACTAGTCCCAGCGAAAGTGAAACTATCATTGAACATATAACGGACTAGCTGTTCCCCGCGGTTTCACCCTCGCTGCTAAGCACCTGTTGGTCGTAGCGTGATGTTATATAGCCTATAGCCTTCCTCAAGAAATGGACTATCCAACACTAAAAGAATTTTCCAATTCCAATTAGTAGTCCCTGAGATTAGCGCGTTCAAACAAACAAACAAACAAACTCTTCAGCTTTATAATATTAGTATAGATTTAATCAGAACCGAATAATATGTCTAATCTATACGATAGGTACTTTACCTATACTCCTACGGTAATACGCTTTACAGCTACTTTACACTGATATCGAAAATCAGCTGAGCAGATATGACCACTACACGGGTAATATTGTTTTATCATATTACTGTCCAGCCATGGTTCTGAAAGGCTTCAAGAAATCTGTTTTATTTCTCTTCGACTTTGAGGCGAAGATATACACTGACGGACTCATAAACTGCATCAAAGTAATAGACGACTTTGAAATAAATATTTTAACCAAGTATGCATACTTTCTATACAGATTTAAATTGAAACCTCTAGATTGGTTCGTGAACTTTAAAACAGCGTAGGGTCATATCTTTAAGTTTAAGTTTATGTACTGGAAAGGACCTTAAGACTTTTTTTGAAGAAAAAACAGAAATTTAAGAAAAATTGGTTTAATTAAAAAATTGGTTTCAACAATAGACACAAACTTTATGCAAGGGTTTATTTGTGTTTTAATAAGGTGTATTACACCCACGTGCCCTTATTACGGATTCTAATCGGTTCCGCATAGATTTTATAAGGGTTTTTAAAAGATCTTGCGGAATATTGTCCCATTCTTCTGAAAGTGCTGTTCTTAGTGCTGCCACTGTCGTGGGCGAAGGGTTTCTCGCATATACAGCTCTTTTTAAATTGTCCCAAACATGCTCGATGGGATTAAGATCCGGGCTGCGTGCTGGCCAATTCATTGTACGTATCCCAACCTCTTCGCAATAATGTTGAACTTGTGCAGCTGCATGCGGCCGGGCATTATCCTGCATTAAAGTAAAATTTTCGCCTATGAATCCCATGTAAGGCACCACGTGATCTTCTAATATCTCTGTTATGTAGCGATGTGCTGTCAAACCCCCTCTATTACCGTTTTGACGGACCATGTCTATGAACACAAGTTCTGTCCGCCCGTTCATCGATATGCCACCCCAGACCATACATGAACCGCCTCCAAAAGGAACACGCTCCTCAATGCAACTTTGAGCATATCGCTCCCCACGTCGACGATAGACTCTTCTGCGACCATCTGCACCATATAAACATGTCCTACACTCGTCCGTGAACAATACAGAGGCCCACTGCTCTTCTGTCCAATTCAGGTGCTGACGCGCAAATCTTAAGCGAGCTTGTCTGTGAGCTGTAGACAACTTTGGACCATTTGCTGGTCTAAAAGGGGTGATATCCGCTTCCTTTAACCTTCTTCTTATTGTTCGTGCACACACGTTTACTCCACGCACTTCATTAAGCTCGGTTTTGATGTTAACTGACGTGAGGCAACGATTTCGCAGGGAAGTTATAACAATAAATCGGTCATCACGACCTGTGGTTGCTCGAGTTCTGCCTGTACCACGTCTCCTCCTGTAAGAACCTGTCTCTACAAACCTTCTGTATATTCTAGAAACCGTAGACTGGTTTAAATTTAAATTTCTACCAATCGTTCGTTGATCCAAGCCCTCCCGCACCAATGCTACAATTTGTGCCGCTTGTTCGGACGAAGTATCCATATTATGGTTCAAAAACTCTCGATGTGTTAAAAAACTAACCCAACAATTATGCTGGTAACAATAATTCAATTGACAAAACAAAAAAAATCAATGAGAATCAATTTAAAACTTTGCTATAAATAACACGCAAATCTGATACTACAAGTAAATTTTCTTTTCCCGGCTATATTCATTTGTTTTACTGCAGTTCTATTTTTAAATTTAATTTTTTTTTAAGATTAAGAGCCAGTCTTTCCATATTTATATAATTTAATCTAAAAAGTTTGCATACTTATTATAAAAAATCCTTTTAGAGTAAACCTGAACTTTGATGCAGTTTATGAGTCCGTCAGTGTATATCTTTCGTCTGTGTAGCCATGCTAATGCTGCTCGACCTATAAATATAGAAAAAATCGTTCCAGAAATTACCGCGTTAGGGGAGATAGTGGTCAAACGCGAGTATATCGAACATAAAAAATATTTTATTTTAGGTATAAATTAGTAAATATATTTCAACTAGTCGGACTAAAAGTAGATAACATCATAAAATATTATAAAAGAAATAATAAACTTTTGAAACTAAAGAGCTTTTAAGAAATGAGAATACAGCAAAAACTAGTGGAAGTTTGAGAGGAGATGCAAGGATAGAAGCAAAATATGTGTATATGTATGAGATGTGATGATGATGAAATTCATGCAAAGAAGCAAAGAATACGAGTTAGGTACATTAATATTATCTCTAGGTCACAATAATACGGGCGGACATGGGTGCAAGTGGTCTGCCCCCAGTTGAGATAAATGCTTAATACATTGTATCGCTGTTTCACGCTATTTTTATTAAATCATCTCTACGGCGTGGAAATTTTTACAGTGATCAACTACAGGATTCTAGAACATACTATACAGTCTAATTTTGATCGGAAATGTGAATGCTTCGGAATTCAAACCCGCGATCTTTCCCTTACAGGGGGGAACGTCCTGACCACGACAACGAAGACACGAAGACACCTCTGAAGCATTCTAAATTCTCTTATACTACCATCTTTGGCACGATGGTGATGGGTTTGAATAGTCAGCATAATAATTTCTTTAGAAATTTTTGAATACATTCTACACAGTGTTATCTAGACTCAAAATAAATTTAACTCATCTACAGTAACTCTCATCACATCACACAAAACACAACATCTCACAACAGCAGTAACTTCTTCGATTCAATGGCATTTTTTCAGTTTAGGCACATAAAGAGCACATTGAATGTCAAAGTTTTACAATTATTGTATTTTTCAAAACTATTATAATTTATCTATACTAATATTATAAAGAGGAAAGATTTGTACCTATTTTTGTATGTTTTTATGTTTGTAATGAATAGGCTCAAAAAGTACCGGGCTGATTTAAACAATTCTTTCACCTCTAAAAGGCTACAATATCTAAGAGTAACATAGGCTATATATCATCACGCTACCATACAAGGGAGCGGAGTAATAATCATAAATCTCAATTGATCCGGTAAATATCTATACATTGGCGCTAATATCGCTAACAATTTCCGTAGTCATGACAGCAAGGAAAAGTAGTATAGAGAGGCAAGTAGTGAATCGAGTAGAGTCGTACAACGCGATAATCGACTTCCACGCGGACGGAGCCGCGGGCAACAGCTAGTAATGAATAAAATAGTAAATAAATCATTTGAAAATGATGATTCAATATCCTTCGAACCAATGAATGGCTGTACTGTCTGTACAGTGCAGACAAAATTCAGCGACTTGCCAGCAAACCCAATCGCCTTGCTTCAGTCCTCTATAGTAGAAGTGTTGGAGTAACAATATCACCAGTCGTATAGACTTGTTGGTAACAAATTTACCTTGTTGGGCCTCAATTTTGTTGATGGGGTCCAATATCTTAAACAAGCCCTTCCTAATATGTATCTAACTCTTAGTAAACGTATGGTTTCTTAGTCAAAATTTTGGAAAATCAAGAAATACGTTGTAATAAAGCAGCCTTTAAGCGGGCCGTGAAAAAGCATCTAATGAGGCCGTCAAGCTGAGCGCCACCATTGTAGCACTGAACGTGTTTGCAATGGTGACCCTCTTTCATGAGAATTTGCCTTCAGCTTAACATCAGGCGAGGTGAAGTCAAATTGACGTACCATAAATATAAAAAAGGTGACGCCAGTAGGGCGCTAATTTCTCAAAATTCTGTAATTTTATCCAAGATGGTTGGTAGGGTCATGGGGAAGGAGGCAGGTAAATCGTCCGAAAATGTTTATAAAAAGGTGAAATAAAACTATTTTCATTATATTATTATCTTATAGATAAAAAGAGCTCACATAATATACGTCATGTGTATTTTAATACTAATAAGGTGACAAAATCCTATGTTTAAAAACTACAGTAGCTCGCACGCGACACGCGACTTTCGACAGTGGCGGCGGCGGCGGCGGCGCCCCTGTCACGGATGGCTGCTAGCGTTATTTTCTACTGAGACTTCACCTACTCGATAGAGCCATCACGAGCACATAAATCTGATGAACAATACCAAATATCCAGCAGTCAGTACTTCTATATCTGAAATAAATGATTATTATTTCTCTTTATTCCAATTATTTTCATTTTTTAACATTTTTTTTTATTTTATTCTTTCAGAAAAACTTACAGCTAGAACACAATTTAGGAACAATTGTAATATAAAATAGCCAGTTACAAGTTTTCGCTTTTGGTAATTATCATGATATACAAGATGGGTATATAGGTTTAAATATACCTATTACAATAAAGAATACACATTTAAAAATATAAGAAAATATAGTGGAAATAAATTATTATTATTATTATTCCATATCTCTGATCATCTAATGATCTCATATTGTCTAATACTCTCCAAGACGTTAATTGGTAGAGCTTGTGCGGCTAAGTACGTAATTAATATCCTTGCGTTTTACACCGCATAGCAAGGAATCAGGTCAATTTTCTTACCAAATTTATTTAGCTGAAACATTTTCGATTAGGAATTTATTTTCGGCACACCCATTTTTTTACGAAGTGCCCGATTGGCGGCAATAGGCTCGCCCCTTATTACGTGGGACCGAAAATCATAGTTGCCGAAATGTGAGTGTTTAATACACTTCTGCTTACGGGGATTACGGGCGTGAGCATATGTATGTATGCATGTACATATTCCGTTCTACCCACAATCTCGTATTCTTTACTTTCTTCTATAAGACTTTGTTGTCATGTTACGGGGCAGCACCACAAAATACAAATACTAAATGCCACATACACACCAAGCTATCAAAGCTGAACTGAGCGATGGACAACGAATCAGACGTGGATATCCACAACTTGAGCCCAATATTTTTCTTGTACTATTTTTTTCGGGTTAAAATTCCCCTAACTAGCCGGTGTGGTGTTTATATCGGACTCGAACCGACTAAAACCGCACGCCATCTTGGGTCTCAAATCAAATGAAATTTAATTTGGCCCAGGTTTTTTCCCTCATATACTTTACGATTTTTTTAATCCTTCATCCTTGCCAACCTTAATACTACCATACTAACATGCTTTAACAAATTGATTAACTACCCAATATTCCGGGAGTACAATAATTTAAAATAGAGTATGTTACGTATGGCAACTCTAATTGGTATTCGAATTTCAAATTTATGAACGTTCTCCGAATTGTCACTGTCCGGATTTTAGTTAAAAAATGTTGCTTCTAATAGTCGAAAGGTGTACGGAGCAGTCGTTGGACTTACGCAGCAGGTGTTTAGTATCGATTCCAATCCCGGTTTTGACTGCAAGCATAGCACCACTGTTTACTGGTCACTTTCTTCAATTTCGAATGTGACGAACACGGCACATGTATTTCTTCCATGTTTTAATGTTTCCTGTTAGGACAGGTTCTGTGGCGTAGCTGTAGCGCATTCAAATTGCTACGCAGGGTCGTGGGTTCGATTCCCGGTCCATTTGCATTATTTACGAGTGTGCTTCATACAAACGTCCCTATTAGTCGTTATATAGGAGAAATGGGTCCAATTGTCCACATATCTCCTACCCACCTACGTCATTTCCACTGGAAGTAGTAGTAGATAAGAGTAGTGGGTCTTAAAATATCCATAATTAATACTAAAATTGCATCATTTTACTTATTGAAGCAGTTTGTAATCAGAAACTTAGAATTATTAGCACTCAGACTCAGGCGTGACGTTTGATTATTTTCTTATAGGCTTTATATACTTGCCTTACGAATCTGGTTCAAATTAAATTGAGAAGTAGTAATCTTGATGTTTAAAAGTATTGTACCTGTAGGTAACATATCCTTTGCACCCCCGAAATACTTTAGTACGAAATAGTGTACTATCTCACCTTCGGCAACCGAAGACCTGAAGATGGCGTGCGTTTTAGTCGGTTCAAGTCTGACATAACCACTCTCACTGGCGCCGGTGGAGGTGGTATCCACAACGAGTACCTATATATAAATATATATATAAATGTATATAAATATATACAAGAATAAGAATATTAGATTTTATTTTTGAAATTTAAAATATCATAACGTCGAAATAAAAAATATAATGAAGTCAAAATTATAACTCTGGTATAAAAGATACATTTACTAAATACAAATCATCTCTTGTATAAAAATGCTTTATTATTATCAATAATATTTTAATATTATTTACTTATAAGAAGACCAATAAATAAAATTTAATAACTTACAAAATAATTATAGCTACGATACAATTGCCTGCCTTACAAACTGCTTGTACGAAACGGAGTAAGTACCTACTTACTGGTATTAGTATTAATACTACTAATAATATATCAACACACTAATACTTAATATCTACTCTATTCTTTAGCTAATACACGCGCAGTACAAAAGGATAAAATACTATCACATCTCTAACCAATCATTTATTGATCATTTTGCAAAAGACATCAACGAATCCATGCTACGGAAAGCTACGAAAACTAATACATTAGAATTGCAATTGAAAAGTCAACGTAACTCTTCGTACGAAACGTCAAACTCCAGAGTGAAACGCGCGTTTCGACAACTCACAATAGATATAGTCTAATTAACCTATATAAAAACCTTCTTCCACCATAATATACGATATTCCTAATTTAAAATAATAACGATTCACAAGTAGTGTCAAACAAAAAGAAAATCTGAAAACAGCAATACAGTCTGTGGCGGAGCGTATTCTGTCCGGGCCGCTAGGTGGCAGCACATAGCTCGCTATTCACAGCGTATATTATTTACCGCGTTTATATATGTATGTCGTTATATAAGTGAACAGAAAGCTAGGTTCGGTGGGCGCTCGGAGCGCGGCCGCGGTGATGCGGGGGTGAGGGAGGGCGCGGGGGGCAGGGTGCGGGGCCGGTACTGGGCCGGGGAGGGGGGTGCGTACGGCCAACGTACACAGACAAACACCCACGCACACTAGACCGCCCCGCCGTGTCCGTGTGTATCGAACGAGCGAGCGCGCCAACCGACCGACTCGACGTATTCTTATTATTATGAAAGGAGAAACGCTTTTTGTAGGGCAAGAACTAAATTTGTAGTATTACGGCTGCCGATAATAAAGATCGTAAACGCATTTCAGTTCGCTGAAGTTTGCCTTGTGGCTCATAGATGTCGCGCTTCCGATCGCGAATTGTTAGTGGTAAATAAGTTTACGCGGTTTTACATAACGTGATAAGACCGCACCATAACGCGCAACACTTTAATGAGAATATGTTAAGAGAACTTGTGATGATATTCTTACTTTTATTAGGTAGGTAGTTAATACAAAATTTCGTCGCAATTTGAAACATTTCCATGGCAATGCGTCGAAAGCCGGTATCTATTTAACTGTACAGATGTTTTGTGTTTAATTCCATTAATTGGACGAAGTAGGTACTTAATATTTTGAAATATCTACTGAGGTGGAAATTCCTCATTAATATAAGTACCTATATTACTTGTAGCTATTGAGGTCCAGTTAATTAACCATCTAGAAATGGGCTTATGGGTAAGTAAATTATTGTCGCGGGATTGGGTAGTCGCTCTCATAAAAGCTACGATAAGTCGAGTCAAGATAAACAGTACGTGCCTACCTACAAGACAATGATAGAAACTGTGAGCATGTCAAAATCAAATTGCGTTACTTATCACATTTTAATTAAAGTATTTAAAATTATAAGTAGGTAGGAATACCTATATTCTAGTTACCAACATTTCGATCTTGACTCTGTTTGGTTCAATAGATTTTTACTGATGAAATCCAACACAAGAGTATGTTTCAAAATTGTTAGGGACCGAGATATATATAACTTGAACTGCGACTAAACTAAGTAAGCTAAGTTTTATATTGTTGAGTATACTTAGTTTTTATGTTGAGGTGTAGGAATAGCTAATTATTATTTATTATTCATACACAAATGACTAGCGAGCCGATACTTCTTCGTTTGAAACTTATGTGATTTCCCGTTTTTCAACAGTTTTGACATTTGGCAGTTTTTGGTTATGGTATACACATGGCTTCGTCATAGTTAAAAAACATATCAAAATTCCTCGTATGGTTTAGATTAACCGAAAATATTGCAAAGATAAGACTAATGTTATGTACCTACTATTTATAAAGTACATTTTTCATTTTATTACTTTGAAATAGGCACATATTTACAAAACAATCCATAATTAAAAAAAAACACAAAATATATCGAAAATGATCCACAAAGCTGGTTTTCTTTAAAACATGACACATCAAAACAAATAATAGTTGCCCGTGAAGCGCCGCGAGGTGGCGTGAGGTGGTGCTAGGTGGCGGCAGTCTCGCGATGCGTCACCACCGCGGTGAGTGACTGCCTTTATGACGGGAATAGGATTATTCCCGCCAAAACATGTCGGCGCGCGGGAAACGCGGTAACTTTCTCACGAACGAAACTGTGACACCGCTCACTCGAACGCAACACTAACTTTGAAAAATATCGCGCTCTTGTCAAAATATCGTGAACGTGAATAAAATGCTGCAGGTTGGATAAGAAAGAACAATAGAGAATAATGTGTTTTTGAACGCTCTGGTAGAAACAGTTTCATAAGAACTTATATAGTGTATGTCATATCATTGGATACAATGAGTTCTAGTAGCCGTCACTCTCGCTGTATGAAAACAGAGAAGTCACTGGTTCCTTACCTTCCCTTAGGTGTCTATCAGGTTCTCCGCTTAATTCTTCCCTGTTACCTAAAGGAAAACTGCAGAGGCGTAATAAGTATTTAATAGGTAAATTAGAAACCAAATACTGTAGTTTTCAGTAGTTTTTGGAGTTTTTCAAAAGATTTGCCGAATAAAAACTGATAAATAGGCTGGACGTCCTAGAATATATCAACACAAAATCGCGCATCTTCGTCTGCGTCGTCCCGTTTTTGCAACATTTTTCATTCCTGTTCCGCACCTGTTGGTCGTAGCATGATGTTATATACATATAAACCTTACTCTTTAACCATTCTATCTATTGAAACAAACCGCATCAAAATCCGTTGCGTAGTTTTAATGATTTAGGCAGGGACATAGGGACAGAGAACGCGACTTTATTTTATACTATGTGGTGATAAAGTATATAAATACTGAATTGAAGAATCTAAACATATTTTAGAATTAACCCATCAAACCTAATTAGTTTTTTCTGTGAGCGGAAATCGAACCAGTGCCGCTGCCTTACAGAGAATTGAATGATGATTTAAACTCTTACACAAAAACAGCCACCTATACCAAATCTAACACATATTTTTCAACAAATATTTTCACTGAGCAGGAATAGACACCGTAGACACTGACGTAGTAGTACCAAGTCAGGTGCTTTGATCAACTTTGTATTATCATCCGTATGGTGGAGGAGAAATAATCTATCACCACGTCATTTCATCACCCGAAGAGTCTCGTAAGAGGTGAACAACGGCTAAATACGCAGACGATATTACTGCGAGAGAAAGAAAACTCGAAATAATTCCTTTTACCAACTCATTTGACCAGCCGTCTGATACTCTCCAAGACGTTAATTGATGGTGCTTGTGCGGTTAAGCACGTAATAAATTTCCTTGTGATTTACACCACATAGCAAGGAATCGGGTCAAATATTTTTTCTAAATTTACTTAGCTGCAACATTTTCGGTTAGGAACTTATTTTCGGCATACCCATTTTCTTACAAAGTGCCTGATTGGCGGCAATAGGCTCGCCCCCTATTATGTGGGACCGAAAATCATAGTTGTTTTATACACCTCTGTCTACCCCTTCGGAGATTACAGGCGTGAGTGTATGTATGTATGTAAGTCGACCTACATGGAAAGAAGGCCAAAGCCACGCAACATTGTTAGAGGTGTATGCCCAACAGTGGTTTGCGATAGGCTAATTGATTGATCAGGGATTTGAAGCCCGAAATAACGTTTCACCTTTACAAGAGAAAATAATCTATTTATAGCCCGACAGATAAATTCATTGATCTATGTCAATTATACGCGCCATATTTTCTCGTCAATTCAGCTAAATCCGAGATCGCGTCCTTAAATCGTAATAATGATCGTGTAATTGGGATTAAATTTGAACGCGACGAAGATATGTTCGCCTGGTTGGGGATAATGAGTCGGTATTTCATTATACTTTCACGCTTGTTGGAGTTTGAGCCTGAGCAGAGTACCATCGCGTCTTTGTAGGACTAAACTTCGGATTTCAGTTTGGAAAATGCGTTCATTTCATCCCTTAATCGCGTTTCAATACGTGCAGGGCTTAGATGTCACACGCATACAGTGCAGAATATTTTCTCAAGTACCTGAGTCCTTTCTTCTACTGAGTCTTGGAATTCCTTACCAGCGCACATGTTTCCTTCTTCCTACAGTCCCGAGTCCTATAAGCGGGCCGTGAAAAAGTATCTGATGAGGCCGTCAAGCTGAGTGTCACCATTCAGGTGGTTCATCGCGAGGTGAAGTCAAAGTCAAAAGTTCAATTAAACTGAATTTTCATGTATTACTGGAAATTTAAACTTTCTAATATAGTTTAGGTTAATTTAAACGCGGTTATATTTAGAATCAATGTAAACACATACTTACGTTACGTTTAACTAATTATACTGAGTTTCCACGATTCACTTAATTCAATAAACTTTCAGGCTCAGGCAGGCAGGGGGAGAGGGTTGGGGTTGTATACAGCGTAAAAAAAGGCTCGAAATCTAACCTGAGTACTGAGTAGTATAAATACTTAGCTGAGGACTATTTTTGAGTCATAGTACCTACCTACATATTTATCTATAGATACAATACTGTATTATCATATGACATTGGCTTATTACACTTAGATTTTTTTTTATTTATGGCATGTCAGTTTGACTTCACCTCGCCTGATGTTCATGGTTCGTTCAATCCCAACACAGACCGATATGATTGCGATATCCTTTTCCTCTCCATGCATTTGCATTTCGCGCAAAGAAGGCATGACGTCAATCTTTTCTAACAATTGTGTATTTAGCTTTTCCAGTGGCTCAAGAAATTTCCGGGCACGGGAGGCGACGCGGACGTCGGAGGTCGCAGAATAACCTCCGTCCTCCATGAGCGTGGGCCTGGGGGTGACGGGTGAGGCTGTTGTCACCGTAGCAGAAGCAGGCCGCGGCAGCAACGCGAAGTGCGTCTCCCCATACCCGGGGGCTAGATGGGGACGCCATGGTTCCCACATTAGGGGAAGGGGGTCATCTCAAAAGAGATGTCCCCGGGTTTGCCAGGGTGCGAGAGATATGTCTTGTATAATCTCACCTCCAGCAATCAAGGACCCATTGACGGCGTGCGTTTTAGTCGGTTCGAGTTCGACATAATTACTTCACCGGTTTTAACGGAAGTGGTATCTGTGGGGATTTTGCACACGATAAAATAAAAAAAGTGACTTAAGAAAATTTAATTTTCTAAATCATATAATTATCTTTAAAACTACATGTTGTAAGACAATTTCACTTAAGCAGTTAATTATATTGTTAGAAAATAGTTATTTTTCGAGAATAAAAGTAAGCATCACCGCTATTGGTTCCATTATTCTTGTCCCTTTTGAAAGAATGGCTATGTCTAATAAATACTTATTGATTTCTACATTACACTTATTGCACTCAAGAAAATAACCTACCACTCACACTCTCCTTCTGTCAACCTCCACAATAATACCTACCACCAACAAGGCAATCTCATTGGATAGGGTGATAAACAAAGATTCAAGTAGTAACGTAAGTAACTATAACGGGATATCATATTCGAAGACGAAACCACCCTGTAATCTTTGAATCAATTACATTTATCTGCGAAGAAGAATCCACACAGGTGTTTGGATCACCTGTACTGAGATTTTTAATTGGACTGGAATTTTTAATAACATTTGTCTTTTTCGACACATACTCTGTATCGATAAAGATAAACAATAAATAAAAATAAGGATAAGTGTTTAATTATTGCTCCAAACTTTACAAACACACCAATCAACTGATGAAAACATTCAGCTTGCAACACCCGAAATAAAAATAAAGATTAGGGCCCTGGCACCGACAAAAGCCGTCTTTTTTCCGTCCAAAAAAATCTTGACAGACATGAACACGGCTATATTCCCGAAGGGGTAGGCAGAGGTGCTAGCACCCACATTTCGCCATTTTATGTTTAGGTCCCAATGTAATAAGTGGCGAGCCTATTGCCATTAACCGGGCACTTATAAACCTGGGATATATACGCACATAACTTCGAAAAGTATCAAAAAGTCATTGGTGTGTGCCATGGTGAACCTGGGATCGAACCCGATACTTCGTCTCAGCAGTCCATTACCCATACCACTAGGTTACCGCGGCTAGCTAGTCTTTTGAAAGACTATCAACTATATAGGTATAACCAATATTACGAGTACATACTAGTTATTTAGTATGCCCATTAACCTCCTAAGATACATTACCTGTTACACGTACAAAGATTCACGTTGGCAGCGACGATCAGGATTCTATCCTGAGACCACTCGATCGTAAATCCGACTCCTTGAACAATAATCTACCAACGTTTTTCACCCCCGGTTTTATGTAAGTGAGCGTTATTCCAAAAGGGATCTAGGCCAGGAGTATATTTTCTTTGACTAATAAATAAAAATGGTGTGAGTACCTAGATGTTAGGTATTATCGCTTTATGTTTAAGGAAAACGTCAGCACAGTAGCCAGTTCTCGGAGCCTGCGATTGTACAGAGCTGGCAATAGCTTGCTCACTATTATTTTGGCCTCGATATTAACCTTGATGGTACGACGTACAGTGAACGCCTTACGCCATCTAGTTTGTGGATCGTGGAACTAAGGGATTCTACATTTTTTGTATAAAAATAAGTTGATATTTTGGAAAATATTATTCAAAATGGGGTACAATTTAACAATTAAATGAAAATAATAATTTTCAAATTCAAAAGCTTGTAGCCCATTTAATCAATATTTTAATTGCTCTTCGCAGTTTACTATGTGCGCTACATAGGTAAGCTTTTGATATCAGTCCTTGCATAAAATTATTATTTTTGATTTAATACTATGAAATTTTGAATAACAGCATGTTGTTGTACTAATATTTTTCATTTACAATTGTGACCAAAGTGTTTACCAATATGAAATGGACTTACCTAGGAATTAGTTTAATGTTAATCTGTTCGTAAACTAGGTACCTACTATACATAAAAAGATATTTCAATGCCGGGGACGATCAGGCAATGTGTGAAACAAATAGCCGACCTGCTTATCAGAAGGCTATGTGGACCTATTATTTCTGTAATTTTGGATAGTTTGAAAATAATATTGAGGGGGGGGGGGGTTGAAGGTTATTGATGTTCCCACTAACAACACAAAACTCCAGTGAACTCTGTCTACCCTAGTCGCCACCGGAAACGCAACACAAGGTTATTATTAGCCGCGATATTCTGTAAGGCCGAGGTGCTTCCCGAGTCGGTATGCTCAATTGGGGCGGTAGATACCGTCCCGTCGTACCTTCTTATACATAGTTTTATATCATTTAAGTGGCAGACAAGTACACGGCCTATCTGATAGCAAGCGGTTACCTATGGATATAAACACGTGCAACACGAGTGACGTCACGCTTACGCTGCCGACAATGTAAAACCATCATTTTTTTAATATCCCATATTGTAGCCGCATGGGGAAACTCTCTACTGATCAATTTAGTGTAGTTGGGGCAGAAAAGAGCGATTACGGGTGTTTTTTTTCTATACCACATTCTAAAAAAATACGGTCTTAAAAATACACGGTGATTTTATAGTGGTTTCGGAAAAACAATATTTTGTTTCACACACAGTTTCGGTAGCAAAATCGACTGGAAGTTTTAATTTTAAAAACAAAAAAAATTACTTCACCATACTTACATAAAGTAATTTTATGTGTGATGTTGTGTGTGCGAACAGAAAAATGTATGTGACGTGTAAAAAAAAAATTTTTTTTCACCAAATTAGGACATCCTTACGATTTTACTACCGAAAATGTGGCCAAAATATTTTTTTCCCGAAACCACTAGGTATAAAATCAACCGGTATAGTGGAGTAAACTAAAGGGAGTGAGATAAATGGAGAAAGTCATACAGTTTTTCCACTACATTAGACCGATTTATATAAAGAATATTGTTTAAGTAGGACACGTGATTTTTACTTCACCTCGCCTGATGGTATTTCACAATATCGAATGTTGTGTTGTAATAACAATGTATAATATTAGCTTCTCTAATCTAATAAAAAGATTTCCTTTATATAATAACTGATTATTATTTTGGTCTTGATTACAGAGAAAGCATATAATTGGCAACGCCAGGATGTGAACGGGTGTTGCGTTGGTGGGGTAAGTTTGAACTATATGGCGAAATGATCAATATTATGTAGTATATTTAGATACATAAAGGATTGACTGTTGTTTATCGTGTATTAACAGTAAAGTATTCGTATTAGAAAAAGTTAAAGGATAGGCATGTAATGACGGCAGTTTTTTACCCGACTGGACAAGGAGGGTATTGTATTTATCAGTCTATGTATGTATGTATGTTTGTTTCTATGTGGCGTTCTAGAGTGGTAATTCTTACGTCAATCGATTCATCTTAATCTGGCGAGTGTCACTAAAGACATGACAGTAATCAAAATTCACCACAACAACAACCAGACGCCATATTGTCAAAATGAAAAAAAAAATTCTTTCTTTTTAGTTTTAATTAGTTTTTCCGCTGTCGGGTTTTTTGTTTTTCTTTAAATTATTTCATATACATAACATCTTTTTCCAAACACAAAGCATAGAACACGTAGGTATCATACACTCATTAGATTTTTACGTATCCAGCTAAGCTCAATAGTTTGTGTTAGGGGTGGGTTCCCGTCGGTAGTATTTGTCCAGGATTCGAACTTGGAACCTCTCGATCGCAAAGTCACTTAGCTGCCGATGCTTCGAGAATATTTGAATAGGATGGTTTTTTTTAACTTATGACCATATCTAACATTTTGAACAATGAATTCGTGTATGTATGTACTTAATTCTATTGTATTATTACGTCTGTGAATAGTTTTTAGGAACTAAATTTAAGTAAGTTATGTAGGCACTGAAGTAATTGTGTCTTGTTTGTAACTTAGTGAGGGGAACGAGGATGGAATGGCCTGTTTCTTCTTTTACCAATTCCATCCTCGCGCCCCTTTGCACCTTCGCACCCCTAGGCACGTGCCTATTTTGCAGGAAAATCCGCCTCTGTCCTATCCAGCCATGTGAACAAATTTTCACTTTAATAATATTGGTAACAGGTAGGAAGTAGGAGTCGGTAAAAACTGTTATTTTTATCCTAGGAGTTTATTTTCTTCAGTTACTGTTATATATTCATAGGTTGTTGTTATTGTAAAAACGCTTCCTTATAATATGTGAAACCATTTGGCTTGTGTTGTTGTTGAAAATGATGAAGAAAGTAACCTAAAAAGATAAACCAGATCGCGCCTCATTGCTCCTTCCATCTAGTTGTGTTCCATTCAACTGCCTTACTTCACCAATCATTATACAGAATATTTACTTATACCTTTTCTTGCTAATGGTAAAAAGCGTCTTATACTTTAACGGTTAAGGAGGTTACAATTGAGCGATCCCCGGATCTAATCCTGGTCATTACACTGCCAACGAGATTCAACTCCTAACATAAGCGATACAATTTAGCTGAAGGAGTTACGGTTATTAATAATTGCAGTTGCTAATATTCTATTCGTAAATCGAATTAGAATGGGACAAAGTGAACGCTCAGACGGGACTCAGTCCCTTACAACTGTTCTGACAACTGAGCTACTGAGCTACGTCTTAAACAATGGAAATTCTCCTTTACGTCTTAGGAGGCGACATTAGACCCATCTACCGATACTCTTATGAATTATTGGAACAATGATTGACTCTGTGGCGTGGCGGTAGTGCACGCAACTGCTACGCACGGGGCGCAGGTTCGATCCCCACTCAGTGAAAATATTTGTATGCATGAATATGGCTGTTTGCACTGGTCTGGTCGTGCCTCGGAGAGCACGTTAAGCCGTCTGTCCAGGTTGCCGTACAAACATCTATGGCTATCGTTGCGGGTAGTTGGAGCCCTCAAAAGTCCCACCAGTCTAACTTGGAACTTCGATATCGCCATTGGTCATTGGATATGGAGGTCATATGGCAGTCGCTTCACGGAAAATATCGAAGTTCAGCCGCATCACAGTTAGACTTGAAAGCCGACATGAGTTGGGAAAAGGTTTATTTAGAGAATGATGTATGATTGGCTTTACAATAACAATATGGCGGATTAATAAAACAAATCTCCGCCAAATTTTCAATCTAAATCGATACAATGGTTAATTACAATTTTTCTTAATTCTAAGCAACCTTAAAATAAATAATAAATTGGGAATGATACTGAACGTGTTCAGGACGCACGGCAAACGCATGCATTGGGCAAATTGTGAACTTTGCACATCGTAGGTACTGGATGACTTTCTTTTACGATCTTTTTTGTACGTAATGTTGAAATCATGGGTTCTGAAAAGGTGGCATTACTAATCGACCCTACTAAATAAGTTAACCCGCCACTCTTTGACCTACTTTTGGCAAATTTTGTAACGTTAGAAATCTTAATGGACACGTGTACAAGTAATTTAGTGCCAGGTGACACTAATCATACAAATCAAAGTTTACTTCAACGAACAGGTGACAACTTCACACCAGGCAAAGACGTAAAACCGCCTGCTATGCAATCTATAGGTATATAGTGAAAACAGACCTTTAACAACAATAATAATAATAATATATATGGACGATGTTGCGACGCGCCGGTTCCTACCCCGGTTCCGGGGCAAGATGGGGATACCGTGGTTCCTATAACCCAAATGGCCCTGAAGCAGCAGCAGTAGCAGCAGGTGTGATAATTACGCTCTAAGGTATTTTAGAGACAAAAACTACGACAAACTTGTACCGACTTATTAGACGATCTTATAGGTACTCGAGGGAATTTCCGAAGCAAACATTGGAAAGAGAAACGGGTAACCGCGTGAATAGTGCGGTACATTCCTTAATGGGCCCTTAGGGCCGAAAAAGGCACGGCTGGCTACATTATTGCTGTACAGTATTGATAACACTTGCACTTCTCCACGGCATAAACCAAGTGCCATAAATCAATAACAATATAACAATTTCAATAGCTCCCTTTAGGGAGTTTGTGGTTGATCCAGCTAGTCACAGCACCCCATCTTCTTGAGGATAGCCGGGGCGTGAAGGATATGCCAGGCTACCTCACCCTCGGCAACTGGTGACCCAAGACGGCCGTGCTGTTTTTATCGGCTCGAGTCCGACATAACCACCACCCTCACTGAATTCAGTGGAGGGTATCCGTGGGAATTTCCGCACGGGGGAAAAAAGGAGCTCCCATCTTATCAGTAAGTACCTATGGGGCATTCTACCAGCAGGTGATAAACTGTTGAAAGATTGAGATACACAACGGACAGTTTAGCTCATCTCATTCAAAGCTGTGTTAGTTTATATTGGTTAATGCATTCTATTAATATACCATCATTTGCGAAACGAGTTTTAGTTGATAGACATATAGATAATATATCTAAGAAGGAAATCGTTTATATTTTGAAACCCGAAAAAACTAAAAGAAAATTTCGTTTGACGTATGTAGTATGGCCATAGGTAAAGTCGGTGTAGGTATTAACTTCCGCTTTTTTTCAGCATAGTTACTAGTAATCTTTACCAATTTAATTCATGAACTTATTTTTCATTCCAAAGTTTCCAGTGAGCGACATCGGATGTATCTTTTCCTTTGGGCCGCGGAATAGAATACATTGATCAATGTGTGAGATTGACATTCGTTCACGCCTGTCATAAATGGCGAACGAATTGAATGCCATTGAATTTTTGACATTTTCATTTAATTTTAAATCTATGGCGAATATTAAAAATCCAATTTGGCAGATTTTGTAACTTTACTGGTTTGACAATGGTTGAGTACACAATCGGCAATTGAGTGTAATTTCCTAGAGTGAAATAAAAAAGATAGTTCAATATAATTATGAATTTGACATTCGTGCACGACTGTCATAAACTTCAAAATACGTGTCAATCCCATAATTTGAACATTCCATTTTATTACAATCTATGACATGACTTCCAGCGAATTGCGACTTTTCTTGAGGTTCAGAACGTGCTATAAGTCTACAAGTCAGTCAGTACTATATCTTCGAGGATATGCAGGTGTGAACATATTCGAATGTATGTGCACTTAAATAACCGCATACGCAGGCTGTTACAACACAGAAGTGCCACCAGCCCTATCGCCCACAATGTCCTACGCCGGCGGGTGCCGTTATCTCGCCACATACGCAAATCACGTACACAAACACCCAGGCTTTGAACATAAATATACATGTATTTAGAGGTCAAATAATATGTTGACGAGAATCAAACTTGTAAATTTTAGCATTGAAGGTAATCCTGTGCCCGGTTTGCACTGTTTTAAACCATGGATTTATACATGAATGTATTTATAAATTATACTCTGGAATCCAATACTATGTATACCAGATCGGGCAAAATAAAATGTATTGTACACATGTAACCTTTTTGTAGTGTTGTCATACTGGTGTTTTAAAAAAAAAGTGTGCCTAGTGTCAAAACGCGCCATTTGTTTGATTTCTTCGTTCCGTTCCAAATTCAAAAGCTTAGGAACGGTAAAAGATCACCGTGACATAATTTGGTTTCTAAACAGCTTATCTAATAGTAGTATACCTACCAACATCTACATAGAAAATATTATTTGTACCAGGAAAAACGCACCTTTATTCTTGAAAATAGTTAAATGAGTGATAATTCTCGTAATCGCACCGAATTTCACTTGTTTAGAGAGAGAGAGAAAAATTGTCCATTGTTTTCGATAGTTCCTAGGATCGGTAGATGGCTCCCATTTCACTCTCTAATACCAGAAGGAGAATTTCAAATGGTCAAGAAGTGGTCAGAGCATTCTCCCAGTAAAGGACTGTTCGCGGGTTGAAGTAGCGTCTAGACATTACAATGTTAGATCCTTTGACATGGTCACTGAATAATAAATAAAGAAGTTGCACATGATTGACAGTCATTCTATGGCCTCTGAGTATCATATTTTGTTTCGTACAGCCACCGCAGTAGTAACCATATACAGAAGTCTTTGTGTCCAGTCCCAAATTCTGTGTGCTGACCATTACGAGTGTTTCTCCCACGGCCCTTCACTTTCGTTTTGCATAACTGTTCCGTTGGTTCTCTGCTACGCCATTCTTTCGACACATTCGGACCATACAACATGTTCATGTTGAAAGATATTTCTTTGAAAAGCACTTTTTTGCACTTGTTAATTACTTTGTTGTACTTAGTCTAAGTTATTTGATATATTATACTTGGTACATACATGAGAGATTGTTGTATAGCTGAAATAGAAATATTCAAAAACTGATTGGTTATATATGGACGACCTAGGCGTAATACATCAACCAGATCGAGGATGTTTCCAAGAAGATCAGGAGCCTTACCACTAACTTCTTAAAAGTCAAATTATTTTAATCTTACTATACTTTCACAGTATAATTCTGACTGGGACCATTGTGAACTGCATCTTGTAACACAACTGTATGCACAATTAGTAAGAAGACATACTGTTTTACCCATTTAAACCTTATACCTCTAGTATCGTGTGTATCCTGGTACTGACGGTTAGAATCTCGCTATGGGAGTAAAGTACCATTTAAATAATATTACTTTTAAGAGGTCACATAGTAGGGCCCCTGGACAAAAGTACCGCAGCTACCAGACTACCGGCGAACATGTATGATAACGCTGAACCTCGGCGGTGGCTTACCACTTTTCCACCTTCTTTATTTGTTCATTACTTTATAAGGAAGTGACTGCCATCTGAACTCCCACCCTAGAGACCTCATCTGTCAATCACTAGATAGATTTACCAGCAGGAGATGTCGACTTAGGCAATAAAAATTTCAGAATATATGTAGTAGCCTCTGTGGCATGGCGGTAGTGAACACGACTGCTTCGCAGGAGGCGCGGGTTCGATCCCCGCTCAGTGCAAATAATTATATGCATTAATATGACGAGCACTTTAAGCCGTCGGTCCAGGTTGCCATATGAACATTTGTGGCAGTCGTTACGGGTAGTTGGAGTCCCCAAAAGTCCGACTAGCCTAACTACAGAATTTCGACATCGCTTATTTCATGGTGGCGATCCGAAAGCAGTGGGTTCACAGAAAATATCGAAATTCAGCTGCATCTTAGTTAGACTAGAAAGCCGACTGCCTACTGAGTTGGGAATAGGTTCAGAGAATGATGATGATATAAGTAGTAGTCTTCGCGTAGATTTCTCTTCAAGAAATGAAGCAGAAGGTCCTTAGAAGATCAAAAGCACGAGTGCTACGCGCCTTGCATACGTCCATCGACTACGGTAACCAGTTTCCATCAGGTGGGCCGCATGCTTGTCCGTCACCTAACTGGTATAAAAAAGATGACAAAGTTTCTTGTTAATATTTTCTTACAATTCGTATAAAATACTATCTATATATATAAAAATGAAACTCGTTTTCCGTTGTCACGACATTACATGAAAACGGCTTGACCGATTTGGCTGATTTATTTTGTGATTTTCTAATACTCTGTACAAGGTTCTTACGGAAAAAAATATAAAGAAAATCTCTCAGAAAGATTGAAAAATATACATTTAATTTTGCATCAAAGCTACGCTAAGGCGGTACGAAGTTCGCCGGGTCAGCTAGTAAATTAATAAAACACCTTCGTCCCCAATACAATCGTTAGCAGTACAAGGACAAAACTGAAAATGTGCTAAAAGAAAAATTTCTTTCCCGTAACACTACAGGTGAACAGTGTCAAATGTGCCTTTATCACGCATCCACACTATCGGGCCACTAACCTCTGCAAAATCGTTTTATCATTTTTGTTTCATTTAGGGGTTTAATTAGCAAAAGGAATGATAAAGTCGTTATATTATAATGTATATTATGTATAATGTATTTGTTATATGTCAATAATAACAAATTGATTTATCTATGACAAACAGGTGTTTTTCTACTTTTAAAATCATACATTTCATCCGACCTGCACATGCATACAGAAATAATATGTCAACTTGCAGATCTTGCAATATGCCACTCACATAATATTAAAATAATAGTGACTATGGGGCAGTATTCAACCACAATCATTTTTTAACATTACATCTAAGTAAATAAAAACGAATCGCGAAATACGTTGCTAAGATCATAAGTCGAAGACGGCTGAACAAATTCGAGTATTATTTATATATTCCTTGAATTCTAAGGAAGGTTTTTATGGAGCAGCCGGAATGGGATAATAAGTCCGAGTTGGAAATAAAATGAGTGAAAGTGGTGAAAAGAAAATTATGTATTTTTATTGATTGGTAATAAGCTCCAAAACCTTTACAGAACTTTTTATGCAGGAGGATAAAAAGGTTGACGAACATTTCGCCTTTCATGGTAATATTACAAATACCACAACTCTAGTCACTGCGCACTGAGGCAAACTAAAGGACAATAAGATAGAAGAAAGGCAAGGAGTTACTTTCGAATCGCATAGCACCTATTCAAATCATTAATCATTCTGTTTTTAAAATGTGTGTGCGTAGTGATCACCATATTTGTTCGGCGACATCTAGCGAAGTTTAGTTGAACTTCCTGAACCTGCATCGCAAAATAAAAGTTCTCGAACTTATTGTTATATGATCTTATAGGGTGAGAAGAAGGGATATTTCTGGACAAAACCTCCAGTCGGATTGTATAATATATTAAAAATGGCCTAACTAATCCGCAGTAACTTACTTATTCACAGTATAAAATGGCATATTTACTAATTCCGACAATATTCTACCTGCATGATTGAGTAGTAACAAAGATCCATCATACTTACGCATTTATTAGTAAAAAAATTGATCCTAAAACAGGATTTTATCAATAATAATTACGATAGAATAGGGTAACACTTTTGTTGAGAATTAAACCAAATTTGATTTCCAAGTTCAACTTGAACTTCACTTCGTGCACGCTTACGCTGCCTACTGTCGAAGGGGGTCATCTCGAAAGAGAGGAACTCCGAATTCTGCCGGGGTGCAAGGGATATGTTATTACTATCTCACCTCCGGCAACTAAAGACCCAAAGACGGCGTGCGTTTTACTCGCTTCGAGTACGACATAACCTCTCTCAACGGCTCCGCTGGGATTGGTATCCGCGGGGATTTTGCGCACGGAAAAGAAAAAAATAAGGTTCCCTACTGTGGTTTTCCCAAGTGATTACTATAATGGACTCTAAAAAGTGCAAGCTTTGAATGCAGCGATACCACGCCCTCGACCACTACTAATCTAAGAAGCTACTGGATAATAAATCTATACCTATTATTGTAAAAAGTTCAGGATACAACTTGCATGAGTCTACTTATTTTCTCATAAAGAAAGAAGTCATCGATCTAGTTTATTTTATTAACGCAATCTATGTACTTTTGGTTAAATTAGACTTAGGTTGTCAAAGGATTAAAGATCTTAAGGTGTCAAGGAACTTTTGGAACCCACTGTACATATTTGTACGTAGTATCCATTATGGCTATTGAATACACACTCACGATAACCAAAGGGGGTTTTGAAAGGGAGGTTGTATGTTTAGCATTGCGGTAAATTACTGATTAGCAACATGTAGTGTAATGCGAGGCGCTGTTACGTAGGCACTCTACGTAACACGAAGTCGCCGGAGGCCTAACTAGTACGGCTGATTCTCGAAAATCATTCGAAAACGATGTTTAAGACGATGTTCAGTTAATTTAATAACTCAGATACATGTATCCTCACGCACCCTGTAAGATACAGGGTAGATCTACTATAGCCTATAATCTACGACAGTCCTTAGATACTACTTAAAGATAATGATAATGTATCTATGTATAACTAATGTTTAAAAATCTGGTGATCGGACTCCACCGAAATTACTTCTTTTCGATATTATGTATGTAAATAGGTTATAAAGGCGAGTTTTCGCTATTCTACACAACTCCATTAATTATTATCGGGATTTTAGTATTTTTGCAAACTATAAAATTTAGATCCATCATTCATGGGAAGTCATTAAATCAAGTGACGCGTTACATTGACATTTTTTCTTCATTTTTATAGTTACGTTCGATTTCTTTATGCATTTATATAGCAGGCACTCTTCTGAACAGAATAAAATATACAGAATATATACAACTAGAGCGCGAAGCCGCAATAAGTAATACTAAAGTAGTGCTTTTTCACTCGCACTCTTTGTCATCGCGGCACATTTCGCACGAGTGCGAGTGAAATAGTACTACTTTAGTAGTACTCTAGGCAGCTTCACTCGCTAGTTCTAGGCGCTCCGTCTGTTATTCTCTTAGTCTGAGAGCCATCAGTATATTTTCTGGGTCAGCTAGCAATCTATATAAATATAAATCAATTGCCACAAATATTTGTCCGCACATCATTTGAGAACGGGTCCACCGATTTGGCTGATTTACTTGTTATTGTGTTCGAATTCTGTGGTAATCATAAAGTTATTATTACTATCGTAAATAGAGGAACAGTCTACTCATTATCGCTTTACCGAATTTAGTACGGTTTTAGTATTTGAAAATACATTCAATTAATAATCTTTAATGGACTTTTGTTTTGATTTCCTTTACTCTATTCAGGTCCAGAATTTCATCTCAAAGCCGAAGGCCCATATCTTCTTCTTAAATTCGAAATAATTCGAGCACCTAATACATACGTATTTTTAAAATGTATATTGACTGTCTTGTCACCAATTATTTGTATGACATTTGTATTGTGACATTTTTTATAATAATTCGATGTTTAACTTCATTTTTATATTTTAACTTAAACAATCGCTAATGTTTCTGAGTGTAATTTTTTTAATTATGAAATGATAATGTAATATAATATTTTAAATTATTGTTAAATTTGCATGCAGAGAATCTGTGAAACATATCGGATGTTATTTGATTCGTAACACCATTGTAACACACCATGTTCCGAGCAATGAATGATTACTTACTTACTTACAATAACACGGGCTTTAAGGTCGTGCTAGTTACCCTCTGTTGGCTATTCCGGTAACTGGTCTATATACCTAACATATAGTACGTTTTGAAATTGTATGTACCTGACTTGTATCTAAATCGACACGGGGCAAATTGGACAAAAAAATACGCCAACCATTTTTTATCTTTTATTCTAAAGATCAAAGGCTGACTGGCACAAAATGCCTTTGGCCCGAGGTCCGGCGTGGTTCATTTATTTACGTGAAAAGGAATATTGAATAACAAATAATACAATTATTTGTTTAAGGTGCAATTGTAAATATTTTCTATTTTTATCGTACCTACCTGTTATTTACCTATTTAGTAAGCTACTACCGTCACGATTGTTATTTGGGAATGTTTCGTAATTATGGGGCAAATAATAGTTCTTTAGGATTTTTTTCGGGATATGGTTCATGCAACTACTAATAAATTGTTTAAAAAAATATTAGTGAATACATTCACGAATTCATTCATTTGAAGACGAAGTTATTCATGATTATTTGAGATATTAAACAAATAAATTGTACAGTCATTTTAATGATTTATGGGAAAAGATATTGCAAAGAATGGCAAGGACTAAGTCACTTTATTCTAACAAGGTTTTTAACTTTAATTTTGTTATTTTATATTAGAACTGTAAGTAAGTAATATATTCACAAATCTAGAGTAGGCTAAAAATCAGTTTCCAGCTACTTTATAGCTGGTTTGTTACCAGCGTATCACTAAACTACTGTATTCCAGCTCTCCCTAATTTTTTCTAACTATATTCTCCGTTTAACCTGCCACACTGACGCACTGCAATCAAAACGATCATGTTTACGTTGAACATCATTAACGTAAGCGGAAAAATGACACGACCCGCGTGAGCAGAAAAATTGGGCGTTTCCGCTTTCAACCTACGTTTTTGTACCCGCGAATGATTTTTCCGATTTCAATCCCGAGGTTTTTCCGTTTTGTACCCACAAAATACATGCATGGTTTTCATACTTTTTAGTACATACCCGGTGTAATATATAACAATAACTAAAATATTTTACTGTACACCAACATTGTTTTACTACATTGAAGAAAAACACTGTTACAGTCAATTCAACCAAACACATTTTAGCCTGTCAATGATTCGTGCATGACACTTGCACAAGTACCCGCTATCTTTTCCTTTCTTGAATGTATGAGTGAGTGAATGAGTCATTCAATTCTTCCCAATATTGTTTGATATTTTAGTTTGAACTGAAAAAATATGTATTGAAATATAATATATTGCTTAAACTAAACTGAAACTATACTTTACATTATTTAAAGGTCCTAAATAAGGTCAAAATATAAACAATCAAATTGATTCCAAATTTTTAAATTCCTTATTATGTTTCCTATTATTTTTTTTATTACCAATATGCGTGTAAACGCAGTGCAGACCTAAATAGATGCAATATTCTCTTGCGCTCCATACATTTACACTACACATGACAAGCACGTGACGTCACCTACATTGATTTCTATAGAGCTTTTTTGGTCGGAGGAATATTTCACTTTGGCAGTTCAATATATTATTTTTAAGAGATAATTTTTGCTATGTTATTTCAACAGCTCGTCATTATCGGAACGACGGATTGTCGAAACATATAATATAAGTATATGGCTTTTATTTAAGGTGTTTCACTCTTAGGCAACAACCTAGGCGTAAGTACTGTAGCTACATAAACTGTTAGATTTACGGCTTAGCTCACAAACCTTAGAATTCATGCTGCATTTGTACGTTACTAGTTTTGCAGGCGTCTTCACCCGCGTGAATTTAACTGTGGGTTGGTTATTAATAGCTATTTTTCCACGCAGACCTAATATTTTGTCTAAAATAAAAGAAGTCTAGGCTACACCTTATAACACCAGCTATTTGCAGTAAAAATCCTATCATAATCAGACCAGCACCTTAAGTGATTTCCTAGTACATGTAGACATAAAGTCATACAGACACGACAGACGGAAAAATAACTAGATAAACTAGGCTTTTATTCGAAAGTCATTCTATTATCTAATAATATAAACGCACGGACAATTCAATTTCATTTATTAGTGCATATAAATATAGGGAGCACAAACATAACATATAGATACAATTGTTATGATCCTAAACTTTACACATATAAAATAAACGTTCCAATGCGCAAATTGCTTAGTGAAATAGGCGCCTGCGCCGACGATGACATCACCGTC
This sequence comes from Pelosia muscerda, assembly GCA_963691645.1. NCBI lineage: Eukaryota > Metazoa > Arthropoda > Insecta > Lepidoptera > Erebidae > Pelosia > Pelosia muscerda. The sequence continues at coordinate 8,605,034 of OY829116.1, read as the reverse complement.
GAGACGCGAGTTAGGGTCAATTCATACTAGCGCACAGTCCAACTGAATATGAACTAAATTCTTCACAATAAAAAGTCAATAGTTAAAATAGACTAACGCAGTCGTGCGCATGCGTCTTAAGTAGAATGTGCGCGAATATTTCTTTATCTCAGAAGTTATAATAATGAGTATTTTGCTTTTGGGCTAAGAATGAATTTTCTATTTTTACTTCTATTCTGCGCTAATATGAATTCACCCTTAGTTTTGAATGCTACCGGCTCCAAGAAATATATAATGTTTATTGAATGCTTGGGTTTTTCGACGCGATTGAGTTATGCTTAAGTTCAAAATATAACTAATACGTGATAATAAATATATTTTGATTAATGAACTTAATTTACTCGAGTCAAAAGACAGCGGAAAGTATTACATTTTTAGGGTTTTTCTGCAAAATCGTTTTGTTTATTTGTTCAGTAAATTATCGATATTATAGCGTTAACGCTAATCAGGATTAATCCTGATTGCATCTAAAACATACTACTATGCTTTGTACACAACATACCTTGTGCATACCGTCTGATGTCCCACCCGTGTAAGACTAGCTTTAAGATTTTATTTGTATACACTGTCGCATTATGTGTTTATCTGTAATGATAGTGGTTTAAATAAATAAATAAGAGGAAATCCAGCGCCAGGGTATCGACCATCGATGAGTAGGTACTGGCTCGCCCGTTGATGTTCGCATGCATACACATACACACTCATTCTGTGGAAGTAAGAACAACTCCTAATCATGATTTTTTTTCCTGTCTATTTCACCAATTATAGCAACTGAAATTAACTAAACTGCTATTAAGTTTTAGTTTAATTACCGCGGTAGCCTAGTGGTATGGGTAATGGACTGCTGAGACGAGGTCTCTGGTTCGATCCCAGGTTACCATGGCCCACACCAATGATCTTTTCGATGCTTTTCGAAGTTATGTGTGTATTTATCGCGGGTTTAAAAGTGCCCGGATAATGGCAATAGGCTCGCCACCTATTACATTGGGACCTAAACATAAACTGGCGAAATGTGGGTGCTGGCACCTCTGTCTACCCCTTCGGGGATATAGGCGTGAGTTTATGTTATGTTTAATTAAAATTAAAAACTTAATTTAGTCGAACCGATTTACAATGATGAAATCAGGGTCTTTGTTGAATCTAACGATAAATATCTTTGTCAGAAAATTCCTAGAACTTTCGTTTGAAAGTGAAGACTGCGAAGAGTGACTCACTTGTCGATAGCCGTGATAAACACAACGCTCGCACTTGCGCTCACAATGGCAGATAGACAGGCATTGAACGAATACCTTTTTTCTTTTTTTTTTTATCGTGCGCAAAATCCCCACGGATACCACCTCCACCAAAACCGATGGAGGTGAATATGTCGGACTCGAACCGACCAAAACGCACGCCGTCCATGGATCCTCGATTGCCGGAGGTGAGATTATACAGGACATATCTCTCGCACCCCGGCAGACCCAGGGACATCTCTGTTGAGATGACCCTCTTCCCTAAATGTGGGGACCATGGTGTCCCCATCTAGCCCCTGGGTATGATGGCATTGAACGAATACCTGGAAATTTTCGATAGTAGTCCAGTAGCTTTTTTTTCTTTCTTTTTTTTCGTGCGGAAAATCCCCACGGATACCCCACTTCTCCGCCGAGGGCGGTTGGAGATGTTATGTCGGACTCGAACCGACCAAAACGCACGCCATCTTTGGGTTTTTAGTTGCCAGAGGTGAGATAGTATAGTCAACATATCCCTCGCACCCCGGCAGACCCGGGGCCGTCTCTTTCAAGATGACCCCCGTCGGGTGTAGGGATCACAGTGTCCCCGTCCAGTCCCCGAGTATGAGTAGTCCAGTAGCTGGAACAATGTAGTAGATATGAAATAGTATTATAAAATCAAATTAGATCGGAAAAAGTTAATGCTCCGACAGGACTCGAACCCGCAACCAATCATTTACAGGAGAAATGGTCTAACCGCTGAGTTAAGGAGCTATGTCTAGAGCTTTCGAAATTCTCCTATACCATTTAAGGGCGAAGGTCTAAATCGATTTGATCAGTTAGCCTACTCAATCACCTTCCTGTCCTTATCTCGCTGCTGCACCATTAAGTCTTGGGATTCCTTAACTAACCCACATGTTTCCTTCTTCCTACAGTCCCGAGTCCTTTAAGCGGGACGTGAAAAAGCATCTGATGAGGCCATCAAACTGAACGCCACCATTGTAACACTCTACGTATTTGTAATGATGACCCTATTTCCTGAGACTTTCCCTTCAGCTTACCATCAGGCGGGGTGAAATCAAACTAACGTGCCCTAAATAAAAAGAAAATAACATAATGCGCACGCCCATGTTCCAGCTGTGCGAATGACTGATAATAATCAACTCTTTTAAGAGTAGGTAGCTACTACAACATACGTAATAAAAAAAAATTGCAGATACCTATGGCAGACTTGCTGACTGCTCATATTCCCGAAAATATGGAAAAAATCAAGATTTAGGCAGCGTTTCCACTGAGGCGGAGTGGAGCGGTGCGGAGAAATATTAACCAATAGCATTGCAATAAACTCAGCTCCTACAGATGAGCGGAGTTTTTTATGCAATCCGATTGGTTAATCTTTCTCCTCTACGCCCCACTCCGCGTCCTTGGAAACGCAGCCTTATGAGGAAGTAAAGCACTTGAAAAGAACAGAGATGATATTGATCACTAAACAAAATGAATAGGACACTTTAAGCAACGTTATCTGGACCCTAATCAAGCATAAGCTATATAAAAGCTAAAGCTTTATAGCGTTTTTGAACCCATAACACAAACTAACTAGATTATGTTATATGGGTCCTAAAGAGTGAAGAATACATTTTCTTTTGTATAAGTCAGTTCAGTACAATTAAACATACCTATACATGCATACAAATATTTGCGATGAGCGGGAATCAAACTTATGACCTTCGTAGCAATTGATCATTCTAATGCTAAAGCTGTTGTCAATAATAATGTTTTCGAAAGAAAACGCCACTAATAAGAAGAAAAAAATTACCTACTGTAAACAGTTGACACGTCAGCAGTTAAGTGGTTAAAGAGTCAAGCCTTACGATCGAGATGTCCCAGTTTCGAATCCTAGTTATTACACTACCGACGTGAACCCACTACTAATACAAGTCATTGAGATTAGCTGTAGAGATTATACCCCTTAAAAAAAATCAACAATAGATAAATATTAAGCGTGGAACATACAAAAACGTAACTTAACATCCTCACAAACAAAACAACAAATAAAAAGATTTTTATTTCCAGATACCAGTTATGTGATTCAAAACATTTTTCACAGACGAACTTCACACGATTGTTCAAAACTGAGAGCTACGTTTCATATAAAACTTGTTGAAGCTTCTAGTTTCAAATGACAACTTCTAGTGAATTACTCAGTTAATTCATAATGATACGAGTACAAGCTTATATCGAAATGATGCAGTCACCTGATGCTTTTAAAGTTTGTGCAAAGGATATTATAGAGATTTGCATGTTATTGTTTTTATTTCAGAAAAACCTACAGCTAGAGAACAATTGTAATATAAAATGGCCAGTTACAAGTTTTCGCATATCGCATCGCATATATCATGTTTTTTTTTCTACACTTGTTTAATTTTTTTAGACTTATTTATTTATTAGAGTTATTTTTACAAAAGAAGACGCGAATCTACCCATTTTAAATTGTTACTTAGTTACTTTCATCACAATTAAATTTTTGTTCAAAAATAAGGAAAATTTATTTTATTACTTTATTGGTCATAAAATTGTCTCTATGAATGCACCGCCTCATGGCGAGTAGAGAGTACCATTTTGCTTCTTTAGTAGTAAAAGTTATAAAGACAGATGTCATCAACATCATCATTGACTGCCTGAGCTCCATAGGTCGTACTTTTGACCTCGGAGTCCTTTCACTACTCAAGAGGAGTTAGTAACTGCCGTCTAACTCCCCAATCCCAAGAGGAAAATCAATCATCAAATAATTATATCGATTTGCTGATGAAGCTTTGAATTTCTTTTAAAGAACTCCATACATGGCATGCTCAATAAAAAGAAATTAGCTATTCATCCCCTAAACCCTCGAACAAACAATATTTAAAACATTTAAAGGTACCAAACCCAGTGTCATTTCATATACATTTATACAAGAATGTCAGTACCAGCGTTAGGTTAAGGCACTGTTCTAAGGCACAAGGTCAAACGTCACGTGTTGGTGAGTTACGTGAGCAGCCCATGAGCCGTCACTCATCACAGCTGGCCTTTTACTGCTAGACATTGGACATACGTCACAGCCAGGACCGTTATGATAAAGAACTAATGTATCAAAAGTAGATACTGCACACGGAGGTAGTGAACACTACTGCTACAGGAGCGGGTTCGATTGCCGCTCAGTGCAAATATTTGTATGCATGAATTATATTATTTGCTTTGGTTTGGGTCTTTCTATGTATAATATGTGCGTATTAAACAAAATTTATCTAAGTATGTTTTTCGCATTCTAGAACCCATAAAACAAGCTAGTTAGGCTACGCTTACCACGGGTCTAGGTAGCGTTGTTTAGATTGTCCTAGAATATTTATTAGTTTTTTTTTTTATATTTAGCTTTTTTTCGTTCGAAAATCTAAAGCTACAAGGCATGATCTTTTTTCAGTGAATGTACTTTTTACATTTCATGTAGTTTTTGTAACAGGTATACCCTTGCTAACTCTCGATCGTGAGGCCTGCTCCTTAACTACTAACTCCACTAAGGAGTCGACCAGAGGAGTTAGTATTTAGGGATCAATGGAAGTGTCTAATAGTGGCAGTACAATTATTTCCGAGATCCTACTTTTTCGCTTTATAGCGAATCATATCGAGCCCTTACTGCTACCGTAAACGTCAAAAGTAGTTTTTTTTCTACTCTTTTACTCTATTGACATTTCCCGCCTAAATTCATAATGTCAACGAAAAATCAATCATAAAGCTGTAACTGCGTACCTTGAACCACGATTCTGTTAAAGATATACTGAGTTACTTATATAACTGTACCAAATTTTGGTCTCTGCAACGTCCTTGGCGGTAACGATGTGGGGTCTGACGCGCTTTGAGTATTACCGCTACCGCTCTCAAGTCCGAAACACCACTAGGTACTGTACTTCGAGAACGTAGTTTTGGTAATAACTAGCTGACCCGCGCCACTTCGTCTGCGTCACCCCGTTTTTGCAACATTTTTCATTCCTGCTCCGCACCTGTTGGTCGTAGCATGATGTTTTATACATATAAACCTTCCTCCTTAACCATTCTATCTATTTAAAAAAAACCACATCAAAATCCGTAGGGCAATTTTAAAGATTTAAGCATACAAAGGGACATAGGGACAGATATCGCGAATTTATTTTATACTATGTAGTGATAACCACAATATATGACAATAATAATAACAACAATGATGATGATGAATAGGTATATAGGATGGATTGTGAATAAATAGGACAGAAATTTTTTTACTTTCCACGGAGAGGAAGTACTGTAAATACTGGGAATAGCAAAATTTATACTTATTTATTTTAAGATTTCCGAGAAATCGGTTGCCATATCGGGCAATCAAACTGGCTGAAATTCGAAAAAAATCACAGCCTGTATTTTTATGATATCAATTTATAGGGTCAATCATAAGGATATTTTTTTTGTAATAAACATATGAATATGTCTAAGTACTAAGGTACGTCCATAAATACGGTAGGAATCACCAGGTCTGTCCTCGATTTGAACGACTTAAGTATGTTCTAGTTTTGAAGAATACCTAGAACCCAAACAGGTGATTTTATTGGTCTGCACATAATAGCCGGGTAATCGCCGTAATTACAACCGTATCAAGTTCGCCGAAAATACTTAAAAATAATGGAAAAACTGAGGTTATCAGGCTATCAGTCTGATAACGTAGCATTTATACGCCACACTGCTGTGTGCTGACACTGATAACACTGTATCTCTTACCGCAATATACATCGCTGGCTGTGAACCAAACTATGTAAAGAGTAATATAATTGTGGAAGTTATATCACCGCAAAAAGTACAAGGGTCACATAGAGTCTATCATATCGATAAGTTAGTAACAGTCTTTTGTTTTTACTTAGTAAAGAAAGGGATGCATGTTTGCAATATTATAGACCTATTTATAGGTTCAATATTTTGTATCTACTCGTTTAATGTAAATTCATTCATTTTTAAAGTGGGCCGTGTGCTTGTCTGTCATCTAAGTGCCGTCGTTCATTTTTCAGGAGTACATTTATTATTAAAACGTTTTGTGGAGCCTTTTTCCTTTTACATAAATGTTTTTTGATATTGATCATAAAACACAAAATAACACTAATACCTACTAATATAGCAAAAAATAACTATGCGGAAGAAAATTAGTAAAGAGAGAGTTAGAGAGAGAAGAGTGACCTATTTTTTCTATATGGATTGCACTCCATTCAGGAATTAGAGACCACCGTTACTGGGCCTAAGACCGACGGGCTAGACAGATATCGGTGCCCTTAGCACGAAAAGCTATCGAATTCGTAATGTAAAGGTATCGAGAGATTACGCTACGCCTGCTTACTATGACCTGTGTGTGTGTGAAGCACGCCAACCGTAATGGTCCGCATAGCACTGGAATAGGTACTCCTAACATACATAAAGGAACCTTAGCCTATGGCCTCTACCTTTCTTGAGGACGGCTCACTGACGAAATTCCCCTATATTTTTTATCCTATCACGCCTATATCCCCGAAGGGGTAGGCAGAGGTGCTGGCACCCACATTTCGCCAGTGTATATTTAGGTCCCAATGTAATAGGTGGCGAGCCTATTGCCATCAACCGGGCACGTATAAACCTGCGATAAATACACACAAAACTTCGAAAAGCATCGCAGTCATTGGTGTGTACCATGATAAACCTGGGCTCGAACCCGAGACCTCGTCTCAGCAGTCGACCACCCATACCACTAGGCTTTCGCTAAATTCTCCTATATACGAGTATAATGACACTAGAGCCATCTACCGAAACTCTTATGAACGTATGTGGTTGCTTCGTTAAACTGAGTTAAGTTCAACCTACCATGATATGTAAATGCATACAATAGTTATATTAGACGCGTCTGCTCGAGATAGTGACATTGTTCATTATAATGACGGTATAGCCGCCTCCGCAGTTTACGGCAATAAGTGTGATGACGTCAGCCGACAGAGGGGACACCCACAGACCCAGCCGTGAGCCGTGATAAGGTCCAAGCGTTCGCTTTATTGAACAGTTAATCCCGGACAAAATACCGCTCCGAGCCTATTTGAAAACAGATTTTGACATGTTTAATAATGATTCAAAATGCTAAATACTTTAGTAACAATTTATATCAATGTTTAAATATGTATACGTTGGCGTAGCAGAAAATTGTGACTAATATTATTGACGAATTTGACTAATAAAATATTTAAGAAATTAGTCAAATCTAATCTACTGCTTTGGTCTGTCTAGGCTGTGGGTAGGTAGATACATAACTAGAACTTGTAATTTAACCCGAATTATAATAAACTAGCTGCCCGCGCAACTTCGTCTGCATCACCCCATTCTTGCAACATTTTTCATTCCTGCTCCGCACCTGTTGGTCGTAGCATGATGTTATATAATAAACCTTTCTCTTTAACAATTCTATCTATTAAAAAAACCGCATCGAAATCCGTTGCGTAGTTTTAAAGATTTAAGTATACAAAGGGACATAGGGGCAGAAAACGCGACTTTATTTTATACTATGTAGTGATATACAAATCATTCATTTTTCAATAAAAAGTTATGGCGAAATAAACAAACTCACATACATAAACCAACCTTATACTTTTTTATTACGCACATTTTTTACGCAGATGTGTAAAAAGTATTATCCCACTGGCGTCGCCTACTGTCAGAGGTTGGGGCCCCAGGGGCAGGAACTTCCTCACTAAGCGTGCCGTGTCGAGGAAAACCGTCTGCAGCATCAAGACCTTGGCCTAGTAGCCTAACGTGAGCCACTTGAGAAGTTGGTCGAGGCTTTTCTCAATTAATGCGTGATCAGAGACAACCATCAGCACAATTGAGTTGAGTTCACATTTTACAATGAGGTGATGTATAGCCTAGTACAAATTTTGATTTCCAGATCTCAAATCTCAAGATTGAACGCAGATTCGGTCTCCTCTTTATCGCCTCTGAAAAGAAAGTTGAAACTTCTACTGCAACTACAGACTAACAAAAAACTAAAAAAAAAATTGATCCCGTTTGCTATCGAACTTATTTCAATCTTTGACAAAACAGACAATCAGAATTCTTGTTTAATTTGTTTGCGATGCGAACTACTCAACAAATTCTGATATGGTTTTTAAAAAAAATAGACGTTGGTTATAGATATTCTTAATGTCGACTTTGGCCGCTAGGTAAATGCCTACCGCCAGGCCTCGATCGATGTAGCCGTCGCAGTCACCTCGAGATATAACATCACTGCTCTCCCACTTTCCTTTTCTATTTCCATTTATTTTTCCCGAGCCTATTAGTTCCACTGAACATAGATAAAATAAAATATATATAGGGTCGGCAAGAATGGTCGCGGAACATGCCACATTTATTGAAGGATTTTCGGTCGAAATATCTCAAATATAGAAATGAATATTAGCAAATGTTGACCCAACAATGCATTATATTAGATTGAATATTAACTATATTCTAGGATATAAGGATGCAAATATGCAATACCCTGTTAATCCACAAAAATAAATAACTTATTAACGTTAAAAATTAATTTGCTATAATTTTGACATATATGGCGGGAAAAAATCAGCCTAATAACTGAATATTTCAGAGTTTACTCACTTAAGTGTCGTCGTATCGTTTTTACTCTCTTTTTGAAACACAATGTTTAAATGATAAAATCAAAAAGCGAGTAAAAACAATTTAATACAACTATGTATTAAGTATATTACTGAATTTACTTTAAAAAAAATTACTATATAGCCCTTAACTTTTAAGCGACTAGTTTGGACTTATATTTCAGAAAACCGCTTAGTTGTGAATTGACCACACAATGACATTAGTACTGTCAACTAGAGTATGCTCAATGCATAAAATTTTTATGACTTGCGTAAAAAGAGCAACAGCTATTTCTGATAAGTTGAGAGGTTTATAAAAAATATTTCATGGTTCATATACCTTATCCCTTTCTCACACACAGATTTTGTGTAAAGATACCTAAGTATGTCACTCGTACACTTTTTCCCTCTAAATATTACTAAAAACTTTTTTGTATAATCTGTCCTACCTCAGCTCTAGTTCTAAGCCCTGTTCCAAATTCAAAATTCTAAATTCATTCCCGCCGCACTCAGAAACCATGGCACAGTCTTAATTTTGTTCTTAAGCTTATCTAGTACCTTAATATAAGTCTTAAATATTATTATACTTCTATATATTACGAGTTCATCGACTTACATTGCCAACTGTATCCCACCAACTATATTATACCATATACGCGCAGGAAGATAAAAGCTTTTCAATGTCATCGTACAAATTTCACGCTGGCAATATCATTTTGTTTATAATAATAATAATAACGGTATCATGTTGCTACCTAACATGGCGCTCATCACCTGCGCTGACGTGGAAATTAAAGATGCTATTTTTTAATAAATATCAATGAGTATTTACAATTTGTGTTATTTATTTGTTTTATTTTATTTATTTATTACATTTTTCATACAATACTAGCAAACCCGGTGAACTCCGTTTTGCCACCAGATGGCTACAAAAAATGAATTACCCGCTTTTCTACTTAATTTTTTTCTGAATTTTCTTTGCTACAAACCTCACGGAGCCCGAGACCTTTCCAACGAATGCAAACCCGTAGAAATCGGTTCGTGCGTTCTGGAGTTATAGCGTCAGGAAGGAAAACCCGACTTATTTTTATATAGTAGATGTATACAATATATATACAATACGTTATTTACGTTGAATTTATCATGTAAACCCGAATAGGGTTTGTGTAGGATAACCAATTTTAGTGCGCGTAGGTTGTCGCTGCCGCCGTCGAAAAGATGGCGACAACGCGGACGGAGCCGATGAGGTGCTTGGCTACGGTGCTCACCAACGTTTAATCCGACTTTGAGTTTATAATATTCGATGACATTTCAGTCTAATCTTTTGGAGTTCAGTTACTTTAAATTGTCTGTACAACTTCGCTGGAAATGTACTGGTTAGAACCTATATAGGTAGAAATATTGTAGCACTGCGTAGAACGAATCACATTGCTCGTGAGAAGACTACTGCTTAGAAGCGATTCAGCTTAAAATATTTGGTTTAGACAATTTCAGTTCAGTCTTTATGTGGGAGAACGCCGGGAGCTATATGACAGTGTATACGACTCTTTTTTACTGTGCGTAAAATCTCCATGGATACCACTCCCGCCAAAGCCGAAGGAGGTGGTTATATCGGACTCGAACCGACTAAAACGCTCACTGTATTTGGATCTTTGATAGCCGGAGGAATCTAAATACACCAAAGCATACCCACAGATATAGAACAGATATTAGAACCACTAGAATCGTATTGACAGTGGTCTTTAGAAAGTATTCTGAGAGAATAAATGGCTACATTACTTTTTATAACACTGCATAACTCCGTTAAAATTTTCGCTTTTCTCAGAAAGCCGTCGTCCAACACTACTTAATATAAAATAAATAAGACGAACTGAAAAAGCTCTCATCTATTTTCAGAAAGCATCGACGCCATTTTGCGTGTCCTAGTTCATCGACGGATTAATACAATTTCCTAGCACGTGAGCAGCGGTGGGAAACATTACTATAGAAATATATTGTTCACTAGTTGTGGCCGACACTTTATCCACGTGTTTTAAATTAAGTAGCCTATGTCAGATTATAACTGGCAATGAAAATCTCGTCGAAATAGACTCATACACATCATCATTATCATTATATTAACATAGTACTAGCTCTTGCCCGCGGCTCCACCCGCGTGGATTTCGATTATCGCGTTGTAACGACTCTACTCGATTCTCTACTTGCCTCTCTATACTACTTTTTCTTGCTGTCGATATTAGCGCCAATGTATAGAAATTTACCGGATCTATTGAGGTTTTTGATTATTATTCCGCTTCCTTGGATGGTGCGCGGGTCAGCTAGTGCAATATAAACCGGTACATATAATTGTTACTTTTATTTGGTTAAAAAAACTAAACACATCCAGTAATATTTCTTTCACTGTGTTTACAAATAACGTTGTGTGATTGTATCCTACTCGATCTACGTATGTATCGCACATACGTAGGTAAATGTATATAACATTGTTAATGGCGACACGCCAATGTAAAGTTTCTAAATGAGAATTTTATATTTATATATTCTCACGCCCGCAATCCCCGAAGGGGTGGGCAGAGGTGTATTAAACACCCACATTTCGCCAACTATGATTTTCAGTCACACGTAATAGGCGGCGATCATATTGCCATTAACCGGACACTTATAAACCTGCGATAAATACACACATAACTTCGAAAAGCATCCAAAAGTCATTGTTGTGTACCATGGTGAAACCTGGAATCGAACCCGAGACCTCGTCTCAACAGTTTATTAAGCATACCACTAGGCTATAGGTAGGCTATACTAACAGCAAAATAACACAAAAGTCGATGCTAGCCACGTCTACGTCAACCTTTGGCTTTTTTTGTCCATTATACAAAATGGCTATTGGGATAAAAATTAAGCATAAGTCCTATAACAAATGTGTCCTGAATATTATAGTCAGATTGTTCATGTCTCATGTTGAGCTGAATTTGTCGCATGTTCATGGCAAACTCATTTTTCTTTGAGGTGAATTATTGCTTCAAACATCTAATGCTAAAACAAATAGATAGAAACCAAAATGTCCAATCAAGCTTTGACAATGCCGTAGCAGAAGCTATTTATGTGTAATCCTCTCCGTTCAGGGTATTGTAAGATACAAGGAAGAGTCGGGGATGAACTATCTATTCCCGGAATAGTTGCGCAACGCCAATTAAAAATATCCAATGTAACTGAATATCGGGAAACGGATATATATGTACTTAGTGTGTCCTTACAATAGTTGAAATAGAAGGTACTATTCAATAGACCCAATTGACCAATTATTGTGTTACCTAATTGATTTTGTATATGCCTGAGTGGGAAAAACTTTCACCCCTCAGAAAACCTCGGTTATGTTTTTCATAAGGGGCAAAATGGATTGTTGGTGGAGGGGAGTAAAATGAGGAGTAACTCAGCGAAGTTCTAAAATCCTTTGATGAACCATCTACACGCAAATGCTGGGATTTATAGACACACATATAAATAGGTTACTGCGCATACATTCACTTTATAAGTAATTAAATCTATGTATCAGTAGTCTCCCAAACGAACTGCAGAGAAATAAACTAAAGAGTGCAACCGCAACGTGGACACCTCACTTCGAAAACAGAGGGATTACAGGATATGGGCCAATTTATTTTTCACTGGACATTTTTTCTACCGGGTTCTGTATTCAATCTATTTTCATTTCACCTGCAAAAATTAGCCGGGTTACCTCATCAGAAGCTTTCAACCAATAGTTATACTTGATTTAGCAGTAAATTCATACATAATAAGTAATTTTCCAGGTTTAAGGCAGTACACGACTGTCTTCTGATTGTAGCACCATCGGTTTTATGGATGGTGGGTGGTAAAGCCAAGGCTTTTACAGCATGAATGCACCATCATACATAACCCCACGGGCAGAAGAAAGACTAAGAAAGTTAGTGAACTTGTGCCAATAACTTCAAGGTTTTAAAAGTAAAGTATGACAAAAACACTGTTTATTATAAAATTCAAGATTATTGAGATAACAAACAAGCTTGGAAATTAGCTATTCACTCAACTTGAAACCTTAAAAAATTGTTGTATGTAGACTGAGTAAGTTTATGAATCGACCAAAAAAAACCCGCTGAGTTTTTTGCCTGTGCCTTCTCAGGCCGAGGTCGCGTTTCAAACCGGCGGTGGTCCGTTTACTAAACTAACCTTAAAACTTTACTAAATTATGAAAAATATCAGATTTTCTTGAAAGACATTTCGGACAAAATTTCTACTATAAAAAATGGGTCCAAAAATCAAAATTATTGACGAAGTTTTTCTACCCTACCACAGGTCCCCAAATCCAGAGACGGCCACACTTTATATTGGAAAAAGTTCAAAATGTTGTGATATTTCAGATCACCTACTAAAAATAAACATCCACTCGGCTTTTACTATTCCCGAATTGCCCTTTTGTTCTAAAATTCACCCATGCCCTCAGATCTACCACATTTTGGAAGCATCTAACACTATACAAATATCATACAAAGTACTCTCACTAAAATTTTAAATGAGGCTTTGATGATGACTAAGCTTCACTGCAAGCGTCTCTACTCTTCGTTTAGGTAGGTATTCGCAAAATTTCAAATGTCAGCTTACTAGCTTTCTTGTCCTCGTTACCCAGTACCGAAGAATTAATTAGGAAAATGGTTAATTCTGAAGTATCTACTGTGTAAGATTGATGCAGTGAACGTTTGAAAAATTGCATGTTTAAACACCGATCTCCCAAGGAAATTTTTCTCACAGCGTCTGTGGAATGGGCCGCTTTGTAGCTTAGTTAGGCAAAATTTGCTAAACATATGATCTAATGCTACTGAGCATACCCGTTTAGTGGTCGTTGGAGTATGAAAATCGGGTCTTTCACTACTTTCCGCAAAGCAACGTAATACTGTGCCGTGTATTTCTCTGCATCAATGACGTTGTGGAGAAGCCGTTGACAGATTCGGACATCATGGCCAGTTGTGCTGCAAGAGCATGAAACTAATTCCGCGGCACGCCAGCCTCAATAACATAATCCGTCGTGCTCTTGTCACTGCTGATGTGCTAGATGTGCTTGAACCAAACGGTTTTCCTCGCGATGGCAAGAGACTGAACGGTATGTGACGACGCAATGGTAACATGCGTCGACATCATTGCCCCTACTCATATAACTGGCACGACTGGCTTCTGCAGAGGCTCTTAAACGGCGCAAATACTCCAATCTACTTGGAGATTAAGAATTTGTGCCGTTCGGAGTCGAAATGTCACGGTCATGAGGTTCGAACGCCCGCAATCTTTTACGAGAGATTCCGATACGTATGGTCGACGCTTCAGAATCTTTTAATACGAACTGATTTTATTTATAAAAAATCTACGAAGCAAAAACGAAACTTACTTATTAAAATCATAATAAACATGTACATATTTCAAAACGTTTTCTCCTGAAAACCTACCTCTGATAGCTTTGTTCTAATTTTCACTTTATCTGTAGAGCAGGCACCGCAACCCTAGCCGCACATGTCATTTTATAAGCCCATGCGATATGTCGCTAGTTGGGAGAGGAGAGGTTTATAATATCTAATAGTTAATTTTATTATTAGTAGTTTATTATATTTTAACCCTCCCGGCGTAAAAACGACGGGTTTTAGGTACCTAAGTTTCCGTGCGTGTGTCAAACGGATGAACCGATTTTGATGCGGGGTTCTGTTTGGAAGGTGAATTAATAGGGAGTGATCTTAGCTATGTTTATTTTATTTGTCTATGATGGCCGATGTTATTGGTCTATGATGGCCGCCGCCACAAAATGGCGGATTACATGTTTATTCACAGCTATTTCCATATAGTTTTAAAGTGAAAGGACTACTAATAAAATACTATTCAGTATGATACAGTTCAAATCCAGGCTTGCCACCACAAAATGGCTTATTACCCTTTTTATACTTCACAACTCCCTAGGCTAGACCTTTAATTTTCTTGTACACAAGCGTACCTTAAGCTTAGTGTTGAGTAGTCGGCCTTTTCGTTCGAGAGGTCCCGGATATGAATCCTGGCCAATACACTACCGTCGTGAACTCCTAACACAAGTCACAAGTAAGTTAAAGGAAATATTGGTAAATCTTCAATGTAAAAAAAAAATCACATCCCCGACAAAAAAAAACCTTCAAAAAGTAAAAAATAAATAACACACACACACACACACAGTAGCGCGAAACTTATAACACCCCTTCGTTTTTACGTAAGGGTTATAAACAAACAGAATAATTTAATTCCAAAACAAACAATATTCATTAACAAGTTATCTGTGAAAGGTAACAAGCATTCGAAATTAATGAACAACTTGTCCAAATATTTGAAATAAGGTACCAACGTGCTATAAATAAACTTTGTTATGTTTTTGATGTTTTTTCTAAGCGCGTGTTGCGACGCTCGTAGCTGCGGCCAAGGTCGAACAAACATTCAAGGCTTTCGTTACAAAATTTGTTGGTAGTTCAAGACAGTCATCTAAGAATTTTCTATTAACTAAATCTAGTTTTTTTTTTGCTGACTTCCACTATATTATATTTCCATGTGGTAACGAAGAAAAATATCACAACCGTATCTCATCTGAAAGGTCTCTTAAGAGGCGTCACCTCTTAAGAGATATCACTACTAGAGAAGGAAAACTCGAAACAAAAGCCTGTATCAACCCGTCTGGCCAACTTGGAACCAAAAGGCCAAAGCCTGCCAACATTAGAAGAGGCCTATATCCAGCAGTGGGCTGTTATGGGCTAATTTATTGATTAATAACTCTAACGACCTTCGTGGCGTGGCGGTAGTGAACGCGACTGCTACTCAGGAAGTGCGGATTCGGTTCCCGCTCAGTGTAAATATTTGTGTGCTTAAATATGAATATCTGCATTGGTCTGGATGTTTATATGTATAATATGTATGTATTTACAAAAAAATATCTATATACGTTATCCACATTCTAGAATCCATATGCTAGCACCCTCATTTCGCCAGTTTATGTTTAGTTCCCGATGTAATAGGTGGCGACGAGCCTATTGCCATTAACTGGACACTTATAAACCTGCGATAAATACACACATAACTTCGAAAAGCACCGAAAAGCCATGGTAAAACCTGGGATCGCACCCGAGACCTCGTCTCAGCAGTCCATTACCCATACCACTAGGCTACCGCGGTACAATAGATATTCACAAAGTAGCGGTACATACAGTCCACCTCCTGTAAATGTGTCATATAATCTCAGGCTACAGTCAGAGATCACACAACTGCATATGACTCAGAGTTTGCGCCTACTCACTCGAGGTTTTCCTCGATTGTGCAGTGAGTCACTAGAAGGGGACCACAAACGAAACCGCTAAAAACTGCTCTTTTGATACTCTCCAAATTAACAAGATAGGGTTAGGGTTAGATTGATAGATAAATTTCTACATAATCAGTACAGGGGGACTAGCCAAAACGCATTCGTTCTGAATGTACATTCGTCATCGCTCTGAAAATGTATGGGGGTGACATTTGTTGAGACGGAATGTCATGTGATCCGATTCCGACAACAAATGTCACTCCCATACATTTTTAGAGCGATGATAAAATGTAGATTCGGAACGAATGCATTTTGGCTAGGACCCCAGACTTAGGTAATTAAGTAATACATACATAAGTTCACATCAAGGGGTCTTATCGTTTAAAAGCAATTTCTTCCAAAGCAAGCTTATGATGGACTACTCAATGGTATGAAATCGTTCTACTGTGATGATGATGATCGTTCGTTTGACGACCGTCGTGACGCTGACGCGGCGGTAGTGAACGCGACTGCTACGCAGGAGGGACAGGTTCGATACCCGCTCAGTACAAATATATGTGTGAGTGAATATATGAATATCTGCATTGTGTTTCTATGCATAATATGTATATACTTACAAAAAATGTGTCTAAGTATGTTTATCCGCATTCTAGAACTCATAACACAAGCTAGTTAAGCTATGCTTACCACGGGTGTAGGTGGCATTGTGTAGATTGTCTTAGAATATTTATTTATTTACTTATGATAATATAATTTCGAGTTCTATTCAGCTCGCTCCATAGGCCTCTTCTATTCTAAGCGACTTGTTAGTGGGATGCGAGTAACCCCATCATCAGTGTCCACCTACTCAATTAGGGGTAGTAGTAAGCCTTCCCACAGAGCGTAACCTATGCTCGGGCCCTCTCCGTGAGTAGCAGTACTGCCGTGAAACAAATTAGGTACTACACCACGATGGCAACTTAAAATGCCGTCGATTCGACAGAAGAAGTGTCCACCGATGAAAATCAAGTACTCTATTTGAAATAATATGTTCTTACTAAAAAAAGTACAAACAGGAGATAGAGGTAATACCAACAACTTGTCACTAACAGATTACTAAAGATTACGCTTTATTATCAAACGAATAGAATATGAGGTTCTTCAAGAAGGGCATTACGTTTCTACAGTGTTGGCAGAGCGAATAGGGCGCTTCTGGTGTTGCAAACGTCCATTGAGCACGGTGACCAATTTCCATCAGGTGAGCCGTGTTTGTCTCTAAATAAGGTTTTTGTTATAAAAGTTTTTGGTATAAAAAACACAGAGGGACCGGATTTTTTTGGTAAATTGATATTTTTGTTAGCATCACATACATTTATCAAAAATTTGTTATTTTAAAAGCACACTCCGATTTATAATCATCATGGAGACGTATTTTCCTAATTACATCTGAGGCCTGGGTGAACTCGGAACTACGGATACGCCTTCCAGTTCTTCCTCCTTAACTTCACACGATCTTGGGTTTCCATGCTGGTGAAACCATTGGCACGCTTTTCATACCGTTCGTTCTCAATCATCAATCAATCATACGAGTATTATATACCAGGTGAGGCCCGCGGCATCGGAATAACGCATAGGCTATTTTTATCTCGGAAAAAAATTGCGCAAGGGGTTGCAGGAATGGTATTAAAATTCAACATGGGCAATGGCGCGGGCATGAGCTAGTGCCATAATATAGGCACCAAACTGAAAATCTATGTTTAATCTGTGCCATAACACCGGTGTTGGGGAGACGCTCACGAAGCCGAAATCCCCTGGTAGTACTCCTGACACACTACATAATCTAAGTATGTTTATCCGCATTCTAGAACCCTAACACAAGCTAGTTCAACTATGCTTATCATGGGTCTAGGTGGTGTTGTGTAGATTGTCCTAGAATATTTATAATTTATAGTCAAAAGTACCGATAATCACTTTCCATTCTACGTATTAAAAATATTTTGTTTTTTTTAAATACCAAATCGTAATTTTCTTATATGCCGATAAGTGTACCCAGAAAACTACCCTGTGTCTTCATCTTCAAGAGCGTTTCCTTAACACACTGTAAAATAATATGTAAACGGGAATTAACGCGATCATGGAATAGGTAAATACATACCTTTTAAATGCCTGACGTTTCGACCAGGTTACACCGGCCGTGGTCACAGGCTGACTGGCTACCACGTGTTGTGACCACGGCCGGTGTAACCTGGTCGAAACGTCAGGCATTCAAAAGGTATGTATATACCTATTCCATGATCGCGTTAACTCCCGTTTACATATTATCATAATCATGGAACGCGAAAGTTTAAAAGTTAACACTGTAAAATAGTTACCAACCCGCATCACTGTTCTACAGTCTCTAACCAACCATTTCTTTTTTAACAGCACAAGAGATTATAATCGAAGACGACGCATGACCTTTCCGTGAGAGCCGCCCCCTCCCCGGGCCGGAGGCTCTGCTTCCTGTGCCGACCCGGCGCGGCCTGTGAACTTCCGCCCGACTTCACCCGGCTTCGAAACATTATTGATACTAAATTAATTAACCTATAACTGGATGAGAACGCTATTTTTTTTTAGTAGGGATGTGGTACAAGTGCGTCCCAATGTTTACCCATTTGAATTTGAAGCTACCTCATTGGGAATTTACTTAGGAAAGGTAAGGCGTGACTAGGAGTTGTAACACATTATGTTTAACGCCTTAGATGAACTCTGTGGCATGGCGCTAGTGAACACAACTGCTAAGCTGGAGGCGCGGGTTCGATTCCCGCTCGGTGTAAATATTTGTATGTATGTATATGATTGGGACTATTACATTGGGACCTAAACATAAACTGGTGAAATGTGGGTGCTAGCACCTCTGGCTACCCCTTCGGGGATATAGGTGTGAGTTTATGTTATGCATATGATTATTTGCATTGGTCTGTATGTGTGTGTGTGTGTGTGTGTGTGTGTGTGTGTGTGTTTGATTCTATATGATGTTAGGTATGTATTTACAAAAAAAAAAAACTATGTATGTTTATCCATATTCTAGAACCTATAACACAAGCTAGTTAAGCTATGCTTACCTTGGTGATTTGGGTGGTGTTCAGCATCTATAACCATATTACGAGCTATGGTGTATATGCTTAATTGGTGTATATTGTACCTAGGTACCTACTGTGACGGTTACCCTGAATTATATTATAATACCAACGAGGCAAATGTTCTGCCCCAACTAACTGTGTATCATGTGGAATTTAAAAAAAAACTGTTTTTATATCAACCGAGTACCACCAGTATCTGCTACGAGCGGGGACTGCTGTATGGTACCCTAAATGTTATTTCTGGTTAGATTTCTAGGTCGGCTAAAATATTTGTGTTATGAGTTTATAAATTCATCCACAAACAATTATTTGGAAGTAAAAAATTTATTACTATAATTTGTCTTCTCTCCCTCTTGGGGATATGTATGCTGTCCCACTGAATTTCGAAGTTCAAAACCGCGATGAACGGTAGTCCGAAAATCCGGAAGTCCGGAATTCGGAAATGCGACTCACTTTAGTGCGATACTACGCCATATATCTATATATATCGACAATAGACGATGGTTTTCAAAAATCATACCTAAATATTAATAACCTATTTATTATAAATAAACAAAACTATATTAAAAAGAAAATAAAGCCTAACGATAATCTACCTGAGTTTCTTGCTGGTCTCTTCTCAGTAGATGATAATGATAGAATCATTTATTTACTATTTTATTTATTATAAATTATAATATTTTTGACAATGTAATTGTGAAACTTTAACATTCATAAGTGCTCTTTATGTGCCTAAAATAAATAAACGAAATTAATTCTTTGATTCTTTGATTTATTATGCAAACAATTAATTTCTGGAAACTTTACCAAGGTGTTAAATTACTTCCAGAAAAAAAATAATTCAAAATTGTAATACTTAAGTACCTAAATAGATCTATTCACATTGCTCAGTAGCTCAGTGGTCAGAACATTGCCGATGTAAGGAACTAGTCGTGGCCCGTCTAAGCATTTACTTTTACAAACTTAAATCGTAAGTTTTTTTTTTATTGAATGTTTGATTTAAATGACTGTTGCCATAAAATCTTATTATTATTCATACAATCGTATGAACCATAATTTTACTGCCCCAGTTTGGTACATTATACATCAAAAACAACATGAAGCATTCAGAATCCAATAATTTTGTCTATGACAATATTCCGGAGTGGGACCAAAATAGATACGCCGGAGTTGTTCTTTGTAGCAGCCCCTAAATAGAGTGCGTAATAGGAAGGGGAGGCCCGAGGGCGACCCTCTTCCCGCGCATGCGCTCACACACACACACACACACACCGCTCTAATATCGGTTTTATTACAACGGTTTTGTTGTTCTTCTTGTGTTAATTTTATTTTGGAAAATTATCATGGACGTGGTGATATTAATTAAAATAGAGATAGAATTGCCTACCGCCTTACACTAAAAGATTTTCTATCATATCTACTACTGTTATTTAGTGTGGGAATATTTTTTTATAAACCAGCTCCGGAGAACAAAGGACCTAATAATGAGAGAACAAAGACACCTATTTCTTTTTTTGATATATATTATGATCTTATTATAAATGATTCGAATAATGTTGAAAAGTGCGCATAATACTCGTTGGAACAGTATTTTTAAATGTGGTTGCAGTACAGATAAAACCGAGGGTACAGTGTTCAAGTGTCACCCGCGCGGCAGATGTGCGCTGCACGTGGCGAACGGCCGTCGAACGCTGCGCACAATGGAACGCAATTTCATCTAATATGGCCGCCGTTGGGGAACCTTCCCGCTCTTTTCATTGAAGTTTATTGTGTTGACGCAATTACCAACATTATAATTTTAATTAAAAGGTATAACAGTTACTAGTTTTAGTCTATGGGCTATGAAAATTTTATATTACGTCATGACTAGATGTTATCTGCCGTTAGTGTTTTAAAATTTATGATAATAACTAAAATATTAATATATTAATAAAGTAGAGATAAACTTAAGGTATGATTTTGATGCAGAGTCTCACTCAGACGAGAATTTTTTTTTCTATTATCTATCGGTAGCCAAGATATTGCCCGAACGGGGAATAGTACACTGTTAGCTTCCTGTTCTGTTGAGGAGATGGGGGAAGGTTCAAAGTAGTTATAATATAATAACTATAATTTAATATGGATTTTGATATACAAATATGTTTTGAAATGAAACCGCTTTTTAAACGATTTAACGACACAATGAACTTATTTTACGCAAATAATAACTCCAACAACTCGTCATATTTCGGGTACTTTAAGATAACTTAGACTTCAAACTATGTGACAAGAACTATTCTTAGTTAACGCAACCATGGCTACCGAAAAATAGCCGAAACGTCGGGCTAAAAGTAAATAATACGAAAATCTTTGTCATAAACTTCAGAAAGTATTATGAACATAGCTATTTCTTATCACATACATACATAAAATACCCAGAACAACGCAAATACCCATATATTCATGGCCCACCAATGATTACACTAGCAGTGTTTGAACTTGTGACTTCCGACATAGCAGAGGAATACACTGCCACCAGACAACCACGCCAGAAAGGTAACGGCCTTCTGCTAAAAAGGTAATAATAGGGTGGCAAGTCTCCTCTCGAACCATCCTATTCAGAAGAATCAAAGCATGAACGTATTTATTTAATCGTTAGCATAAACAAACCAAAGCCTTACGTCACACGTTAGCAAGGTAATAGTCGCGGAATGTCTTAGAACATTCTGGCCAATCTCGTTCTTATATAATTTCACGTACGACTTTCTTTTGCGCTTGTCCTGATTCGGACATGTGATGCGTAGGGATGGAACTGATGGAAGTAATGTCGTAAGGAATAGATGAACTGTGAAGTAGGCTTTCCAAGATCTAAGAGAAAGTGGATGGCCTTTGTGAAAGACGATTACGAATAGGTATTGGAAACAGGAAATAGCAGACAAATTGCAACTGTAGATGTTCAATGTGTGACAGACAAAACGCTCTACAAAAGCACACAAGAAGGCACAAACTAGTCACAAACGAGATTCATATAGAAGATACGAGGAGATCGTAGGACGATTTCTTAGGGTCTATTCAAATAAACGGGAAAAATACTGTTGCAGTTTATAAATGTTCTATAATATCAATCTAAACTCGGTTAAAATAGCATACAGCCTTAAATTTTATCCGATAAAACGCTGAAAAGAATGTAGTACGTTGATCCTTTTTTTAAGGGATTTGAAATTTCTACATTTTTTATTTATCCGCACCTTATCCGTGGTGTTATGATGGATGATAATAATGTTCGAGCCGTACTGTAAAAAAGCCAATAAGATTCTAGATAGTTCTAGAATACGAATAAATATTAACATACTTGACAACTTCTTTTTTATAATGATAGATCCTCTACTTTGTCTTTTGCTAAAGAACTAAAATGTCTGCATTAGTACATCTGATGGCCTAGTATGGCACGAAAAAACAAAAGTCCCCGGGAAGTGGAGAAAAATTTGTCTTTCCCTCCTTCTCTGTTCCTTTAGCTAGTGGCAGTAGTGTTTTACTTGTTACTTAGCTGTGGGGTAGATCATCGACATGACTTAGCATATTCGTCAGTTACAAAATTCACTAGACTACATACTACCGTATTTGACTACTTGCCTGGTATCTGCTCACCAAAATTTCGGAGCTCAAGCCTTGCTTGGCAGACAAGCACGCGGCCCACCTGATGGAAAGTGGTTACCGTGCCCTATGAACGTTTACAACACCAGGGGCGTCACATTCGTGCTGCCGACTATCTAGAGAAGAGGAGGGAAGGGAAAGAGGAGAAGGGGAGAAGGTTATTAGAGTCTCTGTGCTGTCAGTGCAGAAGACAAAGAAGGATTTCTCAGTCAACATAAAACCTCTCCAGTGAGCTCTGGCTACCCTACTTTCCTCTAGGAGTTGAGAGGTTAGACGGTAGCCGCTTCCGTAAAAGCTAAGTAAACCAACAATGGAGAAATAAGAGATGTGATTCAGGTTTCAAAGTGTCTTTGGATTCAACCGGTATTAACCCCTGGATGATCATCAATGCATGTCAGTCCTGGTTGCATCCAAAACTTAATGCTTATACTATTGATTTGTCTTTAATTGACTTATACGAAAGTGAAAAATCTATCCATCTAAACATCTCTCCCTCTGACAATTATTAAAAACATGAAAACATAATTAGGAAAGCTGGACTCTACCAATATATATTATTAACAGTTCACTTCGGCTACGGGCTCGTATTCACTGAACCCGTTAAACATCGCGTGGGGGTAGCTTTGAAGGTCATGCGTAGCAAAAATTACAGGGGGACCCAAAGATGGCGTGCGTTTTAATCGGTTCGAGTCCGATATAACCTCCCCAACCGGCTTTGGCGGGGGTATCCGTGGGGATTTTTCGCACTACAAAAATAAAAAAGAGGTCACAGGTCAGTTTGTGCTGTAAAAAGAGCATTAAGGGAAAAAACTGACTTCGGTAATTATGATATCTGAATTTAACGTTTATTATTTCTCTCCCAAGCAGGTTATACAAGGCGACTAAAGGTGCGTCCACATTTGTGACATGAATAGCGAACCAGACAGCGTGACATCAAGACAAACTTGTGGAACATGGGCACACAAACTAGAGTTGTGCTGACACGGCCTCCAGTCGATCGATGGTTTCATTTAATCTCAGCTATCACACAGCTGAATACGCGACGGACACACACTTCTGACATAGTAACGGCAAAATGATACGTAAATGTAGACGCGTCATAAGGCATACGGCTGTCATCATCATTCTCTGAACCTTTTCCCAACTCAGTTGGGGTCGGCTTTCCAGCCTTACTGTGATGCGGCTGAGCTTCGATATTATATATACAGCCCAGACTCTGCCTACATTCAGATATCATTAGATTAATGCCTCGAGTCAACAATAGTGTCCACCACACGTAGAACCAAACACAGTTGATGAAATGTAGGTTTTAATTCACCTCAAAGGGCAATAGGCATAAGCATATTATGTACTTATGTATTTTTTCTATCAACACTATACTCGAACACCACTTTTAGTCTTAATGCGACCATAATGCTGTCATGTACGTAGTATGTTAAGACTTTAACGGGAGCCGGCCGTCTGAACTATTTCTGCAACACAATGCAACTAACAAAATTGAAAAACAACTATTTCGAAATGAGCAAACGCTAGACAGATTCAATTCGAGGTATCTAAATAACCAGTTCTGCGAAACACACCACATAAAAAATATCTAGGTGGTGATTGCGTAAAGTTCTCATTAAAATATCTCTATCTTTATAAACAGCAAACGCAGAATTATACGTTTGTTTTGATAAAATCATCTCAGACTATCCCCTTTACATACCAACCAGGAATTTATTATACCTTTTAAGTCTCAATAACTATTTCTAATAACGCAAACCATTCGATATTACATCCACCGATTCTGTTAGTCGCTCGACCACGGTCGCGTCTCGTCATTACGCCGATGGTCAACCGGTTTGAGATCGCATCAGAAAAACAGCTACCCCGATACCACGATACTCGATCGAGTATAAAAACAACATCGTTAATACACGATACGAAAGGAAAATTAAAAAGGTGTAAAGTCGCGACGAGTCTCGTGGTAGAGTGTGGCCGATATGCTCGATTGTGGAGAGTGCCTCAAATTCGATGTCAAATTTTATATAACGCTATAACTTCAAACTGATTGGTTCAGTGCGATACTGCAATACTTTTTTAAAGTAGGTACTCGTTGTCATACTGAATTTTACGTTAATTTAATTACACTGTTTATTTAATGACGTCTTGTTTAAGTTTAACGTTGCTAGCCGGAGTGCCAATAGCACAGCTTGAATTTGCTCAAATCAAACTTGATATTCTAATTGCAAAGCAGTTGAACTTCGATATTTTCCGGGAAACGACTTTCTGTCTTCCACAACCCACTAGCAATCTTGAAATTCTGTAGTTAGACCAGTAGTCGGACTTTTCCGACTTCTGGTGCACGATTGGGTCGGTGTGCCCTGGGCGGACCCTGCTTCGTCCGTCGTCGTCATGCTTTGATGATGATAATGAACGTGTTCATTTTCCCATGCCTCATTAAGATCTTCCAATTAACTTCACCTGCAAGAGCACCTGCTAAAAAACTGACGACGCTCTAGCATTTATGCTTTCCTCTTGCAGACAAGCTGACCCCAGTAACCAAAGTTCAAGGTTTGGAAGCAAAATAAATTAGTGTTAGAAGGAAAAAAATGATCTTTATGTCTTTTTAGCCCAGAGACTTAAGCCTTATTGGTTCTCAGCGGTGTAGAATAGGGATAGCCCCTCTATGCCCCGTGGGTTACGTAGAAGGCGACAAAGGGCTAAGCCTTGGTTCTACGGCACCCACGGCCCTATGGTTATTCTCCATTCGACAATAAACCCCTATTACGTGAACCGAAAAACGTAGTAAGCAAAATCTGGGTCTTAATACACCTCTACCCTCCTCTACCTAGCCCATCAAATCGAATAAATGCAGGTATTTATAATATACTTAAGCTATTTATTCCATTTCCATGATCTATACAAATAAAAAATAAAAATGAATCGCTATGTGTATTGCTAAGCTCAAAACTCGAAGACGGCTGGTCCGATTCGAGTATTTTTATTTGTTTATTCCTTGAACGAAAAGAAGGTTTTTATGGAGCCAGAAATCCACGTGGGTGGAGCCGCGGGCTACTACTTACTAGGTTTAAATATGATAGCAAGGTTTAATTACATTTACAATAGCGCTTGGTCTAAAAATAGCTATGCAAATTTTAATTTTTACATTAAATTATCTCTATGCATAAATTATTACGTTTTCAACTACATAGAAAACAATCTTGTCTATTTTTAGTATAATATCATGATGAAAATCATTAGAATATCTGACTTTAATTATGAAGAACATCATTTATAAATACACACAATTACACATGCATGCGCTACAGATCAACGCCGCGGTAGAGCTCAGCAGTGGTTCTATTCCTGGGTAGAGAAAAACTTTGATAAAGGTTTTTCTGTTAGGTAATTCCCGGCAATAGCATGAAGCCAGGACAAAGTGTCCTGTAGTCGGCTCCAGGTTATTCCCCTTCAGATATAAAGAAGCATGTATAGCCGTGGTTACATAAAAAGACACAAGCACTATTAAAAAGTCAGTATTTTTAAGTTGTATAAACGAATACGTAACACATTAGGCGAACGGTGAATGGGTGATTAGTTTATTTACTAGGTACTATTATAAATGCGAAGGATGAATATTTGATACTCAATCACACCTGAAGAGCTGAACGAATTTGTATGAAATTTGCCAAAGAGGTAGTTTAGATAGCGTAGAGTTATGTACTTTGCCCCGTAATGTCATGAGCCCCGAATAGCCAGTCGCCAGTATAATAAATAAATAAATAAATATTCTAGAACAATCTACACAACGCCATCTAGACCCATGGTAAGCATAGTTTAACTAGCTTGTGCTATGGGTTCTAGATTGCGGATAAATATACTTAGATACTTTATTTTGAAAATACCTACATATTATACATGGAAACACTCCGACTAATGCAAATATTAAAATTTATGCACACAAATATTTACACTGAGCGGGAATCGAACCCACGTCCCATGCGTAGCAGTCGCGTTTACTACCGCCATGCTACGGGGGACGTCTATGGTGTATAAACGATGACGTAATCGCGGATTAGTTAGGTATACTTATAATAATGACTGCAAAAATATAAACAGAATAAGAAACAACAATATTCAGAATATTTGGTTTGGGGTTTGGGGTTTTACATATTACGTCATTTAGATCTAAACTACGCGTGGCTCCTAATATCGGTGCTAGAATGTGGATAGTTAGTTGTGAAGCCTCTTGTATTGTAAACGTCCATAAGTCACGGTGACCACTTCCCATCAAGTGGAACGTGTGCTTGTCTGCCACCTAAGTGGTATAAAATAACATTATAAACATAAATACATTTTATTTGTATCCTCATTCAATTTTATACATAGTATCATTCTGGTCAATGTAAATATGAGCAATATTCATGTATATGTATAAAAAAAATATTTGCAGTAAGCGGGAATCGAACCCGCAACCTCTGACGTAACATTTGTATACCGGTATCACACACTGGTTCCATATGTCCTCGTACCCAAAATAACGTCCAATATCCTAACTCGGGTTATATGAGGTTCAATCTGACTCCACCAAGACCATCGTTACCAAGTCCATCTCACCTGCTGACGGGCTCAGAGATATAGGTAAGCTATGGATGCAGCCGGTTACTAGGCTAAGATGACGAATGCAAATAATATTTATAAGCTGTCGATCCCGGTTGCCATACGAACATCTATGGCAGTCGTTATGGGTTCTAGAAGTTCTAAAAGGTCCGACAACTGAGTACCGATTCAACTAATTGTCGACAATTGGCAAACCACAGACACTGCAAAAAATGCCATTATATTTTAGACTTTACAGTCATGCAGTTAAAGTCTAAAATTAAAAAGCCGCTTGTAGAGTTAGTGAAAAAAATGTGATTGGTATGACTCATTTGATTTTAAACTTTAAGCCGATAAGAGTAAAGTTTAAAATTTACTGGCACTTTTAACAGTATCTGTATCTGTTGATAATTTGTAAACTCGGGCTCCTGGTCTATCTACACAACTTTGATGCCCCAGTAAGTTGTTGAGGTCAAATGGCAGCTGCTTCGCAGTTAGCCAGGACAGTCGATCCCAACCAAGTCACCAAACTCACTAAGTTATTATTTTTATATAATATTATCTATTGGTAAACATACAGTGACATACACTCCTATTGTTGTATTGTGCTATTGTGTAGGCGGATTTCGGCAACCCTAAAATTATTTGTTAATTCATTTTCAAAACTCGATCGCTTTTGTTCTTTAAGTCTACTACCCTGCCTGATGGTAAGCGGTAACCGTGGCACTTGCAATCCACCATCCAAATACCAGTAGAGAGGGAAGACGGGGAAACGAACTCCTATTTATCTCAACGATAACTCCTCCCAACCTTCAATAACAATTGCAGTCTATGTTCACCGAAAAAGTTGGAAATAGACTTTCACTTTCCCGGTTGGTCCTGCCGACTCGTACTGCAAAAAGATTGACTCTTACATTAGTGCCGGAGTATCTGCAGGACTTACTAACAAAATGGTTGAACAAAAGTCAACCAGTCTTAAGAGGAAAACCTGCACCAGAACGAGTGATTGAGCGAGTAGCCAATTATCAGCAGTTGGCTTCGCTCCGAGGGTCTTGAAAGGGTCCCATAAGTAGTTACATACCTACTATAAATCAACGATCAAAATATTATATAAAAAATGTTGCACAGAACCTTGAATCATAGATTCTCAGGTCGGTTCCGACCAAAGTAATAACTTTCTCTCCTTTAATTACGAGTAGGTAAGAGCGTATCAAACGATGAAAGAAAATACTGTGAGTCAATACTTTTTTTTTTTTTTTTTTATCGTGCGCAAAATCCCCACGGATACCACCACCACCAAAACCGATGGAGGTGATTATGTCGGACTCGAACCGACCAAAACGCACGCCGTCCATGGGTCCTCGATTGCCGGAGGTGAGATTATACAAGACATATCTCTCGCACCCCGGCAGACCCGGGGACATCTCTGTTGAGATGACCCTCTTCCCTAAAAGTGGGGACCATGGCGTCCCCATCTAGCCCCTGGGTATGGTGTGGCATTATGTGCCATCGCCGTGGCCTGCTTCTGCTAGGGTGACAGGCGGCTTCACCTGTCACCCCCAGGCCCGCGCTCATGGGGGACGGAGGTCATTCTGCGACCTCCGACGTCCGAGTCGCCTCCGCTCATCGCGGGCAGTGCGGGCCCGGAGTCTTCTCCGGACCCGCTCCGCCTCCTCCTTTTCGAGCATAACTTGCTCGCAGAAGGAGGCGGCGGCTGCCCAAGCACTCGCGCATCGTACCATCGCCGTGAGCAAGGTGGCGAGCGAGACAACTCCCACCCCTAGGGCTGTCACTAGGGCCCGCCTTGGCGTCTCCCACGCCGGGCACTCGGTCAACGTGTGCAGCCCCGAGTCCTCGCTCGCATCACAGTGATGGCACTCGGACGTTGGCTCCTTCTGAAACTGTGAGTCAATACTGGCGCCCATTTCTAAAGAACTATTTATATTATACAATTAAGATGGCAAATGGTGGCAAAGGTATCATAACTAAGACGAGTCTGGTTATCAAAACTAAATGAACATCTGAGGCATTAGAGGTAATGGATAGTTGTAGCCCTAAAAAGTCCGATAACCTCGTTGGACAACCAATATTTGATACAGCTAGGTAGTTCCGTACTTAGACTAAAAGGCGACTCCAACTGAGTTGAGAAAATGCTAGGATGATGATGAGAGCTCATTAGAGAGTTCGCGAAAGCAAAAATATGTAAAGTCTAAATGAAAGACGCAAACACAGACAGCTAGCAAGTGTACCCAAGACCCACACGACTGTACGAAGCAGTTAACTAACGGGATATGGATTAGAGTGGCACGAAATTTTCCTCATTCCCATACTAACATGCTAATGTGAGTCACATTTATGAATCTCCTAGGATATCTTTTTGACCAATTCAAGAGCCTAAAATTGGAAGTTAGGATACTCTACAATCAAACCGCGATTTGTTAAAGTACAAATAGGTACTAAGAAAATTATCATATCACACAAAAATAATAAAAATAGGTCCTGTGAGAATGACTGAACGAAATGAATGACTCGAATCGTTCCCCCGTCAGTGAACTTTGAACGAGCAGGAATTCTAAAAATATTCATTTTTTCCTTAGGACGGAACACAATGTTTTATATCGTTCAACGACGCACACTATTTGGCGCCATACTATTAGGGAAAGTATTTTTCACTAAGGAAATATCCAATAAAATAATTTTACAGCGAACGCACCCTAGTAATATAAAAAAGATTTATCTAAATCGATTCGTGGAGGAGAAAATCACGGGAGTCAACATGTAAACGCCAAACCCCGCCGAGTCGATATTCCATTTTCGAATCAACTGTCAAAAAAAATAGAAAGCTGCGCGGGAAACTCCTAGTTTTGAAGGAAGAAATTCGCTGCTAAGTGCTAATAGTCCCTCGGTCCCTGGCAACAGAATATGATATTTTAAAACGTCCATCAGCAGTACCTACTTATTATTTTTCTTCTCTATGGCGATCCCAACGATTCTGCCAACAACCATAAATACGGTAAATGTAATATTTAATTCTTAATGCTGAGAAGCCAATGTTTTCATGGAATTCTACCAGAGTCAGTTAATGTAGATTTCGTGTGTTGTGTTGCCTCATTTCAAAATCAGAAAATAATTTATCTACTTTTAACCTTGATTAATTCAAATCATCCCTTTGGAATGTTCTGAAGTGCTTTTTGCTATTTTCTTTTAAATTAGTAAAGAATCTCCTTGTTGTCAATCTGCGTGTTGCTTTACAAATCGTTCATCATACAGCCAATATTCAAATAATCAATCAGCTATTACAGTCCATTGCTGGAGATAAAACTTCTATCATTGCTACAACTGCCCTACTGTATCTACGCTGGCCAGACGGGTTGATACAGTTTTATTACGAGTTATCCGTCACTTGCAGTGATATCGTTGGCGTATTTGTAGTTATTTCACTATTATTAGTAAGTAAATTTCATCGAGAAACGTCAAGTTTTTTAATAGTTTCACAGCACGCTTCACACGGAAAACCCTTTTCTCTGGGACCAAAAAAATCAATTAGAGTAATTGACAATAACATGTTAGTGATCATGTGAGTGATGTACTGTGCTTATTGACTTCAATTTGTTTCACTATCGGTACCAAGTCACGCATGAATTAGAACAAATAAATAATTAAGTAGGTATCCACAACTGACTTGCGATATAGGTATTTAAAAGTTAAATTAAAATGAAGCAATTAGTACCCAGAACTAGACACTTGTTTTTCAATTGTTTCGGTACCGTCTAGGTACAGCAATCTACTTTCGTATGATACTGGGTTGATTGATTGGGTTCATCATTCTTTTTATATCATATAGGCAAATACAGGGTGTAAGGGGAACACTCCCGAAGCCGAATATCCTGGTAGTACTCATGCATGGTACACAACATATTGGTATGAAAAAAAAATACGGTAAATCAATTTATTTATTTTTTACTCCGCATTGTTTACTCTCCATCGTATCATGATATTTCTAATTCTGATCCCGGATGAACCTCCAAGTTGTGGTTACAGGAAATTTAGTAGGTATCATCGAAAATTATACCCCTTTACAACTATTAAAAATATTTAAATAACAACTTCCACCTTTTAGTGACAAACGCCATCTTTCATTGATTCCTACGTTCGTTCATTCGCTTTAATAAAATAAAAAAATAACTTTAGTTCGTTGCTTAGCCACATATATTGATTTTTCATTATACCTACTATGTTTTCAAAAAATGGTCATTGAAAAGTTACTTCCCTGTATGTTCGATGCCTGGTGTTATACACGTTCTTAGGTCCCAATAGTTACTTCCCTTCAGATGGGCGGTGTACTTATCTGCCACCAAAGTGGTATTAAAAAACTAAATAAATTAGTTAGTTAGATAAATTAAATCTGTTACAGTTAGTTAGATAAATCGTAACTGTTAGGTTACACGGTTAAAGCGTGACTTCCACCTTTGCCTTCGCAGGTAGGTATATATTTAGAACTACTTCAAAATAGGAGCCTTGTTAGGTATAGCTATTTATAACTATAGGTATATATTATACAGACTTTAATTATGGAATTAGTTCTACAGATATGGGTGTTCAGTTATTTTTATATAAAGAATATTAGTAATCGAAATTACTAATATTTCCTCTAACTCCTTTACGGTTGACGTCGGTAGTGTAAAGGCCAGGATTCGAACTAGGAACTTTTCGATCGTAAGGTCGAATCCTTAAGCACTATGCTACCAACCTTAATCAACTATTAGGTACATTACAAATTCGTATAATATTTTTCGAAAAAACTAAAAACTTCATAGATCAAGGTTTTAGGTAGGTATTTATTCGCACCAAATGCTTTAGTGTTTTTTATTAGCAACACTATGATGAATAGAACATCATTATATACAGATTGTTATATTTCATATTGATTTATATAAAACAGTACATAGAACATTATACAGGATAGGAGCACATCTATAGTAATATGTGTGTACAAATAACTAAAACAACTTTAAAAGCTAAGCTGCCACATAAATATTAAATGCTAATACTGGTTGTTCGAGCAGTAGGTCTAACTGTAGGTCTAAAAAGGCCACATCTATGTTTCAAATTCTAAATTAAATTCACATTTGTAAAAAGTTGAAATTATTGAAATTTTTCATCGATAGGTACAGCAATATTAATGATTTATGATAATATATAAATGGGTATCTTACGCATTTTCATACGAAACTGTAAATATCGCAAGTAATATTAAATATCAAGATAAAATATTAGATGTGAGTTTTTCAGAGTCATTGAGCTTTTACAAAAATGAAAGAAACACGAGATTGGCTTTGAGTTTTTTACAACGAATGAAAGAAATAAGAGATTGGCTTTAAAGGCAAGGCTCAGCTACGCCTACGGCCGATGTTCTTAATCCATTGTGATTTTTCACAGCTTCAGTTGAATTCAAAGCTTGAACTTTATCCCGGAGTTATAAATTTTCCTACTACTCTTTAGATTTGGTTTTACGGGTTCTTATGAAACTGACCTCCCAACCTCGCGATGACTCACTCCGGTGCCTTATCCATTAGTCTGTAAATGTACCCCACTAGCAGGTAAGGTTGACTTGGGAGATCTTGATGGAGCCGATTGTGATTTGTCAGACAAGGAGAGTATTCAATAAAATTCTCGAATTGTTCAAATATTTCGACCTCTGTGTCGTGTGGGTTCAATTCCCGCTCAGTGCAAATATTTGTAGGCATAAATGATTACTTGCATTGGTTTCCACTATATGTATGTATTTACAAAACAATATATCTTCTGCATACTAGAACCCTTAACACAAGCTAGTTATGTATGCTTATTATGGGTCTAGATTGTGTTGTGTAGATTATAAAAAAAACATTCTTAAATCTACGGTTAAGGGATGAATGGATTGAGCGAAAAGGTCGTAATAAGTACCACCAATATAGTTAATTACCTAACATACCATATTATAACTTTGCCGCTTACTATGCCTAAAATGATCTATATAAGTATTGTTGTCTTTTACAGCTATTTACTTTTTCTACAAATTATATCAAAGGATTATTTCAGAATCAATTTACTAACTATAATAAACAGATAAACTCACCAAGTTTCATCATCATCACTACGTAGTATAAAATAAAGTCGCGTTTTCTGTCCCTATTTTTCTTGTCCCTTTGTATGCTTAAATCTTTAGAACTACGAAACGGATTTTGATTTGTTTTAATAGATATAATGGTTAAAGAGGAAGGTTTATATGTATATAACATCATGCTACGACTAACAGGTGCGGAGCAGGAATGAAAAATGTTGCAAAAACGGGGTGACGCAGACGAAGTCGCGCGGGTCAGCTAGTCATGAATAAAAACTACTCAGGTGCGAAACTCACGCCTAAGTCTCGTACCTGAGTAGGTTTGCAACACTTGCAAGTCTTGCAACATTTAGCGACGTATTAGCTGTCTACGCACTACTCGTAACCGTAAAGATCTATCGGTGTACTACGCCTGACTTACAATAACTTTGTAAGAGTAGATTTAAACTAAGGTATGTAACTCGATATATCGATTAATATTCTACATTTATCCCTTTGCGTTTTTATGGAAGGTAAGATTTTAAGTATGTAGAACACATCATTTAAAATAGTATTTTTCGGCTTCGTTTGCAGAGTAAAAATCACATCGATGCTACGCTTTACAATGTGGCGTAGCAGGTCGTTAAAACTCTAAATGTCTTCACAACCTTTCACATTGATAATATTAATACAATATAGAGGTAAGACTTAAAAAAATATAATTGACAGTCAAAACCAATTCCCGGTAAACAACATAAGATTAATGTTACGAAAATTAACTGTTTTATGGACATCTACGCATTCAAGTAGAAAACTAACGCTTTGTAC
This sequence comes from Pelosia muscerda, assembly GCA_963691645.1. Classification (NCBI taxonomy): domain Eukaryota; kingdom Metazoa; phylum Arthropoda; class Insecta; order Lepidoptera; family Erebidae; genus Pelosia; species Pelosia muscerda. Next base: position 8,570,574 of record OY829116.1, on the reverse strand, counting down.
TACGAGTGCAACACAAACATAACAAAGCATTTATAAACTCATGCCTATATCCTCAAAGGGGTAGGCAGAGGTGCTAGAACCCACATTTCTCCAGTTTATATATAGGTCCCAATGTAATAGGTGGCTAGCCTATTGACATTAACTGGGCACTTGTAAACCTGCGATAAATACACACATAACTTGGAAAAGTCATTGGTTTGTGCCATGGTAAAACCTGGGATCGAATCCGAGACCTCGCCTCAGTGGTCCATTACTTATACCACTAGGCTACCGCTACGAGTATTTATGGATTAATGGATCGATAGTTAATTTCATTTACAAATGAACAGGGAAACCGAATATTCTCTTTCAATTCTGTCGTAAGTTACGATTGACGAAAATCGTTGTCCCCATTTTCTTAGATGCGTCCTTGTGGATTTTCTTATACGTAATCTTTTGTGACTGAACTAAAATTTATTAAGTATCTAATCACATTTTCAACATCATCATTTTAACCATAGATTGTGGGTAGGTTGTAATACCCACTGAATATGATCCTCTCAATCTGCTAAAGACTCCCATTATACAAATTATTTGGTATACCAATTGTCATCATAGTCATAATACCACCGCCAGTTGCAATTGCTTCTAAATCTTGCATTTCGGAGGCAGAGGTAGACAATTTTTTATATTGGTACGTTGGCTTTTACGGGAACAACTGCCGTCTATGACAGAACCTCGTTCGTTACTTAGTACCTACATGAGTACTAGTAGATGAGAAAGATTTAGGCCCAGAAAATGATGGTTGGGCCCCGTATAGTGTACACCTACCTTCACGATATTATATTTCATTTCAAAAGGTCAAGGCTTAACATTCTTTTCAACCCTCAGATTACTTGTTAGCCGGTTCAAATTAGTAGTGTGGCAACCTGTAGCCTTCACACACACGGACGTTAAAAACGTCGCGTTAAGAAAATTAGTATATTGAACTTAGGCCTTACATCCAACGCCCAGCTTTCAAAATACAAAATGCGCGAAAATAAGCGTGGGGGGGTTTAAAAGCGCGTACCTGTTTGAGCAGTGTAGCATTTTAGGCAACGTTTTTGATGCTCGTGTGTATGTAGCCATAAACTTATAACTATCTGCTACTTAATCTTTTAAAAATAATAGAATTCAATATCAACAACACGAAGTATTGTAAAATACTGTTTTCATAAAGTCACAAAATTTAATTTGTTTACATAAACACATTTCTCAGTTCGTAACTTCTCAAATTTTAATTACGAACGTAAACAAAATATTTTTTGCGATAAAAGACCATTTTTTAACTTACTTCGAGTGTAGTTGTTAGCAATAGCTGCGTCACAATAGCTGGATGAACGCTGAACGCATAGAGGGTGTAAGGACGCAAGGGCACGAAGGGCGCAGGGTCGCAGCACCGAGGGCGTCGGGGTATTCGCGACCAAGGGTATAGGGGACATGCGCCGCATCCAGCCCTAAGCCGTTGAAAGCCAATGCATTTTGTACTGCTTGTTATTCTAGCCCCGTTACGAAAGTTCAAAACTCATGATTTGAAATTTTTACTTACCTCTCCAACCAATTTATTTACACTTGTTTTTATTTATGGTTATGTCAATGATTTTATATTTTAAAGAGGAAGATATGGCACAGGTGTACCTACCTGGGACGTTCGAGTGCGTCGGAGTTCATAGAACGACCTCTTTCCGCCATGAACGTCAGGTAAAGACCCCTCCTCCCTTCCGAGGAATATGAGGACACCATAGCCGTAACCTACCCTGTTTAAGATTTAGCACGTATTAAAAATAAGAGTCTCTTCTGTTTTGTGTAGTGCTCTATGTTAAACAATTGTAATACAATGTAAAACGTTTTTGTTTGCAATCGAATATTAGACACTGTGAATCGAATCGCGATCACACTTGGCGCTAATGTTATTTCTGTGTTAGAAACTATATAATGGCCTATGAGAACCTTAATATTTTTTTTCCCAAGATGTTTACGCAGGTCTTATAATATTAGGTTGGTAATGCCGGTAGTAATGTAGGGTTTTTTATTTTAGTGTATAATGAGATGAAACGGAACGGATTGGGGTCACGGAACCTAATATGAGATTTTTATACTTACGAAAAAAAGGAGCAGGACCAATTAATTGTCGATGGAATTGTTTGCGTTTCGTCTGTAGGCGGCTGCCTAATGACGGTCATTTAAACATCTTAATTTTTTATATTTGATGGCTTACTGCTCTATTTGGATTTATTTTGTCTTTAAAGGGAGTAACTTCCATTTGACCTTCAAACCTGAAAAGAAAGTCCGTACCAGAGCTTAACTCGTCAATTAACAGATGTACCGACTTACAGGAGTTGCAGGTGAACTTATCTTACCTAACCCTATATTCGAAAACTTTTCTAACCTTATAAATTAGGTACTAAATATTCCCTATCTGGTTTTTGTTCGTACAATGCAGTAAAGGACAAATACCCATAGCATGCATATGCGAGCATATAAATAGATTATTTCATTTCAATAAACAGTCCAGAGAATGTCAAAGAGTGCGGGCGGCGCGTTCATAAACATGTTTGGTACGATGCGACGCATCGCGCACCCAAGCACAGGAATTTGTTCCCCAAGAAACGGAACGGAACTATTACAGTTTTATTTATTCATAGTGGGATACCTCGTCGTTTAATAGTATTAACGATAAGTTTACGGGCTTAAACTTAGCTTATGTAACCTATGATGTTATGTACACGTAAATTAAATAATCGACAGACCCTCAAACTCTTTCATTACCGCGTTACCGATTTTAAAATATCAGTAGCAGCGTTTCTTGACTTTTAGTATAGAAATATTGACGTCACTGTAATATCTATTTCTGTCAATCACTACATAGTATAAAACAAAGTCGCCTTTTCTGTCCCTATGTCCCTTTGTATGCTTAAATCTTTAAAACTACGCAACGGATTTTGATGTGGTTTTTTAATAGATAGAATGGTTAAAGAGGAAGTTTTTATACATTATATAACATCATGCTACGACCAACAGGTGCAGGTGCAGGAGCAGGAATTAAAATGTTGCAAAAACGGGGTGACGCAGACGAAGTTGCGCGGGTCAGCTAGTATTTATAAAAAATAATTTCACGGTTGGTATATTCTGTCACTTTCACACGCCTAAGTAGGTTTTGTGTAAAGATTTGTATGTCACTCGCACACTGTGTTCCTCTAAGAATATTTTTTTAAAACACACGCCTATATCTCCGAAGGGATAGGCAGAGGTTCTAGCACCCACATTTCGCCAGTTTATGTTTAGGTCCCAAAGTACCTAATAGGTGGCGAGCCTATTGCCATTAACAGGGCACTTATAAACCTGCGTTCAATACACACATAACTTCTAAAAGCGTCGAAAAGTCTTTGGTGTTGTCCATGGTAAAACCTGGGATCGAACCCGAGACCTCGTCTCCGGAGTCCATTACCCATACCACTGATTATACCGGATTGAAATACTTAACGAGGTAAGTATAAAAAGTTTTCATGCCTATAAGTAGGTAATGGTGCATCAGAACTGATTTGTTACGTGCTTTCACTTTAAAGCCATTTAGATGTATGCGGGTAAATGATCATTTTCAGGTTGTAAAAAATAGTTTTCAAGATAAGGTACGTCTATTCATAATAGAGCTAAGCAAATTTTCAGGTCATCTAATACAGGATGGCAATTATACGTCATGACGAAAAGGATAAATTATATTCATAGAGCTGTTAGCAACGCGCAACGACGCGACGAGCGACAGCCCAAGAGCGTGCGTTCTTTTAAACAATTTGTAGCAGATAGTAGATTTTTGGAAAGTAAGTACATGATATGATAGGTATGTGGGAAACAGTGGTATCAGACTTGAAAACTTATGAACAGTCGTGTTTTGATAATGTATCGAATAAATAAGTCTTTCAAGTATGACACCATTTGACCCCGACTATGGCAGGCATGGTAACCCTTACATTGTATCATACACTTTCCACAAAACAAATGCTATACCGGTACATAGTCGTCGTCATCGTCTAGCAAAAGAAAATTACGCCATTACGGTGAGATTTGCGCGCACGTGCTTGCACTGCCGGTACCAAGATTAGACCATATTTTTTTTAATTTTCATTATGACGTAATTATATCCCTGTATACTCACCATCCTGTAACAAATTGCCTGGAAAATTTGTGTCATTATTTGGCGAGTGCTAACTTAGTGGAATATTTTTTAATACCTATAATTTTCGTCTTTACATAACCTTTTGACTCTTGACGTATAACACTCATGTACATTCTCTTGCATATTTATTATTGTTCAACGGAAACATCCTCTAACCATGACTTTCTTTTCAATTTATTCTAAGTAAATTAGCGAATCATCAAGTTGTGCTAATCTGCCTTCTTACTTCTATTCTGAAGTGATTAGATTAAGTTGAGTAGGTAAATATGTAGTCTCTACTCTCTAATTCAGAGAGTAGTCCTGTGGGTCAAAAATATTCATCACTGCTGGTGTTACCATCCTCCCTAAATACTTGAAATTCGAAAAATTAAATTCAAGCTCTCGTGTTTCCAGCTATAACTTAAGTGAATATGTTCTCTTTATTTACATGCCACAGTTTCACAGATAGAGTATTTTTTTACTAAAATTACCAACTAGCCTTATTCTTCCATCTTCCAGATTTATTGAAATATTTCCGGACGAATTCTGTTGAGTGTCAGTAAGCCTAACACCGAGCAGTGTCGACTTTGTGCTCGCAAGAGCGACACGGATTCGATCCGAGTGGCGGACGGCGCGCGTGACGCAACTACCGGCCGCTTCACTACCCAACATCAAGTTATATAAAAATACAAGTCAGCCAAGTAGTGGAGCAGCCAAGTTATACCAAGTTGTACGGCGCTGTACCGGTTGATCCACACTACTCACTTGACGCTTCTGTACCGATATGAGTACTCATATTTATTGTCATTCATGCAGTAGGAGCGTTTTATTTTCATGGTCAACTCCATTTTATTAGTGTCGCAGGATATGTTTTTAATGCAAAGGAAACGATAAAATATTTTTTTTTGAAATTCAGTTTTAACCGCCACTACCTACATAGTTTTTTTATTTATAGGACACGTCAATATAAATTCTACTCGCCTTATGGTCATAGAAAATTGGGTCACCACAGACACCAACATGTTAAAATGGTGGCTCTCAGCTTGACGGTCTCATCAGACGCTTTTCACCTCCCGTTTAAAAGATCCGGGACTGTGAGAATGAGACCGACCAAGGTCTTCATAGCCCGAGCCAACCTCACCTTCACCAAGTTGAACAACCGTTGATTGATAGGCTTTTCTGGTTCGAGGGGTCAGACAATAATCGTTCTCATGAAAACCAATGAAATCATGGATTATTATAAAATATGTCAATACACGCATACACATCACAACTTACTTAATTCAAGAAAATAAATCAAATAAAAAAAAATTAAAAATAGAAAAATGTGTTCGTGTCAAGTCAACTGCCTAGAACAAGAAATGCTATAAGTAGGACTTCAATCTTCTTCGTGTGTACAGAGCTTTTTCATTCTAATAAAGCTATTAAATAGTTTGGCTGTAGGTACCTACTCTAGGATGGACTATATTTAACCACATCAAGTGTGGGTGCAACAATTGGTTTTCTGATTACCTTCGCACTACCTTTGCCTGAGCGTAAATAGGTAGTTCGTTATCAAATGTTTATGTATCTGTTGCAGGAGAAGCTGTTATCTGATACCCAACAGGTTTTCTGAGTAGAGAGGTCAGACGATAGCCGCTCACATAATAGTCAGAATTTAGAGAGAGGATTACGAGAATGAACCCAAATTTGCAAAGTAAAAGCATTGGATGCACCAAAATGCGTTTGAATGAACATGAAGATCTACTCGGGAAACCCCAGTGCCTATCACTACATAGTATAAAACAAAGTCGCGTTTTCTGTCCCTATATCCCTTTGTATGTTTAAATCTTTAAAACTACGCAACGGATTTTGATGCGTTTTTTTAATAGATAGAATGGTTAAAGAGGAAGGTTTATATGTATATAACATCATGCTACGACCAACAGGTGCGGAGCAGGAATGAAAAATGTTGCAAAAACGGGGTGACGCAGACGAAGTTGCGCGGGTCAGCTAGTGTTTATAAAACAGCATGTAGATACGTAGGTATTGTAAGCAACAGCATTGATATTTACTACAGAACGTTGGACTATAGGTAGGTATGGCCGAGCCGGTGCGGTGGCGCAAAGTCGCCGGTGACACATCGGCGAGTGATTCACCAGCATCAGGCCTGCGCGTGCACAAGAATCTCTGACGTCAGCTTACGTCCGGCGTTTATTATCAAAAAAAAATAATATTTAAAATATTTGATACTACTTTTACTCAAAATATACTTAGGTAACCATAGAAGTGAATAGCGTTGCGTACCACGTTGAACATACTCGTATGATCAGCATTGTGACATACAAGCTATATATAGTCTATAGACATTTTACAGCCATTGGGCATAAGGACCACTTCAGAAACTTCCATATCCCCGCGGATATGGAAGTTTAGCCTTCATGTCATAAGATGCACAAGAATCGCCATCTTTGATGCGTCCACGTTAATTTGACTGCCTGACTACGAAAGTAATATCTGGCCATACCATCTCCGCCCTCCCCCGATAAGAGGGGTAAACCAACAAAGTGCTATTAGCTTGAAATTTTATTGTATTACAATGAATGCCCGGGTGTTACGACAATGGTCAAGCCTGACATAAGACAAATTGGTAATTCGTCAAGTCCTCTTTTCGACAAATTATGAAATTTGCCAAACATGCCATTCGTCATATGCATATACAGTCGATAACTTACCCTTTCTGAACTTCCTCAAGCTTATGCCAGCCTAGTAGGTACTTTTGTAAGATTTTAAATGTAAAATTACCTATCAAGTCAGGGCAAATAATATAATTAGGTAGTCAGTGTAAATTTGTTTAGATACATACCTCCTTTGTGTCTGACTGGTTTATCTAGGCGGAAAATGCTGGCTAAATAGAATACTTTGTTCTGGTTGTTTTCCGTCAGTTATATATAATGTCATTTTATTATTCTGTAGGTAAGTGAAAATATTTTCTTAGGAATAACTATTATTACCTATAGGTATCTATTGAGTGTAGTGTAGTGTAGTGGCTTGTGTAAAACAGAAACCAAATAACATTATGGCTTCTACTAGTAAAGGCTGTAATTCTTTATTTACGTTTATAGACACCGAAAAAGGAAAACGAAAAATATTACGCGCAGGATACCAGTTTCATTATAATTTTACTAACAAAAATGGTACCACAATCTGGCGTTGCGTACAAAGGAGTGAGTGTAATGGATCCTTAACTTTAAGCAGCGATGAACTGTTAGTTTTGAGAGAAAGCAAGCAAGGCGGATTTTGATAAGAATTTAATTGACGTGAAGATGAACAAATGTAGAGAAAGAGTAAAAAATGAATGGAAATCTGTAAGTACAATTTTTGAAGAAACCATGGGTGAACTTGAAAAGGAGGATGATTTCATTGATACACCAAGTTTAAAATCAAAGCGTGATGGTTTATACAAATTAAGAAAAAAAGCAATTGGCGTACAAACGTGCAAGTTCTCAACAACTGATACGGTCAAATTCCCAGATATACTTTCAAAAGATTTTTTAGTTTATGAAAGTAAGGATGATCTACCGAAGTTGTTCATCTTTGCTAAGGATGAGGGTATAGAAATGGCATTAGGTACAGATTTGATATTTGTTGATGGCACTTTCAAGACCGTTCCACCACCTTTTTATCAACTATTTTCAATACACATTGACTTGGGCAGCACAAGAGCAAGTACCAATATTATTCCTATATTTTTTTGCCTCTTGCCAAACAAAACGGAAGAGACATACAAGAGAGTGTTCTCGATTTTGCGTTCCCAATTCAAACTTCATGTAAAATTTTTAAAGTGCGACTACGAACTGGCCATAATGAATGCTGCAAAAAGCGTTTTCCCGGATATTCTTGTCAAAGGCTGCTTTTTTCATTTTAATCAGGCCATTTATAGAAAAGCACAAGCCCTCGGAATGATGAACGACGACAATTTAAAAAAAAAAGTTAGGCTTACCACAAACCTAGCGTTACTGCCTTGTCAGTACATTCCTGAAGGATGGTTAGCAATACAAGACCTGATGCCAAACAATGATGCTAGAGTGGAAAATTTTCAAAAATATTTTCTGGAGCAATGGCAAAAGAGGATTTCTCAAGACATGTGGTGTTGTGCAACTGAGCGCCATAGAACCACCAACGCAGTAGAAGGTTGGCACCGGAGATTAGGGACAAAGGTACAAGAAAATCATAATCTGTTCATGTATATTAGTATTTTGAAAAAAGAAGCCCTTTATTATTTAAAAAAAAGTAAAAAAAAATGAAGAAAAAAAAAGGAAAACATCCGACGTCGCAAAAGATGCTAAAATAGAAAAAATTATAGAAAAATTGATAAGTGACAAAATAGACATATTAAGTTGTTTGAAACAGTTGTGTTGGGTATGAAATATACGTTTTTATATTCAAGTTTGATTTATTTATTTAATTTTTTTAGTTGAATGGCATGTTTGCCAAATTTCTTAATTTGTCGTAAAGAGGACTTGACGAATTACCAATTTGACCTAAATTAGTGTACTTCTATTGTTATTGACTGTACTTAAAATAGTTGACGAATGGCATGTTTGGCAAATTTCATAATTTGTCGAAAAGAGGACTTGACGAATTACCAATTTGTCTTATGTCAGGCTTGACCATTGTCGTAACACCCTGAATGCCCAATGAACACAGGTACATAGGAACACAGGTCGACGCGACAACTTTGATAACTTTTTTTCTTTATACTACGTAGGTGGCAGACAAGCACACGGCCCACCTGATGGAAAGCTGCCACCGTGGCCTATGAACGTGTGCAACACTAAGGGTGTCACACACGCGCTGCCCACCCTGAAGGGAGCTGGGAAGGGGTGGGGAGAATAGGAAGGGGAGAGGAAGGAGGGGTATAGTGAGCTCTGGCTACCCTACTTACCGGCGGGAACACAACACGATGGTTACTATGACCGCGGTCTTCTGTAGGGCAGAGGTACTTCCCCAGTTGGACAGCTCATTTCGGACGGGAGATACCGTCGTGTCCTACGTCCGTTAATATTTGTTAATAACTTGAAATCATTAAGTTTCAACTGAATTCCTACATCCAATTTTAAATGTTTCTTAACAAATAATGCCTATCCGCAAACATTAAACTGAATGATTTACTTAATACTATTAACTTACTTATTTATGCGGTCGTAACGTCAGTGCTATTAATGATTTACTTATAATAAAGGTCCACATTAAACTGTCTAGAACAGTGCTATCATCACCATTATCCGCCAATCCCGTTACTTTTCATGGTGTACTAATATCGCAGCGCGTTATTGAATCAGTTCTTATAGAATAGGTCCCCAGTCAGGCGCGCACCGCGTCGGTTCGTGTCCGTAGCGTTCCGTTCCACGACCGCAATACGCGTTTCTATACCTTTTGTATTCATAACCTCCACATCACCTCGCTCTTGCCTCGCTTGAGTCGCCTCCATTATTCGCCTGTGCCGAATTTGCATCACTGAGTGTGACCTTCCGTTAGACCACGTTGAATAGGAAAACATTAACGCAAAATAAACTCGGCTGTTTTCGTGTTTTGAAATTGATTTTTGGCTGGATGCTTTTTGGTTGTAATTAGGTGTGGGGGTGTATTGGCCAAACCAGAAATTAATTAAAAGGACGAAATGGGCGCCCAGATGGTGATAATGGTAGGTATGCCATGAATTTCTGGTAGACCTGGGACTACTATTCCATAACTAGATTCAGCAGCCTAGTCTTAATGACAATATAAGTCATAAAAGTGGTTCTTTAGGCTCCTTTCACTCCACGTCGTGTCACTGATCGCGCAAGTTCTATACAACCTTATGACAGATTTCACACTGGGGCTTGCGGCCTGTCGAGTTTTTAAAGTTACGCCGGACGCAGGTATACGCGACCAACGCTCGCTGAAGAGTGAAAGGAGCCTAAATATAGCAAAGAGAATACAATACTAAGGTTGGGTTCTTCAGGTTCAAATAGTCTAACTTAAGTATTGGAGAATGAGCAGAATGACCTCCATCCCCCATGAGCGCGGGCCTGGGGGTGACGGGTGGAGCCGCCGGTCACCCTAGCAGAAGCAGGCCACGGCGATGGCGTGTAAAATGCCCCCCATACCCAGGGGCTAGATAGGGACACCATGGTCCCCACATTGGGGGAAGAGAGTCATCTCGACAGAGATGTCCCCGGTTCTGCCGGGGTGCGAGAGATATGCCTTGTATAGGTAATCTCACCTCCGGCAATCAAGGAACCATGGAAGGCGTGCGTTTTGGTCGGTTCGAATCCGACATAATCACCTCCATCGGTTTTGAGGTGGTATCCGTTTTACAAAGGTGTGTCATTTGTACAACCAGTTGTACTTCTTGGTAGTACTAGTAAAAATTACACATAATTATTTAAAGTTATAAGTTTTAATTTTCAAACCTACCAGTTGAAACAATAATCAGATAAAAGAAACTTTTATCAATAAAATAAACTTTTATCTGAGTGTGACCATTTAGCGAATGGGACCGAATGAGAATGGGACCGAATGCGAATGGGACGGAATGCGAATGGGACCGAGTGCGAATGGGACCGAATGCGAATGGGACCGAATGCGAATAGGACCATTTTTGAATTCGTGACGGAATGCGTCAAACCCGAATTTTTGAGTCCTAGGCAATTTTCGACCTAATTGACATTGCACAGTTTCCTGATTTTTTCACATATTCGTGATCAGTGTCATCCATATTATCCGAAAAAAGGGTATTTAAGTTTTGTCCATCGAAAATTGCTTGCACCCATTTTTTATAAGTAAAAAATAATAAACATTTTACAAACAACTATTATATTTTGTACCTCACTGTTGTACCTTACTACGTCTATACTTAAACGCTTAATAAACTTCTCAAGACAAAAAGAAACAAAAAAATGTATGATGATGATGATTGGTTTCTAAGCTCTATTTAGACAGACTAGCACAACACCACGTGGGAACCGTGATTTTGGGAGACTGATCTGAAAAAACGGATCTTTTGGTAAACGTATATTTAGAGAAACGGGTAATTTTGGAAACGCATATTTTGAGAAACGGGTAATTTAGGAAACGCAAATTTTAAGAAACGGATTATTTATGGAAATGTCATAATGGGAACGGATGTTTTGGGAACGGGTGTATTGGGAAACGAATGGCATGTTCCGAAAGGAATTCCAAGTTCCAACCACGAATTAATTTTTCGAAAGAAAATATTTTAGAAGTTCACTTTCGATAGCAGATAAATTTTCGTGGACAACTTGCAAATTGTGAATCCTCATTTTTTTATATCACACGAGCGATGGCCTGCCTCGAGTCCACCGTGGATCACTAGAGATCCACTTGGACCACTTTGGAAATCAATACTCTAAATAGATAGAAATTTTATGCAGAAACCCTGATAAACTTAAGACTTTTGTCTATCCAAATAAATAGACGTATTGAAACTACGGTTATTGATAACCGGAGGGAAATATAGTATACCGTAACCAGGGGTACAGCGGAGCAAAACCCCGTAAAACGGGGTGAATAGAGATCGAAGGGTGAATAGAAACAAAATGGTCAGCTAAATTATGTAGTTATTTTCTTTCAAACGAAAATTTGGACTAGTTCATTGTAATAACAGGATCACGAAGCATCTGGTATTGGGATTGGTTAAAATTTTGTAAAAGAAATTATTAAAAATATTCTATTGACCATTTTATTTCTATCCACCCCTGGATCCCTATTCACCCCGCTTTACTGTACGTAAATAATATGCATGTTTATGATGAATAATGTAGCCTATGTTGAATAAAAACACGGTATTTTTATGTAATTTAGGGATTTATAGTAAAAATAAAAAGTCGTTCAAAAATTCTACATCCATTATATTTTAATGTCATTAGTATTGACAATAAAATTAATACATTTCAATTGCGTTGAGATTTCTTGTTTCATTTTTTACAATAAAATGTATGAACTCAGCATTTGATTTTCTTATTCTGTTAGTGTCTCTTGTTCATTCATTATCTAGAAATATGTTTCATTTTATAGACAATGTGTGAACAGAGATCTGAGTAGTAAAATATCAGTCTAAAAGAAGAGGCCCCCGCGGCTCAAGACGTTGATTCACAAACAACTTTTCACACTGTACTACAGCTTCATCCTTACATAACTAACTCAGGAACAAAATAACTTACTTTAATATTTAAAGAATAGCCAGCCCATGTTCAGATCAGTCAAATGTATAAAAATGCCCAAACATATACAGAGATTCGAAATAAGACTAGTTCTGTATGATCAGTCAATTTTGTTTGGCATATTTTCCTTAGCCTGCGATTAGCTTAAATGAATAATTGTGGCAACATGAAAGATAATTCAATTTACACCACAGATAATGAAGTCATGCACGTTTACTTTTCTCTAGAAATAAAAGCATGATACACTTCATTGCGACGTTTTATACAACCCAAAATATTTATAAAAAATTATAGAGAATAGAATGAAATTAGATTAAAAGGATAAGATTGGCGGTACGCATAGTACAAACGCGTGAAACCGCCTAAAGTTATAATAAAGTAGTACTATTTCGCCCGCACTCGTACGAAGCGTGGGGTAAAGACATAGTGCGAGTAAATTAGTACCTAACTTCAGTATTACTGAGAGAATTTCTTAGAATAGAAGTTGTTGAAACTTTATATATAACAATTTATGTCTAAATAAATAATAATAGAACCAACTGTACACAAGCGATTAGTACCCACCCATCATAATAAATACCTAACACAGCCCATTGAATGTTACAGTCTTGTCACACTTCTATATCACAATAACACATGGAGTTTGTGGAACAACGTCTGATGGCACCGCGCGAGTTTGGCAGTGGGTTTTGAGAAAATTGAGGAATATATAATACGATAATTAAGAATCACAATACAGTTAATACTTATGAATAGAACTTACTTAGGTCAAATACAATAGACAGTGACAGGCAATGCGCACTGCTAGACCGAGGAACGCACGCACAAAGAGAATTATTATATAATCTAGACCGCGGTTTTTATCACATCCACGACACATAAATAGAAAAATGTATCTAAAGTAGGCGCTACGCGTTTGCACTTCAGTGCTTCAGTTTTACTTGTATAGTATACAAACTACATAGCGATATACACATAAATTCGAGTAAAAAACGAGTCAGAATGTCACTATTCCTCATAAAATACAAGAGAATGAATAGTGTACGCGCGCAATTGGTTAACTCGTATAAAGCACCATTTCTTGGCCTTATGTTACAAAACAAAGTCATTATGCGAGACGTTTCTTTAAAAATACTACATCATAATACGCTTACAGGAATGTCTAAAAAGTTCAATCTTACGTCTACGTGCACTTACATTCAATACATTACTTAAAGCGAAATTAATATTACGTAGACATAGGCACTATATGCATAGAATCTCACTGTAACTGAAAAAATCTATTGAAACTGTTCTGATTTTTGAAGTATTTATTCAATTTATCGCAAGCCGTATCATGTTACAGTGAGATACAATGATAAGTCATCCATGTTCTACACAAGACTTGTCAAGATTTAGGTTACTAAGTAGTCGGAATTGGGGCATAATACTTCTATAGTTAACATTTAAGTATAATATAAATATAAAATATTAGAGATGGATATTATAACTAATCGATTATCCTGACAAGTCGGACTAACAAACAGATATATGAAATCACAAATACAAATATATAATGATTATGAAAATTCCAAGTCCGCGTTTAATATAATTTGGCCAAACCTTTACAAGAACGTATCAGCAGTGCGCACTGCCGGCCACAGTGCGGTACACAGTGAAATTTCAATACACGTATAAACTAGGAAGTGATGTCAATTAGCGTGGAAGCAACCTCAGTCTTGTCAATCATCTGATGAGAACCAACTACGATGCTCTGCAGCTCCACTCGTTCGTCACTAGAAACCATAATAAAATGCAGTATTTGTTGAAAAAGTTTCCGATGTTACACTTACGCTCGTAGCTCGTAAGTCGAAATACTATTCGAAGGAATCACCTATGACTAGACTAGATCATGGATTAAAACCCACTTGTAATATAGCAAGTATAGTAATTTCTCTTAGCTTGAGAGGTAATTTCAGTGAGTACTATGCCTCAAAATTACAATACTATATTTAAGAATTTAATAATACAATTAAATCATAGTTCTACTGGATACACTGATGACAGAATTATGTGATTTTGTTCTGTGTAAATTATACAGAGGCAAAAAAAAGAAACTGAGCCTACAGACATAGTATAGGTAGAGGCACGAGTTGTGGACCCAAAATTTAATGTGCACAAAATGCACTCTATACATGTAGCTTGACGTTTGCACGTGGCGCGAACAAGATCGAAACTATAGTTTATATCAAAACAATCCGCGCACGACAGGTCCTCGTTTCTCTCGCGACTTAGGTCCAAGATCCGTGCCGATAGGTATACTTGAGAGACGAACTTGAAGGATTTAAGATTTAATTTAATAACTTTTCATTTCTTTATAAAAGACTAAAGTGTTATATACTTTTTAATAATAAAGGATGGCCAATATATAAATCACTAAGTTATCACTGTTAAATATTTCGGGATAATCACCATGTTCGTTGATTTTATGAAGCAACCAACATGGAAATATTCCGTAATATTTAACATTGAATATCTAAATGACGATGTCAATCTAAAATCATAACAATAACTAAGTATTGCTACTTAGATCATTTATCACCAGATTTTCATATGGGACCCATAGAACCCACATACAGTGAAAATTATCACATTAGTATCGAGGCGAAGTGGGCAACCCAGTAAGGGATCGAAGATATTCTCAAGAAAGACCACTTACGTCGACGAGCACGTACAAAAATATAATGAGAATTTAAGAAACTAAAAGTGATCAGCCAAAGTCGTAGCAAGAAGAAAAATATGGTATCTGCACACCCAATGGGAAAGAGACCCGACTTATTTATAAGACTAGTCAATTGTATAAAAGTAATAAAAGCGAAACTCACCGAATTGTCTTATGCTTCCGTGGGCTGTTCTATCGGATCTTTGCGTGGCTCGTCCATAGTAACTGTTTTTACTTTGATATCAGCGACATCCATGATCTCATCCCCATTATTTTCGCTTTTAGTCTCCGCCTCAGACGAATCACCATTAGCACCATTAGCGCCATTAGCGCCATTAACCACCTCTTTTCCGTTTTCCATAGACAATCTAGCATTTAATTCGTCCTCTTTGCTGGAGTCTCCATTTTGATTGACCATATCGGCATCACCGTTTGTCGTTTTTCCGTTCATCTGTGTTTCTTTTGAATCTTTTTCTGGTTCAACTACTTCAGCAGTACTGGGAGTTGCGATTTTCTCACTATCTTTTGTTTCTACTGAGATATCCGCTTGATCAATGTCCATTGAACTTTCTTCTGCAAGTTTTACTGTAGAAGTTTCTGCTGATACTGCTTTGCTTTCAACTTCGTTTTCAGTTGTTACTGATTTATCTTCTGTTGTCAAATACGTCTTTTCCTCTGTTTGTGTTTCTGTTGTGCAACGGATTGCTGTTTGTGTTTCTGCTGTGCAGACATTTGTTTCCATTTTGGTTTCAACCTTTTCTTCCTCTATTTTATTTTTCGCCTCATCCTCTACTACCTTATGTTCCTCAGGTTTAGCTTCCGGGTGAGTAATTTCATCATTTTTTTGTTCTACAGCACTTTCCACATTTTTTTCTTTTATAATACTGTTTTCCTTAACTTTTTCTTCTACAGGACTGCTTTCCTCAATTTTTTGTTCTACAGCACTTTCCTTTACTTTTTCTTCTATGACATTATTCTCTTCTATTTTTTCTTCTGATACACCACTTTGTTGAATTTTGTCGTCGGTTACGTTTTCCTTAACTTTTTCGTCTGACGTTGAGCTACTTTCTAGTACTTTAACTTCGGTTTGCAAACTACTTTCTTCAGTTTTTTCGTCCTTAGGACAACTATCAGCCACTTTTGTTTCCGTTTCTTTTACTTCCTCTATTACTTTAGATTCTTCTACTACATTTGCTGAAGGTATTTTTTCTACCTCAGGTGCTTTATTAACAACATTTTGCTTCTCACTGTTTTCCGCACCTGTAGCAGTTTTGTCGTCGGTTATTTCTTGCACACTGTTGAGATCTATATCTGAACACTGTTTCATTTCAAGTTCCTGTTCTGAATCTAAAATGCCTTCAACAATGTCGTTGGAATCCACATTCTCTGTCTCCATAGTTTCTTCAGCAATGGGATTAAGTAATGGTTTCAATGGTATGTTATCCAAGTTGGTGACATCTTGCACCTTCGATAGTATCTCGTCACATTCTTTATCTAGGACCTCGCCAACATTTTGAAGGTCCTCCATATCTTGAGCTGGTGGTTCTTCAACTACAGGAACCAGGTCATCAATAATTTCAGTTACTTCACTGAGGCTATCTTTGTCATTTGTAATATCTCTGATTTCTGTGATAACAACAGGTGGTGTTTCTTCAGGCCCAGGTGCATGGTTATCACCGTTTTGTTTAAGAGTAGAAACGGAATCCGCAGACTCAGTTTCCATCATTTCAGTCTCTTTCTGGTCAGTCTTTTCAGTGCTCTCTACAATTATAGGTTTACTATCAGACACAGGTATACTTGCAACATCTTTTAAGTCTGTAATCTCTTCCACTGTGGTTCCACTCTTATCAACAATTTCTTCAGGCTTTACTTGTTCATTTACTGCTTCTTCTTTAGCGGGAGCCTCTTCTTCCACCTCCATTTTATTATTTTCAGTCTCTTCAGATTTTTCTTTAGGCGGCGTCGTTATGGGTTGAGACGAGTCTTTGGATTGTGTTTCAGTTGAAGTTTTAACATTGGCTTCTACATCGGTCTTGGGAACCTTTGCAGGCTGTTGTTCATCCTGTAAACATAATATAAAATTTTATAAATGGAAACATTCATTCAAGTGTTAGTATAGTGAATTAACTTGTTATTTTGGTATACATATCGAACTATCTAACTGTCATTGTGTCACATAGCAATATTTATTGCTCAAGTTTATAGGAAATAGATTTATATTTAATTAAAGCAAAAAGCTTTTGACATACAAAGATTGTCACAGTATATATATACATTCCTTATGAACTTATACCAAATCAACGTTATAAATAAAATGTACCTACACCTGTTAATTAGATACCTATACCAAAACCCACACAACTTGAACATTTTACAGTTTAACACTTTAATACGCAAACTCTCTTTTAGTTCCCGGCAGTTGACAGTAGTTGGCAGCTGTAATTTTGTGTGTTCGGGGTCTTTTACTCAAATGATACTCAAGAATCATGTACTGCGCATAAAAGTACGGGCATGTTATTCAAATATTCCACGCGCAAAACGGTCTCGTTTATCTTGTAACTCGAGGTCAATATGTATATCGATAACTTTACTAGACCTGTACCGTATATTAACATAATACTAATTTCTCCGAGATATCAAATAAAAACCTTATAATACGTGTCAAACCTCTACAGGTACTCATAAAACTTTTTAGAACATAAACACACACACACTCCTCCAAAACATATTATTGGTTTCACACTAAATCCTTATACAACTATCCAAAAAGAAAATATAAAAAAATTGAAATAATAAATCTATTAACATTTTACGCTTTTTATTGGTGTAAATATAGGTATAATTATTCATGTATCTTCAGTATGTAATAAAAACCCTTCTGTAAGTATATGTTTGTGCCATTGAAATCCTAACCTGCAGAGAAAATTCTGAGCATTATGGCCTCGAACTTCAATCAGCACATTCATGTGTCAACTTGGTAGCGAGGTTAGTTGGGGCTTGGGTTACCTAAATTTGGTATAATAAAATACTTACACAATAAACAGTAATGTTTAGTCATAATTCCACCTATCCCGAATAGTAACAAGTAAGAGAGTATGTATGTAATTTAAAATTAGAGTATTTAATAATATTACGCTTTAAATATTCCTAATTTAAATTTAAACACAGGTGATGGATTCTAAAAGTTTATTTAGCTACATATTTTTTTAGTTTTAATAATTATTTTATTTTAGCACATTACATATCAATATATATTAATAAAAATATTAAACACAAGCACAGCCCAAAGCATACGGTGATAGTGAACCATTAACGAACAAAATTTGTCCAGGCATCAAAACTACTGGTTGGAATGTTAGTTGTGTTGTTCAATGGACAATTAACTATTGTAATAACGTGTGCGTCTTCAATCATCGCTACATAGTATAAAACAAAGTCGCTTTCTCTGTCCCTATATCAATAATCCCTATGTATGCTTAAATCTTTTAAACTACGCTACGGACTTTTTTTTGCGGTTTTTTAATAGATAGAATGATTGAAGAGGAAGTTTTATATGCATATAACATCATGCTACAACCGACTGGTGCGGAGCAGAAGTGAAAAATGTTGCAAAAACGCGGTGACGCAAACGAAGTTGCGCGAGTCAGCTAGTTAATCTATAACCTAATAACTCTCTAAGTTTCTTTATTTAATTCTCCATTTTTTTTATGCATTGATTCCAGAAAGATTTTTTAGAATCTCACTCCTTTAGGGTAAAATAGGTAAACAAAGGTATGAAGTGTAAATGAAGGACCAAATCCAAAACTAGTTAGAAATACCATCAAGCAAATTTTAAGTAGGAGTGCTTATGGCTAGCGTTATTCTCATTAACAATAAACGCACTTTAAATACATTTTTAAGCCTCTTCCACTAATAAAAAAAAGTCCTAGTTAGGCATTGATATACATATACTATTTACAAAAGATGCAGATATATATATATATATATATATATATATATATTTACTTTATTATATTAAGTAAGTAAATGCGTGCGTGAGCATGTCTTTCATAGCATACTTTGTCTAGTAAGGCGAATCGGCCAAACATTGCAATAAATAATAGCTGTCTTCTACTCATGTGCTTATTATAAGCTAAGTACTTATTTATACAATACATGATACATACATTTATCCCTATAGGTAGATTTATCCTTAGTTTAAAACGACGTCGATTGTTTACTTTAAAACGATATTTAGGGCGAAATGCGAGATAGTTACTGGAAACTTACCTGAAAGTGTTACACTATTATAAAACAAATATGGTTGTGATGTCTTGATTTGGACCTTACGAGACTACCTCAAAACAAATTTCTATCTGAAGCAGTTATTCGTTATAGAATAAGTATTGTGTATGAAGAATTGAGAAGTATATTTTCATGTTTTGCACTGTACTTTTTATTGTATTGGGACACCCTTTTTCCGCACCTAGCCTCCCTTTTTGGGCCATTGTGCGTGCTTGCATTGTACTTTCAAATAAGGCTATCCTATGCACACTTATAACATCCCTCCGGCACTACATATTAGAAGTTTTATTCGATTTCGCAATTTATTTAAAAGCAATAAAGTTTTTCTAAATTTAAAATATATAGAAAGAAAGAAAGAAAGAAAGAAAAATTTATTTGGCACAAAAGTGGTCACAAACAACATAAGTACACAAAAATTCCGTTGCGTGGAGACTAGAAGAGTATTTCTTCTAGTCCCCAAGAAATACCTAATATATCACATCACTACATAGTATAAAATAAAGTCGCGTTTTCTGTCCATATTTTTCTTGTCCCTTTGTATGCTTAAATCTTTAGAACTACGCAACGGATTTTGATGCGGTTTGTTTCAATAGATAGTGTGGTTAAAGAGGAAGGTTTATATGTATATAACATCATGCTACGACTAACAGGTGCGGAGCAGGAATGAAAAATGTTGCAAAATCGGGGTGACGCAGACGAAGTCGCGCGGGTCAGCTAGTAAATTATAAAACCTACTACACAATTTTACTCGTAAATGGATCACCATCCTAAGTATATACTACTTCATATACTTACCCAACAACCACTATAGCAGACAACATATATACAGGTACTAAAAATTGCATGCATATGCATATGCTAATAGCCCAGTCATATTAGGGCTTTCACCTCGGAATGAAAGATAATAAGCTGCAAATTGGTATGAACCTTTGTTTTGTCATTCTAAATGTTGTCTCAAAAGTCACAATCGTTATCGTGTCCGCGTCTCAAGATATTCAAGGTCAAAGGTCACAAAAATCGGTTTTTCGCGAATATCTGGCTTCCTATCGGTTAAATGAGATTTGCATTTATATTAAAAGTTGTAGGCTATAAAATTCCCTACAACTTTTGTTTAAACTTTTTTTCATACGACCAACCGTTTTGAAGGTAGAGCGCGAAGAGTGCACATCGTACAGTCATATACGGCCTAATGCAAGGTCAAGCGAGAGTTATGGTTATCAGTACGTTATAAAGTCAATTATTTACTTGGAAATTATAATTATTAAACAATGCCTATTATTTATGTACTAACTATTAATTATTTATATTTAATTAAAGTAAGTAACTTGATTATTTATATATAATTATTCATATTTAACTATTTAAGTATAAAATATTATTAATTCTGGATTATATATTTTAGTTTTATTTTAAGTTAAAATGATAGTAAGAGTATATATTTTACACATATTTTTATTTATTATTAAATACGGCATAATATACACTGACGGACTCATAAACTGCATCAAAGTAATAGACGACTTTGAAATAAATATTTTAACCAAGTATGCATACTTTCTATACAGATTTAAATTGAAACCTCTAGATTAGTTCGTGAACTTTAAAACAGCGTAGGGTCATATCTTTAAGTTTAAGTTTATGTACTGGAAAGGACCTTAAGACTTTTTTGAAGAAAAAACAGAAATTTAAGAAAAATTGGTTTAATTAAAAAATTGGTTTTAACAAGAGACACAAACTTTATGCAAGGGTTTATTTGTGTTTTAATAAGGTGTATTACCCCCACGTGCCCTTATTACGGATTCTAATCGGTTCCGCATAGATTTTATAAGGGTTTTTAAAAGATCTTGCGGAATATTGTCCCATTCTTCTGAAAGTGCTGTTCTTAGTGCTGCCACTGTCGTGGGCGAAGGGTTTCTCGCATATACAGCTCTTTTTAAATTGTCCCAAACATGCTCGATGGGATTAAGATCCGGGCTGCGTGCTGGCCAATTCATTGTACGTATCCCAACCTCTTCGCAATAATGTTGAACTTGTGCAGCTGCATGCGGCCGGGCATTATCCTGCATTAAAGTAAAATTTTCGCCTATGAATCCCATGTAAGGCACCACGTGATCTTCTAATATCTCTGTTATGTAGCGATGTGCTGTCAAACCCCCTCTATTACCGTTTTGACGGACCATGTCTATGAACACAAGTTCTGTTCGCCCGTTCATCGATATGCCACCCCAGACCATACATGAACCGCCTCCAAAAGGAACACGCTCCTCAATGCAACTTTGAGCATATCGCTCCCCACGTCGACGATAGACTCTTCTGCGACCATCTGCACCATATAAACATGTCCTACACTCGTCCGTGAACAATACAGAGGCCCACTGCTCTTCTGTCCAATTCAGGTGATGACGCGCAAATCTTAAGCGAGCTTGTCTGTGAGCTGTAGACAACTTTGGACCATTTGCTGGTCTAAAAGGGGTGATATCCGCTTCCTTTAACCTTCTTCTTATTGTTCGTGCACACACGTTTACTCCACACACTTCATTAAGCTCGGTTTTGATGTTAACTGACGTGAGGAAACGATTTCGCAGGGAAGTTATAACAATAAATCGGTCATCACGACCTGTGGTTGCTCGAGTTCTGCCTGTACCACGTCTCCTCCTGTAAGAACCTGTCTCTACAAACCTTCTGTATATTCTAGAAACCGTAGACTGGTTTAAAATTAAATTTCTCCAATCCTTCGTTGATCCAAGCCCTCCCGCACCAATGCTACAATTTGTGCCGCTTGTTCGGACGAAGTATCCATATTATGGTTCAAAAACTCTCGATGTGTTAAAAAACTAACCCAACAATTATGCTGGTAACAATAATTCAATTGACAAAACAAAAAAAATCAATGAGAATCAATTTAAAACTCTGCTATAAATAACACGCAAATCTGATACTACAAGTAAATTTTCTTTTCCCGGCTATATTCATTTGTTTTACTGCAGTTCTATTTTTAAATTTAATTTTTTTTAAGATTAAGAGCCAGTCTTTCCATATTTATATAATTTAATCTAAAAAGTTTGCATACTTATTACAAAAAATCCTTTTAGAGTAAACCTGAACTTTGATGCAGTTTATGAGTCCGTCAGTGTACATTTATCAAAATGTGAGTTCAAATATCAAAAGTATCTTTGTTGATTTTAATTGTAATGAAATTGGAAATGGAAGCTAATTATCTTCTTCTTCTTCGTAAATACATAAATAAATACATATATATAAAAATAAAAAAAATAAATACATGCGACAACGAAAAATGTAACTTGTGGTTTAGGTTTTACGGCATATTTTTGGAGCGAGTGTCAAATTAAAAAATGTCGTAACGACATTTTTCATTTTATAAAATTTTTGGTTGACAGTCCTAAGCCTGAAAAGTATGAAGGTAAATCAACTGACTCTGGTTATAATATAACTTATATTTAGCGTTCTACCTAATTATCGCGCTTCGACAAACGCGTGATAGGTAAATACTATAAGTAGGTACATAAATTATTTTCATTATGGCATTTACGTTTACGACCCCACAGATGGAAAGATATATGAAATGTACCTATTACTGTATTCTACTACTCCTCTCTCAACCAAGAACCTATGAAAGTGTGAACCAATAGTGAACATGGCGGATTGCCGGAACTAGATAGTTCCTTGGACATGTTTACGGAATATAGTTCCAAAAGGGGAAGGAGTCGGTCCGGGTTCAATCCGCTTCAGGACATGATTTGAGTATGACTAGTTGCAACGGTACAATTTCAAACTAACGAATAATCTTGACTCATACAAAGTGGAGAGAGTGGCCTTGAATACTATAGAACATCTGTCCCGGCAATGAATAGAAAAGGGCATAGGGTAGGGACAAGTATTTCCAGGTATATATGTATTGAGAAATTTACGCGTTTTAAAGAAAAGATATATAATGTCGTGTTAACTTAAAATATAACTAAAATATATAATCCAGAATTAATAATATTTTATACTTAAATAGTTAAATATGAATAATTATATATAAATAATCAAGTTACTTACTTTAATTAAATATAAATAATTAATAGTTAGTACATAAATAATAGGCATTGCTTAATAATTATAATTTCCAAGTAAATAATTGACTTTATAACGTACTGATAACCATAACTCACGCTTGACCTTGCATTAGGCCGTATATGACTGTACGATGTGCACTCTTCGCGCTCTACCTTCAAAACGGTTGGTCGTATGAAAAAAAGTTTAAACAAAAGTTGTAGGGAATTTTATAGCCTACAACTTTTAATATAAATGCAAATCTCATTTAACCGATAGGAAGCCAGATATTCGCGAAAAACCGATTTTTGTGACCTTTGACCTTGAATATCTTGAGACGCGGACACGATAACGATTGTGACTTTTGAGACAACATTTAGAATGACAAAACAAAGGTTCATACCAATTTGCAGCTTATTATCTTTCATTCCGAGGTTGACCCCTTTTTTTACCTAATATGACTGGGCTATAAGGTTGGTGTATGACGAGAATATCATCGGAGGGGCACCTGAGCGTCGGGTTTGCGTTTCTTTGTGGCTGCGAGCTCCGTGAAGCTGTACAGTACGGGGAAGGTGGATGTAATGGCTTCGGCTAGAGGCGCGTTACCTTCGCGGCTCATTAGGGCCGCGTGAACGCCGGCTGAGCGGGCGGCCTCTGCCTCTGGAATATTATAATTTCGGTATTAAAACTACTTCCTATTACTTCATCGGTGTTATTATTCTTCCTACTAATATTATTAATGTGAAGTCTGTGAAGATGTTGGTAGGTTTGCTATTCAATCACACTAACGGTAGAATGAAGCTGGCTGAAATTTGAAACACAGCTTCTATAGATTCTATAGGTTGCGGGAACGGGCTTAAAATTCCACCTACTGAGTTTCCTAATTCTGAAAATTACAGTTAGTAGAACTATAATTCTCAGACTAGAATAACATAGACTGAGCGCATAGAACTTATGTGAAGTCGCTTAAAGTACTAATAGTAGTAGTATTTCGCTTGCACTCGTACGAAATGTGCGGCGAAGACAACCGAGTTTAGCACCCAGCAAAGTAATGCCTTTTCGCTCGTAAAGGCACTACTTTGCTGGGTGCTAAACTTAAAAAGCGTGTTTAATTGACACATTATAAAAATACGACTGCAAAGTGAGTTTTCAAGTGTGGCAACCACCCTTTCATACCTCACCCATCACCCTTACATATCTATCATGTAATTTCCAAAAACAAATGCCATACTGCTACATCTCAGAAAATAATACGCCATTACGGAGCACTCGATTGGGCATCCGATACCAGTGTCCATTATTTTACTGTCTAAAATAAATTTCCATCGTGATTTCTGTTAAAAATGGTTTCTTTTTACGATTTAATTGGTGTTCTTATTTATTAACTATCCATTATTGTGAAAGATGGGAGCCGCCCCCGAAGGCTTGTTACAATTTTGGAGTAGTTATATGATTGATACTAAATCGTAGAAATAACGACATATGAATAACTTACTACATACCTTTATCAATATCAGTAAGAAACAGTATTTCTTCAGGCTTGCAGCCAATCTTCTCAGCTATGGCAGTATAACTTGCTGCCTCCTGCTTGGGCCCTAAAGTAGTGTCAAAATGGCCATCAATCAAGTGTACGATGTTTCCTGCTGAAGACATGCTAAACAAAAGCTTCTGAGCCTGAACTGAGCCCGAAGAGAAGATGTAGACCTTTTGGCCTTCCACGGAGCGCCACAGGTCTAGGGCTGGAGCTACATCGTCGTATACACTGAAACATTAAAGATATAATCATCATTCTCTGAACCTTTTCCCAACTCAGTTGGGGTCGGCTTTCCAGTCTAACTGTGATGCGGCTGAACTTCGATATTTTCTGTGAAGCTACTGCCATCTGACCTCCACAACCAATTTTCCAATGACCAATGGCGATATCGAAGTTCCAAGTTAGACTTTTGAGTGCTCCAACTACCCGTAACGACTGCCATAGATGTTTGTATGGCAACCGGGACCGTCGGCTTAACGTGCTCTCCGAGGCACCAGTGCAAACAGCCATTTTCATGCATACAACTTTTTGCACTAAGCGGGGATCGAAACCGCGCCTCGTGCGTAGCAGTCGCTACCGCTACGCCACGGAGGCTGTCAATAAAGACATTCATAACTAGCCTGCGTCGGGATTTATCCTAATTCTTAAGAGATTATCTTTTATTATAACAACTACATGGACACAAGTAACTTATAATGGCTTGGAGGAGGTAAGAGTGTGTTTCTTGTTCACTGTTAAATATATCGGAATATTTACCATGTTTGTTGATTTTATTGAGCAACCGATATTTCGGCGCTGTTGCAATCAATAAAATCAACAAACTTGGTAAAATTCCCGATATATTTAACAGTGAATATGTAAATGACCATGTCAATCTAAAATCGTACATTGAGTGTTGCTCTCATTTACATGTCTAGCAGAAACAAACTATAGAATCTAATATTTTTAGTTCCTTATAATTATACTTTTTAGATACACACAGGTAGGTAGAATTCACATTATTTGACACCTAGTTTTGTCAGACAATGTAGATATCAGAAAAAGGGTCAAGGCACACCATCGTATTTTTCGTATGACATCGGCAACATGAATACCTAAGTAAATATAGAAAGTAGGTAACTTTGATGTTAGGCTTAACGAGATATCCATTGTTATCAGCTACAATTAGGCCGCTGCAAAGGACCCAATCGACTATGATTTTATCATGGGAACTATAACTCAAAAAATCCCATTGTTTCGGACTGTACCTACTTATTTGTCATGGACAACCCACTCTTACATTAGAATTCCCTGCCGGCGCACGTGTTTCCTTCTTCCTACATTCCCGGGTCCTTTAAGCGGAGCGTGAAAAAGCATCTGATGAGGTCGTCAAGCCTCATGAATCCAGTTGCGTTTCCAAAAAATACAACTGGATTTGATGAAACTGAAATTTCTTTCAATTCAATTATAAAAATGAATATTTGTACAGAATAGGTGACCTGGTACAGTTAGCTGACGTAGGCAGCGCAAGTGGTGGTACAGGATACGCTGTCACCCATAAATAGCTGTACTGCTTAGACAGGCACGCCGTGGAGATACGATTGCATTGGCTCGTCAAGAGTATCGAACTCCAGTATTAGTGGGGTAAGTTTAAGAGCATATTGAGGTACAATACCGACAACCACGGCGTCGACGATTATTTTGCAAGTTACTATTGTGTGCAAAAACTTACTGTCCCTTGATGTCGCCCTTGTCATATCCCTTGCGCCATACAAGTCCCTGCAGGTGCTTTAGCGGTCCAATCTTACGATCCAATGACATCTGCCACTTGACATTCTTCACTAAACCTTCAATTTGATCCTCTTTAGACGCATCCTGAAATAGAAATATAAATAAAAATATTTGAATGCAATTAGGGCTCCTTAAAGCGCGATTCACACAGAGCGCGGGTGCGGGTCGGGTGCGGGTCGTTTTTCAATCCATCGCCGTTTACAGGATAAAGTAAAAAAATACCTAACTAAGAAAACGGCGATGTATGGCAAAAACACCCGCGCCCGACCCGCACCCGCGCTGTGTGTGAATCGCGCTTTAAAGTAGTTTTTGAACTTGAACTGTTAGCGAATATTATACCCAATCAGCCGTAGCGAACACTGGCAGATTAAATGATGACAATGTCCTTATCATCACAGTATTAGTATCGATTGCATCCAAAGATTTACTTTAGGAGTCCCAGGCCTACTCTATTGCTCTTTATTTTGATTTGACCATCATGGTTTTTTTAGAAGCGATTGTTGTCTGACCGTGGCTGAAAGCCTGTGCGAGCAAAAGTACCTGCGTGCAGGTGAGTTTGTCATGGGTCACAAAGAACTCGCTTTTCATCTTAGGCGGTTGACACACTGCTCCGTATCACGCAGCGAGATGCAGTTACGGTAGCACAGATCTGCATCATAGTGCAGGCTAGTTAGCGACGCAGAGTGCGCTTCCCCGAAGTTAGATGGGGACTCTGTATCTGTAATCCCTACACCCGAAAGGCCATCCCTTTCGAGCTGGCCCCGGATATGCCGGGATGTGAAGGATATGTCGGTTACTATCTCAATTCCGACATAACGATAGTTAGGCTAGCATGACCAATCGTCCCACCGCATGGCTCGATCATTCATGTATGTATAGTAATAATATGTATGATATGTAAACGGAATAACACACAAATGTCAAACAGTTCTCAGGCGATAATCACACAAAAATCACGTATGTCATTGCAAAACTATTCCTGTTTCATATACCAACATAGATCCGTAGAGGCGATATAATACCACGCATTACGCTGCGTGATGCGGGACAGTGTGCCAATCGCCTAAGTGTTAGTTTGTAAAATGTTAACAACACTCAAGGTGAATCCCTCAAGGTCAACCACAATTTAACTTGAGGAATAATGAGTACCTACATATCCAGATACTCTTTAACTGTATAAATATGTTCCCACGTCATTGGTATATTTTCAATATCAATATATGTATTTAAATACAATAAAAGTTTATGTTAATTGAAGTAGCCGATATTTTAAACAGATACTTATGCTTAACTAGACTATTTGTAATTAATACAATTAACCAAAATCCTAAGAACTATACTGAAGGATCTATAATAAGTTCGAGCTCACGACTCCACCCGCGTGAAATACTGATTCCGTTCCCGAGACTCCCAATTAATCTGTGCTCACAGGCACCTTTTCACGGGTTTTAACTTTCAACCATAACCTATCACTTTCTTCCAGTGTGGAAATCCCCATGGACAAGCCCGGGACGAAGTCAGCTATTGTGGTTATGTCAAACTCTTATCTATGGCACGTTAATTTGACTTCACCTCGCCTGATGTTAAGCTGAAGGCAAAGTCCCATGAAAGAGGGTCACCATTGCAAACACGTTCAGTGCTACAATGGTGGCGCTCAGCTTGACGGCCTCATCAGATGCTTTTTCACGCCCCGCTTAAAGGACCCGGGACTGTAGGAAGAAGGAAACACGTGCGCCGGCAAGGAATTCCAGGACTTAATGGTACGGCAGAGAAAAGACTCACCGAACCGCTTGGTTCTTGATGGAATATTCTGTACCGTATGCGAGTGACACCTAAGCCCTGCACGCGTTGTCCTGTGTAGGAAAGGGGAGGGTGGGATTAGTTGGAAGAGCTCATCAGAACATTCACCATGGTAGAGACGGTAAAATACTGCCAAGGACGCAACATCTCTACGCATCTGCAAAGGCTCGAGGGACTCTGTGACCTCAGGACTCCCAATAATGCGGACCGCACGTCGCTGCAACCTGTCGAGAGCATCTAATAAGTACTTTGCGGAGCCATCCCAGAGATGCGAGCAGTATTCCACGCAGGAGCGAATTTGTGTCTTATAAAGAAGACACCGCTGCTCCGGCGTGAAAAAACGTCTCACTCTGTTCAGGACTCCGAGTTTACGCGAAGCTGTTTTGATGATGCTCTCGATATAGTTCTTGTTGTTCAGTTTGCAGCGCACGTCCATACCGAGTATATTGAGGTTATCCTGTAATGGCAGTGGTGTGCTCTGAAGAGTGGGAGGAGGAAGGAAAGGAGATGTCTTTGCTGAAAACGCGCATGCCTGCGTCTTCTTGGCATTGAACTCGACCAGGTTCTCAGATCCCCATTGGGAAACGTGATTGAGGATCCGGTCAAGCCCAGTGACAAGAAGTCGCCTCTTTTCCGCTATATCGGACTGCTTGGCCGCAGAATGTCCGTGGTAGCTCCCGTGTACAGTGCTATCGTCTGCATAGCAGTGGATGCTGCCGGTGGACAGCATGTCATTGATATGCAGAAGAAAGAGAGTGGGTGATAAGACGGACCCCTGCGGCACACCAGCATTTACCTGCAGGAACTCCGATGCTCGTCCATCACAGAGAACGCGAATACGGCGCCCCTGCAGGAAGCTAGCAACCCAATTGCACAGTCTAAGAGGCAGACCGAAGGCTGGTAGTTTGGAAAGAAGCGATTTGTGCCAGACTCTATCGAACGCTTTGGCGATGTCTAGGCTAATAGCCAGTGACTCACCATGCTTGTCCATAGCCTCACCCCAAAGATGGGTAACATACGCCAGAAGATCACCCGTTGACCGTTTCGGCCTAAAACCATATTGTCGGTCATTAATCAGGGAGTGATCCTCTAGGTGGCGCATGAGCTGTGTGTTGATAAGGTGCTCGAAGACCTTGCACAGCACTGAGGTAACGGCTATGGGCCGATAGTTGGCTGGGTCTGAGCGATCTCCCTTCTTGGGAATCGGCTGTACATTCGCCTCTTTCCACGCCGTCGGCACTGTACCCGAAATGTAGGAAAGTCGGTACAGCCGCGTGAGCATTGGAGACAACTCCGCTGCACATTTTTGAAGAACCACCGCTGGTATACCATCCGGACCACTGGCTTTCCGGACATCGAGTGACTGCAGCACTGCTCGGACATCGCGTTGCCTGATACGAATATCAGGCATTGCGTGGCCACTGTTGGGTAGTGTCGGAGGCTGCATACCACAGTCGTCGATTCGGGAGTTGGCCGCAAAGAGATTAACCAGCAAATTTGCTTTCTCTTGCGGCTCATGGGCCAGGGATCCATCAGGGTTACGCAGGGGGGGCAGCGAAGGCTGGCAGAAGTTGGCTTGCACGGCTTTGGCCAGTCGCCAGTAGCCACGGCTGCCCGTGGGATGCGCCACCAGCTCTTGACCAACCCGTGCTATGCGCTGGGCATCCGCTCTGACGTAAGCCCTCTTGCAGACCCTAGTGGCTTTGTTGTACGCTGCCTTGAAGTACCCTAGGTTGGAATCGTGCGTAGCCCGCGCCCTTACCCAAGCACGATACGCAGACTGTTTTTGGCGAACAGCCTCTGCGCATTCGCGCCCGAACCATGGGCGCACTCCACGGGCACCGGTGACATCAGTGTATGGGATATAGTACTCCATACCCAGACTGATCTCACCGACGACAGCAGTTGCACTATCCGATGGGTCCTTACCTTCAAAGCAGCGCTCAACCCACGGGATGGACGCAAAATAGTCTCGCAGTCCATCCCAGTCCGCTGACGAGTAGTGCCAGAGACGCCGATTTCCCTGCACTGGTCGTGGGGGCGCTATCATAGGCACCTTGGAACAGACCAGACAATGGTCGGAGTTGCCTAAGGCAGCATGCACCGAAACATTGTACTGGTCTGGGTGGCTCGTCAGCTGAAGGTCTAGCAAAGAGGGTGCTTGGGCTGACCCTCTTGGTATTCTGGTGGCCTCGTGTACCAGTTGGGTCAGGCCGTGAGCCAGAGCGAACGCGTGGGCGGCTCTTCCCGCATGGTCTGTTTTGGAGGAGCCCAACCAGATCTCGTGGTGGGCGTTAAAGTCCCCCAAAAATACCAATTCTGCGTTCGGAAACCGCTCCTGCGCATCATCTGCCGCCTGACTCAGATATTCGAAGAGTCGAGTTGTCTCGGCATCTCCAGTATGGGAACGGTAAAGGCACACATAGATTTGACTAGTACAGCCATGGTCTACGTGTACCCACAGGACAGAAAAGGATGGGTCCTCAAGGCAGCGCAAACGGCGACAACAAACATCCGCCCTAACAAACACACATACCCCGGCTTTGGCACGGAAATTTTCCTCTAAAACATAGCCGGGATAGAGCAGGTAGGTCGTGTCATCAGGGCGGTATATTTGTGTCTCCGTGAGAAAAAGCATGGCTGGTTTCGCCGTCTCTAGATGTTGGTGGACGGCGTTGAGGTTTGCATGGAGCCCACAGATGTTCGTGGACTCCACCTCAAATAGCGAATTTGTGGGAAAACGAAGAGCCGCTGTGTTGCCATATTCTCTATTTTGCACTGCCATGGAGGGGGTAAGAGGAGGCGTGAAAAGAGATGATGGTCGTTACAGTACCGCGTGACAAAGCGCGGGAGATTGGTTTTGTCTATGAATGTGAGGAGTGGCGAGAGCCGACGCGCCGATCGGAAGGGCCCCCGTACCCCCCCGAATATGGTCGCCGGAGTCCCACGTCCGGTCACCAACCGGCACGACGAACCATATCGAGATTATGCGCGGCCTGGTGAGGCAGCCTCCCGGGGTGGTTAGCCCCGGTTGGGCCCCTGTACTATACCGCGGGCGGCCAGCGGCACCACCGTTTCTACGGGTCTCCCTGGTCGGCGGATCGCCCCGCGCCACTCTCACTAGACTACGCCAAGACCCACTGGTCCCACTAGTACTGCGACCACCATCACCTCTGCCCGGCTATGCACTTGCTGATCCCTGAACGCAATCCAACCGAGATTGGATTACTATGAAGGGTTTTGCGCATATGTGCACGGTGGTACCAACCCGGTCGAAATTTGTGACAAATTTGTGGCATCAAATTTCTACCACCAGTAAGCAATCAAAAACCGCCATCTTGGGCCTCAGGCATACCCCTCACACCCCGGCTGACCCAGGGGCAGCGAAGGCCCTCTCGGGTGTAAGACTACGGTGTCCACATATTTCCCTGGATAGGTAGGATGTGGACCCTGTAGCAGAAATTATGTAGTCAGTAATCACTTATCACCCATATCATTGATAAGTCCAGAAAGGTCAGTGCCAAATTAGATATAGTGTTAAGGTCACTTGGTTATCGTAGTAGTAATGTGGTCATTCACCAAGCCACATGCTGAAAGTCGAAACTGTAATGGGTATAAAGTATTTGTTTTAGTGTATCGACTTATTGATAAAATATAATTCACACGCGGCAACCGCCATCGTCAACGTATGAGATAATTACGATTGTACTCGTAGTCATCTAATTGTAAACATTAAAACGTTCGAGATCATACACCATCTCTAAGGGTATAAAATTATCGAGTCATAGTGCTTCTTTGCAAACTCCTCCGAAATGGCTGGACTGATATTCATGAAAAAAATTGTGTATAATGTGTATTGGGTAGATATAATAATTCTTGTTCAACTATGTTTCAAACCCCTACATTATAAGTTGCGCCTCCTCCCACTCCTCAAAATGAAGCGGACGGAGACATGGGTAACAGCTAGTTTTTACTATAGATCTATCATTCAACCTGCGATGGGTACAAGTTAAAAATTTATATTTTATACCTCTCCAGGAATGGTAACAACGCCATCAACTTTTTGTTCTTTGTCTTCTAAAGCCAATTCCCTGAGCGCCTTCACAGCTTCCTTCACAACGTCAACCTCCCAATTGTTCTCCAAGAACTCTTGTACATTTGCATCGACATAAGGAAATAGTCTATCCTGCAACAAAAAAGAAAGACTTATTAAGAACTGTGCTTGTAGTCGGTCGGTGTGAATGCCTGCTGCTATATCAAACATGAATGAAGCTGAAAGTTGTCCGTCCGTATCTAAATACCAGGATACATCGTTTTCGTGAAGCAACTCGGGCAATTTGGGGTCCCTTCGAATGCAGGGACAACCACGTCTACAGCTCAGGCGTTCTGCACGAAATGAATTGCTAAAAGTAATTGAGTTTGTTGGGCTAAATTTGAATTTTATATTTGAATCTTGAAATGTTTTATACCGGCCACGTTCATGGAAAGTACACAGAATATGTTTGTTCTCCATTTTTTTATATTACCTAAGTGGCAGATGAGCATATGGCCCGGCTGATGTAAAGTGGTTACCGCTACCGAGACAATAAGATAATGAAACAAAACAGGTTACAGGATCTTAACTATAAGATCCTGTAACCTGGATATCGTATCATAATGTTACTGTCTATTTAGCGGATAAATTGTAAATTCGGGTAACATTCTGCTGAGAAAATTGGAAAAATTTTGAATGGAGAAGAATGAGTGGAACAAGTGAAAGAGTTTGGGAACTGTGTTTCAAAATTTACGTGAGGTGTAAAGTTAGAGATGTCAAGTAAAGCTTTAGCAGGAAATCCGAGTGAATGAGCTGCTGCATTCTGCATAGCTTTATGAATAGTCGGAATGTATCTAAACGTCATGACTGCCTGTACATACAAAGTGTAGGAACACGATTCCATACTTATGTATGATGAATTGGTGAATGTAGGGTTCGGCATATGGACATGAAACTAAACTTAATGCTATGGAAATGAAGAGTCTGAGAATAGCAAAAGTATAACGATACTAATCACTAACGATCTATCAACGGAAGCTATTGTTAATAGCGTAATAATAAATACAAAGTCGTCGATGGATCGATGATGTGATCTGTGTATAAACCTGCAATATGAAATGCAACACTAGAAATGTCAATCCAAATTGTGTACTTATCTACTATCAATGTCATAATTATGTTCGAAAACTGTGAACATTTCGAAAAAAAGAGGTAAGGTACCATTCATTCTCTGCGAAATAGTTTTTGCTGCGAAATTATTAGTCAATGATTAGTCAAGGTTAGGCAAACCTTATTAATGAAAATACGATAACTTAATAGTTATTAAAAACATAAGCTTCGCGTCAGTTCCCGCTCACGATGCGGATATGTCTGTTAATTTGTTAAAGTTTTAAACATCATACACAAACTGTGAGACCGATTATAGTGTTTAATAATATCTTTGGTAGACCTAAAAACTGGCTAAAAACCCTAGACCTAAAAATACGTTAACATGCTGTAATAATGAAAGTAAGTAGTAATATCTTGACATACCATTGTCCTAAGTGCATGCAAAGTTAATTAAATAACAAAGTTACGCAAATCGGCCATAAGTATGCTTTATAAACCATCTTTATAATATGTATAGTATCTACAAGATTGAAGAATACCACAGATATCCGAGATGAATACACATGCCACTAGACTTGCACCAGACTCACTCCTTTTAATCAACCCTCCATCTGTCATATAGTATACCGACTTAATCATATTGCATATTTTACGGCGTAATCAACCCTTGATTTATAGAGGCGATCATAACAAACTGGTCTGTAGGCAAAGCTATCTAGTACACCTGCCAATTACATAAAATATCTGACAGATACATTCCATCCTAATATAATTGCACCGGTGGAAGTGATCGTACTTCGTGCGAAAGTCTATAATTAATTGTAGGAAGATCTTTAAATAAATGTCATCTTAAAGGAGTGTCCATATTAGTTAGGTACAACCGCCTGATGTTCTAGACAATACTTTAGAAAATTAGAAATTACAAATTATTTCCACGTATCTAACCGCAGTACTTCGATATAGCTTCACGGAAAATATAGATAAAAGCGAACTCCGGACTGTGAAGGACGGATGCGCGGGATTAACGTTAAGGCGAGGTTGCAGTGAGACAAGTAGGTATTTTACGTCGCCTCAGTACCTCAGTCCCCGCAGCCGAATCGAGTGTAATCGACGCAACGAGCGGGCAGCGCGGGCGGCGCGCAGGCGCGCGCTATCCTATAGTATAACCCGGTACACGAAAACCTGAGACTCGCGTTTGTTACAAAAACTAAATATAACCGTATCGTAATCGTTTAGTATCGTAATCGTTTAGTATCGTAATCGTTTAGTATCGTAATCGTATAGACAAGTGTATATGGTATATATATGTGTATATAGACAATACCTAAGACCTGAACATATAGGTCATAGGCCACCGTAACCCGATTCGCATCAGCAGGGCCGTGTGCTTGTCTGCCACATAAGTGGTATAAAAAAACATGTTGTTCTGGATAAAGGGAGGGTGGGATTGATTGTAAGAGTTCATCGGAATACTCACCATAGGCTATGTGTTCCTTTTTCACTTATATGTGTATATACTGTGTAGCAACACTGTTTTAAATTATAAAAAAACATAAATGAAATCGCGTGCGGGAGATTGTGGTGCTATTTTAGAGTACTCGTCACAGAAACATGTCTGTGACGTCACCAAGCTAGGGTGTCACTACGCCACGGTACCTATATCGTAAAAAATCACTTAAATTTAACATACATATTTTTGTATTTTCATTTTATTGGACCATATGAACATACAGAAAAAATATAAGCGTCTTCAAAAAACAAAACCTATTGAAAAGTGAAACATAAATATACACATTACCACTTCTTTGCGTCGCGCAGTCGGGTAAAAAAGACATTTTGTGCTGCCTACTGATCTGTTAGTAGATAGATAGTTAGTAGAAAATGCACGCCGTCACATGCAATCCTAAAATCACGTCAAGTTTCTTTCAACTTGACTGGGCATTTTAGGGTTTAGGTTTAGGGAGACGCCCAACATCGTGTGAAGTGGAAGAGGAAGAGCCGGAAAGCGGACCCTGAGCTCCAAGTTCACCTTGGCCTTGGATGCAGTCAGGAAAATAAGTCTCTATGAGGATGGTGATGATGAAAACGCACAATTCAAAAATTTTCAAATATGATATTATACTCTCTATTTGTAGTACTAGAACCAACCTCAACTAGATTGGATTGATGTTGATGTGTAGTGATCGAAGGAACATGGTTTTCTTTATTTTCTTTCTCTTCCTTCAAGACAATGCTCTAATAGGTATACCACGGATATGCCTTGGATCAACTAACTCCGGCAGCAGATTCTTCATATGAAACTGAATTATTCGTTGTTCCATTTTATCGGTCCAGAACTGGTCATCTCTCTCTATATATTCTATATACACTGGTTCTGTTTGAGAATAATAAACCAAAAATACACATTTTGCGCCCCGTCACATGCAACTGACCTTGAATTTGGTAAAACCAATTACTATTTTTATTTATGGTAAATGGTTAAGTTGTACTTTATTATTTTTTAGAGATTTTTCTAAACCATTTTTTGACGCAATCAAAGAGCACTTGACTTCGACAATTTTGTCATTTCCAACAAGACCATCTGGAGTGGCTCCAATAAAAGGGTATTTGCGGTCAATAAAAAGTCCACACTGATCTATTTTTATGTTTTTCTGTTGTTCCATTTGCTGTATGGAATGTTTCTCGTTTTCGATGCCGTGAGCTACTGAAACCACTTGGTTTAGATTTTTTTATATAGGATTATTTTTTACTAATGGTGCACTATATATTGTAACTTTTCGTTTACAAATGGGACCGAAGTTTGAAGCTGTAAGCTCGAACTAAGAAAAAAATTTTTTTTTCTTAGTTCGAGCTATTTACTTGAATCTCTTTGTAAAATCATTGATCGTTCAATACGATTCCTGTCTGCTGTAAGTTTCATCAGGTTTATGAGATAATTTTTTTTACAAGTTTTATATTATTCAAATATGTCACAGATTTTAGTAAAAGTACTGATAGTTACGTGGCAATTTGCAAACGAGAATTAGAAACGTCTACGGGCTGTTCAACACCAGCGGCTTTTCGTCTTCTCATTGCAGCACTGTAACATAAAATATGTATAATTATACTCAGCTGCGGTAGCCTAGTGACTAAAGCAATCTATTCAATAAAAAATAATAACTCTGACCAACTGCTGACGTGAACCCACTTGTAATTTAGCTAAGAGTTAGGGGCTAAGAAGACTAGAGCAGTCATCAATAAAAGCCTACCAACATTTTTAGAGCCATAGATATAGACTAGTTATTGTACACCAAATTCAAATTTTTATATACCTACTGTACACTTTTTGTACAGTGGCACAAAAGAAAAAAAATAAATAAACATAAATTAAAAAATTAATTAAAATTGACAGCACAATTTTGTGCGAGCGAGAGAAAGTGATAAGCTCCGCCATTTTAGAATTCTTCCTTTAATGAACCGAGTTATACCCATTTTTTCAGCGAAACCGATTATACGTAATAACGTGCGGGGGGAGGGGGGGGGGGGGAGCTCGCAGAAACAAACAGCACACGTCCTACCTTGAACACGCCTCGGCGGGTACTGACTCAACTGACTGACCGCTGCGATTGCTCAAATGCAAAGATTTTGAGGTTTTATAAGTTTTTGAAAAAAATTATAATTGCTTGATAAAATATAATTTTAGCAGTCGCTAGATATTTTTATGCTCTTTATAATGATATCAATCTCGGCATTATTTGATGATGGCGTCTTAGTGTAAAACGTGTTTGAAATATCGAAATAGACCCATGTTTGACGCTAATTTCTATCGAGTCAATTATCATGAATCGTGTTTCTGTTTTCACAGGACCCTAGAAGGTATAGTCTATTTTATGAATATGCTTTTTATTTAGCGCAATTTGCAATATTACTTGATATCCAGACGTTTGAAAATGTTAAAAACTACTGCAACCTGGCCTTAAGATATTTATGATTTAACTTATTATTATCATTTTTCTTCTCTATGGCGATCTCAACGGTCCCGCCAACAACCGTAAATATGGTAAATGGTACATTAAATTCTTAATGGCTCTTGTCTACATCTGAACAGACTTTGACACAATTTTTGTTGGTCAGACTTGACATGACTTGACTGTCTTGTCATATTAATTATAGCAATCGGTTTAGTAGGTAGAACAATAAAACATATGGTCAAAATCATCAGCTAGTATGAAATAAACTTTAGAAGATTGTATTCGGATGTGTATTGCATAAAAGCACCCACAAAGGACAAAGAAAAATACTCATTTCCTTAAATGTCGGCGTTTGTTTAGTGAATGCTCTTTTTTTCAAGAGTTGTGGACTTTTAACAACGACACTGGGTGAGACACTCAGGTAAATAACGATACGCAGGTAGCGATTTCTTTCATGTCATAAAAAGAACAAAAGAAATATAAAAGAAAAAACCGGCCAAATGCGAGTCGGACTCGCCCATGCAGGGTTCCGTAGCAACAAATTATATCAGCAGCTTTGCCTTATATTTTTTGCGCTAATTGAAAGAAAGGCGAAAATTACGGTTTATGACGTATTAAAAAAAACTAGTTAGTAGATCTCGTTCAAACCAAATTTCGGTGGAAGTTTGCATGGCAATGTTCATTATATATTTATCAGATTTATCATTCTCTTATTTTTGAAGTTAGAGGGGGGGGGGGGGGGGGATTGACACGTTTCTTCCACTTTGGAAGTGTCTCTCGCTCAAACTATTCTGTTTAGAAAAAAATGATGTTAGAAACCTCAATAGCATTTTTGAACACGTATACCCACCCCCACACGAATGGATTTCATTAAAAAAATTTGTTTTAGTTCTAAGTATGGCAACCCCTAAAATTTAGTCCTTTTTTTCTATTGTTGTGTGAAATTCTTAACAAGGTTTACAGAATACGTCTTACAGAATACCAAGTTTCAATAGCATAGGCCTTACAGTTTCGGAGAAACGTGGTTGTGACATACGGACGGACAGACAGAAAGACATGACGAATCTATAAGGGTTCCGTTTTTTGCCATTTGGCTACGGAACCTTAAAAATAAGGCAACTGGGAAAACGTCAACTAGAATTTCGATTGATCCCCGGAATCCACCATGTCGCTGATGCTTTTTGAGAGCTGCTGAATGGTTGTTCCGATGTCAAACTAAAGTTGGGGCAACTCATGTTTCGTGGGCTAACACGAAACTCCGACAAAAAGCTGGTCAATGGAATATTTTAAATAATTTCTTTTACTAGATTTAAAATGAGCCTGTTATCAGATATTCGATAACTAGACCAAAGTTTCGCTTGAAAGAAAAAATAACTACAGAAATTAGCTGACCATTTTATCCCTATTCACCCCTGGATCCCTATTCACCCCGTTCTATGTTACAAAGGCTTTGGTGACCTCGAGACTTCCAATAATGTGAATACATTATATGGAGCAAGAAAGAAAAGCATTTGAGCTACCAAACTACCACGTCTAATTGGAAACCAAGAGAAGAGCGTTATAAAAGGATGATGTATGAATAGAAGATGTCGTAGCCAAGATAGGGAAAGGGGAATATTAGCACCCCATTCACTGGTGCAGATACTTATTTAGATTATTATAGAAAGAGTGAAAAGGAGATTTAATAAACCGATTTGAGGCAAGAGTGAATAACAACTAGGCATATTAAGATCTAATAAGATTGTAGACGTGTTAAGAAAACGTTTGATCTAGAAGTACCTGCAACTGGCTACCTAGTCTGAAAACAAAGTCTTTTGCCAGGATGTAACAGTAACTAGAGGAAAGATGTTACCTTTGTCTACCTCAGTAGGAAAGAGACGTGACTATGTTGACTGCCTTTGTAACATAAGCATAACGCTTATAGGTTACTGTTATCTACGAATCATGGTGTCCGAATTCCAAAAAAAACACCATTAACGAAGAAACTACACCATATCGCTGTTTTGTAACATAACTTTGCCTACCTAGTAAATAGATAGCTGAGCTGTATTATAAACGAACTAATTTCGGTGACATCTAGGTCAAAACGAAACCAAACTATCGTATATTTATAGGTAGGTACAGTAATGTTGACTGCAGCTCCGCCCGCGAAATACTTATTACCCTTCCCGCGACGAAAAATATTCCCGGAAAAAAGTAGATAGTGTGGTATTCTAGACTCTACTCTAAAATTCATATAGACCCGATGCAGTCATTTCCGTGTGAATAAGTAACAAACGCACATTCATCCATCTTCAGTAATCTTCACTTTTATAAAATCAATATGTAAGGATACTACTTTTTGTGAAGAGTTTTAACGGCAACTCTCAGAGTAATACTGGAATAAAGGACATACCTACCTTACAAACTGTGCCATTTTTAAAGGACATTAAATCCGTACTACTATAGCACCTACAGTTTTAAACAACTACCATGGTTATTTTTAGAATGATACAATGGCCTGGTGAAACTGCAACGTCTACGATGCGGCAAGTCTTTAGGTGAACGAACTGCGCGACTTGCCGTGTCGCTGTACAAACCGGATAGCAAGCCTACCTAGCCAAACGACCCGACCGGAGACAGGGACGCACATCACACTAAGACATTGTTCAACACGAAACAAATTCTATTATGTACTTATTCTGTGAAAAAACTTTGTAATAATAAATTGTCGTACAGTAGTCGGAAGTTAAATATCTAAACCGTAAACGAGAACTAGCAATCGTAGGACAAAAATTGTCTTAATTTTTTCTATTTTCTTATTTTCTGTATCGTAAAGAAACAATGCGATATAAAAATTGAGCATCCATAATGCTAATTGCAAGTTAAACGTGCTGCTATAACCATTTTAATAAACACGGCGTTTTTTGTGATCGACGCAACGGAGCAAACATGTGCTACGCTTCGCAGCTGATTTTTGAGCGGAAGTGTATCAGCTGATCGTCGACCCGAGACTCGCGAGTTGTACAAATCGGGTAGTGTAGGTAAAAGAGGCGCCAATAGGTAGGCAGACCCACGTTTACATTATCAAATGTAAACGTGTAGGTACCTATTCCCGTTCGGTGCTAATAAGATTCAAAATAATCGTGTATGTTTCGACTAACAGGCACTGGTCCGAAGTAGGTACACGGAAGTAGGAAAATAAGACATCTATATAGTCGCATATAGACTCGTTTTGATTCGTCTGGGTACTGTATACCGAGTAAAAAGAATTTAAATTCGTATTATCATTTATGTAAATCGCGAGTTCAATAGACGGCAGGCGCCACTCAAGTAACATACATTTCTTTTTGAATGAGAAAAAATTCTTAGCATAAGAGTGAGAAGGCCAGTATTATATGGCTATTGATGCTATTGAAAAAGGACAGATAATTGATCCACATTTTTTTTACCAACCAGCTGCTCGAGCTCGAACGAACAGCTGTTCATGCCGGTAGACGTTCTCACTTCTACAATGGAATGAAGCACAATTAATACAGTATTTCACTTGACAAGATATTAGAGCAATCAATGGCAGCCTACATATTGAAAATACCGTATGATCAATAATTTTAAGTAGGTAACAAATAAATATTAGGGAGTACAAAAGGATTTATAAAAATCTCGATATCGCTATAATGCGAAAATCAAGCTGTATTTACGGTACACACATTTAAGTCTCTCACGATACCAACATAAATAGTTATTTAACGTGCAATTACGTGTATAACATCAGACTTTATATAGAGAATGAAAAGGGGTACCATTTTGATTTCGTCCTCCATGTTGCGAATCTGAAAACGCGACCATTTTGCATGTCGAATTAAAATATCCTATAGCTGTCGAAAGCACTACACTACATTATTTTTTTTGGACAAACAGCATTTACTCATAAAACACATGTTAAGAAAAACACCGGCCGGTCAATCGCTAGACCTACCTTAACAAAGCTGATCGATGTTGTTGTCCCTTCAATATCCAACAGAAGAATTTTGCATGTCTTTACAATGTCGCTAATATCATTTTTCTCATTCGCCATTTCAAAACGAGAATTTTATCTCTATTAGCGCACTATATGATTTTTTCTGATTTATTTGACTAGAAATTCGTCCACGATACACCACTACTCCACACTGGCACAGAAAAAACGCATTGATTGAGCGAATACAACGCCACCGGAACGCGAAGTCCAGCTGAGAGAGAGAGCATGGCGAGGTCGCTGATTGGTCGAAGAGAGACAGAGAAAAAGTTTGTTCTCAGTAGAGGAAGTGAGACGGAAGACGGAAGGATATTCCTGTAACAATGCATCCAACATCATGAAAATCTGCAAATGTTACCATTATTTTCATGAAATTAGGGCGATTATGCACTTTTTAATTGTATAAACTTGTTCAAGTTGAGTCGAGGATAAAAAATATTCTAAATATTATTTTGGTTGTAATATCTACCTATTAATTGTTATGTTGCCGTAGTCGTAGTTTGCAATTCGTGAAAATATTATAGCTATTACCTTTAATGTAAAATTAGCTTATCACACGTTATAGAAAGCTGGTAGATGAAACATTTTCATTTATGTGTATGTGGTTTGCTGTGCAATCTCTTCGAGGTACACAAATATTTAAGCATGATTATCACTTACTGTAAAGATAATTCATTCAAACTTGGGTCATTTAACCTTTTAAAAGAATTGATAATTATGACCTTGTTTTACCCCACCCACAAAGAGATATGATGGAAATATACAATAAAGTATTGAAATTGATATTAGCATAATGTAGGTAGGCTGATAATTTCATTTAGTATGACTGTTATTATTATTTATATAAATCGCACTGTAGGTAATAGCTAGTTGTCTGCCTATATAGCATTTTATAACTTAACTCCTAAATGACGAAACGATTTTGATAGGTACATTTTTTTCGATCAATCGTTTTCAATCAAAAAAAACAAACGAACCACAATATCCATACAGGTTAATTTTGGGTATTTGTTGATATAAGCTGGTGCATTAAAGAAAGGTTTTATAAATGGCGGCTTGTACTTGCGTTGGCAGATAGTACAGCTAGCATATAAAATTTCAAATATTTTTTTTTTCATATGAAAAATAATAAAAACAAGACCGGGTCGTAATAATTTCTAACTAGCTGCGGCCGGCGGCTTCGCCCGCGACACGTGACGGCATCTATTTTTGTTTTCATCAGAAACAGTACCTACTTTTACACATAGAGTCCTTTTAAACGCACATTGAGTCCTTTCATCCTGAAAAAGTAACGTATATCACATTCTATAAGGAGGATCATGGAAGATCATGATGTTGGTTAAAATAAAGAACTAACATTATTATGAACATCAGTCTTGTTTACATTTTTTTAAACCGAAAAAAAAAATGAAATTTTGTATGCTAGGTGTACTATCTGTCAACGCAAGTACAAGCCGACATTAAGAATCCTTTCTTTTATGCATCGCGTCAAGAGCACAGAGCGTGGAAGAAAATAAAGATCAATATTTTTTTTGTGTTGACGGTACGCGCGTGAGTGAGTATAGACAGTACTAGTGTGCGAGCGAGAGGAAGTGATAACGTCCGCCATTTATAAAACCTTTCTTTATTGAACCAAGTTATACTTGAGTGACTACCATATACTTGCTCAACAAGCATGTTTATCGGCTTGTAGGTTTGGTTGACTATCTTGGCGGAGCCCCATTCACCCAATGCAACAATTACACATGTCTATTACTGTAGTTGAAAAGCGATTTCTTATTATTTGACTTTAACTCGCCTAATGGTTAGCTGAAGTCAAAATCTCAGGAAAGAGGTTTACCATTACGACACATACGATGTTACAATGGTGGCACTTAAAGTACCCAAGACTAGGAAGGAGACATGTAGATTGGTAAGGAATTGCAGGACTTATGCGGCAAGGGTTCTTTTGTTAGCGCGGAAGGTTGACTTGCTTCAGCCCTGAAGATCAAGGTTGGGCCCATGTCAACCTGAAGTTGGCAGTCTAGCTCTGACGCAGGCTTTCCTCACAAAGTTGGGTGATCAGACGGCGGTCGCTTCCGCAAGAGCGAAGATAAGTCTGGTTTCTCTTAGCTCTCACTTTGGATTTGTCAAGAGAGAAAGGGGAGAGCAAATCCTGAATACAATGAGTCTATTGATACTATTTATTCATGGTGATCCAAACTGGTACTACTGCTGATTTCGATCTTCAGCTCTAATGGTTAAAAGGATAAAAAAAACTATTGAATTTAAATATTTTTCTTGTAATTTACAAACATGTCATTTATACTCCATTTGTTTAGGTACTTAATAAATAAAGGTAAAATCTTGGGACAACTTTTTATAAAAAACACATGTCAAACAAATACATCGATACCGGTTTTTGTGTTTAAAATGCGTTTCTAAGCGGAAAATATTTTTGAACAGAATAGAATACTATTAGAATAGAAT
Source organism: Pelosia muscerda (assembly GCA_963691645.1). Lineage (NCBI taxonomy): Eukaryota > Metazoa > Arthropoda > Insecta > Lepidoptera > Erebidae > Pelosia > Pelosia muscerda. Next base: position 8,526,492 of record OY829116.1, on the reverse strand, counting down.
AGAATATGAAAAAGGCACACTAAGATTATTTACCATTATTTAAGTAGGTTCCTAAACAAATGAAGTATAGTTATAATAATATATAGGAATACAATACAAGACGTTAGCTGATAAAATATTTACAATTTATAGTTCTGGTTTAAGATATTCTTTTTTAAGATTCTAATCTTATCTTAAGTCTTAAAATAAATACCTAACTAATTACACAACAATCACGTTTTGAAATGATCCAGTAAACTACTCTTACGATGATCTTGTTTCTCTTCAAGTCTTATTTTCTTTACTAAATTCGGGGTGCCTATGTTGGTATTAGCTTTGCGTTTTATTGTCACCTGAAATAATAAAACAGAAATAAACATATTAACAGCCTCTATGACGTAGGTGAATGGACAGGATGTGTGATGGTAGGGAACGCGACAGCTACGTTCAATAGGGTTCAATTCACGCCCAGTGCAAATATTTGTATGCATGAATAATGACTATTTGCATTAGTCTAGTCGTGCCTCGGAGAGTACGTTAAGCCGTCGGTTCCGGTTGTCGTACGAATATTTATGGCAGCCAAATACACGTATATAGACTAGAAAATGCAGACCCCGGACTCTGAGCAGAGGAGGATGATGATGATTATATAAATATATTTATCAAGCGAATGGTTTTTCCGTCAACTTTTGGGGAAGGCAGTTGTGGGTTTGAAAGTCATGGATTGAAAACTTAATAACTTAGTAATAGAATTATTCCCAAAATTCAAATTCAAAAATTATTTATTCTTTAACAAATCGCTCTGGCATTTACAAGACGTCAATATTAAAAATATACTATAGGATCGGTTAGCAAATAGACCACCGACACAAACATTATCTATTATATAAAAATGAATCGCGAAATATGTTGGTAAGCGCATAACTCGAAGACGGCTGGACCAATTCGAATAATTCTTTTTTCTATTTGTTTCTTGAACTCTACGGAAGGTTTTTATGGAGTAGCGGGAACGGGATCAGAACTCCACGCGGGCGGAGCCGCTGGCAACAGCTAGTTTAAGATAAAAACTCAACATTACAAGAAACGTTCATAGTTTATATTAGTTATACCTTTGGTGTTTCTTCCTCTTGTGTGAGTGCTGTAAACACAAAGTTTTTTTTCCTACTATCCAAGGAAGCTATTTTGGGAGTATCCTCATCAGCTGTGGCTAGTGGAGTGGCGAGTGCTGCCAGCCGAGCTAAAGCAGTACTTCCGCGGTTCAACACGGAGCTATGGTACTTTTGCTGAAACACGTTAATTAAGTTATACAATAAAGTAAAGTAAATAGTATCGGTCGATAATATTAGACGTGTAATTGCGATAATGCGTCCCTACCCCTTCAAAGAACAGCAGCAGTGTGAGAAATACAGATATTCCAATAACGCGTGCGGTATTACCGACCGATTCATGTTGTCTAACCATCCCTAGGAATGCTTAAATCTTTAAAACTACGAAACCATTATTAAATCAAGAGGAAGGTTTATTTGTATATAACATCATGCTATAAAAGAAAAAGTTGCGGAGCAGGATAGCAAAAACGGGGGACATCTTTTGTGAGGCTGAATACGTTACGCGGGTCAGCTAATAACTACATAGCATAAAGCAAAGTCGCGTTCTCTGTCCCTATATCCTTATGTCCCTTTGTATGCTTAAATCATTAAAACTACGCAACGGATTTTGATGCGGGTTTTTTTTAATAGATAGTGATTGAAGAGGAAGGTTTATATGCATATAACATCATGCTACAACCGACTGTTGCGGAGCAGAAGTGAAATATGTTGCAAAAACAGGGTGACGCAGACAAAGCGGCGCGGGTCAGCTAATATGTACTCGTAGTAAATTTCTAAAATAATAACTCAAAGAAAAAATAAACCAGCGATAAGGCCGCCCATTGTACATTAGAACAACTGTAATTCTCACTACTTGTCCTTGGTGTTTTCTTGTATTTATTTTTTGTTTTGTTTTTGGAGTACAATGAAGAGTAATCTATCTATCTATCTAAACCACTTCATATATATTTACCTGGAAAATTGAGAATGATCTCTTTGGGCTGGGTATGTCTTTAATAGTTTTCTTTTCAGGAACAACCAGGCTGTCTTTGGTTTCTGTCTTAGATTGATTGACCTCCATCAGGAGGGTAGACATACTCTTAGAACAGAGGTTCGCTTTGATGATTGTAGTTCTGTTGACGGTTACATTGACGCTTTCTTCTTCACCTTGGTTTTGCTGAAATATATTGCATATTAATAATTTGAAATGAAAATACCTACTAATATTATAAATGTGATAGTTTGTGTTGTGAGCATAAATAGATGTGTGTGAATGTTATTAATTTACGTAAAGGCAGCTAAACAGATCTTGATCTTGATTGATGATCCTTGGTGTACAATAAAGACATATATTATTATCATTTAGTATCGCAAAGTTTTTAAACGGTGCAATTTTAATTCGAATAAAAGAAAAATCTATTTAAGATTTAACGTAAGAAAATTAAAAACTGTCAGAAACTTGGAAGGGTGCATCATTGTTTTAAATAAGATTTTGTAATCTTTATTTCATTCAGCCGCTTCATACCTAGTTCTGAAAGAATGCTAACCCCAGTAAGAGCTTATCTTCACAATTTTTTTAAATACTATTCAGATGGCAGACAAGCACATTTTTGCAAGCAAGAATTTGTAGGAGGTAATCTCTATATTTACTAAATAGATTTTGAAAATTTTCTTACCAATAGAAAGCCACAATATATTTGTGAGGGTCATATAGAGTGCTGTACCGGTTGATTTTATAGTCGTTTCGGAAAAAAAGATTTTGGCCACAATTTCGATAGTAAAATCGTCCTATTTTGGCGAAAAAAAAATTTATTTTAACACGTCCCATGCATTTTTCTGTTCACCTGTACATTATTGCCATACATAAAGTAATTTTTTTTTTCAAAATTAAAACTTCCAGTTGATTTTGGTATCGAAATTGTGTGTGAAACAAAATATTCTTTTTCCGAAACAACTATAAAATCACCGTGTATAGGGTCAGCTGCAGGAACGAAGTTCGCGCGTGTAGAGTTTACTATATTCTACTCACCATTTGTCTCAAGAACACCTCTCGCTCGTGTCTCTGTTTTCGCCACTGTTCCTCAGACTCAAATTCCTCTTCTTGAGTGTCGGTGAGATCGTCAGGTACTGTACCAGTCTCTTCATCACCTTAAATAAATATTTCCGTAAATAAATCAATGTGTAAGAGGTTCAAGATTTTATTGACTTGTTAAATTCGTATTAGTAAAATTGTTAATGATTTTACTAACTTTTTAATTAATAAGGCGAAGATATATTTATTTAGATATAGCTAAGTATTAAGATATAGATATACAGGGTGGTAGGGAAACGGTGACGAAGCCGAATGAAGCCCACCCCTGGTAGTAATCCTAGTACACCACATATTATAGGCATAAAAATCGATTCGGTAATTTTCTTTTTGTTTTTTCAGAGAAGGTACATCGTGTCAGAAAAGCTAATAGCGATCATTTCATAAAAAAAACATCACTACAAAAAAAAATAGCTCTATAGTGCGAGTTGAGATTATTGGTTCATTTAGCTTTACTATGGGGAGTGAATAACGCCAGTTAAACGGTATAAAAAGAACTAAAATATAAAAAAATACCAAATCGTAATACTTTATACCAATATGTACCGGGAGTACTATCATGGCCCTCGGCTTCGGGAGCATTTCCTTACACCCTGTAGATTTAGAAGGCGATATAGATAGATAGATAGAGAGTTTTATTGATTATTTGAAACCTTGGCACTTCACTTGGTATACATAAAGGTACTCTCAACTTCACTAGTTCCAGAGTATAAGTAAGATGATGTTGCGTCGCCACGATGATTAGTTAAGTAGTCAAATGACCGCACCCCGCCACGTGCCAAGCTTGGATGCGGTTCAGAGAATAGTGGCTGCCATTATAGATGTTTTCCCTAATTTGACGGCCTCGAAGTAATGTTTACGTCATGAAGGTACACATAAAAATACGAAAATATTCACAATAATTACTGACTATTACACAGGACGTATTATGAAGTACCTTGTAATTAACAGGAAAAATATTGGCTATGTTCAAAAAATAAGTCTAATAATGTTGAATGTTAAATTTCAACAGAAGAACCTTACCAGCATCTCGCCACCGGAATTTGCGCTGTCGGTGTCCACCACCTAAATCGCCATCTTCGAACAGCAACTCTTGCAATAATCTCACTTCGCGTTTATCTTGATCTAAAACATCTCGCCTGGAGTACAAAAAAATGTAACTAAAAGTATCAATTTATACAATAGCAAAGTTGATGCACATAGAGTATGTAGCATAGCAAATTCACACTTATATCAACAAGATAATGCCTTCTTCGAGTTTCACGCCTTTCTTCTCAATGTGGGCGACTGCTACACGCGATGCCGATTGTGAATTAGCTTAATTTAGCTTTATGTAAAGACTGCTTTATAACCATTTGATCCTTATCGTTTTATACTAATGAAGTAATTTATTAAAATGTGAAAGTAATACAATTAATAAGCACAAGTCAAAATTGAAACAAAGATACACAGAGTACATCCGTCATGATCATGATGTCGTGTGTATAACCCACAACCCGTATCGTTCCCGGCGCAAAAGTGCCCATGATGTTGGCTGCGTTGCTTTGCTTCGTTGAATCGCAATGGCCATCCTTTGCCCCACGTTTGCTTGAACGTTGTAACTTTTATTTCGTCAAATCAATCGAAGAAAACACATCTACGTTCTCATAACCTTTACACATTCAACTTTGTTATTATTCCGATCGATAATTTTTGTCTTTACCATTCTTTTTATAATAAAGTGATACAAACAAAAACTCGGAAGTCTACCAAAATGTAACAAACACTAACAAAAAAAAAATAGACTTACATGTGTATCTGTCCCAGTTCTTTCCTGAGCTTGCCCTGGTGGAACACCTCGTCGTCACCCTCCTCACGCTCCATCCTGTCCAGTCCATGTTCGTCCTCATCCCCAGACCCTACCCACTCATCCTCACTGGTGAGCTCAGCCTCTTGCTCGAAGAACGCGTTAGCTTGGCGTTTCTTCTTTGGCTTGTCTGGCTTTACTTCTATCTGTAAATTCGAAATTTAAAATGCTAAGTTTGGTCGGATAGCGTTTCTGAAGTTGTAAAATATGTAATGGCTTGGCGGTAGAGAACGCGTGTGTTGCCTAGGAGGCAGGAGTTATTTGTATAATGTATTTGTATGCATGAATCTGGCTATTTGCATTGCTTTAGTTGTGCACATAGAGCATGTTTATGCAGTTAGTCCCGGTTGTCATATAAACATCTATGGCACTCGTTAAGGGTAGTTGCAGCCTTAAAAAGTCCAACAACTGGTCTAATTGCAATACTTCGATATCGCCAATGGATTATGAAATGAAATGAATTTATTTCAAGTAAACTTGACCGATATAAGTAGGTACATAACACTCGTGTCAAACGAAAACTGAACTCTTACATTCATTAAATATTTGATCATAAATAATTTGCTGATAATTATAATAAATTGAGATTCAGCATCTTAGACAAATCAATTAGTTCACATGAGCGAATCTTTGAGTTGAAAATCTTTGAATTGACAAAGTTATCCATTTACTATAATTAAGGTTTATATCCAGATGACATGTTTAAACTTACCTCATTCTCTTCAGAGTCATATTCAACTTCTCTATCCTCATTTTCTTCTACTTCTGAACCATAATCACCCTCTTCTAACCCTAAAACATCTTCCTCGTCATCTTCATCATCTGGAAATATAATTACAGACTAACTTATATACAGTTTTTAATATAGAGTTAATAACATAATTTGTTTTAAAAAAAAAACATAATAATAACATAATTTGTTTTTAAAAATATCTAACCTGATATTTGCAACGCCCTTTTTTCTAATTTCTTTTTCTTTAATTTCTTCTTTTTCTTTAAGTCGCCAGTTACCATAATTCCTTCATTGGTCTCATCATCAGAATCAATTATCAACCTCTTTTTCAGATGACTATTTTCAACTATTACATTTTTAGACTGTGCAGCACCAGTGAAGAATCTGTTTGGCTTTGGCTGATCTAATTCTGGTCCATCTAGCTCGTCAAGTATAGATTTCAATACATCGCTATCTTTATTAAGATTAATAGATTTCTCCTCAGATATTTTACTATTGTTTTCTCCTATTTTACTATAATTTTGAACTATTTTAGTACTATTTTCTTCTGTTATACTATTAGTTTCTTCTATTTTACTACTACATTCTTCTATTTGATCAACTGCAGGACTTAAATTATCTTCCACTATAGATGTTATAGTATCCGATTTAGGATCTTGGTCAGTAAAATTATCATATATGTATGGGTCTTGGGATATGGGCTCTGTAGGTTTGTTTAAATCGCATGTTGGAACAAATTCGTTGTCATAAAATTGGCCAGTACACAAAGCTAGAATGTCTTCACCAATTGGCTGGGATTGTGAACACTGAGTTGTAAGTAATTGGGACCCAACTACATTTTGTGATAAGTTATTAATCACACCATTTAAATTAGGCTGAAAATTTAAATAGACCTTGAGTCATTAAATCTTGAACAATATTAAAATGTGCTGATAAGTATGCTGATGTGATTTTAAATTTATGGATAGGTATGTCCCTAATTTCAATTGAAAGAAGAATCTCAGATAATACATAATACAAGTAAAACACAGTTCTCAACTGTTGTCGTAAATTAATGTAACACATGCATAAAATTCGATGCAGTTATAAATAAAGTAAAAAGAAAAACAAAATACTTACATCATGGTATGGTTGTGATGGGTATAAAAATTCACTAGGTCTCGCACTGGATATCGAAAATGTTTGGGTACCCAGGGGATCATCACTTGCCTCTGGTCTCAAATCTTTATTAACATTACTTAATGTAGAACTTTCTTGACTTGTAAATAGATCCTCTGACACTGATGATTTGTGTCTCTGGGCTAATTGAATAACATCATCTGAAATATATAAATATATCAGTATATTTAAGTGCTTTCGATATTGGTTTTTTTTCTGCCGTGTGTAGCACTCGGCGGAAACAAACCAATATAACTACTTTGAAGCCCAGGGTGCAAGTGTAGGAGTGTCCCTGCGTGGAGGTTCACTTGCAACCTGAGTTTCAAATAGCTTTTTTTATATATATGAACACAGAGATAACTACATAGATGAACATAAACGCAGACAACCCTTCCCTTCCCTTAAATCCGGGCGTAAAACGTTAGAGCCTCATCCAACAGATGAGGTTATTATAAGCCCTGAAGAATAGAGTGGAACTACAAACATAATGCGTTATTAGATTTACAAGTCATTGTTAATGTAAGGATCAAGCCTTAAATATATATGCATTACAATAATGAAGAAGGTGACGTACTATACAACAACTGTACATTAATTCTCTTACTTACCTTGTGATGAACTTTGATTATCAGAAGAATTAGCTTTCACTTCCGTATTTTCGGTTTCATCATCATTGTTCTTTACAGTTTCAAGTGTATTATGTTCTGTAGTATCTTTACATGCTGATTCTTGGTTATTCAGGTTCGTTATATGATCTTCGTCATCGTCCGAATCTTCGAATGCCTTCAAAATCCTTCCCTTCTTAAGTTTTGTGTTTTGTTCTTCCTCTTCTGATGATTCATCATCAGAACTTGATTCCTCATCTTCACTATCATCCTCTGCAATGTTATCATCACCTTCTTCAATATTCTCATCAGTTTCAGCCTCCTGCTTTTCAGTTTCTTTATCATCTTCATCAATATCTGATTCTTCGGCTTCTTCATCAACCATTGGATTATGTATTCTAGGTTTATCTCTCATTTCAATGTCGTTCTCCACCAATTCTTCTTCAGATTCACTTTCTGATTTGTTTTCATCAACGTCATTTTCTTCATCTATCTTAGCTTCCATTTTTTCAATACTATCATCGGCCTCATCAGCGTCATCTAAAATAGCATCATTTTCTTGATGTAACTGTTTCTCTTCCTCAAGACGTTTCGCCCATTCTAAAGAGCGTTGTTCTGCAATTTTTTCCTCCAGCTCTTGTTTTAGTTTCAAGTGTAAAGATCCTGGTTTTGACCTATATTGTTAATAAAATTAGATTAAATAATTATCATTGAATGATAAACATAATGGTATCTCCCGTACTAATTGAACAGTTCGACTGGGGAAGTACCTACGCCCTATACCGCGGCTATTAATAGATTTGAGTCTTAATCAAAGCTCACTGGAGAGATTTTGTGAGATCGCCCTCCCCTCATACTAATGGACGTGTTGTAAATATACATTCGCGACGGTTACCACTTTCCATCATATGGGCATGACTTACACCTAAGTTGTGTAAAAAAACAAATAAAGAACGACATAATATGTCCTATTCTGAGACTTACTTTCTTTCTCTATCCCGTTCTTTTTCTTCTGGTGTTTTAAGTTTTGAAAAATAAGTAAATCTTTCCTTCAAAAGTTCAATTCCTGAACGTTTTGGCATTACATCAGCACCGAATAAATCTATAACCATACCAGGAGCTCCTACTAATTTAGGTTTTATTGATAGAGGGTTTTTTATGAGCATTGGAGAATTGGTATATTCATCATTATCTGAAAAAGAATATAATTAATTAAAAATTTCAGATAGAATTAAAAATCAGATGAAACCCAATATAATGTGTAATGTGTACCTTTCATAATTTCAGCATTTTCTATAATTTTATCAATATCTTCCATGTTTACATCGTCATCTGAGAAGAAGTCATCTTGTTTATCATTTTCAACATTTTCTATTTCCTCTAAACTTATATTTGTCTCATTTTCTATATCACCATCTTTCATTTCATTTTCAATGTCTGTTTCTTTAAATTTCTCTGTTTCATTTTCTGTGTAATGCAATGATATTAATTGGCTTTCCTGTTCAGTACAATTTATTCCCTCCTGAGGGCTAGTTGTGTCGTCAACTTGGTCAGATGTTTTGCCTATCACTTCGTTTTCCTTAATAAGATGTTCAGTATCATCTAATTTTAAATTTTCTTCTTCAACCGAATCATCATTATAGACTAATTTTAAATCTGTATTAGAGTCATTTTGATTTGTTTCGCTTTTCATTGAATCATTTCTTTTTTCACTTTCTCCTTCATTACACATAGTATCAGATATATCCTTATCTATTGAGGTGACTTCAAGGGAATCAGTTCGAACTATATTTATTTCATTACTCGTATTTGCTTCCATATTTGAATGGATATCATTTACTGTTTTATCTTCAGTACTTTGTTCATCAATAATAGTATTTGTTTCAAGTTTTTTATTGATGCTAGGAAGCATATTTTCGTTTTTTTGTTCAAGTTCTTTAATGGTTGAATTATTGGTAATAATATTTTCAGTATTTTCTTCAAGTTCAGCTTCAGAAGGGTCATCATCCGATTCACTTTTACATAATTCCATCATTTCTTTCTGTCTTTGTTCTAATTGCAAGCTGTGAAAGTCAATTATCTTATGTACTATTTTATCATTACAAACATATACATGTTACTCAGGAGACTAACAACATTATCACTACATAGTATAAAATAAAGTCGCGTTCTCTGTCCCTATTTTTCTTGTCCCTTTGTATGCTTAAATCTTCAAAACTATGCAACGGATTTTGATGCGGTTTGTTTTAATAGATAGAATGGTTAAAGAGGAAGGTTTATATGTATATAACATCATGCTACAACAAACAGGTGCGGAGCAGGAATGAAAAATGTTACAAAAACGGGGTGACGCAGACGAAGTTGCGCGGGTCAGCTAGTTGTATTACTAATTTTAGAAGACTATTAGTCAATGGGGTACTTAGATTTTTTAAAGTACTTACGCATATTGCTTTAATTGCTCTTCATTCATTTTGATGGGTAAAGCTTTCCCATCAGAAGTAACAGCAGGCTTTCTTCTAGACATTATATCTTTCAAGGATAAAGCTTTTGGCCTGTGGTATGGAAGTGAGACAGCTTTTTCCCTTAACATGCGGTTAGATTCACTCTTTATTAACTGCATATTTTCCATTGCTTGTTTAGCAGACATCTAAAATTAAATATGGCAATGTGTGTATACAAGGGCAAAGTAGGATAACTGTAGGAATAGGGATATTTACAGGGTTATACAATTCTTCCTAATACTGTTTGAGATCCTAGTTTTTACTGAAAAATATGCAAAAAAATTGCAAAGCTATAACTTTTCACAATTCAAAGTTCCTAAAGTAGGTAGAAATATAAACAATCAAATTACACCATTAACTTTACAATTCGTAATGATTTTTTTTTTTGAAGCAATTAGTATGCTGTTTCAATTTAATATAAAAAAATCAAATACTAGACGTGGCTTAGAGGTTAGAGAAATAAAAGATAGTTGGTCGAGTTCCAGAATGGAAGGACACTGAATGACTCTAGAACTTGTAGATAATTTAAATTACACAATTGATATTTTCAGTGGTTAAGAAGTAATTATTATACATGTGGTGATGGAGAATGAATATTACCTTCCCAACTCATGTGAGGAGTTGTGTTATGAGATGCGACTAGTGGAAAAATATGCAGATGATATGACACGAGAGGAGGAAAACCCTGTAAAAACCCATGTGACAATGTGTGGAAACAATAATAGGCCAAAGCCTTCAACTTTGCATAGGCCTGTGTCTAGTAGTATTTTACTTACCCTTATAGGCTTGGCTTCAATCATTTTGGTTGATTTTTGCATTTTTTTCTTTCCATGCTTTGTATGTTTGTGTTTACTGATATTACTTTCCTCATCAGATGTATCAGGATCACATATAGATGGCATTGCTGCCATACTTTTCTTAATTTTCTGTAATATTTTAATAAAATTACTCTTCACAATTTAGGAAGATGTAGTGTGTTGCAAGTTTAGTTTTAACTAAAATTTTCACTAAATCATATTAACACTTGTATTAGAACAGTGCAACATTGATATATGCACCTCTATATTATGAATTTCTCGATGTAATGATTTTTTGCAATCCCCTTGAGTTCTCCATAAGAGGAAATATTTTTTTATTGTACACAAAACTAGAGGTAACCAATGTGCAAATTGTCATTTGTTTCACATAGCAATAAGATTTTAACCCTACTTCTGACTAATATTATAAATGGGATTGTTTAAGAAGATGATTTCTATTACTGAAATAGCTGAATAGACATACTGAATTTTTTTTATGGACATAGATTAAAGCCTGGAATAATACAAAACCTTTTTATTCCAGGGTCCTATGTACTGCAGGCATTAGATCAAAATTCTACATAGGTGAAGCTGTAGGTAAATGCTAGTGTCTGATAAATGAAAAATGTTAATCTGATACAGACCTGTTTGATATTGGCAATAGAAGAAATTTCATTATCAGAAGCTTCATCTGACACTTCACTCTTTTCACCCTCCGAAGAAGGTTTGTCACTCATTTGAGGCTCTGCATGTTTAGATCTAGAGTTAAGTAAACCTTTAAACTTCTGTTGCATTTTACTCCTCTTGTTTTTCATTCTCATTTGTTGTTCCTCATTTTTTAAAGTGAGCACACCAGTGCGAATATTGTCTTCGGAATCTGAACCACTGCTATTCATTAAAATTCTAGATTTAGATGATAATGTTTTGGAAGGTTTATCATTACTTTCAGTCTCACTGTTGCTTTTTTCTGATATTGAAGCATTGACATCATTAGAACTAATTTGCAAATTTTCTTTTTCAGTATCACTATCAGAGAACTGAATGCGCCTCCTGTGCCTCTGTGTGGGTCCTGCATCATCATCGCTGGAGTCATCTTTGTTTTCTGTATAACCTTTTTGTATAATAGGTGATATAGAATTGAGCTCTGATATAATTTTTATGTCTTCGATATTTTTAGTTCCTTTGTAACGTAATGTAGCTGTATCATCATTTCTTGATTCCTCCATTTCATTTATTTACCCAGTTACTTGTTTGTCGAAAGATAAAGTACAAATTACAATGTAGACATGATTATTAATAAGTCTTGCTTTAAATTATCTATCAATCAATACAGATTTTTATGTATTTTAATTAAAGTATGAATGTACGTAAAATAAAAAACACAGTTTATTAGTTTCAAGTTTGATTGAGCTGCTGACTGCTCTCTCTACTACTTCGCGCCATAATCTGACGTCTGACGTCTGACGTGATCTGACGTTTCCCATTATTGACAGTTTCAGAACGTTCACGGAGCAAGGTTTCTATTTAGATAAAACTGTCCCGGTGTGAATTGAGCCTTAGGTGTGGGAACTATCACATACATACATAGTATGTAGGTACCTATATATTAATCACACGTCCACTAAGATCCATTACAAAAATCCATTGATGGATCTTTTTACACTTTTATGTCCACTTTAATCCTCGATCCTAGAATATTTACAAAATGGATTTTTTAGAACCAACGTGTGTATTAAAATCTATTATAAAAGTAAAGCGGTGACACATGCAATCTTCTTTATCAACTTTAACTTCACTGGCTGAATCATTCAAACAACTATGTATTGTCGCTGTCAATAAAATTGTCATAGGTCAATTGCAACAAAACAAAATAATTAATTATTTTAATTTTTCTTCATGGAACCATCCGATTTTCAATATATTAAAAATAAAAAAGGGATATTATATGACGGATTATTATTATTATTTGTATTGCGTTTTTTTATCTTTATTACGATCTCCACTGAATCCTCTCCTAAAACGTATGATATTTGAAACTTTTGAAAATAATGTTGTGTATTTCTCATGATCTCCCGTAAGGAGACGGGGGAGGGGGGGGGAGGGGGGGGGGAGCTATCGTTACAAAAAAATCCCACCGTCCCCCCTAAGAGAGCGCGGGGGAGACGTCGTGACAAAAAAAACCCATCGTCTCCCCTGGGGGAGCAGCTCAGGGGACTCGATGGTCGGAAACCAAATGGAGAGATATCGGTGGCGCACTATCTGGAAAAAATTAAATAAACTTCAGCATTACAGCTCTTTATGTCTCAGCACTGATTTCCCTTATCTGAGGCAAGGATTATTTTTTGTTTTGTTATAAGTATAGAGGTTATAGATACTTAGTTCAAATTTGTTGAATATAAACTTTATTATTTATATTATTTGTTCATTTATTGAAAATGGCTACTGTACATGTGCCTTTATAATAGATTTTAATACACACGTTGGTTCTAAAAAATCCATTTTGTAAATATTCTAGGATCGAGGATTAAAGTGGACATAAAAGTGTAAAAAGATCCATCAATGGATTTTTGTAATGGATCTTAGTGGACATGGTGATATTAATCTACGGTGGGAAGTAATGTGTAAAGATGGGAATTTTGCCCGGAGCAGAGGGAGGTACAATTCCGTACAATAGTTCTGTCTAATGTTATCGCGGTAAACTGACGACCGGTTAGCAGGTAACAAAAAGATGGGAGTCCCAAACTGTTGCAGTTTTTAAATAAATATCTTTTATTGAAATCAAAATAATTTTATAAAGCGCTATAATTAAATTTAGTAAAATCAAATAAATATTACAATTTAGTATTCAGTATAATAATCAAGGCTCTTGATATCACGTAATGAATCTTTTCTTGGCTTGACTGCATCACAAATAACTGCTTCTGCTGTAGTAAGCAGTGATGCAACACCACTGGCGTCTGTCAAAGCCCTTCTTACGACTTTGGTGGGATCTATTATACCTCTTTCGATCATATTAACATATTCATTGTTTAAAGCGTCATACCCGAATTCGGGGCCTAAGTCTTCTACTTTTGAGACCACAACTGAACCATCATATCCCGCATTAGAAGCAATCGTTATGCAAGGTGTACGAAGAGCATTCTTAACAATATATATACCTGTAGCTTGGTCACGGTTGACTGGTTTCAGAGAATTTAGTGTCGGGATACAACGAAGGAGAGCAGCTCCCCCTCCAGGTACAATACCTTCTTCAATCGCAGCCCTTGTGGCGTTCAGTGCATCATTCACTCGGTCTTTTTTTTCATTAACCTCAACCTCATTGCTGCCCCCAATTCGCAAAACAGCTACACCATTTTGTAGTCTCCCTAATCTATCCACTAAGCGGTCTTTGTCAAAATTACTGGTAGCAGTTTCCAAGTCTTCTCTTATTTGATCAATCCGTTGTCTTACCTCAGTCGCATCACCTTTTCCTTTAAGTAAAAGAGTTGAATCTTTTGTGATAACTACCTCTCCAACTTGCCCAAAACTTTCTAGCCGACAATCTTCAAGCCTTATCAAATTCGTATCATCTTCAAACACTACACCCCCTGTGGCAGCAGCCATGTCAGCTAAAGCATTTTTTCTATGTTCGCCAAATCCTGGTGATTTAACTGCACATATTGGTAAACCAATTTTTAATTTATTTACCACTAACACAGATAACGGTTCACCATCGAAGTCTTCTGCAATTATAATCAGCGGTTTCTTATGTGCACTCGCAATCTCAAGGGCTGGTACTATCTGCTGAGCACTAAATATTTTCTTCTCAGAGTAAAGGATCAAAGCGTCGTTATATTCAACTTTGGGCCCCTTAGTCGAATTTATAAAATATGGTGAAACGTAACCACGGTCAAATTTCATACCTTCAATTATTTCTAGTTCATCTTCTAACGTTTTGCCATCTTTGACCGTGATTACACCTGATTTACCTACTCGGTTCATTGCTGCAGCAATCAGTCTTCCTATAGTTGCATCACCATTAGCCGATATTGTTGCCACTTGTACAATTTCTTCTGTCGTATTAACTGGTTTGGATATTTCTTTTAATCTCTTTTTAACAGTTTCTACTGCAAGCATAACCCCTTTCCTTATTTCAATTGGGTTCGCTCCTTTAGATATACTTTCGAAGCCTTCTTTAGCTATAGCTCTTGCTAATACCGTAGCAGTGGTTGTCCCATCTCCAGCTTCTTCATTCGTTTTATGAGCTACATTTTGTACAAGCTTAGCACCAACGTTTTGAAATTTGTCCATCAATTCTATACCTTTAGCTACAGTTACACCGTCTTTGGTGATTTTAGGAGGTCCCATAGATTGTTCTAGAATAACATTACGGCCTTTAGGGCCCATAGTAACTGCAACAGCATCTGCCAGAATATCCACGCCCTGGAGCATAAGAGATCTGACATCAGGACCAAATCTCACATCTTTAGCGTAATAACGACACTTCGTTTGTAAAACTTTGTAGTCAAATCTTATAATTTTAGGTAAACGATACATTTTAGTTAATTCAATTTATATTTTTGATATTGACATTACAGACGCAAAAATGAAATGCGAATCACAATGCGCGTAAAATTTTGTTTAAATTTGGAATATTACTGAAATACGAATCGGCAAAAAATTAAAATAAGGTTTTATTTACCAAGGTTACAACTTTGTATTTTTCATTATAAATTATGTGTGTGGTATAGTATTGTGCTACATTTTTCTTTTGTAACACATAGGTACATAGGTACAGAAAATGGTAAAGAATGGTAAAGAAGTATAAATGGTAAAGAGGTTAAAGAAATCTTGTTAGTAACACACGATTTTCAACTTTCTTTTCTGTAAGTCACCATCATTCTATGAACCTTTTCCCAACTCAGTTGGAGTCGGCTTTCCAGTCTAACTGTGATGCGGCTGAACTTTGATATTTTTCGTGAAGCAACTGCCACCTGACCTCCACAACCAATGGTCCAATGTCCAATGGCGATATCGAAGTTTCAAGTTAGACTGGTTGGACTTTTGAGGGTTCCAACTATCCGCAACGACTGCCATAGACGTTTATATGGTAACTGGGACCGATGGCTTAACGTGCTCTCCGAGGCACGACCAGACCATTGCAAATAGCCATAATCATACCTACAGCTTTTTGCACTGAGCGGGGATCGAACTTGCGCCTCCTTTTCAAAGTCCTTCCTCAAAGTCTTGACTGCGGCCCGATACACGCCTTCCAGAGACCCAGCACACCATAGAATAACAAGTTTATTGATTCTAATACATAAGTTGTCTAAGTATAACTCTTATAACACAGTACAATTCATTACTTATTGCTCCAATAAGTAAGGGATTCCCGTCGGCAACTGTAGTAGGTCACAGTCAATAAAGCCCCGTCTGAGGCCCGCTGACCGCTCCATATCTGTAATATAATCCCTAATCTGTCAATCTGTCAATCCCTAATCGATAACTGTAATATTATTCCTTAGGTGATGGTAGATGGTGAGAAATGATGCTAGATGATGGCACAGAAGATCGAGAAATGAGGAAATAGGTAATGAGGAAATAATTTAGCATAATGGGTTTGGAATTTTTCACGTAAGGTATTTCTTTCCCGATGGAGTCCCTCAATAACACAGTTTTTTTGTTGTTTTCAGATTCCAACTAGTAAGACCTTGGCAGTAAGAGATCCTGTATCCATGATCAAAAAAATATTTTTGCGGTTTGTTTGACAGAGATTTGGCGGGATCGCGAAAAGTGTCATAATGCTCCTGTGTTCCATTTTCTAATATTCGTGTAAATTCGAGTTTTTATGAGTAAAAATGGTGGAGTTTTAGACATAACGGCTTAAACAAAGCGCACAAGTGTAAGAAAGTGGAATATTGTGGTGAATTTGGATTTTTCGTGTTGGTGTCAAAATCTCCTTTAGGAAAGCTTCTAGTAAAGTCTCCACCCACTACTTTACTGGGGCAACTATCATCCGTCATCGTCATCACTATCATTAACGATCATTTCAACTAGATTAGTGAATAGTGTTATAAAATAAAATAAGACTTGACATAAAGGTCCTAGTTACCATGTCATAAAATCCCTTAAAAAATATTGACATTGTCAAATTTGATTAATGCCATTTTTAAAATTGAAATCTAACGGCCGGGCGGCTCAACTGAACATTCATTTCATTTTATTCATTTAATTTTGATCTGAAGAAATAAAGTATTTCCATAAATTGAAATTCAAAATATGAACTCATCAAATAAACCTATATTTGTAAATTTGGACATCGGTGATCAACTAACGTCCATCTCATGTGGTCATATTCTTGTGGAACTAATAAAGTTTATTGCTTATCAAAGACTTCAAATTCCTTACACGTATCAGTGGTTAAAACAAGTGGTGAATAATAAAAGAGATAGTGAAGATGTCAAGTACAGCCTTCAATCAGAAGTTCATTTCCGTGCTGCATCCACAGCTTTGGAAAAGTTAGATTTTATATTAAAGGTAAGGCTTAATATTGTAAGGGTATCTGAACTACCTATTATTAATTTTAATATAAATTGAGGGACGTAACAGTCAAGACATTTTTACTTCCTTTCTATTTTTAAATTAGTAAATTATTTTATTTTCTCATCATTATAAAAAAAAATTAATAGTAAAGGAGTTACTGACCAGTCATTTCATTGCCATGTCAGCAGTCCTCAGTGACTTAGATCGGTTACACAGCTTATATCCAATACCTACCAACTAATTGTCTCGGCCTGAGTGGAGCTTTGATTCCATTCCAAACCTATGGGATTGGGAACCTACTCCAGGAACAAAGTTGGCTATGATTTTCATCCATGTATTTGTTTTCTTTTTTGGGGTGTGAAGTTTATTTCCTTCTGTGCCAGTCTCACCACATTTTTCTTTAGTTATTTGTCTAACAATTCGTTGACCAATGTTATGCACACCAAAAAAGAGAAAATGAGTAAAACCAGTTGTTTCAAAACTGCCATCATATAGTGCCGCAACTATAGTATCAGTCAGATCTGTTTAGCTTGTGGGTGATTGAATAACGAACATTTCACAATTATGCCATTAATTTAGGTGAACTTCAAAACTCAAATCTAGATTTAAAGTATTGTTGAAATACCAAACCACTCAACTAAATATTAATCCCATATACTTAGTTAATAAATAAAAAAAAACTAATTCTCAATATTGGTGCAATCAATTCAATCATTGTTTTCTTTCAGAGTCTTCAGCAAGAGGTCAACGGCCCACTATTGCCAGATGAAGTGTGTATAGCCCTGGGTGCTACACCAGTGACTTGCAAGGAAGTGTACAGGGTGTTATTGCCAACAGTGTGCCATAAGCCACAGTGCCATTCCCCACAGATTGCCAACGATCAAAAAATTCATAGAAATGTTTTCAGGTAAGAGGATTTGTTGATTGATAATGAATACCATATTTTGAAAAGAATGAAAATGAATTGTTAAATAAAGTAAAATAAAATAATAATTGGAAACTCAGAGAACCCCCTTTTAGTTCTTTTAGTTTAATATTTTTTTTTCTTACAGAACATTGGTGACATCAGAACCATTAAGCGAAATATTCTTCAAACAGATGGCACCTACGAATTTGTATGTGTTCATTAGAAAAAAGATGGTAAATCATCTTGATAGTATCCTGAACAGTGATAATTTTGTATACACTAGTGGATGCCGATTACCACGAAACACCAAAATTGTCGTAATAGACTTACGAGCAAAAGCATTTGACAATATTGCATGTTGCAATGAATTTAATGTATTTGGTGACAGTGTTAATAATGATCTAAAAATGCTGCAATTGGATGATTCTAATGACAATGATATGTACCATGAAATAGAGTCGAGTGATGAAGTAAGATGGTACCAGTCAAGTTATGTAATGAAAGGGTTCAAAGACTGTATTGTAAATGGAAGTTCTATTTCTAACTCATGGCTCAATTCTAATGTTAACTGAAATATTGTTGGCTGAGAAGAACTATGGTGGCATTTAGAAAATTTTTAATTTTGGCACCATTTTCCGAGTTAGTGGGCCTACCACAAGTCAATCAAGTGTTACAAAAAAACTCAGGGTCTCTGATGAACTATTTCCACAGCTCCACACCCACACTGTTCTATGACAAATATTATAGAGCACTAAAGGTACTACACAATATTCAGTCGACAACTGAACATCTCTAATGGTATTGTAAAACTTCTTTATAGTTTGTATGATGACTTATTTTATATGCAGACATTCCCAATTTTCCTGCGACATCTTCGAACCACTTAATGCATTTCACCATCTCTCTTGGGGAGAGTACTTCAGGTTTACCGGCGCTTGCGCCTTTTCAAACCTATCGTTCCCTTGCAGAATCTTACGAGTGATTCAACTTCAGTTTTTGTTATTTTGCTATCTTCCACTCCAGAAACTCTTATCTAATAAGTGGTTACGTACATGGGGCACTTGCCAGTAGGCACCCCATGACACGCTTAAATATTTACTGTAAAGCATGACGCCTCCATAAAGCCGAGAAAACCACTCAATTTGTGGAAAACAATGCTCCAAAAATTATCGCAAGTACTTGTTACTGCTTTTATACTTAGGTACGAATGTGTAATAAGATATCGAAGTTCGACGGTCTCATAGTAGTTAGATTGAGAACCAAACCCAACTGTGTTGGGATAAGGTTCGCAGGATGATGACGTAATAGAATGATACGCTCAAATATTAAATTTAAAGACTGAATTGACTTCATTATTGCATCAAATAGAATAAGTAGTGAGAATTATTATTTTATTGTTTCAATTATTATTGTAATGCAATAAAACTTTTATCTTGATGACTTAATTAAATGTTAGAATAATATTGTCCACGTAAGGGTGTCTTACTGTTATATGTATTTAATTAATAATTGAATAACTAATATGTAAATGAATTTATTTTATTTTACAGTGTTACATAGCAAAATCATCTTTTTTATAGACAAACTTGGAATTTAGTACAATGTTGTGCCATACTTAGTTAAGTTTGTACCTGTATCATTGATTAAGAATAAGTTGACATAATAAACTCTTTTACAAAAGTTTTTCTTGTTATCTTTTCGTGACGGATATTACAGATACAGGTACAGTGGGCTCCAAAAGTTCTTGGACAGAGCCTAAGTGTAATTTAACCAAAATAACGTAGATAGCGTTTAATCAAATAAAATATCGATGTCTTGTTTCTTTATAATAAAAATAAGTACTCACGCAAGTAGTAGCTTGAACATAGTTACATTAATATGTAGATAGCGGGTATCACATCATACAATTTTTTTCCAAACTGTCCAGTAACTCTTACTACTGTACCTACCTAAATAAGAACAATTCTTTTACATATTGCTGAGTTGAATCCTAATCTCGCCTAGGCCACGTGGTTAAGGTTAAGTTAGATAGGTATATTGAAAGATAACTCTTTATTTTACACCTAGCAATTTACATCAAAGGTTTTTTCGAGCGACTACAATATGGGGTCTAGAAGGACATTAGAAGTTTTCTACAGGGTCGGCATCGGCAGCACGGCTATGGACGATAGGCCACGGTGACCACTTCCCTTCAGGTGGGCCGTGTACTTCTCTATCAACTAATTGGTATAAAAAGCCTTCAGGTACCTGGATGTTTTAAAAACCTTCTTGCTGAACAATATGTATATTAAAATTTCACTCTAACGTATAATATCTACTTAAACACTTCACAAACTGGACCCTTTTTTATCGTGCCCAAAATACCCCACGGATACCACTACCGCTAAAGTTGCCGAAGGTGAAAATGTCGGATTACCGGAGGTGAGATTATACAAGACATCTCTCGCACCCCGTCAGACCTGGGGATATCTCTTTGAGATGAATTTCCCTTAATGTGGGAACCATGGTGCTTTTATCCAGCCCGCGGATACGGGGAGATGCATTTTGCGCCGCTGACGCCGCGATCTCCTGCTAGGGTGACAGGCGGCTCCACCCGTCACCCCCAGGCCCGCGCTCATTATAAAATATGCACTGGACCATCGCGATGGTACATTTCTTATATTGAGCATATCGCGAAAGGTGCACAAGCACATTTTACGTATGAAAATAAGTAGATGCCCATGCCCTATAAAAAGTAAAAAAAATATTTCTTAACTTTTAGGTATGCTATGGCATAGGGCTTGTGCCATAGCATACTGAAGGTTAAGTTAATTTACTTTTTTTTATTCTCGAAATAAAGAGCAACTCGCACTTGACATGCTATTTTTGTATAGAGCAGACGGGTCACGAGTCACGCACGAAACGAAAGTAGGTAGGTAACAAGAATTTCGGACATACGAGTAGGCAGGTAGGTATAAGACACTGCTTTCACTTGTAAAAAATATTTCCATAAGGTTAACTAAGGTTATTTCGATGACCTACAATCCACGTTCAACGTCTAGACGTACACCATACTATTGATGAACAGACACGTACATATTATTATTGTTATAAAAGATAACATTTTTACAGGGTTGTGATAAGCGGGACGCTCTGAGGAAGCGACACCGAACAAACTACACTCTCAGTTTTATCATTAATAATGAGTTGTTATCAAGAGCCCACCTACAAGCGGACGGTCGCAGGAAGCCCAGTCGGCTGCTTGTTGATCAGCGAACGTCGCGTGCACACAGCTGTGCCATTACAACCGCCCGCGCAATTACAGCGGAATAAAAAAACATATAATTCGCTGTCGTAGGTACATCAAATATTCACAATGAGTTTAATGAGAGAAAATGAAACCATAACAACCGATGCTCTTACAGCAAAAATTATTACAATGGTGTGCCTATTTGGTATATCTATGGGAATAGGCATTCTGCCGTTACTCATAGCCTTAAAATTCGACTGGTTCAAGTCTAGTGATTCAAATTTACGAAACTCAAATAAAGTGGTGATGGGTTTGTTGGCGTTTGGAGGGGGAGTGCTGTTCGCAACCACTTTTATGCATCTGTTGCCTGAAGTCAATGACAATATTGTGATGCTGCAAGGTCAGTAAACAACGGAAATGTTAATATACTCTTCAAATAAGCGACTATTTCTATCTACGAAGTATTATTGAGTATTAGTTATGACATTATTTTCTGTCTTCAATAATTAAGAGCTAGTAAAATGATAGGTACATAGTTATTTACGTATCTACTTATTCGGTTATTGGTATCCTAAAGAATGTCACTTAAAATGCATTTTAACTAGGTAAGTACGTATGCAGTTTCAATTACATATTCATTAGTCATATTTGCGTTTAACAGAAAATGGAAGAACCAACATATTCCCATACAATCATGGACTGACAGACAGATAGGTACAATTTATGTGAATAGAGCGCGCTTACAGGTTTCTAAAGACCCATTCTCACAATTATCATTCATTAGCGATAGTTATGAGAATAAAATAATTAAATCGTACATGGTTTGTTCACTTTGTTGTGACATTTCTATAAGTCGTTCATAGTTTGTTTTATATTTCATATCGTGTGGGTTATAGGTACCTATGTGTTATATTTTGTGTGTTTATTTATCGCAGTCGCGCCATAGGGACCTCAACATAAGCTAGCGAAAATGTGGGTGCCTACTCCTTCGGGGATATAGGCGTGAGTTTATGTTATATTTATTTCATTTTGTTTAAAAATTATTTTCCGATTACATTCGGGATTTTAAACTTCGATCTTTCAAACATCGGTTTATGAACTTCGCTATACCTACCTATAGGTAAAAGTATCTAACGAACTTGAATTTACAAACGTCAGTAGCAAAGACCAAAATTCTCTACTACTCGTGTATATAATAATCTATAGTCAGTAGCTTAGCATAAGCATAGTTTGACTAGCTTGTGTTATGGCCTTAATTCATATTCACAAATTTATACTGAGTGGGAATCGAACATCGGTCAACTGTGCAGTAGTCAAATGTTCTTACACTAGGTACGCCACAGGGGCTGTTATGGCATAATTGAATAAATATGCCATAATGAAATACGAGTAGCAGTACCTAACACGTAATATTGAAAGGCCATTAAAATTGCTATAATCTTTTGTACTTAATAAGATTATTTTTTAATTTTAGTTTGTTCTGTGATAAGCACGTCACATAGAAAATATTGCATAACGGTTACGTTTCAATATCCTAAAGTGCAAAAACGTTAATAAACAGTAGGTACAAAATAATAAAATATAGGGATATGCGGTATATAGTATTTATTTGTCCATGATAGTTACGCATAGCCACCGGTGATGGCATTTAAGTAGATAGTATGTTACTTACATACCTACTGTTAATACAATACTAGTTCTCGTAATATTAAAGGTAAAGGTGAAGGTAATCAGCTCTAAGATTCAGTCAATAGGTCACGGTAAACGCAACCATCACATGACCCCTGTGCCACCTAAGTAATATAAAAAAAAAGAAATATATCCCAGATGGCTGGGGTTGACGATGCAGTAGAATAAACCTACCTAATCGAGTAAAGCGGGTGAAACCGTGAGGCACAGCTAGCCTTATATAAGCTTCTGAAGATTGAGTAACCAAATTGTATCCGTGCGAAACTGGGGCGGTCGCTTCTTTATTTTATCACAGTGTCTATCATTACTTTACATAATTGCCTAGCTAACATTAACTTTCTTTATTGCAATAGTCTATTACCATCAAAGATATAAACGATTAACTATATAATAAATACATGCAAAGTTAAACTGTTTTGGTAACACGGCAAAATGTGAATGTATTGACGAGGGGAGCCCATTTTTGTAAATCGATATAAGTTACATAAACAGAGTTTACGTACGCAAATGTAAACGTTTCGAGGTTTACGAGATACTGAGGTTATCTGTCCTTTTAGGCATCATAGTATTACATAAAACTTATTAATTACTTATTACAATCATCGTCGATTATGATCAGACACCTTGTTACCCGTATAGCCGGTCTACCACCGCGTAGATAACGTGCGCAGGCGACTCTCCTGCGTTTGACCTGGGCCTCGATTCTACTAATTGTCAAGGCCAAGGAACTGAGATTAGTAAAACTACTATTCAATTTTGGACTCTACTTCTACATTGTTAAAGTTCAAAATTAAATGGCATTGTGTAGAGTGAATGAAACGATGTAATAAACTCTTTTTATTTCATTTTGAACTTTAATTCAACGAAAATTAAGTCGAAAATACCATGTCAGTTCTTGTGATCTCAGTTGTGATGGTTATAAATTAGTAGAATTCAGGCCCTAAGACATTATAAACGTGAAAGCTGCTGTATGGATGGAAATAAAAAAAAACTCGTGACAATACAGTGACATTTATTAATGACGTCGTTTATCATATTTATAGCACAGGTTTCTTTTTTCTTGAAAACTTGACATTGGTGTCTCGCCATTAATAATTTTGTATTGCATTTACCACTTTTGGACATTGGCGAAATTGCGGCAATTTCGCAGCAGAAGCCATCATTAGAAGTTAAAGTTTGTAGCACAGATACACCAACTTGATCACCATGACCCACATTTATCTGAACCAGTCTTTAACTATCCCAAGATTATATAAATCTCTTCTCATACTAGGTATAATGTTCTACACTTCTACCTAATAGATGCCATAGATGCCATGACCCTATGTCATGAGTCATGAGTCATACATGAGAGTAGATGATGTAAGTGGAAATTGAAGGCATTCCTAAGAAACTGTTCAAGCATTAACATTGCATCTACAAAAATATATCACACGCGGTAGCCTAGTGGAATGGGTAATGGACTGCTGAGACAAGGTCTCGGGTTCAATCCCAGGATTACCATGGCACACACCAATGACTTTTGGATGCTTTTAGAAGTTATGTGTGTATTTATCGCAGGTTTATAAGTGCCCCATTAATGGAAATAGGCTCGCCCATTACATTGGGACCTAAACATAAACTGGCGAAATGTTAGTGCTAGCACCTCTGCCTACCCCTTTGGGGATACAGGCGTGAGTTTATGTTATGTTATGTTACATATTATATTTATGGACATGGACCCGGATATTTCAGAGGCTTTTATAATTATCTATCTAGCCTAGGCTTTTTGTGATGCCATCTAAATCCATAATAGAATACCAATACTTACTCTATTTAGGTATATCCCCTAAAGGGATAAAATATACTTATATAATTATATTGAATGGAAACGAAATTTTCAATTAGTGATTCCTACGAAAACCTTTAACACAACAAAATAGGTAATCTATTTGGATCAACAAAGACATTAACATAATGAATCGGACAGAACTAAGTGCATTCCATTATTAGGCACTGGTTTTACTAAGAATACACGTACATATTTGTATAATATGTTTATATACCTACTTATTACTTGTGATGTCATGGTTTTTTATAACTCTGATATAAGTGTGGAGGAACGGGATGTGATGTCCCTCCAATACAAAGGGAGGATCCTCCGACCAGGCAAGGTGATCGCGCCTGGCGGGTGGCGCGATCACCTTGCCTGGTCGGAGGATCCTCCCTTTGTGTTGGAGGGACATCACATCCCGTTCCTCCAAATAAGAAACAATGGATTCATAGGTATTATATTTTTTACCATTGTCAACTTTCTGATGTTCTTTTTTAATTTCTTTCAAGTTTTGTCTAGATAGGTATATTATCTATTTTTAGGTCATTGTAATCACTAGAATTTTGGTACGTAGATGAAATTACTATTGAAGAATACAGTTCAGAAAATGCTAGATATTAAGAATAAATGAATGTACATAATACATAGTCTTCACAGCAGCAAAACATACGCCCATCCTCTTTCCTATGATGTGGACGAGATTACTGCTATCAAGTCAAGCGGTTATCAAATCATGCTTGAGGCACCGAGTGGTAAGGTGCACCAAAAAATTAAATATGAAAATAATTTCCCAGCGTATGAGAAGTTAAAATTGTGACATTGTTTTTTCGCGCCATGGTGTCCCCACCGGATTTCGGTGGAGGGGTAGGACCAAGAAGTATTGATTTGATTTAACATTATAAAATTAAGTTAAAATAATGTAAATGTAAGTAACGTTAAGGTAAAAAAAGTAAAAAAAATGTCTATGAACTCTAAATAGTTAAGAAGGCCCAAGAAGATAGATGTGGAAGATAAAGCAAGACGCCATCAGTGCGTTATGGAGGAGGAAAAGCATGAAAGCGGAGTCTGAGCTCCAAGTTTACCCTTGCCTCGGACGCAGTCAGGAAAATACGTCTACATGATAATATTGATGATAGTTTTTGAGATGCGCCTTTTTATTTGAGGCATTCACGCATAAATCAAAGGGCGCTGAAAGAAAATATAGTTCTACCATATCTATCCGTCTATATCTGGGCCATCGCTGTTGGTAATAATATCATCAAAGTCAAGTTCTCGAAGCTTGTCTTTTTCGATAAACAGTAGGCTTAAATCACAGACTTTTTAATTATTTTTACATTTTCAAATACGTATTAAATTATTTTCAAATTTTGGGGCCCCTCTCTAAGCGGGGCCCCAAGCAATTGCTTCCTTTGCTTCCTGGTAAATACGCCACTGCCCTCCGCCAGAGCCGGTTGGGGAGGTCCTTACATTCGTCGTTAGGTGCACCGGTGGGCGTGCGTTACATTACATTGCACTTACAAGCAAAACGATTATGGTTGTACGATTTAACGTTATCAGTCACGTTTGGAAAGAATTCGGTGTAGTTTGTTGTGTAGATAGTATCTAAATAGGAAATTAAACGATTAACATAATTTACATAATAATTACAAATTGCAACATGTTGTTTGTGTAGATAATAGATACATAATATCGATATGAAAAATAGTGTTCCGTATTCGTAAAATTTTCTTTTTCATTTATTGAAAGATTTTCTTGCTTTTCGCGCCCTCAAGACATAACAATGTCATATTAGGACTATGACCCTGTTCATTCTCAAAGGGTAACCTATTTGATCGTCACGTCTGTTAAATCCGTTAAAGAAAACGTTTACATCGTAAATATTGCCACATATTACCATCGTAACATTATCATGGCATGTTGTGTGAATGTGTTGAATTAAGGCTGCCTACAAACTAGCGTTTATCAAGCGTAGGCTTGCGTTGAAAGAATGCGCAGCGGAGACGCCGCGACAATGCGACGCATACGTCACGTTGTCGCGGCGTCTCTGCTGCACTAGCGTGGGGCGTTCCATAAACTGCAGAGGAAACGTTCAATGTTCCAACCTTCCAACAGAGACGCTGCGCATACGTTCATCGAACGCCTATGCTGGAATATAAACGCTAGTGTGAAGGCAGCTTAAACTAAGTAGATATCATTCCAGTGGCAAGTTAGCAAGTCACAAGAGTCTACTAATTCCTATAACTTATTGTAGATACAACTGTTTAGCAGATGACTGATAATGCGTCTCATTACTGTCTATATTTGATGAAGTTTATAAAGCGTGACAAGTTTTTAGACAAATCTTATCAACAATCTATCACGAACTACTTAACTTCAATCTTATCTTGGAACAGGGCAAGAGGCACGTTCATTTTTTTAATACTAATAGGGTAGTTGAGCTGTCAAGTGAAGAGCTTTTTTATCAAAATGTCAAAACGATTATGATATGACAAGGCACGCATCATAATCTCACGTATAACCAATGAACGTGTGATTCAGCTTAAACTTCTTCTACTTAATGACTCCGCCCCTTCCTCTCTGAGTTGTCAGTTTCTCAGTCAT
Source organism: Pelosia muscerda (assembly GCA_963691645.1). Classification (NCBI taxonomy): domain Eukaryota; kingdom Metazoa; phylum Arthropoda; class Insecta; order Lepidoptera; family Erebidae; genus Pelosia; species Pelosia muscerda. Next base: position 8,498,935 of record OY829116.1, on the reverse strand, counting down.
TATAAATTGTACCTATTGATCAGAATTTCTTTTCTGAAGAATTAAAATTTATCGTTTCGGTATTCATTTACCTATCTGAGTAATATGCTTTGGTACTACATAATAATTTATTTGACAAGTAATACTAACTTAAATTCAAGAATATTGTTAGGTACATATCTTCATCTGGTAAATTGTATTTTAATCAAACTTACAGTAGTCATGAGAATCAATAGACCACAAATTTATTTTGATAGGTAATAGCTAGAAACAAAATATAAGTAGGTATAAAGAAAAAATTGCCGGCTTTTAGAGTCTTATGTGGCTTCATTCAGTACAATCTTCAATAAACGACGATCTCCTCTCGCCTCTGCTGGGAGAAATTTCTTGGAGAAACAGTGCCATTGTACCTACTTGTCAACATTCAATATTTAAGTATTGTTTTTCTGTGTGTGCAAATTTTTAAATAAAATAAATAAAAAATAAACGTTTTAGTATGCTAACTGTCGATAATTTGTTTTGATGTAAAATATAACGCTCATAATACTATTTTATCGGTAGACATGAACTAGGTACCTACACCTGTATCAACAACAGCAAACGTTCAACCGTATTCCACCACATGACATCGTCCGCCTTATCTTTTTCAAACGCATCGTTTTCAAATCAGATCATTTATTTGCATAACACAGGTTACAGAAAGCTGGTAGAAGTTAAATTTTAATTAATTGTAAAGGTCCTCTCCGCTGTATTACGAACTTTTCGAAGTGTACCTACACATTATTTTAGTGGCAACATGGTTTTTTTTTGGTTTCTTATTGCTTATCTGCTAATTGTCTGATTATGATATTATACAGTAGTACACCTTACCTAAGAAGTAACCTATCTAATGCGAAAATATTTTTTTATAATTCATCTTAGGTATGTGTGCCCGAGATAGAGCGTTCAAAGAAACAAACTCTTTAGTTTCTTCAGCTATGTACATATAATTATAATAGTTGAATGATACGTTTATGATACTAAAAATTTGCTGTACAGACTACAGACACTACAAGATTATCGCAACCGGGATCGACGGCTTAACGTGCTCTCCGAGGCACGACCAGACCAGTGCAAATACCCATATTTATGCATACAAATAAAGCGGGGATTGAAGCCGCGCCTTCTGCGTAGCAGTCGCTTTTACTACCACCACGCCACAAAGGCTCCCCGTACAAACAAATACGTATTTGCATGAAATGTAGGTTTTTGTTTAGCAGTTTAGGACCTTTCTTTAGAAAAAATAATGTTTTTCGTATTTTTTTTTAAGTCGATTCATCATTTTCATAATTATCATCAACATCTTGCTTCTAAGAAATAATCATCATCTATAGATGTATGGAATAATTATTAATTTATTTAACAGTTTCGCGTTGCATGATATTTGGTTAGCGAAACCCGGTTATTAACGCGATCATATGGTAAATACAAAAACTTACCTATTGATTTACTTGTTGTTTCACCATCGGTAGTGTAATAGCCAGTATTTGAATCTGCAATCTCTCGATCATAAGGTCGACTCCTCGACTACTAAGTTCCCATACTTCAGTTGAGTCATGATTTACGAGTTTGAGTCAGCTGGTCAGTGTCAATGTACTCTTCTATTATTTACTTATAAGTTATGAGCACAATCGCCTTGACTAGACGTTGTTTATTGTTAATAAAGCATAAAATAATAAAGATTGAGTAAAGGCATTGTCGTGTACACGGAAAATAAAAAATAACAACAACTAGGTACAAGGCGTAGGCGGGGTACGCTACGTTTAGCGAGCGCTTGAGTTGTCTGTCCTCCATGAATGTGGGCCAGGGGGTGACAGGAGGAGCCGCCTGTCACCCTGGCAGAAGCAGGCCGTGGCGGCGGCACAAAGTGCGCCACCCCATACCCGGGGGCTAGACGGGAACACTGTGGTCCCTATACCCGAAGGGGGACCTCTCGAAAGAGAGAGATATGTTCGCTACTATCTCACATCCGGCAACTAAAGATCCAAAGACGGCGTGCGTTTTAGTCGGTTCGAGTCCGACATAACCCCCATCGGCTTCAGTGGGATTGGTATCCGTGGGGATTTCGCGCACATAAAAAAGAATTAAAAAAGGCGGGGTAAGCGTGTCATTCTTATCCGTATTTAAGAAAAAGTGCATAAATTCAGTGACATAAACCTTTTTGCAAAAACTGAAAGTTTTAAACTACTGTTTTAGAATATATACTGGCTTTTCCAAAAATTTTCAAGGTGTGTGGTCGTAAATACTTTTTTATCTATTAACGAAATAATTTCTTAGGTACCTACAGTACTAGTAATGTAACGTATTATTAACGGTTGTATGCGTGAGCTTGGCGACATGGCCACATCGGTTCCCTTACAAATCTTGTCGTAAAACATTTCTACTAATTTTTCTCTGTTCTGTGGTTGACACATGATAAACACTCCATCTCATTTAACTAAGTTCAAAACATCAAATTAAAAATTCAAAAAACCCACGACATAAAACAATTCTTCAAACCGAATAAATGTGTCGGTTGAAATCTGACTTCTATGCGTTTAGGCGCACTCAGTGGGCGCTCTTTTATGTCATCTGTACCTGTACAACAGCTACAAAAATATTGTACCACAACGGTCCCAAATGGATATTAATGTTTTTATCCGTTTAATAGATACCTAAGTCAAGTAAAGGTGCACATATAAATAGAAATCATTGTGCAAGACCTAGTTATTGCGCCATTTGGCGTATCTCCGATACAATGTCAATATTATAATAATCATTGTGTCAGTAACTATGTCAGTATCATAATATCACACTATTGCAAAACATGTATCACAAAATCTGGAGTTGATAGGTTGCGCGTGCGCCGCCATTGAGAGAATTGTGTGTCTGCCCACCTTTACTATACTTACGTAACTATTTATGTACTAGCCTATGCCCGCGGCTCCGCCCGCGTGGCTGTCGGTTATCGCGACCTAAGCGCCATCTGTCCAACTTAAATTCCATATTACTCATCATAACTCTGGTTCTACTTAACCGATTGCAATCAAACAAACGTAAGACGTAAACGTAAAACGAAAAGTACGAGCCTATTGCCATTACCGGGCACTTATAAACCTGCGATAAATACACACATAACTTCCAAAAGCATCGAAAATCATTGGTGCGTGCCATGATAAACCTGGGATCGAACTCGAGACCTCGTCTCAGCAGTCCATTACCCATACCACTAGGCTACCGCGGTTCTGTTTGTAATAAACTTTGCTTATCTACTTTTTATTTATTGCATTAACATAGAACGCATATCTATCACTCATTTATGTAGTCTGTGCCTCATGTGGTCTGTGACTAAGTAGTTAATGAATTTGGACGCCTATCTGTACAGGTCAACGACCGTGCAACCAATGGTTATATTGTTGTAGCGTGACTTTTTATACTTAGCATCCTTCTGCGAGCAAGTGAAGTTCAGAGAATGCTTCTGGCTCGCACAGCCCGCGATGAACGGAGACTCCGGGTGTCAGAGGTCTTAGAATGACTTTAAATCGATTTATAAAAAATAAAATTGGATGCCCAGATGGGACTTGAACTCGCGAACAGCCAGCGATGGCTCTAACACCGCTAATTTAAGACGTTCTTACCTAAAAGAGAATTTCAATTGCTAAAGACATGGCACAGTAGCGGGTTCAAGTCCCGTCTGGGCATTCACTTTTTCCAATCTAAATTGTAACTGAAATTACTAATTATGTATTCTTCCTGACACATAATACCTCCAGCTAAACTGAATTGTTTGAGATATGAGTGGGTTCACATCGCCAGTGTAATAATAAGAAGTAATATATTTCCTATTTATTTTATACTACGTGGGTGGCAGACAAGTAGGTACACGGCCCACCTGATGGGAAGCGGCCACCGTTTCCTATGAACGTGTGCAACACTAAAGGTGTCACACACGCGCTGCCCACCTTCGCTTCCTAGTAATATTCTTGATGAAAAGACCCGTTCTTGGGCTTCTCTAACTAATAGTACAGATTGTTTAATAAGTAACCTATAGTGTCAGTTTACAAATACCTACAGCAAAAGGTAAATGCTAAATTTTTTTTTCAGAAAGTGGAGAATTTCCCGAAGGCCACATATTCTTCGCCGGTATCATCATGTGCGGTGGATTCTTCATGATGTACTTAATAGAAGAGCTCGTGCATTTGTACATCAACAGCAGAGCGACCAAAAAGACTGATTCAAATTTCATTAAACCATTCCAATTGAGAAAAGACTCCACAACTGTTCCTGAAGTTGATCATAATGGGAAAGACCATGATCTTGAGATTCATACGCAGAAAGGACATGGGCATAGTCATCTTGTGACTGAAGACGATAGTATAGAGTCTGCATTGAGGGGTCTACTTATTGTGCTGGCGCTGTCAATTCACGAGTTGTTTGAAGGGCTTGCGGTTGGCTTGGAATCCTCGGTTGCTAACGTTTGGTATGTATAATTAATTCATTACTGTATCAATCAAATAGGCTATTTGCAATTGCTCTCGGTTCACAGCTTTTCGAATCCTGTCTGTCCCAGTCACCTTTTTCGGGCAATTAAACCATTGGTCTACGGGGCTAATGGGCGTTCCACAGTCCGTTTGCCTGCTTGCAGTCTCTACCGCAAGACTCGTTGCTCCAACCAACCAAATCCATTAAAACTGTTAACCTTCTTGGGTCTGGGATTATAGAGGAGTACGTAGTACCTACTATGTTAGGTTACCCAATAGGACACTTCTATCGTACTCCGGCACTGTACTCTGCCGAGTGGTTTCCGCAGAGTAGAATTTGGACCATCTCTTCCCATATCTTACAACTATACGTGCGATTAAGGGAATAGGGCTGTTTAATTAGACAAATATATACAGCTCAGACTCCGCTTCAGATGCGCAGCTCGAGTCAACAATAGTGCCCGGCATACGGCAATAAGCTTACTGTTTAATAGGCACCACTTTATTATATGGGCCCGAATACCTACAATGTTTGGTGAAATGTCGGGTTTCATTCACTTCTGCTTATCCCGGAAAAGACATATTCATGAGCATATGTATGTATATTAAACTCACATATATTCGTACCTACTGTCCAAGGTATACTGGGTGTAGACTACATAGATGCAATGGACAGCATCCCGTTATCAGATAGAGAGTCATTGTATTCGTTTAGATATCGCCCCGCCGAGTATATCTATGTATCCTGTCTTAAGCACGATAAATTGACTTTAATTAAATGAAATTATTTGATCTTTGGGGTCACTGTTTCACACTTATCATTGTCAAAAGTTACGTAAGTACATTATATGGTTTGGTTTGGTACCTGGTTTGCGATGCAAGAGGCAATGTCTTAAGAAAAAAGTCAGGCATATAAAACTCATTCTAATGAAGCTTCTAGTAAGCTTTCTAGTAAGCCTTCCCGAAGAACGAAACCTATGCTCGGACCTTCTTCGTGAGTAGCGGCGCTGCCGTGAAACCGATGGCAAATTCAAAATGCCGTCTATTCGACAGAATTCGAGGATAAGGACATGTTCGTTAGAAATATCCATCAAAATTGTACACTATAAGGGTATATCACCTCGTAGATCGTATTATGCAGTTGTTTGCCGTGATGACGTTAAACCTTACTTAGCTAAATAGGTACCTACCTACTTAATTCACATGATATGCTCAATTAAGTACAGTATAATGAGACTTTACTCGTTAACAATCGAGTAATTAAAAGTCAAAACACGGTGCAGTGTCATTATACTGGCAAAATCATTGGTTTCCCATGCTAAAATCATATAATCAAAGGTTATATTGATAATATTGTTGAATCAAGTACTTATCTATGTAAATATCAAAACGGAAGAAATTTGGTGACCGCTAAAAAATTTAATTAAGCATCAACAAGAGGTACTCGCGTGTTTATCGATCTTAAATACTATATCTGAACTATCAAACGAAATAAACATGACTAAGTATATAAATATATAATTAAGGACCATGAGAACCATGCATAATTATGTGATAAAAATCATATCATATAATAATAGGCATTAAGCGATAACATGCATAATCAATCGCCGTGATAAGAATTATTGTTTTAGCGAAGGTTTCAGGCAATGAATCCATAAAGAGTTTAGCAAATATTTTTATTATCATTTTAAAGGTTTGCTATCTAACTGAAATACTCTTTTTGTGTAATTATACCCTTAATAATAAGGCTACAGCCAGCTGTTCTGAGTATAGATAAAATTTACACTACACATTTCCGTTATCTTATTATTAAGACTTGTAAAGTCGAATCGACTTATGAGAGTTGGTTGAACCGGACTCTTGGGAATTTATCGAACTGGGGGCCTAGACAAAATGCATTTGCTCCGAAGCTACATTCGTCATCGCTCTGAAATTGTATGGGAGTGACATTTGTTGTCGAATGTCATGTGATCCGATTCCGACAACAAATGTCACTCCCGTACATTTTCAGAGCGATGACGAATGTAGATTCGGAACGAATGCATTTTGGCTAGCGCCCCTGGTCTCGCAAAAATTGGTCGAACCGGCCTAGTAAGAGTTGGTCCTTATCCTTAATTAATTTGTATGTATGTTCTACGTAGCGCGTAGCAAGCGCGTAGCGTTCTAACGCGGAAAATTCGCGGTTACACACATGACGGAAATGCTATGTCTTAACAGTTACGACGAACATTGGTCGAAGACCTTCCTAATGTGGCGATTAGCAAAGCGGAAGCCAGTCTTAGAAGATAACTGGGTACTACCTATATATCTATCTATCACTTGATATAAGAACAACGGACCCACGGATTCATACACTATCGATTTTACGTGAGCAATATTTGATTAAATCGATAGATAATAAACGTCGGAGAGAAATTTATCTTAGCCTACTTGAAGGCGATTAAAGATACGACCTACAGAGTTTTCGTCAGGTAGATAGATAACAAAGCGCAATCTATTTAAAGAGATACTTCAGTAGGCACCTATTCATTTATTGAGATAAGTATAAATGTTACCGAACTGACTAACACGAGGCCTATGGACGTTTGCAACTCCAGGGTCTTCACACTAGGGCACGCCCGACGGGGGTCATCTCGAAAGAGACGGCCCCGGGTCTGCCGGGGTGCGAGGGATATGTTGACTACTATCTCCCCTCAGCAACTAGAGACCCAAAGATGGCGTGCGTTTTGGTCGGTTCGAGTCCGACTTAACCTCTCCAACCGGATCCGGCGGGGAAGGGGTATTCGTGGGGATTTTTCGCACGAAAAAAAGGGTCTTAGCACTAGTAATGCTGATCTTGTAAACGGGAGGGGGAAGGGAAGGAAAAGGTTGAACGCCTGAAGTAGACTGAAGTTGCAGGTTTCCGTCCCTCTATTAAACGTTGAGCAGGTATATCCTATAATCATAAAGCCATCATTAATATCTACGACCACGTGACAAGTTAACTTAGTTACAACAATAACAAAACCGTATCAAAAGTACCAATAGAAATAAAACTGCGTACTCCGCCTAACTAAACTCTATTACAAGAAGTACGTTAGCATACAATCCGATAAGAATCCAAATGGGCAATAAATCCAGTCATATTTAAGATAATATTAATATCACTATAAATAATATAAAACAAAGTCGCTCCGCTGTCTGTCCCTATGTATGCTAGGATCTTGAAAACTACATAACGAATTTTTGCGCATTTTTAATTGATACTTTTATTTTTTATTTTATTTTATCTTATTTTATTAGGTACAAAAACGATTATGACAGATTACATAATACCAATGTAAAATTTTCATATACACTTTTTGAACCTGAGATCGATTACATTTGTACACAACATTTAAATGTTAAATAGTTTCATTAAATCAGTTTACATAATATACTTAGAGTGATTCAAGAGGACGGTCTAATATGCACTGGTCTGGTCTTGCCTGGGAGAGCACGTTAAGCCGTCGGTCTCGGTTGTCATACGAACATCTATGACAGTCGTTACGGGTAGTTGGAGTCCTAAAAAGTTCAATAACTGGTCTAGCTACCTATAGCTTGTAGAGGCCAGGAGTTCGGCCGTGGTTTCGAAGTTCAGCTGCAACACAGTTAGACTGGAAAGATTCCGGACTGTTTGTGTACGACAGGTGAATCACAAACTACATTGATTTAGGTCAAACAAAGCCAAGGCGAAGGTCTCAAAGACTAAATTGGTAAACAATCTGGATAATAATATAATAATACATTAGGTTTGATTTTATAATGTCACTAGCTGTAGCCCGCGGCTCCGCCCGCGTGGACTTCTGATCCCGTTTCCGTGGCTCCATTCTGAGCATTTTCATATTTATTCACCTTTTAAACTTTCTCTTGACTTCCACAAATGATTCAAGACCAAAATTAGCCAAATCGGTCCAGCCGTTCTCGAGTTTAAGCCAGACGAACAGCAATTCATTTTTATATATATAGATTAAGTACACTGTCTGTTTTTTTTACCCGACTGCGCGACGCAAAGGAGGGTATTGTGTTTATTTACAATCTACACAACGTAACGTAAGTATAACTTAGCTGGTGTTATAGGTTCTTCAATGCGAATTTATTTTGTAAATATATAGGGTAGGGTGTCTCACATTGAACCGGGTAAATTTCAAAGTCTTGTAGCGTGCTCATTTTTCGATGAATGCTTTCAATTTTTTGTGTATTGTTAGTAAATTTATCTAGCTACAATTATACAATCACTTATTGTTTAAATTCCATTTGGTTTCAGAGTAAAGAAACAATTTATGGAAAACGAGATTTGGTTCAATGTGTCCATCGGGATGTACTCATTTAACCAGGGTATTTTCCACATTGAACCACCTTATTAGCTATATTATTTATTTAGACTAATTTGTATTTAATCCTATAACGAATCAAAATAATTATGTGCAGAATATTTTGAAATCAATTAGTATGCTGACGGTTCAAATCAAATTTAGATAGGAAAAAATTAATGATTCGACGGGATTCGAACCTGCGATCTTTCCCTTACAGGGGGAAGGGGCAAGATTGTAAGGGAAAGATCGCGGGTTCGAATCCCGGTGAAGCGTTAATTTTTTCGTATCTAAATTTGAATAAAATAATTGCAATCTTAGTCCAATTTAACATCTGGAGTGAACTGGGGTAACAGTGAACCATGGTTCAATGTGTACCACCCAAAAGTGGCTCATTGTAGGACAGGCCCCGTTTTATTAACTGACCTCAAAATTTTGCCGGGAAAACAATCTCGCAGTGTAACGAATTATGATGCATTTATGTGTTGGGTTATTATGTAAAACAGGGTTTATATAAAAAAAACAATATCATTTACAGCAAAAACGTGAAAAAAGAAACAAACTAGCAGAAAAAAATTACTTTTTGAGCAATTTTCGTAAAAATGTTTCTCACACAAACTCTTCGCACACTATCGCCAGTCAAACTAGTGGGCAGAAGGGGAAGGTAAATACCTCTCTTTTACCCCTATTAGCCCAGATCGGCAACGTCATATTTCCGAAATAAGTAGGTGGTTAAATGTAGCTGCCTGGTTCATTGTGAGACACCCGACCCTACATATATAAACACCCAGACCAATGCAAATATTCATATTCGTGTACACAAATATTTGCACTAGGTAACAGGAATCGAACAATACTGTCACCCACAGAGGTCGTCACTCAGTGTTGGTCTGATATGATGTTAGATACACACACTTCCCATAGCGGCGGCAGCGTGTGAAAAAATAACTGTAATAAAATAGAAATACTTATTTCTAGTAGTTATATTTATGTCTTCCATTCTGTCATTTTTGTTGAAATATAGTTATATGATAATAATAAAGCAGTTTTTGAACGAGTAACCAATGTAGAGTTTAATACTTATAATACCCCCTGTGGCGTGGTGGTAGTGAACGCGACTGCTACGCAGAAGGCGCGAGTTCGATCCTACTTGAACTAGTCTGGTCGTGCCTCGGAGAGCAGGTTAAGCCGTCGGTCCTGGTCGGCACACGAACATCTATGGCAGTTGTTACGGGTAGTTGGAGCCCTCAATAATCCGACTAGCCTAACTACAGAACTTCGATATTGCTAATTTGGTTATAGAGGTCCGATGGCAGTCGCTTCACGGAAAATATCGAAGTTCAACCGCATCTTAGACTAGAAACCAACCACATCAGAGTTGAGGATAGGCTCAGAGAATGATGACTTCAAGCAAAATCATTCAAGCATATACCTAACTTGTTGCATCTGATCTCTCTCAATGTACGTAAAATAACCCCAGATCCTCCATTTTCCTGCCCAAGTCTATCCTAGTCACTCGCACACAAAACCGTTCGTCCATCTTAATATCTTGATAAATTTTAATTACATAACCGATCAAAATTTGATAATCTGTTGTAAGAATGACTTGTCCGTATTGTATAAGCAACGTGGTGAGTGATCTTTGTTTACTAAATAAAAACGTCTCACGTCTGGGAAAGTAGCAAAAACGATCTAATACTACCTACACATTATATTATTATGAAAGTTTTCAAGCCTACTTCCAATTTTTTTCTAGATATGCTAGAATACACATTATAATTCAAGTATTTGCAGTCTACTGCTCTATATATGCCTCTCGATGTGCTTTTTTAATTTGACTGCCATTTCGATCTCTTGAACCGAACCCGGATATTGTAAACCACCAACGCTCCATTCTATTAATTGCCAACTATTGTTAAACCACTGAATTTTCAAAAACTGTCATAAAATTTTATACTTTACTGCTATGCTATTAAAATCTGAAATTAAATGGTATCGTGTAGAGTGCAGGAAACAATTTGGTAATGAATTCTTTTTAGGTATCGAACTCGAAATCTCGGCACGTGTATGTAATGCAGTCGTACTTACAACAGTTAGTAATACTTACTTACCTACTTAATACCTACAACCGTAATATCTAGTGAAGTACCTCAATCAATTAGCCTATTGCAGCTCACTGCTGGACATAGGCCTCTCCAAATGTGCGCACAGCTATCTATCCTCCGCCCTCCTATCCAGTTTCTCCCAATTTCAGGTCATCAGTCTTCCTGGCTAGGAGGCGTCTTATTTTCTGTTTGCCTTCTCGCGGTCTCCACTCAAGGTACTCCATCAGCCATCGGTTCTTCGGCAGATGTGGCCAACCCATTGTCATTTCAGCTTGGTTATTCTACCTATTTAATGTAGTACCTACTGTAATAATACTCTACTATAAAAAATAAACCCAATTGCCCAATAAAATGTACATATTAGTAATCTATCAGTGCCTATAGTGGATAAGATATCATATTACATACCTATTTACGTTACGACATGTTATGGTAGTATTAGATGTTTAATATGATTGAGTAAACAGTACTACATATCTCCCAAAGTTGATAGTAAAATAGAAATAATTAGATAAATCCGATAACATGTACATTTTCGAAGGAATTATGCAATTTTTCGCAAACCAACAGAAAATAATTCCCAAAAAGATATATTTTTATGTTATTGTTATGTTTATGTAGCCTATATCTCGTGAAATGGTATTTATTTTCTTCACTGCCCTCGCTTCTTGAGATTTCTCCCTAATATCACTTCTATTGGTTTCTTTTAATTACTCCAGTAGAGGTACAGGTTACACTATTTGACAATTGTTAAAATGATGTCATAACTTGACGCTAACTGTAACCAGCCAAAAAGATAACTTTAACCGAGCTACTAAATAGTCTGGTGCAACACATTTAACCGTACCATTAGAATCAATGTTACTGTTACTGTTAAATTTGACGGAAACCTTAACTTTTAACAGGCTGGTGGTGCAAGTAAGCCTAAATGTGCAGACATAGCTACTCCGTAATCTCCATGTAAGAACATGTCCCTAAAGTAGACATTAATTAACCCTGACTTTAGATTAATAAAGACCTACCTAGTTACTACGTCAGTAGGTTTTTTTAATAAGCTCCCTAAGGAAATTAGGGATTTGCCCATCAATAAGTTTAAAATTTAGTAAAAAATAAGTTATGTCAAAAAGCTTATTATAAAATCCAGGATTATATGGATGATAAACAAGCCTGGAAATGAGCTGTTCACTCCACTTTTATTCGAAACGCGGCCCCGACCTGAGAAGACTCCGGCAAGAAACTTAGCGGGCTGATACTCAGCTGAATTTAGTATCTAGACTAAGTAAACTATTGTAAATAGACCAAAAAAAAGAAAAGTCCGCTAAGTTTCTTGCCGGAGTCTTCTCAGGTCGGGGCCGCGTTTCGAACCGGTGTGGTCCATTTGCATTTGATAAAATATTGTTTCGAACTGGTGTGGTCCATTTGCATTTGATAAAATATTGTTGATACTGACGTTTTGTAAGTGCCGTTTACTGGTCTATGCAGAATGAATGATTTTTGATTTGATTTGAGTACGTACTGACGCAGCTGCTCTTAGCTACGCTGAGATAGAGCTGTGCGAAATGTCCCAGAATATTGATATTTCCGTTATGTTCTCAGGTACATGTTCGGAGCAGTATCAGCCCACAAGTACATAATCGCTTTCTGCATCGGCGTGGAGCTCCTAGCGTCCGGCACCAGACGGTGGCTGTCCATAGTGTACATCTTCACATTTTCGTTCATGTCCGCCCTGGGTATTGCCATCGGTATTCTCATGGTCGGAGGCGCGGGCGCAGTCGACGCTGGCATTTACTCAGTGGTTTTACAGGTGACTTTTTTCTATTTTTCTTTTTTTATCGATTTAGTTTGACGGGACTGGAACCTTTGACTTATAGAGGAAATGCTCTATGGCTCCAACCAACTAACCTACATGCTGTGTCTTGTATGTTTTATTTGTCTCGTCTTGGACGCTCACTATTTCTTGGACGGTTATGTGATAGGCCATGTGCTATCTAGAAGGCTACATAAATGGTAACTTTGAGAAATAACAATGAATACTACATAATATCTACATAAGAATTTGTACCTGTTCAGTGTTGTTTTGCATAATCAAGTGGAAAATACCTAATGAGTACCAAGAATTAGAGACGTAGGTACCTTCTACTGCGATCATAATTGCTAATTTTGCTAATTTACTGCTTGAGTAGACACTATGCTATACCATAAGATTATATTGTTATAGAATACGATAGCCTCTGTGGCAAGCGGTAGTAAACGCGACTGCTGCGCAGGAGGCGCAGGTTCGCAGTCCGCGCAGTGCAAACATTTGTATGCATGAATGCTGTGTCTCTGAGAGCACGTTAAGCCGTCGCTCCCGGTCGTACGAACGAATATCAAATATTATACGAACATCTATGGCAGTCGTTACGAGTAGTTGGAGCCCTGAATAGATCAACAACTGGTGTAGCTGCTATCGCCTATATCCATAGGTAGTGGAGGCCTGATGGCAGTCGCTTCACGGAAAATATTAAAGTTCAGCCGCAACGCAGTTACACTGAAAAAAAGCGGACCCCGGACTCCAAGGTGATAGTTTTGGATACGACCGCGACTATCGCAAGGATGATGATGATGATGATGATTGAAGACTATCTCTTGTTCTTTCAATCAATTCATAAATTAGTCCACCACTCGACATACGCTTCTCCCAATGTTCCGCATCCAGTCTATTTTACCCATGTTACTCTTTACTATGAAAGAAAAACATAAATAATTATTTACGGATTATTTGCACTAACCGGGTATCGAATTGCTACCTCAGACTTAGCGGCCGAAGGGTGTACGGTAGTGCCTCTACCATACCACAAAGGTTGACATTGTTAGTTTCGTTTTTTATATATATACCTACTAATGTGTAGATTTTTTTTTAGTTTTTAAATTTTATAATTAGGTAACTAAATATTTGATGTATGAATGAAGTACTTACCAACTTATTTGTACTTTCCAGGGTCTCGCGTGTGGCACGCTGATGTACGTTGTGTTCTTCGAAGTTTGGAAGGACGCGAGTGGGTTGTTACAGTTCACCTGCGGCTTCCTCGGCTTCGTAATCATGGTTCTCATTTCATATATCGTCGACACTATTTTTGGTATGTATTTAACACGTAATAAATATTAAATTAATATTTATTGTTATGTGGTATTTAGGTACTACTTTTTTTAAGATTACCCAGATTCTGTACTCCATTTATTGAGGTACAACTAAACACAAAAACTATTGGTGTGTCTATTAACTTCCTTTAACATTTTTCTGTTTAAATACAGCTAGTTAATTAGCCCAATTAACTTTTTTTTATTTATGGCACGTTAATTTGATTTCACCTCGCCTTATGGTAAGCTGTAGGCAAAGCCTCAGGGAAGAGGGTAATCATTACAAACACGTACAGTGTTACAATAGTGGCGCTTAACTTGACTCATCAGATGCTTTTTAACGCCCGCTTATAATACCCGGGACTGTAGGTAGAAGGAAAATTGTTTAACATGTTTACTTACAATCTATTTTTTTTACAAGAATAAGTAGGTACTCCATAATGGCACAAAATAAATAACTTTAGTCTTTCAGTCAAGGCTGAGAATTCGTTACGCGGGTTTTTTTTATTAGGTATATTTTGTTCCAATTCGTGTAGCTATTATTAGTTAGTTGTTATTCGCCAAGTCTATTGGTATTAGCATTTATGTCCTTGTCCCCCTAGAACCTAAACAGCTGTCCTATAAACTAGAAATTTAGGCAGTAAGTAAATGCTGTTCTAATGGTATATTTCTTGTTTGTTTCAGATTTTTGAATTAACATTTTGGCTCGCAAGGCGATTGGAATGATTTGGAAATACCAACATAAGTGTCCTGTGAGAAATAAAGTCTGTGTCTTGCTCAATAATTTCCATATATTAGGTATTAAGTACCAACCTTTAAAGCAAGTTGTTCCTTTTTCACAAATCTAAGTTTTAGTACAATATTGTTGATACAGAAACATAAAATGCTAGATGTCTTTAGTAAGTAACTACTGTTACGTATATCAGGCTCGTATTCAGGATAGATACGTACTCAGTCACGAATCTCGATTTGAAACGAGCTCCAAGTACCATCAAAAGATCTCCAGTCAAGAGACTCTAAACTCTAGTTCTAGAATACAATGTGTAGGTACTTAAAACTAGTTTCATGTCGAAGTTTCTGTCTTATATGAACCAATGAGTATATATCGTGAGGTATGTTTCGTTCTAGAATAAGATACGTGTCTTAGCCAATCAATATTTGTGAAATTAAGCTCAATAAGTACCTGTAAATAATACAATTTGGAATGATAAACCTACATAAGATGTATATGAACAGTATTAGGTAGGTTTTGGTTAAAATAAAGTGCTATCTACTGTTCAAGTTTCATGTGATGTAAGTAACTAACTATATCTAGGTACCTTATTAAACCAATTTATCTTGACTATAATTTTGCGGCACTAAAATAGGTAGGTACTAGAAATTGGTCGTAAGTTAAAAAGTGTTGACTGACATAACTTTATTAGAAAAGTACCTACGTAAAGGTTGTTCCAATGAAAAAATAAGAAGTATTAATGTTTTTAAGTGTAAATACAGTTTTGTAAATAAATATTCTAACTTTAGGTAACATTTTTATTTCTTTTCTTCTAGCCATTAATGATATGGGTAGGTACTTACCTTAAGCATGCACTGCACACTTTGGAACCTAAAACCCGCTCTCCTACTGCTTCCCATTTGGTTTAGTTTGCTTTTACAGGAAAGATTTTACTGTTAATCGAGGTATTTTAATGTTTTCATTAATATATCAGCCGGGTAAATGTAAGGCGTAAGTAATACAACATGGCTTGTAATTTTACAAAACAATAATTTAATTAGAAAATAAAATATTAAGTACAATATTATACACTATTATCACTGACAAAATATAGTCGAACCAACAATTTCGTAAACTGAAGGATGGCGCCACTGTCCCTTTAGTGTTGTACTAACAACTGTAGTTCTGATTTTAGCCGTTTCACAGATTGGTTATTACATATTGTTTACATATATCTAAAAAGAGCAACTCGATTTAATACTTTTAAGTTTTATAATGAACCTATTTGGATTTTGAATTTCCCTTTGATGTTCAGAACAATTATTATCAAATTTAAGGAACAAAATTAGTTTTACATAGTGTAAGCTTCTGCCATGACATGTAAACGAACTTACTAATGAAGGAAAAAAGGAAACTTTCTAATGAAGGTTCTAGTTTTCAAGACTGAATCTAAAATTAGAATTAAAAATATATAGGTCATCTATCTACCGTAATTTTGACTACCATACCTTATAAGAGAATGTAAAGGACGGTGGCGCCCTCATTTATCTTACAATCTACACAACGCCATCTAGAGCGATGGTAGGTAAGCATAGCATAACTAGGTCGTGTTATGGGTTCTATGTAGATACTTTTTTGTAAATACATACATATTATACTTACATAGAAATACCAGACCAATGCAAATAGACATATTTATGAAAATAAATATTTGCACTGAGCGGGAATTGAAGCCGCACCTCCTGCGTAACAGTCGCGTGACTACTGCCATGCGACAGAGGTCACCAGAGATATTTGTCTACTCTTTATAGACGAACTTAAAAATATCAAGTTCACACTTACCATAAAAATATGAATATTCCAGAGTCATGAGTAAGATCTGTCTTACGGCACAGTCTCATGTACTGAATTGTGACGCGATTCGTAACTATTTTTATGGACCATGTGATGTAAGTAGGTATAGTTCCCGGCATATATCTTGACCCTCAGTCGCGTGCAAATCGAGGCCATTTCCCTGGCGCACGCGTATTTTTTTAATATAATCTATGATTAATGGGTTTTAGCTTTTACGCCGCCGTAGCACCCCGTGCTATCTTCAAAAGACACCCAAAAAGGGTACTATGCATTGAGTACATTTTTAACGTTACAATGGTCAAGATATACGTCGGGAACTATATAATAGGACTCATTTGTATCGGAACGAAGGTGCTTAAGATTTGAGAATTTCATGCGCGCGCACACTCGCCGCCGCTATACGCGTATCTGTGCTCTCAACCTATAACACACGAATTGTTATAAATACTTTTATAGCAAAATAAAACAATTACTAAATAAAGAAAATGGCAATTTAGAATAAAATGAAAACGTCGACTAAATTGAAAAAAAATAAATAAACAAACAATACAAACAAAAATGTCAGTTTAAAAACAAACACAAAACTTAAGAAGCAAAGCACATAAATTCTAGTTGAAGAAAAGAACTTTCTAATGAAGGTTCGAATTTCCAGACTGTGATTCTAAAATTAAAATTTTAAAAAATATAGGTCATCTATCTACCATAATTGTTTTAACTACCATACCTTATTAGATCCTGTTTATTTCATTGTAAAATAAGTATGAAACTTAGTAAAAGAGTTTAATTTCTTTCTCAATAAAACTAATTTTTATTCGTATAGGTATAACGCAAGCCCGTACATCTAATGACAGAATTACCACCGGTTCATAAGATGAGACGGCAGTTGCTTCTATTAAAGCGATACTAGAAAAACTTAGGGCCCGAAGCGAAGACCTCCGATACAACCATTTACTTTATTAAGTACTTTAAAACAACCCTTTCTAGGCAATCAGGTAAAAAGGTGTAACATAAAGGGGTACGAAAACTACTAAATAATACAACATGGCTTGTAATTTAACAAATCAATAATGTAATTAGAAATTAACATTTTATACTATCATTTGTCTAATCTTAGAGAAAATAGATGTTACGATTTCATTTTAGGCTGATTAAAATTATACATAGATTATGCAGGCGGTAAATTTACACAGACAATTTTAACTTGGATAGCTGTTATAAAATAATTCTACGACTGTGAACGCTTCGCTACCGCAAAAAGGGTGAATAGGGATCCAGGGGTACATAGAGATAAAATGGTCAATAGAATTTTAAAAATAATAATCATTTACTAAATTTCAAATAAGCCTGTTATCAGATATTTGATGATGATGAGGTCACCATGGTCCCACATTAGGGGAAGGAGGTCATATTAAAAGAGATGTCCTCGGGTCTGCCGGGGTGCGAGAGATATGTCTTGTATAATCTCACCTCCGGTAATCAAGGACCTGTAGACGACGTGCGTTTTAGTCGGTTCGAGTCCGACATAATCACCTCCACGGATTTTGGCTGAGGTGGTATCCGTGGGGATTTAAAGCAAGATATTTGAAGATTTTGTTATTACAATGAACTAGTCCAAAATTTCGCTTAATAATAACTCCAGAATTTAGCTGACGATTTATTTCTATTTACCCTTTGATCTCTATTCACCCCATTTAACCCGGTGCCTCACGTCAACGAAGGTCTCATATTTTCAAGACTTGCGAAATATTTTGAGAGACGAAGCGACCTCAGTATAACACTAACGAGACAACACTTTTAAAATATTTCTTTAGTAAAATATTATATACTTAGATAAATTACCGTTCGGTACACGAGTATCCTTAGAAACTAATATGATCGAGAGAAAAAGACATAGAGAAAATTTCGAAAATCCTTAACATTAACTGGTACACGAGTATTATTTCTCAAGCTTGCTGCCAACATACCTACTCATAACTCCTAAGGCCGGTACAATTTTCGTCATACTTATAACAATACACTTTAAGTAATAAATTTTTAAATCTCAACTATACGATATAGCTTCTCATAGACTATTGCATTATATTCTGTAATCTCATTACATAATAAATATGTTCTAATATGTGTCACTATACGGTTAGTCAAGCCCGATCGTCTGGTGCCTTACGACCATCTCTTATAAGTAATATTATTTAAATTCCCTCCGGCGCAGTACATTATACTCGCTCACAAGCATATTCGCAAAACATCATATTCTCGTGTTATGATATTATCGCGTCATGATATTCCTACAGTATGATAGTCGAATAACATGATAATCACAGAACATGCTATTCGCAAATAATTCAATGTACAGTCAACGACACATTTTTTTCTTGAAATGAAAATCATATTTAATTAATTACCTACATTGCAAACAAAACACAATTACGCTTAGGATAAATGAAATTATTATTCTCTAAGTAAATCGAAAAAAGATATGAAAAATTTAATCGTATCTCACTGCATTTAATCGCTTAAGGTACTCCTGAACTAAAAAATCGTTCCTCACATAATCATTGACTATGCCTGATATTTTTTTATTCTTTTCTATTTTTTTCCTCCTTTTTACGTCAGTGAAATGTAAATTGTTTCTTTTCAGTTTAATATTATGTTGGAATTTGCTTTCTTTTTTTAAAAGTGATATAAATTGATACATGGTTGGCTTTTTTGGAATTTTCATATTTATAAATAAGAAGAATAATGTAGCTGGCCAGTCAACAAAGGAGGTAAAAATCAACTACCTAACTTACCTACAAAATAGGACTAAGCGATGACATTGTCATTATTCCTCATAAGAGGACATAATTTACCGTCCAGTTACTGGACTCTCTAAGAAGTTTCATAATTACTGTAGATTTTACCATTATGCACCAGTACAAATTTTGTACTGGTGCATAAAGTTACCGTCCGCGTCGGCATTATTAATATGGATCCTAGTGTACTTTTTCAAATATGATTTTTTTAACTAGTAGTGTTTTACGAATATGGTCTTTTACAATAATAATATTTTACGATTATCATGTAATGAGAATGTGATGTTTTGCGAATATGCTTGTGAGCGAGTATAATGTACTGCTCCGGAGGGTTTAAATTTTACTTTATTTTCAATGTGTGAATCGAACCGTAATCGTCCGTATATATTTGTGTAACTGTATCTTTTTATACAGAGTGTTAAGGGGATGCTCCCTAAAACGAAATCACGGGATACTTCTGACTATTTTAACTAAATTGAGATAGTTGTTTTTGATAGGTAACATAATTTTTACCCTTTTATATGCATAATTCAGACAATGATACCATTTGAAGGGTTTAAAAATCATGTTACCTACAAAAAAATTGCAATACATAAAGTAGCTCCATTTTGATGAATAAATATAGGTATCCACTACAATAAGAAATACCGTTGGACAAAGTTTGACCATATAATACTAGTATGCTATTGCTCAGTCGGAACGTGAGGGGTCTGCCAGAGGCTACCTTACACTCGGCAAATGATGGCCCGAGGCGGCCGTGCGGTTTTGGTCGGTTCGAGTCCGACATAACCACGCGCACTGACTTCGGCGACGGAGTATCCGTGGAGATTTTCACACAGGGAAAAAGAAATATGTAATCCTGATGGGATGCTGACGGCCCGATTCATATGAAAGTCACAAAGTAAGATTTAAATTAATATTACTAAAGATGGCAAGTATATGTACTAATTTCAATAACGGCGATCATTCAGACCACCGTGGCAAAAACGCTTATAAGATGCTTATATTATATCTAACAATGCTACGGACTAAACGAATAGGATTGGAAGTGTCAACCGTTAACAATGGCGATTAATTAATATTAATAAATGCAACTCGTGACAATAAACACATTTAATAACAGCGATACACAAAGTAAATAAATAGTTCAGGCACCTTTTTCTTAATCTAATCAAAGACCAAGCAATATTATACATAGAATATGTTACACGAAAGAGTCCCACCACCATATTGGATAATACCATTGGTTTTCACTTCAACATAATCTTCATTAACGCATACGTTAACGAAAACAATGTTGAAATCTTTATATAAAATCGAAGATGGACAACGGTACTGATTTATGAACCGTACAACATATTGACAACACAAAGCACAGGTTAAAAATACATTTACCGTTCACCAATAATTACCAGCATGGCATTCTTAAATTTAGGTGGACCGCACACCAAAGCAGTAAGCAGTAAACATACAGCAAATGCATCTGTATTTATGTCGCAAATGCTGACCAAAACTTAGCACAGGAAGAATTTGGAGCTAATATAGGTGCATTTGCTGTGTGCTTGGTGATTTAGTGTGCGGTCTACCTTAGTCTGACATTTGTCATTTGATAGCTTTGATGCTCTTTCGTGTAATGCACTGTATAATCACTTCTAAGGACGAGTAGTTTGGAATACAACTTATGTCATTTTACAGTACAGACATGTTTTAACATCACACATGTGACACATGTCCGTCCTACAAAAATAAAATAGTGGAGAAGATGTAATCAAAAATAAGTATTAAAATTATTGACAATTGTGGACATTAAAAAGACCATGTTCTAGTCTTATTTCCTTAGGTTATAGTCCGATGTCTGAATTTTATAGTACATAGCAGTAATTGATAGATATGCGCGAGAGTTGCTAAAATGCTCATTATTTGTCGTTACAAAATGATTTCCCGACTGCTGGTGTAATATTGTTTACAAATATTACATTATCAATAAATTTCTAAGTAAAAAAGCAAACAAAACATATCTAAGTCTAAACCAATACTATAACATTAAACTTTTATTTTTCAAATCTCACTAATACGAGTAGTAACACGAAGACTTCTGATGACAATATCTCAAATGAATTTTGAAATACCTATTTAATTATTTTTATCAGTTAAGTACTTCGCCATTTAATGACATGGAAAATATATAATTGAGCCTTGAAAACGTCTTTTGGTAAATACCTTCCTTTGTCAAATTCTGAATATATCATATTACAGAAAATTATATAATCGTTACTATATTTTAGATATAATTGTCTAAACACAGTATCGGCTTATGAATGCGTCAATATTATCAATTTTTTATATAATGGAATTGGAATAGGATTTTTCAATTAGCAACTTTAAATACTGTACTTATTTAAGTACACTGTACTCATTTAAGTACAGGATTTTGTGAATGTGAGTGATAGCTTTTTAATAAAATATATACGCCAAAAGTATCCTACTCATTAAATTTAGAAAGATAGTTCTTATTTTATTTTTAAAATACGATTTTAGGACAGGGCGTTTTACAGTTTATATTCAATATATTGCTTTAATTTAAATATAATATGTATCACTTCTATTGCTATTCAATACTTACACGAAGAGAAATAAATGATTAAGTACAGTTCACAGGAACAAATATTTACTTAAAATATTTGAAAAAGTGACTAGGAACGTATCAGACCATTTCTCGACTTTTCCAATAATTAAACTAAGTTATTGCGATTACGAACAGTACTGTATTTACCACAGCGCATTTTGCTTAATAAAATAAACACTACTAATGACACTTGCCAAAGGTCTCACACGAGTTAAAAACAATTTCGGTACTATGATCAACAAATCATCTACATATCTAATAGGCAATGCAATATTCACTTGACTATAATAAAAATAAAATATAACAGCACTAGCATTTTGTAATGTAATAAGTCGATGTTGAGTTTACTACGGTAATATTCGGGGAACTTGTTATTAGCGCTATTAGCATGCTATTGCCACAATAAGGATCTTCACTGGACAGAGGCCAACCGGCTGTGCCAATGCTCCTATGCCCGTAGCACGAAACACTATAGAATTCGTAATGTAAAGGTAAGAGACATTGTGGGATTGCGATTGGCGGGCTCCACGTGCACACAGGTGCACGCAGGAAGGTTGTCAATCGTAATGCTCCGCTTCCTCGATAAGTTTACATTACGAATTCGATAGCATTTCATGCTAAGGGCACTGGTCTGTGTGAGACTCGATATTATTTTTTTTATATTACATTACAAAAAGAAAACTTAATTGGACAAATCAAATTAATGTTTCCTAATTTAAGTTTCAAGTTGAACATTTAAGCCTTTCTGATTTTGAATATACCTACCTAACCGCTACCCTACCATAAAATATTGATATGTATGAATAAAATAACATTCGAGAGCCTTAATTATTCGAGATACATACTTACTAGTATGTTTTATCAATATAGTTGCACGGTTGCAAAATAATACGCTTTTATTAGTGTAACGATTGGCAGGCGTCATTTATAACGAAACGAAATGCAAGCTTAAGATTTGAGGAGTTTGTTCGCGCGCTGATTCGCCACCGCTATGCGCGTCTCGTTGCTCTCACCCTATAACATACGAATTGTTTTAACACGTTTCTAACATAGATGATGTTTCAACACGATGTTATTATCTTTTGTCTGTTAATACAAGGTTAGTTTCACTGAAGTGAATAAATTACAATGTTGATAAAAAACACCATTTTAGAAAAGAACGAAAACATGTTAGGTAAACTAAAAAACAAACAGTTTAAACATAAAGAACAAAATATCCAAAAAATATTTGATGTTCCATACGGACCATGAAAACTCAAAACATGGAAAGATGAACACAAAAAAACATAATTTGCAAACCAAAGAAAAACAACAAGAAAATAAAGTACACAGAAGAGTGTGTTTGAAGAAAGATCCTGAAATTGAAAAAAAGAAAAAGGAGGGATAGTGTCAATACACATTTTTAAAATGACGAGGATTTTCGACGCCTCATTAAAGTTATTTCACACAATATACAGGAAAAATATGAACTGTACAACAGTCGCAAAATTCACCGGCAATATTTCTACATAGGCACTTCTATTGCATTTTAGGCTTGTTTTCTAAAACGATACCTCATGAATCTCAACTTGAAACTAGTTTTAAAAATCTACAGATCCAAGAAGAATGTATCCAAGAATTGAAGTTGAGTGGAGTTTTCCGAAACTCTTCTCAAGTTTAGTTCTAAAAATAGTTTCAAGTAGAGATATATGCATCGTTCTAGAATACGGACCCTAGACTTAAATTTCTTTTTACGTGTGAGTTAATTTCATTCTCTATAAGCCTTTTTATCTTCAGCGATTTAGGCTTGAGGCGCCACGTTGCTTATAAAACTCAAATCGACAAAAGCCTTTTAGTATATCGCTGAGCAGTTATTTTCAGCATACAGTACATTTGTAAGAGGAGATGGCGAAAATTTCGTGTTATACAATACCGAATGGATTCCCCTTCGACACTGCATATACGTATACCCTCAGACATTTTATTTTGTAAGTCAACAGTCTACATTGGTAGACAGAGTATTGCCAGTGACCAGACCCCGTAAGTACTGATTTCATCAAAACAAAGCCTGGCATTGAGTTGATTAACTGAATAATTATGCACATACGAGGATCCCAATACTATCGCAATTAAATAATAGCTATGAACGTTAAGTTTAATTGTAACATTTTAACATATTAAAAAAAGTACAGGTAAGTAAGGTAAAAAAAAAGTAAGGACGACCAATTCTTAGTTAATGGCAACATCACGTGGCAGAACAGTGCAGTATACGTTGTCTTAGTGAAAAAAAGTAGAGTTCTTACTAAACATACTGTCCTAACAACATCTCCCCTTATTTCAAACGTTCTGTAAGTACATTATAATTGATATTTATATATGTTTGTTGATAAAAATAACAGCTCACGTTATACCTTAGCATTATTCCGCTCTTAATGTACAAGCTGTGCTCAGTTCTTTAAAGTGCTTTTATAAAAAAATATACTCACGGTTTGCGGCGATGTTTTGTGTGTTTAGTAGTTGTGTGTGTTTAGTCTCGTGGAATAGGTAGGTAGTATTAGATGTCAGATCTTAAGTAGGTATCAATCAATCAATCAATTAGCGGAGGATCGTGAGCAATGGCGCTCAAGTCCAGAGGTTTATGTCCAGTAGAGGACTACAATACGCTAATAGATTGATTGAAAAGTAGGTTTAATTTTTTTTCGTTTTCGTTTACGTGAAGTAGGTACGTATACATTGTTCATTTGTTTGTATTCGTATTTTGATTTTAGAATATCTTTAAGTATTATCTGTAAGAGTACTTTATTACTTAAAGTATATCGAACCTATACTCGTTTATCCTTATGTTACGATGAGATGTTCCAAATGATTATGAACACTAACAAATGCACCGATATAACATATCCGACCAAATAGATACGTCGAACAAGTCAGCCAATAGGATGGACTATTTACTCGGCTAGATTTTGCACTATTGGTGCGTTTGTAGTTTAAATGTATATGACACTTCGCAATGTCAAAAAAGATGAATATGACTCAATAATTTACATTTACGTTTTATTAATGAACTAATAATAATTAATTTATTAATAAATTAATGGAACAAAGGGAAAATAAACAACTTAAAATCATCTTAAACATGAAATTGATTTATTATCTCATAAAATAAATAAAAATTACTAGTTTATAAATAATGATAATTTAATTTACCGCTAAGTTAAAATAGTTAAGTTATAATACTCAGTTACATTTAAGTTTATATTGCATATTTCATAGAAGCAGATATGTTTAATTGTCAGATATGTAGAAGCTACATTTTATCTATATGTTTTTTATTAACCTCCCCTGCATAATTACAAAAAAATATGAGAAGTAATAAAATATAAAGACAGTATTTGAGCATTTAGGATAGTAGATACAATTGTAATATTATTTAATTCAACCTTATATCTCATTTATAAGGTAACATTCTATCATTGGCACCGGTTCAAATATTAATCTTTTAGAAAGTGAATAATATGAACCGTAAAATATCTATTGAAAAATAAATGATTCTGGCAACATTGAATGATTCGACTCATGGTGCGGACTCTACCAACATATTAGTGAACTGTCCCTTCAATGTCGCAAAATTGATTTTGATGGGCGATAAAACCGTATGCGATGTACAGTTGTACAGTGACAACGGTAGTTTCAATCTTTCAACTTTACAGATTCGGTGATAGGTACATTATTTGTATACATTATATAGGTATATTCAATATCTACTATACATCATCAGTCATCATCATCATTCGGAGCCCGCTTTTTTCACTCTAACTACGTTGCGGCTGCACTTCGATATTTTACGTGAAGCGACTGCCATCAGGCCTCCACAACCTATAGGTATAGACGATATCGAAGTACTGCAGTTAGATCTTTATCCATTATACACCATCTATAGTTTTATTTCACTGTAGCAGTGTCAATGATAGATATTTCCTGGTACATAAATGCTCCTATGAAAAGTACAACAAATCAACTGACAGATCTGTAATTTTAAATACATTTATATATTCTCGAAGACATGTGACGGGCTAAATGCTATTACTTAAATTGAAACTATTATCACATATCGACTCATTCCTATCGCATCATTCATATATACCATCTATACATCCCTTCTTAAAATATATTTTGAAGTGATCATAAAATCAAATTGATTGATTCTGTCCCTTATACCAGAGAAAATAATTCAGATATCAAAATTTATTTCGGAATTTAAACACAGAGTTAGGTGAATAAATCACCAACACACAGAGTTAGGTGAATAAATACTTGGTGGGAAACTTATTTAAATTTTAAATTGACGTGTTCGGGAAGTAGAATCCGACTTAGATCGGTTTGCTTTGGACTTCTTTCTATAGCAGGTATATCGACATTTGATACCAGATATACAAGCAGGTTCACATAAGAGATTTGCGCTCGAAAAAAGAATATAAGCTTTAGATGAATAATCTCTATTTTGGTGAATTTTAATTTAACAGTAAGTAAGATTTAGGCTCATTTTGCTAAAGATATTTTATATATATACGACTAACCAAAACAATTGTTTACTAGTAATGCACCGTATTAACACCAGTTGAATGTGTGAGTTTGGCGACAACGGTTCCGCTACAGAATCTGTCATATCACATTTCTACTATTTTGTTATTTTCTGTGGGTAAAACCGAAATATCGAACTAGTTTAAGCCAATCATAACCGGATTCGCACTATCCCGACAAGCCTGCGACAACTTGACTGCACTTTAACTTGTCCAATAAAATATCTGTTATATATTCCTCGTGATTTATTACAAGATATATACGATTATTACTATGCGCCAAGCAATATTTTTACTTTTCTAGCAATAACAGTAACACTACATTTAACAAGGGGTAAATGCATTTTCTCAAAATAATAAATCTCACGCTTCAACTCCCCTAACTGTTAACTTTTGTTGTAGTTATTTAATAAGAATTTATAAGACGATAGCATAATTTTGAATTAATTTTTTTACATGTCCTACTGTATAAAATGAGCAGCCAACTAAAATACACTTACGGATTAATAGGTCCATATCAATTTTTTGGACAAAGAGTATGCCATTTGCGATAATATATATTCTACAATAGTATATCGGTAGTGAAGGGGTAACACGATTGTGTGGTTTCCTTTTTCAAATATACCAATTAACGATGTTCTTATGGGAGCAAGGATTTTGTAAATTTTGAAACTCATTTGAGTATGCATTGATATTGGTTAATATGAACGTTGGTTTGTCTCTTGTAGATGTTTTTGAATATAGGGTTTTGTAAAGTATTTGTTGGTGGTTGTATTTTGACAGGTTTATTTATAGTACTGGGTTCATATGAAGATGAACCCAGTACTATAAATAAAATAATATGAAGAAACTCATACAATAATACACAAGTAAGTCAAAATTTAGGTGCATGTACAGTCGCTTTCAGAAGTTGTTGAAATATATCAATAAAAAAAATATTTCATAAATATTTTTGAACTCCTCAGAGTCTATATTAATATATTCCATGTATTTTAATAGATTTTATTAAGAGTAATTCGGTGATCGGTAGTTGTTGAGTTACTTCTGAAGGTGATTGTACTTAGTAACTATTTGAGCTTCCAACAAATAAATAAAACAGATTAAAAACCAACGACTGTTCAGTTTATACAGTAGCACGTTTGAATGATTATATGTTTTAAACATTTATCTTACAGTTGGATAAAAGTATCTCGTGATAATAGGAGAGGAACACCAAGCAAAATATTTGATATATTTAAAGGAAACCATCGCCGGTTGCAGATTCATTTAGTTTTGAATGACACTAAAATATAAATAAATCCAATTTTAAACTTTCATTTTAATTCTAATAAAGTTTTATTATTGCATAAATATTTACGTTTAAACGACAAATACACGGTGATTTTATAGTGGTTTTGGAAAAAGAATATTTTGTTTCACACACAGTTTCGGTAGCAAAATCGACTGGAAATTTTAATTTTGAAAGAAAAAAACTTTATGTATGGCAATAATGTGCAGGTGAACAGAAAAATGTATGGGAATGTGTAAAAAAAAATTTTTTTTTCGCCAAATTAGGACTTCCTTACGATTTTACTATCGAAATTGTGGCTAAAATCTTTTTTTCCAAAACCACTATAAAATCAACCGGTATAAGTGACAGTACAGTGTGGTGTATCTGCAACCGGTCTGCACGAGCATGCGCCCGCGCCTCGCCCACGAGACCGTGTGTGTGAGTGTGTGTCGTGTGTTTGTGTGAGTTCCGCTGCCGTTTACTTGAGGAGCTCGTGCGCGCGCTGGTTCGCCAGAGTTATCCTCGTTTCGTTCGATTCGCCCTAAGATAGAACACGCGTTTGTTTGTTGTTCAATTCACAGCGACAATTGAAAAATAACGGCCGAAATATTAATAGAATAAAATGTAAGTATCATTTGTGGAATGGCCTTTCGTCGCTGTCTTTTGAAACAAGTTGTTTCGTTAGCATTTGATGTGAATGAGTGTTAGTTATGGCGTCTAGTTGGAGGTATGTTAGTCAGTCGGATGGATGTGAGAGCTAGTTAACATTCGACAGGTACACAATGATCGTGTGGACAGATGTGTTCTGGATTTGTCGGTAACATGTCATGTCACTAAACTTATACAAAATTTACAACAACCAATTCTAATCACATACTCTACAGTACGTATGGAAGACACATGCGCCGAGTGAGAAGGTCCGAAGAAGTGATTTTTTTTGCGAGATAAGCGAGTGATTTTAGATATTGATGCCAATAAGCCAGAAGATAGGAGGAGATACACAGAAGAAACTAGTCGCACTCCACTGCTAACGTGACAGGCACTAACACATTTAGATGGTGAAAATGTTGATGAAGAATTCAACACAACAAAATTTTTGATAATTTTGTTGTGCTTAACAATGTTAAATTTAACCCGTATTTTAAAACTTTAGTTGATATTATTCAATAATTTATTACTACATATTTATGTACATAAACTAAGGCATTTTCATTTTAGGGTTAAATCTTACATTGCATACCTTTTAATTATTAAACACAACACCAAAATGTATTTAAAAGAATATGATTAAATAATCTTTATTAGATATTATTGATTTCTGAAACACATTAACATTAAAAATAAGATAGAAAAATATTTATAGGAGCTTATTTGAATCTTGTACACGAATTCGTTTATTTTAGTAATCACATTTGCAAATATTTATTTACTAGTAACATTCCATTAGCCCTTTTTTAAAAGTTATTTGAGGGTAGGTATTTTTATATTATTGTTCGTGGGAGTGATATTGTAGATCAACCAACTCTATAGGATGTCTATAAAAATTGTAACACTGCGACAGCCATGGATTTTTAAATACTGGGTACATCAACCACGTAAAATGGTAAGATGCTGTAAGTTAAGTTTTAAGAAAGAAAACCATTATTATAGATGAACGAATTTAATCTACCGCCGTGACTTAGATTTTTGAAGTGAAAACTTCTTTTGGCTTTCGGTGCACATAAATCATTGAAGTTGTGCCATTTTAGAGCTTAAACGTGTTTAGCCCTTTTTGGGTGAATAAAATTTTCTAGTTCTCGCTTGCTTGTACTTAGTTCACAAAGTACAAGCAAGTTTTATACCGACTGTTTTCACTTCTATCGGCAGTCCTCAAAAAGTGCCTTGCAAGTTTTTTTTTATATGACTAGAAATATATCGCAGTCCGAAACAAATGTGTAGGTAAAAATCCTAGTCTTCATATTCTGGCCAAGAATATATGCGCTGAAACTTTCACTCCCAGATAGGACTGTAAGGTTTTGCCTATAGCAATACATTTGAAAACGAATTCTCCGAATTTTCTTTTATATTTTCTTCTAACCAATTCGTGTACACACCCTATGAAGAATTGATTCAATATTGACAATTGAGTCAAGTTTACCTTGCGGTTGACGCGGTCGATCTGGCGGTTCTGGTTCTCCAGCTCGGAGCCCATGTCGAGCGCCATATTGCGAAGGTTACCGATCATAGTGTTCACCTGTCCCATGTTCTCTTCCATCTCATCTTCGCGCGCATCGTTTGTTATCCTGTGAAAAGAGATATTATCTATTTGTTTCTTTCTTTTCTCTTTATTGTACAAGAGTGAAATAGGTTTAAATTAGATTATCCCACCAATCTCTTAGGACTTGCCGCATTAGGTGACGTTTTAGTCACTTTGACCGTCTATCGTATTGGGACTCCTTTTTCCGCACCTACCCTCCCTCTTTGGGCCGTTATGCGTGCACTTTGACCGTATTTTATATTTTATTATTTTTAACGGTGCAAAAAAAGTCACTGGTGCACGCATGCCCTAACTGACAATATATAGTATGAAATTGGAATTTATTATATCTAGGTAAATACGGACGTGTACGAAACCAGGGGCGTCGCATTCATGCTACCGACCTTGTAAGAATCTTTTTTTTAATTTTGTTTTTCATGCAAGTTTATTCAGGTTTCAAGTCAAGTACATAATAAATAAGATTTAATTCGGGAATTACCATTTAAGCCACACAATAAATCTTGTTCGTTAAGCATCTTTACATTAGTTGGTAGAAATGTATTAACAACGTATTTGTCGAAATTAGTTTGGTCTGAGTAATAAATTCCTTAACATTCATAATGTGTTGTATTCTTTACTACTGACTATCACTTTTATGGTCCTTCGAGCCGGATAGGTATATACTAGTTACCTACCCAATTACCTACCAATTTCATTTAGTTAACAGTTGCAGAATTTTTAATTTAATTAGATTTCTGTAGTAGCACTAACCTTCCTATGTATCCAGCTTGTGGACCTATGCCGTTGCGTTCGTCCATCACCCTCTGCGGTTGGTTGTTGACCACTTTGCCGTCATCGTTGCCCTTCCACGTACCGTCATCTTCCTTAAACGATGCACCCCTGGAAACGCACAACCAAATATTTATAATATCATATTTGAAACTGAAAATTGGGAAACAACAAAACTTATTGAATCAAAAACCATATACGTAAAGTACCTTATTATTGGTACTCCTCTATTTCAATGAATTCCACTTTTAAATTTAAAGTGATACACATAGAATTTGTAAACGATGTAAGGTTATTTTAACAATGAAATTCCTTCATACTATCGGTAGTTTACATGTGAATACACATACATTTAGTGTTACTTAATTACTTCCGAGATAACTTTACAATTCAATAATATAATAACAATGCCTCCATCTTGGTCTCCCCATACCTAGGTGTTACTGGTGAAAAGCAACGAAAATTTCGGGTTCATTGTAAATAACGAAATATCACAAAAAAAATCGCAATACTCGTAAATTCCATTACAGTTTTATGTAATAAAATTGTATTCTTTCAAAAGTGCTAAACAAATGGTCGAGTGCCGATGCGTGTTCCAGCATCACTTTCCGTAGTGATTAATGTATTATGCAGTAACAATGAAGTACGCACTTGTTACACGGCAGGACACAGATGCCGCAACATTTCTCCATACCCGACAGATTCTTCTCAGCTTCGCGCATGTCCGCATTGATCTGGTCCATTCCCTCTTCGATTCTATCCAATTGCTCTGTTCACATATCATAACAATAGTTTTAGATCCACCCTTGTCAGTACATCTTCAAATGTGTTCAAGCACCTAACACTTCTTTATCGCGATTTAAATTTTGATAAATATCTTTTTTTCTTTTTCCAAATTTAATTTCGATTGTAAATTCTCAACGCTCTCGACAATAACCAGCGCTAAGTGTAAGACATTGTATCTTGTAACTGTAGCTGAGTTTATTCAACTATTAAAATTCATGCAAGCTCCATTAACCTACAACAATTCTATCACATTGAAACGCTAATATCGAAGCATCTAATATTCACTCGGGCAAGTTTCTGTGGTGCTTGTGTCGTCATGTCTTACACTTGATCTGGTTAAAACTAATAAAGAATTAATCATTTACCTTTGAATAAAAATGATGTATGTGCTGACACTAAGTGATTACATTACCATATTCGTAGTGACTAACAAATTACAATATTATCTAGGTATCATTAAGTCAAAAAAACTAAATCATGCAATCAACAGCAATATTGAAAAAGACGTGCATAGCTGGATGCGTGAGAATAAACTAAACAAAATAGTTGATACTTTTTAACTCAATCAGATAATCTCAGCGTCCCGGACTCCCGGTTCGCATTGGGCCCACCTGCTGGTGTGGGGGCGCAGAGATCAAACGATGCACTTTATACACAGGCTTTATTTATGATCATGACAAACAAGTTTTACCTTCATTTTTATCCATTATAAATAAACTGTTAGCATATTTTCAATCGATAATAATTTATTGTTATAAAGTCATTGCCATTCACGAACTTTCATAAATTATCTGAACTGGCATTTCAGACAAAAGCTTACTAAATTATGAGTGATGCAAAATAGTA
Organism: Pelosia muscerda; assembly: GCA_963691645.1. Taxonomy (NCBI): domain Eukaryota; kingdom Metazoa; phylum Arthropoda; class Insecta; order Lepidoptera; family Erebidae; genus Pelosia; species Pelosia muscerda. The sequence goes on along the minus strand of OY829116.1, from coordinate 8,466,428 downwards.
TGTTCTACTGGATGCTTACCGCCCTGTTCATCCAGCATGACCAGGGTTTTCATGCCCACCTCGTGACTCTACAACACAATAATGATGTCACTATAGCTCGCCAAACGAATGCGGTGAGGAGTCGGGTGCGGCGCGCGCGCTGGCTTGGCGCTAGGCACGTGGCACCGCTCTCAACTCAATACCAACACAACTCAAACTGATAACTAAACAGAAATAAACGATACATGGACATGACGGGATGATGCGCGGCCGCTGCGATCACGCCGCGTTGCCGCCGCGACACCATCCGAGTCATGGGGGTAAAATAAATCAACTTAGCAAATGAGCGTATCCATAAAGCCATTCCTAAATGAAACGTGAATATAGCAAAGTATTGATTTAGTTGAAGAAGAAAATGAACAAACTAATATGTAGTGTGGCGAGGAGCGAGCGGCGCTGGAGGCGGCGCCGCCGGCCTCGCTGACAGACATAGATCGCATCGAGCTAACAGTTACCTACGTCTAACATTGAAACAGTACGCTGCCAGCCATGGAGATGAAGGCGTATACCATTTACTCTATACGTCAACAGACACTCGGTAAACGCGCATTCATTTCAGTACCGCAGTATCAATACGAGAAGAGATAGTAGATTCGGAAAGATAAATAAATATACCTATAAAAAGCGTATCGATCAAATATCAACGGAAGAACTAAACAGATTGCGCAGCTCATTCAAATTAAATCTTTAGCAAAAGATAGGAGTAACAGTCTTTTGCGACAATTAGCAACGAACGGCCATCGGGCTTTTCTATTTACACTATTTTGTCAAGGTCATCCCCATCGAAACATAGATACACACGCAACATCGATCTCAGATAAGTCGTTATTTAAGAGAAACGTCAAAGAAAAACAAAGAGATTAATTTTATTAACTGCACATTCAAACACAGACGTTCTCACGGTTCGACTACCCACGTGTCAGTTTAACTCTTACCGCCCTGGTGACTCAACATATGAAGCGCTTGCCCCCCGGCGTCCTCGCTCTATACATAAAATACAAATCAAAATAATATATCGTAGGAGAGATTCGGGGGTGTGTGGGTGGGTGGGTGCGGTGCGCCAGTAGGGTACGGCACGCACGAGACGCGCGCGCGAGCGGTGCGCGGGAGCAGCGGCGAGTGCGGCAGCGTGGCGTGACGCGACAGCTTCGCGCTACGGCGGAGGCGACGGGCGGCGTGCGTGCGCGGCGTGCCGGCGAGCGCGGGGCCGCCGCGCCCGCTCGGCGCGAGCGCGAGCGCGCGCGGCGACCGCCGCCCTCGCCGCTAACACACACTACTCGATCCACAACGGCATGCATGCAGTGAAGCTTGCAAGTAAAACCAGATTCAGTTTCATCTGTGCTCAGTTTCATATGATTTATGATATTTTGTGTGATGTCAAGAGTCGTGCGTTGAGGAGAAGCGTTTCGAATTTACTTTGCTCGTTCATTTAGAATCGGTTATGTGAATTCAGTAAGGTTGTTAATTTAGAGTCGAGTACGAACATCTGAAATGCAGAATGTATAAGTATCGGTACGACCGAATATACGGTTTGTTATGTCGATTAGTTCAGCCTGCCTGACGTCGTAGAAGATAGAGCTCGTTGTTAAGTTGTGCAAAGTGGTGTATAATATTATCTACATAACGAATAAATATACAAAGATGTGGGTTTTCCGTGATCATCTCCGTGTGTGAGTCAACAATGTAAACGGTCATTTCTCAGAGGATGCCCGCACCTTTGCATTAGAATAGCGGTGACGTAATTTTAAATACATAATCAATGCGATACCCCCTTAATCTCTTCTATATCGATGAGCCCATCTTCGGGTCGGCTGAAAACCCTACTACGATGCTCAACAAAGTTAGCGGAAAAGGATAAAATAGATAAAATTGTAAATAATGTAGTGTTGCAAATTTTGCAGATCACTCACCTCCCTGGTCATCTAGAGCGACCAGAGTACGAATGCCGGCCTCCTTGCTCTACGCCGCAAAAACAAAAAGTCACAGAGCATGTTAGTTGTGAGAGGTACAGTGGAGTGAGTAGACAGTGGACGGTTGTTACTGCTCGCCAGCAGCGCCCAGCGAGTGCCGTGTCGGACTACATGTACGAGTACAGTCAGTTGTAGTGTCGCACCAGGAACGACGCCTCCCTCCACAATACCACGATTCGTTAAAAACATACACACATTAAGTGTCGTGTGTCATTGTGGTGGTATGGGGTCCTTGCTGGTGCCTGAACTGTGTTGTTAAGAGTTATGCTGAGTCTGTACTGTGTTGTTGTTACATGTTGTTCGTTTGGCGCATGTTTTAACATATAATATTAATTAAAATATATACAATTAAAATTCTTATATACAGAATAGACTAACATAATAAATATTACATTATATAATGTTTTCTGTACAATATTTGAATTCAATACATGAAATGAGAGTTATATTGTAGTACATTGTACATGTATATTGTGTGAGAGTCAGAATTAGGTGTAACTCGATATATTTGGTGGAGTTCAGTGGCAGGTACGGGGGTGTGTTCACGCCCATATATTAACAGTAATGTGAATGTTCGAGAAGGCATGAAAATCATACAACAAAATAGATGTACAGTCAACAACAGAGAGCAGCCACTACACAGAGACCTAATATACAGATTTAACTAAAACAGGATAGAACGAACATCAACATACACTGATCACGATACATAACATTTCATTGGCAAAGTTGGCTAGATCAGTTGGTGTTGGAAACTTTATTTAAAGAAATGTAAGAAAACAGAGAACAGTGAATTTATCTATGAAGAATGGAAGTATCGTTACGAGATAGAAAACGAAAGAATAAATAGACAGAAAGTGCGTTGAAAACAGTGAGTCAGCCTCGGAGGAGGATTCATAGAGAATGAATCCGAGTGTCAACTTAGGGTCTCATTAGTAAGCAAGCCCAAGCACAATGGATTGACTATTATCAGACTCAAAAGCGCACGTATTTCGGTCAAGTTACGTACTATAAAGGGGATTCTAAATATTAGAATAGTAACTAAACATGGGACTTGAATTCTATTATAGTCAATGATGGGCTTCATGCTTTGACCTAAAACAGCAATCGGGCGAAGTTATAGGAGCTGACGGTTAAACACTCTATTTTGAGTTAATTAATAAGCCTCGGTAATATAATATTTCGAAGAGGCATCGTCTAGATCAACAGTTTGTTGATTAACAGTCAGCGCCAAAGGACGGCTCGCCCTGGAGGTTAAATACAATCACATAAAATGTACAATTCACTACCAACACAAAGGGCTATTTAGATCTCTAACATTTTCGGACACGGAAGGCACGGATCATGCAACACCCATATAAGTATGGTTATAATAACACATAATACTGATTACATATCAAACAGTATACTCGAATATAGGAATAACATAAATAAATAAGGATATGACCGGAAAACTACAATAGATATACATACACACATTTAGAAATAAGGTAAAAAAAATAATAAGTAGCGACATCGAAACACAACAGCCAGGGTTAGCAGAGGCTGCGCCCTAGGGGGTACGGTGGGACGGGCGTCAGAGACCAAACCGAGCTTGGGGCTATCCAGGACACTTCCGCTATACCCCTCACTCCCTCGCATCGAGAACACCTCTCTCACAGATGATCACAAATAATTCACATAATCGACAACAGAATGGAACTTAATTAAACTATGAGAGGAAACTAATTTTGAATGTCAACTGAACCGCGTCTACGGATGTTAAAGACCGCACACATTATTATCTATTGTCTAAATCTTTTACAGTAATTAAGCAATAAACATTAGGAGCTTCCAGATTTTGCCGCACGCTTGGAAAATTAAGAGGTCATTTTAATAATATTAACACATTAGGGTACATATCGCACAACAAATTTTGAGAATTTGATACAAAATACTTTTTAAACTTTTACGAATTTGTGTCGAAGCCTTAGGAATATACTTCTTTGTATTGTTTTGAGTTTCCTTTCTTTCTTTCTCTTGTTATGTAGGTGATATTTATTAGCTATAGATAATTCTTTATAAACCTTGCAATAGAAATTGCTATATTTTATATCAAATTCTTTTAAAATTACGAAGGAATGGCAATTATATTTTAAATATATATTTTGGAGGCATTCTCGACATTTCACTCTCAGTAATTACATTTTTTTGCCTTATGTATAGGATTTTTTTTATTAGGAGCTATTTACGTTGAGTCACGACAGTAGTTGTCTTATAATTTAAATATAATCTGTGGATTGCTCTCCAAATCAATTTAATTCTTGTCTAAAAATTCACAAAGAGCGTAGACCAAACTCACCTCCTCGCATAGTTGCATCATACGCCGAGTAGACTCCAGCGACTGAAATTGAAGAATTATCATCATTTAGTTTAATAATGTCACTAGTTTTGATATTTATTTCTGACATTTTAAAAAGAGAACTGGTCTAAGTTAAATATATATATAGCTAGCAGTTTATTTGTTGTTAAGAATGAAGGTATTTCATAGTATGAGAAACGTTCCAACTTGCAGCCTCAACTCAAATATAATTGTAGTATTATTCAGGTGAAAAGTTTCTGGAATTTCTTAATCTATACGGTAATAATGATTTCAAAAGTAATTATGAACTTTTACATAGTTTCATGTAGTAGCAATTATCCTAGTCTTGATGCAATAAAAACTGTGTATTCCTATTTGTCATCATACCCGCCAGTCATCATAATAAGGATAAAATGTTTATCAAAATTAAATTGGCAGAGGTTCGAATTCCAAATTTTCCCATTTATCTACCTTTGAAAAAAGAAAGGATTGATTTGATAAGTTTATTACCTTCCCATGGGTGTATTCTTAGTACCCCTGTTCTAAGACTTCATTAGTATTCCCGTTGGAACTATGGTCCTGCCACCACCTCATGAAAGTAACATTATCTTAATCTTACTTCACTTCCATAGTGAGAATCGGACCGACAACGTCCGTCAGGATACATAGGATACGTGTGTTATATGATAAAATGCGTCAAATGTATGTCTTATTTTGTAGTGGTTACATTTACGTGTTTAATTTTTTTGAATTTACACTTGTCACTTGTTACAGATATAGTATACAAATATTGATGGACGACAACAGCAACGGTCTGATTCGGAATCACACTATGCAAGTGAAGTAAGATTGTAATAATATTACTTTGAAGGGCCATTAGTAAAACTAGGTAAATATATTATGTAGATGGAAGAATATACTTTTGGAGACCATGTTTGTTACACTTACATCATCAGTAACTTGGCCAGTGCGAAGCTGCAGCTGCTCGAGCTCGCTGCGAGGCGCGCCATTCTCGGCGGGTGGGGCTGCTGAAGGCATTCTGGAACAATATAATCACATCCGTAAATACTAAGCAAGAGTTGGACTTGAGTTGGGTGTATGGGGCCCTTGTACCTATCAAGGCGTAACCTGCCTACACCTGCTGTCTGATAGTTGAACCTCTGGCGCAGGCTCTGCTCTCAGGATCAGAAGATCAGACAGCAGTCGCAAAAGCAGTATATAAGTAAAAAATGAGGAGAATGAAGGGAAAGCGGACATTGAGCTGACATAATTGGATGCAAAAGTTAATATTAAAGTTACTATTGCGACATTAAGTAACAGTGTGTTCCACTTTACTCTTATTTCTCTTATTCTCTTCTAAAATTTCAGATCATTTTCTTCTGCAGTAAGCTAAAAAAAAGGGAATTTGTAAGCCTCAGAAATGATGTCGTTAGGGTTGTTCATGTGTGTTATTTTTTTATTTGGAACTTGTAAATATAACCAGCAGAAGCTGTAAGCCAAAGCATGAAGTTCTAAGCGTGACAATTGAACAACGATAAAACAATGCTGTATATAATGTTGCATGATATTTAGATACGTGTCCGAAATGTAAAGTTTCGCACAACACTAGGTTTTTTCCTATAAAGCACGTGTGTTGGTAGAGATTACGAAGTCTTTATAGTGCAGCAAAAACGAAGTGCCAAACAGGTTGGTTCTAGAAGAAATGAATGGTCTAGCCCTAGCCAGAAGCTTTAATTGGAAGAGTTCATCGGAACACCCGCAATGGTCACAGAATACGTACAGAACTTAAACTTTGAGCAACGCAGCTATTAACGGATTTTGCTCACGGAAGTCACGGATGTGAGATTTAGACACGCGCGGGAACAGAGTGATATTACAGAATATACACAAATTCGATGTCGAGTATCACTTAACAGAGAGAGTATAATTCCAGTTTATTTGGAAAGCTCGCTAGTATAATTAAGTACTTTTTGTTAAGACTATTGTTGTCATATGATATTAAACGATATTTATGATAATAAGTAAATGTAAATTATTCTCTATTATTGTCGCAGTGGTTTTTAACTGTACCTATGTGTATTTATCGTATTAAATTTTCATTGAATTGTTATACAAATCGTCGAAAGTTATGTTCAGGAACAAAATTCAATAACTGTTTTAATTTTTGTACATTTTGATTTATTCTAAGCAAGTAAATAAACTACTAAATATGAGTACCACCACCATGATATCCCAATTCTATGAATTTTATTTTTTTGTTGTACATTTTTACATAAGCTGACATAGAACGCCCACCCTAGCGCATCATTCGAGTATAATATTAAAAATGCAGTACATACATGAGCTTAAGTTCTGTGTACTTAGTGTTCTGTGCCATGGCAGGGGCTCTAAAATGCTTCCAAAGAGGTAACGTCAATGCAATGCGGATGCTCAAGAGTCTAAGGGACCTTAAGACTTCCAATGATGCAGAATTCACGCCGCTGCAATCTGTGGAGAGCGTCTAATAAGTACGTAATTTGCGAAGGCATTTCAGAGGAGTGCATATACGGGGTGGTAGAGAAACGCTATTGGGCTATTTTTTATTTCATTACTCTTTTGGTAGGTTCGCCTAACACCATACCTAGAAGACAACTATACTCCGTCATGAAAAACCGGTTTTCTTTCTTCGGAAACTCTAGTTTATGTGAGATCTATTATTATGGCGTATTATGTATTGTATAGTGAAGTAGGTATCTATCTATGTTTGAATACCTGCATGTTATAATAACTACTACGAGTATATTGCATGTTAATAATTATAATTACTAATTACAATTATAATTAGTGATTATACCGTGATGTTATTAAACTAAACAATAGATTAATTGGAAAAGTACTCAATCTCAATTTCAATCGAAGTCATCAATTTCTATCATGTAATTGTATTAACAATACATAGTATTATTGGAAGTCTAATAGATCAATTAAACAATAATTCCTACTAATGTCATGTTTACTGAACTAGCAAATATTGTTAATTATCCTTATTTAGTACATTCATAAAAAAGTAAGTAAGTAGATACTGTTAATAATTTAGCGTGGTATGCTAAGCTAATAAATTATGTAATAATAAATTAATAGTCACGACTAGGGATTCAAATGCAAAATCCCGTTATTGAGGAGGGATACAGATTTCCCGGAACCGGAAAAGCCAGTCCCGGGATAAGTCCGGCGTCTACCTCGCATCACTATATTATAAAATGTTAAATTATGGTTATTGAAAATGCACATATTAGTACAGCCATTATTGCCATATACCTGTGTAGGCACAGGCGTAATGCATTTGAACTGTTCCGGCGGGGAAGTAATATGTCATTATACGTCATTGTAATAAAGTAGAAAACTCAAGTCAAAGTTTATTAAATTTAGATTAAGTAGAATTTACGTCATAAGAAAAAATTGTATGTATTATTCCTAACACCCTGTATATTTAGTTCCTTATAGTTAGCTGCGGCTTTGAGATTTTGAACAAAGAAATGGGAACTGAAAGGTTACATACATTTTCTGTGTAAAGATACAGACCCAATGTTTTTGATTTTTACGAGTAGGTACACGTGATAGACTCAAAATGGTACATATGAAAGTATTTTATTTACGTAACTTACCCAACTATCTTCGTGGCTTTAATAGGTCTTAATCTTGCCGTAAAGTGTCTTAACACTGGTGGTTCATGTTCGAAATCCATACCATTTAATGTTGGAAATGTGCTTTTTAGTTTAATTATTGCGTTAGCGACATAATCCATATGATCATTGGTATACACCCGACGAGCAATAGCTAACCTCATAAATTCCATGTTGGAGTGTTTCTGTTGTTTCGTTACAGGATCTCTACCTAACAGAAAAGAACCAATTTCAACAGCTCGTACACCGGACGCCAGATAAAGCGCATTAGCAACGGCCTGAGCAGGAAATTTATGAGCAGGAATATGTGGCACTAATTTCTTGCAGTCAACAAAGACTGCATGACCGCCAGTTGGATACTGGATCGGGATTCCACCTTCTCTTAACCTATCTCCCAGATATTTTACTTGTCCAATCCGGTAATGAAGATAACTCTCTTGGGTTCCTTCTTCGAGTCCCCTAGTCATTGCAGCTATGTCGCGTCCAGCCATCCCACCGTAAGTAATAAATCCTTCCATCGGAATACAGCGCTCCATGGCGAATGTCAACAATTTTTCATTATCTTTTATAGAAATCATACCTCCATTATTTAACAGTGCATCTTTTTTGGCTGACATAGTTAGGCCATCAGCATATTTAAACATATTCAGTACAATTTTCTTTATACTTGCATTCTTATACTGGGGATCTCGTGTTTTGATAAAATAGGCATTTTCACAGAAACGTGCGGCATCCATTATCACTAATATATTATGTCTTTTAGCTATATCATAAACCTTTTTTAAGTTACTCATAGATACTGGTTGACCGCCTGCAGAGTTACATGTTATCGTAGGTATAATGGCGACAATGTTTTCTGAACCATATTGTTTTATTTTGGCTTTTAATTTACTAATACAAAAATTACCTTTCCAGTCATAATAGGTTTCAGAATCGAATGCTTTCTCTGTAAGAACATTAATGGCTTTGCAATGATTTAGTTCCACATGAGCAGCTGTTGTATCAAAATGAAAATTAGAAATGAACACTGGATTTAGAACTTTGTTTGTTTGTTGTTTATATTTTATTAAAACTGGAAATAATACATTTTCAGCTCCTCGTCCCTGGTGTGTTGGTATCACAAAGTTATAATCGAACAATTCTTTCACTTTAGCTTTTAATTCGTAATAGTTCCTAGATCCAGCATATGTTTCATCCCCTGTGATCAAGGCAGCCCATTGATGGTCACTCATAGCATTTGTACCAGAATCTGTTAATAGATCAATGTACACAGCACTACTAGGTAAAAGAAACAGATTATAGCCGGCTTTCTCTAAAGCTGCTTCACGTTCTTTTTTAGTTGGTATTTGGATCGTTTCCACCATCTTTATGCGAAAAGGTTCTACAATTCTTTTGGCCATGCTTACGCGTAAAATGTAATTTAAAAAAAGCAATATTAAGTTGATTTTGGTAGGAATGTATTCTGAACTTCAACTATTCTAAACTTTAAATGTTATTTTTTTTATTAATGACATATATTTAGTATGTTATACTTTCGCTAATTTGAATGTCGTATAAATATGTCATATAATGTTATCTGGTTGAATTGTTCGGTTGCATAAATTAGAGTCTTCTCCAGGAGCTTAGATTGTAAGTTTTATCACTGATTAGTCTCATATTATTATTATTAATATAAATATTGCACTAATTCCTCTCCTTTCATTAATTAACACTCGTTTGAATGACAACGCAGCAGGTGAGTCGGGCCGCGCTTAGCGAACTACTGTTGTAAAATATGTAATTTCAAAAGTATTTATTTATTCTTTTAAGTTTCACGATCAATCCGGTAGTAAAGGTTTACGTAGACTGACGTGACAAGTATCTGATTTCGTTCATCACACAAGTGATGCGGAGATGCGTACTAATATCTTACTATTTTTTTTTCACTTCTTCGTGTTTACTAGCTCTATGATTTAACGAAATATTTTGGGAGTGTAAACTTCTGGCTGTTGTGGGGAAATATAAATGTAAAAGATGATTTCAGAACCGAAATGGTCATTATTAAATATAGTATATTTATAAAGACAGAGCTACATTTTTCTTTTTCAAATGTTTTTTACATAAATATATTTAGTTATTTTTTTTTATTCAATAATTTATTATTCATTACATAATTAATAAATGATGAATTTAATAAAATATATATTTAAAGATATACAAAGTGGTGGCCCATCGGCATCGGGTACAGGGACCAAGATACAGGTGGCTATGGCTCCAGGAAAAAGATTGTAGTCCCTTGGAAAAACCACAGAACACATACAGATAGTTTGTGGACAGCATAAAAACATACAGGAGCATAATGCGCCATCTAGTGTACATGTACTGAATTGCGCCACTACAAATTCTGCGCTCGCCATAATATACCTGTTACTGAATAGTTGACGTAGGCTGTACTTCACTTTTATGTTGTAATAAAAATTTTAAACAGCGCAAGGTTTAATATGGTGAAACTATTTTTACGTCATTATAAATTCTAAACAACTACCTATTGTTTCAAATACCTACTTTGCAAATATTATGCAATATTGCATTACTATTAGGCCGATATTTTTATTTGAAATTTTATTTTATTTTATTTTATTAGGTACAAAAACAGATAACAGATTACATAGTAGGTATTAAAATAAAATTTTTGAAAACACTTTTTGAACCTGATATCCAATGACATTTGTACACAGCTTTCAAATATTATACGGCTTCGCCAAGATGGCAAAAATTAAGTTAAAAAAGAAAAAAAATACAAAAAGATTACAACAAAAGATATTGCGATAAGCTCACACTAAATATGCTTTTTGAAAGTACTGAAGCTATCACAGAAAATGTCCAGTTTAGTACAAATTTTATTATACTGACTACACATTCTATAGAGCGGGTTATTTTGTGAAACATTGTTTTTGCACAGTGGGATAGTAAATAGCTGTGGAATGCGCACAGACCGAGTAGGTACCTTAAAGTTTATGTGGGTGACAAGATTATTAAAAATTGTTAATTCATATTACGGTGTATTGTGGTAATTTTTGAATTAAGCTTGTGATAATTTTTAACTAATAAAGTAAATAACAGTGAAATTTTGTTGGTGCTTGACGTGTGTCAAGATACCAAGGTCGAGGTTGACAAAGGGCACGCTCACACAAAGCTCGTGCTACGAGCGAGTGCTACGACTTCGTGTCGGACTACGTAGCATTTCTACGAGTATAATCCGAACTTATCTTAGATGTGACATGGCACGGCATGCGGTACTGCAAGGATGGAATACGAACTGGCCCTATTGTGGCGGTCGAATTCGAACATCATATTATTCCTTGGACCCGTAGAGTCTTGATTATATTTGAAATTATACTGAACCAAATACAAAAAGAATTTTCAAAATCCGTTCATAAACGACGGTAATATCGAAGCACATAGAGAGGAACTCGGTTAAAAATTGTATGTCAAAACAACCACACATGTTTATAAAATAAAAACTACTGGTCCAAGCAATATGAAAAAATTATGGGACCAAATGGCAACTATTTTGTATCGAACTAAAAAACATCACGTAAATCGAAGCATAAATCTCCGAGTAATCGATGTACAATACATAAAAAAAATACTAAACGAATTGAGACCCTCCTCCTTTTTGGAAGTCGGTTAAGAATTCCATACGATTTTCGTTTTTAGATACTTAAAATATTGTCGTAATAATTTTATTCACCCTTATAGTAAGTACTTAGTTTTTGAACTACATGATCCAATTAGGAGGGAAAAGATGTTCGATTTCGAACCTATCTGAATAGTGTAGCTATAAAAACAAAAGAGCTGTATAAAACGGACTATGCATGGCTTGTTCGGTTTGTTTTAATTTCCTCTTTTTAATCTCAACGTAGACAAAAGCAGTTTCAGCAGCATCAACCGAACAATAGAATATTATAGTATGTCGGCTTTAGAACACTCAGGTGTAGGTTTGAGCCCGTTTGAATATTAATGCTAATTTTACTTAATTTTGCGCGGGTTGCGGGCTGGGACCATGGTTGCTTCTTTATTCATTAATGCCGTCCCCGCCTGGTACGCTACCACCTAATATTCTGAGGTTAATCCGTTTATGTGTATTACGAGTACCTTTTTAGTACATCATTTATGTAGAGATGGGTTTTCACTATAATATTAAAAATGTGACAACGTAACGTATATTATAGGCATCGATATAAACATTTTAATGAACTTAGATTCCAGACGACCTTTAGGCAGAAAATGAAGAGTGATTATGATTTCTTATACAAAAAATAGATATTTCTAGATTTAAATTTAGATAGTAATCAAACATCCGATGATCATGAGATAAGACAGTAGGTATGTAATACAATAAACAATTTTCTTATTAACTTAATATTACAAATACATAATCAAATGGTGTATAGGTGCAATTATATATAGTAAGTATCGTCATCATCATCATCATCAACTATTATTGACTAAGTAAAGATGAATTTAAAATTATATACGATGGGCGATATTTTCCTACCAACCTTGGAAGTCAGGAATGTACAATACTTATAGTAAGTTAATTAATGGCTATAATTATTTTAACGTACGTGGAAGTACTTTCAGATAGTATCTATATACTCAGTAGTACCTAGTAGCACTTCATTACATGCATAGTTAAATTCCATAAATATTATATTACGTCTAATCTATTAATCCACTCCTCATTGTACCGGGTGCAAAGGCGCCCATCACCTTGGCGATATTGCCCTGCTGAATAGCATAATAATAATAATAATAATAATAATTTATTTCACACAACAAGGAGTACAGAGTAACTTTACAGACACAATAAGGATACAATAATATCAACAGATAGTGTGGACGTAAGCATGTTATAACAAATAGTGCTTAGTTACTATTATTGTTAACCCTACCTCTTAAACTAGGGTTACCCCTGTATCTTAAGAGGCAGTGCTCGGCTATGATACATAACAGAGAGTTTGATGTGTAGTTACACTACAACGGTTACACTATCATCGCAGTAATGGGAACCAGTTACATTTACAAGTAATCATTAAAATTATAAATTAAAATTATAAGCAATGGCTAACCTTAGTCCCTGGTACGAGGCGGAGCGAATGTCAGTAGGATTCCGATTCTAATAATTGTCAACCATTGTCAGGCCACTGATATAACAAAAAGTACCAGTTAATTTTAGAGTTTATTCTTACACATTCAAAGTTCAAAATTAAATGACGTTGTGTAGAGTGAATAAAACGATGTAATAAACTATTTTTCACTTAATTGTGAAGGAACTTTAAAAGTTCACAATTAATTAATGGACTGCTGAGACGAGGTCTCGAGTTCGATCCCAGGTTTACCATGGCACACACCAATGACTTTTCGATGCTTTTCGAAGTTATATGTGTATTTATCGCAGGTTTATAAGTGCCTCGGAGAGCACGTTAAGCCGTCGGTCCCGGTTGCCATACAAACATCTATGGCAGTCGTTACGGGTAGTTGGAGCCCTCAAAAGTCCAACCAGCCTAACTTGGAACTTCGATATCGCCATTGGTCATTAGACCATTGGTTGTGGAGGTCAGATGGCAGTCGCTTCACGGAAAATATCGAAGTTCAGCCGCATCACAGTTAGACTGGAAAGCCGACCCCAACTGAGTTGGGAAAAAGGTTCAGGGAATGATGATGTGAACTTTAAAAGTATGAGAATAATGTCGAAAATTCAATTGCAGGTTTTATTATCTCAGTGGTATGACTGATAATTAGTAGAATCGGTATCCAGTTTTCTCCCTCAACCTGGGCCTAAATTCGCTTACTAAAAACTTGACATCGATACCCCACAACTACGCATCGTCTCGATGTACACTACATTTTTATTTTGTACTAGCTTTTCGTTCGTGTCTCCGCTCGCGTGGACGTTGGCTATCGCCTCCAGAAGTCTTTGTTCGGTAACGTATCAGTGCGGGACATAGAACATGTTACTAAAACTACTACTAAAACTCCACTGGCCGTCTATCACCAGCCTATATTTCATGAACCGTGGTGGCTCAATTGATGTCTTTTTGTTGCCGCTATAACAATAAATACTAAAAACAGAGTAAAAGAAAAGTGTGATTAGATATTCTTGTAGTTCCATGGTCAGGGACGACGGCCATTGAACTATCGTAGAAGCATTATTAAGGACCACCCCAAACCGGACATCGAAAAAGATCAATTTGTATCATTTAATCTAATAATTTGGTAGTAAATTTACCATTTTGCGAACAAATTGTATTTTGTAGGAAGTTCATAATCGATTTAATTGGTTATAGCCTAAATAATATGCATAAAAAAGAATAGTCAGTACAAAAGGAATTTCGCTATCGCTTTTTTTTCATATCTGGTATTTTTCCATCATGTAATGGCGTTGAAGTGTTAACTAAGTAAGGTTAATTACTTTTAATACAAATTAATGGTCATTAGCTCCTTTGAATCATATTTATTTAAACTCATCGTCATAAAAGTGGTGAAACAAATTGAGAGGTTTATGTTCATTAGTTACCTGGGTAATTAAATCAATATTGAATATTGAAGTTAAATAAATTTGCATTTACTTAATTGTGTACAATATCAAGAAATCACTAATTTGAATGTGATGTAAAGTGATGTTTATGTAAGCAATAACTCACTGATTAAAAGTACGAAGCTTGTCAACTAACTTACTTACTTCCTGCAACAAACTAATTAGATTGGCGGTACGCATATGTGACATGGTGTGGACGAGTGGTTATACTGTCTAACATTCAGTGTTATAATAAAATTTAACTAATTAGAGCTTATGAACATTAGCATCTAGCGTTGTTTAATATGAAAACCTCTTGATGGATGGGAAACGGCAACCCCTCTGTTGCCACTGTAAATCATATATGTATTGTTTTGCCCGATTTTGTGCAAATTTTACCTGTACGAAACCGCGTAAGGCTCTTAGAGAGAAATGTTTTTTTTCAATTCAATTCTTTTGAATGGCTTCTGTGTGTTGCCACAACTTGCCAATGTCAGGGTGTTGTGAAAAGTAGAGAGAAATGTTAACGGCTTTAGAAAACGTTCTACTGTAGCGCGACCGTTACATGGTCTGGTCTACTACAACTTTTTTGTGCGTTCTTATGACTAGTTCCTATGTTGTTAACAAACGATAACTAAGCTATATCAAGGTAATGATATAGGGGAAGGTTAGCAGCGGGACAAGAGGTTGACGCGGGTGGAGCCGCGGGCAACCACTAGTATAATATACACGCTGTATATTGTCCGATTTCAATTATTTGACATTCTAACTGACACGTATGCCGTGACTTTGACCGTATTATACGAATCCGTTAGGTAGGTTTCGGTATACGAACGTAAGTAAACATAATGAATCTACATGATTTATATGTATAACGAGAAAATATTGACATTCAAATTATAGGCGCAACCTTCCACATTTTTGTGTGAAATATATTCCATCTGCGTCATCGTGTTAACGGAAATTAATGGCAGGATTTTGTCGGAGAACGTGGTATAATGGTAAAGTCGGAAAACTAGGATCTGCGTAATCTCAAAGATGTGTCGACGACGTAGCATGTCCGTGAAGCCTCGCTCAAAATCAATAAACGCGCGCAACATTTGTGCCGGGCACCGAGTACAGCTCTCATCCCCCACCCTGCACTAATTCTAGCCTGCAATGACTTTTAACTTGTTTATTGAGTTAAATATATTTATATTGTAATTCATGATAAATAAAAATTTGGAGTAAGGGAAAGATTGTCCGAAAGAAAATAACTTTAGATACGCCGTACCGTGCGAGGGCGTTTTGCCAGTGAAATAAGGAATTCGAACAATGCCATTGTTTAGCAATATAATAAAGTGATGTTTTGTTACTGTATTATTATTGTTTTAATTTACTACCTTTACTATTATTGTAGATTAGGCTCCAGCAAGATTTTAAGAGTCCAAGTGTAACCTCACCTGCGACTTAATAACTCACCCGATTGACGGATGAGGCTGTGACGTAAGCTTTGCTCCCGAGGTTGGGAGTCAGATTACCGTCTGGGCAGTAAATAATGTCGTCATCTCTCCCGTAAAGTCAATTTACACCAAATAAAGGAAAAGAGGAGCATGAATTTATAGATTTGGAAGATAATTTTAGATCATAAGTAGTTCAAATGAAATTAAACTTAGTCACTAAAATTTCGCTTGAGAACAGCTCGACTGATTTTAGCAATTTATATTTCATTATTACAAAAAATATAGGACAAGGTTCATAATAATTGACGAAAATTTAGGAAAATTGATGACCTAAGTTGGATAAAAGGAACGGACAACATATACCTACAATAAAACTTTACATTTTGAAATATTTAATTATACGTAGGTACTTGTAAAATATTTCATATTACTAAGAGAATCAAATTCTTGGCTATACCTACTTTTAATATTCTTTTTTGCATGATAACCACTCATTAAAAAGAAAATAATAAAATGTCCGTGTCGCACGACAGACTTAAAATGTTTACCGTGTTATCATCAACATAAAACTTGCTTTGATAAGACGTTCTAAAGACATTTTTATTACCTCTTCTCTGGGACTTTCCTTTCAGGTTACCATCAGGCGAAGTGATGTCAAATTGACGTGTCCAATATAAAAAATCTATTCTAATTTCTGTGGAATAATTCTATAGACTTCTGTACTGTGAAATTTGTTATGCAAACCCCATGGAAATTAATCACATTATCAAACAATATTAGCCAGGCCCGTTTCAGAATGGGTGATTATTCTTAAATTAGGTACTTTGCCTACCGATGGGCAAGAATACATGGGCATGAGGTAAACTATGTATGAGGTCATCAATCTGCTGTAGTACGTTAATTACTGACGATGCAAGGTTGTTATAATAACTATACCTACTTGTTAAAAATTGAACGTGTTTTCTTTGTACAAATATTCCCAACAGGTCAGCAGGGCTGATTTAAGGGGTTCTACTTTGCAATTGATCAAGTACATCTCGTAGGCCACAGTCTCCTATCAATTTGAGAGGCCTATGTCCAGCAGCGACTGGCTTGATTGATATCTTGGAATGATGTACGTCACATGTGTAGTTTGTTGGTTTCTCGTACGTTATTGTTGTACGGTGTTAAGGTTACGAAATAAACAGCATGGAATGTGGTCCGCCCTAGCAGAACCTCTTAGAACACGTAGAGACTTAGGATAAATAAAAGCTGCTGTTTTTTATGAATTCTACTTTACGAATACTGTTTACGTGCGTACGAACAATAGAATCTCATAATAAAGGTGCGTTTTAATTTGTAATCACTATGTTATAATTTTAATATTTTAGATTAGGTTTTGTCAGGTTACCTAACCTAAAATTTTAAAATAACATGTCGCACTCTGGTTGACCCTTGACCTTCTACAGCTTTTAAGAGGGCATGGGTAAGTATAGATTAATTTGATACTAATGGAATGTATGCCCCGAAGATTAAAAAAATCGCGGCACAAGTCAAATTCCCCTGCTTCTGGTACAAGGTTCTAGCAGGTTACCTGTCGGAGTTGGAAGGTCAAACCAAAAGTTCCATCCATGATAGTCAAAATAAGTCAAATATGCTACCATGGGAAAACCTCAGATGCATTAGTCGCTAAGATAAAAAGGTATGTGCATCTATTACTCAATAGTCAAGACCGAAGAAAAATAGCTAGCAAAGGGCATACTAAAATTAATACCTCTCTTTTCTGTCTATCCCTCCGAGCGCAGCCAGGTAGGTATATAGGCCTGGCTGCTTAAATGAAACTACGATTATTAACTATCTCCTACTACAAAGCTATCGATATAAAACAGACAATGATATAGATAATACGAGTATCTTTGTAACCTAACCTCTTTGAAATACGAATCGAAATGGCGTCCTCGAACAAACACTTCAAAATATCGATATTATATATAGGTTTTCGCATTGCGAGGCTACGAACTAAATGTAACGGAAAACTGTTTCGGTGTTTGTTTTGTATTTCTTTGTGGGATCTTCTAGATAAATTTTGTTTTGAGAATTATGAAGCTTACTGTATTCTTTATTTAAAGATCTTCAAGCTGCTTGACGACAGATGTTGTCCTTTTGGATGAGAGGATCACGAACGGCAGTCGTATTCATAAAACCCAACTAAACCAAATTGTGAACTGGCGTCGTTTGAGAGAGAAAGTTGAAGTGCTTCTAGGATTAGCGCTCGGAAGAAGAAAAGAACTATGGATTGAAGACCAATCATACATTTTTATCAAGTATCAGTTTTCTCATGGGATTAGTGGGTCATCTTACTCTTTCCAACTGTTCACCCATCCTACTGTGGGATTGCGTCAATGGTAGTGAGTAGTTATTGAAATAAGGAAGCTATAAGTTCAGGTAGTCTGATGGCTTAGATTAGGTTAGTAATATTAATATACCACTATAGTAAACTCATTGTTCCTAATTCAAATGATTTATTTTCGTCATAAAAAAGGGTGTAGGAAATACTATAGTTTAAAATTGAGGAAATTAAGTTATCACGTATTTTATATTGTATAAATTAGGGCTGATTTGAAGGACAGATAGGAGGGTCCGACAAGTGGGCCTGTAATTGCTATTGTAAGCGAGTTTGTCAGATCTAGTCGACCGGAGCGCTTTCCGGCTGATTCATAAACTTCAAGGGAATAACAGTAAAGTAAAGGTTAATTTAGTTTAGTAGTATTTTATTGTATTTAGTAGTATTACTGCTAAATTTTGAAAATTATTAACTTTAGATTTAATTAAAAATTAAAAAATCATTTTGCTATTTACAAATTTTAGACCACTGCAGTCACGTTTAGGTATTACCGCCACGCCAAAGAGGATAAGGAATACCCGCAGATATTTCTTATGCGGATAAGGAGTTATCTCCTGCCCGAGGAGGCCATGAGTATAGATGGAGTAGCCATCCGCTGATCTTAATACATTTCTTTTCTTCAGTATAATGGTAGCCATGATTACAGAACTGATGAGCCACTGAACTGTGGCCTGTTGTCTTTTGTACAACAAAAAAAATCACATCACGAGTTTCTGACACATAAACCTAGAATATTATGTGAGTTACAGCGAATTAGTACAAAGACAATGATGGTTTTAACATTATAGTGTATCTTTAAGCTGC
Source organism: Pelosia muscerda (assembly GCA_963691645.1). Classification (NCBI taxonomy): domain Eukaryota; kingdom Metazoa; phylum Arthropoda; class Insecta; order Lepidoptera; family Erebidae; genus Pelosia; species Pelosia muscerda. The sequence continues at coordinate 8,447,225 of OY829116.1, read as the reverse complement.
TTTATCCACGGATATCCCCAGCCGAAATCAGCAAGGGTGCTTAAGTCGGACTGGAATTGAAAAAAAAAGTGTCGCTTTAAGCTTGTAAACATGTTAACATACACATGTACAATGTGTCATGTAAGTACGTATTTAGCTCACAATGAACCTGTGTCTGGAATGAATATTTTAGTAACAGAGCGGTATAACGAGGCAGATAAACGACGCGTCGGATGCCAGCGTTATCGTGCGGAAACCATTGAGATTACTTACGCGGTTAGAATCGGAGAATTTTATGTCTGCTGTAGAATAATAATTCTGACATTAAGGGTGCAAAGGGTGGTGTAACAATATTAGGCTTTGATCTACTATCAAAATTCCAAGTTCTTAGATAGTTTCATTCCTTTTTACGAAGAATACCTTTTTGGTAACAGAAAATATTAAAACCTTGCAAAGTTCGGTCAGATTTTAAATGCCCCTTCGCGGCAGCATGTGCTCTGGCCGGCACCCCTCCTTGGGAACTCGAGGCGTGGGTGCTCGCCAGAGTATATGAATGGACGGCGGGGCAGAGGGCGAGAGGAGAACGCCCAGCCCCTGACGAGCGGGAGGCCGTCCGCCGTGAGGCGAGGGACGCTATCATCGTCCACTGGACGGGGGACCTCGCCACCGCAGCCTTCGGCCGCCGAACCGTCGACGCGATTGGGCCAGTCCTGCGAGACTGGCTCGACCGACCGCACGGTTTCCTCTCGTTTCGTCTAGTGCAGGTGCTGTCCGGACACGGTTGTTTCGGATCGTACCTGCATCGAATCGGACGGAGGGAAATGCCGTCGTGCCACGACTGTGGCGCGGCGGAGGACACTGCGCAGCACACGCTCGAGGCGTGCCCGTCGTGGTCCGAGCCGCGCCGCAGTCTCGTCGCGGTGATCGGACCAGACCTCTCACTCCCCGGCTTGGTTAACGCCATGCTGAGGGATGAAAGTTCCTGGGCGGCAGTCGCCTCCTTCTGCGAGCACACCATGTCCCAGAAGGAGGCGGCGGAGCGCGCGCGGGAGGACGATCCTCACGCGGCGGCGCTCCGAAGACGGAGGAGGGGTCGAAGAAGGCGTCAGTATGACAATCATCTCCGACTCCTCCCAGGTGGAGGCCAGCAGGCAACGGGTGCGGGGGCACCCTTGCCTGCATTGCACAGGCCCCCACCAGTGTCGGAAGGGAGTGGCCAGGTGTTCCCGGCCATTCCCGTAGCCCCCCAGTCTGGGGGGCATGCGGGGCCTGCCAGCAGCTAGGCGGGCATGCGCCGGGAGGGTTGTGGAAGTGAAGGCTGAGCCGGTTTCCCATGATCCTCCCTACACACGGCGATGTGGGAACACCGCTGAGTTTTAGTGGGTATACTGTTATTCCGACAGGAGTCCCACATACCTCGTCTCGTCCCCCACGAGCGGGGATGCGTAAATGCATTTCTCAGCGTAAAAAAAAAAAAAAAAAATTTTAAATGCCCGCTCATTCTTAACGTATCAAGAGTATCAAGACCCCTTTGTATACTGAAGAGCATGTTAAGCAGCTAAAGGTGTCGGTTGCCATAGGGACAACTATGGCAGCCGTTTCTTATAGTTGCGAGCCCTAAAAAGTCTGTCAAACGTTGTATCGTCAGCAGGTTGTGGAAGTCTCATTGCAGTTGCTCCACGGAAATTATCGAAATTAAACTTCGCCGTTGGATTGACCACAACCGAGTTAGAAGACGGCTTGGAGCATGAGGCGTTTTTACATAAACATCATAAATAACATAAACTCACGCCTGTATCCCCGAAGGGGTAGGCAGAGGTGCTAGCATCCACATTTCGCCAGTTTATGTTTAGCTCCCAATGTAATAGGTGGCGAGCCTATGCCAATATACGGGCACTTATAAACCTGCGATAAATACACACATAACTTCGAAAAGCATCGAAAAGTCATTGTTGTGTGCCATGGTAAAACTTGGGATCGAACCCGAGACCTCGTCTCAGCAGTCAATTACCTATACCACTAGGCCATACAATTTTTATTAATTGGCCCATCGCAGTCCACTGTTGGACATAGACTTCTCCCAATGTTGGGAGAGTTTGGCCTTCTGTTTCCACGCTGGCCGACAGGTTTACATTACGAGTTTTCTTTCTCTCGCAGTGATATCGTCTCGTATTTTTTCGTTACTTACGACTCATTTCCGATAAGAGGTGGTGATATTCTTCCTCCTTCATCACAGGGATAAGGTATATTAAAATGTGGGTTACTTTTTTTACAACGTGCCTGATTGGCGGCAATAACCCCGCCCCCTAATACGTGGGACCGAAAATCATAATTGACGAAATGTGGGTGTTTAATAAACCTCTGCCTACCCCTTCGGGGATTACGTGCGTGGGCACATAATTATGTATTATTTTGAGCTTATGTAAGTATGTATTATTTTGAGCTTCCATGACTTTTGTACTCCGTATATTACTTACAGAGTAGATAAAAGCATTACTCGTGATTTCAATCTGGCGGGAATATCTGCCGGAAGAATATTCACCAAACTCTTAGCTGTTCAGCTGGCACGTCGAAGCTTAAAGATCGTACCTAATGTTAATATAGCCCATCATTATCCTTGGCTGTGACTCACAAATAATTTTAGGTTCATGCGTCAAAAATTAGTGACGTCATTTTTTTTTGCACAAAAAATAACCTCCCACTTTAGTGACTCATCAGTTCTGTAATCATACGCAGGGAGTGCGTGTTCCATACATACAAATATTTTATTTGTGTAATGTGTATAATGCCAGCAGTATTCTAGGCAATGCATAGAATTCCGAATGCGGGAGCAGTCATTTTTTATTAATATTCAGAAATATACATTTTATAAAGCTATCTGGATAGGCAGGTCACTTAACATTTAATATAGATATAGAGAATAGAGAAAACTGATAAATATAGACCAAGACCATTCAATGGTTTGGTAGCGTGTGGCCAGAAGCGTTGGTACAGGATTTTATTTCAAGCTTTCCTTCATTCAGATATATATATCATCTGCCAATGTTTCCATTTGAGTTAGTTGGTTGATTAAAAAGTAAGAAGGTATTCAAATTGTAATTTAGATTATTTAATATTAAAAAAATAAAATAAGATTATCTCATAATTAACTTGTAATTTTCAAATGATCATTATTTATATTATAGGCGTTAAAACTGTTTTGGATGGAAACTGTTGTACCTTAAAGTATGATGGTGCTAGCATGTCTTTGTAAGCTAAAATCTCCTAAAGGAATTTAGATTAATAAAAGGTGTTATAATTATAGATAAATAATAAATGTAAATCTGTTTTTTTTCCTTGCATTGATATTTAGTTATTCCTTCCATTGATATTGTATGATTCAATACTATTTTAAAATCTTTAATATATCCTGTTTGTACAACAATATTCTATGAGATGTCCTGACAAAGACATATATATTTGAATCAAAACAGTTTGAGATATTTTAAGATTTAATTATTATCTAACATAGATCAATTTGTTAACATAGATATATTTCAATAAAATATAGAGTATCTTGTCCTGCTTCTCAAGTACTCAGAACAAAATTAGAAAGTTAATTTCTCTTGCATTTACTATGATCTAAACTAGACTACAGGTTATGTCCAGACTTTGATTTTATAAAGCTGCTATTATTGTATGCAATTATATAAAAGGTATATTGTATTACAAATTACAATGATAACTCAATGAAGCTGCTTGATATTATGTGAGATAACAGACTTTTAATTTGCATACAAAGGATTTTTACATTATGATTTTAATTTCTTTGACCTGAATAGTCATTATCATTGGAAAATTCAATGGTATATGTGTCGTGAAGAAGAATAATCATTAAATAATATGAATAAAATTGTTAAGTATAATAAACAGTACATACAGTAGGTACCTAAATGAGATTTCGAAAGATATTCATTATCCGCTTATGACATCATTGGGCGAGTCAGCAGTAAACATAATCTTTTCTTCAGCCTTTCAAATAATACAACAGATCATGTATGGGGCCCGGCGACATGTAGGTATTTAATACAGTTAGGATCTTATCCACCCAATGGTTTTAGAAGATTAGTTATCATGCCTATTACCGTGTAATATAACAAGGTGTCGTTTCAGAACGAAATGCTTAGAAAATCTGTGGACTTACCTGGAATTTTAAGATAACTAGCACCTAAATAAAACAAAAGCGCTCGAAGACACTTAGCACACTCACTAGGCACCAAAATATAGCACAATGACGAAATTAAAAGGTTTTCGCACTGACAGTTAGCTCGTCGCTGGTCGATCGACTCGGTGAGGTTAGCCACGGAATGCGCAATGCTTTGACTATGCGCATTGACCTCTTGGGCAAAATGTCATGCGCGATTATTAATGACTATTTCAAATGCCTAGAAACAAATTACAAATAATTTAAAATAGCGTAAAAGCGTCATTAAAAATCTGTCAAGAATATAATATAAACAAACAGTTTTTTACATGGCTGATATTGCCATTGAAGCGCCATCTAATGTGTAGTAGCGTAAATCATTTTGTTTTCCAGTACATGAGCTGTAGACGCTAATGTACGCTAGATGTCTATAGTAGTTGCGTAGCTAAAAGCGGTCCTCGGGCTCTGAGGTAGGGTTGAAGGCTCTATAAGTAACCGGGATCCTCGACAAACTGAATGTAATGGCTAAGTATAGTATGTCTCGAAATAAACCCATAAAAACTGAGGTCTAAGGTGGAGAAAGTCACGAACAAATTGAGTCAGAAATTACTACTACTTCGACTAGCACTTAGGTATAAAGTAGGTATCCGATTGGTAACGACTACACTTAGATGAACACAAGACAAAAGTACCTATGTGCATTCGTCACGCCGTAATTTTTTAAATTTTTTTTTATTTATGGCGCGTCAATTTGACTTCACCTCGCCTGATGTTAAGCTGAAGGCAAAGTCTCATGAAAGAGGGTCACCATTGCAAACACGTTCATTGCGACAATGGTGTCGCTCAGCTTGACGGCCTCATCAGATGCTTTTTAAGGACCACTAACTCTTCGAGTATTTTAATCCTTGGTGTCGATATCTCCACCACTTCGATTCAGTGCAAAGACGGATCATCTCAATCACAGAAGAGACTTTGCCTCATTATGTTTGTTCTACCATAGTTTGTGTTCAGTGCCCTTAGCACGAAATGCTATTGAATTTGTAATGTAAAATTATCGACTGAGCGGTGCATTGCGATTGGTAGTCAGCCTATTGTGAACCGGTGAGCGTGTGAAGTCCGCCAATCGAGAGAATGGAGCATTCATTCTTTCGATACGTTTTCGATACTTTACGAATTCGATAGTTTTTCATGCTAAGGGCACTGAAGAATTGTTTCACATGATGCTCAAGCCTACTTTCTATCATCGTACAACTCGCCATAAGCAGGGAATTCATTCTCATACATTACGAACGGAAACGGTGCGCACTGTGCGGTATGTACCTAAGGAACATTATTATTAATTAAGTACCTACGCACGCTCAAGCTGTGGAATAAACTTTCCGCTGTGGTTTTGTTCAAACGCCTATAAAACATCTTCAAGAAGGGCAATAGAAGGTTTCTACAGAGTCGCAGCACGCGTGTGTCATTTCCATTGTTCCAGTGTTGCACTCGTTTAAATTGGGATCTATGCAACCTAAGATACACAAAAAGACTTGCTTTTTAAACAAATAAATATTAGTCTCTGTACCTACCTATCACTATCTGCAAACGTGAATTTTACTACTCAAGAAAATGACCGATAAACTTGTCGTTACCAATGATATAGAGTTGAAGGTAACCATTGCCGCATTACCTGATTGCAGTACCGCATAATAATAATATTTAAAACCATCGCCCTCTATGTAGGTATAGGATCGGATGGCTAATGGTTCTCCCGACCACGGGTTGTAGTGAAACAAGCGACTGTAATAAATGGGGTTCTTCAAAAAGGGTGTTAAATAGAAGGTTCTTACAGGGTCGGTAACACGAGTGTGAGTGTGACGGATCTGGTGTTGTACACATAGGCCACGTTAACTACTTCTCATCTGTTGCGCCGTGATTTGGTCTTTTTTTCCTGTGCGCAAAATCCCCACGCATACCATCTCACCCGAGCCGGTGAGAGTGGTTATGTCCGACTCGAACCGACTACATGCATGTCTCCGGGTCTTCGGTTGCCGTAGGTGAAATAGTAAGTAATATATTCCTCGCACCGGGGTCCAGTCCAGGTATTAGGAGGCTCCACCCGTCTCCCATAGACCCGTATTCATAGTAGACGGAGGTCATTCATAATTATCCTATACCTTCTATATTTCTTTTTTTTTTTTTTTTTTTTTTTATCTATGGCACGTCAATTTGACTTCACCTCGCCTGATGTTAAGCTGAAGGCAAAGTCCCATGAAAGAGGGTCACCATTGCAAACACGTTCAGTGCTACAATGGTGGCGCTCAGCTTGACGGCCTCATCAGATGCTTTTTCACGCCCCGCTTAAAGGACCCGGGACTGTAGGAAGAAGGAAACACGTGCGCCGGCAAGGAATTCCAGGACTTAATGGTACGGCAGAGAAAAGACTCACCGAACCGCTTGGTTCTTGATGGAATATTCTGTACCGTATGCGAGTGACACCTAAGCCCTGCACGCGTTGTCCTGTGTAGGAAAGGGGAGGGTGGGATTAGTTGGAAGAGCTCATCAGAACATTCACCATGGTAGAGACGGTAAAATACTGCCAAGGACGCAACATCTCTACGCATCTGCAAAGGCTCGAGGGACTTTGTGACCTCAGGACTCCCAATAATGCGGACCGCACGTCGCTGCAACCTGTCGAGAGCATCTAATAAGTACTTTGCGGAGCCATCCCAGAGATGCGAGCAGTATTCCACGCAGGAGCGAATTTGTGTCTTATAAAGAAGACACCGCTGCTCCGGCGTGAAAAAACGTCTCACTCTGTTCAGGACTCCGAGTTTACGCGAAGCTGTTTTGATGATGCTCTCGATTTCATTTATTTCAAACCAAATGTTTTTCCAAGCGACTACAATATGAAGTTCTTCAAGAAGCATGAAGAAGAAATGTAACGCCCCTGGTGTTACAAACGTCCATAGGCCACGGTGACCACTTCCCACAGGTAGGCCGTGTGCTTGTCAGCCACCTAAGTGGTATAAAAAATATACATGAAATTCCTTCATTAATGACCTTTGCCTGTTAGGTATAAAGGCACATGCGAAAATCATGATACGATACGACTAAATTATAAATTTATTCTTGACAACCGATAAAGTACTTATATAAGTGTGACGGTAACGGCCGCTATACCGCCGTTAGGTGTTAACGACGGCGTTATCGATTTTCGTTAATCTTAATTAATCTCGAAACAAAGATATTGGCATTATAAAAAGCCTGACTAGGTACAGATACGACAGCCGTGTTGATTAGATCGATATGTTTAGATATCAGTTTGTATGATGATATTTTGGTTTGAATTATTAAACTTTTCATTGTTAGGATATAGAAAGGGAGATACGTTAGTGCCATTCGCATCCGAAGCCCTCACTTCGGAGTCCGGTGTATGCTTTTTACAGTCTAATTACGATGCAGGACGAGTGAAGTGTTGAGCCGCCTGTCACTCTAGCAGAAGCAGGCCGCGGCAGCGACGCGAGGTGCGCCCCATACTCGGGAGTTAGACGGAGGCACCGTGGTCCCTACACCCGACGGGGGTCATCTCGGAAGAGAGGGCCCTTGGTCTGCCGAGCCGAGGTGCTAGTGAATATGTTGGCAACTATCTCACCTCTGGCAACTAAAGACCCAAAGACGGCGTGCGTTTTGTCTGTTTGAGTCCGACATAACCTACCCAACCGGCTCCGGTGGAGGGGCATCCGTTAGGATTTTTTGCACGATAAAAAAAGTCTAATTACGAAGCAGCTTAATTGTTGCACTGAAAGAACAGAAAAGTTTACGGTAACAAATCCAATGCCGACTGCCGAAACAGGGGGCACGTGCCCATGGCCCACCGCTTCAAGGGGCTCCACAAAAGTGAGACCATTTCTCGCACATCATCTTAAGAAAATTCTAATACTATATAAACTTTCCAATAGGGCCTCTAAAGTCTGGTGTGCCCATAATGCCATAGGTATACGGCTCCGAGCATATCCGAGTTTTCAAAACTTTTTCTGTCATTTTCACAACCACTGAAAAGTTTGTCAAAGCAGCCGGGCTTGACGTCGACGTATTGTTTGTTTCAAAAGTAAAACATGTCTAAAATATCTCTTTTATGGTGGAATATATTTTACCAAATTTTCGTATTTTCATTCACGAATGTTTAAGTACAACATCATCGTGTAGGCTTATTTTTCTGATTGCATTCGTGGACAAGGTGAACTCGGAGCTTAGGATTGAGCCACCTTCCAACTTTCCCCCTACACTTCACACAATCTTCGGCGTAGCGGTAGTGACACCGCTGGCACGCTTGCCACCCTCCACTACGTCAAACCAGGACTTCTAGAGTCTACTCTAGAAGCTTGGCGGGAGCGCCATTGCCGGTATTGGTTTCACACGTATCCGTTTATGGCGGTTTCCACACAACGTACCTACCAACGAAGGCGATTCTCTTGAACTCGAGTATGTTCCAGCTACCATTTTCAGCTCGTCAGTCGATCTAGGTAGAACTCTATACGCCTGTGAATTTACTGATGGCAAGATATCTCGGCGTAGCGGTAGCATGTCACTTGATTCTTTATTTTCTATGAACTTATTTCTGTATCTTTATATTATCTTTATTTTCGCATGGTCTTGAGCATATTATTTGATTGTAGGCCCACTGGCAGGCATGTCATGAGCCTGACATGCCTCCCATGACGCCAAGCTAGCTCTTTTTGGGTCTACCCCTCCTACCGTCGCCTGGCGGAGGCGGTACGGCCAGACATTTTTTATCCATGTAGCCACATGGTCGCAGCAGAACATCGAAGGCTGCTCTCCTGCATTTCAGGCTGCCCGAATTGTGTAAATGCGTGAGTGATACTCTAATTTCTATCAATCAGCTTTGCTTTTATTATTTTTTTTACTATATTAGAGTAGCGGGGCTGCCGTGAAACAAATTACTACACAACGATCGCAACTAAAAAATGCCGTCAAAAGAACACTCATTATTTTTGCAGTGCCATAAAGTTTTATGTAAATCTGTTTATTTTACACATGACCAGAAGCCTGGTTACTATCTTATACAAAGAATGAGCATTGCCATTCAATGTGGCAATACTGCCAGGCTTCTGGAAACGTTACCGATGCGACGCATCATAATGTAACTTATGTTTTATTGTAATTTTTAAACTATCGCTGTGTAAACTCATACTTTTTTATATGGTTAAGTCTAAAGTCTATTGATCGATAACTCCCGAACCGATATGGGCTTGTTTGTGTGTGTAAACATTCAAGTATGGACAGCCTGCCTCTGTGGCGTGGCGGTAGTGAACGCGACTGCTACTCAGGTTCGATTCCTATTTGTACTCGGAGAGCACGTTAAGCCGTTCGGTCGCAGTTGTCATCTATGGCAGCCGTTACGGGTAGTTAGAGCCCTAAAAAGTTCAACAACTGGTCTAGCTTCTAGGATATCGCCTACACTACACATGGCAATCGCTTCATGAAAATAACGAGGTTCAATCGCAACGCAGTTCGACTGGAAAAACATTCAGACCCGGACTCCGAGGTGACAGCTTTGGATGCGACCGTAATTAACGCACGGATAATGATGATGATTCAATTATTGGTTTTATTTTACTTTAGTAATAGGTTTTAGTTTTTAATTTAATTTAGTATTGTTTTATGTTTAATGATATCTTAATAAACCTCATGTATTCAATTTGCGAAGATCTTATGCGTCGTTAAAAAAATTATCTTGGGGAGGACCCCTCGAGTTTCACAGGGTCAAATAGGGAATTCCCATCGCCGCTTTCTGACGTATAACGAGGCTCATCACAATGTAGACACGTAGCAAACAATATGCAGTTTTCAAGTCACGCGCGTTAAGATAACGGAAGGTAGGTAACTGCTTTGGTGTATGGATTTCTATGTAGGGATTTACCTATTATAAGTATTGTTAGAATGTAGCAGTATTTTACTAATACATGTATGTATGTAACATGCTTACATACATATATCCACGTTCACGAATGTGAAGTGAATCGGCCAGGAAGACTCTTCCTATTACTAATGAGTACGTTTTTCGAGGTCACATAACAAGAGAAGCCAACTTTTTTTAATTCAAACTTCATGCAGGTACTCACGCGGACTTACATTTTTAATCCTCAGGCATTCTCTACCAGTCAATATTATAGGTGGTATTACAAAGTCTATTAAGAGAAACAACAAAATGTACACTATACATAGTAAAATATAATTTGTAAAGCTTTCCACCTAAATTTTCTCAACTGCTCTCATATCTGATGAAAGCCCAATATTTTTTACAGAATTCTATCTAAGTACAAAGTCTATTAAGTAGCTTGGTGGTTTCTAAAATGGAGATAACATCCTCATGTACCATTTTTTACATAAGAATATTAGCAAACGAAATTACTAACATTCCCTCTAACTCCTCTAGCTCAGCTCAATGACTTGTATTAGGAATGGGTTCACGTTGGTAGTGTAATGGCCAGGATTCGAACCCGGGACCTTTCGATCGTAAGGCCGATTCCTTAACAACTAAGCTACAGATACTTGTGACTTATATAGTTACATAATACCATACAGTTATTTGCACAGAGCGGGAATCGAACCCGGGAGGTCTCGTGTTGCAGTCGAACGCTCCACTACCAAGACACAGGGCAGGCAGTGTAACAGTTACGATGTTTCTTGATAAGATCTATGTTGCATCCTACTTGTGTGTAGTAATGAAGTAAATCCATCGTCCTCATTCTAAGTCTGAAGTACCAAGGTGCGGCGACAAATATATTTACTCCACTTTTAGATATATACTAGTTGTGACCGCGACTTTGCTCGTGTGGACGTCGATTGGCTTTAATTTGTTGGCGGGGAAATGATTTCAATATAATAAAGGTAACTTTCGGACTGGAACCAACTAAAACGCACGCCGTCTTTTAGACCTTAGTTGCCTGAGATGAGATAGGAGTCAACATATTCCTCGTTATGTTGGTTATTAACTGATCATATTTCGAGGGACACATCTTTCGAGATGACCTTCTTCGGGTGTAGGGACCATGGTGTCGCCGCCGTGGGATAAAAGTAGCATAAAGGTATGATTTCGTTGCCGACATACGTCAACTGCAGACGCTTGCAGCAGACAACATTAAGATGGGGACACCGTGAACTCAGACCCCAAGAGTGGGGGGGGGGGGGGGGAGCGTCTTGAGATGGCCCTAGGTCAGCATGGGCGTGAGGCATATATACCGTAGGCTATGTCGCCCTCTGCAACTGATGACCCAAGACTGTATGCGGTTTTAGTCGGCATGAGTCCGACATAATCACCCTCAAGAGGGGAGAGGGGTCCATAAGGATTTAGGTTGGTATACGCACTATAAGAAAGTTATGACTTATCACCTATCGCTATATCGGCCTAGGCATTTCGTAGATTAGACAGACTTATGAATAAAAATTAAAAAATTGTGTTTTTGCTGTAGGTATTGTGTATTCATTTATACATAATACATGTTACGTTACAAACAGACACTCCAATTTTATATATTTGTATAGATATACAAGATTTACCGTTGTAACGAGATTTGTGAAGGGAGCTGTCACTCGCTTGTTAGTTGTTTGTGCTGTGAAGAATAGATGGTAGGACATTGATTCTAGGTACGTTAGTGTGGCAGGACTTGGTTTATGTTACTGAATTGGCATACTTTTGTGGCCATGTATCTGAACAACTTCAAAATTTGGGCTCTAACTATACTTATAGTGGGCTCCAAAAGTTCTTAGACACCTTAAGATCTATAATCTTTTGACAGCCTAAGTCTAATTTAACTAAAAGCAACATAGATAGCGTTAATATAATAAAATAAATCGATGTCTTGTTTCTTTATAAGATCTTAGAGAGATTTAATTATTTATTTAAACGGGTTCGATCCCAGGTTTTACCATGGCACACACCAATGACTTTTCGATACTTTGCTAAAGATAAATTGGCGAAATGTGGGTGCTAGCACCTCTGCCTACCCCTTCGAGGATATAGGCGTGAGTTTTTGTTGTTGTTATGATATGTTATGTAGCTTCTATTCTAGTTTCTCAACTGTGGCATACCTACCTTGATACAATTTTATACACACGATTAGATCTGATTAGAGTCAGTACGATCTGATGTTTAAGATCCGCAAGGGTATGTAATCACCGCTAATTCTTATGAAGTGTTCTTTACTACCTATGTAGCGTAGCGGTTGAGCACTCGCCTGCTACGTCGTAGACCGCGGGTTCGATTCCCACTCACTGAAAGTATTTATATCCTTTAGTCTGGGTTTCTAGCATATTATGTATGTTACACATAAGAAATGTATGTATGTATTCTAGAACCCATAACACAAACTATATAAAGTATGTACTATGTACTGCTATACCAAAGCCTTAGCCTCTTTCTAAGAACGGCCACAGCTGATCTTATTCAGGGTAAAATACTATTAGGCGTTACTTAATCTGAACGCGTCATATCTTATTCAAGTACTTCAAGAGCTTGTTATAACGTCAGTAATATGTCTGATAACATCCCATTACTTGTAATTTATTTCTATGATCAACTTATAGATATTTGTAACCTCTTGAAAGTCATGTAGTGTAGTACTCTCATATATTATATAGTACATACATTAGATGCGCTCTACACGTTGGGGAATGCAATGGCCATACGCCATACATCAAAAATGGTACAAAGCCCTGACGTCGTCCCCCAAGTTCGCTAACAGGTGTCTGTCAAGCGTTCAGGGGGCCTAGCCAAAATTCCGAATCTACATTCGTCATCGCTCTGAAAATGTATGGGAGTGACATTTGTTGTTGGCATGTCATGTGATCCGATTTCGACAGCAAATATCACTCCCATACATTTTTAGAGTGATGACGAATGTAGATTCGGAACGAATGCATTTTGGCAAGACCCCCAGCGCTTTATTCGCCAATGTGTAGAGTGGACATCAGTGTTTTACATACTTAAAAAGTTGGTAGTCCTTAAACCTTTACCCCGCTCCCCTTTCCCCTTCACCTTCACCCATCACCTCTATATGGTCGGCAGCACAAATATGACACCCCGGGTGTTGCAAACTTCTATAGCCCACGGGAACCACTTTCCAACAGGTGCGCCGCGTACTTGTCTTAAGTAGTATAAAAAGTGTCAATTCCATGCATTGAGCTATTATGATAGGCTGATCTAAATAACCCTTATTATCTTAATGCTTACATTGCAGGTGATGGTAAAAAGTAACCTGCAATTATTTTTGGGGAAAAGCAACCTACATTAATTGCAGGTTGCTTTTTAGTAATCCGATGGGATTACTCTAGTACAGTTATTAATCAGCTTAGGGCAATGCAAAATGATATTCAACTCATACCATGTTTGGTATTGTGCGTTGTTCAAGTCTATTCAAACGTATTGTTCTCGGGTCTAAGGCTATCTTTCCGTTCTTTGTTGGAATCGGTTTAGTAGTATCACCATCAAGGACTTCCCCGGTGTCCAGTATATAGTAAATTGTGTATAAAACATAATGTTATAGGTAATTGGCATTAAGATAATTACAGAACAACATTTTAATTCGACTAGTCTCGTCTGTTAAGACTGTTATAATTAACCTTAACACAGTGTTGTGCACTTAAATATGATTTATAAAAAAATAGTGCAGTGCACTTGAATGTGATTTAAGAAAAATAAAATAATTTCTAAATGGTCAATCCATTTAGTAGTTGGTTATTTTATTAATAAATCACATTTAGCGTATTACAACTTCTATCCAGAAGTGATACCGGAGAATGAAGAGGCCTTCAAGAATCCAGTAATTATCCATCAATTACGAGAAAGTGTTCCATTTATATTGAAGTATATACCAATTGCTGTAAATTAAAAAGTTAGCTACGGGGTTAACGGCAGAGTTAGGCCCACCCTATCTCTTGCCCAAGCAGTGTCGTACAAGGGGACTATAAGGGATGGGGCTGTTTAACATCAGGCATTATATTTAGAGGCCAGACTTAACCTCAGGTACAGGACTCGATTCAACAATAGTGCCTGGAATATAGCAATAGGCTCACCCCCTCTTACGTGAGACCAAGAATACAGAGGTTGGTGAAATTTGGGTGCTAATTCACGTCTGCCTACACAGAAAGGAAAATATTAAATTTCCGTTCCCGTGTGTGGTTTTTTTTCTTTCTTTTAGATAAAAACACTCCGTGGAACCCCAAAAAATTGTCTCGTCAAGCCGTTCTTGAGTTTTACTAGCAACATCTTAGCAATTTCTATTTTCATATTGTAGAAAGATTAGTTCCTCGTTTATATTATTTTTAGAGCGCTCTAGAACTGATACTAGAATATAGAAAGGGTACAACTCTTAACTTCACACGTCGTTAAAATATTAGCTAATTGTACTAGTAAAAATAAAGTTCATTTCATTCAGTCTGCAGTCTGTATTATGAAAGTAGGTGTTGCAAACGTACATAGACGACGGTAACCACTTACCATCAGGTGGGCCGTGTCATTGTCTGCCACCTAAGTGACATAAATAATTATAAAAGTTTGTTTACAGGCACTGGTGACCGCCTGACCGCTTAATATGACAATAAACTTTCTGTAGGTCACATAAAGTAACTACACAGTATCTATTACATATATACGTGTCATCATTCCCTGAACCTTTTTCCCAACTCAGTTGGGGTCGGCTTTCCAGTCTAACTGTGATGCGGCTGAACTTCGATATTTTCCGTGAAGCGACTGCCATCTGACCTCCACAACCAATGGTCTAATGACCAATGGCGATATCGAAGTTCCAAGTTAGGCTGGTTGGACTTTTGAGGGCTCCAACTACCCGTAACGACTGCCATAGATGTTTGTATGGCAACCGGGACCGACGGCTTAACGTGCTCTCCGAGGCACTTATAAACCTGCGATAAATACACACATAACTTCGAAAAGCATCGAAAAGTCATTGGTGTGTGCCATGGTAAACCTGGGATCGAACTCGAGACCTCGTCTCAGCAGTCCATTACCCATACCACTAGGCTACCGCGGCTTTTACATATATACGTGTATGTGTACATATACTAGCTGACCCGCGCAACTTGGTCTGCGTCACCCCGTTTTTGCTGCATTTTTCACTTCTGCTCCGCACCAGTTGGTTGTAGTATGATATTATATACATATAAGCCTTCCTCTTCAATCACTCTATCTGTTAAAAAAACCGTATTGATGCGGTGCAGTGCGTAACTATGCGTTGCGTAGTTAAAGATTTAAGTATACATAGGAATATAGGGACAGAGAAAGCGACTTTGTTTTATACTATGTAGTGATTCACGCCTGTAAATCCCCAAAGTAGAAAGAGGTGTATTTAATACACATTTGGCCAATTATCATTGTTATGTACATACTAACGGTGATCCATTGTTTCAAAGAAATACCAGAATTCGGTAAAGAAATGAAAGTCACAAAACATTTTCCTTGAGTTGGTCTTTGAGCGTGACAGAGATAAATGATCTAGGTGATTAGCTAACAATTTTAGCATCCTTATAAAACTACTCTGCCTCTAACAGAGACTTAGATTATTACTAATATGTCAAGAGGGTTGCATTTTTCGACATCCTTTCTAAGTGGAAACGCAAATCAGTGCTTTCACCTAATCCTCTGTGATGTGAAGGTTAACAATAACATCATCATTGTGTAATTTCCTTGCGATTTACACCGCAGGTCAGTTTCTTTTCCAATTTTATTTAGTGGTTACATTTTCGGTTAGGAATTTAGTTTCAGCATACCCATTTTGTTGCAAAGTGCCCGATTGGCGGTAATAGGCTCGCCCCCTATTACGTGGGGCCGAGAATCATAGTTGGCGAAATATGGGTGTTTAAAACACCTCTGCCTATCCCTTTGGGGAATACGGGCGTTAGCATATGTATGTATGTAGTATGCAAAATAAATGGCAAAGAGAATAACTGAGGAAATGGCATCTGACTGAAATGTATGGAAGAGAATGACAATGTTGCGCCGACTTCAATTAATTGGGACAAAGGCAGGCAGATGATGTTGATGAAAAGACACGGCAAAAGTCTTTTCAATTCTTGTAATTTTTTGTGCTATTTTGAATAATAATCACATCTCAGATGTCGGACTGAATCACTTTATAAGTTTATACATCTTAGCACTAGGTTGCTGGCTCGTAGCCGCTCTTCGTGAACAAACATAAAAAATAGTTTGATTTTCCTGCAAATGACAGTTCCTGTGGTTTCGTGGACTAGACTAGGTACTATTTGCGCAGGTAGGTACTATTCGACTAGGTGCTCTAATGGACTTTGCCCTTTTCATTGACTGTACAAAAAGCAGGTTTCAGTTATTTCAAATTCATGACAAACCGGTTATGCTAAGAATCAGATCCAGTTTTGTATTTTTTGTTTTCTGGCGATTGTGATGTTCGCCTGTAAATATAAAAATTAATTAAGCAGGTATATAATGGGACTGTGGTTGAGCGTTTTGTGAGCAACCGGAATCAGTGTACCTACGGATGAGTAATTCTGAAGGTTTAATAACCTCTAGACGTAGACCTACGTTAGGTAGGATTTGTTTTAACAGGCCGAATAACAAAATTATTAAAATTTAAATCACGAAATCACGTGTTTTGAAAAAATGGCGCTATCTTACCATTCAGATGGCAGACAAGCATGTAGCGTAGATGCGAATGTTATGATAGATATGTGGTGTGACGATAATGGATAGAATAAGGAGCGAGTATATTAGAGAAAGTTTGAAAGTGGCACCATTAAATGAAAAATTAATAACGACTGTTGTGGATATGACATCTGACAGGAATGTATGGAGGCGAATGACATTTTTTTTTTATATATGGCACGTCAATTTGATTCCACCTCGCCTGATGTTAAGCTGAAGGCAAAGTCTCATGAAAGAGGGTCACCATTGCAAACACGTTTAGTGCTACAATGGTGGCGCTTAGCTTGACGGCCTCATCAGATGCTTTTTCACGCCCAACTTAAAGGTTGCTCCGACCTCAATTAATTGGGACAAAGGATCTGATGAGGTGGCAGACACGGCACAGCTTAACCGCCATACTCGTGCCGCCTCGTGACCTTCTAATGCAATGAAGACAAAAAATATAACAGGACTACTAGCACAGATTAATAAATTGTTACTGCTACCAGGGAGATCTTATCATGCGTTCGTGGAATGAATAAAGCCCCTTCCATACCTCACTGCATTGACATATATACCTAAGTGGTACCAGTGCACACCGTTTACGGTTGCAAAGTTTGAGCATGATTTCTCTACCATGGAGATCATGGTGTGATGCCAGAATGTAGTCGTGGACATAATGTTGAACAATTCTTCTGAATACATGACTTATTTTACTATTCACAATATACACTAATTTCAAAGGGAATTAAAATTCAAAACGTCATCAAAAAATTCAAAGTCTCATGAAAGAGGGTGCTTGACGGCCTCATCAGATGCTTTCTCACGCCCCGCTTAAAGGACCCGGGACTGTAGGAAGAAGGAGACACGTGTGCCGTCAAGGAATTCCAGGACTTAATGGTGCGGCAGTGAAAAGACTCACCGAACCGTTTGGTTCTTGATGGAATGTTCTGTACCGTATGCGAGTTGGTATTTTTAGTTGTGTTACCATTCCTACTTGTTGAAGTCACGCGTCGTTGATTCTGTTCATATAATTTTTATGATTTTATTACATACGATTACCTGGCTTTGGCGTAACATTGCTAACACACGTATACCTACCTAATATACAAAGTAACGCCGTTATAAGATAAGATACCAGCGCAACGAATTTATTACTGTGATAACGCGAGGAAAATTCGTTTTATATTCTTTTACTTGTTATCGCTTAGTTCTGTTTTCATTTATCTGGAATGCCTAATTTATATAACTTATCCAACTTTGCTTAACTTGTCCAACGTTGCTTAACCTGCTGATTTTATTGAATGAAAATTGTTGAGAATTGTCGATTGTGTGGAGTTTATAGCAAGGCAACACCACCTGTTCTTAACCAATGAAGTCTTGGCGTAAGTTTTTCATTCAGGGTTGGATGTTGGATGATGTGTAAGGTACGATTGGCTGAAGGCTGTAGGCAGGAGTGTTGGCTCCTAGGGTTAAGAAAGATAAGGTAAGTGTAAGAGGGTACTCTTGTCATGACATTTCCTTGCAAAATCCTCGCCTGCAATTAGTAGAAGTAACTGAGTTAAAGTAGGTAATATGGTTGGTTTGTTGAGTAGGTATTATGTAAGTATAGACGCCCTAAAATACTTATGAATGTGTTATCAGAACCACAGATGGTACTATTATATTTTATACGAGCGGATTATTGACGTGTAACGACGTTGTAACGATGTGATAAGTACAGGACACTTGAAGAAATTACTTTACGCGTGTTCGTTTAGAGTTGAAATTGTTTAAAATTATATATTAATTTATTTATACAGTCATGCGTAGTAGACATGTGAGTTTTCGCTAGAAAACCTCGTGATCTACATTGAATTAGGAAAAGTGTCAACGTGACTTTGTTTTATGTTTGGTGCACTATTCTACTTGGCCAGGATTTCTATTGATTAAAATATAACCAACATAATGTCGGCTATTAAACCGCGCATACTTACGTTAGCTGTGGTCAAGCCTAATAAAGGCCCAGTTTAAATTTCAGCCTCTTTTCATCTAAACCTTGCATTAATCATCATCTTTGGATTCGACACATAAAGTCTGGAATCTGCTTTTTTCTGCCTCGTTTCTAACTGCATCGCGACTGAACTTCGATATTTTCGATATAGAAATACTGTAGTTAGACCAGCTGTTGGAATTTTTAAAACTATTCTATGGTTCCAATTACCCGTAACGACTGCCATAGATGTTCATAGGCCAGTCGGGGCCACTGGCTTAACGTTCTCTTTGAGGTATGACCAGATCAGTGTAATTAAAAAACGAACCCGCGCCTTCTTCACTACAGCCACGACACAGAGGCTTTTAAGACTAGATTATGTGTTGGCAAGTGATTTATTATTAACATAGGTACAGCAATTAATAAGTATTAGGTATTTCAAGGATAGTGATATGAACAAACAAACATTTTAATATTTTATATCAGTAAGGCTAATTTTAATGAGGTGATACCGTGTTTACCGTTATATACGGATCTTGTGATAGTGTGATAAGCCCGGGTATTATATTTCATTTTTTTTAAGTTGGTCTTTGCTTTGTTCTCTTATTTAAAAAAATATTTAGTTACCATGGTTACATAATAACAATTATATTTAAAAAAATCAGTTTAAGTTCCCCCAGTGATGACTTATGGCACCGAGAGGTGAACCCTCAATATGGGCCTCATAAGAAAGCACAGCGAGCTATGGAAAGGGTTATGCTCGGAATTTCTCTGTGAGGTTAGAATCAGAAACGAGGAGATCCGTAGACAAAATAGCAAGAATAATAAATCGCCATTGGACCGAAAAGATTCTCGAATGGAGACTAGTAGACGATTCGTGGTGGGACAACTCCTTGCGAGATGGACGGACGACATAAGCAAAGTCACGGACACGCGTACCCATTGGATGTAGACTGTCTTCACCCGGTTGGATTGGAGATCGATGGGGAAGGCCTATGTTCAGCAGTGAACACTGGTTAGATGCGATCTGCATTCAACAGGTACCCGCGACTATGACTATATCATCCGGCCATTTCGCGGAGAGCCATCCTACGCCTGGTCTACTAGTACGTAGTTTCCATTCGAGAAGCTATCAGTACCAATGGCCGTCTGTTCTTTTTACCCCGCGCCCTGCCACTTCACGTTACTAACCCGGTGCACTGACATGACATGACATGAGTACCCCGAATTAGACTTATTCAACACAATTCCCACCTGCGATCTCTGGTTTGAAGAGGCTTGTTAGGGGTTAACTGTCGGACCACACATTATCTTTCTATTTATTTTTATTTTTCTTCTTCTTCTTGTGGATTTTGTCTTGTCTTGATTAGATCTAAAGCACTAGATAGATATCTGGAACCGTCTAGTGTCTGCTGTTTTTTACATGTGAAAACTTATAAATGGTCTCTAGTAATCTAAGTCTAAGTAGTAAATCTAAGTAGTAACATAGTTGTAATGCTGTTTGTTTTCCTAACAAAATAAAAAGAAAAAAAATTCGTTTGTGCGTTTCCCTTTTTGATTCGAACTCGTAGGGACACTACGAGTATAGGCCTTTCCATAGGTACCTATTGAAAGGCCTATTAAAAGTAATAACTTACTCATTTCAATATATTATCCACTCCAATCTCTTATCGTTGTAAAACACGTACCTGTTGAATGTACCGCCACATACGCGTCGTTATACGATAACGAGTCTACCTAACGAATGTACTCTGTAATAGTAATATGGGGAAAATTTAATCACGGTAAATTTTTCATATCTAATGTAATTATTTAATCATTAGGCCTATTGGGCCTTTTTGTTTGGAAATCCCTTAGGGTACGTCCCGCCATCCGGTGGAGGCGGTACCTAATGGTGCTACTGGAGCCGACTAAAACCACACGCCGTCTTGAGTCTTCAGATGCCGTAAGGATCTAGGATCATCTACGGGCTCAAGATGGCACCCTCGGGAGTGGGAACTACGATGTACCCATCTTGCCACCACCACCCTAGCGCATGTACTTGCTGGGGTAGCTGGGGTGAGAGGTGGAGTTGCCTGATCCCAGGTATATTGGCACAGAATGTGCTTTGGAGCTCGAGGTTCTGCTTTTATACTTCTTGTCTTGATTTGACGTGTGAAAAACTTGCACCAGAAGTGAGTAGTCTCTTGCCCGGAAGCATATAAAACTTGGTATAGACATAGCATTATGGTCTATTGTAGGACTTAGGCTACTTTTTAGCCTCAGCATACGTGGCAAGAATGGGACTTGGTAGGAGGATAGGCAACAACTTGTAATTATATAAGCAATGCCGTCTCATTAGTCTCTGTGTTTGTTTGTATTAATGTTCGCAAAATGGTGCTTCAAAACCTCACAAGATGGCGTTAATTACCAACAAGATTAGTACTCATTTCATTCCTTGATATAATCAACTCTAATCTTTTTATCATTGTGAAAATGTGCACTTATCTGATGAAAATAATACCGCATCGTGCGTCGTTAGTCGATAACGAGTCTGGCTAACGAATAAAAATCATCGGTAGTGTGGGGAAAACTCAACCACGGATGAAATATAAAATAGTACCTAATAGTAATAAGCTTAAACTAAAAATCATTTCGCAGCGCATTAGCTGATAAGTGGGATGGTCCGATGCTGAGGCACTGGCTGCGGGCACACGTAGGTACTGTGACGCAGGCAGTGTCTTAGTGTTGTCACCACTTACTTACCTTTTCTTTTCTTTTTTGTTTATCTTTGTGTGTACTTACTAACAATAGGATAAGTTTATATGTTTCTAACCCTATATATAATGGTCTGCAAATAAAGAAGTTATTATTATTATTATTTCATTCTCTGAACCTTTTTCCCAACTCAGTTAGGGTCGGCTTCCAGTCTTACTGTGATGCGGCTGTCGCGACCATCCGACATGCCATCCGACCTCCACAACCAATGGTGATATCGAAGCTCCAAGTTAGACTGGTTGGACACTTGAGAGCTCCAACTACCCGCAACGACTGCCATAGATGTTTGTATGGCAACCGGGACCGACGACGGCTTTCCGTGCTCTCCGAGGCCAGACCAGTGCAAACAGCCATATTCATGCATACAACTTTTTGCTCTGAGCGGGGATCGAACCCGCGCCCCGTGCGTAGCAGTCACGTGCACTACCGCCACGCCACGGAGGCTGTCCGTAAAGTATAAACTAAAAAATACATATCAAAATGTAAACCGTCAAAATACATCAATCCCATACTTTGATCGTTCTATATAATTACATTCTACAAACGATAGCCAATGAGTTACCACTTGCCAAGGGGAGCAGGTGATAAGTTTCTGAAATAGACAACGGAACTCAGCAAAAATAACAGCCAATCGACCATGACTGCTACTATCGCGTAGGTATTTTAATTTCGCACCATAACAAATTCAAACTTTTTCTCATACCCAGACGCCTTTAAGTCCTTGGGTGTAGCACCTGATAAAATTACTTAAGCGGCTAAATTTCATTGCCATAATACCAAATCAATATTCTTAAACTGTCCAAATCTAACATCATGATTTCCTGTTTAGAATAGTACTTCAAGCAATAACAACCGATCAGGAAATTACCAAAAATAGATTTGCTAGTAGAAAAATAAGGAATGTCACGGCTAAGTAGAAATCTTAGAAGTAGGGTCAGATCAGAACCTTTTGATCCTCTGAGAAGTAATTTAAGCGGTTAAACAGCTACCTAGGTTATTTCAGTAACTTATCTTATCTCATTTTTGGGGTATTTAGACCCTGTTAGATACTTTATGTCGACCCTTACCTGGCCTCTACGTTTGAGGAAGGATTGTCTTCTCAATTAAGGTGGCTATTCCTCTTAAATGTTGGTGAATGTAATTCTCTGGTTTGGGGTACTTACTTTTAAATTGAATATTTGTTAGTAGTAGTTACAATTTGGTAAACAAAAGAACAATTTTGCTTAACGTACCTTTATTGGACCTAAGTTTTTTTCAAAGTACGTCAGCTCGCCTGATTGTAAACTGAAGACAAAGTAAGGCTTCACCAAGCTTTAAAACTTCAGGTAAGCTTCAAAACCTCGACATTATTTACCATAAAGATAAACTATATAAAATCGGCAATTTATCTAAAAAATCTAAAATTGTTGCCGCTCTGTGCAAATGCATAAATATGGCTTTTTGCACTAATTTGGTCGTGCCTTGGAGAGCACGTTAAGCCGTCGGTGCCGGTTGTGAGATGAACATCTATGGCAGTCCTTAGGTACGGCTAGTTGTAGCTCTAAAAAGTTCAATCACTATTCCAAGTTGTGGAGGCCAAATAGCAGTTGTTTATGTTATGTTTATGTTATAATATACAGCCGCGATACAGTAAGACTAGACAACAACAAACAGGCCCCAGATTCCGAGGTGACAACTTCACATGATTAAGGCAAGGGTGATGATAACACTATAAACAAGGGACTTTCTTATAAGATTGTGACATTAATTTAAGATTAGTGTTGTTAATCTGTCACACTCTCAAATCTGACCTTCAATAATCGCACCTTGTGCAATATCTTCTGGCGGTAATAATTTGATTTCTTAGAAATAGAAACTAACCATGGATAACAAAAAACAAGTTAATATGACATTAAATAAAATAAAAAATCTACTAGTACTAGTAATGCACGGTATTATTGACGGTTGTACCTATGTATAAGTTTGAAGAACCGGGTCTGCTACTGAAACTATCGTGTCGCATTTCTACTAGTTTTTTCTGTTCTGTGAAACTAACCAATTTAAAATCGTTAATTAATGTAGGTTCACGCTGTTATCCAGTCATCTTACTTCCTACTAATGTTATTGTCAGTTATAATGCCGTTAGGTAAGGTTTATCCCCTATTACATGGGACAGAATATTAGTGAAAACGAATGGATGTATGAAATGTTTGATACTCTTTCATACAAAAACGGCTGATTGTATCGGGATGAAATTTGGTGCAGAGATTTATTTATGAACTTAAATAGCACGCAAACAATATTAGGTAGAGGAAGATCTATGAGAAAGTAGAAAGACTATGTAAAAAATGAGAAGGCCACGAAGTGGGTGAATGTTAAAATAAAAACACATGTTGCACCGACTTCAATACAGTTGGGTATTTTCTTGTAGTTTTAGAGGAGGTAGGACACGACGGTATATCCGTCCCAATCGAGCAGTCCGACTGGGAAAGCACCTCCACCCTACAGAATATCGCCGTTTAATAACCTCGTGTTGTGTTTTCGGTGGTGAAAGCTCACTAGAGAGGTTTTGTGTTGTCAGTGGGAAAACCAAAGGCTTATCCTACATCTTTTGCGCTGACGACACAGAATGTCTCTGTTCTTACAGGGGTTGCGGCACGAGTGTTATTCCTCTGGCGTTACACTCGCCCATAGGCCACGGTAACCACTTACCATAAGGCGGGCCGCGTGCTTGTCTGCGACCTATGTTGTATAAAAAAAGGTAGAATAAATTATTAGCTCATCCCCATCATTGCGTCAATTTCGACAGCATCCGAGGCCTTCACCTTGGAATCCGGGGTCAGCTTTCCGACTTTTACGTACGTTTTGGGCATCCCTGGTAGTCAGACTTTTTTTAAAGAATATTAGCAATCGAAATTAAGCGACGCCTAGTCAATACATACTTCTTGGGTTTATATTACCTATTCCCCCGAATTTTATAATTCATTGTTGCAATAAGATATAGAATTATTGTGTTTACTAAATGAAGAATAGAAAAATGATGACGTCATAGGTAATTGTTTATTTCATACCGTATAAAATTTAGCATTTCGATGTTTAGTAAAAGTAAAAAGTAATAAATTTGACTAGGTACTAGGCAGTCATATACCTACCCAATGGGATAGGTGCATAGGTGACGCTGGATGACGTCTGCTGATAATGTTTAGACCCCGGGTCTGCCGGGGTGCGAGGGATATGTTACATTGTAGGAATATCTAATCTAGATATAAGATATGATTTTATATTCATTTTCCATCATTATATAGATACAATCTAATCGAACATTAAAGATTACAAGTCATTGTCTGCTAAATGATGAGGCAACTTCACTTTCACATCTAATTAAGTAGGTACCTAGTTAACCATCCTGTGTTTCTGATGTTCATATACATATTATCCTAGAATTCATTCAATGTACTTAACATAATAAAAAAAATAATTTGTCATTATTTTTGAAATCACAAACTTCAAAAATTCTTCTTCCAGACAATTGGGCATACCTAGGTACCAAGTAATTAAGTTTAAGGATGTGATTCGGTTTGGACGTATGCCACGGGCAAAGTTGGAGGGGGTTGGCTAGTCATAAGTTTGCAATGCATATATACAAAAAATCAAGTCCGACTAGTGCTCTTAGCACGGCAAAATATCAAATTCGTAATGAAAAGGTATCGATAGTTCAGAGTATTGCGGTAGGTAGCTTGCCTACTGTAAACCTGTATGAGTGTGCAGTAATGCCCCGTGCCCTTATCACGAGGAACTATCGAATTCGTAATGTAGAGGTATCGCGAGAACGGAGCATTATGATTAACAGTCTGCCTCTATTGACCCTGCGTGCGTGTGTTGCCCACCAATCGCAATGCTCCGTTCTGTCGATACCTTTACATTGTGAATTCGATAGTATTTCGTGCTAAGGGCACCGTTCTCCTCATCCCTTTATATTACGAATTCGATAGTTTTTCGTGCTACGCGCACAGTTTTTAAAAGTATGACACACGGGTGAATATTTCATTTCGAGCATATTTGATGTTTTGAAAAAAAAATAAAAATTAGTTCCAAAATATGTTCTTTATATATTTTTTGTAAAGTATTTAAGCGTTACTTTTGAATTATGTTGAAGGGACAGCAATAACTCTTTTATCCTTTGAGATTTCGACGTTTCTATTTTTGTGAAAACGGTAATGAGATTTTACAAGTACGGTAATTAGATTTCAGGATATGGTAATGATGGTTCGCTGCGCAGATGCGTGGACAGAGCGCTGAGATGGCCCTGGGTTGGCCGGGGTGCAAGGGATATGCAAGCTAACCTCACCTCCGGCATCCAAACGACCCACACAGGCGACCGTGCAGTTTAGTCGGTTGGAGTCTGGTATAAAGCTTCATAGTAATCCAATTTCGGTTGGATTGCGTTCAGGGATCAGCAAGTGCATAGCCGGGCAGAGGTGATGGTGGTCGCAGTACTAGTGGGATAGTGGGACCAGTGGGTCTTGGCGTAGTCTAGTGAGAGTGGTGCGGGGCGATCCGCGACCAGGGAGACCCGTAGAAACGGTGGTGCCGCCGGCCGCCCGCGGTATAGTACAGGGGCCCAACCGGGGCTAACCACCCTGGGAGGATGCCTCACCAGGCCGCGCATAATCCCGATATGGTTCGTCGTGCCGGTTGGTGACCGGACGTGGGAACCCGGCGACCATATTCGGGGGGTACGGGGGCCCTTCCAATCGGCGCGTCGGCTCTCGCCACTCCTCACATTCATAGACAAAACCAATCTCCTGCGCTTTGTCACACGGTACTGCGACGACCATCATCTCTTTTCACGCCTCCTCTTACCTCTCCATGGCAGTGCTCTTCGTTTTCCCACAAGTTCGCTATTTGAGGTGGAGTCAACGAACATCTGTGGGCTCCATGCAAACCTCAACGCCGTCCACCAACATCTAGAGACGGTGAAACCAGCCTTGCTCTTTCTCACGGTGACCCAAATATACCGCTCTGATGACACGACCTACCTGCTCTACCCCGGCTATGTTCTAGAGAAAAATTTCCGTCCCAAAGCCGGGGTATGCGTGTTTGTTAGGGCGGATGTTTGACCTTGAGGACCCATTCTTTTCTGTCCTGTGGGTACGCGTAGACCATGGCTGTACGAGTCAAATCTATGTGTGACTTTACCGTTCCCATACTGAAGATGCCGAGACAACTCGACCCTTCGAATATCTGAGTCAGGCGGCAGATGATGCGTAGGAGCGGTTTCCGAACGCTGAATTGGTATTTTTGGCGGACTTTATCGCCCACCACGAGATCTGGGTTGGGCTCCTCCAAAACAGACCAAGCGGGAAGAGCCACCCACGCGTTTTCTCTGGCTCACGGCCTGACCCAACTGGTACACGAGGTCACTAGAATACCAAGAGGGTCGGGCCTAGCAACCTCTTTGCTAGACCTTCAGCTGACGAGCCACGCAGACCAGTACAATGTTTCGGTGCAAGCCGCTTTGGGCAACTCCGTCCATTGTCTGGTCTGTTCCAAGGTGCCTATCTTAGCGCCCCCACGACCAGTGCAGGGAAATCGGCGTCTCTGGCACTACTCGTCAGCAGACTGGGATGGACTGCGTGACTATTTTGCGTCCATCCCGTGGGTTGAGCGCTGCTTTGAACGTAAGGACCCATCGGATAGTGCAACTGCTGTCCTCGGTGAGATCAGTCTGGGTATGGAGTAGCATATCCCATTCGCTCGCGCGTTCGCTGCCCCCCCTGCGTAAACCTGATGGATCCCTGGCCCATGAGCCGCAAGAGAAAGCAAATTTGCTGGTTAATCTCTTTGCGGCCTAGAATGGTAAAAAATGGTAATTAGAAAAACAGTAATTAGATTTAGAAGCATTTTTATTTAAATACTCCAGTTTTTGATAGATAAAGACCTGATGACTTTACCAGCGTATAGAAGATCTATATTGGATACACCTGACAAATAATTATATAGAAGTTATAATTTAATTACCTTTGAAAATGCGAATGGTATATAGAAATATTTTGAACCACTTCACTTTCCGAACAGGAGAACTTTAAATTACATAGTTTCACTCGCTCTTTTGATGCGTGAGTTTGGGTTGGTAGTATAGCGGTGACTGCCGCCGAGTAATTTATGTTCAGTTTAGTGCATAGTGACGCTTAAATTCGAAAATATCGAATCTAGAATATCGTCGAATGGTAATTATGGGTGAGACTAGGGACATTTTTCAAAGTCGTATTAAACTAGTTAAATTTGTTCTTTCGTAAACAATATATCCTATGCAATATAGATTAGTTAATCTATTAACCGAAAACGTATATAAAAATGCGTTCTTCCAACAGATTTTTAACCAGGATGTACTAATTTATTAAAATCTGGAGAAAGGGACACCGATGGTAATTAGATTTTCGGTTTGGTTTTTTAAATTTCGAGTATTTCTAATAAAATACAAGATGTTTTCAGGGTTGCGCCTAATACACTGCTACGTTAACTAAATGAAAAAAATATCAGGTTAAGATTTCTTTAACGTTTAATGTATTCTTTATCGTCCGCCGCGTAATGTGCACGAAATGAAATAATCACCCACACCCATTCCCAAACATGACGCGTAAGCCACCACAATTGATTTGTATCTATGTTTAATATAAAACACTCGATTCTATCTAAGTAAGTTTTATATATTGTAATCAAAGATCACGACACCACTTCAACCTATAGAATTGTTTGACAAGCAAAATAAGATATAAACGAGTTATAATCTGATTAATTGATTAGAATTAAATACTTACCTAATCATTACCATTATGTTATAATAATCTTTTATCCCTGAATGGTGGTAGGCTGGCAGTTCTACTAATTATTAGTAATGATACATTGTCATTATATCATTATAATATATCATTGTATTAAATTTTTGAGATGATTAATATGTTCAAATTTATATCATTAATTACGTATTTCTTTGCCAACGCTATATATATACACACACACAATATATATGCGCAAAATCCCTACGGATACCAATCTCACCAGCGGCGGTGGTTACAGAGCTTGTGCCGGACTCGAACCGACTAAAATGCACGCCGTCTTTTGGCATAGTTGCCGGACTTGAGGTAGAAGCCAACATATCCCTCACACCCCAGCAGATCCGGGGCCTTCTCTTTCAAGATACACCCGAAGGGGGTCACATCGGGTGTATCGACCACGGTGTTCCCGTCTAGCCTCCGGGTAACGCCTGAAAAACTCAAAAATTTCTACGTCAGTTAAGCATAAGTTTTGACACAATATGCCTACAATACAACTGTTCAGAGATAGCTTTTCAAGTCCACGGTAAAGTGGGAGATGGTGCTGCAATCTGCTTACAATGCAGGCCTAAACTTTTCAAAAATACACGCTCGGTTAAAATACAAATGCAATGCATACGGTGCAGACAATTCCAACGAAAACCACACGGTTCGGCCACTTTTGTCACCACATTAAGTTTTGGAACTATCAGCTCATGTGTTTCCTTCTACGTATAGTCCCGGGTCCTTTAAACGGGGTGTGAAAAAACTTCTGACGAGGCCGTAAAGGTCGGGATAGCAATTCAATGTAACTATAATGGCGACCACCATTCTTTGGGCTGAAAGTTTTATCCCCACCTTAACTCTATCTATGTTCAGATCGATTTCCAATTTCAAATCAAAGGTTTAGTGCTGAAATTTATATTAAAATAATATATCAATAAATAGAGTTATGTAAATAATTTTATTGATAAGGGTTTGGGCTGCTCCAATGTGCCTGATGGCGTGGTAAAAGGTGCCATGACATGCGTGGCAACTAGGAGCAGGAAAGTAGACTCCAGGTAGTGGAAATATTTGTGGTAACCGGAATTAATGTTAGAGATGATATTTTTTATTTTATTTTGCCGGGGTCTCTTTTTTCATGGAAGCATTATTTTCAACATGTCTCATGAACTACATAGTATATAAGTCACTACCAACTGTATGTCCATCTCTATATGTGCTTAAAATTTTTGGCTACGCAACTTTTTGATGCGGTTTTTAGTAGAGTGATTCAAGATGATATTTTTTTTTCTTTTTTTTTTAAAGACAATATATTGCAAAAACGGGGAACATATCTTATGTCTCAGACGAAGTTACGCGTGTCAACTAGTATGTTAATAAATACAAATACGGTTATTTTTAATTCCAATAAAGATCTAATCCTCTCAGAAGTCATTGAGTTAGCACTACTCTATGCGGATGTTAAACTAGTTTTTGAATTACACAATAACATTGTGATATCTACATTCATGGTTATTGATTAGATACATATAGTTTACTCTATAATATAGGAAATAATGACCAAGTTAGCAACTAAGATACTTAACAGCTGTACGTAAATGAATGAACAATACTCTTTAACACTGTTTCACTTAGTTCATATGATGACATTACTTGCCACGAAATGTTACGTGGAATCTACCTAAGTGGTTTTGTTCTAGAAACATCAAGATGCTTTCTTCCCCTATTTCGTCTGTAGCTAAATTCGATCTAAATTGGTTCTGTCCAATGTTTTAGGTTTCCTAGCATGCAGGTTTAACAGATAGACAATGCTGGCCCATTTAATGTGCAGCAATGAATGTACGTATGCCCAGACAAAGCGAAGAAAAGATAGACTTAGCTAAATAAGATAATAAAAATAAAGAATGGCAATAAAGTGCTGATTATTGCGTTACTTTTGATAAAGTAACGATAAATAACGATTTTATCATGCATACGTACTTATATTGCTGAATACCATTTTGTACTAGAAATTTACATTATTTGATTCAAATAAGCGATTATAATATGGCAATAATTCAAGCTAAGAATTATAAATAGCGTTTGCAGTCCAGCGATAGCGATGTTATTGGCAACAAAGTTGATACAGAATTTTGAAAAAATATGATATAGTCGGATATATAAGATCATTCAGAATTCTAAATACTTCATTGGGGAGTTCGGACATCATCTCTTTTTACAATTATATTCTGCGCTATAAGTGCACAGTGATAAGAAGTTACATGTATGAGACTAAAAACGGACCTGACTGACTAAAACCACAAGGTCGTACAAAAAAAATGTCTATTTTTGTCCGAAATCGCTTTTTAATATCCTATGATTACAAAGAGATTTTACAGTACAGCAAATAATTGCCATTTGAACAAAGTAATAAAATTGTGAGCACACG
The DNA here is from genome assembly GCA_963691645.1 of Pelosia muscerda. Lineage (NCBI taxonomy): Eukaryota > Metazoa > Arthropoda > Insecta > Lepidoptera > Erebidae > Pelosia > Pelosia muscerda. The sequence continues at coordinate 8,416,433 of OY829116.1, read as the reverse complement.
CAGCAGTCATTCTTGTATTTGATTTTGTCAATTCAAGAAACGTTAATTTTAATAAAGGTTTTATTAATAAAAATAAAATAATAGGCCCAAAAACGAAAGCAACCACTAGGTGCAAAACTAATTAACAAAGCCAAGTTTGAATTGATCATGGCAGATACAGATTATCTCCAGATTGGGTTAGGATTGGATTTGAGATGATCTGTGAAGGCAGATCATATACGTATACAACAGAGACAAACCTACTAAACAAGGCAGCTATGAAACCAAAGACGGGAATAAAATAAATGACTTTGGTTTCGTGAAGCAAACTTATTTGAAAGAGTCTAATATCTACCACTAACAGCAGACTGCCTGAAATTCTGTTGAAATGTTCGATTAATTATAATTTATATTGCAAATATTCATTCTCTGATAGAATTATGACAACATGCGTTTATCCAAGTTGAAAGTAGAATTGTTTTAGGAGTTTGTATTAATAAAATAAAGATTGTGTAACATTAACATTTAAATGATTACTTTAAGCTGAAATATCTCTTATTATTTTGATTGATTGCGAAAACATAATCCGAAAGCTAAACACCCGATGTACGTACGTGCACGTTTGATGAATTGATTTGGTAGCTGATTTATTTTATAAAAAAAAACTACAAAAATAATAAATAATACCTATACCGTTAGGTGGACTAGCCTCCGGAATGAGTACATTAATGAAAGGCAATACGATGCGCATGCATAAGCTGAATTAAAAGTAATAAAAACAAGAAATGAGTTTGTATTCGATAGTAAGTTTGAAAGTACTACCCAGGACAAATAATTCGCGTTTGAATGCATGCTACAGCGTATTTATTGATGTAATATGATCGAGGAAAATTCGGTCAAAATAAAATACCTAATGAAAATATCGGGTTTGTATGAACAGAGAGACAGGATTTCTAGAAATTAATAGGTCTACGGCCTTCAATAAATTTAACGATCATTGAATACATCTTTCTCCGTCCAATACTAATGTAGTCGTAATGAGGTAAGAAATTGATAATACTTTTTTAAATTACTGATATAATAGGTACTACTATTCTAAAAGTGTACGTGATATTTGTCATGTTTATTGTCTTTCTGAATATGTATCCCGTAGACTTATTATAAATTTGCGTGGCTCATTTCACCCAGTTCCCCTTTTTCTCCCTTATCTGTCTCCAAAATCATTCTTAGATAATGACTAATTCGAAAGAATATTCATTGCGGTGCATATCAGTTAAACTTAGTGTTTTCGTTTATTTTTGTCTGTATTGAAACCAGTTCACAAATATATGTAAGAATGACTTCATAAGTTACTAGAATTGCTTCCTAATTCAAGTGTATAAAAATAAACATTGCTTTGTCTATACTAATATTATAAAGAGGAAAGATTTGTACCTATTTTTGTATGTTTGTATGTTTGTAATGAATAGGCTCAAAAAGTACTGGGCCGATTTAAACAATTCTTTCACCTCTAAAAGGCTACAATATCTAGGAGTAACATAGGCTATATATCATCACGCTACCATACAAGGGAGTGGAGTAATAATCATAAATCTCAATTGATCCGGTAAATTTCTATACATTGGCGCTAATATCGCTAACAATTTCCGTTGTCATGACAGAAAGGAAAAGTAGTATAGAGAGGCAAGTAGTGAATCGAGTAGAGTCGTACAACGCGATAATCGACATCCACGCGGGCAGAGCCGCGGGCAACAGCTAGTTTGATATAAAGTGAATATTGCCTGTTTCTTCTATTTACAAAATAAGCTGAAAGATGTTGATTAACAAAAATTAATTTGAATTTGGAAAAAGTGAATCATTCACAATTTGAATGTTTAGTGAACCCGTGATTACAGGGAGACCACGTCGCCCCTTAAGAAGTGAAACAGAATATCGAATGATCTAGACATGGTCTAGCTAGTAGCTCAAGTGGTTACAGCATTTCTGTGTAAGAAACTGATCTCAAGGTCAAGTTCCGTTTAGACGTTAACTTTTTAAAAAGAATTTACTAATTTTAAAAACGAAGTGAAAAACTTTAAATAAGTGCATTATAAATTTGTGTTATTTATGGTTTCGTATTAACCATAATTACATTAACAACCCAAATAAAAGAAAACTGCTCTTTGTCGCATAATTTTGTCCCAAAATTCACCACCTTTCATAAAAATTCAATTTATCACTATGTAGAGTCCAAGTTAAGAGAAGGTGACATCAGGGGTGCTGCAAGACTTTTATTTAGCAGCGATGTTATGGCGCCATGCTCGCCAGATACCCTGTCAGATTTAAAAAGCAAGCACCCCTCTCCTGCTGATAACCTTTCCTTCCCTGACCCCCCGGAGTCAGACGCGGAATGTCTCACTGTTTCAGCTAAGGACGTGATAGGAGCCGTTGGCTCTTTCCGGAGTGGGTCTGCCGGTGGCCTTGATGGTCTAACTCCACAGCACCTCAAAGACCTTATTGGCGTAAGCGTCGGAGAAGCTGGCGACGCACTCTTGAAGGAGCTAACGGCTCTTATTAATCTTATGCTGTCCGGCAATGTGGACGAAGCCATCATTGATATACTGTACGGCGCGAATCTATGCGCCTTGCGTAAAAAAGATGGTGGTATTCGTCCCATTGCCGTGGGCTGTACTTATAGGCGAATTGCGGCCAAATTATGCTGCAATGCTTACAGGGAAACTCTCTCCAACAAATTTCAGCCCCTGCAACTCGGTTTCGGTTGCAAAGGGGGCTGCGAGGCTGCAGTACATTCCCTATCCACGTTCCTTAGCTGCAGTGGAGGGGAGGTTATCCTTAAGGTTGACTTGAGGAATGCCTTCAACTCGGTTAATAGAGACACTTTGTTGACACAAGCCAAATTAGAAACACCCAAAATTTTTCGTTTTCTTTGGCAGTGTTATAGGCACCCTTCTAAATTACTTTATAAAGAAAATATTTTAAATTCTGCGGTAGGGTGTCAACAAGGTGATCCTCTTGGGCCAGTTATTTTCAGCCTTGCTATTCACCCTATTATTGAGCGTCTAAATTCCAAATTTAATATTTGGTATCTGGATGACGGTACTCTCGGAGGCGACGCAGAGACAGTATTAAGAGATTTGGCGTTTTTAAAAGAAGAATTTAGTTCAATTGGCCTAGAATTAAATCCCACCAAATGTGAAATTTTCCTCAGTGACCCAACTGACAGTCTTTCGGTACTCTCAAAATTTAATAATTTGGCTCCAAATTTAAAAGTAGTTCAAAAAAGCTCTCTCCGCCTCCTAGGGTCACCAATTCTGGAAGAAGCTTACGAATCATTTGTGGAAGAGAAAATACAAAATTTTTGTGAAGTTTCGGACCGACTATTTCAAATTAATATCCATTCAGCTTTCACCATTATTCGATTTTGTCTTTTCGTTCCAAAATTTACACATGCCTTGCGTTCTTCTCAACTTTTTAAATGTTTGGCACTTTTAGGTCGAGTGGATAAAGTTATTCAAGACACTCTGTGCAAAATTTTAAATATAAATTTAAACGACCGAGTGTGGCTTCAGGCGTCCCTTCCTATTCGTCTTGGCGGCCTCGGCGTTCGCAAAATTGCAGACGTAAGTATACCGGCGTTTTTATCTTCGGTCTACGGCACTGAAGAATTAGTCAGGAAAATTCTCTCTCCTTCACTGATTAATTTGGACGTGCCTGGCAAGGCCGAAGCTTTAAATGCATGGAAAATGACTTGTCCGAATGCCGTTATGCCCGCCAACCCATCTTCCCAGAGGCAATGGGATGAGCCGCTCTGTGTTGGTATTAAAAATTTTTTATTCAGTACAAGTGCAAATGATACTGAGCGTGCTCGCCTATTGGCTGTGGGGGAATGGGAATCAGGTGTCTGGCTGCAGGCACTTCCTTCGCCCAGCATTGGTACAATGTTGGACGACACGACCTTCCGCATTGCAACTTGCCTACGTTTGGGTGCACCATGTGTTTCTCCGCATCGATGTCTATGTGGGGAAGTAGTCGATAGCCTTGGACATCACGGATTATCCTGCAGCAGGAGCGCAGGTCGCATGTCCCGACACGCGCATATTAACGACATCATTCGTCGGGCTCTTGTCACCGCCGGCGTGCCAGCTGTTCTTGAACCTGTTGGCTTGGCGCGCGACGATGGCAAGAGACCGGACGGGATGTCGTTGATGCCTTGGAAGATGGGTAGGCCTTTGGTGTGGGACGCCACTTGCGTCGACACCTTGGCGCCTTCTCATCTTCCAAGCACGATGGACTGCGTATGCGCTGCTGCTGCATCGGCAGAGACTCTCAAACGGCGCAAATATAATAATTTAAATAGTAATTATATATTTGAGCCGTTTGGTGTCGAAACGCTGGGTCCGTGGGGTCCAAGTGCGCGCGCGCTATTTAAAGAAATAGCGAAGCGACTTGTCGACGCTTCCCGTGACCATAGGGCTGGCCTTTACCTCGCTCAACGAATTGGCATCGCCATTCAGCGTGGTAATGCCGCCAGCCTTCTGGGCACGGTTCCGGTAGAGATCGATGGGGAGGAATATTTTGATGCCTAAAGTTGCAGTCTCTCTACCTTTTTATAATTAATATAAATATGTAAATATTTTGTATATAGTTTATTAAATTCTGTATATAAATTGATAATGTTATTGAAAATAAACAAAGCACTAAACATATACATCGTTGGAGAACTTCGTATTGTAGACTGCATCATTTATTTTAATGTATTTGATAAATAAAATATTATTATTGAATTACTTTATATATGTACAATATAGGTACTTGGATGTATTATAATTACTTTATAAAAATAATCTGAGTTAATTTGTAAGATTTTGGAACTTACGATTACCATTTTGTCTTGTTAAAGTTGCTAAGTGTGCACTTTAATATAAGAACGCCCTAGAACTTGGTACAACTATAATAATTCCGGCCATAACTTCTAAGTGTTTGTACCTATACGTAACTTTTGTTATTCCTTACCATTGTGTTGACTAAAAAGTAGAGCGAAAGGAATTTAAAAGTCAACCGCGTGCAACACTTTAATTTAGCGAACCAGTTTTAAGGCTGTGCATGTTAGCGAAAAGCCTGCGCAGGAGTGGAGTGTAGCAAGCGTGACAGCCGCTAACCGCGAGTACTATGCGCATAGTCCAACTGCGTCGCTCTTTGACGACGCACGCGCAATTGCTGATATCGCACTAGCACCTCGTATAAAAAGGTTCGCGGACGTCGCGCAACTCACTCACAACCTCTCCTTCCTTCTAAAGGGTCTTTCTTTTTTGTGTGACAAAGTTCTATGTACCAAAATGGCTGATCCATTAGATGTGATATTAACACACGATCATGATGATACCGATGGTGTTCTAGTGGCTAAAGGAGTTAGCATGGTAGTTCTCTTCTTTGCATGCATTATCTGTGGTACTATACCAATACTGTTGGCTAAGAAGTTCAACTGGGTGACTGCTGAAGAGGCTGGGAGTTTGAAGACTAATAATAAGACAGTGATTACGCTGCTATCTTTTGGAGGCGGTGTATTGCTGTCCACAACCTTCATGCATCTGATACCTGAGATCGAGGATAATGTGTATCACCTGCAACGTGAGTACTTACGCATTTCTTTTAACGTCATTTCTTTTAACGTCATTTCTTTTAATGTCATTTCTTTTGTGACCGGTTCTTTTATGACCATTTCTTTTATGCTTACTTCTTTTAGTAAGTATAGTAATCTATTCTTTTGTTTTTCTTAGTAGAGTAGGTATTAAATATGCAGTTCCTAATTATGAAATGTTATCGTATAGGTAGAAGATGCGCAAGAACAAGTTCTGTTATAATCAGGAAACCACCATAAGCTTAATTATTTACTTTCTAAAATGAAAATAATTACAATTGAATGTGTGAAATAAATAATCATGGAATACGGGAACGGTTTTTCTTACGTTGACATTATGTGAATCTCTACAAGTTGAAAAAATATAGCAAAGTATAATATAATATCATCTATATGTAAGCAATAGAGGAAGGTTTAACGACCATATCGTTAACAAAACATTTTATATTTTTGCATAATTAATATTTTTATATTTGCTCTTATCTATTTTATTCGGCTAAAAAATATAGAAGATTAGTTAGTAAGCAGGTATTTGCCTTAACTTTATGAAAGTCTAAGTACTCAATTAAAACTGTATTGATCAACAAATTTCATTGCGTAAAACATGGAAATTTAGTTAAACGGATTTTCAGTGATCAAATCCAACCTGAAACCTTGATTACAAAAATAAATAAAGTACCACAACATTTTTATATAGAGCTATCCGGCTTGTTTACTTGTCTTGTATCTGTACTTGAATAACATGTTGAGCCTGTTATTTGGTTGCAAAACCTTGTTATTATTTAAATTAAATTTACTTCAAACCTGCTTTCATCATCGTCATCTTACCTGCTCACCTCGGACCACCCGCTAAGTTCTTCTCCTCCCGTCTAGCACCTAACCTCCCAACCTCTTAATCTAGTTGGCATTGAGGAAAACACTGGCCAAGGCCTCTTCCATAATCAAAAAGGTGTATCTGAAGGCTTGCCGGTAACTGGTCTATTTTGAATTGTCAACATAATTTTTAATATAATAATTTTACACAAAAAATAAAAAAAAAGATTTGCCTATAACTACATTATAATATAGGTACTGAACTCATAATATTTATATAATTATGATCCATGAGACTGCTCATGACATTGATATTATATAATTTAGTAAAAAAAAACAATTACTTTGTAATTATTAATGAGTCAGACGTGTAGGTACGGTGTGTGTGTGGGGGATAGTAACCTTGAAATGTTGGTTAATTCCAGTACATAGTACATGAATTATGTGTATATTTTGTTGTAAACGATACCTTGACACATTTGTTCCACTACAATACATATTTTGATATGTAGTCAATTGATTGTGTCAATAATTGTAACTGCGTTAAAGGTAAAAATGTGTATAATGTAACACCTATTTATAATCATTTCATTAGGTATGTACCCATAACAATTGATCAGCCCATTGTTTTTTGAAGTTGATGAAAATAAATAGTTTTTACATTAGTATTATTAGTTTTCCTTATGAACAACACACACAATTATGTTATTGAAGGGAAACCTTTAGATGCGTTGGGCATATTTTGTGGAAAATTTTTTGAGACACTTGCGACACCGTTCCGGAGACCTCTTGTGACAGAAGTACTATGCAAATACTTCTATGACAAGAGGTTTAATTTTTATATTTTTTTTAAGGGATTTTATGACATGGTAACTAGGACCTTTATGTCAAGTCTTATTTTATTTTATAGCACTTTATTCACTTATCTAGTTGGAACGATGGTTAATGATGATGGATGACGATGACGGATGATAGTTGCCCCAGTATAGCGGTGGAGACTTTACTAGAAGCTTTTCTAAGGGAGATTTTGACACCAATACGAAAAATCACAATTCACTACAATATTCCACTTTCCTACACTTGTGCGGTTTGTCTAAGCTATTATGTTTAAAACTCCACCATTTTTACACATAATAACTCGAATTTACACCAAAATATAGAAAATGCAACACGGGAGCGTTATGACACTTTTCGCGTTCCCGCCAAAACTCCCAAGAGGTTTCAGGAAAGGAATATTGACCAAGTTTTCACTGCAGTCATCGCTCCCGGAGTGCCATTATTTTTTGACCAGACGCGTTCTTACACAAAAGTCATTTGATAATAACATTCGGAAAATCCAATGGAAAGTTGAACTGGAACCCATTGAAAGTATTTACTCTTTTAAGAGGAGTTAGAAACGTAAACACTTCAGAATTTATTTAATGACTACTCTGTCTATAAGTAAATAAGTCTATGAAGATAATGTCAGTTAAGTAGGATATCAACTTCTCGTAAGTCTTCCGAGCTCCAAATCTTTTGAAAAAGCAGTCGACTTAATTTAAATATTTAATTAACATAAATAAACAGCATTTGCATAAATAGTCTCTTAGCTTGCTTATCTATAGGCAACAATAACAAACTTTTTCGAACATTTCAAGAATATTTGCTACAACATTTCTGTTACTTGTAAGTAATTTATTCATTTGGATTATAGAAGTACTCGTAATGTTCCGTGACCATACTGGTAGGACAAATTAGTATGACCTTGAGGAAACGGGGCAATCAAAGCTTAGAGAACTTGAAATTATACAAATGATACAATGTTGATATTTGATTTGTCTGATACTCTCCAAGGCGTAAATTGGTAGTGCTTGTGCGGCTAAGCACGTAATTAATTTCCTTGTGATTTACACCGCATAGCAAGGAATTGGGTCAAAGTTTGTTTTCCAAATTTATTTAGCTGCAATATTTTCGGTTAATTTTTTTTTCCAAGTGCTCTATTGGCGGCAATAGGCTCGCCCCCTATTACGTGGGACCGAAAATCATAGTTGGCGAAATGTGGACGTTAATACGCCTCTGCCTACCCGTTCGGGGATTACATGCATGATCATATTATGTATGTATGTATAATGTATGTACGTTAACAAATATGTGACAATGGCCCCAGCTGGGATTTATTGCCATGAAAAATGCTCCTTCCGCAATCCATGGTCTCGGTGAGGCCGCACGGCTATGTGGGGCTCTCACCACACTAAAACAACCTGCCGTGTGCTATACACCGCGACTTTGTAAGTGAACCATCAAAAAACACTACGCTCTCATTGAAACAAAACACCCAAGGGCTAGTTTGCAAAGCTGTGGTGCGGGCCTGACTTACGACTGGGTACCAACTGAAACATACATAAACATAAACTCACGCCTATATCCCCGAAGGGGTACGCAGAGGTGCTAGCACCCTCATTTCACCAGTTTATGTTTAGGTCCCAATGTAATAGGTGCGAGCCGAGCGAGTAACCGGGCACTAATAAACCTGCGATAAATACACACATAACTTCGAAAAGTGTCGAAAAGTCATTGGTGTGAGCCTTGGGAAAACCTGGGACCGAACCCGAGATCTCGTCTCAGCAGTCCATTACCCATACCACTAGGCTACCACGGCTGTAAGTAATCAACAAGCCTTGGTATAACAACGTAGAGGGTGACATACGTGCTAAAATAAATTATAATTAATATGGTCTGAGAGAGATCACACTTTCTGGTACAGAACAGAACCACGCTGTAGAAACATAGGGAGATAGAAAGATGTATAGCAAGATAAACGGGGTAGAGATAACATAGTGGTCTTCACTTAAAAAAAAACTAAAACCGGTATTACTAGCAACGCTGAAAAACATTGTTTTAACATGTACATTGTTATATTATACCGGTTGTACCGACAGCTTTTCAAGGTCTGATGCGTTGACGGGTCACTCTGATTAGAATGTGTGAACGGCCGAGAGGACATTATCTAATGATTGTGCAAGATTGTCAATATGTATGTCAGTGCGCCTGCGTCGAGTGACCGTCAGAAACAGTCTTGTTTTATTTCCTTTATCAGTGGTTAGTTCATCATCAGTTTACGTAATTTTAAGCGCATACGTAAGTGTGAAAGGGGAATTTTTGAAGCCCAAGTCAACCTCACCTGCTAGCTAACACGCCTGCTAATAGACAGACTAGGACACATTGGTAAGCAAGGTGTTCCATCAGGTGAGGTGGTACCCTTATCAAGATTGAGAGATGAAATGAGATGGCAGCATAATTTAAATAATAGTACTATTTTCGGTCACTCACATAATGTACTCATTTACCTACTAAAATTATCCAAATTTAAATGGCCCCCTGGTTACTGGTCCCCTGGTTTCCAGGTGTAAGCTTGGATGTGGCCGGGGTCAGCGCTTAGATAAAGATGAAATAATTTCATGCCTTTTAGCCTTATGTGGGCGGTCAGTGAACTTCATAATTTATGTTGATATTTAAATCACTAGGTACCCAGTTACTAGAATATTAAGACCACCTTCTTATGTAACACATAGAATGTTGCATTTTGCATGAATAAACAACTAGTTATATGCATTATTATTTAAAGTTAATGATTGAGATTTATGAAGATTCATCCAGATCTTCGGAACCAATAAGTCAACCCCACTTGCAAACGTTACACCTGCTAATTGATAGTTCTAGTGTAAGCCTAACCAAGTGGGGAGAGGGATTCGGTTCAGACGTCAGACAGCAATCAACTCCGTGTGAGTCAAAAAGGAGTAGAAGTAATGAGAACACGATGAAACATTTTTCTACCTTGTCTCATGACATTTTCCTTCACCATATCCTGGTATCTCCTGAGTAATTTTCTTGTCTTATGTGTAATAGTGCAATTTCTGCTTTTATTACACTTAATGCTGCTCCTAAAGATCTCTATAATCATACCATGACAGTCACTCTCTTCTAAATCTCCCATTCAAGTTTCAAACTTTCTTCAAAGTGTTCATCCTTAGTAACCGCAAAGGGATTTCTGTGGTTTCTGTGTTTTTTGCACTTGCACTGTGCAAGCAGGTAATTTCCTCGTTACAATGCGAATGAGGCATTGATTGCGATGTGTAATCGCTGCTCTTTTAGAGTTATCTATATCATTACTAAGACTCTGCTGTAATGTCTTAAACTGCAATAGTTATGCTACACAGATGTTATAAATTGAAGATTACTAGTCTTCCCGTCTTTACCCTTAATCTCTCGTGACTATGACTGCTGAAAAGTCAAAGTAAACCAATTCAATACGAGGAAAGAAAGAGCTCCATGCTCCAAAATGCATATTTCCATGTATCCTAGGGTAAGTGCAAGCTTGAATCAATCCGGTTGCATAGGTAGGGTCTCGAGTTGTAGACTCAAAATGTACTCGACGATAGGAGGAGTTGAAAAGCTTCATGCTCCTAAGTGTATGCTTACATGTATCCAAGTATAAGTACAAAGCTTGAATAAATCCTGTTGCAGTTGTCGAGTGGTGGACTCTAAATGTGCTCAAAATGAGCTTCGAGCTTTGTCTTTTGAGGAGAGCATTGTGTACAAATTGGTGGAGGAGCTTTACCAATTAATAGATTATTTCCAAGATTCGTGGCGACATATTGTCATCTTGTACTGAACCTATCGTATGGAAGACCGACTTACTATTTGATCGGATTTTTAAGTTTAATACGGATTATTACATCAAACATTTAATCGTGTTAACGTATCTTGCAGACGTGCATCAGACTGCACGCCACTTTCGTGTTGTGCATGCGTCGTCGGTAGCACGCCGAGCACCGGACGGTGTCTAAACAATTAACTTATTACCAATTCAATGAAGGGAAATATAGAATCAGATCGGCGCACACGCATCGCATTATAATACTGAGTAGTTAGGTATATCGTATAATCCGGATTCGTAAAGTTTTTTTCGAAATTTGTGTATTTTCGTTCTAGGTTCTCCTCCTAGTCTACACAGCCTTATTTATCGTACGCAAAATCACCACAGATACCAACTCCTGCCAAAACCGTTGGAGGTGATTATGTCGAACTCGAACCGACTAAATTGCCGGAGGTGAGATTATTAAGACATATCTCTCGCACCCCGGCAAAACCTGACATTTTGAGATGACCCACTTTACCCAATGTGGGAACCATGGTGTCCACATCTAGCCCCCGGTATGCTACACAGCCTACTGATAGATCTGCTTCAGGCTTCCTTAGAACCTTCTAGAAAAAAGTGCAACACATTAAAGACCGTGCGAACAAAAATTATCATACCCTATTGTTTTTAATGCATTGTTTAATCCCACACTCATGAAAAAGGAATTTGTCTTTATAGTGCATGCAAATATAAATGGCATAGTTACGCACTTTGCATCGCAACATACATTAGGTAAATCATACACTTATAAATGCTGTTACTAACTATGTAATATGTATGATAATGCGTAATATTTTCCATATTAATGACAAATTATATTTATTACACATATATGTTTTATTCATGAGCAATTACGATGTACATAAATAAAACGTTCCATGTACGGTTGCAGTCTAAGTATTTGTAGCTCCATAAGAAAGAATTTGTCGATCAATAAGCCTTTAGCAATCCATTGCTGAACATAGACCTCTCCTACTGTTGGGAGGCTATGGCCTACATACTGCCCGCGAAGGCTAGATAGGTGGCTTTTGTCAAAATTCAATAAACGGCACTTCCAAATAATTCTGTCAATTAATATCAACTCAGTAAAAAATATGCCTTCAGCTTGCTTACTTACTTACTTTAAATAAATAATTAAGTTTAAGTTTAGATGCTATCAATATTAGTATGTAAAAATATTATATAGACCCATTCATACATTCATTTATTTACTTATTCTATTTTGTTAGGTAAATACAATTTGTTTATAAAATAATAAAAACATTACTTATACGAGGAAATGCCACATAGCCGTGGGAAAACCTCCAAATTTTAATTAATAAAAGCTACGCGAAGCGAAATAATACTACTTTTAACTAATTTTACTGCGGTTTTTTTACTGTTATTTTCTTTCAGTTGTGTCCGATATTTTGCTCTTCCGCAGCATGCTCTATGAGACTTCGGATGGTGGTCACCTTCTTTCATGAAGTGTAAAGTTATCTCATATAATCCGAACCTTTAATAGGAGGACTAGGAAATTGCAATTTTCATTTACGGAAAATGATCTCAGTGTCTTGCGCTGCGACGCGATTTGCGCGTATGCGCTTGGACCTCCGTTACCAGCGCTATGACCATCAGTTTCCATTTCGCCATGAAGTAATTAGAACCCTGAAGAAACACCATTCTTTATAACAAATGCTCTAGAAATTTGTATCATCATGTCCCAGTCTATAATGACTCGTATTTTGTTGCACATGTACCCTTCATAATAGTTTTATTTCAATGTTTGTTATTCACTTAAACTTCTGTAACATTTGGTAGAAATAAAATGGAAATAGGTATCTGTTATCTTTAACACTAATAAGGAAATTGTATGAATTGTAAAGAGTGTACGAGTAGGATACGGCAGTGACCTAAAAATATCTAAAAACTTCACTAATTTGTTTACACGTTTGAAATTCGAATGCCACGTTGATACTGTAACCTCGCCGGCTTGGTCTCTTTGAAATTACTCGAATTGGTCCAGCCGTCTTCGAGTTTTGCGCTTACTTATACAATATAACTACAGATACATCCAATGATACAAATTAGGCATCACGACAGAGAAATCCGGTGCCATATTCGGTGTTGCCTTGTACCTATGTGCCCCATCAAGATCTTTGGAGATTCAGTTAACCTTACCTGTAGGTGAACCACCTGTAGATTTACGGACAACGGTTGCTAGGTGAGATGACAGCTGTTCACGTAAAATCTATCTAATCCAAATTATATAGAGAAGGGTTGGTAGAGCCGCAGAACGCCACAACTAATAATAAAGAGACCTTCTGTGGGGAGAGTGGGCCCTGGGTGCTAAGATGCATGCTTCGAATAAATAAGAAAGAGAAGATAGTGTAATGATAATGAACCTTTTTTTTTTTATCGTGCGCAAAATCCCCACGGATACCACCCCCACCAAAACCGATGGAGGTGATTATGTCGGACTCGAACCGACCAAAACGCACGCCGTCCATGGGTCCTCGATTGCCGGAGGTGAGATTATACAAGACATATCTTTCGCATCCCGGCAGACCCGGGGACATCTCTGTTGAGATGACTCTCTTCCCTAAAAGTGGGGACCATGGCGTCCCCATCTAGCCCCTGGGTATGGTGTGGCATTATGTGCCATCGCCGTGGCCTGCTTCTGCTAGGGTGACAGGCGGCTCCACCTGTCACCCCCAGGCCCGCGCTCATGGGGGACAGTGGTCATTCTGCGACCTTAATGATAAGAACCTGAAGGCACAATTTACACTATTACTTACTAGATAGATATATTCTCAACACTTGATGATATACGTAATTCACTCAAAAATAGAAGTATTTAAATTTTTATTATTAATTAAAATAAAACAGAAAATATATAATTCATAGCAGTTTGAAAACACATAGGTGATAAAAGGAAACAAAAAGATAAACCGTCCAACAGTGTAAGAACAGGAAAAGTGAATAATACAAGTATAACATTATTAAAACACAAATGGATAATGTTATTGCCATTCACAACCACATCGTAAACAGATTTCCCCGGAACTATTACAAATGTTACAAGTCGCGATAAGCCGACCGCGGTATAATGAGGTGTCATTTAAACCTTAACCAACGACGTTCGCTGCCGTGCCGTGCGGTCAAACAATTAAATTGTGGAGCTTATAATACATAGACTTCAGTCAGAAAGAGTATGATTACATCAGTAATATGTTAAACGGTATTGAAAGTCAGTCTGCAAATTGCATTCATTTAACTTACTGCAGTTCACTGCTTCCAAGATTCTTTCTTCGCAAGATTCCAATATTCAAGCACTAAAAACACGTGTCGAGGTTTGGTCTTCGCACTTGCAGAATATTGCTCTTCTTCCTCTTCTAGAAAGAAGTCTTTATACTTGCTCTGAGGGGGCCGGCTGATCAGGGGAAACCAGTTGGCTCCACACTGGCCTAAGTTGAGCAGATCTGCGCCCATATCATCTGACTTGCTCTGAGGTGTGCGGTTTGGTATTCCTTTCTATGATTATAAGTATTATTTACCTATTTTTATCGTTGGAATTGTTAGCATATCGTGGGTGAGTGGTGGGTTAGCCCCCTCCCGCCCGTAATATATTTTGTTGTAATGGATTTCCGCCAAGTAATGCTCCTAAAAAGTACCATTCATTTGAGTTTGTTAGACTAGTTTTATTTCTACGCTTTAGATTCCGCAATAGATAAAATGCATGGTTGCATTGTTCGTAACTAGATAAGCACCTTGTACAGTAAATACATCTACATACTTATTAAACAACATACCTACTTATTCAACGTAATATCTAACACAATAGTGATTAGATATTCTTTGTTTCAAAATAATAAAAAAATCTATGTCACGTCAAATGATAAAGTTCAACAGTACAAAACGTAGGTACAGGTACACTGTACTAATCAATCCCTGATTCATCAGTCCCAGTGCAAAAGAATGTTAATGTACATAATACTCATGAAACGCTCTGTGGCGTAGGTACGCAGGGAGCGTGGGTTTGATTTCCGCTCAGAACAAATATTTGTTAGCATGAATATAAATACGTTTCGGCCAGGTTTCGGTTGTTAGGTTAAGACCACGCTAGTGCCACCAGGCCGGAATGTCAAACATCATCAAATCCCGTCGAAGCATTCACTTTTTCCTATCTAAAGATTTGATGTTGGTGTGATTTTCTTATTTCCCAAATTTACATTATCACTTGTTCGCATTTTATTATGAAATCGGGTTGGGTTATCAATAATATCAATGCACTCAATGCGTCTAACGACAAAACAAAAATGTACGTAGGTAGTAAGTATGCCATGCACATTTACCAGTAAACAATAATTTGGTCAACCGGTATTTTGAATGAAACCAGGTATGAGGAAAACATGCAAACTTTAAGCAAATCTTGCAGATGTTATTTCCTTATGGGTACCGGGTATTTTATGAATATTTTAGATAGTTGATTTGATTCACTTCTTACTAGTTTTCTGCGAATATGTGTTCATCAAACCAGGTGCATTAATTAATAAAATCTAGTCATATTAGAAAACAGAAAGTGTTTTATTATTTTTTTGTAAAACTAATATTCCAATTTCAACTTTCCAAAGCAATAAACGAATAAGAAGAAATAAGTAAAAAAGTAAATAGAATAACTGGTAATAGGTAACTGTCACTTAATTTTTCATTAACTTCTATTAAATAGAAATTTCCATCATTATCCAGTGCTAGTTTTGGTACGTAAATAATAATACTACGGATCTGATTGCATCCAAAACTTATACTCCTTAAGCTGGGATCCTTAATCCTCTTCTTTTTGTTAATTTGACTTAACTTGTTGTATGGTAGCAAAAGTGTGACTCTTGTCCCAAGATCGTGCAAGAGCCTCGATCTCTCGGTCTAACTCTGGTCTATATAAGCTGCTCTATACAAATTATCATTAGATGTTAACTAGCATTTCTTTCACATAGCTGCTCATACAAGCACTAAGTTTTTTTTTCTATCATTTTTATAAATAAGCAGCCAATGCAACATTGCATTTTAAACACAAAATTGTCTGTGTACATCTATGGTTAATTCGTGGACAATTGTGTTGGTTACATGGTTTATAATTTGGATTAGTTTTTAAGATTATTTGTACAAGACTATATTATGTAACTTGTTTGTCCCCAATAAATAAATAAATAAATAAATAAGTTACTTTATTAGTTCAACGGCCGCATTAGACAGCTATATAGTGACTAGTGAACATACAGGTTGCTGCGTTGTAACTAGTCCAAGATGCAAATTAACTATCACTCTAGGCTAGACAGTAGCCACTAAACAATGCCACGTGTGGACAGAAAATTTATAGTTGTTTTACGATTTAAGGGATACAGTGATTTATTCAATTTGAGATAGAAACTCGCTTGCATTTACTAAGTATTTCATGAATTCTGTTACTGTAAATTTTTGACAAAAGAAGCAGTCGTGGAGAACCACGACTGTTAATAGTTGGTTGGTTGGTTGTGACTGTTGGTTTTGATTTTCTTTACTTTACAATTTGCTTATTCCAATTCACTATTGGACATAGGCTTCTCCCTATATGGTTTATAGTATTCGATCAACTTCTTGCGAATTAAGTCTGTCCTGGCTGAATGAAGAATGGTTTTCAGGGGGCCTAAAAAGGCCACTTCATGAGACGAATCGGATTGCAGTGCGTCGTCCAGTTCGTCCGACGAAACGCTTTACGATTCGCCGACTGTCATAAAATGAAACACATTAACGACGATTCGTCTACAATGCGGTTCGTCGGAGGATTCGGATTAAGATGAAATGTTGCAAGTTTAAAAATACACCGTTTAACAATACACCGGTAACTTTCCGGTTATTTTAATAATACTTATAAAGACTTATAAAAGCGTGTAGATAAGAATTTATTCATATTATATAAAAAAATAGACTTTAAGAACTATTTTATACCATAAATATATATTTTAGCATAATATTTTATTAACTGGTAATAAACTGTACTTTGTCAACGAGTGTCAATTTATGAGCAAGTGATATGAGTTTCATGATTAATCGCTAGATAATATATATATCGCTAAAATAAAAAAATAATTCTTTTCAATTGAGATATTTTTTTCGTATTAATTCATTACTTTGTTCATGTTCATAATTCTGTAAGTAATAACAAGGAACACTAAATACGTTACGATGAAGTATAGTGTCCGTTTTGGTGAGTGAAGTCGTCTTGGGCTATTGCATGTTGCGATAAATTGTCTTAAAGAAATATATCAGCCATATTTAAGCTATATCTATTTAATTTCAATCAATTGAGTCAAGCAAAACAAGTCACAACGATCGACGAATTGTTAGACGCAATGTGGGAGTTGCGTCTTTCAATACTGCCATTTGACATTTAAGGCGATTCGTATTTGGTGAGCCATTTTACGATTTTGTATAGAAACTTGTCAAAAGGGCGAATTGCCAAAAACGAATCGCGCGGCGAATTGCGCTGTGTGTGACCATTTTACGAAATTAAATCCGCTTCGTATTTCAATGCGGATACGATTCGTCGTTAGTGGCCTTTTTAGGCCCCCAGATCATTCGTCCATTTAGCTAAGGAGCCATCCTAGGTCAATTGATTGATTAGTTGAACTGTAGTTTGACAGTCAATACCTTTGCGACTATTAAGGACGAAAACTAACCAATATTGCTATTTCTTCAATCTTATTTTACCTATATATTATGACCTATAATTTATTATCCTGACATACCTACTTAGTGGTGGTATTTTATGACTTTTATGTACATATATCGCATCGATAACTCTACACGGAAATATGTAAATTATTCGATACTGTAGTTTCCGATTTGGAATGTGTTCATTCCAATATGGAATATTGCATTAAAGACTAACTTCGTAAATATTTCCAGCTACTCAAAAAAGTCTCTCATCAACGATGTTACTATACCCATTTAGAGTACAGTCGTGCAGATTTTTTCAAACTTGAAATGGTAAAACTGGTTTTGGACGGTCTCTGATCGGATTGTAGTGTGGTTGTATTTAAACGTCGCTGCACGCAGTCATTTCCCAAAACTGTCATTTAGCATGTGCGTTCCATAGCTATGCGGCCAAAGAACGTGCTCGCTCGATGTAGGTAGAACTACATTATTGGCCTGTGACTTCTGTATTAAGTATTCCATTCAGAATGTCGCCTACGTCCACCGCGGGGTGCCAACTGACTAGTTCGGTTACTGAATCACTTTGGTATTTATAAATTATCGTCACGTGCATTTATTTTAGTACATATGTGACACACGATGGTACATTATTGGAACGGTTAACAGGACTGCACTTTCTTGTCGTTAAATAACCTTAAAACAAAGACGATTGTAAGAATTTGAGTTGAAAGTCTTTGCAGCTTATGCTAATTTTATTGATGACTTACGGGATATAAAACATAAACATAACATAAACTCACGCCTTTATCCCCGAAGGGGTAGACAGAGGTGCTAGCACCTACATTTCGCCAGTTTATGTTTAGGTCCCAATGTAATAGGTGGCGAGTCTATTGCCATTAACCCATTAAGGGATATAGCAATTTATTTAATTTGAGATAGGAACCCGCTTGCATTCATTAAGTATCTCATGAATCCTGTTACTGTTAGACCACAAGCTACGAAGCGACGACCGAGTTCATTCTGCGTAACTAGTAGTTACCTAATATCGAAAAATCTGTATAGTTCTGGTATTTGCGATAACTTTACACTTCAAAATAAGGGATTGCCACCCTCTCAATCCTCCCAGCAGGTAAAGAGTAATTGAAACGTCAAAAAGTGTCTAAATATTAAAATAACGCAAAATAAATCCCGATAAAAACGTTTAAAGTAGTTTCATTAATTGTCTTATCGTTATTAAGAACGCCGACAATCAGATGAAGGGTTTTTTTCAAATAAGAATTCCAAACGTCAATGTTGATATCTTTAGATGTCAGATTAGATAGAAAAATTACCATTAATTTTTATTTATCAGCGATAGTTAATATCGATTTATAGTAATTTGTCAATGAAGTTAGTATTTGTTTCACATGTTTCGTACGGTAGATGTTGCAGTTCCGTGTTACTACCTCCAGAGTGAAATGGGAAACGATAGATTCGAAAGTGTCTTAAAGGTATGTTAGACACTACTGAATCAGTTTGAAGGATAGAAAGAAAAATTAACGTTTGAAATGAAGCAAAGGCGGGTACACATTTGCTTGTGACATGAATATCGGATTTGACTGCGATCATCGGTACAGGACATTGAGTATGGACGAAACAACACGTGGCTGTATCACGGGTAAACTAGATTTGTACTGTCAGTACGAGTCGATCGATGGTTTCATTTAAGCTCAGCTATCATGTGAATCAAGCTAAATATGTCCACAATATCACCCGGTTTTGATACGGTCACGGTAAATTATTACGTAATTGTGGACCCGGTATAACACACGCACCGAAATAGTTAGTTTAAATTAAACAGAATACGTAAATGCTCCATCTAGACAAGCTTGTATTTATTTTTTGTTTTGTTTTTGTTGTTCAATCTATCTATCTAATAGAACCCTATAGGAAACGGAGGGCGTTAGGCATCCGGCACTTTCACGTATCGATTACGAAATGCAGACATTTATCGCAGATATGATGTGAAAATGTGGTACGTCTAGGAAAAGTAGCCTCTATCACTTAATGTGTTAGATAGTCGTTCAGCAGGAAACGCGCCGGGAGTCGTCAATCAATATTTACATCACCACATAGTAGGTATATATATATATATTCTTGATTGTACAGATAAACATTTCTGGTATAAGGGAAAAGGAAACTTCAATACAAAGACTAGCTAAGGGGGTCATCTTGAAAGAGGTGTGAGGACCTCGCGGGGTGCGACGGATATGTTCGCTACTATCTCACCCCCGGCAACTAAAGACTCAAAAACATCGAGCGTTTTAGCCGGTTCGAGTACGACGTAACTTCTCTCATGATATTCCACGTTTGCGTTGACTAATTTATTTAAGGAAAATTAGCCTCTATCGCTTAATGCGTTAGATAGTCGTTCAACAGGAAATGCGCAAAGAGTCGTCCGACAATATCTTCCTCTTACCGATAATCATTTCACGTAATTGCTTTTGTATTTTGTATCAAAGTCGCGAGCTTCGGCTAGTATAATAAAAATATTTAACCGTCGCTGTTGCTAGCGGCTAGCTCTAGCTAAAGAATTTTGGAAATCGGACAATAGTTTTTGAGTTTATTTATTACAAACATAGTTACACACACACACATACACACAGAAATACAAATTTTTCCTCTTTATAATATTAGTGTAGGTGTAGATGTATACGTAGATTAATAGTCTATAGTACTTATATAACAATCCTTCGTTAAATTTTATGCATCAGCGCTCGTAAACAAAAGACAGTATGTGACAAAACATAACTTTCGTATTACTATAGGTATTATGAACGTGAGAAACTACGATGCGACATCTAGCGACTTTTAATTGTTACTATGTTCTTGGAAGTAGGCAGGAAGTAAGGCCCTGCTCACGTATACTTTTTAGTTTTATATGAGGCATTATCTTCGAGGTCTAAGCCAGTTTCACCTGTCAGCGGGGTACCATCGACGTAATAGTACCATGCAAATAAAAATTACCAAAGTACTATCTTGAATAGTGAATACGCCTTTATTTGTGCGGGAATGCCCAAGGATACCCCTTCGCCGAAGTCAGTGCAGGTGGTTGTGTCAGACATGAGCCGATTAAATCCGCATGGCCGTCTCGGAAGAACAGTTGCTGAGGGTGAGGTAGTGGCATAACTATCCCTTACACCCCGGTTGAGCCATCGAAGGCCCTCTCGGGAATCTTGAATACACCTGTTGGTCAAGGGATGATGCAGAGCACAGGTTTTTCCCAGAGGTTGGTAGTTACTCCCGTGTTAGGTACTTAAAATTAACCAGATTCATTTGTGTTTTTCATTTTTATCAGAAAAGAAAACGTGGGATTGCCTCACGTGTCGATTTAAATACTTTGCATATTTTTAGTTAAGTTAAGTAAATGCAACCAAAGGATGTCATAAAAGGCGACAAACGAAAACACATAGCCTGTCAAAATCATAACCCTCCTTTGACTTTGCCATGGTCGGGTTAAAATAAACAGATAATATCACTGCGAGAATAGGCAAACTAACTCTGTACCAACCCTTTCTGGAAAGCGGGGAATCAGTTGATCAAAGCCTCCCTAGATTGGGTGAGGCCTATGTCCAGCAGTGGACTACTATAAGCTAATTCATTAATTCAAATTGATTGTGCTACAAATGTAATCACAATAAATAACATACTTCACATGTGATCGTTCTTTTACACAATACCATTTAATTACTATAATGACATTTGTTTATAAGAATGCGGTACTCAATAATGTAACATTCAATACACTATGGAATAATATTAATATGTATCTACCTTGTTATTGTTACAATAGTAGATTATTCTCGGGAGGACATTACAGGTAAGGACATTAAATTACAACGTCATTTTACGAAGGTGGCTACGAATATGTACAGTGGGCCCCAAAAATTCCCGGACACCTTAAGATCTAAAAATCATTTGACAGCCTAAGTGTTATTTACCAAAGTAACATAGACAGCGTTAATAAAATAAACTATAGATGTCTTATTTCGACCTTTGTGGCGCGGTGGTACCTTTTTTTTGTAAATTCATACATATTATACGTAGAAACACTCAGATCAATACGAATCTTCATATTCAAGTGAGTGGGTAACTTAAGTGAACACGACTGCTACGCAGGAGGCGTGGGTTAGATTTCCGCTCAGTACAAATATTTGTGTGCATGAATATGAAGATTCGTATTGGTCTGAGTGTTTCTATGTATAATATGTATGTATTTACGAAAAAAGGTATTTAAGTATGTTTATCCGCATTCTAGAACCCATAACCCAAGCTAGTTAAACTATGCTTATCATGGGTCCAGGTGCGCTATGTGGTCTATTATCTTCTAGTTCCAGTAGCTTCTAAGAATAGCAGTTGTGGCTTCACTTTATACAATTTCTTTTCCAAACGATACAGTAAATTTTAGCCCTCTGTAGGTACCTTAGTGAAAGATGCTCGGTTGGCCTTCGTCTCGAAGTTGATTAGTCAGATACCAAATGACACATAAGAAATCCCCGCTAATCTGTTTTATGTATCTTTTATGTTCAAACGTGAAAATCAGATAAGTTAAAATGCGTTCTTTTGTAATTAACCTACTAAAAGTCTTTGATTTAGACAGCATGTAACTACTTATAAGTCATTATCTACTTCAAAGGCTTAAGTTATACTCGTAATGATACCATATATTATCGATACAATTGAGTCTTATAGCTACACTCAGGTAATTTTTCATTCAATTTCTTGACACGTGACCCATTGATAAAATAGACTTGCACATAATAACTCTTGAATAAGAATTGACATAATTTACATACATAATTTGTAATATTGACAGTAATCACTCAAGATATACACAATTATAGTCTTTTGTCCTAGAATACATATTCATTTTGTATCCAGATGTTTCAATACTTACTCAATGTTTCAATAATTACAATACATAATAGTCTAATGTTGCTAAGTTTTTCCACCAGAGGCGCTATTTACATATTCAGATTCATGTTATTTTTAGCCCTTCGACCATGTACTATTCTATACTCCATTTGTTTAGGTAGGTACTTATATAAAGGGAAACAATATTTGGCAATTTTATATAATAACATATGCTAAACAAATTAACTAGACTAACTAAAGTCGTAACGAATAGGTATAGTCTTTACTAAGTAATTTTACTAATGAAGAGACAATTTCTTAAGAACTCTGACCCAAATTTCCGACTTACCTTTTTATTAAATGACGAGTTCACTAACTCCTTGCACGCAAAGCTTTTGTTCTCATTTCTTAACGTATCCTTTAAGTGTTAACTACATCATCTGACTTACGAGGTTTTCACTTAACAAGCCCTTACAATTAGTCCTCCTTCTCTTTAGATTTGCATTATGCTTTTGTCCTCAAATTCAAGAGAAAATTTTACACTAAGAAGGCCTCGTTTATCAATCAGTCAAAGCGCCGTAAGTATACCACTTGCAGGAGAGATTCCGCTGGGTTCCAAAGATTTTGGTGTTACCCCAGATACACTCAATTCAACCAAACAGAAACCAAAATAGTGAGTGTTGATTACATCGAACATTACGGTCAGTAATGCAACATTGCGTTTATTATAGCTATCGACGCTCATTTGAGACCGGTTCGCAAGTTTCTTAACGAGAAAAAAGTCAGGAGTGCTACAAAAAACTTGTAGATGAGTCAGAGTGCTTGAACAACATATTACACAAAGTTGAATGAAGTAATTCCCACTTTTTGCAAGTTAATGATTCGTTGGAATTAAGAATTGATGATCCGTGATACCGACAGTACCTACTCGTAATAGGTTTTATTGTCTTGCGTAATTGGTGTTGCGGTTGTAGCACGAAAAGGCGGTGAAATCTTGTATAGGTATCGTCCCGGCAAACATCTTCGTTCTAGATCCGGATAGCTATAACTTGGAAGTCTTCAAGACTAGAATACTTCTAGGCAAGCGTGCTTCATCGTCGACCACATCGTCACTGACTGTCTGGTGGTCAAACGTGAGATTATCTAAAAAACAAACTCTGGTATTGATTTGATTGATCCCGGGGTGCGAATGAAATGCCTTATTTTGCTCCTCAAAATATATAATAACTAGCTGACCCGCGCAACTTCGTCTGCGTCACCCCGTTTTTGCAACATTTTTCACTCCTGCTCCGCACCTGTTGGTCGTAGCATGATTTTATAGTTATACATATAAACCTTCCTCTTTAACCATTCTAGCTATTAAAAAAACCGCACAAAATCCGTAGCGTAGATATAAAGATTTAAGCATACAAAGATTACAAAGGGACATAGGGGCAGAGATAGCGACTTTGTTTTATACTATGTAGTGATAATAATATAACCCTCGGACAGTTTTTGGTCTTCTCGCCAGCTGGCGCACAAATGTGACCAAAAGTTGCTATAACTAACAGCAACGTAACCGAAGCCATAATCATGAGTTAGTAATCTATAATTACTCTATCGGGTAATCTTCACAGATGGGTTTATGCCAAGTTATACAACAAATTCATATCTCATGTGTTGAGAATTTGAAAACATGTATGTTTTCTAAGTAATTACTACGTACAATTACAAATTAAGACATTCGCAACCTGCTTAGGTAAGTAATCGGTGCAATAAGATGTAGATAAGTAATATAAAGTTCAGCTAAGGCGGACGCTCGATGTGCATTTGTCAAAGAGAAATTGATGAGTCTGTGAGGCTGGCTGTAGCTAAAGATTTAGTCGACTGCTGGTATTATCTGCTGCCAATAAAATATTCCCTTATTTAAAAAAAAATCGCAAAACTGCATTCACAGATATCGGAATACTCGTTAACCACACCCGGTAGTCGAATCGACTAAAATTCGAAAAATAACAGCCTGTATATTTTTATGGTGTCAATCAATACGAGCAAATCTCTATAACATGAAAATATAGATATCTTATAAATTATTTGGGACAAAATAAAATGGCCGAGGTTATGTTTAGTTCCCAATGTAATAGGGGCGAGCCTATTGCCATTAACCGGGCACGTATAAACCTGCGATAAATACATAACTTCGAGAAGCATCGAAAAGTCATTGTTGTGTGCCATGGTAAAACTTGGGATCGAACCCGAGACCTCGTCTCAGCAGTCCATTACCCATACCACTAGGCTACCACGGATTCTTAAGATAAGATAGGTATAAGTAAGAGCCTCATAACATATAGACATTCAATTACTTCTTTATTAGTATTCGCCATTAAACAAAACATTACTTACAACAGACTAAGGGAAACTACGCGCTAAACAAAACGGTGAAATCGCAGGCCCTTAAGTCAAGGCTAGAATCGTGATGTCAGACTTAAACTATAATAAGCTTTCTGTAGAATTGTCTTCGTATGTTTCAACTGGTGAGTTCATGAGTCACGACGAAGGGAAAATTGAATTGTATATTCAAATTAGTCTACGCCCATGACTTATCGTGAAGGTTTCTTATAGTTTTGAATTAAGATCGTGAGAGAAAGAAGAAAAAAAAAGTAGAAAAATGTCATTTTTCTTTTTTTTTTGTCCTTCTGTTCATTATAAAAATCTTGCTTAACTTACGTAGCACTCTTGGAAACTTTCAGATTTTTAACATCATTAGCACCTCAAGTTCGTTTCTAATTAATTTATTTCATCATTATCATTCTCTGAGCCTATTCCCAACTCAGTTCTGAAGCCTACCATCAGACCTGCACAATCAATTTGGTGATATCGAAGTGCTGTAGTTAGGCTAGTCAAACTTTTGAGGACTCATTTATTAATCCATATATTTATAACGTTTGACGCATTTTAGTTTAATTCTAAATCTTTGTGTCAATCAATTATAATTCTAAATTATAATTATGTATCATTGGTTTTATTTATAATTATTTTATTTGTCCCCTTCGTTTACTAATTAAAATAAACGTTTTCATATATAAATGTATGTTTTAAAAAAGTCGTAACATTTATAATGTAAGGTCATAGAACGTGACATATGAAGAATTCATTAACTCAACTCATCCGGCACTTCTTACAATAATTTCATAATATAGGTATATTTATACGTACCGATGAGCAATGCCTATAATTACCTACATCGGATTGCATCGTAGATTTAAACAACAAATATATCCATCTTTAATAAGGATTTTCCCGCGGCACTTCTGAGAACTGAACATTATGCATACATATAAATAATTGACTCGACTGATGATGTAAATCTTACAGTATCCGGTTTTTGTTTTGTATTGGGGGAAAAGTTCGGTTCATATTGCCTCACTTCGGTATTCCAAAGAGCTCTTTTCGTCATATATTAAATTGAAATCTTGATACCTTTATGGAGCAGGCAAAACTGATTAGTCCTATAAAATATTCGAAATATTACTTCGATTTAACTACTCCACAAATCATCTCCAATTAGAGTAGTTCACGGATCATCTCCAATGTTATCTACTCTAAAAAGGTATCAAGCTCTATAGCTTACATGCACTGTTCGATAAATGACAAGAACACTATCTATAAGAACGCTCTATTTAATTACAGCTTTAAAGTAAATTATTTGTTGTTAAGTAACTATTAAATGTCATGTATATCTCAAATGAACGCATTCATGACATAACTGTGACACATGATATACCTACTTATGTATATACCTAGTTCATAAATAATGATAGGTAAATTCTATAAAATCATTGAGATATAAAACAGGTAAAGACGACAATTGTTATCAATAGTGGAATTAAACCACTATCTCGAGTGAATAGGAACTAATAATACGAGTAGGAACAGGAAGTATTGCGCAATTTGATTAATTAGCTAATAGGTAATAACTTCACAATATAAATAATTATTGTAAAAATATTTGCGTTTCCATAATTAAACTCTTACTTAACAATAAAATCTTCAATCAGAAACCAGCTATTAGCTATTGTAATGTCATTGGCCACATTCAAACAAAAGCAACTCCATTGAAAACAAAAAAAAAACAATCACACGACAAGGTTTGTGTCTATTAATTAAGGAAAACACCATTAATGATATTGGTTGTCACGATAATTTAATCTATTTAAATAAATATAATGTTGTTGAGTTATATTGGTAACCCCAAATTGTCAAAATCAACGTTAATCGTTTCCGTTCGAGTTGTTTACGGAGCCCAGAATGCTTCGTACGATAAACCCGCGAATAAAATCACCGTAATCATATCGTGAATGCAGATGAGCAAAAGATATTATGTTTTATAACATTACCATAACGATTCTATTTCCTTGAACTCGATGAATTCAAGGTTCTGCGTGTCGCGTCGGAACGTCGTCGCCGCGTCGTCGTCGTAAAATGTCAAGGACTGCTGCAGTCATAGTTTCGTACAGAAACGATTTGAGCTCAGATATAAATCTTCTTTTCCGGTATTATTAGTGTTCGATTTAGACCTAAGCCTACGGAACCTTATTAAGCCCAAAGGTAGGAAATTAAAAATATTTTCTATTTTAAATGCACCTAAATCATTTTTATAGTTATAGATATAGTAGATATAGTTTTCTGACAGCTTTTAAATAGAGATGAATTCGAAGCAAACCGTTTTTAGCCGGTGGACCAATTTGTGTCAGGGTCACGGTCCCTACCACAACCTAATAGATTAATATTATTTTAATTTTTTCGGTCGATATTTGTGCTCTATATCTTGTAGGACATGAGTAAATTCTTACAAATTAAATTAATAAATGCACTATCACTTATTGTAGTGCATACAATAAGTGATAGTGTTTAACCAAGTTTGCCCATATACTTGAGATTAGAATCCTGATTCTGGGGTTTCCTGACAGATTCTAATGGTCACACTATGAAATCACACTATGAAAGTAAATTAAAATTGAAATTATATTATTTTCAAGAGTCAGTAAGGCTTCAAGAGTATGTACTGCTGTACTGCACTAACAGAAAAAAGCTATCAGAAATGTGGGGCCGGCTAATGGCTGGCAGCTCTGATCAAAACATTAAAAAAAGAAAGAAAATAAATTCATCAATCAATGTATAAAATATACGATTGAAGTTTTTTGCCAAACTACCTATTAGGTTAACGTTATCTAGGTATACTAACGTGATTTAAATATTAATGCGATAGTAGATAATTAAAATTAGTGTCAATTTCCACAATATAACCTAAAAAGATAATATAATCAGTCAGTAGTTATAGCGCCCAAAAAGAAATACACAAAAGGATTATAATAATTGATTACTGCGGTTCAAAGCACGAGCGACACATTAACAAGATTAAATATCTACTGTGATTCCTTTTTTGTACGTAATTTAACTAGCTGACCCTCGCAACTTCGTCTGCATCACTAAAGATACTCCCTATTTATTCTGTTGGTCTTAGGATGATAAACATACCTCTTGAAAACACAACTCTATCTATTACAAACCGCATCAAAATCCATTGCGCAGTTTTATAGTTCTAAGCACACAAAGGGACAGACAGACAGCGGGAAGTCACTTTGTTTTATACTTTGTACATAATACTATTTAATAATGATTAAATATTATCTTTTGATTCCTTGTATTACTTATGATTCATTTAGATAAAGCTGTGCCTAACGGAATGTAGGATACTAGAGTAAGATAACAATACACTTATATCCTTGGGTTGCATTTATTTATACTTCTAGCAATTTGTTCTGTCTGTCATTGTCATATCAATTTCTTTGTTACTTTCAAAATTCGGACTTTGGACCTCAAGGACCTTTTCGAAAAAGTATGCATAGTACACTGCACGCTACATAGGTACCTAGTTGAGGTTGTCCTTCGCCTTTGAGATGTTGTTATGGAACTGTAGGTACTCTACATATATAGAGTATATAAACTTATATAAAAATATTCCTAATCTGCACAATATTTAAATCCATTTACTAGTGTTTATTTTAAAAAATCTGCTTTCTAAAACTGTATTAACAAGGTTAATAAGGTTTATGCTAAGTTTACTGTACAGTGCGCTGTCTAGACCGTCGTAATAAAAAATAATAATCCGAAGCATAACCAGGGCCTCGATTCTACTAAATTGTCAACCATTGTGAAGGTACTGATATTACAAAAAGTGTCATTTAATTTTGAACTCTACTCTTACACGGTTAAAGTTTGAAATTTAATGGCATTGTGTATAGTGAATGATACGATGTAATAAACTATCTTTTATTGAATTTTAAACTTCAAGCCTATGTACATAAAGTCGAAAATTCCATGGCAGTTTTTGTAATCTCAGTTGTCTATGGTAAACAATTACTGGAGTCGGGGTCCAGTAAAGTAACAATTATGGAAATCAGAAGCTACATGTACATTTAACTCCCAGCTTCACAATGCAATATGTAGATCCAATGTGAAAGGAATCCGGCAATCAATCTCACGGCCATTCTTTACATTGCTCGGCTTTACAAGTACCTAACAATAAATGAAACACTATGATATTGCAGGCTTTGTCTTCCATTTCTTAAATAGAAAAATAAATCTATAATCAAAAGTGTATTCTATAAGTTATTCCTAGAGGAACAAACAGTGAAACGGGGTGAATAGGGATCCAAGGGTGAATAGGGATAAAATGGTCATCTAAATTCTGTAGTTATTTTCTCTCAAGCGAAACTTTGGACTAGTTCATTGAATAACAGAATCATCAAATACCTGATAAGAGGCTTATTTGAAATGTAATAGAATGAATTATTTAAAATATTTCATTGACTATTTTATCCCTATTCACCTCAGGATCCCTATTCACTTCAGTAAAACGGAGTAAGTTTTACTGAGGTGTGCGAATGGCACACGTAACTTTACACGTACGTATTCTTTGTCTATGCTTTACACAAACCCTAGGCGTAAGTGTGACAGAATAAACGAACCGTGAAACTTTTTTTTTAAACCATTGTCAATTTTGACAGAAATATATATATTGTAGTGACGTCAATGTCTCTACACTAAAGTCACAAGTCACTGCCACTGGGCACTGACATTTCAAATTCGGTAACGTGTTATGTAGGAGTCTGTGGGTATATTCACGCTAGTAATATTAATGTAACCGGTGGACTGCTGAGACGAGGTCTCGGGTTCAATCCCAGGTTTACCATGGCACACACCAATGACAGCGATGCTTTTCGAAGTTGTGTGTATTTATCGCAGGTTTATAAGTGCCCGGTTAATGGCAATAGGCTCGCCACCTATTACATTGGGACCTAAATATAAACTGGCGAAATGTGGGTGCTAGCCACCTCTGCCTATCCCTTCGGGGATATAGGCGTGATATTATATACTAAAAAAAATAATATAATAATAATAATAATAATTTCAAAAGTCATCGTACATTTATAGTTACATAGTTTCTTAGCCTATCTATTGCTATCAAATGTTATTATTTTCCAAGGAGTATAAAAAATTAAAGGTTTAATCTTCTCTTACATAATAATGTTTTCGATTGTGCTACAATTCTCGTGCCTGTATCTCAGGCTAGAAGTGCAATTTACATTATATCTATAATGATGATGACTGATGAATGATAATGACTATGGTATTCTGCATGTGGCCCTATAACAACCTTGGAGGTTAATTCAACTACAGCTGCAAACTTGAACATCGGCTAATTCACGGACAAAACTCTGGCGCCGGGTTTCTTTCCGTTTTGTGATTCTTTAAAAAAATATGCAATATAAAGGGAATTCTTTTAGGTGTTGGGAAATTAAACCAAATCAATATACATGTTAAGAGGGGGCAACACTAACATGATCATGATGAGGTTGATAATTGATGATAAAGAAGATGAAAACAGAACGTTTACAATCATACTTATAGAGAGAAAAAAGAAATAGAGTTTAGTAGGCCGTTCAGAATGAAAATCTTCGTCTAAGTTTTGAACATCATTGAGTGTACCTAACCCTAGGGTCTGTAGTGGGTAGGTACTGGTATGTATTTGGTGTGCTTTTATGCGTTCTCGTGTAGAATAGTAATACGATAGGGTGTCTGTGTGTGAACTCAATCTTAACGCATTTGGCACTGGAATAGTAAGTAATACCATAGGCATGTGACCTGCATTTGGCACGTTGACACTTTATACCAGACAGACAAAGTAAATGAATGCGAAATGGGGTTTGTTTGGCTAAAAGTTTTATAGTCTGCTCTACTTTTTTCCTAACCCATGAGTAAGTAAGTACCTATAATAGTTGCGGCAGGCTATGATGGCCATTTTGACACGACTGATTCTGCTCGACTCTCTTTTTTGGAGCACTTAATATTGGACAATCAACTGTTAGACGAATAACTAAAGAAAAATATAGCGAGACTGGCACATAAACATACACCAAAAAACGAGCAAAACCATCTGTGTCAAACGGTCATATATAATATGCCGTAACTATAGTTATATAGTAATATAGTGCCTATAGGCAACTACGTATTCAATTTCAATTGGTATAACAACTTACAAAATTCTAATTTAAGTTTTATAATGTTGCTTGGATATTATGACATTTCGAATATGATACGAGCAGGTGAATATGATCGTGTTAGAACATAATATTGTGCGCGTAATTATAATCTTTCTAGAATATGATACCCCGCAATGACGGAGCATTTTAATTAAATTACAATATTGTAGGCGAAGGATATTACATACTACACAGTACCAAAGTGAACAGAGAGAATGCTATAAGTACACTAAATATAAAACGGGGCGACTCGGGTGTCAGAGTTCCAGAATGTTTTCTGTCCTCCAAGAAAGAGTGACGAGTGGAGTCACCTGTCACCCTAGCAGAAGCAGGTCGCGGCGCTCCTCAACATACCCGGGGGCTCGAGTCCAACATAACCACTTTCAATCTCCGGTGAGATGGATACCTAACCGTCTGGATTTTGATTTGATTTGAAAAACAATACGCTAAACATTCATACATTATTTTATAACGCATTTATCATCATCATTGTATCCTATTTACGGAGCCTGAGAGCTGCTTTCCCCCTCATTTAATTTTGGTTTGTTATAAGTTTGGTTAATTTTGGTAATGGGAAGGGCAGCAAATGACCTCTCAAACCCGAACGGAACCTCTATGCCAAATCCTCGTTCGTCAATCAGCAGAGATTTTAATAGAACATACCTACATATATAAACTCAAGCCTAGTTAGTGTTAGTTACTCTTCAATATACCATTCACGTGAAGCAAAAAGTGTTTTATTTTAACTATGCAACACTTGAAATTACGTAATGGATCATTAGAGCGTTTTTACACAAAGGTGTTTCTGAGTCGCACTGCATTCTGCAGTAACACGGCTGGGTATATTCATACTGAGCGGCAATTTCAGTAGCCAGTCTACGTAGACGTCAGTTTCGAAGGTGGCATATCACCTCCAGTGTCAGGCTTACAAGTGGGGCGCGAGATAAATTACTATTATGTTACATTACATAAGAAGTCCAGTGACTCCGATAGTCTCTCATCCATGAGGTTGAAATGAACTCTTCGTTAGACCAGGAGGACTCTGATTCTAAATCTTCTAATTGTTAACCATAGTCACATGACAAAAACAACTTTGGAATTTTCAGCTTTATTTGAATAAGCATAAAGTTCAAAATTAAATGTGTTTATCACATCGTTACATTCACTGTACACAATGCCATTTAATTTTGGACTTTAAACGTGTCACAACTTGGACCAAAATTAAATAACACTTTTTATAATCTCAGTGTCGTGACAATGGTTGACAATTAGTGTAATCGAGGCCCAGATTAATGAGAGTTCATGTACAGTACTGTATGAGTCATTAACTCACGCCTTTGGCATCTTTGATGCACCAGGAAAAGATGAAAATGAAGCTAGCCACCGCATGTACCGGGTCAAACGCATTATCGAGTCAATGTAGTGTTGCGACTAAAATCTCCCATGCGACTAAAACTCCTTACTGTGTGAAAGAGTCTTCTAATATCATAACCAAATCATACATGTAGTGTACCGTAGAATATATACATTTGTTCGCCATAACTAATTTGTTTAACTTAAGAAGTTACACGTTATTTATTCTGTGACATTACTGCCAAGCCAACAAATGATAAAAGAATATAAAATTAAGCGGAAAGCGCAATGAAAGCGATTACAATCGTAAAAGTTGTAAAAAAAACTCACCATTTTTAAAGGTTAAGTAAGGTTAATTAGAAATAAAAAGCATCAGCATATTCTAACATAGGTACTCAATTAGCAAAGAAACAAAAGCAGCAATATGTCGAATCATTATAAAGATGCTTGCGTTTGGTATTTTTGGAATTAATAGCCAGAATTGATTGCATTACAGTCAATATTTGTTATTTGTTATTTCACTTCCGATTAAGTAACTGTCCCAGTTCCGACTCAAGTGCCGCTCACGCACTCGACTGGTTGATAAAATAACAATTAGAGTTCCGTAGTAGATTAGATGAATTCATATGCGGTTATCAATTGATTTTCTCTTTTAAATAACTTTATTTTCTGATTATGTAATTTTATTTTTCTGCACATAACCTATGTTTCAGTTGCACAAAATAAATATCAATAGAATTACATATTTTATTTATTAAAATATAGTTTCATTACAATGTGTAATTTTCGCGTAAACTTTCACGGATACCGAAAGTCACTATATAATACCATTTACTTTTTCCATAGAATTTATTTCCACGCTTTTAACCTTTTCACTGAATAAATGTGTATGATGAAACAATTAAGTATGAATACAAATACATGAGCTGTGATTTAAATTATTCTTTTACACAACTTTCTCAATAGATATATACACTGTACTTAAATAAAATAGAAGGAATGCTCTTACGTAAACATGATTCATTGGAGCAAAGGAGAGACGTGATCAACATCTTTATGTGACATGACATCAGGGGGACAAAATGTATAATAACGGGTAATACCAGAAATCCAAATAAATAATCTAAACATTCACGCGACAGTTTAGATAATGAGGAAAATAATCCACAATATTAAAATCGATGTACAGTTAACAGTACGTATACTAATGACCGTAACTAACTGTTCAGTAACTTCAGCGGCTTGTATATGTCTATATCTAAAAGACATTATAATCTACAAAGCATCACTAATTAGGATAATTTTCAGCTTTTCAAATCAGTGCGTTTGAATACCAATGACCTATTGTCAAGATGTTTAAGATATAATTCCAAACAGATGTTATTATAACTGGTATTTTTCTAAAAGAGTACTAATGAGTAAATAATGTTTGCGAAACTAAACTGACGGAAGTAGTTAAGTCTGTGCCATTCACTACTTGCTAGACTACAATAAAAGGCCTTACCTTTGTTACCCCTTGTACCCTATATAAGTAGTATAATTTATATATAAGTGTTATACATACTAAACAATGCCATGTGTTGGTTATTACTTTGCACTGAAACAGGTTTTAGGTGATATTTCAAAAAAACATTTCAAACACTATTATTTATCTCTTACTTCGAGGTGTAGCGAACTCAGGGTCTAAGATGGCCGTATGGTTTTAGTCGGTTCAAATCTGACATAACTGCTGGCACAAGGATGTGGGGAGTGGAGGGTGGGGCGGCTTCCCGTAGGGAAAATGGTGTAGCGAGCATTGAACGTAATGTCATTAAAATGCATGTAAAAAATTGCTGTCAGATAAATACTTAATTGCTGTTCATTAATTTTTAACACAAATAATTATGTAAATTAGACATGCTTGTCTCGTTATTATTGTGAATCTTAAGTACTACCGAAGGCTAACCTACTTTAAAATTTCACTTTTTTCTTAAAACAGCTATTATTAGAGGTTTCCAATAAAGAAATAGATTTTAATACTTTGTTTTTATGTTCCTATAGATACATATTTGGATTTTGCATAGAACTTGGCACTCATTTAGATCTCCATTATTTCCGCGGCGAGGCCCACAGCCACTATAGGTCAGTCAGTCAATGTACGACTTTTGACCGTCCTATCTTTATAACCGTTTCAGCTAGCTTCATAAAATTTCTAGATGTTCTTATGGATATAATTAAGCACATGTAATTTTATGTGTTTTCATTGAAGAAGTTTTGAGTTGTAGAAACGTCAAAAGTAGCACCAAATGGTTCGTGTAATATTACTAGCCAGTTCCTTTGCTTTTTGCTGCCGCGTGTGTAGATGTAGGTACAATCATAAATCTGTCAAGAAATCACGTAAAACGTCACAATAAATTTGAAAATTAATAACTAACTTCGTACACTTGAATCAAAACATCAATCAAATATTATTTGTTTATCTGCTAATGTTTCAGTCGTTAGTTGTGAGTGTTACGTCATGACTTAAAGACGTTGCTTTATGAACCGTAAACACTAATATTTAATAGAAAACAGCAAGTACAAACATTCCATAGCAGAACCAAATACCTATTTTTTCCCCAAGCGGAAATCCCCACGGATATACCCCTTCGAAGTCAGTGAGGGTGATTATGTCCAACCAAACCGACCTTGAACCGACCAAAACCGCACAGCCGTCTTGGGCTGCCAGTTGCCGAAGGTGAGGCAGCCTCTGACATAGCCCTCACGCCCCGACTTACAACCAGACCAGGGCCTTGATTCTACTAATTCTTAACCATACAACTGAGATCTTTGTGAACTGGCATGGCGTTTTCGGCTTAATTTTTGTTGCATTAAAGTTCAAAATGAAATGAATAAGAGTTTATTAGATCGTTTCATTCACTCTACACAATGCCATTTAATTTCGAACTTTAACAGTGTAAAGTGGAGTCTAAAATTAAATAGCAGTTTTTGTAATCTCAGTTCCTTGGCAATGGTTGACAATTAGTAGAATCGAGGCCCAGATACCTAGTACATTTTGTCTTTTCCTTCAAACTCGGAGGTTCGGAGGTGGAGGCAGAGGATGAATGTCCTCACTCATTATGTTGCATATCAAAATATGTGTGGACAATATGACATCTGTCTTAGATTCTGTTGTCGCGATTTGCAACATACAATGACTGCTCTAAAAATAAAACTATGTACTTATTTGTAAATACTTTTCAGATATTGCTTGTTCATTACTTTTAAATGCTATGAATATTTACAATCGTTGTATGGCTGTCAAATCTGAAACAAGTTTAGTTAATGGCTTTACCACAGATATTCGATTGATATGATATCTGTGGACTTTTTGTTAAATGGTTGTCAAATCTGAAATAATTTTAGGCAATGGATTTACTCCAGATATGCGATTGATTGATATCCGTTAGCTTTTCTTTGAATGGCTGTCAAATCGAAAACAATTTTAATAAAGGATTTACCACAGGTAACCGATTGATAATAATATCATTGAGGTTCCGTTTTATGGCTGTCAAATCTGAAACAATTTTAATAAAGACCATAGATATCCGATTGATTGATATCCGTGGTGATCCGTGGGCTTTGCAATCTTTTACATAATTTATTTACTTTTAATATAACTGGATTTTTCAAAACGCGAGTCGAGTAAAGCAACACAGCCGCAGAGCTCACACCAATCTCCATTTTCGTCCACTGCTAGCGAACTAGTTGTAAATCAAATAAAGAAATCCTAACCGTGACATTGAATGTTTTTACCGTTACGTTACATAATGGCAGTCATTAACCTCTCACCTCTCGAATTGCTAACAAGCATCTTCTTAGCGTAGTTCCTGGCCTGGTTACATTCGACGATTTTATCTTGGAGTCGAGGGTCCGTTTACCCCTTCTTTTGATTTGACTTATACAATGCCTCCCTACCATGAAAGGTAAACCTTGTGTCAATGTGTTGACGTGGAGTTAAGTGGAAAAGATTATCTATACTGTTGCTTGATGGCATTTGGTGGAACTTATTGTTATACATTATTGATAACTCACTTGTACTTCTCCACTACACCCTGAAATAAATCCATAATTCTAGTCAGTTAGCACATATTACTTAGGTAGGTGTAGGTACCTACGTGTTTCTTTGTAAAATCTTAGATAATACCTACTAAGTTGATACCTATGCAAAAACTTCCTGAATCATTAAAATGAATACTGATAAATTACCTACTTATATACTTACAACACAACACTGTGTTGTAGCATAATGTAGGTAGTTAACTAAGTATTTGTAAAACTAGTTCATTAGTTTCTATGTAAGTACCTAAGTATGTGCAGACTAAGTAACTGCAAAATAAGTCAAAGAAATAGTTTAAAAGTTTGAGGCTTACAGGCACCTGAAGCGAAAGTGCCCTTAATACTGCAGATAGAAAATTTAACTCAAAGGAAACATTCCTTTATTTTTGAAAAGAAACAAAACAGCTGTACTTTTTTGCATCGATCGTTAGGGTCAATTATAACGATGAAATCTCTTTAATAAACTTTAAAAAATTATATAGGTATGTTTGTCCATAGTTAAAAATGTCATAGTGGAGTTTAATGCGCCATTTCGTTTCCGCTAGCGCTTAGGAAGCGTATAAGTAAAAAATGAAATGATGCCTGACACAATGCTATATACTGAGTATAGATTATGTGATTAGGAAAAAGTAAACATCCAAGACGGGACTTGAAATAGCGACGCGAGTCCCTTACAGAGTGAATTCTCTGACCAACTAAATTGCATGAACACGTCTTGAATTTTTAAACTTCTATACAATTCATCTTGGGACGGCTGGGTTAATTATATTTACGAGCTGTCGTGTTACAAACTTTTCGATCTTAATGTATAGGAGAAGTAATAATTGATATAAAATTTCGTAAAAGTCTCAGCCGTAGCAGTGTATTACGGGTTACGTGCCAAAATATTAGCCCTATTAGGGTATTTTATATCCATTATTTTGATGTCGCATCTGTCACAAAGCCGCTATGATTTAATCTATGGTATAATGACGACACAGACTCTTTGGCTGCGGCCTACGACGACACGAAGAATGGCTTACAACTGTCATTATAATTTGTCGCAGCATTTCATCAGTTGCTGCTTAAGCACTGTGCGGTATGACTCCAAACGTTCGTTAAACTGTCGCCTTCAATCTTTGGCAAGGTTAAGTCGGTGCAATTACAACATTCAATCGTTATAACAATTTAGTTCATTGAATAGTTATAGTTAAGAAATCGACCTCGGAACTAAGAAAGTATTGCAGTTCATCTAATCCGTTACTTTCATTATCTTTTAAATCTGTACTTTCCGATTTTATCTTTATGGGTCTTTTAATTTATTTGAAAATTATTTTTGAAAATATAGAATATTGTGGTCTATATTTAAAAAGTGTTATTAAATAAATAAAAAATTATAGTATCTGAAATTATTAATATTCCGCGTATCCCTCCAGCTTAGCTTACTTTTTTGTTTTATTTATGGGTTCACCTCTGTAGTTCACTGGCTAGGATTCGAACCGTTGATATCCTGACTGACCGAACAATAATTAATAAAGGTGAAAGATTTTTCTTCATCCGTCCACTCTAATCCTTTCCATATTTTGGTTAATTAGCCGCTATGAACATAAACGGTCTTATTACAAAACGCAGACTTACTCCCCAATCTGTAAACTGTAAAAAACTACATATTATATTAAAAATAGGAAAGGATAACGATAATCTATCTTACTTTCTAGCTGGTATCTTCTCAGTAGATCCAACATATCTCACCAGCGAAAGAATCATTTCGAAATGATAATTTGTGAGTTGTGACATTCATAAATGTACTCTATACATATAATGAGGTTTTATACCGATTTTGCCATACTATCTGAATATGTATAATTACTAACTAGGTACACTTACTAATAAGTATTTACACTATGCTATCTCTATGTTATGTATTGTGTACTGAAACCTGAAACCTCTACAATCCTTTAGACTTTCTCTAATGAACACAAGAACACTAGCAAAGTAACCTTTCGCAAACCATACCAAGAGCCAGCCTTACTAACCATTCAGTTAAATATGTCGGCCATAACAGTGATAATGTTATGACATACGGCACGGCTCATTTAGTAAAGGCAATGGTCTTGAGCAAATAATACAAATTATAAACCTTCATTTCGATAGATGGTAGGCTATCTTTCTTAAACAAGGCTGTATTTTTAAGCGTTCGAAAAATCCCAAAGGACTCCTAACCCGCCCGAGCCGGTTGAAGAGGTTATGTCGGCCTCGAACCGACTAAAACACCCGCTGTGTTTGGGTTATTAGTTGCTGGAGATGAGGTAGTAGCAAACATATTCCTCGCACCCAGGTAGACCCAGGGCTCTTTCTTTCGAGATAACTATAGGGAAATATAGGGTAGGCAGCGCGTGTGTGACGCCTCTGGTGTTGCAAACGTCCATAGGCCACGGTGACCGCTTTCCATCAGGTGGGCCGTGTGCTTGTCTGCCACCTAAGTGGTATAAAAAAAAAAAAAAAATAACCCCTGTCGGGTGTAGGAACCACAGTGTCCCCGACTAGCCCCCGGGTATGGAGAGACATTTTGCGCCGTCGCCGCGGCCTGCTTCTGCTAGAGTGACAGACGGCTCCACCCGTCACCTCCAAACTCGATACAAGGTCCAAATAGCATTATCATGTTTACCGCAGATTGTGTACGCAGATGCTGAAATTCCATAACTTTTCTCGCATCTCGCATACTTACTACCTACTGTTTCGGAAACTTTCAAAACCTGACCTTTTGCAATGTACAACTTACTTGCTACACAAGATTTTTATTATCTCTAAGTACTGGTTTTAAATGGATATGGCTATGGGTCATGCGTTCACAGACCATCACACAACACGGTCTATATTTCTGACCTGGGTAATCTCGGCAACTGATAGGGAGATTTCCACAGGAGATGTAAAAGAACCATTAGGACTGTAAAAAACAAATTTCATGCATTGTTTTTAAGTCTGTTTTTAAGTCCATAGTTCCCTATACAATTTTATTATTAATAAAAAGAACAGTGCAGCGCTAACGTGATATTGTAATATCAGGCATCGATGAGTTGAAGATGATATGTGCTGTGAGCGAAACTACAAGCAACTACTTGTTTACTAGGTAAACAAACATGCATATTTTGTTGATTAAGTAGATAATTGTGTTGCACATCCTTTGTTAACCGGTTTTTAAAACAAAGAAGTTTATTAATGGCACGAAGATCTAGTCACGAATAGTATTTCAAATCTAAAATCATTGTTAAATTATCTACTTTAACAATGTTTTTACAAGACAAGTATCTGCATATTGTTATGAAGATTTGACTTATACCATGATTCCTCTTTGCAATCTCGACAATGTTTTATCACGTAGGGGAAAGTGGGGTGGATTCGTACACTTTTCACTTCGAGCTCTATAGCAGAAAAACTAAACACTATTTGATAACCATTTGAGCATTGCTAGATTGCTTATATATTTGCCTACAATGTTCCCTTAGACGACTTGTTCATAGAAAGAACCGTAGCCAAGCTATGACGATTTAAAAAAAAAAAGTAAATCGTCCGAATGCACCCCACTCACGGGGTAGCTTCGTACATGTGCTATTTATAGAAAATGTAACGTATATTGAGATCAAAATTTCGTAGAAACAACCTGGGGTGCTAAGTACCTAATAATAAGATCATTATACTTGTATTGTAAAATCTGACTACATTATATTCAAAATATTTAGTAGGTTTTACGAGGACCCCCACTCGGACACCAGGTTTCACCAGACTACAGTAAAAACCCCGCCTGGACACTTTTTAGACTAGGATGAACCCGGACAAATCCGAATTTATTAGTAGCCTCGTAAATGCGGATTGCATTTCTCACTGCAGTACATTCATATAGTACGAACCCACCCCGTTCATTCCTGTACGAAGCTACCCCAACCAAAAAAATCGATTAACATATTGAAAATAAAAATAGCTGCTAAGATTATGTTGAAGTAAATGTAAAAATAATAAACTTAAGTATGTATTCAAACACCACAAAACATCTGTTTAGTAATGGCAGCAAAACTTATAGAATATAAACATGTTCAAAGTTGCATCGAAAAATTACTTATGCAAAGCGAAAACACGTAATGTCCTGTCACATCGAAGCCAGCGGCTGCATTGGTGAGCTACTCCGCGGTTATATTATGCGTGTGTGTGGGCACCACATACATTAATACGAAGGCGCCACCATGATCCGTATTCCAATTATGGCCGTTGTATGAATGCTCCCGGTGTACGAATCCACCCCACTTTCCCCTATTGTTTACACAAACATCAATCGTAAGGCTAAATCCCCTTTTAAAAACCTTTCGAACTAATATTTATATCAAAAATCTATCTCTATTCGCCAAAATCCTTAAAACATGTCATCATCATTACAGTCACAGGACGTCTACTGCTGAACATAGGCCTCCCCCATCGACCTCCAATCCGACCGGTTGGAGGCGGTCTGCGTCCAATGCGTACATGTATCATTGACCTATAAATATAATTATTTAGAAGCCGTTGTCTATATCTAGGTATCCTGAACGTGTTTCCTGGGATAAATATTAACTTATGTGCAGTATGTGCTGTTCCAGACTAATTTATTGTATCAATGTGACACTGTGACACTTTCATCAACATCTATACAGGCGTTCAGGTCGTGTTTAAGTTACAAACGTTCGTCCATTATAAACATTTTCAAAAAGTAAGAAATTTGTAAGTTAATGAGCGTTAAAGATCCTAGTTAAAGCGTAGAACTTTACACATCTATTTTCGGTAGACTAAAATCAAAGATATCAAATCAAATTACTAAACATGTTTTTTCTCCTTTCCAGAGGACGGAATTTTAAATACGTTCAGCTTCTCGCTCACCCCGCTGCTGACATGCTCCGGTTTCTTCATCATGTACCTGGTGGAAGAGTTAGTGCACTTATACATCCACTACAGGGAGCGGAAGAATGGTCAGACTTCGCCACTGGTCAGAAATATGAGCGTGAGGGAAAGTCGGGGAGGCGTCACGGCCAAGGGAGAGAAGAACATTACCAACTCAACAGCTGAATTGGTCGAGCCAATTAAGGTATTTGATTTTTCTTTTTTATCAATCTGGTACTATTCTCATTATCATCTTGGAGTTAATCTAGTTTAATTGTATATAAAGCTTTCATCTCCTAGCTTGAGGTTCGTGTTTTATGGAAATCACTAAGAGAACTTGTAATAGAGTTACGGCCTCGTCTTGTCCTTTCCCATACATTGGGAGTGACCTTAGATTCATTGAATGAGAGCAGGAGGATGATGACCCTCTTCTAATTGAACTAAGTGCTGAAATTTTTTTTTTTCATTACAGGATGTTGAAAATCATAATCACCATCATCATCACAGTCATATGCCTGAGAATCTGGGGGATGGTGTCTCATCTGCCCTCAGAGGACTTCTAATTGTGCTTGCTCTTTCAATTCACGAGCTCTTCGAAGGTTTAGCAGTCGGTTTGGAGTCGAGCACTTCCAGCGTCTGGTAAGTTTTTATATATCCAACTAGTGACATCTCTTATCGAATAGCAAAACGTTACATACTTACGAAAGAAACAATGATTTTATTAATTGATAGATGTCGCTTTAAACTTAGAATTAACTAAGTAGGTTTATGCAAAAAGATTACAATTGAAATATACCTACTTATTTAACCAAATGACTTTAAAATTCAAAAAGGTCCACTAGGACTAAAATTTAGATAAAGCGAGAATACATAAATAGAAACTATATAGGTAGGTACTTTAACTCTTAATTTAAAAACATTTTTATTTCTTGCGGAGTGCCTATATAGCTTTTCTTAGTTATAAAATAAACCACAAATTAATATTCTGGTTTAGTCACACAGTATTTGTATAGAGTACACCAGAGTCAAAACATAGCTGTCAAACACTGTGTGGTTTTTCATAAAGGAAGCTTAAAAAACAAATCAATTAGTTGGAGCATAGATTAATTAGGTACCTATACATACTAGGCTCCATCCGCATGGAATAGCTACCGACCTAAAGAAACCTATTTTATTAATTTAAAGCCACCTCGAAAAAGATTTGAGGCCTATAGGTTGAAATATTGTTCAATGTGTTATATATTTCAAACTTTCTAATTTATTTAAGATATAGGTACATTGTATTATAACACTCATCAGGATAATAATTTATGGGTTGGACAACCAACAGACCAAAAATCATGGTAAATATCCCGGCGGCAAGAAGGGCATTAGAACGTTTCTATAGGGTTAGCAACTCGAGTGTGACGCCCATAATGGTGTTGCAAACGTCAATAGTCCACGGTAATCACTTTCCATCAGGTGAAGCCATTAGCTTGTCTGCTATCTAAGTGGTTTCAAAAAAAAAATGACTACGTCAAACTCAAATCATACAAAACAGGATAAATATTTGAAAAGTTTTTCATTGTTTTCCAGGTATATGTTGGGAGCAGTCGCAGGGCATAAGCTAGTAATCGCCTTCTGTATTGGCGTGGAGCTGATAGCCACTAACACGAAATTTTGGCTAACAATCGTCTATATCGTCACCTACGCCATCGTATCTCCGTTAGGAATCGGTATTGGTATGCTGCTGGTTGGAGGCGAAGGTGCTACTGCCGCTGGTCTACCATCAGTGATCCTCCAAGGCCTGGCTTCAGGGACCCTGCTCTACGTAATTTTCTTCGAGATTTGGAAGGGCGATAGAACTGGCATCTTCCAATTCATTGGTTCCCTAGTTGGATTCTTCCTCATGTTTGGACTTAAATTGTTGAGTAAGTACCATTCATATTTTTCTAGGCAAAATACTTATACAGGGTGTAAGGGAAACACTCTCGAAGCCGAAGGCCCCTGATACTACGCCTGGTACCAATACAACATATTGGTATGAAAAAAAATTACGGCAAAGCAATTTTCTTTTTCTTGAATTCTTTTTTATATTCTGAAAAAATAATCTTCAATTTTTTTATTGAGCCCCCTTACACCCGCATATTTTAGACCCAATACGAGGTACGGTTTCGATTGGTTCGAATCCGACTTAAGAGCGGAGGGTTTCCGTGGGATATCTACACGAAAAAGGTACCTAATTTACATACAAAGGGAAACAATAAACTATTCAAAATGTTTTAACTCTATCTGATTTTTTTAAGTGCGTAACCATTTAAGTAGGTGTAATATGGTATTAA
Organism: Pelosia muscerda; assembly: GCA_963691645.1. NCBI lineage: Eukaryota > Metazoa > Arthropoda > Insecta > Lepidoptera > Erebidae > Pelosia > Pelosia muscerda. The sequence goes on along the minus strand of OY829116.1, from coordinate 8,372,540 downwards.
TTTATTTTATCTGTATTCACAGCTCCCCACAGTCACTCCCACGGTGGCGACCATGGACACGACCACGACGATCACGACGACCACTAAGAAGGCCATAGACCATAGTGCACTTAAGAAGATCGAAACAACTTAAGTATTCCCTCCAGGATGGTCAGTGTACGGCCTAAGATAGGCAATAGCATAGATAAACAGACACGGCTGGTCTTACCGTAGAAATGGGAAGGTCCTTCTGAATTCATAGGTGTGATGTGATAAATTCTGAAAACCTGAATTTCTTGATATTTATTTTTCACACACCTTCTCAATAAATCATAATGATGAATTTCTCTGCAGAATTATGATTATATTATTGTTGATAAATGCCTGTAATTGCAAGATCGACATACATATCTAAGTACTAAATTCAGTTTATGAATGTTTAATAGGTACATTTCCAGAAGGGAAGAGCATATGAACAGTACAATACAAAGACATTTTTATCGGTCTTGTGATACATGATGTTAAATAGGTACCTACTGATCAATCGCATACATAAGTAAGACAATGTGCCGTAATTTAAGGATGTGAATATTCAGATGGACATTATGGCTGGTTAGCCTTAAAACGTTCTGTTGACCAAATTACATTTTAAGTTATGTGATAAATAATGATAATTAGATTTATGGTTGTATATAGAGTTAGTATAGTATAAACAAACCGCTATAAAAGTAGTTACTTACCTACATTCTAAGATGAATTTAAAAAAAAATCATGTAACCTTACATCATAATAGTTGCATTAGGTATGAAAAATTGCTCTGGTTTTTGAGAGTCATGTAAGTACTTAGATAAATTAAAAAGTTACTATTCGATAGTCGATAGGGATTCACAGTTGAAACTTAATTAAAATTACAATCTAATCATTCAATCAATCAATTCAATCAATTTTTATAACAAGACAAATTATTAAAAAAGCAATCTAGTCATCAATAATTATGTTGCAGATTACTTAGTTACCTTCCCACATAAAATATAATCTATCTATTACGTATAGTAATACGTAATACCTACATCAATTTGCTAGAAAAGTTGATAAGTATAAGTTTCAATTTGTGAATAATCAGTAAGTAAATAGCACAATTTTGCCTTATATGGCTTATGTAGAGGCAACAAAGCAAGTAGGTATATGTAATAAAAGAGTAAAAATGATCACCCAAAACGCTGCTAATTTGCCTACATTAATAGAGACGCGAGGGCAATAACACATTGAAAGGTTTTAAGGTGTCTATACCTATTATTTAAGAGACAACGCGGTATAGGTACTTTTTACATAATATTGATTGTGATAATTTAATTAGATCGTTGTTATAGTTACGGACTGACAGACAGATACGTCCTAGTGTTTAAAAATAACAATTTAATGACAAAATAATTTATAAGCCCCGTACAAGACCGTATTAATATAATACCATATATTAATACGGTCATAATATAATGCCGTAGAACCAAATAATTATTATGTTAAATGACTCACATAACTAAAATAGCCATTACAGGGTGTAAAGGAAACCCTCTCGAAACCGAAGGCCTCATGTAATATCCCTGGTACACTGCATATTGGCGTAAAAAATTTCATTTCCATTTTTTTTATTCCTTTTTATTTTTTCATATCTTTTAACGATTCACTCCCCATCATATTAGTAAAGCTAAGGAAATAAAAAAATTATGAAAAAAAACATGATCTAGGTACGTAATAAGGCGCCATTCGTTTTCATTTAGTTTTAGTGATACGATGGCGAGAATAGGTATAAAGCGAAAACACGAAAAAAAAAAAAAATTACCATTCCTATCGTAATTTTTTATGACAATATATAGAGTAACAGGTGTAAGTACTACCAGGGACCTTCGGCTTCGGGAGTGTTTCTCTTATAATCTGTATACCTAAATCATTAGTTGCGAACATAGCCTTTTCATTATGGGTAAATTCATACACCTAGTGATTAAGTATGTTCTAGGGCTTGTATTCTTATAGGAAAGTGCTAATCTACGTCTAATCTATACCTACAAATGTGGTACTCTTATTTTGTCTGTGATATTAAGAAGCAGATGGGCGAAGATGCAACGGATAGGCCATATAATTAACTGTTAGGTAATTTATGTAATAAATATTATTGAAATGAGTACAAACTTCCTTGATTTGTATAGTGACACTACTATATTAATTATTAACTAATATAAAATATTGCCTACCGAAATTGGAGGTCCTAATTTAGTTAAGTATTATGTATACTTACTTAATGATAAAACCTGTATAGGTAGGTATTCATATACCTATGTAATTTAATATTTTAGTATAAACAGTAAATAGTTTAGTACTTAGGTACATAAGTAATTAGAGCCCTTAGATTATTAATATGTTAAAGCCATCAAATAAAATAAAAAACGTAATAAGTACTGCCTAGACGTGTTTTTCCCGGTTTTTTATTTGACACGTTCGGGATGAAGAATGAGATTCGGGCACAGATTAATAAATTGTTACTACTTTGCGTAAAGATCATTCTCTTTATCGCACATTAAACTGACATTTTTGATAGTAATTAGAAGACCTAAAGGTCCTAGATACTATTATTTTTTGTGGATTTTTTTTTGTTGTGGTAGGTACCGGCCGGGTAGTTATATTTAGCAGGAACCGAACTCTCACCTTTCTTCCGCACTTGTCATATGGAAAGCTGGATCGGTGCTGCACCTAATAAATAAAATTGCTTGCCATTAAATATCTATCAACCTTTGATCAAACTATGTGAATGTGTTGATCAAACTCATCTTGAATAAATCTTAGATATTATGAGTAAGTTGACATTGCAGTTCACATACGATCTTGTCCGAAATGGGTCTGAGTGATCAATTCAGACTACGTTTCTAACACCTTATTTTTTTTAAATCAACAATGGTGTTTAAAAATGGACATAATTTAGGCAGGTACCTTTCTTCATTAGTAGGTATCTACCACGGATATCAATCGGATATCTGTGTTATCTACCTACCAATTGACTACTTTTTATAAATGTGTAATTGTATAATAAAACCAGATTTGATATTTTAATGTAGTTATGTACCTATTTTATTTTGACATCATCATCCTTGCGTTAGTTTCGGTCGCATCCGAAGCTTATACCTCGGAATCCGGTGTCCACTTTCCGGCTTTTTCTCTTCCACTTCGGTACACGGTAATTGCACATCCATGGTGGTACATCCGTGGTTGTAAGTCTATTGGCACGCATGTCATCCTCCACGACGACAAGCCAGCACTTCTTGGGTTGTTGTATCCCTGTTTTTAAGGTTCCGTAGCCAAATGGCAAAAAACGGAACCCTTATAGATTGGTCATGCCTGTATGCATGTTGGTCCCTCCGTCCGTATGTCACAGCCACTTTTCTCCTAATCTTTAAGGCCTTTACTATTGAAACTTGGTAAGTAGACGTATTCTGTGAACCGCATTAAGAATTTCACACAAAAATAGAAAAAAAAGCAATAAATTTTGGGGGTTGCCATACTTAGAACTGAAACTCATTTTTTTCATCATACCCACGCGTGTGAGGTAACTATTAATAGGTCTTCAAAAATGCTATTGAAGTTTCTAACATCACTTTTTTCTAAATAGTTTGAGCGAGAGATACTTCCAAAGTGGAAAAAGGTGTGTGGCCCTTAGTAATTTAGTAACTTCTGTATATTCAGAAGCACAGAAAAATAATAATACCTAAGACCATAGATCCGATCCTATAAAGAGTAGGTTTTGACATCGTCATCCTTGTGTTAGTTTCGGTCGCATCCGAAGCTTATACCTCGGAATCCGGTGTCCACTTTCCGGCTTTTTCTCTTCCACTTCGGTACACGGTAATTGCACATCCATGGTGGTAAGTCTATTGGCACGCATGTCATCCTCCACGACGCCAAACCAGCACTTCTTGGGTCTACCCCTGATTTTAGGGTTTTGTAGTCAAATGGCAAAAAACGGAACCCTTATAGATTCGTCATGCCTGTATGCATGTTTGACCCTCGGTCCGTATGTCACAACCACTTTTCTCCTAATCTTTAAGGCCTTTGCTATTGAAACTTGGTAAGTAGACGTATTCTGTGAACTGCATTAAGAATTTCACACAAAAATAGAAAAAAAAAGCAATAAATAAGTATTGGGGGTTGCCATACTTAGAACTGAAACTCATTTTTTCATCATACCCACGCGTGTGGGGTATCTATAGATAGGTCTTCAAAAATGCTATTGAAGTTTCTAACATCACTTTTTTGTAAATAGAATAGTTTGAGCTAGATACACTTTTAAAGTGGAAAAAGGTGTGTGTCACTTAGTAATTCAGTATCTTCTGTATATTCAGAAGCACGAAAAATAATAATACGTAAGACCATAGATCCGATCCTATAAAGAGTAGGTAGGTACATTCTGTTCTAATCGCTGGGATTAATGCCAAGGCTTGTACAACTGAGGGCCACAGTTGTAGCATTTTTTAAGCTATTCAGCGCTGTTGTAGCGTTTGGGGATAAACAAATACTAGCAACCGAAATTACGAATTCCGAATCGAAAAACATTATGCGTGACTTTTGTGACACTCGCAGGAATTAGGTATTCCTGCGATGTTCCTCTAGCTAACCATCAGGCGAAGTGACGTCATAATATTATCGCGCCTTTTGAAAAATGCTTTCACCATTATTTTTGTAATTTTTTCACAGAGCGGTCTCTAGATGCAAAGTAAGCATAGTTGTTGCTTGCGTTATGGTATCTGGAATGGGGATAAACGTATCTACTTTTTTATAATAAATACATAAAAGCCAAACCAATGCAAATAAACATGTTCATTCAAACAAAATATACAAAAACATATTTGCACTGAGCGGCCATCAATCCCGCGCACCCTGCGTAGCAGTCGAACGCACTACCTACTCCTGAAAGGCTACGAGATAATAGGTAGGTGTTATTCAGATTTCTGGGCCATAACACAGCGATTATTTAGACCCAAACCATGCATAGGTATACTATGTATAGGTAAAGTGCATAGGTAGTATGTGTCCTTCAATTCGATGATCTTTGGTTTTTACAAGTAGGTAAACATACAATATGGTACAGGCAAGTGTAAAACTGAAGGCGTACCTACCTATTGTACCTATATTATAATATTGTTTAGGATAGGTCCATACTGGTGGTATACGAAGTACGTACGTACGTACATAGGAAGTAGTGTGCACCTTTTGTTCCCCAATCCCCACGAATATCCTCGTCAAAGTCAGCGACGCGACGGTCGTTAAGGCGGACCCGCTGTCTCGGGCCATCAAATGCCGAGGATGACACCTTTGGCAAATACGTCACGACATACCTAATGGTAAAAGACGATAAATATATTGTAGATATTAATGTGCCGAATACACCAGCGTGTGTTGTTTATTTTTTATTGTTGTTAACTTTCAATAACTAATAAAAATATTTTTTCCTAGATTTTTAAATTATTAATTATCATTTTATGTTACCTAAAGGTCTTAGTTACCAATTCATTAAAGCCTAAAAAAATTAACTCATGCTACACTTGCGTTATGTGTTATCTCATTCTTACTTAGGACAATAGAAACGCCACCAACGCAACGCAGCTGAATTTTCCGTCTCTGGAACTAACCAAGGTCAAATAAAATAAAATAACAATTTTGACATTTCGTAAGCTAAACGTCTGTCTGTCAAATCCATCAATGGTCAAATCACTACATAGTATAAAATAAATAACTTGGAAGTTGAAACTAAACTAAACTAATACGTTTTACAAAAATAATAGTCTTGTGTCTTTCGGATTTTTAATCTAACTTTTCAAAATAATCATTAAATTAACTACGTAGCACAATTCCTCTTCCCTTGTGTTTACGCTGCAGTTGTATTGTATTGTTGCGAAACAGGTAAAACTACAAAACATCAAAACTTGTTTAGATATTAAACTTACGTAAATCTTCATTATAAATGTAAACTATTAGTTAGAAAGTGAAATGTCGTCTATGATATAACAGATTTTATATGTGAAATTATGTGATGTGGCCTTGTGGGGCGTTCGATCAGTTGTAGTCGTGTAGTTGCTAGAAAGTGTATTGTATTGCTAGCTGTCCGCATTTTGTACTTAATTGTATTTAGTTACCATGACTTTAGTGTTCAGCTCAACTGTTTGTTTATCTGTGATGCCTGAAAGTAAGTTTTAAGTACGAGGCACTGGAATCAAGCTATAATCGCCTGTTTAGGAGCTATGTCATTACTAATATTAGTTTATAGAATGTATTTTAATAGGATATTTTTTAACCAGGTGAGCATCGGCCCATACCCTACAGAATGTCGGCGCCAGGTTTAACTTCTGAAGCACAACTTCGATACATGCTGCAGTGGTTCGGAGAGTTCAGTGAACTACAACGGGAAGACTTCTTGCCTGTGCTAGCCGCAGCGCGAGGAGACCATACAGATCAATTGGCTGCAACCTTAGCCAATATATCCTGTCATGATAAACCTGTCAGCTTATTTCAGTGCAGGGTAAGTAAATAAATATTTGTATTACTTTTAAAATAAATTATAACCATATTGTTTCACACATCAGTGTTCAGTGATTAAAATAATATTCATATTAAATATATGACTGCATAGAAGCAGATTAAATATCTCGGTAGCCTAGTGGCATCGGTTTTGGACTGCTGAGACGAGGTCTAGGGTTCAATCCAAGGTTTACCATGGCACACACCACATTAATAACTTTACGATGCTTTTCGAAGTTATATGTGTATTTATCGCAGGTTTATAAGTGCCGGGTTAATGGCAATAGGCTCGCCATCTATTACATTGGAACCTAAACATAAACTGGCGAAATGTGGGTGCTAACATCTCTGCCTACCCCTTCGGGGATACAGACGTGAGTTTGTGTTATGTTATGTTATGTTATGTTAGAAGCCGATTAGTCAAATTAATCATAAAGTGTAGTATATGTTGCATCATAAATTCATAATTCATTCAAAACTGTTTACTTTCTAATGAAGGATTGAATCTGTTGCTACATAAACTCTTTATTATGAAGAAAATACTTACCAGAGTAAGAATAAACTGTGTATATATATAACTATATTATGTAACATGTGAGGCGTCAATCTCCAGGTGTGTGCTTGTAAGTGAAGTTTGCTTGGCTTTAAACACACATATCAACCTTCTCTGTAAACTATCCTCTGTATATCTGATGAATAGTATTCTACCATTGACCAATAATCAATGACATCTGGAATAATAACTAACTTAGTTTACACACCACAGTAACCCAAAAAATAATTTAACTGAGTATTTCAAATCTAATTCTTTTACCGTTAGTGCAGTTTTTACATTTACATAAGTACAGAAAATTAATGGCTAACATTATTTTACCAGATAAAACTTTTTAATGAGTGGTTTCCTACTTGGGCTGAAGAAGAACAAGACAGACTGATAAAAGGAGTTTCCGAACAAGATTCCGAATTCGGTACCAAACTACAGGACCTATTATTGAATGGGCCGCAATTGAATGGTGAGTATGACACTTTTGAGCAAAATGTAAGCATGACACAGAATGGTACTGGTGAACCCCATTCACCGGCTGAAGAACATAAGAATGAAGAAAATGGTACTTGGACTAATGGAGAAAATGAAGAAGTGGTAGTCCATGAAAATGCTGAAGAAACTCCCGTGGTTGCAGAGAACATTTCTGTTGAGATAGCAGCTGCCTCTTAATCTGTAAGGGCTTTTTCTCATATCCTTATTTTTATATTAATCATCTTATTTTTTTTATTAAAAAAATCATCATCTAAAGTAATGAAAATTTTCTGAAGCAATAGTATGCTAACTAATAAAATCAAATTTAGATCAGAAAAAGATGACATTAACGTAAAATTGTCGATAAATGACTCCCACCATTGCCCCAAAGACGGTTGTGTAGGAGAATTTAGAATTGAGGTTGCTTCCCTGTGAGGCTAAGATCGTGGGTTGAAATCCCGTTCAAGCATTAACTTTTTCTTTCATCTAAATTTGATCAACATCTTAGCTACATATCTATTTTGCAATAATATATGTTCTCATTTTCCCAATATATATTTTTGGGAACTATTTTCCTCATTATCTACATATTTAAATCTAAAATTTTGTAAACATTCCATTGACGTCATTCCATGTCTAGACAATATATACATGAAATATGTATAGTATTATATAAGTAATGTTTATACCCTAACTTTTGTCACAAATATTTTTCTCGAATCTCAATAATGTTTTACTGATAGTTTTATCTGCATACATTTTGATATTCAGTTTTATATTATGTTGTAATCTGCACATATTTTTTTTATATTCACAGATTTATAATTTAAGATTAAAGTTTTATATATACATGTAAGATAATATTGTAATTGAGTGTCATAACAAATAATTTAATTTAGGCTCCTTTCACACTTCAGCGTGCGCCATACGCGTCCCACGCGACTCGCCACACGTGCTAGTGTGACACTAGCCATATGATGCTGAGGACTGAAAGGAACCTTAGTATTGCAATACATCTGACAATATTTTTATTATACAATACTTGCTTAAGTATTAGTGGTTGCTATTATGCTGACAATAGAAGAAATGCATAGCACTGAACTTTTTCATAGATGATTTAATACGTGGATATTGTTTTATTAAAATTGACAGTAGATTCCATTGCAACCATCTTCAAGTTTTTATTCTGCAGGTTATAGGAACATTTTTGCAGCTGTTTTTTAATAGTATTAAGTGTAACTATTTCATGATTTGATTTGTTATTTATTATGACTAGTAGTGTAATGACTGATGAGGCAGTATGCTAAAAATTAATAAGGTAGCCAAATTGAACATTTTAACAAAATTTTCAAATGCCAAATATGTATGAGTTTGGAGTATTCCTAGAGCTCTATCAAGGGAAGGGATGAAGTACAAACATATAATGTGCCAAGATAAGAGGTGTATTTCAATATTATTGTACGGAATATACATTATGTCTTATGTTCACAAAAAATAATATATTGATGTAGATTATATTATTTTATGGTCTGAAATGTAAGTGATAGTAAGGTGCTGGCGGAGGGCTCGTGTATGACTAGATGGCGGCGAATTATCATAGTTATAGTAAAAATAAATTATTTACGTCTTACAAAATATTGCAAATGATATATTGTTTTATTTACTTCTTCATTTTTGCACAAAATTATCTAAGCCGAACTTAAAGGTGAAATCGTCAGTAGGGGAAACTGGGGACACTTGATACCTATGGGAGAAAAGGTACACCATTATTTTTTAAATTACTAAGTGTATTAGAGTATTTTTTAGTGTAGCAACACTAAGTAAACATTATTACTCTTAGTGTAACCACATTAAATATAGTCTAATACGCTTAGTAATTCCAAAAATATTGGTGTAACTTGTCTCCCATAGGGATCAAGTGTCCCCAGTTTCCCCTATAAGTAGGTATGGGCACGAGTTGTGGACCCAAATATGATTTATATAAGCAGTACGTGTTTTTGGACCTTTTTTGAAGATAACACGGGGTGCAAAGGTGATGGACGATCGACGATCTATCAATCATTGATCGTATCAAAACAATCCACGTGCGTCAAGGCTCCGTTTCTCTCGCGACTTAGGGCCAAGATTCGTGCCGATATGCATATTACTTGTATAAAGTTCCGCGTTTAGCCACAGGAAGGTACTTTATTTTTTTATTTACTCTCCTTGAAGATTTGGATCTGAAAGGTGGCGCTGTAATTAGTTCAGATGTTTTATTACGAATTTATACAATAAATTAAATTTATTACGAGATCCTTTTTATATTTCTGTTTATTTTATGTACATTGGTTGATAAATATATATTACAATAATTTGAAAACTCATTTTTAGCTCGAATTATACTTATACAGAAAAGGCAAGAGGCTTAAGGCATGAAACAAATTACTTACCTATATTATCAATGCAAAATCGTACGTATCGGCGCGATCGCAGAGAAACATCGCGTATTTTCTGTATTTATAATTCCCGCCTCAGTGAAGGTACAATTAAATAGGTATACAAAACAAAATTAATTTAATAATCTAATGAATCTCAGTCAAGAGGTACAGATATTTAAAGTTTCATGTTCGACAATATCCAGGGGATGTAAGCTCCAACGCGGGTGTAAACTCCTGGCCACCCCGGAGTTCCGCAGGGCGAAGGGCCGTAAGACACGACGCCTGCGACCATCCAGTTGTTGGCTGAAGGGTCTTGAAACATGAGTGGGCCTCCGGAGTCTCCTCTGCAGGAGTCGTGGCCGGAGACGCCGCCCGCGCACATCTGAGTACTGACTATGGTTCGGCTAACTCTGGTGTAGACTTTAGCACAATCGTTGTTCTTCACGACCGGTACCCTTACTTTTAACTTGACGTCCGATTCGCTACCTGTAATGCAAAATAATTGTAGGTATTTGTTTAATAAGTATAAAAAAATACTACAGGATGATTTTATAGTCGTTTCGGAAAATGAGATTTATGGCACCAGTTTCGAAATAATAAAATCGTCGGCGAAAAAAATTAATATCTTTTACATATCCCATACATTCTTCTGTTCACCTGTAGGTACATTATTCCCATATATAGGTAATAATAAACCATTTATTTTTTGCTTTACTTTAAGTAAGTAGGTAGATACAAAATGAAAGCGTCTATTTAAGAAAACCAACTAAATATAAATAAATTCATGTAGTTATGTTTACGTATTTAAATTGATTATTCAAGTTATTCTAATATACTTAGTTGTTGTAAGTTGATTTTGTCAGCAAGAAACCCTGATTGGGTGAAGGCCCCCAAAGATGCCCATGCATCTCTATCTTGTGCTATGCTTATTATTGCTCATGCTTGCCCACCACATTCATTTAAAAAAGATCGGCCAATTAAAACTTCCAGACGATTTTGCTATTGAGCCGTGCCAAAAATCGTTCTTTTTTCGAATTATTAAAAAATCACCCGGTAGGTATACACGTGTACTATTAGTGCCTAGAAAGAAATAGAATTAATGCTAAGACATAGTCATTACTTGAACATGAAGCAAGAATGTCGTAGCTATTGTTTTGAATATTGATAATCACGATTAAAATTCAATTCTTTTACTTTGTGGAGTTACTTACGTGTTTCAGTCTTGCCCCACCCAGCTACTTCCATAACGAGACCATGGAAAGTATCTCGTTGAAAAGCTGGGGTCAGCGGTAGGCATATAGGGCTGACGAAATCTGGAACAAGTCGAAATGTTATAAATAGGACAGTTTGTGAAAAATTTCAATTACTTACGAACCGCGGTAGCCTAGTGGTATGGGTAAAGGACTGCTGAGACGAGGTCTCGGGTCCGATCCCAGGTTTTACCATGGCACACACCAATGACTTTTCGATGATTTCGAAGTTACGAGTGTATTTATCACAGGTTTATAAGTGCCCGGTTAATGGCAATAGGCTCGCAACCTATTACATTGGGACCTAAACATAAACTGGCGAAATGTGGGTGCTAGCACCTCTGCTTACCCTTTCGGGGATATAGGCGTGAGTTTATGTTGTCACGTTCTAACGACTGAACGACGGTGAAATTGGATAAAGGCTTAGATTACAGTTAAAGTTTGGATTAACACATAGGCCACTTTTTATCCCGGGAATAGGTTCCCATGGGTTGCGGGAAGATCTAAAATCCACGCGGACGAAGTCGCAGATGAGAGATAGTTGCCTCGTTGTGTGTGTTGTACCGCCTTTAAGATAGTTTATGTTTAGAATGTTGTTCGACAAGATACCCACAGTTACTTTCTATCATCGTAACGCTCGCCATAGGCAGGGAATTTATTCTCACACAATGCGACCAGAAACAGTGCTCACTGTGCGATATGGAAGAAAAGTACAGCTCTTTAACGAATTCTTTGCTGTGGTTTTTCCAAACCACTGCAATCCCCTTCACTTGCCTGGGGTGGTTATTTCGGACTTTAACCGACTAAAATCGCACCTCGCACATCAGCTCAGATGTCTTCAGATGTCGGAGCTGATATTGCCATTGACATAAGTATTCCTCGCGCCTCGACTTACCCAGGGCTATCTTTGATCTCGAGAAGGCCTCGTCGGGTTTGGAAACGACATAAATAAATAATCTAAGACAATCTAGACAACGCCACCTAGCCTCATGGTAAGCATAGCTTAACTAGCTTGTGTTATGGGTTCTAGAATGCGGATAAACATACTTAGATTTTTTTTGTAAATACCTTCATATTACATATATGTACAAACAACCAGCCTAATGCAAATCGTCATATTCATACAAACAAATATTTGCACTGAGCGGGGATCGAACACGCGCCTCGTGCGTAGCAGTCGCGTTCACTACCACTGCGCCACAGAGATCTATTTATCCCCTTAGTGGAGAAGATGGGCATCACACCGACGACGGACGCCCCGGTGGTTGGGGGACTAGCCTGCTAGCTCTGCCTGTACCTGTTTGCATGTAACCAATTAAGAAGTCCTTTGGGTTTTGGCGGGAATGCGAAAAGTGTCATAGCGCTGCTGTGTTTTATTTTCTAAATTTGGTGTTCATTCGAGTTTTTATGTGTAAAAATGGTGGAGTTTTAGACATAACGGCTGGGACAAAGCACACAAGTGTAGGAGAGTGGAATATTGTAGTGAATTGTGATTTTTCGTGCTGATGTCAAAATCTCCCTAAGAAAAGCTTCTAGTAAAGTCTCCACTACTTTACTAGGGCAACTATCATCCGCCATCGTCATCATCATCATCATCATCATCATCATCATCATCATCATCATCATCATCATCATCATCATCATCATCATCATCATCAACAATCATTCCAACAATACTTATGACAAAATATAAGAAAATTCCCAACTCGACACTGGCAAGATTGTCCCCTAAATTGGGTTGACGTGTTGCCATCTAAGAAAAGAAGAAGAAGAAGAAGTCCTTTACATACCATTTTTCTGTGCGTTGTACACTAGCCTCAACAACGCGATATCATTCTGTTGGTGGGGGTCATCTGGGTTGTAATTCTCGTGCGCTATGCTCAGCTCTACGGGTATGTCCTGTACGGGTCTAGAGCAATCGTCGCCGACGCAGTCCTCCGAGGTAGAGGTGTTCCATTCACCAAGACGTACCTGTGATCTGAAATTGATAGTAGTAATCGTATGATTTTAAGAAAAATTTTATTGCCATAGGTGGTAATCAGTTTTTGGATGTTGGTAGTAGGTGTCAGTAGGGTAATTCGTAGATCTCTCATACTTAAGAGGTAACTCCTCACCAGAATCTTCACCGTGAATGTCCTTCAGAACCCCCCGAGTACCCAGGTTTGGGTGGTCCTATAAACTAAGTACGTATTATAATAATTATTGTACCTGTCTACACTCCATAACAATATTTTCATCTATAGATACTCCATTTGTTTAGGTACTTAAACACATAAGAATTAAACAAATAAACTAGACTAACTAACTGACTAACTAGTGGTTCGACACAGGTTTTAGTCTTCAAAGTGCGTTACTAAGTAGAAAAGTATTTTTTTTTTTTTTTTTACGTAAGTGGCAGACAAGCACACGGCCCACCTGATGGAAAGCGGCCACCGTGGCCTATGAACGTGTGCAACACTAAGGGGGTCACACACGCGCTGCCCACCCTGAAGGAAAAGGGGGAGAGCTGGGAAGGGGTGGGGAGGCTAGGAAGGGGAGGGGAAGGAGGGGTATAGTGAGCTCTGGCTACCCTACTTACCGGCGGGAACACAACACGATGGTTATTATGACCGCGGTCTTCTGTAGGGCGGAGGTACTTCCCCAGTTGGACAGCTCATTTCGGACGGGAGATACCGTCGTGTCCTACCTCCGTTATACTGAGTTTTTAAACAAAACATTAAAAAGACACGCTAAGATTGTGTACCTTTTTGTACCTAAACAAATGGACAATAGGTATGTTATATTGTATTACTCCTATAACATCCAAATCAAGGCAAATAACGATTAACCTAAGACCTCTGACATCACAGTCAATCGCACACAGGTCTTTTAAGGTCGAATAAATAGAGCTTATCACAGTAATGTGAGATTGTAACTTACATTCTCCAATTCCGAGGCAAATCTGAACCTTTCACACAGTGCGCAGCTGTGAGAACGTATCGCCACGATATAAGCACACCTCCGCAGTAAAAGCCCCATCCGACAGCTGGAAATATTAAAAAATATATTTTATATTATTACCCATCATCCTCATCCTACGAACCTCTGTTGGAGGAAAAAATGTGTGTGTGCATGCGTGCGCGTGTTTGTGTGTATGATCGATGCGAAAACATTTCGGGAGTCCGTTATGTACTAGTTAGATTATTTCTATCTTACTTTTTCGAGGTATTTCTTGTTCGTTTTTAATCTTTTATGTGCCGCATATGAGTGATTCCTGTTATGAGCATGTGTATTCGTGATGTAACAATACAAAATGTAAACGTAGGCATAAAGCGCAATACTCACTGAGCCCGCCGGGTCGCCGACTAATGTCGGCAACTTTTTGTCGACGGGCTAGTTGGCGGCTTTACTTATTGTAATGTCGGAAAATTTTGTCGGTGACGGCGACTTGAGATGAGAAATATCGAAAAATACACTCCATGTCGAAAAATACTAGCACCTCACTACGGGTCCAGGGTCGCCGGGCAACTGAGCACAGGCGCCTGTTGCCGTCATGATTTTTTTCATACAGGCCGCCGGGGTGTGTCGGCGGGCTGTGCCGGCGGCCCGGCGGGCTCAGTGTGTATTGCGCTTAACATCTGCTGTAGGAGTCATAAAAATACTCACGTTTGTCATATCGAATCAATGCCATCCAGGGATGTTCATCTATATCTGTTTGAGTTCCACCCACTATTCTGTCATTGTTCTGGATACCGCATTCCCTCTCGGTAGGTAGTAGCCCGGGGGGAACTGCTGGAGTAGTCACTTCTATTTGGAAATCTGGACTTGGAGGTCGATTAGTCCTAACTTCATCAGTCGGAATTAAAAATTCCGGTGGACAACACACCTGCGACAAAAAAATATACATTCACCTGCTAGGTGGACGAGATTCAGACCCAGGTTTTACTCAGGGGTCAAAAGCAAGAAGTGGGATCCCTTCGGTATTGTAATAGCCAGAATTTCAACCTGGGTCCTCTCGACTGGAAGGCCGAGTCCTTATCTACTAATCTACCGACGGCGACGCTTCAATACATAGCCTAGGTGCTTTGAATTTGCCTGGTTACCCCGGTCGTGGTCATTGCTGGCCAAGGTTAATTCACGTTAACGTATATCTTGGAACGCGATATCCCGGCAATACCTACGTTGAATAACTGGTTTCCCATAACATGACACTGGAATATTTTTCTAATGAGTGCTTTACTTGGGCATATCATTAACGTTTTTTATCCCGAGTGGAAATCCCCTCGCGGACATCAGCGCGCGTGTTTATGTCGGACTTAAACCGACCAAAATCCCACGGTCGTCCTAGGCCATCAGTTGTCGGGGGTAAGATAGCTTCTGGCACATCACTCACGCTCCGGCCGACCTAGGGCGATCCAAGGCACGCTTGGTTGTGGGCCTACGATGTTCACTTCTTTCCTTGAATAGGTAGGAGAGCGCATGTTGCCACCGCGGTCTGGGGGCCCTAGCAGGACCCGCCTGTCACCCTTGCAGGGAGTTAGGGTGACAGGCAGTTTTACCTGTCACCTCTAGGCTCGTGCTCATGGAGGACGTAGGTCATTCTACGACCGCCGATGCCTGTTATATCAATGGCTGCTGTAATATACCTACTAAGGCGGGGTTTCTTACGATTAAACCTGTAAGTCTACCGAGCGTGCTAAGCCATGATGTTTTGTGTTGCGGTCTACAGTAATAGACATATTCTAAAGAGTGAATAGTTTAACTGTCCACCTGTGGATTGCTTACAGCCATCATGGTAGGCCCATTAGAAGATGCAGTTCCTTAGTTTCAAATCTTACCTTGGGTACATCGTTTTCCAGGAAACCGCAGTGCAGAGTGCGCACTAGGCTTGTGATCTGCGGAGTGTTACTGCGCTGAAGTTGTGTGTGTAATCCAGTGCAGTCGTACAATGATATACAGTTAGCTCCACCCTGACATAATGTACGCTCTGTAACACAATAAGTAGTACTTCTACAACATCAGAAGGTTCTTACAGGGTCGGCAGCACGAGTGTGACGTCACTGGTGTAAATATATAAGTAGGTACATAGGAAAGATTGCGAAAATGTTTGGATGTTTGTTATTCAATTAGGTACAATCTACATAACGGCTAATCAAATTTGGCTGAAATTTGGTACACGGGTATATTACAGTCTGGAAAAATGCAGGTCACTTTTTATGCCAGGAATATATTTATTACTTTCGGGATATATTTATTACATTTTATGCCGTGGGTTGTAGGGCAGAATTCTAATTCCCGCGCGGGCTAAAAAGAAAAGTGATCTGTCATTTTCGCAGAGGATTAACACAGATACCTACCTAAAAACAATCTGTGGGTATGGAGTTGGAACTTCACTTCAGTAATTTAGTCAGATATAGCGTATAAAATACTATATTAAACTTGTTAAAGCATAAAACTTAATTTTTATATAATAAAATTAGAAATCACCTCACCCGCCATCAATTAAGTATGGTAACAAACCTACTACGAGTAGACTACGCCTAAGCATTAATCAATGCGAGTGACAGACTAATTTACCTACTATTAGCACATATTAATAAAAAGTTACTACGCTCTTAGTAGTTTTGTTTGTAAGATCACCCTGCAAATATTTACTATTAGCTCCATATGGTAAGTAGGTACTATATCACATTTGTGTTTTAATTATTTTGTCTGTGTTAAGTTTATTCTTTATGTTTCATTTTGTATCGCAGTACTGACCGAAACAAAGTAGAACAATTTTAAATGACATGATTGAAGGGGAAAACCTAGAATAAATTCTAGGTTTTTCCCGACACTTCTCCCTTCTAGGTAATATCTAGAATATCTTCCTGATGTAAGTGGTGATTCATGTTAATCTATCGCAATAATTTATAACGATACGATTGACCCCTAAACTGATAACGAAGACCAATGAGAAATATAGACATACCTACACATCTAAGTTGCGTTTTTGGTGTGGCATAGCCTAGGTGTCATACTGGTTCCCAGCCTGGTGGAGTAGGATAGGGTCAAAGTCAAAGTAAATATCCTTAAAAACCATCGAAAATTCGAAATGACCATGGGGGGCCACGGACCCCTCTCATCATTAGCTCCAATGAGGTAAAGAACGAGGGGCATTCGTCACGTGAAAAGCGGGGATATTTTGGTGCTTTTTTTTGTTTCTAGGTGTTTTATAGCGCCAGAGTGCTTGTACAACCTAATCCAAATAACTATTATAGTAGGAATTTAAAACGTCTCACTAGTTTTTGTAAATATTTGAAGAATAATTTGAACACAATATTTGAAGGGTCAGAAGGAAACAAAATAGTAGAACTAACTACTTAGAATGTAAAGGCAGCGCTAGTGAACTCCGGCATGAACGTTTGTGGTTATTTTAATAGTCATTCGGAGACAGAATAGAAAGCCAAGATGGGTCTCCACTCCATCAACTCATTAAATAGTGCGGCGGTTAAATCCTTCATTACCGCGTAACCGAATTTAAAATGTTAGAGGCAGTGACTTATTACTTTTAGCGTAGAAACAACATCACTACAATATATATAACGCCGCCTTAAGAAGTTGAAGTAATTGCAATATTTCTGTCAAAGTTATCAACTTGGTTTCGCTTCATATTATTTTCAGCATTCGACGCCAATTGGGAATTTTGTAAAAAAATATTTGCCTCCTATTACGTAGGACTGAAAATCATAGTTGGCGAAATGATGGTGTTTAATGCACCTCTGCCTAGCCCTTCGGCGATTACGGGCGTGAGCATATGTATGTATGTTAACTACATACCTATTAAGAACGTGTGGGAGCATTTTCAGATAATACCGTCAAACGCGCAAATGATATTCTAAACGTCCTTGGCCTACTCTAAACGCTTAGGTGCGTTTACACCATGATGTGAATTCTTGTACACTTAGTCAATTTTGATAAAGACTGGTTTTGTAAGTTTTCTGGTCTTTGTATGAAAATCTACAAAACTAGTTTTAAATTGAAACGTACCTCGCCCACTAATGAAGTTCATAACCAACAGTATCAATAAAGTTGCATTACTCGTAGGCGAAATCTAGTATTTTTTTCTTTATAATCGATAAATTGACTGCACCACGCATGATGGTAAGCAGAGGCACAGTCCAGAACATGGTGGCAGCCGTTACAGGTGCCGTCCCTGCAACGGCGGTCCCCACCCTGACGGCCTCGACAGTTGGTTTTTCACGCCCCGCTTGACTGACCCGAGACTATAGGAAAAAGGAAACACGTGTGCTGCAGAGCATTCCAGGACCTGATGGTGCGACATAGAAAAGAGTCGCCGAACCACTTAGTTCTTGATGGAATTATTTGTACCGTATGTGGGTGACATCTAAGTCCTGTGTAGGAAGGCAGAGGGTGGGACTAGTTGGAAGAGTTCATCAGAACATTCACCATGGTATAGCTAATAGAAGAATGCCAATGAGGCTACAATGCTACATCTCTACGTGGCTGTAGAGATTTAGAATACAGTGTAGAATCAACGCATGTATGAAAAAAATTAAACATGACAGTGGAAAAAACGAAAGAAGGTATCCGTGGGGATTTCCACACGAAAAATGGACCTTATCTACTCTAATAGGAAAGTATGCGTAATGTAAGTACGAAACTGTATGTATGTATCTATGTAATTAAGTACCTCATTGTAGAAATACCAGAGAAAGCAGAGTTGTACCGTTATATGTATAGATTATTTATTTACGTCTACGAAGTGGGAGTTCTAATTATGATATTCGGTCAAAGTACCTAACAACTAACAACAGATAAGTGCTATAACGAAAATAATCATATTGTCTATATAATTATTCTAATATTTTATAGGTAACATAACGAGTTATCTATGTAATGATATACCTACTTAAAAAAACTTGTTAAGCAGAAGTAGGTACACCGTTATAATGGAAATTTAACAACTATTTGTCTGTACCTAATTATCTAGACTGGTGGGATATGCCGTAAGAAAAGCAAACCGTAAAACCATGTCACATACGAGTAGTTCTATTATTTATTCTGTGGTAAAGGAAACAAAGGAGATCAGATAGCGGCTGTTTCATTTCAAAACCGAAAATAGTCCTAATTTTTAACTAAGTATAAAGGTAAGAGCAAATGCAAAAAAAATATGTAGGTTTTTGGCATTCAGTAACTACCTAGTTAAAGTAGTTGAGGTAGATTCTAGGTAGACTTCTAGATCCATTCAGGTGGTCCGTGCAGATGAACAGTTGGGATAGAGGTAGGAAATAACGGATTCCTTTGTCCTAATTGAGCAGTCCGACTGGGGAAGTACCTTCGTCCTACAGAATACCGCAGCTTGTGTTGCGTTTCCGGCGGTGAGTAGGGCAGCTGGAACTCAGTCGAGTGGTTTTGTGTTGCCAGTTTGGAAAGATCGAGAAACTTTATCTTCGGCACGGACAGCAAAGAAACTCTCTTAACCTTTACATCCTCCCCCTCCCCTCTACATGGTCGGCAGCACGAATGTGACACCCTTGGTGTTGTTAACGTCCATAGGCCACGGTAACCATTTTCCATTAAGTGTCTGCCATCTGTGTGATGGTAATTGGCCAAAACGGCCTGGTAATTCTCAGGTTCTCCTGATGTTTTCACATTGAATTGGGACTTAATATTAAGCGTTTAGTCCACAGTGTTCCGTGATTTATTAACCACAGCAAGCCTTTAGTCATAGTCCACGATTAACCACAGCGAGCCTTTAGCCATAGTCCATGATTAACCACGGCAAGCAATTAGCACTGAGTGCAATGGTACCAGTATACAACTATACACTACAGTAGTCACCAGTAGCGCAGGATTTACCAATATGGCGGTCTTGTTGTTTTAGCTGGATGTTGTTGGTTTGCCGGCAAACTTCAACTTGGATTTATGGCGTAGCAAATGACGATGTGTAATAAATACCAATATAACATGAGCAAAAGGAACGGCCGTTGGAGTCGAAAGATTCTCGTATGGAGACCACGCACTGGTAGATAAGGCGTAGGACGCCCTTCCGCGAGATGCGGACCATCTCCAACAGGTCGGATTGGAGGTCGATGGAACAGACCTATGTTCAGCAGTGGACTTCCTATGGCTGAAATGATTGACGATGATGAAAGCAATGATTTTGTTTGCTTATTTGTTTACACTGGGTTTATCTGCACTTGGCCTCTTGATTGGGCCTTTGTGCGTATATATGGTGCTTCATCTTCCCGCTCACTCCAACCATCCCTTTGGAGCAGTTGTGCCCGTTGATGCACCACACTACTACTCAGTCCATAAGAACGTGTTGTGGCGTTTCTTCGACCCCATACATCCTCTGCACTTGGGGCTGTCGGTTACACCTATGGTAAACAGATGCTTGTTTAGAGGTCAGTGGCCCGTAACGATACCTATGATTTTACGTATGTTCTCTTTACTCGGATGAGTTTGCGGTCAAACTTTTTGGGTGCTTCCTGGACCGATTGTTTAGTTTGTTTGCAACCTTCGCCGTTTTTCCACTCATTAAGGTGGGTTTCTTCGATTTAATCACACAGTCACAACCTCACTTGAGACTGAGGTATTGGTAGTAGTGTCGATCCGTGTACCACTGTATCCGATCGTTGCTTGGCTAGGTGCGTCGTTTCCAAATGAATTGCTGTGTCCCTTTATCCATTGCAGAGTAACCTTATTGGTATTTGCAATCAACTGTAGTGCCTTGTGGCACTCTAGGATTAAGGCGGAGCAGTGATATGTAATGCATCATTGTGTGAACACGAACCTACGTGATCATCATCATCATCATCATTCCCTGAACCTTTTTCCCAACTCAGTTGGGGTCGGCTTTCCAGACTAACTGTGATGCGGCTGAACTTCGATATTTTCCGTGAAGCGACTGCCATCTGACCTCCACAACCAATGGTCTAATGACCAATGGCGATATCGAAGTTCCAAGTTAGGCTGGTTGGACTTTTGAGGGCTACAACTACCCGTAACGACTGCCATAGATGTTTGTATGGCAACCGGGACCGACGGCTTAACGTGCTCTCCGAGGCACTTATAAACCTGCGATAAATACACACATAACTTCGAAAAGCATCGAAAAGTCATTGGTGTGTGCCATGGTAAACCTGGGATCGAACTCGAGACCTCGTCTCAGCAGTACATTACCCATACCACTAGGCTACCGCGGCTTCAACCTACGTGATATTAGTTTACAATTCCACTGTATACAGATACCTACAATAAGAACCAAGTATGTGTGTCTTTGTTATACCATTTAGGTACACAAACGCACCTGCCTTTCTCTCAAGTATTTGGGGTTGGTGCAACATATGATGGTTTTCCTCTATACATTGTGTCTTAAGTATCATCTCCTCAGCCACTTCCTTCGTGGCCATATATCATCTTTCACGTAGGTAAGTTATTATTTCAAGTTCCACCTAACTTTTCTATTTACAAAACAATTATTTACATATTCAAGCTGTGCTTCCTAAATCTTGAAATTAATTTGAGTCATATAAGCAAATTAAAATATTTTATCTTATTTAAGTGTTATATTAAAAATAATGTCTAAAATAGTAGCCTTAATGAGTTCTTGTTGACTTCCTGAACCATAGAGGTGTTTAAAAAAGAATATTGCCTAACGATACTTATTTAAAACTTCCATAGCCTGAATCCTGCCCACAGAAGATAAAGTCCTATTGCAGTTTTCGTCGGTTCGAGGCCTACGAACCACCCCGTGGGCCAGCGGAGGGTATCCGAACGTATTTCTGCACAAAAACGGTCTAAAGCCAATTTAATAGCTATAAGTACGTACTTAAAACCTCTTATGCCATACCTCAAATGGATCTCATTAGTAGGCATTTTTGGATCCTGAAGTCAGATTATTGTTTTTGAATGGTATGAAGGCTTTCCACGGTAGCGAATGCAGTCTGACTGACCAACAACTGCGACAGGAACCGCGCAGAATGACTTCATCATGAGCGCGGGCCTGGAGGTGGAGCAGGCCGCGTTGGTGGCGCGAATTGTGGTCTTCCCTATCTGGTGACAAATGTGGCCAATAGTCACACACCCAAGAGGGCCTTTGATGGCCTTGGGTCAACCGGGGCGTGAGGCATATGCCAGAGGTTACCTCACCCTCGGCAACTGCTGGAGTTCGACATAACCACCCTCGCAGACTTCAGCAGGGAGTATCCGTGGTGATCGCGCAAGGGGATAAAAAAAATGCAATAGTTGTTAATCAATTAAACAACTAGTAATTATTGAACAAATACATAGGTACGTACTAGGTACCTACTGAAATATTGAGCCAGCCTACGTTGCTAAGCTACTCGTACCATATTATTACATGCAATAACAAATTAGAAAATATTTAAACAACCGGTTTTATTGTCTGACCGTGCGGTGAACCCCGACTGTTTAGATTATTTCCATTTTCTATTCTAATTTTATATAAAATATATTTAGACATACCTACACAACTAAATAAGCAGCTTGAACTAATGGCAATATTAATCATTTTGCAACTAAAGATCACATCATTTGATTTTAATAATTTGGTAAGGTGATGATCGTCTGGCAAAACCAGTTTTCCGGTTTTCGGTGATTTTGGGGTTTTTCTATTTAAATTTTAATTGAGAGGCATTCAAATATCAACTTAAAACGTATTTTACAACTTTTTTATTTTATTATTAGGTAGAATAATAGGTAGGGTATTTGGGTATTGCGGTTTCCCGACTCACTTGATGTCGCATTTCAGTCTAATACTTATACGAAACGGCCAAACTTTGATATTTTCCGTGTGGCGACTGCCTACTAGATTCCAATAAACTTGGAATCAACATCATCAACCCAAGATTAAGTGCAAGTTTCCAGAACACAGCAAGTTTTTGATATCGGTACGATGGCGGAGTCAACGTATAAGAATTTAAACGTAACAGTTTTTGGATAGGATTTGCGACGGCTTATTTCTCAGTCTCCCTATAGCCATGGCTGCTGAAAACTAACCGGAACGTCCGCAAAGGTTACCCCGACTAGATAGGAAGGAACTATACAGTGGCCAGTGGCCATTATCATAGAGGTGGCCACACTCAATACACACGTTTAAAGTACCTATACCAGAAAACTCACAAACCACATGCCGATTGTGTGCTATTATAGCCAATGGGGTCCGACTCCAAGAGCACGGGCTTGGGAATGACAGGTGGAGCCACCTGTCACGGTAACAGAAGCGGCCACGGGGAAATATGGGTATTCCCACACGCCAGGTACCACCGATGGCCCTGGGTCTGCCGAGCCGTGGAGGACAAGTCAGAATCTACCCTACCTCACCATCGGCAACCGATCAATGAACATAACATAACATAAACTCACGCCTTTATCCCCGAAGGGGTAGGCAGAGGTGCTAGCACCTACATTTCGCCAGTTTATGTTTAGGTCCCAATATAATAGGTGGCGAGCCTATTGCCATTAACCGGGCACTTATAAACCTGCGATAAATACACACGTAACTTCAAAAACATCGCAGTCATTGGTGTGTGCCATGGTAAACCTGGGATTGAACTCAAGACCTCGTCTCAGCAGTCCATTACCCATACCACTAGGCTACCACGGTTCAGTCAGTTTGAGTCCGCCATAAACACCTACGGATTCCCACACTGGAGAAAAAACTGTACAGGGATCGGTTACCGTGGTCCATAATAAGCCATTGTGTACCAAACCAACTGGACGCTAACAAGAAGTTTAATTGAAGCTTTGACACTATGTAATGCTTCGAAACTGTGATTTCCCCATTTTCATATCAGCGCGGGAAACCGCAGCCGCCGCTTACTAATTAAAAACAAAGTTAACACGGCCGCATACTCGAATACTCGTTATATGACGTTATAACTATTTAAAATTGATGACGTTCTTTGTGTAGCTTTTAAATGTTTTATAATGTTCGGATACCATTTACTAGACACGAATTTTACATAGGTAGGCAAGTTATTAAGTTTACATAAAAAATCCAGAATTTACGCGAGTTTACCAGTCACCTACTAGTTGATTTGATTTGATATCATATAACTTAGCATGGAGGTGTATAACACTACACCTGTTAGAGTAATTACAATACGATTGCTTATTAATCATGTTTTTTGTGATGTGGCTTGAGGGAATCACCTTTGACATATAGAAACAGACGGTACACAGTTTGATGAATCTCTTATTTACCTACTTATAAACTTAACAACTTCACTGATTCTTTTTTATAGGTAGTAGGTAGGCAAGGTACCTATGTAATAAGCAACAATAAGCTAAACGGAACCTATTTTCAGTTGAAAAAAATAAAACGTAGTTTTTCCAAATCTTATTTTAACTCACGGAAACACTGATACTTTGCACAGATTAGTCAACAATACCTATATAACAGATTACAGAGGTTATATTATGCACTAAGGTCACCAGTATTTTACTTTGTTTTTTATTGTAGTTAATGTAAACAGAATGTACTTACGTCCATAAACAACAGACAATGTAATCACTAAAATATTTGCGAGGAAAATCTTTTGTCCACTGTGACTCTTCATCATATGGCACTATGTTGTATAATTAAATATATAAACTAAGACAAGGCGATCAACAATATTGTGATCGAGAGGACGGTCGGTGCGAGACTGTTGGTTGACTTAAACTTAACCGGCCCTGACTGCCCGCCACACAACATTAAGGTTATCAAAAATAAATATTTAAAAAAAAGTGAATAGTTTATGACCAGTATAGTGATGACGCGCGTAAATAAATTTAATAAGGACACATCTTAAGTTCCGATTTTCCTTGTTATATTTACATAATAAGTTGTAAACTTCACTATTCTTTGGTCTGGTCTGTAGATATGATAATATGACCAAAGAATAGTGAAGTTTAATAATATAATGTATCCAAATTAAATCCAAAGTATTTTTTTTTCTTTAAAACCATTTGTTGAAAGAAAATCTCACGTTAGCGTTTCATTATATTATTATAGACAGGTTATTTTTCGAAAATAAATTTTAGCCAGGGGATCCTAATGAAAAAAATAACATACGTCCTCTAGGGTATCAATAAGGACAAAAAAATCACAATAATATCTCCCCCCGGGATCCAAGTGGACGGACCCTATTTTTATTTCTTTGGAGTTCCTAAACCAATTTCTTTTCCAGACAGTTGTACAGTGGGCTCCAAAAGTTCTTGGACAATTTGAAAACGAAAATTGTTTGAAGTGATGCCACAATACAACTACGTATGACTAGTCTTAGAAGCTATTGGATAACAGTTTAGGTATTTATTTTCTTACAAAGAAACAAGACATCGACCAAGTTTATTAAAACGCTGTCTATGTTACTTTGCGTTAAATTAGACTTAGGTTTTCAAAGTCTTAAGGTGTCCAGAAACTGTTGAAGCCCATGGTAATACGTATTAGAAATTAGTTATGTCTTTAATTAATTTTTAAATGAAAATTTAACTATATAATAATAATAATATAATTACATATTATAATGCGATACCCCATTTTAAGAAAGTTCATTTGGGACCTCAGTTCACTCAGCGGCAGTCATGTGGAAATGATACTAAAAATAATAATGTTTAAATTGCAGAATGAATTAGTCACCCTCGTGGTGTGACTAGTTCATTCTGTAATTTTTACTGAGTTACAGATTGTTTGTTGCAGGGATAACACTGACTGAAGGCTACTTTAACGTAGGTACTGACAGTTGCTGATCCTGAAGAAGACTGCCTGTAGCCATATCAGTGATGACTGTAGCTATAGAACACCTATTGAGGATGGCTGTAGTCTAATAATCATGTGGTGTAAATCTAGGTAGTTACCCGCATACTTATTTTCTACAAATTCATAAGTACTAGGTACTGCGGCTTTCTAGGTATGCAAGTGTCACTAAGTTTCTTGAAAATTTGTTCAATTTGGTAGGGATAAAAATGAATGATCTTTTTTCCTTGGTCGCGATATAAAAGGTTCTTACGTAAAGGAAACGAGCTGAACCACAAGACACAAATACTTAGGTACCTACATAAATTCATAATTAAGAATTAATAAGTATGGATAAGAATCAAATTAAGGTAAACAATTTATTAAGCGAAAGAAAACCAATCTATAAAATATCTGTCAGGGTTCATTCATTTCATTTTATAGTAATTATCACAGGAGCTTAGGAAATTTTCGAAATTTGGCAGGAGGCAAGGAAGAGTCTAATTTGGCTAATAATATTAAAAGTGCAAAAGTGCGTGTTGGGACTGTCCGGACTCCAAGATTTGAGTGATTAACTTTTATTATAACATGTCCCAAACTAGAAGGAATAAGATAATTTCCAAAATTCTACTTATTCATAAAATTTGCCTTAGGACCTACCATCGGCGGTCTTATCGCTAAGCACAATTCCTTATATATAACCTTTAAATGAAGGTCTACTAATATCTATTTAAAACACGGACGATTAAAAATGACTTGGAAATGAATGAATACAAATGGTATTTAATTAGTACTTATTAGAATTAATAGGATGTTATCATGTCATGTGTTGTTTTGGGTCTCCTATTTTTCGTAAGTACTGTTATTACTGGTTACTTATATCAGATAGGTAGGTAGGTACTATTATTGGTTCTGTTTATTTATTTAAAAAAATAATAATAGAACTGTGATATAAATATTCTAGGACAATCTACACAACGTCACCTAGAGACCCATGGTAAGCATAGTTTAACTAGCTTGTGTTACGGGTTCTAGAATGCGGATAAACATATATAGATACATTTTTTTTTGTATATACATAGGGGAGACCGAGGTGAATTGACACAGATATAGGTTGACACAAGTTCAATATTTCGGGTAGTATAGGCACTAGAAGAACGACAACGGTGCCATTTGATTCCTTTCCATGCACACGACGAGGTATTAGTACACGTCGCGGCGATGCGGCGAGCGGTTGTTGAGTTATCGTGTGTATGCGCAAAATTTGACGAAAAGTAAGTATTTTTGGTATTTTTCGAGAAGTTTTATTTATTTGATATTAATAAATAGGTTTTTGATTGTATAACGATAGATTAGTGTGTTTTATGTAGTATTATTATGTAACGTTATTTTGTTGAAATATTTAAGTTGAACTCGGGTAATGGTTAATACGGTAGCCATAGTCGGTTTTTATAATGGTGAGGTAAGTTGAAACAACTTGTTTTAACTCACCTCGGTTGTTTAAACTTAGCTTAGCTTAGGTAACTTACCTTATTTTCACCATACCAAATAAGTATAAAAGAAAAACGAAGAGAGGAGATCTCTCTCCTTTTGCGTTGTGGCAGAGGACGTAAGTTTAAGAGGTAAAATATGTATAAATAATGAAGTAAAATATAATGATGTTCAGAGAGTGAGAGAAAATACTTCTGAAATTATTGCACCGACTGAATTAATAAATATGAAGAAGTCACATCAAATAAAAAAGTCAAGAAAATCCTGTCGCTGAAGTGATCTCTTCATTAATCAACCAAATTGAGTCTAAATTTAATTTCGTATTTACTACTAACGGAAGAAGATATTATTCCCATAGAAGTAGGTAACTATCACCTCCACGTCGTCATCTGTTGCAAGTCCATCACACCAATCCGCATATTTTATCAGGCCTTTACCAAATGCTTTACCTAGAAAAGGTACCCAGAATAGAAGGAAAGTTAAATCAACCTTTTTAACAGACACGCCTGAAAAAAAGGCACTTGAAGAAAAAAAGCCTATAGTAAATTAAAGAATACTAACAGAAAAATCTTCACTGATTCCAAACATACGCAATAAAGATGATTGCCGATTATTTTTTATTTTATTCAGCTAAAACCGACCATTTAAATATGTGTCAACTCACCTTTACCCCTGTTTCAATTTACCTCGTCCATAGGAGAGTTGAAACAGTCGGAATTGTTCGCTTAAATTCAATTTTTCTCCAACTTGAAGTTATTATTAACTACTTGTTTCTCGTAGTTAGATACGTGTAGAAATTCACATTCTAATGAGATAACTTGCTAGCTAATAGACATCACTGAAACTGAGTTATTATCAAAAATGCAATTTTTGTGTCAACCCACCTAGGTCTCCCCTACATATTATACATAGAAACACCCAGACCAATGCAGATATTCATATTTAAGCACACAAATATTTTCACTAAACGGGAATCGAACCCGCGCCTCCTGCGTAGCAGTCGCGTTCACTACCTAGTACCTACGTACCTAATACAAGATTTAAGTTAGACTTTGCTTGATCTGAGACTTCGTGTACAAACCGGCCATACAGGATTGATCGTAGGGTACATACCAATGAGAAAGTCTTATGTAAGCACTGATATACAAGAAACAATGAAGATAACTACGAGTATAATACGACAAACAGTATCAATAGATATTTCTATATAATAAAAATTCTTATCAACCTAGTTCTCCGGATTGACCGGGGTGCGAGGGATATGTCTCACTTTCGGCAACCGAAGACCCGAAGACGGCATGCATTTCATTAGTCGGTTCTAGTCCGAGACATAACTACCTACTCTCTCCGGTTCCTGTGGGGGCCCAAATCCGAGTGCCGGATTCAATTGCATTCAAAACTGCTGTCTGATGACTTCCTTACCCCAACTAGCAGTGAAGTTGTCTCGAGTCTTTAAGCGGTTGGTTTGATAGAGCCCTGTATACCTTAACGTTATGGGTTACAGGTATTTATAGAGTTTAAAGGAAGTAGGTAGGTGAGTACCGAAAACTGTTTGTGAAGAAATAAAAATATTACCAGAAAATCGAGCTGAGACAGCAATTGTTTATTATGAAAAACAAAGGTTGCAGGTAAGAATAACAGTTTATACTAAGTAAAAACGATACATTAAAATTTGCTTCGAGTGCAACACAGCACGATAATGATAGTAGGTAAAAAATTAAAAAAGACAGTTATTCTAATTAAAAATTAAAAATTAACTTATGTCGAAATTCCTAATCTCATCAAGATATGATCAGCGACAATCTTCACGAAGGTAACTCTCACATTACATCCACATCCTTTAGGGTACACGTATTGATATATGTCGTAAAATACTTTCAGGCCCACAGTAAAGAGAAGTAGACTCTTGAACAATTGCCATGTGAAGCGGTCGTTGTAATAAATCTTCCTCCAGATTGCGTAAAAGGTATTAATTCCTCTCACACATTTTGTTTTGAAATATTTGATTCTCTCATAGAACTGTAAAAACCAACAAAAATCATTAGGAATACGGTCACATAGGTAGATAGTTTTAAGACTTCATTGATCAGAGAATCGAAAGAACTAAATGTAGATGAATCCTGACTTTCGGCAACCTCAAGTACTCGTGGTGGATTTCAGAAATTGCAGTTAGCAGAACAAGAGATATTTATCCCAGGTTTAAGCATCTCACAGCAATGTTGGTGTAGCGTACAGGACCTACATGAAATGTACGACTGAAAATACGCGGCGCTTCTGCCATTTTAAAGAAGGATCCCTTCCTTCTTTAAAATGGCAGAATCGCCGCAATTTTGCCCGTCTCTAGTAAATATGATAAACGTAATATAAAATATTTCCGATTTCATCGATGACTATCGTGTGTAGGTACCAGTTACCGTCAAACAGGGTGAATAGGAATGCAGGGGTGAATAGGAATAAAAAGGTCAATGGAATATTGTAAATAATTTCTTTTACTAAATTTCAAATAAGCCTATTATTTGATGATTTTGTTATTACGATGAACTAGTCCAAAGTTTCGCTTGAAAGAAATTAACTACAGAATTTAGCTGACCATTTTATTCCTATTCACCCCTGCATTCCTATTCACCCCGCTTGACGGTACTAGATAAAAAAAGGCATAGTACTTACGGAAGGAGGTGGTCTAAAACATGAAGGAGCGTGCCATGGAGCACTAGATTTCGTGTCGTCATCCGCGTCATCTGTTGGTGCGCAATCCTCACGGGGACACGATGGTATACGACATACACTCATCACATGGCACGCATAATTTAGAATGGTTTCATTTCTATACAATAATTGTGCATAATACCTATATTGATTGATGATTCAATATGTAAAAATATTTGTAAGGAAGATCACAATGACTGCGTCAAGATTGCCATAGATAATTTAATTATGGGTAGGTACTAAAATAGGCTTTTCTTCATGCTTTCAATTAAAGACTCCTTGGGTAGAATAAAAAAGTATAGAAATGCTGTATTGTCTATTGCTATGTTTTTAAGTATAGATTTCACGTAGATTGAGATATTTCAAGGTTATTTGACCCTAACGATCGATGCAATAAAAGTACAAGGTCCACCTTCAACAAGTTTAGTCGGTGGTAAAAATCATTGAATGCAGTTTTGTTTCTGTGCTAAAGGGTTGTTTTCTTTGAGTAAAATTTTCTATCTCCAGTATTAAGATTATATGATGAAGATTACATGATAGGATTAAGATTCCACCCTGTATAAGAAAGATAGATTTCAACCTTTAAAACTGTGCTATTGACGGAATCGTTGGGATCACCATAGAGAAAACAAAGAGATTTCAACCTATGGTGCTATACACGTACAGTCAGCAGCAAATAGATAGAGACATTCAAGGCTGTCAAATAGTTAGAGACAGCCAAAGTGGTCAAAACTATCGATACACCCGAGACGCTCACATAGATAGAGACATTTAATTCGTCAAAAGTAACGGAACGCGTATGTTACCAATTATATCGGCTCTACTAGGGTGCCACTTATATGATGACAGCCAAATCACCATATGTAACGAAGCAACATCGTTGCCATAAACATCGGTACAACTGCACAATTACACCATAACTAATGAGCATAGAGCTCAAATTAAATTAGTAACTGGGAAGTAACAACGATGACAGTTGTCTGAGATTATGGTGAAAGACGTCTATCTCTTTCTTTCCTCTAAAACTTTGTATGTAACTATCTTTGTTATTTCGTGCGTGACGTCATTGCCATGTGTTTTGTTTTTTGTTGAATAGATTCGAATAATATCTCGAAATATTAATATCAATTTTGACATATTATTTCACATATCACGTATATATATATAATGAAATAATCTGACTGTTTGTGTCACTATTAGTTATTTTAATTAGCGATAGAGATGCGATTTTAAAATTGAACGTTAAAATAACAAATTAAATTAGAACGGAACATGGAAATGTTTTTTAATTATTAATTTAACGTATAGGTTATTAGTTTATATAGTGTCAATCAGTCGACTTCATTCGCGTGGATCAAAATAAAGGTAGCTTAAGTATGTTACTACTTCGTTAGTACATTTAAATCCGTCCGGCGACACATACTAATTATCAGCTCAGCTTTGAGAAATAAGTAAGATACCTATACCAAATATTTGAACCAAGTCACGGGAAATTTAGCGTTACAATAAATAAATATTATATTGATGAGTCAAAACTTTTTGCAAAATAATTATATTTTTAATTACATTTAAATATAGAAGAAATGTCACTGAACGTCACACCATTGCTTGTAATCTGCATATGTCATTTTATTTATGTGTATCGATATGTTTGACCACTTTGGGTGTTTGGTTACTATTAACGCTTTGCCTGTAGCTATAATAATGGCGGCTAACGTGTATCAATGTATTTGACAACACGGTGTATCGATATATTTGGACAGGCTGGGTGCACTCAATAAATTGACCACTTTGGCTGTATCGATGTTATTGACCACTTTGGCTGTATCTATTTGACAGCCTTGATTGTCGCTATCTATTTGCTGCTGACTGTACAATACAGAGATGTAACTTTTCCGAATTATGCCAATCTTTTCTTAAATCTCTGAATGCAGTTTTGTTACTTTTCAAAGATTAGGGAATGTTTAGAGAGCGTAATTCGCTATCTACAGTTTTTAAAGCACTTACCTACTTTTCCTTCAGGTATGATTGTCCACCTAGGTATCGCAGAGTTTTACAGAGAGTAGGTAGTAGGTAGGAGGTAGGTTCTCAGGGTTAATTAATCGGGGAAAAGCTAATAATTGTCATGGTAAATAAAATTCTCCATTGATGTAGGTACTGATTAAATGCATTTTAATAGATAATGTAAGTACGATAAAAGATAAACTATTCCACAATTCTAACACAGTTCTATTATAGCATGTATAAGCATAGAAGTAATTAGTTTCTAGATATGTTTTACAACTGCCTAATCAAAGCTAAACAGTGTGCAAGTATTATTGTTGTCTAGGAGCTCCTCAGCATAATATTGCTAGATAGGAAACTGTGTTAACTACGTCGCATCGTCTGTGTAAAAATTCTAAATATTGGTTCGTTTTTAGACGCCACCACGTAGTATCACATAGTCAACGACGATGAGAAATTGAAATGTATTTAGTTATATGCCTACCATAACTATAGTAAGATTAGTACGTATGTAGTACCAAAAGGTATCACTAAGGTAATCCAAGTAAATCAATAAACTTGTTATTCTTCGTTTGTTTTCGACACCTTTCTAACCATGCAGCCCGGTCATTCTTCTTAAAGCAAGTTTCAGGCATAGGACTCATGTATCTGCAACATTCTTTAGATAACTGAAGCCCCACAGCGAAGAACATCACGCTCTTGAAGAGTTGCCAGCAGAAGGTGTTCTCATACATGGTTTTGCAAAAGTCATAACCATTTTGTATAAAAATTACAAAAATGTTGATAAGACTCCGCTGAAAAAAAAATTGACAATAAATCTCTTTTGATCTCAATGGTTGTGATGTTATAAAAGAACCAATACAAAATATCATCTTATTCTTGCTTTTTATGTTCGATAGGCTCGCGCTTGACCACTATCTCATCTAGTGGTAAGTGATAATATTGTCGGAGATGAAGCACGCCTTGCCTAGAAGTAACCTATTCACTCTAGACTTTAGGCGTATTAGGGTTCTGAACCTCAAAAGGAAAAACTTTTATAGGATCACTTCGTTGTCCGTTTGTCTGTCTGTCTTTTTCTCAGGAAAGCGTGGAGGCGTCAAGTTGAAATTCGTACCACATGCTCAGATCTGTAACATCTTGTAACTGGGACTAGAAAGTTTCAAGCCCTCTTACATTACGTAACTCAAGATGCAGCACCTCGAGTACGTTTTAACAACCAATCAGCTACTATCAGGGTTCCGGGAACGGGTAAACTCTAGTTGATGAAACTCCAGTTTCCTCTTAATTATATAAGAACGGGCTAAGTCGACACGTAACTATATTCAACGGGAACAGTTGCCCTGTAGGCCTAAGTTCCTATAGGTAATATGCCGGTATATTTGGGCTATCGAATGGTAATAGAACTAGAATTTGTTCCGTATTATTTTCAGAATAAATGATGGTTGAAACCAAACCTCCAGCCAGCGAGATTTTTTTTTGTTATGAATTTGATCACGCTGAAATGTAGTTCTATAATTAGGGCTATGCTATGTGAACACATAAAAGCCAAAACAGACATGGGTTTCATTCATGAAATACAGAAAATACACGTTAGAATAAAATTAAAAAAAAAAACTAATCTCCATTCAGCGGAAAAAAAATTATTTAACCCGAAAACAATATTGAAATGCAAATCATTAATTAGTGCTATTCCTTTACTTACACTTTTCGAACTTGCTTTTGTATTATAGCAGACTACAACTTTATAATATAATAATAGTATAATATATAGTAAGTATAATATATAGTATAATATAATAATAGTCAGTTAAACGGCGGCGGTTATAGTCAGTTAAAAATGTAATTTAATGTTATAATTTGTATGATTTATATTATTTATATGATTTATATGATTAGCACTAATTAATGATTTGCATTTCAATATTGTTTTCGACTTAAATAATTTTTTTTCCGCTGAATGGAGATTTTTTTATTTTTATTTTATTCTAACGTGTATTTTCTGTATTTCATGAATGAAACTCATGTCTGTTTTGGCTTTTATGTGTTCACATAGCATAGCCCTAATTATAGAACTACATTTCAGCGTGATCAAATTCATAACAAAAAAAAATCCCGCTGGCTGGAGGTTTGGTTTCAACCATCATTTATTCTGAAAATAATACGGAACAAATTCTAGTTCTATTACCATTCGATAGCCCAAATATACCGGCATATTACCTATAGGAACTTAGGCCTACAGGGCAACTGTTCCCGTTGAAAATAGTTACGTTAAGTCGACGTAATCAAAAGATATTGCCGCTTATGTAACAAAGTTCATCCCTGAATCTAATTTTGCATGGAACCCTCGGTGCATAAGTAGGATTCGCACTTGATCGGCTTTTTTAATTTGCCTACTTCATTAACTAACTTTATATAAAAAACTGTCTTTATAATCGCCTCTATCCAGCCAGGATAGACGGAATAGGATTCTGAAATAAATGATTTGATGAAAATGATAATGAAATAAAGTACTTTAAAATAATATTAACTTCAGGAACAGGAGTAATGACGAATTCTTGGTCTGATGCTGCTGATTGAAGTCGGTCCAGTTGAAGATTAACATCAGGAACTATCGGTAGCACAAGTTCTGATGCCGGTTTAGAATTTTCATTAATAACTGTTGGTAAAGTAGGCATGTGTAATGAAACTTTGCGATCCAAATTTGGCCCATTTTTAGAACGTGACTGGTCTTCTAAAAGTTCTTGAAGGATGGGTTCTTCTAATAATGATTTCTCGTTCATCTTACTGATCTTACAGAATTATCACGTAGGCACATGGTATACAAATATAAATACACTTGACATTTTAACTATTCTGCTATGAAATCTCTATCTGTGTGATTTTATTTTAATGTCACAGTCTACAAGTTTGTACACGCATCGCCAGTGTGTTTCTACATCATGGAATTATGTTTTCTTCGTACCTACGTACCCATTCTGCTGGATTAAAAAATAAAGTACAAGATAATATTGAAAACATACAACTCAAAGTCGTTGAGTGAGAGTCTATGCTCAACAAAGTAGACAGATATTTTTTTAAGTCATTGACATTGACAAGCATAAACTAGTAGAATCAGAAATGAAGAGATCCGTAGACGAATGAAAGTGGTCGAACCTACAGGGTTAGCAAGCTCTAGGGACAGAGGGTGGGGCACGTAGCAAGAAGAATAGATGGTCGTTGGAGCCGAAAGGTTCTCGAATGGAGACCGCGTACCAGTAAACGAAGCGTGGGACGGCCTGCTACGAGGTGGACGGACGACATAGTCAAAGTTGCGGGTACGCATTGGATGTAGACCGCCTCGAACCGATCGGATCGTCGATGGGGGAGGCCTATGTTCAGCAGTGGACGTCTTGTAGCTGAAATGATGATGAAGATAATATCTTATCTGATCTACGACTGTGATCTACGGGGGTCTACGGTAGTCTACAAGATCTACGACGATAGGACCAACTATACAATACAATACAATAGCTCTTATAATATACAGGCAGAGATCATTTATATCCAAACTTGCTACGATCCATCCTGGTATACATCTTTAGCTTCTTCTTCAACAATGACATACTACAAGCATAAATAGGCACTTGGCACATGGTTTGATCCGAAGCGTACCAAAACCCACCCCACTGTAAAAAGTCCCGGTCAGGAGAAGACCGAGAGAGATAACACACTTAATAAATAAAAAGGCACTTGTGATGTCACAGTGTTTAAGACCAGTAAGTGTAGTCGGGAAAACGTGTCTGCATTTTCTCTTCAACCATTGAAACAGCAGGGAACTGTCACGTGATCACTACAGAAGAGAAATGGGAACGTGCTGATGCTGATGAGTTTACCTTATAAAGCGTTTTTCGAACAAAATCAGCTAGTAACTAAAATAAAAAATGTAGTTACAAAGTAGTATACAATTACATGAGTATATTTCTATTTTTATTATATATTTACATCTGTTTACAGAGACATTCAGGGTTCAGGTATGCGTACAAGTTTCTTGACAATTTTATTCCAAGTGTAAACATCATTATGCTCTTGAAAAGTTGCCACCTGAAGGGATCACCGTACACATTCTTCCAGAACTCGTATCCAGTTTTTAAAAACCTGGCGATTAGCAGACGATACCTTTCATAAAGACTTAGCTGCAATTGAACACGAAAACAAGTAAGTATTAAAAAATTATTACAATGTGTGGAGCATCACCATGATCTTGGAGGTTACATTCTTCAACTGCAAACCGGTAGGCCGGCTGATTGACGGGCTAGAATTTAGCGCAGACTGGCATCGCGGGATTAAGAATGATTAGGATAGCGATTAGGATAGCGGAACTCAGATGGATGCAACTATGAAATTGTCTTAGCACTAGATTAAAGAAGAGACAACGACAACGAAATCCTCTCTTAGTGTTAAAAATAAATTCAAAGGTATGTACTTCGGGTACTTCATCATGTACTTCAGGAGTCACATCTAAATGTACTTCTGAAGGTATAGATTCCACTGCTCTTGGCGGGTTTGAGATTCTGCGAACCGGTTCTTCGCATTGATCACCAGCGGCAGGACACTGACGTCGACTACAGCTATGTGCACTCATCACATGCCAACTTACGAAAAGGGACTGCCTATTTTATTTATTGCTAGCATTTCGTCAACTTTATATAACGTTAGATAAACAGTTACTGCTTATATAGGTTAAGTCATAGTTTTATCCGGTTTGACACCTCCATGGGTGTTTCATGCATAGACTAACGGCCTGACACTGACAAGTGCAAGTTGCAGATAATGATATTATATTGTTCTTGACATGGAGAAGAATAATGGTCACACTTTTCCGTTGAGTCATTCTCTCAACCTTTTCTCAACTCAGTATGGGGTCGGCTTTCCTGTACTGGAACTTCGATATTTTCTGTGAAGCGACTGCCATCTGAACTCCACAACTAATAGGTATAGAATGAACTCAAAACTGGTTAGGACATTATCCTAGTTCATAAGCCAAGAGGGGTGGAGCATCGGTTTCAATCGGACCGCGTGTTTGTCTGACCCCGGAGTGGTAAAAATATTACATATATAAACGAACTAAGCTACGAACGCCTGGTAATACAATTAGAGTCAAAAATCACAGTTTTGTGTTAATTCTATAAACAAATTATATTACGTTTGTATACTCCCCTTCCGATGCTATACCAGAACCAAAAGGCGGCGCTGGAACGGGCTCATAAACTCGAGCCTGGACAAAGTCTCCATCAAGCCCCAGCTCCACCAGGACCTAATAGAGACTCGGAAGCTACGACTTCAGCAACCAAGCGCAGAGAACGCCGTGGTAGCGGCAGTAAAGCCTATAATTGTAGATTAGATAAAGAGCTCTCTGGTTTCGAAAAGCATAACGGGGACTTCGCGTATGGGCTGACGAAGGTGATCTCCGTACACAGGTGCTTCTGCCTGTATTGGTTCCTTCTGGATTCGCCAGAAGGAACCAATAACCGAGTGCCATTACTGTATGTCCGGAGTGAGAAACGCCGATGCTGGTTCACGTGGCGGCCTCACTAGGTAAGCGCGTGGACTGCCACCGCGCCGCCTTCTGAGGAGGCCGTGGCAACTATAGAACTATGATATAATTCTAGATTATCCATGTAATTAAAAACATTGAATGTTTGTACCTAATGTATGATACGCAATTAGTTATAATTGATCTCGTTCGGTTGCGTAAGTAAGTAATTATTTAAAAAATTAAAAATAATTTAAGATAAGGACCGTGTAAATATTTATTACACGTTAAAGCCATTTATTTTGTCATGTATACCTTTGTTACCACTTCCGAGCCTACCTTTAATATTCAATTAATTGCAGCACTGCCTGGATACAGACTTCCACCTCGCTGTGTAATGCACCCAGTGTTTGTGGTGCATTACTTCTGTATTCAATTATTGTACTCGTAATCTGTGACAAAAGTCGACTTGAAATAATAGGTAGGTACATACCTAGTGTGTATTTAGTACAAATACACCGATTACTGAACAAAGAGTTTAGGAGCATAAAATAAATAAGCACTATCCGATAGTATTTGTCTTCGACACAGGTTTATTCTTAACTTTTGACATAAAGTTTTTAATAACGCAAGATGAACTTTACAATATAGTTGCATGAGTAGAAATGTGTCTCGGATTGGCAGCAAGTCAGAGTTGCCACCTATTAAATTATTCGTTCCGAAACTTAAAGTCGTTACTGATCGTCGCAATTTGATTATTACTACATCCTAAATGAACCGTATCAGAAACAAAAAAATAAAAAGATACAAACAAAGAAACTTTTAATAATATTGGCAAGATTTGAAGAAATCCTGCTTCTTACATAAGTACATATCACTACTAATCCTAATATGAATTCTCAACTAAAAGACAGACTAGTTTGTGTAGACTATAAGTACATACATACAATGCAATCAGTGGCGTAGCTACCAAGGGGCTAGGTGGGGCAGTGCCCCGGGGCCCTCAAGCTCAGGGGGCCCTCGAATCCTTATCAGAAATCTCGATCGAACTGAACTTTTGGAAATTAGATGCAACCCTACTTTAATCATGACAACTCAGTTGAGAGAAATTCAAAAGCTAAGAGTGTCACACATCACGCAGATACAATAAGATATCTATATCGGAGCAGATATCTTTCAATATCGCTCTCTATATAAATTGTATAAGCTACGACACACTATGCAGATACGATATATTTTATCGTAGAGTATCTGTCTGAGCTGAGCACCGACATATGGTGAGCTTATTATCTGCGTATACAAATATGTATATAGATAGACAAACATATAGATAATGCATCATATTTAAAAATAAATAATGTCCTTACGGTCGAAAATTGAATGCATGTGTTTTTCATAGTATAGAAGCCATGACAATTCAGAAAAACATGCACAAGCAGTTCTCGACCTTAATGACATTATTTATTTTCCTGCATTTCTTAAATATTCCTAGCCAGTAGCAAAAGCACTGGTAAATAATGTCATTATGGTCAAAACCTATTACTCCTAGTTGGCTATTTGTAACTAGGTGGAATAGACGGATAAATCATGGAAGATATTAAATTCGCCTCGGTCCTTTTTAAGCCTTATATGGCGTTCTATCCACATTTTTGGCGTTTTAGTCAATGAAGCTAGACGTAGTTACATCAAATTCAAAATCAGAATCATCTTCTGACGAGCTGTCTCATAAATTAAGAAGCAATAAACGCGTCTTTTTCGTAAAACGCGAACTTATTTATAACTGGTAATGCACTCCTACGTGGTTTTTAAATGATCCAAGGTCCCCTGACACGACAACGCATGAATTTTTTTTTTTTACTTTTTGAAGTTATTTTTAATTTAATTTTTATTTTATACTTTTTAAATTGTTGTCCTTGTTAAGCCCTTTTATTTGACATCCATATTGAGTGACTTGTGCAAAAATAATGTAGTCCGCCATTTTGTAGCGGTGACCATCTTGGATCAATTTTCATCAAACCTAGCTAAGAACACTCCCGACTAATTCAGCTTTCAAACAAAACAAACTACATCGAAATCGGTTCAGCCGTTCGGGACCTACGATGCCACACATACACACACAGACACGTACTACAGCTTTAACAACTTGTCGTTTTTACGTCGTCGGTAGTTAAAAATAAAACCTCATCAAGCCTGCATTTAAACGAAGTCATTAATAGTTTTGCGAAAACTAAAGTTAGTACATAATAATTGTTATTAAGTCATTTGGTAGGACCGACCTTTATCTAAGAAACCCTAGTCTATTCCCCTTGTATAACCCCTTCTCTATTTAGTTTTATAAGCCAAACCTACACTAAGTAGTAATTGTAATTTATGTTGTAACTGTATAATATGTTTGTTACCTGCCCTGCAGTGCACAAAAAAAACCTTAAATAACTTAGCATTTCTAAAGTATTTGTACATTTCATATTTTTATTTGAAAAAACCTAATCAGTTTGCATAGTAGTGGGGCCCCATTTCTGAATTTGCCCCAGGGCCCTTGGTTACCTAGCTACGCCACTGAATGCAATGCAATCGAACTTTTTCAGGCACACTCTTAGGATCGCGATCTAAAAACATTCCGACTATAATATTAGCCAGTTCCTCCTGATCCTCTAGATATTTTCAAGTCTATAACAGTCTATTAAAAATGTAAATATCAACTGTGTATGTTGTCCAATATCCAGTCCATATAACGTGCCACGTTGGTGTATACTCCTGGGAATCCGGCAATGCCACACCGTTTCGACCCAAAGGAAACAATTCCATGTTGAATATATCGTAGTCCAGATGTACCGTACTGCCCAGGATACATGAGAGGACCTCCAGAATCTCCACCACAGGAATCTTTGTCCTTGACTCCACCAGCGCATAGTTGCTTTTCAGTTAAATTTACAGATCTGAAATTGAATAAGCATTTATGTTAGACTTCAACAGACTTTTTTAAGCCTACCTACGAATATGCGGCAAACAAGCACACCACCTAATACCGGTGATGAGTATACCCGTGAGTTATTATATCTTAGGGTAACCATCGCCTTCTGCCGGAATACCTACCTGGCGCTCAAATGATCATCATCTTATTAAATATTTTTGTAAGTATTTGTAATGAAATTTTTCTAAAGCAATTAGTTCAAAAGCAATTATGCTAACTGTGCCCACGAAAAACTACTACTAAGTATACTACATTACTATCGAATTCGTAATTCAAAGGTATCGAAAGAATGGAGCATTGCGATTGGTCGACTTCACACGCACGCAGGTTCACAAGAAGGCAGACTGACAATCGTAATGCTCTGTTCTGTCTATACCTTTACATTATGAATTCGATAGTAGGTATTTCGTGCTGCGGGCACTGTTCAAATCAAATTTAGATGGTTGTATGGGAGAATTTCGAATGCTTCAGACGTGGTTTAGTGACTTAACGGTCAGAGCGTTCCTACTGTAAGAGAAAAATCGCGGGCTCGAATCCCGTCGAAGCATTGACTTGGTTTGCACGAGTTATGTCCAAAAGGAAAAATGTTCAAAGCCAATGTCCAAGAATAACAATGTCCAACAATAAGAATGTTCAATAATAACTTGACTTCTTCCGATCTAATTTTGAACTTTCTATTTTTCTTCTAATAATTTGTGGACCGTGATCCGGTGGAATTAGCTTCATTCGTATCATCTTGGATTGCGACCCACTGCGGTGATCATGGAAGGCTTACTGTGGAATCAACACGGAGAATCTAATCAATCTCTCTAAGTCATTTGATGATGAGAAATCTTACTGTGACATCTCCGTCATCTAATCATGATTGATTTTAGCTTTAGATTTGAAAGCAATGATTTGAAAGCTTATAGCCCAATTGCCTTTGCAACAACTCCGCTTAGTTCAGTTCTCCAGAGGAATCAATAAAGAAAAATCAACTCACCCGTTATATATGTTCTGGCATTCGTTTGATGATATGATAGGGAGTTCGACGCTGAGCAGTACAGGAGACTGCAGACCATCTTCTGTAACTCCCCAACCAGCTACTACACCATTTCGCTCTGCTAGTGACAGACTCCGAAGCTGCTGCGTTATTGGCAGACATATTGGTTGCTGGCTGTCTGTAGGTATTAAAGACTTTTATATAACATACTTCTTTATTCAAATAACCTTAAAAAGAAATGAGATTGTAATGTTGTACATTATACTTAGTTCTTTTTAAAAATTAAAGGATTCACCTGGAACAGACCCCTTCGGCCATGTACGAAACCAAGTTTCGAAACTAGTTTCGAAATAAGAATAATATTTCGTCTTTCGAAATTGGTTTCGGTAAAAGAAAAAAGACAAAACTATTTTTTTTTCTATTCCGTGGTAATAACGAAAAGTATGGCTTTTTGATAGTGTAGGTATGGTGTCGTTAACAAGCAATAAATAAACTGTGGAAAGTAATGTCTAAGTATAGGTAGGTACCTACTACTACTACTTCCAATGGGGATCCCGTTGACCGGACCGGTTGGTATCAGTTCTGTATGGGCTATTTCACTCATTTCCCCTGTAACGACTGCCATAGACGTTCCTATGACAACCGGGACCAACGGCTTAACGTGCTCTTCGAGACACGACCAGACCAATACAAATATTTGTACTGGTCTGGTCATATAAGTGCATATAAATATAAATATATATGCACTGCAGCTTCCCGGCGAATAAAATACAGCATACCTACCTACTAGCAGTTACCTTATAATTAAATGTACCACTGCTATTTCACAGCTCTTCTATCAAATATTATAGAAAGATCTTGCATAAATAACAAACCTAGGGAGAAATCTGCCGGCTGCGAAAGTCTTATCAGAGCAATGTCATCGGCTAAGCTTTGACGTGTGTACCCAGAATGTGCAATTATGGATTCTATAGT
This sequence comes from Pelosia muscerda, assembly GCA_963691645.1. Classification (NCBI taxonomy): domain Eukaryota; kingdom Metazoa; phylum Arthropoda; class Insecta; order Lepidoptera; family Erebidae; genus Pelosia; species Pelosia muscerda. The sequence continues at coordinate 8,329,949 of OY829116.1, read as the reverse complement.
AGCATTCTGTAAAAGAAAATATCTAATTAAGGATCAAAACAAAAATTCATATCTTACCATTGAATGAATACATAAAGATTGTGAAAGAACAGACGCAGAAGGCGGGTTGTTATCTCTGTCTGCCCTAAAGGGAAAAAGGCGTGAGTATTGCTACGTGATATTAGAGCTGACCTCCTTATTTGTTAATAAAAATCACACCTGTAAATCCCTGAAGGGGTTGGCAGGAGTCTTTTTATGTAGGGTAAGTAAATATGTCATTACCTCGCCTGATGATATAATAAAGGAAAGGAAGGGCCCTACCCTATAGCAATTGGTGGCCCTCAGTTTGACGATCTATTCCCCATAGTACGGTTAAGTTGCCCGTTCAACCGGGCTATGGGTAAAAATCGGTAAAAAAATATCCAGTTACAGTTAACCGAACTATAGAAAATTGATTATGTTTCATACTCCGGTTAACCGGACATCTTAACCGTACTTCGGGTAATAGATGAGTTTGACGGCCTCATCAGATGCTTTTTCACGCTCCGGTTAAAGAGCTTGGGACTATAGGAAGAACTAGTACTGCTTACAATATCTAATCTAGGTTTTTCTAAAATCAAAATAACATGCAGGCCGCTAAATTAGAAAATTACAATTGAATCGAACTTACGACCACGTTAGGAGCACAATTCTCTCGTCCATCTGATATTTCACAGTCCGGATCACGCCTAATGTCATACTCTCCAAGGATCACACCATCCAATCGCATTCTCCGAAGTGATGTCACGCAGTGTGCAGCAGTCAAAATATACCAGCGGTTAATGATTGTACCTCCACAACTTAACTTGACACCGCGATCTATAATTGTTATAGCAATGCATTATTATAGTTACTATCATACTAAACTTTTTTACAACATTAGGTACTCTCATCTTTCCTCATGGTATGTCCATATCACGAAAATTCACTTCGTTCACACTATACCCACACTTCTCAATTTTTCCATTACTGGTCATCATCATCATCTAGCGTTAGTCCCGGTCGCATCCGAAGCCTTCGCCTCGGAGTCCGGAGTCCGCTTTCCGGCTTTTTCTCTTCCACTTCGCTCGGTCTTGCGCATCCGTGGTGGTGAGTCCATTGGCACGCATGTCATCCTCTACGACGTCAGCCAATTTTTCCATTACTGGGGGCCTAAAGAGGCCATTTCATGAGACGAATCGGATTGCAGTGCGTCTTCCAGTTCGTCCGACGAAACGCTTTACGATTCGTCGGCTGTCATAAAATGAAACACATTAACGACGATTCTTCTACAATGCGGTTCGTCGGAGGATTCGGATTAAGATGAAATGTTGCAAGTTTAAAAATATAAACACCGGTAACTTTCCGGTTATATTAATAAAGACGAAAAAAAAATACTTACAAAGAAGAAAAGCGTGTAGATAAGAATTTATTCATATTATATCAAAAAATAGACTTTAAGAACTATTTTATACCATAAATTTATATTTTAGCATAATATTTAATTAACTGGTAATAAACTGTGCTTTGTCAGCGAGTGTCAATTTATGAGCAAGTGATATGAGTTTCATGATTAATCGCTAGATGACGCTAAAATAAAAAAATAATTCAATTCAATTGAGATATTTTTTTTGTATTTCATTACTTTGTTCATGTTCATAATTCTGTAAGTAATAACAAGGAACACTAAATACAAAAAAAAACGTACGTTACGATGAAGTATAGTGTCCGTTTTGGTGAGTGAAGTCGTCTTGGGCTATTGCATGTTGCGATAAATTGTCTTAAAGAAATATATCAGCCATATTTAAGCTATATCTATTTAATTTCAATCAATTGAGTCAAGCAAAACAAGTCACAACGATCGACGAATTGTTAGACGCAATGTGGGAGTTGCGTCTTTCAAATGGCAGTATTGATACTGCCATTTGACATTTAGGCGATTCGTAATTGGTGAGCCGTTTTACGATATTGTATAGAAACTTGTCAAAAAGGCGAATTGCCAAAAACGAATCGCGCGGCGAATTGCGCTGTGTGTGACCATTTTACGAAATTAAATCCGCTTCGTATTTCAATGCGGATACGATTCGTCGTTAGTGGCCATTTTAGACCCCCTGGTGCCACTTTTAAACTTTCTCTAATATAGCTATATCTCTAATACCTACTCATTCCTTATTCTATCCATTCTCACACCATACATTTATTTTAACATTCGCATCTCTGCTAAAAAAACAAGCAATAGGTATACATTTCAACCTAACATAAGTAAACAACTATAACTAACTGTATTTAGCCATTAAGATTAGGTTAGCATTTTACTTGTGCATATATTATTTAAAATAGGTGGTTTATAACGAAGCCTACGGCTATTGACTTCATGAGAACCTATTTAAGTTCTTTGTTCAAAGTTAATTCTATAATTTAATTAATTGGGTTCAATAACTCTAGGGAGCAAGAACGATTTAAATAGTTGTTGCCCAACCAACCAACAAAAGGATTACAACAACACTGAGAAAGTTCTAAAGTATGGAAGTATTTTGAGGAAAGACTGTTATAATAATATATCGATATATATATTTGGCATACAAGTACATGGCCCATTAGACAGAAAGTGGTCACCGTGGCCTATGCACGTTTGCAATACCAGCAAGTAAAGTTGTTTCTGTAGAGTTACCTATTGAATTCTTAGACAGGAAAATAACAACTTTAATAGTATAATTAGAATTATTTCTCCTTATATTTGGCTATACATACCTGTTGAGCAGCTTCAAATTGACTAGCTAGGAAGGTAGCCACTTAATCGCAAAATAATTGCCTGAACAGATAAGCTAACATAGGTCATCTACTATCAACCTATATGTTACATAGGTAGGGTAGCTACTAAGGCTGAAGAGTTGCTAGTAGATATACCTGCTTCAAATTGATTTAGATCGAAAAAAGTGAATGCTCTGACGGGACTCAAACTCGCGATCTTTGCCTTGCAGGGGAATGGTCTAACCGCTGAACCGCTGAGCCACGGAGCCGCGACTGAAGCATTAGAAACTCTCCTGTACGAGTATCTTGGGGCGATGGTGGGAGCCATCTGCCGACAATGATACGAACTATCAGTCGCAATTGATGATGTTACAATCATTTTTTAAACATAGTTTTTGATACAAAAAAATAAATTCCGACATTAAATCACTTTTTCCGATCTAAATCGATTTGAAACGGCATACTAATTGCTTTGAAATTTAATTACAGTATACCTGCTAATTTTCTTCATTACAAGCAAACCTTTCATGTTAATCATATTAGTATGTAAAAATATAGATTGTCACTTACTATATACGTACATAATTGATAATACATTTGTACTTCTCCACTGTGTTTATTAATGTACCTAACCGGTTTCGCCTTGCGGCATTCTCAAAGTTTACCTTTACACTGTGTAAAAAACCTTTGAGAATGCCGCAAGGCGAAACCGGTTAGGTACGTTAATAAACACAGTGGAGAAGTACAAGTTTAGTGTATTATCAATTATGTATAAAAGTGAGCTCCACCAAGTGCCATCAATCAACAGTATAAATAATTGTCACTTACTAGTAGAATACGACAGCAATACCATCCAGGGCATCTCGAAGAGATTCGTCCGATTGCCTCCAAGAATTCTGTCACTTTCAATAGATCCACATCTCTGAGGTAATAATGCAAGATTTGGATGTTCTTCAATTGTCTTTGGTCTACTGTTGTCCAGCGGTCGTCTAGTAAAGGCATCTACTGGGTTATATTCATTTTCTGTTCCTCCGACCAAATTAAAAGTTTCATCGCTGTGAGAGACTGTTGTACCAGTTTGTGCATCTTGGAAACGTTCCGAGTCCCCTCCAACGGGTTGCAACGAAATACAACATACCTGTAATGATGACGATGATGATGATGACTGAATTGTGTAGATATTGTAGGTACCTAAATAGTCAACGACAAAAAAGTTATTTCCGTATGGACTTCCCCGTATAAACGATAGAAGATAGGTACTCAAATACGTTGGGGGTTTACCTTGTACCTGGGATAACAATCATGATAATAAATGAAGTTGTAAATAATTCCACGAATACATAATGAAAAGGTACAACCTCAAAAACCCACCATAGATAATTACTTGGTTAAATCAACAACCACAAATATTTGAAACAACACGATATAATGTGATTCATCATCAAAACGTGGAGTTAAAAACATGTTACAAAATTAATGAGAAATGTAATTTACTCATTTGCAAGTACCACGATAAACTGTACTGATAATTTGAGACCCTGAAGATACACACGACATATTAATAACAATTAGATAAATTTATAATAAAAAAGATAATAGGTATAAAAAGCTAGCTTAAACGCGCGAGATTGATGTTTTCTATAACATATTTGTTACTTTATTAGTTCGCTGAATATTCTATGCTCAAAATTGTAGTTACAATGCAATCTGGACCCCGAGTTTATTATTGTCAACTATTGGCAAAATACAAACACTGTCAAAAATGCCATTAAATTTTAAACTTTAACTGCGTATCTGTAGAGCTCATAAGTACTTGTAGTTGCTGGTTGACAATAAATAAAATCGAGGTCCAGCACCCGGATTAAAAGTATTTATGAGATTGACGATCGATATCTAATAAGTACTACGTAAGCATATTACCAAAGGATCCCAATGGTCATAGCCGCAAGTAAGGTTCTGCAGTTTTATTCTCATATAAGAATTAATAGGTCTGCCCGTTCGCATAATTTCATTGGAAATTGACAGGCAGTCCGACACCGGTAGACAAACACCATGTTGCCCTTCAGCAAGGCAATGATCTCCAGAAAACACTGAAAAATAAAAATGAATTATCACTAGGTACATAGTATAAAATAAAGTCGCGTTCTCTGTCCCTATGTCCCTTTGTATGCTTAAATCTATAAAACTACACAACGGATTTTGATGCGGTTTTTTAAATAGATAGAATGTTTAAAGAGGAAGGTTTATTTGTATATAACATCATGCTACGACCAACAGGTGCGGAGCAGGAATGAAAAATGTTGCAAAAACGGGGTGACGCAGACGAAGTTGCCCGGGTCAGCTAGTGTAATTATATTTGGTATCTATTAGTGTGATGTAGATATAGGTACCTAAAAAAAATTATGGTAGTTTGGTTTCATTTCGAATCTTATACCGATCTTGGAACAAAGCAGTGCGTGGGAACGTATCGGTTTTGACCTCTTGTATTCATTGTGGATCGTTATAATAACACAGAAGGTTGATGCTTAAGTATAATAAGAGGATGCTTAGTTAACATTAGATACCGTATTTTTCAAAGCCGCGGTAGCCTAGTGGTATGGGTAATGGACTGCTGAGACGAGGTCTCGAGTTCGATCCCAGGTTTACCATGGCACACACCAATGACTTTTCGATGCTTTTTGAAGTTATGTGTGTATTTATCGCAGGTTTATAAGTGCCTCGGAGAGCACGTTAAGCCGTCGGTCCCAGTTGCCATACAAACATCTATGGCAGTCGTTACGGGTAGTTGGAACCCTCAAAAGTCCAACCAGCCTAACTTGGAACTTCGATATCGCCATTGGTCATTAGACCATTGGTTGTGGAGGTCAGATGGCAGTCGCTTCACGTAAAATATCAAAGTTCAGCCGCATCACAGTTAGACTGGAAAGCCGACCCCCACTGAGTTGGGAAAAAGGTCCAGGGAATGATGACCGTATTTTTCAAAGTACCTAATGATTCTCGCACTCTCGATACATTATACAAGAGGATTGTGTAATTGTGAAGTGCTTCGATTATGTGCCCTGCCAGTTATGATCTACGGCGCTGAATTGTGTAGTCTGACGGTAGGGCTAGTCCAGGAATTATAAGTCGCGCTCCGGACTATGGCGCGAGGTTTGATTATGTACAAAATATATCTAAGGGCGCGACTTATGCTTGGAGTTACTTTTAAGGATAAAATTCATTATGAGGCCATGTGATCAAGAACTAAAGTTACGAATGTAGCTCGCAAAAATACAAGCTGCAGTGGTGGTGAACTCTTAAGCAAGTGAAACGATCTAGCTATTTATTGCAAGTGCAGCTCCATTTTGTTTTACCACAATAACCTGTATTTGTGCACACTCATTCTCTGAACCTTTTCCCAACTCAGTTGGGGTCGGCTTTCAAGTCTAACTGTGATGCGGCTGAATTTGATATTTTCCGTGAAGCGACTGCCATCTGACCTCCACAACCAGTGTCCAATGATCAATAGCGATATCGAAGTTCCTAGTTAGACTGGTTGGACTTTTGATGGCTCCAACTACCCGTAACGACTGCCATAGATGTTTGTATGGCAACCGGGACCGACGGCTTAACGTGCTCTCGAGGCACGACCAAACCAGTGCAAACAGCCTTATTCATGCATACAACTTTTTGCACTGAGCGGGGATCGAAACCGCGCCTCGTGCGTAGCAGTCGCGGGCGCTACCACCACGCCACGGAGGCTGTCTGTATTCGTGTACCTATACTTACATCATCATGATAGAGAGGTTCGCCCACCAAAATCGTCGAAACGAACCTGTTAGTCGGTAAGTACCTATACCTATTGTTTATTAACAGATTAGCAGTTCAGAGGATAGTTGCACCCGTTAAAGTCAAGAGCAATAGGAGAAGGAGAAGACATCGGATCTTGAACTCCAAAATGCTAACTATGGTTGCAACTGGAATTAACACTGGGATCACGATGATGATTCCGTGATCTTATGAATAATGTTCTATTTTAACGAATGCCATAAGATGTAAACATATGACGTGTATATATTGACTAATATAATAACCACATCGTAACGAAATCAGCACCCAAATTCTACTAATTGTTACCATTGTCAAACCACTGAAGTTACAAAAACTGCTATCGAACTTTCGGCTTGATTATCAAAAATTTTAATTCAAAATTAAATAAATTATTATCGTTACATTACAACGTTTCGTTCCCTTTACACGGTGTTATTTCATTTTAGACTTCAAAGGCATAGCAGTAAAGTTAAAAATTCAATGGTATTTTTTGTAATCACAGTGGCATAACAATCGATGACATTTAGTAGTATCGGGTCTCAGTTTTACTTAACAGATTGCCTATACTTTGTCAAATATAGGATGATAATTTTGACAGGTCTAAGTAGGGTACCCCATACAGTACAATCGTAAATGAATCTATTCGATGTTCGATTATCGTTCCCGTAGAATATGGTATCGATGTGACATAAATAGTAAAATATTTATTTCTTATTATTTTATGTACTTAGGGTATAATAATTTTATAAATATTTGTTTACTTAAGGTGACACCTCATTAGAGCGGCGCGGCATTACCTAATCGCACTGAACTGCAAATATAGATTGATAATTGCTACAGTTACTGCCATTTATAGTATAATATTTATGTTTTATATTATATCTAGTTAATTATATTACCAAAATTGTAGTGGATAAGTACTCAAACATAAAATTATTTTCATAAATTAATAGATTATGTTCGATTTATTCGATTCGTTTGTCTACAGTCAATTATGCTTTAATCTTGCAAGGCACTACTCTACGATAAGTGGGCGGTACTTGTCTATGAATTACGATAATTGTAGAGGTATTAATTTGTTCATAAAAATACGATACTTCATAGACGTGAACTGTCAAAATTATCATCCTAAATTAGACAGAGTATAGTGAATATGCTGTGCCATAGTAAATATATGGATGTTATAAAATTACAAAATAATTATGACCATTTGACCATATTTTTGTAACGATATCTTAACGATTCTACAATGTAAATTACTATAAGAATTATATTATAACCTGAGATGTTACAGAATTCACACATCTCAACATCACAAAGGTACAACAATATTTTACTTTTTATTTTAGTTTTGTCTGACAAAATCTTGCATTTTCTCATTTGTCTTGTTTGCTTAGAAACAATGCAAACTTATAATTGTAATAAGTAAAAAATAACTAGCTAACTTTAAACTTAATTTAAACGGGGCATTAAATGCACGTGGTCATCTTCGATGGAGGAATTGAAAGAGTGCCAAGTTAAAACTTGAATTAAAACAATGAATGCACGTTATAAGCATACCGAGTAGGTAAGTATATAGACAAAGTATTTACACAATAGGTTTAGCGTGTAATGCACTTCTTGCAAACAATAAACCCATTGTGTATTGCGTTTATTACCGTAAAAATGTAAATCAATTCTGTTTACCTAACCAATTAAGTAAGTAAAATCTAATTTGATTCAACTGATAAAATATTTACAGGTGAAAAAATCAAGTTCAATGCTATCGTTTCATTGAACGTCTATTTTAATTTCAGCTGTATACTAAAATTACACTTACAGCATTCCGTTTGCAGCACTAATTGTTGAAAAACAGTCACAATTAATAGAAACCACCACATTATTTGTTTTCATCACTATCGAACATAGGAAACAAAACTGGTCACTCACGAACACACACACAAATCTTTATTAAAAAAATAAACTCAATGGCATAGTTTTCAAACACCGAAGATTGATTATTATTTTTTATTCATATTTTTCCTGTTGAGATTATGGGTGTTTCTCTGGCTAAACCGAGTAATAAAATGCACCAGAACTATATAACGACGAGCTTACAATTAATTACACGTGCGGTGATTTCCTTGTCTTGTTTTTATCTCATTTCAATGTAATAATTCATTTAAAGAGAAATACACACATGAACGGTACCGCTCGGATAAAGAGATAGGTGCTTAATGACGTAGTGGGTCATCTTGAGTAGATAATATTCTAACCGGTCATTACATTACTATACTAGATCAGTGGGAAATCACACCGCGTAATATATATTAACACCATTGTATTTATTTTCTACTTAATTTAATGTTTATTTTACACTTGTCGTAATGTCATACAGTGGATATCTTACTAAGTACTACTTTAAATGCAAAATGTTTAAGAACCGTGTATATTAATGCGCAAGAGTGGATATATACCTAATGTGCTTGAAATACACTATATACGTGCAGTTTTTGGGCTGTCTTTTGAGGATAACATGGTGTTATTTTGGAGACTAAGGTGGAAACAATCTACACGCATAAGGGCCTCGATGTTCTCAGAACTTAAGTCCAAGATACGTGCCTCCTTCTTACTATTTAATGACTCACGCTAAAATGGATGAACTGTATCTAAATAAAATTTGACACAGCACAGCGAAAAATAAATAGCAAACTAAAATCTTCTAACTATGATTTAGCCCGGAAATAGGTCAAGTGGGAAAAATCAATGATTCATATAAGCGGGGTCACAGCTAGTTGATAATAATAGGCAAGTAATATCAGTATAATAATATCATAATAATAATATAATCAGCTTACCTAGTAGATACGAGTATTGGTTACTCTTTGATGGCACCGTAGCCTGCATACCAAGATGCACACTTACCTACAAACTTGTTTGTCAGGTCTACAAACAACTTTACATACACATTATCTCTCATCAAATCATACTCGTATTTCCAATTTGTTTTACTCTCACATTTTGAAAATTCTCATTTCGATAATGTCTGATACTCTCCAAGACATTAATTGGTAATGCTTGAGCGGCTAAGCACGTAATGAATTACCTTGCGATTGTTAAATACACCTCTGCCTACCCCTTCGGGGATTACGGACGTAAGTATATGTATTCATAATGAATTTTCAACATGTGAAATTGTATTTGAACACTTTCAAACCGCGGTAGCCTAGTGATATGGCTGCTGAGATGAGGTCTCTGGTTCGATCCCAGGTTTTACCATGGCACACACCAATGGCTTTTCGATGCTTTCCGAAGTTATGTGTGTATTTATCACGGGTTTATAAGTGCCCGGTTAATGGCAATAGGATCGCCACCTATTACATTGGGATCTAAACATAAACTGGCGAAATGTGAGTGCTAGCCCACTGCGAAATGTGAGAGCATAAACTCACGCCTATATCCCCGAAGGGGTAGGCAGAGGGCCTACCCCTTCGGGGATATAGGCGTGAGTTTATGTTATGTTATGTCATAGCTTCTTCTGTTGAGTCTACGGCATTAGTTGCCATGGTGGTGTAGTAATTTGTTTCACAGCAGCAGCTACTCGCTGAAAGCTCTAATGATATCTAGATCCTCGACTAATGTAACGCAGGCAACGAGTTTTCAGCATTTCAGTTATAGATAATATTTAAAAACCGCAAGTTTTGACAGTTCAGAACATATCAGGAACTGCACCTTGTTCAACTTATAAATTCCAGACCAAGCAAATTTTAAGTTGGAATGTATATTCGTACCTTTAACAACACAACTTGTAAGTTAGGTGCTTCAAAGTTAGGTAATACATACATATGCCACGGTAATACTATCTATCATGGTAATACTATAGACAGTATTACCGTGCCTATGCCGTTCCTACCGAAAAACACATAATTTTAGCCTTACCGAATCACACTTTAGGTCAGATCAGATGGCAGTTGATTCGCGGAAAATAAGGAAGTTTTGCCGCATCACAGTTAGACTGGAAACCGACCCCAACTTAACCAGTGAAAAGGCTCAGATAATGATAATGAATGATGATGATAGAACCTTGGTATGTATACAGGTTAGCTGTTTATTAAACTAGTGTTGAAGTGTACTACACCACACAAATAATGCCGTCGATTCAATATTACTACTAATACAAATTTACATTTCGAAGGTTAGTTACTTACCTTTTTTTTCATGCGGAAATCCCCACAGATATCCCCTCGTCGAAGTCAGTACTGTTGGTTATGTTGGACTCGAATCGACCAAAACGGCACGGCCGTTAAGAGCCGTCAGTTGAAAAGGGTCAGTTAGCCTCTGGCTAATCCCTCATTTGACTATCGTAGTCAACATCTTTCCCCGGATAGGAAGGAACGGGAATCAAGCTGCCACTACGACCTGCTCCTGCTAGTCTGCCCGGCCCGGAGTATTCTCCGGATGCTACTTGCCGACGCCTCTTTCTTGAGCATTATTCGTTCGCAGAAAGAGGCAGCCCGCGCGCTCGCGCTTCTCACCATCACTGTAACGGTGAGCGCGAAAACTCTCATCCCTAGGGCCACCACGACACGAGGACCCGCGTCTTCCACGCCGGGCACTTTGTCATCATGTGCAACCCTGAGTCCTCCCTCGCATCACAATTGTGGCATTCGGGCGTTGGCTACTTCCGAATCCGAGACAGGTAATCCCCGAAGCACCCCCAGAAATCATATGCAACCGTTACGAGAGGCCCCCGTGAATCCTCTCTAGCCAGTCCTCCATGATGGGATTGATGGGTCTAACCGCCGCTGACACAAAAGTTAGGTAGGTACCTAAAAAATTGTTACATTTGTATTGTATAGTAAAGCAATCAATTTGCAAGGTAAAGGAAAGGTCTCGGATGAAATCGATTTATTATGACACGCTAATAAGTAATTTGAAATACTTAAGTAATGGAATATTATTTTTAATGAATGCACAAATAACTTATACAGAACCATCCTAAATAATCCGAATTATCTTACTATGACTAAGTATGCTAAGATAATTCGAACAAAGGGCATACACCGGCAAAGTGTGTCAAAAAAGTTATAATACCTACTACTAATAAGGATAGGTACTACTAATAAGAGACTACTAAGTTCTTCTACGTTCATTCTGCATTGCATATTATATAACTTTAAAAATTCAGAAACTCGAACGAAATAGTTCCCGACATGGATCATTATTTCAGGTAGGTAGGTACTCTGTCTCTTAAGTTCCTCGACTGCACTAGGACTGTTAATACAAATGGATTTAATACCTACGTGATTAGGATGGACCATCCATCTTCCACAGCCTGTATGTTAAGAAATAATGTTTATTCTTACCTTAACCTGGCCCTCTCAGGTGGGAAACCGTGATGGCCCCATCCTGCCCAGGAAAGGACACGACGACACAACGATTATTTTTTTATTTTTCTCTTTTTGGAGTTATATTTTGTGTCGGGTTACATTTTGTATAAATGATTGTTTACATGACCTAGATTTGTCGGCGGCTGCAATCTATACATACATATATACCGGCATTATTTTAATATTAATTTTCACTTTTCCCGGTTACATGAGAAGTTCAAAAATGTACAATTTTTTACAAATAGCCTTTACCCGTGAAATCTGTTCTTAAATGTGATCTCATTTTAATTAAAACAAATGAAACTATAAATAACAAAAGAAGTGTAGTAAGTACATTTTAAGATAAAACCATATTTTTTTAATTATGGACTTTTTTTGAGTTCCGTTTTATTTTATAATAGTGTGTGTATATAAATAAATATGAATAGTAGGTAAAATATGCTAAGCGCAAAACTCGCAGACGGCTGCACTATTTTTTTCTTTGTTTAAACTTATATTCAACTATTATTTAACTTAGCCTAGCGGTATAGCGGTATAGCGGTAGCCTAGTGGTATGGTCTCGGGTTCGATCCCAGGTTTACCATGGCACACACCAATGACTTTTAGATGCTTTTCGAAGTTATGTGTGTATTTATCGCAGGTTTATAAGTGCCCGGTTGGTGGCAATAGGCCATCTATTATATTGGCACCTAAACATAAACGGGCGAAATGTGGGTGCTAGCACCTCCGCCTACCCCTTCGGGGATAAAGGCGTGAGGTTTTTTTTTTATACAACTTAGGTCGCAGACAAGCACGCGGCCCACCTGATGGTAAGTAGTTACCGTGGCCTATGGGCGAGTGTAACACCAGAGGAATAACACTAGGGCCGCAACCCCTGTAAGAACAGAGACATTCTGTGTCGTCAGCGCAAAAGATGTAGGATAAGCCTTTGGTTTTCCCACGGACAACACAAAACCCCTGTGAGCTCTGGCTACCCTACTCACCACCGAAAACACAACACAAGGTTATTAAACGGCGACATTCTGTAGGGTGGAGGTACTTCCCCAGTCGGACTGCTCGATTGGGACAGATATACTTACCGTCGTGTTCTACCTCCTCTAAAATTAATACATAACATAATATTTATTACATACAACATAATATTTATGTTATGTTATGTTATTTAACTTATACCTACCTATATACTCATACAGAGCCTGTGTAATATGCTCTGACTATTATTTTATGGTTAAGTTAATCATAATTGTGACAAGCGTATCGAATTTTCAATTACTTAGCTTCACATGTCATATACATAGAAGAATTTAGTAGGCGTTAGATTGGTCAAGGTATTTATGTGAAAAATGACAAGCATGGCCACATAATTTACCCTGGGGTATCCCTAAACTTGTCTTTAAAATTCAGGATATTCTAGTATGTACTAGATTAATATTTAGTATTACATTATTCATTGAAATACTAGACTCTAGTCTATACCTAGACTTGAACTAGACATTAAACACATACATTAAAGTTCAATATCTAGGTATTTAATTTAATTTATTTACTGTATCATGCCTTTGATAATTCAAGTTACAATTTTATTGAATAGTAATGTCGATTTAACTCAAAGATTTCTGAACCCTGACACAAATAAACAGCAGTGTATAAAATTATCTGAAAATTGATGTAATCGGGTTATTATACAAAATTCAGTTGCCACCCTATTACTTCACAGAATGCGTTGGAAACACGCGCGGAACTAATATCGTTTGTACGCTGCACTGCACTCTTAGCACATTTGAACAGTTGTTTCTCGCCACAAAACTGACAGTCATGAACGTTTGTTCACACAACAAACTTCGAAACTACCTATATGACACACAAACAAAAACGTATTGGATACTAATAAAATTATGGTTTCATTCAAATGGCAACACGCACTCGCATTTACCTCTTTGATACAGTACTGCCTTGCGGACGATATGGGTAAGTTAATCGATTATATTTATTCGTTATTATTACTATTTTATTCATTATTCTTAGTCTTTTCAGATTTAATTAATATATTTCTTTATACTTTTATATTTTCACGGCATAAAATATAGGTAATATAGGTATGATTCTGTGCCGACTGCATACGACAACGCAGATGCATGTAGCAGATAATTATCGTACCGTGAAATAGGTTTGAATATGCTAATATTGTTCATTGTATTATTTCCTTGCGATTTCTCAATGATGACATTTACCCATATCCAGTTTTAACAAGTAACACACACATACACACAAATTCATGCCTTTATCCCCGATGGGGAAGCAGAGGTGCAAGCACCCACATTTCGCCAGTTTATGTTTTAGGTCCCAATGTAATAGGTAGCGAGCCTATAGCCATTAACCGTGAACTTATAAACCTGCGATAAATACCCACATAACTTCGAAAAGCATCGAAAAATCATTGGTGTGTGCCATGGTAAAATGTGGGATTGAACCCGAGACCTCATCTCAGCAGTCCATTACCCATACCACTAGGCTACCGCGGTTTTCAACAAGTTATGTATGTGAAAATATGAAAATGTATAGACATAGACCAATGAGCGGATAGCGGAACTGACGTTTTTTATTTATATAGACAACATATTTATGCGGACGAATGGCGTGCCTTCCATTACATAATAATGAATGTATGTATGTAATAAATACACAATGAATTAAAACAATAAACAGTATTATGTTATGAAGATATTATCCTTTCATATCTAGGTATATCACGGTACGCTATATAATCTGCTGCTGCGGTCTGTGGTCGGTTATGGGATCATACCTTATGCTAAGATAGCTAAATACCTAATATTAATAACCATAACACATCACAATATTATTAATTATTTTTCAACAATTAAAAATGTTAACTAGTTTCATTCGTTTTTAAATCAGTCTTGTTTTAACCTTATTCAAATTGACTATACAATATTGTCGTTATTTAAAATGGGGTACGAACACGATTATCAGATATTTAGATTAGTACTGAATTATCTTATGACATATGACAGAGGTAAGGCCCGACTTGACGCATTTTATCGTAAAATTAACCACATCATGGCTTACACATTAATGTATAATTATGTTAAAGATATAATAAAAGATATGTATTCCAGCTACGTTAGTTATGATTAACTTAATAATAGTACCTAATTGGTTTGCGATTTATGAATTTTCGTAGGTACCTATTATGGTTTGATATCACCCGTTCTCGGAGCAATTTCTTATCTCGTCGTCTAAATCAGGGCTGTACAAACCGTGATGAATTGTTGCGGCCATCTTCTTTGTTTAAGCAAATTATTTTTCTTGCGACGAAATTCTAGACTAGCTACTAATATTAAGGTTGAGGTTGATAAAATTGTAAAAAATTAATTAACAAAAAATTAGATAATTTATATAGGTACCTGTATTATAGGTACTTTTATAAATATTTTGCGGCCCCGCAATGTATTTAGTCATTTTTGTTGGCCCTTGGTGCCATCTAGTTTGGACAGCCCTGGTCTAAGTAATAGTTTGTGGTCTTGATACAGCAGTAATTCCCGGACTGGAGGTCAATGAACCGTTAGTAGTTAAATAATTATATTTGAGTTGTTGACTTTTTTCAAATTACTAGTCGATCCAGTATTGAACACTATAGCAGCACATCCAGCATGGTCTACGCTTGATAAATTCGACTGCGGTGAGAGTGCAGCTGATCGTATCATCGGTGGTTACAATGCTGCGCTTGGGCAATTCCCATGGATCGCCCGTCTCGGTTACATTGGTACGAATATTATTTACTATCACATTTTGCACTAATTATCACTAATGACATTTAACCATTGACCTATACTTAGTCCACTTGTTTAGGTATTTAATAAACGTAAACAATCTTAGTGTATCTTTTAAATGTTTCAGTCAATATAAAAATACTTTTCTGCTTAGTAACGCATTTTGAATCGAACATATCGAAACACATCTAATTCGTCTAATTTGTCTAAATCTAATGTCTAACTTTTGTATTTAATTTCAATTTAATGTACATCTAATTTCAATCTGGATGCATGGTGAATGCCCGCTTAACAGTCAGGGAGCTTCATAATAAACTGTTATACAGTTTGGCTGAAGAAAATAAGAACTAAGCGTGTTAGACGTGGGTATTGACGAGCGTGGCGTGTGCACGGCTTGCGCGTATCGTTGCAACCTTAGTCAGTTAGTCTAGTTTATTGGTTTAACATGTACAGAACTAGGCGTGAAACCACCAAAATGATACCAAATACTTCGAAAAGCGCGAACTGTTTGTTTAGTGTTACTTCAGGAGACTCGCGAGTTTTATGCGCTGGTTGTAGCCCATAGCAATCTCCTGCTGGACATATACTGGCCAGGAACGATCCGAAGCGAGAGTAATCTCTGTGAGCCTTTGCCTAATCATCCTTTTTTTCATCGTGCGCAATATCCCCACGGATACCACCTCCCGCCGAAACTGATGGAGGTGATTATATTGGACTCGAACCGACTAAAACGCACGCCGTCCTTGATTGCCGGAAGTGAGATTATACAAGACATATCTCTCGCACCCCGGCAGACTCGAGGAGGTGCCCAATCACTCTGACCAAACTTTTGACTTTACATAAATACCAAACACTTATTTTGTTCTAGATGATAACGAGCTAGACTGGATGTGTGGAGGTGCATTGGTTTCAGACCGCCATGTGGTGACAGCTGCACATTGTGTTCAGAGTTCTGACTATGGACCTGTATTGTAAGTTCACATTTTAAATATATTTTCTGTAGTATACTTGAATATGATTTATTGAAATCTGCCACTGAAGAGCAAGCGAAACATCGGGATCAGAATAAATAATTCTAATTTTATTTCATAAATACTCGGTGAAAGTCAGAGCAGTACGTCAGGATACTCAGTAATTGATATTCAATTAAATGGTGTATACTTTGGCCACCTTGGGGCTAAGATCGTCTAGCCAGTCTAACCTGCAAGTAGCCGCGGCGGCGGCGCAAAATGCGCCTCCCCATACCCGGGGGCTAGTTGGGGACACCGTGGTCCCTACACCCGACGAGGTCATCTCGAAGAGAAGGCCCCGACCCTGTCGGGGTGCGAGGGATATGTTGGCTACAACCTCACCTCCGGCAAATGAAGATCCAAAGACGGCGTGCGTTTTAGTCGGTTCGAGTCCGACATAACCTTCCCAACCGGCTCCGGTGGGGGGGTATCCGTGGGGATTTTTCGCACGATAAAAAAAAAAGAAAAGTCTAACCTGCAAGTAGACACTTATCCGAGGTACAGGTACGAGGTGTGCTCGAGGCGCAATCGCATTCATCTTTCTCGGGATGGGAAATCAGACTAATACTCTCCAAGACGTTAATTGGTAGTGCTTGAGCGGCTAAGCACGTAATTAATTTCCTTGCAATTTTTACCGCATAGCAAGGAATCGAGTCAATTTTTTTTTCCAAATTTATTACCTGCAACATTCGGTTAGGAATTTATTTTCGACATACCTACCATTTTTTTTACAAAGTGCCCGATTGGCGGCAAAAGGCTAGCCCCCTATTACGTGGGACCAAAAATCATAGTGGGCGAAATGTGGGTGTTTAATACACCTCTGTCTATGCCTTCGGGGATTACGGGCGTGAGCATATGTATGTATGTATGTAATCCCTAATCAGACTTCAATCGCTCTTATAAAAACGCCTTAGAAGCGAAATCAAATGATTTTTTTCCATTCGAACCAGATTGCACAGCATAGCACGTTCAAACAAACTCTTCAGATTCATAATATTAGATTCTATGAATAAATAGTTGAACCAAAATACAGGCATTTTTCTAAACTAGACGGTGGTGACTATCATTAAAATTGTTTACAGAACGAAGATTCGCGTCGGTGAACACGATACACGAACCAACCCCGATTGTCAACTGTCTACGTGTGCTCCTCCGGTCCAAGATATTTCTATCAAGCAGATCATACAACATCCTAACTTCAACAAGCCTGCCTTCCACAATGATCTCGCCATCATAGTACTAGCGACGCCGGTTAATCTGAATGGTAAGATTTCATTGTGTACCTACTGTTTTAATTAGAGTGAAACATCTACTATACATACTATTGCAGCAAAACGCTAAATTCCAAGTGTGACTAAATTAACCTATTTTAGATCATTGGGCTCAAAAACTCGCGTCATTGATGTCAATCGTTTTTCCTTCACAATGTACATACATCTTGCCTTCACTAAGTAAATTAAATTTTGTGCAAACATTTTTATCTTGGGCGTTTCAGCCTGGTTACACCAGCCGTGCTCACAAGCTGTCTGACCGTCATGCAACCAGTAGCCTTAGCATGAAATACTATCGAATTCGTAATGTAAAGGTATCGACAGAACTGAGCATTGCGATTGGCGGGCTACACACGCACACTGGTTCACAAGAGGCCGACTGCCAATCATAATGCTCCGTTCTCTCGAAACCTTTACATTATGAATTCGATAGGAGTTCATGCTAGTGCTACTGGCCGAAACGTCAAGCAAATCTAAAGGTTAATTGTTGTAACAACAACATAACTCCGGTATAATTTCCATTTCAAATTAAGTAGTTTAGTCTCCGTTCATTTTGACAAAGCTAGATTTGATAACGATGATACAGCGCGGCCTTAATCCCCGTGGTACTTACAAATGCATTTTCCAGATTACGTAGCTCCGATATGTTTGCCACGGACAATGGAACAGCTGCAAAATTTTAATATAGGTGAGCTGCTAGTCGTGGCAGGCTGGGGAAAGATGAATATGACCACAGAAGCTCGAGCTGAAATACTCCAAGTAGTGGGAGTAAGTAAACGAAAACCGTTTTTTAAAGGACCAGGTAATCCTTAAAACTTCACTCAAATGGGTAAATAGGAATTCTGAATCCCACGACGCTTTTTAATTTATGTGTTTCTTTTTTTATTGTAATTATCATGTTAGTTTTCATTTTTTTATGATTAGGTACTTTTTATACAGTTATTCACAGATTAGTAATATTGCATCAATACTAAAATGGCTATGAGTTTCCATATCTTTGGTAAGATATTTACTCACAAGGTAATAAATAATAAAATTACTCATTTTTTTGTTATAATTAACGTATTTACTATTACTACTGAGAGTGGGGCAATATGGGTATGGGAGGCGTAACCGAAGGGGTTGGAGGCTGGCCGACTTTCTTGAGAAAGAGCGACTCTTTATGATGAACTCTTTCTTCAAAAACCACCCCACAGGAAATGGACCTGGATGGGCCCCGGTGGTCGTACCAAAAATGAGATTGACTTCATCATGACGACGCATAGACGGATATTCAATGATGTCTCAGTGATCCATGCGGTGAAAACCGGAAGTGATCACCTAATGGTTAGAGGCACATTGAATATTAATGTTAAACTGGAGAGATCCCGTCTGATGAGGTCTACGCTCCGACCTAGAGCTTCCCATATACAGTACCCCGAGAGCTTTCAACTCGAACTTTCGAATCGCTTCTCTTGCCTAGAAGAATGCAGTACAGTGGACGAGATAAATAACAGGTTGGTTGAAGCTGTCCATTCAGTGGGCTCCAAATTCTTCAGGCCCCGTCGAAGAGATAGACCACAGAAGCTCACCGATCACACCCTCAAACTCATGGCCGAACGACGCTCTATGAGGCTGCAGTCTACCAATGACGCTGAAGCACATCGGCAGCTCAATAGACGTATCCAGCAGTCTTTGCGACACGACATCCGTGCCTTTAATACTCAATGTATTAAAGAAACGATTGAGCGAAATAAAGGCTCCAAAGTGTTCGCAAGAGACTAGTCTATTGGGCAGAGCCAGTTGACGAAACTGAAGAGGAAGGACGGCAGTGTCGTGTCGACTAAGGGAGATGTTTTGAGGGGGGTCGAGGGGTTTTATGGACAGCTTTATACCTCAGTCACTAAGCCTGCTACTGATACGGTTAAAGATCCAAGAGCCAAGCTAACCCGACACTACACCGAGGATATCCCGGACATCAGCCTGTACGAGATTAGGGTGGCCCTCAAGCAGCTTAAAAATAACAAGGGACCAGGAGAAGACGGAATCACTTCGGAACTTCTGAAAGCGGGTGGAAAACCGATACTTAAAGTCCTTCAGAAGCTCTTCAACTCCGTCTTATTCGAAGGTACTACGCCAGAAGCATGGAACAGAAGCGTAGAAGTCTTGTTCTTCAAGAAAGGTGACAAAGCCTCTCTTAAGAACTACAGACCCATCTCGCTTCTGAGCCATGTTTATAAGCTGTTTTCGAGGGTTATCACGAATCGTCTCGAACGCAGGTTTGATGACTTCCAGCCGCCCGAACAAGCCGGTTTCCGAAAAGGTTATAGTACCGTAGACCACATTCATACGCTGCGGCTAGTCATACAGAAGACTCAGGAGTATAACTTGCCACTATGTCTAGCGTTTGTGGACTACGAGAAAGCCTTTGATTCGATCGAGACATGGGCAGTGCTACAATCTTTCCAGCGGTGTCATATAGACTACCGGTACATCGAAGTGCTGAAGTGTTTGTATAAAAACGCCACCATGTCAGTCCGAGTACAAGATCAGAGCACAGCGGCGATACTGTTGCAGAGGGGAGTGAGATAAGGAGATGTAATATCCCCGAAGCTCTTCACCAATGCAATGGAGGATGCCTTTAAGCTACTGGAATGGAAAGGTCTTGGCATTAATGTTAATGGCGAATACATCACTCACCTTCATTTTGCCGACGATATCGTGCTCAGGGCAGGATCGCTGGAGGATCTTAACACAATGCTCGACGACCTCAACCGAGTCTCTCAACAGGTGGGCCTCAAGATGAATATGGACAAGACCCAGGTTATGGCGAATGCTCATATTCTAAGGCCCTCCCCAGTGTCAGTTGAAGGCTCGACCCTCGAAGTTGTAGACAAGTACGTCTACCTTGGACAGATGGTCCGATTAGACGGATCAAACTTCGAGGCGGAGGTCAATCGTCGAATCCAACTCGGCTGGGCAGCGTTCGGGCAGTTACACAGCGTCTTCTCGTCCAAAATACCTCAGTGCTTAAAGACAAAAGTCTTTAATCAGTGCGTGTTGCCCGTGATGACCTATGGCGCCGAGACGTGGACCCTCACCATGGGCCTCATAAGAAAGCTCAAGGTCGCACAGCGAGCTATGGAAAGGGCTATAATCTAGGCTAGGCTCGGAATCTCTCTGCTGGATCGAATCAGAAATGAGGAGATCCGCAGACGAACGAAAGTGGTCGACATAGCCTACAGGGTTAGTAAGCTGAAGTGGCAGTGGGCGGGGCACGTAGCAAGAAGAACAGATGGCCATTGGAGCCGAAAGGTTCTTGAATGGAGACCGCGTACCGGTAGACGAAGCGTGGGACGGCCTCCTGCGAGATGGACGGACGACAAAAGCAAAATTGCCCTTGGCAGCATGATGTAGCATCTGCATCATGCATCCAAGCCGTTAGTACATATTGTTTAGATAAATATATCACAATTTATAATTTCGGTGTGATCTTGCAATCTCGGTGGGTTGACAATTTCGGTGGTTGTTCTATTTTTATAACAAATGCAGTTATTTGTTTCCTTCTAAATATCTAGAATACTAATGTGTTCTAAAAGAACACCATTAAATTTTTTCATCGGTAAACCTATGATTTAAAAATACCACCGAAATTAGCAAAAAATGAGGCATGCGTGAAATTACCCATACGCTTTTGTCAAGTTTGATGTATGTGGAATGTTTACTCAATGGATGTTGTGTGATGTACTCAAATCAATTAAATTTCTCTGTAGGTACCTATCGTACCACCAGTGAAGTGCGATTCCTTCGGCAAAGGTTTCAAACTAGCCGAGTCAGAAATATGTGCTGGTTCAGAATATAATAAGGACGCATGTGGAGGTGACTCGGGAGGTCCATTGATGAAGGTATACATGTATTATTATATTATTATTGCTAAAATTTTCATGATCCAAATCAACCTCACATGCTAAGGTCAAATCTACTGCATACTTGAAGATTGACGAAGGAGGTTTCCAACTATTACGTACGAAACCGTCGCGCGTCGTGGAGGATCGTGCATACTTGTTAATCATATTTTGTCATTTACCCCAATCCAAGATATCGATAAATATGGTATCGAAAATATTATGGAGTGCTCTGGGATAGAGCTACAAAAATTTTGCACACATGAGCTCCATGAGTTTTCCTTGTCTGACCATACTGAGCAGTTATTTACAATACCGGTGAAACGTATTAATCTGCTTAAGTATTGGTAAAAAACCAATATTACTTAGAGTTGGATTATGGACTCCAGGCAGCAAGGTGCAGGTTTTGAATGTAACTAAGGTTGGAGTTCATGCATGCAAATATTTGCAAACCCGCGCTTCCCGCGTAGCAGGGGTGCGTTCACTACCGCTATGACGCGACGTCACAAATATGCATACTTTGATCCACAGGTTTTTGATACACCCGAAGGTCCTAAGAACTACCTCGTTGGTGTAGTATCCTTCGGCCCAACGATTTGCGGCATCAAGAAACCTGGAGTATATGTCTCCGTACCCTACTTCCTCCAATGGATTCTTGATAATCTAGTCAATACTTAGAATAGACATTATAGCTTGCTTTCGTATATTTATTATTAAAATTATTTATGTCTTTGTCAACAACATTTTAAATTTTGAATATAAAACTGTGATATTTTGTATTGTTTTATTTGAACTTTTTATCAGGGTTAGACTACAACCATAAAACATCAGATTTTTCTGTAACTAAGAAAATTTATTCAACGTACATTCTTATACTAATATTCATGTCACCCAGTGCTGTATGAACAATTGAAATTTAACTACAATTTGCCTCGATCCACACTAATTGAAACTATTTCTGAATCTGAATATTTATCGTCAATGTCAATTTTATTAAGAAATTCTGCAACATCACAATTATAGGTCTCAGCTATATTGTTGATAGATACTTTACGAGAACGATCTGGACTGTTATAGTGATATGATTTATTCTTAGAGCTACTTCGCATCTTCGTAGTCTTTCTAGGAGACAGTTGTAATGTATCATGAGGTGCAGAATACGACCGTGGGGCGTAGTATCTTTCGAAAAGCATCGGCTGCTGTTGTACTCTTCCGTACATTAGCTCCATCTCATGTAAAAATTCCTCTCTTCTCATTCTCTCCTCATCACGTCGAGTTTGAAGTCTCATAGCGATATCTTCTTCATGACTACAAAATAAAATAGAAGAAAAGAAATTCATCTTGACAATTGAAAACTGTTGAGGTGAGCTTTTGGTCACAAGACACAACATAATTGGTTGGCTTAAAGGATTGGCAGAAGAAAGAGTAGTAGTAGGGTAATGGTAATTATGCCGTGGTAAGAACTTAAGTTTACAAGGATAAAGTTCAAAGTGCTGATGATTAAATATTGTGTTTTAAAGTGATTGCACAATAGCTATAACTTGGAAGTCTTCAAGACTAGAGTGAATAGGTTACTTCTAGGCAAACGTGCTCCACCGTCGACCGCATCATCACTTACCACCAGGTGTGATAGCGGTCAAACGCGAGCCTATCGAATACAATAAATTTTATTTTAAAACTAGCTGTTGCCCGCGGCTCCGCCCGCGTGGACTTCTGATCCCGTTCCCGCTGCTCCATTCAATATGAAAAATAGATGTTGGCCGATTCTCAGACCTACTTAATATGCTCACAAAATTTCATGAGAATCGGTCAAGCCGTTTCGGAGGAGTATGGCAACGAAAACTGTGACACGAGAATTTTACATATTAGAAGATGTATGAACTTACTTGTTTTTGACAAGATGCCAAGCAGGCTTGGAACGAAGCTGGCGGTCACGCTGGCGCATTTCATTCCGTCGACGAAGTTCAGCCAAGTGTCTAGCAGACTCTAATTCGAATCTAGTTCGAACTGCTTCAGCTCTTAATAGGGCTGCTAAATTAGATCTGCCAGACGCCGATGCTCGTAGATCTAACGCTGAATATGCCCGTGCTCCCGGTCCATCCCCAACGGTCCGGCTACCACCACTGATTGTACTTTTATTCTCCTGATAAAGTTTCATTGCAACATCGTGCATCTGTAAAATTCATATTTTACAAGTAAATAAAATATGGTTCAGACAGAATTGTTAAGAAGTAGTACAGGGTCCAAGACCTTCGGGGCCAATACCAAGCTCGCCTGTTGTTTGTCAGTGCACCTGAATTAAACAATGGACGAGTTTCTGTCACAAGCTTTCCTCTTGGGGGCAACTCAAACGACCGTCGCTTATGGATAAGCTGACGTAGGTATCAATGCAATAAGAGGACTCCGGATCTTTGGATGCTACTACAAGGACCTTATGAGGATGATGACTTACCTTCTTTGCAGCTCTATCTGCTGTATTAAAGCGAAATGGCTGAGGACTGGTTGTGATAAAATTCTCCTTAGGATATTTGTCCCGTTTCTTTCTCTCTTTGGTAGGACTAGAGCATCTCTGCCTGTCAGACGATGAGGTGGACGGTATGCCTGGTGAAGGGTCAATAGGCAGGTCGCTGTGTGCTGCTGGAGTAGAGAGATGACTTCGATCACGGGCCGCCATGGACCCAGGATAATTCGCGTGACGCAACATTTCCTCTGCCCTGATACGTTTATTCATTGAACTGAAAGGAATTTTTAAAATATTATATTATTTACCTAGGTAACAGAGAGTAGCTCTGTTAAATTTCATGGGCGAACACTAGCATAGGTATAGGCAAGAGTTGTGAACCCAAAATATACTCAAAATACGCTCTATGAGTTCAGTAGGTACGTGTTTTGGGCTTGTCTTTTGAGGATAGCACGGGATACAACATGATGGAGCTCCAATCTACTAATCATAGATTATATATCAAAACATTCCGCGTGTACCAGGGGTCACATTTCTTTCGCGACTTAGGTCCGAGATCCGTGCCGATTGGTATAGGTATGGTATTAAGTAATGTTTCTTTTTCAAGCTGTTGCCCGCGGCTCCGGACTCACGGGGAAAATCTCACGGGACTCACGAATTCACGGGGATCTTTCTAAAGATTGTCTCAGTCAGAGCGTAATTGCAAATATCGAAACCTTTTCACAAACTTTCAAGATATGTTTATTCTGATCAGTGTCAGAGGCCTACCCGTAAATGTCATAAATAAATTATTGAATTACCGGAAAAAGTCATCTTCCTTCATTTTATCATAAAAATAATTGGAAAATAAATTCTTGGGCACAGGTCTGGCTTTAAACCGTTTCTTCTTTTTAGTTTTAGGAAGAACGTGTATAGCTCGATCGCACATTGCACCCAGACCTTTTTCTTCGCGCTTTGTAAAACTGAACGGTTTAATTTGCGCTCTCAACTCAGCCTCACTGTTAATCTTTGTAATTGCACGTCTGTAAACGATAAAACACTGATAATATAGGTTTCTATAAATACATAGGTATGCTTACTTACCACTTATAAAACAACGATGGGTCCAGAATTCCAGACAAGTTTTTTAGAGAGAAATTACTTAATTTTATCTACTGTAGTACAGTATATTCAATAGGTAGGTACATATTGGACAGTATTATTGTAGTACAGTATATTCATTACATATTGAGTGTACAGTAACTGTACACAAATAGGTACAAATAATAGCTAGGTATTGTATTGAAAATTACAAAAAGCTGCGAAATTGGTTGTGCCACTGGGAAGGATGCCCGATTGACATTCTTCACCGCACAATTAAAATGCGAAATTAATGTGATGCCTAGTGATACAAAGTGCTAAAGCTAATTACATTTTGTAGAAATAGGAATACTTAGATGTGCCTGTGCCTTTGTAATAAAGTTATTACACTTTTGTACATCTTGTACCTACATAAGCATAACTTTTATTTTACAGCAATTAAATTGTGCATTGATATATAAAAAATATAAAATTCAGCGTGTGTTAACAAGTTTAGAAAGTTATTTTGCAGATTGTTTCGCTTCAGACAATGACTTGCTTTTATCACAACTCAAGTTTAAAAGCACAAATAAGACTACCCTCTGGCATGTGTATTGCTTGAGAGTAAAAAAATTAAGTAAGTTATTGTAGGTACTTATGCCTACATTTTTTTAGTAAATTGTTACCGGCAGGTCTACAATAAAATTCCATGAAAAATTAAAAAATCAATGATAGCAGCGTCGTCGTCAATAGCTTAGTACAATTGTACATCGGTGTAACTTATAAACGTGGTACTACTGTACATATTTAATGAACTGGTCTTACGACGAAGATGTCCCGAGTTCGAATCCTGGTCATTCCACTTACATCGTGAACTCACTGCTAATATAAGCAATTCAAATTAGGTAGAAGAGATAGAGAGAGTTAGGTCTATAAGACTATGGAAGCAGTACAATGGGTGGCCTTATCGCTTTAAGCGATCTCTGCCAGGCAACCACCCACTAACCACTAAATATTCTTTCTAAAAATAAAGCCTCAAACTATACCTACATATATTTATAACTTAACTAATCGAGCAAATTCTTCTTATAAAGAACATAGTATAGCCATGACCACGAAGGACGCAAGTAATTTACAAGCTGATTGTTTAAAAAAAAAGTAAAAAGCATACAGGGAATGTTTTCGTGTGCAGTGTAAACCTCATAGCTTGATCCTGCAGAATCTTGTCATAAAGAGGAATGCGGGATTCGATAGGTACTGGTTTCGCCCTAATTTTTCTCCTTTCACATTTCTGATGCAGCATGTTATCTGAAAATGATTTTCGGAGACAGTGCAGTTCGTTGACCATACGCCCATCTTCATCCCTGTTTGCAAACATGAATAAATGAGAAAATATATAAAGTACGTCATTCATGGAACAGAAAATGGGTGGACCGTGTGTATTAGGTGGGCTATGTGCTTCTCTGTAAGTGGTAATAAAAGAAGAAAAACAAAACAAGGACATTTACAGGGAGAGTTAGCAGAGTACTACTGAAGGTAGGTTCTGATTCAAATCTCGGTATTAAAAAGTGTAATATGGTATTCCCAGTAAAAAAATATCATTAAGAGTTCGGAGTCAGACAAAAATATCCAGTGGATCGCACCCTACGCATATTAAATAGTCAAGTAGGTACTTATGTACTTAAATTACGGTAGTGTGGATTTTTAATATACCTCTAGGTATACTTTGATACCATAAGCATGCTACAGTCGTGACTAGAACTAATATGTAAAGTGCCATATCTCAGTTATTCACCTTTCAGTCATTTTAAAAGGTTTAGGTACGGTGATACTTTTTCGACGCCGCATCGGGGATCCAGCGCGGTTAATTCTTAAAGGACTTGAAGGCATGCTATGTGTTTTAAAATCATTTCCATCATATTTTTTTCCATCGAAAAAACTATCAAATTTCTGATCCACTTCAGTTTCAATCTTGGCATCATTCCAAGATATAGAACAAGCAGAATGATTTCTCTTTGGGTGTTCAGTTCTACTTTTTTCTAAATTACTTTTAATAGGTGCTATTTTTAAATCAGTGTCATTTCCCTTTTCTATCTTTTCTTTTGTTGTTTTGCGTATAGGTCGTTTTAAACATGTTCCTGAAAGAGATTTGTTCAAGGTTTTAGATGTATCGGATGAATTTGTTGCATTATTTTTCTTGTTATTATTTTCTTTATTTCGTATTGATAATGTTCCTCCTGTTTTATTACTTTTATTCAGCGTAGTAGGCAATCTTCTAACATCATCTCTTTTATCCACTACATTTTCGGATACTCTATCACTTTGAAAATTACTTTCATCCATAAATTCATTGCCAATTCCTAACATAGCTTTCTTTTTATCCCTCAAGGATTTTAATGTGGAATAAAATTCATCTGATGGCAAATGATTGATGTCATTATAATCGGGAATACTTCGATAAAACTCTTTTAATTTAACTGCATCTACGTTTCCCACAGCCACAGAACAAGTAGAAGACGAATCGATTGAACACTGCTGAGTCGAGCGCTTCTCATTTCGCTCATAGGAAGATTTAGGCATTTTACTAATAGGATCTACTGGAACTTTTATACATAAGTTCTTAAAAGCACTGGTCAAATGCGTCATCACAAAAGTTATTTAACACATTTTGATATTAGCATGTCTTTATCAAAGCACTATTTGTTGTCGGTTTGGTCACCATGGAATCAATTTCATTAGGTAGGTACTTAAGTGCTCCTTTCAGGCCTTGGTGACCTAGTTCAAAAATTATAAATCAAAAGCTCTAAAATATAAGGTTGCAGTTTTTTAATGATTTTTTTTGTCTTATTATCTTACATAGCCTACCTACAGCTTAAGAGATAAAATATATTAAGCAGACTAAAGCAATAAGAGCTTTGTATTTAACTTTATCAAGTATCAGTGACTTCTGAATAAGTATTATATAATGTCAACAAATAAGTAGGTAGAAAATTGATCATTATTTTCTTTACAGAACCACAGCAAAAAATCTTTCTCATAATATTTGTTTATTAAAATAATATAAGGGTAGTTCTACGATAAGAGGTTTCGTTTGTATGGAGGATACGGCCAAGGAGAAAAATTTGAATTTTTCCATGAAACATATGTATTATGCCTTTTGACCCGTTTATGTACCTTTTCACATAAGGGCAAGTCAATTTATACATATTTTGTTACTTTTTGGAAGGCCAGGGTAAATACATCGGGCAGGGTAGAGACATCAAGATCAGGGTAGATACGATTTTGACCAGGGGAGGGAATTTGAAGCAATAAAAATAATAATAAAATTCAAAGAATCAACTTTTACTAAACATTGTACTTAAACTTTATAATCAGGTAACATTTTTTATCACATTTATTATTAATAACACTAATTTATTTCCTATTAATCCCATTTTTCTAATTTTTCTCAAAGGTTTCTTTTTTTTTTCTTTCTGTACTATGCCATATTTTTTCAACAGTGTTCCGTTTATCATTCTTTTCAAAATTTCTTCTTCACAACATTGGTTATATTCAGCGCGTCGTTGTCTACGCTCTTTCGCTTTCTTCTTTCATATGTTTTGTACCTTACGTTCTCTTTGTGGCCATTTGATCGACAGTTTGTTTAATTCCTCTTCTCTTCTCTCCTTCTTTTTATTATATTTTTCCTTTATTTCTTCTCCAACTTTTCTTCACGTATTAACTTTTTCTATGGTGCCATAATCTATAACAAAATGAGACAAAAATAATAATGATGACTATGCATACCCTACTATATATACACTTACTATACTTAAAAAAGTACCTTGTATTTTGGAGATAGGACATTTTGCGGAAAGGAGAATTCATTTTATTTTTATATTTAGTTATATTGAATGCAGTTTTCTTTCAATGACATGCTGTCCAATGACTGCATCCATTGTTATGCAGACGACAGCACCTTACATGGGAGTTTTCATGGACATCCTGCGGTCAAGCAGACTGACATTGCAGAAAAAAGGCAGCTTCTTGTCGCTGAGCTTGACTAGCTCCTGAAGCACTTTTCTTCATTAGGGCTCTGAGAATCTGGTCGAGTTCATTGCCAAGAAGACAGGCTTGTGCGTTTACAGCAAAGGTACCTTCCTTCCTTCCCCTTCCCACTCTTCAGAGCACGCCACTGCCACTGCAGTACAGCCTCAGTATCTTTGGCATGGATGTTCGCTGCAAACTAAACAACAAAAACTAAATCGAGAGCATCATCAAGACAGCATCACATAAACTCGGGAGTCCTGAACAGAATGAGACGTTTCTTCACGCTGGAGTAGCGGTGTCTTCTTTACAAGACACAAATTCGCTCCTGCGTGGAATACTGTTCCCATTTCTGGGATGGCTCCGCAAAGTACTTATTAGATGCTCTCGATGCGTTGCAGCGACGTGCGGTGTACATTAGTGGGAGTCCTGAGGTCACAAATACCTTTGAGCCTTTGCAGATGCGCAGAGATGTTGTATTACTGGCAGTATTTTACCGTCTGTACCAAGGTGAATGCTCTGATGAGCTCTTCCAATTAATCCCACCCTCTCCTTTCCTACACAGAACAACACGCGCAGGGCTTAGATGCCACCAGCATACGGTGCGGAATATTCCATTAAGAATCAAGTGGTTCGGTGAGTGTTTCCTCTGCCGCACCATTAAGTCTTGGAATTCCTTATCAGCTCACGTGTTTCCTTCTTCCTACAGCGGAATCCCGGATCCTTAAAGCGGGGCGTGAAAAGCTTGTGATGAGACCGTCAAGTTGAGTGCTACCATTGTAACACTTAATGGTGACCTCCTGAGACTTTGCCTTCAGCTTACCATCAGACGGGGTGAAGTCATTATATGTATATTATCTCCCCTGGTCAGTATGTCTCTCCCCTGGCAGTAATATTACCAGGGGAAATACGCCAGGGCAAAGACGTTTTCATGACTTATTAAATTATTTTGATTTAAAAAATACATTTTTCGGTTAATAATAGATTAAGCTTTGACTATTACAGTATTACTAAATTGGGACCGGAAATGCAAACGAATTTAATGATTATTATAACTTTTATAACTTACCAGTGGAGAGACACAGCGACCTTGCGAAGCCACTACACCGCACGGACTCTTCACAATAACTATCAAAATGGCGTCGATCTAACCGCTCCTGTGCTTAGTATTGCTAATTTCACGTCGTTAGATGTCCTTGCGCACGTTCAGGATTATGGCTGTCTTATATTTTTTATATTGTAGAAGCGATTAAAACAATGCCAGGGTAGATACGCAAAAAACGCAGGACAAAAATTAAGTTCAAAAATTATTGAAAATAAACAAGTATTGTTGAATTTTTCTCTAATAATATTTAAGTATATGTACTTAAATTTGTAGTAAACGTAGTTTGCTTTAGCATATAATACAAATAATGTATGTATTGAATGCTAGTTAAATTGAAACCGGTAAAGGGACAGGCCAGGGTAGAGACGTTTTTAGACTTTACAACGAATTTTACAAAAATATGCTTCAATTGGACATTTCATTCTAATGTTATTTAATAAAGGACATTAAAGTGATGTGATTCATTGTAAAAAATAGCAACGCATAGAACAAAAATACACTTTTAATGTGATTGCCGCCTTAGTTACCTCTTATCGTAGAATCACCCATAAATTGCGTAAACTGGAACATAATTGACATGACCTTGAAACGCCAATGGAAATTCGGTTGGAACCACAGAACCGAAAAACTAGTAAAAATGTGATACGACAGATTCGTGGGGGGACCGATGATGACAACCTCACACATGCACTTGTTAACGTGGTCTTACTAGTTTTAACATAATAATAGTATAAATCATTCGTACTGTGAACCAAAAGACAATCATAAGCGAACCAATATTGCTAAACTCGCACATGCAACCGTTAACGTTGTCTTACTATTAACATATAAAAAAAAAAAAAAAAAAAAAAAAAAAAGAAAAAAAAAAAACATATCATAATAATCTAAATCATTCGTACTGTGAACCGAAAACAGACCGAGATAGACAGAGCCGCGGGGCTTCGTAGCTCCACCTCCATAGGGAGTAGAGGAGATAAATCTTGAATATTTTGAATAATATCAGATGTATGTCAGCGTATTCTATGAAAGTTATTGGAAATTTTCAGTTCTCGCAATAGTTCATTATTGTGCACTTTTGCATTAATACCTGTTAAATACGTATAAGAATGGCATTCGGACCTGAGCTGCGGGCCTAAACTACACTTCCGCTTGTTTTTCGTTTTCTGTGGTCGAACCGAAAATAAAAATATTTATCAAAACGACAGATGTCAAACTAACCTAAAAATATTTCAAAACCGCTTTTGTTTTCCATTTTTTGACTATAATAATAAAGAAAATAAAATTTAAATAAACTGTACTTACACTGTTAATTGTTCGTGGTATTCATCGTATAGTTTTATTCTTAAGCGTTTGTAGTGAACGTCGTCAATATGTTAATAAATAGCTATGTAAAGCGATGTTTATTTTCACAAATAAAATCGAATGCGAAAGTAATCTTGAGAACTCGTGCAACGAGTACAGCTGCTCCCCAGACCACTTCAGAAGACATAAAACAGGTGGACACTACAGATCCCAGTGCTAACTATAAAGGCAATTATGATATCATTATTGCCGGTGGAGGAATGGTTGGATGTACTCTAGCTTGTGCTTTAGGTATAAATTTTGATATTCTATTTTCAATTTCGTGAATTATATAGATAAAAATATAATCTAATGAAGGAAACCTCAAAGATATCACCCGAGTGGCTACCAGTGCATTGATAGGTACAAGTTATTACAAATTCTCAGCTGGGCTAGACAACAGTAAAGAAATTTAAATCGTTTAGATAGGATAAAGTGAATGCTTCGACGGGATTAGAACCCGCGATCTTTCCCTTAAAGGGGGAACACTGAGTACTAAGCCACAAAGCCTCGTCTGAATCATTCGAAATTTCTTATAAGAAAATGGAAATAAAATTTTGAAACGAGTGACATATTTTCCATTATTAAACTTTCTCTGTGAATTCAATCTGCTAATGAACATGAATGTGATGTTTCTACAGTGTTCTTTATGTACTGGAGTTATTCATATATATAAGGAAAAATACTTATGGCTTGCTTAACCAGTGCAACAAATCTTTTTGTAATTTGGTACCTAGACTCAGCCTCAGATGCATGCATGACTCTAGTCAACAATAAGGCAATAAACTCACTACCTATTACGTGGAAATGAATACAATGGTTGGTGAAATGTTAGTGCCAATTCACCACTGCCTAACCTGAAGGGAAATAGGCATTTATATGTAAGAACTATGCCACTGACACTCATGGTATAATCCACTAATTGAAGCATTTTCCATTAGATACTCTGTAATTGAGTGACTTTTAACACAAAGGACCACAATTCCCTGAGCCTATTCCCAACTCAGTTAGGGTCGGCTTTATAATTTAACTGAGATGCAGCTGAACTGCCATATTTTCCATGAAGTGACTGCCATTGGACATCCACAACCAAATTGGCAATATTGATGTTCTGTAGTTAGGCTAGTCAGACTTTTGAGGGCTCCCACTATCCATAACGACTAACATAGATGTCTGTATGGCAACTGGGACTGACGGTTTAACATGCTCTCTGGGGCACGACCAGACCGAACCCGCGCCGCCTGCATAGCAGTCACGTTCACTATCGCCATGCCACAGAAGCTGTCAAAAAAATCACAATAGGTACATAACAAAAAATAATTGACTTAAAAAGGCTGACTTTTTTATTTATCTTTATCATTTCAGCTAAAGACAAATTATTATCCAACTTAAAAGTATTGCTGCTTGAAAGCAGTGCTTCCAAGAAAGTTGAAATAACTCCAGAATACAGTAATAGAGTTGTAGCCCTAAATCAAAACACCAAAGCTTTGATGCAATCATTCAAAATATGGAGGCATGTTGAAAAGTTAAGGTTGCAACCTGTAAGGTACATGCAAGTGAGTATTTACTATTATACTCCATGTTATCATCATATAGACCCAGTTCTGTTCAAAAGTTTGCACCATAAAACTGGGGATCCGAATTCATTACTTGACTGCACCATGTAATATGTCCGTAATTACCATTAAAACACGAAATTGTGTAACTGCATGTTTTATTGTGCTCGGTAGTCAGTCATGATACATGGATTGAGAACTACCCCCAACTTAGTTTATCTTATATATCAAGAAGACAAACAAGTACACCTGCAACTGTGAATACACACCTATCTGACCTACACTCACAAACTACAATCATGTATATGACAGTATGTCAGCCTTTCTGAGAATGAGTAATCTAACTTTTCATTTGTGGGTGAAAAGCTTGTGTGAGAGACTCATCTATTGCACAGCTAGTCCACTAACTAGCAGGTGAGGTTGGCTTGGACCCCTAAGTAGGGACCTATACAAGTACAACTGTTTATATATATTTAAAGGGCTGATCAATCCGTCCAATCAACAGTGTCCTAACTGGAAGCAGTAGTAACCTGATCAAGTCTTAATATTAAACAGCAGCTTCTAGAGAGAATTTAATGAAGTCATGCGCATTTAATTTTGGATTTTAAGCTTATATCAATATAGTCTTAAATTCAATGGCATTCAGTGTCTGTGCAAACAGAATGGTTGACAGTATGTAGAATCAGGGTCCAAGCTTACATTCACGATTATTGAAGTCAGCTAATTTACTGAATTGTTTCTTATCAGGTATGGGATGCAAGTTCTGATGCCATGATATCATTCAGCAGTTCGGAACTACTAGACGATGATGTTGCATATATAGTCGAAAATGATGTTTTACTCCATGCTGTCAACACTGAATTAAATGCTACAAAGAATGATAATGTAACTATACTTTACAATGCAAAGATAGCTGGTTACAAACTACCTAAAGGTAATGAGAATACCCCTAAAAGTACTGTGAGGATGGCGAATGGAGATACATACACTTGTCAGCTATTGGTGAGTATATAAAACAGTAATCACATAAAGTTATAAGTACTTCTTCTTCTGTCAAATCGACGGTATTTTTGTGTTGCCATCGTGGTGTAGTAATTTGTTTCACGGCAGCGCCGCTACTCACGGAGAGAGCCCGAGCATAGGTTTCGCTCTTCGGGTATTTTGACTACGTCCTCTCTAGTTATGAGTAATACTTAGAGAAACAAAGTGCCAATGACATACCTACATTTCTTTACAAAAAATCCTAATTGTGAGAAAATGACAGTGTAGTATATCGACCGTGAAACCTTTTTTTATAAACCTATCAACAACTTTTTTTATAAACCTATGAATAATCTTCGTTGTAATATAGTTACCGGTTTGCATGTTATTTAGTTGTCACCTTGAAGCGCGGGGTCCTCTTACTCCTCTTCCTTTCCGTTTAGCTTATACAGCTTTTATGAAAGCCAGTTCCATCCGACCGCCCAACTGCGAGAGCCATGCTTGTACAAGGACTTAATCTGTCAATCAGCGCCATACTGCTTGGGCAGCGACGTCCACATGAGCCCTAAAGGTCATAATGGGGCCTCATACATCTACTTAACCGGACGGGTAATTAGCCCTTCTCTGTAGGCCATCCATTCCATTTATCCATTTCCCCAACATATAACGACTGTCATAGATGTCCGTAAGAAAACCGGGGCCGACGACGGCGTATCATGCCCTCAGAGGCACGACCAGACCAATGCAAATAGTATAAATATTTGCGTTGAGCTGGAATCAAACCCGCGCTCCCTATGTAGCAGTCACGCTCAGTACCGCGACGCCTGTCATGCATGGGTCGCGATAGAGATCTATCCATAAAACAATAATAACAGTATTGTATAAAATATCTTTAATACTTTTAAAATTATGTATTAACAGCTAGGGCGTGCATTTCATAGAGACAGTACCCTTACAATTTTCTGAAAGCTTATAAATTGTACGACGCACCTTAAAATCGATGTATTGCTTCCTATCAGATCATAATATTCACAATAGCAATTAATTTACGAATAGTTGAGGTCACGTATCACACCACAGACAGTAGTTTTTGTAAGTTTTTCCTCAGTGCGTTATAGAAAATCTAGAAATATCTACGCAAGTCACTGTTAATTATTGGAAAAATCTTCAAAAAACACAGCAGTGACAGGACAGTCTTGGAATATAGTTATAAATTCAAATTTCTTATACTATGAGCAATTTTTTAATACTTGCTTTATATAGCTGATTTCATTTATTTTCAAGTTGAGTTAATCTAGACTCTGTAGTTTCTATTAACTTATTAATTTTCTTTGTTAGTTCCATCAGTTGTGTCTTTATGTCAACCATGCATATTTCTTGTATAGCATTGATTGTTAGTGATGTGGGTCTAGTCTTATCCCCATTAGACGCTGATGTTGTACGCTTCCTACGTTGACTTTCAACAGAATATCTGTCAAACAAATTACTTCTTCGTTTGACAACTTCTGGCTTGGCTTTGTCATCTTCTTCTCCTTTACACTTTCTTATTTTAAATTCATAATTATTATTTTTACGTATACTTCTCCTGTTTTCTTTACGGCTGGCCATCTTCATCTTGTAAATTGACGATATTAGGTCCTTAGGAATCTGGAAATATATACCATCGTTATTGATAATTATTTGAGTGATTTCGAAATAAAATTTAGACATTTTTTTAAATGCTTGAACACTAATAGGTACATATGAATAATATCAATGTAAAATAAAATAAAAATTTGATTGAATATGTGCAGCGGGCTCCGAAAATTGTATGAAGTGATGCCACTGCGCACCTACTAATCTTATAAGTTATTGGATAAAATAATCAACTTATTATTATGATTAAGTTTAAATACTATTTACAAGATATCGAGCTAGTTTATTTTATTAACGCTATCTATGGTTATATTAGACTTATGCTGTTAAAGGATTATAGATCTTATAGATTTTAAGGTGTACAGGAACTTCTGGAGCACACTGTACGTTCATATAATAAATTCTTAATACGGGGACCAGGAAAGTACTAACCATTTATAAAAAATATCATACATTAACAGATAATCAATTGAATATCTAATAAGAACACCACATTGAACACATTGAAGCGTCGGTAGCTTAGTGGTTAAGGAGTCAGCCTTACGATCGAGAGGTCCCGGGTTCGAAACCTGGCCATTACACTACCGACGCGAACCCACTCCTAACACAGGCCATTGAGCTTAGCTGAAGGGGTTAAAGGGAATATTAGTAACTTCGGTTGCTAATATTCGTATTTAAAAAAAAAATTACCCTAGTCTCCCTGGGGTCGTTAGGTCGTATGGTGAGCGTGCGCATATGCGACACTGTCAGCAGTGCCCCCCATCTCAGCACAGAGAGTAGTTGGTACGGCGCACAAGTGAGCAATGAACTGAACAACATGCTCTCCAAGTGCGCAACTAGCTGCGTCTGACGCACTAACCTATCCAAACCTGCACTTTCTTGTAGAGCCTGCAAATAAAAATGAAAATTAAAGACGGTTTACCCGTGGACTGACGGCGAAAGAATATTATCACCCCATCTCATTCGAAGGGTGTCGTCGGCGACTAACGGAAAAATACGCAGACGATATTACCGTGATAGTGGGTAAACTTTAAATTAAATCCTGTACCCACTTGTTGGGCAGCATGGAAATAGTGGACCAAAGCGTCCCAACATTAGGAGAGAGTTTTAACTATTTTATTCTTAATTAAACTCCCAAAACAACCATACTACTAACCATCACTTCATAGCTAGGTATTGCCCTTACCCGTATTGGGGGACGTACACAGAGAACTTTCAGCTTTTATACAATTTACCAATATTTGCTCTTAATAGTTTGATATTGTCCAGACACTAAACTAAAATCATGCATAATATACCACAATTACTCACCTGAATATCGCTAACAGCCAAACCAACTAAGAGATTTGTCAAAATTACTGTCACCAATAACACAAATGTAAGAAACATTGCATGAGCTGTAAATGGATAATCACTCGGAGAAGTGGAATTGTTGTAGAATATATCGTCGTATTCAAGTTCTCCAGACATCATAATAAAGGTCTTAACTAAGCTAGCTGGCAAAGTGAACGAGCTATAATTAGTAAACAGAATACTGAATGCCAGACCAAAAGCTATTAGGAGGCAACTGTATGCTAGCAGAAATGTTGCGAAATTCACTGTCACTGAAAAAAGAAAACATTTTTTAAAGCTTTGATACAAAGAAAATAAAATGAATATGTTAGGGAAGCTCTGTAGCGTCTGTAGCGTCCTTAAAATGCCTCGTGTAAAAGCGAAACTCGTGTCGAGGTTTGTTCATTGCACTTGCGGAATACTGCATATACGAAGTCATATTTCCTAAGGTAATAAGTCTATTTACTTGCTTTGAGGAGTGCCGTTTGGCATAATTTTCTATGAAAATTAGTGATATTTTGCTATTTGGGATTGTTAAACTATAGGCCCGGCCGGGCTAAAATTTATTTTCTCATGAAGTGTGTAAGAACTGAAACATCGTGTCGTACAGAGGTACAAAGACGTTATTATATTTGTGTGTAGGTATGTATTTATAATACCTACTAACCAGTAGTAAACATCTCCACGTATAGACCAAATGTCGGAAATCGTCCAATAATCAGCATTAGTTCCAACCAACAAAAGAATATTGTAATAGCTGCAATATAGTGCTGCCAATTGGAAGTATTTGTTTTAATAGCAACGGTATCCCAATTTGGTATCTGCAAAAGAAAATGTTTATTGATTTTTCTCCTATTTTCTGTACCATACATTATAAATATTTCTGCCATTCACTACATATGTATT
The DNA here is from genome assembly GCA_963691645.1 of Pelosia muscerda. Classification (NCBI taxonomy): domain Eukaryota; kingdom Metazoa; phylum Arthropoda; class Insecta; order Lepidoptera; family Erebidae; genus Pelosia; species Pelosia muscerda. The sequence continues at coordinate 8,291,664 of OY829116.1, read as the reverse complement.
CATGGCTAATTAAATAACACTATAGTTTTATCTAAGTATACGTACAGTGTACAAATACGATAGATAATTAAAAAAAATAAAATGAGCCAAAAATATAAATGAGAAATTTTACACATAGAATTTTCTGGCAATTTATCTAACTCGTACTCCGTAATCATTTACTTAAGATGCAAAGTATTTAATCATTTACTACTACTACTAACGTTGTGAATTTTTTATAGGAAACATTTCTTGAGTGCCCTGAAATTTGATTTCAATCAATCTACGATGGTTTGAAATACAATTTCAAAGTACCCTTTTACCCTAATTTTGTTAACTGTATTTTTAAACTATATTTATAACACTTACGAATAAAAATTGCACATACCGTACATAAAAACACACCCATAATAATAAGCCACTGTAACCAGTTTTCCCATTGTCTAATGTAAGCGGACCAATCAAGATACGCCTGAAACATTTCCTTGGTCAAGAAACAAAGGTTTAATAAAACTATAAGAATCTGAACAGGCTGAAGATAAGTTGGCACTGTTTCCGACTTCTCAAATAAGAATATCCCTGTAAAACAAAACAAAAAACATTATACCGTGCAGAACCTTCTTTTTTGTCGATTGGTTGAACTAAATACATACAGATGATCTTACTACACCGAATATATATTGTAATGTATATGGGCTCCAAAAAAATCGACACCTTAAGATCTATAATCCTTTGATAGCCTGAGTGGAATTTAACCAAAGTAACATAGGTAGCGTGAATGAAATAAATTATCGATGTCTTGTTTCTTTATAAGAAATAAGTAAACTGCTGCAAGTGGTGTCCTAAACTTCATTATATTAATAAGTAGATCTATTATCCAGTAGCTTCTAAAACTAGTACTTACTTGTGTAGTGTCATCACTTCATACATTTTTTTTTTAAATTGTCATCAAAGTTCAGAAACTTTTATAGCCCACTGTACGAAATCTGAACCAGTACCTGCTGCTTAAAATATTCAAACTACGTTATCTATAGGTACAGTGCATCTGCAATACTTACGAAGTATATAAATGCTGTATAATGTGATAAATAACGCATGGTAGATGAAACTAAGTACGAAAAACTTTCGTATCCTTCTCCATTTTAAAAACAAAAAGGTTTCTGCTACTGGATGTTTCAAAACGTCCTTACGGCCAACCTGAAACAGGTATCAAAAAGGCATATCCATACATTGGAATTTTATTAAAATGAGTTGTTTGGACATCTCAAACAAGATTGATTTTCGAGTGCAGACGTCCTTGATAACAGATAGACGTAAATTATAAGTAAATAAGTTTTTATTGGATCATCTACTTAATCGTAAATTACGTAGTGAAAGAATAATACCTCAATGAATGCTAACAAAAGCTCTGCTTCACCTCTTGCAAGACAAGGTACTAGAGGTCTGAAGTCAATGGTCAGTTCGCAGTCCACATCACCTAATTCGTGTTCGCTTACATGAACTGCATCATCAAATTTGCACAAGTACCGGGGAACTACGTCTGGAACTCGTCGTATAATAAACGACAGTGCAGATACTCCTCCGTTTGTTCGCAATGTTACATCTCCGCCGTAGTCTGAAAAATAAATGAGCTACCAGCTTCCATTACTTTTGCATATTTCAAGGTGTATGTAATATTCACGGCACCTAGTTTATTTTACAGTCCAAATAATTGGGATTCGATTCTAAGATTGATGAAAGTTTATAAATATTATTACTATTCCCAATGAATGATTCACTGCCACACGCGTTTGTTTACTTTACATGGAATACATACATGGAAACATAAATATCAATATTTTGTTGCCAGCAGTTACTGTAAATGGATACTTTAGAGGTTTCCTTTATCATACCAACAGACATGTTTAAATAAACTTTTACTTACCTAACAATAACAATACACAGGCAGAGAATTCGTTCAATGCCGCTATATGTAAAGGCGTGTACCCGAAATTATCAGGTGCATTTGGATCGGCTCCTGCTGAAAGTAATTGTCTCGCCACATCACATGCTCTAGCCCCTCTTACGATAGCTCCATGTAATGGTGTTCGGCCATCGGCGTCGCGCGCTCGTACATTTGCTCGTTTGTTCACAAGAAGCTCAACCACTTCCAGAGATTGTGCCAATGCCGCTGTAACCATACCAAAGAAAAATGTTATGATTTAAAATAGATCTGGTGAGATCATGAATCAGATATAACGGTATCTGTTATATGGGTTCAACGGTGTTGTATAAGCCATAATCAAAACAACAGTTGAAAATTACGTAAAGTATTTATCAATAGTTTACCTAGGTGTAAAGGTGTTTGTTCTCGAGAATTAGGCCAGTCAATTTGTGCTCCGTGCTGGAGCAGTAACCGAGCGCACTCTGCATGACCATCTTCTGCTGCAAGATGTAGTGCTGTCGTTCGTCCAAGACCCATTGCTGCTCGAACATCAGCACCCGCATCTAATAATATTCTTGTACAAGATGCTGAGCCCAGAGATGCCGCCACATGCAAAGGAGTTTCTGTGAATACCTAATGAAAAATAAGATTATTTCAAACCATTTCCATTAATTAGTTTACTCTTCATAATTTATCTACCGTATGGTTGAATTCAGTGTAAAATTAAAAATAGGTCGCACCTGTTGCGTATCAGGACAAGCACCTGAATCTAATAACTCCTTCACAACTTCCGGTGCCTGGCTGAGTACTGCGTAATGCAAAGGAGAACGTTCGGAAAGGCCTGCGTTTACGTCAGCCCCTGCAGAAATCAGCACCTGTCGACATAAATAGTTCAGTACTTGTTTGCAAGCCGTCTTTCATCTGCAAGAATATCTTGTTTACCTTAACACAAGCTAAGCTTTTTGCGCTGGCCGCACAATGCAGTGGTGTAGCTTTCCTCTCGCTGGACGCGTCCCACATATTTGGGTCGGCTCCGTAATCCAATAACAGCTTGGCACATTCTGCACTGCCGACTAAACAACTTAAATGTAAACATGTCCTGAAAGTAATAATTTGGTTTTATAAAGAAACACCTAAATGCAACATTTTCTTTTTTGTGCAATATTTTATCAGTTACCTGCCTGCTTCGTCAGTTTTGTTGGGGTCTAGCCCTAACTTTAATATTTTAGATAGCAGTAGGCTTCTACCAAGCCAGCACGCCCATAGAGCAGCAGTTAATAGTCCATCATCAATTTGAGAGGCGATTTCTAATACCTGATCATAGTGTCCTGTTTCGACACATACTGATATTTCTTCTGCTAATGGAAGGTTTCTCAAGTTGAATTCGATCTCATCTGAAAATATAATACATTTTCGTTTAACTAGACCAAATTAAATATCATGATATACGGGCACCATATTCTATAGATACATTCTAATATGAGTCTGTATCTGTTTGTACTCCTATCATACTGTATGACCACGAAGCATCTGATAGAAATCGCTACAAACAAAAGTCACTTTAGGCCATTCGATATTGATACTATTTTTCAAAAAGCATGCAATGAAATAAAAAGAATTTAAAACCTAAGTACCTACCTAATTGTTATATCTACTTCCAATCAATAAACAAACAGGCATATACTTTATAAACATCATAATTGTGATATGTTTATATACAATTATTCTACTTGCATTTATTGAGAATTTAATAAAAATGTTTAATCTTCACCTAGCTCCCAAATATCGGGTGAGGGCTTGACTCTTAACCGTTCAGCTAAGTCCACTCCATGTGCAGACTCGTCACTTGATATGTAACCGGCCTCCACATCATCATCTGTGTCTTCCGTCACCTGGCTCATACCACCGCACCATCGTCCACTGCCTTCCCGGTATACCTAAGTAATAAAATTTTCCAATTTAGGATAGCTCTTACCAAGATGTCATGATTTTAACACAGTCTGTACTGAACATCATTCACAGTTATAATAGTAACCTTCTTTTTGTCATTATTTTTCGACGTGTTTGGCTTCGCATTGCGCAAACGTTCACCGGGAGAGCGTGTCATATCGCATGCTCGCTTCACTGAAACTGAAAGCTATTCTACGCCCACTCTTGTCATCCCCGCCGATGGATATAATAATAAATCGGGAAAAAATGTATAATTCCTTCGTTTTTATTTTCGATTGATGAATTGTGTTGCATAGAATGGAATAAATTGTTGCTGTAAATATGTACCTATTCTTGGTTTAGCTCTGGTATTACATTAAAAGCTAAGAATTTGTAAATACATAGAACTACCAAGTCGACAGCGGTGCCAATCAATGCCAGCAATATGTGGGTTACGAATATTACTCGTAGGATACGACAAACTCAGCCCACACAATTATTTTTATATCTAACTATAAACTATACCTACCAACTAGCTATTTCTTTTGATGTTATTCAGTAATATTACGCTATTTTAGACAGTCATATCAATATTGTTTTAAACTAAATATATGATGCTTCACATGTTAGATCAAATTAAATGGTAGCACAGTTAGGATTTATCTCCGTCAGTACAATCATGCGGGCTTATTTTTTTTAGTTTATGATCGTCATTAATCAAGTTTTTAATGTCTAAGTATATAATAAATTATTCTAAAAAACCAAACACTGATTTTCATAAACATAATATAATGTTTATTAAAATGAACCGAGAAAGATCATAATATAGGTCTGGTAAATAAATAAAATATACAATAAGTAAACCGTGCCGCACACCATTATCCAATGCGTTGCAAATTGCTCTGCTTAGGTACCTATATTAGTATTTTTTATCTATATTTTTACTAAAAATCATCACTTTTAAAGGACAGATCTAACATTTGTTTACTATTTGTTAATTCTCAATATTACAACGATGGACTGAATTAAATCTAATAACGTTAGGGTATAGAACTAAAGCTTCACTCTTATTTCGTATTATTTACTTGCTAGATCTCCCGTCAGTGTCCAAGTACAAACACATAAATTCTTCAAATAAAAAAAAAAAAATACCTTTGAAGGCATATTTTCCTCCTAAACAGTAACCTTGTTCTTACTTTTCTTCAATATGACCTTGAGTATACATTACTCGGAACAAATACTACGAGTTCTTGCACGATACTCGAAATTACTCAGTGCTAAATTCATCTTGTCATAAAATTACTAAAACCAGCCGGTATTTAGGCGGAGCATGCAAACAATGAAATAAAATTTCCAATATAGCCACATACATAGTTGCAAATGCGACCACTTTTAGTTTTGTTGTATATACCTACACTATGTACGATACTGAAAAAAATGTCTGTGGCTGTCTGTCTGTAATGTATGTGTTTATATCTGTTTTCCCAGGTAACCCTTAAATTGGTAGGGCCGATTTTCTTAGGATTTTTACTCCAAATAACTGGTATTATTAGGCGTAACTTGGCTACATCTTTAGAAAAGTATTGCTTGCCTATACCGTCTAAAAAACTTAACTCAGATGTATATCCGTGGACGTAATCATACACAACTAGTGTGCAATAAATTTATCGAATTTATGTTTTAACTTGTCGTTTATATACCACTAACATTATAAAAACTGATAGCATTTAGTCATAATAAAACGTGAAGATAATAAAAATCAAAACTTGTTATGTAACGTTTTCAAATATCTGTTTCATGAAAATACTGCCCATTCTCGTCAAACCCGAGATTCCAGTGTGGTTCGGTTGCGAGCAAGTAATGCTCGAAAAGAAGACGGTGGAGCGGGTCCGGAGTGGACTCCTTGCCCGCACCGCATAGCCCGCGATGGGCGGAGGGGCCTCGGACGTCAGAGGTCTCGGATGACCTCCGTCCACCATGAGCGCGGATCTGGGGATAACGGGTGAAGCCGCCTGTCACTCTAGCAGAAGCAGGCCGCAGCGGCGGCGGCGTAAAGTGTGTTCGTTCCCACATTAGGGGTAGGGGTCATCTCAAAGAGGCGTCCTCGGGTCTACCGGGGAGCAAAATATTTGTCCTGTATTATCTCACCTCCGGCAATCAGAGACCCATAGACGACCTGCGTTTTAGTCGGTTCGAGTCCGACATAATCACCTCCACCGACGTTCGTAGAGTGGTACTACGTGATACATAGAGTGTACTAATAATATGTTTTCTATTCTAGGGTGTAGTTCTTTTCAAAGTATCGTAAGTTCGTATAAGACTAGTGAAAAAGTCAAGATTATCCCTTTCATTCAAATTTCAACATATCACATGATATTATCGAAATTTCATTATTTGTATATAGCGTCTGCTTTGTAGCTTGACAATCACGACACGGTACATACAACGCAATTTCTCGTTGAAATCATAAAGTATTTCACAAAACATACATAACATTAAAATTTGATTTGGTTTACGCAAGTTTATGTTCGATTTTAAGCATTGTTTAGACATGCGTCCACGAGATTGGTGTAGGTATCGCGTAATTTGTTTCTTTGCATACTGTTTCCATCCTTGTTTCATGAACTCAAGGAAGCGTACGCTATCTTTATGACAATATACAATATAATCACATCTCTACCGTTGAGGAGATATTCAGTTCAGAGAAAATTATTTAGAAAGGTTCTAAAGCCATGTGCAATCGCTGTGCCCTCGTAAGGTTTAGGTGTTTTTTTTTATTTCTCTTATTTTTATGATACTCTATAAAAAGTCGCTCTCTTGCATCGCATCATGTTTGAAGTCATAAAATAGCTACTAGTACTTTTCAAGTGTTGAACTACAGTCGAAAAGTAGGTGGACTTTAAGGTCTCTAAAGGGACTCTTTTAATGGACACACAACATTACACACTCAGTCACGATACACGTTGCTTATTTAATATTCACGTAGGGAATAGCTTTTGGGAAAGCAGCCGACGACGTCCAATATGTAATCGATCCCCGCTACTTTATGTGTACTTTTCAAACGACTAACATATAACGGAAAATCAACATTCTTTGGAAAAGCAGTCAATCAGCAGCTTCAACTAAAAAACAATGTACCAAATCTACATCTGCGATGCTGAGAATAAACAAAAATTCGTTGATGGATGAGCGTAACAAACGTAGGTTATTTGAGTCGATAGGAGACGATTAGGCTTGCATTGTATTGCCTATTTTGAAACATAAAATAACATTAAAATAGCCCAACGCTTGCATATGATTAGTAATATTGTATAAAGAATAACGTACCAGTTGGTTGTTGTCTTTAATCTTTTCGCGCAACATCTTGCTAAATCGGCTATACACTCATTATAAAACTTTTTCCATCTTTGTTTTTCCACGTGCACTGAACTTCCTCAATCACTCTTGATTTGTACGAAATATTTAGTTACTGTGCCCTAGTTTTTCTGGAAATAGCCAGGTATTAATAAAATTTAAGAGTTCGGTATTTATTTTCCACGTACCTAATTGATCCTACATGTAAACTCTTCAACAACGAATTTATAGCTTGTGCTGATCTAGTGGTATGGCATTGTACTATACTAAACTCCGAAACATAGGTCAGCTTATAAAATATAACAGCAAATCTTCGAAAGTTTATGCGGTGGTGTATAAACACCTTTAGTTCATCAATAGGTATATTTTTCAGTCAATGTTTAAGAGGGCGAGCTTTTTGCCGTGGACTGTATCCTCTATGCTAGAACATTTTACAAGCCAACATATAGTACAACATAATATGTATATGTTTACCTATCTATTCGTTATTACTTTTATGAATTTACTAATGTTTTAACTGATTCTCATTCAAGTTTGTCACAAAAGGGAATATATTTAGTAGTTACTAGCTTTTATATTTGCCATAAATATATGAATCCGTATATTTTTAGTAAATGTAGGTAGAATCCCTTATCGTGGTTTGGATATTGACAACCGCAAAAGGAAACGCAGATAATGAATCAAAATAATGAAAGGGACAAAATATGACTGGACATGTCTAACATCAAAAGCTGGATTTAGGTAATTTATTGCTGCAGAATTTGAAGGTAATTGAGTAGCTACCTAATTATGTATGACCTGTAAGACATCTTAATATTTATACGAGATCATAATAGATGAAGCGTTCTTTAAAATTTGAGAATCACTGACACAGCACTTTCACACTAAGCAACATTTGCGGCGAATGAGCACTTTAATAAGCATCGACGCGTTTAATGCTTTAAAAGTACGTATGGTACGTTTTCTTAGAGCTCTCTTACTAAACTGGCGAAGTGGGTTTGCATCGGCCTGGCCTGTTAAATGCTGTAGGTATACAAATAAACTCGCCAATAAGTAATGATTATACCGCTAACATCTGTTTCCTCTGAAATTATAATAGAAACTTTGGTAATTTAACGCATAAGTTCTTACGTTTTCTATTTAACAGCATTGTAGTACGTGCACCTTTCTCGTCGTGGTTCCCAGTACGTTACATTCAAGGGTTTCACCTCATCTGAGCCCAGAATCCTTTTACTCAACCTTCTTTGGATTTGCCTTGTCATGTATACTCTGCTACTCTTAAGCGATTGACATTTTAAAGAAAATTATGGTTGTTTTTGGTTGGCACACTCCATGAATTTTTTTTATGGTACGGAGCGACTCGTGAAACATAGGACTTTACCAGCATTAAGCAAGGGAGAAAGCGATACTCCAAGAAATCATTATTAGTTCGTTTCGTTAAAAATTAAACGTGGTTATTGATCAATAGCCACATTTTCGTACATCGTGTTCATGAAAGGCCTGTTTTGGATATAGTCAAGTGGAAGGAGGGTGCAATTTTACCTTTAGTTAGACGTTGATGGCTAAAGCTAGATAAACCTTCTATGCCATCTCGGACGCTTTTAAACACGCTGTATACCACTCAACCGCACGTGTATTCGGTAAATACATTTTTAGTGATTCCGAACATAAAATTAGATTGGCGATGCAAAATTTAAGACAAACTCTTTGTTCGAGATTTTGATCCAAAATTAAATTCGCAAGAAACACTAATAGCACTGTAGTAAGTAGGAATAACAGATGCAAATGCCAAATGTAAAACGGTTTGTATTGCATTTGTAACCAAAATTGTTGTTGACAAAATTATCTTGGTATTACCGATACTTTTTTGACTGAATGTATATTTTAGTTTGCTCAAAAACGTATGGCCAGATGTAGCTGCAATTTCGGACACATACTAGGGGTGCTTATTACTCTTGATATATACAAGGACAAACCTGAGTTTTTATTTTGGTAATAGGTAATTTCCTGTTGGTCGCGGGGCTGGAACATTCATTACAATGGAGCACGCTGACCTCAGAAGAAACCTATTCAATGATACACTTTCAGAATACCGAGAGCTTAATAAATAATATTATAAACCATTTATATACCTACCAGTAAAGATTTCCGCATTTACCCCTAATATATCTGAAGCAATTATAAAAAACATTATACAGATACCTACTACTTGCATTTTTGTCCACGAAAAGGACTTAGGTACAAATCGCCATTGACCGCATATTATACCAATTTTCTGTTAACTTATAAGAAATAAAAAGGGTTCCTTTTTCATTGAATTAAAAAGTGACCTTTTTCATTGAATTAGGAAGCTACTTAACAGTTGAATTAATAGTTAAAAAGGGACTTACTTAATTCATCTAAGGCTGTTAACTAATTTCAACCATTTTGTCATTTCAGGTTGGTGCCGATGGCGCTAATTCCGCTGTCCGACAAGCGATGGGTGTGCAATACTTATCGTGGAGCTATGACCAAATGGGTGTTGTAGCAACAGTGCATTTGGCTGAGGTATTTATTTATTAATATTTACTCTGAATGAAAGGAAATAAGTATTACTTACTCATAGTAGATAACATAAATAGTAAGTGATATGAACTACAGATAGAAGTCCGGTCAGTATTAGGATGGATGAACATGCTTAATAGTAATATACCTATCGAGATCGGTTCAAGTCTGAGCAAGCATGTTAAGTCGTCTCATAAAATATTGTAGTTCGACGGTTACGTTGCTACACTGAAAGCTGACCTCAACCGAATAAGAGAAAATAATCCTACCGATTATAAAATAATGTGAAGGTTTATGAAGATGTTTAGATGTGTGTATGTCTAATCACGCTCTAACGACTGAACGGAACTAGCTGAAATTGAGAACAGAGATCGATTATAGTCTGCAATAACACCTACCTTTAAACCGGGAATATGTTCCCATTAATTGCGGCAATGGAGTCGAAACAACATACGGGTGGACGCTCGGGCTACGGCTAGTAGGGCAAAATGGGTACCAAAACCTACGGAACCCACTGACCCAAGTCTGCTAGCTGGTACCCCTGCTGATTATCAGACAATAATCGCTTACTCATAAGTGACTCGTATACGTCATCGTAATAATTCAACTTGTCAGTATAATTTCTAGGAATGTAACAACACCACAGCCTGGCAGCGCTGGTTACCTACAGGACCAGTTGCACTACTACCGCTAGACAACAAAAGAAGCTCTCTGGTGTGGTCTACGTGGCAGGACCACGCTAAGGATCTGCTTAAACTTCCGGAGGACCAGTTCGTTGATTCGCTGAATGATGCACTGGTAAGTTTTTTTGTTTAAAGAATACAATACATTAGAGAAAGTGACCGAAAATATTAGTATTCTCCGTTATCCCCCCAGCTAAGCATTGCGGTGCGCCTCCCCATATCCGGGGCTAGATGGGGACACCATGATTCCCACATTAGGAGAAGAAGGTCATCTCAAAGAGACCCACCCATAGACGGCGTGCGTTTTAGTCGGTTCGAGTCTAACATAATCACCTCCACCGACTTTGGAGAGGGCCGTATCCGTAGGGATTTTGTGCAATAAAAAAGCTAAGCTAAATTGCTTGTGTTGGTCGGCCAGGATTCGAACATCACAACCGCGCCACTAAGTTACTGACACTTCAAATATAAGTTACATTGTACTCTAGTTGCGTGTACAATCGCTAGAAAGTGTTATCGGTAGACACCATTAATATGGTCCATGCTACTATTAGATAGCAAAGAGGAGAGATCACAGACTTGTTCGTTAATCACCAGTTAAGGGTAACATGGACTCCGCCGGTCTTAGAGGTGAACCCCTACTACATGGTAATGTAAGAGACTTTGCCAAAACCTTTGGAGTAGGTAATCCTACCTAATCTGCTTGTTGACGGAAGAGCCTCAGACTTTTTATAAGCCTAACCAAAAGGACAAGAACTAATAAATACAACCGGATTCCGCACCTCCAATATGCGCACCAATGGCCTCGATACCATGGCATATATACAGGAACACGGACCCTGAGCTCCGAGTTTACCTTGGCTACGGATGCAATCAGTTAAACGAGTCGACTTGATACGGCTATCTTCTATAGGAAAACGTCCACGTCGTTTTTGTTACAAAACGCCTGCCAATAATTTCATAGCAAACAGCAATTTACAAATTAATCCACATAACAAAAACTTGTCAAGTTACATTTTTGGGAGGCGTTTTGTAAATGGTATGTATTCAATTGCAAATTATTTTCTTAAAGACCAATACTAATACTAAGGAGACTTAAAGATGGCCACTTTTGGCACCGTGGCATGTAGCCGGGTCAGGAAGAAACACACCCCCTCCTGCCGAGGGCCGGCGAAGTCGGTATGACCACCACACCGTAACACTATTTGTTACCACTTTTGTGAACAACGCTAAGATAATTTATGACTATGTTTAACAATTCTAGTGGAAGCAGTACCCACGTAGTACCGGTGTGGAGACAGCCACGTCCTGGATGTCCTCCGCCCTCCGTCGCGTGGGGCTGCCAGACGGCGCAACCCGTCAGATGCCTCCATCAGTACAGAGCATCGTGCCGAAGTCCCGCGCCGCCTTCCCACTCGGTTTTGGCCACAGCACGCGGTATATCGCTCCAGGAGTCGTGCTCATTGGGTAAGTTAGTGAACTTATTTGCAACTACGAACTTATACCATTGACAACAGTTTCTATGGAATACTGAATGTCTAGATCGAGTTTTTCTCACATTTATACGTGACGAGTATACGGTGAGTAGATTGCGTAAAAAATGTTTCACAAGTTTGCCGACAAGTACCGCTAATTAAATTTTATACAAATCACCCTTTATTTATTGACCTCAGAACCTTGCGCCCAAATTACTAGCGGCTTGGTAAGTATCGCATCTTCCAGTGACGGAAATGTGACGCACATTTCAACCTACTTTCGAATTTGTGACGCCTTGGTTTTGAAGATATTGGACGTTGAAGCAGGGCGATTTTACACCTTGCGCCCAACAGTTTTCTTTGAATTACTCATAAACCACTGCATATCTATTTCTTTTTAGGTTGTCACATTTGGTCACGATATCGTCACTAATTCTACATCCAAGTTTGAATCTCTTATGACCACCCATTCTCGAGATATAAGATGGGCGCAAGGTTCATAATTCTGAACGTTACGCCTAGAATACATTTCATAGTGTGATGAACATAATAATTGTTATTAAAATTACTAAATAATGGCCACACAATAATTAAGTATCGTAACAATAGTTTAATTATTAAGTAGCTACCTCCTTTCAATAACAATAGTAATCAACCAGTATTGTAAAATCTTTTCTAGGTAGTATTAGGTAAGTAGTGAGTCTTACAATACTTGTAAACTACTTTTTTTTAAATTATGAATAATATTACGTTTAATGAATACTCAACTAAGTGACTTCATTTAAGTAATGTATTGAGAAATGTACAGGGTATACATCATTTGGGCACTAATAGCTGTAATAATTATTATTAATAACTTACTAAATGTACTAAAATGTAATTATACTGCATTTTACTAGGTAAGCACTTAACAGCCCTGTGGCTTGGCGTTATTGCACGCGATTGCTACGCAGGAGGCGCGGGTTCGATCCCTGCTCAGTGCAAAAATATGCACTGGTCTGGTCGTGCCTCGGAGAGCACGTTGAGCCGTCCGTCCCGGTTGCCATACGAACATCTATGGCAGTCGTTACGGGTAGTTGGAGCCCTCAAAAGTCCGACTAGCCTTAACTATAGAACTTCGATATCGCCAATTCGTTTGTGGAGTTTCGATGGCAGAAAATAACAAAAAACTTCACGGAAAATATCAAAGTTCAAGCTGTATCTTAGTTAGAATATAAAGCCGACTCAAACTTAGTTGGGAATAGGCTCAGAGAATGATGACTAGGTTATTATTATTAACAATCATGTCGCGACTTTTTATAAAAACACATGTTCAACAAATAAACTACGCTATCTAACTAGTGGTTCGATACCGTTTTTTGGTATTTAAAATGCATTTCTATACAAAATAATAGTAAACTGAGTTTATTATTATTAAAAATACATATTAAAAAGAAGGAGGTTCCTCTCTCTGGAGCCCTAACCACCGCTAGCATAGTCCCTGTGTCCAATACCGGTGGCACTCTGTGTTATTATATTTTTAAAATGTGTATTTATGTAAAATGTAAAGAATTATGAAAAGGGATTTAAATAAAGAGAAATAATAATAATAAATCCATTTATTCCATGAAACACAGTATAGTATAAAGATATTATACCCTTAATTACAAAGACTAATAAAACTATTGTTAGTTATTCGGTTTGCCTTTTGTTCAGTTCATTTGTTTCTACAAATATTTGCTCAGATCCGGTTTAAAAAAAAATAGTACGGTACAGTTTTTTTTATTGAACATTATGTACCTTACTACTGAATGTTAATGTACCTTACTACTGAGAATACAATGTTGTGCGAATAATATTGCTTTTGTTTAAAACGAGACGCTTTACCTGTTATTGTAAACATTTTTGGAAACAATATTGATAGATAACACACAACACAATGAACGTAGGCGAGGGTCATTGTACTATAGATAAGGAAAGTTACATACAATCTTGAGAATTAAAACCACCCAAATTTTAACAAAATATCAAAATATCAATGTCCTAAATATACTCTAGATATTTTCTATAAGGTAGTTCTGTCCTGTATAAGTAGTAAGGTGAACCTTCCAATGTGTAAGATGATGAAGATGAATGATGTCTGTTTCACTATACACACAATATCTGTTTTTTTAGAACAATTATGTGAGCGCCGCGTAAAAAAATTAACCCATATCTAAATATACACGGACTAAGTCGCGGTCACAGCTATTCTATATAAATAAATATGAATGAATCGCAAAATATGTTTAATCTTATAAAAAACCTTCAATGAGCTTTAAGGAAGGTTTTTTGTAGAACATCGGGAACGGGATCAGAAATTCACGCAGGTGGAGCCGCAGGCAACAGCTAGTTTCTAATAAAATAAGAGCAACCAACATTAAGAGGTATCATGTTTTAAAGGTTAATGATTTCTCTTCCAAAGGGACGCGGCTCATCGCGTCCATCCCCTCGCCGGACAAGGCGTCAACCTTGGCTTTGGCGATGTTAAGGACCTTACCGAGCTGCTTGCTGAAGCGGTGTACACAGGTTTTGAAATAAGTGAGTATAATGTTAAAAATATGCAGAATAAGCAAATTGAATTCGTTCACCTCTCGATCATAAAGCCGGCTCCTTAACCACTAAGCTACCGACGGTTTAAATTCTGTTAAAAGCGCGATCTATTATGTCTTGATATTCTTTTTGAATTTAAAATATACTCGTATACTACATCATTTTTCACCACGCGATCTTTCAATCTTTAATATTTTTTTAAATGTTTCGCAAGTATTGATCCTTCCAGATTTTATGGAAAGATATACCTGAATCGTCATCAAAGGAACTGATCTTTTCTAACATCTCTAAATCATTATATTCAGTGGCTCTGCTTTTTGAGAGCTTCAAAGTTTTGATCTGTTGACTGGGCGAAGCAGTACTTCACTTTCAAGATATACATTTATACGTAATTAATCCAGATTCTACAATAATATAATAAGATTACTTTTTCTCTACAGCACACTCGGATTGGATGGAAAAGTATGAAAGTGCTCGACAGAGGCACAACGTGCCTACTCAGCTCATGGTTGAAGTACTACACCGTCTCTATACCGTCGACCTGCTACCTGTAGTGCTGGCGAGAAGCTTAGGACTACAACTTACTAATGCTCTGCAACCTTTGAAGGTAAAGAAATTATCGTAGGGTCTTCAGAATCAATAATAATAATAATCTATACTTAACTTCCCTCGTATATCCTTGATGATGAAATACGGAAACGGCAAATATTTTTATTCTTGGGTACTTGTTTACGAATTAAATAATAAACTGGTTTCAACAACAGTCGGTAAGAAAGTTCCATCAAGGATATTGCCTTATCGAGTTAAATTGGTTATAGTATGATATCTCAGTCTTTTTATACTGATAATCGAAAAATGACTAGTCTAGCAATGTTAAGCTTCGGAGACCCATGCAAGAAATACTTATTTTGTTGCTTATGTTTCTAATCCTGTGCTTTGCTCTCTTTCATAGCCTTTAATATTTTTTTTCAGAAACTGATCATGACGCAGGCGGCTACATAGGTTCATTTTTTTACACACAACCGCGCCTACCTAAAAGTATTGTGGAATTGAAAATGAAGTTTCATTTAAGTATACATCTAAGTATATGCTTGAGGTTATGTCGATTGCCTAAATATAAGGCATAGGACAAGCGAAGTTTATTGTATTGTTAAATTAGAGTAATAAATAAATATTTATAACGTTATTACTAAATCTAGTGTAATTATTTCTCTTTCCTTATTCACGGTTGGTACATTAGTGGTCTATTTAACATCTTATTTAGATACCTAATGAGGCGAGCATGAATGAAATGGTTACTAAGTAGATACTGATCAACCACATAATTTATCAGTAATTAGTATATTGTAGTTATTTGTACATTAGGGTACTGTCGTCCATCATTACTATTATTTTTAATATACTACCATTAACTAATTCACTACCATTTGTAAACAGTGAATAACATCGACATTTTGGTACCTACCTACTAGATCTTGAACCCACGATTGCTTTTTTTATCTATTATTGGATTGGATTCTTATCACAAGAAAAGATAAGAATGAGTACAATAGAGGAAGTTTGAAAGCAATCACAGAAAAGGTACAAGGGTATCCTTTGTTCCGGTTCGGACTTGTAATGCGTAGAGAGGTGCGTCGAGATGACTGCCCTCAGAGATTATATGGAAAAAGCACACATGGTTACGTCCCATGGAACTACGGAAAATAACCGGGTTAAACCGACCCGAAATAAATATGGGATAACGACAGAAGGATGATGATAAATGCAGATAAATATCACGATTAGCCATACTAATACGTTTTAACAATTACTAAGTAGGTACGTACGAGTACGTTATACTTAATACCTATTTGAAAATCACTATATAGTATAAAACAAAGGCGCGTTCTCTGTCGCTATTTTTCATGTCCTTATGTCCCTTTGTATGCCTAAATCTTTTAAACTTCCTAACGAATTTTTAATAGATAGAATGCTTAAAAAGGAAGGTTTATATGTATCATGCTACGACCAACAGCAGGAATGAAAAAAGCAGAATGCAAAAGCGAGGTGACGCAGACAAAGTTGCGCGGGTCAGTCTGTATCTGTGTGAAAATATCTGTGGTATTAGCTATAAATGTTAACATATTTTAACTTGTGGCTAGCACCTCTGCCTACCCGTTCGGGCATATAGGCGTGAGTTTATGTTATGTTATGTTATTTTAACTTGTAAATATTGTAAACATATACTTCCTAAACGCATAGCCCACAGAAGAAACAATGCATTATCGTTTTGTTATGTTATGTATGACTATACTTTGTCTGGATATTAATAAAAATAATAATATCTTAGGAAAAATTCTAAATTCGTTAGTTATATAAAGTAACTAAATAATTGATTTTCTTTTTTATATTTGATAGGCTCGCATTTGACCACTACTCACCTGGTGGTAAGGGATGATGTGGTCGACGGTGAAGCACGCTTGCCTAAAAGTAACCTATTCACTCCAGTCTTGAAGGCTTTCAAATTATAGCTATCCAGAAGTCCATAAACAGATTCGGACAGGGGTTCCACTCTTTGACTGTACGCATGATGAACGTATCACGGAATCGTTTGATATGTATGAATGGAATGTGCACCTGTAGCGATGGCGTATCGCTGTAGGTACCAGGTACCTCTGGTCGTTCGGGGTTGGAATAAAAGTTATTCTGGACTTCTATCCCGTGAACGAGAAATGGTCAAAAATACAAAGTAGGTACCGCGAGGCATGACAGCCTTATTAAATGAAATGGCAGAAATAATATTGTAAATAAATGTAGATACAAATAGTTAATGTAGCAACGAATAGAAAATAGTATATGTACCTACCTAATAATTATTCCAGAAATGAAAACAATATTCCGAAAACATTTAGGTAGGTACTTATGTACCACGTGTTTCCTGACGGAGTGGAATATAAATCCCCATTTTACCACATAACCTCACCTCACAATTCATTATGTCTATTGTTCTTCGTATAGTTTTTGTATAGTTAGTAACTACTTGCCTAAAACAAATAACTACATGCCACACGGGTACTAAGTACTGAACTCAAGTTATTATTATTCGATGCTTCTTTCACATGAAGTTTAGCTGCATAGTATAAGCAGCTAGCCCTTTTTCTTTGTCATCAAACATGCAAATTAACTGAGTCTACCAGACGGCAATAATATTTCTAAAGAAGTCCGTTAATTCGTTACAAGCAGCTGTACGTACAAATGGTTAAGCCACCCTACGTGCGTCACCCTATTTTTATCGATAAGTAAGTATGAGCATTAATGTGTGAGTGAGATCACGCGAGGTCGAAGCGAAGCCAGTCGAACCAGTCGGAAGGACTGACGTCACATGTTTTTCATTGTGTCTGCGCAATGACAAAGCTTGAAGGAAAAGCAACCTAAATGCAATAGGCAGAGAAGTGATTTTAAAATAAAGTTTCAATATATGACTCAATAAAATATTGAGAAAACATTCCTTCGCCTTGTGATTGTGACTAATGAATGTGTAATAAAATAATGATCCATTATTACACTTGCTAGATAATTAGAACCTGAGGTAGTCTAAGAACTATAGCTATTCATGTTTGTATAGCTATTATTCCTTTCTAGTCGAATAGTGTGGGACCACCTAGGAAGTAATAAAAATGGGTACCTACCATTCCAACCAAAATACCAACATCAGTTTAAACCTTTGTAAGTTCGGAGATAAAAATAGCATTCGTCTTATTTTTGTTAATACAATAGCCTACGTAAACCTAGCAGGTAGCTACGTAGCAGGTAGGCACTGAGAACAAAGGCGATGATACAGAATACAGGAACGTGACTTGACGCCTTGTAATATTATCTATCAAGCTTACTTCCAAATTTGGCAAAATGGATAGGTAGGTAGCTAAGTAGCTTATCTAGTTAGGTATGTACTTATAGTACCTAGATAGGTAAATTATTTGTATGCTTTTCGAAAGAAATCGATAGGTTAGGTAGGTAGCTACCTATCTTTCCATTACTCAAAACGGAGTAAACGGATTGCTTCTCGAATTCTTAGGACGGTGCTTACCGTCGTACATCGCCTGTTTAATTTACAAGTACTTAATAAATATGTACCTAACAAACATTCCTGGATACTTAGGTAGATAGGTAATGATATGGTACCTAGTAGTAGAGATAATTGCGACGCAAAATTTTATGTTTTAGGTAGGTACCTATTATAAGTAGCAACTGAACAAAGTTATTTAAGTATATTTTACGTAAAAGGAAAATCTGGGGCTTGCCCCTGATTGAGCCCCTCGAACTCGGCGGATCAATATACTTCTCGCGCATTGCGTCTCTTTCGAGGCGCATGCGCGCATATTCCGAAATGTGTTTGTATCCGCTTATATATTTTTTACACATTACTATAGATGCCCGTCTACTATTATAATTTCATTATAATTATGAACCTAACTTTTCTGTATTTTGCCGTTGGGGGCTATATACTTAAATTGGTAGTTGATGTCTTTTTTATTCTCGATCCTCGTGAATGTTGTTTATCGCGACCAAGCATACCTAACCTATGTCCTTTCCCAAGCTCCAATCTATTTTTCAATACATCACCCTTTCATCTCATTTTTTGCGTCAATAGGTAGCCAATTTTCTTATCCAAGCTTGTCGATACCGAATAAATAACACTCACTTAAAAGTTATGACTAGTTAACATAATTAGCCTAAGTTATGTTATTTTCCTGATTCAGTATTTAGACTCTTTTTGAAAATACTCAAAAATATTAAGTGAATTATTTCTGTTTTTCTTAGTCTACTTATTTGTAATTTCTTATCCAATAATACACTAACACATTATGAGATATAATATGAACTTATACAAAAAAATAAAGGTATTCATAATATTAACATAACATAAACTCACGCCTATATCCCCGAAGGGGTAGGCAGAGGTGCTAGCATCACCACATTTCGCCAGTTTATGTGTAGGTCCCAATGTAATAGGTAACGAGCCTATTGCCTTTAACGGGGCACTTATAAACCTGCGATAAATACACACATAACTTTAAAAAGCATTCCATAATATTATAAACGAAAAATAAATATTCACACAAATATAGTTTCTGTGTCATGGGGTGCTACAATATTTCCGAGCAACCGGTTTGCTTTGGTATTGAGTGACGCCATTTTGAGGCCAACTGCGCATTACGCTCTCCCCCCGCATTCCTCACCGCCCTTCAACTATATAAAGCGGCCATGACGTCATGCGCCCACATTCACATTTCGTCGTGGTGTTGTGCGGACGTGCTCTTGTTCAGTGTAGTTTTGAAGATTCTAAAAGTGATTTGTGCCTGTACGGATTCAGGTGTGTACTATTGTCTCACAAAGTACCTACTTTTTAGCCCTGCAGTAATCATGGGCTACATTACCACTGAAAAATCAGTTGTTGATTTTTGTGAAAGTAAAACCGAATCTCTATGTAATTGGGTTCGCCAAGTCAAAACCAAATCTCAAAACGCCAAAACAAGGAGAAAGCGTGATTTGAGACTGATCGCCATTTTGAGTAACTCTTTGTCACGGGCAGAGAGTGAACTTGTCACGAAACAACGAGAACGTGCCAGGAGATGGGCTCAGATGCAAGTTGATCTGGGATTGTGCAATAAAGAAGAAGAGGTCGCCAAGCTAGAACGGGAGAAAATTGATAACTTATGGAAGAATGATCTCAGCGGTTTAGATAGTTTTTTCAAAGAATTAGACAATGTCAAGCCAGCTATAAGATAAACCAAAATAGGTAAAGTAAATTGTATTTGTATCTGTGATATAAGTAGGAAATTTTTCTAAATTACAGTCCCATTGCGTTTCGCGTGGGCCTGCATCCGTCGGCCGCCATCTTGGTTGCCGCTGGGGCGTGGTCGCTGCTAACTACAAAATGGGTTTGTAACGGTATCATGCATTTAATTCTCTTTTAAGTAGGTAATGTAATGTAATGTAAATGTTTCAGTTTATCTATTGCAAAATAATTAAATTGGAATTTGAGTTTATTCATATTGAATAATAAATGTAATTGTACATATGTTTAAGTATGGAAATAAACAAATTTTAAAAAAGAAAGTCGTGTTAATGAATTCATTTTTGATTTTTGACAATTTCACCACACAAACAATGTATTATTCCATGAGTCATCATCGTCGCTGCGAGGCGAACATGGCTGAGTTGCGTCAGCGTTGGCGTGTTCGTGTTGGAGAGTTCGAGAATATGAGTCACCAGTCTGCTGCACCGCTCACTTTGCTGCGTATCGCAAACTGCGTGGTACCAGTCTGCTATACGACGTTCCCACGAGTCAGTCCTGGTTGTCAGCCCCTTAGGTAACTGATAGGTTGATGGCGTAAAGGTTTCGACATCTTAACAATACCCATATGTTGTGTTTAGCCCGTACGCGGGCATGCGTATAACGTTGTCTTTAGATCTCAGAGCCCTGTCTACCGTGGTCACCAGCTGCCACAAGTGATGAACAAAATATGACCTCGATTCGACCTTACTACCTCCTGCGGTCGAGGAGGTACCTACAATAGGGTGCCGAGCCTCATTATTCTGAGGACCCTCAAACATACTTGAAGGAAAGTTGTAAGCATTCGGTGAGTCATTTGTTTTCAAAGCGATGATGGTCATTGTTCTTTAGATAACAAATGGAACTAGTATCTTGATATTTCCTCAGCAGTTCTACAAAACAAATAGGTGTTAAACATTGTGTTATATTATATAGGTAATCAACAATTGAACAGAAAGTATACAGGTGCCTATTTAAGAGCAAGCTAATGAAACTCTAAAACCTTGGCGCTGCAACGCGGAAAAGCGGAGACTACCGTCGCATCGGATGTACCTAATCTTAACATCGAGAGAACTCGCATGCTATTTTAATTGTTACAAATAGGTAATCTGCAATGAAGAGTTTCAAGTATACATCTGCATTTATAAAGGCTTAGCAAGTAGGTTACTTCCGTGAAATGAACAACTGTATCCACTTAGACAAGTTGATATCAAGACAATCCGTGGGGTGGCTGACGACATGAAAGTATGGGCTGATGACACGAAACCTTGGGCTGAAAGCACGAAACCTTGGGCTGATGACATGTAACCTTTGGGCTGATAACAGGAACTTTATTCTTAAGATTGATTATACAACATACCAACTTAACCAATGAATCCTAAATTATCTAAAAATGAGTCAAAACGAAAGGGAAGACAAGTATCGGATAGTTGCGATGGTGAGTGGTTCGAACTCTACGGAGTTTCTCCTCTAATTTTTAAATCTTACCTGATTAGTACGTTATAAACCTATTATTCACTGATTATGTACAATCTTCACAGCTTAACTACAACACTGGGAAAGGCTGACGATCGTGAGCGAGTTTCACTAATTCTATGACAATCATGAAAAGCATGGTGAAGTCCTTCCTCGTCCAGAAGGCTAACCCGGCTCCGAGCTCCGGCTCTCAATATTACCGAGTGGAACACCACACCCAGTCCACAGATAAGTCTAATCGGCTATACTCTTATGAAATGTAGCCCACTTAGCTGTGCTACTTTTCTATCGTGTTTAAAATGATTGAAATCGTACAAATTGAAAGAACAATATTCAGAGGTTCGACATGAACGCCTTGAATGTTTATGACGCAATTAGTAGTTGTAAGTACCTTATCTCAATTAACAATAGCTATACCGTGTCTACTACACATAATTATCATTCAAGGTTACCTATTATTTTAACCATTATACATGATACTTTTTTTATAAAGATAACGCTTAGATAGGTAGGGCGGATAACCAGCTCAAAACTTCTGATTTCAGATTTAGCCCGTGTGTTTAAGTATTTGAGATAACTTTGCCGATTCACAAACAAATTAATCTAGTGTGAAGCTAATTATAGCTGTGACCACATCACACTAAAGACGTGATTATTAAATTATAATATTTCATCTACTATGGCTATGATACCATTACTAAAATCTAAAATTTTGAATAATATATTCATTGAATTTCATCCATCAATATACTTAATTGGTAAATAACAAGACAACCGCGTACCAATTACTCTCGCAAGGTATGTACCTACATTAAACGACAGAATTGCTACCTACTTTTCGTACATAACCAAACCATTTTGTCCCTTCAGGGGAACTGTGTTGTGAGAATTTTGATTGACAGGAAGTTGCGCGGCTACTCCTGCTGGAACGGAAGTAGTATCCCGAGTTGTAAATTTACAATATTCCGCCCATATCGTGACCTCGTTCATGGTAGTCGCAAGACGTTTGAGGCGTGTACATGCTATATCTACTCCAGATCGCTAAATAATTGGTTGCGGTATATCTATCTGCTTCCAACATTTCTATATAAAACCACTTTTAAGTCCATTATTATAAACTTCGGAGTACAGAACAAGAAAAAATACCAACCGAATATAGAAGAAAGGTACGTCTGTCCGTTTCTCTCCCTGCCAGGTCCTCGAGTATACAATTAAAATAAATTCTCGGAACGAGTTTAAAGATGAAATTAACCTTATCTACATACTGCACCGTTAAAGGAAAAAATGGGTAACCTATGAACCCAGAAGTAATTGACCTAAAATGCCTGTTGTGCGAGTGTGCCGGTTCTGGGTCCTTCAATACTTTGCCGCTGTGAGGTAAAGTGAAAGCTTCGAACGAGTATCATTTTCAGAATGAGCAGACGCTTATTATATAATTGTTGAGCAAGCTGATTTTACGTGCAATTAAACCTAATACAAATTGAACTCTGAAATCTGGGCGATGAAGTTCAACACATAGAAAAACCATTATATTAGACGAAATCAGCATTGAATTTGAAAGTGATCAATAATTGCCGCGACTGTCTCTCAAGATCCCGTAATCTTGAAGATTAATTTCCTAAGATACCATCCCCACATTTACCACGATCATAATTTGGTCAATAAAGAAAACTACTAAGGAGGGTTTAATGACAAGTAAGCAATCCAGTTTATGTACCATTTTGTATATTCTCTTTCGCTTGAAGAATTTATTATTATTTACGTAAAAACAATATTCTCTCATTGTGTTTATTTTGGTAAGTACCAATCATACAATAGCTGTCAAAAATTGTGAGCATAAAACACATTTGATATATTTTGTTCGTTGTATTTCCAATGATAACAAGTCTGTCATGATTTCCTATGCCTAAACCGACAACTTGCTTTATATCAGGAATATATGAACAAGATAGGTACGTTAAATGGTTTTGTGCTCATATAATTATGATGAACAGACGAACACTTCTTCAATAGTTGAAACATAACCTAATTTTTATAAATATGAATTATATAAGTACCTACTTACCTACGTAGTTTGAGGCTTGATAATTTTTATGAATATCAGTGTCTAGATTTTGTTAAGTTTTCTATCATTTTTGGCTGTTTCGACAGCCTTAACGCGCATGTTTTTTTTTCTTTGTCCAGATACAGGTATTTTTGAAACAAAAAAATCTAATATATATATATAATTCTAAAACAACTTGAAATCTAGTCGCCGTATAAATAAACTAAATGTGAGCTGATTTTGAAATCTACCCTTGGACCAAAAAACTATTTCTGGATGGGCGTATAAATTGAAACACTTTCCTTAAAATTCTCCATAGATAATATTGGTTTCTACTAGGTAGCTACTGTAGCAAATGATGACGAATAATGCTCAATGGAATGGACTTATTACTGCTGAAAAACATACTACCCCTGCATCCAGTAATATTACAAAATACCACAAAGTTACAAGTGAACAAGTGATATCGAAAATTACTGCAATGAATTTAGGAATACGATATGAACACAATATTTCTACTGAGCAGTTTTGCAAGGTCGGCATGAAGTTGCATCCTATGTAAAACTGCTACCCACAACATTTTAATCTATTGGACATCAAAGTCACATATTGATCACAAATGGAGACGATACGAACCGCCCCGTACGCTAACATTGTCTGGAAACGGCCATTTGTGGTAACACAATAAATACTGAAGTAAGTAGATATAAATCATTACTTCTGGATGTTGTATACTTATCTTGAGAGGCTGATCCCAATGTGTTGTATTTTAAATCATTAACGACTCGTATGCCATGTGAACTACAATTTAATTTTGGGTTCGAGTCCCGAATTAAGCAACGAGTGTATTCAATTTTCTCTGAGATTTGTACGACACAGCGGATCGTAGCATGGAATCTATAATATATTTATGTGTATACATAGTACAATTTAGACTACATCCTACATTCGTGGTTCGAGTCCCGGGTCGAACAAAGGCTATTGTTCTAGAACTAGTATCTAGCAATTAGGTCTAGAAAAGGTAGAAAACGTCCAGTGCGAGGTACAGGTGCGTATATAACGCACTACATAAATTATTAGCTAATTTGAAATACTTTTTTTATAATATAAAGTTAGTATTGAATTGTGAAGATGAGTTTACTAACACCCAACCACTGATTTTCAA
Organism: Pelosia muscerda; assembly: GCA_963691645.1. Taxonomy (NCBI): domain Eukaryota; kingdom Metazoa; phylum Arthropoda; class Insecta; order Lepidoptera; family Erebidae; genus Pelosia; species Pelosia muscerda. The sequence continues at coordinate 8,266,708 of OY829116.1, read as the reverse complement.
GAATTTCAACGAATTGTATATATGAATGTTAAGTTCTCTTGTTGAAGCTTGTCGCACCTACTAATCAAACTGGGAATTTGAAGTAGCTTCGGTCCCAAACACATCAGTTGACCACTTTTTCATTTGCTCTATATAACTTTTCATTAATAAATTTGCAAGTTCAGTAAAATGTGGCCTGCGTGTCATATATTCTATGAACTATTTGTGACCGTAATGCATGTCTGTCTACTCGAGCTTGTAAAAATATGAAGGCAAGGTAGAAATAATATTTCTAATGTGCTGTCTAGTCCTTAGGACTTTCCTGGTCTTTTTCAAAGGGATGGTTTATGTAGAATTAAGGTGATTTAACTTTTGACTTCTATTAGGTGTTTGAAATCAGAGATTTATTGCAACTTAAACTGAATGAAATGTTTGTAAATCTGGAATTTGAAACACGCTTTTTGCCAGTGCTAGAATGGTAAGAGTACCACGTTTAGACACGCTTTGGGCTGCTAAGAGGATGACACTTGCAAAGCTCCATTTAAATGTATTGTGTCCTAAATTTTTAGTTAAGAGTTTAGACTTATGACTCAGATGTGTGACTAATTATATTCTTGTGCTAGGTAAATTACAAGCAGCATGATACCTGTTTCTTGAGGCACTCCTCCAGTCGAGTGTATATTCTGGTTACGCGCACCTTGTAAAATGGCAATTATTGTAAAACCATAGTGATGCTGGCTCATTGACTGCATGCCTTCCTAGTTCCTAGATGTGTGTGAATGAAGGCCATGCATGCCTTTCACTGTTTGTGATGACACCTGCTCCTTGTCTATAAATCAGCGTATCTAAGCTGTTCTAATGTATCAAGCAAAGTAGGTAACTCTTAGGAGTTAACGATGTAGTTTGGAGTAAACCTTCCGTAAACCGTAACATTAAGTCAACTTTGTTCATTTTAAAAGGAATATGTATAGCAAAGAGATTAGTTGTATGCGTGTAAATCACATATGATATGCTTAACCTCGATGTTGTGCAGCCAGCTTCAAGCTTAATGCAAGCAATAATATTTGTTAGTAGGTAACGTACGTACAGCATGAAATGTGTGAATGACGAACTTCCGTCCTACTAACATGGTTAGCAAGTAGTACGTAAACCTGGTGAACCGAACACTAACGCTTGCACATGAAATGTATTATACAGCGCACTGACAGCGCAATCGTGTTGAAGAAAACATGTTTGTCATGCTTTCAATCACAATATCTTCACTTGAGATGGTCAGACTCCTTTGTGCGCCTCTACCAACTGTATAAGCGGATCACAATTAATAGAATTGGAAGTATTTGAGGTGTGATTAATGTATTGGACAACCATTTAGTAACCTAGAGTTAAATCTTCGGACAGTTGCTTGCTCTGTAAATCATATGTGTGTAATAATGTGAACTGTGAAAAACGTTTCATATTAACACTAGCATTGTATCTGGCTACATCCGATAGAATGTGTCGCTTCTGCCGGCAGGGCGAGTGTAGCACTACACCATGCCCCATATCTAGATACGCGAGTGCGGCACTATGTTCTCTGCCATAATTCTGCGCGAGTGCGGTGCTACATCCAACCCTTGACTGTACGTGTGCAAGCGCTAACCTAAACATTCTCGCTTTTTCGTGAGTGCTAAAAACGCGAATGCTGATTCTAGCAATGTTACGCGACTCATCGCTGGTCGCTTTCGACGCGAAATTAAACTTTCATCCTGTATATGATTGGATCGACGGGTGTTCTGGCATTCATCTTGCTTGCTACCAGCTGCGAGTGCGGTGCCACCCTGCTCGCTGTCTGCGTAGGTGCGGCCCTACTCTCCCTACTCACTGTTTATGCGAGTGCGGCTCTACACTCTGCTCGCTGTCTACGTGAGTGCAGCTACATTAGTGCAGCCGTACACCTGTCTACGCCGCTACGGCCCTGCACTGAGTGCAGCCTGTTCGCTGCCTACGCCTACGCCAGCGCCAGTGCGGCACTACACCGTACTCGCTATCTATGCGAGTGCAACCCTACATCCTGCTTGCTGTCTACGTGAGTGCGGCTCTACACCCTGCACACTGTCTACGCGAGTGGTGGCCTAAACTCTGCTTGCTATATAGGTACGTAAGTGGTGGCCTAAACTCTGTGTCTGTATTTCTTCCCATAGTGTAGTTTCGCTGTTCTCTATTTATGTGACTACTGGCCGCCACACACTGCTGGCTGTCCCTAAGAGCCCTGAGTTGCATCGTGTACGCGGCCTGCACGAGTTCCAGCCTTCACTCTGAAGGTTATTAAATCAAGTGCTGCAGGACTTCGACAAACTTATATCCGCTGTACGTCAACCACGGGACCAGTGTGGTGTATTTTTTGGCTGCCTACGTGCGTGAATGCTTATGTACCCAGTTCGCTGTGAACGTCTGCTGAGGCACACAGTCCAAGAGAGCCGATCTTCAACCTGCTCGCTACATAGGCGAGTGCCGATCTGCAACCTGCTCGCTGAATGCGCGAGTACCGGCCTTCAAGTGCTCGCTAACTGCGTGAGTGACTGTCCGCAAACTGCTCGCAAAATTCACGAATAGGTATCAGTCTGTAGCGCTGCCTGCTATATTTACGTGTGTGGCCATCAAGCTGCTTATTGTATATTTATCACAGTACCAGCGGTCTTTGTGATTACCAGTCTGCACCCTGATTGTGGCTTAAGCGGGAACTGGTATGTAACCTGCTCTTTGTTTACAGTACGATCGGCAAAGTATCCTTCGCTGTCTACATTAGTGGTTGTCTGTATGCCGCTACATCTACAATCATTTTGACCGGCATTCTGGACGTTGTCTGCACAAGTTCAGACTAATATCCCTGATGCTGCCTACGAGAGTTCGGGCCAGTTTTCCTGACACTGCACTATGAATTCGGGCCAGCTTCTCTGACAATGCCTGCACGAGTTCGGCCCAGCATCCCTGCCGTTATCTACGTGAGCTCAAGTCAGCTTCTCTGGCGATGTCTACGTGATTTCAGGCCAGCATTTCTGGCGCTAACTACACGAGTTCTGCCCAGAATCCTTGTCACTGTCTGCGAAGTTCCGGCCAGCATCCTCGACTCAGTTTACGTGAGTTCGAACCAGCATCTCTTACGCCGTAAGTTCGAGTCCTGGTCAACTTCCAGGGTGCGGTCTGCGCGAGATCGGGCCATCTTCCCGGCACTGTCTGTGCAAGTTTGATGCAGTTTCCTTGGTGCTGTCTATGCATGCCTGATGCTGTCTATGCGAGTACGGGCCAGCGACACTGGCGCTGTCTAAGCGGGACCGTGGCAGCTTCCTAGACACTGTCTCCGCGAGACCACGCGAGCTTCCCCAGGACTGCCTGCGCGATACCGAGCCAGCTTCCCTGGCGCTGACTACGCGAGACCGAGCCAGTTTCCTTGACGCTGCCGCTGTCTGCGCGAGACCGTGCCAACATCCCTTGCGCTGTCTTCGCGAGACCGTGCCAACATTTCTTGCGCTGTCTGCGCGAGACCGTGCCAACATTTCTTGCGCTGTCTGCGCGAGACCGTGCCAACATTTCTTGCGCTGTCTGCGCGAGACCGAGCCAGCTTCCCTGGCGCTGTCTGCGCGAGACCGAACCAGCAGCCCTGTAGCTGTCTGCTCGAAACCGAGGCAGCATCCCTGGAGCTGTCTGCGCGAAACGGAGTCAACATCCCTGGCACTGTCTTCGCGAGACCGTGCCAACATTTCTTGCACTGTCTGCGCGAGACCGAGTCAGCGTCCCTGACGCTATCTGCGCGAGACCGAGCCAGCTTCCCTGGCGCTGTCTGCGCGAGACCGAACCAGCAGCCCTGTAGCTGTCTGCTCGAAACCGAGGCAGCATCCCTGGAGCTGTCTGCGCGAAACGGAGTCAACATCCCTGGCACTGACTTCGCGAGACCGTGCCAACATTTCTTGCGCTGTCTGCGCGAGACCGAGTCAGCGTCCCTGACGCTATGTGCGCGAGACCGAGCCAGCTTCCCTGGCGCTGTCTGCGCGAGACCGAGCCAGCAGCCCTGTAGCTGTCTGCCCGAAACAGAGACAGCATCCCTGGAGCTGTCTGCGCGAAACTGAGTCAACATCCCTGGCACTGTCTTCGCGAGACCGAGCCAGCTTCCCTGGCGCTGTCTGCGCGAGACCGAGCCAGCTTCCCTGGCGCTGTCTGCGCGAGACCGAGCCAGCTTCTCTGGCGCTGTCTGCGCGAGACCGAGCCAGCTTCCCTGGCGCTGTCTGCGCGAGACCGAGCCAGCTTTCCCGTCGCAGTCTACGCGAGACCAAGCTAGCTTCCACGGCGCTGTCTACGCGAGACCAAGCCAGCAGCCCTGTAACTGTCTGCCCGAAACCGAACCAAAATCCCTGGCGCTGTCTTCGCGAGACCGTGCTAGCTGCCCTGGCGCCTTTTACGCGGCACCGAGCCAGCGTCCCTGCCGCTATCTGCGCGAAACCGAGCCAGCTTCCCTGGCGCTGTCTGCGCGAAACCGAGCCAGCTTCCCTGGCGCTGTCTGCGCGGAACCGAGCCAGCGTCACTGGCGCTGTCTGCGCGGAATCGAGACAGCGTCACTGGCGCTATCTACGCGAAACCGAGCCAGCTACCCTGGCGCTGCCTGCGCGAGACCGGGCCAGCTTCATTGGCGCTGTCTGCGTGATACTGAGCCAGCTTCCCTGGTGCTGTCTGCGCGATAACGAGCCAGCTTCCCTGGTGCTGTCTGCGCGAGACCGAGCCAGCTTACCTGGTGCTGTCTGCGCGAGACCGAGCCAGCTTCTCTGGCGCTGTCTGCGCGAGACCGAGTCAGCGTCCCTGACGCTATCTGCGCGAGACCGAGCCAGCTTCCCTGGTGCTGTCTGCGCGAGACCGAGCCAGCTTCCTTGGCGCTGTCTGCGCGAGACCGAGCCAGCTTCCCTGGTGCTGTATGCGCGAGACCGAGCAAGCTTACCTGGCGCTGTCTGCGCGAGACCGAGCCAGCTTCCCTGGCGCTGTCTGCGCGAGACCGGGCCAGCTTCACTGGCGCTGTCTGCGCGAGACCGAGCCAGCTTCCCTGGCGCTGTCTGCGCGAGACCGAGTCAGCTTCCCAGACAGTGTCTGCGCGAGACCGAGCCAACATACCTGACGCTGTCTGCGCGAGACCGAGCCAACATACCTGACGCTGTCTGCACGAGACCGAGCCAACATCCCTGACGCTGTCTGCACGCGACCAAGTCAGCATCCCTGGCGCGTTCTGCGCGCGACCGAGCCAGCCTCCCTGGCGCTGTCTGCGCGCGACCGATCCAGCTTCCCTGGCGCTGTATGCGCGCGTCCGAGCCAGCTGCCCTGGGGCTGTCTGCACGAGCCTAAGCCAGCTTCCCTGGGGCTGTCTGGGCGAAACCGTGCCAGTTCTTCTGCGCAAAACCGTGCCAGCTTCCCTGGGGCTGTCTGCGCGAGACCGTACCAGTTTCCCAGACACTGTATGCACGAGACCGTACCAGCTTCTCAGACGATGTCTGTGCGCGTTCGGGCCAGCATCCCTGAGACCATGTATACGGGCCGCTATTCTTGACGCCGTGCCGATCCACCTACTGCACGCTGGCTGCGCGAATGCCGGTCTGCCTCCTACACGCTAGCTGTGCGAGTGCCGGTCTACTACCAGCACGCTAGCTGCGCGAGTGCCGGTCTGCCACCTGCACGCTCATTGCGTGAGTACAATATGCGAAAAATACTATCGGTTTCGGTATAATTTAGCATTATTTACAGATGTTCATAGTACATCGAAGAAACGAGACGTAAATTTATAAAAACCATGATGATAGTGGTGACAAAGTTTTACAATATGGTATGTTTGACGAAAAACTAGGCAACAGCTTGAACTCTGATAGGTGTATAACCAACTATTGTCAGCAGATATTCTTTAAGCAAATGAGAAGTAAAGTAACACATAATCTTCGAGTGATTGAAGTTGACGTGGCGTGGAACAATCTGGTTTTATAAGAAATATGTCTGCAAAGATAATCTTCGAGTGATTGAAGTTGACGTGGCGTGGAACAATGTGGTATATAAGAAATATATCTGCAAAAATGCTAAAACTGTTCAAAAGGTTATTTGTGGCATAATTAATTATTGTTGACAGAATTTTTGTGAATAGCTACGATTTACGGTAAACTACACGAGTGATAGTAGAAACATGAAATCAAAGCACAAAACACATTGAACTTAATGAGATGTCTGGTAAGTGCACAGTAATGTATTGTTGGCAGGTTAACAACGAGTAAATAGAAGTCAATCATCGATGAAAATACGAGCAAAACATTGCAAACAATAAATGCCCTAGATAAGAAAATGTGATTTAACAAGAGTACTTGACCACCGCAGTAAGAATAACTAACCCGGTAGGTGTCATAACTAAGTATTTTTGGCAGATATCCCTTGAAAAACTAAGAAATATGATCCTTGAAGAAATGGTGATGAACAGGTTCGTGCATCCTCAATAGAAAATGGAAGTAGCATGATGGTACGTTAAAAAAGCTTAGGTACAGTGACAAGATTGCCGAAAATCTAGTACACGGCTGAAACCTGAAGGTATAGCTAATCTAGTATTGTTGGTAGATGATGCATGCACAAGCAACTACTAAATATTCAAGAAATCCTTTCCGTAAAAATGACACTCGCGCAGGTCCTGGAGCGTTTAATTCTGCTTTGGTAAGTTCATCATCTACTAAATAAATATTTTTAGGATGGCTTACACTGAAAGATACAAGAAGAGAAAAGAGGCAAGAAAATATTTTTATCGAATAGATGGCTGGTAGGTGCTTAACTCATTATTGTCGACAGATGACTCATTACATAGATCATACCCGAGTAACTAAGAGTAACAGCAGTATTTACAACGGAAGCAGACTCGTGCATCAGTGTGACACGAAGCAAAATCGCAATCTGGTTTGTGCATAATTAACTTTGTTGACAGAATTTGAATACCTAGCTATACGTTTAACGCCTACAAGAGTGATAATAAAAACAAGTTTGAGACACAGTCACAACGCTGAAATACCCGGTGAGTGCGTTCGAAGTATTTAACAGTGAAAAATCAAATGAAGTTGAATCATCAATGAAAAAAAGCAGCCAAAGTAAATCAATATAATGGCTTATACACTACATACTTAATGATATTATGTACATCAGCATTTATGAATAAGTCATTGCGGTATCAGTGAGTGTTCACCGTGGCAAGAATAACAAGCTTATCCCCGACACGCCACCTGGTAGGTGTTTATCCAAGTATTGTTGGCAGATTTTCCTCGAGCAACTGTGATGTCAAAGAGAGTCATGCAGAATAGTGACAGGTTTGTGATCATCATAATAGGCTATGATACGAAGCTTACAGTGACAAGATTATCGAAAATCTATCCTCGAAGAGTTTGAGTACATAACTAAGTATTGTTGGTATATATTCTTCAAACAACTATTCGAATCTCAGAAGAAACGTTACAGAAACCCTAAGATAATTCGAACAACCTATGAGCATGCAATACTACTCTGGTAAGTGCATCTGCCACTAATAGATATTCTTGCAGAATTGACTTGGCACGGAACTATAAGTATAACTAAGACTCGAAGTAATACTGGCCATATTAGCAAAGAAGAAAGCAAAACATCACAGTAAGATATTTGGTAGGTGCATAATTAATATACTTTGCAGATGACTCGACGAATATTAAACTCTACAGCGTATTCTGTACTGGAGCAGTGGCGTGCCAATGTCATGTCTACATTATATGGGACCAAGAAAACAACAAAACATAATCTGGTTGGTGCATAATCATGCATTGTTGACAGATCTTTATGGATTACGTTTTAAGGAGAACCACGTCAGGAAGGACGAGCGGAGAAACAAGTTCATGAAACCGAAAAACTACTTTCACGCAATACCTACACGAGATATCCTGGCGAGCAATCGTTGACAAGGTACCATGCAAAACAGGTCCGTAAAATATTATTCATAACATTAAAAGAAGTTCGTGCAGCATTCATGACGTTGATGTCGAGTTGACGAGATTTCTGACCACCCAGAATAACGACAAGAAACCTGGTAGGTGTATAACCAAGTATTGTTGGCAGATATTCTTGAGCTACTGATAACTAGAGCCCTAGAACGAGTGGTGACAGGTTCGTAAATCAGCGATATAATCGTAGTGGGTATAATACCTAATGATACGTTAACGAGACCTACAGCGTCAAAATCGCCGAAGAACTAGTCCGCTGCCTTAAAATCTGATGGGTATGGATATAGGAAACGAGTATTGTTGGCAGATATTGCTCAAGCAACAAAGGAACTATATAAACTCCATGAGCGTGCAATACTACTCTGGTAAGTGCACCATCTACTAAATAGATATTGATTGAATAGATCCTGGAGCTGAGATTAAGGTGGCACGAAATCATAGGCATAACACTACTCCTGCTAGTTATATAGGCAAGAAGAAAGAAAAACATAACGAATTTAAGAAAGGAAGCCTGGTAAGTGCATAATATTATTTTTTGCAGATGAGTCGTCGCCCGAGTGAACTCTTAGCGTGTTAAGTCTCATCAATATAGGCGAGCATAGTTGTCAAATATCATGCAAAACAGGTCCGTAAAGCGTTTATATGGGTTCATGCAGCAGCTAAGAATGAATCATAGTGAAAGAATGGCAAGAATGACGAGAATGTGGTCCCAGCACGAAACTTGGTAGGTGTGTAACCAAGTATTGTTGGCAGATATTCCTTGAGCAACTGGGAAAAGTCGAAGAGAAAGATTAGTGCGTCCTCACTATAAATATAATGGCAGTCACGGAACAAGTATTGTTTGAAGATTCCTCAAGCATCTTAAGAATGTCAAAGAAACATCTTGCTGAAACAAGCGGCTACTCAAACGGCTTCACTATAAAACATCTGGTAAGTGCATCCACACAGACTACAGTGTATCGGCACTATCAGCAGCTGAGCCATAGCTTGACGACCGACAGATTTCAATACTATTGCTGAACGCATAAGAAGACTTTTTCGATAGAAAGCTGGCAGGTGCATAACTAGTCATTATTTGCAGACGACTCGTCGAACAGTAAATTCGCCGCGTGTTCGGTACTGTAGGAGCGGCGGCGAGCCAATCTTGTAATCGACATTACGTGTAACAGGATGACAACAATACGTCACAACCTAGTTCGTGCATAATCAAGCATTGTTGACAGATCTTTGAGGATAACGTTTTAAGGAGATCCACGTCAGGAAGAGCGAGCGGAGAAACGAGCTTGCGATAACTATCTTAGTAGCAAAACTACTCAACTCACACGGTCAACGGGATATGCAAAAGACTTGTTTCGACGGTCTGGTAAGTGCAAATCTAGTATTGTCGACAGGCATATAACATCAAGGTGAACAAAGTGGACCTATTGGAAGTATAGTCGGAAAAAGAAAGACCCAAGTAGCAACAAGAGTACATAGAGGAAAACTAATTAGTCTGGCAGAAGTGCGGTATGTACGTAATTTAATTTTCATTGGCGAATATTCATAGAAGGGAAATATTTACGAAACTGAAAGTAACAACAAACAACAACCAGGCAGATCTATCATAACCGATTTATGTGCAAAACTGGTTTGCGAAACAGTACGGTAGAAGAGGTAGGTGCATAATGAATTATTGTTGACAGGAAAACAGAAGTTATATACCTTAAGTTGGCAAAATAATAGCTTTAGCATAAACAAATGCAAACAGATTAATATTCACTTTTAACGGTCGAAATTCAAACCGAAACTGCCAAACAAAACTGACATCGGACACAATAACTGGGTAGGTACGTACTTAACTAAAGATTGTTGACAGATTAGCGAAAAGAAATTAACGTCATACTTGTAGTATAATGAAGAAAAGCAGTAAAATAAAGAAGTGCTTGGGTACATAATAAAACTACGCATTTTCGTCGTGCGTCTGGGCTTCGGCAACATAAAACTTTTCTTGCAGCGCATCATAAACATCAAATACCAAATTTTCTAAGAATAGCAACAAATTCAAACGAAGTAAATACCGAAAGAGGTATTATTGACATACACCAAAATCCAAGCTTAAAAAGAAATATAACTATAGGTACAACGACAAGATTTATTGGTCAGTTCGGTACTTAATTTCTATTAAGTAACTGCACCAAATAGAGCAACTTGCATAAAGCAACAATCGCCGTGCCTCGAGCAGCATTTTTTTTTCTTCGGTCTACGAAGCCCCCACACACCTTCATCAAATAAGTACATTCAACATTACATTGACTGCCTTGGGTTTAAAGTAATAAAGTGCGGGGACTTTAAAAACCCAGGCAGCAGTAAAACAAATTTAACTGTCTACTCTAGCTACCAAAAATTTCTGTTAGTATCAAGAATATTAAACTGACAGTGTGCCTAGTGTACAAGAATTTGACACAGATCACCAAAAAATAAACAAGCTCGCAAAGAATATACATTAGGTAGGTAAAGTGTGTAATACAATATTGTCAACAGATATATATTGCTATCGTGACAACAATAAAATACAATACGCAAAATCTCGAAGTTGCATCAAATCTTACAAGTTCACAGAATAAACTATAGTTAAAACCATACCTATCAATAAAAGGAATCTTATACTCAAAACAAATTATTTTGGCTTGGGCACAAACTCCTCAAGGTACGCACCTAATGAAGCGTTGTTACAGAAACGAAACTATAGTTAAAACCATACCTATCAATAAAAGGAATCTTATCCTCAAAGCAAATTATTTTGGCTTGGGCACAAACTCCTCAAGGTACGCACCTAATGAAGCGTTGTTACAGAAACGAAAGAACTCGAAGCCTATTAAAATTAAAATAACTCCTAACCCACAACTAACCAAAGCAATGCGACTCTTAGGAAATAGCGACTGTATGTATTCAAATAATTATTATGTAAGCATAAAAAAGTAACTGGAGTACCTACTTATATGTGAAATGAAAATGCAAATGGGTGAGTGTTTAATAAGTAGACTGTTATGGAGTAATTGTGGAATGAAATTGCAAATACGCTATATCAAATTGTTTTTGTGATTTGTGTTAAATTAAGATGAATGCTGAATAAAGTGTTGCTCTATGGTACCGCTTGATCATTAACATTGCCAATGTATGTTTATAATCATGGTAGTTTTGTTTCATTCTCATTGCATTATAATATAAGTACAATTAAATAAAATGTTTGCCGTTTGCATCATGTACCTATGAAATTGTGCAAATTATATGTAATGTGCATGTCAGAACATAATAGGTTTATGGAGCCACTGTATCTCTAGAAGATTGTATTTATATAGCTTCAATCTGCCTTAATCAGTATTTTTAACAGATGTTTCCATGTATAATGCTATTATTTGGAATGCTGTATGCAGCTAAGTGTACTCAATTATGATCAAGAAACGCAAAAATTGCCTAATTGTGTTTTTAATTGCACTTCAGTAGCACTTTAAATGTATAGAATGTACGAATATGTATGGAAAAGCATCATGAGCTTTATGTAAAATCACATAATTCAACCACCAAAGGGCGAGGGTGAGGGTGAGAGTTTTATACAGTTTTCTTTAACAGGTAATCGAGCAGACACTGTGATGAACTAACACAATAATGCCCATGTAGATTGTAAACTAATTTGGAAGTCGATAATGTAATAACAATAATTGATATAACTGGCAAGGCGATATAGCTGATACAAAACAATATTACTGTAGAAATAAATACTCAAAGTATATCGAAAAGTTCCGTGAGCGCCTAATAATCTTTTACAGGATATTTATTAAATCTGAAAGCTAGAAAGCTGGTATATTCACTACTAATAATAAAACACATGACGATTAAAGATAATTATAAAAGTACTTTACAAAATTTATGGTAAGTGTACCAGTTTATTCATTAGGTTAGAGGTGTAATAATATTTTCAACAGATATGGGAAACGCTAAGAAAGAAAACGGAATTTATAAAATGAATTTGAATAAAACTATGACGGTTTAGTCTAGGAATGACTGATTCGCGAAATGACTACATGGTCTATAATTGACCAATTCTTGAAATGTACAATTCTTTAAATGACTGATTCTACAAATGACTGATTCTATAAAAGACCGATTCTATAAATGACGGATTCTATAAATGAGCGATTCTACAAATGACTGATTTTTCAATTCTATGAACAGTAAGTAGGTTGAACAGGAATATAGTAAATAAAATGCTATGTAAGGGTTGGCAAATCATATTATTATATTTCAACTAGTTTTGTTTCAATTGAAAAATGACGAAAACATGTAATGTATATTTAAAAAAATAACTATATTATGTCCTAATATTATAATGTCACATACTACATTTTGTAGCACAAAAGTAAACATTAATTCATTTTCTTTTCAAAGAATCAACAATTATCAAAAAGTTATCGAAACGTCTGGAAAATCAAGGTAACTTTTATCTAAGTTATTTTACACGATTAAGACCCATTGTAATTATAGTTTAATATATGTACAAATCGTGAGTTTAAAATCAATTATCAGAAAATCAACCGTTATCAAAAAATATAAAAAAATTACTTAGGAATATGTAGTTGAATAGAAATCATTTTCTTAAAAAAAGACTCTACTGATATTTTCATATTTTTAATTTATTTAATACTTTATTGTACTTTTTATCAAATAAAATATAACGGGACATAATATAGTTATTTTTTTAAATTTACATTACATGTTTTCTTCATTTTTCAATTGAAACAAAACTAGTTGAAATATAATAATATGATTTGCCAACCCTTTACATAGCATTTTATTTACGATATTCCTGTTCAATCTACTTACTGTTCATAGAATTGAAAAATCAGTCATTTGTAGAATCGGTCATTTATAGAATCCGTCATTTATAGAATCGGTCTTTTATAGAATCAGTCATTTGTAGAATCAGTCATTTAAAGAATTGTACATTTCAAGAATTGGTCAATTATAGACCATGTGGTCATTTCGCGAATCAGTCATTCCTAGACTAAACCACTATGACGCTCTATGAAGTTATAAAAAATGAAAGAGCAAAAGGAAAAAATATGCTCAGAAGTAACAAACGAAGGTCTTCTCAGAAAAAGTTCAGAAGTATTATGATGGCAACGTAGATGAAATGAATAAAGATTAAAATAAAGAGTAAGAAAACTAGGTGCTACACGGCTGAAGTTAAAGAAAACATACAACATTACATAAATGGAAAATGAGTCAAAAATGAAAATACTGAAAAATCTCGAAAAAGATGACATGCTAAGGTGCGGAAGACAAAAGATCCAGAGGAAACGACTTGAAAAAAAACAAGGTACATGAAATTGTAATTCAGATATGATACGATTTTTGAACACAAATGATAAAATATTAGATATTTTGGGGATCTTTTGCAAAGGGACTGTCAAACAATCTACGTATTGTACTAATTCACACCTTATATACTACTACTACTACTGAATTCTTCTTCATTATCTAACTTTCATTCGGAAATTCAATTCTTGAACGTTGGAAATAAAATGGCTAACGAAGCAATTTAATGACCATAATAATCCCCTTTTATCATTATTGGATCCTCCAATACTATAAAATTCTACAATAGTTTGTTAATTATTGTCTGTAATTTTTACAAATAGGTACTTATTTAATTTTCTTATATTTGGATGCAGGTAATATCAAGGATGTGAAGAAGGATATCCAAAAGAAGACTATACGAACTAGGCGCAGAAGATGAAGAAAGATGACAACACTGACAAGGCGCAGAAGATGAAGAAAGAAGACTACACCAATGAGGCGGAGAAGATGAAACAAGAAGACTACATGAACGAGGCGGACAATATGAAGATGAAGAAAAAAGGCTACCCAGACGAAAAATGAAGAATCTTCTTTCTTCATATTTTCGTTGGTCGAGGTGGTAAATTCAAACAATAAGACTATATGGACGCGGCGCAGAAGACTACGAAAAAAGGAAAAACGGACTACACGGAAGAAAAAAATACACGGACGAGGCAAAGGCAAAGAAAGAAAATTACATATATACAACGCAGAAGACCGAAGACCGCGACGTAAACACAAAACTAGGCGGACATGAAAAATGAGAAAGAAAGACTTACAGAGACAAGGCGCGGAAGTTGAAGAAAGTAGACTACGAGGACGAGCTGGAGAAGTAAAGAAAGACTACACGAACAGGGTGCAGACTGCAGAATATGAAGAATAAAAACTGCGAGGCGCAGTAGAGAAGGAATAACACGACACCATCGAAGCCTAGACGACCTAGTAAAACATGAAACACACCAACTGTTATAAGTGGTACGTAAACCTAGAAATTGATTCATTACGTGGTGCATCATTAAAAGACTGTAATATAATAGATGTTATGTTGCAGGAAATGACTATATGGACAACAAGGTGCAAATTACAAATAAAAAAGACTACACGGATGCGGCGAAGAAAAACCACGGGCGAGACGGTGAAGATAAAGAAAGATCACACGGACGAGGCACAGACGAAGAACGAAGAGTACACATACGAGGCTCAGAAGTTGAAAAAAGATTACACGGACGAGGTGCAGAAGATGAAGAAGAGAACACGGACCAGGTTCAGAAGATGAAGAAAGAAGTCTACGGAATCGGCGGAGACACGATGCGGAGAATACTACACGGACGGGGTGAAGATGAAGAAAGTACTACACGGATGATGTGGAGATGAAGAAAAAACAACACGGACGAGGCGCAGAAGATGAAGGACAAGACTACATGGACGAGGTGCAGTAGGTGAAAGAAAGAAGACTACACGGACGAGGCATGAAAAATGAAGAAGGAATACACAGACGAGGCGTAAAAGATGAAGAAGAAGATTACACGGCCGAGGCGCAGAGGATGAAGAAAGAAGACTACACGGAAAACGCGGTGAAGAAAGAAGACTACACGGACGAGAAGATAAAGAAATATTACACGGAGGAGGTGAAGATGACGAAAGAAGACTACATGGACGAGGCGCAGAAAATGAAGATAGTGAAGACTTCCGGACGAAACAAAGATGAAGAAAGAAGACTACACGGATGAGGCGTAGAAGATGAAGAAAGAAGACTACACGGAGGACGAGGCGCAGAAGACGAAGAAAATCGACTACTTGGACGAGACGTAGAAGATGAAGAAAGAAGACTATACGGACGAGGCGCAGAGACTGAAGAAAGAAGACTACACGGACGAGGTTTAGAAGACGAAGAAAGAAGACAATATGGACGAGGCATAGAAGACGACACGGACGAGGCGTCGAAGACGAAGAAAGAAGACGACACGGACGAGGCATAGAAGACGACACGGACGAGGAGTAGAAGACGAAGAAAGAAGAATACACGGACCAGGCGTAGAAGACGAAGAAAGAAGACGCACGGACGAGGCGTAGAAGACGAAGAAAGAAGACGACACAGACGAGGCGTAGAAGACGAAGAAAGACGATACGGACGAGGTGTGGAAGACGAAGAAAGAAGACGACACGGACGAGGCGTAGAAGTCGAAGAAAGAAGACGACACGGACGAGGCGTAGAAGTCGAAGAAAGAAGACGACACGGACGAGGCGTGGAAGACGAAGAAAGAAGACGACACGGACGAGGCGTAGAAGACGAAGAAAGAAGATGACACGGACGCGGCTTGGAAGACGAAGAAAGAAGACGACACGGACGAGGCGCAGAGGGTGAAGGAAGAAGACTACACGGACGAGGCGATGAAGGAAGACTACACGGACGAGGCGCAGAAAATGAAGAAAGAAGACTATACAGTCGAAGCGGTGAAGAAGACAATATGGACGAGAAGATGAAGAAAGATTACGAACAATGTGAAGATGGAGATAGAAGACTACACGAAAGAGGAAGATGAAGAAAGTGGACTACGTGGACGAAGCTAAGATGAAGACAGAAGACTACATGGACGCAGCAGTGAAGAAAGAAGACTACACGGACGAGGAGAAGATGAAGAAAAAATACTACACGGCAAGGCGGAGATGAAGAAAGAAGACTACAAGGACGAGAAGATGAAGAAAGAAAACTACACGGCGAGGCGGAGATGAAGAAAGAAGACGACACGGACGAGGCGTGGAAGACGAAGAAAGAAGACGACACGGACGAGGCGTGGAAGACGAAGAAAGAAGACGACACGGACGAGGCGTAGAAGACGAAGAAAGAAGACGACACGGACGAGGCGTAGAAGACGAAGAAAGAAGACGACACGGACGAGGCGTAGAAGACGAAGAAAGAAGACGACACGGACGAGGCGTAGAAGACGAAGAAAGAAGACGACACGGACGAGGCGTAGAAGACGAAGAAAGAAGACGACACGGACGAGGCGCAGAGGGTGAAGAAAGAAGACTACACGGACGAGGCGATGAAGGAAGACTACACGGACGAGAAGCAGAAAATAAAGAAAGAAGACTATACAGTCGAAGCGGTGAAGAAGACAATATAGACGAGAAGATGAAGAAAGATTACGAACAATGTGAAAATGAAGATGAAGACTACACGAAAGAGGAAGATGAAGAAAGTGGACGAAGCGGAGATGAAGACAGAAGAGTATATGGACGCAGCAGTGAAGAAAGAAGACTATACGGACGAGGCGTAGAAGATGAAGAAAGAAGTCTACACGGACGAGGCGTAGAAGACGAAGAAAGAAGACCACATGGACGAGGCGTAGAAGACGAAGAAAGAAGACGAGGCGTAGAAGACAAAGAACGAAGACGACACGGACGAGGCGCAGAGGGTGAAGAAAGAAGACTACACGGACGAGGCGGTGAAGGAAGACTACACGGACGAGGCGCAGAAAATGAAGAATGAAGACTAAATGGATGAAGCGGTGAAGAAGACAATATGGACGAGAAGATGAAGAAAGATTACGAACAATGTGAAGATGGAGATAGAAGACTACACGAAAGAGGAAGATGAAGAAAGTGGACTACGTGGACGAAGCTAAGATCAAGGACAGAGGACTACATGGACGCAGCAGTGAAGAAAGAAGACTACACGGACGAGGCGGTGAAGGAAGACTACACGGACGAGGAACAGAAAACGAAGAAAGAAGACTAAATGGATGAAGCGGTGAAGAAGACAATATGGACGAGAAGATGAAGAAAGATTACGAACAATGTGAAGATGCAGATAGAAGACTACATGGACGCAGCAGTGAAGAAAGAAGACTACACGGACGAGGAGAAGATGAAGAAAAAATACTACACGGCGAGGCGGAGATGAAGAAAGAAGACTACAAGGGCGAGAAGATGAAGAAAGAAAACTACACGGTGAGGCGGAGATGAAGCAAGAAGACTACACGTACAAGACGCAGAAGATGAAGAAAGAAGGCTACACGGACGGGACACAGAAGATGAAGAAAGAAGGCTACACGGACGAGGCGCAGAAGATGAAGAAAGAAGACTACACGGACGAGGCGGAGAAGATGAAGAAGACTCAGACGAGGCGGAGAAGGAAGAAAATGATGAAGAAAGAAGTATGCAAAATTAGATGAGGTACGTATATTTCATACAAATAATAACGTGATGCACGTTACGGGTAGTTGGAGCCCTCAAAAGTCCAACCAGCCTAACTTGGAACTTCGATATCGCCATTGGTCATTAGACCATTGGTTGTGGAGGTCAGATGGCAGTCGCTTCACGGAAAATATCGAAGTTCAACCGCATCACAGTTAGACTGGAAAGCCGACCCCAACGTAGTTGGGAAAAAGGTTCAGGGAATGATGAATAACGTGATGCAGAATAATAAAAGATAACTGCCTTGTAAAAAGCAAATATTTTTCAGGAAATGGATACACTGACGAGATGCTGTAAATGAAGAAAGACTCGGACAAGGCGCGGAAAGTGAAGACCTACTACACGGACCAGGGGCAGAAAAAAATTATACAGACTAATAGAATACAAGTGAAACTAAGTTTAGTTAATAAATGATCATCTTTAGTGACAATGTTGTTTTCGTTATTTCAATGTCCCCTTATCAATATCCATCTATTCATGGCGCATTTCAAGAAGTCTTATTGTTCGATCCAGTGAGACATGTTATTCATTCCTTAAACCGTGTGGCTCAAGTTTAAGTATTTAACTATTATAGGTATTCAATCTGTGCCGGAAATTATACTGGTTGCCACCGTGCGACTAAAGGTCCAGCACCCACTACCGGTGCGGCTCGGTAGTCTCGGTACAGCTCGGGCGCCTGAGAGCTGCCTCGTAGTCGTAAGCACACATGCTTATGCCTCCCGAAGCCGCACCGATGCTCACCGATAGTGGGCGCCGGGCTTTATAGTAGGGTTGCCAGCCCTCGCGGATTGCCCGGTAGACTCGGGTAATGTTTACCTTTCAGACCAGAATTGATCGTGTCACTCACTTGTCGTGTCGTGTCGGACGTACGTACGTCAATCCCGTTTAGTCGCAGAAGGTCCAATTGTCTCTAATGCTTCATGCGAGCGCGGTTCGGAGCAAAGGAAGGAACAGCATGAGCATCAATAATTTAGTTTTTCCAAAAAAATCACGAATACTACTAAACATGATAAATATAAATTTGAAAATTAATACCCAATTTTCATTTTTTTAAACCTTTAAGCCCCCCCAGAATTCGATTTCTTCACAATCTCTCGGGTTCGTCCTTTGTAGAGTTGGCAAACCAAGTCGTGAGCAATCCTGGCACTGTGACATCTGGCACGCATGCATGTCGCGCTCTACGACGTCAAGTTAAGCTTTCCCAGATTGGCATTGTCAATCATTTGTTACCCAACTACGTTGTCTAATGTTTACTGTAAAACGTGACCGCACCAGCAAAGAAGTCTCTTAAATATTGTCCCTTTATTGCCATTTACCGCTTACTCTTAGCTATCTAGAAAACAAAGTTGTAAATATTTCTCACACAGTATAACTAAAAATAGAATGTTTTGAAATTGAAAACGTGTCCAAATATAGAGCATGCAAGTACACTTAGTGGGTACAGACAGAGCCCAAAAATGGTAAAATCACGAAATCCAGAGACCATTAATGAATCTCCGTAGAAACTTTTGAAATGTATTAATTTTTAACATAAACAACAGAAATATCAGTCGTAAACGTAACAGAGTACCTTAGCAAAATGCATACCTATGCAGTTTTATCCGAGTGTAGTCGTGGGTCTAAGAAATTCAAGATTAAAAGTTATGCGGCGATAAACGACACGCTCGGGGGAAGTCGCGGGCAAAAGCTAGTTATTCAAGTGTATTTGTCCTGGAATACAATACCTACCACTTTAATTTTATAGGATGTGGTCATTTCGAGATGTACCTAATCTTTTTAGGAAGTAAAAATTATAAGATATTGTCTTATTGAGACGCCTATTTGGAAAATAGTCAATAGTATCTTTGGGAAGTAGACGTAATGAGATGTCTCAAGAGAGGTCTCGCGCTCGATTTTAGACGAAGACTTTTTTTTTATATACTACGTAGGTGGCAGACAAGCACACGGCCCACCTAATGGAAAGCGGCCACCGTGGCCTATGAACGTGTGCAACACTAAGGGTGTCACACACGCGCTGCCCACCCTGAAGGGAAAGGGGGAAAGCTGGGAAGGGGTGGGGAGGGGAAGGAGGGGTATAGTGAGCTCTGGCTACCCTACTTACCGGCGGGAACACAACACGATGGTTATTATGACCGCGGTCTTCTGTAGGGCTGAGGTACTTCCCCAGTTGGACAGCTCATTTCGGACGGGAGATACCGTCGTGTCCTACCTCCGTTATTAAAAAGACTAAAATGAAGGCGTCAAAACTGCATCATTTGATTTTTTTTAATCAATGTCAAGCTGAACCAGCTTTTGGATGATGCAAAGGTGTCATTAATACGAAATAAATTCTGCGAAGTAGGTAATGTAATGACAAATATGGCAAACTTAAGAAAAGGGGTCATTTTTTACAAAATACTTACGTAGTTAGGTTAGGTACCTACTTTTCCCGGAGTTGGTTCAATGGATTATATACATTTCGACATTCTCGAATTCTAACTGCCGCCCGTCTTGACACAGGCACGGCCGCACGGGCTGTGGATCCAAAATGCACTTAAAACGCGCTCTATACGTGCACTACGAGTGTTCTTTGGGCTGACTTTTGGGACGAGGTCAAATCTACAAATCAGATTATTTTATCAAAATAATCGGTGCGAGACAGGGCCTCGTGATTCTCACGACTTGGTTCAAGATCCGTACCGATAGGATTTTACTGGTCGTACCGCCATATACCTACCTATTAGAAAATATAATTAATGTCGTAAATTAGATGCTTTTAGGAACAGTCGCCGACAGAAATTGCTGGACAGTTATGCACATTATTTTTTATTATTTTAGTAATCCTCTAAAAACAAATTGAACATTAAGTAGGTACCTACCAAGTCTCCCAAAATGACATTGCACAAGAAACTATAAGTATAAAAATAAGTAAACTACTTATACGATTTACTTTTCACGATTTGATTTTAGGATATTCATGAAATTTGCAATGATATTATTTATATAAACAACTCGTTTAATAAAATTAACTTAAAAAATAAAACAATCAAAAACTCACCAATATTTTCGCGCCATTTGCAAAAGGGACAGATTATTGAAATAAGGCTATCACTTATCACAATATGAAATAGTCTTATACGCTCAGCAATTTCAAAAAAATGGTGTACCTTGTCTCCCATGTGGATCAATCAAGTGTCCTCAGTTTCCCCAAATTAAGTAGGCATTATTCCTCCCTATCAATGCCGACTTGTGTTAAATATCACTGATATAAATCAAGTACTTATTTTTCGAATGAATTTATTTTATCCCTATAAATATGTATGAAAGACTTACCCAGACTTAGGCATATAACTTCGATATTTATTGTAAAGTATAAAATCATGTTTTATTAGGAAGCCAGTGGACTTGCAATCACAGAACACTACTTATATCCTGACGGACACAACAAACTTTTGTTTCGGGTGAGTTTTTCGAAATTTTCTTTCACATAAATGTTCTAAAAATTTTTTTGGAGATAGGTAACTTAAAGGGCGTTGTAGCGCGTTTTACTTCGGCTACAGTTAAACTTTACACAGATCACGTCCCACATGATTCTTTTTAATTTATTTACGTAAATGAAATCGTTTATGCGTAGCTGAAATGCAAGGGAAATGTAACCAGTATTGCCAATTGCGGATTACCAAACTCACGATACCGATACTTTCCCCTCGACGAATTTTCGACTCGAGGTGAGGTGAGGCAGCATTCTGCTCCCGGAACAATCGAAATACTTAGCAAGCAAAATCTCATACAATCAAAGCGCCACGCACACACACTACGCATTTGGTACGATCATAAAGCAAAATCGCACGGGGATGCTGCAATTTAGTGTTGGTCGCACTGAACTTGTCATAGACAAGACTATCGACAATAGACTTATCTCTAAACATAGACTGAACTTTTAGACATAGACAATATTAAAACCAAAACGAAAACCCTCCAAAGGTGAAGTTTGTGCGGCAGTGAAATACAATTTCTGAAAAAATATTTCTGATTGTTGCGTTATTTATTTAAATAATTATAAATTTTACATTAATAAACATTAGTTATGTCCTATCAATTATATAGAAACACTACAATCGGGAATACCTTACAGGAAAGCCTTGATGAATTGATACAAGTTCGTTTTGTTTACATATAATATTTTAGTTATTCATTGTAAATATAGGACGTGCTAACACCTATTTGAATATTTCAGTATGGCCAGATTACTCCAGCGCTAGCAGTAAAAGTATTACTGCAATTCGACAAATCTATTAACCAGGCATTATCCAACCGAGTAAAGTCAAGATTAACATTTAAAGCAGGAAAACTAAATACCTACAGGTACATAAGTTACTCAATTTGAATAGTAATAATTAACATACTTCTAAGAATAACTTTGGTACTTATCGATATTTACAATTACAGATTTTGTGACAATGTATGGACATTTATGTTGAATGATGTGGAGTTTCGTGAAGTACAAGAAGTAGCTAAAGTTGACAAAGTGAAAATAGTGGCATGTGATGGCAAAAGTGAGTGAAATGCGTTAATTTCTAATGACTCCATGTATTATTTAGATTAGATTGATATGATCTTAGCGCAATAGCCTAAGGTTTTATGAAATGTAAATATCAAGCCAATAACAGTTATAGTCTCAATGAATAAAGTGTCTAAATTTTTATGTTAATGTCATTACATATATTAGCAGTGCCTATTAGAAATATGTACGAAAATGCAAAACTACCTTCATTGTAATCAGTTCAGAAATTATATCAAAGGTGTGCTTGAAGTAATCTGCTTATATCACCACTTAGAATAAAGTATATATCTGAATATAATGAACCTATTATATGGACTTCTATTTTGTCTCAGAGAGAAGTCAATGAACTACTTGCTAAACTTTAAGAAGAATTCTAAATTAATAGAAAATTAAATGTTTTGTGTTGCGGTATACACATGATTTTTTAATTTATAAACATTTCTGATGTTTCCCTTGACTTATAATTCACACAAATATTTAACCAACTCATACTACTAGACACATGACCATTACCAAAATGACCACTTAATTTGCTGTACCATACAGTAGTAAGCCAACATCTACTTCAGTACCTTTGGTTTAGCATATCAGGAAGAAGAGTAAGAGGGCAAAGATTGGACATTTGACGTATATCTGACTGACAGTTTGATATATTATTATTAATTCCTCTATGACAATCCCAACGATTCCACCAATGTCCAGTGGTAAATGTAATACAAAATTATTATTAGCAAAGGTATCAAACTGTTAGATATTTCAGCCAAACTGTCAGTCTGATATATGACAGATTTATGTATAATTATTTATCCTCTAAACAATATATCTACAATAGTAACACGTCTCATTATTGATTGTCAGTTGTTTCTATCCTGTTGCTCCCTTGGGTAAAAGCCTCTTTCATCCCTTTCCACCTTTCCCATTCTTTAACAGAGTGCATCCAATTCTTTCCAGCTTTGCTTGATATATCATCTGCTCATCTTTTCTTTTGGCTCTGAATTAATGTTCGATAACTCCCTAATATAGTAATGGATTTCCACTATGTAACATGTACTTCTATATTTTGCTTTAAATACTTTTCCTTCAGGGCCTATCCATTTTGTTTTTTCATGTCTGCTTGTCTTGGTATGGGGTATGTGACCTACCAGTTCCACTGCTCTTTTAAACTAAACTGGAGAGCACCTGTACGACAGAAGCATGACTGATAGAACACTGGAGTCTTGTTAAAAAGACTCGCTCTTACTGACACGCAATGTCAAATATTGGGTACTGTGTTGTTATTAGCAGCTCTGGTGTACATCAAATTCCTTGAAGTTTTTAGTTACTTACAAGTGTTTGTAAGATTTTGGAACTGCCTAAACCGGTCAGGCTGTTTTAAATTATTTATAATGTTAGTGGTATGAAAATGATAAGATGTATTGCTGTGGTGAAGAGGCCATAAATGTTGTTTTACAAAACAAAGATAGGATTCCGTAGCCGATGAAATACAACAACTGCAGAGTGCAGCACACAATATGCCGTTCTCATATCTAGACATTGTCTGCTGCATGTCTGCAGTTGTCATATGTCGTTGCCTATTGAATCTTACCTTTAGTGTTTAAACCAGTTTGTACAGTTATGCAACATGTATTATATCATTAACAACCTTTCCACTCTATAAAGCACCATGTGGCTGTTTTGTAAATTGTAAATTCATTTATTAGGAAAACCTCTCCGTTCTATTCTGCCAACAAGTTTTATTGATTTTTATTGACTTCATGATATACAATAATTTTAAAGGGGCTAAATCAGTTTTTTACCCAAGATTATGTTTCTTGTAATGTTAGTTGCCATTCATGGAACAATCATAAAAAACCACTAAGTTCTAAATTTTCTATTAATCATAGCCTGTGTAGGCAAAGCCTCCCTTAAAAATGTTCTGGCATTGTTATATATTTTATTATACCCTGTATTGGATATCCCTAAACTCTCTTTTTCACTAAGGTTTAAAACATTTCACAGTTTCGATACATGTATAAAACAAGTGACTGTGTCAGGTGTTCTAAAAAATTTTGAAAAATCTTCAACCAGTTTCCAACAAGTTTACTAACTTGTTTCTTGGTGAAAATGAGGGATAAGGGTAGACTGGGGTATATTAAAATATTATCATTTGTCAGTTTTATTAGAACAATATATTTATTTTTTATTTCAGATGTTGATGACAGAAGATAAACTTTGGGAATGAATAATAATTTTTAGGTTTAATTTTAATTCTTTTTTACATACATATTGTTCAGAATTTGTTCAGTGGTAAATTACATAAAATTTATTTTTGGAAATACAATTGGGAATAAATAAATTGCAGTGGTTTCTATCTGGTTATTTATTTATATCAGTCAAATTATCTTTGAACAATTTTTTCTTCATCCTAACTGGTGAGCAATTTTTTCTTCATCTTGGTGGTGGCAAAGTAGTAGCAGTTCGAATACTGCTTAATTAACTCTAACAATAACTTGTAACTCTAAACAGTAGTCATTAGGGGAACTAAATAATTTTATTACGAGATTGGTACAGGCAAAAAATTTAAATAACTTCCCAGGGGATCCTAATGGATAGAAGGCATTTTACTCCTTAACCCAGTATGTTGCTGTACTATCACTTGCTGATCCACCTACTAACCACATAACCATGTGCTTATTTCATTTGCATGTCAAGGAACAGAATGCTTGAGCGTATACTGTATCAAAAACTTTGCTATAATAGCAGTGTTAAGTGAACCTCAATTCTTCCTAGCAAATAAATTCTGTTACTCATGTTCATCCATTATTCGTGTTAAAATTTAAATAAATTGTCTCGTATGAAACATTTACATAAGTTAACAACCAGGAAGTAGGTAGCAAATATAAAATTTAAATTTCAATGATCATACAGTTTTGTTTTTATTTCAACAACTGTCGCGTGTCAGTAATCATTGAAATTTTAGCGTCGCGTTCGTAGCTTAATGGTTAAGGAGTCGCCCTTACGATCGAGAGAGCCCTGGTTCGGATTCTGACCATTACACTGCTGTTGTGTCGTGAACCCAATCCTCACACAAGCCATTGAGCTTAGCTGGGAGGGGTTAGACGGAATAATAGGAATTCCTTTAAAGAATTACAATTGGAACATAGTACTTGGACGTATTTGTTGTGGGTTCAACCTCACCTGCAAGCCGGTAAATCACTCATGTGCTTATTGTCTGTCGAGGTTCTTTTTTGCGTTTTACTTTAGAATACCTACTCCTCTGAAACTCAAAGGTTTGCTGGTAGAGAACTCATTGTGAGTTAAGCTCGCCTTTGTACATGATTCTTGCAAATTGTATTGTATTATTTCTGTACTGTTATATAAGCTGACAAGCCGAGTGTGAGTAAGTGGATCCCGCGCTCAACCGGGAACAATGCAAAGACGGCGCAGATGTGCTAGGTACATTTATACAATTAAAAAACAGGAATAATTTAATGTATTTATTGTAAGTATAATACCCTACAAAAGAAACATTACATTATATTTATACATGTATTTACAAACCCCTATGGGCAAAAACAACACCAGGGTACGCTGTACTTACATACATACACAAGACGCACGGTTTCAGTGAGACGAGCATGATACCATTTGGAAAGGGCTTTAGCTCCCTGGCGCTCCTCGACGGCGCACCGTGGTCTTGTATTTTCGCCCTTACCCATTAAATAGATCTTCATTGGGGAACAAAACGTGATGCGAATACCACACAATGTTGTTGCATGAAGTATATAATAGAATAATATGGCTTGACAACTAGCTCGTTTCAATAGAATATAAAATAAAATAGACATACAAATTGATATAGTGTGATTTTAGTGCAACACAGTATTACATATAATACTTCGTCACGACCTTGTACTTGGTCCTATAATTATAACATTGATGAGTCATATCGTGAGCCACCACCTTGATCTATCTAAATACTGACGTATTTACAGATCGGTCAGAAAATTGCTGTACAAATAATAACAGCAAGCTTTTCTTAGTCAGATGCGATGATTCAATTTTATAACTAATTCACTACACCATTTGTGACACCACCACACTAATTTTACATAGACACGCATTACAATTATTGCAAATTCAATAAAAATAAAACAAAATATATATATTACAAAAAAAAAGATATTCGAGTCGATTGTAAGCTACTATTATTATCACATTTAATCCTCGCTTAAAAAATACTTATAAGATTTTAATGATTGTTCACGCGCAATACGATGGGGGAGAAGTGAGGTCGGCAAGGAGATCTAGTTCTTCTTCTGTGAGCTGTTCGCGGTGTTTGGGCCAGTCGTCTTGATGTGTGCGCCTGAAGTCTGCCAAAGACGAGCGAATGGTAGCGGGGATAGGGTCCGGCGCGCTCGTGTGACGAGCCAGCTCGGCCAGTACATCTCCTAGTTTTGAGCCAAGACTGTAGGGCCTCGAAGCCAGGTATGAACATAAACCTAGCACACCAAAATGCCTTTCGACTAACTCCTTTGACCGACAGCTGCGCATAAGACTCTTTATGGTATGGCTTTCATTTGGTAATGCACGGCAATGCATTAGACCTGTGAGTAGTTTTGCAGCAGTTTGACGTACCTGAAAGGTAAACACGCTTAGTACAAAGATAATTTGTTCATAATTATTTTTATCATGACAAAAGTAAAGTATGGGATGGATGGGAAGAGGAAAATAAATAAAATGTGAAAACTAACCTCCAGTCTATGATCTCGCATTAACTTGAGTGCGAATTTTTCTGTTTGGACTGCTCTGTCGGCCTCGTCGCAGAGTAGCGGTAGTCCGTAGAATAACAGCGGTAGGGCGAAGTCGAGACACGCGAGTCGGGCCCACCATGATCGACCTGTTGTGTTTGATAGAAAATTAAACAATGTAAGAGGGGAGAATTAGGTGCTCAGACGCTACCTGTCACTCCAGCTGAGCAGGTCCGCGGACTCCAGTCCCCCTTTCTGGAGTATCTAAATACCGTAGATGGCTCAAGGTAAGTCGGGGTGTAAGGGAAATTATTGGGTAATCATACACCTCGATACTTCAAGTCTCAGGAAAGAGTTCAAACACGTACACATACAAAAATAATAATGTACGAAAATAATAATGTGCAAAAATAGTAATGCTTAAAAAGAATAATATTTCAATGTCAACTACTTATTTACGGTTTGCATTTTTAATACACACCCTACATTCTGGGGGTCTAAAAAGGCCATTTCATGAAACGAATCGGATTGCAGTGCGTCTTCCAGTTCGTCCGACGAAACGCTTTCCGATTCGTCGGCTGTCATAAAATGAAACAATGCTTCTACAATGCGGTTCGTCGGAGGATTCGGATTAAGATGAAATGTTGCAAGTTTAAAAATATAAACACCGGTAACTTTCCGGTTATTTTAATAATACTTATAAAGACGAAAAAAGACATACTTATAAAGAAGAAAAGCGTGTAGATAAGAATTTATTCATATTATATCAAAAAATAGACTTTAAGAACTATTTTATACCATAAATATATATTTTAGCATAATATTTAATTAACTGGTAATAAACTGTGCTTTGTCAACGAGTGTCAATTTATGAGCAAGTGATATGAGTTTCATGATTAATCGCTAGATTAATCATGAAACTCATATCACTTGCTCATAAAAATAATTAACAAAAAAAAATAATTCAATTCAATTGAGATATTTTTTCGTATTTCATTACTTTGTTCATGTTCATAATTCTGTAAGTAATAACAAGGAACACTAAATACGTTACGATGAAGTAGAGTGTCCGTTTTGGTGAGTGAAGTCGTCTTGGGCTATTACATATTGCGATAAATTGTCTTAAAGAAATACATTAGCCATATTTAAGCTATATCTATTTAATTTCAATCAATTGAGTCAAGCAAAACAAGTCACAACGATCGACGAATTGTTAGACGCAATGTGAGAGTTGCGTCTTTCAATACTGCCATTTGACATTTAGGCGATTCGTATTTGGTGAGCCGTTTTACGATTTTGTATAGAAACTTGTCAAAAAGGCGAATTGCCAAAAACGAATCGCGCGGCGAATTGAGCTGTGTGTGACCATTTTACGAAATTAAATCCGCTTCGTATTTCAATGCGGATACCATTCGTCGTTAGTGGCCTTTTTAGACCCCCTGACCAGGGAGTAAATAAAAACTATATAGAATTTTGGGGTTTTTGTTTTTGGACATTATTCTTACTGGACATTTTTATTTTTGTACATTATTCGTACTAAACATTTTTGTTTTTGGACTATTTTAGTACCTGGACATTTTTATTTTTGAACATTATTCGTATTGATCATTTTTGTTTTTGGACTATATTAGTAGTCGGACATTTTTATTGTTGAACTATATTAGTAGTCGGACATTTTTATTGTTGGACTATATGAGTAGTTGGACATTGTACGTACCGCCGGCGAGCGCGTCGAGGTGCGCGAGCGCGGCGCGGAAGGCGGCGGGCTGGTGCAGCGCGAGCGCGAGGCTGGCGAGGAAGGCGGCGGCGGCGCGCGGCAGCTCGTCGTGCGGCTGCGGCGGGCCGCGCGCCGCCACGCCGCACGCCGCGCGCACCAGCGCGTAGCTCGCCACCGCGCTGTTCTGCACGCCGCGCACGATCACGCCCATCGTGCCGCGCAGCACTGCACAGCGTCCGGGTTAATATACACGCATGTACAGTCACATTCAACAAAATGAAACTGTATGTGTAAATGTTCATATGTGTTGAAAGTGGCAGAGAATGAAAACGTAATAGAATTAAATCATACGGTACGGTAGCTATCAGCAACGTCTTGAATTTAAAAAAAAAAAAATTAAATAAAAATCATGATTGCAAAATGTTTAAAGATCAGAAAATATAATACTCAATAACATCAAAATGTCACAAAAAACAATAATTCAATAATTTTGCAACATCAGACGCGTCACCCTAGTAGATAGGTGGTTAGGTAGATAAGGTCTAACCCCTTCTCAGCACACCCTCACTAACAGTGTCTCGTGTTCTTTAGGGATAGCTAATTGCAACGCCTCCTCTGTGTTTCCCGCAGTCACAATGGTGCACATACCTGTGGTCAGTAGGTTGAGCGCCCGCGCGTGGTCCTCTGGCGCGGGCGGCGCGGTGTCCCCGGCCAGTCGTAACGCGGACTCCAATTGCGCACCCAGTTCCTTCTCAATGCGTGACGTCACTACGGTTGCACCCTCCGTATCTGATTCGCCAGTTTCCGGTGCCTACAAAAATGGAGTGACTTTAATTACCTAGGGACCTATAGATTGTCAAATTAACTAATACCAAAACAAACATGGTAAACATTCATTTGATTCTTATACAGCGTGTCAGGGGAACGCTCCCAAAAATGAAAACAGGGGGGATACTAATGACTATTTTAACAATATTGGGCTACATTTCTTTTACGTGTCTACACTCAGCGGGATCCCCTGTCTGGGAGACTTATGAATGATGCAGAGAATTAGTTCTGGATTTGTTCTACTGAATTATGCTGAAAACAGAATTTGTTCCGTATAATGAACGGAAATATAAACTTTTCTAACCGACCTCCAGCCAGCGGGATTTTTATAAAAATTAAGTCTGGGGAACTATAAATTGTTATTAACTTTTAGTTCTGTGTTTGTTCTGTTTAACAAAACAAAAAACATACTTCTAACGTCCTTACTTCAGCCACAATCAAGCTGAAATGAAACCTCCAGCCAGCGGACTTTTTCTCTCAGGGACATTTTTTTGTAACTTTTACACTAAACTGATAACATTAAACTATTTACGACTATAATTTTACTTAAATTGCCTTTTCGTACATCTAGTATAAAAATTAAAAGTATAGAATTTGAAAGCTAGTGTAGTAGAATACAAAATAATCTCCATACATAGGTACAAATTAAAGTTGTTTGGGAGTAGGGTAGGTTAGCGATACAAATGTCGGTTGATATTGTGTGAATCACAATTGCGTAATAGTTATTTGTGCAACAAGAGAGCAAAACTGTTTTTTGCTACGAGTGCTGATTTTGAATCCTGTTGAATTCTAGCGTAGAATCCTGAGCGTAGTGAGAAGTCCGCTGAGTGGAGGTTTCATTTCAGCTTGATTGTGGCTGAAGTAAGGACGTTAGAAGTATGTTTTTTGTTTTGTCAAACAGAACAAACACAGAACTAAAAGTTAAAACAATTTATAGTTCCCCAGACTTAATTTTGATAAAAATCCCGCTGGCTGGAGGTCGGTTAGAAAAGTTTATATTTCCGTTCATTATACGGAACAAATTCTGTTTTCAGCATAATTCAGTAGAACAAATCCAGAACTAATTCTCTGCATCATTCATAAGTCTCCCAGACAGGGGATCCCGCTGAGTGTAGACACGTATTTCTTTTTGATCAGAATACTTCGTTTGGGTAGGTGCCATGATTTTTATTAGGATAATTCTCGCAATTATACTATTTAAATAAGATTTAAAAATAATGGTAACTACCAAAAAAAGTATAGCAGTCATGAAAAGTAAAAGTATTGCAATAAAAAAAAAAATAGGACAATTTTGTTAAACTGGTCAGTAGTAGTAATCACCTATTTCGTTTCCGGGAGCTTTCCCCTTACACCCCGTATAGTTTATAGCGGTTGTCCAAAATACCGACTTTATCGTTGGCTCTAGTGAGTTTAGCCCGATAGAGTTTCACGTGATCCATTGATACGTATGAAACGAATTCGCTACGAAGCTATTCCGTTAATATCATATATTCCGTTATGATCTTTGGCGGTAACTGCGGGAAGTATACCTGTGGTGCGTCATCATCCACATGTGCATCGCCCGGCGCCAATCTGGCGACGTCGACAAGTTGGCCAACTTGTGGGACGGGCGCTATTAAGGCCCGCGTGGGAGTGCCCGCGCATTCCGCACTATCTTCTCTCGCACTGCACTGCATAGCGGCCGCTGCTGACACCGCTGTTTTTATCACTAAAATATCGAAAATAGACTTAAATTACCTAAATATTAAGTCAAATAGGTCTAAATGTCTGGCTAGCGAACCCCCTATTAATGCGATCATATGGTAAATACAATAATTTACCTTATGATTTACTTGACGTTTAGTCGTGGTAACAAGCTGACTGACCTGAGTCAGCTTTTGACCACGACTAGTGCAATCCCGGCAACTATTATCCGGGTATCATTCGCTAATCACATATCATTCAACGCGAAAGTTTGATAGTGAGTTAACTGTCCTATTTCGGTCTCCATTTTCGAATTGAGTTTAAGAAAAACGTAAAAAAAACTTAGTTCCAAACGGACCGTCCCGTCCCCGACTACATAATATTTTAATTTCAAATGTGGTTAATTTTATATCAACACTAGCTGTTGCCCGCGGCTCCACCCGCGTTGACTTCTGATCCCTTTCCCGCTGCTCCATTCCGAGCATTCATCTTTATTCACCCTTTAAACCTTGTCTGGACTTTCATGAATTATTAAAGACCAAAATTAGCCAAATCGGTCCAGCCGTTCTCGAGTTTTAGCGAGAGTAACGAACGTCAATTCATTTTTATATAGATTAACAATAGGATAAGTTACTTACCAATATCTCCATTCTCATCATACAAGACGGCAAGGCGTGGGAGGACAGACGCTAAGAACTCTGCAAGATTTGGTGCCCCGCCTCTGTCACCGCCCGGGAAAATCACCTCTGTGTCGAAGATTGTCATCAACAAACTGGAATCGTTTCAAATAATTAATATTTTACCACTTGGTGTATATAGGGTCCCATCAAGATCTACTAGCAGACACACCTTCCGATAAAAAATGAGGTTCGGGTGCAGTGTTTTCTTTTCGGTGTTTAGGGCACACGCTCTCATAAAAGCTGTATAAGGTTGTAAACTTGTTTTATAAAAAGCTGAGACTTTTCAGAAGACAATTACTTGTTTTATACTGCTTTTTACAAGTTTAAAACACATTTGTATTCACACTGAAGTCTGTGACATGTTGCAACATGTTACAATGACGGAGAAACCACGTAACTATCACTGTACCGCTATTGTACTCATTTTTATAATAAACTGATTTGTATTTGAATGCACTGAAAGTACTAAAACCTTTTAAAATAAAAGATTCCATTACCTGCCAACGGTTTCTCGAACATTCTGATAAGGGTGTTGTATAAAGTTCGCATCTTCAAGTCGCTGAAGCACATGAGCCGCGAGTGGGGCAGCACGCCACTTTAGAGTTCCCAGAGCACCCTGTGAGTAAAACGAGTTATAAAAACTAGTGTTTTATGGTTCCTTTTTATACTTTTATTATGTGAAGTACATTTATATACAGTTTAGATTTATAAAATGTAATGTGTGTAATAATATTTTTCTGGACAATATTATTAAAAAATCGTTTGACAAACGAAGCTGTACGAAGTCTTCGCTTAGTCAGCATCTAAGAGAATTATCATCTTCTATGTTCTCAGTGTCTAGATCAGAGCAGGGAAGCAACGTCGATTTACAAATTTAAAGATAAATGACACTAAAGCAATACCTTCTTCTTCTTTTTTTTTTAGATGGCAACATATCAACCCAATTTAGGGGACAATCTTGCCAGTGTCGAGTTACGTATTTCCTTTTATTTTGTGATAAGTATAGTTGGAATGATTGTAGATGATGATGATGACGATGACGATGATAGTTGCCCTAGTAAAGTAGTGGAGACTTTACTAGAAGCTTAGGGAGATTTTGACACCAACACGAAAAATCACAATTCACTACAATATTCCACTCACCTACACTTGTGTGCTTTGTCCAAGCCGTTATGTCTAAAACTCCACCATTTTTACACATAAAAAGTCGAATGCACACCAAATTTAGAAAATGAAACACTGCAGCGTTATGACACTTTTTTTTTTTTTTTTACTACGTAGGTGGCAGACAAGCACACGGCCCACCTGATGGAAAGCGGCCACCGTGGCCTATGAACGTGTGCAACACTAAGGGTGTCACACACGCGTTGCCCACCCTGAAGGGAAAGGGGGAGAGCTGACACTTTTCGTGTTCCGGCCAAAAGTCAGCAATACCTTCAGTAGTACTATACCTGCAGCGCATACAGCCTAGCACACACGCTGAATGACGTATCGTTGTCAGGCGCGGCGTCGACGGCGGCTTGCGGCGCGCATAGCCGCAGTAATGATTGGAGAAAGCTCGCACCACGCCGTGGGTCAAGTTTCTCCACACCTGTGGCCAGGCTCGTGCCCCAGTCCTCTAGAGTTTCGGCTGTCACAGCGGCTAGACCTGAAGACACATACAAACGTACAGACACATTCTTATATATGTCTATAGTCCATTTGCTTGCGTACTTAAATAAACGTAAACAAATCTTAGTGTCTTTTTAATGTTTTGTTTAAAAACTCATTGTAAAAATACTTTTCTGCTTAGTTACGTATTTTGAAGACAAAAAACCTTTATCGAATTACTAGTAAGTTAGTTAGTCTTTTATCTGTTTAACATGTGTTTATATAAAAAGTTGCCCCAAGATTGTTTACCTTTATTTAAGTACCTAAACAAATGGAGTATGGGTGAATAAGGAACCAGGCCTGCGCTCATGGAGGACGGAGGTTATTTTGCGACCTCCGACAGTCCGACGCCCGAATCACCTCCGTTGGCTCTCTATCATAACTCATAAAACAGGTAATAATGGGAACGAAATTTTAATAGTTCATGGTAGACCGGCAGGTCAGTTCACGTCGTCTTGGATCTTCAGATGGGCTTTAAGATTGGTTAATATCAAATCGCACCCTGGCTGACCCGAACTACCTCCAGGTTCAATATGGCCGCCTCGGGACATGAGAGTACGTACCTGTTTCAATAATATCAGTGGCCTGTTGGTACATGTTTAGCGCTCGCTCCCTCGACCAGTAGCGCGGCGCGCGGATGACGGCGGCGGCCACTTCGGCCGCGAACCGTTGTTGCGCCTCCTGAGAGTCGACCGCTTTGGCGCAACGTAACGCGTGCGTTATGAACTTGTTCGCGACTTGTTCGCCGAATTGCGAGAAAAGGAGCTGTGAAATTATAATAAGAGTGCTGTAAAAATAAGTTCTATTGGCCAAATTTCTATAGGAGTTGTACATGCCTACCTGTCTTATATTTTCCACGTACAGAAACAAAATATAGGGTGAATAGATATGTCTGAAACTTTTAGTTACTAAAAACTGATGTGTCTGTTTTGCTTACTTATGGTAACCAGTAAATCGCAAGCAGTAATATTATCACACTTTTTTAACAATGTATTTTGGTGACCCCTTTGCTTATAGGTAATTGATATAAGTGTCGAGTTTGTTCTCTGCTGTGTCTACACGAGACGAAACCAGTGATGTAGAAGGTGTGTCTACGTAACTAGTTTCGTCTAAAAAAACTTTCTAGGAAACCAGTTACGAAACTCGGTTTAGTACTTACCTTAAATACAGAGAAACGAATGCCATTGAATTTATCTTTGCCTTTTTTTTCTTCGACAGTGAGAAAGCCGACGAGTTTGTCAACGTTTTCGTCTTTAGTGAAGAATTCGTATATAAAGCGTTCGCCTTCCTCCATATCTTCAGGTTGAACATCTGATGAAAATGTCTGTTGAGATGCTGGCAAAGCCACCTAATCAATTAAAGAAATCATATTTGAGTATTTTTCGACACAGTTTTTTTTTCAAAATCATATTTTTTATTTCCTTGTATGTTCGAGCGCCATATCAAATTTAATTGGCAGATATTTTTGTGATATCTTCTCTGGGCGCGTTGTTAAATTCAATGCAAAAGATTTACTTCCATCATTCACTCTACACGATGCCATTAAATTTTAGACGGTAACAGAATAGCAGTAAAGTCGAAAATTCTATGCTGCTTTTTTGTAATCTTTCTACTAATTTATTCAGAAGAATCAGGGCCCAGTAGTATAAATTGTGACAATTGTGATTCACACGTAGACTTTTTGTGAAGTAAATACTTTTTTACAGATTTTTTCACTTCTGTAGGTACTGCCGGAGCGATACAATTTTTTAACCTTTATTTTTTGGTATTGCGGTAGGTTTCAAATACACCATTTGAATCTACTTAAGGAGATAAGCAATGACTGTACAAACCTGGATTGTCTCCGGCCAAGCATAAAACCCGTACATGGGATTCCTTAACCAGGGCTTCTCCCATTCCTCGTCAGTCTCAGGCACATTGTCCTCTGACCAGATGGCCCATTCCAGATCTTTTCTATATCCTAAATGTAAAAAATTATTAACTCAGTAGTTGATTTTCACGGGGTTTCAAGTCTCATATTTAGTAAGCATTTCCCTTTTCAAGGCAGTGAATATGTTGAGTTTATAATTTTTATGCATAAACGTTTGTTTTAAAATACTTTAGTACCCGAAAGGGGTTTGCTTGAAATAATGAATGGTTTTTTTATAAAACTCACCAGGATTTTTTTATATTCGTGGGCAAAATCCCAACAGATACCACCCGCGTCGGAGCCGGTGAGAGTAGTTATGTCGGACTCGAACCGACTAAAACTCACACCATTTTCGGATCTTCGGTTGCCGGAGGTGAAATAGTAGGTAGTAGTAGGTAGGTACAACTTACCAGGAATACGTTTTTCAGGTTTCGGTACCCCAGCAATTTCGTACGGGTCCATGGGCACTTTGAGCAGTTTACGCTTGCGTTGTTTGAGGATGTAGTGTGTGAGTCGCAGTGCGGTGCGACGTACGACGATATCGTCGTGTAGTAAGGCGCGAACACACGCGCGGACCACGTTTACCGGATACTGAGTTTGTAGTGAGGGGCAGAACGTCATCATCTGCATGGCAAGTTCTAGGCGACGCCATTGTCTGTAGTAACCATTATTTGATAAGTAAATAAAACTAAATGAAACTTATAAAGGGGTATAGTAGTTAATACTACCTGTTTTAAATGTGTTAACAACTGTCATAATGATTTTTGATTCGCGTTGCTAATTTCATTTAATAAGGTAAGGTCAGAAACTATTATTATAATTACTAAATTTATGTTGATGACTTAAAAGAGAATTAAAAGTAAGTCATTTTTATCATACACGTATGAACCTATTCGATAAGAAAATTTTGTTGTTAGCTGTATAATTTTTATGAGTACGGAGTGAAGTTGCCGCGTTAGCTATTATTTTCTCATTTGAAACGCATAGTATATATTGTGAAAAAAAAATTTACAACAACAGGCTACGATATATGTGTGATACGGACAAGAGAACCCGGCTGGATATCTTCTTTATTCGGCTGACAGCTGTCATTTATTCAGGGTTATTAAACGAATTTAGAAGTTCGAATTAGGTGTATGGGATCCGAGTTAATCTCGCTCGCCCGGTATAATGGCGGATTAGCGAACGGAGGGGTCGGTAGACAAATGTTCAAAAAATAAAAATGACCAACACAAATAATGTCCAAAAATAAAAATGACCAACACGAATCATATCCAAAAATAAAAATGACCAACAAGAATAATGTCCAAAAATAAAAATGACCAACACGAATAATCTCCGAAAATAAAAGCTCTGGCCCAACCCCCTTAAGGTCAGGCTGGTCTGACAGTATTCTCTTGCATAAAAACTAACTGATAGACAAGGAGACTAGTCCTCGTCAAGCTTTATAGTCCGAGGTTTGGATACAATGAGGATCAAAGAAGACCATAAGATTTTTAATTTCAAAAAGTATAAAATAAACTCACACATTAGGCGTCTCTATAATATCCACCAACTCAGTCATAAGCTCCAAGTATGCGCTCTCTGTTTTACCAGATGCAGCGCTCTCTCTCTCTATGGCCCCGTTCAATAGTTCTATAAACTGTGGATTAGACATCTGATCTTCGGTAAGAAGTTGGGACGCGGCCTCAACAGCGTCGGTGGAGACTGTTAACTTCGTGTTTACGGTAGGGAACTGACGGTGAAGAACATCACCGAATGCTTGCTCTAAGCTGTAAAGAAAGAATACTATAATTTACAAAGCAGATAGGATAGGATATATCGTTTGATACTCTCCAAGACGTTAATTGTTAGTGCATGTAATTAATTTCCTTGCGATTTACAGCGCATAGTTAGGTATTTATTTGGCTGCAACATTTTTGGTTAGGAAGTTATTTTCGGCATACCTATTTCTTTTTAAAGAGTGCCCGATTGACGGCAATATGTTCGCCCCTTATTACGTGGGACCGAAAATCATAGTTGGCGAAATTGGCATGAGCGTATGTATGTTACATACATTAGGATACGGTTTTATATTCTACTAGTATTACCAATGTGAAAATGCTTTGTGTGTGGTTTGTAGATGTTTGATACCCATTCACGCAAAACCGATAACTGTTGTCTATGAAATTATGCACAATAGAACTGTCTACTTTTATCACGGGAATAGGTAGCTGCAGGTTTTGTGCACGAAATTTAGGTTATGTAATTAGTGAATGCTTCGTTCTGTAATTATAATTTCAAAAAGTAAACAAAATGAACTATCTTCAAAAATAACAAAATAGGAACCCTAGGTTCACCTTGTATAGGAAATAAGTACAGGGGCTCCTTAAGACCATCTGGATACAAGCAATTTCACCTATAAGGTGACATGAAATTAAAGATAAACCAATTCATTTGAAAAGGAGAGGCACCCAGAGCTCTTAAGTGCAAACTTAGAATACAAGGGATATTAGCTCTCATAAAGGTGGGAACAAATTATCGGACGCGTCCGTAAGCCGCGGCTGATACAAGCAAGTTGATTGTATCTGAGTAGTATAAATAAACGAAACTGCAAACTATCGGTCATAAGTAGCGGACGTGACCTTGAGCCGTCCTTGAGCGCACGGACGTCCAAATAGAATCTGGCCGGCTGGATATTTTTGCTTCCGCGGCGGACGGTGTGAACGGGGAGCGTCTGTGTGTTGTCTCTGTCACTGCTTGACAGAGACATACGAAGACAATCGTGCACATTATTAAGCCGCGTCCGCCAGCCGCGGCATACGGACGCGTCCGATAATTTGTTCCCACCTTTATGATGACATAGAGGAGGTTTTGTCAAACATTTAATATGTACTTACCGAACCATACAAGGTTTTTCACTTAACGGTGCCTTGAGTATAGCAGGCCAGAGGGTGCGTGCCACTTCCCAGTCTTGTTTAGCCACAAGTGGTCCAGCCCTAGGGCCCAGCATAATATACAAAACTCCTTTGTGCTTGGCATGCCATTCGTCTTCGCTCAACCCCTCTTCAGCCAGCTGTGCTGCCAGTGAGGGTACGAGGGCACGGTATGAGTAAGGGTAGTGGGATAGCATCCAATATAAACGAATTTGGGCTAATATGCGAACCTGTGAAGATATAAAAGATTTCATATAATATTTGGCATGACTTTTGATTTTTATTCTATTCTAGGACAATCTACACAACGTCACCTAGACCCATGGTAAGCATAGTTTAACTGGCTTGTGTTATGGGTTCTAGAATGCGGATAAACATACATAGATATTTTTTTTTTTGTAAATACATACATATTATACATAGAAACACCCAGACCAATGCAGATATTCATATTCAACCACACAAATATTTGCACTGAGCGGGAATCGAACCCGCGCCTCCTGCGTAGCAGTCGCGTTCACTACCACTACGCTACGGAGGTCGTCGTTTATAGAAGGTTAGGTACACCAGGAAATTCATAAAAAATTTAAACTTACCGAGCTGTAAGTGTTAACAGACAGTTCTGCAAACGCATGCAGTGCTTTCAGCACAGACGGTGTAATCCCAGCTTCACAAGCTAGATCATATCTCGCGTCGTCATGTAGCCTGACCGCGTCAGCGATTAACATGCGTAGTCTGGCGGGCCCTGACCCCTTGGCCCCGTCTGCTCCCCGTCCCGTGGTAGGCCCGCCCCGTCCGTCTAGTGCACGATCTAAAGCTGAGTACGCACGGAGACGAGCCTCAAGGGGCGGTGCACCCTGCACACTTTTGGATGCTACAACACGTTCCCACACCTATAAGGAATTTTTGTTGGTAAATAATTAAAATATAGAACCGCGGTGGCCTAGTGGTATGGGTAATGGACTGCTAAGAAGAGGGTTTACCATGGCACACACCAATTACTTTTCGATGTATTTCGAAGTTATGTGTGTATTTATCGCAGGTTTCTAAGTGGCCGGTTAATGGCAATAGGCTTCGCCACTTATTACATTGGGACCTAAACATAAACTGTCGAAATGTGGGTGCTAACACCTCTGCCTACCCCTTCGGGGATATAGGCGTGCGTTTATGTTATGTTATGTTAAAATTAGGATGAACAAATAGATTTGTTTAACTATCACTCTATCACGCCGTCTTCTATAAAAATGGCCATTCTTTGGTCTTCGTTTTGTGGGATAGAATCGTAGACATTAATATTACTAGCGTAAATAGACCCTCAGACTCCTTCATTACCGCGTTACTGAATTTAAAATGACAGTGACTTGTGATTTGTGTAGAAACATTGACGTCACTCCAATATCTAATTCTGTTAAATTTGATAATGGTTTATAAAAAAAACGGTTCACGGTTCGTATATTCTGTCACTTTATCGTCTAGGTTTTGTGTAAAGATATGTATGTCACTCACACACTTTGTACGCACGGCGTTTTATGGAGCAGTGGGAACGGGATCAGAAGTCCACGAGGGCGGAGTCGCGGGCAACAGCTAGTACAGAATAAATATTACCAATATGAGCATTTCAAGACCGCGGGTATCGTCGCTCCTGTCAGCTATCAGACGCGCTTGGACTTCCAACAAAACTTTCGTCATCGCGACGCGGACGTTCTCACCGTCCAGGCGCACTTCGTGTTTCACGCCGCAGGTGAACGGAATGTTGGTAGCGGGTACGTTAGATTCCAGGCTAGAATACAAATGATCCATAATTAGCTTTTTAAATGTTAAA
This sequence comes from Pelosia muscerda, assembly GCA_963691645.1. Taxonomy (NCBI): domain Eukaryota; kingdom Metazoa; phylum Arthropoda; class Insecta; order Lepidoptera; family Erebidae; genus Pelosia; species Pelosia muscerda. The sequence goes on along the minus strand of OY829116.1, from coordinate 8,226,676 downwards.
TAAGTCTAATAGTTGGTAAATAGCGACGGAGGTAAAACATAACGGAATCTCCCGTCCTAATTGAGCAGTCAGACTGGGGAAGTACCTCCGCCCTACAGAATACCGCGGCTTGTGTTGTGTTTCCGGGGGTAATTAGGGTAGCCAGAGCTCAGTGGAGGGTTTCTCAGTCTTCCCATTTACAACACAAAACCTTGTGTTGTAAGTGGGAAGACTGAGAAACCCTTCTTTGTCTTCTGCACTGACGGCACAGAGACTATTAACCTTCCCCCCCTTCTCTTTATGTTCGGTAGCACGAATATGACGCTAACGTCCAAAGGCTACGGTAACCACTTTCCATCAGGAGAGCCGCGTGCTTGTCTGCCACCTAAGTGGTATAAAGAAATTTTGATACTTACAGCGCAATAGGTTCTTCAGGCGGTGGCGGGTAGAAAGTGCTGCACGAGAGCGTAGCATGGATTATATGAAAGCTTCTAAGTCTTCGTTCCCTACACATGTCTCTTTCACCACTTAGCCATTGACGTAGTCTTGATACTTCAGTCCTCAAGTATCTATCGACTAACATCTGTGCACACGCCGCTTCCTCCTCAGAGGGCACATGCCACTTAAGGTTAAGATCTTTGAACAAACACCCTGAACCCCATTCTCGTATAGGTAGCCATTTCTCTGGCGCTTCTCCATAGTCTTTCGGTGAACTTCTCCATTCTTTTAAATCAACGAAGCTTAAAGATGACAGCATGTGGCTTAGTGTGTCACAAGCACGAGCCTGCGCTTGTCTATTCCGAAGTTTCAAAGCCCTATCCAATACTGGAAGGATGTTCGGTATGTATTTGACAAGAACAGTACCGTCACACTCAACTACATGCAGCAACAATACCAGTCTATACATGAGAGCACGGGGTGGATTGTCTTCGGTTAAGACTTCGTCTGATGAGAGAATCTCGCTCAGTTCCTCACACAGGTTAGGAAGGAACGCAGCTAACGTAGCTTCAGAATTAATCCGAGCAAATACACGTAGTAAGACTCCGACCATACTGCCCGAGACGTTTGTCTCAAAAGTAGTTTCTGTCGCGAAAGCTTTGAACTTTCTTAGCACCTCTGTGAATATCTTAGGGGAACACTGTATTAGTAGAGCTGTGGTTGCAGAACTAATCGCAGTTTCCATCACGATATCAGTTTTACTGCGGCCAAAGTCTGACTCTTTAGTGTCAAGTCTGACATGTTCCAGCACGCTCGATTCTATGATTACGAACAACCTATCCATGAACACCAGCACGAAATCTTCCATTTGTGCAGTAGACTCACAAGTCAATAGTTCCTCCTCCGTAAGGTCGTCCCAGTATTCGTGAGCTCTACTGCAATCTATGTAGGGTACCATCCAACTAAATATGAGGATGAAATGTAATGTGACTATGGTCTTTTTGATATCGTTCGGGTCCAAGCCTGGTAAGACAGCCATTAGGAGAGGTACGACATGGGTAGGTCCTTCTGGGTAGTCACCATCAGGGCCTCTGAGTAATGGTCGTGCGACAGCAGCTACTGCTGTCATAGCTGCGGTTACTCGATGCGGCTCCGTTAGCGATGTTAGTGATGTTCTGAGCCTTTCTAATAGAGGTGGGATGACTATAGCGGGACGTAATGTGGCCAAATTGTGTAAAGCATTTGATATATCGAGTGAACCGCTCCGACTGTACACAGCTTGCAGAGTTGGTTCGAGTACGATGTTTACAAAGTTAGTGATATCTTCATCTCTCAGTTTATATGCGTCCGGTACTTTATTCTCCCAAGTTTCATTAAATCTCTTCTCGCGCTCGCGACGCACTCTACAACAAAATGTTAATTTAAATTAAATTAACATAAAATGGATTGCTGGGAGAGAACTCATATTGAGTTAAGCTCGCATTTGTACCTGATTCATGCAATGTTTTATGTATCTTCTCTGTATATTGTGTGTGCAATAAAAATGAATGAATATAGTGTAACATTGGGTCCTTGTTAAAATACATATCTTTAAGCGCGCTTATTGAATAACAAAAACTCTAATCAAAATTGAAGCGTGTGTCGCTGTAAATAGCATTTTTATTGTTAATCGTATATATACTTACTGGAGTATCTATATTGTTTACCTGTTAAGGAATTCTCTAGCGAGTTTTCTGAGCAGATCCCTAAGTTTATACGACCATCGCCCGGCGTTGGCACTGTGTAGGTAGCTCTCGATTCCAGCTAAGAAACTGCGGAGTTGCTTCAATACTAAGCCGTCAGGACTTATGGCCCAAACTATCCACGAGGCCACGTGTTTCATATCTAAAGGACAGAAATTATGTTTACTTTAAACGTTTATTCCAGTTGAAATGAGACCACGTTTAACAGATTTTTTATTATTTCGGCTACTTTTCGGTGGCTATGGTCGCGGTCTAAGGATGGTTGTTGTCACATAGTTTGAATTGTAAGTTATCTCAAAGTACCCGAATTCGTCAACCCGCGACCATGGCAGCTGAAAAGTAGCCGAAACGTCGGGCTCAAAGTAAATTATATCAAATATAACGATTGAAACGGTAAAAAGTAGTTTCATGTGTAACATTTGCGTAAACTTCAAAAAGTATCACGAGTATTCCAATATCCACATACAGTAAGGGCCACTGTCGAGAGAACAATAAAAGTGTGATGAACATTTAATGAAAAGAATGAAAATATATTAAATATATCAACCTTAAAATTTTCAATCAAACTACTATTATTTATAATAGTATAGATACGACGGCAACTATTATTAATGGTACTTTTATGTTATTACAATATTTATTTAGATTATAATTCTATTTAATGTTTACAGAAGAACGCATATATTACTAAACTTGATGAATTAATTAATGTTGGCAACACGCCAGTTGTGACGACATACCTACAGCATGAAATCACAAAGAGTTTGAGTAAGTAGCAGTGACTTTGATCGTATTGTATCAAATAGACTGTATATTGTATAATTATTTACTTAAAATTACCGGCCCGATTCTATTGCGAAAATTGCCTGTGTTGGGGCCCTAAATCTATAATTTCTTATATTTTATGTGCTACCCTACCGGTAACATTCATCTAAGCTATATCCTATTCGGCAAATATCGACTTACTTCGGCTTTGTAGGGTTTTCTATATTGCACTGTTGGCTACCTTAATAGAGTAATTAAAATCAGCTGTGATTAAGGTTCAAGCTACTCTAAAAATATCAAGTAGCAGACATTGTGATGAGAGATAGAGAAAGCGAAATTAAAAATCCTGATATTGTACCGGACTTGACTCACGAGTCTCGTGTAACTTTTAAACTATCGCGGCGTTTACTCATAGTTTTTATAAGTTCCGGGACGTCACGCGATATACTTTTTGAACACTTACTTTTGTCGACGTTTCGGGTGCGTTGCAGCACCCGTGGTCACGACTTGACTGGCCTGCGAGCGTCGCGCGGTGTGCAGGAAACATTTCTTGTGTGCCTACCCTCCATTACTTTCATATTGAAAGTAAGGCTGGCGACACACCACACTCACTATGTCAGTTTTAGACGGCATCGGTGGCACTGTGATTTTGGGTTTCACTATTTTGATCACTGGATTCCAGGTCCCGGATAATTTGAATCCATCTTCCCTATTGAAATTTTTATATTTTTTAATTTCAATAGCTTCACGCACAATCCGTGGATAGTAGTGGCGATCAGTGGAGAGGACTACTAGAGCAGAGAGAGCAACGCACCCGAAACGTCGACAAAAGTAAGTGTTCAAAATGTATATCGCGTGAAGTCCCGGAACTTATAAAAACTATCACGAGTCTCGTGTTTTAATATTCACTAAGGAGCAGAATAGGTACCTACTACGCCTTCCCGAAGCGAAAGCTATGCTTGGGCCCTCACCGTAAGTAGCGGCGCTACTGTGAAACAAATTACTCCACAACGAGATGGCAACTCAAAAATGTCGTCGCATCGATTTCACAGAAGAAAAATACTTATGTTTATGTTTTAGCACTCACCTAAGGAATGAGATCTTGTAATCTGCATATCTTTATAACTAACTGGTAGATTGAGCGCGTGAAGAAATCTCACAAACATCTTTGGAACATATGGTGACCAATCAATTGCGCCGGGATTTCGTTTTGCGAGACCCGAAAAAAGTATCAATAGTTCCTGAAAATATTTGTTTAAATAGTAAGTGTTATGATGATTGCAACCAGACTTAAATGGAAGCTTTTCGATTTCCACACATGGTGTGCAGACCAAAAGTAAAAGGCTGAAATCTCACCGGAATTCCACATTGAGCGTTATACCACTCATCCCACATTGTCATCAGTTCATCAAACCATAGTAAATGGCCTTTGTCGGCGTGTTGGGGTGGCAGAGCCACCGGGAGGAACGCGGCCAGTTGACAAACGTAATGTGTGTCCGAAGACCACGGGTTTGTCTGAGGTAGAAATAGTTCCAAAATTTCCTTTGTTGCATTTAAGTCAAAATATCTGTAAAAAAAATTGGTTTTGAAAACGGAACAAATTGCATGCTTATTATGAAAATATTAATTGCTTTTTCAAGCATTATGTAAAAACTGGTGAGCTGATTTTAATAAGTTAGTTGACTCGGTCAGATGACGGTACCTAGACTGATTAAAAAAGTGTGAACCGGCGAAATTAATATTACGTAGGTTGATAACAATAAATAATATATAGAAGGGAAAGCTATACAAAAAATCATTAAAAAATTCTGTCTATTTGAAAACTCTGAAACGGCCGATTTTGAAACTTGATCACTGAGTCTGCTGAAAAACAACTAAAATGTGGAAAACAGTGTAAATAATACAATAAATCGCAATAGTATCTGTTCAAAATTGTTTTAGTTCAAATAGAATAGTTGCTAAAATTTATATTTCGAGAAGTCAATGCACTAGAACAATAACAAGACAGTTGACCGAATAAATATATGGACAGCGTCAATCTGTTGTTATAATATAATCTTGTACAATTGAAGCTGTTTAGTTCTACAAGATGAGTTTGGCCTCGCGCTTTGATTTTATTGCTATTGCACTCAGCGTCTGCGTAGAAATGTCCCTATATATAAAACAGCTGCGCTGGCAGGTAAAGGTTTAGCGATTTATTTTAGAATAACGGATGACAGAAAGAATTAAATCTATTATACAATTTAATATTTCGACCCAGCCACTTCGGAAATACACAAAATTATTAAAATTGTTAAATATCGTACATATGCTTAGGAACACATTGATCAAAAAGCTGTTCAGCAAAAAACATTACATTATGTCTGTTTTATTTTGTTATATTTGAAACGATTGTTATTCTAAATTTTAATAGATACCTAGTGTTATGTACTATTACTTGTACTTAGCTAAATTTCTTCATGGAAAATTGTACTTACGGCCTTGCGCATTTCACCATCGTTATGTACGATCCTTCGAGGGAGCTGAAAAATTCACCAGATTATTATATAAATACTTATGACAAAATATAAGTACATGCACAGCCTGCCACCGCAATCAACTTAGAAACACTACATAGATCCGACAATAAGATGATTTGAGAGAAATATTGACAAATCTGTTTAAATGGTAGCTGATTTGGAAAACGAACATATCTTTTCAAAGCATTATCACCTCAATCAATCGCTTGTAAGCGCAAAGAAAAGCTAAAGGCCGTAGTTTCAGATAATGCTGAATTTTAAATAGAAAAAAGAATCGTAATTTGTTAGGCGCATAAAGTATGAGATTTTTTTAATGAAACGGGGATATTATGCCTTTTTATTTGCAGAAATTGGAACAAACTAGATCTAACATAGGAAATGGTTCAGTAGTCACAGGAACGGGTAAAATATTTATATTGTTCCGCTTCTTTTTATAACTATATAGATAGTAATAACATCAATAACCTTCTATATATTACACATAGTTTGTTATTTATTCTACAAATGACCATATTGTTAAACAAGAGACCGAATTATAATGCAAAATGAAGTATGCATGCAAATATGCAAAATATATTCCCCAAATATGCATGAAAATGATCACAATATGCAACAGTAATTAATAATACCGAGGATGAAAATAAAAAATGAACAATATTTTTTTTTACATTTTGTTATTTTTGTAAAGGGCAGGTTAGATCGCTCAAAAAAATGAATTAAGTACCTACCTAACATAGTACTAAACATAAACTAGTATGCGTATAAAAAAAAAACAAAAAAATGTGAATATGTCTACAAGATATAATAATATGACATAATATATCATGCGATGTACTTCATGAAATTATGAGATTACAATCTGAAATTATACTGATTACCAGATTACTATACGATTAAACATTTGTTATCATTATATTATTTATGTATTTAGAGGTCATTTAATATATATATTATTTAAGTATACAAAGTTGATAATAAAATAAGTGTCAATTTAGAAGTCAGCATACATTTGAACAGATTTATAAATAAAAAAATAAATGCTGTTCGTATTTGGAACAAGCATTTTTGCTATCAACATTTAGAGAGTGACGTTTATGGGTATTGATGAATGACCCAGCCCATCTGCCACCAAATGTGCGAACAATAAGCGTGTCCCGAAAAGTAATGTTGTTTTCTAGCTTTACGTGGACAAATCATCGTCGTCGTCGGCTCCAGGGAGGCCGAACAACTCAAGGACGGCGCCAAGCCCGTCGCCTGACAGGAATTTGCGAATCAAATTGAGTATATCACGTTCTTGATTGCCAGAATGCTTTGGCCTAAACACAGATTATAATATAAAGTGTAATCGTTATATTTCCACTTCTTTCTTTCTTTTTTTTTCATAATATTAGTTACCGAAATTCCTTTTACACCTCTAGTTAAGCTTAATTGCTTGTGTGAGTTCTCGTCCGTAGTATAATGACCAGGATTCGAACCCGGGAATTCTCGATCGTAAGGTCATTTATCGACGCTTAATGTAGAATTATTTAAGGGTAATTGATGAATTTACTGAAAGTGTACTATCTAAGTAGATATGTCATTTCATTTACAGTATAAATTAAACAATAAAGAATTCAATATATATTATTTCTTTAAAACGAGGGTAGCTAGCTAATGTATATCTAGAAAAACTTTCAAGTCATAACGGCGTACGACTAATACGGCGTACTAATCAGAATACCCGTTGTCTTTCAGTCATCATCATCATTCTAGCGTTAGTCCCGGTTACATCCGAAGCTGTAACTGGGGTCCGCTTTCTGACTTTTTCTCTTCCAATTCGCACGGTCTTGCACATCTATGGTAGAGAGCAGATTGTTTTTTTCATTCGTTCTTTTTCAGTCGAAATTCGTTTATCAATAATTGGCATTATCTATGCAGAACTGTGTGTGTAGGTAGGTATAGATTGACTATTGACCTGTATAAACTTTTATTCTATAGGTAGTTCGTTTATATTATAGGTATGTGTGTGTATTATATGTGTTCTTAAATCTATGTACGTCAAATTTCGGACTCATTTTCCTCGTCTAGACTTTTCCAATTTGAAATCTATTCAAAAAAGTTAGCTTAGTTATAAAATAAAATTAATATACTTAATGACTCAAAAGTTCATTAAAATAAAGTCTTTTTATATGTAAGTAAGTATCTACTAAATGAATAGGTCTATTCATAGCACATGATCAATTTCGCGAATAGAATGTTTAAATGTACCTATATGGTAAAATAAATGTTTATGTAAGTTATAACTTTACAGTTATTACATAACATACATGACTAACGACGTAGCAATGACGTCATGATTATAAAGCAATATTCACGCATATGCTTTTTGTAATATGCGTTATTCAACATAATTATGATTGTATCATTATGCTGCAATAACATCACGTAGAAGCACGATGTTTAGTTACAAAATATTCAAGTTGTAGGTTTAATCATAAATTATATGCCTGTATTATTGATCGCAGCCTCATATGAGTTTTAATCAAAAGGAGGTAGGTCTGTAAATAACTTACGTCAAATAGTGGTACATTCCAATACTTGTTGAGCTTTTCTCGAATATTTTTCTTCCCAACTCGTAGAGTGGCCGCCATGGAAGTGTCAGATTTTCAGGCGGGAGATATTGTCTTTTCCTGTGGAAATAAATTAAAATAGTTATCTCTGCCAATCGTACCAAGTATGTACTGCCAAGAATGTCAAATACTTCGGTCTAGTAACAATAAAATTGTATATCTCGGTGGATCGTTTCAATTAAATGTATTCTACATCTAATTTCGATTAATGTGATCATAACAAACCACATGATCAGGTTCAGACGTAGTTCTAGAAGAGTTATATGTATGAATCATAGATGATTTTAGATTAGATTTGAGAGGTGATACTATTGCTGTCGTTGGGACGTAGGTAGGTGAGAGGTTGAAATTCACAAAGATTGGATATCCGCATTCAAATTTCCACTGAAAATCTGAAAAGTTTATTTAAATTCTATCTACCGTCAGTGCACTACGTAGTGACTATTTGGTGTTATGTATTTATTACGCAAGAAATGGATGAACACAGTCAGCCAGTGCCACACAAAACTAAAGATGGAGTGTGTTTTATACATAACATTTAAATAAATCGGCCCAGTTTCGTACTGACTGTCAGGCATGAATTACAGAAAAGGCAAGAGGCATTAGTCTCAAGGTATAATCCAAGCAAAACGGCCGCTTTAGCACGATTTAGCTCTACTGTCGCGCTTGTTGGAACCTTACCTTTTCTATATTATTCACGCTCTAAAAATAAAATAGAGAAGCAGGATAATACTTACTTAGTGAGCATTAAAAACATGGTAGCAAACTTGTGAACTTTGCATGGTTCTAGATCTGGAATGAGCATTAATTCATAAGCTAGTTTTATCAGTGCTATGTGATCTTCTTTTGAAAACTTCAAGCCATGTATCCTAATATACCTGAAAAAGAAACATTATGTTTTATTATGAGTTGAAATTAAGATGCTCGTCTGATACACACCAAGACGTTAATTGGTAGAGATTGCGGCTAAGCACGTAATTGATTTCTTTGCGATTTACACCGCATAGCAAGGAATCTTTAATTCATTTAGCTGCAACATTTTCAGTTATAAATTCATTTTCGGAATAACCATTTATTATAAAGTGCCTGATTGGCGGCAATAGGCAAACCCCCTATTACGGACCGAAAATCGTAGTTGACGAAATGTTGGAGTTTAATACACCTTTGCCTACCCCTTCGGGGATTACGGGCGTAAGCGTGTCTGTATTAAGATGCTTCCAATACTTAAGTACTGTATACTCACTACATAATATAAAACGATGTTCCTGTATCTGTCACTAATGTAAGCTTAGGTATATCCTTAAAACTACGCAACAGTATGTGGTGATGATTCAAGAGGAAGGTTTATATTGTATGTACCGTACGATCAACGGCAGCAGGAAGGGAAAATTTTGCAAAATCGGTACTACTGCACCATAAATCATAAAGGAAGTACGTAGGTACGTACGAGAATTATTAGTTATCCAGTGAAAGGAACAAGGGATCGAAAAGTCTGCCACTCGCTATCAATGCCATGTTGCTATGACTAATGCTTTCGTGCCGAATGAGCAGTATGAGACGACAGTTCGCATTCACTCAACTTGCTACTCAGCTAAATTTTGTATCTAGACTAAATGATCTATCTAGAAAAAATAATTGTAAATAGACCAAAAAAAAGAAAAGCCTGCTGAGTTTCTTGCCGGAGTCTTCTCAGGTCGGGCCGCGTTTCGAACCGGTGCGGTGGTCCATTTGCTCATTGATCAATAAAATGTTGTTATATTGACGTTTTGTAAGTTCCGTTTACTGGTCTATACAGAATAAATGATTTTTGATTTGATTTGATGGATTCTCGACACCCAATAACCAACCAGTGGGCCTAGACAAGTCGCAATTTGTTGGTAGCTGTCCACTGACCAGACCAATGCAAATATTCATATTTATGCATAGAAATATTTGCACTGAGCGGGGATCGCACCCAGGCCCCATCTCCTGCGTAGCAGCCGCGCGTTCACTACCGCTACGCCACAGAAGCTCTCATGCAAATAGATAACTTAGGCAGTGTCGATTCCATTGCTGGTCATTCCCATTGATACAAGATGCATATTATTAGTTAACATCATGTATCTAACTAAATCTTTGCATCAGAATGGAATCGAGCCTGCCACTCTTTACGTTACAGTCGAACACATGAGCGCCATGCCAAACTGGTTATCAAAATGAATCATTTTGGGAGATAATACACATGATATAATAATAAGGAATAGTGTCTGTGTTATCTGAGGTCAGGTGTATACTACAGGAAGTTCTGGGTGGTAGCCAACACATTTGAAACTTCAGCAATACTTGCCAAAGGTTATCCTCAGCTAAATGTACCTAACTAATAATATGGGTTTGAATATTGAATACTGTTGATTTACTGTAATCTATTGACTTTTTGCGCACTATACTGACAAAAAAAAAAACAATAAAAAGACTGGTACAACGACACAAGCCCTTGATACCTATAGTCACTGCGCTATATATAAATCTAAGCCTATAGTACGAAAAATTGTTCCGCTCGGCCAACGCAAACATACATCGCCACTAAAGCTTTCTGTCTACATTACTAAAGATGTTGGTCAGTCATTACGCCATAAGCTTATGTTATGCTTTTCACCTGCCGTACATAATATGTAGCTAACAAAATTTTTTTCACAATGTCAATGTCAAGAGATTTGGCTTCATATGGAAACGACACGAGAATAAGACACATTACCCAAATAGGCTCATTTATTTACAGTTAACTTTAACATTACAACAACCAGCAACTTATTCGGGTTCTTATTCTTGGAGTTGCATAGTCAATGGGTCAATTATTTTACTGTCTTGTGTCTAGTTCCATGACTACTAGTAGTACAGTCAACAAAAAATATACGGTACCACATTTACATACAACGTGGTATGAAAAAGTGGTACCGTATCTCTTTTGTCGACTGTACGTTGACGTTAGGGCACTTAGTTACTCATTTACTAACTTTACAAATATGATATTTGTATTTCTGTATGTCTATCAGATACTCGGCAATTTAATCGACAGTGTCCTGTTATAATTTCCATGACAAGTTTTATACTTCGGGGTTGCTTAACCGCCACGGAAATGGTAGTTCGATTGCAGTTAAACACACGGACTTCCCTCCTGGGAAGTACTTACCGTGGACCTAAGGATGCGTGAAACGCCAGTGGCGTAACACACGTGCAGCTGAGTCTGTTAGAAGCTTGAAATGCCTTTCTTGAAGGACCTCAAATAATAGTCGCTTGGAAAATAGATTATTACACAGATTGAGTTTGAGAGGAATAAGCAGTGGCGCACACCATTTCCAATTGCAAAAACACTAGGTAGAATCAGTTAGGTTTATTGGGTAGCAGGTGAGATTGGTTTGAACCACACCTACACACCCAAGCACCCAGTTAAATGAAGATATTTAAGATTAAGAATCAACTTGACTATATTGTCAAAGTATCACTGCATCATTGCAAATTTTAATACTGCCAAGCAATATTAGAGTTCACTAAACAATTTAACTCTCAACATTGTGCACCAAATGTTGACCACTCAGTATTTAGACTAGCACCTATAGATTCTAGAAGGCTGTTGTAATTAAAAATACATTCAGTTTATTATTTTGTTGGAATATTTAACTAGATTGAATTGAATGATGTTGAATTATTTATCATATTAGGTATTTAAATATTAAAATATATTTTCAAAAAAATTTGAAAGTTACAATGAAGTTCAGTGTAAAAGTACATACTATTAAAATGGCCAAGATGTTAACACTATTCTGCTTTCAAGCTGTTACATGCATCACATTATTTTGTTATTCATGATTAACAGATGTGAAGCCTATTTTTAAGTAGGTATATTACATTCAAATATATTTATTTTTATTTTTACTTTATTTAGTCAAGTATGATTTCTGTAAAGTAGCTGAAATAAGTAAGTATTGTTTTAATAGTTGAAAATTGAGTAAAACATTTGTAGTGTACCAAGTTTGTTGGTTTATTCATTTGACTTATGAAATATATAGCTGTTGCCCATGGCTCCATCCACATGGATATTGGTTGTTGCACAATGATGTAAGTTTTAGCACTCTAATAATTTGCTAATCGCTTCTTCACTCAACTTACATAGTTTGTTCTATCATCAATAGTTTCTGCAGCGCAGGCAACTAAAGACATTTTGGGGCATTTCTTACACTTTATATTACTTAGGTTTTAGGAAGTATCCTTTACATTTTCAAGCAATCAATATAGCCTATGTTACTCAAGGTATATGTAGCTTTGCAATGGTGTAAGAATTTTTGAAATTGGCACCATAGTTTTTGACTTTATTCATTACAAACATACACACACACACACAAAAACACAAACTTTTCCTCTTTATAATATTAGTGTAGAAAACAGGGTTATAATTCATTCACAGTGTAATAATGCCAGAATATTCCTATTTATTGCACAGTAAAGGTGTTAATATTATTAATACTTTTTTTACATCACTTAGGTGGTAGACAAGCTCACCTAATGGAAAGTATTGTGGCTACCATGGCCTATGGACATTTGCAACAGGTCACACTCATGCTGCCGACTTTGTAGAGGGGAGGAGAGAAGAGGGGGAGTTTTAAAGGTTAAAAAAGTTTCTGTGCTGTCATTGCAGAATATAAATAAGGGTTTCATTCCACCATAGAGTAGTGTAAACTTAAGCCCTTGTTCTTCGCACTGACAGCACAAATGTCTCCAGTGAGCTCTGGCTATCCTACTCTCCTTCCTTGAAATAAAGTAGCTGTAAAAAGTTTTGGAGACTTAGCAGGACTCGAGCTTATGATTGTGAGGCTGTGGTTTCAAATCTTAGCCATTATATCTATACCACTTACTTCTTGTAAGTACTTTGATTTATCAGGAGGAATTAACAACAATATTAGTAATTTAAATAATCTTTAAAAAAATAGTTTCTTTAAAAAAAATGTACAGCAGATAAAATAAACAAACAGTTTCCAAATGTTACTCAAACAGGATATCAGAAGTTATGAAACTTCTACACAACAATATGCAGTATGACATAATGGACTATAATTTTCAATTTCAGACATAAATATGAATTATAATCATATAATTAAATCTAGATTAGTACCTACTGCAAAATTAAATCTAGATTTAAGAATTCAATTATTATTAGTAAACTATACTACTGACAAAATATAACAATGACTAGACGAATTTTGAGCTTTGTATTCTTGTAAGAATATTTTACATTAGGACTCTTTATAGCACTCATCTCTCTCTTCTTCTTATATATATACATATTCTTTTTATAACTGAGAGTGAATTAATTTATTGCCGAAAATTTGTGCATATTCGAGAATCACCGATTAATGTAGTCACGTAACTAATATAATTTCTACCCTCATTTATGGACTTTATGATTGATACCATAGTTCTTACTTGACAGTGAGATAAGAATAATAATATTTACTTCATAAGCCTGGAGGACCACACGCCGCATGCAGGCTTCATCTCACGGAGCATGACAGCCTTCGCAAGGTTGGTCTTCACTTGTTCCAGGAACCGTGTAGACTCCTCATCCAGTTCATCGGCATATGGTAATAAATGATTCGTCAATAATTCCTTCTGGGGTTTGAATCCCAGAGCTTTTATTCGCTCCGGGGTGATAACCGCACACTCAAAGTCATCGTCTTGAATCATATTGAATGATTTACGTTATTTTGTTATTGGTAAAAAAATAGCGAATCACTAAGGTCTGCCCGTAAGGTCCGGCGGCTGCATGAGCCCCGTTATCAATTTAAACAATGCACGTTTACGGAACGCAAATATTGTATTGTCACTCATTAACAAATCAAATTAACATTGAATTTACACAAGTCATCGAGATAACACTGAAAAGAAATTCCGAATCGCCAAGTCAGTCGTAAGATACGTTCCTTTTCACTAAAAATTGACATGCGTCATTTTACATACGTCACTGTACTACATGTACGTGCCATTTTACGCATACTATTGTTTGGAACAATAGAAAACCCATTAAAGCGTGCTTTGTGTTCAGTATAGAAAAACCACAGGTTAATGAATACAAGTACAAAGTTTAATTGTATGTACTCTGTGCTCATAACAGTCGCTACTATAATTTTGATAAAATAAAGTACCTAATTGATAAATAAATAAAGTAATATTACATAAGATGTAGTGATGAGAATAAAATTGAGAAAGGTATGTTAAGATAGTTCGGTCATGTTGAGAGAATGGATGAGAGAAAACTAACGAAACAGGTGAATGAGGCAAGTGTGGAGGGTATCGTAGGAAGGGGAAGACCTAGGCGCACATACCTGGACCAAATCGGGGAAGTTTTAGAATAGGGGCAGGTCAGGGATACCCTATGGGTCCTTGATTGCAGGAGGTGAGATAGTAGGTTCGTACGTCTTTTGGTCTTTCGAGCCGAATTGAAACCAGTGATCTGTGATGTATGGATATATAGAGTCCCCTAATAATATTACAGCATGGCTTAAACAGGCATGAAATTTTAGAGTTGTGGTCACGCAGGTCTTGAAATTAATTACCAATTCCTTCAGTACAAGTATAATAAGTGCCTATAGTTGCCCTCGAAAATAAATCAATCATTTATCATTTATTCTGGTCTGAGAAGAAAGATGAAGAAGTCGGCAAGAAACTCAGCGGACTTTTTTATTTTTAGTCTATTTACAAACATTTAGGTATTTACTCCAGATTCAGTGATTTGCTTAAGAAGCAAGTTGAGTGAACAGTTCATTCCCAGGCTTGTTTATCATCCTGTAGGTACATAAGTACATAAGACCTACACACTGTACCTACATAAGACCTACACACTGTACTTACGAAAGTAGCATACGTACACAGAGTCACACACCGGAGCCCGAACACGTAATTTTTAATATTTTTCCTAACATACATAATAGATAGATAGATAGATAGATAACTCTTAATTGTACACCAAAAAAAACAAAACAATAAAATAAATAGAAGAAAACACCATGGACAAGTAGTGAGAGTTACAGTTTGTTCTGATGTACAATGGGCGGCCTTATCGCTGGAAGCGATCTCTTCCAGGCAACCTTGGGATGGACAGTAGCGTGATATAACAATATATTGTTGGGTCTGGTGTAGTTTATGATAATATAATACAATTAATAATATATAAGATAATTTGCACAAGCAGTATTGTACAAAACTATAAGAGAAGTAGGAAGCATAAAATAAATATTAACATACAATAAACAAACATTACCTATATGAGAATCAAGTGTACACAAAATAATATAACATAGCACTAGCTTCACCATCTGACAGTTATAACATACAATACGTATATAAGATAGAGAGTATAAATATAGGGAGTAGATATATATATATATATATAGGTATATATAAAGGCAACGAGTTACTAATTTATAATTTGTGAAGCATCACATGGCACACGATGATAGGTAGTAGTCTTTAACCATATTTTTGAAGATATCTAGGGATTTAGCCTGTCTGATATTTACTGGTAATGCATTCCACAGGCGCACAGCCTTGACAGTGAAAGATTTATCCACAAAGTCCGTGGAATGCGTTGGCATAATATATATTTAGGAAACTTAAATTTCCTAAATATATATTGTGAGGCTACGATAAGAATGTTTATTTCCTTAAACTTTTCTCGGAGAGAGAATGTATAATGTCACTGATCATCTCTATGTTATCCTATTATAACTTAAGGCATAATTTTAGGCTGTAAGGTAACGTACTTACTGTTTATCCAACAGCACAAAAGCTGTCAAATGTTCAAGTCCACGTGAATGTAAGCTTGGAAATAAGCTGCTCTTTCAACTGTGTGTTAAAGCAAAATATATGTTTGTATACAGACAATAAACCGCTCTTGCTGAAGCCTTGTTTTGGAACCAATGGCGCGGCGGTAGGAATTTTAACTTTGACTAATTGACATGATTTTATCTAGGACACGTCAATTTAACTTTAGCTCGCCGGACGGTAAGCTGAAGGCAAAGTCTCAGGAAAGAGGGTCACCATTACCGTACAGCGTTACAATGCCAGGAAGAAGGAAACACGTGAGCTGGTAAGGAAATAAAGGGAATAATAATAAGCACAACCACATGTCACATTTTATTGGTAATTTTTTTTTAAAAATAATTTAATATAAAAAATGCAACAATAAATCTATTATCGGCTTATACAATAATTCTCCATACATACATATTTGGAATTAAATATTCATACTCCATTTGTTTAGGTACTTAAATAAAGGTAAACAATATTGTGACAACTTTTTATAAAAACACAATACATGTTAAACAAATAACTGAATGATTAGTGGTCCGATACCGGTTTTTAGTCTTTACAATGCTTTCTAAGCAGAAAAGTATTTTTATACTGAGTTTTTAAACAAAAAATATTAAAAAGACACACCAACACCAAGATTGTTTACGTCTATTTACACATATATACCTAAATGGAGTAATAATTTAATTTCTTTTTAGGCGTAACTTGATATGGAATTATATACAGTAAAATAATATAATGCTGCATAACAATGGCTTTTAGAGACGTCTGTGGCAGGCAGCTCTTGTGTACCTACAGAGTATGAATGCACTAATTAGGTCGTAATATTTTGGCAGTCAACGTGAAAATACGGGAATTATCGATATTAGGTTATGAATAATGAATTAAACTATGAAGGCATCAGTCCGTATTATTTTCTCCATCGACGGAAGAATAATTAATAGCAAATTATCGTCGATAATACGTAATGAATTATTGAGGGAATCATGTAACAACGGTATCTTTTTGTGTAGTGTAGAGACTAGCGGCGAATACGATGTCTCTTTTTATAGCTGTCGATGCTTCCATCATCTTGGCTTGTAGTTTCGGGTCACCTATGGCCATTGCCGCATCCTTGACATCTACTAACAGCTGGAAATATGGTAAAATATTTATTGTTAAGTCCGTCAGGGAATTAAAACTAAAGTAAGCAATGGTAGATGGTAAGGGATATTATCCCTTCGTCGTAGACTTGGCTCCCCTTTTGCTTATGAATTGTCTCCACCGTTCGGGGGAGCCAAAGCCACAATTAAAATTACCTTGTCTCCCGCAGAGGAACCAAGTCTATGAAGGGCAATTATTCATTCAAATATGAAATGAAATTATTTATTCATTCAAATATGGTATTTGAAGCGGTAACAAGACAGTATAGCGAGAGACGAGGTTAAGAAAGTATCTGTGCTGTCAGTGCAGAAGACAAAGAAGGGTTTCTCGGTTTCCCATGAGAACACAAAATCTCTTTAGAGAGCTGTACTCAGCGCCGGAAACAACCCAAGGTTACTATTAGCTAAGGTAGTTTGGGTCTAAAATGAGTCTAAAAATATCCTTAAACATTAATTTACCTTGAAATGAGTTGATTTGAAATTGGAAAATGTTAATGTCTAAACGGAACTTGAACCCGCACCCGGTCTCTTACGAAGAGAATGCTCTGATCATTTCAGATACTAGATCACGTCTAGGGCATACAAACATAATATATATCATAAACAACAACAATGGATAGTACAAGATAGTTGTACAATGGGCGGTCTTATCGCAGTCCATAAAAGTCTGCAATTTCTGCCAGACCTGTGTATGGACTATAAGAATATTGTTAGAAGCAGGTCCCGTCTAGACATTCGCTTTTTCCAATTATAATCGATTAGAAAAAGTTAGCATGTTAATGCTCAAAATTTTATTAAGTTGCAATGAGTTTTTGTCCATAGCTCGAACGATTTTTTTTATTTTTTTTTTTTATTTTTTTTTTTATATTATTGTCAACCGTATACGTTGTTATAAAAAACCTTAAACATCTATTTGAAAAAAAAAACCATTACTGCTCACCTCGTGCAGCTGCTGTATACACCTCACGATGATACCTTCTTGAACATCAGTCAGATCCATTATCTCAGCGAACGGCTTCTCCAACGCCCACTCGTATACAACCTTAACTAAACCGAAGTTCAACCTCTCGGCTTGCCCTTCGAATTGGCCCACCTACAAGTAAAAGTTAGATGAGTTTCGAAATACGAGGTACCTCATATTATTTTCGGATATATCTAAAAAAACCCAACAAACATGGTTGTTTGTTAGGTTTCTTGGTGAGACAAACGGCATCTCCAAAAACCGTGCAAGTCGATACAGTGAGTGTTGTGTGTCGCGATCGAGTACAGTATGCGAACGCAGTGGTAGTCGCGGCTTGTAATGAACGAGTGGGAAAGAGGGTAAACCGATATGGTTGGCCCAATAAGAACTAGCTCGTCGGTCATCCGTGCGTCAGTCCGACTTGCCTAACTACAGAACTTCGATATCATCAATTTGGTTGTGGAGGTCTGATGGCAGTCGCTTCAAGAAAAATAACGAAGTTCAGCCGCATCTTAGTTAGACTAGAAAGCCGACCCCAACTGAGTTCGGAATAGACTTTGAGAATGATTATGATGCGTTTAGCTGGAGGGATTATGGGGAATATTAGTAATTTCAAGTGCAACACTAGGAGCGTCGTACTATTCCAATTACAAATCAAAGAGTAAGTAGTGATGTATTAGCACCCACATTGCAACAACTATTATATTTCGGTTCCACATAAAAAAGAGAGCGAGCCTATTGCCACCAAGCAAGCAAAAGAAAATGTCATACCATATATTTAGACTCAATCTGTGTCAACTCGCGATCAATTTCCTCTATGGCTTTGACTCCCTCAGCCAGTTTGTCGGTCAGCTGAGTGAGTTCCACCTGCGTCCGCGCTTGGAACACGAAGCAACTGAGCAGCGCCGCTATCTCTGCGGGCGTTTTGTCCGTGAACACATTCCTGAACACGAGCTCTGATATGATCAACTCGTTTGTACCCATACCGCATGCAACTCGACCTGTATAACACCAATTTACGCTTGCAAGTTTATAAACTGTTATTTTTTTTATTATGAGGACACAGGGGAGGCAAGTTATTTAATTATAATTAAATTCAACACAACAAATAGAGTGCGGTGAGGACCGCCGCAGCTCAGATTTTCCCAGATTTTTTCGGCAGCATCTTTAGAGGATCATATTTACTTAATTTGTAGCGTGCAGAAAACAAAGAATACATAGAACTACGTCTACAACCCATCTTGATTTTATGAACGAAAAAAGATTGTTCTAGATGCATTATTCAAGAAGAAAACAGAGGAGTTCATTTGTATGGCAAAATGGGGGCTCGCGCGGCTGATTAAGTGCTATCTATATTATTTAAAGTCGATCTTATCATCATCATCATTATACTTTCGTTAGTCCTCCTAGGGTCTTACTACTACCTCATCATTTTTTTTTACTTTTATAGTGTGATTTGGACACGGACCATTGTCGTCTATCGATATGTGTGTACTGTATCAATAAATGTATTAACTACAGTATGAGATAGTGTCTGACCCATTTTAACCATATAATCCAATATTTTGTGTATCTTGAGAGATGCTGATGGTACAAATCTCACTATAGAAGTAAGATTGAATAAAGTTACCGCGTAGTTAGCAATAAGTTTCTAACTTAACCCTCTAATCGTTTAGTGAACCGTAAGTACGCCTAGGTATTAACGCTTTCAATATCATAGTTTATTTATGTACTTAAATCATAGACGTACCTTTTAGTATAACACTGTCGTGTTCATCGATGTAACTAAGCTCTCTGAGCACCATCAGCCGCCTCTGGTAGTCCGGGTATAGAGCGAGATTCTCGAAAGAGAGCAACCGTTTGTATTTATCACGTTTCCTTTCTGTTACTTTGCGTTCGTATACTATTGCGAACTCTGTTTTGAAATTTGCTATGTCTGTATTTTTCTTTTGTTCTCTTAAATCACGCTGAAAATAACGGAAACATCATCATTATCTTCACTAATTTAGTCCTGGCTTCGCATCCAAAGGTGTAACAGGGTTAAAAGCTTCAGATTTAGTTTATATTGGCTTTTACGGAGGCGACAAGTGACTGCCGTTTGACCTCGAAGCCCGAAGCCTGCAGAAAATAAACAGCCTCTTTCGTTAGTTAGCAGTTGATTAATTTGATACTAAATCCGCGACAGTTTCCGTGATAGATTTCGCAGGATTGAAGTTGATGCAACTGCATTTTTTCTAGTTGACTTACATTAGTAAGACGGCCTAACTAACAACTTTGATTGTATTCACGGCGAAAGAAGAAAACACGCAAATAGATGATAAATATAAATAGTACAAAATATTTTTCAGGCCGTTATCCCTATGGGTGGGCAGAGCTCACAGCCCGCTTTTATTTTTCATGCTTATTTTTTTTTGTTTAAAAGAAAAAAGAGTATTAGCAACCGAAGTTACTAATATTCCCTTTAACCCCTCCAGCTAAGCTCAATGGCTTGTGTTAGGACTGGGTTCACGTCGGTAGTGTAATGGCCAGGATTTGAACCCGGGACCTCTCGATCGTAAGGCCGACACCTTAACCACTAAGCTACCGCCGCTTCCCCTGGCATACAAAATACGTACATTGCATTTATTCATCTTGTCCAAAGACTGTAGTATCTCGCCAGTGGTGATGGACAGGGATTGTGTAAGACTGATGTATTCTAGTATCATGGCGCCGGTACACACTGCATGTGATATACGAGATAATTCCTGCACCGTGTTTGCGCAAGTTGAACCAACGGGTGCATCTTTAAACCTATAAAACATGAAATAGAACTAATTATTCCTAAGATAAACGAGAGGGTCTTTATTGTTAAGCCGCCGATAGACACGCGTATTTACTTGTAATAATCATACCAACGAAGTTGATTGCTTGTTTTAGCGAGCATTGTAGTTCTGGCGACTATTGTAGTGAATGTTCTAGCGAGCATTTTAGTGAATGCTCTAGCGATTATTGTAGTGAATGTTCTAACGAGCATTAGTGAACGTTCTCGCGGCTATAGTAGTAAATGTTTTAGCGAGCATTGTAGTGCACGCTCTAGCGATTATTGTAGTGAATGTTGTAACGAGCATTGTAGTGAAGGTTCTAGCGAGCATTGTAGTGAACTTTCTAGTGAACATTGTAGTGAGCATTCCAGCGAATGTTCTAGCTTCCATTGCAGAGAACATTCTAACGAGCATTCTAGCGATCATTGTAGCGAATGTTCTAGCAAGCAATTATGGCGAGCATTCAAGAGAAGTTATTTATAATGTCTGACATGTTTTAATTGAAGTATGATCGCACCTTAAACATTAGAAGGTAATTTAAAATGCCTAAAAATTATCTGTACCTGGGTATTTGTCTCCTTTCCCAATCATCAATTATAACTCTTGAATCGATTTTTAAATGCATTTTTGTTATGGCTACTATATTTTTAGGTGCTATACATAATATTGTGTGATCTGATGTGCTTTGTTCAGTGCCTGCAATATAATAAATACAGTTTAATTTGCAAGACAAATATTAATTCAAACTATATCTATACTAAATTAGTTGTATTCTACAGTTTCATGCGCCCTAATCGGTTAGTATGTTCAAATTCAAGTAAACACGAAGGTACCATTCCCAATTGAGCAGTCAGATTGGTGGTTAATAATAAGAATAACCTTGTGTTGTGTTTCTGACGGTCAGTAGGTAGTCAGAGCTCACTGGAGAGTATAGCTGGGAAGACCAATTTATCTCCGTACAGAAGTTCTCGAGATCTCCCCCCCCTCCAAGATGAAGGGTGGGAGCTCCTCAAGAAGGGTAATAGAAGGTTTCTATGGATCGGCCCCAAGCGCCCCTGGGGTTGCAAGCGTGTATATGCCACGGTATCCACTTTACATTAAGTAGACCGTCTATGCCACTTAAGTGGTGTAAAAAAATATTTGTTTTTGCTCACCTATGGAGTCATAAATGGCCGAGAAACTGAGTATTCTGTACCAAGTTTCGTCCACTTCGAAGTTATACGCAATGTTGTCTAAAACTGCGGTATTTAACACTAGCACTTTGTATGGCGTTTGTCTCGGACCTGTAACAACAAAAGCAACTATGTATTCCTATTTCTCTTGGACTGGCTATAACTTGAGAACGTTTTCATCATTCTCTGAACCCTTTACCAACTCGGTTGAGGTCGACTTTCCAGTCTAACTGTGATGCGGCTGAACTTCGATATTTTGCTTGAAGCGACTGCCATGTGACCTCGACTACCAATGGTCCAATGACCAATAGCGATTTCGAAGTTCCAAGTTAGACTGGTTGAACTTTTGAAGACTCCAACTACCCGTAACCACTGCCATAGGTGTTTGTATGGCAACCGGGACCGACGGCTTAACGTGTTCGCCGAGGCACCAGTGCAAACAGCCATATTCATGCATACAACTTTTTACACTGAGCGGGGATCGAACCACCACGGAGGCTGTCAAGTTGAGAACGTTTTGAGCGATTTCAATACATTTTTATTTGAGTTTTCTAATACTGATCTAATAAATATTGGTAGGTTCTTAAGGAAAGATTAATTGAGAAATTTGTGAAGAAATAGTAGAGCTTCGGTTAACCGCTGGATATTATAATTGTATATAGGTTATGCACAGTTTAGGGTGTACGGATCACATCAAGATCTTCAGAGTTCAAGCTAATCTCTGCGTGTTGGTGCACCACATCACAAAGGTGACAAGGCAAAGGAGAAACTGCGGTAGCCTAGTGGTATTGGTACTGGACTGCTGAGACGAGGTCTACGGTTCGATCCCAGGTTTTACCATGGCATACACCAAGGACTTTTTGATGCTTTTCGAAGTTATGTGTGTATTTATCGCAGGTTTATAAGTGCTCGGTTAATGGCAATAGGCTCGCCACCTATTACATTGGGACGTAAACATAAACTGGCGAAATGTGGGTGCTAGCACCTCTGCCTATCCCTTCGGGGATATAGGCGTGAGTTTATGTTATGTTTACAATTATGACAGAACGGTGATGATGATTTACCTGTATTATTTAAAAGCACGCCAAGTTGGTTAATATATGGGCCAGCAGAAATAACAAGTATCTTTCCAGGTATCATTTCTTTAGCAATTTTAGCCTGACTAAGCAATATCGGCATGATTTCATTCAACACATCTATGTACATCGCTGCTGTATCGTAGAACGTGGCTAGAGGCGCTAAATGTGCAGCCAGCGGTGTACTACACTTCTCAGAATATTCCTTTTCAGCTAACAGAAGTTGTTTCTTGTAGTTGTCTGCTTGACAGATTTGGTTAAACTCGCGGAATGAACGCTGCATCATACCTTCTACTGAGACAGTAGCTGCTCTGTAAAAACAATTTGGTAAGTATTTAAATAATTGGAGAATGAAATCAAAGCAAGTGGCACTGGGAGAATACCTGCAGCGAAATTTAGACTAACTTTTGGAAGTTACATACATACATACATGTGCTTACACCCGTAATACCCGAAGGGTAGGCAGAGGTGTAATAAACACCCATTTGGAATTTACTACATGTAAATAATCGTAAATGTGTGTGTATGTGCGCAAAATTCACTAAATTCCATATTATACATAATAGATATTATTATCAGCTTCTTACCTAGTCATTGGCTACTTTTATTTAATTTGTAGTGAGATGATTGTCAACAGAGCGCTAATAAATCCCGGATGGTTTGCCTGGTATGTATGATAGTGTAATGTATTGTTATTTATTTCAGATGCCAGATGATCCACATCTGGTTTAGTAACAAAAGTAACATTAAAAGTGTTCGAAATCAAAATTACATTTTCATATTATATTTTTATATGTATTGTTATTGGTTTTATTGTGAAAATAAAAAATGATAGTGCTTCGGTTTCACGTGAATTATAAGGCATATTATTTACATGACAAAGTATTTTATACCCAGTTTATTTTAATGACACATTACTTACCGTAACAAACTCAATATCATTGCATAGGTTAGCCGGAACTGGGAGGATAGCTTCTGTGGTATACCCAGCATCATTCCTTTGAGTGTTACCAAGTCGGGCACGCCCTCTTTACACAGTATTATAACAGTCCCTGTGTCATCCAAACCTGGAAGTAAACTATAATGCTATTACCATAAGAATTCAGGAGATAAGTAAGAAGAAGAAGAGAAAAGAACATTAAATAAGTTAAACTTATTTGCGAAGCAGTAAGTTCGAATAGATACATTTATTTGAATGTTTTAAAATGTTGTGTATATGTGTGAGTGTATCCTTAATACTTGTTTGCATTTTCAAATAACGGCTTACTATACAATTATTATAATATTGTAAAATCGCGGTCATGACTTTAGTATAGTTACTGCCATATATACAGGATGGAGCTAAAATCTTCTAAATTTTCACTCAAATTAAACATTCATTTATTTTCAAAAAGAAAGAAAACTTACTACTTACTTTTACCCGAGAAATCGCCTTGCCCTACCCGGTAATTGAATCGACTAAAATTTCCTATTAAAATGAAGGAATAGTTCCTTTCAGCGGAATTAGCAATATCCATTGTTCAGAGTACAAATAGGTTTGATAAGATTGGTGGATTTTTAATACCATGCTATCCTCCAAAAGACGCCCAAAAAGGGGTACTGCATATATTAGAGTACATTATGTGATATGACTAGGGTCAAGATATGAGTCGGTAACTATACCAAGAATAGTTCCACTTATGACCTGGGTTACATGACTAGGGTCAAGATATGTGTCGGTAACTATACCAAGAATAGTTCCACTCATGACCTGTGTTACATGACTAGGATCAATATATGTGTCGGTAACTATACCAAGAATAGTTCCACTTATGACCTGTGTTACATGACTAGGGTCAAGATATGTGTCAGTAACTATACCAACAATAGTTCCACTTATGACTTTTTTAAAAAAAATCATACACATACATGTACATGGATTAATTTATTATTCTCATTAGTATAGCTTGATCAGTAATTCAGTATCAGTCTACTCATACTACTATAGTAGCTATTCGTTAGTTGTAAATATGAAATTTCAAGCTTACCTCGTCGACCAGCTCTACCGGCCATTTGAATGTATTCCGCAGGTGCTAATGTTCGTCGTTGTAGACCATCATACTTGGTGGTTTCGTCGAAGACAACCGTACGGGCCGGCATGTTCACCCCCATAGCGAAGGTTTCCGTTGCGAACAAGATTTTGACCTAGATATTTAACATTTATTTAAAAAGTAATAGTTATTCTTATTACGTATCTACATCATTAATATCAGCGTTTTACCTCACAATAAAACGCTTATTAACTACTTACCTCATTCGAAGCCTAAATAATGAGAGTGGCAACACTGTTTTTCGGATCTGTGGCTAAGTAGTGTGTCATTTGACTAATTTTCATCCCCCCCTCGTGTAGTTTTAGTGCTCTCCGCCAGGGGGCGAGGTGTGCTGCATAGCACACCGCCATTTTTCAATCATTGGTACGAATTTTCCAGGCAGATGTTAAAGTAGGCTTCGAATGAGGTAAGTAGTTAATAAGCGTTTTATTGTGAGGTAAAACGCTGATATTAACTTACTGTACCGTCATTCGAAGCCTAAATAATGAGAGCTGTTTGATATCGCCTGGTGGAGACGGTTGGGTAATTCTACTAATTTTATACCCACATAATATAGGTAACCAGAACGCAAGGGTCTTTTTAACCTATGCTTATGGTAATCGTTAAGGTGTTATAGGCATGAGCCTAAAGATACTACTTTCTACCTATAAGCTTTACTTGGGAGGCATGAAACGAAAATAAAGATTATTATGTTAAGGATTATGTTTTATCATTGCAATAATGATATAGGGGGTATGAATAAAATACCAGAAGTAAGGTAAATAGATGCTATTTATTCATTTCTAGAATCAGAATAAGAAACCAAGCAATATACATTTTATAATAACAACATTTGTTTTATTTATTATTATATTATTACTTTATGTTACTAATTCAACTTTATACTCATGTAACAGAAATCAGCTACGACAAATTTAATTATTATTGTACTTAAATTATATCTTCATAACATTTTTGTTATCATTTCTTTTAACAAGAGAAATAAATGTTCTCGATGTATGTATTATTATTTACTTAAAGATCACAATAATGAGGGGAAGATTTTTATTAACAATTTACAACACAATTTTTTGTATTAATAACTAATATAAAAGTTATAAACTTCTTAAATTTGTTGTGTAATAGTCTAATTCGCTATGGGAGAAAACATAGCAGATACCACATTAGTTTGATTCTGGTGAGGTATGACTTCACGACAATAATATTTCTGAAAGGTGTCTTTAGAGCGCCAATAAGATCGCCGCTCGTGATAAGATGTCATCGAGTGGGCTGTTGGAGATCCAACTTTTGGATGCCACTGCGGGCCTGATGCTTCCGGCACTTGCTTTTATGCCAGCTTCATTCAGGAGGCGTTTCACCCAGCCTGCGATGACGGTGCGAGAGGCCGGTTTTGGTTCGCCGCAAGTCGTAATGAACAGGTTATTGCTACAGCATTGGGCGCGTCTTACAGAAGACAACTGAATAACGCGCTTTACCCAAAATACTGGGTCAATTGTAACTTGATCAGTGTTACAAGTTAGTCGCCAGCCTGATTGTCGAACGTCAACATTGTCAGTCTTCGATCCAAACATAGGCCAAAAGACAATGCTGTTATCTGAGACTAAGCAGTGATTAACGTCTACTGCTAGCAGTGTTAGATCGTGGACTCGGCGTCCTGAACAAAGTAGCAGTAAGGTGGCTGCTCGCTTAGAACATTGATATAAATTATCACAATCGGGATTTGTATTTTGTAACCACTCTGTTAATTTGTCAACATCCCAGATAGGGGGTTTAGTAATTTGTTTGGGTCTCTGATTTGCTATTGATGCCAGAACTTTCTTAACTAGAATGTGGGAACTCAGTCTTTCTGATAAATCAGGATTGCAAAGAGTAGATATTGCCGACTTATAGACTAAAATAGTACTGTATGCTAACTTCTCTTTTTGGAACAAGTCTTAAGAATCGGGCTAGTTGCGAACCACTAGGATTATAAGGGCTATCGATATTGTTGCCTGAACACCATTGCGACCATTTTCGCCATGCTTGTTGGTACGTTTTGAGCGAGGAGCCTCGCCAGCCTGACTTAATAAGTTGCTTCTGTTCGGGAGTCCAATCAGTCAACTGCGATGTCCACCCCCACATTTCCAGACTTGAAGAGTCATCTCGTGGGCTTTTGGTGGAGGCAGCCCGGTCGACGTGTCCACTAGTACTTGGTGGAGGCGATGCACGGTGAAAGGAGGTGCAAGGGATCGATTCTTTAGATCTGGTCTCCAAAACACTTTTTCCCATATTGGAACCACAATCAAGTATATGCCCTTTGCCTCGTTTAGGTGAGCTAATGCTTTTGGAACAAGGAACGGTGGTGGGAACACCCATGCAAGAGGGTAGTTCCATTTCTGGCTGAAGGTGTCGTGGAATTCGGCATTCATATCGTTCTGGTCCAAGCTCACATAACGTGGCACTACATGAGCTGTCTTGGACGCCATTAAGTCTATGTGAGGAGTGCCCCACTTCTTGAAGATTATGCTGGTTATTTCTGGTAACAAGTGCCATTCCGGTGCTAGTTGAAATCGGGACAGGCGATCTGCTTCGCTGTTCAATGTCCCTGGTAGGTGATAAACAGCCAGGTTTATATGATATGTGTCCAGAATAGTTAATATGTCGCGTGTCAGATTCATTAAGTGTTGAGATTTCGAACCTCCTTCTTTCTTCAGATATGACACAACTGTTCTGTTGTCGCTCTGAAGCATGACCGAAGAGTTTGCTAGGTACCGACATTGACCTCTTAGAGCGTAAAGCACTGCGAGCATTTCTTTCACATTGGAATGCAGTCTTATTTCTTGGGGAGACCAAATGCCATAAAGCTCTTGGTTGTCGACTCGGGCTCCCCACGCTATTCCCGATGCATCGGTCGTCAGAAAGTGATTGGCCGGTAATTGGTGGAGATGAGAACGCACATTCCTGTTCTTTATCCACCATTTTAGTTCTTGTATGACTTCGCTTGGGACTCTTAATCGACGACAAGAATGCGCCTTCAAAAGGTAATTGCAAAAGCGCAGAAGTTCTCTTTGATTTAATCGACCGCGAGGTACTACGAAACTTGCGAAGTTTACCAGGCCGATCAAGCTTTGAATTTCCTTTAAGTGAGCCGTTTGCCTGGACAGGATCGCTTGGGCCTTGGTCTCTATGCTTAAGCACTTTTTGACAGGGAGCCATTTGAGTCCCAACCAAGGGTCCCAGCATATTCCTAGGAACTCTATTGACTTTTGCGGGATTAGGGTGGACTTTTTGACGTTTAGTAGCCAGCCCAGATCTTGTAACAGCTTTACCGTGTATTGAAGTTGATTTGTCAATATTTCTTTGTTCTGGTTGGCCAATAAGTAGTCGTCCAGATATGTCACCACTCTTATGCCTTTTTCTCTTAGGATCTGCGCGACCCAGTTGCTTAACATTGCAAAGACATGTGGCGCTGTTGCAAGGCCAAAGGGTAGGCATGTCATTTGCAGCAATCTTTGACCGACAATCACTCTTAAAAATGTCCTGTGAGCAGGGGCTACCGGCACGTGGAAGTATGCATGAGACAAATCTATTTTTGCAAGGTAATCGTAAGGTTGTAGAAAGTTCGGTATTCTTTGCATATTTATCAACCGGAATTTGGATACGATCACGTATCTGTTCAGCATACGCAGATTGACTATGGGCCTCATGCTCCCATCGCTTTTGGGCGTCAAAAACATCGGGGATACGAAGCTGGGGGATGCAGGTGCGTCCTCTAGGACACTTGCTTTTATCATAGTTTTTATAGCGTCCTCCATTTGAGGCGAGTTGCGGGTCTGGCATTTGTGGGGCAAGGACCGTGGCATACAAAGAGCAGGCTTGTGCTTGAATGGGATTCTGTAACCCTGAATTATTTTCAATATTGGCCCTGGGGCGCCAAAATTTTTCCACACATGTGCATAAGTTGCTAAACGACCCGCAACAAACGTGTCCGAGTCAGAACTTTCGCTTGGAACGAAAATTTTTAGTATTATGTTTTGATTGATTTTTAAAAGCGCTATCATCAAGGTTAGACCTTTGTTGGTTATTCCTTGTAGAATATTCTGGTCTCGATTTATGGTTTTGCGCAAACCGTCTGTTTAAGTGACCTTGGTAATTATTTCCCTGCGAGGGGTAAGGATTATTAAATGCCGGGCCCCCTGGGGGAGCATAGAAGGGCTGGTATCCAAACTGCATAGGATACATGTTTTGCATTGGGTGGCTCTGCGGGAACCTGCTATATTGTCCTTTTGGACCTTGAAGTTGAAAACCCTGCGCGGGTGTCTTTGAATTTGAGGGTCCAGCTTGCGCAGCTGTCCAGCTCGATTTCTGAGATGAGTTTCGAACAGGCCAGAAAGCTTTACTCACACCGCCGGCTTTTTCAATTGCAGTAGAAAAAGCTTCTTTGTTAAATAAAAATGAAGTAGTCGGGGGTATATTCCGTAACTTAGAACGCAAATATTTATCTTTGACAGATCTTAATATAGCATCTCGCCTTTGTTCAATCGTATCTGCACGATGACCACACGCAAGTTGCAATAAATGGTTTGATACTTTATTGTAACTACCCTCAATAAAAATATCATTTAATTTATCTTTAATAGTAGATGGGGATAAATCTTTGGGGTTAGCCGAGGCCCAACTGAGCAGTGCCTCAAAACCAGCCTGCGCGGCGTCTTTCTGATTCAACAGAGCCTGTGTTATAGCGGCGTAACTGCGCTCAGTTACACAAAAATTAGTATATTTGTCAAAGGGTTTGATTTCTTCGTTACATTCTAGTTCAACAAACCCGGGGGTAGTAGAATACACTTTTTGAACTTCCGAGTAACGTACGTCGCGCCACTCGGGAGTATCTAAATGTTGGACCTTATTTAGCAATTCTAAATGAACTATAGATGATTTAGGCAGAGCGGGTTCCTTTAAAACTGTGTTAATAGAGAAATTGACACCCGAATCAGCTTGCGCCGTTTTAGGCTCATTGTTGCAACCATTTTCAGAAAATAATTCGTTACTAAACTAACCTCATCATCGCTATTTACTGGATAGGGCATGGAAGATTGGCTGTAAAACGCCGATTGGGGCCACATGCCACGAGATAATAAATTCTCAATGTTATTTACTTGTTCCGTGAGCTTGCGAAGCTCATCTGATTTTTTATGCCGTTTCGAATTACTAGGGACAGTTTGGGCCGCGGCCTTTCTTTTCTTAGACGCCTGGCGTACATTTGCAGTTACGGGTTGAGATTCAGAACTATTTGACGATGATGAACAGTCATCGTTACTACTCGAACTTTTAGAGCTCATATTTAACTAAAAAATCAAACGGTAACACCGTTATATATCACAAAAAATTAAAGTACAATTGATGAGGGTACTCACGTTTTGTTGGTTAGCCTTATATCGACACACTTTACACGCGATTGCTTATTGTGCACAATGCGTCTGCACAGATCGAAAAACGAATCACCAAAATGATTGAAAAATGGCGGTGTGCTATGCAGCACACCTCGCCCCCTGGCGGAGAGCACTAAAACTACACGAGGGGGGGATGAAAATTAGTCAAATGACACACTACTTAGCCACAGATCCGAAAAACAGTGTTGCCACTCTCATTATTTAGGCTTCGAATGACGGTACAGTAAGTTAATATCACTACATAGTATAAAATAAAGTCGCGTTCTTTGTCCCTATATCCCTTTGTATGCTTAAATCTTTAAAACTACGCAACGGACTTTGATGCGGTTTTTTTAAATAGATAGAATGGTTAAAGAGGAAGGTTTATATGTATATAACATCATGCTACGACCAACAGGTGCGGAGCAGGAATGAAAATTGTTGCAAAAACGGGGTGACGCAGACGAAGTTGCGCGGGTCAGCTAGTTGTAATATAAAGGTTATAACTTACGAAGCCTTGTTGAAACAGCATCTCCACAATTTCCTTGAGGAGTGGCAAGATACCGCTATGATGTACTCCTATGCCATTTTCTAGAACCCTCTGAAGTCTAATAACCTGAAAAATATAGCTTATATAGATAATATATCTATAAGACATAATTCTAAAATGTTTTAAAATTAATAAATGTAGCATATTCAGAATAGACTCGTACTAACACAAAAAAATGTAATTGTTTTCATTTTCACTAGGAGCTTCTCATAACTAAAGCTTTAGTCAATCAAAAGTAGATATTGAGCAATGGTTGAACAAATTAATAACAGTTGAGTATACAGTTGAGTATATTACTCACTACTGATATTTAGAGACATTAAAATAAGCTTCCTTTCTAAAATCAATGTAAAATTGGAAAAAGTGATTACATTACTTCAGTAAACTAATTGGGCGGATCTGATAACTTATTTACATACATCTGCTCAAGCCCGTGATAAATGAATAAATTAATCTGAATTTGAACTCACCTGTGGCAATCTCCGATCTGGCTCTTTCAATCGCTGTAAACATTTTTGGAAAAAGGACCTAATGTGACCTTTTTCTTTAGCAGTTGTTAAGTCGACGGACATTAAGTTTTCAGCGTTTTGGTCACATCTGAAATATTACATGTTGATTAACTTTTGGAAAACTTATTATAATAGTCTATGACATAGACAGGCAAGAGGTGATTTCTATAAAGAAAAGAAATTGTAGAAAATGTTAGAAGTTCCAAAATCACGTCTTCTGCTATAACAACAAAAATGCAACACTGCAAAAGAAATTGACATGTTGTTGCCAGATCTCACTCTAAAGTAATGCAGAAACATCCCTACATAGTATAAAATGAAGGCGCGTTCTCTGTCCCTATGTCCTTTTGTATGCTTAAAGCTTTTAAAGTACTCAACGGATTATGATGCGGTTTTTTTAAATAGATAGAATGGTTAAAGAGGAAGGTTTATATGTATATAACATCATGCCACAACCAACAAGTGCGGCGCAGGAATGAAAAACGTTGCAAAAAGGGGGTGACGCAGACGAAGTTGCGCGGGTCACCTAGTTAATAATAAAATAAAACAAAATAAATAAAGAAATCCATTATCAGTAAAACCAAACTGTGGTATTTCATTTGTAACACTACGTTTTATAATAGTGACCTTCTTCCGTCAAGCGGGGTGAAGTCAAATTTAGGTGCCCCAAATAAAAATAAAAATCTGCAATAGGTCTTTACATAAATATAGCACAAACATACCTGTTACGTGACAATGTAAATGCAACTACTGGTAGTTTATCTCGCTGTTTCAGATGGTCGATAAAAGCTACCCACATGGTTTGTTCTGCTTTAGGGTTCATGTACGTTTTCACACCTGAAATGTATTGTCAACAACATAATAACCATTTATTAGTATGTTATAACCGCGGTAGCCTAGTGGTATGGATAATGGACTGCTGAGACGAGGTCTCGAGTTCGATCCCAGCTTACCATGGCACACACCAATGACTTTTCGAAGTTATGTGTGTATTTATCGCAGGTTTATACCTAAGTGCCCGGTTAATGGCAATAGGCTCGCCACCTATTACATTGGGACCGAAACATAAACTGGCGAAATGTGGGTGCTAGCACCTCTGCCTAACCCTTCGGGGATAAAGGCGTGAGTTTGTGTAATATGTGATGTATTTTATATTTTTATCATTGCTATATTATTTGCGGAAATCGCGATGAAAACCGTTCCGTACTTGACACGGAATCGACTAAAACCGCAAGCCGTCTTAAATTTTTAGTTGCCGGAGATGAGATTACCATTAGCATATTTCTCGCACCCGGCTGACCCCGGTTTAAAGATGTGTACCATTAAGTAATTATTACTAGCGTAAACAGATACAATCTCTTCATTAAAGCGATACTGAATTTAAAATGTAGTGACTTTGAATTTTAGTGTAGAGATATTGACGTCACCGCAATATCTTTTTCTGTCAAAGTTGATAATGGTTTATGATTATTGCTCCGCTACATAGCCTATGTCTTATTCTGATGTATAAGCTATATTATTGTTAAGTTCCATTAAAATCCATTCAGTAGTTTTTAAGTGAAAGAGTGACAAACATCCATCCATAATATTAGTAGGATATAGGGGACTACTAACCTTTAGGGCCAAAGTTCTTCTTGTATTCATTTTCTCTCGCCTTTTTAGCAGCAATAGCCTCGTTGTACCCTCTTAGCTGGAAGTTTCCTTCTTGATCCACTACTTGGAATCTCTCATTCTTTGATTTACCGCCGGTTCCTTAAATCGTCATACATATAATCATAAACAACTGTTTTTATTACACATGCTACGTTTCTTTTCGCTATTCTATGTTTGAACGTAAAGTTTTGTCAAAAAGTTTTATAGACGGACATTAATTTAAAAGAGAAATGTTTTTTTTTATATATATTCAGCCTGTCAATTGACAGGTATAGTATTGTTGTACGTTAAGTAAGCTAGAGTGAAACCCAATCTTTTACTCTTATATACTTAAGTACACAAACAAAACATGTTTATATATGTAGTAGACTAATAATTTTCTAACAGTAGTCTTCTCACGATGAAGTTAAGTTAAATATGTTTAATGTTTGTGTAATTTGCTAATTTCTTAATCACTACATAGTATAAAATAAAGTCGCGTTTTCTGTTGATATTTTTCTTGCCCCTTTGTATGCTTAAATCTTTAGAACTACGCAACGGATTTTGATGCGGTTTGTTTCAATAGATAGAATGGTTAAAGAGGAAGGTTTATATGTATATAACATCATGGTACGACTAACAGGTGCGGAGCAGGAATGAAAAGTGTTGCAAAAACGGCGTGACGCAGACGAAGTCGCGCGGGTCAGCTAGTTGTGACATAACTTATGATTTGTTTAAAATAATTTTTACGTTATCAATAATTTTTGTACGCCTGTCTAGGCATACACTTTAAAAACGACAATTATGTTGTAATAACATTCATGTAACCCGTGTTTATGCAATTAAATGAATCTTGAATCTTAAGTTTTTGAGAACGAATGTTTATAACAAACCTGTATATAAATAGTGACAAAGCGGTACAGGTCGCTTGGGCGTCGACACCACGTACACTTTGCGTTTCTTAGTGCGCCCCACCCAGTCCGCAAACTGCAGAGTATTCGGCACAGTAGCACTCAACATCACTATGCTAACGTGGGCTGGCAGTAATATTAACACTTCTTCCCAGACGTAGCCTCTCTGCAAATTTTGAAAATGTTGGCCTTTTCACAAAGTGCAGGTACTTTGTTTTTTTTGTTTTTTTTTTTAAGAATATTAGCAATCGAAGTTACTAATATTCCCTTTAACCCCTCCAGCTAAGCTCAAAGACTTGTTTTGGAGTGGGTTCACGTCGGTAGTGTAATGGCCAGGATTCGAACCCGGGACCTCTCGGGACGATGTCTATAGAGCAAGTACAGAGAGGAGGTGCTGTACCTGATTAGGTTTCTGGAAGGCAGGACATGGGACACTGAAAATGTGATGAAGAGCGGTTAAATCCCACTAACTTCTTCATTTGACATCTAACAGTCGATAGCAAAACTGAATAGTAGGTAGGTAGGTAATGAAGTGAATACTTCATTCTATGTCGGCGGTATTACATAGCATAACTATCTCACAAAAAAAAACAATAGAGATACAAAGTATCGCTATTTATCATCAAGAATTCAAGAGCCCAACAGTACGCTAAGACCACGCCTACGGTGATGACGTCAGGGTAGGCTCAAAAATGTGGTTTTACCCGAGTGATGGCCCTTCTCTTTATTTTTAGTATCCTGTGATAGATGACATTAATAAATTTATAAACCTAGTTCTCAATACAGCTTTCATTGCTGATTTCATCATGATTGATAATGTGTATTTCTTGGGTGACTGTTTCCTTTTTCGCCGAATTTGAGGTGAAAAAAATAAACTAAGATACTTTTGTAAATACACAACAGCAATCAAAAATAGACATATTTATGCAAGAATTATTTGTAATGACCGGAAATCGAACCTGCGATTACCAACGCAGCAAACGAACGAAAGTAAATGAATATAATTTAATAAATAATAGCTTTAACATACCTCGGCATTATTAATATAATGCACTTCATCGAAAATGACGAATTCCAAATCCCTCGTAACATCTGAACCACAGTACAGCATGGAGCGTAGAATCTCCGTGGTCATGACTAGACATTGGGCGGTGGCGTTGATCTGCAGGTCCCCAGTCAGAAGACCTACTTCTCCAAATAGCTTGTTGAAATCATTGTACTTCTGATTTGAGAGAGCTTTGATGGGTGAAGTGTAAATTGCTCTGGAAGGATTATGTAACTCTGTTTATAGTAGTATAACACCTCGTTTTCACCAAGAAACTAGTTGTAAATATGATTGATACACAACTGGTTGCATATTTGTCAAAAACTTGTAGAACTTGTCAGAACACAATAATTATTTTACACACATATTGATATTCTCATAAGTATAAAACACATTTGCGACGTATTACCACTTATCAAAAACAAGTTTTAAACCTTGGTGAAAACGAGGGGTAAGTGAATAGTCACTAATAGTCAGTAAATAGGCATAGTTCTAGTTAATGCTTGAAACAGAACGAGTGATTCCTAATATTAGAGTATTGAGTTTGAAGTATTGTTTCACTATTGAATAGTGAAGATTGTCACCCGAAAGGATCTCGTGAAGCGTGAAAAACTCTTGCACTTACGGCAGCATTTACCTCAGTGATATCGTATATTGCAGAAGAGGCGTCTTACTAGACAGCTAACAAAATATGTTTGACCATGCCTCTGCCGCCAAGCCCCAGTAGAAGAGGTAGATCTAAGAGGTGCTGGCTTGAAGTCATACATAGTGTCACTATCAGCAACGCCATAGACTATGAGAAGTCGAGTAGAAAGAAGTTTAATATAATAATTACCTGGTACAATTCCTTCTTGACATGGCAATAGCATATTCAGCAACAACTGTTTTACCAGCAGATGTGTGTGCCGCTACGAATACGTGATGACCTTCTTCTAATTTTAATATAGCCTACAAACAAAATTTTAAGTTCTATTACTGCGTAAGTTTCGAAATTCAAGTCAGGGAATATTCAGCACATATTGAGAAGTTATTCACTATGGTTACTTAATTTAAATAGGTAAAATTAGCTATTAAAATACTAACAGGCTTCACCTGAGAATTGATTGTTTTGAGAGGGTGCTAATTAAACAGATTTTTTAATGCGAAATACATAAAGGTGTAACTCACCAACAGTTTAACACTACATATTATCACATTGTAAACTATTAGTCATTGTCATAGAAAGGAATGTTAAATGTGGGGAGGGGCCACATAATACGAAGCCATATGATATGAAGCCATCCGCCCCCGGGGCTTTCTTCGGATTGAACTTCCGAAGAGCACCGAAGAGCTCCCCCACCGTAAAAGGTGGGTCATTCTCATGATGACCCTCATCCTGCTCCAAACTCTTCGCCTTTTCCCTAACTCTTCGGTGCCCTTCGTTGTCCTCCTCCTCCCGATCCTCCGGGTAGAAGGTCCGAGCTAATAGCTCGGCCGAACCTTTTGCGTCCAGGTAATAGACTCCTAGAATGGTTAATAGACTCCTGCTATATTAGCAAAGGCTAATAATGGATTTCGCCATGTCACGCCTACTTCCAATATGTTATTTTTAAATAGCATTATTTACTTTTAGGTATCTATGTTGTCATCTATATTACTAAGTTGGCCACAATTATCGAGTGTCAAATGTAGCACATAATTTACTTTTTTATTCCAGCAGATAAACAAAAATAGTTAAAATACCTGTTTTTGGAATATGTCCAACTCAAATGGATAACTATGAGCCATATCTTTGATCTTTTCTCTAAAATCTGGTACAGGCTGCGAGACATCTATCATTTCAGCCCAATCTGTGGATGTAACTCCACTCTTTGCTGAAGAGCTAGTAATGTTGAGTATTGGTAGCTCTGGTAACTCCACTGGTGGACGAACCACTATGTCCATTAGGAAGTTATCATCATCACTTGTCTCATGTTCGGAGTTTTTGGTGGGTTTTGGTACTGGTTTCTTTTGGAGTTCCTCTTCATCTTTCCAGAAATCTAAGAAATAAATACAAATAATAATAGGGTCATCATAATAGAGTCCAAATAGGTAATAAGTAGATGGATCATACTTTTAGTAAGATATAAGTAAGTATAAGTAGTGTTCTAATTTAGATAGGATAGGTAAAGTGAATACTTCGACGGGTTTCAAACCCGCTATATTTCTCTTACAGGGTGAACGCTCTGACCTAAGTCATGAGGCCATGTCTGAAGCATTCGAAATCCTCCTTTATTGTGACTTATAGTTCGAACTTTTTCTTATCTAAGTTTAATTTGATCAGTCAGCAAACAAATTGTATTAGAAAATATTCAGTACATATAAATAGTATTAATTTTAACACTTGCACCAACTGTGCAGATTGAACAGTATTTGCATTCAAAGCATGCGGTTGCATTTCTCTTCATGTGGGAAGACTAAGCAGCATGCAAATTAAAAGTTTTAATTATTTATCTATGTATCAATCAGTAATCTATTCAATCAATTCATTATCCTATTCAAACAATTCAAAATGATTATATTATCTGTTGATTATTCAATAATCAAAAACGATTATTGAGGGATTCACAGATACTGAATGACTTCTTGCTAATCGTAAAATAATCAACCACTGATAAAGGGTTCAAGAGTGTAAGAGGTAATAATATAAAGATAATCACCAACTAAGTGTGCATTACTGTCCACAACCTCTTCCAGATTGATCTTGATATTAAAATCAATATCATCTTTGCTATCTGGCTTTTTGTCTGCTTCTTTGTTTGCCTCATTCAGGAGAGTACAACCGTCTTCAGCAAATAATACACTTTCGTTGGACCCCGGTACTCTGTTTAGTAGGTCTGAAAAATTCCACATAATACTTTAATCAATAGTTCATCATCATCATTCCCTGAACCTTTTTCCCAACTCAGTTGGGGTCGGCTTTCCAGTCTAACTGTGATGCGGCTGAACTTCGATATTTTCCGTAAAGCGACTGCCATCTGACCTCCACAACCAATGGTCTAATTACCAATGGCGATATCGAAGTTCCAAGTTAGGCTGGTTGGACTTTTGAGGGCTCCAACTACCCGTAACGACTGCCATAGATGTTTGTATGGCAACCGGGACCGACTGCTTAACGTGCTCTCCGAGGCACTTATAAACCTGCGATAAATACACACATAACTTCGAAAAGCATCGAAAAGTCATTGGTGTGTGCCATGGTAACCTGGGATTGAACTCGAGACCTCGTCTCAGCAGTCCATTACCCATACCACTAGGCTACCGCGGCTTTTAATCAATAGTTATACAAATAAATAAAACTGTAGCGGCAAATTTGTTATAAATTTTGTTATACATATCAAAGTATCAATTTTTTAGTTAATAAATTATACATAAAATTGAATATGTATTACAATTTTTCACATACATACATACATATGTTCACGCCCGTAATACCCAAAGGGGTAGGCAGAGGTGTATTAAACACCCACATTCTGCAATTTTTGTCTGTCTGTTTAATTTGGCTAATCTCTAAAATTGATGGGCTGATTTGACAGGACTCTTATTAGAACACAGCTGAAGTTATACATATTACATATAAAAACATTAAGTTCTGCATAACAAATCCATATTTAAATTTGTGGTCTGGGCATAGTTTTGATATAGGATCAATTTCTAAATTACCTTCTCCCAAAAACTTTCCAGGCTCTTGATTCTCCAGATCTATATTAATATCACCACTGGCAGCTTTGTCAAGCATTTTCAGGAATTCCTCTTCAAAGCCAGCTGGCAGAAAAGGGCTTTGGGTTGTGGTGCCCCTGGTAGCTATACTTGGGGGCAATGGTGCCCTTGACATAGGCAGGCTGTCTTCATCATCCCTGATTGGGATGCTCACTTCTTCTAATCCTATTATTTCCCCTGTAATGCCATCTCGAACCACCTATAAAATTTTAATCATCATTCCCTGAACCTTTTTTCCCAACTCAGTTGGGGTCGGCTTTCCAGTCTAACTGTGATGCGGCTGAACTTCGATATTTTACGTGAAGCGACTGCCATCTGACCTCCACAACCAATGGTTTAATGACCAATGGCGATATCGAAGTTCCAAGTTAGGCTGGTTGGACTTTTGAGGGCTCCAACTACCCGTAACGACTGCCATAGATGTTTGTATGGCAACCGGGACCGCCGGCTTAACGTGCTCTCCGAGGCACTTATAAACCTGCGATAAATGCACACATAACTACGAAAAGCATCGAAAAGTCATTGGTGTGTGCCATGGTAAACCTGGGATCGAACTCGAGACCTCGTCTCAGCAGTCCATTACCCATACCACTAGGCTACCGCTAGGCTATACCTATAAAATTTTAATAAGCTTTTCATTTAAATTTTGAAACCAAACCTACAAGTTTTAATTTCAAGTCAATTGCAACATTTTCATCCAAACTAGGTTTCTTCTATGTAATGAAAACGAGGTGGTTTATTAGTTATTAATAATTTTGCCTCTTTAGGCCTAGACTTAGTTAACCTTATGAGAAATCTGCATGTGTATAGAAAAATGCAGATTGTATATTAGATTGCATTCAATATTATGTTATGTAGATTATATTATGGCATACACATCAATGCTAGTTATTCAATTCAATTCAATTCTTTTGAATGGCTTCTGTGTGTTGCCACAACTTGCCAATGTCAGGGTGTTGTGAAAAGTAATTTGGTGAAGAGATTATTCAGCTATGTGAAATTGTACGGTCAGAAGATACATCAATATTGGTTCTCACGCAGAGTTGATGTGAATGTGACATCTACAACAACAGACACAAACAAACATTTAATAAATATATTATAAGGGTTTAAGGATAATAAATAATAATTACAAGTTTATTTTGTTAATTTTAATAAATCTACATAAAGTATGAACTAAGGGAGTGTGTACAAAGGATAGGACAAGTTTCATGGAGGTAGGACGCGGAATGAGTGGGGGGAGCACATCATATAGTGAGTAGAGCATTTTAGGACAGCTGAAGAACAAATGATCCACCGTTCCATCATCCAGACCACACTCACAGAGAGAAGAATCCCGTATCCTAAGTTTGGACAAAAATATTGGAGAGCAACAATGGTTCAATCGCAGGCGACAT
Source organism: Pelosia muscerda (assembly GCA_963691645.1). NCBI lineage: Eukaryota > Metazoa > Arthropoda > Insecta > Lepidoptera > Erebidae > Pelosia > Pelosia muscerda. The sequence goes on along the minus strand of OY829116.1, from coordinate 8,186,350 downwards.
ATAATGGAGGTCGTCTTCTTGTCTGAGTAGAATTGGGAGAACCAAGGCCTGCAGGGGATGTTGGGTTGAATATCTCCGTAGAATTTGCCCTTCACAGTCTTAGAAATACACCAAGCTCTAGACCACGAACTATATAAAGATGGTTTCAGGGTGACAATGAGGTCATGGCAGTAGGTTTGATGTTGCTCAGAACCAACTTGTATGGCTTGTCTAGCACAGGAGTCCACATATTCATTCCCAGTGATTCCCGAATGACTAGGTATCCAGGCTAGAACTATATTAATTCCAAGACTGTGACATAGCCAAAGTTCTTCCCTTATCTGAAGGATAATAGGAAATCTGGACTTAGATCTAAAGGGGTTGGATAAGATAGCTTGGAGGCAACTTTGTGAATCAGAAAATATTACGGAATTGTTTACATTATGAGATTTTATAAAACGGATGGCTTCTAAAACAGCAAAGGCTTCCCCTGTAAATACAGAGGTAGCCGAGGGTAACTTAAAACTTAAAATAATACGGGTAGAGGGAATCCACACCGCTGAGCCTACTGAACTGTCATTACAAACTTTTGAAGCATCCGTAAAGAAGGCAGTCCAGTCTTTGAATTTAGATTGAAACAGGTGAGCAAATTCACTATTTGCCTCCAAGGTACCTTTACCAATACCAAAATCCAATACGACATTGGGCTGGAATAGTAAGGAATTAAAGGAGACACAATAAAGAGGAAGTAAAGGACTTTGATAGAATGGGTTAGGAAGGCGGGTGAACTGGAGGTAAGCCCGGAGGAGACATGGAAGAGCATTGCGTGCGCCTTGCAAAGTCCTGAGTGGACTGAGCAAGGTGGATAGAGCTTCTAGTTTGCGAAGTAAAGGGTGGTTCGAATTTTGTATAATTTTAAGAAAAAAACGATTAGCTAGAAACTGTCTACGAAGAGAGAGAGGAGGCTCCCCACACTCAACCTGCATGGCATTAATTGGTGAGGATTTCATAGCCCCTAGGATAATTCGAAGGCATTTAGCTTGGATTTTGTCGAGTTTTTGGAGACCAGAGATGTTAATGGGGTCCAAAAGAAACATGCCATAATCCATGTGGCTACGGACAATGGCATTGTAGAGAAGCTTTTGAGTAACAGGGTGCGCTCCCCACCAAACACCAGACAAGGAGCGCAACACATTAATGTTTTTCTCACATTTTTGGACCACATAGTCTGTGTGATGAACACCTGATAACCTAGTATCCAACCAAACACCAAGGAACTTCACATTATTTTTTTGAGGGATATATTCATTATTAATTTTGATATGAATCGATGGGACAGACCTTTTCTTGGTAAATACAACAGCAGTGCTTTTAGAGGCAGATAAGGATAAGCCATGTTGAAGGAGCCAGTCAGAGAGGTAGCCAAGAGCTGTATTAAGTCGCGATTCCGCCTCACTTATAGACTTCTCGGGAACATAAAGGGCCAAATCATCTGCATACTGCAGAATTTGGCAAAATGGATCAACCGTTTGTTCAAGGTCATAAGTGTATAGACTGTATAGTATAGGACTTAATACTGAGCCTTGAGGTAGGCCTTTCCAAACTGTACGAGGAGGAAGGAGGGAATTTTGAAGTTTGATGGAAATAGTGCGTTCAGAAAAGAGGTTACATATGAAACGAACCAACTTCTCAGGGAGGCTCAGCTGGTGAGTAAGTTTATTCCTGAGCACCGGAAGTATAACGTTATCATATGCTGAGGAAATGTCAAGGAAGACTCCAACCAAGTACTCCTTTTTCAAAATAGATGACCGGATATCTGTCGTTATTAGGCTTAAACTGTCCATTGTGCTCATACCTTTCCTAAAACCGAACTGGGATTTAGCCAACAAGTTCTTATTTTCAACAAACCACTCGAGACGGTGCTTTATGATATGCTCGGTGATTTTGCATAAGACTGAAGATAAAGCAATTGGTCTGTAGCTGTTTGAGTCAGATGGATCCTTGCCAGGTTTTAAGATTGGAATGATGGTTTGGAGTTTCCAAGATTTGGGGACAAAGCCCTCCTCAAAAAAAGCATTTATAAAATTTAAAAACATTTGCTTGCAATTATCAGAGGAGTGTTGGATAAAGGAGTAGGGGATACCATCTGGTCCAGGAGACGAATCCACCAAACCATCAAGCGCCAGGAGGAGTTCAGAAAAAGTAAATGGAATGTCTAGTGAATTGGAGCTAGGGAGGGGATTAGGGAGGGATGGAAAGCAATCCACATATGGAACAGTAGAGGGAGCCAATTTACAAGAAAATGATTCTAGCCAAGATGAAGGATCATTACAAGTAATATTTGCGACATTTAGTGATCCCCTATACCTCTTAATTTGCTTCCAAACCAGTGAGGAAGGAGATCTTGGAGCTAAATTTTCGCAATAGCGGAGCCACCCTTCCTTCTTCTTTTGGGAAAAAATCTTTGCTGCAAAGGCAGCTTTCTTTTTGTAAAGTACAAAGTTCTCACATGTCATGGAGTTGTTATAATTCTTTTCTGCCTCTTTCCTGTCTCTCACAGCGGCAGCGCATTCTGAATCCCACCAAGGAGTGGAAACTCTGAATTTAGCAGGTTTCTTTAGTGGGAACTGCTCATCTGCAGTCTCAGAGACCATACTCACAAAGTCTTTGTAAGTATCCAGAACACTACCACCATCAAAAACAGGCAAGGACTGAAGTTTACTATCCAGAGATGCTGCATAGGAGGACCAGCCAACATTTGAAAGATGATATTTTAAGGATGGGGAAAAATTACAAGAAGGGGTTGCCCTAAAAGCAATGGAAATCACTATGGGAAAGTGGTCACTACCATAAGAATGGGACATAATATTCCAGGAAAGAATAGAGGATAGGGAAGCTGAACAAATAGTAAGGTCTACAGCATCATTGGGATTTTGGGTAGGGAGAACTCTGCGAGTCGGGCAGTTATTGTTAATGACACAAAGATTTGCATCATCGAAGATTTCAAGAAGGGACAGAGCGAAAGTGTCATTATGGCTAGAGCCCCACGAACAATGATGAGCATTAAAGTCCCCCATGAGGATGATTGGGGGGGGAACTGAAGAGATGACACACAGAATGTCAGGGATCAAGTTGGAGTGAGGGTGAGGAATATACATAGAGAGGAAAGTAATGTTGAAAGCTCTAACGGCTACAACATTAATTTCAGGGGGGAAAGCAGGGAGAGGGACTTGGGAGAATGGGAGGGAACGCTTAACAAGTAAAGCGCTACCAGCATATCCATCTACCCTGTCATCCCGCAGACAGGAGTAACCGGATATCCTAAAACGGGATCCAGGCACCAGCCATGTCTCCGAGATGGCAATGACAGATGGATGGACTTTATTTATGAGGTGGATAAGTTCCGGTTTTCTACGTGAAATGCTCTTAGTGTTCCACTGGAGGGCGGACACTTGGTCCATACGAACTTAGTAATGAAAGTAATTGAAATAGTTTTGAGGCAATGTGGGACGGTAAACTAGGATTTGAAATAGAAATAATATTTATTAAGGACTCTAGATGTTGAAGGAGGATGTTATCCTGAGATTCAGGAGGAGGGGATGTCTGGGATAGGAATGCACAGCCATTAGGAAGTGAAGAGGGTTCATCAGCTACTAAAGCCTGATGAGCCACTCTATCGTAAGATGGGCTTAATGCAGGTCTCGGGCGAGGGACTGTAAATGTTGTTTTTTTATAGGACTGAGGACGAAGAGACGAGGGGCTTCGATTTTGTGAGAAAGAGGAAAGGTGATGAGGCTGAGAGGAAGGGGAGGATTGGACAATTTCAGAAAATGGTTTATGAGATGAGGGAAAATGGATGGAAGCTTCAGCATAAGAAATATTTTCTTTGGCCATTAACATTTTTATTGATTTTTGTCTATTCTGTTCAGGGCAATCTTTACTAGTAGCAAAATGACCACCCGAGCAGTGAATGCAAGTCGCCTGTGATTCAGGTACACTGCACTCATCACCCGTATGGGCATCCTTGCACCGGTAACAGCGGGATTTAGAACGACATTGTGACTTGATATGTCCGAATCTACAGCAGTTGTTACATTGGATGGTGGGGTATTGGTACAATTCGACGGGAAGGGAAGTATAAAATGAGAAGACACGGTCGGGTAGGAATTGACCCTGGAAAGTCAGAACCACAGTTTGTGTGGGGATCCAAGAAGCAACACTATCGTTAATAACTTTCCTACTCAATCGGCGAGCCTTAATAACCTCACCACATCCTTCGGGAAGAACCAATGAGGCTACAAACTCATCCATTGAAAGGTCCGTCGGTACACCACGAACTAGTCCCATTTTGGTGATATTATATGTTGGGATTGTGGCTTGGTACGAACTACGTTCTAGGATAGGATTGTCCAAAAACTTGTTGGCATCAATGGCAGTCCGGAACTGTTTAGAGATCTTGTTTCTACCTACTTTTTTAACACCATCACGATAAATATTACAAATATTATTTTGGGCGAGAAATTGACCAAACTTGATCGGACGGATTATTGTCTCTGAGGAGTGGTCAGATCCTATGTGTGAAATATGTACTAAGAAAGGGCCTTTATCTATGCTAGAATATGCCTTAATGCCAATGACAAGCAATGGATGGGTGTACAAATTTTGATTGGAGGGAATAGACTCTCCAACATCTCGTCTTTTGGCCGCGATGCCGGCCTCGATCTCTGGATGGCGGCGCTTCGCTGCCACAGTGGTCTCGATGGTTGTGGAATTCAGATCAGGAGCCACTGTTAAGACATCCATGGCGTCTGGAGGGTCGGGGGGACGGGCAGGGAGTGGAGGGTCCATTTTGGACCCTCCAAAACAAACACAAAACTAACTAAAACTTACCAGCAATTACACTTAGGGTTAGTAACACAAACAATCTGCATAGAACACAACAATTCTCTTAGAATTCAATAAAATTTAGATAAAATCTCTCTCACACGTAGTAACTATCAGGCTACCCGCATTGGAAAAAAAAAGAATGCTAGTTATAAAAAAGTGTGTTCATCATTACCTCAAGTGTTGTCTCAAGCCCGAAATCATCATCTTCATGGATGAATAAGGAATCTACGTTAGTTTCACGATGCCAGTGGGTTTGAGACCTTTCCCACTGATGTATTGAGAGGCTCTCTGGCTTCAGTAAGTATTCTTTTAAGCGCTCATTCAGGTCTTCAAAGATCGGTGGTAGCTGCGACATATTGCAGTTGAAAATCTGATATATCTTTGTAAAGTTTATCAGTAAAACATCGGAGTGCTACTTACTTTAAAGTCCGAGAAATCACTTTCAGTACATTCAGCCATTTTATAAATAGTAGCTATAAGTATAATAAACCAAATGTGTCTATCATTAAATAGGGTTATTTGGATTCAATTTGAATCACGATCGCGTTTGCGATGGACAAATTTTATTGAACAATAATACAAATAGGAATGGAATTGACATTTGACATATTTTGACATGTCGTACGTAGTGTTGCTAGATTAAGATTCTGTACTTTACCCATCATATTAGTTTAAGATCAGAATATCAAGTGAACGGCATTAAGTAGATTATTTATCCATATTAATTATTTTTGTCACTAAGATTCACGCTTTCCAATTTTTTTTCTTCATTTTCTCATAAATGAAATTATATCCAAAAATTGACACGATAACACACTTGTACTTTCTCCACGGTATTTATTATTGAACCTAGACAGTTTTGAATTACGGCCTTATTGTAAATATGCACCTGACTGGTTTCACCTTATGGCATTCTCAAACGTTTACATTAACAGTTATGAGTATCTCTTGGAGAAGTAAAACTATGTTGCATTGTAAAAATAAGTTTTCAACACCATCAAGTGCCATCAATCAATAGTAGGTATAAATATTTCACATTATAATTAAAAAGAATAAAACGGAGTGTCTTTTAATATTAAATAAATATGAATTCTATATCATCGAGACTATATTTTGAAAGTACTGACATGTTCATGCACGTTCAAATTTAAATAATACTGTCGTCATTATGATCAAGAACATAAAATCGCCGCGAAAAGAAAGATTTAAATCACCAATTTTAGTGGAACGTCCACAAAGCTGGCAACATTTTTGTTGACACTGTTGACAATAGAATGTACTTTTTTTGGGATTTATGACATGGTAACAATAAAAATATAATTGGGGTAACTCGTGGAGCATGCTTTAAATTAAGGTTAATAAAGCTTCTAAAAATTATGATTAAATAGCTTCAGCGGTAAAAAGGTTCAGGAGCGTTTTTCTGATAGCTACATCTGAAATTGTACGTGAATTATTATTGTTATAGTTTTTGCTACATGATTCTCATTTCAATATAAATACATTTGTAGTAAACTGCAATAGGCGGGCTTTTTCCTGCTATTATCACATACATATTTATTTGGGGTCGGCGTAACATTATTACAGTTAAGTATTGAAATAAATATATTATAAATAAATAAATTGGTACATACTTACATATGCTCACGCTCGTTATCCCCGAAGGGGTAGGCAGAGGTATATTAAACACTCACATTTCGCGAACTACGATTTTCGGTTTCATTTATAGGAGGCGAGCCTATTGCCGCCTTGTAAAAAAATGGGTATGCTGAAAATAAATTCCTAACGAAAAATGTTGCGGCTAAATAAAGAAAAAATATTTTTTTTTGATCTGATATCTTGCTATGCGGTGTAAATCGCAAAGAAATTAATTACATGCATATTATGCTTAACCGCACAAGCACTACCAATTAACATCTTGGAGAGTATCAGAGTAAATACGTAGATATTCTACCAAATAGGTAGGGATACTACTTAGTTATTTTTCGAGAATGGTGAATTAAACATCTACTTTACTATTCTCGAAAAATAATTATGTAGTAATAATAAAATGAACTTGAGCTACAGAAAAAAGTTCTACAAACAAAATACGAGTTGTTAGAAAGGAGTGACATCGTGCCTTCTTAGTGCTTTGTGCAAATGCATGGAGCGCACGTAAAAGAATATTTTCATTTATTTCGATCTGTGTTACTTTTACACGTCGTTTTTTTATTAAGGGCACGTCATTTTAACTTCACCTCACCTGATGGTAGGCTGAACACAAAGTCTCAAGAAAGAATCACTAATTACAAACACGTACAGTGTTATAATGGTGGCGCTCAGTTGGACGGCTTTATCAGATGCTTTTTGCGCTCTCTTAAAGACCTAGGACTGTTGGAAAAAGAAAACACGCGGCAGAGGGAAGACTTACCGAACCGCTTAGTACTTAATGAAATATTCTGTGCCGTATGCGGGTAACAGCCGTACTTAGTTGAAACGCTAATTTTAAATGACATTTTGGCATAACGCGAAATCGGCCGACTGCGTTTTAGGTACTCAGCGACTAAAGGACATCTAGGCCCTGCACGTGTTGTCCTGTGTAGGAAAGGAGAGGGTGGAAATAATTGGATGAACTCATCAGAACATTGGCCATGATAGAGACGGTAAAATACTGTCAAGGACGCAACATCTCTACGCATCTGTCACCTTTGCGTTGTAGTCGAACTCTATATACCGCTACGCCACATAGGTAGTCGTAATTTGTAGCCTCACTGATTGATTTGGAGGTACTTATCTGCCTTCAAGGTATTTCGGAGTTGCATGTTAATTACATGTTAAGGTATAGGTATAGGCACGAGTTCTGAACCTAAAATTCGCTCATGCATATAGAGCTCATTTCAGCTGTCTGTGTCATTTTAGCAAGTACATACCTACGCGTTTTTGAACTATCTTTCGAGGATAGCACGGGGTCCTATGGCGGTGGACGAGCTCAAATCTACCAATCAAAGAACATAATATCAAACCGATCTGCGCGTGCCAGGGCCTCGTTTCACTTGTGACTGATGTCCAAGAACCGTGTCGATAGGTATAGCATCTATGATTGTAAATTGACCCTGCTATTTTTGGTCATTACAAAGTGTACATTTAATATTCACCCAAGATCGTTAGCGTGAACACTTCTTGAAATATGGAAGCGGGAATAGTCTATAAGTACATACTAAACACGATTACTTCGAATTTTCGGATTCGGACAGGAAGTATTGACAGCCTCGATGGCGATCTCGATAGAACGTTATGTAGACTGCTACGCAGAGGGCGCGGGTTCATTTTTCACTAAACCTAAATATTTGTTTGCGTGAATATGAATATTTGCATTGGTCTTGGTATTTATAATTTATGTATGTTTTTACAATAAAGTGTGTAAGTATGTTTATTTGCATTCTAGAACCTACAACTATAGCTATTTAGAACTATGGACATTCCAATTATTAGGTAATCTGTACTATGGGTCTAAATAGCGCTATGTAGCATATCATACCATGTTTTTTTTTGTATTTTATGTCTATTCTTGCGTAAACGATATAGGTACGACGTGTATTATCAGGAGAAGGTATCGATCGAAATTGGAATATGTGAATGTCTACCAACCCTGTAGGAACCTTCTGAAGATTTCCAGGGAATATCAATCAGTTATCAATAATTATCAAACAATTCAATTATTTAGCCTATTTCAGTTTACTGCTGTACAAAGGCCCTGGAGACCGCATTATTTAAATTCTGACTCCGATGTTTACATTATGACCAGATAAAGAGTTCTCCAGTTTACACATGATCAAGGTAAGCTAGCTTTGAGAGTTTTAATTTAAGATGATTTTGGAAGTTATTTTTATGCTAGCTGCCAAATAAAGGTCATTCGCAAATAAGTAGGTCCGATTCACTATTAAATCCTATCCGCCTATCGCAGTCCGCTACCTGGATATAAGTCTCTCCCAATGTTGGGAGGCTTTGCTTTGGTCTATTGTTTTCCTTCTCTCGCAGTGATATCATCTGCGTATTTTCCGTTTGTTGCGACAACTTTCGGATGAGATTAGGGTAGCGATATTCTCTCCATCCATCGCCACACAGGGTCAAAAAATTAATTGATTATTTCGTGTATGTAATAGATTTGAAATTAAGTTTGTACGTATTGATTTATCCTGTTTAGTAGTAACCACAAAATGTAGTGAAGAGCAACGTCGGCGGGGCCCTTTTTCTTCGTCCATTGTCATGAAAGTAACAAAACACCTAATTTTGAATAATAAACTAAATTAAGGATAATTTACGAAGCGTAATAGAGTATTAATAGGTAAGTAAATACCTATAGTCAAAGATTTAAGTTGCTTAACTCATAAAAAGTAAAAAGTTAAGAAACTTTTGTCGTTATCTATCAAGGTCATTGCACACATTGATGAGCAACACCATGTCGTGAATACAGGGTGTTATTACCTGCAATTAATTGTAGTATATAATTTCATTGTGATTGATTTGCGAACCGTAAGAAGATGGGATCTTTATTTGTGAGTCAGTGAGTCTCGACGGTCAAGGTTGTCAAGTAATCCCTACTTTACCACCACTACACCTGAGCCCACTCATATGTTGTATCTCGCGACTGATCGGCGCAAGCGCACCGTTTGTTTATTTTTTACACAGTTTTATATTTTTTGTGCTTTTTGTCGTGTTCTATAAATGTAACTCTTAATAATGGCATATCGAACGTGCGTCAAAATTGTATGTTTGCTGAGTTTAGTTTTAATAGTGGACGATGTGTTTACAGAGGTAAGAAACTTTTTTGTGATACAAGTTAGTAATTTTTTCTGGGTATCTTTTCGGTTTTTACGAAACACCATATGAGGAGGCTCTTTCTTACTCATTCTGGTTAGTTAATATTACGAATATAAATAATACTTAGGGATGCGATCTGTGGACTTATTAAATTATGCTCATTGCTTCTATTGAATAGTTTCATAAAGAATTCACCAGCGAAGGATAAAAATTTTCAATGGTATCTGGTGAAAAAATAAGTTACCTCGATCTAGTTTTTATTGCACCATCTCATGCAAAACCGTTAGGACCTTCTCGCCCCTGAAGACCAGTAGATAGATAGGTACTTTTTATTGCAAACCAAATATAGAATACACACAAGAACTGTAGATGGTATTGAGTTGTACAATATCTCAAGAGCTATCAAGTTTAAAAGCTGTTCTACAAATAGAAAATTACTTTAGATGTAAATTTCCCATTTCAACAAATTGCATCTGGGAAATCCAATGGCTCTATTAGCATAGTACACATGTGAAGAGTGGTACTTCAGCCTTCTAAATGAGAAAGTGGTACTTCGCCGGTACCTTCAGCAATCGTATGCTCTGTCTTCATAGAATTACAAGAGAGCGATTGATCCTCTTTTTTAAATCATTTTCATGCTTCAGTCTTATTCCTCTCTGATTTTATATTGAGCTGTTACCTCTAATTCTGCAAGCATTCATCGGATACGGTTACCACTTATCATAAAATGTAACAAACCAGTACTTATAAAAAATAACCAACTAAGATGTTATTTAGTGTCGCTTTTTTTTAATAAGAATATTACTAACCGAAATTACTTATTAACCTTTAACCCCTCCCGCTAAGCTCAATGGCTTGTGTTAGTGTTAGGAGTGTCGGGAGTGTAATGGCCAGGATTCGAACCCGGGACCTCTCGAACGTAAGGCAGACTACTAAACCACTAAGCTACCGACGCTTCTCATAAATATTAGAAGATGGGGACAAAACAAGCATTGCTACGTATTTCTATTTAGATATTGGTATTGGTACCTATACGCTTTTGGGCTCATAAACGAATAGCAACAAGTAATTATGTGTTTGCGTTACCACTGAAGCGATTTTCTGAAAAGAGATCCTAATGTAGATCATTAGAGCTGAGGGTATAGCGGAGATGACTGATGTTAGTAGAGATGAGTAGAGATAGCGGGGCCGGTCAGTGTGGGTGGCAACGGTTAAATTTATAATGTAGTTAGTACAGCCTCATTGTTGTAGTGTGTGAAATTATATATGATGTTGTAATTGTATTAAATAAGCGCGACTCCGCGTTTCATACAATTCTGATCGGTAACACATGGAGCGGAGATGACGCGTCTATTTCAATTTCAAGGAGGTAGGAAGTGTGATTTTTTCTACTCCTCCACGTTTTCTCTTTATTTTACTCCGCTTGTCCTCGCCGCAATGAAAATATAGCCTTAGAGCTAAATAGCTTATCTCTAACTATTCGTCATGATTTTTTTGGACAGTATATTATAAGGTTTGTGATATGATTTTGTGCTCGTACATCTGAAAGAATATTGAATATCTCAATCAATATAATCATTAGTCTATATTGAACACAAAGGTAGTACCTACCTGTACCTACGTACCTGCTTATTTAAAAACCTTACTTCATGTTGTGAGAGATTCTCATTGGTTACAAAGTGTCGTCAATTTTCTTTGGCTCATCATCATTATCTATAAAGTTGAAAGCCAATAAAGGCACTAATGCTTTTTCACGCGCCGCTAAAGTACCTATGCAGAACTGCACGGAGACCATTCTTATGAGCATGATGGCATGAGCTCAAAACTGGCGAAAATAGTCTTATGTATTAAATGAATGGCCTCTTAGACCATAGCTCAGAATTGTGAAAATGGCGATATAAAAATCTGGGCCCTGATTCTACTTATTAACAATCATTGCCAAGACACTGAGATTACAAAAGTGCCATTTAATTATGGACTCTACCCTTACATAGCTAAAGTCGAAAATTAAATGTCATTGTGTAGTCTGAATGAAACGAAGTATTAAAAACTTTTTCATTTAATTTCGAACTTTAAGATTATGGTAATAAAGCCGAAAGTTTGAAGGCAGTTTTTGTAATCCCAGTCTTGTGAGTAGGTATGGTTGATAATTAGTGGAATCGGGATTCGGGACCCTGTATAACTAACTTCTGTATCATCATATACCCATATAGGCAACAGGTTTCTCCCGAAACAGAAAATGCTGTTAATATTTTAACGTTTACATGTTGCATAATATTTCTTTTCATTGTTAACGCCGTACACACCTTTTAAATACAAGTAATCAACTAGGTACTAAAACAATACTTATTAGTTAACTCGTGTAATTACTTTAAAGAATGTGACAAACTTTCTCGTAATTTGTAACTTACGTGCTATTAGATATCATTCTATTCTAGTTGTGATAGTAATTATTTAGTTAAGTATGTACCTATCTAGTATACCTATAACATGCAAGCGTTGATTGAGTGCGGAAAATGTAGTTTTATGGTAAAACGGGAAGCGTCTTAATACCTGTTTAATGACTTAGATTTCAATCGTATGACCTGTCTGATTTGTTTAAATAGTTTTTTACCTTGGATAGCGTATTTATTAAGTAGTTACGAGTAGTTGAAGACTTAAAATGTCCGATTAATCTAACTACAGAACTTCAAACTCATCAATCGGTTGAGGAGACAAACTTCGCTTCACAGATAATATTGAAGTTCACCTGCATTACAGTTAATTGGAAAACCGATTCCAATTGAGTTGGAATAAAGGCTCAGATAATGGGCCAATTTATTACGAACCAATGTATTTGTCGTTGACAAATAAATACATGGATCCAATCTATGTTATGTTGGTTTTGTGTGTGCATAAATCTTGAATAAATTAATAAACCTTGGTGAGGTCTTAAGTATCTGAACCTGAGTATATCTAATGTATCTATATAATTAATTTTTTAATGTATTTAATCACATTTTGTCTCTGGAAAAATTTCCAGCATCGCAAGTACACGTTAAAAATATCTGTGCATACTACTAACGGTACGATCATTGTTTAAATATGTTATAGAATTTGGAGAGAACTCAATAATTGTCGCATGCAGCGATCGTACCCACACATTTGGCCAAGTGGCATAGTGAGTGAATACGTAAGTCTTACCAGTTAGTTATGTAAGCGTTAAGATACAGAAGTGGTACTTGTACTGATTGTATTTGTACGGAAGTCAGATCTGTAAAGCAGGAACCCACAACTTACTCATTTGAGGAAGAATACCAATCCCGGTTGCATCTAAAACTTGCCCATTGGGCTCGGGGTCATCGGTTGTCCTATTTCCATCATAAACATTCTTGCGTTAGATCGGGATGCGCCAAGGCTCAAATTCTTGAGTCATAATATTAAATATTGATTTACTTTTTTCAGCTATAATGAAGCGCAACTACCATTTAAAACTCTACTTTGGGTTGTGTTAGTGGCCAATCTCTGACAGGGCTGAAACCTGAATTCAACCCCTCTAATCCACCTCCATAAATTTTAATTCTAATGTTTTCTAAGTGCCGTTTCAATGGTTTGTAATACAGGACACCGATTCTACTAGCCAATCCGCTGAGATAGCCAAAATTGCCATTTAATTTTAAAAATTAATGACATCGAACTAATCTATAAAACTAAATGAAATTACATCATTCATTCTACAAATATCTATATTCATTGTACAAGGCGCCATTTTAATCTTAAACTGCAATCAGTCTAAAGTTCAATGGTGTTTTTGTAATATCGGTGACTTGATAATGATTGATAGTTAGTTGAATCGGGGCCCGGAATAAATGTTTTTAACTTTTGATATTGATTAGATTGGACTGATGGTAACCCTTTCATTTGGTCAGTCAAAGTAGTTAACGCCAGAGTGAGGTAAGACATCGTAGCTATGAAAAGTGTAATGTAAGCCGATTACATTTGCATTATACCAATAATACAAGTACCTATCCCGTTACCATGATTACCTACTACTTTCGAAACTTGCATCTACATCCACATACAATTTAATAGCCTCTCTGTTGTTAAACAATGGAGAATTGCTTCGGACGACGGTGGACAGTTGTGTCATGGACGTAAATTAAATTTGTTGTTGGTTATTACAACATAACTAGAATGAAATTCTTATGGGAAATGTCAACTTTGGTTGTTAATGATACGTTCTCCGGATTTCATTACATGATGTTGATGTGCTTGCTAATTCAGTTTTGCTTTTAACTATTTTGTAGATGGTAATGACGACTTATGAGTAAACTGTTGCATAACGTAGGTACCGAATAATAGTATTTATTATAATGATGATGATCTTATATGAAGGCACATGGAGAGAACACGACTACAAGGAAAATATTGAATAAAAACAAAATGATGATTATATTTTTTTGGATGTTTTTCATTTCAAAGTATCTAGTAGGTGCCTAACCAGACGTAAGAAGAACCAAACTAAAAAAAGTAACTAAGATTTGTTTTTCCTGTGAAACTAAGGGTTCCATTAGTACAATAAGTGTGCAATGCTTAGTAGTAGTAATTCTATTAGTGCAATAATACAACATTTAAAACTCCATAGTTTCATGTAAAAACAAATCTTTCTTCCTATTTTAGTTTTGTTTTGCCTAGATATAATATATCGTTTTACTATACAGGTATTACGGACAATAGTCCTAAATCAACTTCTTAGAATTCGTACTTATACAGTCGGTAGAGTTGATCGGTCGGGAACTCTCCCTAGACCTCAACTCTAGAGTAATACTTATTACAGAAAAGTTTTTCCAAAGAGCGGAAGAGTTCCCGTCCAAACTATCAGCGCTACTGCCTATGACTACCGAGATGGGAGTGGCCCAGTTGAGGGTTTCTCAGAAGCTCTGAGGTTTAGCGGAGAGCAGGTACGAGCAGGGGCGTCTTTACCTATGCCGGGGGTCCTGGGCACACAAGATTTTGGAAGCCACTTTTGTTTTTTTATACCGTTTAGATGGTAGACTAACTTATGAGCTGATAGATTGGTTCCCATGGCTTATGGTCGTTTATAACACTGAGGGCGTAGACCGTCGACAAATTTGTCTTCATAATAACAGCACATATCCAGTCAATATCCATGTGAGAAAAGTGCTCTCAAGTTGTTGTGCGAGAACTTGAGGCCCTTTCGGTGCCCCCCCCCTAAAGCTGTGGGCCCTGGACCCGTGCCCCGAGTGCCTCTATCATAAAGACGACATTGGGTATGGGTTCTCAAAGTTACAGTCTAAGCTACTACCAACCTACATATTTTTTGCTGATATAGTTTTAATCTAAAAAGGAAACATATTAATTTTTAGAGGGCAACTACTGTTGGTAGCTTTAATTATTAATTTTGTACTTTTTTACTGCATTTAACATTGAAATAATATTCTTAACTAATTAAATAAAGCAAGGGCAAGTAAGGAGTCACAGGTCAGTTAAGAGAAGGATTTACAAAAGGACATTCCCACGGAGTTTAGAAAGATAATATACTCCTGCGAAATGCACAGGTAGCCTTCGGCCAAGGCTATCATGAGCAGTGATCAATGACATTGACGTGGAGAGTGGATATACCAGTTTGTCTAGAAGTTGGAGGGTACTGAACTACTGACCAATTTCCTGATATACTGGTCTATTAACAGAATATCGTATCCTTTTCGGTTTCCGGTGCTGTTCGAATCTATAAAAATGATGAGCCCAGTACAAGGTTATAATGGACGATGATTAAGCACTCTATCAATATTCGATTTGGAAATGTTTATTACCTGAATACTGTATTTGACATTTGGGAGATTGAGCTCAGATCGATACTGAATTTTGAACAGATTTTTATTGACTCTCTGGTAGCCTAGTATTCACAACAACTATGCACTATCAGACACGAGCTGTAATTTATTATTAAGGTATGATTCCGCAGTCGACAACATACGACAACTGCAGACGCAGGCAGCAGACAATGTGTCGTTGCGTTGTATCGACATTTACGTACGACAACTGTGCCCTTAGCACCAATTCGTAATGTAAAGATAACGACAGCACGGAATATTGCGATTGAGATTGCACTCAGGTTCACATGAGGCAGACAGCCATTCGCAATGCTCCGTTCTCTCGATACATTTAAAATACGAACTCGATGGTTTTTCGTGCTAAGGGCACTGCAGACAAGTGCAGGTGCCTATGCGTCGTTGCATTGTATGCGTATGCCTTTATGTCATATGTCGTCGGCTACGGCATCAGACCTTTAATTTACGATGATGTGAAAAACCGTTACGTTCCCTTGGATGAAACTTTCGACCAACAGCGTTGCGTTTTAAGTCCTTTGAATTTCTCTCTTAACTTCCCCTTTTTAAAATAATTATTTTATTTATAATATTAAGGCCAGGTTGCAGTAGTTTTTAACATTTTCAAACGTCTGGATATCAAGTAATATAGCAAATTGCGCTAAATAAAAAGCATATTCATAAAATAGACTATACCTTCTAGGGTCCTGTGAAAACAGAAACACGATTCATGATAATTGCCTCGATAGAAATTAGCGTCAAACATGGGTCTAAAACGCTCCAAATCGATATTTCAAACACGTTTTACACTAAGATGCCATCATCAAATAATGCCGAGATTGATATCATTATAAAGAGCATAAAAATATCTAGCGACTGGTAAAATTATATTTTATCAAGCAATTATTATTTTTTTCAAAAACTTATAAAACCTCAAAATCTTTGCATTTGAGCACTCGCAGCGGTCAGTCAGTTGAGTCAGTACCCGCCGAGGCGTGTTCAAGGTAGGACGTGTGCTGTTTGTTTCTGCGAGCTTCCCCCTCCCCCCGCACGTTATTACGTATAATCGGTTTCGCTGAAAAAATGGGTATAACTCGGTTCATTAAAGGAAGAATTCTAAAATGGCGCAGCTTATCACTTTCTCTCGCTCGCACAATTGTGCTGTCAATTTAATTTATTTTTTAATTTATGTTTATTTTTTTTTTCTTTTGTGCCACTATACAAAAAATGTACAGTAGGTATATACAAATTTGAATTTGGTGTACAATAACTAGTCTATATCTATGGCTCTAAAAATGTTGGTAGGCTTTTATTGATGACTGCTCTAGTCTTCTTAGCCCCTAACTCTTAGCTAAATTACAAGTGGGTTCACGTCAGCAGTTGGTCAGAGTTATTATTTTTTATTAAATAGATTGCCTTAGTCACTAGGCTACCGCAGCTGAGTATAATTACCTATACATATTTTATGTTACAGTGCTGCAATGAGAAGACGAAAAGCCGCTGGTGTTGAACAGCCCGTAGACGTTTCTAATTCTCGTTTGCAAATTGCCACGTAACTATCAGTACTTTTACTAAAATCTGTGACATATTTGAATAATATAAAACTTGTAAAAAAAATTATCTCATAAACCTGATGAAACTTACAGCAGACAGGAATCGTATTGAACGATCAACGATTTTACAAAGAGATCCAAGTAAATAGCTCGAACTAAGAAAAAAAATAACAACAGCTTCAAACTTCGGTCCCATTTGTAAACGAAAAGTTACAATAGATAGTGCATCATTAGTAAAAAATAATCCTATATAAAAAAATCTAAACCAAGTGGTTTCAGTAGCTCACGGCATCGAAAACGAGAAACATTCCATACAGCAAATGGAACAACAGAAAAACATAAAAATAGATCAGTGTGGACTTTTTATTGACCGCAAATACCCTTTTATTGGAGCCACTCCAGATGGTCTTGTTGGAAATGACAAAATTGTCTTTGATTGCGTCAAAAAATGGTTTAGAAAAATCTCTAGAAAATAATAAAGTACAACTTAACAATTTACCATAAATAAAAATAGTAATTGGTTTTACCAAATTCAAGGTCAGTTGCATGTGACGGGGCGCAAAATGTGTATTTTTGGTTTATTATTCTCAAACAGAACCAGTGTATATAGAATATATTTAGAGAGATGACCAGTTCCGGACCGATACATTGGAACAACGAATAATTCAGTTTCATATGAAGAGTCTGCTGCCGGAGTTAGTTGATCCAAGGCATATCCGTGGTATGCCTATTAGAAGCATTGTCTTGAAGGAAGAGAAAGAAAATAAAGAAAACCATGTTCCTTCGATCACTACACATCAACATCAATCCAATCTAGTTGAGGCTGGCTCTAGTGCTACAAATAGAGAGTATAATATCATATTTCAAAATTTTTGAATTGTGCGTTTTCATCATCACCATCCTCATAGAGACTTATTTTCCTGACTGCATCCAAGGCCAAGGTGAACTCGGAGCTCATGGTCCGCCTTCCGGCTCTTCCTCTTCCACTTCACACGATCTTGGGCGTCTCCCTAAACCTAAACCCTAAAATGCTAGTCAAGTTGAAAGAAATTTGACTTGATTTTAGGATTGCATGTGACGGCGTGCATTTTCTACTAACTATCTATCTACTAACAGATCAGTAGGCAGCACAAAATGTCTTTTTTACCCGACTGCGCGACGCAAAGAAGTGGTAGTGTGTTTATTTATGTTTCACTTTTCAATAGGCTTTGTTTTTTGAAGACGCTTTTATTTTTTCTGTATGTTTATATGTTCCAATGAAATGGAAATACAAAAATATGTATGTTAAATTTAAGTGTTTTTTTTTTCTCTACCTATACAATGAAAAACTATAACATTATGTGCCCGAATCTAACCTACTGCTTTTACGATATACGTACCGTGGCGTAGTGGCACTCTAGCTTGGTGACGTCACAGGTACGAGTACTCTAAAATAGCACTACAATCTCCCGCACGCGACTTCATGTATGTTTTTTTTATATTATAAAAAAAAAAAATATTTAAAACATTGTTGCTACACAGTATATACCTACACATATAAGTGAAAAAGGTACGTACACATAGCCTATAGTGAGTATTCCGATGAACTCTTACAATCAATCCCACCCTCCCTTTATCCAGAACAACATGTTTTTTACATCACTTATGTGGCAGACAAGCATACGGCCCACCTGATGCGAAGAGGGTCACGGTGGCCTATGACCTATATGTTCAGGTCTTAGGTGTCACCCTTTGTCAGCTTTTGGACTCCATTCCAGTTTCTTAGTTTTTCTAACAAACGCGAGTCTCAAGTTTTCGCGTACCGGGTTATACTATAGGATTGCGCGCGCCTGCGCGCCGCCCCCCGCGCTGCCCGCTCGTTGCGTCGATTACACTCGATTCGGCTGCGGGGACTGAGGTACTGAGGCGACGTAAAATACCTACTTGTCTCACTGCAACCTCGCCTTAATAGGTAGGTATAGGTACGTATATCTAAAATAAAAGACTACACATTAAACAAAATTGAGCGCTATTTAAATCAAATACATACTCCTTATTCGTTTTATCTATATCCGGCCAAAGTAACCGTCGACCGAGTCCTAAAACATTATTTATTTATTTTATAATTGAAATAATATTTTACAACTAAATGTGAAGATAATACATATCTATATTATATTTACGTACACTTCCGTTAGGACTATATTTATTTAATTTGACCATTTAAATACTTAAGTACTATTTTGATTAATTACTTTTAAAGGCAATCAAATATAATTATTTTCGTTCCTATGAATGTAACAGGTAAGTAACTAAGTACCTATTTACGATCCAAATATCATATTCTTTATCTAATTTTAAACATAATACTAATATTATAGACAGGTACTTACATTGTATTTAATAATTGCGACTTTTGCGAATTAAGTTTCCTGGTGGCCAAACTACATAGCCTACATAGGCACTTATGGCTCAAAATGCGCTCTATATGCACAGTACGAGCTTTTGGGCTATCTTTTGAGGATAGCATGAGGTGCAACGGTGATGGACGAGGCCAAATCTTTCAATCATAGATTTTCTCTCGTGGTTCAGGTTCAAAATCCGTGCTTATAAATGTAGTCAACAATTAAGTCATTGTAACAAATAATAACTAGATATACGGCACGCTATTGCAATCAAAATGTAATTACGGGCTAAACACTCAACAATCAACACAACG
Organism: Pelosia muscerda; assembly: GCA_963691645.1. Lineage (NCBI taxonomy): Eukaryota > Metazoa > Arthropoda > Insecta > Lepidoptera > Erebidae > Pelosia > Pelosia muscerda. The sequence goes on along the minus strand of OY829116.1, from coordinate 8,166,608 downwards.
AAAGTCTTAAGTACGAGTACTTAGACAGTTGCTTTCGTTACGGGCCGAATATTTTGTGAAATTTAACGTTATAATGGAAAATAGATCTTAGTGATCAATGGCAACATACTATTATGAATAAATATATAGTAGTAGGAGTTAGGGCTATTTACGTACCTATATAAATAGTATTAGATCAACTCCCGATCAACAGGCATTCGGTTAGCAGGTGAAGTTGAAGATGTCATCTAACTTTATTTTATCGCAAGCTGTTGTATTTAAAAACGACGTAACAACTCTCTCTATAGCAGAAAAAACTACGCGCATACTTGTGTCTTTTTAACATGTCTCTTCGTTTTACAAGTTTTTTTAAACTTATTTATTTTGGTCAAATCTTACAAGTAATATTTTTTAACGTTGTTGATTCCCGTTATCGAAATTGCCCAAGAAAATAGTGTTCGATGCGAAGACAGTAAAATTAATTATGAGTGTTTCCAAAAGATCTGTTCTGAGGGACTTATTGACTAATCGAGGTTTTTTTTTTTTTTTTATACTATCACGCCTATATCCCCGAAGGGGTAGGCAGAGGTGCTAGCACCCACATTTCGCCAGTGTATATTTAGGTCCCAATGTAATAGGGGGCGAGCCTATTGCCATCAACCGGGCACTTATAAACCTGCGATAAATACACACATAACTTCGAAAAGCGTCGTAGTCATTGGTGTGTGCCATGGTAAACCTGGGATCGAACCCGAGACCTCGTCTCAGCAGTCCACCACCCATACCACTAGGCTACCGCGGCTACCAATTGTATAGGTACCGAGGTATATGCTATGCTACATAATATGTGAAGCCGCATTATAGAATTCATAATGCATAATGCTATGCTTACCTACTATGCTATGGGACTAGATAGCACTAGGTAGTCCTAGAATATTTATTTATTATCCTTGTTCTTAAGAAATTGACGTCCGGTAGAGTATTACAAGTAGGTAACATACAGGACAAGATTGAAGTAGTTTCTGTCCTTGGAAGTGGTAATTGTAATCTCCTTTCAATTGAAATAACTAGCACTTGGTATTTATTATCACAAGGCTATTACGTTCTCCTTTAGATCCATCATTATTTAGAAATTAATGATGAATTTTCCTACATACGAGATATGGCAATAAGTAGATACATACATAATGAAACAGAGAATAAAAGAAACGGTATCATTGAACCAATAATGTTTATGCAATGAACATAAATACACGAAAGTTAATTGACCTTTTTCTTCAAAAAATGTTCGCACCCCGAAAGGTTCTTGTAGGTACTTACTTTTTATCGCATTCATACAAGAAAAAGAATAAGAAAAAGAAGACATCGCGTTAGTGGTAACTATACAAAATAGATAAATGACCGTACCTTTGTGAAAAAAGAGAATCTTTTTTTTTCATGGCCGAGAAAATATATTATTAGAAGAAGAAGAAGAAGAAAAAGAAGATTTTCTATACACTATTTCACATGTAAAGCTTTCAATGATCGTGTGTGCCATAATAATATAAGCAATCTCAAAGATGCATTGTCGTGACAGATAAATTATCTGCCAGAGTAGTGTCTCTAATCTCTTTCAAGTATAAGCTATTGTATCGAATACCAACGCACGATCATTTTTTGCTTTGATAGTTTCATTATCGTTGCACTAATGGTGTCTTTGATGTCCCTCAGAGTAGAAGGTAATGATAGGTGGTAGTCACTACATAATTCCGATGGATTGATAGATAATATGTACTACATTAATACCAGTAAAACAATGAACAACTTTAAAATAAATATAGAGATATAGGGATTGATAGGCAGAGGTGTATAAATACTCTCATTTCGCCAACTTTCTTCTTTGGGCCCATTCAATAGACTATTACCATCAAGTGAACACATTTAATGGACCATATTCATTGTTGGATGGAGGACAGCTCTATCCTTTAGTCACTTACTAGCACATCGACGAGTAGAGATGGAGTGGCCCTATTCTAGTACACATCAGTAACAAACATGGCTCATTTCAAATAAGAGATATTTCTGAAGGCTCTGCTTTTTATTTCAGCCTATACCAGCGTCTCGAGTGTGTATCATCGGTGCTGGCTACTCAGGTTTGGCAGCGGCACGATACATGAAGCAATATAACCTGAACTTCACTGTCTTCGAAAGCTCTCGCTACATTGGGGGGACTTGGCGGTTTGACCCCAACGTCGGCACGGATGAAAACGGATTACCTTTGTTCACAAGCCAGTATAAAGGGTTGAGGTGAGTTATAATTGCAATAGTCCGTTTATCCTACAATACTTATTATGAAAGTGAGAATATGAGAAGATATTTGGAAGTTTATTTACAGCTTCCTGGGCGTGGCACTACCGCACGCGACTGCTACGCACGGGGCGCGGGTTCGATCCCCGCTCAGTGCAAAAAGTTGAATGCATGAATATGGCTGTTTGCACTGGTCTTGTCGTGCCTCGGAGAGCACGTTAAGCCATCTGTCCCGGTTGCCATATTAAACATCTATGGCAGTCGTTACGGGTAGTTGTAGCCCTCAAAAGTCCAACCAGTATAACTTGGAACTTCGATATCGCCATTGGTCATTGGACCATTGGTTGTGGAGGTCACATGGGAGTCGCTTCACGCAAAATATCGAAGTTCAGCCGCATCACAGTTAGACTGGAAAGCCGTCCCCAACTGAGTTGGGAAAAGGTTCAGAGAATGATGATGATTTGGAAGTTTATTGTTATTTGTTCGATTTGTTCGATCGCATTCGTTATGACTGTTAAGTCAAAGTTGAATTTCAGTGACATTTTTATAGAGGTTGTTAGGGGGATTATCGTTTTGCTTCTTATTGTTCTTGTGGATGAATTTTCTATAGCTTGTTACATCCGGGTACCTATGTGAATAATTCTATTGAATTGAAACATAATTACATACACCGCATAGATTTTATCAACCACAGCTGACGTTTTGCCTTTGTTGGAGGAGCTACCTCTAGATGGCGCTATGCAAGTTGCGTCACTTTCTATACCTCAATGTTAAAATTCTCTGTAAAAATAAGGTTTCAATAAGGAACGAAAGTTTGTTATTTTAATAGATAACCTGATGGTAACATCTATAGATATATTAGAGCTTTGAAAGGACATATAGTTCGCTAGCTAATTATAAAGACTGTCGTTATCTCCTAAAGACTAGTATTATGTAAGTATGTTTATTAGCTTGCAATCAAACTATTCAATTATATTATATTAGTAATCGAGATGTATGATATCTATAACTTGATCTTGCGCAAGCTTCTTGTACTCTCGTGAGATTATTGTAAGGGAAAGCAAGTCACATAATCTTAAAATGCATACAACATTTATGTAAGTTTCGTATGTAAGTACACCTCGTATTTAATTGTGATTACATTAGGCAGGTACTTATACAATCAGCTTAACGTGCCAGTAGGTAGGTACATAAAGTTTAGACACACATCGCACGCAGTCTAAATCGTCTGAATTAGATTTTGGTAATTGTAGATGGTCCGAACAGTTTATGTGAATAATGATAGAATATTAGTAATAAAATTGTTGCAGAACGAATACACCTCGTCAGACGATGGAATTCTTCGGCTTTCCCATGCCAGAAGACACACCTTCATATCCGTCTGGACCTTGTTTCTACAAATATTTACAGGCTTTCGCTAAACAATTTGACTTGATGAAGCATATTCAGGTGAGAATACTTTGTGTGAGCTTTTGTAGTAGCCATATCAACTGTGTGTGGTTTTACATCCTTTGTGGTGTAGCAGTAGTGTCAGCGACAGCTGCGTAATAGGCACAGTTTCGCAGGTTCAGTGCAAATTTGCATTGGTCTGGTCGTGCCTCGTAGAACACCTTAAGCCGTCGCGCCGGTCCCGGTTGTCATACGAACATCTATGGTAGTAGTTACTGGTAGTTGTAGCCCTAAAAAGTTCTAAAACTGGTCACACAGGTATCACAGGAGATATGATTTCGTCTCTGTGAATAAGTAGTTGATAGTAATAGTAAACGAATTTCTATCCAATGACATTTCAACGGATTTGCTGAGAATATTTCTGAAGAACAATATTTCTAAACCACTGCGGCATAGGTGAAATAATTTACTTACTGTGACCCCCAATGCTAATGAGGTTAAAAATGGAATTCTAGAAACGATAAGCGCATGACTCAAGCCCAGACGACAATTTAACGACTTTTGACCAATACCTGACACTTCCTAAGTGCTTACTACATAAATTAAGAATAGTAGGTAAATATGTTAATGATAAAAGATAACGTACGACGTGCCCGCTTGAGAAACAAGGCTTGCATATATATTTACTTTATGAAACAGTGACGAAATTATGTGTTGTGGCGACATCAGATATGGTTCAACTCCGAATTACAAGAGTTCATTTATTCTAACGTTACTCCTGGGTATTTAAGGTTTTACTTTGCCGTACTTTGCCCTACAAAGTACCCTGGTGGATCCCTATCCACCTAGATCCATGGGACCCAAGCCACGGATGAGGTTCTAGTACTGGCTACCCTATCAGTGTTAAGATGTATATGCACATACTACTAATATAACAGGCTTGAGGATGACATTCAAACTTATATTTATTCGTTTAGTTACATGTAAAGAAGTTTAGGCCAGTAACAACAAAAAACACTATACCCAATTAATGGAGTGTAGTTCCATCAATGTTTTCTCTATAATTTAAGTGCCTGATTATTGTACTATAGTTATCAGATTTACAAATGAGTACTTTTAGAATAATATAAATCTTTTCCGGAGTAATAAAACAAAAAGTATTTACTTTTTAAGTTTTTAATCACATTGTGTTAATTATTTCAGTTGGAAAGCTATGTAACTGAAGTACGATGGGCTGGCGGTAAATGGGACGTCACGTACATGTGGAGTAATACCAAGCAGAATGAGACTCAAGAGTGTGATTTTGTTGTCATTGCCAGTGGTGAATATACATTACCCTACATGCCTGAGACCGAAAATATAGGAAATTTCAAAGGTTTGTGTGATTTTTTAATGCAAATCTATAAGAATGCGTATTCAGATCTATGAGAACCACGTGAAAATGTTATTTTTTTAGTAAGCATTGGTTAAGAAAAGTAACAAATTACAGTTATGTCTAATTTCGTATAACTTCTGTAAATCGCGTGAACTGTTGATGAGTTTGAAAGGTTCTAACCATCTTCTAAAGTTTGAGCGCTTGCAAGGCACCCCTCCAGATCTTGGAAGCCCAAAAAACTTCACCTGCACCTGCTGATTGATGAAAGAAACTCTAGCGCAGGCATCTCGGAGTTAGGTGTCAGACGACAGTCACATCCGAAAGAGCCAAGAAATAACGCCTGACAGAGTAAAAAAGAGCTCGATGACAGTGACAAACGGTGAATATTTTCAAAGGGAAGGGGGTGGACTGTATAATTTATCCCTTTTCTCATAATGTAACCCATTGGAAAGACTGCAGAAATCGTGCTTAGGTATGTGCATATTGCTAAACCTCAAAAGCAGTTATTACATCTTGCAGTGGAAGTAAGACATTATGCAAGTGCTATTTAATGAAATACGCCTTTCTATAATGTTTATTCACATATTTAAACACCACCACGTTTATGTATTGACGTTCCTTGCTTCGAAATTAACTTTCTCTTCCTTTGACCCGGTCTAATATGTACTCGCTACGACTGTTTCAGTCAATTTTATATTTCTTTCCAATTACATTTAACGCCTACATATTTTACATAATTTTCTATCAATAGCTGCTCTCCGCTTTTTATATCTATTCACTCCCAACTACGCTTTTCAGGTCAATCGAACTAGGGAGCATCTCACTTTCGTTGGTTCTCCGCCAGAATATGACCAGCTCATTGTCATTTTTGCCTATGTCATTTTTCACTTTTGTATGTATTGTATGTATGAATTTTTTTGACACTAATAGACTTCATTTTTTCCAAATGCGAAGTCCCCAAGGATACCAATCCCACCGAAGCCCGTAAGAGAATTTCTGTCGGACTCGAACTGACTAAAACGCACGCCGTCTATGGGTCTTTGATTGTCGACTGTGAGATTATACAAGACTCTTGCACCCCGGCAGACCCGAGGACATCCTTTTTCATACCACTTAAGTGGCAGACAAGCACGCGGGTCACCTGATGGGAAGTGGTTACCGTGGCCTATGGACGTTTGCAACACCAGGGGGCTTACATTCGTGTTGCGACCATATAGAGAAGAGGGGGGAAGGGGAAGGGTGGAGGGGAGAACGTTAAGAGAGTCTCTTGTCTTTGAAAAGTCCCTTTCCCCTAATGTGGGAAATATGATGTACCCATATAACCCCTGGATATGGGGAGGCGCATTTTGCGCCGCTGGCCGCCGCCGTGGTCTGTTTCTGCAAGGGTGACATTAATAGACTCCTACAAGATAGTATCTACCTTATATCTATTTTATAATTAAGGGCCCAGATCGTGAAAATCACCGAAAAGAGTGTTACGATATTTCATATTTAACTTATTTAGATATGATTGATATCAATGATAATTTGTATATATTACAATCAAAGACCAAAATATATGTTAGTCTTATATTAAATCCTTAAAACCTAATAATTGCTATATAATAAACGTCAACAAACGCACAAAATTTGACAAAAATGCAAAAACATGCCTTCGTATTCTTCAAATATTACCCAATAAATCAACACAAATTGATAAAAAGAAACACTTTTTGAACACTGAAGAAGCCAATACTTAAACCTATGTACTTTTTTTTGTACCTTTACAAACAAAGACTTCCTCTTTTAAAGCCCTAAAATCTAGATATGTTCTACGTAAATTCTCCATAGAAAAATGTATGAAAAATCACGCGCATCCCGATATTATGATTTAGTAACCCGCATCGCTACTGATCGGCAGTACGTTTTTATGGTTCAAGGTGACACCACGCGTGTCGTATGCGCCAGCAATATTACGTGTTGTGAATTTGTGTTTTTTGTGAAAAACTGTAAGTATAACATTTTTATAACTAATTCACTTTTAGTAAGTAGGAAGTACCAATATAATGAATGTCTGGAAGAAAACTATGATGGAACTAGATATAAATCGTAAAAAATACAAAATTATTTAGATAGGTACGTTGTTTGTTGAGGAGGTTATTTTATGAACCTTGTAAAGTAGGTATAAATACCGAGGAAAAAAATTACGAGATTTGTGTGAAAGTGTCATGTAAAAATTCTAGTTTTATTTGAGTGCTTTATCATGTCTAAGTACTAATAATAATATAATATTCGCATTTGTTGTTGTTGTTGCATGTAAATATTGGTTTGTATTATAAGTAATAAAGTCGATTTCTATAGGAATATTCTCATAATAATTAATTTTATTACATAATATAGTTAAATATTCGTTTTCATGTTCATCATATTGTCTAAATATCAGATTGTGGAAGTAGGTATGTTTCCTATCTGAAATAGCATGGGCGTACATACTTCGCTGCCGTCAAAGACGCGCGCGGCGCACCGCGCCTAGAGTCTGGTTAGGGTTAGGGTTGTACAAAAATTACAAAATAAATAAAAGTGGATACTATTGATGATTAATATTTCCAGTATTGAAAATAAAGAAAACCTTCAGGCCGAGACTCCGAGCAACACTGCTACGCGCTGTATAGAGGTAAGTTGTTATACGTAATTAGACTTGTTACATAAACAAACAAATCAACTACTTAGTTAGTGATGGGCGAAGACAAAATCTCAGTACCTATAGATTTTTTTCTTGCAATATTTATTATTTTCATTGGGAGACACAAACGAACTACCTAGTTAGTGATGGGCGAAGACAAAATCTCAGTACCTATAGATTTTTTTCTTGCAATATTTATTATTTTCATTGGGAGACACAAACGAACTACCTAGTTAGTGATGGGCGAAGACAAAATCTCAGTACCTATAGATTTTTTTCTTGCAATATTTATTATTTTCATTGGGAGACACAAACGAACTACCTAGTTAGTGATGGGCGAAGACAAAATCTCAGTACCTAGAGATTTTTTTCTTGCAATATTTATTATTTTCATTGGGAGACACAAACGAACTACCTAGTTAGTGATGGGCGAAGACAAAATCTCAGTACCTATAGATTTTTTTCTTGCAATATTTATTATTTTCATTGGGAGACACAAACGAACTACCTAGTTAGTGATGGGCGAAGACAAAATCTCAGTACCTATAGATTTTTTTCTTGCAATATTTATTATTTTCATTGGGAGACACAAACGAACTACCTAGTTAGTGATGGGCGAAGACAAAATCTCAGTACCTATAGATTTTTTTCTTGCAATATTTATTATTTTCATTGGGAGACACAAACGAACTACCTAGTTAGTGATGGGCGAAGACAAAATCTCAGTACCTATAGATTTTTTTCTTGCAATATTTATTATTTTCATTGGGAGACACAAACGAACTACCTAGTTAGTGATGGGCGAAGACAAAATCTCAGTACCTATAGATTTTTTTCTTGCAATATTTATTATTTTCATTGGGAGACACAAACGAACTACCTAGTTAGTGATGGGCGAAGACAAAATCTCAGTACATATAGATTTTTTTCTTGCAATATTTATTATTTTCATTGGGAGACACAAACGAACTACCTAGTTAGTGATAGGCGAAGACAAAATCTCAGTACCTATAGATTTTTTTCTTGCAATATTTATTATTTTCATTGGGTGACAAACACATTAGTACCTAAATAGTTCTCAATTGCTTTCTCAAAAGAAAATTCTCGTTAAAATCCCATATTTTATGTATGTAGGTATAATAAATAATATTTATTTAACCGATTTTGATGATTTTAGAATCATTAGAATTGTCTTCTAAGCCCGAGTGACATAGAGTAGGTGACGTCATAAAAAACCAACACCTATAGCGTAAAGGAAATTTATAATATATGTAGTCAGATTTATTTATTTTTTGACGTGATAATGTCTTATAAATCGATGAACAAAGGCAACATGTACGAAAAAGTGTCACATTATGTCACGTTAGGGTCAAGCAAGAGCATGGAACAAGCGATGGAGAATAATATTATAATGTTATCCCGTAAAATTATTATCCTAAACCGACTTTACATTTTATACAAAACGTTTATATTTTTGATCTATGTGTTTCAAAGATGTATTCTAAGGGACTTCTTAGCTATGTTTGAAGAAATTTGGCCCATTCTTTATTTATTATTTTTTATAAAAAAACAATCAAGCCATTATCTTTCTTTACAGGAACTAGTAATTGAAAACCGTCAAGAAGGAAAGGTGGTTGAAGTGGAAGTTGGGCGTAGAGTAGCAGATATTTCTTTTTTTTTTAAAGCTGTTCAGGCCATAGGGGACCGCGGTCCAATGGATTGTATCCTCAGTATAATAGGTGAAGTAAAAGTTGGTCGGGACTCAAAACTCATCATGAAATGTATGTGTAATTAGTATGTGTAATATGAAATTTACTGGTGTGTTTGGTTGAAAGGAAGAAGATAGCATGGAAGTGAATCATCAAATTGTATCTGGTATCATATCATCTGGTGGGAGCTACTTTCAGTTAAAAACATTAACTGCCCTACCAATTATGTCACCTTCATTATATAATGAAATTTATAATACGGTTTGCGATTGATGGGAAAAGACAGGAGCACAATCCATGGCAGAAGCTGTCAAGGAAGAAGCAGAGTAAGCAGTGTCAGTGTCAAATTTTGGAAGGAGCAAATGGAGATGAAATTAGTTTGGTTTTATTACGATTGACTACTTCCAGAATTAGTTGATCCTCGGCAGTCACGAAGCGAATTCGTGACGCGCCCAGTTCCAGTATCATAGAGGCTACGAAAGAGAGGAAAGAAAGAACTTTACGTGTTTTGAAAGAGAAGGACGCCTAAGGATTTTGAAATAGACTGAGGTAACTTAACTACCCAGCCGGTCGATTCACGTGCATCCAAAAGTTGTTTTAACTTAGAAATCGCCTTATGGTTTTCTGTTTTAAACGCACTTACTTATCTAGTCTTGGATTGTCATAAATCAATTACTGTACAATTCTTATACAATTTTGAAGAGTTACCTGGTGTAAAGAATCATCAAAATCGGTTTAAAAATACAGCGAATTGAGAATCTTCCTCTTTTTTTAAGTCGGTTAAAAGGGTTTGTTTGCAAAAAAACAAAGTGACATTTTGAAGTCACCACGCTACGGTTTTTATTACGTGAATCGGGCATCTGGTAACATTTTCATTCTGATAGGTTTTGCAATAGCAATTGATTTTATAATCAAATTAGCAGAAATCAGAATTTATTCAGTAATTTATTTAAACAACTTTAAACATTAGAATTTTGAACTCAAATTTTGTTATTGTTTACTTACTTTTAATTTGTATATTAATAATTTATAAACTTGTTTTACAAATTTTTGCACAACCCTAGCACGCTTGGCGACTCATATTTGTTATTGTTTACCTACTTTTAAATTATATGAATCATTTTTATACTTGTGTTTCATTTATTGATATTTTTTTGTAAAACCCTAGGAGATTTTTAAGATATCAAGGTGATCGTAAACAAATAGTAAGTAATTATTTGAGTTTATCCAATAGGCACATATCCTTGCGTATAGATAAACAGTAGCGAGGAAAGGCTCGATGTTATTTCGACCGTACTTGCTACTGAATTTGCAATTATGTTATTGAATGAATATTTTACGAAAGAAGAATAAACTGTGGTAGTAAAATCACAAATAAATACATAGTTGGAATTTTAGGTAAGTAGAATACAAAAAGGTGGCTCTCTCTGGGTCATTCACCCGCCCCGGTCGGTTGTTTCAGTAAACAGTAGCGCTGCGGTCGCGCGAAATCGATGTTGCGTCTGGGCAATCTGGGCCCTTAACGTTATAGTACTATTATCTTTTGTGAAACCTCACTTTTGTCCGTTTTTTCCCACCACATTGTTTGTCACTCACGGCCGCTCGCGGCTGTCTAATTTCAAGGACTATTATATACGTGACTATTGTATAAAAGGTTGCTACCTACGTATGTTTGGAATGAAGCGATAATTTGAGTTTTATTTGGCTTTATCTTTTACCTGTTTAACATCACGTTGCCTTGATAGAATCATAGTAGTAGATTAATGAGTTTGACACTTGGGGATAAAGTTCTTGAGTGGGGATAAAGGATATAGTGTGAGTTTTATACAAACGTATATGGAGATATAACGAAGATCTTCCAGACTCAAACCAATTGGACATGCAAACTGGTACATTTGCTTGCTGATAGGTGATTTAATGGCGCAGGATTTCTTCTGGGGGTTGAGAGTTCAGACAGCAGTCGCTACGATAAAAACTGTATAGTAATTTAAAAAATCTAGGATAATCTACACAACGCCATCTAGGCCCATGTTAAGCATAACTTAACTAGCTTGGGTTATGGGTTCTAGTATGCAGATATACATACTTGATTTTTTTTAAATGGATATATATGTGATATAAAATCAGAAGGAAATCAAATCGAAAAGAATAAGCGAACCCCGGGATCTAAGGTGATAGCCTAGGGCCAATACTAAGAGGTATTTTATCATGAGTTCGCTTTTGCCTTTATGCCTCAATAAACATGTGAGATTTAAACACTTGCGTTTTTTTACAGTTCAAAATAAATAAATAATCGGAATTTATTGAAAACATAAGTCAGAGAAAAGATTAAAAGATGAACTCTTGAATGTATTAAGGTCTTCGCAGGCGGATTTCCTGTCTCTATATCACAGCTTATAAGTACAAATGTATTTAAACCTATATTATTGTTATTATTTTCTAGGTAAAATAATACACAGTCACGACTATAAAGATGCCGAGGATTTTCGAGGCCAACGAGTGATGCTGGTGGGCGCGGGCGCATCAGGGCTTGACCTCGCCGTACAACTCGCCAATGTTACCTCAAAGCTAGTGCATAGTCATCATCTGAGCTATAACCAGCCGGACTTCGCCAAAACATACCTGAAGAAACCAGATTTAAGTCACTTCACTGCAAATGGAGCAGTTTTTGAAGATGGCAGTTCTGAAGAATTCGACGTACTTATATGTTGTACAGGTACTTAAAAACATATTAATTTGTACTTTTGACTTGTATATAGATTCTACTGAGTGACTAGTCTTTCCTTTTTATCGGATAGTACGGGAGCCGATGATGCTAAATCGGGATTTACTCGAGCGTCATAGATACTACTGGATTACGAAGTTCAGACGATAAGAAGAAAAAGATGTCTTTAATATATGCCTTTTCATTGGTGGGGGTAGCGACTATAGATTTTCAAAAAAGTAAAAAAAATCAATCAATATCATTTTTTTTTACTAATCCTTTATCCTTGACAGGCGGCCATATATATGGGACTCATATATGGTGGAGATACTTTACCTGGTACAAGGTATCTCCCTGTATATTAATCTGCCGCGCTGTAGACTCCCGAAATTCCCCCGTGGGCTCCCCTACCATCATAGCACCGGTCTGACGTTTTCACTCTTTCTCCTTTTTTTATTGATTCATAACAGTTTGCAAACTTCTTACTGTATTTCGTGTTGGTGTGAAGCAACCATAAATCATGAAGAAAGAATTTAAGTAGAACGTGTTTCCAATTCCAGGTTACCGCTTGAGCCATCCGTTTTTAAAACAGCACACTAGTGGTGTAACGACGACTACGAAGTACGTGCTGCCTCTGTATAACGATCTTGTGAATATAAAACATCCCTCCATGGTGTTCATAGGGATATCAAGGAAAGTTGTCAACAAATTATTGGAAATTCAGGTAAGGAAGTTATTAAAGTACTTCTACGTATATTTTCATTGCAATTGCCTAAGTGGTATAAAAAAACAACTAAAACCCAACTGTGGTTAACACCGTGGCACACAGTGTTTATAAGTTTCGGGACTTCACGCGATATATTTTTGAACACTTACTTTTGTCGACGTTTCGGGTGCGTTGTAGCACCGTGGCACAATCTAGCACCCGGCTACTATGCCGCTTGCTTCTTCTAGGGTAACAGTCGATATGAAGTTACAATAAATAAAATTTAAAAGTACATATTTTTTTATAATTACAAGTCACTGCAAAAATCACTTGCACTTTTTATTTCTCGGTGTTCACATATTCATTTAACATTAAGAAGCTTTTCCTTTGTTTTACATTTAAGTACTCTCTGTAAACAATGAATAATAATTACCATGAATAATTTATATTTCGTAAGTTGATTTCTCTCAGGTATGAGGAAGTCTAAAGAATGGAGGTTACAATTATAAGTACCGATTATATTAAAAAATGTTATCCGGTTTGTCTGTCTCGATAAATAATACTGGTAATATCAATTCTTGCATAAATACCTAAGGATTCAAAAAGAAAATAAAAACATACTTCAATGTTGGTGAGGAATCCAAGACTTTATAGTGCGTTAAAATACCGAATAGAGTAGTATGCTCTATTCCGTGGCTAGGTTAGTTAAAAAAAATTCATTAGGAATCACAAGAGATTATCAGGTCATTCTTCAAAATGCCGCCCTATGCAAGAGCAAAGACTTTCAAGTGTGTAAATGACTTTCAATGATACGGATAGACTGGCAAACTATTCCTAAAAGCACAGATTTATTTTAGACTAGCTGTTGCCCGCGGCTCCGCCCGTGTGAACTTCTGATCCCATTTCCGCTGTCAAACATTTTCATAATTATTCACCTTTTAAACATTCTTTGGACTTCCACAAATAATTCAAGACCATAATTAGCCAAATCGGTCCAGACGTTCTCGAGTTTTAGCGAAACTAACGAACTGCAATTCATTTTTATATTTATATAGATTTAGTGTTTTTCGGGCTTGGGTTTAAATATACAATGCTTGTTTTGCAGGCTCATTACGCTGCAGCACTAGCAGCAGACCAGTTTAAGTTGCCGCCTCAAGGAGAAATGTTACGTCGCTGGCTCGAGCATGTGCACACGCTCAAAAAGATGGATCAAATCTCGAATGTCAATGTTATCCGGGATATGGTGAGTTATTCGGTTTAGTTGAACAATGCTTTATTTGTGCATGTTCTGTATATGTGATAGTGATGTGATTGTTCAACTAGTAGACGCAACACAGAATATAATATGATACTGAGTATCGAGATACTTGATAAATTGATGCTTTGTCCATTGTTCAATTATTTCCTTAATAACATTAATTTCATTAATGTAAAAACCGCAGTAACCTAAACCAAGTGCTAAGTCTCGGGTACGATTCCAGATTTTACCATGGCACACACCAATGATTTCTCGATGCTTTTCAAAGTTATGTGTGTATTTATCGCAGGTTTATAAGTGCCTGGTTAATGGCAATATAATAGGCCCGCCACCTATTACATTAGGGCCTAAACATAAACCTCCACCAAACCACCTCTGCCTACCCCTTCGGCAATATAGGCGTGAGTTTATGTTATGTTATCTATGTCACGTTAATCAACCGTATAAACACACAAAATAAAATACGTATTTATTACAAAATCTATTTTCTTTTTAATTATCTGTTTGCTTTGAATCGCTCACGAGATTTTACCTTACAGGACCATTATTTTGAGGTACTACACAAAGAAGCCAATATTCCACGAGTACCTCCTGTTATCACAAATATCAGAGATTTTAATGCGAGAAACAGATTGGAGGACCTTCTACGGTATCGTGATTATGACTACAATATTATCAGTGATACGGAATTTGAAAGAAAGTACAATCCAAGGGAAGAAGTGTGTAATATATGAGGAGATTTTCCTGGATTTATACTGGCAAAAGACTGTTCTCGTGCTGTTTAGAAGACTGTATGCTTGAACTGTAAATACATCGTGATTATTGTATATAAGTAGTTCACAGTTTGAAAGTTCAAAATACCTAGTAAAATTGTTAAATACTAGATGTAATAGGTACCTATTGTATAACAGGAATCTCTGTAAGTGTATCAATTTTACACAGCGATTAAAATTTTCCAATATGCTTACTTTAAAGTATTTTATGTCACATATATTTTATTTTAGCATACCATATCGGTACAATAATTTGTA
This sequence comes from Pelosia muscerda, assembly GCA_963691645.1. Lineage (NCBI taxonomy): Eukaryota > Metazoa > Arthropoda > Insecta > Lepidoptera > Erebidae > Pelosia > Pelosia muscerda. The sequence goes on along the minus strand of OY829116.1, from coordinate 8,151,509 downwards.
TTATTTTTTTTGGAATAATTTGTATCATTTTTATACATTTTAGTTTATTTGTAGATATTATAATTTGTTATATTGATTTAATCGCATATTTATTTACACCTCGATCCTTAAGTCTATATCTGATTATAGGTAAGTTAGCAATTGCCGCTTGATAGCAAGCTTATGAACGTTGTCCCTAGTATGGCGGTCCCTACCCTGACAGCCTCAACAGGTATATTTTCACGCCCTGCTTAAAGGACCTGTGATTATAGGCAGAAGGAAATAAGTCAGCTGGCAAAGCGTTCCAAGACTTTATGAATGAGAAAAGATTCCCCTCGATTGATTTATTTGCACCATATGCGGCTGACATTCAAGGCACACACGTGTTGTCCTATGTAGGAAAGGAGTGGGTGGGACTTATTGGAAGAGCTCATGAAAACACTTCATCACTTATAATATCAAAATTTTATAAGTATTGAGATATTATATGGATATGACCATGATATCGCCGGCATTGTTCATCTTGCTTAGACCTAGTACTCAAAATTAACAATAAATATGTATGTTTATACAATAAATATATAAGGAATATATTTATAACAACAACGGCTCGCTATACGGTTTCTCTTCTATTCTTCTCGTGAAAGTGTGGTCGTCAATAATGATGTACTCATAGTCTCTGTATGTATAAAGATTCTCGAGCTTCGCCACGGTGTCCATGGCGCGAATTTTGAACATGACTGGAGGTACTCGCGCTATTCCAGACTCGGCAGAGAGGTCTGCGTAGTATTCATCCTGGAATGGTAAAAATGAATATAAGAAAAAGTATGGAAGAATATTAATTTCATCAGAAGCGGATTAAGAAATCATCGTCTTGATTAGCATTATGGAGGCGTGTTTTGAGGCCGAGTTAAATTCGGAGTTAAACGCCCACCTATCGGTTTTTCGATTTCCACTTCGTATAGTCTTAGGCATCCAACATTAATTGGGGTGAGACCATTGGTATGTATATCACCTTCGGCGCTGTCAAGATGATTCAAGTAATCAGCGGTCATTTGGTAAATGCAATTATCGAATACCATCGGAATGATATTGAATGATAGCTTTGTACCTATTCTAAATGAGATTAACTTAAAGACACTTTAAAACATCATGGTGTAGCCTACCTCTTTCTCCGCCAATACATGTACGAAAGATGGACGCAAATTTTTCGCAGAGACAGCTGCCATTCGATTTTGCCATTCTTGCATCATCTCATCCTCAGAGGGTAGCTTGAAGTCACCCTTTATTAGTGCTGTTGCATAGCGAGCCTATAAAATAGAAATAAAAAGACGTTAAAGATTTAGTAGTGGTTTGCTGGAAAAATAAAATCCGTTGTCTGTAAATCATTTCTTTTTTATTTGGATTGTCAAATATTTCAATTCGTCAAAACTGAAGGGGATTTTCGCTATTTTACTGATGCTCTTGAAATAACTCAACAAATATCCATACCCAGCATGTTGATTATTATCCTGCAGAGGTAGTTGAGTGTGTGAGAAGGGAGGGGATTTAGTGACAATTTCCTTCGACAAAGAATCTCAGACAAAATAATATTTAGTACATAGCAGGCCTTAATTATTATAATTAATTATATTAATACCTAGAGTATGTTTAATGTTATCGAATATAAGCTATTTAATCGATTGATCTTTGTCTTCTACACGTGTCGGAAATTCTTAGTACGTACTTACGTACTGTGATAATACTAATACTAAATATTTGGTCGCATGCAGAATACGGTTCAGGTGACTAAACTATTAATACTAAATATCCAGGTTTCAAGGTTGTTCTTTAGAGTAAGCTAAGTCAGAAATGCCGACATGCTTTTCTAACTAACGCATGATTCTGTAAATTTCGGTGCCTATGTTAGAAAGCAAAGTTTATGCCTGGAAACTTTGTCAATTCTCAATAATAAATTCTTGTTGAATCAAAAAACGCCGACCTTGCAGGACTGGATATTTATTTCTTTCCAATTCCTAGAGATAGCCTGTTCAACAGTTAAAGCACTCTATACAGTATTTAAAGAGTATGAAGTTAAAATTGTACTGAATTTTGTGTTTAATCGTGTATTTCTCACCTGCGCATCTAAAGCGACTACTAAACATGCTCTGATGACTAACCCAATAATGATCATTGTAGGCTGCCTGATGTTTACCATGTACCGGTATAACGGATATACGATCTCCGGTTCTATCGTCAAACCACATGATTCGTCTAAGAACGCATAGTCGTATTTGAAACCTGGAAAGCAAACACAATCTTCTGTTAATTACTTTCAAGGTATTATTTGAAATGATTGTATAAATTGTGATAGTTATTTTTAACGTCATATTTATTTCTCTTCCTATTTACTTCTTATTAATGTGTTAGTTCTGGTTTTTAGTCTGTGTTTTGTGGATCCCTATTTACGAACTTTGTGAACATATTTTTGTGGATCCTTATTATTGGATTTCGGCATACCCATTTTTTTTTAAAACGTGCCCGATTGGCGGCAACAGCCTCGCCCCCTTTTACGTGGGACTGAAAATCATGGTAGGCGAAATGTGGGTGTTAAACACACCCCTGCCTACCCCTTCGGGGATTACGGGCCTGAGCATATATTGAGACATATGTTCACGTAACAGAAAGGATGCTTTAAAATAAATACTACTTTTCTTTTTTAAAACTCACCTGTACAATAAATTACATCATCCACTTCTTCAAAAGTTCCATCAACAAATATGGCACCCGTTTCAGTATATTCCTTTATATCTGGCTTTTCTATGTAGTTTGGCGGGAAAGTTGTCCGAAATTTAACCTTAGAGTGCTGACTGTGGATTAGTGTTTTGCTAGTTTCAGCTAAGAGTAACCCAATGTCCATTCCTGAAGGTCCCGCCCCTACTACCATGACTCGACGATCTTTGTAAGAATCTGGTATTCTGTAGTCGTGGCTATGAATTACTGTACCTGAAAAATCATATTAACTTTTAAACTTTCGCGGTCCGTTTGGTGTAATGTTAGTGAGAATTAACGTAATCATGGTGTGCCTCTGTGGCCTGGCGGTAGTGCCGTAACTGCTACTCAGTAGGCGCGGTTTCGATCCCCACTCAGCGCAATTATTTATATGCATGAATGTGATTCTGTCGCCGTGCCTCAGAGGGAACGTTAAGCCATCGGTCTTGGTAGCCATACCAACATCTATGACAGTCGTTACGGGTAGTTGAACCCCTCCAAAGCTTACTACAGAAACTGGACTAGCTTAACTACAGAACTTTGATATCCCTAATTTGTTTGTGGAGGTCCGATGTCAACCGTTTCACGGAAACTAGAAAGTCTATGGAATAGACTTAGAGAATGATGACAACGTTATAGGTAGAGGTACGTACGTGCTTTTGAATTTGCCTGATGTTTTGACTAAGATACACCGGCCCTGGACACAGCCTGATCTCAGCCAACGAGCCATTTAGCATAATGACCACGTCCGGTGTAACTTGGTCGAAACACCAGACAAATTCAAAGGTATGGATGTACCTATAATTAAAAACATTAATGAAAAAACATTCTTAGGATTTTAGGATTGACTGATTTAGTGGATGAAAGTTGATTTTAACTCAAACCATACTGAATATTATGAAACATTATCAGTTTCTGATAAAATATACGTCACTCAATTTTTGCCTGTAGAAAAGTGGAATCGATGAGATCATAAAGATAAAGCATATCGATTGAGTGGTAGGTAATCACAATATTTAATAGTATGTACTTTCGCAATTAGTAAATAAATGTGTTCAAGCTTTTTCTAAAAAGATTCACCTTGATATAGAAAATATTTACCTTTAAACAAATTTTCTCCAGGAATGTCTGGTTTCTTGGGTTTACTAAAATGTCCATTACCAACTATAATATAATCATAATCTTCTACAAACCCTTCTTTTGTAAGTACGTGTTCATACTTCACTATCCACTTATCATCCTTTCTGTGCACTGATGTCACGTTGTGAAGGAACTGTGAATAATACAAACTAGTAGGTGATTCACTTATTTCGTGCAATGTAGGTACTATTACTATGCTATCATTCATCACTCTTTCTTTATCAATACGTGGGTATTATTTCATGATCGTCAAAATGAAGGGACCTAGTCTTGGATTTCTGTTACACATTAATACCATTAATCTACTATTTGCTACTGTTTTAATGATGATAATGATGCTCAGAAGAACTCGAATGAGTTTATATAGCATCATATATGAACAATAATGTTATTAACAATATTATTGTATAATAAATAATAATAAAAAAACATAGATTGATGTAAACTGATTTAAGTTGGAAACTTCAGTGGCCAAAGGGTTTACTATATACTTGATGCAAATGTATTCACAGCAAGCAGAACAAAGACGAAAATGGAATACAAGAGTCTGATGTTTGAAGGATGTTTGAGTTAATGTTAATAAGTTGTACCTTTATGTATTTTAGAATATCGAAGTGTTTTGCATAATCCTGTAGATAATGGTAGTAATCTTTCCATGATGGGAAAGAAGGTAAATTTTCTGGTAGTGGGAATCCTCCAAGCACCATAGTCGGCTTTGGTAGATTTGTCCTAGAAGAGCATGATAAATTACATATATTATTTAAATTGAAGCCATCATAGTTATATCAAGCAATTTTTATTTCTAGAACCGAAAACTTGTAATGAATGATAAAGCCGTAATCAGCTTGTGACTGCGGTTAGTGCAACCTGGCCGAAACATTAACTAAACCAAAGGGTAGATTATTGCATTTACCGTATTATGATCGCGTTAATACCCGTTAATCGGGTTACGCGGTGGTCAGCTTGTGACCACGGTTAGTGCAAACTGGCCGAAACCTCAAGCAAATCAAAAGGTAAATTATAGTATTTACTATATGATCGAGTTAATACCCGGGTTTCGCTAATCATATTTCATGTACCTAACGCAAAAGTTTAAATGTGAATGATGGAACAAACCCTTCTTCATTTAATTATGAACTTAAGTATAATGGTGGTAAAGCCGAAAATTCAATAGCAGTTTTGGTAATCACAGTGGTTTCACAATTGTTAACAATTAGTAGTCGAGGCCCAGAAGTTAATATCCAGAATAATACACCTTTTTTGATCGTAATCGTAATATGACAGACATGATAAGACGATTTGATAAATTAATTGTTTATATGTATATTACCGATTACTATCTAAGAAAAAGTTATAGATTCTCGAATTAGTTAGGAATTTTGCGACAAGCATCTTATCTTAGTATTCCCCCTAAAATATGTTATCTTTAAATGTTACTCAATAAACTTACAATTTACTATTTATATCGAGTCAAACATAATAAAAGCGCCATCTGTTTATTTGAAAATGTACTATGCAAAAGTGGTACGACTAAAATCTCACGAAATTTAATACGTTCAAAATATGTAGTATTGACTTGTTAAACAATATACTCGTATACCACAAGCAACTATATTTTTCAATGTTAAATAATTGATCCTATAATAGATGGATAGTCAATTTCAACGTGAGTATACAAGAGTACAAGAGTAGTTATGAAGACAGTTAAGAAACTGTCTTCATAAACGAACCTTAATACCTATAAGAAGTGAATAAAGACGTACACAGTACCTATACCAGAGATCCACTCCGTGATTTATCTCCGGTGTAGACTACTCAAAATTCGAATGACGAATATTTTGTGAACATAGTTTTTAGAGAATATCAATCTAATAATTTTGTCATATTTATTTGTATTCTTACCTTAAATGTTTGTACATGCTAGTGTGCAAGGGTAAACCATTTTCATCGGACCCTATGCGAGGGTCATATCGCCAAGTACCTCCAACATATCGGGTTGCTTCCAAAACTGTGAAGTTAATTCCTTCTTCTTTCAAATATCTTGCTGAAGATATTCCTGCTATCCCTGCTCCGATAATGCAAACACGTTTAGACTGAAAAACAAATATCCGTAATGTATACAAATATAGCGATCATGTACCTATCATGTACCTAAAATATAAGTAGGTATTTGCACACGCCATCGCACTGTGACGATAAAAACACATTTCAAGTGGGGCAAGATAAAAGACAAATAATGAAGAAAAACAGATGATTGTATATTTTATCAAAGATTCTTACTCAAGTTTAAAATGGTTTTTGTTTTATTATTATTGAAACATACTTTGTCAACGCACTCTGTAACGTCAATATTATATTTCGTGAGTTGAACAATGAGATTTGTATATTTTAGAAAAATATACAAGTAATACAAATTTCACATGTATGAAATCAATTGTGTAAGTAATTATCAATAAATAAAATAATAAAATATCTTACCATTTTGCAAAAACTGAATGTTTATCGAACACTGTTATAATATTTTTGTAAGTTTAGCTCTATGCAGCATTTTATTGTTTAATGAAATTTATCTTTGGAATATTGATAACTTGAGAATATAGAAAGTTCAATGAGATACGGTCATGATTAGCTATCTATAATAAGAGCTGACATGAGCGTATCACTCGAAGTGTTTACAACGACTGCGTTGTATGTAACACCTAATACTAAAAGACAACGTAAAAGCCTTACTATTTGTGACATCTACACGTATAACAATTAGCATGAGTCTAACCTTTTAAAATGATACCGTAATGGAACTAACTTGGAACGAGTTGAGCTATCAATTAGAATAAGTACAATACAACTTGTGTAATTTTATTCTTTATTTGGCACTCTTTAGATATAATTGAGGTTCTGTTTCGAGAGTCATTCATATTTAAATGTGGGTGGGCGTAACTAAATGCCTTGTCTGGTCTGATTAAAGAATCGATATAGTTACGGAAAATGTTACGAGTTGTGAACAAGCTTTTAGATATTTTTTTATTTATGGCATGTTAATGTTACTTCAATTCCGCATGATGGAAAGCATTTCAGCATCAATTTGCATTATTCAAATGTATAAGAGTATGGATATTGTTAAAATAGTGGCAGATATACCTTTTTTAACTTTAAAGGCGAACATTTAGCTCGTAATATTATAGGTAGGTATAACTAGTACCAGGGAGACCACATACGTCTATCCAAAGACTCATGGGCATTATTGATCTCATTTGAGGACTCTTAATGATTTGAATTGCACACCACTGCAATGTCAAAAACTTCAGCAGAGTCATACCATAACTGATATTTCATATAGGAATGCTTTTATATAATAGACCCAATATATTCGGTCCTCCGTGAATAGACCTACTTTGTCAAACAAAAAGGCAATGATATTCTATGCATTAAAATTGGTTAGAGTCTCATATAGTGAGGCTCATTGACGTTACCAATATTTTTCATCAATATAAATTGTCTAAAAAGATTTGCAAAACCCTGCAACTTCTATATGTTCTCTAGGTACCCTGGGCCTCAAACTCATAATTTGAAGATAAGCTATCGTGTTTTTTATTTATTTAGGACACGTCAATTTTACTTCACCTCGCCTGATGGTTTGCATTCAGCTTGAATGCAGAGTTTCAGATAAGAAGGTCACCATTACAAACCCGTACAGTGTTACAATGGTGGCGCCCAGCTTGACGGCCTCATCAGATGCTTCTTCACGGCCCGCTTAAAGGACTCGGGATTGTAGGAAGAAGGAAACACGTGAGCTGTTAAGGAATTCCAAGACTTAATGATGCGGCAAACGAAAGACTTACCGAACCGCTTAGTTCTTGATGGAATACTCTGCACCGTAAGCGGGTGACTTCTAAGTCCTACAAGTGTTGTCCTGTGTAGGAGAGAGTGGAAAGAGCTCATCAGGACATTGTATCCGTTAAAGTAGCTAGCGCAGAGGAAGAATATTTTGCTAGACTTTGACTGACTAACTGACTAACTGAATGACTGACTGACTGACTTCCGAACGACGATATCTCCTATAGTAGCTACTATGCCATAATGTTATTGTATTGTAGAGCCAAACAATAGACTTACAATTAAAGTTATTGGTTTTGTGGTGACATCAGGTATGTCAATGCGCAATTATCCTTCGATAACATTGCACGTGACGTGGGAAGTAAGCGATGGACATCGTAGAAATGTATTAGCCATTTATTCCGATGAGTAGAGCAGTAGACTGAAGAACGACGCATGTTAATAGCCTTTTTCGAGGTTTGCTTAGGTATGCTATATAAAAGCAGATTTCTCCTATCATTATATGTCTAACGTTGAGATTACCATCATTTCTGGCTGCATCTGAGTCTTTCATTTCAGAACCTGTGGTCCATTTACTTTCTCTTCCTTTGATTAGATTAGATCCCTGAGAGGGAAACCTGTATCAAAGCCACGTTGATCAAACAAAAGGTATACAGGTTTGTAGATGAGGTGACTTGGCTCCAAGGGACTCGGTGGAGCCCCAACATCCCACACAAATCTCTCCAATTTCACATATGAAATGATGCCGCATATAAGTAATATGCATTTTATGTAACGTAGATTGCAATATCTATTTCTTGACAGCGAACACGTGAGATTGATTATATTTATCATTTACATTCAAGAGAAAAGATAAGTTATACAGACAGATAATGTTCTTACCTTAATGTTAGCACTGAAACTGTAACTAATTTGTAATAAGCCCACAAATAATAATTTATTCATATTTTTAATAGTAACTTGTTTAAGATAACAATGATTGACGGCACACGTTTTCTCGCTGTGACTCATTTATCATTTGTCAAGTTCAATGTGTGCGATTAAGTTGTTATATAATAACAAAACCAGCTGTTGCCCGCGAAGATGTTCGTGCGTGTTAAGTTCGGAATAGGTCAACGACGTAGTTTTCTTTTTCAATCTCAAGTCTCATTCCTAACTTGTATTGAGTAACTTCTTCATAATTGACTCCTGAGTGGCGTATCGGTAGAATAAATAATAATAAATATATAAATATTCTAGGACAATCTACACGACACGTCACCTAGACTATAAGGTTAATGTTGTTCTGCCATAAAAATATTCATTCTTTTAGGCTAGTTTTTATGAATAACTAACTTCTAAATATTTTGGCGAAACTTGGCTACAGCAAGTGTATTGCTCTACAAAGGCTCTCGAAATAAAATCAGCATCAACACCTTCTCTGACGTGGTTATCTAGGAGGCTTGCAGTTCATTTAATAATTTGTCAACAATACATGTGAAAAAATCTGTTTATTATAAAAATACTGTAAACTTCAGGTTACGTAGAATTATTATTCTTGTCCAAAACAATAGCAGTAATAAAAACACAAGATGTATACCGCCCCGCAGAAAACCATGATACCCTCAAAAGATACCCAAAAAGTCGTATACTGCGTGTGTAGTGTAGAGTAAATTTTCGGTTCAAGAATAATATCCAGGAAAGCCTAATGAAATTTTGACGTAATTAAGCGGGATGACGACAAACTGTTAAATTATTTTTTGATTATTATTTTCATACGAAAATACTTTATAAATATACTTAGAAGTATGCGTTTAAAAATACTAGTAGGTATTTGTCATGTAACGACTGTTATCTGGTTCTGTGTTCTATTTTCTAGATTTCTTGTAAACGTATGATCGTCTATCACCGTGTACTCATAATCTCTATACGTGTAAAGATTATCGAGCTTCGCCTCGTTGTCCTTCGCGCGAATCTTGAACATTACTGGAGGCACACGGTCTATGCCTGACTCTGCAGAGAGGGCTACATAGTACTCATCCTGGAAATGGAAGAAATTCAACTTTATCTTAGTGCATATTGAGTGTTAATGATGAATTCAGCACGTAAGTTGATGAAGGGCGTATGAGAAAATATCAAAATTCAATGTACTTTAAAGCTTTCTTACTTCATTTACAGATAACTATCACGTTTTCGTATTATTTATATAATGATTTGTCATTATATATTATTGTACGAACCGTCAGAAAACGTTACATCTGTTTCCTTTTTTGCATTATTCTTCGAGAATCGTTTTCTTAAATTAAACATAAATTTTATACACAGTTTGTGTGTTGATGTATTAAGTGCTTAAACGATCCTGGCTCAAGTCAAGCTCAACGGGCGTAGAATTGCCGCGGGCTTTCCTCTGGATCCCAGAGGAAATGGGGTTGAGGGTGAATCAACAGAACCAAAGCTGTAGTATGAACTCCATGCTTTGGTTTTCCTAAGTGAGTTCAGTTCTCCAAGAAGAGCATCAGAAGGTTCGTACAGCGTTGGAAGCACAAGAGTAAACGACACTCATGTTGCATAATATAATAAAATAATAATTCAACTGCGCTTTGCAATGAAATGATGATGTGTGTAATAATAAGTATAGATAAGTAAAATAAGCATTGTAGTAAGACATGAGTAGTTATTTATTCGCATTTACGAATATTCCTTACCTCTTTTTGTGCCAGTACATGCATGAAAGACGGGCGTAATTTTAATGCAGAGATAATCGCCATACGCCTTTCCCATTCTTGCATCATTTCGTTTTCAGAAGGCAGCGTGAAGTTTCCCTTTACTAGTGCTGTTGCGTACCGAGCCTGAAAAATATGAGAATTATGAAAAATACATTCTTATTATTCAGAATTCTGCACCAGACACGACCGGGTTATTTATATGACAAAAGCTTGGCTGGCCAATTAACTTCTATGTAAAATTTATATTAAAATAAAAAATAATTAATATTTCAATACCCATTTAAAATTATACTTAATGTAACCCTTTTATATAATTGTTTAACGATGTAAAACACTGTCACACACTGGTCGCAATAAATTTCCTTTTATTAATATAATAAATTTCTAAGAACACATTGCTAGTTTTTTCATTCATGGGTATCTATGCACCTTGGGGTTGAATTCCAGTCTAAACAGAGTCCTTGAATAGCATTATATCCTTGAAATACCAGCCACTTATGTTCGAAAAACTACTACTACTTTTACTATTAAATTTTTCTTCATTCAAAGAAGCCCACTTTTGCAAACCATAAATTGGTAAAATCTTCTTCGACGCCTGTACATCCTATGAGAAAAGTTCCAAATTTATTGTACACACGACCAAGGAGATAAGTATGCACATGTGAAATTGTATGTTATATTATGTGTATGTATGTTGTATGTTGTATACTTGCCTCTTTAGTCGTGTATACTAAACACTCAAACAAAGAATTAAACAAGTCTTACCTGAGCATCTAAAGCAACTACTAGACATGCTCTGACGACTAATCCCAAGATGATCATCGAAGGTTGCTTGATATTCACCATGGTCCGATGTAGCGGATAAACAACCTGTGGTTTAAACGTTAAACCACACGATTCGTCTAGGAACGGATAGTTATATTCAAAACCTGCAAGCCGAAAACCTTTTCAGTAAATGATTCCATCACTGAATATTATACTATCTTAACATACTGCTGGCATAAAATGTAAAAGTTGTGAACATGTATATTAGATGGTTGTTATTCAATAAAGCTCAATTGTTTGCATGGATTTGACTGAAGTGTGGTACAAGAACAGATTATGAACTGTAATAGCACATTTAGGTTACTTTTATCTTTGGAATAGGATCCAGAATAGCGCAAACAATCATCGTCATATGATCCCGATCGCGTCCGAAGCTGTCACTTTGGAGTTCCGGTTTCGTATTTTTGCAGTCAACGTGCGTTGCAGCTGAACCTCGATATTTTCCGTGAAGTAATTGCCATCTCGCCTCCACATCCTATAGAGGTACAGGCGATATCGAAGAATTGCCACTAGAACAGTTGTTGAACTTTTTCTTCTTCAACTACACTCAACAAAATTAAATGTTTGTACGATAACCAGGACCGACGGCTTAACGTGCTCTCCGGGGCATGACCAAATGCAATTAGCCATATTCATGCGTACAAATATTTGCAATGAGCGTGTATCGAACCATCACCTTATGCGTTGGAGTCGCGTTCACTACCGCCACGTCACAAAGGCTGTAGAATAGAATAGTGAAAACAACGACCATACAACCTAATATATATAGGTACCAAATTGAAATCTTTCTTTTCTTATTTACCTGTACAATAAATAATATCATCCACTTTTTCATAACTCCCATCAATAAATATGGCACCCGTTTCATTCAACTCCTTAATATCTGGTTTTTTCACATAGTTTGCAGGAAAAGGCGTTCTAAATTCGACTCTTGAGTGTCGACTATGGATCAAAGACTTGCTGATTTCAGCCACGTTCAGCCCGATATCCATGCCTGAAGGCCCCCCTCCTACTATCAGTACACGACGACCTTTATAAGGGTCTGTCGTTCTATAGTCATGACTGTGGATTATCGTACCTAGAAAAGCAAGTTTTATTAAAGTAAGTAGTTATTAAACTGTGATTTATCTTACTGATAGACCAAGAAGTTATTTTTGACGCCATTTTTATAAATGTCGATGTGGAAATCGTTATAATTTGAGAGAATATTTGATTCCTTTCTTACATAATAGTATTGGTAGTGAGGTTGAATGAATGAACATAGATATTTGTAAAACGTGGATTTTAAATCAAGGCAATAGCGTCATTTGTGAGTCAAGTTTTGTTGTTATAAGTTACTCGTCGTCCTACTGGACGACTAATACTTTATTATAGATCGTACAATGCTAAAAATAAGCCTGGCAGTCAAGAAAGAAAATGAATTGTATCAAAATATTACGATCGTCATCACTAGCTCCAGTGGAAGTAGTTCTGGTGGAAATCTTTCTTCTCGATAGTTCCGTTTAATTTTTACTGGAACTACTGTGTGTGTGTTCACCTCAAAAAAAGGAGGAGAACCTCAACCTCAACCTCCTCCTTTTTTTGAAGTCATTTAAAAATAAGTTTCAATTTGCAACCGCTACAGTTTTACGTACCTATACCTACTTATAATAAAATAATATGGGTATTATCCTTGATTTAATGCTTATGAATCCGTTATAGGAAATTTATTTTAAGAAATTGCTCATTCATCATAGGAAAATCATTACCTCGTACAGAAATTTATTATAATTTACCTTCATTTACAAGTACCTACTGAATTTTGATGATTGTCATAATTATTGTTGGGACTAGTGAGAACGTTCGAAATATTATGCTATTGTGTATTATTGATGGAATAATAGTCCTAGTTTAGGTAATCTTTGTTTGTGTGAAACAATATGTAGTTATAATAATCTTAATGTTCTTACTAATGAGGATATTTAATCAGTGTGAGTCAAATACAGATCACTGCTAAAAATACAACCAAATAGCACAAAGCGTTTTAGCGTTTCGTACTAGTAAATTGTAGAATGCCGGGTCTGAGATTGAGTTTTCGAAAAGATTTGACTTAAGAGTTTTCAAATCAAGAGTAAACTGGGACTTAAAGGACGGCGTGCTTCATCGTGGACCACATTATCATTTACCAATAGGTCACGAGGCTATCGCTAATCTATTCAAAAACATCACTATTCGATCATTGCTAAACATCACTATTCCAAGTTCCAAAATATTAGAAAATATAATATTATAGAAACTGCAAAAACTTCAGGGTTACTTTTGTTAACTGATAATTAAAGATGTCATGATTCTCATTACCTTGGAATATATTTTCACCAGGAATATTTGGCACTCTAGGTTTAGTATAGTGCCCGTTGCCAACTATAACGTAATCGAAATCTTCCTCAAATTCTTCTTTTGTTACTACATTTTGAAATTTCACTTTCCACTTGTCATTTTTTCTGGTTACTAAAATGACATTATGTAGGAACTGTGAACAAAAGTACTTATATAAGAAACCATATACATTATGTGTTTTGTACAACAACAATAACTACTTACATAGTACATACTGTGTAGTTACAATTACAATATTGCAATAACTATATACAGTAGGTACTATGTAGTTATTGCAATGTTTTTCAATATGGGGTTTCTGCAGGGTAGGCATCACGAATGTGCGCAAGCTCGATGTTACAAACGTCCAAAGGCCACGGTGCCTGCTTTCCATCAGGTGGTCCGTGTGCTTGTCTCCCGCCTAAGTGGTATGAAAAAACTTAGCGAAAAAGCTTCGAAAGCGACCAGGGCTTACGCAAGGATGATGATGATGATTATCGCTTGCTTAATCTGTAAGTATAGTATCCCATTGAAAAAGTACACTACTTGAGACAGACCAGTCCAATGATACTGTGGTAGTTGATGTACAGTCAACAAAAGATATAGGGAACCACATTTGTATGTAAAGGTGGAGCCCTATATCTTTTGTTGTATGAAAAGTGGTACCGTATCTCTTTTGTCGACTGTACATTGTATACCATACCTTAATATATTTTATAACATCGAAGTGTTTAGCGTAGTCCTGTATATAACGGTAGTAATCCTCATGGGATGGGAATGATGCAAACGATTCTGGTACGGGGAACCCGCCAAGCACCATGGTAGGCTTCGGAAGGTTGGTTCTAGAACAGATAATTAGTTAGCTGCAGTCAAAATTTGAAAGTAAGTAAACAATTTAGAGTATGTAAAAACAAAGTTTACTAGGACTAACAACAGGCCTATACTTCTTATAGAGTAGGTATTGTATCGACCTCCTGTCCTGTCCTGTACTTGTCCAAATAACATAATCTTGAATAAAAATAGAAGGATGGACGTCAAGTGAAAAAGTTTTGGGGAATCCAGGAGGCGATGAAAAGATAGTATTGAAGTTAAAAAAAATTGGGAAAGACATATAGAAAAACTTAAAGAAGAGTCCGAGGTAGAAACCGTGAATAAAATTATGTTAATTTCAAATGCCTTTTTTATTACATTCGTGCTTCATATTTCCTAGAATTCCGGGTTTCTTTAAATGAAGAAGTATCTGTAGCGGTCTTTGTATCATCAGTTTAGAAACAGCATTGGAATGGTTGCCTTTTAGGACATCACCTCAGCTGCTGCAGAGTCTGCTTAGAGTGCAATCAACGGACCAAACATGAAAAGAACTCGGACCAGTCTTTGTCACCAACATCACGACTTCAAAGTTTTGTTGGGGAACAAAATCCCTCTCCCCTATAGAGAGACGCACGTAAGAACACCCTTTTTTTTTTCTTTTTTTATCGTGCGAAAAGTCCCCACGGATACCTCCCCACCGGAGCCGGTTGGGAAGGTTATGTCGGACTCGAACCGACTAAAACGCACGCCGCCTTTGGGTCTTCAGTTGCCGGAGGTGAGGTTGTAGCCAACATATCCCTCGCACCCCGGCAGACCCGGGGCCTTCTCTTCGAGATGACCCCCGTCGGGTACGTAAGAACACCCTGGGTCTACTTTTGCTAGGGCGGCCATGACTGACCTCATCTGTCAACGCCCATTCACCCGACGCCTGTCAAACTACGGAGATCATTCTAAGATAATCTTTATACCTTAAATGTTTATACATGCTGGTGTGTAACGGTAGACCATGCTCGTCGGTGCCAACGCGCGGGTCATATCGCCAAGTGCCCCCAATGTATTGCGTTGCTTCAAAAATTGTAAAGTTGATTCCTTCGTCTTTTAAATATCTTGCTGAAGATATACCCGCTATTCCTGCTCCGATAATGCATACACGTTTTGACTGAAATAATTATTAAGATTATTGTATACTATGAAAGTAAGGCGGCCAATAAAAGTGTACACTCATGTACAATTTTATATAGTCGTGTACATTTTTAGTTTGAAAGTTCACAACTTTCGTGTCTTAAAACTTGATATTTATTTAATGTTCCCATAAATAAGTTCTATATAATTAGGAACCAATGAGCGTTTAGTACTTTAAGTGTTGACTCGATTTTGATGAATGTTCGAGACACGGGGTTGACAGCGTCTGTGACGGAGCGTTAGTGAACTCAATGGCTACGTAGGAGGCTCGGGTTCGATCCCTGCTCAGTGCAAATATTATGTATGTATATGTAGAATGCATTAATATAATAATTACAATATGTCTTTATTGAACACTAAGGATGAAATTATATGGCTATTTGTATGGTCGATTCTCAGAAAGCACGTTAATCCCGGTTGTCATACGAATATCTATGGCAGTCGTTAGAGTTACGGGTAGTTAGAGCCCTAAAAATAACAACTGGACTGCTCTAGCTTCAGTACTTCCATATCACTTATACCTATAGGTTGTGCAGGTCACGGAAAACATCGAAGTTTGGCCGGAAGCAGTTAGACTGGAAAAAGCGGTCTCCGAGCTGACAGCTTCAAATGCGACGGGGATTAACCCAAGGATGATGATGATGATGATAATGATGATCGAGAAACGGTATTCTTGAAAACTCTTTGAAATCAAATAGGTATTTGACTGTGGTCAAGTCATTTTGCTGTCTGTCTGTTGTCATGCCCCCTTACAGCTGTATCAATTCAAATTATTCTAGCTAAATTCCTCTAATTATTTCCTTCCCAATATAGTGTAGAGCTAAGGTAAAATGATCATGTTTAGGATTCATAATTTATGTGTACCATTATACATGACTAAGTATGTCAAACGATAAAGAGAAAAAACTGGAATACTTATTCACACACGAATATCCTTCCTCCTATATTCACGGGTGTGAAGTACTGTGTGACTGTTAAACTCTGGACTGCTATTTTTTTTAGATTGGTTAAGTTAATGGATTGGAATGTTATTCTTAGTCTTTTGTATTTCACCCAAGCTGTTGTCAAATGGGGAACAAATTGATGGTTATCATATCAAAATCATTAATAACATGAAGACGACAAAAATAATGTACTTACTTATGAAGGGGCAATCAATAAAAAAGCTGTTTATTTCAATGATGAACTTGAACCATGACCTTGAATTCTTTGATAAAATATATTTAAAACGTTCTTTCTAAAACGTCTATACAATTTATAACTTATCTACTATATTTGTAATATGAACAAGTGTATGTTTAAATATACATACATTAGTCTTTAATAGCTAAATAAATCGCAACACCGTAATAAGCTAACAAAAAATAAAATCCAGTTCTTACCTTAATGTTTGCACTGTAACTATAATTTATAATATTTAACACAACAAAAATATATAACTTATTCATTTTAACAATTGTAATTACGATATATGGCAATAATCACGGCGACACACGGTCTCTGATAATAATTTACTCATTGAGACTCAAGTTCAATACATATCATTAACCTTTTATATAACACATAAAGACAAATATTTCTATTGGACTATAATACATTTATCTATAGTATGTTCACAAACTTAATGTTTGTATTTACTGAATATGTTGTGACCGTGGCATTGTCTTTAATTCGTCTAATATGAATTGGTGGCTAGGCTATAGAGGAAAACTTAAATAAGGACACATTGAGTACCTAACATTTTACCTCATGTAGGTATGTAATGTGCAAATATTTGTGTAATGAATTTCACATGTATGAATATTGAGATTTCTCATAGCTTTAGAGTGCCACATTACTTCTCTGGTTACTCAGGGTATGGGTTCCACCAAAAGAATGGGTCATGGTAGAAAATTAGCCCGCCAATGTCAGTTTCCCCATATAAAAGTCATCTTATTGCCGCCATAGAGAACGCACGAGACATTCCTCGATGTCAGAAACAAATGCTCGGCACTAGAAAGTCTAGCCCAGCCCAGTACCGCTCCAATCTACAATCTACCATAGTATTATCATCATCATGATCATCCTTACATTAATCACGATCGCATCCAAATCTGTCGCTTCGGAGGCCGGGCCCCTTTTTTTCAGTGTAATTGCATTGCGATTGAACTTCAATATTTTCCTTGAAGAAAATGCCATCTGACCTCCACAACCTATATAGGTATAGGTGATATCAAAGTACTGCAGTTAGACCAGTTGTTGAACTTTTTAGGGCTCTAACTACCCGTAACGACTGACATAGATGTTATATCAACCAGAACCGACAGTTTAATGTACTCTCTGATGTACGCCCAGACCAGTGCCAATAGCCATATTTATGCATACAAATATTTACAATTAGGATCGAACCCGCGCCTCCTGCTTAGCAGTCGAGTTCCCTACCGCCATGACAGAGACTGTCACAACATTATACCATCGCAACAGCAGCACTAAAACTGTTAGTGCAGTTTTAGTGCTGCTGTTGCGATGGTATAATGTATAATTAATCATCATTATTCAATCGCATATCACTGTTGCAACCGAGACTTTTCGATGGAGCCCGGGGCTGTATAGCGAGCCTAAAGTAGAAAACCACTGGTTTTACAAAGTGTATTTGGTTTATGTTTAAGTTTAGTTAGAATGGACTGGAACGGAATGGAATCTTAACACACATATTCACGGGCACACACGCACTCCATTTGCATACGCATTACAATATGTGTCCCTTCGCTTTTTTCTATCTTAACTCATTGATTGTTTGAATAAGCTAAAGTTTAATACGAAATTAAATGATCCATAGTTAAAATTAAAGTAACCACCTTGTATTGTAACAATTAAAATAAGATAAAATCATTGCGAAAAAATCATAGGAACTTCCAAACACATATGATAAGTGACATGGAAATTCCTAGTTGTTTTTATATCACTTCGGTGGCAGGCAAACAAACAGCCCACTTGATGGAAAGTCGTTACCATGACTTAGGGACGTGTGCCACACAAGGGGCGTTACATTATTGCTGTTGACCCTAACATTTCGTATCGAATTTGTTATATGAAATAAGCTATTTTTATGGGAAGACTACGAAATTTCTACTTGGTTAAATATCAGCTAAATATGCGAAGGTACGGGTAATATGACTAAAGCACTTGTAGTGCGTGTTGCGTGCGTGCTGCCAACCATTATAGAGAATGGGCTTCCCACCTACAACACAAAACCTTTCCAGTGATTTCTGGCTACCATACTCACCACCGCCGGAAATACATCAGGAGGTTATTATTAGCCAGGATATTCTGTAGGGCGGATATACTTACCCAATCGGACTGCTCAATTAGGACGTTACATACCGTTATGTCGTACCTCCTTCATTATTTTTCTACTATATAAAATTAAGTCGGGGTTTCCTTCCTGACGCTATAACTCCAGAACGCACGAACCGATTTCCACGGTTTTGCATTCGTTGGAAAGGTCTCGGGCTCCGTGAGGTTTATACCAAAGAAAATTCAGAAAAAAATTCAACAGAAAAGCGGGAAAATCATTTCTGGTGGCGAAACGGAGTTCGCCGGATTTGCTAGTATATTATACTATTTGAACCACTAATGTGGTTTTAATCTACCATATTAATATGAGGCATTCTTACATTAGTACTAAATAATATTAACAAGCTTTTATTGCAGATTATAACGTGAAGTGGATGTTAGGGTTAGCGAATTATAAATAATAGCTTTATCTCGATGAGTCAGTGGTGTATAGCGTGGATTCCCAGTCATTTATATTATGCTTTGTTTGTCTAAACGCGCTTATCTCAAAAAATACCGATTCGAATTTATAAGTTCTTCCTGTTTTTTAATTATCCGTTTATTGAGGGTTCCCACACATTGCTTCCAAAATTAATAAACTGTGGGTAATATGGTTTAAATGTGTGTAGTGACATGGGATGTTCGAATACGCTATGGGTAAAATCAGGGCGGGTCAGCTAGTTGTTAGATATAGGAGTCATTATCATTCATCATCATTCTCTGAGCCTATTCCCAACTCAGTTGAGGTCGGCTTTCTAGTCTAAAATGCGACTGAACTTAGTAATTTTACGTAAAGCGACTGCCATCGGACCTCCCACCAAATTGGCAATATCGAAGTTCCGTGGTTATGCTAGTCAGATTTTTGAGGACTCCAAGTACCCGTAACGACTGCCACAGATGTTTGTATGACAATTAGGACCGACGAACGGCTTGAAAATGGCTTAAAACCCCTTTATTTTGGATGAGCTGAAGCATTTGAAGGAAAATATGGAAAAACGGACTGTATTGAAATTTTATTTTTGCTGTAAACCTACAAAACTAAGTAATTATATTAAAATGCGCTTGTAATAGTAACTAAATATCTAAATATATAAAATCATATAGCTGAAGTTAATTGTCATAGGTACGTCTTTTTATTTCTATTTGACAGTTGCGAGCCTAGTAGTATTTTACCGTCTTTACTACGGTGAATATTCTGATGAGCTCTTCTAATTAATCCCACCCTCTCCTTTCCTACACAGGACAACATGTGCAGGTCTTAGATGTCACCCGCATATGATGCAGAATATTCCATCAAGAACCAAGCGGTTCGTTGTGTCTTTGCTCTGATGAGGCCCTCAAGCTGAGCGCCGCTATTGTACCCTGACGACCTAGTGACCCTCCTGAGACTTTGCCTTCAGCTTACCATCAGGCGTAAAAAAACAACATAGGACAACACGTGCGGGTCTTAAATGTCAGCCGCATATGGGGCAAACAGTTCGAGGGGCGTCTTTTCTTTGCCACAAAGTCTTGGAACGCTTTGCCAGTTCACTTATTTCCTACTTCATATAATTCCCGGGTCCTTTACACAGGGCGTGAAAATACATCTGTCGAGGCCGTCACGGTAGGGACCACCATTCTCGGGACAGCATCTATAAAGCACAGTTCTTTGGACTGCACCCAAGGTCGCCATCAAGTGGGGTGTGGTCAATTGACAGTGGCGACCCAAATATAAAGATTGTTGATGTGTGAACGCCTGATGAGTTTATGATATGCGGTAGCCTAGTGGTATGGGTAATGGACTGCTGAGACGAGGTCTCGGTTTCGATCCCAGGTTTACCATGGCACACACCAATGACTGCGATGCTTTTCGAAGTTATGTGTGTATTTATCGCAGGTTTATAAGTGCCCGGTTAATGACAATAGGCTCGCCACCTATTACATTGGGACCTAAATATAAACTGGCGAAATGTGGGTGCTAGCACCTCTGCCTACCTTTTCGGGGATATAGGCGTGATATTATAAAAAAATAATAATATTGTCTATTACTTTATGTCAGGGCTCTCTCTATTCCGGTGCGAATAAGTATAGTACTGTGTATCCTGGCGAACGCTGACGGTTCGAATCTCACTGTGAAAGTAAAGTAAGATTGAAATAATGTTATTAAAAGGTCGTGGTAAGGGTCCTGGTATAAAGTCCCTTAAGAAATAAAAAATCGTTGTCTTTAAAAAAGATCAAACACAAACTAAATTTATTTTAATAATTTATTGAACATTTACTTAAATTAAATTCAGAGGAATAGTAATTACTGCTATAATTCCCCTTTTATTGATAACTAGGTAAAGGACCTACATGTATGATTCTGTTCATTTTAACAATTCTAATTAAGTTATAATAATAAGTATAATATATTAGCCCGTCAATATAGCAATTTCGGTTTCTCCAAAGAAAAGTCATCACATTATCGCCACTGAAAATGCACCAAGAGGAATGTCTAAAATGAATGCTCAGCACTAGGAAATCTAGCGCAAATCGCCCAAATCTACCAATAATCGCACAACCTACCCTGGCATCAGCATCCCAATACCAACTTCTACAACTAAACATCATCATTTACGCACAGATCTCCATTGCACCCGAGACGTTTACGGCGAAGCTCGGGGTTCACCTTTCATTGTATATTATTTGGTTTACTTTCGATAATATGAGAGCGATCTCTAACTTTGAAAGGATAGCTGCGTCAGAGCCGTGTCCCTAGTTTGGTAGGTGTAGCTAGCAGAGGACATTGGTTTAGAAGGTCTTATTACGACTCCATATCGAAGCTAATCATCTTGAAGTTGTTCACGGTAGCATTCGAGGGTTTTTGGTTCAGCCAAAGACATTTGAATAAATCAATCTGCTTATAATTTATTGCTTAAACGTTACAATTACTTATGGCAGTGTTCCAATTAATTTTAATTTTTTTGACTAAGTATTTATGAGATACAGTTTTCATTGTTCAATTTATTTTCTAGCCTCCACGTAAAGTTGTGTTTGTCATTGACGATATACTCGTAATATCTGAACGTGTGGAAATTTGCGAACCTCGCTTCGTTGCTTTTTGTGCGAATCTTGAAGTTGACCGGAGGTACTCTTTCTATTTTCGATTCTGCAGTAAGGCGCGCGTAATACTCATCCTGACAAAAAAAAAACACATAATATCTCTATGGTATATCTCAGCTTTGTGATATATGCGTGGTATTAAAAAGAAAAGTTAAATTTATTGTTTTACCTCTGTATCCCCTAATACATGAATAAAAGACGGAGGCAATTTTTTCGCTTTAATATCCGCCATTCGCTCTTCCCATTCTTGCAGCATCTCGTTTTGCGAAGGCAGCACGAAGTCACCATTTACTAATGCTGCCATGTAGCGAGCCTGGAGTAAGTAGAAAAAACTTATTTAATAAAGTGTGTTCGGTTTATGTTTAAGCTTGATTGGAAGTGGAGTGAAATGGAATCTCAACATACACACATATTCGCGGACACGCACGCACTCCATTTGCAAACATGCATGCACACACGCATTACAATATGTAACTACACCTTCGATTTTTTCTATCTTAACCACAGACTATAATATACGATTAGATGACAGAGATATCACAGTAAGATTTCTCTTTACAAAAACGCGTCGTCAGATGCGGGTGATAGAAGACGCGCGGGGCGACATCAAATCATACCTCGTACCCCGCGCCTCTGCCCCTCAGTCTAAACCCCTCCCACTTTTTAGAAATCCTTCTAACAGAACATAGTAAAACTAGCCATAAACCTGGACATGCAATTTTCATTATAGTTTGACTATTAGCCACTATCTTTTAAAAATCATATGCTTAAAGACGTTTTGAAGATTCATTAACTCCTCAGTTGCGGGTGCAAGTAATAAAATCTAGAATATTCCAGTCATAGGTCAGTCTTGAGCACCTATTCCACTTTGAACTTATTGCAAGTGTTCTGAAATTTTACCTACCGAGTAAGAGTGGTCGAGGACTTTCAAACGTCCGCTCTGTCCCTCTGACCGCTTTATCAAAAAACTTAAAAATCAACTTTACGGTTATTGAAATTTATTTGTGTATGTGTGTATATGTTTGAACTTGACAAAAATTGGTTTGGACATTCCCTAAAATACGCGGGCTTTATTTCAATAGATTTTAGTTGATTTTTGAATGATGTAATAAGATTCTCTTCGCTGATCTCCTGTCTCTATGCACTTCTTATATTGTACTAGTAATCCTCACGGATACCACCCATCGGAGCCGGTTGGGGTAGTTATGTCGGACTCGAACCGATTAAGATCAAGAGACGTAGAAAAACAATAAGCCAAGCAAATTAAATAGACCCAATTTTTTTTAGTTGACACGTGTATTATTAAATCACAGTGCAGTCGTTTTATAAGGTAACTAGCTGACCCGCGCGACTTCGTCTGCGTCACCCCGTTTTTGCAACATTTTTCATTCCTGCTCCGCACCTGTTAGTCGTAGTATGATGTTATATACATATAAACCTTCCTCTTTAACCATTCTATCTATTGAAACAAACCGCATCAAAATCCGTTGCGTAGTTCTAAAGATTTAAGCATACAAAGGGACAAGAAAAATAGGGACAGAAAACGCAACTTTATTTTATACTATGTAGTGATAGATAATTCTAATTAATCAAAAACTACTGCGTCTATACTTGCTTCACTACATTTTATATACTACATCTCATATTATTTATCAGCATATCGCGTTAATGTTAACAAATTACACGTGACTTGTTTGCCCTGTTTAATAAACGAGAAAAAGAAAACATGTTAGTTGGTACCAAGTATTCAATAAATTATGCCTTATCTATAGAAATAAATAAGTGTCTATTTGTAATGTTAAAATAACAATTTTGATTTTAATGAATACTGCATGGTAAAACCCGAATATATTAAATTATATGAATTTTATAGTTGCAATATACCTAGTCTTCAAGAAGTGCATTAAAATGTGACACCACTGTTGTAGCAAACGTCCATAGGCCCATCAGATGTCAACAAGTCACCATCAGATGGCCTGTGTACTTCTCTGCCTACCTAAGTGGTACCTATATAAAAACAGATGTAGGTGACATATTCTGCTACTTAGGCCTTCTGATTTTGGCTACACCAATACCATCTGAATTTCTTCATCATACATACATATGCTTACGCCCGTAATCCCCGAAGGGGAAGGCAGAGGTGTACTAAACATCCACATTTTACCAACTATGATCTTCGGTCCCACGTAATAGGGGGCGAGCCTATTGGCGCCAATCGGGCACTTTTTACAAAAAAATGTGTATGCCGTAAATAAATTCCTAACCGAAAATGTAGCAGCTAAATAAATTGGAAAAAGAATTTTGGACCTGATACCTTGCTATGCGGGTTACATCGCAAGGAAATTAATTACGTACCTACTTAGCCGTACAAGCACTACCAATTTACTTAGAGAACTTAGGCTTAGGGAGTATTAGACGGTTTCTTCCACCAATTAACGTCTTGGAGAGTATCAGACAATAAATTACCTGTATGTAGTCATTACCTGTGCATCCAAGGCCACAACGACACATGCCACGACGATTTGTCCCATGATGAACATTGAGGGCTCCTTAACATTCACCATGTACTGATACAGCGGATATATTACCTTTGGTTTTATTGTCAAACCGCTTGAGTCATCTAAAAATGAGTAGTCGTTCTCATAACCTGAAAATCAATACATATTTCTTTGATTCTAAAGTAATAGAAAGTACATTTTATTTGCTGTTGTTTGAGAGTATAGTACACATTTAACTTGAATAGATAAAAAGTCGGCAAATAATAGAGAATAATAAATTAAGGCAAAAATATGAGTATGATACAATAACAAATACGTAACACAACAAATAAATGCTACAATAAATAAATTAATAGATACGGGTTAAATATTTACGACCGAAGAAAGAATAAATGAAGTGGTATAAAAAAACGAAGAAACTCATTATGTAAAAGATTTGACAGTCGAGGTCAATATCGGTACAAAATGAATTTGCAGATCGGTGAAATCTATAATCTCATCTCAATATATTAGTGTGGGACTTACGCATCGAAATATCTATATAGTTAGTAATCGAAATATCGATAATACCAATATTAATACAAAGCATCGCGAAGACTGCGATATGTATTTTATCTGTTTAACTTACATTCACTAACATATTGAGAAGATCGCTATGTAAATCGACTGGCAGATGCCTATGATGGATGGAGGATGAAGGATGAAGCTTAAGCTCAGTTTCAACAAAATTAGTAGATTACATAGATACCACTAATTATAACTTTACTATAGGTTGGTACTAGAGTAAATACTAAACTTGAAAGTACCTGTGCAATAAATAACATCATCGACTTCTTCAAAAGTGTCGTCCACAAATCTAACACCTGTTTCATTAAACTCCTTTATATCAGGCTTTTTCACATAGTTTGGAGGGTGAAGCGGTGCATATTGTACGTCATGATGGCTATGGACGAGGTACTTGCTGACCTCTGCCACGTTCAGTGCGATATCCATACCGGAAGGTCCTGCTCCTACTATCAGCACTCGACGATCTTTGTATGGGTCTTTTTTTCTGTAGTCATGGCTGTGGATTATTGTACCTGCGATATCAGAAATCATTGTTAAACAATATCTTATTAATTTAATCATACGCGGGATCTGAAGTCGGGCCAATACATCATGCAAAATATTTCCCTGGCCATTCAACGGGGAAACGCATTATGGGCACATTTGGTCGAGGGGAGCAAAACTTGACATGATCCACCAGATCAAAAGACATAATGATTATGTTATATAGTGTTATAAATAATTATGTTATTTACAAATTAACTATGTAACTTTAATGAGATTGTTATAATTATATATTGCATGGTCCAATAAAGAATCTAAATTACTAAAAAAAACATTAATTGGAAAAAGTTGCAGGATTTTATATTACGACACAGAAGAAGTTTTATGAATGAAAGTAGTTTCATTCTTACACTTGTTTCGAAATAAGTAAGTGATTTTGGTTATAATAATAAAATGGATACAAGTTCATGGTTTCAATTCAACGTAGTCAAATAAATTCACACACTAGACGTTCGACATCCATTAAATTAACATAATTACATACATTTCGGTAATATGAATAACTAGTATTGAACATTTTATAAACTTAACTGGTTTATTATTTAAAAGGTTTTAGAATCTATTTCTATCATAAATAAATGGCGCCCAAACAAGGATATTGGATAATATCGAAATATTGGATGGTTCGTCTTGTTATCACCAGGATATGACTCCCCTACAAACGATTCTTTGAAATTTTCTTAAGTCCTTAACACCTATTGAGGAAGGTTACAAGATCTCTAAAAAGAATTATTATTATGTTGTTATAGTTATTATTTCAAATTAATAGGTACTAAAGAATCCGAGGCGCACGTTAATTCCACTGTTCCAATTATGGTAAACAGGATAAACGACGTCTTTTTTGATGAAAAGAAATCAAGGCCCTATGTATTTTGCCGTTGTTTTGCTGTGACTATGTATGAGTCATAAAAAAATCATTATAATTTACACATTACTGTAATTAGCTATGCGAGCTAAAGTTGATTCATATGTCGTTAATATACGAGGAAGGCATTATTCGAATTATTTCATGTACTCGTAATTTAGCATAGTTTATATAAATAAAAATGAATCGCGAAATATGTTGTAAAGCGCAAAACTCGAAGACGGCTCGACTAATTCGAGTAATACTTTTTTTATTTATTCCTTGAACTCTAAGGAAGGTTTATATGGAACAGCGGGAACGGGATCAGAAGATAACGCGGGTGGAGCCGCAGACAACAGGTAGTTTTCATTTAAAAATTTACATCGTGTCTAAATTTATAAAGGATTCAATTGAATGGTTTGTATGAAACTAAAAAGATCTTCAAGATACTGACGAGTTCTCACCTGAAAGCTGGTACACAAACTGATTGACGGACCTAGCTCGTGCGCAGGCTCTTTTCCAGGGGTCAGACGGAAGTCGCAAGGAAACAATAGCAACTGCGTGTGAAAAGCGCTATCAATGAATATCGAACATATTACGACGGATAATTACGCGCATGCAATAACTGAACTTTACTGCACCAATTATAAACCATAGTATGTTCATAATACGGTACCGGTTGCGTACATACCTAATGTATGCTGCTCACAACAAAAATAATCATTACGGAAAATAAGGAAATAAATGTTGTAGGCACAGCGTCATCTAGACTCGAAATAGTCATTCATACAAATATCAGCACTGAACGGAAATTCCCTGCGTACCAGCATCCCCTGCGTAGCAGTCGATACTGGTACAACAAAATGGCAAAATATGAATAGAACAGTGGAAGCTAAACTAAATTGCTGAAACATCTTAAAATGACATCGCTATCGAATCGCCGTAAACTACATGATATGACCTTCTTATATAAAATTGTACACAATAAAGTTGACCAAAGTGACCTGTCGAACCGCCTTCTTTACACTGTTCCTCGAAATCCACCGCGACACCCATTGGTTAGAACCTTTTGCCAACCACTAGTGAGAACCAATATAGGACTCAATTCACCTCTGACACGTGCGTGTCGTGAGTACAATGCGCTAAACAGTAAACTCGATCACTTAGATATTTTCCATGACTCGTTTGGTGTCTTCAGGAGTAAGATACTGAGATCGCTTTTATAGGGAAAAATTTCCCATGCTACTTGTATCCACTCATGAAATTTAAATACTTATCAATTTGTTAACTAGCACTTTAATGCAGTCTATCATATGGTGTCAACTGTACTCACCTATAATCGGTGTACATATCAGAAATAATACCTGTTTTGTAATTGTTTGTATGTTGAATGTTGTATATGTATACTGTTGGTGTGTCTATAAGTAAATAAATAAATAAATAAATAAACAGGTACCATCATTATATATCTAAGATAAGCTATGATTTACCTTTAAATAGATTTTCTCCAGCGTGATTCGGCATTCCTGGTTTACTATAGTGCCCGTTACAAACTATGACGTAGTCAAAATATTCCTCAAAAACTTCCTTTGTTAGCACGTTTTTATACTTCACTTTCCACCTCTTGTTCTTTCTGCTCACCAAAATGACTTGGTGTAGAAACTGAGGACAAAGTAATTATCGTATTGTGGGTTATTAGTGATATAATGTCAACGGGAAGATATAATTTCCCATGGTCTGCTCAGGTTTATGCAATTAAATATATGTAGTTTTTACAGAAGAAAATTAAAAATTTAAAAAACGCCTGACACAAAAAATAACTTCAAAAAGTAAAAAATCAATAGTTCATGCATTGTCGTGTCGGGGGGCCTTTGCCTGTTTTCGAAACAATCCAAGGTCCCCAGACATGACAACGCATGAGTTTTTTTTTTACCTTTTGATGTTATTTTTTGTGTCGAGGGCTTTTTTAAATTTTTATATCACTATTTATAAGTATTCGTACCTACCTTATCTGTGTGGTGACGGAGAAAGAATATTACCACCCCGTCTCATTTGAATGGTGTCGTAAGAGACGATTACGGAAAAATTGGCAGAAAATTTCTCTGGGGAAGAAGGATTATTCGAAACGAAACCCTGTCCGAAAGATGAACGTCTGGCCCGAGAAAAACCAGTAGTAGCCTACTGTTTCCTCTCAAGCTCAGAGGCAAGCAATAGGCAAAGTTGGGAGAGACCTATGTCGATGTCTAGCAGTGAGCCGCAATTGGCTAATTGATTGATATCTACCTTTATGTGTTTCATTACGTCAAAGTATTTTGCGTAATCTTGTAGATAACCATGTAATTTTTTGCCAGAAGGGAATGATGGCCAATTTTCTGGCACAGGGAATCCTCTAAGCGCCATAAGCTGTTTCGGAAGATTTGTTCTGAAAAAAAAGACATAGGTAGGTAACTATTTTTTAATTTTTCGACTGTGTACCTATTAAATAAAAATAAAAAATAAAGAATGCGTTTCGAAATTGAATTTTGACTTTGGAACGGGGTGCAGAAAGTATATAAATCAGATCAAAATGAATTTTGATACTTATTTCCATACAGATAGCGCGTCATTTTGTTATATAATCAAATAAAATATAATAGTGAGACAGTAACAAGAAGTTGTCCATTGTTCGTGAAGGATTAGTGATCTTTCGGGATACCAATGTTTTTTCATATAGCCTACTAGTATACATACGAGTTCATTGTGTAAATTCTAGGATAATACAAACCTTAAATTTTCGTACATACTAGTATGTATGGGCAGACCATTTTCGTCAGTGCCAGTATGAGGGTCATATCGCCAAGTACCACCCACATATCGGGTTTTCTCCAAAACTGTAAAGTCAATTCCTGCTTCCTTCAAATACCTCGCTGAGGACAATCCTGCTATTCCTGCTCCGATCACGCAAACACGTTTTGCCTGGAAGAATTGACTTGGAGATAACAAATGAATCATTGTTACAAATAAATGACCTATGTGGTGGAGAGAAGAACGTTCAACTGTCATATTAGAGGTCGTGATTTGATTCTTTTTTTAAAACAAATTTTTGTAAAACATGAATATGAAAAAAAGCCGCATTCGTATACCTACAAATAACTTCTTTTTTTAATCGCGAGCTAAATTCTCCCTGATTCCACGTCCGCCAATACTGGTGGAGGTGATTTATGTCGGATTCAAACCGACTAAAATGCACGCCGTCTATAGGTCTTTGATTGCCGGAGGAGAAATAATACAACGCATAATCGTTTCTCGATTATGTTTAACTGATTTTGTTAAGTTTTGCTAAGTACTTAAATAGGGTACCTACCTGGGTTACTAATTGTAAGTTATGAGGTTTATCCTATATAGGTCAATGACTTTTATTTATCTGCCTACTGCCCAGTAGGTAGAGCCGAGACTACCCGCGCAACAATAATACTACTATCGCGATAGGCCAACACTTGACCATTTTCACCATGCGCAACTTTTTTACGTATCATGTCAATGATATAACAAAAAAGATGCTATGCCTGTTGAGTTAAGCTTCAAAATTCCCTAACAATACGGTGTGCACCTTATCCACGAACCATGACATAATTTTTGTTCTAATCTAAATAGCTTGTCAAGTATTAACATCAATTGACGTCGAAGTAATCAATAGGGATGACAAGGGATGACAAGGTCACCGGATTCTACCCAACATATCTTAGTCTATGCTGTAAAATATGCATTCTAAAATAAACTATTGTACAACTGAACTGAAACTATGACTTTTCGTTATTTTCTACAGCCTCTGTGGCATGGCGATAGTGAACGCGAAGGCTACGTAGGAAGCCCAGGTTCAATTGCCGCTCTATGTATAATATATTTATATTTAAAATATTTAACTATGTTCCGCATTCTAGAACCCATACCATCAGCTAGTTAAGCTATTTTTTTATTGGATATACAAACAACATCACCATAGAAGATAGTGTAGTCGGGTTATAACAAAGTAATGATAGTGACATCCACGACGTTTACCACAGGTACATAGTAATACCATACCATAAATACATAGTAATCTTAAAGGCTAAGAGAGAATACAACTGTTTCACTAATTAATAAATGCGTTAGCGTTAGACATGATTAGATTAAATTAAAATTGAAATTGGCGACTAAGAGAACCCAAGGCAACTGAGAGAACCCAGGGCAACTGAGAGAACCCAGGGCAAACTGAGAATAGCCAGGGCGGAACCCAGAAGCTATGCTTACCAAGGGTCTAGGTGGCGTTGTGTAGCTTGTCCTATCATATTATTATATTTTTAGTTTCTATTAGTTTATATTATCCTCTATTCCATTATTATAGTTTTTTTTATAAACAATGAAATTGAGTCCAAATCAATAAACAAAACTTTTTAGAAAAGATGACTTTTATTTTGTACCATACACGTGTAAACAGTTATTTCGATAGATTTTTTCGTTGATTCGTATCGCATCGCGTCGCATTGCAGTTTTGTGTACAAGCCCTAAATGCGATATTCTCTTGCGCTTCATGCATTTGCATGCGCTAAGAAGGCATGACGTCATGCAATTGACTTTGCATAGGTAATAAAATATCATTAAAACTATTTGTTGTATGAAAATGTCTCAGTAATTCAATATATTGTTATGAACTGGTTATTAAACGAGTAATTTTTCGAGAATAAAATAAAGTATCATCATCTACACTAATATTATTAATAGGAAAGATTTGTTTTTTTGTTTGTTTGTTTGCAACGTATAGGCTTCGAAACTACTGGACCAATTTCAATAACTCTTTCATAAAAATCTACAATAGGAGTAACATAGGCAATATATCATCATGCTACCATCCAAGGAAGCGGAGCAATAATTATAAATCTCAATAGATCCGGTAGATTTCTATACATTGGCGCTAATATTGCGAACAATTTCCGTTTTCATGACAACAATTGGGTGGTATGTTTTAGAGAGAGACAACACCAAAAATGATGGACGGAATATGGGGAAATAAGGGAAATTGGACAATGGGAAGATGGAGAAATGAAAAACTAGGAAAAAAATGGAAAGTAGAATATTCACGCGGGCGGAGTCGCGGGCAATAGTTATTCGTAAATAAATACATAGGTTCCAAATCGGGGTAGGCACACGAACGGTTGTGACCTCGCGCTGGATGACGGTTAGATAATATGTAAAAGTATTTAATATATTATTTGATAAGAAAAGTTGAGTCGATTTAGGTCACAGACAGTTCATAGTATCGTACATGATCACGATCGAGTTACGTACTAAAACTTTAATGCGTATATTAGTATTAATTAAGATGTTGGTAGGAATACCAACTTTACAGATTATATTTTATTATTGTATTGCATTCATCTTGTTGCCTCTCATAATGCACCTACTTTGTTTTTTTCTGCACCACCAATAAGGTTGACTGGTTGAGAATGCTTGAGGCATAATTCAGCATGTTTTCATAAGTGCATGAAGTTTCAATAAGTGATTAAAAATATCTGGCAAATATACAAGACATCGTTTTCAGAATATCGAACGGACAAAACATTGGTTTGACGCAGGCCTCCGTGTAGACGCTGAGTATTTATAATCTGCAGTAATTATAATCTATAATTTTATTGGAACGCACATATATATACATATTCTAAAACCTATTTAAAAATAAACTCGATAACTGGCAACGATTGGACAATTCCACGTTCAAAAAAATGACGACATTTAAAAAAATATACATGATACTGTACTACATTTTTATCACTAGATCTAGAACAATTAGTTACCGGCTTATAGCTACTCGTTCATAAACAAATTAATAAATTAACAAATAACAACAGATGATATGAATAAATCGTCATTATAAACAAAAATTTGGCCCACTTACCTTATAACTATCATAAATATCGTAACTTATTTCACAGATATGCAACAGGAAAACCACAATACATAATTTGTTCATTTTTATTTTTAAACCTGTTAGATGTTACAATGGCGACAGCGACGCGCGGTCTCTGATAATGTAAATAGCTCATATTAGATGGGCACTCAAGCCCACCACGAATCACAAACCTGTTATTGTATACGTCATTAGAACAAAGATTTATATGCGGGCTATTTATTTTTTAATGTCACTTTGGTGGCAGATAAACACACGGCTCGCCTGATAGAAAGTGGTTACCGTGGTCTATGGATATTTGCAATATTAGGGGCACCATACTCGTGCGCAACCTTGTAGAAATCTTTCAATGCCCTTCTTGAAGAACCCAATATTGTAGTCACTTGGGAAAACCGCTGCACCGATTCACTCCAGGTTTAGATTTTGATTTTAGTAAAAAAAGTTGATATTCTTAGTTTGTAGGGTATTGTG
The DNA here is from genome assembly GCA_963691645.1 of Pelosia muscerda. Lineage (NCBI taxonomy): Eukaryota > Metazoa > Arthropoda > Insecta > Lepidoptera > Erebidae > Pelosia > Pelosia muscerda. The sequence continues at coordinate 8,118,686 of OY829116.1, read as the reverse complement.
TATATTTGTTATTGTACTAAGTGTAGGTATTTAGAATGACCAATTTACCTCATTGGCTATAGATTAGGTATTCTGTGATTGAGATTTAATTGTTCATTTATCATAGTAAAGAAGTATTTTCCAAATGGCGTGAGGCATTCACATTTATAAAAAAAATGCGCATGCCTAAAAAAATCCTAACCGAAAATGTTTCAGCTAAACAAATTTAGGAAAATAAAATTTGACCCGATTCCTTGCTATGCTGTGTAAATCGCAAGGAAATTAATTACGCGCTTAGCCGCACAAGCACTACTAATTAACGTCTTGGAGAGTACCAGATGTCCTGAACTACTTCGAGTTATTATTGTCCTTCCCGAATTGTTCTCGATTATACTACGTAAATCTAACTACACTCACCCGTACCTACACGTACATTTGTGGGAGTGGTATAATACTATAGTACTATACAGGTATATTATAACACATAAGTTATGTTGTATAGACAATGGACTGTACACAGCATTCATGGTGGCCGCGTTTGAGTTCGCAGTCGAATGCTCCTAGAATCCTACTAATATTATAAAGGCGAAAGTTTGTTTGGATGGATGGATGGATGTTTGTTCCTCTTTCACGCATAAACGGCTGGACTGATTTGGTTGAAATTTGGTACAGGGGTAGATTAGAACCTGGAATAACACATAGGCTACTTTTTATCCCGGGAAAAGGTTCCCAAGGGTTGCGGGAACGGGAACAAAATTCCACGCGGGCGAAGCCGTGGGCATCAGCTAGTATATTATATATGACTGTCTATTTATATGTATGTACGTTGTGCGTATAATGAATTTAATAGATAATTCCTTTTAATTTTATAATGATAATATTTTTAATAATATTCGCACTGTAAGTACATTATACGAATATATATGACATATTTAAACAAGGTTCAACGACGTCAAGTAAAGTGTAGGTACGATTAGACGACGACGGTCAGGTGCCATTAGTCCACTTTAATTGGATATTAGCTTGTTTACATTTCCATCGTCCTACACCCACGTCCCATTATACCTACTAGCTCATCAAAGCTAGTTTACGTTTTAGGGTTCCGTACCATTGGTTCCGCTTACCTCTCTGTTACCACGTCATATCTTATATCTGTATCACGTACACAAGACACTCAAGATAATTTTCACAAATGATGTATTTTTGTTGCTGTTATAATAACAAAACAAATATTAAAACTTTAGTAATAATTTATATCAATGCTGAAAACTGAAAAAAGAAAATTGAGTGGTACAGGACCTGGGGCCTTACTCCGAAAATCGAATATGAACGTTTCGGATCGGAACGAACGGTCGCCGAACATGGACAGACGGATTTCGCCGTTTTCGGAATCAGTCTGATTCTGATTCGCGCTCATCCATTTTCTTAGACCTGTGTTGCTTTATTAAGGCTCTGTGCATACATGTGCGCATCATTATCAGTCCTATGGATCTCGATTTCGGGGTTACTGAATACCTGATTGTACCCACATTTGTTGGGTATTATCACAAGATAAAAAAACTACCTGTAACGATGTTCGTATGGCAGTCGGAATGGACGACTTAACGTGCTCTCGAGGCACTGAAATACCCAGATCCGTAGAAATATATGCAAAAGGACATATTCATGCACACAAATATTTGCACTGAGCGCACTAGTAGCAATCGCAGACAGGCTTCTCTCTAGCGCCTGTCAATTTTAATATAGCAATAACATACCAAATGTGTGTAGAATGGTGGTGAGCGCGACTGCTACACAAACGCGGATTCGATCCCCGCTCAGTGCAAATATTAGTAGGCATGAATATGGCTATTTGCACTGGTCAGGTCGTGCCTCGGAGATACGTTAAGCCGTCGGTCCCGGTTGTCATACGAACATCTATGATAACAGTTGTTACGGGTAGTTGGAGCCCTCTAAAGTCCGACTAGCCCCACTGTAGTGGATGTACGATGGCAGTCGCTTCACGGAAAATATCGCGGAATATCAGCCGCATCTTAGTTAGACTAGAAAGCCGATCCTAACTGAGTTGGGAACAGACTCAGTGTGGAGGGACTGTAGAACTTGTCACTTGTAGATCAAAAATTCTTCTTTCACAATAGAGAGCTAATCTGTATTCTATACTTCATTGTTTAGGTCTTATATGTACTTAAGAGAGTATAATTAGTCTTTATTTCCTTGATGAGTATAATTGAACCAATTATATCGCAATATACCTACATTCTTTTTTATTTTGCGAAAAATCTCCACGGATACCACCTCCGCCAAAGTCGGTGGAGGTGAATATGTTAGACTCGAACCGACTAAAACGCACGCCGTCTATGAGTCTTTGATGCAATATACATCCTAGCACTGATTTTTTCAGGACATGTAAATTTTACTTCACCTAATGGTGAACTGAAAAAGGAAAATGCTAAAGTTAAAAGGGACTTATTTACAAACACGCACAGTGTTACAATGGTGGCGATTAGCTTGACCGCCTCATCAGATGTTTTTTCACGGCCCACTTAAAGGATCTGTGGACTGTAGGATAAAGGAAACACATGAACTGGTAATTCCAAGACTTAATGGTGCGGAAAAGGAAAGACTCACCGAACCGCTTGGTTTTTGACAACGAAATAATCTGTCTTCTTCAAAAAGGTTTTTTATGATCACATCATTTCATATTATTTAGTTTGCTACTAGCCCGCACTGCAGATGACGCTTAACACCCCCGAGTTGCAAGGTTGAATCGCGTAGTGTCCGCCGAATCATTCTACTCACAAGCGCAAATTAGATTCACAATGGCCTATTCGGTGCCGAAAACTATATTATATTTTAAATTGACCATGAAAAAGAATTTGAGTGGTGCATGCTGTTATAGTAAACACGAAAACATTAGATACAAAAGAGATGAAATAAAAATAAGATTATCATATCTAGATTACGCAGCTAATTATGAGTAGTCATTTGATTCACGCTAAACTGGCCTACTGAGTTGCAAGAATCTCTATCCAGTACTCATCCGAATATAAGAAAAAGCACTCAAATGCCTAATTAAAGACCCGACCAAAAATATCACTTAACCATTTGGTTTAGAATGTGACGGATTAAATGATACTGTATATAGATGATTTGTCTTGCAGATAATATGAAATCGTTTCTTAGATAAGAATTCTACGTGTTAACAAATGTGTGACACGAGTCTTTAGTTCAGACCGTGATTGATGAAGAACTCTCATTGAACACATTGTGTTTGGACTTCTTAAGTTTTTAATTTACTTCACTGAGTTTGGTACCAGTTATAAATCAAATATAGCTACATCATGACAATATAATATATATACAATTCATTGAATTAATCAAATAACTACGCGCAACATAACGAATAGTGTTATAAGTTTGGTCTATTTTGAACGACATGACTATGACAGATAGGTAAAGATAAGTATAGCGTATAAAAGACAGTAAAACACACTAAAAATATTTGCAAAGGTAGTTTTAATCAAGCTTATAACGAACAAAAGTTATATCTATCGCTAACTTAGCGCTAATAAAGCAGTAGCAATAATAAAGACATAAAAACGTCTCTTATCTGTTTTTTTGTGATGTACTACAGCATTCGGACCCTTCACTAGATTAGCCAGACGAATTTAGAGGGTCGCAGGAATCACACCCGCCCATTTGTTGGGTTCCACTCGAACATAAATAATGTTGAAGTTTACATACCAAATAATGACTAAGCTTATGAATATTCTGTATTTTATAGATTTACATTGGAAAACAGGATGAATTCAGGATGTTGCGGTTGTGTGGTCATTGCTGTTGACGTAAGCTAGGTATTGTTACAAAATATATTATTTGATTCCTTCAATAAAAGTCATATTTGGCAAACGCAGTGGTAAAATATGACGGTATCTCTGGTCCTTATTGAGAAATCCGAATGGGGAAGTACCTCTACCCTATAGAATACCTGGGCCAATAATAACCTTGGATTGTGTTCACAACGGTGAGTAGGGCAACCGTTCTCACTGGCTGCAGAGGTTTTGTGTAGTCGGTGGGAAGACCGAGAAACTCTTCTGTGTCTTCTGCATTGACAGCACCGAAACTCTTAACCTTCGCCCCAGAACCTGTACCCCATGGTGTTCCAAACGTCCATTGGCCACGGTAACCACGTTGCATCTGTCATACAAGTGGTTTAAATAAAAAAAATATAACTTTCAGAAAATTGAGACAAATGTCTTTGTTAAACGTGAATAATTTCTATCTCAATGTTCCTTCATAACTTGAGAAGGTGGTTGAGTACCTACACTGTTGTACAAACCAATGTCTCAATTAACTGACACGTAGGCATTTAATATAGTCGAGCCTACATTCAGTAGCTCGTTACCGAGGAATCCACCGTAACAAGCAAGAGGGATGCCTCGTCTATTACATTTTCTGTTAATTGATAAATACTTGACCGTTGGTGTGTATAATCGAATGTTCATACACGTAATGAATTATTTACCCAATTTGTGCCCTATGCCAGAAGGCATAGGGTTGATTTTAAATTGACATGATAATTTGTGACATTTTGCACGAAAAGGCATACGTTGGTCACTGTGGGGAGTTGTAAAATTATTAGAGAATGTAGAATAAATTGGTGTTGGAATTAAATGGGATATCTTCAAAAGGAAAAGGTTTAATATTTAATGAAATATTTTTTTTTGATTATGAATCAATTTCGATTTTCAAAAAAGCTCTAGCAATAGCGAAGTCTCGTGAAACTGACCAGAGGCCCTGCCACTAACTTTTAAAAGTAATATTATTTCTCTGTTACTTTACTTCCATAGTGAGATCCCGACTACCGTGGGCGTCCGTCTAGATATTACAGGATAGTGTGAAATGGTTAAATTGAGTCATACAGTAGCTCTTATAATATTAGGTTCATTTACTGTTTGATTTGTTACAATTTATTAATTGTTATATTATATAAGTTGTTAAATTAGAAAGATACAGAGCTATTAACTTTATATTTAAACTAGCTGTTGCCAGCGGCTTCGCTCCCGTGGACTTCTGATCCCGTTACCGCTGCTTGGACTTCTAATCCCGTTCCCACTGTACCATAAAAACCTTCGATAGAGTTCAAGGAACAAATAAAAAAAAGAATTACTCGAATTGGTCCAGCTGTCTTCGAGTTATGCGCTTATCAACATATTTCACGATTCATTTTTATATATATAGATAGTTTCCTTCAACTTTTAAAAATAAATACAATAAAATATATATAAAGATGTATTGAAATATACTAATTAATATAAGTGTATCATATAGACGAATTTTAATAATAGCTTGTACAATTATTCGATAAACAGAGATCAATTATGGTAAAGTTCAACTGTTATCTATTTGTAGAGAATAATCAACAACTCATTACGTAAATGGTAGGTACTTACTATACAGGATGTAGCTGTAAGTTACGAGGGAGTCTAAAAATTGAAGGTATAAATAATTATGTTTTAGGGAACCTAGGCATACATTTTCGAAATAGAAAGTGTACAGTACAGGGCATTCCTGGGCCATTAGCAGGAAACACTATCGAATTCGTAACGTAAAGGTATCGAGAGAGCGGAGAATTACGATTGGCGGGCTTCGCACAGACACACATGTAGAAAGTAGGTTGGCTACCAATCGTAATGCTCCGTTCTCTTGATACCTTTACATTACGAATCCGATAGTTTTTCGTACTAAGGGCACTGCTTTCTACTTCTGCATCTACCAATCCCGGTTGCATCCAAAGCCTGTATATACATTAAAGCCCAGGGCCCATTTATTTTAACCTTAAAGATTGTCCTGGGCCCCAAAAATCTTGATGGACTGGAAATTGGATAATACAATAGAATTAACAGTGTTGTCAAAATTATATACAGAAAAATAATCAGCAGTTTAGTAGTTGAGAAGTCAGTTTTACCATGGAAAGGTCTCGGTTTCGAATTCCGGCCAGTACACTAGTTACATGAATCCGTTCCTAATACACACAATTCAGTCTAGTTGGTGGGGTTAGGGAAGTATTAGAAATTTCTTTTCAATTAATTAGCCTATCGTCTACATCTCTCCCAATATTTGGACAAAGATCTCTCCCAATACTGGGACATATCTCTTCTAATCTTTGGACGTAGGTCTCTTCAAATATTGAGACATACGCGTCAACCAATGTTGGGAGGATTTAGCCTACTTTTTGTACGCTGACCAGACCGATTGGTAGGTATAGACTATTAATTCAAGTTTACCTTCTCTCATTGATATCGTAGGCGCATTTTTGTGTTTCTCGCCTCTTGCGACTCCCTTCGGACGGTATGGGGTGGTAATATTCTTTCCCCGCCACAACACCTTCGTCTCAACAACTTTGGTTAATGATACTAAAAACCATAGTACTATTTTACAATTCTTTTATTTCTGAAAATAGAAGTACAAAGCTTTTAAATAAAGGTTCTAAACCATTAAAATGATGACAGTGAGGCGTATAAGTGTACACAGACCACATCGTTAGTTTTGTCTTGCACCGGACTCATAAAGACAAGTTGACCGACCACCATAGTGAGATACAAACAGGTTGTTCACGCGGAAAACGTTCTCGGAAGTATCTTTGAGGAACGGTTTGCGGTAGCACCTCGTTTGAACTGCAGTCGGTCAGTTGTTTCCCTGTGATAAATAAATTGGTTGCTCGCTATCTACCTGGCATGTATTATTTGAGTTTTTAGAGGTCTAAGTATTCCCTCTGAAAGAATTCTATTCGCATGTATATGTAGATATCATGGAAAACAAAAATTAAGTTTAAGTGATTGGCGTATTTACGCAACGAAGGATAAATTCGAAAATATGATCCTTTTTGATAAGAACACGTCTAAACCTTTTCGTGAATATTCAAGCTTGTTCAATATATAAATAGGTACGACCAATCAAAGCAATCATTTATTTATCAATTACTAGTAATGCTCGGTATTATTAACGGTTATGTGTGTGAGTTTGGCGACATCGATTCCGCTACTGAAACTATCGCTACGCACTTTTACAAGTTTTTTCTGTTCTGTGTTAGATATATTCACGTCTATACATATCAGTAACTTAGGAATAGGCAGAGGTGTATGAATGACCTCCGTGGCGTGGCGGTAGTGAACGCGACTGCTACGCAGGAGGCGCGGGTTTGATCCCCGCTCAGTACAAATATTTGTTTGCATGAATAAGAATATTTGCATTGGTCTGGGTGTTTGTATGTATAATATGTTATGTATTTACAAAAAAATATATTTAAGTATGTTTATTCGCATTCTCGAACCAATAACACAAGCAGGGTAAGCTTACCATTGGGTCTAGGCAGCGTTGTGTAGACTGTTGTAGGATATTTATTTATTTTTTATTTATGAATGTATTATACGATTCTCAAATCATGCTCTTTTTTCGTAATAGGATTAGCCGTAAAACATCATAAATGCACTAATAAACAAAGTATAAACTTACAAGTATGTTAAAAGTAACGGTACTCTAATTTAACAATACCTACAAACAAAAGATGTATCAAAAAGGTAGAAAAATATAGTTTACTTTCTGTAATAAATAATAAAGCGACGGTTCGGCTCTATAATATGAAATCGGGGCGCAATTTGTCCATGTAATGGAAAAATTCCATGGAAATAGGTTCGTATAGGCGATTCGGTCCCACCTTACTTCTAGCAAGACCAGCAGATTTATTATCTATAATAATACCTACTTATAAGTTATAACACAAGTTCTTAAACTACACGGCTTGTTGGGTTGTTGGGTATACCTATATATTAAACGATATTTTCTTTGCATTGTCTGTGGCCTGCTCAATGTTAAAAGCTTTTCTTGCTGCAAGAATCATAATTAATTGAGTTGACCTATGACCGTGGTAACAAAGGCTAATTATGTAGTCATCAGCACCATCAACACTTCCAATTGATTGCAGACAAATACGATCATAACATAAGTATCATAAAAATATTTGAAATGTGTTAGAAAAATTTCATGTTTATTACTCATCGGTTGGCGAAATCCTCTGAAACCTTTCCCGACAATACCCGCATTAGAGATGCCCATACAAAGCCCGGGGAGAACTCTAGCTACACGGTCACCGACAGAATGAGTCCTTATGAGATTACAACACAAAGGCCGGCTTACTGCGGAGAACTACGATATTTAAGGCTTAACTTACGCCTCGTCAATGTGTAGACGTCTACACAAAGCCGAGCTACGTTTATTGAGGAATCTACGAAAATTGCATTGAATTGATTCTTGTAATATAATAGCGGACAAGACCTCTACGTCGTAGCTTTTATGTAGCAACGGCAATGTTAGAAAGTGTTACCAAATTTTCTCATTTACTATCCACTGTACTGCGCGGCTCACGTAATTAATTTCCTTGCGATTTACACCGCATAGCAAGGAATCGGGTCAATTTTTTTCGGAAACATTTTCTTTTAAGAATTTATTTTCGGCATACCTACTCATTTCTTTACAAAGCGCCTGATTGGCGGCAATAGGCTCGCCAACTATTATGTGTGACCGAAAATCATAGTTGGCGAACTGTGGTTCGTCAATATGTCTGAATAAACCAAACACAGAATTATTTTCAATCTCCTTGTCACTCTTTGTGTTGACCGGCTTAGGTGACATCAAATAACAATTTCTTGGTAAATACGGTAAAGTAAATTCTATAAGAAGTGTACTGCTGTGCCCTTCAGTTTGATGCTAATCTCTCAGAATTCTTAATGGTATCACACAGGTAATCGGTAATATATTTTTTTTATTTTCATAATAGCAATGTTTCTCAAAGTAATTTTGTGTTGTCCTACGTATTGCTATTATACATTGCAAAGGCGTTATATTGACAAGGGAGAATTACGAACTTTTACGTAGTACTGTTGTCTGGGGACTCCTTTTTCCGCACCTAGCCTCCCTTTTGGGCCATTGTGCGTGCATTAGTAGTACTATTACATTCTGTGGTTACTATGACTAAGCTATGGTAATCATTCAACCAATCATTTACCCTATCGCAGTCGCCTTGACCTATGGTTCCACTCTGGCCAGACGGATTGGTATTAGGTTTTGGTTGGTTCTCCTTCTTTCGTAGGGATATAGCTTGCGTATTTTTCTGATTGTCGCCCCTTAGGTGAATTTTTTTCTTCGCCACTACGCAGATAATAATGGTAAATGGTAAATGTAAATACAAATATTATTTTTAAAAGCACTTATTTATGTACCTAAGTGTATTAGATAACTAATACATTAGAACAAATGTAACTCTCACTACTACGTACGTACGTTATCTATTTATCTATCTATCGAGTGGTATTCCCGTTTAGGCTTTCCTATTAATTATTACGTTCTTTGTTGTCTGTTAAGGTAACGATAATTTTCATGCAAGGCCCAATCCCGAAACCGTTGGAGACCGTTACACGCTCTTTTATACCTCCTTTAAAAACTTAGGTTTACTCTGCTTTCTCGCGTGTGACTGTTGTCAGACCCTACAATCCTATGTGGAATTCTTGTGGTCATATATCCCTATTAAAAAAATAAACATAACCTGTGCTAAAAGTTTGACAATCACATGCCAATATAATCGCCTAATACAGAGACCTATTATCATTGCGCACATTACAGACGACTACCGCGTCTAATACGCGAGATCGAATGATTCGATCGCATTATTCGCTAATACGTACTGATGCCTTCAAAGGTTCCCTGTGAGGGGTTGAAAAAACGATGAATGGGTGGATAGAGCTTATGGAATCTAATAAAGTGGGACATTCTTTGCCGAGCTCACGATGTGCGGCTACTTTCGCGAAATGTACGCCGTACTTATTTATTCCGTTGAGCCTATTTCTTTTGAAGGTTGACAGTGAAAATAAATGAAGTGGAATAATCGGCAAGATTAGTTTTTGGTGGGTCTAAAGCTTCAATATTATGATTTGAAGAATTACTTAAGCAAAATCGGAGATATAACCAAAAACTAAATTACACAACAGATAGGCGGGTCAAACACCTAATATTAATTAGGTGTTATAGAAATATTACGAGTATGATACAAGATACTTAACAAATAAAATGTATTTTGTATGATAATTATCACGAAAAACAAAAAGAAGTGGAAGTGTGAAATAGGCGGGGTACGGTGTCATTGTTATAGTTGTATATGCAAGAGTGCACAAATTCGATTATATAATGCTTTTTGTTAGGACTAGAAGTTTGAAATAACATTTTTAGAATACACTGATTTACAATATAAAATATTTCTATTTTTTCGTAAATATTCAAACTTGTTCGATTCAAGGTATGAAACGTGATAATATTGGTTTATTCATTGCAGTCTTTATTTAGAACGAATATGATTTGTTTTCGTTTTGCAGTACGTTTAATTTGGTATTAAAGGTATTAGGTAGTGATTCGTTTTCGTTTTGCAGTACGTTTAATTTGGTATGAAAGGTATTATATATACCACTAATCAAAACATTTATTTACTGGCAATACAACGTATTATTAATGGTTGTATGTGTGAATTTGGCGACATCGGTTCCGTACAAAACTCGTTATGCCTACGAGTATCATTTCTACTAGTTTTTTTTCTGATCTGTGACAATCATATTAGCAAAAATATAGCTTGTCTAAACTGAAATGACACATTTTATTTATTTATTTCACAGTAGGCCAACTTAGAGCAAACAAATAGTGTAAAAGGAGTTTAAACTTCAATTGTTTCATGAATTTCTTCGTCAATGTAATTTGCTTGTGTGCTAGGTGTTGGGGCGTGTCATTTGGGCTTAAACAAGCTACACAAGTTCACAAAAGTGCCTACCGTCTGGAACATAATCAAACAAGCGACAAAGGGAGTGCCACCATTTAGTGGTCCCGCAATCCGCTTATCGCCATGCAGCATTAGAGCATGCATTAAATATGCATGCGCCACTTTTGCTCGTACGCTAACGGCTTTGCCAATCGCCCAAATGTATTAAGGTGGAACGATATTTATAGGTTATATATTCCCCATAAACGGTAACAAATATCAATATTCGCCTCATTAATATATGTACTAACAGCGCTCAATAAATTTGTAACTTGTTTTAAAGTGAAAACTTGTTCAGACATGTTGGACACTTTCATAAATTTTTTTGGGGGTTCGCGTCATCATGATATTGCGCAAATCCCGTCTAATGGGGTCGAATTTTCTGTGTCCGATGAAAGGTTTTCTTCGAGAAAATTTGCAGAAGCAGTGTGAAATCCAGAAATATGTCTGGTAGAAGACAATAGACTCACTCACAATTTTTAACTAGTGCAATACCTTAAAACTTCTGGAGATGCTTAGTTTTCCTTGAATATATTCCCTCATCGTTGTACTATTAGCGATTTAACAGACGAAATTACTACGAAGGTATTGGTAAGGTCCTGTACACCCAACGAATTGACTATCCTTCCGATTTCTACATATGTTCTAAGGTACATAATATTCGTCTTATGCAGACATCCTTCAGTTTTCGTCCATGAAACACTCCGTCATTCACTTGTTTTTGTAACTAACGCAATGAATTTGTTAACATCATATTCCGAAATAATTTCATTGCATAATAGATAGGGGTATTAATTTTGATGTATATGGTACATTGGTAGGTATGTTGATAGAGGAGGCTTAAGCGGGAGAGTAAGCGGCTTGTGGTAATGGGCGGGGCGGATTGGCACGATCCTCCACTCAGATGGTGTGGGCGGTTTGTGCATACTTTATCAGCAGACGTCCTTTGTCCGTTACAGAATACTTTGTGGGATGTTCAGGTCGGAATATTTAAATTTTTGATAGTTGGGGGCTCATAAATGTTAATAATGTCGTTTACCTAATGTAGTATATAAAATAAGTCATTTTACTAGTAATTCACTTAATATACCCGGATTACATTGAAATCCTGTAATGTCTGCGAACATTACACGATATTACATTAGGTAGGTTGTAAGATATGAAAGAGTAGTTACAGATGCAGTTGCCTTTCAGATTGTCTTTAATGCTTCTACCACGACTAGTGTTTTGATGAGTCTATCAACTAATCCCATCATTTCCCTTCTTATCTAGAACACAGTACAATAATGCCAATATATTATTATAGTGTACCCAACGTACAACCATATATGTCTTCGGTTTTGGGTGAGTTTCCCTAACACACTGTATAAATCGTCAAAAAAAATGAGATTTGAAAGTTAATCATGTAATAAAACTTTGGCTAAACATTGTAGTTAGGCCGCAACCCTCACTTTATTTGCATAATAAGTGCGCGTCAAAAACAGCTTTAAAATAAAAAGCGTCCATAATGGCTTTATAAATAGATTTCGGAAAATATTTTCTATTAAATAAACTTCCATTTGACGTGGTGCGCAACGAACGCCGTGCTCGTATGAATAAATCATATCAAATAACTATCAGGGGAGATCCGCGAAGCATTCTTTCCCCGTTTACATCAAAACATTTCGATTAGGGTTGTGATGGCCTATTTCTTTGATGCGAACAGATTTTTTATTCATGATTTTTTAATGCATGTCCTTACCGTACATTTTCTCAGTTTGTCTCACTGATTTATTTGTTGTGGCAGAAATTCTATATAATGTTAACATATTTTACGACTTCCTTTAGACACTGTTAAATGTGAAACCTATTACACTTCGACGAATTCGAGTGAGTAACGAGCTTTTTGTCGGCATTTTATCAGACCTTTTCACTTTGTATCAGGCTGTTCATTTCGTTGGAGACGTTCGTCGCACATTGAATTTTTCAAGAAAACGGGTGGAATCCCTGAGGATTGTAGAGAGCGCTTGAACACCTACGGAGGGTTAAGCCTCTCAGCTCGCACTGTGCTTCAATGTAACAGATTGAATCGGGCCAACGTGAACAGCACAAGTCATTGGTAAATGTATAGTTAAATCCTCCTTTACCACACAATAAAAAAAGTTTTATTCCATTTTTATCTCACTAAGGCAACGGACGACAACTTGGTGGACGGGTAGATAACGGTATCTTGGAACTTCGATTCGACCGAACATTGGACCATTGGTTGTGGAGGTCAGATGGCAGTCACATCACGGAAAATATCGAAGTTCAGCCGCATCACAGTTAGACTGGAAAGCCGACCCCAACAGAGTTGGGAAAAGGTTCAGAGAATGATGATGATAAGGACGGTCACCCTTTATCCAAGTAGGTTGTGGGTAAGAACCTACTTGGATAAACCCGCAACCTACTTGGATAAAGGGTGACTTGACCAATAGGGAGGGGGGGGGGGTGTCACCTTCCGACCAGATAAAAAAGCATTTGTAATTGCTTGTGAAAATAATTTATGAAACTTAAATAAAACAATATTTGAAAATTTTAATAGATGTCAGTATCTTAACGAGGTCGATCATTAAATTGGCGAGTGCTAGTGACGTACAACACTGCATCGAGCTGAGCCATTGTCGTGCATGTCAGCAGGCCCTGTAATTATCGCCGTGCGACTGACATCTTAGATCTGGGATCAAGTTTTTACTTTGCTTTGTGTATTTAAATGTTAGAAGTATATTTCAATGTTGCCGTTAGTTATTTTCAAGTCGTTGAATGAACGTTAAAACAGAATTTCTAATTGGAATCTTGCAAATAATGTGATTAGGAATGAGGTAAAATAGTGAAATTCGTTAGACTGATACAGTGTACTATATCCTACTAATAGTAGGTACTGTTCTCGTTTCACCTCACTACAGTTTCAAAGGTTTCTCTATCATGTGGTTGGGTTCAATTCAATGGTTCTAGAATACTGATAACCCCTTAAATTCTACTATAACTACTACAATCCAACAACAGTGCGGTAGTATACCTACATATAACGAAAATGGAATTTTTTCCAGTTTTTGCTACATTTTCTGTACAAACATTTTAAATGATCGTGTCGCAGTTTTCAAACTGATATAGCCTAACAAATATCGGGGACCACGCGATGTAACCCTTAGCGTAACCATTATACAAAGTTAATGAGTCACTCAATTTGTGCATGTTGTTTACAAAGAGCAATTTTAATTATTATAGAATTATGTCTTACGAACTTAGAAGTTTCTCGCACTAACCACACAATTGGCTGCTGTTATTGTTCATTATGTAAATTTATAACAATTAGTATCTGACATTACGCATCTTGTTAGAAAAAATCGGTCAAGTTGAGGTGAGCTCGCGCGTTGAAGGACGGTACATCACTGTAACCATAGATGAAATATATCAGTACTGTAACGGGTGGAAAAGATTGTAGTACGATGTGATACTCAAATATCCAGATAGTATGCGTATTTGCAATCAATCAATTCTGTAGTAAATTGAGAATCAAAAAAACAACCGAAACGTTGGGCTCAATCAATCAGTATCGCAGTGCACTACCACCTTTTTCTGTGTGGAAACCCTCGCCGAAGTCAGCGCGGGTGGTTATGTCGTACTCGAACCGACTAAAACCGTACACCCGTCTCGAGTAATCAGTTGCCGAGGGTGAGGTAGTCTCTGGTATATCCCTCACGCACCGGCTGACCCAGGGCCATCAAAGACCCACTTGGGTGTAGGACTACAGTTTACTACACTAGACTAGGACTCTCTGAATTGCGCTATTTCTACCGATCTTCCACCTTTCACATCCAGTCTATCACAATATTTTCAGGTCATCAGTTCCAAATTGGGCTCAGCCATAAACAACGATAGTAAGTAATTTTATTTGAGAAAGAAAGAAAGAAATACTTCTTTGCCTGTCTTTTAATCTTCTCAATTTTCATTCAATTTATATTTATGCTAGCTGTTGACCGTGGTTCCGTCCACATGGAATCCCGTGTGAACTAACGCTATGAGACCATGTGTAATCCAGCTGTTAAGCGTGATTGAAATTAAGTGTCAAAACTAAAAAATCATAGCAATAATTACGATTTTTTTGGAAGTAGGTAAACAATGCGTGAGGTAAACATTAATATGAGTTATTCCTTAAAACGCCTTCCTTAAAAATTTACAAGTTTTACTCGCGGTTCCGAGAGCTATAGCTAGAAACACGGACTATTCACCATTGTTCTACTTTTGGTTATACTAGTATAACAACCGGGAAAAAAAATTCATATCTGTTCTACTATGCGGTATGACAAAAAATGTTCACCACTTTGAAAAATTCATCAGGTCAAGTGTTAATCTCAATAAGATGACATCATTTTGAAAAGTATTAAGGGATCTTGGTTCAAGTTTACCTACGTTTTCTGCAAATTTATTTAATTTCTGATTCCATCCTTCAGCATAGTTAGATGTTCTCAGACAAGCAACGAAATGACCCTATACCTTAAGGATTTGTTTTGAAGTACGGAACCCTAAAAACGAATTGATAACGTAGGTACCACATCATAATCGTAATAATACTTGGTTAAGATATTGCGTTCACGCAATGTTTACCTGCTTCCAGGTTAATTGTTGACTTCATTGACAATTATACCACAACAATGTCAGTAGGTATAGGTATAAGCATGAGTTGTGGACCCAAAATGTTCTATAACGCGCTCTATGCGCGCACATGTACAGCACATTTTTTTTGCTGTCTTTTAAGGATAGCACGGGGTGCAATGATGATGGACGTGTTCAAATCTTTGATATAATTTATGAGATAAATATATCAAAATCATCGGCGTCCGCTACGGCATCGTTTATCTAGCGACTAAGGTCTAAGATCCATGCCGCTAGGTATATTAAGATTAGTTTTTTTATGCAATGTACGTCAATGTGACATCACCAGAGTTGTGACATATTTGAAATACTTGTATTTAAAATACAAATACAAAATACAAAATACGTATTTTGAATTTTGTACTTAAGTACTTTTTTTAAAAATTATTTTGTATTTTATTTGAAATACTATTCGAGACGTATTTTGTATTTGTAAAATGCTTTGTAAAATACAAAATACTTTTTTATTCTTAGCTTAATTTTTCTGAAGCATTCCGCGATTCAGTAAAAACAAAAAATGCCCACTAGTGGCGCAGCAGCTTCTATGCGCAAAATGACAGATGAAACAAAATGCATATTATTCTTCTTCTTTTCTTTAAATGGCTTCTGCAGCAGAATAAAAATACATATAAAACCTGACCAATAATATATGAGGGACCCCTCTTGAGTATCTCAAAGTCACTGTTACGTTTTGCAGTGTTGGCAGCTATTTCATTATTTCTGTTGTTCGCTCGAAATGTCTTTAAAAAATGCCAAAACAAATTGTATTTAAACAATATGCCGTGTAGGCTATAAGACATTATTTTAACGATTCGTATTTAAGTGATTATGAATGTATAAATGACAAATAAAAATACAGAAATAGAAAAATATATTTATAAAAAACCGGTATGATTATGCGTCCACACAGACTGACAGAGACATGCCAGATGCTCTTTTTGAAGAGCTTGTGATTTTAAAATCTTTAATGAATAAAGAAAACCAGTAATTTTGCCATAAAGTATTTTATTTCAATAAAGTATTTTGAAAATACATATTTTGTATTTAGTATTTAAATACAAAAGTCAAAAGTATTTTGTATCTTGTATTTGAAATACTATATTAAAAAAGTATTTGCATTTTGTATTTAAATACTTTTCGAAAAGTATTTTGTACATCTCTGGACATCACTCTGCCTGATAGTACCTAATCCTGCCTGATGGTATGACCTGTTGTATATAATTGACTCATTATTAAGCTAGTATATCAAAATTTTCCTAAACGAAACCTAATATTATTGTTAGTATCTAGGGTATGTAAAAGAAACGGACTTTAACTGAAACTATTGATATCATACAGGGTGATATATGTGATGGAAAAGTTATTAGAAACAGGTCTCAGAGATATATGATAGAAAACTGATGATGCATCGTCGTGAAATAAAATTATCGCAATAATTACATAAATATATTGAAGTGTAGTTAATATTTCATATTTACGATTAAAATATTACCGCGCCGTTTATTCTTAAAATTGTGTGAAATATTTTCAATGATTATTTTCGACATGTTTGTTAAGTTTTCTCGAAAGAAATAGATAGATATCATCCTTCTACATCATTTGACAAGTAAACAATCCCATGTGTATACAGGTAAGTCATAAAAGTACATAGGTATACTAATAGCTACACTTTGTTAAGCATAATCGGATCTTAAATTATTCACGAGTGTCTCCCCCTCGTCTGGAAAATCCCCTAGCTTATAACTGTTAGGGTATCGACGTAAGACATTTTCTACTTGGTTAGATTATATATTACGTGGTTGTTTTGGAGCATGGTGGGGCCCAAGGCCCTGCAGATCGCTATTACTCCTAGTCGATGGACGTGATTCTGGTACTTCCATAATATATGCTCTTGTTGCTTTGACTAATACGACTTCAGCTTGTATTAGTCAAACCAAAAAGGAGAACGAGTTAACAGACTCCTGTTTCCGAAAAGATTTAACTGATGGAAGTAATTTAAAGTATTTAAATCTTCTAACGATTCATTAATCGGGTTCGATTCCCGCTCAGAGCAAATATTTGTGTACATGAATATAAATATTTGCATTGGTCTGGGTGTTTCTATGTATAATATGTATGTATTTATTTACAAAAAAAGTATCTAAGTATCCGCATTCTAGAACCCATTACACAAGCTAGTTAAACTATGCTTACTATGGGTCTTGGTGACGTAGTGTAGATTGTCCTAGAATATTTAATTATTATTATTATTTACTATGGAAAGCTTCCATCTGTGCGGTGCACGCTAGCTTATGGTACTTACTTAAACCTACTGTGAACTTTACTGAAATATAACGTTTAATCGCATTTGCACATTTTTTTCCATTATTTATTGATATAATATTAGGTTCTTGCAAATATGTAATAGACATGACATGATGAATCTGCGCAGCATTCATCTGACCACTGCAAAACGAATTGATTCAAAAATAAAAGCTTTCATGCGAATATTAACTTTACTGCATTTTAAATAAGGTATAACTGAATTTTCTGATGTGAAAAGTCGGGTCCGATTCTCTAAAAGGGTAGTGTGATTTGTCGAAGTGTCGATTTACCGTACGCCTCTAGTGCCTCGGGCCTCTAATCAAGTTGGCGCCCTTGCGATGACGTTAAAATCGCAGGGCTAATAAAATATTTTGACCCCTTTATGAGATGAATACGCCCACTATAAGGTACAGTCGGTGACACAGCTCTTAAGTATTTTTTTAAGTGAGAAGAATCAAAACTATTTTTTATATAGGTACAATGATCTAGAGTAGAACTTTCGTTTGTTATCTGCTGCCATGGTCACTCTCCCCGTGACAATCACAATGTGCAACACTTAGATAAACTTTCACATAATTATTCAAAAATGTATAAAATTAGTACCAGTGGAGGGTAAAGAAAGATAAATAGTTCTTCAGGCATGCAAATCAATTTATTAATTTATAGTAAATGCCCTGGAAATAGTTACCATGAACTTTTAATGAATGTAAATGAAGGTATTGTTGTAATTATCTTGGCATTATAAAACTCAACAAATACATTATTACAGACACACAATATAGATGACGACATGCAAGTAACAATGAATCAGGTGAAGTGCTTGATGACAATCGATTTCAACACTACCAACTAGAACCTACTTCTGATATAAAATAAATAGTTTAACTGGAGGAGTTAGGGTGAACATTCGTAATATTGGTTACTTGATCAAAAACAAAATTAAGGCATATAATCTGTAATAGAATGCTGATGTCTGAGGTAAGGATGGTCCTATGTAGTTCAATGCCCTTAGCACGAAAGACTATCGAATTTGTAATTTAAAGGTATCGAGAGAACATAGCATTACGATTGGCGGGCTTCGCACACATACAGGCTCAAAGTGGGCAGGCTGTCAATCACCATGTTCGGTTCTCTCTATACCTTTACATTACGAGTTTGATAGTTTTTCGTGCTAAGGATACTGGTGTCGAGATAGCTAAATTTTGTTTGAATTCCACAGTCAAAAATTTAGAAGTTAATATGTATTTGTTAACAAGAATGTATGGCTTATGAAATAAATAAATTAATAATTAAATTGATTATATTCTATTATTTGTTGTAACAAATATATAAGATAAGTTAGAAATATAAACGAGTATGTGTATTGGTCTATTGACCTTTTTTTCATAATAACAACCAGATATTTTTTATGTTTTAATCCATATGGCGATGGGTGTACCAGGAGCAAGGCAGCCCCTACGAAACTATTCGGATGTGACAATAATTGAAATTTGTGCCCGGAGGCATTCATGGCAAATAACTTTATTCAGCATTTAGCTTCCAATATTACTTGAATGTTTTACACACGGAACGGTTCGTGCCCCTCCTGCGTGGTTAAGTGAAAACAAATGTCAACTTTGACTCCACATTTATGAAGTCTCATTGAAATTCAATTGAATAGATAAAGATGTGGTGAAGATATGAGATGTACAGAGCCCTACCCGACACCTTTAGAGCCCAAACCAATCCCACCTGCTAGTCTGTGCAACAACTCTTACGCAGGGATTTCTTTCGGTGTTAAGAAGTAAGATGGCAGTCAGTACAAACTGCACTAAACTAGGATATTTCTAAGAGAACAATGAAGAGTTTAAAGTCGTATGTAAGTAATTTAATTGATGTAAAATACAACTTTCTTTTACTGTTTAAAGATAATTACTAGAATAAGATAGGACGTGGTATAAAAAAGTGTATACGTCAGCAATGTATATTGTATGGCATATTCCTCTGTAACTTCTCAATTAAATATTAATGCCTGAGATATTGTGTTACAGCGTGCGATGATTTTAATTAGGTATTAATTGGAGTGACAACAACTTTGTTATGAGAAAAATGGTTGGAATTAAATTCTTTTGTTCTACTATTTATTTCTATATTATTCTGCTAATAAGTACCTTTAATTATTATTAAGGTTCCGTATTTTAAACAGAAACAACAGGCTTGAATTATAGAATTACGTTATTATACTTTTATTATTTATTTCTATATTTTTCATTAAAAACGTTTACATAGGTTTATAACATAGCCCTTCTAAACCGGGTATTCGGTTTGTTTGCGGCCTTCGTACAGCAAGTACGTTAGGACTTATTCCTTGGAAACGCTTAGAGGCGGCTTAAAACTTGAAATTTTGAAAAATAAAAGGTCAGAGATATTTATTTACTTGCTAGATTGTTCCAAAATTCAGTGTAGCACGGAATCCTCAGTGAGCGAATGCAATCCGCTCTTGTCGAGGTTTTTAAACCAGTTAATACAACAATGTAACAGCCCTTGTACCTATCATATGTTTACGTGATGAATATAATTGAACTAGACTGCGAATGAGTCACATCGTAGCGTAGGTACTTTTCCATGAGTTTTCAAATTACTTCAGGAATATTTACAAGGCTACTGCACTAGAAACTATCGTTTTCAGTTTTCTAGACCCAGGCTATGTAATTTTCCTATATTAACCTCTGTCCTTGACCTTATCTAATAAGACATTAGGTAATACGTATAATCAGAGGTCAAGTTAATAGCACTTGCTTGTTAGTACAATTAACATAGAAAATACAGTGTTCGTTCGTGCAGAAAGATCCTCTATTAAATATACAATTATTTGTATAAATTATAGACATAGACATTAATATTACTAATGTAAATAGACTCACAGACAATCAGTGACCTGTTAGGCAAATTGAGCCTAACGCAATGCACTAATGAACATAATTTTATTCTCTCTCCTAATGTTGATAGGCTCTGAATGACTTTACTAAAATGTAATCGGTGGTACCATACCACACCATTATCAAGTTCTTAAAAATTCCATTCTTCGGAATCAAAATCGGATTCAAATTAGATTACATAGTACGGATTACTATTTAGTGAAGCTTATAATATTTAAATTGCATTCTTTACGTTGCTTTTATTATGTTTTATGTATCAATTTGAAACAGGTATCTACAGATACTCACAGTCACATCCAAGACAAACCTATATGGGTTTTAATGTTCTCATTATGTATGTAATACTGATATCCTTTGTGAATAAGTGAATTAATTATAAGTCAGGCATTTATCACGTAACTCTTATGTAGCGTGAGAGCTGTCGAGTGGAAAATTTATTAGTCCCTTGTTAAATTAGTTACGCATGAATTGCTGTCATCATTACTACTAGACATGCAGGTACCTTGAGTAGAACGACATGCTTCAAATCTGTTATTTTACAGCAAACCCAAGCGACTACAATATGGGGTTCTTCAAGAGGGGCATTAGAAGGTATCCCGCTGCACGAATGTGACGCCCATGGTGTTTCAAACGTCCATAGGGAACGGGGATCGCTTTCCATCAGGTGGGCTGTGCACTTATCTGCCACCTAAGTGGTATAAAAGAAAAGTAAGGAAAATTCGCAGAGTTTGAAAACTAATTATTTGTCTAATACGTCCTCTTTAAAGTAAAGGATGATTATGAAAATGTTTACACTGAAATTATCCCGGAAAGTGGGCTACCATGACTACGCCCTGTTACTGGTGATGTTCTTCCCCTAATTTGAGGGTGTTTTATAGGAGTACTGCTAAAAATAGGTCATTACAAGATCAAAACTTAGGAGAGGCTTTTAAGTATATAGGTGTCAAATTATAATCAGCCAAAACGATGGAATTCAATATTAATTTAAAGAATCACGTGATGAAAATGCACAAACACTAAAGTTAATTGTATTATATTCATAGATTCCGTATGATTGATTCAACAATGAGATGAAGCGTACGGCCCCAGTAAGGTACAGCCCTGTTGTAGGGAAGTTTGTAATTACGGTCGACTTCAAACTCTGACATTATCGCATCCGAGGCTTGGCTCGAGAAAAAGTAGTGTGCTGGGTAAATTTATCGATAAAAAACTTTTATTGTCTTAGCGATTGAATTGAATATTATTCTATACGACGCCATACCTATCGTGAAAGGATGAGGTAGGATTGATTGATTTTAACGCTTTAATGCGATGCTGTCATTAAAATAATACTACAAAAAGTGGCCCTATGGCAATATAGATAAGTGCCATAATTTAGTAACTCGTAATATCTAGTCTCTTCGACCGGAGACTGTAAGAAAGTCTCTCATTTTTACCTACTCCTCGAATCACGACAATTTTTTTTCTTCTAAAGAGCATATATCTTATACTGTTAAATTGCCAGAACAGCTAAAAAGAGATTATATTTTTTTATCTAAAAAGCCTGATATCGATATTAAGATCACAAAAGTATTCTACATCCCTAATGCTCCTTTTCACCAGTAGTACGGTGCCCTTAATAAAAATATTAGCCGGGCCGGTGCCGGCGTCAAAGACGTCCCGCTAATTTAATTATCTACACCTTTTAATAAACTGTTCCTCTACGCTGCTACAAGCAAATAACAATTAGTTATTCAGAGATCTTTATGCCCCGTTTGTTGTAAATTGTTCATATTTAAGCGATTCTTGAAAAGCATACTTCAAAATTTTCTTGATAACTTTTGTAATGAAAATATTTTGTGTATATATTTTTATATTTATATAGCCTTTGATTTACTGTTGACTGAATTTTGAGTTCACTTAGACAAACTAAAATCATACAAGTATCGGTGTGATCGATTCAATATTGGAAAAGGTAAAACTAACTACTAACTAGATGTGAATCTTAATCTCACACCCAGTCTCTTGCAGGGCAATCACCGTGTAAAAAGTTAGCATATTAATGCGTCTAAACAAAAAGCAAATAAGTACTCATATTGAATCCTAGATATTACGTCCCACCTTTGATACTTGGGTCATAGTTTAGTACTGGCAACGAAGGTCTGCGTGTAACTTAACAGAACCATTATTAATAATACTAAGAGGGACAAAATATGCGAGCGACATACATATCTTTACACAAAATCTAGGTGTGATAAAGTGACAGATTGTATAACACCGTAAAATATTTTTTTTATGAACCTATAAACTTGACAGGTATAGAACGTGTCAGACCGGCTGAAATGTGCTTATTTCAAATTCATTTAACATTTTAATAAAGTAGACGAATATCTTGATGATAAAAATGAATTTTAATCTCTTGATCAATACTCATCACATATATATATTATGGTATCTTATATATATAGACAGCCATCTGACCTCCACAACCAGTGGTCCAATGACCAATGGCGATATCGAAGTTCCAAGTCAGGCTGGTTGAACTTTTTTTTGAGGGCTCCAACTACCCGTAACGACTATTTTGAATGATTTATTTACCATTTTATTTATTGTGAATTATAAGTTAGGCTCTTGGGCCTAGACTGAATAAACGAAATTGATTGTTTGATACGGTTGTGATGAGAAAATAACCTCTAGAATTGTTACTGTTCTATAAAGGAGATTTTAGCTTAGCATTAACTTTAATGAATTCTAATATGATAACGTAGGTAAGTATACAAAAAATAATTGCATGGTATCAGGTAGAAATGCCGCAGGCTGTATCAGCGTGTGCTGAACTTACTAATAATGTAACCTAACGCTATAATGCTTGCCCCGAGCACCCGGTCTACACACCAGGAATATACTTTCAGCCATCAAAATAGTTTAGGGGAGTCTGAACAGATTGAATCTTCAGTAGGTACTTCATATTGATAATACGATGACTGAATATCGAGTAATCGTATCTATTTTTCAACTTTTAGTACATTATCAGTATTGCCGTTTGATTATGTCAATTAAAAAAATATTTTTTTCTTTTTAATTGATTCGAAAAATCGTTTTCGCTGTCTGACCACGTTAAATTATATTGTAATCTGTATCATCACTACATAGAATAAAATATAGTCGCTTTCTCTATCCCTATTTCCCTTTGTATGCTTAAATCTTTACAACTACGCAACGGATTTTGATGCGGTTTGTTTTAATAGATAGAAAGATTGAAAAGGAAGGTTTATATGTAAATAACATCATGCTAACCAACTGGTGCGGAGTAGAAGTGAAAAATGTTGCAAAAACGGGGTGATGCAGACGAAGTTGCGCGGGTCAGCTAGTGTGTAATAAATAAATAAATAAATAATATTGTAAAAGAAACGTCAACGTTTCCCGCCGAGCAAACAAAAAGGTTTACCCAACATCAATATTCGACAGGCTTTCAGGAAGTCATCATGCATGGAACCCACCTTGGCTACAAACATATCGTAACCAAAATGTTAACGGAACTTTACTCAATTTGCTGATGTCATATTCCATCAGCCATCTCTTACTACCCCTAATAAAGAAACATCTTTATTCCTGAACTCATAAGGTCGGTTTTGCAAGTTCATTTTCCTGTATAGTTTCACACATTTTCTGTATTACGGAGGGCGTATTGCAGCTTGCTATTTCCGGCGTGTGTGAACAATGTCACCTTGCACAGTTACTATGGTGATCAACGGACTTCATGGTACATTTTTAACGATTTCACGCAATTACTTTGTACATCTGCTCTTATCAATAGGAATTCATAGGAAATCGAATGGGGAAATTTGATGAGGGTTGGAAGACAAACTGAGAGATTATGTTATACATTCATAATTGTTCAATTAATAAAAAACTAGTTACAGAATCTACGAGAACGTGTGTAGTCTTCATTGAGAAGCACAATCATATCAATGTTTTAAATTTAAAAAAACTTAAATATTATTTATGTAAAAGATTAGTAAAAATACAAACCAGTAATTAATCCCGCGGTAGCCTAGTGGTATGGGTAATGGACTGCTGAGACGAGGTCTCGGGTTCGATCCCAGGTTTAACCATGGCACACACCTATGACTCGATGCTTTTCGAAGTTATGTGTGTATTTATCGCAGGTTTATAAGTGCCCGGTTAATGGCAATAGGCTCGCCACCTATTACATTGGGACCTAAACATAAACTGGCGAAATGTGGGTGCTAGCACCTCTGCCTACCCCTTCGGGGATATAGGCGTGATATTATAAAAAAAAAAAAAAAAAAAAAAAAAAATAATTAGTTGGACTTTAAAGCAATTAGTATGCTAACTGTTTCAAATCAAATTTAGATCGGAAAAAGTGAGGCATTCGAAATTCTTCTATACAACCATCTTTCCAAAGATTAATTGTATTGAAAAATTTGGAATGCTTCAGACGGCGCTTCGTGGCTCAGGTGTTAGAGCATTCCCTCTGCAAGGGAAAGATCGTGAGTTCGAGTCCCGTCGATTTACTTTTCGCCGCATTTACTTTTTCAGATCTAAATTTGAATTGAATTTCAAATTTAACAAAAATGAATAAATTAATTCAATTGAAAATATATTCGAATGCATAAGTTTGAAAATAACTTACAGTACTTTAACTAACGTAATTTCCTTTAATCATAGCACAAATCATTGTAATTCCGTTTCTGACTATAGTTTAAGTCGACGAGTGGGTTGCATTAGAGGGGTAAATGTCACGACCATAAAACCAATATAGTGTAATCATATCATGTTGCATTCATGTCGAAAACAATAAGTTCTGTACAGGGTTGGATTTCTGATAGGCATTAAATAAACTACTTCTACTTTTCCCACACAATTTTTGATGTGGAACCTTTTTGCGGGTTGTCAGTTTTCATGAAAAATTTTGTTCGTGGAAAGTTTTGAGTGAATAAAAAAAATGGAAACTCATACAACATTCATAGATAGATAGATAACTCTTTATTGTACCCAAAAAAATACATCAACTACAAGAAGTTACAGTTGCCCTAATGTTCAATGGGTGGATCGTCGTCGTCGTATCGTCCAAGAAACAATGGGATCGACAGAGCGGCGTGTCAAAATAATATCTTATGGTCTAAATAATAGTCATCAAATTCTATATGGCCAGTAGGTATTTGACATAATATGAAATTGTGATATGTTGTATTCGTTGTATTTAAACTTACATGATTCTTAAACATAACTATGACAGAGCAGAAACTAATTGTGACAAACATTAACTTACTTATAGTTCACGATTAAGTCCCTTTCTGTCACAAGGAATTGTGATAGTTCACATGTGACCTCTTTAAAAGGAAAACCTTTTTTTATTCTCGATGAATACTTTTTGTGAAGTAAATACTTTTTATTCAAACTGTACCGTGAGCTCGTTGTGAAAAAAATACAGTCGATTAATTTATTGATCTTAGTTTATGGTAGGCCTGCAGGTCGGGTCTCTCACTGCGCTTTTTCATTTTTCAAGTTAAGAATGTCATGAGACGAAACCACTAAGGTTAGAGAACAAAGCTTCATTGAAGAGTCGATTGATTCATTCAATATACATATGTAGAAAGTTTCACCATAAAGTACCATCAATCAATAGGTAGTAATCTTAAATAAACAAAGTATTTGGTTGACCTTTAAATTTATTCTTCTATAAGTCAAAACAGCTTGAGTAATGGGTTCTCATTGCAAATAAACATACCTAATTACAAACATTTTTTAAATACATGAATAATAATAGACATAGAAACTTCAAAAAATTAAAATAAAAAAACAATGATGAGGTCAAATTGCCTAAATTTAATTGGCTTTTGGATTCACCAGAGACTTTTGATTCAATTTATTCGAGAATTTTATTTTTATTAATTTTCACAAGGCAAGCTAGATGTAGATAAGACATACCTAGTTCTTATCTATAGATTCACCTTGGTGTAAACAATAGACTAAGCGGATGAAATTATTGAATAAAAAAAGCGTTCAAGTGCGAGTCAAGCTCGCGCACCAAGGGTTCCGTACAAAGTTAAATTAAGCGACAAAGTTAATATTACATGAATCTATACTAATATTATGAAGAGGAAAGATTTGTACCTATTTTTGTATGTTTGTATGTTTGTAATGAATAGGCTCAAAAAGTACTGGGCCGATTTAAACAATTCTTTCACCTCTAAAAGGCTACAATATCTAGGAGTAACATAGGCTATATATCATCACGCTACCATACAAGGGAGCGGAGTAATAATCATAAATCTCAATTGATCCGGTAAATTTCTATACATTGGCGCTAATATCGCTAACAATTTCCGTTGTCATGACAGCAAGGAAAAGTAGTATAGAGAGGCAAGTAGTGAATCGAGTAGAGTCGTACAACGCGATAATCGACATCCACGCGGGCGGAGCCGCGGGCAACAGCTAGTATAATATAAAGATAAAAGTAAGGGATTGATAGAGTTTACGACTGTCTACTAAATGCAAAAAGTTTCCAACACCTCTGTTGTAACTTATGATGCGAAGACATAGATACTTTCACAGGTGAATTGTCACAATTGACAAAATGGGTGTCGGTAACAGTGTCGCGAGTGATATGATTGTTTTTTATTTTCAAAAAATATTCTACTTTTTATAGACCTTTGCTCAACGCACTTAAAAAGTTTTCACTTCACAAATAATATTTTCAAAAGTAGTGACGTCAAAATCCGTACCTGGTTAACACAGAACGTTTGTCGCGGTAGCATAGGAACCATGCAAGTGTGTGCATAAAGTAAAGTACACATTGGCGGAGGGCCGCGGTGCTCTGCCGGACGAGCCGCGGGTATTACTTCCGTCCCTTCGTGAGGTGTGTACACATTTTTACTTTTATCCAACGAGTTTTTACTGTGACCATGATATATAAGATGAACAAAAAATGTATGGACATCCTAAACACACAATCCTTATAATATGATGTAATGCAATGAGGCAATTCGGCAATAGGCTTATAGTTAGGACCGAATACAACGGTTGTTGAAATGTGGGTATTAATGAATGCATATTAAAAATCTAAATAATAGAATTATGCAATTTTAAATTTAAGATAATTTTATGAATTATTGCACTTATTTATCAGAGTCATTACCCCCATTAAAGCTAAACAATCTGTATGTTAAACTGTCGTCCTGATTTGTTCGTTCAAAAACATGGGTAGCCTAATACAAAGTCATGAGGGATTTGCAACTAATAGCTACCGTGGACAGTACTGGGTCCTCTCGGTATATTTACAAAGATATTTTATACGCTTTCATAAAACTTATATCCGTTTGTCCATTTGTTGTTTTTGACGTTTCATCTCCGGTAACTTTCTGCATCTTACATTGTTTTTTTTTAACTTAGAACGGCTTTGGTTGATTTTAGATGTTCATGTTTGTGATTTATGTTTGTTGGAGATGTTTATAAGAATAAAATTGGTGCCCAGTGTTTTGAAAAAGCCGTTATTATAAAACATCATCATCCTTGCTAGCTTGCTAGTCTCGGTTGTACTCGAAGCTTTTATCTTGAAGACCGGGTCCGCTTTATGCTGGTATCATCAATCTCATCATCATCATCCAAGCGTTAGTCCCGGTCGCATCCGATGTCATAAAACTAAATTATTAAAATAATAATAGTTCTGGGATCTTAATAGTAACATAAGTCACATATGGTAAAGTTCCAAACGTCATAGTCATAGTTCATCTGATGCATTTCATTTTTTGCGTCGACACCATGTTATGTTATCATTTATTTAGATTATTGTATTTATACAAGGAATAAAAAATATTACAAAAGACAGTTATGAATAGACTCCCCTATGATAACGATCGAATCGTTTGATAATTCCATTAGAAACAGATGTTCGGTAACCATTAATCGGTAAATTAATCTATCTATACAGCTTTTATATGGCGGTATAAATAAAAAAAGGAAAAGGCAAAGGAGTGTGATCAAAACGCACCTATATTTTTTTCGACCACTTTAGGCGTGTTGTGCAGTTTCCAAAGCATATTATTTGGGTGAAATAAATTAAAACTCATGTCACCAAATTTAACGTCCCCTAAAAACTGAATAAATTTAACTAGTGTAGTCTATTTGGCAAATAAAATTTTGATTATTGACATGTTGCTCACCGTAGTCACCTTAATATTTCTTCACAATATTTACATGTATATTTTTTCCATGGTGATTCACATGAGTCGCACTGGTACCTGGAACGTTAAGAAAACCGATTATTATCAGTAGATCCTTAGAGATCCTCAGTAGAGACAAAAAAGTCTCAGTAGTCCCTTCAAAGGAACTAATGAGAATAATCGAAGAAAACGACGATAAGCATTAGGTGCGTTGATATACTTTTTATTGCCAAGTCAATACCTTGCCTTTGTTTAACCTTTTGCTAATTTATTTGTTAAACTTCAACGCTAATCAAAATATTCTCTCGCACAGACGACTATGCTACTCATCGTCCGAAGAGTAGAAAATTTCAGTACAAGAGGTAACACAATTTTTAGAAAAAAAAATGCTTTTACATGAGGTACTGCACTGCTGAATGTAACCTATATCACTTCTATCCCTGATAAGCATTCCCGAGCCTGCATTCTCTTAAAAATCGTTACGAGATAGCAATCGAATTCGGTCGCTAACTTATAACTTATAATGTCAAGACTAGCTAGCGCTCCTCATACAATAAAACTTGCTATTGCAGACAAACTGATGATTGTTGCTATCTTTGCTTACTATTTCGGTGACAAAGTTATAATGATAAATTGTCGTGATTACGAGCATAGTTAAGCTAAATTTTTCTGCATATTAAAAAAAATGATATCTTTATTTCAATTTCTTTATTCCTAGATGTGGGGAGAGCGTAACGAGAGGAACCTTCCATAACTACATTAATAACAGAGGATAATAACAAACATCATTACATCAATTAATCAGCCTACATTGTAAACAATGGATATAAACAACCTTTTAACAATGTTTTATATCTATTAGACATGAACATGCACTCGTAATTATTTAATTACGAATAATATATTATTTCTGTTCATCGTCCTCTTAGTGATTTTCCAGTTAAGTACCAAATATTAATATTTTTACACGTCAATTTGACTTCTCTTCGCCTGATGGTAAAACAGGAAAAAAGGTCACCAAGACTAACATGTACAGTGTTAAAATGGTGGCGCTCAGCTTGACGGCAGAATCGGATACTTTTTCACGCCCCGCTTAAAGGACCCGGGACCGTAGGAAGGTCCCCATTCGCTTAGAGTTTTAGAAATAGGTATATGTAGACTTTTGCTCGAGTGACTGCTGGATGACCTCCTAGCCAGTTATTTAGTAAGTGGACCACCTATAGGTGATTTGCGAAACTATATTCATTCAAAACTTTAACCCCTGTGGTAGGTACATTATCTTGTCATCTACTTCTGGTCGCAGACGCTTCACGAACTTTTTCTACTGTTATTGAACTTTATATGAAGAAGTGTGTGGTCCTTTTGATAAGCAATACAAAAATAGCATCGTTTTATATTAACAGTCAATAAAATCCAAACGAAAAGTGGGAAGGATAGCTAAAATATGGTTAATTACTTCCCGCTAGGGACAAATCACGCCAATGCATGTTCATATTTGAAAACAGTGTGGGGTAATAACAAGTGGAATGTCGCACACGTGTGTTTCGGACAAAATATTCTGAATTTCCACCCCTCAAACTCTGGGGACTATTAACTATGATTGTCACACAATTTTGGTTGTTCGTAATAATAATATGACAGCAGTCAATCCTTCAGCATGTAGTCTTTTGTCATTGTTTAAATTAGTAACTATAAGTGCTTAGCAATCGTATAAAACAACCCTTATATTTCGTGTAGAAATAGAACCTTAGTCATTTAGAAAAAATACTAAGTAACCAGTCTGATACTCTTTAAGACGTTAATTGGTAGTGCTTGCGCGGCTCACGTAATTAATTTCCTTGCGATTTACACCGCATAGCAAGTAATCAGGTCAATTTTCTTTGCAAATTTATTTAGCTGCAACATTTTTGGTTAGTAATTTATTTTCAAAATACCTTTTTTTATTTTAAAATGCCCGATTGGCGGCAATACTCTCGCCCCCCTATTACGTGCGACCGAAAATCATAGTTGGCGAAATGTGAGTTTTTAATACACCTCTGCCTACCTCTTTCAGGATTACGGGCGTGGGTATATGTATGTGTGTGTGTACTAAGTAACCAAAGTTATTGGTATGCCTCTTGTGACCTCTCTATTTAATCTAAATTAAATTGTTAGGCCCGTGTTCGATAGTTTAATGGCCAGAATTCGGACTCGAGACCTTATGATGGCCCCTACGGCCGACTTCTGAATCATTAAGTTGACGACTATTCATGAAATATTATTTTATTACAAGAATCCTTGGTCATTGTATACCGCTAGTGGCTGTCTCTGAAAATGGTGAAGCTTTCGCATTAGTTAATAAGACTGAGTGTGCTAGATTAGTACCTACTTAATATAATTATAAAATAGATCTATGTAAATTTCCAACAATTTTTATCCCTTACTAACTTTGTCCAAACTAATACTTAATATAATTATAAAATAGATCTATGTAAATTTCCAACAATTTTTATCCCTTACTAACTTTGTCCAAACTAATAAAATAATTGGTTATTCTGATCAAAATGTGACTTTGTGATCAAAATACTGAAATTTAAAAAGTAGGGTGAGTGGACATGATTAGTATTATTACAGCATAAGGCGGCCTGCGCGAGCGATAGCGCGACACGGCACACGCGTGCGCAGATTTATCAGCTTTGTAATTAAAAGGCGGCGCATTACCGTATGAATGTGGCGGGTGCGTGGCGCGCGCCGCAGCTGTCGTAGCGAATGTAGTACGACATACGTTTTTGATACTTTAAAATTTGATCAGAAATTTTAACAGCTGTGTTTTCATTACGAATATTCTACCAACATAAATTACACAACATCCTACAATGCTTTTAGACGTACACCACAATTATTGTAAATACAATTTCAGACCTGCATTTGCCATATAAATAAATAAGATTTCTTTGC
Source organism: Pelosia muscerda (assembly GCA_963691645.1). Lineage (NCBI taxonomy): Eukaryota > Metazoa > Arthropoda > Insecta > Lepidoptera > Erebidae > Pelosia > Pelosia muscerda. The sequence continues at coordinate 8,086,848 of OY829116.1, read as the reverse complement.
CTTCTAGAAGTACCTTAACAGTTTTGCTGATCATTAGTCAGTAAACGAGTAAGTGAGTAACAAACTCTGAGTATTTTGAATATTAACAAAGTATAATACTATCATGCTTTGACATAATTACGTTTTTCTAATTTCTGCCTGAATATATAATGGTAGTGCTAATACATAGATGGTAGTGATAGTGCATAAATACAGCGAAACGCTTCATGTAAAGGTGGTCTTATACTTCCACTGTCACATCTAGGTAACGCAGTTGAATCAAAATCTAATATACTTATGCTTGCATACTAATTACTTCTAAAATTTTTCAGTACATTTGATTGGGTTATCAAAACACAATGTATAAAAAATTACTGTTACGTCATTCACTGTGATCGATAGTTCAAATGATTGTCGGTAAATGGCTCCGATCATCGTCCCAAAGATGCTTGTATAGAAATATTTCAAATGTTTAAGTCAAGGCTTCATCAGTTTCTCCTGCAAAGGAAATATCGCGGGTTCGAATCATGTCAAAGCTTTCACTTTTTCCTACCTAAATTTGATTCAGCACTAATATTTATGAGCATGGAGGTCGCTCATCTGTTGTTATCAGTTTACTGATTTGTTTTGACATTTTTGTAAGGCACTACCATCTGACAACCTCCGAGAGGAAAGTTTTCACTAGAGCGTCGTTCATATATCAGCTGTAGCAGTTTGTAGGCGAGGTTACTTGAGGCCTCTCAGATCTTGGTCACGCTCCATATACACACAATTGTTACGAAACCTTAAAAAATATTTAGGTGAAAGTATCAAAACTACTAACCGCGTACATAATCGCGTGACGTATCGTGATTGTCTAAACGCCGACAGATGTGTGCCGGAATGTAATTGTTTGTTCGTAACTTTACAAGCGGTGTACATTTTATATATATCATTCGGCCACCACCCTAATATACCAGGATTCATTCACCTCGTCAGATGTTCAATGGGGTGAGCGGAGGGTCGGAAGTTCTAGTTTTTTTGCTTAGAAAGTCTGATTTTGAATCGTTAAATTTGATTTAGTACGCAACAGTCAATATTTTCGATTCGTAAAAAAAGATATCGTTCCGCAAATTGTGGATGGCGTGGTTACGAGTGTAGAAGTAAAATGATAATTTGAAGTATTTAATAATAATAATAAAATAAAATAAAAATAAATTTATCCTAGTTACCATTTCTAAACAATTTCCCATTCATTCATTATTATTATACTATATTAATAATGAAATACTATACCACCATAATATACCCGTGACCAGTTTCTTACATGGTTCAAGTTCGAGTCCTGTCTGAGCATTCACTTTATCCAATCTTAACGATTTGAATGGTTACCTTACTAAATACTTTAAAATTTCGTTAGAAAAAAATACCATATTGCTATTTTTCAGAGATCTTTATCCAACATCACCAGTAAATAGGTAAGACAAAAGATTATTGGGCACTGTGTTACCATTATCACTAGCCTTGCCTTTGTCTCAGTGATTTGTAACGATTTGTCAGCAGATGACACATAAGTTAGCAACTAGATGACTGTGAATAACTAACAATATTATCGTTTTATTCTTTAATACTAATTAGTTCCATACAATCATCAATCATACAATCAATGTCATTGTTCCTATATTTCTCTCAGTCAGGAAGAACTTATTCATTTGCATAAGAATAAGATACCTTCTGAAGTTTAAACGAATGTTACACATGAAAGTGTAACTACTTAAGTTCATCTGCCACCATTGAACACCGGGCTATGCTCAATAGACTACTCAAAAACGCGTACCTACTATAGAGTGAATTTTGAGCACATTTTGGATCCAAAAATTATGCCTATACATAACATAAACTCACGCCTTTATCCCCAAAGGGGTAGGCAGAGGTGCTTGCACCCACGTTTTATCAGTTTATGTTTAGGTCCCAATGTGGCGGGCCGGGCACTTATAAACCTGTGATAAATACACACATACCTAACGTCGAAAAGTTTCAAAAAGTCATTGGTGTGTGCCATGGTAAATGCTGGGATCGAACCCGAGACCTCGTCTCAGCAGTCCATTACCCATACCACTCGTCTACCGCGGCAATACCTATACACCTGAGTAAAATTTGAACTAAAACGCGAATTCTGGACTACAAATATAAACTTTGTGTGTATGTGCAAACGACAATTATGCTATGATGGTGACACAGCATTTAGCATTTATCTGTACTAATAAATAGATAGAATCCACTATTATGAACATAATATTCTACATCTAAAATTTGAAAATTGTAATAGCCGATAGATTTTTGTATTACCTACGCCGTTATAATACATTTTCATTACAATGTTGTAAGAAGTTTATTATAGAACAGCGTGGATCCTACTCTAGTCCAAGAAGGAAGTCCTTCAAACTTCCGAAGATCGTCTGTTGTTGGTAAACTCGAGCATCTGCTAAGTTATACTACGCTTTTATTACAGAACAAACTATAGATGCAGCTACATACTTTGTTTGCAGTTAAATAGATTGATTTACAATTGGTGGGTAAAAGTTATAACAAACAGTTTAATAAGTCATTGTTGTTAGGTAAATAACATCGCAATTCATGTTGTGTAACATTTTCATCGCTGTGTTATTAACAAACTAATTAATTTGAGGGTCATAGAATAGTAGAATAGAATCATTAACTGTTGTTATCAACACTATTATATATATTTTTTTACAGTAATATTATAAAGAGGAAAGATTTGTATTTTTTTGTTTGTTTGTAACGAATTGGCTCCGAAACTACTAAACCAATTTTAATAATTCTTTCACTTATAAGAAGCTACAATATCTAAGAGTAACATAGGCTATATATCATCACGCTAATATACAAGAGAGTGGAGCAATATTGATAAATCTCAATAGATCCGGTAGATTTCTATACATTGGTGCTAATATCGCTAACTATTTCCGTTGTCAGAGGCAAGTAGAGATTTAAGTAGAGTCGTACAACGTGATAATCGACATCCATGCGGACGGAGTCTTGGGTAACAGCTAGTATACTATATTACTATAATGGTAAATGAATGAAAACGTAATATACTCGTACTTATGTACAACACTTAACAATTTATCACATCACATCCCGCCATTTTACTCTATCCTTACATACTTCATGTACTTATATAACTATTTCAATTATGTCCAATCTAAATTGCTGGAATTTTTGAAAACAATAGTCTATATATGAATTCTGCAAAACCAAACCGCGTTAATGAACTTTGAAGTTTTTTTACCAACCAAAATTTGTTTAAATGAACTGACTTTTCAAGTATTGTAGGTATAATAAAAATTTATGAGAAATATAAACTATGCTGTTTAAATAGAATTCAACGCGTTCGTTAGTTTATGATTAAATGTAAAAATCTTGAACACATTTTCTCTGACTACTGATAATGATATGACTTCTCTGTCTAATCATATAATAGTTATGAATGAAAGCAAGTATAACCAAAATAAATTTTTTTTAATAAAGATAGCATAAATTCAATGTGTTCTCAGATAAACGTGGTTATTAATGAAATGCTTACCTAATAACAATAAAATAGTCTGTTAAGTAAGTATAATTATGTCTCTCATGTAAGTAAAAATAAAATAAATTTCTTTTTAAAGCTTAACTAGCTTGAGTTTAAATATGGAAACATAGATCGTTTTTTTGTAAACACACACATATTATGTGGAAAAAAACCTCCCAAACTAATACAAATATAATAAAAATCTATTCACAAGCCTTTTAAAAAAATATCTATTGCTCAAAACAACAATAATAATTGTACCTAACAATAATATGTATTTTCAAAATTTATATCGCGTTAATTTTTTTGTTCATTTTTTTTTTGCTTTTAATTTTAGAATCCTTTGCTTACTCGGATCATAATTAATCACGTGAAGCAATGTATGATTTTATATTGACATGGTCATTTATATTTCTATTATTAATCGGTTACACCTCAAAACCAACAAACGTGGTAAATACCCCTTTGATTTTTATAATAGAAAGGAAACTAGGTCTTATGTAACAAATAACTATTAATAACGAATAGTACTATTGTGTAATATAAAGTACCATCATAATTTTTCGAATTTATTACACTATTCTTACTTTTTTAATCACATTATATAACTATTACTTTTCTTTTTTTGACCAACAGTGTAGAATGAGCAGTCATATATGGTACACGACACAAGCCAGCCGAGTCAGCTGTGTGTCTAATTATGATAATGGACTAATTTCAAAGCTTCCGGCTACCCTACGTCTAGGAGGTATATACTCCTCTAATTCATTATGTATCGGGTAATAGATCTAAATGTTGTACGTACTTATTCGCTGATATGATAATCAGCAAACTCATTACGTTGATAACAAATGAAATGTATACCGATGTTTCGGTAATTACGTCTAACCGTATCTTCATAATGTTCCACTATAATATGATATTCTATAGGATTATTGGTAGATGGCTCCAACGACACCCCATAGGACGTGAAAGAGAATTTTGAATGGTCTAGACGTGGTCTAGAAGCTCAAGTGGTCAGAGCTTTCTCCAATTTTAAAACGAGCAAATTTGCTAATATAGGTATTTTAATTAAAACTTTTTATCACAGAAAACAATGGACCTTCCATCTTGTATACCTAAAAGAACTTTGTAGGTAAAGCAAATTATTCAGAAAAGGTAGTATTAGAAACCAGGAAGAAATATGAATTCAGTTAGGGGAATTTATCTTACTCTCATAAGTTCTCTATTGTTTTTAATGAGGCGGATATGGTTAGAGATAACCGAAAGCCTCTCTAAAAAGAAAAAGACATAGTGAATATATGTAATTAACAATATGCAGATTTGTTTCAAGTGCCCCTGTAAGATTACACCATCAAAACCCTATTGACTGTATCTACAATAGTAAGCAAGTGTCGGCGCATTGAGTCAAGTCAGTCACCCCTCAAGAAACAGGTCAAGGCGGTGCAACCTGTTGAACCCTCGCGCTATTAACACAAATTAGGGGAGCACGCACCTCCTCGCAAGGTGATTTATGAGCTTTTGAATGTCTTGATAATGTTTACGGTATTTAAAGTTTGGGAACTCCTTCTGAGTGGTTAGATTGATAGTTCTTTTTTTGTATTTCGAGGAGCGGTGAGCCCGGTGAAAGGCTTAATGAGGGGAAGTACGCGAAGTAGGGATAAATTGTTTGTTTTCCAATCTGTGAGTATAGTTTTTTGGTTTAAGATAATATAAGCATATTCAAAATTTATGCTAAAAGCAAGATAGTGAATAATATACATTGTTAGATTGAGTCTGGAGAGGGTATGTAGCCGCTCTTTACAGTTTGGTGCTCAGGAAACTCTTACTTCTACTCATCCGTGATAGTCCACTAGTCTTGGAATTGTCTAAACCAATATACATGTACCTCTATTTAAAATTATACAGACATATAGTTTACATTTACCGGCCGAGATCAATTATCACATTTTAGTAAATAAATATCATTGAAATTTAATTCCATAAAATATGAGCGCGCGGGTTGTTTAGTTGGAGAGATTTTCGCCATTAAATTTTAGCATATAGGCAATTATCTTCCTAAGGGGGTTATCTCGAACGAGAGGACCCGGGTCTGCCGTTGTGCAAGGGATATGTTTGCAGCTATCTCACCTCCGGCAACTAAAGACCCGAAGACGGCATGCGTTTTAGTCGATTCGAGTCCGACATAACCTCTCTTATCAGCTTCGGTGGGATTGGTATCAGTGGGGCTCTCGCACACGGGTAAAAAAACGCGTATAACCACCTGGTCTATGATGATATAACAAATTGATAAATTTCTACCGTCTAAAATCTACGTCGAATCATCAATGCAGTCGACAGTTGCGATGTCAATAGGTCATTTAATTCAAAGAGACGCAACATGATTGAACTGCGAATAATTCTATACATTTTAAAAGCACAGCGAGGCAATTTAACATTGAAGTGTACTAAAATTCGTAGTATCGCATATTTGAATAGCAAAAAAACTATAATGGGTGGCCGAGAGCCCGCATTTCGTTCGGTCCGTTGGCCACAGATAAGTATAGTGGCTGTACAATAAGCGATAGCACTCCTTCTATGGTTCATTCAATGTGGGTTATGCAAGTTGGTATGCTCTACTTGAACATAATTAATATAATTCATGTACACAAAATAATAAAATATCTTCTGACGCAGTAGTAGAAATATTATCTTGGAATCATGAAAATATACTGATCAATACTTTAATTTAGACCCACATGTCGACGCTATTGAAATAAAATTATAACCTTTAAAATAAGTCACTAATCAATTTATTGATTCTCTACTGTTTTCGAATAGTTCATTGATGGTGTTTTGCTCAAGAGCTGACGTCATTAGGTATTATGCTTGACAAGTTTTAAACAAAAGATTATAGTTCACCGAGCATGTTTGAGCTCACGATTTATCAAGCAAGCCTTTTTCTTATGCCAATATTTCTATAAATACTATAAATTTACTGGGTAGTCAATCACTATTATATTATTTATTATAGAGATCAAATCAAATATTTCTTTGTACTCTATAATTCACAATGATAATTTAAAAGTATTTCAGATATGGGATTAAAAGAAAATAGATAGATAGATAAATAGTTCTTTATTTTACACCAAAGTTAGCAGTCTAATAATAAGTATAAAATTACATGTTACAATGGGCGGTGTTATCGTCAACGATGATCTCTTTCAGGCAACCTTAGAATGAACAGGAAAGTACAGAAAAATCAATAGAAAGAATGTATCTATCTATACTATTATATAATTGTAAAAAGTTTATGTTTGTCCGCGATAGACGAAAAACTACTGTACGGATTTTTGTTTGAAGGGGTTTGTTCCAACTTAAAATCTTACTTTTGTTTGATTGCAATCGGTTAAGTGGAACCAGAGTTATGAATAGTAATATGGAATTTAGGTTGCACAGATGGCGCTTAGGTCGCCATAACCGACAACCACGCGGGCGGAGCAGCGGCCATAGGCTAGTTTGATAAATAGGATTCCGTAAAAAAACATTTTCTAATGAGAAGAATAAAATGTATAATTAAATAAGAACCGAAACCTTTAGTGACAGAAATGTCATTTAGTATAACGTTTTATATATATTTTTATACATACATGTATAGTAATTTTTATTAGAAATAAATTAGAATGAATTTAAATGCAGATTTTTTCATTATAGTTTAAATTATATTTTTATATCACTTAGGTAACAATCCTTTTACCTTTGAAAATACACTAAATAAATTGAAGCCAAAATAAAAATATAATACACATACCGTTTCATTTTATATCCTTGCATAAATTAAATATAACAAAGGAGAGCATATTACCCAAGTATGCCACCGGTATAGGTACACCTGCCCGTATCACTGCGCACGCGTCACGGGACCCCTGCGCAGCTGCTCAAACATGCGCTGGCGACCTTTCATCCAGGACTTCAACACGAACGGGTTTTGCAAAAGTTGCTCAAAAATATTGTTTGTATGTAAATCAGAACTATCTTATTACTATTATTATGAATTCGAAAGTTGCATACAAATGCATCTTCAAAATAGTACATTGACGACCTCCGTGGCGTGGGCGGTAGTGAACGCGACTGCTACGCAGGAGGCGTGGGTTCGATTCCCGCTCAATGCAAATATTTGTGTAATGAATATGAATATTTGCATTGGTCTAGGTGTTTCTATACATAATATGTAGGTATTTACAAAAAAAAGTATCTAAGTATGTTTATCCGCAATTCTAGAACCCATAATACAAGCTAGTTAAACTATGCTTACCATGGGCCTAGGTGGCGTTGTGTAGATTGTCCTAGAATATTTATTTTATTTTTTTATTTAAGTGAATGGATGTTTTTATTAGTCTTGGAGTCAACGGGTCCTGGATGAAACTTGACCCAGAAATTATCGTGTAGAATAGCTCTCATGCTATTACTATACCAGTAATAGGTAATCTAGTCCAAAGATAACCCCACTAATACACTACTATGGGCATTTATTGCTATAAAAACCCCATTTATTATAGCGCCGCAATTCCTGATCCTAAGGTTCACTTAGTGTCGATATGACCAGTGTTGCAAACGTCCATAGGCCATGGAAACTCCTTTCCATCACATGGGACGTGTGCGTGTGGTGGTAAAAAATAGGTATACAGCAAAGGTATTTTTGGATTTTATAGTGTTCACTCAATGACTCAGAGTTTTAGTTTTATAGTCAAGGGGCTTTTTACCATGGTGTAGGTTATTAGAAAATTGCCACATACCTACCTATGAATCTGTTTTAATTGTTTTTTACCTCCGATGTAAAAACAATGGGGTGTTATAAGTTTGACGTTACCTGTGTGTGTGTGTGTGTTTTTTTTTTGTTTATTTGAATGGTGAATTAGTCGGAGTACCTAAGTTCTGTCCAAGATAGTGAATTACATATTTTTCATAAGACCCACAATATGGTATAATAAAAGACTTGACTAGTCACTAGTCACATAGTATAAAATAAAGTCGCGTTTTCTGTCCCTATTTTTCTTGTCCCTTTGTATGCTTAAATCTTCAAAACTATGCAAAGGATTGTGATGCGGTTTGTTTTAATAGATAGAATGGTTAAAAAGGAAGGTTTCTATGTATATAACATCATGCTACAACAAACAGGTGCGGAGCAGGAATGAAAAATGTTGCAAAAACGGGGTGGCGCAGACGAAGTTGCGCGGGTCAGCTAGTAGAATATATACCTAACATACTATGTGAATTTACAAATTCAAAATGGCTACCACTACGAAATGGTGAATTACCTTTCTATATTTCACTAGTCCCTCAATGTCGGTAGTAAGTGAAAGGGCTTGACTAGGAGAACAATTTGAAAAGTAGAAAATAAAAATTACCATACCGATACAAAAATACCTCGAAAAAAAAAAAGGAATTTAAGCGTTGTCGGTACTTGCATAAAGTATCTTTCTTTTTGATAATTTGATATTAAGGCATTTATATTTGTGTTTAATTTTTAGTTTTATACATATCGACGCCCCCGAGGAATAAACCTGTATTGTACTATTACTGGGTTATTACTGTTATTGCATTTTCGGTATCTATGGGGCGGCATGCACCTATGTAATTTTTTTCAAATTTTTCTAGCGATAATATCCAGCTATTTACCCTATGACACCTTTGTTCTTCGGAAAAAGTGTTAATTTTTATGTACGAGAAGAATATCATAATACATTATTACAAATTCATTTGTGTGGCTACATTTCGGTAAAGTAATATTACTGCAAAATATTTTCTATTAATTACTGGTTAAACCGATTACAGGTTTATTCTCGTCATTTATGAGATTGACATTTTCGGTAATACTCAGTTACAGTAATCATTTGGGATCGTGATATAGGTATTGGCGTTAACTGCTTCGCATTTTGAGGAAACATTGCAACCTGAAAGCTCCCCCGTAATTAATAACACTTATTATAGGTACCACACTGACCAATAGTTGTCAAAATAAGCAACCTGATATTGGAACTGAATTAAATTGTTGTTAAAATGAGCAACCTGGTGTTAGAACTGAATTAATACAACATTCAATAGAGTTGAACCAAATAATTTGGAGGTACCTTCCACTTCTCTAAATGAAAATGAATACACCAGAAAACGTAAAACTAATGAAGGTCTATGGTCTAGCAAGAAAAATAAATTACTGAAATATCCACAAGAGTCCATAGGACCTGTTGGGAATTGTAAATTGAACTGTGGTAGCCAATTTACCTCTTCAGATAGGCAAGATAATTATATTTGATAAATTTTATAAACTACCTGATCGAAAACTGCAATAGATATACTTTGCTAAACATACTAAAACAGAAAACATCAAACGAATGACTCTGCAACGAAAAAATAATCGCACACAGACTATTAAATATTTATTTTTTTCAAGAGATGTGGATGTTTTAGTTTGTAAGAAGATTTTTTCTAAATACTTTACAAATTAATGAACAAATGGTATACACAGCAATAGTAAAATTTAAAAAATAGATGACCGCGTTACAGACTTAAGAGGTAAGCACAATAATAGACCTGTTGATTTGGATTCGACGATTGACCTCCACCTCGAAGTTTGATCCGTCTAATCGGACCATCTGTCCAAGGTAGACGTCTTGTCTACAACTTCGAAGGTCGAGCCTCCAACTGACACTGGGGAGGGCCTTAGAATATGAGCATTCACCATAACCTGGGTCTTGTCCATATTCATCTTGAGGCCCACCTGTTGAGAGACTCAGTTGAAGTCGTTGAGCATTGTGTTAAGATCCTCCAGCGATCCTGCCATGAGCACGATATCGTCGGCAAAACGAAGGTGAGTGATGTATTCGCCATTAATATTAATGCCAAGACCTTTCCATTCCAGTAGCTTAAAGGCATCCTCCATTGCATTGGTGAAGAGCTTCGGGGATATTACATCTCCTTGTCTCACTCCCCTCTGCAACAGTATCGTCGCTGTGCTCTGATCTTGTACTTGGACTGACATGGTGGCGTTTTTATACAAACACTTCAGCACTTTGATGAACCGGTAGTCTATATGACACCGCTGGAGAGATTGTAGCACTGTCCATGTCTCGATCGAATCAAAGGCTTTCTCGTAGTCCACAAACGCTAAACATAGTGGCAAGTTATACTCCTGAGTCTTCTGTATGACTTGCCGCAGCGTATGAATATGGTCTGCGGTACTATAACCTTTTCAGAAACTGGCTTGTTCGGGCGACTGAAAGTCATCAAACCTGTGTTCGAGACGATTCGTGATAACTCTCGAAAACAGCTTATAAACATGGCTCAAAAGCGAGATGGGTCTGTAGTTCTTAAGAGAGGCTTTGTCACCTTTATTGAGGAACAAGATCACCACGCTTCTATTCCATGCTTCCGGCGTAGTACCTTCGAATAAGACGGAATTGAAGAGCTTCTGAAGGACTTTGAGTATCGGTGTTCCACTCGCTTTCAGAAGTTCCGAAGTGATTCCGTCTTCTCCTGGTGCCTTGTTATTTTTAAGCTGCTTGAGGGCCACCCTAATCTCGTACAGGCTGATGTCCGGGATATCCTCGGTGTAGTGTCGGGTTAGCTTGGCTCTTGGATCTTTAACCGTATCAGTAGCAGGCTTGGTGACTGAGGTATAAAGCTGTTCATAAAACCACTCGATTACCCTCAAAACGTCTGCCTTAGTCGACGCAACACTGCCGTCCATCCTCTTCAGCTTTGTCAACTAGCTCTGCCGAATAGACAAGTCTTTTGTGAACACTTTGGAGCCTTTATTTCGCTCAATCGTTTCCTTAATACACTGAGTATTAAAGGCACGGATGTCGTGTCGCAAAGACTGCTGGATACGTTTATTGAGCTGCCGATGTGCTTCAGCGTCATTGGTAGACGGCAGCGTCATAGAGCGTCGTTCGGCCATGAGTTTAAGGGTGTGATCGGTGAGCTCCTGTGGTCTATCTCTTCGACGGGGCCTGAAGAATTTGGAGCGCACTGAATGCTTCAACCAACCTGTTATTTATCTCGTCCACTTTACTGCATTCTTCTAGGCAAGAGTAGCGATTCGCAAGTTCGAGTTGAAAGCTCTCGGGGTACTGTATATGGGAAGCTTTAGGTCGGAGCGTAGAGAGAACAAGATAATAATGATGATAACAATGAACTTAGTGATTGAGTACTGCGTTTGATGTTTTTATTTTTTTATATTTTTTATATTACAATTGTGATCTCATTATGGACATTTTGACCATTTTAAACAATATTTTTTTAGTTTTATGAATTTTCTTTAATTTTCCCTTAGAGATACCGATAGCAAATTTATTTACGAAATCTGTTTACAACGATTACATTGAAATATAACTACCCGAAAGATCTATAATATTCCAGTTTCTATAATTTACCATTATAAGGTTATTAAAAAGTTTACCGTAATAAGTCGGTAACTGAACATTACATTTATTTACTAATGAATATATACATCGTTGGAGAACTCCGTAAAGAAGTGTTATGTCTATGATTTTCAAGAAAATATTTTTATATTACAAGAATAATTCGGTAAGTAGACGTTGCTGGAATATTATTGATAGTTCATGGTGGTTATATATCATTACCCTAAAAACTGTTAGAAATTATTTTCGGTAATTTGAACTTTGGTGTATATCTAATTCTGTGTTTAATCAATACTTACAAGGCTAACTGTGATCTATTCGGGCAAAAATTAGCTTTCCCGGCGTATTAAAATGTTATCCTAATTGTCTTTTATAGAAAAGTTAGAGCCGAAAAACACTAAATCTTTTCTCCTGTAAAATTTGATTTTTGCGATTACCGGTTTATTCCTCGGGGACGTCGATATTATTTAATTACATTCCACATTTTACAAATAGGTACATATAAGTACTGTACCTAATTGAATTGATACCATCTGTCTCGCAAAATGTTGCCAACCCGAAAAAAATATTTTGAAACAAGTAATGGCTTTAGAAAAAAATCTCGCGGAACAACAGAGCAGATATAAAGGTGTTCTACACTCCCCTTTTACGAGAAACCGTTCACCGAAAAATACAATGAAATAATCCGGTGCTTGGTACAAAGGTCGACGTACGGTCAGAAACATAGAAAAGGTTTTTATTTAAGTACATTTTTAAACACATAAATAAAAAAGGAATGTATAATATCTCTACTAAGTAGATAAATATATTTTGATGCCTGTGGCATGTATAACTGGACGTGGTATATATATGAACTAACTTTAATATATTTTCAATTAAAGCACTGTTCATGAAATTATGGATACATTCATTTAGAAAACAATATAATTGATCCAAACAGTAATCAAAAGTACTCCTTAAAAGATAAAACAACTACTGTCGCAGATGGTCTAAAAAAACCTAAAATAAACGAAATTATCGCACAAAAAAATAGGTAGTTCACTAACTAGATCGTATTGAAAAGTGGAGAAGTTCCTTTAGTAGAGTATTTTATCAAGAAGGATATTTATTGCAAAAATATTATCATCCGAGAAAACTAACATACATCTGTTTGTAGAGGGTTTATTTATTATATAGATCTTTTAAAACTATGTATGTTCTTCTTGAGAAATAAATATCTTTAAACCGAAAACAATTTAGTTTTATATGATTTTTCTGCAGACCATAGCAAGGTGCATATCAGGCGACGCACACGCACGTGGCAGGCACGCGTCGCACGCGCCGAGCTCCCGACTCCACGTTTCTGCACTGTCATGGCGGACGCTCACGCAGCTTTTTTATTCTTTTTCCTTTATATCGACTATGAATCCGTAAATTACTTCACTATTATGTCGAATTATTGGCGAGGGGACGGAAGAAAGCGTTCATTCATGTTTACATGAAATATTTTATGACTATGGCAGACAGGATTTACGTTAATGGGGCTTATTTTTATTGAAATCCCATAACATTACATGTGAGAAAATGTATTACTAAGATCACTCAAGAACCCATTACTTGACATTGGTAGGATTAATCGCCATTATTCTCACAATGTATTAAACCTAAATGAAAACAACAATAAAAATCGTTGTAATGAAATCTCTAGCAGATAAAACAACAGAAAATTACAGTGAATCTTCTGCAGAAGCGATCTTAAGAAGCAGTTGAAGTTAAAACAACATTATATTCTCTAATCACTTAATGAACGAGACATTAAAACACAATTAGGTGTACAAAAATTCTGTCGTACAATTATTATTGACATAATATGACAAAGAATCTGCCAGTACCCTTCGCTATCACCGGTATATTGAGTATGAAGAAGTACCAAAACTAATTACAGTTCAAAATATCAGCCTAAATTTGAAAACTTTTTTCGTAGTATGTAATGCACGCGGCGAACAATTGTTCTACCCCAAAAATTTTTACAACGTTTATTTACCTCTTCATAACGGTAAGTTCCCTTACCCCATAGGTGAGTTTAGATGTGTGTGTTCGTATGTCAGTAACAATCAGTTGATTAAATCCTGTGCACACCTGCAGGATGGCACGGCACGGGCCGGCTTGGGGGCGCGTTGTCCGGACAACCACGCTGATAAACAACTTTTTGAATCTAACGAACAGGGGGGTTAAAATTTTCATTATGTTTAAAGGGCTTCTAAGGGTTGAGAAACATTTTAATTTTATTTTTAATTAGTAACAAAAACAGTATCAGTAAAACAGTTATGTTGATAGCACTAGACATGCTGATGATAACAATGAAATGAGGTATCGAAATCAATTTATTTCGCTTCGGGTCAGATATTTGTGAAAGATACATTTTTACGTAAGACCTGTCGATATTATTATGTAATGTCTATCAACTTGTTGTATGGTTGACAATAGAAGATATTTTTTAAGAACACATCAATTTGAGTCCACCTATCAGGAAAGAGAGTTACCATTACCGACACCTACGATGTTAAAATCGTGGCACTCTGCTTGACGGCTTCACATCAGATTATTTTTCACGGCCCGCTTTAAGGACTGTAGGAATTCCAAGAATAAAGGTGAGGCAAAGGAAAGAGTTACCGAAAAGCTTGATATTTGATGAAGAAATATTCTGCACCATATGTGCGTGACATCTAAGCCATGTACCTATTGTTCTGTATCGGAAAGGAGTGGTTGGGTGGGACTAATTGGAAGAGCTCATCTAAACCTTCAGCATGGTAAAGGCGGTAAAATACTGCCAAGAACGCAGCATCTCTACGCATGTACAAAGGCTTGATTGAGGGTGTTCGTACGTCCCTGCAACCTATCGAGAACATTTTCTAAGTATTTTGCTAGACAGTACGAGTTATTCTACGCAGGAGCAAATTTGTGTCTTGCGCAGATGAAACGCTGCTCCGGCGTGAAAAATCTACTCTGAGTTTACGCGAGACTGTTTTAATGGATAGGTATTACTTGTTAGAAATATATCTAGATCTATGTTGTTATTGTTATTATAGTGAAAGTTTGTGCACTAACTATGGATTGAATGAGATTGAGAGATTTGATAGTATTTGTTTTGATACTATAAACTAACTCAATAAATAATGAAATGGTCTTTGTTATAATATTTTATAGTACAGTTATTGAAAGGGTTTAGTATTAAGAAGCTGTCACTGAACAATACATTCTATACTTACTAATTATATTAAGGTTATGACCTTCCATATTTACTGAGTTCCAGCTGAACGCCACTATTATAACGCTGTACGTGCTTGTAATGGTGACCCTCTTTCCTAAGACTTTGCTTACAGTTTAACATCAGGTGAGGTGAAGTCGAATTGACGTGCTATAAATTAAAAAAAGACAGTCACAAGTGTATAGTATTGAAGCTGGTTTTACATGTGGGTCTGTAATCAAAGTTGAAAATCTTCATGGGTATAGTGGTGAGACTCCTCAGTACCTCCGTAGCGTGGCGGTAGTGCAGGCGACTGCAACGCAAAAGGCGCGGGTTGGATTCCTGCTCAGTGCAAATATTTGTGTGCATGAATATGAATATCTGCATTGGTCTGGGTGTTTCTATGTATAATGTGTAGGTGTGTATTTACAAAAAAAATGTATCTAAGTGTGTATATTCGCATTCTAGAACCCGTAACACAAGTTAGTTATGCTATGCTTACCATGGGTCTAGATGGCGTTGTGTAGATTGTCCTAGAATATTTATTTATTTAAATATATTTAATTAAACGACTCTGACAGTCCCCGTTTTATAGGAACCATTTGTTATTTCGTTCCGTGCATAAAAATAGTTTTAAACTAAAAGAACTATGTATGTCTATACTTTATCTGAATGTCGAGATATAACTGTATATAATGTATTGGAATATTTTATTAAGTATATAATTTTAGTAGCTTTGAAAGTGATCGTTATTTGCTTTTCGGGCATGCTACTCAAATTTCTGTAGTAAACAGTATGTATCATCATTTTACCGTTATTTTATTACTGAAGTAATGTTTGGCTCAGGTGTTCACTCTCACACGCATGCCACCCCAGCATTTATCCCGTCACACAATAGTTAGGACAACAATAGTACTGCGCGCGCATCTGTCGCGTTCCCGCTTGTGATTGGTTGCCGAGGGTGGCGTGCGCGCACCCTACGCACAGATTTCCATCGCACTGTCCGAATCAATACCGAATTTCCATAAAGCACATTATTACAGCTTTATCGCAATGTTCTATGATGATAACACGGCTTAACGTCATGTGAGTAAACCAGTTCGCAGTATTGAAATACTGTTAATAAAAAAATATTTCGCATCAGAAAAAAACTCAATACGCTCAAAGATCTCATCGACAATAAGACTGTTGGTTTCGAGATCCGTGTCTACTGAATGCGGTTCATTTCCATTTAGGTTAGAACTGGAATGATTTTCATTGTCATGAACTGTTCTCATCACAAATATTGTATGTAAATAAATAATACTTAAGTGAACAAAAATTTCATGTCCCACCGTCACTACATAGACCCAATATCTATCTTCCATTATATGTTTTATTTACAGGTAGTACTCATGGACCAAGGGTCCTTTGACGGAATAGTCCCAATGGTCCTCGAATGAGGTGTGAACAAAGCATACGTGGGAACTAACGGGTTGCGTTACTAGCCATCGGAAGGATGTGAAACACATCGAGTATCGCCACAGCACACCTTTGTAATTATTTCCCTATTTTTTCTATTTCATAGGGATGTAATGAGCCTGTGGGAAAATATTTTTGTACATTGTTTTAGTTGTCTAGTGGCTGTGAGTATTTTATTCTGGTAAACGTGTAGCAGATGTTTGACTATTGTTTTCGGATTATTATCACTGGAATCAGCTACGAATGGCACAGCACGTTATTCTAAGAAAAAACTTATTCTTGTATTGTCAATAGGTCAGGCGTCTCAACATTTTTTAAACGGTTTTATTTAATTTGGTCTACTTTTTGGGCTAAATATAGCAATTGCAACAATAATAGTGCCCGGAATGCCTTCAACAATAAGCTCACTAGGGCGAAAATATGGGTGTTTATTCACCTCTGCCTGACCCTCCTGGTATATAAGTGTGATTATATGTAGGTATGTATGAAATTTAACCCCCTTCCTATTGACTGATTAATCTGATATTTAGCACACACCAAAACAAATTCTGTCAATAAACCATCTTAACCTAACTACATTTTCTAAGTGTTACTTATGCAATCGCTAACGTATTGAGTGCAGATTATAAACACGACCATGTTAAGACAGTCAAGAAGTAGGTTTAATCAACGAAGTAATTATAACCTGTTTTTTACCATTAACAAGTTAATCGTTACTCACTTTTAAACTTTTTATATGAAAATAGACAGAGAGAATACTCTACAAACCCGAAACAAACCACAAATCCAAGCCGAAGAGCTCACTCTTCGTCCCGAAGTGTTAACACAAACGCTACGCAAGTAGCTCTTAAGTTATTTTGGCTATAATTATCTGTGCAGTGAAGATACCTCAAAACAGGCGAGTCAGCAAAGCTATCAGTTAGTTTGATGTGAATACATTGAGTGACACCCCATAGATATAAATACTCTTAACAGCC
The DNA here is from genome assembly GCA_963691645.1 of Pelosia muscerda. Classification (NCBI taxonomy): domain Eukaryota; kingdom Metazoa; phylum Arthropoda; class Insecta; order Lepidoptera; family Erebidae; genus Pelosia; species Pelosia muscerda. The sequence goes on along the minus strand of OY829116.1, from coordinate 8,069,235 downwards.
AATTGGCGTGACGCATTACCTGAGTTTTCCCACAGCTTGTTAATTGATGTTTCACAGCTGTTTTTGATAGTCCTCGTACCCATACCCTGTTTTGATGAGTGTGTCATTTAATCTAAATTGATTTATTATCGATGCATTGGTATATCAGAAGTAAAGATCTCACGGTTTTAATCAGAGGACGGAGGAAGGGCAAAACAATACGTATTTCTGTTTATTTTGTAATTGAAGTCGAAGGACATTTAAAGAAAGTAAATATATTGTTTACTCATTAATAATATCGATGCACAAGTTTAACCAACTTTTTTGTGCATCAAGGCAACCTCGCCTTCTAGTCAGTGCACATTTTAAACAACAGAAGAGGCTATCATGCAGGCTTTGAGAGGTCACAGAGGAAGGTCAGACGACAATGGCTCCCGGAAAAGTCAAAATACCAAACTAAATTTAAAAACGAACATTAGACTGCCTGGTTATCCAAAGTGCAAATTTAGGTTCCTATTGGGAACTTACTAAGAGAATAATGGTAATGATGACTCATAAATATTTTTTACTGATTAAAAGACCATGAACAGGCGGAGGACAATGCAAGTACATTATAATGTCATCGATACAGTAAGTACACTTATTCAATTACAAGTCCACCCGGCGGTAAACGACACCGGTAGTGTAGCTGCGCCCGCGCAGCGCTTCCGGCGCGTGCGTGAGTACGGCTTCCCAGTTCCGTCCACTTACTTACCGCCTAAGACGACAAAAAATGTAGCAAACTAACTCTTATGATCTTACGTTTAAGGTTCATTGGAATATTTTGTCTATTTTCAACAATTTCTTGAGTGTTAAATTTGTACAAAATTGTACTTTATTCTGTTAGGTTTAGGGGTACAATGTATGTTTCAGATTATTTTGTAATTTATTCTAATTAGGTCGATGCGCAGGCGCTAAGCCGGATACTTGAAGGGTAAAGTATTTTCTAGTAATTTATAAAGGTTAGTACAATAGCATTACATGGCTATTGTCTGTAAAATAGTAATGATCCTTGTGGCGTAGCGGTAGTGCATTCGACTGTCGAGCTCACGGGTTCGATTCCCGCTCCGGCTCCGTGCAAATTATGTGTATGTATGAATGCTATTTGCATGGATCTAGGTGTTGTTATATGTAAATATGTACATATTTCCAAAAGGAAACATAAATAAGCATAGATATATTTCCAAAAGCAAATATATCTATGTAGGTAAATATAGAATCTATGACACAAGCTAATACAGATATGACTTATTTTGTAAGACATATACAAAATAAAATATAAAAAATGACATAGGTATCTGTACTAGCTTGTGTCATAGATTTTATACTTACCTAGAGTCAAAAGTCTAGATGGCATTGTGTTTTGTAGAATATCTTATTATTTAAAATTACACGAAAGAACAATCGAGGTCTGAATGAATCCTTGGCGACCTTTATTCGTAAGATCCCAGGTTTTACCATGGCACACACCAATGACTTTTCGATACTTTTCGAAGTTATGTCGCAGCTTTATAAGTGCCCGGTTAATGGCAATAGGCTCGCCACCTATTACATTGGGCCCTAAACATAAACTGGTGAAATGTGGGTGCTAGCACCTTTGCTTACCTTCTCGGGGATATACGCGTAAGTTTATGTTGAGTTTATGTTAAGTTACTCACATTCTACACTTGGTACCTAAGTACATTTATTTGTTAATCAATATGAATTTTGAGGACCTCGAATTTTGAAATTGATTGAATTCCATGCTACCGTTCATTTGTTGTATCTGACCTCTTCAAGGGTGAAATCTAGTAGATACTAAGTAACGACTGTTAGATCTGTTAGAACATCTTCAAAAATGTTAAGTTTGTAGCCACAGGAGTTCAAGTTCTGTGTTTATCAATCAGTCAGGAAAGACAATACTAGTGATTAGCTGCTATAAATCTTTAATAGTAATTAATTCTAATACTCCTACGTACCTACTGACATATCAAGTCTCAAGACCATACTTCTAACAAATATAATCGTTAGACTCGCAGGAACACTATCCCCCAAGAATGAACCTTGGAATACAGACTTTAAATTAATATAGTTATTGTAGGACATTTTACACAATATTAGCTAGATCATAAGTAAGCTTAGCCTAATTACTTGTGTGAAAGGTTCTAGAACGCGGATAAACATACTTAGATACGTTTATTTTATAAATACATACATATTATACATAAAAACTCTTTGGCGAATGTAAATATTCATATTCCTGTATACAAATATTTACACTGAGCGGGAACCCACACCCCCTGTGTATCCGACGCGTTCTCTACTACCACACTACAGAGGCTTAATAGACAATTTAATGTCAGTATCAAGTTAATCCTTATCGCCTTCAATTAATAATCGCAATTACTCGGTTTTAGCATTTAATTATATGATGTAATTATTGTTTATAGTTTTTATTTTGTTTTGAACACTTTGGTAGATTTAATTAAATCACAGGCCTAAGCCAAATTAGTTTCATATTCAAATTAAAAAAAAAAACTATTTATTCTGTATAGACTATTAATCGGCATGTGAAACGTCAAAATTAAAAATATGTATGTTAAAAGTTAGTTTAGCAAATGGACCACCAGTTCAAAACGCGGTTCCAGCCTGAAAAGATTCCGATTAGCGCACATTTCTTTTTTTTCTTCTTATTTACAAACATTTTCTTAATCTAGATAAAATTGATTGAACAGCTTATTCTCAATTTTGTTTATCATCTTAATAACTTTGAATTTTATAATAGCCTTCTTGGCTAAATTTCCTTTTAATTTTCTCAGCTAGTAAATATTATTTTAAAACTTTTATATCACTAATTTAATTAGGGAGCTCGTTAAAGAAACGTTGGTTACTAAATTTTTTTGAAGGTATTTTTGGACTATGCGACAAATATTTAAAATGGCAGCCTTTTGTATCATCAAGTTAGTGTGATGATCTCCGTCCCCCATGAGCACGGTCAGGGAGTGATAGATAGAGCCGCCTGTTTGGAGCAGGCCGCGGTGATAGCGTGATGCGTGCTCCTCCCTAACTGGGGATAGATGTGGTCATCGTACTCGAGAGGGCCTTCGCTGGCTCACTGTCAGCTGGAGCGTGAGGGATATGCTAGAGGCTACCTAACCTTAGGCAACTGATGACCCAAGACGACCGTGCATATTGGACGATTTGAGTTCGAGATAACCATCCTCGGTGACTTCAGCGGGGGCTATCCATGGGGATTTCCACACGGGGAAAAAACTGCAACTTACTGTACGTCAATATGACTACTATGAATAAAAAAAAAAGACATTCAATGAATTATTTTTCTATTTAGCAAGAGCACTATTCAAAGTATGTACTCAACTATACAAAAGTACAATTCCTTTTTTAAAATGATGTAAAATGTTTTTAAAATGGTCACCTTCACAGAGATATGTTTCTGAGTGTAAAAAGCTCTATTCAAACATGAACTTTAGCCCCTACTGTCGGCGGATCGGCGCATTCAAAGCATCCAAACAATTGCACTGATTACACAACGTAGCCTCTGTACTATATTAATTGAATACTCCAGCTCCATGATTCAATTACAATCAATTATTTTCTCTTAGCTCTGTGCGGCTGGGTAGGCGGGGCGGCTGTGTTGGGCGGGCGGCTGGGCGGGCTCTCAACAGAACCGCCCAACCAAAGACATCTTTGCGTCTCCTTTCATGGAGAAAACTTTGTTGGGATGTGTTTTATTCAGCCCATAATGCAGTTAATTATCTCCATTCAAAAATTAATGATGAGACACGAAATTAAAAGCTGTATGGATGTAGTGTTCATTCTTATTTCTTTTATTTGTTTATTTTTTGTTGTAGTAATAATTACCTATATTTTATTTTAACTTCTAGAAAAGATTTTTTCTTTCCCTTTGAAATCTTTTTTATGTATGATAAAACTATTGGTCAATTGTGTACTTTTCAAAGAAAATTGGATATTATGTATTACGTTAAAAAGATGTCTTCACAGCTGCGTTATAATTCGATTTTGTATATTAGAGTAAGTTTTAAGTTTTAATGAGTTCTTATCTATTACAAATGCAAATGATTACTTAACAACACGTAACAAAATGTGGAAATTACCTTGAGTACTGTCAAGTTCATGTGAAACATAGCGTTACCAACGAAACTCGAATCGACATATTAACACAAATCTGTATTTCTCTTTCTTCTTCTTTCTTCTTTTTATTCATTTCATTAATTGCTGAATTTTGTCAACGATTCTGCAGTTCTAAAAACTCAAAATTCAAAAATCATTTACTCTATATAAAACGTCATAATTTTAATAAAATATACAGCTTAAATGTAAACGTCCTACTACTTATGTTATCGGTAATTTTTGAAGTTCTCGAATATAATATGGGTGATTTATAAGTACTTTTTATCAATATTAATAGACATGAATAAAAATATAATAGCAAATATTTGGTATAAAGGTAGCTATCGCTATTCAAAGAGGCAATGCAAGGTCCATCACGGTTTGACCTATGGAGGTTTGAACGCATAATCTATGCGTGATTGACTGATTTTGTTTAATTAAATGAATTGTATTTTAAGAAAAAGAATTAAATGTAAGTAACTAAAATAAACAAATAGGTGATTTATGAAAATTTGATTGATATAATCTTTGTTGTCACAATTATTATTTATGTTCTATATCGTAATTGCGACAATTACTTTGTTACCACTTTATTAGGTAGGTACCTACGTCTGTGTATTATAGGTGTTACGATTGGTTACGTCTGCGTATTATGATTAATGAAATATACAACAATATATTGTTTTTTTTTTATGTTGCCAAAAAATCTAAATTAACATATTTTATTTTTCTTGCATGCTAAAAATAAATTTCTGTTACATTAAATATATATTTAAAAATTTAAAAAAAATATATTTTAGAACTGTAGTGACTTAAATCGTAAATATTGTGAGTGTAACGTGTGTAACGTAAGTGTGTGGTACGTGGTAACACAGGAATAAAATGAGGGCGTTATCTTGTATCTACGGCACGGGCTGTAGCAAAGGTTTAAAAATGCCAACAATTGACACTTGTAGCGCGTGTATAGGGGCTCCTGGTGTGTGGCTGGATAAGAGCTGGTGCGGCTTGGTGAACTAGTAGCCAGATGTAGACGTGAATGACATAAAATTATTGATTTCAACTTTTCATAATCCGGCATTTGTAAAATGACAATTTTTTTGATATTTACAAAAAAATATTATATTCCTACAAAGGTAACTAAGGTATGTACTTAATATATGAATAATTTTTTTTGGGTCTTGTCTAATTACTTTCATAAATGGAAGGTAAATTTAAATTAAGAATGCTCCTTGAATGCAATAACATTAAGAGGAACAAACCTAAAACTGACATATGCCATCAACCGCGTACACCTTACGTTAGTATTATTATTCCGATTCAAATCAGGTTTAGACTTTTCAAAAAAAAAATGTATTGTTGTACATTAGTAGCTCGCTGTACGGGGGCTAGATACCGTATACACCAGGGTGCGCACCCTCCAGCCGCCAGTCCAGTCCCGACCGCCCTGCCGAGCGGACCGCCGTGCACCCCTAAACAAATACCCTCTATATTCACATACGAAAAAACTAATATTCCAACTAATACAAAAAGTTTTAATTTAAATACTGCCTTTTTTCAAATATTCTTAATTAATTGATAAATAAACCTTCGGGAATTCTAAATTTGAATGCAATTTTGAAAGTTTTCTTGAAGTTTCTGAGTGCAGGGGTGTAGGCTGAGTCAGCAGGACCAACTAAAGGTGAGTCACTTAGTTTTCGCCATAGTAACACCCTCGACACGCACATTGCACGTGCGAGATTGACATCTCTGTGATTTTGGTTGCAATTTTTATATTGAAATGTTTTTTTTTTGTAACGTATACTTCGTAAATAAGAAAAATATTTTTTTAATCATGTACGAGTTGAACATTCTAATTTACAGCACAATTTTTATCAAAACATTAGTCGAAAAATACTTTTTGGCAAAAATTTCATATGTCTTGAGACCTTGTCTGCCTAACATTTTGTTTTTCAGTAGATAACTTAAACTTTTGAAAGTTTTAAGTATTCCTGTCATTAATATAACTTAAGTTTTACATGGGCACACACTCCTCTCCTATGTGATATGATATGTATGTATGATAATCTACTCGTACCAGTTTATAATGCTATTTTTAATTAATTCAATGACAAACCTATTCGTCAAATAGATAGTAATAAATAATATTACGAGAAATAAAAAAAATATCCTACCTTTTTAAATGTTTTTCGAAATAATCTTACTAAGAAATTAATTAGTGTTTACCACACTGAAATATTAATAACGTTTTGTCTTATTTTTGGGATTTGTAAACATTTTAAAATTATTTTTACAATTTTGGAAAATGCACTGATTTGATAATAGATATTTTAATGAATTTAAGTACTTATAATAGTATTATTATTATAAAAACTTATTTATTCGAATTTAAAAAAAATTACAATATTTGCAGTTTAAGAGTTTAACTTATATTAGGACTATTCCCCGGATTCTTTCATCAAGTTTTGCTTATGGCGTGGGGTAGTACCTATAATGGCCAGTATCCGAATTTAGAACCCGCCAATCGTAAGGTCAATTCTTGTACTACTAAGTTACCGACGCTTTATAAGTACATGTTTTCCTACGAAAATCTCCACGGAGGTCTTCTCGTCCTCAGCGGGGTGGTTAACTGTAATTTAATACTAGACGGATTTTCAAACTAATACGGTCCAAGTTAGCAGAAGCCGGACACAGACGATATGAAATCTAAACTTTGAGTATATAAATTCAAATACAATCTGTACTGAGAGAGGAGCTGTGTGTGTTTAGCCAGTGAGTAGGAGAAGAGTTGTATATTTCAAATAGTATACATTGCAAAAATGATGAGTGTATGGGGCTCAACCGAACTCTCGAACCCCAGTTAACCTAATCTGCTAATCGGTACAGAAGCAAACAGACGGGGAGACTCCGGTGAAGGCTTTCCACTTGGGTGTGTTGTTAGACAGCTGTTACTCCCGTAAAAGTTAAGAGCAAGAGGAGCGCAGTCCTCTCGGCTCCAAGACTTAATTTGTATTGCGAACTAAAAAGAGGCTATGCTTACCTATTAAAAATTACATTAAGAAATTTCTATCGGTTAACCAGGATCAGGAAGTTACAATTATTGAAATTAAAGTATTTAATAACGGATTCTATCAAGATGCCGAATCAGATCCGAAGTTTGGATGATTTTTCAGCAATGTATTCAATCGCGAAATTCCGGCAATATGTTTATTAATACTTAATTCATTATTTGTGGAATATACAAATAATAAAATTTTAACACCAATAAAATCATAATTAGTCAATTATTAACCATGACGTATAAAGTCAGATGCAAATATCCGTTGTAGACCATTCTTATTACACCTAATTATTTAATTCCGATAGTATCTCTAATAATCCTTAATAAATTATTTGTAGAATACACAAATAATATTATTTTCACACCAATACAGTCATAATTAGTTAATTATTAACTATGACGTATAAAGTCGGACGCCGCTATCCGTTGTAGACCATGCTTATTACACTTAATTAATTGTACACTTTGATTTAAACGCGGAGAGGTGTGCACCCCGCCTTAATAGCCGGTCAGGAGGAGCGGCATCAAGAATTCAGAGGGTAGTGTAATCAGGTGTTATTATGAATGTACTTTCGTCGAAATTGATAGGTTACTTTAATTTTTAATGGTATTTCAGTAATGATTTCATTTGAATATACATAGAAATATAAGAGATACATAGAAAGATATGCAAGCATTCCTGTTAGGTATAAATTAGGTACAGATTTAAAACCACTAGGGCAAGCGACATTTTTTATTATTTTTAAAGTACTGTGATTTCGGGTTACTACTCAGTTAATGCCGGGTTCTCAGCATTATCTCAAGATGCAGTAGTATTTGCTGTAATTTTTTTACTTATGCCTCTATGTGTAAATAACACAAAGACTGATTAGTTTACAACACAATTTAAAAAAAATCTAAAGGGTCTCTTAAGGCCTCTTCGGAAGGGTCGACCTAGGAAATTTTGCACATAGAATCATAATATGAAAATAGATGAAGCGCCGTTCTTAATTCTGGATACTTTAATTACTACTCATATATTCCAACTTCACGTTCACGTTACACAAGTGTAATAATGGCCAGGATTCGAACCCGGGACCAATCAGTTGTAAGATTTTGCACCCTTAACCACTAAGTTGCCGACGCTTTTGAGTGATGCCTTTATAATAACTCTATTATAATAACTTTTTAACAATAACTCTATTACAATAGTGGTACAGCGGACGGGTACCGTTATTTCCGTATATATTTTGTTACCTCACTGGTATAAATACTTATATGTACGTTAATACAATTTTTCATATCCGACCATATAAAGTTTTTTCCGTTCGCGAAATTGCCACGATAGGTGAGAGAGGTAATGTCTTTGGGTTTTTAATTGACGGAGGTGAGATATTACTCGCACCCCGGCAGAAAGTTGGCATCCTGAAGTCCGTAGTTCTCTCACCCACTGCCCCTTTATATTAGTTTCTATCGGCTTTTATAAGAGCGCCTGCTATCTGATTTCCCTATCCTGAGAGAGAAACGCACACCAGAGCCTATTCAATCAATTAATAGGTATTGCTACTTATAGGAGAGGCTGATGTTGAAGTTGAAGATCTTAGTAGATGATACCTTGTATTTAAATGTGAAACTTTTTGAAAACGCGTCTTCGACTGCTCTAATTGTCTTCTTAAAATTTGACTAATACAATCCGCGCAAATCCATTTTCAGTGTTTACTACATTCCATTTGGTATTAAATTACAACAAATTTGTCACTTACTATTGTTGGCTATCCATATATAAATACCACATAACATAAACTCACGCCTATATCCCCGAAGGGGTAGGCTGAAGTGCTAGCACCCACAAACTTGCAATGCATTGTATCTTATAACATCACCTGTATTTGTCAACAAAATATGTATAGTATAATTTTCTACAATACTTATAAAAAAGTACACAGTTCTATTTCACGTTTTATCGTAATTACCTACCTGCATTATATCAATCAAAATCTTTATTAAAAGGGGTTAATCAATGTATCTACTGTTGTACTATCTTTTCGACTTTGCAAAGTTTATAAGGGCTTTCTCTGTCGGCAAATAATCCTCGCGGTGTTTGCTCGTCTAGTTCCAACGTAGGGTGTCACACGCGTTACCTAATTACTTGGCAGCAGCTCCCACGCTTGGGGGACATACCCTCGGCTTTTAGCGTTTTGTTTGGTTTACAATAAAGGTCGTGAATTTGTTGTGGTAAACGGCAGTGTTTATATTAGATATGAAGTTTTAAAGGGGTCATTGGCGAATTTTCGTGAAGTATATTCTGCCATAGATCTGCAAATTTTTATATGAGTTGGTGAATGAATACATTTATCGCCTTGAAAAAGTGAGGAATGTATTATTTTGGTTTGTATGTTTGCTAGTAACGCTGCATTATTATCAAAACAAAACATAGGACATTCTAATGTCTTTTTATTACAATTTCGGGAAAGGTATATTATTAGAAGATAAAGAATTACCTGAATTTACAGTTCAGCCAATTGAAACCAAACACTATCCATATCTCACCTCTATAAACTATTGTCTATGAAAGAGTTGAGTACACAGCGTTTACAGATCGCAAAAGACTACATCTGGCTACACCAATATTGCTCAAGCAAAATTTATACTCTACAGTGCCTAATAGTTAATCAGGACACTCATATAATAATTAACGGTAAATTTAAACAGAAAGAAAGCAAGTACTTATTATTAAGGTACTTAAAATATCATGACAATGTAATTTCCCTGCATGAGAGGGAACAGTAAAAATTATGGCAAAGAAACATTCCTGGCAGTCTGCGTGTTAGGTTGACGGAACTTACATATCGTTCCATAACGTGCGCTTGTAAATCCTTTGAGATTTTTTGTACCCTACATTTTAAGTATTTTTAACAAAGAATGAGAATACCATCGTAAAGTTTCCGTATGCGCTTAAGTTTGGAAAATATTTAGTTATTTACAATAAAAAATCAAATTATTGAGTAAAATTATGCATTCGTATTTAAATTCAGACTTGGTTACTTACTTTTGTGGTTAAATTTTCAAAATTGTGGTCACTTCCGCAAACGTATTAAGTCCATTTGTACGAGTTCTTTTGATCAACTTTAAATTACACACTAAGTATAAAAGAGTTAACGGGACATATACCATGTTTATTCGTTTTTAAATATATCGGATCGGATGGGAAAAACTTAAAAACAAACAAACATGGTAAATATTCCGTTGACCCTTTTAATGCATGTGTAAATGACCAAGTCAATTAAAAATTAACTGGAAAACAATCTATCTGTACGTAACCATGTAAATTAAATATTTGAATGAACTTAAAACATGAACTTTTTAATAATATCAATAATTATCATTCATACGATTGTCGTAAGTATAATTATCGCTGTTGTTAGATATGTTCCAAATGCCATTAGTAATAAAAACATATCTGAAAATCTTTTCTACTGTTATATAACATTAGCGCATATATCTAAATTTATATCAAGTTGTACAATTTACTATTTCTTGCAAGTCCTTGTCGGAACATCGTTCTTGCAATCAGCAAATGGACCACTCGAACGCAATCGAATCACCACCTTGTCTTTGTCCTCTTTTATTGTAGCTTTTGAACAATTGTTATATTGTATCAAATATAGTTAATATCTATTTTATTTCAAGAAATATTTCTTTGTTATAGATTGTCTAAAAATGTGGATGACGGACGACGAGATTTATAATTTTCAAAATGACGACAAAAGTCACTGAGCAAGTAATTATCAAATAGCAATCATGGAAGCAGCACTACCGCATTTTCATCGATTGTCATCCTCGCGATTGTATCAACAGTATGCCGCCCCTCCAGTTCGGATTTCTAGCAATTACCTTCATGACTTTCTTCCCCAACAGCATCCTACCCTCCTCCAGCAATATTTGGCTTATTATAACGAACCTCTTCTCCCTCTTGATCTCTCACTAAAGTCTACAACGCCCATAACCCCGCCATGCACTCCACCACCTTCACAAAAACGAAAGTTACCCGATGACTGTAAACTAGACAAATCTCCAAAAATATTTCGACACTTCGAAGTCAATGATACTAAAGAAGAAGTTGAACATAAATTTGAAAAAAGAAAACCAGATGATGAAAGTTCTAATGATAGTGACAGCCCAGAAGCTAAGAAACTAAAATTTACAAAGCAATTTTTTGAAGAATTAAGAACATGTTTACCAACGCAAAGAGAAGAAACACCGTCAAAAAGTGGCAGAAGTTCGCCAGAAATTGTCGAAATAAAAGATGTTGAGGAGCGGCCTAAAAAATCTCCAAAACCTATCACTCAACCAAGCAAAAAGAGTAAAGCTGTTCGAAGACTAACATTCGACGAAGATAAAACATCACCAGTTTCTGGAACAATCATTAGAGATTTAGCTGAAGATGAAACATTAGTTGTACGCAAGGTAATTAGTTTCACCATTCATCTATTGAATTTAATATAAATCGAAAAAAGTTTAAATAAACTGCAATAAAAGCTTAATTATACATACACATATCTCTAATATAATATGCAAACTTACGCAGGAACTATTAATTAGACGTTCTTACCATACCATTACAGTCGCTTGCACGACGACGTTCCTTATCGCTTTAGCAATTAAAAAGGTACGAAATCAGGTATTTTGTTGTGTTTTGCACTAATAACAGTTCTATGCGCGAGTCACAACGCTTGCAGGGGTGTGTCAGACCGACATTAAATATGGAATAAATCGCCATTTCAATATGGTCTTGGCTTCTATAAATTGAGATAGCGAACTCAAACGTTTCATTTGGTAGTCGTAAAAATATTAATACCATGGGATTAGTTAATAAGTATAATTGTTGGTGTGATAGGAAATTCTATAAGTTGCATGATTATTCATGATTATGGTTTTTTGTAGGGAGATATTGATCCGGCATTTAATGTGGTGGAAGTGACAGATGAGGCAAAAGCTTTGATTGCGGCAATAGAGAACCGGTTGGGCAGGTACATCTGCAGGCTGTGCCGAAGGTTGTACAGTGATGCGTTTGGTTTGGCACAGCACCGATGTTCAAGGATTGTGCACATTGAATACCGATGTCCTGAATGTGATAAGGTAAATTATTATGTTTATTGTTCATTGTCTCAAAAACAAATTGTGTAGTAACAGACATTATAAGCATACTAAGCATGGTATACTCGAATATTCCTGAAAGCTCCTATTTTCATCACAATTAACTTCCATATTTGACGATTGACTACTTTCACATTATTCCCACGTATATTGTGCTGTAAAACGTTTATCGATAAGTATCTTACCCCTTATTTTATGACATCAATATATTCGTCATCATTTAATCAATTTCAAACTATCTATAGTTACATTTGAGATAGGTGTGTAGTTAATTTTTTTCTATTTGTGGGAACTAAAGCGAGGGTGACTCGAACACTTGGCACATTTCCATGGGAAGCCTTGATGATTATTGCAGTGTTTGAACAAGGGTTTCCACTAATTGATACGTTTGATGGTGCGTGTCGAGAGAATATTAGCACTTATTATCGTTATGATGGGTTTACTGTGAAATACAGCGATGTTATTGATTGATGCTACTACAGTGAAGGGGCTTTAAATGAAGCTTATGTTTTATCATCAACGCTGCAATAAGATTAACATTTTTTTGAAGAAATACCTAGAGTTAATTATGCAGAAAAAATAAATATAGCACATCTATATTTATTGGTAATTTGAACAGTAATTTTAAATATTATCGATAGCTACTGTAACATTATATCTTACTTGTGTAGCAACAGCTGATGAACATTATGACGAGAACAAAGTAATTAAATTCACCTTAATTCTCCATTGACTCAGGTTTTTAACTGTCCTGCAAACTTGGCATCCCATCGGCGCTGGCACAAACCTCGTGTCCCTGGAGCGACCAAACGCCGTGAAGTACCAGCTTCTGACTCGGGACGCTTTCCATGTCAGCGATGCGGCAAGCTGTTCCGAAGGCAGGCGTATTTAAGGAAACATATGCTAGCACATGAACAGCCAGATGCAGAACCAGAGAAGGAACCATCTGCTTTCCATCAAGTCCATGCTGAGTATGCCGCTTATCAACCAGTAAGTAATGTTTTATTATTCTGATTCATGTGTTCGTTATTTCAGTAATTTAATAGCAATTTTCATTATTTAAATTTGGTTTGAAAGTTGATTTCAAGATTTTACAACTCTGTATTAAATTTTGTTTTTATTGGCCGCTTGATAAATTAAATTCGATCTCCAAAAACAGTACATCCTAAATGCTATCCATTATGATGGATAAATTTCGTATTACATTTTACGGCTGTCCTTTTTCAAAAATATAAAGAAAGTTGCTGTTTGCTTAATGTTGTCTCATATAAACAAAAAAACTGGCATTCTTAAAAAAATGCAAATATGTTAGTAGTTACTGAAAAAAGGGTATCCTCTAATTTCTTTAAACAAAATGGGAATTTCATATGTAACAACCTAATATAATGTGTGCATTCTTTAGTTAAGTATATTTGTTGTCAATAAAGACTTTAATTCGAACAATTTCGATTGGTGCGTGTATGCCGATCGCGATTGAAATTATTTCTGCTAGCATGTGTACATGGAAAGTATGTAAGAGGCGGTACAGAACACGTATTAATATATATACTTAATCAAATCTTCTTCAACAGGAAACAATACGAGACAACAACTTCAATACCTTTTGGAACAAGATTCCTCCACCCCAACAAGAGCTTAATTGGGAGGGGGTTCGTCCACGATGCGGCTCATCATGTTCGTCCGAGGATTCCAGGAGCCTTGACGTCACGGGTTCTGAGGACGAAGGAGGTGGGTTGGGAGACGGGTGACGACGTGTTCTGCGACCTGTGCCGCGGCTTCCGTATGCACCCGTCGCGTCTACTCTTTACCCGTACTCTTCGGGGTATGATACGCACTTGTATTTTTCTTAAACAATTCTATAACTAGCTGCTGTCCGACCCATCCATCGATTAAAGATAATTCTACAAAATTTTCACTGTATCTGCAAAGCTATTTGAAGTGTGTCATACATAAAACTTGCTGTAACTTTTTTCTTTATTTTGAAATGAATCTTTTACGCGAACATTTAAATCATTATTACTCGTAGTTAAATACAAAAATCTAATATTTTAGTTATACTATATATAATCACGTGTAACTTTATTCTATGCATCATAGATCAAGATTTTATTTATGAATTGAAGTAATCCTTTTTTTGTAAATATCAATATTTTAATCTTCACATTGTTCTCTGAATGTGTATAATCGTAGTTATACTCATAAATCTATTAATATAATCGAGATTGTTATTTATTACGTCATAGTCATATTAAATAGGTACATAACTATTGATTCTAGGAATAAACATTTATTTATCCTTGTACACGTTGTAAATAGGTACTATTTAAATTAAAAAATATTTATTTAAATGAAACCATTTTGACGGATTTATTTGGTATTATTTACTTTTAGTCCGACGTTTCTGCTACTTTTCAGATACCAAATACATCTCGATAAAAATGGTTTCATTTCAATGTGTGACATTCACGATAACTTCAGAAAGTATTATTTATTTAATGTAAATACATAAGTTTAGTATGTTAATGTAAATATATAATGATCTCCTGCAGCACATTCCAAAATTTAAACACACACTTAAACAGATGTTAAACGTCTACGTAAGTGTATAATGAATATAAGATAATCTATGTTATACGTATTAAATTTAGCTCAGTTTAGAGTAATCTATTATTCATTACGTCGATTAATAAGCTATATCAATAGATACCTATTAATTAATAATCATAATGGGTACCCATCATAATATATCAATAGCTGACAGTGATGACACGGTTTTATGTGTGGCTAATGTTTATGAAGCCCATTAAATGTGTTAATGCAGAATATTACCATTTAAAATTTCATTCAATTTCTTCGATTTTACACAAAACGCTTGCCAATTTATAGTATTATTAAAATTAAACGTTATTAGACTTATAATGACATAGAAAATGAATGAAGTCAATGTTTACTGCAACAAAAAAATGTCACATTTCATCAAAAAAGTTTATAAATTCTCTGAACAATTTTATAATCTGTCTCTAATCTCGATTATCATTTTTCTCATTCCGTAATACAGTTAAACCTATAATTTTATTTCAGAACTTTGAGAAACACCTTTCCGATTTCCCCAAATGCAATTGACACCCATATTGATTGACAAGTTTCAGCTCGAAGGGTCACCGCAATCGATCGAGTCACGAGCATATTTTTAGATGCACCAGTTCCGACAGCAAGTACACTTACTCGGCACCGCCTTGTCTCATTAATATTTCAACGCTCACCGTTCATTGGAATTGGCCACTTTAACTTTGATATCTATAAATATCCTTGAGCTTAAATCACAGTACAATGAAACAGTAGATAAATTATTTTTATGGTACGGAACGTAAATTCATATGTTATAATCTAGGCGTAATTTTTGTACTAAGATAATAATATAATACATTAAAATCAATCGAAAAATTAAAATAAATGTGAAAAATACAAAAATACCAAAAGATTATCTAGTCATTTATTAATTAAATTTATTAATTCTAGTCATATTGTACGTAAGATTTTTAGTCACTATGATCTCATGTAGACAATTTATAATCAACTGAAACTAGTCATTTTGAATAGATTTTGTATATTTTTATAATCTATATAGATACTACTCTACCTTCATGTGATTTTAAACTAGTCCCAAATTAGTTAATACTCTAGTCATTTATGTATTTACCTATATTTTAGTTTTTACTTAACCCACCAAATCTTTTTACTTTGGTCTCATTTATCTAGTCACGTTAGTACATACTCACAATTTCTAGTCGCTAAATTAGTAAGGGTAGGACAGCGGACCTTGGTCTTCAAAGTGCCTGCTTTGAATGTTACCGGGATTAACGCAGTAATGATAATAATTTTTATAATTTCTAGTCATTTTATGTTTCCAAATTTTGCTAGTCAACTAGATTTTAGTATTAAAAAATTAAATATGCTATGTTATTATTTAATGAAAACTGCTGCAAAGAGTTTTAATTCTAGTCAATGCCTAGTCCAAGAAGACGTACCTGAAACGAGGTCGTAAGAAATTTTTTGTCCGAGGGTCCAAACTTATTGGTCGTACCTACTACAACTTACGGACATCATATTTTCTCATTTTATCTAGTCATGAAGTAAACTTTTTATGAAATTATGTTGTTTTAGTATTAAGCAATATTCCTGACGTCACCGTACCATATATTTAATTAAACAGATTTAATATTTTATATGTAGGGATAGTGTATTTTTATAATAATTTCGACAACCGTTACTTTCGTTCCATGCACTGATATGCGGTGACTCCTTCGTTGCTGGTTTAAATACCTATTTACAACAATAGTCGAACGAGCTGTGTTGCTAATTAAATATACCTATTGGTAAAATGATAAAAAAATCAATCCAGGCTATCGTTTGTACCGTTTTAATGGCGCACGTGGCGTGGCTGTCGATACCTTCAGATTTGGTCAGTCCGCCTTAAGACCTCGCTGCCTCTCTCTCTCGCTCACTCTAACTCACTCGCTCATTCTTTCTCTTTCTTTACCTCGTCCCCCGCCACGCCTGCAACCTGCGCGTGCCGTGCGAGCGGTACTTCAGTCGCGGTCAGATTATACTTGATAAATTGCACGTAGATTAAGTTAAATGTTTAAGGATTTGATAATTTGATATATTGTGACAAATGTTAATATTTCATGAAATGGAAATAACTATTAATATATTATTTATTTAGGATATTAAATTATATTTAAAATAATATTATAAGATTATAGAGTGGAAAACTAGTCAGTGTGTTCTTCGAAACGCGTTCCAAAGATATGTAAATAATAACGCTGTATAAAGTTTAAGAGTAATATAAAGTTTTATATTTATTATATATATATTATAAGAGTAATATAAATAATAATTAGAGATTTATACTAATTAGGTGAGTACGTTTATGATTGAAATATTTTTAATACTTACTTAATTAGTCATCATTCTCTGAACCTTTTTCCAACTCAGTTGGGGTCGGCTTCTCAGTCTAACTGTGATGCGGCTGAACTTCGATATTTTCCGTGAAGCGACTGCCATCTGACCTCCACAACCAATGGTCTAATGACTAATGGCGATATCAAAGTTCCAAGTTAGGCTGGTTGGACTTTTGAGGGCTCCAACTACCCGTAACGACTGCCATAGATGTTTGTATAGCAACCGGGACCGACGGTTTAACGTGCTCTCCGAGGCACTTACTTAATTAGTGAATAACAATATTTTCACCCTTCAAGTTATGTGTTATGATTATTTTATACAAATTATACTGCCTAAATTTATTAAAACCACCTTGATCATTTACAACTTTTTTATACACATTTACAATATGCCATTTCTGTAAATAGTCTCATATGCAATTCCCTTAAATTTTCAATAATCGGTAGCATGTACTATGTACCTATGTAAAAAATTCGTAAATGTAAAAAAATACGTTAAAAAAAACACAAAATAACTATGGTGTAAATTCAATGATCCTATTTGATTTTTATGCTATTCGTTCTAATATTTAATTATTTACTTAATAACGATTATATTAGTCTAGATAATAAATAGGATTAAATTAATATTAGATACTTATTTTTGTGTAATAAATAAATTCTAGAATAGCCGTAGATTTTCAAGTAACTTGAATAATTATATCACTGCAAATAAAATTATTAATTATAAAATTTCTTAATAGAATGTAACTCCACAACTCGTCACTCAAGATACATTAGAATAGTTTATTACGCATCTTTCTGTAAGATCTATATATTTTGACTTGTACAAAATACAGTCGAATTGAGATCCAGTTCTACTATTGAAGGCGTTTCAAAAACTGTACAGAAGTCACAGTCACAATGTCACTCATGATAATGTGCAATGTTTACTAGCTGTCAGTATCACATAAACACGTGCTTATAGGTAATGTACTTACGCGGTTTTAGAAAGTATGTATAGTTACTATTTTGTTTTGTATCCTAATTTCTGCATCCTGGATTCGAAATTTAAAATTTATACCCACCCTGAAAACCTGAATTTTAATTTTCGAAAATCGTGTCAAATTTTTTGTTCTAACGACTTCTTTCAATCACTAGTCCAACGTAACTCACACTCACTGCTTGACACAGGACTCTCTCAACATTGGGAGGCTTAGCTCCCATGGTTAGGACAAGGTTTTATTACAAGTGTTCCTTCTCTCACACTAAAATATTGTCTGCATTTTCTGTTAGTCGCTTTCGGATGAGATGGGGTGATTCTTCATCACCACACGGATGTTTGCTTTACTTAGGCTAAAAGTCATATAAATCTTTTGTTTCGTTGCATAATATCTGACAGTTTGTTAGAAATAGGTTTAAGGATTTATATAAAGATGTAAGTTTGTTCTTATAGCACTCATGTACCTTAAATTAGACATAGTTTGCACTGATTTATGTACCATAGTCTTAGAATAATTGTGACATATCTTTAAAATATCAATGTAGAACAATGTGTAGTAATAGATATTTATCACAATACATTAATAAATTATTAAAATAAAATGATGTTTCACTGTATTTTGTATGTATAATATTATATTATGTAGTAATACATAGTATATGTCCGCAGCACCGCCAGTGTAAAACGCCAATCATGTTCCTCGACCCACAGGAACGTATTTTTAATAAAAATTGATTCATGTGCCAAATTTGGTTCTCATTCTAACAAATAGCTACATTTACATTCAAGGGGTGCCACCGAGTACATTCTTTTATTTCGTGTGAAAAACCCAAAGTGTACCTATCACCGTCAATAGATCAGTTAGTATGGACTTGAACCGACTCAAACCGCACGCCGCCATCTCGACTTTTAAATGCTGAGGTGTGATAAATTATGTATAATGTAACACGCAGACAAAAATAATACAAAGTTAACTAGAAAAAAAAAACATTTTCTCAGAAACAATTTCAAGAATAGCATTCAAGATTGTAAAAATATGATTTTGTTTTATTTTAAGTCAAATTCATTTATTTACTTAAATGCGGTTATACAGGAGTTACAATAATTATGTGCAGCACATTTACCATTTATGACATGCAAACTTATAGTACTTACAAAATTATACTTTACAATAAATATAATTAGACTAATGTCTAAGTTAAATTTAATAAATAATAACATAACATAACATAACCTAAGCTCACGTCTATAGCCCCGAAGGTGTAGGCAGAGGTGCTAGCACCCACATTTCCCCAGTTTATGCTTAGGTCCCAATGTAATAGGTGGCGAGCCTATTGCCATTAACCGGGCACTCATAAACCTGCGATGAATACACACATAACTTCGAAAAGCATCGAAAAGTTATTGGTGTGTGCCATGCCAAAACTGGGATCGAACCCGAAACATAATGCTTTTTTTTCAACAATGCCATGGATTTGAAGACCTTTTTATTTATTATTTATTGCATGCGACGGTGTAAGAGCCCTTACCAACGCCATCTATAATTTTACAGACAAATTCTTTGTCACCCTCGTGCGTGTATTTTGGGGTTAGCGCCATTGTTTGCACCCCATGGTTCATATTCAATCCTCTTCCTCTAGCCAGAGTTTCATAATTAGAGTGTAGATGGCGTAAGCGGCAAGCTATTAAAATATAAATAATATCTGCTGTTGCCCACAGCTCCATCCGTATTGAAGAAAATAGATTTTTCCTTTATCTTTTCCTCCCGCAAGAGCTTTTTGAAGTAAAACCTTTTCTAGGCCCGTTCATAGAACATTTTAGGTGAATAAAACTCATAATGAGTTTTGATAAGATTTTGGGTAAGTATTGTATAAATTGATATAAATGGTTGTATATTATTTTTATACTATATTTATAATATATAAATATGTATTTATATACTATACTACTACTACTACTACTACTACTTACTACGAGTACCCCTAACGACTGCCATAGATGTTTATATGACAAACAGGACCGTCGACTTAATGTGCTCTGTGAGGTACGACCAGACCAGTGCAAATAGACATATTCATGCATACAAATGTTTGCTCTGAGCGGGGATCAAAACTGCGCCACACTGTCGCCACACAGGCTTTTTTTAAGTACTTACCCTTATCCCTACGAACATCCCCGCTGCCTGCGGGGGTGGTTATATCGATCATCATCACTTGCAGTAGATGAGTTAGCCTCTCTCTAGCTTATGCCTATTCCCTCTTTCCCAGATTGACTAATCAGGCCATCGAAAGCCCCCAAAACTCACTCAGAGCCTGCCTTATACAACCACCAAACATCAATCAAACCTACAATGAAGTTTTTCTCAAGAAGCCTTTCAGTAGCAAGGGTTTTGATATTCTGACCTACATGATTACATAATTTATTTTGACATAATGAAATCTAATCTTGTACCTTCTAATCTATGCTTATTTTTTAATCTCTTGTTCAAGGGATCTGCTTAATAAAAGCTAGTAAAATGCTTCTTATTTCTATTCATCATATTTATATTTATCAATATTTGCCGGTTTATAAGTGGTTCAGTAAGTAGGATTTATGTACCAGGTACCGGAAAACAATTCAAATTTGAGATTCAACTAACTGACAAGTACGCTTGCACATATGTCTACTGAATATTCAATTCAATTTCAAATAAATTAATTTATTTCGGACTATATCTATACTATTATATAATTGTAAAAAGTTAATGTTTGTCCACGATGGACGCAAAAACTACTGAAAGGATTTTGATGCGGCTTTTTATGTATGAAGGAGTTTGGTCCAACTTAAAATCTTACGTTTATTTGATGTAAAACGAGAGTTATGTTTGGGAACATAGAATTTAAGTTGCACAGATGGCGCATAGGCCAGTATTTAATATAATTTTGTTAATAGCTTTAGAACGTCATATTTCGCTCAGATCCTCACAATCTCATATCGACGGGTGCAAAGTAAAAAGAGGCATCTGCATAATAGCAACTTTACAGGAGAGCGAAAAGAACGAAAAAGTGTATTATTTTCTTAATGAGTGGGCCAATATTTCTGAAAATTTTATCATAATTTATTTATACTCTTATTTATTTTTATATTAAGTTAATTAAGCTAATTTATTAATAATTTAGGAGATTTTGTAGATAGCCGTTTTTACAACGAACTTTATAAAACGCTAACTGAGCCAACTACCAGCTGGTCGTATATGCTCGGGACTTTTAATATAGTGTATAAATAGTTTTTTTCTTTTTTTTTACTGATCTCAATTGTTCTCAGGCCACTTATAAATAAATATATATTTATAAAATATCCACTACCGAAAGTAATTTTGCAGATAACTTTTTATGCTTCGTACTTTCATAAAAAACATTTTTTAAATTGGCTTAATAGCCCAAAATCATCATGCGAATATAATTGCAGTTACAATACTTTCAGTTTCTTTTTTATAAGGTCGTTTATTAAACAGAAAATCCTACTACGTGATAAATACTTTGTATAAAGTTAACCGACGTAAATTTAATTGACCGCGAAGTAGAAAGAGTCAACTGGCAGATGGTCGTTAATGCATCGTATGTGCGTTTAAAGAGTAATGTAAATAGAAATTAAAAGCACACCTTGAAATAGTTGCCGATATACATAAAAGCTTTTAAAAACTTATAACGTATGCGCGCCGGTGACAAGTAAGTCAACTGCCTGATGACATTTTGTGCACGCTCGGAGTCCGCCGCCGCGTCCCGAGCAAAAACGACCAACGTTACTTGGTCGCATTACCTTCGTACTATTTGCAAAATTGAGTGTAGATGGCTTTTTATACTTTTAAAAATTCATTGAAATATAATGAAATCTCGAAAACCAAGTATGCCAGGTTGTGGAGTCTTATTTGATTAGTACGAAAATGCAATAAAAAGAAAATCGTGAATTTGTAGTTGACTTTATGTACTTTGCACCCGTCGATATAATATGTGAGGTAGGTATATGTCTCTAAGCCAACTAGTTTATACATACATTATAGTTGTATTCGGTAGCGTATTGGTTAAGGAGTGGTCTTACGATCGAGAGGTCCGGGGTTCGAATCCTGACCAGTACACAACCGACATGACTCCTTTTAACGCAAATCAACGCAAGCTTAGCTGGAGAGTTTAGAGGGAATATTAATAATTCCGTCGCTAATATTATTAAAAAACAGCCGTTCAATCAACAGCCTAGCCTCTTTACAAAACAGCGTCGTCCAACTCATCATTCTCTGAACCTTTTTCCAACTCAGTTGGGGTCGGCTTTCCAGTCTAACTGTGATGCGACTGAACTTCGATATTTTACGTGGAGCGACTGCCATCTGACCTCAACAACCAATGGTCCAATGACCAATGGCGATATCGAAGTTCCAAGTTAGACTGGTTGGACTTTTGAGGCCTCCAGCTACCCGTAACGACTGCCATAGATGTTTGTATGACAACCGGGACCGACGGATTAACGTGCTCTCCGAGGCATGACTAGACCAGTGCAAACAGGGTGGGCAGCGCGTGTGTGACACTCTTAGTGTTGCACACGTTCATAGGCCACGGTGGCCGCTTTCCATCAGGTGGGCCGTGTGCTTGTCTGCCACCTACGTAGTATTAAAAAAAAAAAAGAAAAACAGCCATATTCATGCATATAACTTGCACTGAGCGGGGATCGAATCCGCGCCCCGTGCGTAACTGAACAGTCGCGTGCACTACCGCTACGCCACAGCGTCGTCCAACTATTAACCGGAATTATATTGACCACTTAATCAAAGAGCTAGACAAATGAATAATGATAGATCGATGCTGTTTCATTTTTTGCCTAGCCAAGTCTGTTATTGCTTAGCCTTCATACCAAAATTTTTATCTTGTTTCTGGGTGGTTATGAAAAAATGCACGACGAAAAATTTAATTCATTTAATTTTTATTTCATACTTTTTAAATTGATCTCCTGTCTAGCCCTTTCATTTGATATCCATATTGGCAGAGTAGTAAATTTAGAAGGTAATTAAGTATTTGGTGATGGCGGCCATCTTGGATTGGAAATTTGTCATAGTGTAACGTATTCTACTAGTTTCATTTGACACCCAAATTGAGGGACTTAGGCAAAAACATGTTCTCCGCCATCTCTTGGGGCGGCCATCTTGGATCGATAATCACTCGCGACTAATTCAGCTATCGAACAAAAAATCGGTTATCGAAATCGGTTTCTCCGTTCGGGAGCTACGATGACACACACACACACACATACATACACGATTGGCCTAAGCAACGGCGCTTCTCAGTAAAGAGGCCAGGCTATTGATTGAACGGCTAGGCACACTACCTCAAACAGATCTATTCACAGAATTATTGTTGAACAGTTCCAAATTATGACTTCAGAATACCAATTTAACATTTTTCAATTTTCATTAATTTTATAAAAAAATATTAGACACTGTACCTGTATACATTTTCTAACGATAGGTATTATAGAGTGGCGCCCCGGCTGAAGCGTTATGTCGCTGCTTCAGCCGGAGCGACACTGCCGGATACAACTGAGATCGGGACCAATGCAATTCATATTACCAACACATTTACACTCCTATCAAACGTAGCACTGTTTCTATGTAGTACGTAGGGGTAATTTCAAGAGCGTCATCTACACTTTTATAGATGAATCATTTTCTGAAGATGTCTTAGTGCTTCACCCGTTGGCAAGCAAATGCTAGAAATAGCTAGTTATGCTATAGGTATACAAGCTAAACAATACCTTACACACTATACCTTTATATTTTAATAATTGAATTGATTCGTTTACAAGTGCACCCTCGTATAATAAGAGTATCAATGAGTATTGCTGGTAGTGCCATCTATATTTTTACTATTCAATCATTCTTTACTTAGCCACCCCTTGCAAATTTATCTGCCCACCCAATGACAAGTACAAATGACTAGGGAGGAATATTTTCCACCTTGGTCACATTTGCAATGCGGATAGATGGCGCAATATCACAAATTTTTGCACTGAAAATATCTTATACCAATAAGTTTTTTCATACAATAATAATGTTTATTATTCTAGGTTTATTTGGAATTGAAATGCGTAATGCCTTTGCATTCGTTATTAGGGCAAGGACGTAACATAAATAAAAATCTAATTATTTGTTGTTTGTCTTGCAAAATAATATAAGTATATTCTTCGTGAATCCTTTCGGTAGCCTACGTTATAAAATACGAAAGCCAATTTTTCAAGCACCGAGTACGAACATGGCTTTTGTTGGGGCCTGATTTCTATAGGTCAGGAGTTAACCCGCATCCAATCTATTCCAGTCAGTAGCTTCAATCTTTCAATAGTCGAGACAGTCGGTACGAAAAAAAAATGATTTGCCCGCGCAAATCATTCTTCGACCTCGGATCTCCGAGTCGCCCTTATCACGCACATCCAGGAGTCTCCGCCAGGGGATCTACCGTCTCTAGCATTACATACTCGCAAAGGGAAGCAGTGGCAGCCCAAGCGCCTTATACCATCGCCGTGAGCAAGGCGACGAACATGAGAACCTATGGCCGCCACTAGAACCTGCTTCGCAGTATCCCACGCTGGATATTCGGTCAGCGTATGCAGCCTCGCCCTCGCTCCTATCACAGTGATGGCACTCAAACGATGGCTCCATTTGGAACCATTAGTACCTAACCCATGGCGACGTGTTCTAACCTCTTCCCTATTCCCATCTCATCCCTTATTTTTTATTGTGCCAAAAATGCCCACGGTAACCTCCCCCACCGAAACCAGTTAGGGAGGTTGTGTCGGACTCGAACGGACTAAAACGCACGCCGTCTTTGGGTCTTTAGTTGCCGAAGGTGAGATAGTAGTCAACATATCCCTTGCACTCTGGCAGATCCGGAGACCTCCCTCTCTTTTCAGAGGACCCCCT
Organism: Pelosia muscerda; assembly: GCA_963691645.1. Lineage (NCBI taxonomy): Eukaryota > Metazoa > Arthropoda > Insecta > Lepidoptera > Erebidae > Pelosia > Pelosia muscerda. The sequence continues at coordinate 8,044,006 of OY829116.1, read as the reverse complement.
TCGGTTGTAGGTTGTGTCCTCATCCAACCCCTAGACTCTGAGTAACTGAAAGTTTGTATCGATATCCGAAAAGTAACGTTATGTTCTTCCAGATCCAGTTGTGTGTAGAGTACACAGTGCGAGAGTCCTAATCGCATTCAACATCCACGCAGAATGAACCGCAATCAAAAGCTAGTGTATACATTAACTGTTGTCCACTTGTTGAAATTGACGCAAGTTTACGCAAAATGTATTATTTGCATAAACTTTTGACAATATACATATTATGAGGTAGAAATGTTGGCAATGAAATCGGCCTCTACAAATGTCCCTAGCATAGTACCTATATTATGTGTGTTTACGAATACGAATACTAATCCTTCCGCAACATTTCGCTATAAAATATTTTCATATTGTGGTGGGATTCCGGTTTTAAACTATAATAGTTTTATTTCAGTGCAGTGTATTCTTAAGTTTAGTGTGAGTGTAGTCCAAAACCTTAGAAGCGGTTGTTTCGTCGATGAGTGTGCACTTTATTTTTGCAACAAATTTTTATGTACAGTTAATGATGAAATTTTATTTAAAACTTATAACATGTGAAATATATTATTTATCTACAAACTGTTGGATTATTTCGATTAAACTTTTATTAGTAGCAAAATACCGTTAGCAAAATTAAATAATGTCACAATATTAAGAATGAACAACGAACTGTAAGACGAATAAAGATAGAAAAATATGGCAGGACTGGCACAGAAGAAAAAAATAAACTTCACACACCAAAAAAAAAGAAAATGAGAAAAACCAGTCGTATCAAAACGGCCATCATACCGTGCCGCAACTATAGGGGTTTATGTATTCTGTAGAATATATACAGGTGTAAGGGGAACAAATTATGGCAAATTGTTAACTTTTTTTAGCACTATTTTGTCTACATCTTATCAGTAAAGATAGAGAAGACGATAATTACATAAAAATAATGTTACTGAAAAAAAACTTAAGACGCCTTAATGCACTCGCATTAAGGCGTCTTAAGTTTTTGTTTTTTCATGAAATCATAGATTCAATTAGTTTTAAAAACATCTGTATAAAATATTCCAAATCTTCATGTTTTATGCTAATATGAAGTGTGCCAGGAGCCTTCGGCTTCGGGAGTGTTTCCCTTTTACCCTTTATACCTACTGAGGTTGCTATAAATAAAAATTAGCAAGCATTTTCACATACTATCACAATTTTAAATGGTAATAGAATTTCAGCATAATAGATGCATTCCTTTTCATTATCAGTTTCTTCAACCAAATGCAATTGGTTTAGGTCCCGTAGACATATTTTGAATGTAATAATTCAACAGTTTATAATCTCGTGGGTTTACAGTACATAAAATTGTCTTAATCTAAACAGAATCTAGTGACATTTATAATACTCGTATTTGAAAACCAAATTTTAGTAAAACCAATGTGTAGGTTTTATGTTGTTAGTGGTATAGCCAAGAAACTTTGCTTTGTCTTCTGCACTGACAGCACAGGAACTCTCTAAAACTCCACCCCTCCTTTCCTCTCCTCTACATGATTACAGCACGAGTGTGATGTCCCTGGTGTTGCACACTTCTATAGGCTATTAAAATTGTGACTGATAGTTCGTATGATAATAGGTTGATGGCTCCCACCGTCGCATCGCCCCAAAGATGGATGTATAGGAGAATTTCCTATGATTCAGACGATGCTTCTTGACTTGACGGTCAGAGTGTTACCCTGTAAGGGAAAGGTCGTGGGTTCGAATCCCGTCGAAGCTTTAACTTTTTCCTATCTATATTTATATATCGGATGTTTTACAAAAATCCCAGCAATTACTGTAGACAGTAAAATATAGACAACCGCTGGTTACGCACGACACGAACATCTAAGACTTATCCTACGGCATACTTCCAACCGAACATAATTGCTACTAGACCCGCCATTGCCTGACATTAATTGCGTAATATGAATAATTTATAACTAAACATCATCCAACCAATGTTTCAGTTGACATTAACCTCATGAACAATGAAGTTTCTCTACACAATATTCTGTACTGTTATTGGCTTATCGATATCGACTTGCCATGTAATCGAACTTAGTGCCATAACTCAAAAACCCTTTCAAAATAATACACAAAACCATATTTTAAAAGAATCAATTGAATACGAATATTCGAAGAAAGTGCTTGAATCGAAAACTACAGTTTATCTGGAAGATATACTGTTTACGTTGAAAAATCTGAATTGGACTTCTACGGAAAAGCCATGCTTGGACCAAATATACAATCTTGTTTACAATTTGCAGAACTTCACGCTTTGGGCGGTTTGGGGTAAGTTTCTTAATGTTTATATTTACTCAAAAGTTTTAAATTATTGTACTTTCTAATTATAACTTTGATAGTTTTCAAACTCTTGCAAATATTTTTCTCATAATATAAGTGCGGTGATTACTACAGTTAGATTACCGTTACATAAAGTAATTAAACAACTTCTGTATTTATTAATATTACAAAACGTTAATTTTATGCAGAGATAAATTTAATATAGGCTAGCAAAAACAATTAACAATAAAATTACTTACTACTAATAAAGTAAACTATAAATTAACTCATTCAGTGCGTCATCATTATTTTTGTAAAATAAGTGAAAGTTTGCGTGCTTTGGTTTAATATTTACAAGTGCCCTAAAGTACACTAGGTTTTCGGGTAGGAATATGAAATCCTCAAATATTATTTAATATTTAATTATTAGTAGGCACTATCGTATTCGGCCTCCCCTGTAAAGGTAGTGTAGGTCCGTGTGTGCTAAATAAAATAAATAAATAATAGATAAATAAAATTCCGAGATATCTACCAAAGTTTTTGTAAAATAATTGGGCTAGAATTTAATACGCCTCAGCCGACCACTGACAGTAACTATCGCCCACGCGGTGCCCGCTCCGTGTCACTTATAAAATAAATTATTAAAATAAATAAATTGGTAATTTTAATAAATTAAAAAAAAAAAATATATTTCATAAATTGAAGAAATAAATATTAAATAAATTAAAGAAAAATAAAAAAATTAAGAATTAAAAAAAAATATGTAACTTTTAAACTATCGCGGCGTTTACTCATAGTGTTTATGAATTTCGGGACTTCACGCGATATATTTTTTGAAAACTTACTTTTGTCGACGTTTCGGGTGCGTAAGTTTTCAAAAAAATATATCGCGTGAAGTCCCGAAATTCATAAACACTATAAAAAAAAATATTATTTAAAAACAAATTCAATTTGCGATACCTCGCAAGTACTAACTTGTAAGTGTATAGTTTGAATGGCAATTACTACATTACTACTACATTAAGTTCATTAAACATATTGAGTAAGGCATATCAGTGTATTGTTAAAAATAGCTTCGTAAGTGACACCTTATTTATATTTTTGTAATTTGTAAAAGATAAAAATCTACCCTAAGAAGATAGGAATATCCAATCGGCAACTTATTTGTTGACCATTTTAAGGCACCTACAAATTTCCTTAATAAATTATTTTAATCTATCTCGTAGGGTTCAGGTTCAGGGACTCCCCCATGACCCCTCATGGTCATAGTCATGCTACGGAACACTTTCCGTAGCAGCAAGTAACACAGCAGCTTCGATCAGCCGCTTTGCCTTAAGATTCTTGTTTTTTTAGATTTATCATTCTTTTATTTTAGAAGTTAGAGGGGTGAGACTCATTTTACCACTTTGGAAATATCTCTCGCTCAAACTTTTCTGTTTAGAAAAAAATGATGTTATAAATCTCTAGGCTGCTGTATGTTTTAGTGTTACGGCGTCTACGGTGTCTACGGCGTGCCCTAGAGTCCACACGTTGGCCATCACACCCACCCAATGCCCACACATCAAGAATGGCACAAACGCCGTCCACGAACTGGTGTTGGCTAATGCCTTCAACTGTAGGTTCTCCAACATATAGGGCGGACATAAGATCATTTTTGAATTTCAAGAATACACTTTTTCTAATTCATTTCCTTGTTGACAGAAATGTATATTAGTTTCCGAATCAAAATTATCACAACTTTTACCTACTAATCTTCAACCAATAATAATTCAGATGAAATTGCGGTGCGTGGTGATATATTTTATGCACCACCACACGGATGGTGATAGGGAATTAATACGATACTGAAATAACTTTTAAAAATGCAGAATGCAGAAAGACTGTTTGTATTCAAGTTTGTATTCATTTATTAATTTTTAATTTGTAAATAAAAATTTGAAGAAAAAGCAATCAGTAAAACTAAAGGGATACCTGGGATACTAGTTGTATGCATCAGACTATATAAACTACCAATTACCACTACACAGGTATAAATTCGTATTGCTCAGTGGTCACACAAAATAATAAAAATTATTACTTGTTACTTAGATTGGGATGCATTATCATCAGAGCCTCAAGGTATACTATTTGGTAATAGATACCAGTTTGGTAATTTCGACCAATGTATGAAAGCGCCGTGGTCTAGAAGTCACCCGCATCTGAAGACCAAATACTGTTTAGCTGAAGTAGTTCTAGAGAGAACCGACAATGCCATGCGACGTCATGTTGAGAAACCCATGGACCCGTACCAGTCTGCATTGGACTTTCTACAGGTAAAGTAAATATTTTCTTAATTTTATTATTTTTATAAAACACAATCCTGGCCCAACACTTGCCTGACTGCTTATAAAGAGATTGAAACTAGTTCGATAGCAGGCGGTACCCATTAGCAAAGCACAACGCGAAAGAAAATCAATTGCAACTGCCAGCAATTAAACTACGTTAATTTTTTTTACAATCAGTTGGATTTTACTTGTAATAATTTATTCTATACTTTTTAGTTACGATACATATTTTATTAATATCCTGATTCCCTTCATATTGGGGTCCTATTAGATAGATAAACTAATTTTTGTACGCACACGTCCATCCGAATTAAGCAGTCCGACTGGGGAACTTTACAAAATACCGCGGCTAATAAAAACCGTGTGTTGTGTTTCCGGAATAGGACACATAATTATGAGAGCCAGAAATTCGTCATTTTGTTTTTTATTTTAGTTTTAATATAATACTAACTAAACCTCTGGAACTTAATTGCATAACATAACCCTCGTTTTGGCGCTGTCGCGTAAAATAGATAGCAATACTACATAATACTTCAATAAACGAGTACCAACATTCTGTAAATATAGCCAGGAAAAGGATGAGGGAACATTAATCTGAGACTAAAATCTTATTATGCATAATTTATTCATACAGTTTAATGATGTATACATTTATTTATATCACATAACATTATCAATTTATATACAGAATATTAATAACTATATACAAAATATTTACACATCTATATTAATTATAAAAAGGTAGAGAGACTGCAACTTTAGGCATCAAAATATTCCTCCCCATCGATCTTTACCGGAACCGTGCCCAGAAGGCTGGCGGCATTACCACGCTGAATGGCGATTGCCAATTCGTTGAGCGAGGTAAAGGCCAGCCCTATGGTCACGGGAAGCGTCGACAAGTCGCTTCGCTATTTCTTTAAATAGCGCGCGCGCACTTGGACCCCACGGACCCAGCGTTTCGACACCAAACGGCTCAAATATATAATTACTATTTAAATTATTATATTTGCGCCGTTTGAGAGTCTCTGCCGATGCAGCAGCAGCGCACACGCAGTCCATCGTGCTTGGAAGATGAGAAGGCGCCAAGGTGTCGACGCAAGTGGCGTCCCACACCAAAGGCCTACCCATCTTCCAAGGCATCAACGACATCCCGTCTGGTCTCTTGCCATCGTCGCGCGCCAAGCCAACAGGTTCAAGAACAGCTGGCACGCCGGGCGGTGACAAGAGCCCGACGAATGATGTCGTTAATATGCGGGTGTCGGGACATGCGACCTGCGCTCCTGCTGCAGGATAATCCGTGATGTCCAAGGCTATCGACTACTTCCCCACATAGACATCGATGCGGAGAAACACATGGTGCACCCAAACGTAGGCAAGTTGCAATGCGGAAGGTCGTGTCGTCCAACATTGTACCAGTGCTGGGCGAAGGAAGTGCCTGCAGCCAGACACCTGATTCCCATTCCCCCACAGCCAATAGGCGAGCACGCTCAGTATCGTTTGCACTTGTACTGAATAAATATTTTTTAATACCAACACAGAGCGGCTCATCCCATTGCCTCTGGGAAGATGGGTTGGCGGGCATAACGGCATTCGGGCAAGTCATTTGCCAGGCATTTGAAGCTTCGGCCTTGCCAGGCACGTCCAAATTAATCAGTGAAGGAGAGAGAATTTTCCTGACTAATTCTTCAGTGCCGTAGACCGAAGATAAAAACGCCGGTATACTTACGTCTGCAATTTTGCGAACGCCGAGGCCGCCAAGACGAATAGGAAGGGACGCCTGAAGCCACACTCGGTCGTTTAAATTTATATTTAAAATTTTGCACAGAGTGTCTTGAATAACTTTATCCACTCGACCTAAAAGTGCCAAACATTTAAAAAGTTGAGAAGAACGCAAGGCATGTGTAAATTTTGGAATGAAAAGACAAAATCGAATAATGGTGAAAGCTGAATGGATATTAATTTGGAATAGTCGGTCCGAAACTTCGCAAAAAATTTGTATTTTCTCTTCCACAAATGATTCCTAAGCTTCTTCCAGAATTGGTGACCCTAGGAGGCGGAGAGAGCTTTTTTGAACTACTTTTAAGTTTAATGAGTTTAATATTATTAAATTGCATTACTTAATTATTGTTTCATCTTTGTTTTACATTGTACTTGAAGTAATTATACGCTGTTAACATAAATTACCTGTATTACTTTTATGCCGTTTAATAAATCATACCTCCGATTTTTGCATATTGCTTAATTTTGTTTGAGAATATTGCATAATAACGTATACTTACCTACGTATATTGACGTAACTGGTCTTTGCGATGCTCGCGTATTTATTGATATTTAGTATTTCATTTTCCTATACTTTGCAATAAAAACATACCATTTTAGTAGTGACTAGCAAACACGGCGAACTCCGTTTCGCCACCAGATGGCTACAAAAAATGATTTTCCCGCTTTTCTGTTGAATTTTTTTCTGAATTTTCTTTGCTATAAACCTCACGGAGCCCGAGACCTTTCCAACGAATGCAAAACCGTGTAAATCGGTTCGTGCTTTCTGGAGTTATAGCATCAGGAAGGAAAACCCGACTTATTTTTATATAGTAGATATTCTTCAACAGCACCATCCACCACACACTCGCGCCCTGAATGAATTAACATGGGGCGCATGCGTACCAGCTGAGTGCGCGCCACGTACGGTAGAACAGCTCCTCAGTGTCGTCCTCGCGCGAAGTCATCTTGGCGCTGCAGGAATGAAAAGCAATATTAGCATTAATGAGGAATGTCAATCAGATGTTAACCATAGGGATTATGATGAACTGTTTTATGCTTTTTTGTAAGTACTCTTGGCCGTAATCATCATTCTCTGAACCTTTTCTCAACTCAGTTGGGGTCGGCTTTTCAGTCCAACTGTGATGCGGCTGAACTTTGATATTTTACGTGAAGCGACTGCCATCTGACCTCCACAACCTATCTATCTCGATCTATCGATGTTCCAAGTTAGGCTGGTTGGACTTTTGAGGGCTGCAGTTGCAGCCCATATTAAATAACTACTAACTAACTAAATACCAACATCTATGGCAGTCGTTACGGGTAGTAACATACTAATATCTATGGCAGTCGTTACCCGTAACGACTGCCATAGATGTTAGTATGGCAACCGGGACCGACGGCTTAACATGCTCTCCGAGGCACGACCAGTCCAGTGCAAACGTCATATTTCATGCATACAACTTTTTGCACTGAGCGGGGATCGAACCCGCGCCCCGTGCGTAGCAGTCACGTGCAATACCACCACGGACCTGTGGACCACGGACTCTTGCCCGTAAAAACGTTAGACGTTATGCTAACATTCCCCACCCTTTGGTAAAAGCGGCTTTTCATTATAAATATGGACTTTTTTAAAATGTCTTACTTGTTGTATATATTTAATATTTCGAAGAATATAATAAAACTTAATAATTTATAAACAAATCGTCAAAGTCATGTAATAAGAATGTTTATTATTTCTTACAGCATATTCACTGGATTGTTATGTATAATTTGCCTCATTTGTACATACTTGAATAGTCGAAGAAATGCATTAGATACTAACACGATAAGTAAGTAACTATTCAATTATATATTATATAAACAAAAAGTAACGGTGTATGCCGGTCGATCTAGAAGTATTCCTGTATAGGGCAGGGCTCTTAAGGCGCAGAGTAAGCATATTATGTTAGTTGAATGTAGAGGGTATTAAAAAGAGAAGAAAGAAAAAAAGAATAACGATAAATCTACCTGAATTTCTTGCTGGTCTTTTCTAAGTAGAGTTAACTACCAAACCAGCGAAAGATGGTTTATTAGATGAATGATTTATTTACTATTTTATTTATGTAGATGCAGTAATATTTTTGGCAAACAAAATTGTAAAAAAAATTGACATGCATATAATGTGCTTTTTATGTGCTTAAACTGAATAAATGAAATTGATTTTTTAGTGCACTCATTCAGTTACCGTCTAGGAGAGTTCAAATATGGCGTTCGGTTATCGCTCCATATCACTGTAAATCTCGGGAGTGATAGTATTGCCCACGTAATTCCAAATTTCACTTCCAAAGTATACTTTGATTTATTTTTTCAGTAAGCCGTATTATTGAATCCTTTTGTCTGAAGAGGAATGCCAGCGATCTTCTTCGAATGAAGAAAGACGGCATTGAAGTATTCTACGGTATACGGTATCTGACGATGTGTCTTATAGTGCTGGATCACACTTTGGGAATATCCAATGCGGGGCCAATCAGCGATGGAGTTAAAGCCGATCAGGTAACAGATAAGGGAATTTCAAATGTCTAGAATATTTCCAATTAACTTAGTTGATCAGAGTATTCTCCTAAGAAAACGACTGCAACGTCAGCATGGTTGCTTCATTGGTCGATGAGAAACGAAGAGACATGTCTCTATGATGAGGCTGCTGGTCTGGAATCCTTGCTAATTGCTTCATAATTTATGACTTTTAATGTGCCAGAACAATTTAAAATTGTCTACTTATATACCTACTTTTACCAGATCGTTCAACGTTGAACACATGGTGGGGGGTGGTCCCTCTTATTACTTATATATTCAAACGATATTATGTGGTGAAAATTAAAAAAAAAATCTATGTTCTGTATTGGTCGCCTTCTGGCAGTGACGACGCTATTTTGATGAATAACTATGCATTACGATTAATAAATTATTTAATATTGCCAGAGTATTCTATCTCCGGTGGGCCTATTTGTTCTTCACAACGATCTCTTCGTGGATACATTTTTTCTACTTTCTGGATTCCTCACCGCCATCAATCTGGCGAAATTAAAAAAAGTGCCCGTTTTTCTTGTAATTTTGAAAAGATATATCAGGTAAGTTTAACACATAACCTATAGATTGCTGCTTTCTAAGACTGCTTCATTGCATAACATTTATTCTAAATATTTATTTTTATCTCTTAGAAAACACCTACATCAAAATTTATTAAATAAGCATTTTGAAACTTTACAAAATACCCATGAATTTCTTAAGTAGTTTTTTTAAATCGTTAAAATTTACCATCTGCTGCTGCAGTTTTATATTTGTGAAGAGATTATCTACAACTTGATATATTGTCCTTGTCGTTAACGAATTGCAAATACAGAAAAAGTTGAGACATGAAATGCATGGGAAATTTTCAATCAAGGCGTTAGGTGATTTCTATAATACCTGGAACAATAAAATTGAGGTTCTAGGTATTATAGAAATCATAGAAATCACCTAACGCCTTGATTGAATCTAGTCATAATTACTGAGTCTCACATGTCACATAATTTAAGTACCTGTAGCAAATGTACCCTATCTTCTTTAAAATGTCATAACTCCATCCTTAATATTTAATTAGCTTTGAACCTAGAAATCACGAGGACATGTTTCATTTTCAGATTGATCGTCGCTTACGCGGTAGTAATCTTCTTCATATGTGCAGTGTACCCTTACACCGGATCTGGCCCGCTATGGAACAGGGCCGTGGCTCAGGATACCGACCAGTGCCGCAAGAACTGGTGGCTTAATTTACTCATGGTCAGCAATTACGTAGATGCACACAATATTGTGAGTATTTTAGCTACCATCATTTTATAGTTGTTCGAATTTGGAACCCATCGGAGCCTTTTCCAATATTAAAGGTAGACTATTTATATTATTTCGAACTATATATTAATCTATCCCAGTACCCAATTTTAACTAGGTACATCTGTTCAGCCTGCGATTGTTTTTATTTTTTTCCCTCTAACTGCTCCAGCTTAGCTCAATAGCTTGAGGAATGACTGTCTCCTTAACCACTCAACGACCGATACCTTCACAAACTTTTTTGGAAAACTGACCGATTAAACCTAGATTATCTGATTTGTGAGCCCACAACCAGAGGTTTTCTCTAGACATGTTTTATATAATATCTATTAATTTGAATACACAATGGTTTACTTACAGTGCTTGGTGATATCCTGGTACATTCCTTGTGACTTCCATTTCTTCGTAGTAACGGTCCTTGCGTATAGTCTGTACAAGCATTGGCCCCTACTTGGACAAATGGTAGCAGCAGTACTCGCCATTGCAGCTATCATCTTACCAGGAATCATTACCTATATGTATCAACTGGCTGCTGTTCAACTATTTACTATTGAGTGAGTAAAAATGAAACAATTTTTTTATCGTCTACCTCCTACAGGAACATACAAAAACCTACTTCTGTGCTTAATTTCATCTAGTTAGAAGTTTTTACGTGGAAGTAGGTACTTTCCTCTAGCATGTTATCAAAAACCATGGGAAGGGCTTTTGTGGAGTGTGAGGAGTGATAAGGATGAGGATACCGACACGTAGTGATGTAGTTGAAGATATATCTAGTAACCATAGTAAAGAAAGGGGATAGATAAATAGTCTTAGATAGATAAATTACTAAAAGCCAAGTTCCTTTTTTTATTCAGATAGAGCAGTTTCTAAGACAATTATGAGTGTTAAGTCCATACATTATTTTTACCATTAAGATTCTCCCTTCTGCGATAAAGGCAACTTCATCGATATAATTCTAATATATTCACAATTATAATTCTAATAACTGTATCTAAATTTATTTCTTACAGGTTTGTTACGAATCCTCGAGGTATGAAGGACTACCAAGTCGCTTATATCAAGAGCCATACGCGATACGCATCCTACCTGGTGGGATTCTTTGGCGCCTGGCTATATATCAAGTACGGCGAGAATGAAACTCTAAATAGAATAAAACAGGTAAAGTTAGTCAATCACTGATTTCATCATCAGCCCGAGGCAGTTCACTACTATAGGTCTCTCCCATGACACGCCACTTAGCTCGGTCTACGGCTGTCTTGCTCCACTTTACACTACTACAGCTACGTTATAATTTGCGATATATAGAAGTTCTGTAGTTAAGCTAGTCGGGCTTTTGAGGGCTCTGCTCTAACTACCCGTAACGACTACAATAGATGTTGTAGACCAGTGCAAATAGAAATGTTCATGTATACAAATATATGCACAGAGCCAGGATCGAACTCGGGCCTCAGACGCTGTCAATTGTTGATGCTGCAGGGGCTCCAGATCAAACCAGGTTTTGACAGTGTCTAAGGCTTTCATAGTCCACACAAGCTAGACATAATAGCTGATTATAGTCCTAATTATTGATGAGGTAGACAAAATTACTTGACGCTTGGGCACCGTTTGAATTTGTACATAATTTCACACCAAGTATATAAAACAATATTACAGAAGCGTACAGATACTGCATCTTTGGCAGTATTTATTTGTGTCTACCATAGTGAATTTTGTGATATGCTCCTTCAATTAGTCTCACCCTCGACAACAGGGTTTAGTTGTCATAAGCATATGGTGCCAAATATTCTATCAAAAACCAAACGGTTCAGTAAGTTTTCCCTTTGCCGCACCATTAAATCTTGAAATTCCTTACTAGCTTACGTCCTTCTTCCTACAATATATAGACAGACAGAAAATGACGTCTGAGTAAAACGAAAAAAGCAGCATAAATAAATAGGTATATTCTCTTTTCCAGAAATGGTCAATCCTGGGCACATGTGCAGCCTTAATTGTGATGCTGGTGGTAATGGTGTTTGGCGGCACATTCTTGTTGAGGAACTACAGTCCGCTAGTAGCTGCTTTCTATGCCGCAGTTAACAGACCTATTTGGGCATGCGGTGTAATGCTACTAGTATACTGCTGTGCTTTTGGTCACGTTCGTAAGTATTTTTCTGAACTTTTGTCATTCGTTCAAAAAAATAAATATAAACTTATACCAACGTCACCTGCTGAGTTTAACTCACCTGCTGAATTACTACCTGTTGAGGCTTTAGTGTAGGTTTTACTCTCGGGGAGTTTTACTCTAGACAGCATGCGCTTCCGTAATTATGGTGACTCAGGCACAATCTTGTTCGTCAATTAGGTATTAGCACTATCAAAGCACTAAACTTTTTTTTATTGTGCGCAAAATCACTACGGATTCCTACCACCTTCGCCAAGACCATTATAATAGCTACATATGTTTGTTAAGATTTAGATGAATTGAAATTGACCGGTGGAGGTGATTATGTCAGACTTGAACCGACTAAAACACACGCCGTCTATGGATCTTTGATTGTAGAGTTGAGATAATTCAAGATATATCTCTCGCACCTCGGCAGACCCGGGAACATCTCTTTTGAGGTGACCCCTTCCCCTAATGTGGGAACTATGGTGTCCCGATTTAGACCCAGGGTATGGGGAGACGCAGTTTGCACTCATTTTTCCACTCGTCACCCTTACCGTCACACTAACCACCGATATGTGACCAAACAAGCCCAAACCACGGATGAAAATGGAGAAAGAGATAGACAGTGGAACTGGTATACTACTTCATGATAAATTTATAACAGTTTTCAAGTGGTTATCATTAATAATCTATTTCTTGCAGCCGTTGTGAAGTCATTTCTTAGTTGGTACCCGTGGGTACCTCTGAGCCGGCTCACGTACGGGTTATACCTGATACACACATTGATGATCACACGCAATGTGTTCTCCAGCAGAAATCCACAACATAATGACGTTTTTGAAATCGTAAGTACAATAATAATATAATGTAATGGGCAATAGGTTGGGAGTAGGCTCAGACAATGTTGATAAGTGAGCAGTATAACAGTCCTCAACACAAAAGTGCATTAATGAATAAAAATAATATATTGTGTTACTTTAGGTATTTATTGACTTATTTAAAATTTAAATTTTATTTGACATGTATACATTATTGACTTGTACCAAGGAAAGGAAAAAATTCTTATATACTTTTTATGGATTAATTATTGTATTTTTGTTCATTTTATATAATCATTACTAGTGCATAATCAATATTAATTTAAAAATACCTGTAAAACGTGTGGATTATGAAGGGACCAGTTTTTTACTGAATGTTACCTATAAATTACCCATTAAAATGAGTTTGAGCTTAACAAATGAATAATATTGCAATGGTCTATTACTTTCAGTTGAACACTGCAGCTGGCATCATATTTTGGGGGTCCGTATGTGCGCTAGTACTGTGGCTGGTGGTCGAGGCTCCTGCTAACAATCTGCTCACCTTATGCTTACTACCTAAGTAAGTTCAACTTATTTTTTATACAACTTAAGAGGCAGACAAGCTCTGGGCTGGACACCATGACCTATGGGCGCCTGCAACACTATAGACGTCGCTTATGAAAATGACAGGAGGGAGTTCTTTACAAAGCATGAGCGTACGGGAGATGTAGTTCCTTTTATACCGCACATTGCACCATTTCCGTGTATGTAATTATGTATGTATGGATTCCCTGTCTATGACACGCGGTGCGATGATAGAAATCAGCTGTGGTCATCATGGTGAACATTCCCTTCGAGCATAAACTATTGGATAGTCGGTAACACACACACTGAGGCCATTTATTTTTAGTATTTGAAAACAAAACAGTTTGTCATTTATTTATTTTCATTTATTATTGCAGGGCCCGTAACTATACCGATTCAAACAAAAAATGGACTTCCACGAACGTGAGCGCTTTTGCAAGAACAAGTTCTACGGGTGCAAGCAACCATGAACGCTTAAATAAAAACTTGCCATCAGTAAACTATTTATCCAAAATGTAGCGCTTAGAAATACTTATACAAGTATTAGTTATTTGAGAGGAAAGGAAATTGCCATACTGAACACAGTCATGTATATATATTCTAGACATGCTGTTCAGAATGAAAATAGAGAATCGGACGCCTTTTCAGAAAGTTTTTAAATATTTTTTTTAGTAATATACATTTTATAGTTTACAAATCTCGAAATCAAGCTTTAAAAATCCCTTCAAAACGCCACGGTATGTCATTATTAATCCGTACACTGTATTCTGTTATGAAATTACATTTCACTGTTTTATTTTATTTTATTATTTTAGTAAGACTTACAGACTCATAGATAATTACTAGCAACTTACCCGGCAAACGTTGTTTTGCCTTATAAATTTTAAGGGTGAACAACCCTTATCACTAAGGGGTATGAAAAATAGATGTTGGCCGATTCTCAGACCTACTCAATATGCTCACAAAATTTCATCGGTCAAGCCATTTCGGAGGAGTACGGGAACGAACATTGTGACACGAGAATTTTATATATAAGAAGATGTAAGAAACAAACAATATTTTCAAATCGCTATTGACAAGCCTCCTCATCATTTAAAAGATCATTTAAATGAATTATATTTAGTTATTGTTATGCGATTCTTGGATGAGGCGGGTATGAATAGATATAGTACAAGAAGTAAGTCAGTCATTATAGTCAAAGTCAAAAATCATTAACTCCGTATAGATCATCACAACAGTAGTTACTCACAAAAGAAAATAAAAAAGCTCAAAGATGGGTTTGGCAAATGGACCACCGGTACCAAACGCAATCTGAGAAGGCTATTTACAAACATTTGGTCTAAATACAATAATATTTACTTGAGTATAATATGCTACTATACATAATAATATATAATCGGTTAAGCAAAGAGTAGCTATGATAAAATGATGTGTTGATAATTATATTTATTATCACAGATTCATAAATTGATCACTTACATACTCGTATAAAATAATTCATTTAAAATTAAATGCACGTAAATAAATAAAAGTTGAATTTATGAGAAGAAGAATTGAACGCCATTCCGCCTGCTATCCAGTGCACTATCAATTAACATAGAATTCGACACCGTTACTTATTAATAATAATAATTATTATTTATTGTTCACCAAGGACATAGATATAAATCACAATTGAAACGTTTATGTGGTACACAATTGGCGGCCTTATCGCACTGAGGCAATCTCTTACAGGCAAACACAGGATGGATTAAGATAGACTTACTTATTGTCATAAGTCTTATTTTCCTACCATATTAATTTAGTGACGAATTATTTAGATAATAATTAGATTTGTAAATAATTAGTGAATATAATAAGAGATAATTAATCAATAAGTCTGCAAATAAAGTTATATTTAAATTAATCTAGGTCTATTATTGTCGTTCCCTTGTTTAAAATTGAAAAAATCCATGTATCACGTACTCTATCTGTAACACAATATCTACCTTCTACGAGTACCAATACCTAATATTTAAATATGAATATTTGTAACAAAATTTTGATTGACATTTTTGGAAAGTTCACAGGTACGTAATTTTACCAGGACGAAGTCAGGGCGCAACTAGTTTATAATGTTACTATAAGATTATTAAGAATAAAAAAAGACGAATTAGCAAAATATAGGTCACGACACGACGCACAGCGACTAAGTTTATTTCACTATACGCGGCAATATAAGTATTTGCTCACTGACAACCACCTCATGTCGCACTTGTAATTCGGCAGCGGCAGCGGTAGCAAGCGCTCGGCGCGATAAAAAAAATCGATAATTATTAATCTCACATAAATACCATATATAATTTCAATTATATAATTTAAATACGAATTACATAATTTAAGCACGAAGAACAGGGAAGCTCGCCCTTTTTTCCGTGAGGAAATCCCTACGGATAACCCCCTCGTCGAAATCAGCGCGGGTGGTTGTGTCAGACGATGAAAATAATGATCATCGGTAAAAATAAACGACCATTTCAGGGCATTAGTAGCCGAGGGTGAGGTACCCTCGGGCCTCGGGCATATACCTCACGTTCCATGATTTCGCATACCTCGGACAACAAAGGCGTATCTGGAAAACACCAACTTTACAGGAGAGCCAAAAAACAGTTTGTTTCTGGAATATTAACTGAACTAATAATGATAGTACTTAATAAGAAGCCTCTGAATGCGCTCTTTAATATGTATTTACTGAAATTATAGATAGATTTACTGTTTTCATAGTACAGGGAAAATTAACAATTACCTATTTATTGTATTAGGGTTTTCCTTAAGTAACTGTTGGTAAATAAACATACTCCTTTTTTGCTGTTCAGGTATTAACAAAACATGAATCTTATGTAAACAAACGCTTTTATTGCTTGTCTTTTCTCGTGATATACCTCGGAGCTTTTAGTTTTAAGTACTTATAGCACGTTTATTTTTGAAAATAAATAATGAGTAAGTTTATATAAGTAGGTATATATTGCAGTGATAATTTATTAAAATTTTATATTGTATGTGACACGCATATTTATTGCACGACGAAATATTTTTCAGAGTAATACATATTTTCCTACATTTTCATAATAACAAAAAATATTTTTTTTTTTTTTTTTTTATACTATCACGCCTATATCCCCGAAGGGGTAGGCAGAGGTGCTAGCACCCACATTTCGCCAGTGTATATTTTAGGTCCCAATGTAATAGGGGGCGAGCCTATTGCCATCAACCGGGCACGTATAAACCTGCGATAAATACACACATAACTTCGAAAAGCATCGTAGTCATTGGTGTGTGCCATGGTAAACCTGGGATCGAACCCGAGACCTCGTCTCAGCAGTCCACCACCCATACCACTAGGCTACCGCGGTTCAAAAAATAACTTCACATTTTAATTGGAGAATTGTGGGTATTTAATTTGTTATGATTTCACAATTACTGTACAATATATAAAAAAGAGTTTGATGGTTAATCGCAGGAATAAAACAAGATTATATATATTTTTTAATATTTTTTCATTTTGTACTTATTTTGCTAACTATAGCAATTTTTTACATCTATGAAAGTTACAAAACGAAAAATATTAATTCTCATTATTATATTTCCACAACCATTGCTATATGTAAACAATAATAAAATCAGAATGGCACGCAACGATCTTTAAAACTTTGGTAAGGAACTTTTACATAATTATCAACTCATAGCACGTCAATCAATCGGGTACAATAATACTAATATAAAAGTCTTTTTTTTATACCACTTAGGTGGCAGACAAGCACACGGCCCACCTGATGAAAAGCGGTCACCGTAGCCTATGGACGTTTGCAACACCAGAGGCGTCACACACGCGCTGCCTACCCTGTAGCAACTTTTTGAAGAACCCCATATTGTAGTCGCTTGGGAAAACCACGGCAGGGAGTTCATTCCACAGCATGAGCATGCGCGGGATGAAACTCCTTTCATACCGCACAGTGCGCACCGTTTCCGGTCGTAGTGTGTGAGGATGAACTCTCTCTCTATGGCGAGCGGTGCGATGATACAAAGTAAACAATTCTTCTGAACACAGGCTATTATACAGGCGGTATAACACAGTGAGGCGAAGTCCCTCCTGATGTTCAGAGGTTCCTCACCGCCTGAGAGTATGGGATTGTTGACGATCCTCAGCGCCCGCCGTTGTACCGAGTCAAAGAGGCCAAGCTGGCATGCAGGCGCCCCGGCAAAGAGGTGACAGCAGTACTCCATGTGGGGCCGAATCTGTGCCTTATAAAGAACGAGTTTTTGCTCCGCAGTGAAGTACTGCTTCGCCCTGTTAAGCACTCCTAGTTTCTTTGATGCCAGCCTAACCTTGTCCTCCACTGCGGAACTCTGACTGCGGAACTGGACATCGCTGGAGATATCGACACCAAGGATCCCGATACTCGAGGAGATGGTGAGCGGTGTGTTCAGGAATTGGGGCGCCACAATAAATGGAGTTTTCTTAGCGGTGAATGCACATACTTGTGTCTTAGTGGGGTTAAATTGGACCTTGTTTAGTCGTCCTCAATCGGATACTCTGGTGAGAGTAGTCTCGATTTCAGACACAAGTTGTTCGCGACTTTCCTCCACTTCAGAGCGAGGGATGTTTGCACGGCCCGTGTAATATGCGTCCCCGGTACTGTCGTCTGCATAGCAATGGATGGCGTCATCAGACAGCATATCATTGATATCCGGCAGAAACATGGTCGGGGACAGGACGGAGCCTTGCGGGACACCAGCGTTATGTTCATGCGGTCCGAGCAACTGCCATCGACGACGGTTTGGATGCTTCTGTTGGACAAAAAGCTGGCAATCCATTCGCACAGTCTCTCTGGGAGTCCGTACGATGGCAGCTTCGCTAGCAGACCTCTGTGCCAGACCCGATCGAAGGCTATGTCGATAGCTATGTCAAGACTGACAGCCAGTGCCTCACCCTGACTCTCGATGGCTTGCGCCCAGCGGTTTGTGAGATACACAAGAAGGTCACCGGTTGAGCGACTATGACAATAAATCGTTACCTTCAAGGTATCTCAGGAGCTGTGTGTTTATAACACGCTCCATTACCTTCGAGAGGAGGGAGGTTATAGCGATAGGCCTGTAATGGGACAGGTCTGTTCGGTCGCCTTTCTTAGGGACCCTGACGAATGCCGTCTTGCACGAAGCCGGGACTCGTCTCTTGGAGTAAGAAAGCGCAAAAAGTCGTATAAGTACTGGGCACAACCAGTAGCGCACTGCTTGAGCACTATCGCCGGTATACTATACTAATCACTTTAGTTCCTGCCGAACCATCCGTTGTGTAAATTTAACATTTAAAGCAAATTAAAAGAGTTCAATACCTCTTGCACTTTCACTCTGTGAAAATACCCATAAACAACTGGCTATTTCATTGACTCCACGATTTCCTATCTGCGCATGGCACATGTTGCAATAGCCTTGTTTCTGAAGAATGTAGTATACCTATAGTAAATTTCAGCACTGGGTACTTTATTTTATAGTGAAATATCCCCACCGGTGATTGCGGTATAGAAAGCACCTTTTCTAGATCAAAACACGCCATGGTTTTTATTATAGGGTCGGAATTTAACTTTTCTATTTCTTTAAGTTCTCTTACAGTTTCCTTGTTCTTAAGATGCAATCATAATCACTTTTCAACTGTTTTTTTTCTTTCTTCGTCTGCATTTTTATACACGCTACAAATTTCACACATATCTTTTTTGGGGCAGAAAAAACCTAAATTAAACTCATCACAATTCACATTATTAAGGATTGAGTACACATACGTTTCAGAATAAGTTTAACAATGACGCTTAAGTGAAGTTACGAAAAATGTATTCGAAAATATACCGTGCAATAAAGGAGTAAGTAACTTACCAGTACACATCTTTTAATTTGACTGGATCAATAAAGACTGGATTGCAATTACGTACATAATGTTAATGGTTTAGATAAATTATGCATCGAGCAACTATATTTGCGTGTTCTTTGCCAGTTAAATATTTTTTTTTTTTTTTTTTTTTTTTATCTACGGCACGTCAATTTGACTTTACCTCGCCTGATGTTAAGCTGAAGGCAAAGTCCCATGAAAGAGGGTCACCATTGCAAACACGTTCAGTGCTACAATGGTGGCGCTCAGCTTGACGGCCTCATCAGATGCTTTTTCACGCCCCGCTTAAAGGACCCGGGACTGTACGAAGAAGGAAACACGTGCGCCGGCAAGGAATTCCAGGACTTAATGGTACGGCAGAGAAAAGACTCACCGAACCGCTTGGTTCTTGATGGAATATTCTGTACCGTATGCGAGTGACACCTAAGCCCTGCACGCGTTGTCCTGTGTAGGAAAGGGGAGGGTGGGATATGACATTTCTTACAGAAGTAGCTTTTGTATTTTTTTAAATTATTGTCATGGATTTTGTAAGGAAAATTACGAAAAAAATATGGAACATGAGTCGAAGTATTTTACATCGAATGGCGAAATAATAAAAAAAACGCGTATGTGTATACACGCCTTTATTGTCCGAGGTATGCGATTTATGTCACAGGATCCTATATTCTCCAGATCTTCCAAATAAAGCATCGGCTTCGGTAACCAAGTGGTTTCGATTATACACTAGTGGACCAGGATTGGAATCCTGTTTATTTATACTACCGACGCGACGTGAACCCACTCATTACAAAAGAATATCTCTAATGAAATTTGAAGGCATTTAGTATGCTAATTACTTAAATCGATTTAGATAGGAAAAGTGAATGCTCAGACTCCAATGTCACCCCCTTTTTTATCGTGCGCAACGTCCCCACGGGAGGTGGTATCTCCCGCCGAAACCGGTGGAGGTGATTATGTCGGACACGAAACGACTAAAACGCACGCCGGGTCCTTGATTGCCGGAGGTGAGTTTATACAAGACATATCTCTCGCACACCGGCAGACTCAGGAACATCTCTTTTGAGATGACCCCCTTCCCCTAATGTGGGAACCATGGTGTCCCCATCTAACCCCGGATATGGGGAGGCGCACTTTGCGCCGCCGTCGCGACCTGCTTCTGCTAGGGTGACGGACGGAGGTCATTTTGCGACCTCCGACGTCAAAACATATACAGTTTCAAAACTTCTGACACAACAGTACTTGAAAAAGTACTCGTAAAACAGAAATACAATTCAAACGTAGTCCTCTAACCTCCAACTGGTAAAATACTCAAACGGGTTTCCGAAACGATCCAATGTCACCCGACACGGAACGCTTACATTGTATTTATTTTGTACTCTTCCGATGTTTTTTAATTTTTAATCTAATTCTTATTTTATAGTTTTTAAATTGATCTACTAGTCAAGCCCTTTCATTTGATACCCATATTGAGGGAGTAGTGATATATAAAAAGGTAATTCGCCATTGTGGCGGCCATCTCGGATTTAAAATTATATAGTGTTATTGTATTTTACTAAGTTGTGATAAAATATATTATGTAATCTGCCATTTCGCGGGCTTCTTGGATCGATTTTCATCAAACATAGCTAAGATCCCTCCTGACTAATTCACCTTTCAAACCAAAAAACAACATCAAAATCGGTTCATCCGTTCGGGAGCTACGCACACACACACACACTTATAACACCCCATCGTTTTTACGTCGTTTTTGACAAGTAGATACTTACCTATAGTATGTGGTGACGGACGGCTCCATCCCTCACCCCCAGGCCCGCGCTCATGGGGGATGGAGATCATTTTGCGACCACCGACGTCCGAGTCGCCTCCGCTCATGGACCACGACCTCTGAGGTGACCGGAGTCTCGGAACACAGGGTTTCACTTTATGATGATTTGAATTTTTAAACTACTCACCATTAATATAAATTAATTATTATTGTCTTCAATATAATGAAATCTTTAATATAAAAGATATTAATATTAATATTAATTTTAATTAACATAATTTATTAATTATATTTGAACTGTACTACTACATTCAAATTGTTATAATCTTTTATGTTGGTACCAATTTTATATAGTGTATTTAATTATGTTTGTCCAAGATTTTCCTAGAGATGAACTGTGACCGTTACTTTTTCAATTAGGGGAGCTGCTAGTTTCATCAAGATCAGCTCAGTCATTTCTAAATTTATGAACAAACACCTAAGTACGACGACCAGGCATATTAAAGCGAACTATTATAATACTCGTACTTATAGGGAATTAAAACATTGCATGCCATAGTGGAAAAAATAAGGTTAAGCTGAATTTTTGTATGAACTTTAGGGATTCCTCTGTTATGAAAATAGGAAGCCCATCATCGATCCCTATTTTCCTATAAACAATAAATACGGAAGCAAAATTGTTATACCTACCAAAGACAGTTTCCAAAATGGTGAGAGCAACTGGAAACCGCTGAAGAAAATTTGTAGATGTTAAAATGTCGGCATCTTTTTAACTACGCAACAGATTTTGATGCGGTTTTTTTAAATAGATGGTGATTGATGAGGAAGGTTTATATGTATATAGCATCACTCTAAAACCAACTGGTGCGGAGCGGAAGTGAAAAATGTTGCAAAAACGGGGTGACACAGACGAAGTTGCGCAGGTCAGCTAGTTTACATTATAAAGCATTACTTTCTACTTTCTAACCCATGGTCAGCAGGCTCTCATCCTCCTTCTCATTTTCTACGGGTATGACTGTCGACGGACTCCTATAACCCCAAGATGCCAAGACTACACTATAGCCTCCTCAGTCTAAAAGCAGGTATACCGACTGGGGTCAAACATCATGGTGAGGTAAACCCTTTTTCCTATTGTTTGGTTCACACAGGAGCTTCAAGGATCAAACCACAGAACAGTAAAAACTGGTAGAAATGCGACACTATAGTTTCAGTAGCGGAACCGATGTCGCCAAAATAATACATATAACCGTTAATAATACCGTGCATTACTAGTAAATAATTGATTTAACTGGTGGATTTACTACTTACTACTTTTAATGCTATATTAGCTCAAGTCATACGTACTACAAAACGAAAACACACTTAACCCTTTTTAAATAAGATAGCAACAACTATACTGCCACTACCTTTTTTTATCAATCGTTCAAACTAGCGATTACTTGGCCAGATATATTGTCGAATTTATCGTTCATTGCGTAAATACACATACCAAAGACACGCGTGCACCGACTACATCTCACTTCCACTTAATCATTCTCTGAACCTTTTTTCCCAACTCAGTTGGGGTCGGCTTTCCAGTCGAACTGTGATGCGGCTGGACTTCGATATTTTCCGTGAAGCGACTGCCATCTGACCTCCACAACCAATATGGTCCAATGACCAATGGCGATATCGAAGTTCCGAGTTAGACTGGTTGGACTTTTGAGGGCTCCAACTACCCGTAGGTAACGACTGCCATAGATGTTTGTATGGCATATGTATATACATCTCACTTCTACTTATTTTTTGTTTTCCATTGATCAAACAAACAAAGAAAAATGATAAGTAATGTGAAGTACGTAATTCAATTAGACTCTTTACAATTTTCTATGTAAAAAAACCACTATATCATCAATTAAAATAATAATTAACATAATTAAGTTACACAATTATATTAGAATGCCAAGGTTACACGTTTAAAAAAAAATTACTGAAAATATTGAACAGTTTGTATTCATATTTTTTTGTATAATAAGCATTTTAACTTCAATGAAAACTTGTTGATAATATCAACGCGTATAATCCGTGGGGATTTTTCGTTTCTTCATTGTGTCGTTTCTACAAGTTTGAAGACCACGTCATCTAATTGAGGTTATTTTCTGCGTTAGCTTCTGCGACGTGGTGGTAATAAATTCGGTTGCAACACAGGAGGCGCGGGTTCGATCCCCGCTCAGTGCAAATATTTGTATACATGAATATATTTGCACTGGTATGGTCGAGCCTCGGAGAGCCTTCGGTCACGGTTGTCATACGAACATTTGTGGCCTTGTGGCAGTAGTTACGGGTATTTGGACCTCAAAAAATCTAACAACTGGTCAAACTGCAATACTTCGATTACCAATAGGTTATGGATTAGCCAATAGGTTCTGCCAGATTTAAAAGAGGCTCGTCCGTGATACTGCAGATACTCGTACATCAACTACATAGTATAAAATAAAGTCGCGTTCTCTGTCCCTATGTCCCTTTGTATGCTTAATCTTTAAAACTACGCAACGGATTTTGATGCGGTTTGTTTTTCATACTCGTAGATAGTCATTTTATAGATAGAATGGTTAAAGAGGAAGGTTTATATGTATATAACATCATGCTACGATCAACAGATGCGGAGCAGGAATAAAAAATGTTGCAAAAACGGAATGACGCAGACGAAGTTGCGTAATTAATACGTCCGTATCTGCATAAGTGAAACCGCGCATCGTGGAAATACGGCAAGGAATTTGTATCTTTTGTCAACTTTCAGATACCTACCTACGTAGTATAAAAAAAATACCTATATGCCTCATTTGTTACTCTCGTTGATTTGTACCACAAAAAGGTCGTCAAGATCAAGTATACTTACATCCGTTCGCACGGTTTAAAGCAGGTTCAGTTATGAGCTTCTCAAGAGGTTTTCAGGAGATATTTAAACATGCACGTACCTTTTAACTTGTTGGTTATAGTTGAATAAGTAAGTAAATATATAATATTCTCGCGTCTGACAGATTCGAATCAACACCCACATATCACCAACTATTGAATTTGATGCGATACAATAAATTAAGTTATTAGACTATATGAGAAGGACGATCAGTTAAGATCGTATAGCGGACTGGAGTCCTCCTCACGAAACGAAACAATGATTTCTCAAAAAGAACTGTAATAATTAAATTTAAAAAAAACAATCAATATGCGTACTAACTTTATTTTTTTGTAGTCTTTACTTACAAAAAATGGATCACTGTAATCTGAGAATAAATGATTTGAATTTGAATTCAAATTTCCTACTACTTTTGTGAAATAATACCTACTAGGAGGGTAAGGGGTCCCTTCCACCACCTTGGGGACCCAAGCCAACCTCACCTGCCCGTGGTGCCCTCTGCCGACCAACGAACGAGGCTCTGGCTACCCGCCAACCCGCACTGGACCAGCGTGGCGGGTATACGGTCCGAAAACCCCCCAAGATGTTGGTGTGCACCAAACGGCCCCAAGTGCCCGGGGGCTCCAGTCGCAACACTGGCGCGTCAGTCGAGCGCTGGGGCCAGGGGTGCTAAGAATCACCGGGCGGGATCCCTCCGTCAGACGACCAAAGCATGCACAATGGACAACCGATGCAAACGTAGGTTGTCGCTGGTGACACACAACATCTGCACAATGAGGACAGACGAGAAGCTAGCAGAGCTGGAAGAAGAATTGAGCAGGTTGCGCTGGGACATCGTTGGGTTATCCGAAGTCCGAAGAGAGGGAGAGGACACAATAACCCTGAAGTCTGGCAACCTGCTCTACTACCGGGAGGGCGACGAGAAGTCGCAAGGTGGTGTCGGGTTCATCGTCCATAGGTCCCTCATAAACAACATCATATCCATCACGAGTGTGTCGAACAGGGTCGCGTACCTGGTACTCAGAGTGTCCAAGAGATACTTGCTGAAGGTCATACAGGTTTACGCACCGACCTCGACACGACCCGATGATGAAGTGGAGGCTATGTATGAGGACATTAGTAGAGCCATACATGCCTCTAAATCACACTTCACTATTGTTATGGGGGACTTCAACGCAAAACTGGGTACGAGAGGTGATAACGAGTTGAGAGTGGGGCAATATGGGTATGGGAGGCGTAACCGAAGGGGTTGGAGGCTGGCCGACTTTCTTGAGAAAGAGCGACTCTTTATGATGAACTCTTTCTTCAAGAAGCCGCCCCACAGGAAATGGACCTGGATGGGCCCCGGAGGTCGTACCAAAAATGAGATTGACTTCATCATGACGACGCATAGACGGATATTCAATGATGTCTCAGTGATCCATAGGGTGAAAACCGGAAGTGATCACCGAATGGTTAGAGGCACATTGAATATTAATGTTAAGCTGGAGAGATCCCGTCTGATGAGGTCTACGCTCCGACCTAGACCTTCCCATATACAGTACCCCGAGAGCTTTCAACTCGAACTTTCGAATCGCTTCTCTTGCCTAGAAAAATGCAGTACAGTGGACGAGATAAATAACAGGTTGGTTGAAGCTGTCCATTCAGTGGGCTCCAAATTCTTCAGGCCCCGTCGAAGAGATAGACCACAGAAGCTCACCGATCACACCCTCAAACTCATGGCCGAACGACGCTCTATGAGGCTGCAGTCTACCAATGACGCTGAAGCACATCGGCAGCTCAATAGACGTATCCAGCAGTCTTTGCGACACGACATCCGTGCCTTTAATACTCAATGTATTAAAGAAACGATTGAGCGAAATAAAGGCTCCAAAGTGTTCGCAAGAGACTTGTCTATTGGGCAGAGCCAGTTGACAAAGCTGAAGAGGAAGGACGGCAGTGTCGCGTCGACTAAGGCAGATGTTTTGAGGGAGATCGAGGGGTTTTATGGACAGCTTTATACCTCAGTCACTAAGCCTGCTACTGATACGGTTAAAGATCCAAGAGCCAAGCTAACCCGACACTACACCGAGGATATCCCGGACATCAGCCTGTACGAGATTAGGGTGGTTCTCAAGCAGCTTAAAAATAACAAGGCACCAGGAGAAGACGGAATCACTTCGGAACTTCTGAAAGCGGGTGGAACACCAATACTTAAAGTCCTTCAGAGGCTCTTCAACTCCGTCTTATTCGAAGGTACTACGCCGGAAGCATGGAACGGAAGCGTGGTGGTCTTGTTCTTCAAGAAAGGTGACAAAGCCTCTCTTAGGAACTACAGACCCATCTCGCTTCTGAGCCATGTTTATAAGCTGTTTTCGAGGGTTATCACGAATCGTCTCGAACGCAGGTTTGATGACTTCCAGCCGCCCGAACAAGCCGGTTTCCGAAAAGGTTATAGTACCGTAGACCACATTCATACGCTGCGGCAAGTCATACAGAAGACTCAGGAGTATAACTTGCCACTATGTTTAGCGTTTGTGGACTACGAGAAAGCCTTTGATTCGATCGAGACATGGGCAGTGCTACAATCTCTCCAGCGGTGTCATATAGACTACCGGTACATCGAAGTGCTGAAGTGTTTGTATAATAACGCCACCATGTCAGTCCGAGTACAAGATCAGAGCACAGCGGCGATACTGTTGCAGAGGGGAGTGAGACAAGGAGATGTAATATCTCCGAAGCTCTTCACCAATGCAATGGAGGATGCCTTTAAGCTACTGGAATGGAAAGGTCTTGGCATTAATGTTAATGGCGAATACATCACTCACCTTCGTTTTGCCGACGATATCGTGCTCATGGCAGGATCGCTGGAGGATCTAAACACAATGCTCGACGACCTCAACCGAGTCTCTCAACAGGTGGGCCTCAAGATGAATATGGCCAAGACCCAGGTTATGGCGAATGCTCATATTCTAAGGCCCTCCCCAGTGTCAGTTGAAGGCTCGACCCTCGAAGTTGTAGACAAGTACGTCTACCTTGGACAGATGGTCCGATTAGACGGATCAAACTTCGAGGCGGAGGTCAATCGTCGAATCCAACTCGGCTGGGCAGCGTTCGGGAAGTTACACAGCGTCTTCTCGTCCAAAATACCTCAATGCTTAAAGACAAAAGTCTTTAATCAGTGCGTGTTGCCAGTGATGACCTATGGCGCCGAGACGTGGACCCTCACTATGGGCCTCATAAGAAAGCTCAAGGTCACACAGCGGGCTATGGAAAGGGCTATGCTCGGAATCTCTCTGCTAGATCGAATCAGAAATGAGGAGATCCGCAGACGAACGAAAGTGGTCGACATAGCCTACAGGGTTAGCAAGCTGAAGTGGCAGTGGGCGGGGCACGTAGCAAGAAGAACAGATGGCCGTTGGAGCCAAAGGGTTCTTGAATGGAGACCGCGTACCGGTAGACGAAGCGTGGGACGGCCTCCTGCGAGATGGACGGACGACATAGTCAAAGTCGCGGGTACCCATTGGATGCAGACCGCCTCCAACCGGTCGGATTGGAGGTCAATGGGGGAGGCCTATGTTCAGCAGTGGACGTCCTGTGGCTGAAATGATGAACAAAAGACTGACTAATCTATTTTGTAAAGACTAATAGAAATTACAAGGTCTCGTCTCTAAATTGTTTGTTAGCAGTGGGTTCAGTAAATTAGATTCCCAACCTCTCGGTCATAAGACCGACTCCTTAAACCTAAGCTATCAACACAGAAGTTAACATAACGTAACATAAACTCACACCCTTATCCCAAAAGGTTAGGCAGAAGTGCTAGCACCCACATTTCGTCAGTATATGTTTAGGTCGCAATGTAATAGGTGGCGAGCCTATTGCCATTAACCGGACACATAAAAACCCTGCGACAAATACGTACGACATATAACATCGAAAAGCATCAAAAAATCACTGGTGTGTGCCATGGTAAAGCCTGGGATTGAACTCGAGGCCTCGTCTCAGCAGTCCATTACCCATACGACTAGGCTACCGCGGCACAGAAGTTAATTAATGACAAATATAAATAATAAGAATAATAATGATTCATTTATTTTACAGATAATATAAAATGTTTTTTTAAAAATATACCTATATCATTTTTACATCTGCCAGTGACTGATGAAATTAAAATAATCATCATAATTCTCTGAACCTTTTCTCAACTCAGTTGGGGTCGGCTTTCCAGTCCAACTGTGATGCGGCTGAACTTCGATATTTTACGTGAAGGGACTGCTATCTGACCTCCACAACCAATGATCCAATGACCAATGGCGATTTCGAAGTTCCAAGTTAGACTGGTTGGAATTTTGAGGGCTCCAACTACCCGTAACGACTGCCATAGATGTTTGTATGGCAACCGGGACCGACGGCTTAACGTGCTCTCCGAGGTACGACCAGACCAGTGCAAACAGCCATATTCATGCATGCAACTTTTTGCACTGAGCGGGGATCGAACCCTCGCCCCGTGCGTAGCAGTCGCGTGCACTACCACCACGCCACGGGGGCTGTTGATTGATGATGTTGGATGAAGATGAAATTAAAATAATGGAAATCATAAAATCCCGCAGTGGTTTTGTTAGAAATACTCTCGCTGTTACCAAATTATCATTGGATTCAGTCACTTGAGCCTATTCTCGTCGATAAATATGGGTAAGTGAAGTAGGTCACTTCTGAATAATCTTAACTGTTCAATAATACCTAGGTAATAAAATTATGTCTAAATTATGCAACGTGTGATTTATGAAACAATATCAATGGTAAACGCTCTGTTCATACATACATACATACATAAAATCACGCCTGTTTTCCATAGGGGTAGGCAGAGATCACGGATCTCCATTTGCTAGGATCCCGACATACTACTCTCGCTTTATTCGCTCTCATTACCTTCTTCATGCATGCTCGTCGGTTTAGGGTACTCCACACCTGCCCCTTTTCAAAAAGTTCCCCGATTTGATCTTTCTGTTCATAGCGATAATTTAAAATTTAAAATCTAATAAATAATCAAACCGGTTTAATTAAACTTCATTTATACCCCAACTATTGTATGAAACGTACATATTTACATTAATTAACGTTAATGTACAAATCTATTATATATTTTAGTTGACTTGGGTCAGTGGGTGAACAATGAAGCTAGTGTACGTGATATTTTGTGTCATTTTTGGCACCAAGATAATTATTTGTCATGTGACCGATAGACCTAAGAATTCAGATATTAGTGCAGCGACTTTAAGATCACCGGAAGAGGAAACCCAAAATGTCGTTTCCGAAGAACCAATTCACAATAAAATACGGCAAGAAGAGACATCTGTTTATTTGGATGATGTGATATTTGAATTGAATAGTCAAAAGTGGAATGACGGAGAGTTGTCCTGCTTGAATCATATTTACAATTTTATTCACAATTTGCAGAATTTCACGCTTTGGGCGGTTTGGGGTATGTATCTTTTGTTTTGACTTATTGAATATTTAGTTTCACATACTTGTTGGACACTTTAGGTGAAACGGATTTAATATTAATGAACTATGTAGTTTAAAACTGTACATTATTTCGTATAATATACAGGGTGTAAGGGGAACACTCCCGAAGCCGAAGGCCCCTGGTAGTACTCATAGTACAGAAAATGATGTCACTAAAAAAATACGGCAATTAATTTTTTTTTTTAAAGCAGTATGAAACAAAAATTACATGAAAAAACATGAATGATGAGCCACTTGTTTTTTTTTGCAGTGACGTTTCTTTTTTTGGAATTTTCGTTTCATTTAGCCGTACTGATACGATGGAGAGTGATGTGAAAAAAAAATTGCTTTGCCGTAATTTTTTTTAATGCCTATATGTTATGTGTGCCATGAGTACTACCAGGGGCCTTCGGCTTTGGGAGTTACCCTTACACCCTGTATGAAACTATTTATACATTATTCATTATATGCAAATATGTATTATTTATTACATCTTCCTTCTTTATATAGCTATAGTAAATAGGTGTAATAGAATGTATTTAATAATTGTCATGTTTGTGAATTTTTTGTCGTACAGATTGGGATGCATTATCAACAGAACCTAAAGGTATTTTATATGGTAATAGATACCAGTTAGGTAATTATGATCAATGTATGAAAGCGCCGTGGTCTAAAACACATCCGCATCTAAGGACTAAGTACTGTTTGGCTGAAGTACGTCTAGCACGAGCCGAAGGGGGTTCGCGACAACACGCTGAAAAACCCTTGAACCCGTACCAGTCCGCTTTGGATTTTCTTGAGGTAAAATTATTTTTGTTACTTAAGTAAGACTAGAAAGAAAGGATAAAGTAACATAAGTAGGTACATAAGTATTAGTACCATACATTGAAATTAAATTAGTTTTGATAAATTACATGGCTACAACTGTTAAAAACGAGGTAAATGTCAGGATAAATGTAAGTAATGAAATGATACATAACATAACATAAACTCACGTCTATACCCCCGAAGGGGTAGAAAGAGGTGCTAGCACACACATGTCGCCAATTTATGTTTAGGTCCCAATGTAATAGGTGGCGAGCCTATTGCCATTAACCGGGCACTTATAAACCTGCGATAAATACACACATCACTTCGAAAAGCATCGAAACGTCATTGGTGTGTGCCATGGTAAACCTGGGATCGAACCCGAGACCTCGTCTCAGCAGACCACTAGACTACCGCGGTATTCATCTACATCATATACATCATGATATAATAAAATCCGCTAAAATTTCTTTAATTATATATATATTATATTTATATAGGTATATATTACGGTTATAATAGACTGTTCAAATTAAATGTTTCACCTAGTAATTTCGGAAAAGACCTTAAGTGGGATTTAAAGTTAAACCGTATATCTAGTTTCAAGCAAGTCTAAAAAAGTATATTTCCATGTAGACTATCATTTCTTTAATAAACAAGGCAAACAAAATTACAGGCTCGATCACAAAACTGTTACACCAAACTGTATACATAATGGAAATAAAAAAAAAATCTTAATTTTGTTCTTATTTGTGAAATATTGTCTACAGTACCAAGCACCGCACACCCGTGCTATGAACATGTTCACATGGGGGGCATGTGTGCCGGCAGTGTGCGC
This sequence comes from Pelosia muscerda, assembly GCA_963691645.1. Lineage (NCBI taxonomy): Eukaryota > Metazoa > Arthropoda > Insecta > Lepidoptera > Erebidae > Pelosia > Pelosia muscerda. The sequence continues at coordinate 8,012,521 of OY829116.1, read as the reverse complement.
ACCTCGTACGGTGGAACGATTTCTCGGCGTCTTGCTCAAGCGCAGCCAATTTAGTGTAGCTGTGAAGAGTAAAATCACCATTTACGAAGAATGTCAGCTCAGCGGCTCTAAGAGAGAATATGATGGGCTATTTTACGCTTTTTTGTTAGTAACAAAAGTATTTTTTGCAATACTGATTGATGAAAAAAAAATTAAATAAGTCAAATATCTTTTAACTTTTCGGAGGTCGCAGAATGACCTCCGTCCTCCATGAGCGCGGGTGACGGGTGGAGCCGCCTGTCACTCTAGCAGAAGCAGGCCGCGGTGGCAGCACAAAATGCACCTCTCATACCCGGGGGCTAGATGGGGACACTGTGGTCCCTACACCCATCTCGAAGAGAAGGCCCCGGGTCTGCCGGGGTGCGAGGGATATGTTGGCTACTACCTCACCTCCGGCAACTGAAGACCCAAAGAAGGCGTGCGTTTTAGTCGGTTCGAGTCCGACATAACCTACCCAACCGACTTCAATTGGGGGGCATCCGATGAAAAAAAGAGCTTCAATAGTAAACAAAATTAACGAATTAAAACTAACAAGAAGTCAATTAATAACAAAGTAGTAAAATATGTTCACATATTCAATAAATACTTTTCCTTTTTTTACAGTATAGTAATAGGATCATTAACGTTAATATGTCTCGTCTGCACATATTTGAATTGTCGACGAAAGGACATAGCTTTTGAAACAACAAGTGAGTATCCATTAATATGTACTTAATTAACATTGGGATGAGATTTACTGGAGTAAAATCATCCACTCATCCCACAAAAAAATGCCCTCTTCCTCTGGGTCGCTTCCAAAACACAATCACTTATATGTTATAAGCGATCTTGTCTTCACCACAAATGGCACAATTTCAGTTTTTAACTTGAAGTTGATTATCCTCTGTAAATATATGAATAATTGCATACCTAATTTCCCATCTTTCAAATACAACTCCTACAAAAGTTATTTATATATCAAGTAAATATATAATCAAGTAAATCTTTTCGAAGAACTCAAATATCCCCATCCATCATCACCATCATCTTGGCTCCCGATTGCTCCAAGGCTTTGATCACTGGAGAAGTTTTGTGTTGTCAGTGGGAATACCGAAATAACCTTCTTTGTCTTCTGCACTGACAGCACAGAGACTCTTCTCCTTCTTTCTTAATCTTCTCCTTTCCCCCTTCCCTTTCCACCCTCCCCTCTATATAGTCAACAGCACGAATGTAATGCCCCTGGTGTTGCAAACGTCCATAGATCACAGTAACCACTTTCTATCAGGTGGACCGTGCGCTTGTCTGCGCTTGTCTTAGTAATAATTTATGTATTCTTAAAAAAAACAAAACTCTGAGTATCTTACCAGACTCGTCTCACAGGGCCGCGTTTCGAAGTGGTGGTTCATTTGCTAAACTAGTCCTAAAAATATCTTTGAGTGTTGTCATTTTGTAAGTTCCGAAATTAATGGTCTAGACTGTTTTTTTTTACTTTAACTTTGAATCTTATGTATCTTATATTATTATTATCATTAAAATTATCATTTCCTCAGAAAGCCGCGTTATCAAAGCTTTTTGTATCAAACAAAATGCTTCCAACCTACTCCAGATGAAGAAGGAAGGCACAGAAATATTATACGGCATACGCTACCTATCGATATGCTGCATAGTAATGGATCACAACTTAGCATTATTAAACTTTGGCGCAGTCAGCGATGGATTTTCTGTAGATCAGGTAATAATTGACAAACGGAACTGATTTATACGGCATACGGTGCAGAATATTCCATCAAGAACCAAGCGGTTTAGTGAGTTTCCACTGCCGCACCATTAAGTCTTGGAATTCCTTACCAGCGCAGGTGTTTCCTTCTTCCTACAGTCCCGGGTCCTTTAAGCGTCTCGTGAAAAAGCATCTGATGAGGCCGTCAAGCTGAGCGCCGCCCGGCGCCGCCATTGTAATACTGTACGTGTTTGTAATGGTGACCCTCTTTCTTGAGACTTTGCACTTTGAGCTTACCATTAGGCGAGAAGAAGTCAACTTGTCGTGCCATAAATAAATTAATAAAACTTTGACTCAAATTATGACTTTTGTTTTCTGTAGAAACTTAAAATTACTCATTATGTATTTGTCTAAAACGGTCTTCCGCTATAAACCTCATTTTTTCTGTCTACGGCCGATCGACATTGTTACATGCGCGTGCATAGAAAAACTAATAAATTTTTCACGCCGAGCGCCTAATTTTTCTTTACAAGTAGAAAAAACGTCGTATGACACACGTGTGTATTGATGCGTACCATCCTTGGCTCTGACAAGACCAGTACCTAACGGATCGGCTCTCAATAGCGCCTCAGCGGTAATCACCAACATTATACATCTGTCCATCTGTCCATCTGTCCATATGTCCATCTCTCCATCTGTCCGCCTGTCCTTCTGTTAAAGCCTTTTGCTCAGGAATCAACAACAACAGAACAGGTATCAAGTTATAATTCATGGGTATAATTTCTTTGAAATGTATATTATTAGTAAACGGTGTGTAGCAATAAGTCGTACACATAAAATATGTTAATTAGTAGACGTCAAATATACTTGAAAATAAAATAAAACACATACAGGAAAGAAGCAATAAATTGTAAGAAACTGATGTAAATATTAAAATAATTAAATCTAATTTTTTACTTAATAACCAACGTATTAAAAAAACGATAGAGCAGAATTAAGGCGCCAATATGTTTGCAAGAGCCTTGTCTATTGGGCAGAGTCCGTTGACGAAGCTGAAGATGAATGACGGCAGTATCGCGTCACCTAAGGCTGACGTCTTGAAGGAGAACGAGGGGTTCTATGGACAGCTATATTCCTCAGTTACCAAACCTGCTACCGACACAGCTAAAAACCCAAGAGCCTAGCTAACCCAAAGCTACACCGAGGATGTCCCGGACATCAGGCTGTACGAGATTAGGGTGGCCCTCAAACAGCTTAAAAACATCAAAGCACCAGGAGAAGCAAGAAGAACAGATGGCCGTTGGAGCCGAAAGGTTCTCGAATGGACACTGCGTACCGGTAGACGAGGCGTGGGCCGCGTGGGACGGCTCCCTGCGATATGAACGAACGACATAGTCAAAGACGCGGATTGGAATGGGGGAGTTATTACTATGTTCAGCAGTGAACGTCTGAAATGATGATGATGATGCTTTTAAAAGTAATAAGGACAATAATGGGATAATAATAAAGTATTTTATACGACACTATAAAGCATTATTGACATTTAACAAATTTATTGAGATTGCTATCTTTAAAAATAAGAATTTTGAATTTGTTGTAAATTTAAAATGGACATATCGTACATATGAATTTTGTTACTACAGCATCTACTTTAATGAGTTGTATTTTCCAGGACGCACAATCTTTAATTGGCCTGTTGGTTCTTCACAACGATCTCTTCGTGGATTCATTTTTCGTACTCTCTGGATTCCTGACTTCAACCGGTCTAGCAAAATTGAAGAAACTGCCTTATATTATTATACTTAAAAGATATGTTAGGTAAGTCCAATTGCTTTTTCGTTCGCAGTTCCATATTAACTATTCTATGGCAGTTCACTGTACATTGGGCTCCAAAATTTCTTGTACAATTAGAAACTAAAATTATATGAAGTGATGCCACTACACAACGACTGGTCTAAGAAGCTCAATACTCAATACTCAATACTCAATACATTTATTGCGTTCCATAATGTAGTACAGTTGTTCAAGTTAAAATTATAGTTACAATTATGGACCCTGTCGGGCACAGCACAATGTTTGGAGAGAGGAAGAGTTTGTCATAGGTACCTACTTATTTCTACAAGTATAACATTCGATTATATTATAATATCATTTGTTTTATTTTATTATTTATGATGTGAGTAGACTTTCTGTTAAATTTGGAGAGTATACAGTCAACACAACACAATAACACCATAACACCATCATTATCATTTTAGCTACATACTGTTACAGTCATAAATAGTCCACACTGTTTTATACCATAGCTGCATAGTATCATCCATGGTGTTACTAAATATGTTTACTCTTAGTTACAGTTATATAATATTATTATTTGAAAATTGCATTTTAACATAGATGTCATTTTAATATAATGTCATTTTAGACAACGTCAATATAGAATCTCGATGTCAAGTAAAGTAATAATAAGTATATACACAATTATACAATTCAAAAATACATTGGGCTGATTTAAAAAATGTCAAAAGTCAATCTTGATGTCAAATTATTCACAGAGTACATTTTGGATTAATTTATTATAATTAAAATTATGTTAGTAAGAATAAGATAAATGTCAGTTCAGTATTAGGTATATAATTTTGTTTAAAATGAATTAATAATTCAATAACTATTAAAATTTAGTCAAAATATTGAAATTGAATTGAATTAGTAAAATTAAATTAAATTATCAAACTTAAATCAATTAATCAATTATTGAAATTGAATTAAATAAAATTATTAAAACTGAATTAAATTAATTAATTACATTTTTTTGTTCAGATTATATTTAATTATTCTAGATTGATTTTATTAATTTAATTGCCAAAGATAACGTAGGTATGTATGTATGTATGTATGTAATTAGATTTTATCATTTAGATATTCCTGTATGCTGTAGTACGTTTTGCTTAATAGGAAGTTTTTTAGTTTGCTTACAAAAACGTGAAATTTTTCTTCTTATTTTATGGGTTCTGGCAATTTATTGTATATTTTTACTGACATGACCAAGGGACCTGAAGAATGCATTTCGAGTTTTGAGGTTGGTAGGTTTAATCTGTTTTTGTGTCTTAGTGTATATCTAGTTTGTGTGTCTTCTCGTTTGGTGTAGTGTTCAGGGTATTTCCGGACAAACTTACATAATTCCAATATATATATGCACGGTAATGTCAAAATTTTCAGGTTTTGAAAGTGGGGCTTACAGGTGTCTGTTTGTTCTATATTTACCAGAATTCTGATCAGTTTTTTTTGTTGAGTGAAAATAGTACACGCATCCGTACTATTACCCCACATAATTATGCCATAGTTCAGCCAAGAGTACGCATAGGCATAGTAGGTAGCCAAAGCAGTCGCCAAATCAGTTGTCTTTTTGACTTGACGTAGAGCGTAGGAGAATTTAGATATTTTAGCTCTCACCTTTTTGACATGTGGCTTCCAGTTTATGTGTGTACTGTGTATCTATAGTTAAGCCAAGCAAGTCAAACTCTTTAACAACTTCCAATCTGACATTATCAAAATTGAAGTCTATAGCGATAGGCGCTTTCTGGTGAGGGTGGAAGGGCATTATTTTTGTCTTAGCATAATTTATTTCTAAATTATGCTCAGTCATCCAGGATGACGTTTTCTCCAAAATTGAGTCTAATTTCTCATCTAGTTTCGAATTGCTTTCACAGGAGACTAGTATAGAGATATCATCGGCAAATAATACACATTGCTCCTCTATGACTTTAGGCAGGTCATTTATGTAGATGAGAAACAGTAAACATCCTATCACACTCCCCTGAGGTATTGAAGCTTTTACATTCAAATTGTCGGAGCGGATCTTGTCTATTTGGCTAGTGGTGTCGTTGAAAAACTCAATTTCTACAGATTGTTTTCTGTCCGTGAGGTATGACGAGAGCCACTTGTGGGCCTGTCCCCTTATACCTATCCCATACAGTTTATCTAACAGAATGTCAAATTGCACCTTGTCGTAGGCCTTGGTCATATCAAGCAGTATACCTATTGCGTATTTTTTGTTATTAATAATATTGAGAGCTTCTTGTATATACTTGTAAACAGACAAAATTGTTGACCTGTTTTTGCGGAAACCATTTTGGCATTCGTCGAATATTTGAAATTTTTCACAGAAAGAGTAAATTCTATTACACATCGCCCCTTCAAATATCTTTGAGGCAGTAGGCAATAGAACAATCGGCCGATAGTTGCTAGGTTCGGTTTTTGAGTATTTTTTGTGGATTGGCTTTATGACTGCGTGTTTCAGTTGATCGGGCACGATGCCCTCTTCAAACGACTGGTTTATTAAAATATAAAATGGCAAAGTTAGTTCCTTGGCACAGTACCTGAACAGGCTAGGCGGAAACTCATCTATGCCGTGGCTCCTCTTGTCGCTAAGGTTTCTTAAAATGGTGTTTATTTCATAAGGCTCCACAGGACTCAGAAACATAGTATTTTCTGTGGGGTTGAGTACCGATGTGCAGTTCGTTTTTCCACCCGACTTGACGGTGGCTGTTTTCCCAATTGTCACAAAATAGTTATTAAAGTAGTCTGCTACCTGTCGGGGCTCACCAATCACAGAATCATTATTAGTTTTTATTTTTATATTTTGGTTAATCTTTTTTGTTTTTTTGTTGGTTCGCTCATTTATAATACTCCACATAGCTTTTGTTTTTACATAGCTACTGGATAATATATCTACTTATTCATGTATTTAGGTAAGTTTATGCTACTAATTACATGAGTTTACTTATTTTCTTATAAAGATCGCTCAATCTAGTTTATTTTATTAACGCTGTCAATGTTACTTTTGTTTAAATTAGACTCAGGCTGTCTATAGATAAAAGTTTCTGGACACCTACTGAAATCCACAATGACATTAAGAGGACATTCCAAGAAATGTCCAGGAAGTTTTGAAGCCTACAGTACCTACTAGATGTGCGATTTACGCTTTGACATTATAATGGACAAAGTATTCTGTAGTTGCATTTGTTTATTAACAAAACGCTTAACAGTATTTATATAAAAAGTGCTTGGATAGCCTTACCGATAGTACGAGAGTCCACGACCAAAACCATGTCTCATAGCAATACGGCAAAAACCCTATAAAATCGTTAGATTGTATGATTCTGAACCCGACTAGGTGTGTAGTAACGGTCGAAAGTGTAGCAACTGCGTGGGAGGCCATTTCTGCTGTGTCAAAAAAAAAGACAGTCGGTATTATAGCAATACGTCTGATAGTGAAAATGTACATAGATTTTATAATTGTATTACGAAAAAGTTTGTTTTCAGACATTTTGCGCGTATCATATAGCCTGAGCGCATTTTTGAAAATGTCAACCAATTTAGCCGACCTGTATCATAGCAATACGGATAATTTTTTTTTCAACCTTTCGTATTGCTGCCATGATTACCAAAAACCTGTTTTCAGACACTTTAAGTGTAGTAAGTAAGTACTCCCAAAAACGAATCGTATTGCTATGAGACAAAAATTTTGGTCGTGAGCTCTCGTACTACGAAGGATTTGGAATATTCCTATTGTCACATTTATTGTATAAACTTCAGGCTAGTAGTCGCTTATGCTGTAGTAATCTTCTACATAACTGCTGTGTACCGTTACACTGGAGATGGTCCTGCATGGAGCAGAGGAGTAAGCGCGGACGTAAACACGTGCCGCAAAACCTGGTGGCTCAATTTGCTCATGGTCAGCAATTATGTAGACTCAACGAATGTTGTAAGTACTATGTTTAATATTATACGGGGTGTAAGGGGAACACTCTTTTTTTATAATAAATTAATAAAATATATGAACTCGCAAGATGGCACTCTTGTTTTTAATTGCAGTGACGTTTTTATGAAATTTTCGTTTAATTTAGCTTTATTTATACTACGGAAAGTAAATAATGCGAAGAAAAATAAAAGACAAAAATTAATAGTTATTTGTGCAACAAGAGAGCAAAACTGTTTTTTGCTGCGAGTGCTGATTTTGAATCCTGAGCAAGCGAGGGATTCTAGGATTGAATCACGAGCGAAGCGAGTGATTCTAATGTAGAATCCCGAGCGTAGTGAGGGATTCAAATTCACGAGATGCAAATAATTTTGCTCTCGTGTGGCACACATTACTTTTCACTTCAGCAGCGAGAACACATAAGAAATATTACTTAGAAGATAATGCAACACTTATTAACAGAACAGAACACCTATTATTAATTAAAATAATGCTGAAAATTTTAAAAGTTAATAATTAATCTAATTACTTATTGCTGTTCTGCAAATTTAAAGTTGAAAGTTAAAAGTTAAATTTTATACCCGTTATTTTTAAGGTGTGTTCACGCTTCAGAAACAGCGTAGGTACGTCACATTTTATTTTTCAAATGTTGATAATAGTAATCAATAAATACTTATGTATTACTTATTTTGGTATTCAATAACATTACATAATTATTAAATAATGTAAATAAAATACATGGTTATTCTTTTACAAATATCTTTCAAATTTAGAATTTCGAAATAGGACCTTTGACGTGCCATAAATTAAAAAAAAAACCTTCAAAATACTTGTGGTTGTCACTCGAACTTTTTTATGGACGGCCAAGAGACAGAGTGCAGTGTATGTAGTTCGAAAGTTATTCGCGGAACAATTCTTTTTGAATCTATGGTTGGCACTCTTTATTGAAAATTAAAAAAAAAATAATTAAAAAGCTACTTTGTCTCACTGAGTGAGCAAAATCGCATTTTGCACACTGTTTTTACGCAGCAAAACTCACTTGTTTGAGCTGCTGTGGTGAAAAAAAAATTGCCGTACCGTAATTTTTTTTAATGCTAATATGATGTGTACCAGGAGTACTACTTATCAGGGGCCTTCGGTTCGAGAGTGTTCCCCTTACACCCTGCATGTTTGAAATGTATGCACTTTTACCAGTTAGTGGTATCATCAAGTAATACAGAACAGAATAGAATAGAATATGTATATGTACCTATATTGTATAATATACACTTGGTGCTTAATTCTATGACTAAGAAGACTGGATGATAGACTTCAATCTAACCTGTAACTCATACCGTCTTGGAATCGAGTTTTATTGCACTATTGTATATTTTTTTGTTTGTTTTTATCAAAATTATTCTCTCTAAACTCATACACTGTCATAACATTTATATTTTAACGTGTTGTCGCGCCGCTTCACTTAGGTTTGATTATACTGAGAACTTAATCTATTTGTTTTATTATAATGATAAAGTAGGTATCATCACCGCACGTTTTAAAATAAAGGTAATTAACAATTGACCTGTTACAAAATATTCTAGTGCAACCGAGAAGATAATTAGGTATATAATAAAATTTAGATATAACAATATGATAATGCGTACAGTACTCAAAAATATTGAAGTACTCCATCAAAATTAGTGATCCATATGTAGTACCTACTTGTTGTGTGTCTCCTTACATAATATCCTTCTCTACTTCAAGTAAGAGAAAAATAAGTACGACTTCCAAATATCTAAGTAATCTCAATGTTAACTATTATTTACAGTGCATGATTGTATCCTGGTACATACCTAGTGACTTCCACTTCTTCATAGTGACGTTCCTTACATTTGGTGTGTACAAAAAGTGGCCAAAACTGGGCATCCTGGTTGCAGTAGTACTAACAACTGGAGCCATCGTTATACCTGGAATTATCAACTACATGTATAAACTAAATGCAATCCTACCATTTACCATTGAGTAAGTTGTTTAAATTGAATACTTCTTCTAGGTCAATTTTCCCAAACGCCAATCGGTTGCACCCAGGTTCAAGGTCCAAACATATTTATTATGCAATCTGGACTAGAGTTATGGTAATGATGATGAGTGTTTAGTGACGTGAAAGTTACATTCAGTGTGTAATTTAATAGTAAATAAGTACGTATTCCCTGTTAGATCGATCGGGATATTTACCATGTTTGTTGATTTCTTCGTCATACTTATATCCCGATCGATCTAACAGTGAATACGTAAATGACCATGTTAATCTAAAATCATAAATAAGTACCTACGTACAAATGAGCTCGCACAAAAGTATTCCTCCTCCTTGTGATATAGTCCTGTACAGATTAAGTAGTAATATTATTTGTCAAGGTTTCCTAAACTTTAAACTATAATAGCTAAGGTCAGAAGAACTTGGTAGATCTTCTCGTAATAATTATTAATTTTTCTTTCAGCTTTATAAATGACCCTCGTAATAATGTAGACTACCAAAGCTACATAAAGAGCCACATGCGATACGCCAGCTACCTGGTCGGAGTTTATAGTGGCTTGATATTTTTGAAGTACCGAAATAATAGCAATCTAAATAAAATAAAACAGGTATGTTTAATTTTATACCTACTATGAACAAAATATAGATAGATAAATAACTACCTATCTATATTTTGTTCGTAATTCAAAAATTCACACTATGGACATATACATATTGCAGAATGTACAATGGGCGGCCTTATTAATACATTTAGGGTCATGGTAATTAGTCGAGATTTTAGAGACCTTTATGGTTTGGTAAATCTAAAAATAGGTTCAGAAACAGTATATATTCGAAAATAGAATATATTTAAACATATTCGTGATACTTTCTGAATTTAACGTGAATAAAACATACTGAGATGAAACCACTCTTTAATGGATTATATCGCTACATATCTATTTAGTATTATTTACTTTAAGAAAATCTACACTAGTATTATAAAGAAGAACGATTTGTTTTTTTTATTTATTTGTTTGTAACGAATAGGCTCCGAAACGACAGAGTTGATTTCAATAATTCTTTCACCAATGAAAAGCTACAATATCTAGGAGTAACATAAGCTATACATCTTTCTCAGAAATGGACAATCCTAGGCGTGACTTCAGCTATAGTTCTTATGCTCTCGGTAATGATGTACGGTGGCACATTCCTCTGGCGGGACTACAATCCAATAGAGACAGCAGTGTACGCTGCTCTGAACAGACCTGTCTGGGCGTGTGGTCTGGTGCTACTTATCTTTTGCTGTTCGTTTGGCCGTATCCGTGAGTATACTATACATCTCAATTTATAACTTTTATAATTATAAAAAAAAAAATAACCGTATTCAGTTTTGAATTTAGTGGGTCGTTATAATATATTCCGTGCCAAATTTAACATTCAGCATGGCATGATTCGTCAAATAGTCGCTCCCGTGATAACCAACATTATGCTAAACTAATAACAGTAGGAAAATGGACTCTGGAGCGATCAGAGATCCTCGAAGATGATGGTGTAAACGAATATAATTGAGTTTTGGTAAAAAAAATAGTATCGCGAACTATCACCACTAGATCAGTAATGAATGTAATTTTATGAAATCCACCTTATTGTAATATAGATGAGTGCCCTTATCTATTTATAGATAGATGTAAAATTCCGCAACAGATTTCTCTACTTTCTGCATCCTGTTGCCAATGAAGGGTACAGGAGTTCATTAAAATTTCATTGTTTATATTATTTTGAAATGGAAATTAGCTCAGAACGTAGTAAATGAAAATATACCTAATTAAAAAAACTTACAATGTCTATGAACCACTATTTTCATGTACATTCGTTCGAATTCCAGTTTCAAAATTCGTTTCCGAATCTATCAGGAACTATGATAAAAATTTTGTCTAATAAATAGTGATGTCATCGAATTATTCATTTCTTACAGCTCTATTGAAGTCATTTCTAAGTTGGTACCCGTGGGTACCCTTGAGCCGACTCAGTTACGGGTTGTACCTGACGCATATGATACTTTTAACGCGCGCTAATTTTACCGCCAGAAACCCAACGCATAATGACCACTTTGCAATCGTAAGTTTACATATCTGTAAATGTGTATATTATATTCAAAAAAAAGTATTTATTTTTTACATAAAAATGCATTTTTGTACCTCTAGGTGAATTCTGCCATTGGTGTCATATTCTTGGGGTCAATAGCTGCGTTTTTACTGTGGCTGTTAACAGAAGCTCCCGCTAACAACTTGCTTAACCTATGTTTACAGTAAGTTCTATAAATATTCATACAGTCCAGTTTCATCTCTAATAATAATATATTTTAAGTTCTATTCACTTATACGTCATTGTGAGAAGAGATTCCCTAGAGCTTCAGTGCCAAATCAACCTGCCTGCAAGCCAATACATCTGCTGATGATATTCAAATTATGACTGTACAGTATTATACACCAACAATCTGAACATCTTGAATAACAAATTTCCAAATCACTACATAGGATAAAACAAAGTCGCGTTCTCTGTCCCTATGTCCCGTTGTATGCTTAAATCTTTAAAACTATTTTTGATGCAGTTTTTTTTTAATAGATAGAGTGATTAAAGAGGAAGGTTTATATGTATGTAATATCACGCTACAACCTACTGGTGCGAAGCAGAAGTGAAATGTGTTGCAAAAAAGGGGTGACGCAGACGAAGTTGCGCGGGTCAGCAAGTTTAGAATAAAAGACTCCACGCACTATATCAATTTACAACAGAATTGTTTGATTCCTTTTTTACATATATTGCAGGCCGCGAAAGAATACAACTACCAACGAAGAAAATTCCGCAAGTCTAACATCTACAAAGATCAGTGAACGTCTACAGGATAACTTGCCTAAAACAATTATAGACCATTCATCCAAATTATAGGAAGCTTCAATTTGAAAAGCCTTTACCTACAACTTTTATAAGTAATGTTAAGTTTGAAATAGTAATTAATAATAATACGATATGTAATTAATAATAATGTGCGTGGCCCCCAAATCACGATAACAGATTTGGCATATTTAATTTATGTACCAAGAATGAAATAATATAATAAGAAAAATAAGGTAAGTAATAATAAAAATAACCTATATACACCACGTGTTTTAATTTTTAACCATGCTTCTATTCTTTAATGTTGGAGTATACCTAAATTTAGGGACTTTAATAAAGGAATATTACATGTCTCGGTAATCATCCGTAAACAAATATGATAAAAGACCATATCAGAAATAAACTACTGTCTATTTTCAAACATTACAAAATGAGCAGAACACAGAAACCTTAAATTAAATATCAATTCAGTAAAAATGTTGAAAAAATATGTGGCGTTCCGCAGGGCAGCATCTTAGGTCCTAATAAAGCTTAACGAACCCCACGCCCCCATTTAACCCCAAACATACTAAATTTTCTTTATGCAATTGGAAATAGCGCTAAAATAATAATGGTGATAACTGCATAATTTATTCGAAAAGGTAACAAGGTATAGTTAATGAATGAGAGAACGCTAAACAAAACCAAAGTAAGCCAGGCGATCTTTATCGACCTCGTACAATTTACTCTTCCTCTCAAATCATATGACGGCGATTTATATGGGTATAGAAGCGAAATACTGAGACCCCACGGTAAAAACCAAACAAAACTTATACTACTTGATTATTTAAGCTTATTTAGTTAAAGCGACATCTATCCTATGATATCAGTACTAAAATGCCAAGTAGCCTTCTGAAGTTCTACTTGCTTTGTAAAGGTTTTTCCAACCTATGTAGATGGCACTAGCTATCTCAGTTTTGTATCTTCATTGTGTTGAGTCTTTTGAGTGCAATTACTTTAGGTCTTATCTTCAATACTTCAATTTTCAATCGGCGAAAATTCAAAATAATTTATTTATTACATTTATTCTAAAATTATATTCAAAGAAGTTTTTTAATTCATTTCACCAGGTGAAAAAAGTAAGTACCTACTCTCGCTACAATTTTAAATGTGACCTTGAATGACCTTGCTAGAATAAGTATTACTTAGATTTGAGGTATAAAAAGTCAGATCATAGTCGTGTACAAACAGTTTGATTCACACACAGATGGTTCACTGGCGGTAATAAGAGCACCTCTCTTTGATTAAGTTGTTAAGCCCGTAGTTACCGACTCGCTTGGGTGGTTTCGACGTTCATAAACTTTCCGATATTAGTTTACTGGCGTCCCTGTCCTTGGTTCACAGTAAAAAGTACCCAAAAGATCCTTGTACCCATGCATGTTCGTTTCCAAGTTTTCTGGAAGACTGATGCTCTTACGGTATGTAACGTAGAATGTACGTTGGATTTTAGGACTCCTCGTTTCATATTCCTAAATTGCTTTCGTTTACGTCCGCCTTATTTGTAATTACCAGTTGAGAATTTCAATCAGTAAATAAGTAGGTATATCGTGGACGGTTCGTATTTCATATGGAATGGATGGATGTTATCAGGACCTATCACACGGTGTCAACCTTGCGACAACCGTGAAGAATGTACTCCTTGTTGGTTCTTAGTAAGCTACTCTTCTAAGCAGTAATGCTAACTAGCTACATCGAATATTAATTTTGTTTATTCAGTTTAGGCACATAAAGGGAATGAGCACATACAAATTATAAATGTCAAAAGTTTACGATTATATTTGTCAAAAATATTCTCCAGGTACAGAAAGTGGAATTCCTAAAAAGTTGAATTTGCAGAATGTTGAATCCTAAAAAGTTGAATCTGCATAAAGTTAAAATATTAGAATACAGAGTAAAGATTCTTTCGCTGGTTCGGTAGTTGGATTTACTGAGAAGAACCAGAAACTCAGATAGATTATTTGGTTATTTTTTATGTAAGTATAATTTTGTTTATTTATATCTAATAATGAGATGCAAGAGCACGAAATTAGGATGACCATGCATTTATATCACTAAGATATTCGTCTACTTTATATTTACCCCCTTCCATTAAACCTCTTTTAACTTCTTTGAACTTATTGAGTGGCAGGTCAACCAAATCCTGAGGAATTTTAATATATTTACCTACAAACGAATTACCAATTTTATGACTGCAATCTTCTTCTCGTGAAGCATCTACTACATACATCTTACATGCTTTTCTTTCTGTGCGGATTTTCTTATTACGGCCTTGAAATCTATGAAACTTAGCAACAAGAGAACCAATCGTTTACGTGATGCAGTATGATGTATGTGTATGAATTGCAGGTAAATCAACAATGGATTGCGTCACTGCTGCGGACGTGATGTTAGCATTATTATTAGATTTGATTACCCGCTATGGATTAGAGTTTACGAGAATGAATTGGTATAGTTTTTCTCAATTTCGATGCAGTTTCAATGAATCTTCGTTAATTATACTTTTCGACATTAATTTTATCTAACTTAAATATATTAAAGCCCATTTGTAGCGAAATGCAGTTTCTACTGGAAAATATAATACATTGCCTCTACACAAGCTCAAAATGTGACATTTTTAGTTTTTATGCTCCATGCTGCGTAAGATGTTCGGCGGCACAAATCCTGGAGTTCCTTACCAGTTCACGTTTTTCCATGTCTTCTCCTTACAGCATCTACTTTAAGCATTTGATGAGGCCGTCAAGCTGAGCGCCACCATTGTATCACCTGATTTTTTCTCTCTCTCCTGAGACTTAGTCTTTAGCTTACTATCAGGCGAGGAAAAGGTAAATTGACGTGTCCTAGATGAAAAACGTTAGTAATTGATTATCTTTTTCTTTATAGTTCAAATAACCGTCACTCATATGATTACCCGTTCTTAAAATCAGAAACCAATAATGTAACATCTTCCCCGCTGTATTTCAAGCAAATGAAGACATCTATTTCCAATAATAAAATAAAACTTTAGTTGGTGTTCAGTTGATAATTACGTATTTTAGTTCTACGGTGCCGTTCGTAAACCGATGTTCATTCATAAGATGGCTCACTTAAAACACTTTTGGGGCATATTAGGGCAGTATTAGAGCTATGTCTTTTTTATGCCACTTAGGGGGCAGACAAAGACACGGCCTACCTGATGGGAAGTGGTTACCGTGGACGTGAGCAACACCAGGGGTGTCACACTCACGCTGCCGTCCTTTAAGGAACCTTCTAATACTCTTGAAGAATCCCATATGGTAAGCACTTGGGAAAACAACAACAGAGAGTCCATTTAAGAAGATATGTCAAAGAAAGGAGTGACTGGGGAAATGACATCTGATAGGGATGTATGGAGGAGAATGGCATGTTGCACCGACCACAAATATTTTGGACAAACATGGTCCCATATATATTTTGCTATCCGCCGTAATTATTATATCTTCCCCGATGTTAGACGAATTGTAACATAATGGCAAAGTTGCTCAGAATCGCTAGGTATAAGCACGAGTTGAGGCCCCAAAATGTTTTCAAAATACAATCTATACGTACTTAGTCTGTTGTAATCCAACACACGTTAGGTACAATACTTTAGTGCCGGCTTAAATTAGCGCAAGCATTTTGTATGGTGTGTGGCTACCATTAGTTTATTCCCGATAGGTACCAAAACTTATCGAATTATGAGATTCATTGGTAACAAAGTATCCAGGCAGGTACCTAAGACTTATACCTACAGCACACATAGCATAATAATAACTATTTGTATGGATAATAGAATAGAATCTATTCAATAGATACTCTGAATATTACGTTAGAATCACGAATATGATTGTGGGCACATGTGCCGATCATTTGGCTTTATTCAAAATCTGGAACCAGGTCCAGCAGAGCGCGACTCTGTTTGGCAACATAACAGCAGCAAGCTCGACGGCACATAATGACATAATTGGAGGGGGAGGGGGGGATACGCGCGGCGGTAGCGTCGCGGGGAGGGTCGCGGGACGCATGCGCGGGTTTGACGGCCAAGGTCGAGGCCGCGCGATTCTGCCGCGCACCGCCGCGTCGCTCGGATGGTTCTTTTCGCGCGCCCTCTTTTGGAAACAGCTTCTGAGGGACAAATGCGCAGAAACGACGCGAGTGCTACAGTATCCAGGACCCTAAAGCTGGAACAGACTACGGCAAAGGTAAATTAACCATAATACTAAAATAACGCGTTCACACTCCATCGCATACAAAAATCGGCCAGTTGTGTAATGTTTGTAATCACGCTTCTACCCATATCTACGTAATTATTTTAGGTGCCGGCTTGCGTTGTTTTGGGCATCTGTATATTTGAACAAGGTGAGCTATTCAAGGTTCGTAAACAACAGGAACTAAATGACAGATAGGTGTAATATCGGTAACGTAGGTATCGCGGAACAAATGAATTGTTCATTGCGCGAAATTGGTCAGTTCACCTTGCGCAGTGTCTCACGTCACTCACTTTACGCTAATCGTCTGAACAAACAATTTTACATTGTTTTGGGAACGCAATGTATGCTATAAAATAGTTTTAATCCTTCATGAAGATTTTGCTTCCATCTATCCTACAAATACCCACTTTTTGCGACCTTTTTTACAATGTTTGCCCACTGAGTATTGTTAATGGTCGTAGAGTTAAAGTACCAACAACTAATACCTGTTTTAAATATAAGTATAAGTAGGTAGGTAGATGTGTACCTACCGGCTTAATAATATTTTTCTCTTCGGCCTATCAAAAACCAGTCATGGTGATGTCGATATATGGGTCATGGAGTAGGTATCTATTACATTCTGAACTAGATGCTAACTCAATTAGATTATGATCACATACAAGCCATTTTTATACATAATTATACCGGTATCCATTATATATAGCATAGTGTATTCTAAATAGATACCCAGTTAATAAAGATACCTTCATAACCTATACCATAAATAAGTAAAACAAGGCGTCTTGTTTGTCTATGCTACGTCATAGACTATACCGGTTGTAGGTTTTTACAAATGGAAGTAGATAATATCAATGCACAGACAAAAGTTATAACAAATACAATTTTATATTGTGGAAGCTTTGATTATATATATATATATAATATTTTTATAAATATATATAGAATTATAATATTTTTGACAAATGTAGGTACATAATTATTGTAAAACTTTGACATTCATAAGTGCTCTTTATGTGCCTAAACTGAATAAATGAAATTGATTCTTTGATTCTTCTTTGATATATATATATAAATATTTTTAATTTTGCCACAGGATTATTTAAGCTAAAGCTGTTTCTAAGAACTTAGTTTCAGCTTCTCATATTTTGATTATTTCGTTGTCAATTTTTGGAGCAATTTACAACATTACATAAATCTATTGTCTACTACTTCTAAGACTTGAGTAGCTCCACCTAGTAACGTGTTTTTTATTTGTAGTTACACTACCTAACCTACTATGTACTAACTGATAACAAATGATCAATTCATAGCAGCTACTTACTATGAATTGATAATTTCAACAGTACAACTGTCAGCGGTAATATCGTCAGTCAGCCCTTCCTCTTCAAATTAATTATATCTATTAATGGCTAATATTAGATCAGATGTACTATCATTTGTATCTTTTGTTTCTAGTGAATTATAAATACCAATTTCTCTACTATTTGCTTTATAATTAAATACCTATAATATCATTACCGTAAAAGTACCTAAGGATAATTTTTACTCAAATCTGGAAATTTTATAAAGAATCGTCTACTTTACGTAATATAATGAATACATCTTCAAATACATTGTTATGAACTTCATAAAGGATTTACAATACCTATTATTTAAATCCTGTCAAGTGGGCTCAAGATGAACGCTGTGTTTTTATTATTTTAGTTTTTTAGTGCGCCCAGATGTTTGTATACGTGAGTGTGTTGTGTGCTAGTGTGCGCACTGTATGGCTGTGCTCGTTGACGTGTGTGTGCAACTCAACCCCCTCTATTTAGGTCAGGGGAAGCTGCGGGGTAGTTGAGTGGGCGGTGAATCTTCTCCCCATATCGAACGAAACCCAGCCCGCCCACATACTAAAAAAAAATTGATATCTCTGCATAATGGTCAGAAATAACCCCGGTAACATTTCACGCAGGTTCATTTGGATTTATTATTAATTAGTTGGGATTTATAAGAAACATGCTATCGAAAATAATTTTGATATTATTAATTTATGCTAACAGATGTTTTATAATGTATAGATACAATCGGGTTAGTGAAAAAATCATTTCCATTTATTAAAGGTATTGAATTAAACATCTTGTAAAAAATTTTTTTTTTTTTGATAATATCGACAAGTGTTACCTATCTTTCAATACAACATCGATTGCAACTGTAAAAATGATTATAAAATTATGAGTATTAATAAAAGAGCTTAATAGATAAAAAATATGTATTTTTTCTTATTTATTTGAAGCTAAATATTTAAACGTGCTTGCTTATTATTAGAATTTGCAAAAATTTGAATATAATAAAATCCATTATGCACTTCAGAATGACATGTGAAGTGATGAAGAGATGATGAAGATCACTTCACATACATTTTCAATTCCATAAAGAAACTAATTTCCTCATTGATGACAAAGTGAGTGATCAGTTTAACATTCTACATCGGTGAATGATTGGAAAAATATCATATTATGTTTGGATGAGACGTGGATTGTAGCTAATCGCTAATCATATATTTAGCCAGATAAGGACATGCAAGACTCGTTCACAAAAGACTCAAATATTACCATTGCCTGTATGACGCTTTACAAAGACCTAGCTTCATATCTAATAGATGCGATGCGAGTTTTTCAATATTCTAATAATGAATCTGATTACGAATAATTCAATTATAGGTAATACTATAGATTTTGTGATCATTAGATATTACTAAAGTCTCTTAAGCTCTTAAATAAATGACACCCAAAAATTGTGGTTCGTCCTCATACAAGTTTCAGCTTTGTACACAAAAGTTAGTTGTATGAATAATGCACTTCACATGAATGGCAAATAAATGGCCCACTATAGAAAGACTTATTGTAGGTACTTACAGAAAAAAATATAGAGCCTAGCAATACATATTCATGCAAGTCTGGTAACATTTACGTAGGTACTACAAAATATGATCAATCACCACAAACCCTATGTCGATCTATATATTTCAATTTTCAATTTTCAATTTAGTTATTTCTAAACAAACATAGTTTGTACTGAAATGTCAATTTTAACTAATAAATACATACAATCAATGAGATTACACTACAACGTCAATATAAAATAAAATAAAATACAATTCCAGGCACAATTATTAACTAACTTAATAAGTTACAAAATATAAATAACGTAGAATCAAGAGGAATTACGTCATCAGGTTTGGGTCAATATTGAGTCGGTGCGTCAGCAGTGAATGTATCTAAGCAAAATACTCGTACCTTTGTAGCTATTAACTTCAGTCTGGCATAGTGACAGAAGAGAAAAGAAATTAGGTCCAGTTAAACATGATTAACTTTTCAAATATCCAATTAGAACTCGGAGAACTATATAACAGAAACAGATTACTACAGTTTTCATTCTGATCATTGTATTGTCAAGTATTCAACTATTTATCATCCTCCTGACTAATTTCCGGATTGCCTATAAATTTTCAACTATACGACTGTCTCTACTACAGACTACCGCTTTCCGCTTTAGCAGTAGTTAAAATGTCTTATATACGTATTATACAAGTAACTATAGTACCTAAATTATGATTCATGAACCTGGCTACTATCTTCCACTATTTGTACGAAATTTCCCTCAATACCTTTATTGAGGGAAATTAATTCAACTAACAGAATTTATACAATAAACTTAAACTAGAATAACTAAAATAGACTAAAACTAAGCAAAGCAAAAATACAATGCCCAAAAATACAAGCTGTGAAGAAATCCTAACGAGATCAAACCGCGAATGGACCTAGATTGTCATTTGACACGTTTTAATTTGTTTTATTGGATCGATAAAATGTAGCCACTAACCACTATTCTTTGATTTCATAAACGATACTCATACTAGTTCTACTGCAATGCGAATCTGGCAAATTTAACCCGCTAGGCCGTTACTATATGACCTATATTTTCTAAATCAACCAACTACTTTGACCACTATGAAGTACTATACTTAACTTTAATTTACTGAATAGCTGAATCATGTGCTTGTACCAAAATCCACAGTGTCACTGCTTAAACAAAAGCAAGACTTGCCTAGATACAACAAACTTTTCAAAAGTTTAGGATCTCGACTTATTTAATTGAATTCAAACTAAAATTGGAATCTGTTGGAGTTAGAAGTAATATAATTGATAATTATTTCATACAAACTTTATCTAATTAAATATTGTCATTAATTAATATATGGAACGAAATATTTATATTACTATTGATGGTTGACTTCATATATGAAGTGTAGAAACTTCATTACTGCAGTCTGCAGCCATTGTTTACCTGCCTAGCGGCATATCTATCCAGGATAACTATGCTAGATTCGTGAATTTTGAATTTGTTTACGATAAAGGCAAAATTGCCAAAAATCATGTCAGATTAGATAAGATAGATTAACAAATGCATCAATGGGCAGCGGAGATTTAAAACCTCGAAAATGAACCCCGAAATCTCAGATGAGAACCTGAAAGAGCAACCTTAACGCAAATATGACGATGAGATAGATTAAATATTCTATGTACCTGTCGAATAATGAAACTTACAAAAACGTTTAACAAAGTTAAACCTATTGTTACCCAAAATTATCCCAAGTTATAAACAAATATATCACAAAGGGTACAAAAATGCCTTCCATTGAGGGTGAACTGTGTTTACTTCGAACCACCCAGCTGGGCGGCTTGGCGCGCGCCGATCGATCGTCTCGGCAAGGACAAGGCCGCCCACACAAGCTGTGCTGCTCGTGACGCGGGTTATAACGTAACACCTTAGTAATACGCAGTAACACCCTAGGCTTGAATCTGGGGTGGTCTTAGTGCATGTGGAACTTGCAGTCGGAATTGGCAGTGCAAGAGAAAAGAGACGCTGCACCGAGTAATGGAGACATACGTACGTTTTATCACCATTATTATGTTCCTCTTTTGTGATTAATAGATTAATTCCATATACACGTTTGTTACGATTTCCATATATGAAATCAGGTAATCTCTGCTGAAAACATTATTAAATTCTGTGGTGAATAATATATAGTAGTATAATAATACTTCTAGAAGTGGATCTCACTTCTCTTCTGGAAGTGGGACTCAATCTTGGAGTCAAAAATGCAATTTCTTTCATTTCTCAAGCTTTTGCCGATATTGCACAAAGGACAGTTTTCATTCTAATTTCAGATTTTAAGTTATGAAAATCCATGATATAATAAATTAAATTTATGGTTATACCATTTGTAACAAATATTTGGGATTAATTGTCTCTTCAAACAGGTGACCACAGGTTTGCCACAGATATTACTGAGGTATGAAGTGGTACAACCGGAAGTTGCCGTGAAGAGTCAAATAACCAACATGTTTCGAGACTTAACTATAAAATGATTAGGCTTATTTTTTTCCTGGGGCAATTAAAGTGTAAATGTCTCAGTTTCCGTTTTCCATACTTCAACAGGAAAATCAGATAATGTTATTAACTTCGTTATAGCGTCTGGAATAAGTGGATCCTCTGAATGAATCAAGTAATCGCAAAACTTATTTCTTCGCCGATTTACATCTTTTTGCTATTCATACACAAAAATGGCAGAAGGGGTTGGAATTACCTCCGGTTAGGCTTTTCAGATTATCGTATGCTTGCTTGCTCATGACGACGTATGTATATTATAATTACAAAAAAAGTCAAGAAGACGAGATGAAGTTGACGTGCCCTTTATCAAAAAAGAACCAGGGGATCACTTTCGTGTAAACCCTGTACCTGTAGAATAACCCTGTCTGATGCCTTTTTTGAAGAATTTTATATTACAGTCTTCGAAAAACCAGAGAGTTCATTCCACAGCTCTTCTTAATTTATCTCCCTGCGTAAGTCTTTGTATATCCTTAAATATATTGCTATATCGCATGAGAGGTCCCTAGTTGTGAACATGAAGGGAATATGTCACATACGTCATAGAAAGTTGCTCGGTAATTTATTAAAATGGGCGACTACCGATCGTTATACGTGCGTGAGCGGTGGCTGACGCACACGTTTCATAGCGGCAGTAAACACCCGCAAAAACTTGTTGAGTATGTAGGTACGTACATCATTGTGCATTTTTATTCGGAGATTGCGCAATACACTTCGTAGGTTCGCAGGTATTTTTAGATTGCATTCATTTACCTGTATAGCACGGTGCTAAAGTCTTTGACTGCTACATCGAAAGAAAATGTCTCCAAAAAACATATAATATGGTCCAGAACTACATAATCGACAGTGTGTTGTGGAGATCAGATGGAGAGCACTGTCGCAGATATTTCGTACTTAGACTGAAAAACTCGTTAGTTGATAACAAATGAGATGAGGCCGTGAGCTGAGCGCCACCATTGTAATACTGTACGTGTTTGTAATGGTGACCCTCTTTCGTGAGACTTTGCCTTCAGCTTACCATCAGGCGAAGTGAAGTCAAATTAACGTGCCATAAATAAAAAAATACATGGTCAATACTTGAATTAATTTAAGTAATTGAATTTAATTCTTCCATACTGTTGCGCAGCTTTTATGAACAACTTGATACCATATAAAACAGTAGCTATCTTGTGACTAAGAGCCATCTCCAGCCAAGTGTTACTGCTAAATTACCAAGCTACATTAAACATGTATTAGATTACTTGAACCTTTAACCTTTAAAGAGCAATCAAAGTTCAAACGGCTATATCTTTGAAAGCAAAGAAGGCAAAATTGTTACTGAAAACACCCACTTCTGTATAACCTTTAGCTCGATTTATTTATGAATAATAGAACTTCTAAACTTTATGTGTTCGATTTGTTTGGGTAGCGAAGTCAATTTTAAGATGAAATCTTGATACACTCATACCTCGGACAGCACGTTAAGTCATCGGTCTAAGTACCGATAATATAATTGGAGCTCTAGAAATACCGATAACAAATGATGGTCGCTTTACGAAATATGTAGAAGTTCGGCCATTTCGTAGTTAGACTAAAAGCTGACCGTAACTGATTAAGAGGTTCGGACAATGATGTCTGCATGTCAGAATGACTGAGCTTAAAATATCTTGACTATTTAAAGATACTAAGTAATAAGAAGGAGATACTACCTCCACAACCTTTCGACCCAAAAGAACGATAGATTAATTGACAGATTGAAACTGTAAATATCTATCCATTTGCTAAATTCCTTACCCTTCTGAACTTACTAAATTAATTCCTATACGTTGTTTAAAATATAAAACCCTTATATAAAATTACTCTTATGAAAAATCGTTGACAAATTCATTCTAGGAATCCTAAGTGTAATAAAATTAAACCCACGTGTATAGCAGTCAACATAATCGTAAATGGTTCTTAGTAGCGTCCGACCTATATTATGATCGTTCTAAGAAGATGAGTTGGTTGTTAAAATATAACCGCTAATCATTCATAAAGTTGAACCCATTTTTATACAATGTATAGATTAAAAAAGAACTGCTGAAACTGCTGTAAGAATTTCGTTTTGTTGCGATTAATATGAACCACTGCCTATATCGACAGTAAATATGATTAAAAACTTCGTGATCCTGTTTATACTGTCCTACACTCAAAATTCTAATGTGCAAATGTGATTTGTACCGCTATTCACCATGTAATCGACTGCCCTGTAAGAAAGACGCAGGAGTAGTAGAGAGTACTCAACATTTTTCAAGGTATCCTCTTTATGCGCTTGAACATACCGTGGTGTTCCTATCCAGATTTCCTTATCATTACTAACTGCATTATGCACCCTTGTCGTAATAAAGCTGTTAATTTTCAATCTTCTCTGTTACACTAAGTTAACTTTAAAATTTATTTACATGCAAGAATCTTGGCCATTACATTTGTACTTTTTAATAAGCTTTTATTCAACTACTGCTGCTTTGCTACTTCTTATTTTATAATTCTCTTGTTTTTATGAGAAACTTCTATTTCGTAGAGCAGCTAGTTCTCGTTATTGTTACCCGATCTTGTCTTTCGCTTTGAATGTATCTCAGCTACCCTTTTCAAGTCGTCAGCTCATCTACGAGTAGCTAGGTACCGGCAAAGGGAACGAGGTGTGCCTTCCCGCTTGCCCAGTCGCGGTCTCCTCAGTAATCAGCTCAACGGTCCTTCGGCAATTCAGCCCAACTGCCAAGTACCCTAAATCTGTAATAATATTTATTTCATCTTGTTTCATAGTTTAGTGCACTGTTTAATATGGTGGCATACTTTTTGAGGTAAATTCATGACTGTCCTAGATAATTGATTTTGCTGCAATGTAGAATTTATATAACATCATAATAGTCACGGTTAAGTGAATTGATTTAGACTAAATTTTACCAGTGAAAAAGTTCAACTAGGTTCTCGCGTATACTCAATAAAATTATGATAACACGATCTAGTACCCCTTCCATGTCATTACAGTTTCTATATTTAGTACTTTCGATAATTCAACGACATTAAATATAAAAACGATTAAAGTCATGAAAAGACGTAATCCCAATGAACACAGACACAATTCCAAGAATAGACGCAACGTATACAATTCTTAATTTATAAAGCTCAGGTAAATAATTCATTTTAGCTACAGTAAAGTACCCAATTGACAACGGGATAGAACATGAATGGTAAAAATATTTACAGTTCCCATTACAACACAAGGCTTTACATCCGTTATATAACAGAAATACCTATGTTGAGAAACTTAGTGCTGAGGCCGAAGCCTAGGTACCGGCCCGGATCTGATCAAAGTGGGTTGCGGGAGGACGCAGACTCGCGCGGTGTGCGCGCGCACTACTATCGATCCCCAACATCTCTCCCAACCACCCGCACTGCTGCCTCCCGGCATCCCTCTGACACGTGTATGAAGCTTTGATTACACAAAGTATGAAGATGCCACATCGCCTCCGTGTAGGTACATTTATTTTATGATCAAAATTTAAGTGGCCAAAGATATTACCTACTAAGAATAAAAGATCTAAGTAAATACTTAAAGTATTATTATTTTTATAAACTATTTACTTATAACCTATTTTACTATCGATAAAGCTACAGAATAAATCATACGCGATACATATTCAAATGTATTTGTCATTATAAATATAATAAATGTCGAAGAAATTGTTGCGGACTTATAAATTGTCGATTGGTAACTAAATTCAAGTGCGACCAGTTTTTGTGCTACATCGCGTCGATATTACATCAGATGTGCCCCGGGCAACGACGCGGACTATTGAACTAACACAATTATTGTCTATTAGTTATATTACAACACACTATTAACTAATATAAATTAATTTCATGTGTCTAACAAATCTATTAAAAGTAAAGATGTTAAACAATTAATTCTTACTTTTCTCTACAAAATTCTCAGAACACGAAGCTGTTTAATCTAATAAATAACATATTATATAGAATCTAGAAGAAGCCGTTGATAGCGGCATGTGTCGCTGTCAAAGGCTTCTTTTGTAAATGATTATAAATCGATATGCTACATGGAATAGTAACAACACAACACAACACTGATTGTGTAATTGAAAACTATTCTTATAATCATACGCATAGAGAACACTTCCTTGATAGAACCGAGATGGATAGAGAAGCGTTCATTTCTTGTATCTTGCAAGTTCGGCACGGGCCCAGCCGTGATGACGGAAGGATGGCGGGCGAGGGGCGGTGCAGCTGTCGGTGCATCCATCCCCCGCCGGCGCTAGGGGCCGGCCCGTCCCCGGCCCCCGCCTGCCGCACCGGCCCATTGCCAAGTTCAATGCCAAGGTCATGCGCGCGCGAGTGCGGCTGCGCGCCGCAATGCAGGAGCGGCCGGCGGCAGGCGGCCGGTTAGCCGTCAGTGCCTCACCGTCGATCGCGCTATACACCGCATCGCGATTTCCATACTCGACGCGCCCCAACGGGTCACCTGACATAATAATTGTAGTTCCGTAATAAATCTCATGTTCAGACTCTCAAAAGGATGGTCGCAATTTTTAGACGAACGACTGCCACCCTTCATACTGATAATTTCAGGTGAACCGTTGTGACGGAATGCATAACAGCGGTGGGCAGATTGTATGGCGATGCTGTAGTTCTGCGACGTGACTGAATTCCTGCGGTGGCCGATTACTGATGCCACGCCGAATATCATTATGCAACATTTCTTCAAAAGTAGCATGCCTACGCACCAGTAAGTTTCTTCAAACAATTTCATAAAATTAATACTATTGTTAAGTCTGAATTGTAGGTCTAGTACTTCCGTCAAAATCATAATCTTGCCAGCAAAACATATAAAGATAAATAATGTTCTTATTTCAGTCATCTTGAATCCTGAAATTAATTATTCCTCTTTGTTTAGGTAGCTAATGTCAGTATTTGTTGTACAAACTGTGATTGTAGTAGTTAGCTCTGTTTTATAATTATAAACTTAATATAAATGGCAGTAATTTGCGGACAAAGCATATTCTAGTCGCCATATTTACTTTTAACATTAGATAGTCAATATTATCTACTTAATAGATCTAACTCGTGTGTCCTCTATGTGATTTAATTTGATTCGAGGTCTTATTGACATGTGATAATGAACTAATTCGTTCAGAGAAAACAATTTCCTGGAGGAATTCTTCAGATTATGACATGTGAGATAACACATTCTTCATCTCTTTTAATTACTTTCAAATTGCCCTATTGATAATAATAATTTCTACGTTACACACGTTACCAAACGAACGAAGAATAAAAAAAACTGCAAGTCTGCGAATTCCAGGCAATAAAATGGCCCCAAAAGATTCTAAGATCCAAGGGCATCCACTAAACCACTAAAGGGCCGAGCAGAGCGACGAGCTATGTATCCTGTTGTAGCGTTAGCTCGCAAAAAATGTCGAATATGAGTTCAAGGCGATCGGGTGATCCAGCCGACAAGCTGCGTATGCCGCTTGGTAGGCCGGCGTGCGCAAAAAAGCTTAATTATTTAATTAGACGGCTATAGAAATTGTACCGAAATAGATGCTTTGACTCGTTTCCCGTGAACAATACAAAGTTAGCTTTATTTATTTAAATGACAAAGAACAATTTGGTCTTTAATAGCATGTCTTAATACTGATAGTATTCAAATATTTGGAGGAACAATCTATTGCCGAAAACGAATACATTATGTAATAAAAAGAAGTATGAAAAGTTCACTAAATTAAAAAGAAAACTCTTAATATTTGTTTGCTTTTAACTTATTCTAATTATTGTTATTAATAACCAATACCCCAAATGTGTAGCCGATGATAATGTGAATTATATGTTTTTACTGTGCTTACCATAATAACCTATTTACTTATGATTTATCATTAATATTATGTACTTTTTATTACTCATTAATTCAAATTTTAGTCAATATTTCAATTTTCTCTACAAACTTTCAGTAATCTATAAATCATCTTTGAAATTAACAAGTAATTTTTATGTTATAAGAATAATTTAGGAAATCATTATAAGAATGTTCACGTGTGCCAATAAAAAACTCCAACATACAAAACAGTAGCAAGCAAAAACCAAATGACGTAACTCAATGCTGACGCGAAGAATTTGCTGCCATTTTATAGAGAAAAATGTTATGTATCTTCATTGTAAGGAAAAATAATATCTGCAGGAACGTGGTGTGGTGGTGATTAGATCCTGTAGCATGCACATTTCTTTTGTATATACACAATTTATATGACCTGTATATATTATCTTTGGAGTATTATTCAGACATTAATACATTATCACCGGTTTCATGCAAATTAAATGTTTGTGATGAGAAAAGTTATATCGCTGTCTACCACAAGCATAAACGAAATCGCTATAAAGAGTTATTACTTTTATTCTGGCTACCTATTTAACTAACAGGCTTATTTTTATCAAATAACTTATAGGGGCCCCACACATGGCACCGGCAGTTTCGCCTTGAACCCGCGCTTAGCAAGTCTGAATAACAATCACCTAACAAAATAATACTACCTTACCTGCGTCTATATTTAACTTCATTTCGCTCCTGTTTCTATTTCATATAAAGGTGGTCAGTTCACGCTCAATTTGAAGACAACTGATACCCAAGCTAGTAGTAATGAATTACTAACCAACTCTCTTGGCTTCAATAATAAAGGAAATGCTAGGTCGGTATTGGAATTTGAAATACAAAACAAACGCGATATTCAACAATTCTATTTTACTGTTCAGTAATATGGATCCGAGTCTGATAGAAAACAAGCTCTACACACGATTATGACGTAAATCGGTTATATACTTTACTTGGTGATTATATTTCCGTGCAATCGTTTTCTGTATGCGACCCAGCTGGATTTTAACTTTGTGGAAACAGGTGAATAAAATATGGAGTCAGTTATTTACAAAAACTATTACAAGTCTATATATCACTATCAGCTGACGAATGTAATCGTCACATTGACGTCTCGTCAACATGGCCGCCAAGATGGCCGACTATTTGTTTATTTACAACAAGAGTGTTATGTTAGTACACAATATTGAAAACTCGTAAGTTTAAAGATACACTATTATCTGCAGAATTACACAATAAACATAAATGTTCTATACCTACTTATCTTTATTTTTACCTAACTCTATCTATTGTATATTTTGATACTGTGTAATCTTATCGCTTCACACCTTTGTAGGAAATGAACAAGGTCAATAGTAAGAAATAAAATTGTACACAAACAAAAGCATGTCTTTCCAATTGACTTCCATTTGTCGAGTTAAAAACAAAAATACAAAGTAGAACAAACTAAAAATAAATATTAATATGGAAACAATATATTTACATATTCATATGCATTAAATTGATCCCAACACGTGACAAAAAAGTGTGGTGCATATCTAATAAGTAAACATTTTAGTTTGCCAAATCGTTTATCAGACCGACCGACACGTGCTGACTTTTACACATGCTATAGAATATGATGATAACTAGAAGAAGACACTCCAATTAATCGTATAAAATACATGGGCACAGTATACGGGTGCCCGATGCGAACACATTGTGTGATGAGTGACGACTATAAATGACAAGGTCAAGCAATATAAGTTACTATCATAGTAAGTTTTATTATTTATAAAATATATTTCGTCACTAGATTTTGGCAATCCTCACTGCATATACAGTGTTAGCGATTATTACCGTTTACATCTCTGAAATATTTGGAACTTGTACAACTTCCGGGTTTCTTTGCACTATACTTACTATTGATAAATCATTATCATCTTTTCTAATATTGAAAATCGATGGTCCTGACTCCTGTTCCGAATCATCAATTTGTCGAGATCATAATTTTACTTAGGATCTATTGTTTCGTGTTATGTAACAACAATGTGAGCCATATATATTTGCCTAACATTTATTACTAGTAAATACTCACATCTGCTAGAACTCAGGCAATCTATCTTTTACATTGGTATTTCAATTGTATCCTCCTTACTTATCCCCATTCTTTTATGTAGGTTTCATAATGAATAACTGTTACAACTATCTTACTAAAGAGATGTATAGTTTTTAGGGTTTTTCATAAAAATCAAAACATCAGCCTAAGCCTTCACTTCAAGCTCAGGTTGCACCTTCTGACATTTCCTTCTCTACTTCGCACTTCGTCGTGAATATGTACTAGAGATTCCGTTTTATAGGTATATAGGGCAAAGGCACACATAATGCATTATTGTGTTGTAACGTCATCAGTGATTCTTGATTTCGCGTATGTAGTACTCGTATTATAAATCGTCATATAAACATAATGAACCTTAATTGATTCTCCTATTGGGTACGAGTTTTCTTTGAAATATGCGACGGTCTATCGGCTTTTAGTTATCTACGAGTATCAGCTTTTTAGAGATATGATTTTTCTTTTAATTTTGACTACTTACCACAAAATATATCCGTGTGGTGGCGCAGAAGGATATCACCACCCATCTCATCAGAAGGCGATTAACGAAAAAATTCGTAGATGATATCACTACGAGAGAAAAATTGTAATAAAATCCTGTACGAACCCGTATGGCTAGCGTGGAAACAATAGGCCAAAACCAAAAACATTGGGGGAGGTTTGTACCCAGCAGAGGATTACGATAGGCTAGTTGAATGGTGGTTGGTTGTCGACAAAATATACAAATTGATTTTAGATATTTGAAGAAGTAGGGATACAGTTCCATTCTATATTGGGGAGATCACCTTACAGTAAATTCATCGTATTGTTACCATGACTAATTCGCCGTTTACTATTAGTCATCGCGAGTCCTTATTTCCTCAACCCGAGTGAAGTTGTGAAATTCCAACAAGGAAAACGAATGCGTCACCCAAATGTGTAACATCTTTAGGGATAAAGAATTATCTTACAGTACCTATCTATCTCATAATGTACAATTTACTCACTCTAAAACACCACATCAAATTAAGCAAAAATTATCAATGTTTTACCTTGTAAGAAAAAACTTGAAAGTAGGTACTAACTAAGTTTTTTATGTACTACATCTTACACGTTAGTGGAATCCGGCAGTCCAAACACGTAAAAAATATCAATTTGCCATGGAAGACACATTCCGTCGATGTCACGTAAGCCGGCAGTTTCCACATTTAGTTCAAATGGAGCGTACACTATGTATACAACAAACACAGAAACAGATTGTATATGTGTGTTGTATACAAAACTAAGAATATCCACCATCATTAATCAGAGATCGTATGTGTGGACACGCTCACTAACGCGAACCCTTTCTAACTTTACACGTGGATCGTGTAGATACATGCTATCATGACTATGTTCGTACTTGTCAGTGTGAAACTTGGCGTGTGTGTGTTGACGAATGCAGCTTGCGCGATGCACATGCGCGGGGGGGAGAACAAGAGGGTATGAGGGGGACACGGCCAGGGCCGGTCAGACCTTGAGCGCGCCTAGCAACAGCGCTGCCAGCGCAGACTTGCTTATTTATTTCTGTTTTACTCGTCTGCACGTTTGCTTGCAATTTAAAACAGAACGTTTTATTTAGTCATAATGGCAACTGATAGAGTATGAACCTTCATGAGCATTTGTCCCATACCCTAGCTATCATTTCTTAGCAATTTCGCAAAAAATTGCATTTGCATATTGCGATTTCTTTTTATCTATTCTTATTTATCTTTACGAGCGACGTCACTAGTAAATTTCGTCTCCATATTACATGTTTTCTTTTTGTGCAGCTCTTCTCTAATATCAGAAGTGCAGAATAAATTACTTATTGTATTATTATATGTATAAATAGGTATCAAATAACATTAAAATTCACAGCGTACCTCTCATCTGTAGAGTAGCTCTATCAGATTAAAGCAGCATTGTACAATTAAGATTAGTATCGTTTTCACGATCACGAAACAAAATCTACGTGTCTGCTAGCCAACAAAAGAGTACACTTAATAAAATAACTCAACTACAAAATGCATTTTATACACGGCTTGCAGAAAATCATTCCGTCGAATCGTGAAGGACATAACTATATCACTATATCTATAACACCATATTTTTGATAAATATAGAAAGAATTTTAACGTGTTTTACTGCATATTTTAATGTAGCCTTTGATATAACATTCACGTGTATTAAAACTTGCATTCTTACTTACCTACCTGAGAATTCACGATAACAGTGTTATAATGTAGTCTAGAAATTACCACTTGTATGCATATAGACATACCACTTATGTAGTCGGCATTGAAAAACAAAGATAGGTAAACTTTGCTATTATCAAAATATACACCTGATAGATTAGAATTATACAATAAGTAAGTGAACCTATTCAAGCAATTAACTCAGATAAAAATGAAATCAAGTAACCATAGACGTAGCTACCCAATATATACCTAATAGAAAAAATTTCATAAACTTTTAGTTATTATCTTGTATCGCGCTGTAAGCGTTGCAAAACGCAATTGAATAATCAGCCTATATACAAAATGACAAAAATTAATGAGTATCTGAAAATTAGTACGAGGTAAACGAGGATCTGCTGAATCTCCATTGGTACAAGACACACACTGATTTTAGATAAATTTCAACATAATCATAGAGAGTTACAAATGGACAAACTTTTTATATATTTCAATACCTACTCTACAACAGCTAGTACAAAATTAATGGGAAACACTAAAAACCAGCAGTAGAATGTGTTCCACATCGTAAAGTAAATGTAAATGAGTAAACAACCATTAAACAATGTAAAATGAATATTATCATTGTAAAAAAAATATATTTGCAAAATTAAAGAAAGATAAGAAGTTTTAAAGATATATTTACATCTGTATTATGACTCAACTCGAGTCAGTAAAACATACCAACTACCTACATTAAAAGATTACATAAGTAATCTAACCATTACACAAAGAAGCCAATCCCTTTGATTTTCTTGTATACGATCAATGAACATAATAGCAAATAGTAAACATTCCAAATAGGGATGCTTGAATAACCTTTTGAGAAATGTATAATAAACATGCAAGAATATCACAATTTTTTCCATAATTTTTATGATAAGAATTACACTGCCACACCTTAGCTTATTATACACATATTGACAGACTTAGTAGATATAGATATAGCGTCTCTTTTATTATTCTTGTTAAACCTGCTTATAGATAATTTTCTAAATAGAAAATTAGTGAGGAGTAGGAGTATTAATTTGGGCGTCGCTCAAGGCAGCGTACTGGGTCCGACGCTATTTCTCATTATAAAATTAATATATGTAATACAGAAATTCGTTATTGGAGTGTAATTGAATATGCATTGATCAAAAGCAACATTACATTATTATTGAATATTTTTGACGGCTTTTTCAAGGAGTTACATACTTACTAAAGAAAATTAACACTAAATATATTCAAAAGCAATGCTACAGTAGTAGCTTCATTGTCGTCTTTAGCTTGAGACAAGACCGCAGCTCCAAGAGTATCAGATGTCTATTCAGGGTCGTCATGAGTCTCGTATTATTATTAATTACCACAATTGACTGCGTCTATGAGTATACAATGTGGATTCGCATTTTCATTCCTCCACTAGATACAAAGCTATATCGACCGACATTATCAACACATTTATCTAAACAAGTTCTCCATGTTCTGAAAAATACTTTATGTTTATTTATTAGTCTCTTTGATAATAATATCTATTGAACTACTGTGATAAAAACTTGACGATGTATGTTAACGATGAAGTTACTGTCATTACTGCTGACTTTCAGAATGTAAAAAAATGATTGCTCACTGACACCTATATTTGAGGTGAGGTTGCCCGGACCCTAGTGTTGGTGGGTCTCTTTCACCAACACTAGAGGCCAAGCTAATGTTGCCTGCAAGTGTGACCACTGCTGTTAGTTAACCAACTAACCTGTTATTTGGTTTCGTTGAAACAAATACGGCATAAAATAGTCGGTTGAATACTATTTTTTTTTGTTAGTTATGCAACATCCCAATTTTCTAGAATTACTTTGCGCGCGTCGGTTTTTTATAAGCAGGTACCCACTTCTTCACTCTTACGATTACGGGCCGGTATTTTACAGAATATAACATCATCTATAAATGATCTTAAATGCTGTATTATAATATCAATATTAGTTAATAATGTTGACCTTTACGTCCTACACGCAATGATATCTAAGAATGTTCAATGTCATTACGGCACCATCATTACACAAGAGTACATTCATAAGGATGTTAATACCAATATGACCTAAATTTCCTTCCCTAAATCAATGTAGCCTGCGTAACGCCTAGGTATCCAGGCCATGCCGGGTTTGCCCTTTGACATTCCGCCTTGGCAATGTTTCCGCGCATGCGTTAGTCCTTGTTAGAAGCCGATGCTGAGCTCTCCCTTGCCACCCCCACCCACCACAGGCGTCACTAAAGCGTAGGTTGATGACGTCATGAGCTTGTGCTGATCAGGAGAGTTATTTATAACTTCAGTATTTGCTTAATATCGGGCATTATAATACGAGTGCTTCTCAGATCTCAGATCGCCATCAGTTATGAAATTATAATTTCATATCATGATTATCTCAAGATCTTTTATACGTTTGTGTATTTGGCGGCAACTTAACAACACATTCCTAAGTCAGACGTTCAGCTTAGTTGGAGGGAATAATAAAACACTCACGTGTGACTCACGTTACTAGTAGTCTTATAAAAAAGCAACGATTTTAAAGAGTTAGTTAGCAACAGTGTAAAATGACCCTAAGCGCTAACAGTGAACAGTGGCACGGACGAAGTACCGGAGTTGTCTACGTCACATATCATGACTCAAGCCTTGTTTTCCGCACTAGAGATCACCTCAAGGATTTTTGAAATGTTGACGAAACGCTATTATGTTCATGGCTCGTTTTAAACTATTAGTATGGCAACAGCCTCCGATACAGAATGAAGCATAGTGTATTATTATATTATCTCATCTACTGTAATTACGTAAGTACGTTACGTATTAGTGTACCTATGCATGTACCTAATTGTATGACATTCGTTTACGAAGACTTAAGACAGGGCTGCTACATCTGATTCTTAAAAACAGTAATCAGATATGTTGTCCTGATTGTGTACCTAGATAAAATATGAGACACATAACATAAACTCACGCCTATATCCCCGAAGGGGGAGGCAGAGATGCTAGCACCCGCATTTCGCCAGTTAATACTTTCAATGTTTAGGCTGACACATTGGCAGGGCCAAAGTTTTCCTCTACAATTTCGAATTTTCCTTTTTATTCTTTCAATATTGAGTTTATAACCCTTAAGTCGCCTAAGAATGGATCTGTTTATACGGGATACTTGATAGTCGGTCTTTCCCCTACAGTGTAATGCCATGCATCTCTTATGACGTCAAGTCAGCACTTCTTGGTCCCTCCTATCAGGGCTCACAGAAGCATAATACCAATTTCGACATAGATTCAGCCACAAAATCATAATACTACGTATTTGACAACCCTAGTAATAAGGCACAGAAGTACCTACTGCAAGGTGATTTTTATTAACGTCTATTTTTTTAACAAAGACAAATTAGTTGCGAGCAGGATGTTAGATCTCATTCCTAGTGTGTTCAAATACTCTGTTGTAAGAATATTATCCTCTTAGGGCAGGATGTGCCACGTGAACGTTTTGTTTTCATCTTTATATATAAAAAATATATTGCTGTTCGTTAGTCTCGCTAATACTCGAGAACGACTGAACCGAATTGGCTAATTTTGGTCTTGAATACTTTGTGGGAGTCAAGAGAAGGTTTAAAAGGTGAATAAATATGAAAATGCTCGAAATGGAGGAACGGGAACAGGGTAAGAAGTACACGCGGTCGGAGCCTAGTCATAAATATAATTATAAAGTAAACAGTAAGCATATGGATTTTGCTGTTTGCAAAGGATGTTGTTAAATTTGGACTGTTGTTTCGACGTTGAAACAACTGCTTCTTCGAATCCTGGAGGAGCGAATATTACACGTAATAGTGAAACTAATTTGTGCCAAATTTTATCGCAATGTATTTGTTGTTATTTTAACATTTGCACCTCACCCGAAGTTTAGGTTATTTTTAGCAGCCATAGTTACGAGGAAATAATAAAATATCACTATATACATCTCCTGATTAAACCATTATAGTAATAAGAGGTATACATACACATTAGGTTATTTCTTTTTTACTTGATTTTTAAATTTGTTTATATAATTAAGATTTTTAAGTCACTTTTGTCGGTGCCTACACCTATTTTTAAATTTTCATTTATATAATTTATATATTATTATAGAGAATCAGTAATAAAATTTATATGATATATTTTCTATCCTCAGTGTTCGAATACGAATGAAAAATCGTTTACCAACGGTTAATCCCAACATCGCCATTAAATTCTCAACGTCAGGTATTTAATCAACATCCGTGATTGGACATCTGTATGCATATTGCTAGCATTATTTTGTAAATTTAGTATAAAACAACAATTCAGCAGAGAAAATTGATCCAGCGTCCAGATTTAGTCGAACTTTATTTACACTGCCATAGAGTTTCCTTTTAAAAAAAGGGTATTTCACTGATTGAGTTGACTATAGAGTCTTGTGTCAAATCAAAAAACAAGGTTCAAAAATTGAAAATTTTGAAGCAATTTAGTTATTGGTTAACTTGGCACAGTGGAGGAGGACAGCCGAAGACCAGGCTGTCATGGGAGAGGCCTATAACCAGCTGTGGACTGCCGCGGGCTGATGATGTGATAATTGGCTAACTTGACAACTTGCTAACAGACAAATGTGTCCAAATAACTCAATCGGGTAAAAACTTCTCTCTAGGACGGTACTAGTGACTGGTTTAAGTCCTCAGAATATGATTATCACTAACAATTTTGTCTTTTCTTTCCAGGTGGTTACTGAATCTCGCTATGACAGTGTCAGCAAAATAAATCAGGTAAGTTTATAAATATATTATCTGACCCGTGCCCAGTTCATTGGGCATAATGTAGGCATTTTCAATTTCAATTTCAATATCTTTCATAGTTAAGGCAGCGTTCGTTAGAAACGCTTTCATTCTACCGTTTTTTCTCCGATTCACTTTGCAAAACGGACTACCACGTAAAAGCCTTTTTATTTTTCGGTTTCTTATATAACCAATGACACTCAGCAATAATGTGGCTTTCTATTGGTAAAAGTATTTTTATAATCGGATCAGTAGATCCCGACATTACCCCTTACAATTTAACAAATAAACAAACACACAAACTTTACTTCTTTATAATATTAGTAGAGATTAAGTACCACGTTTTAGCAATAAATGACCCTTGATCCATTTCTTACTTAAATGTTACGTACGATGGTTAGTCTTAGTCTAATCGATCCATGGTTAGGAGTTATGACTAGGTACCTACTATTACATAGTAGCAGACAACCAATGCAACTTAAGCCTCTGTGACGTAACGGTATCTATACCTGTTCGACTGCTACGCAGGGGCCGCGATTTCGATTTTCATTCAGAGCAAATATTGTTATGAATTAATTGGTATCAGTATGGCTGCTTATGTTTAAAATGTATGTACCTATGTTTTTACAAAAAAAATTAAGTATAGGCATAGGCACGAGTTGTGGGTCCAAAATACGCGTTTTTGAAGATATGGACGAGCTCAAATCTGCCAATCAAAGGACAATACAATCCGCATGCGGCAGTACCTCGTTTCACTCTTGACTTAGGTTCAAGATGTGTGCCGATAGGTATATCCGAGTATGTTTACCGGCCTTTTATAGACAAGATAGTTACGCAATCCATAACTTTTCAAACGTCTGTGTGTAAAATAAACATATATATTCCATCCTCCATGGTGTAAAAATAACGCTCCAATAACTTATTCAATAACATCAGTTCCCATAGAATACGAATGGGAAGTTGGGAAGGGCAAATAACTCTGACCATGGGAGAAAACCAACGTGTTTTATAATAGAGATATAATATTTTTTATAAGCATGGCACTGGAAGTAATCGATTATACAACGCCTACGTACTATGTGACTTGTGATCAATTGATATGCAGTGACCATTATAATAAAATTATGTACTGCAGAGATTAATATTCAATTACATAAACTCATTTTACTTCATTAGTGAACCAAGATTACGATGCCTCGAACTAGTTTCTAAGATGATTTATCATAAAAATCTCACATATTAGCTGCCTCTGCATTTTAGAAGAATACCATTTTAACATATTTTATATATATACATTATTTTATAATGTTATTCTTCTAAAATGCAGATGCAACTAAAATAAAATATCGATATATTCACTGTAATAAATGTTTCGGGATAATCCAGCCACCAACCGGGGATAATCATAATAGAATAAAGCGCCATGATCACGGTGATCATGGCGCTTGCAACAGTTGCCGAAATATCTGTTGCACAATCAACAAACATGGTACCTAAATATCCGGCAACATTTAACAGTGGATATGTAATTCCCTCCTCTCCCCTCCCCGATGCCCTTATCCCAATTACTTGGGTTCGGTGCAACATGTTATTCTCCTCCAGACATTCCTATCAGATATCAATCTTTCACTATTAAATTCATCGGGATATTTACCATGTTTGTTTATTTGTTTGAATAACCGATATTTCGGCACTGTTGCAAGCGCCATGATCACGGTGTACTGACGACCGGCGAGTTAGTTCTTATTGAGGCCAACCGTATCGGTCTACCCTCTTTCTCACTCGTTTACTACGCGCGCCGCCACTACCACTGTCCGCGTTCTCACACTGCACTCGATCGCGACACACAACACTCACTGTATCGGCTCGCACGGTTTTTGAAGATGCCGTTTGTTTGGGTTTTGTGAACTTACGAATCACCGGGTGCCAGACACTCGCCAATTGAAATCCATCTTCCCGGTTGAAGCTTTTGTGCTTTTTTATTTCAATAGCTTCCTTCACCATTCTGGGTATATAGTGGCGTTCAGTCGACAGAATCTGTGGGTTATGCAACTCAATCCAGTGATTCGTCCCTTCCTCCAATAGATGTTGAGCGATAGCCGATTTCTGTGGTTCGTTGTTTTTGACCGCCCTGATGTGCTCTTTAATCCGGGTTGACACTGCCCGTTTGGTCTGGCCTATATAGGAGCTCCCACAGCTACAGTCAACCTTATAAACACCTGGATGTTCTAGTGGGAACCTGTCTTTGGGTGTGCGTAGGTACTGTGATAGCTTTTTGAAAGGAGTGAAGATAGTTTTCACTGCGATTTTGTTTAAAATATTTGCAATCTTATCTGTCACTCCCTTAACGTATGGTTCTCTCTCACACTCACACTGACCGATACTTGCACGCGGACTCGCATCACCATCCGCGACAGCTGAACTCTGTAGTGACGTCACTTACTAACCGCGCATATAGTCTATGTGACGAGGAACACTTAGATACTGAAATTGCACATTTAAGGGGCGTTCTACGGAGAAACGGTTACAAGGAGCGGATCATACCACCGAGAAGCACGCCATCACCTAAACACCTGGATTATAAGGTTGAAAGACAACCTGCGTATTTACCATACGTTAAGGGAGTGACAGATAAGATTGCAAATATTTTAAACAAAATCGCAGTGAAAACTATCTTCACTCCTTTCAAAAAGCTATCACAGTACCTACGCACACCCAAAGACAGGTTCCCACTAGAACATCCAGGTGTTTATAAGGTTGACTGTAGCTGTGGGAGCTCCTATATAGGCCAGACCAAACGGGCAGTGTCAACCCGGATTAAAGAGCACATCAGGGCGGTCAAAAACAACGAACCACAGAAATCGGCTATCGCTCAACATCTATTGGAGGAAGGGACGAATCACTGGATTGAGGTGCATAACCCACAGATTCTGTCGACTGAACGCCACTATATACCCAGAATGGTGAAGGAAGCTATTGAAATAAAAAAGCACAAAAGCTTCAACCGGGAAGATGGATTTCAATTGGCGAGTGTCTGGCACCCGGTGATTCGTAAGTTCACAAAACCCAAACAAACGGCATCTTCAAAAACCGTGCGAGCCGATACAGTGAGTGTTGTGTGTCGCGATCGAGTGCAGTGTGAGAACGCGGACAGTGGTAGTGGCGGCGCGCGTAGTAAACGAGTGAGAAAGAGGGTAGACCGATACGGTTGGCCTCAATAAGAACTAACTCGCCGGTCGTCAGTACACCGTGATCATGGCGCTTGCAACAGTGCCGAAATATCGGTTATTCAAACAAATAAACAAACATGGTAAATATCCCGATGAATTTAATAGTGAAAGTGTAAATGACCATGTCAATCTAAAATCATACAGATATCAATCATTCACGGTACTCAACGGAGGTAGGACACGACGGTATCTCCCGTCCGAAATGAGCTGTCCAACTGGGGAAGTACCTCCGCCCTACAGAAGACCGCGGTCATAATAACCATCGTGTTGTGTTCCCGCCGGTAAGTAGGGTAGCCAGTGCTCACTATACCCCTCCTTCCCCTCCCCTTCCTAGCCTCCCCAACCCTTCACAGCTCTCCCCTTTTCCCTTCAGGGTGGGCAGCGCGTGTGTGACACCCTTAGTGCACGTACATAGGCCACGGTGACCGCTTTCCATCAGGTGAGCCGTGTGCTTGTCTGCCACCTACGTAGTATATAAAAAAAAAAAAAATTCAGTCACCCTGTTCTTCCACACAATCCATCCATCTATTCTTGGACCGACCTCTGCTACTACATTCATACTTTGGACCTATTTGTAAAATTTGTAAAATAGGCCCAAAGTAATTACTATCATCTCTTCTCATAGTACTCAATACTCAAAACTCAACACATTTATTGCGTTCCATAATGTGATACATAATTATGTCATGTTAATATTATAAGTTAAGGACCCTGTCGGGCACAGCACAATGTTTAGAGAAAGGGATATTTTTCTATTGTAGGTACACAGTTTTTGTTTCTTTAATTTAATTTTGGAGATAATATTATCGTTTTCAAAGTATTATTATTTATCTACTTGATTTTTATCAATTAATGTTAATAATTTATTAATTAATAGGCTCTTACTACCTAATTAAGTTATACAGGATTCGAATTGTTGTTTATTTCACCTATTAGTAAACATTAGTGTTTATACAATTTAAAATGCAAAAATAAACGACGTCATTTTGAATAGCACTCACATGTATTCATTCAAGGGTTAAAGTGTTGCGTTATCAGCACGATAATGATAATATTAGCGCTTGCACGTGTAAAGATAATTACAGCTATATACTACATACCTACGTAGTAGGTAGATTGTTGTTGATAAATTATAGCTATTTGTACACACAGGTAAACTTAAGTGCAATATGTGATATTGTCGGAAGTTCGCGCAAATTTAAATAGCACAATCCCGGGTTCTTTTGCGGAGCGAGAAAAGACATCTGATGAGGCCGTCAAGCTGAGCTCCACCATTGTAACATTGTACGTGTTTGTAATAGTAACCCTCTTTCCTGAGACTTTGCTGTCAGTATTAGCTTCAGCATTTTGCATCAGGCGAGGTGAATTCAAATTGACGTCACCTGTTTAGAAATTACAGAAAAGCAACTGAAACGTCGCGATAATAGTAAATGGTAATATGACATGAAATAAATTATACGTTTTCATTATTGAAATAAAATAATCCGTTTTCATTATTTCAATAAAATTATCCATTTTCAGTGTTGAAATAAAATTATCCGTTTTCTTTATTGAAATAAATAAACCTTCTATCGCTTCGAACTCGTATGGTAGGTAGTTAATACGTTTAAGTTACTATTCTCTTTCGATTCATTCATTTATAATCTCAAATGAGCTTCTCTATTATCATCGGTTATCTTATCTTTCTCTTTTGCTGGCATCCGATAAAACTGTTGCACAGACTAAAGGAAAATCCTTCAACTATTTTATGATCTTGTCTTTACTTTATTTTTAGAAGATGTACCTAATGTAAATCATCGGAACGTTTTAATGATGATGGTGTTGGCATAGATGGCGCCCAGTTAAAGTCAATCAGTCCAACTGCCACTGTTTCGAACATCGATTCCCAATATAATAATTACTTGTATAATTTGAAAATATAATAATTTCACGGTTATACAGGTATTTAGGTATACGCTTTATGTTGGTCAATTG
The DNA here is from genome assembly GCA_963691645.1 of Pelosia muscerda. NCBI lineage: Eukaryota > Metazoa > Arthropoda > Insecta > Lepidoptera > Erebidae > Pelosia > Pelosia muscerda. The sequence continues at coordinate 7,970,240 of OY829116.1, read as the reverse complement.
TATATTTCTGATGTCTCCATGTCAATTATCATATTATTATCCCTTCAATTTCGATTAGATTTGCTGTCAAGTTAAGAACGATCATGATTTCAATAAATAGAGTATTCCAATTCCATTTATATTATACATAAATACATATCACGCCTCTTTCCCTCTGGGCTGGGGAGAGGTGAATTAACCCACCATTCTCTAACCATTGTATTCTGTCCCACGTAATAGTGGGTGAGCCTATTGCTATATTCCGGGCAGTAGGTACCTATTGTTGATTCGAGCCTCGCATCTGAGGCTGACTCTGAGCTGCCGTATCCGGTACATTTTTGACATTCTAGAGTATGGAGTATGGTGGAATCCAAACTGAACTTGAACCGTCATAAAAATTACAAAACTCTTGCTTCCGATCCTTAAATGCTTTGCACGAACGAGTAAGCCATACCTAGATTGTACACAACAACAATTTTTATGATTCCGCAATTTACGTTCGTGTTCAGTTTTGTACACTCACAGTTATGTAACATGCCGAAGGTAAAACTCGTTGGATTGTTATGATTTCGACGTTGTTTGTAGTTTTAGGGTGACTAATATGAATCGGGTGGGTTACCATGAAACTTAAATTTGAGCCAGCACGAAACACTTACGAAAGGATAAATCAGTCGTTTGTTAGTGTTTTATTCATTTTATTTCTGGTTCTCTTGAAGTCAGTTCAATTTTCTTAGAGTAATGTTGAATCCGAACTGAAGTGCCGCGTATCTTCTTCTGATTAGAATTTAGGATTATAAACGTGTCCCATGAAACCGATTGCCTGAGAGTTCGGTCCGCAATTGCAGATGTTTCATGATTATGGCTTACAGGTACATGCTTACTGATCTTTGAGTTTCAACATCTGCGTTCTGTCTCGAAAGATGCAAGCTAGTAGACATCGCACGCTTTGGTGCGGATAGACTTATAATGGTGTTTTGGAAGCCTGGTTCCCTCGTCTTAACTCACTTGTTTCAAGTTCGCGGCGCTCAGATAATATAATTATTTCATAGATTGAGACAGTTGAGACACTTATTAGAATCTGGAACAAACACGAATAATCACTGGCTTATTTGATACGAGGGCTACATTGTAAAAGACATAAAACTCCAGTGTTAGAAGGAAAAAATAATGAATATATTAAAATATACGCAAAATGGAAATTGAAAAACATTTACAAAGTATGTACTGGTATTGACATTATTATTATTTATCTAATCTTATTGACTTCGATTCTATATAACTTAGTTTACCATTAATTATAGCATACCATAGCATAATTATAAATAGATCAAAATTAAAAGAAAAGTCCGCTGAGTTTCTTGTCGGAGTATTCTCAGGCCGGGACCGCGTTTTGAACCTGTGGTCCATTACTTATAATATATTATTGATATTGACGTTTGTAAGTGCTATTAAATTTCGAGCGTCTACGCAGTTAAATGAATCTCAATAATCGTGCTAAGTTTCTTCTTTACTCTTAGCATTTAGACAATAATCATCAAAGAATATATGAACTGCTACATGATTACAAAGTAATATTTAATCAATTCCTTGGAATTTATGTGAGTCAACGTAAATAAAATGTTAGTACCTCAACAATAACATGAATGCACGAGTAAATAGGGTAACCGGCACAGATAACGTCCACTTCGTTATTTTTCAATGACTTATATTTTAATTCAGTATTCATTATTTATATAGTATTTTATTTATTCTAATAGTACATATTCCCTGAATAAAATTTAGCAAATGTGTTATTTCAGACAACCTGACGCGTTCATTTATTTAACTCCCAAAAATCCTTCTTGGGCTCCCCTGCTATACCAAATTCCACCATTAGAGCGTAATTAAAGACGAACATCTTAATACATTCATAAATTTTCATATTTATAATATTAGTTCAATTAAGTAAGCCATTTAAATCGGTGCTTTGAAATCAAAACACGTGACCAAAAATAATATTCTTGTTAACTATCATTGTGTCGCTTACTCCTTTTAGCAACCGTCGATATCTACCTAAATAGGTGAGGATGTACTCAAACGGGCTTTTTATCCAACGATATACCTAACCTATACGGATATAATAAATACGTACCTATAGCTGTGAGTCACTTTAGACCAAGAATATTTATTTGTACGAACACAACCGGATGACAATCTTGATACTAGCATCACAACAAGACAATCGTACATAAAAAGTATTCTCAGTGTCTTTAATTCAAATGTATTCACGCTGTAGTGGACAAGGTAGACAGAGGTATATAAACATTGACATATCGCTGTTTTTTTCGATCTAACATACTCGTAATCAAGTCAAGGACCTTTGAATAATGTACTTATTATAAAAGAAAAATTAAAGTGAATATGACTGACTTGGTGGTCCCGTGACATATATTTGAACTATTTGCATATGATCGTGAGTTATACGCTATGGGGTTCAAACCAGAGGGGTTCGAACGTGAGGGGTACGAACCCTAAATTGAATATAGAACTGTAACATATATACATACATACATATAACCATATACACATATCCTTACCCTGTAGTTACTGTAGCTTACTTCACCTCAGCTTACCATCTAGTGTGGTCAATGGACAGACAGAACATAAAAAAATTAAAACTAATAATATCCGAAGAGGTGTCATTCCTGAAAACCATTTCTTTCAATACCTACCTACAGAGTTTCGAAACTGTTTTTGGGATAGTTTTTCTCTATGTCTATGTCTATGTACTATACCTGAATTGATTTTTCACCCTAATTGGTTCGACATGCTGTACACACGTGTATGTATCGCCTAATATATTTCTAGAGTAGCTGAAACCGAAGCTATAGTTTTGATATTTTATGAACACAAACGGTTTTAGGTACTCTATAAAAAGATATGAAGCTGTCAGAACAAATCCGTAGCAAACCGATCTTAGACAAGCTTTCATTCTTCTTCATTCAATTTAAAAATATACCTACATAGAGATGTTAAATTTAAACTGAATGCCTTCATAAAACTTTACCTCGGATGCAATCCGCGTCATTTAAAGATACTATGTAGTGAATAGGTGTATAGTCACTGATTGATGTTAACAATACACATTATCTACTCATATAAATATCCGTATTTGTAAGTGTGTAACAAGTGCACTTGATAGTTGTATGTGTGCGGCTCAAGGTCAAGATTGGCACGTGCCGGCTCGGCAGTGACGCAGGGGACCCTTCCACGCGGGGAACTGCTTCCCCTAAGCTATCATACCTCATACCATATTTACCCTTTCAATGCCTTTAAAAGTTGTAATATTTAATTTAGTTTTTAAACGTAAAGGTAGGTAGGTAATAACTTAAGTGTATTATTTAGGTAGAAATATATATTATATATCAAATTACTATTTTGTAATTTTTAATACTGAAGAAGTTAATATGTTTTTATCATTATATTTGTAATATACACAAAACTTAGCCGATATATTGTAAATCAGTGTTTCGCGCTTATAAGTATTTGAGTTAACACTTTTATACTTTTTTAGTATAGTGCCATCTATCGACAAGACTTCGAACTCAATGCGCGTTCTGGTAACCATTATGTTCAAGTATACCTGAGAAAATAGTTTTACAAATAATACAGAGATGGCGCTGTAATACATTTTATATTTAAGAAAGTGAAGTAATGCAAGAGTGAAGATGGAATTTTATTATGAGAAGAAAAAGATAGTGAAACATTGAAAAAGATGACATCAGTAGGCTATCGAACGACCGGGTGCCACGCTGTGCTCTCTCGGGAATTAGTGCAGAGTGAACACAGCTGGTGGTATCTCAGTTGTTCCCTAGTTCTCCCTCTTCATCGCTTTTGGCTGCTGAGAATTCAAGATCAGACCACCATACGAAGACATCAATGAGCACTGAAACGTTATTACCTACTAGCTGAATAGTTTGTAAATTATGCAATGATATGCCTAGTAGGTTACAACATGTTATAGTCTGTTTGTTGCTGCCTGTTGTAATATTTACTTATTGTTTATTTTATATCTAAAAAATTCAAGTGTTTGAAAAATGATCTTATTTTGAAAATAGTAGATATTTGCTATCATTTTCCGACGATATCGTGCTCACGGCAGGAACATTGCATGTTCTTACACTTATAATGCTCAAAGATCTCAACCGAGTCTCTCAACAGGTGGGCATGAATATGAACAAAACCCAGGTTATGGCAAATGCGTATATTCTAAGAACCACCCCAGTGTTAGTTTGGGGACTCGACCCTCGAAGTTGTAGACGGGTACGTCTATCTTGGACAGATGGTCCGATTAGACAAGTCAAACTTCGAGTCGGAGGTCGATCGTCGAATCCAACTTGGCTGGGCAGCGTTCTGGAAGTTACACAGCGTCTTCTCATGCAAAATACCTCAGTGCTTAAAAACATTTTTTTTAATCAATGCATGTTTCTAGTGATGACTTATAGTGCTGAGACGTAAACCCTCACTATGGGCCTCATCAGAAAGCTCAAGGTCACACAGCGAGCTATGGAAAGGGCTATGCTCGGAATTTGTCTGCGAGATCGAATCAGAAATGAGGATATCTGTAGACGAACGTAAGCTGCCGACATAGCCCACAGAGTTAGCAAACTGCAGTGGCAGTGGGTGGGGCACGTGGACAATATGAACAGATGACCGTTGGAGCCGAAACGTTCTCAAATGGAGACCACGTACTGGTAGACGCTCCGCTTGTCGCCAGCTGTGCGGTACCAAAGTCTCCTCCAAAGACGCTCCGCCACCTCCTTTTCGAGCATTACTTGCTCGCATAAAGAGGCATCGGTAGCCCACACGCTTATGCATCCACCATCGCCGTGAACAAGAGAACTCCCGCCTCAAAGACCGCCACGAGAACCCGCCTCGGCGTTTCCCACACCCAGTCATTGTGTACAACCCTGAATCCTTGCTCGTCATTCGGGCGTTGGCTCTATCCGGATCCGACATAAGTAATCCCCGAAGCACCTGTGCCGGGAAATCACCTGCGTGAGATGTTACACTGATGTTTCGAAACGGAAACGGTTCTAATCCTTGCGATGAAACAGGCGAATTCGTCTACTTCAAAGCAAGAATCAGTGCAACATGCAACAGCACGTGTACCTACTAATCATTGAGTACGAACGAGGACAACATGGTCAAACAACGTACTGCACTTTTGACACCGCGATTATATTGATATAACATAATATATCTACCTCTAATTTCAAAATAAGATCATTGGTTTGAAACAATAATAATGCGTGATCTAAAAATAAGTTGGATGTATGTAGGTATTATTATTTTTATACTGACAAAAACAAGATGTGTTACACCTTATATATTTCTATCTCAGATTATTATTTTGTTGATTTGCATTGTATTAAACCACGATTTAAGTAATCGTGGTTTAATGCAATGTTTAGCAACAGGTTGCAAATTTATATGACTGTAGGTGGAAGAAAGTGGAAGAAAACTCCTATTTTTTATATTAATATTATTTAAAGTTAATATTTTCAATTGACTTAAAAACTGTATTGCAACCATATACACAACTATTTGCATTAAGTGGGGATCGAACCCGCACCCCCTACGTAGCAGTCGCGTTCACTACCGCCACACCACAGAGGCTGTCAGTATATTTCCTATACTCACTATATTAACGTTATATATTATGATTTATTATCATTAGGGTTTTCAAGCAAGAACGTATACTATACATTGCATCTATAAATACATTCTACCTCCTGAGCTCTGTGAAGTAGCCAACCTAGGCTCTATAGTCGATCATTCCACTTAATATGTACTTAATCTCACAGACTATTCTGGTTGTCAAAAACACAAAAATATTTATATGCATGAATAAAATATGTCTACTTGCGTTGCTCAGAATGTCATCAATTATGATAATAATATGTTATTGTGCCTATAACACTACAAATTTACAAAAACTGTATCCAAGTACGAATATTCACCTACACTTAAGTACTGGAATCTAGATGGCGTTGTGTACAATATCCTAGTAATTCATCTATTATTTGATATTTTAATTAACATTAGTATATTTGCATCACTTTCTACATCTTCATGAAAGTGTTATTGTATGAATCACTATATTGTGTGCACAAAATCAGTAAGCAGCAACTCTAAGTATCACTTAACTTTCGCAAGAAAGGAAGAGAGAGGTAAATTTTATATATTTTGCACAAGAATAAGGAAAAATAACTTACAACTTATTATTATTTAACCAAATCGGTTATATTGCTTAAGGCAAGCTCTCACAAAAATATAGGATAAAAAGAGAGAGTACCTAATGAATTTTTTTGGACGAGGTTACTTTACAATCGAGATTATGTCCTCCCTACATATTTTAAAAGGTAATGGAAAATATTGTTGTGGTATTATTTCTTGGAAAAAACAGTCGAATTTTTAACCTCCTCCTTTTTTGAAGTCGGTAAATAAATTACATTGTAAGATTTATAAAATCTGAACACTAGTAAGGAACTTTCGATCTCCATAAATACACTAAGTATTGCAATTATAAACTATAACTGTTGCCGCGATTCACCCCCGCGTGGATGTCGATTATCGCGTTGTACGACTCTACTCGATTCTCTTATGGCCTCTCGATAATACTTCTCCCCTTCTCTACTCTACATTTTTTCCCTATTTTTTCATTTCTCAATCTCCCCACTTTCCAATATCCCTTATTTCCCCATTTTCCGTCTGTCATTTTTAGTGTTATCTCTCTCTATTATATCTTACCCAATTATTATCATGAAAATGGGAATTGTTATAGATATTAGCGCCAATATATAGAAATCTACAAGATCTATTGAGATTTATGATTATTGCTCCGCTCCTTTGGATGGTAGCGTGATATATAGTGTATGATATATAGCCTACGTTACTCCTAGATATTGTAGCTTTAGACTAGTGAAAGAATTATCGAAATCGGTCCAGTAGTTTCCGAGCCTATTCATTACAAACAAACAAAAAACAAATAAACAAATCCTTCCTCTTTATAATATTAGTGTAATCTTTTTGGTATTTACTTACTATCTACGATGAGTAGTAATATCTACCAACTAATATTTTAAGCATTCTAACTGTCTATAAAAAAAACTTACTCGCGTTACCCAGACTTCGAGGTGAAAGCTTCAGATGCTGCTGAGATTAACACTAGGATAAAGAAGGAGCATGTATTTTTATTTTACGAGTAAAAGCTGCAATATAGAGTCATGTGCTTGATGCAGGATGTATATTTTTATACGTAATTAAAAATGAATACTACGAAACAGATTACGCTACTTATCCATCCATATACGTTACCAGTAGAAAGAACTACTTACTACTCATACATCGGCGTATGCGCAACATGCGTGTCGGTTTTATTTAGCGTGAGAGAAAGTCGTATGGTGAAATGTTGATTCCTGTTTTCAAAATATTTGTATATTTTTGCGTAATTGTACATTTAGTTGGGTGGACATTTTCAAAGAAACTAATGAGAATAATTAAGAGGGAAAGTACTGGAAACAGCTAATGTCATTCAAAAGAAACAATCCCTTATTTTAAAAAAAAACAGTATTACATTTACACAACCTTCTTTCTTAATGATCGTTAATATAACTTTCGTCAAAATTGTTCCACTGGAGATCGTCTCGTGTATGCCACCCATATCTGGAACTAGGCCATTGAGAAACACGGGAAACGTGAGCGGTCTCCCTCAACATCTCAAAATCCTTATTAGCAAACTGCCTTCCTACGGTCTGCCTGCTGGCCGATGTGCCTGGATTGCCGACTTTCTGAAAAATCGTTCAATTTAAGTTGTGTTTTAAGGCAGCTCGTCGAAACATAAGCAAATAATCTGCTCCAGCCCAGTACCCAATGTACGCAGACGATAGCACAGTGGTAGAGAGCTACGAGTCGTGTCGGCGGGTCAGCATGAGTGAGATCCGGGGCCTTAGAGAGGCCATGGTTGAACGGTTGAACTTAACCTTGCCAGCAGTCTCTGATTGGGGAGATGCTAAAGTGATCCACTTCAACGCAACCAAAACCCAGCCGTGTCTCTTACACTTACCCTCAACTTTGATCGATATATTGAGGCAAAGGCTTAAGTGGCTGTCTAAAAGCTGGGCATCCTGTCGAAGCTAAGACAGTATTTCACGCCGGAAAGCAACTGACTCACACTCTACAAAGTGCAAGTCAGATCGTGCATGGAATGGAATAGTGTTCCCACTTCTGTACCGGCTCAGCCAAACACTTGAGTGGATAAAGAGGCAAGTCAGGAGATACTTACCAAAAGGTGAGATAGTGGTCAAACGCGAGCCTATCGAACATAAAAAAATGCTGACAATCCTACAACAAAAAAGAAACAACAATAATTAGTGTTCTGGTCAGCCCGAACCTCTCCTAATATGTGGTGTTATTGAATTTCACATCATCGACATATAAGTCACACGTAATCCTTTCTCGTTATACAAACAAGTCTTCACTCTGGCGGCAGGTCACTGGCTTTTAACAAAAATGGAGACATGTATTAATGACTGGTCGTTAAACCTCTTTGGTTTGAAACCATAGTGTTTTACGAGTTTGCACAGAATATATATCATTGTATTTTCTCTTTAAAGGTTATTATAATTATGTTTATGTTTTATTATAAACTAGCTGTTTCCAGCTGCTTCGCCCCAGTGGACTTCTTATCCCGTTACCGCTGCTTGGACTTCTCATCCCGTTCCCGCTGCTCCATAAAAACCTTCCGTAGAGTTCAAGGAACAAATAAAAAAAGAATTGCTCGAATTGGTCTAGCCGTTTTTGAGTTCTGCGCTTACCAACATATTTTGCTATTCATTTTTATAAATATATAGATTATTGATTGCTTAATATATATATTTTCGGAAAGATTTATATAGCATATAGCTGGCACTCGCAGATGTAAGTGTGCCTGTTGTTACTTGATTGCTTAACACTAAGGTTTTATTATTGAGAAAATATCATAATTTAATTGCCAAATTGTTGTATTTTAACCAAGACTTCTGTATACTACTGGAATGACTGTAGATTTGTATAATACGAAGGTTTATATCTGTTTATATTATATTATGACAATATAATAAAATATGATAATAATAGACATAATTATTATCATATTTTTATTTAGACAATATTATGATGTATAAATATGTTGATAGATCATTGATTTTCTCTTTAATCATCGATGTCTAAAATATATTTCATTGTGCAAGTTACGTGGATATTATAATATTATGATGAAAACTATACAGTTGATCGAAGGCATTTGGTGGAACTTATTGATATATATACATTACTGTCAATGTAAACCGTTGTATATGCCGCAAGGCCAAACCAGTTATATATTGTGAAGAAGTACAAGTGTATTATTACTAAAGTATAATTAGCTACATACCAATGGCAAGGGGTCCATATAAACCATATCCTGACGGCTTACATTTGAACCTATTAGAAATGTATTGTTTATACTCTAATATCCATAACGCGTTATCAATTTATTAAAAACCTTTCAAGTAAAACAATTCCATATAATTCAACCTTTTCATATGTCGCCTAAAATAATTCAATCTTTGATTATTTGATACTATAATCACGCCTTTTATCCGTCTGTTATGGTGACTTTACAAATATACAATTTCAAATGTGCACCCAGCCAGACCCAGGTACTCATTAAATTTACAAATGAATCACTAACAACAATTGTGTGGCCCATCGGAGTATTGAATCTGCAACAATTCACACAATACTCAAAAGCCATGTAGGTAAGCCGTTGCTCCCTTCCATTCAGTCATCACTTTGCAATTTGACCAAAGCTTTCTTTCAGATGAGACATTCTTAAGATATAACAGAAATTTATCAATATTATGGAATCAGGATACTTCTAGTGCAAACCTACCTAAATGTCATCCGAACTATTCCTTCAAGAACTAAACGATTCTTTGAGTGGGGCGCGGAAATATATTTGTCGAGGCCGTTATAGGAACCGCCCTTCTAGAGAATATATTTATAATAGCAGCCACTATCCTTTGAACTGTACTCAAGCTTACCATCAACCAGGGTGCATCATTTGTTAACCCTCTTGTACCAAAGAGAGGAAATTTAAACTAGAATATTTGAAATGTCAAAAGTGAAACAAAGCTACGCTTTCTTTCTATATCAACCAGCCCAGTAACACCAAATCGATCAATACTAGTGAGCTACGACGCACACAGCGCATTTCCGTGAACTAAGGGGGGAGGCTGTGTCTAGGACATAACTACATAGGCATGTAGGTTGTCCTTCATTCGGCCACTCTAACTAGCACTCCCGGGCTTTAGACCTTGATTCTGCGCAATCAACTATTGGCTGTTTTTGTGTAAAGTGGACATTCGTATTTATGTACACCATCGCAAACTGGGTAATGATTACAAGCTACTTCACATTATCATAGTAATAAGCATTAATCTAGGAAGACTAATTATTTTTTGGAAGTCGTCCTCATATCGTAGCAGTACAGTGCTACGTCGTAGGTCGCAGGTTCATTCCCGCTCAGCGGCTGTTATGCATTAATGCTTTTATGTTTGAGTTTGCATCACTAGCCCCGGTATGACTTTAAAGTATGTATATATTTACAAAACAAAAGAAATGTCTGAGTATTATTTATTATATTTATTTGTTCCTTCCGTGAAGTACACTGATATTATTTATTGCCTAAATACAAAATTTGCATAAATAGACACTATCAAATATACGCATAAATTCATGCTATCATATAAATTATCTTCTACAATGTAATAAATAACAATAATTTAGCGCACATGACATTACCTTTATAAGTTTTTGGCGTCTTCTAGTCTAAATAACGTTGGCTAAGTAGTAAGGGATCAAAGCCAACAGACATGCCAATTGTCTCTGGCACATCCCTCCATTGCATAAACATGCCTATGACGAGCAAGGGCACACTGATAGTGTCGTAATTATGTTCACATTGATCTATGACTCTGCAATCTTATATACGAGTAAATAAATAAACTTCTTCAAGGTCGTTAGTAAAAACTATGTCTATCACGCTACAATATAATAACCTAATATGCAACGTCATCTAAGAAATAGATTTTACTGTCATCAGTCAGTTTTATTGGCAATATGTTGGTTACACAGCATTCATACCGACATACCATATTGGAATCATGCACTTCGTTCTTCGATGCACACATCGTCAAAGTTTATTTGAGGTTTACGACTGAAGTTAACAAGAAACTGTATCTGAAAAGTAACATACCAACGAGTTGGCTGGTAGCCAACCTGCAGCATAGACCTGGACTGACCTAACCTTGACAATTTAATAACAATATAGTTACCCCCAAATGTATTGCAAAACCTTGCGAGACAGACATTTTGATCTCTAATGCATGCCTCCATATTATTTTTAAAACCAAACCAATGAAATCTAAGTGAGTAAGATCGTCTGTGTATGTCTACTATTCGTTTACATGTTTCATATAAATTTCATGAGTTGTGTATTCAAAGCGAAAATAAATTTCACTTTCTTTCCTAACATTTGAAGAGCTTTCCTCACACAAATTTCAAGTTCACGGCTATCTGGAGCCTAGATGCAACAGCTGTATCGATCGAGGGTGCAGCTCCGCTCTCGTATCATCAGGGCAATCTGCAACCATGACCTGGAGGGTGCGGGGTACGGGCTGTGGAGACGGTGTCAGGGTGAGGGGTGGAAGGGGGAGTGCGGAGGCTTGCATCGAGCCGCCCGGCTGCACCGAGCAGTTATTTCAGTGCAGCTGTTGAGCCGCAGTCGGTCGCCGCGCCTCCGGTAGTGCGCGCGCCCTGTTACCACTTGCCTCACGTCTCTGTCTGCCATTAAAAATTGCCTCCTTTTACAATGTGCGTTGAATATTTATGTCCGAAACGGTAATGGTCTCTCGTCTTCGCCATCGCACCTGTTGCACAAGCTCTCGCAAGGTGAAACTGCGTGGAAAACTATTTTTCTCGGTAGCGGACGCGTATACTTTCACCGCTCACATTCTGACTATTGCACTGAACCAGTCTCCGCAATAACAAAAAGTTTGACGCGCGTCAAAATTAGGTTTAACAGTGCTAAACGATATCACTGATAAGATCCACATTAGTTGCTATGTGTGTAGTGTGGTAATATATTATACTAATGTATTATGTCACAATAAAATGTAGGTTAATTTGTATTTACTAGTGTTTATTTGAATGTCATTCTTCAAATGGAAACTAACACTTCAAACAAAACATGATGTCAGCTCTTACCACAGCGCATAAGTCGCTGCTTGCTTTGTAACATGACTATGGTTTACATGAAGTAATAATAAAATTGATTTATAATCATCCTTGGTTCGATACTGAAATTTTGAATGCTCTGAAATCTCGCAGAGTCACCGGAGCTGCAAATGTAATCACAGGTGACAAATCAATTGTTTTTAACATCATCAACTATTGCGAATATACATAGATATGCAATTACTGGCATTTGGCCAGGGATGCAGCTGCGAAGGTCGCACGGGAGATGCGACAATGAACGGGCAGGGGCCGTAGGAGGGTGGGCGCGTCCAGGGGGGAACTGCGCAGGGATAATGCAACAATATACGAGCTAACAGCGCAGGTGCATCCGGGACCTCGATGTTCTAGATACATCCATCATACCTAGGCGATGTTGATCAGTTTTGCGGGATCGTCAGATGCGTCAATACCTCTTGCCGCTCGACCTAGTGACTTAAGTGGAAGTTATCAGTGACATCCAAGGTGATCTATTGTGCTATGAAACATAGTTTATACTTTGATATAAATTCTTTGAACCGAAGTTGGTGAACCGAAGAAGGTGCCCCTACTACTGGTTTAGTCCTCACACAATTTATACTGGTATTTTGTTATCATTCGAATGACATTATTGACGCGAAATAATTCATATTTTGTTCAAATGATTGACTTGATTTTACCAAAATACAGTTAGACTAATATTAAATAATGATCTTAGATACTAGATCGTAATCATATTTTATAGTTCGTAAATAACGAGAAGCTTATTCCGAGTCTAACTTTGACAATAAATGATACATTGATTACGTTACAATGCATCATTACAATCGATAGTATTTACATAAGCATTACCCGTTAACAGCATTTTGTAACAAAATAACAGTAAAAAATAATGTCAAAAGTAAAGTTTGATAGACGGACGCGACTTCACTTTCATTTACTCGCGTCTGCCGTCTGCGTCAGTCACTAATGTAATAGAAAGGTAGTTTCAACAACATTATTGATGTGAAATGATAACCGGTATCCTAAAGTTTTCGTGTGGAGAGATTGCGAAACGTACACGGTACGCATGTAAAGGCAGGCGCACACTCGCCACTCGGTAACTTTCGCTCGTGGGACCGTTGACCGTGGCTCGACTTTCTAAACCATGTCGTAACAGCGGTGATCGCCCCGCGGCGTAATTCACGATACGCCTCGACGCAACACGCGACGTTATTACTAACTTTTTTATGAAGTTTTCGCAAATGCGTAGAAAGTGAGGGACGTCTGTAATTTTACATATATTTGACGAATTAATTACGTAGTCAAACCAAAACATATATGTAGATAGTAAAGAGTAGAAAAATACATTGTAATCATAACAAAAGACAAAATATAAAATATCATATTTTAGCTTTATAGGACTTAGAACAATATAATATAATATTATATTGTTACAAGTAAATACTAAATGAAGAATTTAAATATTAATACTTAATTAAAACATTTTAATGGTGTAGTCTCAAAGACTACGCCGTAGAATCGTCTTAGACCAAGGTCAGCAATTTCGAATATAACTAAATAATAGACGAGAAAGTGAAATACATATTATGTAGTATCGAATTTAAATCTGTTGCTGTTATGCCACATACTTACATTTTTTGCAAACAATAATTACCATACGTCACGTTTAGCATTCAAGTTAGATATACATAGATATAGCTTTAACAGTTTCAGTTTTACACCCAAAAAGTCACCGAAAACCTAAATAATAAATCAATACTCCTAACTTGAAGTCTATTCATGGTTAAATAATAACATTTCTACTTGCCCTTGATAGTTGGCCCTCAGTTAAAGTGACCTAACCCTGACCGGGCGGTTCTAGGGAGCCTAGAAAACGTCCTTGGGCTTGCTGCCAGCGCGGGTAGCCCCCTCCCTTCAGTGCCCGTAGCTTCAGTACATATGAACAGGAAATAATCGATATTGCCAACTAGTCTATGATTGGACGATCAATTAATAGGTACACGACTCGATACTTTGCCATCATCTAACTTTTGCGTTGTTGGAAAGTTTATCTGTAATATGCTTCATTAGGCAGTGTAAGTAATTATTCCCTTATAAGTAAAAGTTTTAGAACCAATATCAAATTAAATTTCACATATCATCGTAAAAGAAAAAAATAACTATGCCTATATTCATAAAGCGCAAAATCATTTGATTTATCAAATAATTCTTACTTTATCATTCGTGAAATGTAAATAGTTTCAGATCTAAACGTAACTGAGAAAACCGATCGTAAACTCGTGGTGAAAATGACACATGGTAATCTCGTCTCGGCCCAGTCCAAGTCCGAAAATACATCTGTGTGTCCTCGCCCGACTCTTGAGTCGAGAGTTGAGCCCATCCGAACTACATTATATTACTAGTGTCTAAGGTTTGTAGGTCAGTGCAGTAACAGCCTACAAAATTAATTAAACCGTTTTATTCTGAGTCTCAGCCAAATGCACAGCTGTAATGTTTTACATTAGTTTTCTTCTCGTTGATACTAGGTCAGAGAATATTGTTTACAAAAGCACTTTATCTATTACTTAGGTGCTTTTAATCGATATATTTATGCGTTTGTGTGCTCAAACCGTAGATGCAATAAATCGAATAGATATTATGTATTTAGTACTGCAGTTGTTGAGCTACTGATTGTTCTTGGCAGTTCTAGTGATATTATCGTATGTCAAGAAATAGGGCAATGTAATGTCATGTGGTTATTTTTGCTTCAATGTATGTGGTTATTATCAGTACAAAATATATTACTAATCAACTTATACGTTCAATTAGCAGTACACAATTTTATATGGTTTAACTGACAAAATGGGAAATTGTTGGCTTAATTGACTTTTCCCCACTAATATGACACTTCCCCAAATATTCTTAATATGTAAACGGCTAATTAATATTTACATTTTGCCACCTACTTTGACAATTTTTTATTGGCTGTTTTTTTGAATTGACGACATGTCTATCTATCTTTAAACTCGTGGTAACAATTCAATTATTAATTGAATATACCGATTAATTCACCATCCTCGTTCATTCCAAATAATAAGAGTTTTGTTATTATCATAACATTGGGGATTCCCAGACATAACTAGGTATGACGTGAAGAGATTGAAAGCAAAAATAGTCAGTGATGAGCATTTTAACATTTACATTCCGTCTGTGAAAAATATTTTCACGTGGTTCGGTAAATAAGATGGATGATGAGTTATATATGTATCGTTGTTTTCACAACCGTTCATCTTTATCGGGTATTCCCCATAAATGTTGTAGGGCATCTATTGATTGAGTGCACTTTGTGCAAATCGGTGAGCACACGTGTCAGTGACTAAGATTCGACCGCGCGCGCGATTTAGAACTTTAGACCGACGCGTGAGTCAACCGGCCTTGGGCGCGCATATTGTTAGCGTAAACCCACAAAATACTAAAATATTATTTATTGGTCCACTGGCGTACCAACAAAAAGTGACAGTAAACCGAGGCTACCTACCGCGATAACAATACATTACCTATCTTTGCTATTACAAAATGTATGTTCTACAGTTACCAAATATCAGATTATAATCTTTGCTAAATCATTTGTAGAGCAATAGAAACAAAATATTGACAACAAGACTAGCTCATGAGTTGAGTGTGTTAAACTGTTTGACTTTTAGGTTTTAGTTTTAAAGTTAATTAAAGCCTTGAAGGTAAAAGAAGAGTTGCAATTGATTTAAACCCGAGTATAAAATAATAAAATATGTCTGCAACGTTTTCGCGTGTCGCCGTGAGTTGGCCGTCGAAATGGAACGTCTATTTGTGGAGCTCGAGGCCCGCTCGCGACAATAATTATTGTAGCTGACATACGAGCCTTACGCGCTACGGTTAACAGATCTTCACAGTTAGGTTACCAGGTGTTTATTTAAAACTGATAGGTCGTTTATTAATATCGTGTGAAAATTTAAATTCGTATTGACGATTGTTATTACAATCTAAACGAATTTCAATCATGCAAACAGATGGCAGAGAGCGTGGTGGCCTAGTTACCGATGCATCTGGCGCGCGCGCGCTCTTATCTGCACCGCTTGTGTACTAGCGGCCCTCGCCGCGATTCATTTCGTGCGCATCCATATTCCGAGCCCATACGTTCTCAACTCACAACAATGGAGAAGACAAAGTAGAGCATGGATTCTCCGAAGAAGAAAGCGGGTACACATACAAGCGAAAGTGGTATCTGTGAAACCAGATGGAGAAACTTGGTGGGGGGCGAGTGGCGTGAGGTTGTAGCCGGGAGGGAGTGTGGAGCCCGCTCGGTGCCGGCGCGGCGCGGTTGCGTCAACTGCGGCTCGCGCGGCACCGTTGGCAGAGCGGCGCGTATTTCAAGCCGGGCTGCGCGCTGCACCGACCGCTTTGCGAAACCGTCGGTTATGCAAGGCGTGCCGCTGCCAACTCGCGGTTACTCGTGTACCGCCGGAAGGAAAAGTGGAACGCGGCGCAGTGGTGCGGCCGCGCGCGCCGCCTCTGCACGCCCCGCGGACTCCAGTGAAGTGCCTCATAGTGTCGTGTCAGTGTCGCTTCTAGAACGTTAATATTATGTTGCGCAAGTCCTACGCCTACAGCGGGATTATTTTAAACTAGATAATTACAGAGGCCACTGGGCCACGACCTCGGTCCTCGGCTCTGGCTGGAGTCGGCCGCAACCCCTGACGTTCTGTACAGTGCATATATGTATCTCTTGGCACGTGCAATATCACGGTGCATATCACGTGTTCAATATACATATCCAATAACTCATATCGCTGCATGCTAACCTTATGTATGACTGGAATGTATGTTACCTAGGTACCATATATATTCATAGTACATCAATTCTTTAAACTCTGCTTGGAAGGCTTTTTTGTGCATGTTTTTTATTTTATGTTATGATCTGTGGGAATTCACATCTTTCTGTACTTTGAGAGATCTGATAGTAATAACATTGTTTAGTAACTACTTATTCAAGGTTGGCTATCTATTCACAATTTGTAAAGTCCGATATCGTTAAATAAACGTACACTATGCAACTCGTAATCAAACGGCTAGTTGCCTTTATTTTAGAAACCAAATGCTGTTTTCTGACGTGTCAAATTGCTAGTTTCATATTACGAGAACTACCGACCATAACGGATATTAATTATAAAATGTTTCTGATTGCAATTAATGTCGGATGCTCGACGTTAGCTCGAGAGGGAAAGTGTTCGGTGGACCGTAGCGGCTTCCTTAAACCGCGGCTGCACGACACATAACTCGTGCGCAACCACCGGTCTAAGTAAAAGTAACTACCACCAGCATGTATGCATTCTCACACGTTCACTAACATATTAACATACTATGATTCGCAATTCAAATGCCATTCTATCAGTCGCCTGCAGCACCACCCATGTATCCAAGGACATATTAATAGTGTTTGCCTCCAATGAGCGGACACATTTATCATGTGGCTGCCTGGTCCCATGCGCACAATTGCACAATGCAGCTTATCTAGCGCATGAGAGCTAGCAATTATTTGTCCCACTTTTCTAAAGCGACATGTTTAGTTGATTTTATAATTACAACATCTTAGCACTTTCAAGTTGATTGATTGTCGTGACATAACGCCGAACCACTGTAAACGAAGTTGTGTTCACGTTACATTCACTCACCAGAGCTACGATTTCAACGAATGTTTTATTCATTAAATAGTTGCATTACAAAACATTAGCCCTAGAATTATGCGGTATCTGTTCATCTCTTTCGCACTTGTAAAATTAACGTTTATAAAGTAAGGAATGGTGCCATTCTAACGCGTGAGTAACCAATGTGCAACGGAACGGTTGCATGGCATTACGTCAGAGGTGCACTGTGCGTGAGCATGCCTGGTATGAAGGTGTTTAGTGCTAAAGCCGTGCCCAGCCAGCCTAACCTCGCCGCCCACTACTCTACCACCCGAGAGGATTAAATACATGCAATGTCACTCGTTAATTGTGTTATACGTGTGCCTGCATGCAAATATAAAGTAACTATAAAATGCACCATTACAACATGGGTAATTCAGTTTATAAAAAAAAATATCATTCGGAGATCAACAGAAACTTATTCCAGTTCCAATCTCTTAAATATATTTTTTAAATTTAGTTTTACAGTACGTTTTCTCTTTATGAGATATAAAGAGAAATGTGTTTTTGAATATCAATAAAATTGATAGAGGTTTATAAATTTGATTACGGTACAACTCTATTACCATTCAGATAGTATTAAATCCATTCGCGAAATCATCAGTTATCATTTTTAATTCTCTACAAATAATTTAAAAAAATATATTTTAGATGATTCTCACAATTCGTAAATGCAAAGTGTGTTTTTATTAAATTTTATAATAAAGGAATTCCACACAAACTTAAAACTTCCAAACGTTAATGCACAACTGAGTTGATGTCTATCTCATGTCACTCCATACTTAACTGCATTTATCTCGAGATAGTGGCTACAAACCGTTTGCCCAATTTACTCCTTTGACCCATGCATTCTAAGACAAATGAACACTCTCTGGGACACTCTCATGCTTGACGGTTACTGCTATTCTTCTTGGTTATACAGTAGACTAATACCATCCTCTATTGTGTGGTATATTTCCCCTAACCAGTCAATGACATGAAAAAACTTAAACGTTCGTTGAAATAACTAAAATTTTAATACTATTAAACTGTTCGGTGGGATGGTGCAGTAGGCCGGCTTGAGCAAGGCCGCCGCTATGAGCCTCTGACCCACTTGCGCGGGCTCACCTTTGTTTCATGCTGTCACACCAAACACAACCCTATCAACATCACGCTCGACTCAATATCGAGAATCGATATAAAACTATACAATCATATACCTACCTGAGATGATTATTAGATATATTTAATGGCAAATGGATTGAATCGCTTGTTATTGAAACTAACTATACCTATCTATATTTTTTAACGCTACTAACATGAAGAGCACATAAACCTATGTTTTCGCTTTATAATTTATATATATATCTAAAAAATACATTTATATTATAACAAAAAAACCACAAAAGAATAACGACTGCAATGGTAGGTCAATTTGTCAAATTCGATCAAATTTAAACTGTCTGCTCTAATTCACTAAAATCGAATTTCAATAAGATTCTACAAGATGCATTTCAATAGCGCACCCTATAAAGTACTTTTTTCATAACTAAAACGCACTGTTCTAACTTCAGACTTTTCTCGCGTATTGCGTATACGAATAAACTTAATTATAATAGATGCAACACGTGTCGTGGTACAAGGTCTCATCTATTGCAGTATTGCGTCATGGCGGAAAACCTTATCTTGCACTGCGCCAATCATTGATATAAGTAGAAATCCTTCTAGCCAATTGTGCAAAATTGTTGTGATCCTAGTCCTTTTTTATACTGACTGAGGAAGTAAACAATTGTACGACATTTAATTGCATTCGATTCGAACATTACCTATGAACATACACGTTAAACCTTTCCATTCAGTTCAAATTTCATCTATATTAAACAAGAAATAAAAAACAAGTTGTTCAATCAATAGATCAATCAGCCCATCGCTGTCCACAGCGGGAATTTCTTTAAAGTATATTAATTGATGAAAAACTAAGTTATAAGGTTTGAAATTTTAAAGGAACGAACATTTTCAAGATTTCCATATTAAAAACGGTTATGTACCATGATTTATAACGTGAATCATGAGATGACATTTAGTACGTAATACATACACTACTGTACACACAAACACATCTACAAGCTGATAGGTACATTGTGTTACTACCTATCATTGTTAATACACTTGACATGGTTTTGCATAAATGAAAAACCTTCAAGCTATATTATATTCTGGAAACGTAGAGCTAGGATTACACATTTCTAACAAGTTTCGGGTTTAAATACGACCTATTACATATAACCAATACGTAATTTCTTACACAAGCACTTAGTTTAGTTGGCAAGCCTAACAAAAATACTAGTAATGAGCTATCCACGTGGCTAGTATTGTTAAATATACGTAGGATGGTCTATCGTACGTCGCGTATGTTGACTTTCTCTCTACTAACATGTAAAGTTACAAAAATATTCACCGAATATCGATATTAAGTTCAAGAATTCAATGTCTTATTCCATATTTCAGTCGACATAATTATCCATACACCTTTTGAATAGTTACTTTGTCATTTCTACTTAGGTCAATGGTGTTTTTAATTAGCACGCATAAATAATCATAACTCGTTCGATCTACACATATATTCGTAGTCGCTGAACCACAAAGTATTTGGTGTTCTGTAGGCTGAACATATTGAAATACTAGCATGTCTTTCCTAAGTGGAAGTTTGTAAGTAATGTTATGATTTTTATGCAGCAGATAGGGAAGTTCATCTTTAGCAAGATCCGGTATGTTTCATAGTTATCGACTCTATATAATTTAAAATAATTAACGCTCCGTTTGTGTTATCTTTACTTCCTAATGTGGTGAAATCATGATTACTTTATTACCGAAATTTCAAACAATTTTTAACAATTAATTTAATAATTAAATACCTAATACGCATTGCTCGTGGCAAAGTGTGCCATTGCATAATAATGACAATAATTTGCTTATAAATACTTCGCTAATAATATAATTTCAGCAATGATTTCACTTACATCTCATAAAATTGCTTACATAGATTTCGGTCCTCGACTTTTTCTATTTAAATTGAACAAAATACATTTAAAATAGGAAGTAAATACCTTTCTGTATATAACAATCACAAATATTTACGAGCAACTATTATAGATTTACACATGTTTGCCATAAACATATTCTAATCAATGTGCCATTGAATCGTCTGCATCGTCATAAGTACTGCAAATATACGAGTATTTCTAGTCGATACGAATACTTGCGTACTTGCGTTTAACCTTCATCGTACAGAAAACGAGAACTTCGTCTAGAACTTCATCATGAACAAGATTACTTAGCTCACTTTCTTTGAAAACCTTTCTAGAATCGGAATGTATTTTTTAAATCCTGAAATTCAAGTAATCATATTTATAAATAAAATGGAGATAGAGAATTCTTGATCGTCGGAAGTTGGAAATGTTTTTTTAGTTCACTACTGAATAATGAATACATCAATTCTATCAGCCAATGAATATTTTTTGAGAGAAGGCCGAGCAAGTTGCGATATATTTTTGACTTGTTATGTGCAAATAAGTGCCAGTGTTTTTTCTGGTTTAGTATGATTTTCATTAGGTTTAAAATACGAGCTTGGAAAAAAGTAACAACTAGTAAAGGAAGTAGGTAACCCACAGAATTGACGTTACCTAAATGTATTTTACTACCTCTTGACATTGCCTTTGATTCTTGAAATCAAACATTACTCTATGTGAAGAAAGCGAGGAAAACGCTCATCACATTTGTTACATTCTTTGGACAATATAGAGTTAACTGTGTAATCGCGTCCAGTCTTCATATTCCTGCCACAGCAAAACAATTTTAAGACAGATTCATCATGCAGACTGCATATACTCGTGGATGAATTACAGTAGTTACTAGGTCCATTACAGTCACTGCGCAGCCACTTAAGCTACAATTAATGAATTAACAAACAATTCTTTCTTTCTTTCATTTGGAGGCATACAAGTCGTTTCTGCTTTTATCACGTATTCACGTCTCATCATTTAAATGTCACGCTTTCACTTTACACTTTCATTTGGAATATATTAAAAACACAAAGCTTTCGAAATATGTGAGAGATGTGGGTACGTTTAAGCCTTATTATATCAACTTGCCATAACGCGGCCTCGGAAAACAACTTTATCCTCATGTTTTCTCGGTTCTCAATTTCGCGAAAAAAAATCGATTTCCAAGATTTTTATCATGCCATTATCAATCAAAAAAATTCGAGGCAATGAAAACTTTTAACTACGTGTATCGCAAGATTGCTATATAATGATTGCTAGTCACAAATTTTAATAGAAAATAGAATATCCCTCCAATTTGTAAACCCAAAATGAATCTCTTTTTGTCAGTCCGTACGGTAATTCAATTAACGTATCTTTACATAAATATATCATACTTAGATTTCCCTCTAGTATGGCCGTCTATGCATCGCATCCTTAACTTGTCCATCGTATAATAAACAACTCCTTTATAGAATATTAATCAGATGACACGTGTATATAAAGCGCATAATATAATACTTTGAATAATTAATTACG
Organism: Pelosia muscerda; assembly: GCA_963691645.1. Classification (NCBI taxonomy): domain Eukaryota; kingdom Metazoa; phylum Arthropoda; class Insecta; order Lepidoptera; family Erebidae; genus Pelosia; species Pelosia muscerda. The sequence goes on along the minus strand of OY829116.1, from coordinate 7,947,664 downwards.
TTACGCACAATATAGGTTTATTAATATGTATTTTTTTCACATAATTATAGTTTATTGTATTCTTTTACCTAGATATATTACAAAACTGACTAATAAGATGTTAATCGCCAATATGCCTATCCTGCAACCTGCTTTATAACTTAATACTTAACATGTTTTATTTAGTTGAAGCCTAACACAGCATTACCGCACTAAATACTAACCCACAAAGCTTCAGCACTAAATTCAAAGACTAATTTCAATAACTAAATATGAATCTCATTATACAACCTGTGATCAAAGTATCGTAAGTGTCAATAACATAGGGGACCCTAAGTGAATACGGCAAAGACGTTCCGTGTAGTGCATAGACCGTTTAGTGATGCGCCGTTATCGATATCGAAGTACGAAAGTTACGCCCCGGAGTTCGTGCCAGGAGTGCGTTTGCAAAGCACGCCACACATTTGCGTTATTGCAAAGTTGACACTGTAAATGCACTATCTGGTACGACACCCCGGAGCGTGTAGCATCAGCTCCTGACCACATGAACCATCGATCAACAGTTTGTAATATTACGAACTCTAGTGAATGTTTTTTTAAACAGCCTGCACTTATTTTTGTATTTTTTTCTTATTTTGTTTACTATATTTATGTCTCTATTTTCCTATTATTTGTAATTTTACTACAGGTAAATGTCCTTTACGTTTTGTATGCTTTATTTTTATTGTTAGTTACTACCCAAATCATTTTTATTTTGTGTATTATGTATGTAATTTCTTATGTAAGTCTTATTGTAGTTGTTATTCAAGTGTAACGAACTGTTGATTTTGTTGTGTTTTATTACAGCTTTGGACGCGCATTTTTTTTGTTTTATTTCCCACTTAAGTTTATCAAACAATTCACGAATATAAAATAGCTACAACAAAACGTAACGAAACTATAAATGTAAAGATATCCCTTCTATAGGTACATTTTGGAAAGATAAAGTATGGCATATGGTACGTAAGTACAATTGACAACATTGACAGAGTCATACATAATGGTAGGAAGCCATTGTGGCTTGTTCCCTCGTTTAGCCTTCAACGATAATAATTATATCGTCAGCACTATCCACAACTGTTGCAGCGCATTTGTTGGAAGGATTTAAGTACATACAATTTTTTTCACCGCCATTATCAACCTCACTATGAGTCTTGTGAAATTTCTTACTAGTAGGTACGAGTACGTAATAATCTTTAACAACGTCGTAAACAAAGAACAAGTAGATACCTGAAAATCCTGAAATAGATTTTTGATATACACGGATATGCATTTATTTCTACAATATGCTTACATACTTTGCGGGAATACTTGTCTCTGAACTGGAACCCTTTTCCGCTCATTACCGTTGAAGGGCGACACCGAGAAGGTAGAGTGGCGGCGATTAGAAAACTGAAAATTAGTGAAGGTCCTCCCAATTGTAGGTATAATGTATGTCATAGAGTGCGTGTTTTGTGTGTATTTATTAGAACCAGGTACTGTTAACTCTGTTAATATGGATCTGGAAGTATATGGATTTGTCTAATTTCGTAAAATTTGATATCCAACAAACATCAATAAAAAGAAATGAGCAAGTTCTTTTTATTTTTATTCTATTTAAATTATTTCAACTTAGAATTGCTTAAAGTTGTGAGGCAATCAAAAGCAAATCTAATCATCATTTCCGAAGGGGTTAGGCAGAGGTGAATTAACACCCACATTTCACCAGTCATATTCGGTCCCACATAATAGGGGTGAGCCATTGCCGTATACGGCAATCAGAATCAGATACTAACAGCATTATGTGGATAAACACCAGAAATTGTTCATATTTAACAGTACCGATATCGATAGCTAGAGTTAAAGCTAGAGCATGCCCTAGTGTAGTGCATAAGTAACAGCAATAATAAACAGCCCTTCACCAATTACCATATTGTGATAGAAGCCCGACATGCACGACACCTACCTCAAGCAACTGGCACAAATATGAGCCAGTGGAACATTTGAAATCTGTCAGCTGTTGGCCCACACAGTTACAGCAAACTATTGGCCTGGGTATAATTAGAGGCACGTTGAAATAGCTGCAAACAATGTTGCCGCTCTCATATACATAGATCTGTACTATTCTTACGCGGCCTTGGTAAACTTACCGAGTTACTAGTACAATTGCTAGCACGGTTAGCTGGATGGTTTTATTATTTTTATGAGCTCATGGGGAGTTTCTAATAGGTTCATTGAGTATGAGAAAGCGTTGTAATAAATTCTTTATGGATTATAAAATTGCGAGTTTCTATAAAGTTAGAAAACTTAATAACATTAAAAGTACAAATGGCATCCTGCCTTTTTCTAATGAAGTTGTCACCTCGGAGTCCGGGGCCCGCTTTTTTCCAGTCTAACTTCGATATTTTATGTAAAATGATTGCCATCTGGCCTCCACACCCTATGAGTATAAACGATATCGATACTGCAATTACATAGATCAGTTGTTGAACTGTTTAGGGCACCAATACCTACCCGTAACAACTGCCATAGATGTTTGTATGACAACCGGAACCGACGGTTAACGTGCTCTCGAAGGCACGACCAAAACAGTACAATAGCCATATAGCATACAAATATTTGGACTCCTCATTCTTCCAGCGTAGCAGTCGCGTTCACTACTGCCACACGACTCAGGCTGCCTTTTTCTGAGAAACTTGTTCAATTGGACCAAAGTTACTTATCAACAACATAATGATTTTTAATAAACATAGAAGATATCAACAGTACACGAGATAAATAGCCGAAGGTAACAAGGTACGTTTACCTGAAAAAATAGGAAAATTATAGAAATAGAAACGTCTTAGCTCTGGGGACAGATTTTAACAAGAATGATTTATCTAAGTATACGTCAGCAGTAAAGTACGTAGTACTTAGTTTCAAGGAATTGGAATTCATTGTTATTCTCTTGAATAAAATAAATGGTATGTCATAAATTAAGAACTGAGCACGTCACATATTAGAAACGGAAAAAAAATGTTTTCTGTATCGTTTGTCATGCAAAACCACGTTGAGACAATCCACGTCGACATGATTGAAGTAGATTTGACGGGAACTGAGCCGACATTTTGACTGTGGTCTGATCAAAGCATATTTGGACGTTGACGTTCAATCAAGGTGGACTTGGACTGCGTTCAAATTTTCGTTACCTTAGCTTGGGTCAAGCAGACTTGCACGGGCGTACACTAACTAAAGCGCTCTTCGTTGATGTTATCCGATGAAAACAACTCTTGATTTTTATAGTTTGACTGTCTCAGTGGCGTGACGGTAGTGAATGCGACTGCTTCGCAGGTGGCGCGGGTTCTATCTGCGCTCAGTGCAAATATTTGTATACCTGAATATAGCTATTTGCACTGGTCTGGTCGCTAAGCCGTCGATCGGACAGCTTCAGATGCGACCAGTATTAATGCAAGGATGCACATTCTAGAACCCACAACACAATCTAGTTAAGCTATGTTTACCACGAGAATAGGTAGCGTTGTGTAGGTTTGCCAGTGTATTCATAGTTTGAAGATTAATTTCGAGTATCAGCACAATGCCTTAATAATAATCTCTACACTCTGGTCGCTGTTTAGAAGAAGTTCTTTTCCAGTCAGGTACAATCTGCAGGTGCAGATTATGCTAGTCAGAAAGATAGTGCCGTCTGACTAGCATAATCACTGTGTAAGCTACTTTCACATGTATATACAGTAATTATAACATTCGTAATATCAAAGTCTAGAGTATCATTAACATCAATATCTCCACCGCCGGCACCTAATGTCTCTGGTGTAGTTTGGTTTGGATATAAAATTATTTTTGATTAGCCTTCTAAACCATTTAAATTGAAATTCGAAGTCCAAAGTTAATAGTATCTAAAACAAAGTCCGTTCTATGAAATCAGTTTCGACAACGATGCCAGTAGGTCAAGTGTGAGTGGTGGCTACATTGCGGTACCCAGGGAAGCCGTACCTGCAAGTAGCCTTGCATTGTCTTTAATCTCATTTCGTTATTGTGTTGACATGTTATTGCTAACAACGTAATAACCAGATATGTTTCCACTAGACTATCTGGAAATTATATCTTTAAGGAAAAATTCTACCTCTCATCAGATTAAATACCTATGAATTTTTCGGTAGACTAAAACTAAATTACTTAATTGGTAGATTCTACTAATTGTTATCGATTCTCGAACAACTGAGATTCAGAAATAGTACCTTTGAATTTTCGGCTTTATGAGCCTAGATTTAAAGCTCAAAACTAAATGAAAAAGAGTTCACTACATCGTTTCGATCACTTTTCATGATCCCATTGAATTTTAGACGTTACTGCAATACAATTTTAGACTTTAACTGTATTGCAGTAAAGTCAAATTTCAATGGTATTTTTTTGTTATCTCAGTGGTTTAATAATGGTTGGTCATTAGTGGAACTGGGGTCCTTGATATTTTTTTTTTCGTCTTTATTATTTTGTATTAATATTATTCATTCAGGAAGATGCACAACAAGATTGGCAGCAATTATACAATTAGGTATTTATTGTTACAATAATAAACTATTACATTACTACTGGTTTAAATTTCTTTTTATTTTTAATAAATTTTTATTAGTTATGTTGTTTTATTTTAATACATCCTTTCTTTATATTGCATATTATATAGTTCTTGTAACTAGTGGTTAGACGTTTGAATAAAATGGAAAGTAGTGATTATATGAATCCGTATCCACTTTAACTAGCTTTAACATACTTTTAGTAAGAGAAGATTCTCCAGAGACTTTGAAATGCTGTATTGTTCTTAGAAAATATGTAAACACCTGCAGAATGTTTTCAATTTGGTGAAAATCTGAAATACTGAAACCTGAGGACTGCAATAATTATTTTGGATAAATGAGACCTGTTAGATCCATTCCAGTGTTGGTTTTCATCAAATTGAAGTCTGTTTTCCATACTACATATTTTGCATACAATATAATGGTCAAAATTCTGGTCAAATTGAATGAATCTAGAGTCAAAAGAAGCTTACGATATTTCAATTTACGAACGATAAGAAACGATCTACTTCTACCTTTAGTAGGTTTAGCAAAGTTGATACCTTGGGTTCCCACAAGGTTCAACACTAGGGCCTCTTCATCTTGAATACTCTGTAATCTGTTGATCTCCAATTACTTCATCTCAGCTTTCTACAATCCATCAACATCACCATTACGTTCACCGACAAAATCAATCACAAGCAACCAGATCAAGTCTTAGTATATTTTTGTAAGTGAAAACTACGCTGCTCTGCAATTAGTAAAGGTTTTTATATGAAGAATTAAACAGTATAGAATACCTACTGCTATCCAAATTCTACTGTACTGTTCGTAAGATCAACACACACAAATTAGGTACACAAAAATGCATAAATAAGGCACCTGCAGACCTACTCAAGAAGTACGGTTAGTACATCACTTTGCTAACTGGTCACATGAATGACTACCCTGAATTGAAATATGATACTAAATTAAAAAGATACACAATTTGCCTTGGATGCCAAGAGTCAACAAAATTGAACTAGGTACATATTTAATATTTTTACAAGACTACCTTTACCTTTTAGGTTATGTGCCGTACGAGTTATGAAAATGGTTCCACTGTAGCTCCTAAGATACTGAACTGATTAACACCTCATTCATTAGAATGAGTGTTAATCGATTCATTATCATGCTCTAGGTGCAATAAGCTACATCACATTAAGTGGGTATTTCAGGTAGGTAAAAATATCAATATACATCAATATACATAAACATAGAGTCATAAATACATGGAATGATACCAATTGAAATCAACTACAAGTAACGCACGGCCAAAGCAATTGTACACCTTTACATATACCCTCACATGTAATGGTGTATACCTATCTCCTTGGCGGTGTGCATGAAATGAATAGTAACTAAAGAAAACTTATCATTTTCGACATGTTACCTGATATTCAATAGGCAGTTTTAAGAAATTACTACCGCGAGTACCTTAAGTATATCAATAGAGCAAGAACACAAAATAGACACTAATGTGACTTAGATGCAAGTACTCTATTTAAATAATTGTTCTACTAAAGTGATTCTAAAGGTTGTGTCACTAATGATAAGCAGCTGCTATCATGTAGTTGATATCTATCGAAATATAAATACTATACTACACATAGTACAGAGAGTACTGCACATAACTTATCACCCATATTAATGCAACATCATAATTATTATGCCGAATGCAATTAAATGCATATTCAATCATTCATCCACCACAACACTGACAAACATGTCTATTTCCATTGTTTCTAAAATTTTGAAATAGGACTTGATAAGATAAAGGTAACGCAATATTACACGATCAATACAACATATTTGTCATTATTCCTATCGTAGTAGTCCTGAGTTAAATAGTAGTCATACACGTTTAACTATAACTGCACAAAACTAGGCTTGTACAAATACAAGTTAGTGAAAAGTAACACGCGTTACCTACAACATAATATGTGCAGGCGTAAATTGACTACCATAACACCCAGTTAATAATAACAATTAAAAACATACTGTCAAAAATATTGTGTGTATATCAACCAAACGGCGTGTGGCCCGATACAATATTATTGATAGCATTTATTTTATTGTCAATATTATTGAGGATGATATTTTTAATCCTGCTTTATAAGGCAGAAATTATAGTAAGAGGGAAACCGTTTGAGGAGAGATTCAATTGCAATTATTTATTATGCGAAAACCAACATTATCAACCAGTACCTCTTGATGGGCTGGAATACCAGTGAAGTCATGCATGCGTCTTCCCAACATGATCAGTTTTGAAATAGCCCAGCTAGTCTCGTGGGCGTTCTAAAGTATACAAGTCTAAGACTTCTGTGCTAACAGCGTCGCAACCTGTGATCATCTCATCAATTGGTAGTACATCGATTGCCACTATTATATAATTTCAATCTCCATATTACGAAAGTATTTCTTTTTATCTGTATCACAACTATCTAGTTGTTCCGAATTTCGCACTTAAATATATCACAAGTACATATATAGTTTTTTCGTTCCAACTTTGGTACGTACCTAAAAATGATTTGTATGTTTGTAAATTCGCTTGCAACACAAGCACCATTTCATTATCCAAAAAATTGACTCGTGAACTATTAACTCTATAATATCTACTACTAGTACTAGACTATGTGATAAAAAATATTTGGTATGGTGGAAAAACTGCTCACTACCAACAATGCTCTACTTTTGTTGCTGCCATATAGACGACATTATGAAAAAACGCGCTATGCCCTCGCATATAGAGCTTGAAATTCGATAACTCATCTAGTTTCTCTCTCTGATCCCGATTTATATTCAAAATTCATGTCTATCTAACCTAGTAACATATCACGGAAATAATGTTTGTTCTCAATAGCATGCCTATAGTGAATGGCGTACATGCAAGTCAATGGTCGAGAAACAAGCTTCTACGCAGTTAAAGAATGCTTTTGCGGCTCTATCCAGATTTTCGGAGATCAAGGCAACCTTATCTACAAGTAGGTACCTACACCTGCAGATTGAAAAACAAGGCGCAGTTTCTTTTCAAGGGCATACAAGTCCAGACGATAAAAGAGATTGTGTAAACAGACCCTGAACTCCCGAAAAGTTTCCAATCCAGATGGAAACAATATTTTGATGACAAGGAAAAAGATGGAAATTAACCTCAAGTATATTCTTAGTGCCAGTTTTTGTTATCATATATAAATAACTTAGGTAAAGAACCATCCTTTCTAAGTTCTGATTATGAAGACATTCAGGGTTTCATACACGTTAGTTTAAAATTAAACTTGGCTCCTATGCGTGTTTTCATCACATTCCATCATCACCATAAAGACATCCGGAGCCTTCACCTTTGAACCCGGGATTGCCACATCGCACAGTATTGGACATCCATGGCATTGAGATCATTGTCACGTATATCACCCTCTAGAACGTCAGCCATTTTTTGGGTCTACCCCAGCCAGACATTTATTGTCACATAGCCTGGCGGTTGCTGCAAAACATGGACACACCAGTGAAGGCGACTCTCCTGCATTTGGTCTGCGTTATCAAGGTTATGAAGGCTGCCGCTTACTTTATAACTACCGAATAAAATGCGCAAATATTTTATAACTACCTCCACAGGTTAAGTAAAAGTAATGCATACAAAAGATTCTCTTTCAAACAAAATTTTAGCTACTCAGATAATAAAGTGCGATCAATCTACTTTTCTACATTTCTCACACAGACGTTTGTTATTCACTACACGTAGTCTATTAATGTGGACCGTACACTACCCAATACATCACTTCAGAATCAATAGAAAGCTCTATACGCCTTTGCCGCGGCTCTACGATTATTTTAATTAGTCTTTGGTTACTGTATGTAATCGAGTGACCTTGGACAAGGAAATCAGAGGCTCTATCAGTAGGTAACGCCTCGTTTTCGAAACGCTAGATTTCAATTTGATAACAAACAAAATATTGTGGTACTGCTGCAGTGTTGACCTGTAGTGAGAACAGTCTGTATAAAAAGTATTTACTAAACATAAAGACTAAAAAAATATCTCTTTAAAGAGGTTTCACATGTCATATCACACAAAATTTTCTATGAAAACTGCACATCACACCAAAAGAAGTTTTCACTTAAAAAACTTAGGATTCTTATAATGATTACATTCCTAATTCGCAAAATGATTTTCAATTAGAACCTATAAAAAATAGTCAATATTTTTACAGATGTTCGTGGAGAAACGGCTTCAAGGCGGCTAGCTGCCTTCACATCATAATCACAGCGGTCTAGGGATCTACAAGACACAGAAGATGTCTAAGGATAGCACACTAGCAGACAAAAACTACATATAAAAATAGGTCTGGTAGATGGATAAGGTCCACTGTACAGAACCATGACAAGAAAATAGACGCCTGTATAAGCCTCAAAAGCTTCGACTGACGTTTCTATAGTATACTCACGGCCTCATCTCATCTGAAGGGTGTCGTAAGAGGTAAAAACAGAAAACGCTGACAATATCAAAACGAGAGAACGAAAGCTTGAAATAAATCCTGTACCAACTTGCCTATCCACCATGGAAACAGTTGAGCAAAGCCTGCCAACATTGGGAGAGGTCTATGTCCAGCAGTGGACTGCGATACAATAATTGACTGATTGATATGGACGTTATATGGTCATAAATGCATGTCAAGACCTATAGTAAAATCCTCCTCTTTTTCTGATGTTGCATCCAAAAATTGTCATAGTGCGGTTAGGCCGCCATTTTCTGGAAATATTTGGTAGATTAACTACTTACGAATAGACACCATTATGTTTTTAGAGTGATCTACAAGCACCTCGTAACGATGTCCACCACGGTCCATAACATAATATGTAACCTTCAAGCGGTACGTAATGAATTTCAATCCTGTATTGTATTTACTACAATTGCGTCGAAATAATATCTAAACAAGTAAGTGTAAGTAAGTATTTTTCAGATTGAATGAACATAAATGGCATTCTATTTGGTCCACTCTCCATCTCATTTGTTTTCAAATAGATTGGAGAGATTACCCGGTAGATATTATACCTACGTAAAGAAAGAAGAAGGAAGCTCCAAGAATATAAGTTCTATGAAGAAAGGAAGGCAATAGGGTACCCGCGATGGCAGTGTGGTTAGCTGGTTGTTTATTATAACACAACAGCCACTAACGACACTGCTTCTGCATGTGCCCTTATCTCATCGTCCTCACAACGGCAACCTAATTGAAGCTTGAAGACGTAGAAGATCGACGTAGAACACAATGTTTTTTATGCTATACCAATTTCTTGATGTAAACCTTGACTTAGATGCTAATTTTTGATTTTGCCATCGAAATTTTGCTGTCAACAAATTGAGAATTTATATTTATGTATTTTTATTCATTTTTACGATTGAAATAAACACAACAAGTGTTTGGAAAGAAAATTTTCTTCGTATCAGATATTTTGTTGATAAGACCATTGAAAATTTTAAATAGTGTGGGCAATAGTTTCATTTCTCTCTTGGTGACAAGAACCATAATAATATTGTTTGTGGTGTACCACAAGGTAGCATTTTTGGACCTTTTGACTTTTTAGGATTATGTTTAATTGGGTATTAATAAATGGAACTATTAGGTTCATAGAAATTATCATAGAAATTAAATCATCATATAATCACACGAAGAAAATAATATGAACACTACAAAGAGTCAATTAATTTAGAAACATAGGTAAATATTATGCACTTAAAAAATAATTTCTTAATGTATTAAATGTATAGGTACTTGGCATGATGTAATTTTTAGAATTTCTTTTGTTTGAGATTGTTTGATATTCTGCCGTTGTATTTCTACTGTTAAACTAAGATATGTGTAAAATGTATTAAATTATAATACTGTAATAAATAGTATCACTCATTGTAATAATTTTTTCAGATATATTTTAAAAGGTTATTTATATTGCACTTGCATTAATGAAATAAATACTCATAATTATCTGCTAATATTTATCTTTTATGTATCACACCACTTTAATACAAATTGAGAAATAGGGTGAAATCATTAAAACATAACATAGATCAGATCATCATAAGCGATTGGTGCACTTTCACCTATGTGTCACTATCTGGTTGAATTAGCAAATTAATTGGGCACCTTCGACCTTAATTAAAACCTGACATACTGTCAAATGGCTAGGTAAATTCGATTATTGAAATTCCCACAACAAATGCATGCTCATGCTATGCACGGTATTTTCAATTGTCACTATAATAGTCGATCATCCGTACTCTTCGGACCTTGAAAAATCTATAACTGCGTAAACGAATCTGATGATGATCTTAATACGAAAATTGTCTATTACCGGCTGATATGTTCCAGTTACACAAATCAATGCCTTGATGTAAAGATGTTTGAAAGTAATTAGTGCACATAACATTATAAAAACCGATTTTTGGATATTCAACGATAAAACATGCATTGATTCTTCAGGATATTGTATCACAAATAATACATCTTTTACAGTTTATACTCCTTACCAGGAGAAGACAAAATTCTTCTAATGCAAATGTATTCAAAATTCAGTCTTGATCTAATCTCGAATTCATAAATTTTAAAAACAATCACGATTTCAATGAAAAGAAGACCACGTTTCTTAATAAAAATTTAAAAAAACGATAACGATGTCAATAATATAACATTTAATTTAATTTTGACAGATCGAGACAGAATTTAAAATTGGTTATTTTTAGAAAAATTGGCATACAGCTCTTCGTCATGACTTGGCAGATACAAATCTTGACATAGCTTGTGAAATTCCACACCTGAGATAAACCGAATTATAATTTATAGTGACACTCACTCGTATATCTTTATAACATTGTAACTAATTCTAATTGCATTTCAAATATAACCTATGCTTATAATGATGTGCCGATCGTAAAGAAAATTTTGTAACATCACTGCATAATATATTATACGTTACTATTAATAGAATGGCCGAAATAAATCTGCATTTCCACCTGCAGTTGCGGGATAGCTGCCAAATATTTTAACATCCACGTGTAAGCAAATATTTTTGAGTACTCATATTAGAATGCACGTAAGTATCTAGGAGTATTATATAGTGATATTATATATTATATATAATAGTATCTATACCCAGTGACAAAATACCTACCTAATATCAATTTAATAATACTCATAGCATCATCCTAGGTAGGTCCAAATTTTGTTTTTTCAAATTTCTTTTTTAGATTAGATTTCTTTTTTCTTTCAAGAACGGCATTAGAACGTTTCTACAGGGTCGGATGCACAAGTGTGACACGTCTGGTGTTGCCAACGTTCATGTCAATCTACCAATTGCTAATAATTGCTGTCCACTGCTGGACTGCCTCTCCCAATATGCTCCCTATGCTCCACCCTCCGCTTACAGCCTGTCCCAGCACCTGTTTCAAGTCAAAAGCCCATCTGGTCCCATATACGGCTATATTACAGTAAAGTTTGAAGACTATTGTTAATCATACCACAATTCGGACAATCGATTACAAAAAAAATAATTGTTAGTACGATTATATCGACGATGAAGTATCAATATCTCCTATCTCAAAATCAGTAACTTTACAGGAAGCAAAAAAAACATAATAATTTTTATTTTGTTTACAATTTTCAGATATTTTTAATGCAAAAAGAAGCTTATTTGGAGGCAATTATTATTACTATTGGTGAATTATGAGTAGGATATCTAATTAAGAAGATAATCAGACATAGGAGGTATTGATTCTATTTAGGATAAACTAGATTTTGATAGGAGGTATTACAAAGAGTTTTTTTTATTAAAAAAGTAGTTTTATTTCCAATTAACACATTAAACATCTTTAAATTATTATAATCATTTATACAGGGACTCATAAACATCAAACATACAAAATATTTGCCTTGGTAGGTAGGTGTCAGCAGTAAAGTTATAAAAAAGTCACAGTCATGTTAAAACTATCAAAAATAAGAAATTACTTTCTAAAAAGATTTAGCATTTACGCATGAAAAATTAATACTTTTCAAGTTAACAACAATAGATAAACTATACCAAAAACAAAATAATATTTTCTCGAAAAAACACACATAATAGTATAAATATTTTGACGCTTTCCCATAAAGCTACTTATTGTAAATGTGGCAATGTATCGTAAAAATGGTGGCAGTCTCTTGGCAAAACAGTTTTTAGCTGTTGTAGATGGTTAAATTTTGTGTCTTTGATCGGGAGAGGACTAGCATTAAGCTGCGAATAACTTACTTGTCTAAGTGGTCTGGGTCTTTGTGGAAGCTCCATCCAATCGTCATCAAAGTTTAACTTGACCAATAATGTTAAATCTGGATTGTACTGAATTGCTCTTATGTCGACCACTTGAGGATCACCTGCTTTACGTCCTGGACGAATGCTTTTGTACACCCAAGTGTCAGGATCAGCATAATTTTTGACAAAATCAAAATTAACGTGTTCGACATCATAAGGTGGCGTTCGAGCTTCTTTCGTGATGGAAACGTAGTCACTCGGGAGGTGTATCTCTCTGTTTTTTAATTTCCTTTCAATTGCACTGTGTACAGAATCACACTCCATTTGAGTGTGCCCGGGTTCTAAATACTTTTGTGTTATGGTTACTTCGTTCTTTTGAGAAAACAGTAACAGCGCATTGGAAAGGACAACATTACGGTTTTGGTAAGTACAACCGTCTGAAAAGATAACTATCGGCTTCTTTTCCGGTGTTAAGCAATGCTTTTCTAAATAATCAAGGAGGAAAGAAGTAAAGGTGCTCGCTGTTAAATCTGCAGCGGTTTCGTCAAACCAGTAGCAAGTGCAATGGTGCGAGGTCAAATTATAAATGGTGTAATTGTGACATACCAGCTTTGTTTTAAAATACAATGCACTGGCAGTGAGATAAGGACACACCTTAACGGCCTCTAAATCTAACGTCAGCAGAATGTATTCCCCATTGGCAGATTTCTTCTTGTCCTCCTCTTTTTCAGACCTTGCTCTGTTCTTTTTGATGGTGTGGATTTGAAAATCGGCTTCACTTAGATTACCAGCTTTGTGGCTCGAGCAAACATCGCACATGTCTTTCTTAAGGGTATAAAGTGATAGATTTTTTTCACGAAACATCTTTTCAAATGTGAACCTGCACACTAGCGGTTCTTCATTCAACATGCAATAGTTTTTGTAAGCATTGAACAAATCTGTAAGAGTGTGATAAGTAGGTTCTATAAACAACTTTGTGGTGTCCTTCCTTGCGTAATGCGATGGCAGTTTCGGAAGATTGTTGAGAAAGGTATTCGCACAATGAACTTTTCTTTCGTCTCTGGGTTTTATGGCTCTTTGCCGTGATTCATTTAAGGTTTGTCTATCAGGAGTAATACCACAAACTGACTTCTTTACCCATGACTGCACAGTAAAACTACCAAGAGATAATGTGTTTAGGAACATGGTTCTACATACCTGAACATTGCTTTGGTCTTTGATAGGTAGAAAGTACGACAGCGTACATTGTCGCCTCGAGTCATCATCATCATCACCAGCTGCTGATACTTTTCTTGTCTTTTGAGTTGTTTCCAAGCTTTTCACCAGTCCATTGACATAAATTTTCCTCTGGTCCCACGACATATTCTTCCAAAAGTGAGTATGTATCTGATTACGCATTTCTTCAGTGAAACGGTTACATCCCCGAAACTTACTCTTTTCACAGTATTTAGACTTACAAGTTTCCTGTAACTCCCTGGCAGATCTTACTGTGTCTTGTTGCATCTTTTCTCCTTTAGGTTTCCTATATCCCAAGTATTCATCACCACGCATACGGAGCTGTTTAGCCTTGTTTCTTTTCCAAGAGCTAGGTTCAGCTGTATGTTTTCGTTTTCTGCCCTCATTCACGTTACCGTAGGTTATATCGGCAAAAAACTCCTCATTTGTACTTTCAGGTATAAACTCCTGATTATCACCCGCAGAAATTCTATGAAATGCATGAAATAAACTGTCTACAAAATTAAATCGATCGTCATTTAGATTAGGAAGAGAAGAACTCTTTTTGAGTTCACTGAAATTATTTTGGGTATCTACTGTTAGATGGGATAGTGAAAGAGAGCGAACAATTTTATAAAATTTGGTGCCCTCATCTGCACCAACAACCTCTGTATGCGTTTTATTAGCTACAACAGATGATAAGGGGTCCTGGTATGACATCTCTTCAATTTCTGACGATTTCCTGCGATCCTTCTCATTAGCGGTGCGAAGACAGCCAGCTACAAAAAGAAAATGATTAAACGTGGGTAGTTATAACATTACTTAAGAAGAGGTAGCTAACATACATAGGTTAACCATAAGGGGGTTTTTAAAAAAAAGAGGAAACTCGCGCCCTGCCACCACCAGGGACTCCGTGAAGCATGGATAGGTAGTAAGTAAAACAAAGTAAATGTGTCTGGTTTTGATAAGTGGTTAACACAGGAGCCTCACAGCCTACCTACCTACTTAACGAACAAATTACCCCCTTCATCACAAAAAATATTGGTCAATGCCATGATGCCGTTAGTTAAGGCTCCAAAAGCTAACACACCGAGTACCTACCGATTAATAATATCACTTTACTTAAGAGGGTAATCTTACCAGGCTGTATTTCATCCACTTTTTTATTAATCGGTTGCTGGTCTCCCACTCCTGTCTCAATTTCTTTAGTCCCAATGCCTGAAGAAACAATAATAAATTACATACAAGTAAGTGATAGAAATAATTTTACAGCATTTAGTATGCTAACCATATAAATTTCTTAAAATTGGAAAAAGACAAATTGACTCAGGCGGGACTCGAACCCGCGATCTTTCCCTTACAGGGGGAACGCTCTAACCGCTAAGGTAAAAAAAAAAAAAAGGTAAGTGATAGTTGCGTATTGTACATACACGCACAAACAAAACACACACAACATAACGATTGACATGAAAAACATAGTAGGTGGCTACTCTGCAGGTACGTACTTTGTAAGTACCTACACTGTCCTTTGAAGTAGGTAGGTATGGGCGTGTTACTTGTAATGTTAGATTGTCTGGTAGGTTTGACTATGATACTTACGAGATTCATTATCCAGCGTTGGTTGTGTCTTTTTGGTGGTAGTCGCCATTGCTGTCTGATTTTTATTAATATCATTTACAATTTTTTTCCATCTCGAGCTTCCCGGACGCGGCATTTTAGCTAAAAATGAACAGAATTATCTATTAGCGAGCAACAAACACTTCTATCTCACTTCCCACTAAATAAATTTTAATCAAAAGCAATATCTCCTATCTATTTCAAATCTATCTAATCAGTCTATTTTCTGTTTGAAAACATATTAATTTCATATTTTAGTACACTAGTTCCATAGTACTTACCATTTACAGTGATATCCAGGAATAATTTAGCAAAATAAAGCACTTTTTCACTATAATTAGTATAATTTATGCACGTAATCAATAAATCGATGCAACAATTGTAACGCGGTAATTCGAAATGGCGGAAGGTCACAGTGCATCAGCGGAGCGGGGCAAGGTGCGCGCGGGGTAAACTCCCGCGTGAGACACACCCCCCTCCCTGATATCTAGTACAGAAACATCGAACAGGTTCGCACGCGCTTCAAGGAGATAGGAGGTATTCACAGTATAAGTCACGCAATATGAGATAGGAGGTATACAGATAGTAGGTATTTCCAGCATGATTTGAAACTAACAGAGTTAGTATTATTTTCATTTCATCCGTATTTACGTTGTTTTTAAGTTGAAATTCGTGTGTTTCTATCAGGAGATAGAGAATGAAAAAATGCATCGATTGGTGAAATAAAAAAAAAAATCGAAAAAATTGAGATAGGAGATATTGATACTTCATCGTCGATATGTCATTTTAACTATTTGATTAGAGGTATCAAACTGTCACTGTTAAATTATGCAGATCTGACTACCTGCCATCTTTTTTTCGTAATCCTGTATGCGACATACCTACATAAATGATTATCGCTAGCCAGCTACTGGCTCCGAAGTCATTTGTGCTGCTTAAAATATAGTTACAACAGAAGACATGACTGACATTCATTCGTATTCCCTCCCCCGGGATAAGTATGTATGTTAACTCACTAGGTAGACTATGTATGCATACAAAAATGTGTGCAATTAAGAATGTTTATAGCTATGAACGTTCATATTGACTTGTACTTTGTATCATCATGAGTGGCGACCCTTGGACCTGCCTATAAGCTATGTAAAGCAACCTTGAAACTATAGAACTCCGTTAGTGTGTCGTTTATGAAGTTAGCGTACTTATTAGCGTATTTTTATTAGACATTAGGGTGATGCAAGAATAAACCATGAAATGGCTTAGAGACCTATATACCCAGTTATTTAAACTTTTACTCTCTTTTTTTAAATATTATTACAAACTAGTTGTTGAAGAGTAGGTAGTTCTTGTTGAGTAGGTACCTGAGAATACCTCATTGTAGCTCTCCAACATCACGTCACGGAGGCCTTTACTCTAGATTTAATTATGTTTTCAAAATAGAATTATGTTGTACTTAGTTAAAAAACGATTCATATCCTAATACAACACAATGTATTTACACGAATAATAAACAATTACCAAAGTATTTCACCTAGTTTGATTTTTCTCTTCACCGTGCAGCAGTGTGTACCTACCTAAGAACTAAAAGAGGTTACCACGGCGGAGGTGTAGTGCAGTTTAATGGTTAATAGTAGCTACTATAATAGTCGAACAGTAATACCTATTACTTACGTACGTATCTACATTACGCATTCGAAGTGAATAAATACTGCATGCACGCATGAACACTGTTTCATTTAATTGCTTGATAAATCTACAATTTCTCCTGTCACACAATATCTACTTCTAGGTAGGTATTAGGTAGGTATTTACTTTCTTCGCTATTGGAGTGTTGGAGAGATTGATAACAGGTAATGATGAGTAAGTACTTAGTTAAAATTAAAAAAGACCAGTCTGAGCGAGAATTTTTTTGAAACATGCCTGCCAACGAGAGTAGGAAAACTGGAAATAAAATTCTGTACCGACCCGCCTGTTCAACGTGAAAACCGTAGGCGACAATAGGAGAGGTATGTCCAGCAGCAGCCTGCGATGGGCTAATTCATTGATTGATTAATTGCTGCCATACCTACACATAATATAGGTAAGTATAGGCACAAGTTGTAGACCCAAAAGGCGCTCTACAGGACCTCGTTTGCCGACTTAAGTCCTAGATCCTATCCTGCATGTCTTTAGGTATACTTATTTCACTCTGAAATTAATAAATATAAAGTTATTGTGTTGTCATAAATTTAAGATGAAATATTTTTCGTCGGTAATTATGAAAGTTGGCAATGAAAGCAGTGTTAGATGTAGCTAGGTAAGTACTTAATATTACTGAAATTAAAATATCGTAAAATGACCGACGGCGACGTTTACTGCGTAGTTACTGCAGTTAGTTAGATAGATATTATTAAATAATATTCTGCTATAGGTACATACTTACGTTTCAAAGAACGTAAAAATAATAATTTAAGAGCATTGGCCAAGCAGAGGAACGGAATGTGACAGCCTCTGTGCGGTAGCGAATGCGAGCGCTACGTAGGGGCACGCACGGGTCTGATGGCCTAAGACGGCCGTGCGGTTTTGATCGGCTCGAGTTTGATAGAACCACCCTCGATGACGTCGCGGGGGGATTTGCAGAAGACGAGGCACCACACGCACAAAGACCCAATGAAAAGTGCGGAAAAACCCAATCCAAACAAACAATCCGTGGGGATATCCGCATGGGGAAAAAAGGGGGCGCGGGTTCGATCCCCACTCTGAACTTCTCGAGGGACAGAGTGACTCCAGAAGAAAGTCGCCTTCTCTGTTAATCAGTACCCAAGTGTACCTAGGTACTGGCTTCCACAACACAGAGGTGAGTTTGACTTGGCCCAAACGTTTTAATGAGATTCATACACCAATAAAGGTATAGCACTAGCAAAAAAAACAAGTTCAACGTAGCTACAAGCCATCAAACAGGTGTTAAGATTGAAAACAATAATCTATTTGAATACCAATCGATCGGCATACTTCGACTTAATAAGTGGTAGGTGCATTACACGCACTCTGAATAAATATGAAGTTACACTGGCTACCGACATGTTGTAATTTATCATTAGTAAACAAACACTTGAAATGCTATTACAAATAGATAAAGTGACGAACGTGATGCGACTTATAATATTTACTTTAGCTCCGATGGTAAACTAAAAGTAAAAGGTGTATGAAAGTGATGTATTTTGACGTCACTCACTCTTTTATGGTGTCTATTCCTGAAGCATGTTTTACCACTTTCTTCTATGTGCCATATTCTCATGCATACTTTCGAATAATTTATCCGTGGGATCTCATTGAGTTGCAGGTGGATATTGTACTTTTGAACTTAAGTAGTTGTATGTTATTTATTCACCAATGTCATATATTATCTCATTTACTATCGAGATTGCTATACTATGTAGGTACTTACTATGTAGTATAACATTTACTCGCTGGTATCGTATAGCGAGTGTCAAAATTACATAATGAATGCGCAGATTTCAAACATGTCATGAAAGAATAACAGTTTCAAAATAGAATTAGTAATTTTAGAATCCGTTCCTTAATAGTGTTTACTATTTAAGTAACTTTTCATTCAGAAATATAATTTCCTTCAATCTGAAAAGTCATTTTTAAAATCATTCTGACAAAGAAATCAATTCACCTTTCGATCTCTATTCACCCCATTTTACCCGTAGGTACCTACTTATTCTGTATTGTTCCCAACTATTCCATGCATATGACGTGGCAGTCTCATAATTTTAAACACGAACAGGTATCGAGGTTATGTAAAGTAATTACAGAGTTTCAACGTGTACCTACCTACCAATAACGCCATAATTATTTTACTTTATAAAGATGAATTTCGGCTCCTTCTTCGAGTCAGTGGCTCGAGTAAATCTCGCAATAAGGTAAGTTAACTTTATTTTTATATAAATGCACGAAATACATATCCGTAATATATCCTAAATACATACTCGTACATGCTCGTTACAAACATTCACTAACGGTTGGCAGTAAGTAGGTACAATTACATTGACAATGCAACATGCTCCGCATTTTTTAATGCAGCACTTCTATTGGCGAAAGCGAAGTGAGAGCCCGAGTAACGTAACACTGGCAACACTGCACAATTTTTTTTATAGGTAGATACCTAGGTACCACCGCTGTAACCTTAGTACAACCAGTCCACTGTTTGTACCACGGTAATGAAAAAGTAACCGTAGTACCACTGGGTGTACTACTGGGTGTAACACGGTTACAAAAGGACACAATTATGTAATACAAAGGTTCTATATGAATAATTAGACATCTATTAATACAGGTAAAACGGGGTGGACAGAGATTGAAGGGTGAATAGAAATAAAATGGTCAGCTAAATTATTTAGTTACTATCTTTCAAGCGAAAATTTGGACTTGTTCATTGTAATAACAGAATCACGAAATATCTGTTAGGTACCTATTGGGCTTAGTTAAAATTTTTCGTAAAAGAATTTATTTAAAATATTGCAATGACCATTTTATTTCTATCCAGCTCTCGCTGGATTCCTATTCACCCCGTTTTACGGTATTTATTATTATTTTCTTGTTTCCTAACGACATTCAGATAAATCAATCAGTCATCGCAGTCTACTGCTCGACATACGCCTTCCGCATCCAGTTCACCTCAGCCACCTTTTTCTGGTCGTCAGCTCATCTGGGTAGGGGGTATCCCACCCTGTTTACTTCTCCCGGTCTCCACTCTAGGTATCCCATTCCCTTCCCTCTTTCATACAAGCTTGCCGGGTAAAGCTTGACTTGCCTTTGGGTTTTGACTTGCCTTTTTCACCAACAATTTAATCAGTAGCTAAGTAGGTAACCTCGAAGAAATAATGAAATACTGATACAGTCAGAGTACTGCAATATAATTCATATTGTATAATTCATATTGTAGTACCTACTAGGTATTTGAAAAAAACAAGGTAGGTGGTACCTGAAGATTTCTCAATCGTTACAAAGATCGATAATACTGAGTAGGTATGTGACAAATGGCTTCAAGGCAGACGCAGACCAGAATCGAATATAAATATCAATTATATAGTATTCCGAAATAGTCGTCTGCGAGATGAATCTTGTATTTGCAGCAATAGCATCATTATCGCCTGATTCCCAGTTATATCTGAAGCTTTTGCTTCAAGCCTGCTTCCTCTTCTTCCTATTAGGTTGACTTATTAGTTTACATAGCTGCCACTGATATCAGACAAGAAAGTCTGCGCCGGAGTCCATCAATCAACAATTTTAAAATCAACAATAAAAACACGCACTGATTTGCAAGTGAGGTTGACTACTTCTATAAACATGAACTGGATTTAGGACATGGATATTGGTCGAATAATATAATTAATAGTTACTCTAATATTGTAATAAAAATAAATGTAAATGACAGGTTTAAAAAATAAATTACAAATAAAAATTTCTTCATGTTTATTTCATTTTTTTAACATCATCATGTTGTAATACACACATTGGACAATAAATTGTGAACAATTTCAGGCATTCAAAGAGGTAGCGGTTATCTAACTTAACTGTCACTTTCAAGTTTAGAATATTCGAACATATTTAAATTTCAAACAGATCTACACCCGCCATTATTAATAATAAATGCTTAGAGAAATCTCTACATACTTCTAATAGGTCCGAATATTCTCGACAATCTTAGCAACACTACAATTACCACATCTCGCGAACTCCTAAACACCGATACTAATAAACTGTCATCAAGCCATCTCTACACTAATACAGTCAGAACCATACCTAATTTCCTTACAAACATTCCTATAGTCGCAATATCTGAAGAGCGATGGATTAAAGTCACCAAAGATGAGTTCTTATTCGTGCCATCTTCATCTTTTCACCGGATGAATACAAAACAGCACGATAGTTTTAAGAATTTGTCTTCGTTGAATTAGCTTATATTACTGAATAAACTTACTAGTATTAAATAGTCGTATACTAACAATTTAGTACTTGTGACATTTCAAAAGTAATTCGATCAGAAATATACTATAAGATGTTGCTAATTTATTCGATCGATACTAGACAGCAAACTCGCTTCCAGGAGTTTGGGTAAACTATTACCGGAGTAGTAGAGTTGAAGTCACACTATTGAAAGTCAAAGGTGTGTCTTCAATTTCAACGCCACACATTTGCAATAATCTAAATTACATCTCTTCACCAAGTGTGTTTGCACTAACGGACTTCCAAGATTCAATTACGATGGCAGACAAGCACAGTACCCACCTGATGAAAAGTGGTTACCGTGGTCTATAGGCGGTTGCAACACCGAGGCGTCACACAGGTCACACTCGTGTTGCCGACCGTGTAGTGGGGAGGCGGATGGGGGGAGGGAGTTAATTTGTAAAAGTTTTATCTAATACACTCGAAGAGAGAGAGTTTACTTTATATTCTCTATGATATCAATAAGTGTTCAGTCATCTGGTGAGGACATTATCAGTTAACATATCTATAGTAAATTTTTGATCAAATTATTTAAACTGCTTGGATCCGAATTCGTTCATACTTTCACAGAGATATAGAAAGTAATATAAGCGTAAATTTACAAGGAGACTGTTAATTTCATCGCTCGCACACAATGTCCCTAAAATTTCAATATCTTATCGCTCAAAACTAGCATACAACACCAACAACATGACGAGAACGCGCCTTCGCAGAACCGTTCCGTACAGGATCCAATGTGAACAGGGTATGACGATGTACAACTTATTAATGTTACTAATGAAACCTACTTACACATCACATGGGTGGCCATGCTTTACATGTTCCAATAATACCTCAGACATACTCTCCATATCTACATATAACCCTTAAACTAAAAGTGCAAAATATTCACTTACGTTACATTAATCTCCCTAAGAGCAGTCAATTCGAATTGATCTACAAAAAGTACAAACAATAAATAAAACTAGCACATAAAAATACATAGATACATTTAGTACAAGATCCTATATCTATTGTAATTTGTATATTGTTACAAAACGAAAGTGCAGGTACTGCATATGGAGAATTAAGCGTATCCGATACATTATACTACTCGTACAATATGCGTTATAACGCCGCGGCCTGCGGGCTCTATTCATTCATTTATATTATTAGTACCGGCAAATATCTTGAACATAAGTCGGAAAATTGGCGCACATGCACTATATGGGCAACAATCCCTATAAAACGCCTGTGGGTCTAAAGAGACCACACTGTATGTTTGGAATTCTTATTTAATATTTATATTTAATATTTACACTGGAAATACAGAATTTAGGAATAGAAATGCCGTGGATTTGACAGAAGTAATGGTATATTTATCTACTATATAAAAATAAGTCAGGTTTTCCTTCCTGATGCTATAACTCCAGAACGCACGAACCGATTTCCACGGTTTTGCATTCGTTGAAAAGGTCTCGGGCTCCGTCCGGTTTATAGCAAAGAAAATTCAGAAAAAATTTCAACAGAAAAGCGGGAAAATCCTTTTTCTTTGATAAAACGAAGCTATCTGGTGGCGAAACGGAGTTCGCCGGGTTTGCTAGTATATTCTATTATATATTAAATTTTCAATCAGTGTTGTATCAAACATGTTTAAAACCTGTTTCTTGGCGAGAACGAGGCGGTAAGGAACTGTGGACTGTGATTCTCAACTAGGGACGTCATTGCGTTAGGATTATTATACAAAAGTAAAGAGGTGGCCGAGAACTAACCCTATTTTACTACTTCCTCAAACGTTCCGCGCTCAACGCTCTCTTTATTTCATTAACTTAATATTAAAAAACTCATATACTAGTCGGTAATCAAATGGTTAATACGTTAGCCGACAACTTTGTTATCTTTTTCTCACGATTCGAAGAGCCTAACAACGCACATAGAAGGTCCCGCGGCCGCGGCTCACACAACGCTTAACGAACGGAATATTTTTTTAAATATACAATCTTACGAGCATTGTCTATTTAAAGGTTTGGAATAAGTTTACATTTGTAAATATAATGCTTCACTGTTACTTATGTAATGTCTATGGAAGCAGAGGTTTGTTAAAATGTTTGGAAGCTAAGTTACTGAGTTATAAAACAGTACAGAATCGTAAATTTGTCACAAATTAAAATACAGCGTTCACTGAAATCCAACACATCCAAATTTACAAAACACTTGATCACATTTTAGATGTGCTTGTGTGTAAATATAGATTCTGTTGGAGAATCTATCGCTGTCCGTATCTTCCGATGTTAATAAAAAAATTAAATTAAACTTAAATATACCAATTGATTCAATACTAGCAAAATACACTTTTAACTCAATCGCTTCTCAGCACACAATCACAAATATTTATTTAGGAACATAACAAATTTACAAAAATATTTCTTTATTTGGTTCTGTCTCTAGCGCTATTACTTTTGACATTAACATATGGTTTATGAACAGTTTTAACACTTTTAATGAAATTTAATGCATTTTATATGCTAACTTTAAAAATCGATTTACATTAAAAAAAAGACAGCTCAAGACCCGATTTGAAGCCACGACCAACCTCTTACAGGGGGAATGCTCTAACTGAGCTACTGAGCTACATGGAGCACAAGACTTGTACCCCTGTAAGAGTCTGGTGGTGGGGTTCCAGTCCCGTCTTGGACATTTACTTTTTCCAATGTAAATTGAGATTTAACATTGACACGAAGGCGGTACCGATTGTTTGCTCACTGCAGAACATCCACCGAAACTTGACAAATATTTTCAATTATTCCGACTGGAAGAATCTTTTAAAATAGGTACATAGAGTAATAAACAAGAATAACATAGGTTTGTAGGACCGACGAAATATTTATAAAAATTGATATATTGGCAACCACATTTGTAAAGTGGAACATTATTGATATTATACTGTACTGGAATACTGGGCCCCGGTTTTACTACTTGTCAATCATTGTCTGGGATTACAAAAAACTATCATTTAATTTTCGACTTTATCAGCATTGTCTTAAAGTTCAAAATTAAAAGATAAATAGTACATTACATATTTCCATTCATTTTATACTGAGTCATTTAATTTTAAAAGCATAGGAGTAAAGAGTAAAGTCTAAAATTCAATGGCAGTTTTTTAGTTTCAGTCATCAATGATTAACATTTACTAGAATAGGCGTCCTTGTCGAAGGAAGGGATACGTGCGTGACGCCAAACATAGTGTCCAATGGAAAGAAACATTAGATAAGCTAGCCACTGGTTCTAAAATGGAAGCTTTGAATGTAACTGAAAGGAAATGCCGTGATAATGATGGAATTGTAGCATATATTCACAGAAGTTACGTCATTCAGAAAGAAAATGCAGTGATGATGATGGAATTGTGGCCTATACACACAGGAGTGCCATCATTAATGACATTATTTTGTTTCCTTACGAAAAAAACTAGTCAATTTGCAGTGATTACTTTATTATTACAGATTTGTCTCTATAACATGTTTCGGAGGGACGAGGCTCTTCTAACCGTGATTAAGAATTACTTTTGTCAAGTTTCTTTGAACATGGCATATTCGTAACATACAGCTTTCATTCTCAACTATGTAAACTCCAGTCTATATTGGTTTTATTTACATTTTATTAATAACAAGACTCCTGTAGGACTCGCGGTAGCGGGTAGCACTTATTCAGAACTTAAAATGTAATAATGTTACTGTTATAATTTGTAAACCGTTGGGGATATTGTAAACCCATTTGCTAGCATTTGTCCTGCATGACAACTAACATTACAAGTTAAAAGTCTTATCTTTGTTATTTTAACAGCTATTTCTTCCATTTTTAAACTGATAAGCGTTGAATAAGGCTTGTGTTATATAGACTAGTAATTTAAAATGTTGTTTTTTATTTAGAGCACGTCAATTTGACTTCACTTCGCCTGTAAGCTGGAGGCAAAGTCTCAGGAAAGATGCCTCATCATATGCTTTTTCACGCCCCGTTTAAAGTGTGAGTGATTGTTGCTCATTTGATGGTAGAGATAAGAAAATCATTGACTTTGTCAGATACAATTCTACGATTCCCTCTAAATGTTAGTTAGTTGAGTTTGCATTATCCCTGACGGTACGACAGATTAATATGTGGGCACTTGTCGGTATAATCGAAACGGTCTAGCGTTATAATGACTATGTAATGTAATCTATGACATCAATTTATTTTGGTGTATATGTTTATATATCACGTTATATTTTATTATTGCAGGCGTTTGCGACACACACACGTAAGGTAATATAACAGCACGCATTCACACAGATTCACTTCAATTCGATATATTTCGACTAAAATCAACCATCACAAAGTACATCACTCATAGCCCTTAGAGTATATAAAGTGTAAGATGATGAGTTGAAGTGTTTTATTATTATATTTGGAAGAGTAACAGAAGGTAGACAGCATAGCACTACTAGGCACCGCTGTGGAAGGTAAAGTCAAGAAAAGAGTACACAGTAGTACAGTACCACTTTTTCATATAATTATGTATGTAAATGTGGTACCGTGTCTCTTTTTTTGACTGTAGAACCGAATTCCACGTGATCAAAAATACACTTTATAACATTACATCATTTAAGTAAACCGTCTAAATAAGTTCAACAGGATAATTTTGTTTTATTTTAAACTATTATTTTATTTTGATTCCCTATTTGCAGAATAAGTTTTGTTCAAGTTCGAATAGGTCTGGAGTGCCAACATTTAGTGCGATTTTAATTACGACCTAATAATATACATCGCATTCTTCTCACGACATGACGGCTACTAGTAAGCCGGTTCTTACATTAGGCAACTAACAGAAATGCTAGTTGCTCGCAACTCGAGTTTGACATCTCAACTACAGTTAAGATTGGTTCTACAGTTCTCAAAAAGTATCAGCAATTTAATTCGTTAAATGGTTCAATTACTTGGTCGAAATTCAAGCTGGCGCAACTCCAGTTTTATATCACTTAGGTGGCAGACAAACAAAGACCCATCTGATAGAAAGTGGTCACCGTGGCCTATGGACGTTTGCAACACCAGGGGCGACCCTGTAGAAACCTTCCCTTCTTGAAGAACCCCATTGAACATTGAAGAACACATTGCCCTAATGTAAGAATGAGTCGAGTCAGTCACATACGTGCTTAGTTACTTACTAAACACCATAGTACGTTAGTACACTTTATATAATCTAAGGATAAGAATATAAGTAATACCTATCTCGCCTTATATTACACGGGAAAATATTAAAAAGGTGCTGTTAAAATTAGTTATTTTTAAAAATCATTGTCGTCATTACAGAGCTTAACTTAAGGAAAGTCGTTGTCTGTTCAAATTTATGCTAATATCTTTCAATTACGTTACCATTTTGAACATTTTCGACTAAATTGAATTTTAATATTTTAAGAATATTAGTAACCAAAATGCTTAGTTAAATTGCTTAAGAATCGGTAAGTATTATGGCCAGGATTCGGATCCGGGACCTCTCGATAATAATATCGATCCTTTAACAACTAAGTAACCAACGTTTTAACTTCCGGTAGGAAATCAATTTGAGTCGTTGTTAGTGATAGTGTATGTATCTCTGTTTTTTTTTTATTGCGACCTTATACGAAATCCGTAAACAGAATATTCGGATTTAATTTCTGGACAGCCTCCATTTTCTCTAGGACCATTTACCCGTATAATATAAGATATTCAAACACTCACTGCACTAAAAACAACACCGTTCATCATTATTTCATTCGACCCAACTACGTAATAACAATTTACTAAGCTTGTCTATCACAACTACTAGTGAAGGCAATACGATACTCGCCATCATCATTTAGATTCAAACAAATGGTTTTTGAACAGTTCTTATGATTTTTTTTTGATATTATGAGCGTACTACTTGAGAAAATATAATCTAAATTTAAAAGGGGAATAGTTGAAGTTATATAATTATTTATATATAGGTAGGTATTATAATAATAGATAATGAATCCGTGTTACTACAATATTTCACAGAATATTTTGTTAAAATCTGTCCATTTGCGAAATTGTCACTAAAGTATTATTTTGCATTTCTGAATTAACACGTTTGAATGTAATAAAATACGATAAAGAAAAATGCATCCAAATGCATGCTTACGTATCCTTACAGAACGACTTACAGAATTATTATAAAAACCAAATACGATGCAAATATTATAATAGCTAACCAAAAATGTACCTTTTTTAATAATAGTATAATTATTTATATGAAGAGTTTACAACGCATTAGCGTATGTAACGCTGGGTTTCCATAGTGCGAGATTTCACGGACGCGGACGCAGACATGCACGCAGATCTGGACTCAGACATGGACGCAGTCATGGACGCAGACATGGACGCAGTCATGGACGCAGTCATGGACGCAGCCATGGACTCAGTCATGGACGCAGTCATGGACGCAGTCATGGACGCAGCCATAGACGCAACCATAGACGCAGTCATGGACGCAGTCATGGACGCAGGCATGGACGCAAACATGGACGCAGTCATGGACGCAGCCATAGACGCAGTCATGGACGCAGGCATGGACGCAGACATGGACGCAGTCATGGACGCAGCCATGGACTCATTTAAGATGATAAACGTGTCTGCAGTATTACGGACGAGTCTCTTTCCACGGTGCGTAGTATGCGAAATAACGCACGCGTCTGTAAAATCGCTGGTTATGGAAAGCGGTTCTCTTTTTAAAAACTTAATAAAAAAAAGTCTATCCAATTTCCTCAATGCTCAAATATAACAATCTCATGATTCAGAAGTATTCTTGAGTATTAAATCTTGTGATCAAGATAAAAAGGCAAGACAATATTTTTGGAAGTTTTATGCGTCTAAGAAAAAAAGTTCACATCTACTCATTTGTTTGAACACAAAATTGATCTTCGTATTTGGTTTCAATTTTAATGTTGGGGCCAACGTTTAACCACTGTTTGAACAGTGAAAAATGTAGGAATAGGAAAGTTAAAATACATTTTTAACGAAAGTGACACCACCAGCTACTTGGTTGATAACGAAATAGAATTATGTTTCTTCTTTGTGGCTTAGTTATGAAAAAAAATTAATAAAAGTATTTGTATCTAGAGAAATAACTTTACCATGACCGTCTTTAACAAAAATCGCCGAACTATTCGGTATCAGGCAGGCGATTTATGTTGAACAAGATTCTTTGCATAATTTGCAGCTGTTTGTAGTTAACGCGCTTAGTCAATGTTATTGCATGTTCTATTTTTTGTTTATTGTTTTTACAATGATATCCAATCATTCGTCAATCACGTGTGTATGTTGGTAAATCAGGGACTCCGCGATAGTAATGCCAAACCTTGTATGTACGCCCTTCAATCACGCAAGGGCGCATCAGGCCGACATGAGTCGGTATTCGTATTCTAAAAATATATAAACCAATCAAACGTCATGTGGATTTATTGCTAGTAACTACGATTACGCGACAAAAATGTAATGCATCTCTTTTCAATTGCAATTTTGCCGTAAAATAACTACTATTTATAGTCGTATTGCATAATTATGAAGAAAATAATAATGTTATGAGTACGTTATTCGGTGGAATAGTTGGCCCAAACATTGGTACTAAAATTATTCGTCGAATTATGACAAACATCAACCCGAGTCACGATTACAAAAAAACATCTTCACTTACACATGCATACATACAAAAAAATTAAAGCATGAAGAAAAATATGTCTAACTCTTGAGACTATGAATATCGAATTTGTTCCTAATTGTTATAGTACATAAAGTTTATTATAGCTTAACATAGGAAGTTTAAAGTTACTGTGTTATGAGGGCACTCGCGATGACATCTCCATAGGCATAGAAGTCGGAACTTGCATCTGAAATACCAAATTCAAAAAATATGAATAAACGCAGTGTCACAGTCCCTCAAATAGTTGCATCACATCACATATAATACAAAATGATGGTCAATTCTAGAAAGTCACTTGGTCAGATTATACCCTAGGAAGGAACAGACAGTCAATTATCTATCTATCTATACTATTATATAATTGTAAAAAGTTTATGTTTGTCCGCGATGGACGCAAAAACTACTGAACGTATTTCCATGCAGCTTTTTTTGTTTGAAGGAGTTTGGTCAAACTTAAAATCTTACGTTTTACGATTAGTAATATAGAATTTAAGTTGCACAGATGACGCTTAGGTCGCGATAACCGACAGCCACGCGGGCGGAGCCGCGGGCATAGGCTAGTCGTAATATAAATCTGTTTAAAATTCAGTGTCGATCACGATCGAATCACAATCGCCCAAACATCAAAAACGATCAAATGTCTTTGTTCGCTCTTGTAAATGATGTTACGAGAATACTGTTTTAACATTTAGTAAACTGAGACAAAATTTTTAACACTTTTTATGTAACACTTAGGTGTCAGACAAGCTTGTGGCCAACCTGATGGAAAGTGGTTACCGTTGCCTATGGACGTTTGCCACACCAGGAGCATCAGGTTTATGCTGCCGACTATATAGAGAGGAGGGGGGAAAAGGAAGGGGTAGAGAGTTTCTATGTTGGCAACACAAAACCTTTCCAATTATTAGGAGAATCGACCTTCTGGTCATGGCGAATATTGACAGTTTCTTTGACATTAATATCAACAAACCTTATTTTTGGAAACATGCGAGGAGTGCGTAAACACGCAGTCGATGGAGTCGAGCCTCTCGTCGAGCACCCTCTCGTCCAGACCGCGCTCGTCCAGCACGGCCTCGAGGGCCGCCGCCAGTTCAGAACTCTCCGCGAACGTGGCGCCACCTTCCGCTAAACATATCTATTATTACACACTATTCCTTGGATTCACCAAGACAACTTTCACTTGCAAGCCGGTGTATCGGCGTACGGTGTGATTAACGTATGAGGCTCGGAGACTACTACGTGACCAGATTCCATCACAGAGATCACATTTAGCCATTATAGAATTGAATTAAATTATTATAATTAAATTAATAATTAAAATGAAAAAAATAAAAAAGTAAATTATAGAATAGAAATGAAAAAAAAAAATTACAAAAAGGCGCGAAATTCCTATAGAGATGGGTGTCAAAATTCATTGACTCATTTATCAATTTTTATGTCCCGTCCCGAAATAAAAGAAACCTATCTCATCGCACTTAGGAACTGAGCATATTTTTGTCTAAAGAGTTTGTCTGGTAGTATACATAAAAGTCTATAACTTAGAATCGAAATATAGAGAGCATAAAAATGATACCTTGGTTAAAAAACTCCGTAAACGCCTCATCTGGTATTTGACTGAGAACAGCTGGATCCAAGATATCATCCGGTGGGACATGCCCTACTTCTACTTCTGAAAGAAACACGGCCATAAGTTAATCCTCAAATAAACAGTCACTTATCGATCGATAATACTGCACGCGTTATTATCGACCGATAATAACGCGTGCGGTGTTATCGGTCAATAACACTACACGCGTTGTTTGATTCTTTAAGATGTAAATTCTTCGGTATTGAAGCAAGTATCAAGTAAAACCGATATTTGGCAATATAACAAGTAATGTTACACATTGAAATAAAACAATTTTCAACTATTTCTACCGCGATGTATTTGGTGACCAGAAACACGTTATCATTCATTCAATCATTGTGAATACAATTCTCACCTAATTCATGCGAGCCGTTGCCTACAGTGACGTACTCAGTCTCGCTCAGCGCGCCCATCGCCGTATCTTCCGAACTGTCGTACGTCGACGAATTTGAACACACATTCAGCTCTGTTAAACAAAAATATAAGGATTGTAGAGACTTTCATAAATTTAAAATATGTTTTATAACTCTCTATAATACTAATATCTGCCCCCGTAAAGTCAAAACTTTAGTATGTGCTAAAGTATTTTTATTTAAATATTTCACCGAGAAGGTCGCATCGCAGTATTAATTTATTTTCTCCAATTTGGTGTAAATTCGAGATTGTGTGTGGTGATGTCGTAATATTACAGTGAATAGTGAATTTTCAGGGTTAATGTCTATATCTCCTCCGATGAAATTTTCTAGTAAAGTTTTCCCTACTTTACTGAGGCAACCATCAACCATCATTCCAAATAAATTATAGTGAAAAAAGTGTTTAATACAAAAGAACACTTGACATATCATCATCATTCTTTGAGCCTAGGATTCTTTGAGGTAACGCCGCATACGTCATGTTTTTTCGTGCGTGCAGCCGGCTCCATCGAATTATAAGACGTTGTCACGTCAATAAAAAAAAAGAAACGAAGGAGTATAGTGCACGGCATCTAACTTGGCAAGGTTCTGTAGTATTTGGGGAAATTTCGCGCATCGTACACTTTGAGCGCCCATGAAGTTCTCAGTTTTTTACCAATTTTAATATTATGAAGGTTATTACATTTTTCATTGATGGGTACCGCCCACTCGGCTAAGTGTTGTGCATAACGATTTTTATTACGTTGTCCACAGACTATTAATAAATCAATTAAGGAAAAAAATATAAGTAAGATATGTTTTTCAAGCCCGATTTTAATTTATTTAAACTAGTTTAGAGTTTGTACCTAATAACTCACGACTGTACTCCACTGAAGTTAATGTCGAAGTTTAGAAGGTATTAGGGGTTCGATAAGTGAAACGACGACTTACTGTACTGGTGGTTTTATTGCGACTGAATATGAAATGTGGAGCTCGGGCGCAGCCCGCACGTAACTTATTGTCTACGTTGCGATAATACAATTTGCTGTGTCCCCACAGTAGCCCCCCTTTTATAAAAAAAATATATTTATATTTATTTTTTAAACATTACAATGTTGAACATATACAAAATAAAAAAAATAACACTGTTTTATTTCCTACTTAACTAACCCTGATGCATTGTTACTTAGCGTTCGTCAACGGCTAATATCCGCGTGAGTCGTAACTTGCGCCGGTGCTGGTTGAATGGTGTGTACCTTTACCACTGGTGGTGGCGCTAACCCAACTACAGCTGCTTCTTTGCGTAGCCACGTCCGCACTCGTCTCCTGCATTGATTTCTGGCGGCCCAAATCACCATTAATCCGAAAGACACCATAATTATCATTAGTGTAATTTCGACGGTGCTGATCCTTTGACCTATTACTTCTGTAGTCACTGATTGAGCCAGTGCTACGTTGTTTTGTGATGGTTTACTCGTCGAGCTACCCATTATAAAACTTATTATTGAAAATGCAGAGTGAAAGAATGTTCCGTTATGACTGCCGATCAATGTAACAATGCATTGGTTATTACAATAATGTTGTGAGCAAAACGCTGGTTCGTTGGCCTATGTTCTGATTTGCATAAACGTCTATTTTGCATCGTCGTACAACTACGTATCAAAATAATGTTACGCAAAAAAAAAATGAGAACATAATAAAAACATTTTACACTGTATACATGAAATATTAAAAAAATTACAAATGCCATAAACATTATACATGTGCCCCTGAATACAGGAACACCAAGACAAAATAAACTGCAAAGTGTATATATAAAAATTTATGTGAACCCGTAACTGAGTCCTGTCCTGCCAGCGCATTAACCGCTGAGCTATAAGTATATAGTTTACCTGGAATGACTCATAAAAACCTTATCGGGCGTTTCGTCACTCTCCCGCTACTTGTGTTGAAACCTCACACGTCACCTCATATCGACTATCGGGTGTGTAAATTTGTTTATATTGTAATCGCCCGTCCGTTTCCGCTAGCAACCTCGCCAACTCCGCGTCAGCTTTTTGTGCCTGCGCTATTTCTGCGAAATTGAGCGACGTTGGGCACACAATAGGCTCTATGCGCGATAACACATCCGCTACGGGATTATTGTCTCCGCTGATATGCCTTGTCTGTGTTGAACTCGCTAATGAACATGAGCTGCCTAATACGTCTAGGTGTCTCTTTGTCGCATGCCTTTTTTTTGAAAAAGCGTACATTAAAGGTTTGTGGTCAGTGTAGATAGTGAACGCTCTACCTTCTACCATATATCTAAAATGTAGTACCGATAAGTAAACTCCTAATGGTTCTCTATCGCTAGTACTGTATTTTAATTGCACGTCACTGAGTTTCTTAGAAAAATAACCTAAATGCTTCCAGTGTGTACCGACCTTAATTTGCAACATGCCACCTACGCAGTCGTTCGAGGCATCGGTCATAATTGCCATTTCAGCGTTCTCGACCGGATAGCATAACAAAGCAGCGTTCTGTAAGTTGGTTTCGCATTTCGCAAACGCTGCTTCCGACTCTTCAGTCCATAGAATGAGCGATTTGTCCCCTTGGTTGCTTTCTCCCTGTAACGGAAATGATAAAAACACATCCAATTACTATCCTTCCGTTTTCCAGGTGTGTCTGCCCTATGCGGCCTTGACTTCCATTCCTGCGAACTATCGCTCTGCTCTCGTGTATGTCCACGTTCAATATTGCGGAGCCGCGCGTTGATCCGTGCTATTTCCGCTCTTATTTCCTGTATTTCTGCCGTTTCTGACAATCGACCGGGGTCCGCTGGCTTTATTTCCGATATCTGCGCTGAAGTACCCGTACTCTCCAGGACTTTGTCCGCTATAGTTGTGCTATCCAAGTCCTTGGCGTCCGTGACGGTGAGAATGGCTCTCCCTGCTGTAGGCAGGTGTGCCTGCCACATCATACTTAGCGTATCATCCGGTACTTTTCCGCCTGCTATGTCCCGCATCCGCCGTGACAGCTGTGATGGCCGCTGATCTGCCAGCTCCATCTCTCCGATCTGCTGGATAGCAGTCTTGTTCAGCTTCGTTATCACCAGGTTCTGCTTGGCTGCGTCACTAAGGCGCTGTCCTTCCACGGCGGCTTCGAACTGGACAAACCAGAGTCGCGTTGGTCTGCCCAGAATCCGTGAAGCCACTGTGATGCTAGATAGGCTACTCTCCCCACTGTCGGCCGTGTCTTCGATCTTGGACTGTGCCGCTGGTGGTGCTTGAGTGGTCTGTTCCGTCGACTTGCGTTATCTCGCATATGCACTATTCCGAACACCCCAAAAAATCACAACTGTTCTAATTATCGGGGTCACCAATTTAGAGTTT
Organism: Pelosia muscerda; assembly: GCA_963691645.1. NCBI lineage: Eukaryota > Metazoa > Arthropoda > Insecta > Lepidoptera > Erebidae > Pelosia > Pelosia muscerda. The sequence continues at coordinate 7,912,892 of OY829116.1, read as the reverse complement.
GTACCTAATAACTCACGACTGTACTCCACTGAAGTTAATGTCGAAGTTTAGAAGGTATTAGGGGTTCGATAAGTGAAACGACGACTTACTGTACTGGTGGTTTTATTGCGACTGAATATGAAATGTGGAGCTCGGGCGCAGCCCGCACGTAACTTATTGTCTACGTTGCGATAATACAATTTGCTGTGTCCCCACACTAGTGTGTTTTTTTCTTGCATCGTACACTTAGACACAAAAAATGCTTGTCACAATTCTATTCATTCAACAGATCATGTCTGCTTTACCGCAAAAGAGATCCAAGAATCGAGTCAGATGCGCTGACGGTTCTTGCCAAGTTATATGCCGATGTCTGTACCTGAGAGAGATTGTTCAGCGGGTGGTGCGTCGGCGGGGGTGCGCAGGCGCGCGGGCGGGCGGCGGCGGCGCTTGGCGCGGCGCGGGGCGCGGGGCGCGGCGGGGCACGCGCGCTTGCGCACCGCCGCCTTCTTCGGCCGGCAGTCGCGGGACAGCTTGTCGTAGTTATCCTATAACACACGACCTCAATGTAGTCTTCAAACAATAAATATTCTTGGACAATCTACACAACGCCATCTAGTCCTATGGTAAGCAAAGTTTTAAAAGACACAGGCCAATGCAAATATTCATATGCGTTTGCGTTCGTTCATTCATTCATTTCATTCAGTTGCGGTTTTTTGGATACGCAATTGGAGTTGACAAGACAATAAATTGAATTTTAACCAATCCGCGATCACCAGCTGTTTATTGGTTTATAAGACGCGAAACTCAAGTTGCTGGTAATTCCAGTTCCAAATACAAATGTATGTGCAAAATTCTAATTTCGAATAGCGAGTTTCGTTTGGGTTGCCGAATAAAAGGAATATCTTCACATCGCATATTTTAATTGCCTTGGAAGGAAGGGACACATTAAGCAAGTATCAGGTTATTGAAATAAGGGTGAACTTGCTGTTGAAAACGGCTCTGCACTAGCATGAATTGGCTCAAGTATACAAATTAGATAAATGTGCGGCTGGGAAATCAGTGCTACCTAGTGTATTTCGTAAGTTGTTCCTGTTCACTTGGTGGTAAGTATTCATAAGATATGAGAATAGGAATAACCGTTTCTAAACCAATTATTATCATCACTTTGCGAATGATGCAAAACGCATCTGTGGGTAGTCCACACAATACCTAAATGTTCACACGTTATAAAAGAAAGTCACGTTCTCTGTCCCTATGTCCCTTTGTATTCTTAAATCTGTGAAACTACGCAAAGGATTTTGATGTGTTTTTTTTAATAGGTAGAATGGTTAAAGAGGAAGGTTAATATGTATATAACATCACGGCACAACCAACAGCTGCAGAGCAGGAATGAAAAATGTTGCAAAAACGGGGTGACACAGACGAAGTTGCGCGGGTCAGCTAGTTAATAATAACATACCAACTCCATCAAGAACATACCCGTTTCCAAGCATGTTCGGTACATAGCGGAGTCTGGTCGTGCAGCGGCAATAATGGATGGCGGCATCTCGCGCCACCAGCGAACACTGCAGCACAAGCGGCATACAAGCGCTGGTCGGGCGCCATAGTCACGTGCGCTAGGCAGTACCGCGCGCATGGTAAGGCGGCACTCACACAACGCTCCTCTGCACATTCCATTTCTATGCTATGGGATCCTGCCGTAGCGTCATCCCCTCGGCCAGATTCTCCCCCAGACCAACCTGTTTCCCTGTGAAATTAAATTTGGTAATTTTAAAAATGGAATTTATATCACCAAAGGAAGAAAATAAATATTTTAAAAATGGAATTTATATCACCAAAGGAACAAAATTTAAATTTTGAACGCTGTTTAATTAATACCCACGGACGTGCATTAGGGTGTACTTTTTTGGGTTTTTCTCTGTTATTTGTACCGTTTCTATTGTACACGCGCACAATGTCACTCACACGTGTAGTTCGTGCGTGTAACATGAACACAATTAAAGCACGCATTCTTAATCTGCAACAACTATACCAAATAACATACTACACTAAATATACTCGTAATATATTTTAAACGAACCATCAAATTACTACTGTAACATAAATGCGGCAGATTTGTGAAACTTTTCAAATAATACCTAATAAGTGTTCAAGGACTTTTTAGACATTTAGCCTGTAAAAAAATATTCATTTTTTCTGAACTTTTGTCCTTTACGAGGTTTTGAAATTATACAGATGAAATATAGAGCTCTTCAAAAAGACAGAAAGACAAAGACAGTACCAACATAGCACATTAAGTTACCTGAGTCTCCTTCGCTCGAGTGACGTCAACACAGCAGGCATTCCCCGCATCGCGAGCAGATGGTTTACAGTTTGTGTGGGCAGACGACATGACGGTCCGGCGGCTGTTACTTGCTTCTGTTTGACAACCATTAAAAAAAATTGATAAAGAGGTTCGAAGCCAACTTTTTTTATACCACTTAGATGGCAAACACGGCCCACCTGATGGAAAGTGGTTACCGTGGCCTATGGATGTTTGGCACACCAGGGACGTCACATTCGTGTTGCCGACCATGTAGAGGGGAGGGGGGAGCAATGTTAAGAGAGTTTCTGTGCAGTCTGTGCAGAAGACAAAACAGGGCTTCTCGGTCTTCATACTGACAAAATAAAACCTCTCCTCAGTGAGCTCTGGCTACCCTACTCACCGCCGGAATCACAACACAAGGTTATTTCTAGCCGCGGTATTCTGTAGGGCGGAGGTACTTTCTTATTCGGCCTGCTCAATTAGGATTGTGGATACCGTCTGTTCTACCTTCTAATAACTCCTAACAACTTCACCTAACTACCTAAAACTCTAACATAAGTCTCACTAAGATCCCCGGTTTCGGAGCTACGAGTATATAGGTTTTGGATGCAACTACCGGTGTGGTGATGATAAAAAATAAAATTTTATCTTCATTCTTACTAACCTAGTCAAAAATAATTGAAAAATACACCGTGTTTTGGTCGAAAAACTACATTCTTAAATGTTTAATGCATAATTCTAATTTATTTTTAAATTTCAGAGACCATTAACGTCATCATTAAGCATTTATTACCTACTTTATTATTTCATACAGTGTAATACGTTGTTTATGCATTATGCCGTTCATTAGGCACTGACGCACGCACCAAGTTATTGAGAATAATATGCTATCTCTGAACTGATAAAACTAAGATAATTTATACTTCACCCTGCATACCCGGAATAAGTCGATAGTAGTTGATTGACTTTGGCTAAGGTGAGGTGGTGAAATATCTTAATTCCCCATGATACCACTAGGGGTGTCATGGAGAATAGTCTACACTCCTTTGGACTATACATAATAAATAGAGATAGTACGTTTGCTTGAAAATAAACTAATGTTTTATCTTATCGTAAATAATCTAAATAACTCAATATAAGTATTTAATCCACTTGGTATATGTGTAACAGAGTAAGATGGAGGATGCTATAATAAATCGGTAATGCGTTAAGATGCGCCCGGCTGAACACGCTTGCGTTGGGATTACACGAGATAATTGCCTAACGTGGTCACTAATAAATGTAGGAAGTCCCACTAACATATTAGAAACCTCGTTCCTAGAGTTGCTGGCTGTTAAAATTGTTGTTTTTATAACAAGGGCATTCCTCTCCGTTAAGTGTTTGCCATAATGTTTCCTTTGCAGATACTCACAAGTAAAATAGAGACTTTAAGATTCTAACACTGATAAACATTGTAACGTTTTTAATAATAAAACTACGTATAAAACATAGTCAAAGCTAAATGACAATAAACATGTAACTTTTTAATGGCTGTCGAATTCAAAACAAGAAGCGATAAGGCTATAAAACGGTGTTATTTGAATAATAAGAGTTTGCTAAAGTGAATGGTAATCTCGATGTTTGTTAAAGGAGGCCACGCACCAATGCAGTAAATGCACGAAAACAGCAAATTTTCCTTTTTTCCGAAAACATTTACGCAGCAAAAATGCTTCTTGACATTGACATTTTTCTCGACAATTTGGCGTGTGCTCGGCAAATGCTGCTTTGGTGTGTGGCCTAACAGACATAATGCGGAGTGAGCTCGCTCCACGTGGGACGGTAGGGTCTGCAGGTCCTCACTAACACCTTTGGGGCTCAAGTTCAACTTTACCTGCTGCACCTACTAAACGACTGATGAGGTACAGATTTTTCTCTTGCATTTGGGAGACCATACGGCAGTGGAAAAAGCTAAAATATACAAATAGTCACACCCAGGCCCGCGCTCTTGGAGGACGGAGGTTATTTTGCGACCAACGCCCAATTCGCCTCCGCTCATAGCGAGCCGGGCGGGTCCGGACTCCGGACTGTCTCTTACTCAAGCATTACTTACTCGCAAAACTCCCAATAGTCCTGCTAGTGCAATATACAGAATTATTTTTTTAAATGTGCCTGGATGGCCATCTCCGAAACTATGAAAAATAGCGAAAAGTACTCAAAGAAATCTCGGACCCGTGTTAATCAAAAGGACAAGTAATCGAAACCTTTGATTTAAAAAAAATACACAATTCCTGCATATTATTCGATTCTGTATTGTGTCGCTAATAAGGAACAAATTCTGCCTAATAAGGAAAAAATAATTTATATCACGAACATCGTGGACACAACTAGAAAATCTCTATGAGGATTATAATGATGAGTTTACCTTCAATAATCTGGCGAGTGAGCGATAATCTCGGTGGTTTGTTGACAGTCGTAGCGCGTGGTGTGCTCGTGTGACGTGCCGACGCAACGCGGCACGTCGTAATGCAAGACGGGCACCTCGCGATTCCACCGCACTCTCTTCTACGCATGCTGCACCGCAACCAGCTTCTAGAACAAATGTGTTTTTACCCTTTGACGTCTATGTATGCAATGTGATCAGTGGTTATAGTGGAGGCAATCTTCTTGGCATTGTGATGCGGGGTACAGTACCGTGGCGCGCGTCAATCACCTAATCATAGTTATTTCGAAACGGGGAGATCGAAAAATCGCCTTCTACGTGCCACTTCGTTCCAAATCAACCGATCATGTTTATTTATTTATTTAATTTTAAGAAAAAGAAACAGTTACATGTTAAAATAGGCTACAGGATAATAGCCTCTGCGGTGGCGTGGCGGTAGTGAACGCGACTGCTACGCATTTTCAATATAAGCCCCGCTCATTGCAAATATTTTTATGCATGAATAATATGGATATTTGTTATGCTGTCGGTCCCGGTTGCCATACGAACATCTATGCAATCTAGGCAGTCGTTATATAATATGGGAAATGGGTGAAATGGCCCATACAGTAGGGCTGATCACCCGTCCAGTCAACGTAGTCCGTCCCCACTGGCAATAGTACCTAGTAGTAAAAAAAAAAATAATTTAAAGAAAAACAAAAAACCCGACTGCCTAACTAACCTAACCTAACTAAAAAGAAAGAAACAAGCCCAGTAGTTAAAATTTCATACAATACTCACAGTCGGGGCCCCTTAGGAAGATGTGATTGGTAAAATTTAAATGGGCCCCGACTGTGAGTATTGTATGAAATTTTAACTACTGGGCTTGTTTCTTTCTTTTTAGTTAGGTTAGGTTAGTTAGGCAGTCGGGTTTTTTGTTTTTCTTTAAATTATTTTTTTTATTTTATACTTTTTAGTTACAATTCATTTAAAATTTATTTTTTTATCAAAATATTATTTTTGTTTGTATATCGTTTATCCTTGAAGTAAAAAAATTAGCGAGAATTAATTTTTTGTTAAACAACTTTAAATCGTTATATATCCTAAACTATTACTTAAAATGAAAAATGGTAAAAGGAACCTAAATATGATTTTAAAATACCTATTCAACGACACCCCACTTGACATAGTTCATAGAATTTTTTTTTTTTCATTTTGACAATATGGCGTCTGGTGGTCGCTATGGTGAATTTTGATTACTGTCATGTCTTTAGTGACACTCACAAGGTTAAGACGAATCGATTGACGTAAGAATCATCAAAATCGGTCTATGCGTTTAGGCTCTAGAACGCCACATAGAAACAAACATACATACATACATACATACATACATAGACTGATAAACACAATACCCTCCTTTGCGTCGCGCAGTCGGGTAAATAGGCTATAAACAAATAGAATGGTAAGCATATTACCCATACCATTGTTAGCAGATTGAATATAGAATTAAATAATAAATTTCATAAACACAAATACGAGCATATGGGTACAGGCTCGCATCATTCGTGGACCAGTCCTTTTGAGTTTTAGTTGTTTGCATATTGCACTTGTGCGAAATTTTTACTTTCCGGTCTTGGACTTTGTCGGTACCTATATCTAATTATCGCCAGTTTCTGGGAATACCATTTTTAAAATTATTTACAATAACCCCGAAGTTTGGGCTACCTTAACTATAGTTGTCACAAAATAAAAGGCCCGTTTTGACAGTTCGCGCCCATGAAGTTCTCAATTTTTTACCAATTGAAATAATACAAAGGTAATTACTTTTTTCATAGACAGGTACCGCCCACTCGGCTTAGCTTAGCTGTCCATAACGAGTTTTATTACGTTGTCCACAGACTATTAATAATCAGTTAAGGAAAAAAGATATCGAGTAAGATATGATTTTCAAGCCTGATTTTATTTATTTAAACTAGTGGCCGCATAGATTTCTATAGAATGACTTGTCTCTGACCAGAGGCATACGCGTGTGTTCGCCATCTTGTGAAGTTGACTGAGCACCCATTATGTATGTTTTGTTGATAATATTTCCTGACTCGACTATGTTTTTGGATTATTTCTGACTTAGATATTCGAAGAGTCGAGTTGTCTCGGCATATCCCAAACCAGAGATGCCGAGACAACTCGACTCTTCGAATATCCACCGTATTAAAATTCGAATACTGCCGTGACTCCGGTAAAGGCACACACGGGTCTCCCTGTTTGGCGGGCCGTATCGCACCGTCCCCACTGGTCCCATTTGTGCTGCAACTACTACCACCTCTGCCCAGCTATGCACTTGCTGACCCCTGAACGCAATACAACCGAGGTTGGATTACTATGAGGGGTTTCCCGCATATGTGCATGGTGTATTCCACCCGGACGAAATTTTTGACAAATTCGTGCCATAAATTTCTACCACCAGTTTCTTGTTGTTTTTGTGATTGAGTGAATGTTATTATAACAAAAATAATAAATAAAAGCAAATTGACCTTTCATAATATTGCATCATTTTATAATATCTACAATATCAAAGATTATGCTATTTTTTCTAATCATAACTTTAATACAATGTACTTTACATACATATTCAAATCGATCAAATCCCCATGCAAACTGGATTCGATTCATCATGAGTATCGAGTACCGAGTCGTTTTGTTACATAACTAGTTACGTCATGAAGGCAAATGCCAAAACGGGCCTTTTATTTTGTGATTAGTATAAATGTAAACATTATTGTTATGCAATTTTATCGATATAAATTACTAGCTGTTGCCCGCGGCTCCGCCCGCGTGTATGTCGATTATCGCGTTGTACGACTCTACTCAATTCACTACTTGCCTCTCTATATTACTTTTCCTTGCTGTCATGACAACGGAAATTGTTAGCGATATTAGCGCCAATGTATAGAAATTTACCGAATCAATTGACATTTATGATTATTACTCCGCTCCCTTGTATGGTAGCGTGATGATATATAGCCTATGTTACTCGTGGATAATGTAGCTTTCGAATGGTGAAAGAATTTTTAAAAACGGTCCAGTAGTTTTTGAGCCTATTCATTACAACCAAACAGACAAACAAACAAAGTTTTCCTCTTTATAATATTAGTGTAGACAAAGAAAATTCCGAGTATACCTGTTAAAAATTGATTTCATTTCTACGAATAAACAAGTACATACCTAAATCAGGCATATTATCATCATCACTGCTGCTACTCTCTAGCTGTCTGAAGGCAACAGTTCTGTCATCTAACGGTCCGCATTGGAACAAATTATGTCCGGGTGCATGCCATGTTGTAATGGGTACTGGTACCGCGCGTTTCGCTGCGGGTATCCGTTGTAAGGCTTCGTGGACAGCTGGCCCACGACCGCGGCGAGACTTCGCTGATGATGGAGTTTTACCTGGCCAAAATATTCTTATTTGAAGTGAAATTATCATGCACTGTCGAGAGATCCTAATTCAAAATACTGATACTATTTTTGATACTTCCATGATAATATTAGGAATGTTAAATTATTATATTTTTACAAAAATTGGGACACCGAGACTCCTTGGGACTTGCTGCACTATTTAATTTCAGTTTACATTCACACCCAATTGTAAAATGTATATGAATAACAAAAAATAATGTTTGGGATATAATTTGGTAGAGCTCTATAATGATTATTTGGCCAAGGTGGCCCAGATGGGTCAGCCACCATTACTCCATGTGTCTAACCATTGTGTATTATAAATATGTTCTGACGGATTGCGATTCCCCATGAGGACTTTAGGTGATCTATCATATTATGATTCATGCTGGTAAGCTGAAGGTATATCATACAATAAGAAATAAAACTACACAACACATATTTTTAGTTTGAGATGCAGCGCTTAAATATAAATATGAAGAAATAGTGTTATTACCTGAAGTTTTCTTCTGAGGAGATATGACTACTTTAGTGGTATGTCCTGTTGGCTCAGTTTTAATAACAACACAGGCATTTTCAACCAAGCCTTGCTCTCTTTTAAATACATCTAAAAATGTCTCCACCCCAGCCTGCTTTGAGGAAGCTTTTGCATTATTGGAAGTAACACTAGTAATACTGTTTTTAGCGTTCGGCGACGACCCTGTGGCAGTGTTTGGAGCTTTCGGGCTATTAACACTAAGTCTTCTTGCTTCACTAAATGATTCTGATCTTGTAGGCTCTTTTACTTGAGTTTGATTTTTTACTTTTAGAGCTTTGATATGCGTAGCCTTACCATCCTTATGGTTAGCAGGTGGTTTGGAAACTGGGGTATAGTGACCATTGGAAACCACTTCCTGCTTTATTTCCTCCTTAATTTCACCATTTGTGAATGCACTAATGAGATCGAGCTCTTTATTTGGACTGTCTAACAGTTTACTTTTGACGTCAACACTATCAGAAAACATAAAATTGTCTTCTGTATGACTCACAGTTATCTCGTTCGCTATAACATCTGAGTCATGAAAGGTATATAATTCGTTGGGATCAATTTTAAATTTGGAGTAAAAATTATCATTGAGATGTATATATGCCTGTTCATCTCCCGAGTTCTCATGTAGGAACATGTTTACTTCACTACAGCTTCCTGATGAAACCCCTTCAACTGCCATTTTATACTGTGTGGCACAGCTTGCATCTGATATATTTTGTGGAATACCACTGAAACTGAAGTTTATTTATTTATTTATTAGGCACATCAACAGATTATGTACATTACATTTCAAACTAAGAAGTTAAGATTAAATAGTAATGTTGTACACTTGTAGTTATTGAAATCATACTCAACTCGCTAAATTATATGTGTGAGCAAAACTAGTCTATGAACTAAAATTTCTTTGGTATATGATAACTACTAAAATTTTCACCACCTTAGTTATTACAGAAATAAGATATATCCAGTAGCTATAATCTTGGCATAGATCTTACGCTTTTTCTACTTTCATAACCTAATCACCATTACTAGCCTGTCTAGAATATCCTGGTTTTGAACATTGCCTATGTCGAACTTCAACTTCACTCTACACACACTCTACTCTACTCTACAATCTGTTTTGTGAATTTGTTTTATTCATCCACACTATTTTGCGAAACAACTGGAGCACTCATGCTTGCCATGTGACGGGAGCCACCTTTCCATACATCTTTAACTAGCTGATGTACAGATTGCATGTAGTTAACCTGAACTTTTTTTTCTATAAAAACATTCCATTGAACTAAGGGAACATAACCCAAAAATATATTTTCTGGTATCGTCCGGCAATTTTCGGATTTTGCAGAAATGTTCAATTTAGAACTAGTGGGGATCTAGCACACCACATTTAATACTGCGTTAGGATGGCAAGGCAATCACTTTGTACCACTACACCATCTATGAAGTTAAATCAGCAACGTAAATTCATATAAATTACATCCCAGCCATTGAAGTATTTTGAAGGATTTACTAATGGTTGTTTGACTAAGGTAGTTTAATGCTTGGTGTGACAAGGTGTATGTAATAAAATCTCATATTGACACACTGCACCGACTTTAGAATACAAAGCAATAGTAATGATCTTACCCCACATTTTCCGACGCACTCAAAAAAGACATACTGAGTTCATTTTACAACTTATTGTTATAAACAATGTTATTGCTATGAAGTGTACAAAAGTAAGTTTGGTCCCTCTGCTTCATACTGTAAAAGGTAAAGAGGTTGTTTTAGTAAGTAATTACACAGTGACAATGTTTATATAATGTGAAATGTACTAAAAACATAAATAAATAGCACCTAAAATTGAAATTAAATCTTTGAATTGACTTTAAAATGACATATGTCAAGTTAGCAATTAACCAATTTTTCTTAGTTTATTCCATTATTCCCATGATCTAAGCATATTTAACGAGTAATGTCAATCTATATTTATGTTCTGAAGTAAAGCTAAATTTGAATAAATATTGCTAAAGGAAGATTAAGAATAAAACATCTCACACGATAGTGCATTAAATTTCCGGCTCATCATTACAATGAAATTAAAATGAACTTAATTTACACGAATACATACACCTAAGCAGTGTATTTATTTGGAAAATAATTGTTTTGCAGTTATATATAAATAAAACCCAAATCTTTATTCAATAACATCAAGAATGACTGACAGAACACAGCAAATGGCAGCCAAAATGCCACAGAATAAAAATTAAAAAAAAATATGTACTGAAAAGTAACTGACTTGGGCCTTTTGGGATTTATAACATTTGTGTCTACATTAAATCTATCTTTCAGTATTATTTTCGTTAGATATATACATATCTTGAAAAATCAAAATTACTTAACTATTATGACTATTAAGAGTGCGTTCCTAATTAGTCCGGCTATTTCATGTCCGTAATTTGGAAATCATTCATATACAGGCGAACATAAAAACAATGTCGCTTGCGACTAGCAACTGTTAACATTCATAGCGATTTGATTACCGCAACAGCGTCGTCAACAAAACACTGTTTATTATCACCAAATACATATTCCTTATGGATTATTATCGACTCAAAGCTCTATCTTATATACATGTGTGACTAGTTATTTTTCATCGCCCACTTGGAAAAATAAAAACTCGGAAAATAAGGAAATTGGGGAATTACACATCTAGGAAAATTTGAACTTCGGACAGTATCGCTGACTTCCTACTGCAAGACTGCGATGGCGTATTCAGTGGCGAGCGGCACAAGTGGTAAGGGAAACCAATGAGAGTTAACTCATTGGTTTTCTTCGCCACTTGCGCCACCGTGCAGCTTGTCGCTGAATTCAGGACTACTGTTAGACATAGGCACATAGGCTTCTTCCAAGTGAGTTTATCTAAAGTGAAAATATTTTGTCAAGAAATTGTGTCAAATTATACTAACCTTATATATTCTAGTGATGTGTACCTACACTCGTCTACTCAAGTATGTAGTATTAAATTATGATTGATGTTGAATCAATCAATTAACTAAAAAACTAATGTTAATCAATTAACCTATGCTGTACTCTTGCACATATCATCAGCGTACTCCGTTACTTGTCTCTCAATACACCCTTCGGATCACATGGGGTGGTGAGGGTGGTCTTTTGCCATCATCACATGGATGATTGAAGTTGAAGTTGGGCAAATAAAAAAGTAAAAATTCAGCAACGCAAAAAGTATTTATTCCCGATAAAAAGTAATGCAATGCGCATTTAAAAGGATTTCATTGAATGTTCAATTTTTTTTATTTCTCTTGAACCTACCTACTGGCCATATATAATTTTGACTTGACTTTTTGGTTTATTGGCGAACCCAGACATTCACCCCATTCACCCAGACTTCCGCCAATGTCATATAGAATTTTATGACTCTTCTAACTAAATTTTTTATCACAGTTTGAAGCGTGGATTCGGTGACATTAGAATAAGTTAAGTAAATGAGTTCTTAATTTTCCTCATCCAAAATTTTCTATGGATAGGAAACAGCACAGCGTGTCTAAAAAAATTTGCACTTCAAAAATGCATGGGGGCATGGCTTTTTGAGTTTATAATATCGCAATTATTTCGATGAAGGCACATATTAATGTGGTGAAGGTGGTGCTGTTTTTCAAAAAAGGCGATAACACCTTGTTGAAAAACTACAGGCCCATTTTACTACTGAGTTTTGTCTACAAGTGGTTATAGTCACCACAAATCTTCTCGCGGGCAAGCTTGATGAGTTCCAGCCAACATAGCAGGCTGAGCTTTGAAAAGGCTACAGCAGCGTGGACCACATACATACTACTAGTGGCAGATTCTAGAAAAGACTCAAGAATATAGAAAGCCTCCATCGATACCTGGGTGGTTCTGGATGCCCTGCAGCGGTCCAGTGTCAATTGGTGATTTATCGAAGGCTTTTGGCTAAAATGATTATATGGAACCGACACGACGTCCGTCCAGTTCCAAAACCAGAATACAAAGTCCATTGGCCTCTAGCGTGGAGTGAGACAGGGGGATGTTATATCTTCCAAACCATTCACCAATGCATTGGAAGACGTTTTCATAGCACTGAATTTTAATGGGCGGGGCCACTTGGCAGAATGGCCGTTGATGGCCGCTGGAGTCATCGAGTCCCATTATTTTGTGCCCATAGATTCTATATCATGTGTGAATTTAGGGATAAAAACATATAATGAACTCTTTGCATCACCAGAAATGTGAGATTGAGAAAAATAGTAGGAGGTAGCATAGGTTAAACAGTCTGTGTGGCGTGACAGTAGCGAACGAGACTGTTCACGCCCACGGCAAATATTTGTATGCATGATTATTAGCACACGTCCGGTTGTGCCTCGAAGAGTAGGTACGTTAAGCCATCGGTTTCGGTTGCCATTCGTACGTCTATAGAAGACATTAGGTACGGATAGTTAGAATCCTAATAAAGTTCAACAATTGATCTAACTGCAGTACTTCGATTTGGCCAACAGTTTGTGGAAACCAGATGGCAGTCACTTCGCGGATAATATCAACATTTTAGTCACGATGGAAAACTGGTCAGACTGGAAAAAAGCGGTTCCAGACTCCAAGATTACAGCTATTAGGGGATTAACGCAAGAATAAGGTTGATGATAATGAATAATTTTGTGAGACCATTTTACACTCTTTCAGAACAAGTGAAATTTGAATTTCACTTAAAACCGATTACCTACTTTTAATAATTTTTTGAGTATTTCTTTCGACTGTACGATTTTTTCCAAATCTGTGAATGAGTTGAATGTCATATAAAGTTACAGGATGTAAAGATAATTCGTTATAGGAAGTCTCCTGTAGGTTTAGCATGGGTTTAGCTGTAACTAACAGTTAAAGTAGGTATACCTGCCCTTCCCTTACAAGCCCGTTTCAAAAATATAATCTGTATAGTAAGAACCTGTTTATAAAATATTTTTTCATGAATTTATGTGAGTTTATGATATTGACCACGTATAATCGCACTGTCTTAGAAAAGGTTTGTACAAAATTAAATCTGCTTCGAAATTAAATTTATTTTGACTTAAGGTGGTTAACAATGCTGCCTTTGCCAACATATTGTAAACTTATGAAACTAACCTATCATTTGGAATTCTTCGGAATAATAAAATTGGAAATCTTTATTTAATTACTTCTAACACAATTATGATTTTTTGACTGAAACAATCTATTCTAAGTTAACTCCCGTTATTATTTAACATAATGTATACAATGTTAGCCAAAGAAGCAAAATATGTGTTTTTAGTTTATAAATATTTAAAAGTCGCGCGTTTTACATTTCAATTTGAGAACCCCGTTTTTGAAGCGTTGTTGTGAATCCAATATGGCGATATTTGATGTTGTACTATTTTGAAGGTACGTCAAATTGACGATTCTATAATGATAATTCCGGTAAATATTGTATTGTGTAAGAATTTTCAATATCCGAAGAAGAGTTTTACTATTAATTAAATTGATCACATAAGATTTAACAGTGTAAGGAAATGCTAGCAATTTGTATTGTTTTGTTTGTGGTTTCCGATATTTTAGTGATTATTCCATTGTTTTACCAAAATAAGAAATGTGTTTTCGTGTGAATGCTTAGAATAAATTTTGAATTACATTGCCAAATACAATCAATGTAAAGTCTAGTCTAATTATTTGGTTTTCTCGTGAATTGAAGAACAAGATGGAATGTAATTACGGTAATTACAATCGTGAATTTATCGTACAAATATCTTTACAAAAGGTGTTATTTTTATTACAGAAGTGCACATGTTTTTATACAAATGGGAGATAAGTAATTTACTGTTGAGGTGCATTAGATTAGCGCCATAATAATTGATTCATTATTTGAGTACCTAGTGTTTAGAGCGCTGACTATTATCATGACAGACACAAGACGAAGAGTCAAGCTTTACGCTCTCAACGCAGACCGACAGTGGGATGACAGAGGAACCGGCCATGTGTCGTCATGCTATGTGGAGAGGTTGAAAGGCACCTCATTGCTGGTACGCGCTGAGTCAGACGGCTCTCTTCTTCTAGAGAGTAAGATACAACCAGATACTGCATACCAGAAGCAACAGGATACATTGATAGTATGGTCAGAAGGTGATAACTTTGATTTAGCATTAAGCTTTCAAGAAAAAGCAGGCTGCGATGAAATATGGGAAAAGATTTGTCAGGTAAATAACATTATGTTGTTATGTAAGTTTCAAATCAATCCAATAAAGATAGTAAACAAGAATGTCTAATAAGAAATGATTTAACAAAATAATATTTTGATAGAAAGTGATTATAATACAATTAGGTAATATTAAGTAGTACATAAATCAAAGTCAAGATTTATTGTATGTATATATATTGTTTATACACTGATTATGCTAAACATCTTATAACTTTGCAATATATTAATATATGGCTCAGAGCTGTGATTTAAGCTATTGAAATTTCTAATATTCATTAACTTTTTAGGTACAAGGAAAAGATCCGTCAGTTGAAATTACACAAGATATAGTTGAAGAATCAGAAGATGAACGTTTTGATGAAATGTCAGATAGTGTGCAACCTGTGGAATTACCAGCATGTGAAATGGGCCGTCTTGAGGACATTAGTGAACTTGTTAATAGTTGTCTGGTTTCACCAGCTCGTAAAGATAAACTGGCTGCTGCCCTTGAGAGCCAACACTACATCAAAAAGTTACTTAATCTTTTTCACATGTGTGAGGATATTGAAAATATTGAAGGATTACATCATCTATATGAGATTTTCAAAAGTATATTCCTCTTAAATAAGAATGCACTATTTGACACAATGTTTTCTGATGACACTATATTTGATGTTGTGGGTTGCTTGGAGTATGATCCTGGCTTACCTCAGCCAAAGAAGCATAGAGAATATTTGCGGGAACTTGCAAAGTTTCGTGAGGCCATTCCCATAAAGAACAAAGATTTACTAGCTAAAATACATCAAACATATAGAGTACAGTACATTCAGGATATTGTTTTACCAACACCTACCGTTTTTGAAGATAATCTTCTGAGCACACTGTCAAGTTTTATATTTTTCAACAAAGTAGAAATAGTTAAACTTATAGAAGAAGATGAGAAATTTTTGACCGACTTATTTAAGCTCCTAATGGATGATAAGACACCTGACACAAAAAGACGGGATCTAGTTCTGTTTTTAAAAGAATTTTGTAATTTTTCACAAAATTTACAACCTCAAGATAAGGATGCGTTTTATAAGACTTTAGTATCTTTGGGGATCCTGCCAGCATTAGAAATCACCCTAAGTATAGATGATCAGAAAACAAAGACTGCATCTATTGATATTTTAACATACATTGTAGAGTTTTCACCCTCGGTTGTTAGAGATCACACATTACAGCAGGCTAATAACACTGAAGAGGTATGTTCAGTTATAAATTTGTATATTACATACCACTAAGTAAATTTACATCAGTAAACTAATGTGCTTTATATTTTTAGGAACAGATGCTACTAAATATAGTGATAGAACAGATGTTGAGGGACCGTGACCCTGAACTTGGTGGTGCAGTGCAGCTTATGGGTGTCCTTCGTATTCTCCTTGACCCCGAAAGTATGCTTGCATCTGTAAACAAGAGTGAAAAGTCGGATTTTTTAAACTTCTTCTACAAACACAGTATACAAACCCTGATAGGTGAGTAACTCATATTTAGAAATTAAATAAGCACTTAATATGCAGAGCAGAGTACAGAGATTACAACATATTTTATAATAAATTTCAGTGCAATAATAAAACTGTAATACATAATAAAATACATTTGTACATAGAATTTCAGTTCTGTATTATTGCTACTGCATGTTATATCTATTCAAATCCTAATAGATACATAGTAGTATAAATTAGCAATGTTAATTATTATTTTATTATAAATTCACTCTAGTTATTAACCTGAGAATAATTTATAATCTGGTAAATGTGAACAGGTTATAAATTTAATGTAAATTGGATGCAAAGATCGGAATACAATTATCATTATTTGAATTCAAGCATAATATAATCCATTGAAATTTGTTTTTCTGTTTTTCATGCTAAGGAATATTAAGAGGGGGTTAGTGTTAAGTTAAATTACAATTTATTGTTTCACAACCCTTGTTCTACAGCCATCATTTTGTAAGAGGTGCTAATAGTATTTATACTATAGGCAAACTAGTTGTGGCACAATAATTCGCATAAACATTCATTGCTACAACTGTTATCTATAAAATAACTAATTCGAAGTTTTAGATAAGATCTAGTACTAAAATTTGACTGAAAATAGATTAAAAAAAAATAAGTAGGACTCCTTTGTAGAGCTCTATGTTATGCTATATCTATGGCTTCTTCACAATAGATAAACATCAATCTATCAATCAATTAGTCTATCACAACCTAAACCATAGGCAGGGGAAGCCCCTGCCAGCTAGATGGACTGACTATCTCAAAAACATGACTGGCATATACTGGATGTGGAAGGTAGAAGATCGGGAGAAACGCACAATGGGAGAGAGGTATATCCAGCTGTGGACTGTGATAGGCTAATTGATTGAACAGATATACATATTTATGGGAAATTTTTAAAGGTTTACAATTGAAGAATACAGGAAAAGAAATTGAATTTCATTGTTAATAATAATTGAAATATTCACCAGGCATGGAATGAAATGATCGAATTTTACTCTGTAGCATAAATATCTTATGATTGACTTCACACATATTCAGCACCTTTTATCACTTTAATAGGAGTAAATGAAAGATAGTTAAAAAAACTGACAGTGTTAATGAGTTCCTTTTTCCTGTGCTCTTCTTTTATTGAAGTCAAAAACCAGTTAGTTTTGAAATGGAATGGAATTTTGAAACATAAAAAAAATACTAATTCTACTCATATTAGACTTTCATTAACTACTTTTTGTAAAGAAAAGTGCAGCTTATAGTTTTTTTGTGTGGCTGTGCTTTTTATTTCGAACTTCTTTTGCTAATTTTATTCTTAGTTGTTTTCTCAAACTAAGCCATGCTATGCTTGTATTACTGTGTAGAATGTCCCATAACATTTATCTGTAACATTATTTTGTCCAAAAACTTCATAAACCTTACCACCATGGCTCTTTTTTATCTTTTTCACAATGTGATTAACAGAAAATTGTGAAGCTTCAATAAAATTGTAGTAATATATATATTGAATAAGTATTATTAATATATTGAATAATTTACCTACAGCTCCCTTATTAGAAAACACAACTGGTGAGAAACCACTAAAAGAAGATTACCACACAGTGCAACTATTGGGTCTTGTTTTGGAGCTACTTTCGTTTTGTGTTGAGCACCACACATACCATATCAAGACATGCATATTAAATAAGGTAAGAACATTCTTTTTTTTGGTATTGCCAATGTTTTGGCCCTTTTCAAATCCCACCATCCTTTACAAAAAATTTTGATACCTTATAAACATGTATCATATTGCATATCACATTTTTTTTATTACATATTTTCAGGACCTTCTTCGTCGCATACTGGTTTTGATGAGGTCGACACATACCTTCTTAGTGCTTGGCGCCTTGAGATTCATGAGGAAGATCATCGCGCTTAAGGATGAGTACTACAACAGATACATCATCAAGGGAAATCTCTTTGCACCAGTCATAGATGCTTTCCTTAGAAATAATGGCAGGTATGTAATAAAACTACTACCTTTGACTGTTTGTTCTTTGTTTCGTTAGGCCTTACACCAGATCTCTTCTTCAAATATTGGCAATGACGTTTAAATTTCCACAGAACTCTGTTTTCTGGTAAACCACAATGTTTTTGACAGATTTTCTTTATTAGTATTAATATTTAACTGAAATAATTTCCAGGTATAACTTATTAGACTCTGCAATACTAGAATTATTTGAATTCATAAAATTGGAAGATATAAAGTCACTATGTTCACATGTCGTTGAAAACTACGGAAAAATCTTGGAAGATGTTGAATATGTCCAGACCTTTAAAGCTTTAAAATCACGGTATGATCAACACCAGGACAAGCTTAAAGAGAGGGATCGAGGTGAGTTATTCTTTATTTATGATTATGACTGACTACTAAACTATTACCAACTATAAAAGATGCTTATAGATATTTTGTCTTGTTTACTTTTTTAAAATATTTGTCTAAATTCAATCACCCAATTAGCCGATCATATCGCTCGACATAGGGGTCTCTCTCTGAATGTGTGCCAAGTTTACAAGAAAATTCGCTGTTATTAATTTCTTTTCTTTTTATTACGCTTTCTGTGTGCGTCTGTACTTCTGCCTTTATGCTAATCTGTCCTTCTACTAATCTAGGATTTTGCTATTCCGGGGTTTTGCAAATCTGTCCTTCTGCTACAGAGGCATTGCTTCCGATCTACCGGCTACTTCCTGTCCCTGGGGAAAATTAAAAAAAAATGGCGAAAACTGTCCATCTGTCAAACGAATTTAGACAAATAAAATCACTTCAAAACTGCTATAATCTCTCACTGTATTGTATTAATGTCATTTACGTGTGTACAATAAAGAATAAAATAAATAAAAAATATGATATTACCTCACCTTTCTATAACCGTTTAATTTTCAATGCATTGTTTTCATACAGTGAGTGGCAGTGTGGGCGTCGCAGAGGCTGTTGTGCCGTCTCTGCTCCGCACGCGGTACCGGCGCGAGGCGCGCGCCCCGGATGACGAGGAGGAGATGTGGTTCAACGACGAGGACGAGCTGGACGACGAGCCGCCGCTGGACCAGCCCGCGCCGCACACGCACCCGCACCCGCAACCGCACAACCATGCGCACGCGCACCATGCATTAGACGCTATCGGTACGTATAACGCCTTGGACCTAAGTCACAGTACGATCTGAGTTCGTACTCCACCGTGCGTCCTATGCTATCCTCAAAAACTCCTAAAGACGAGCTACACATCTATATATTTTGGGTCCACAACTCGTAGCTATACCTTTAGCTGAAGGTGGATTAGGTACCTCACCTCAATCTTTGAGACCTTAGTCCACCGCACCTGCTAACAATAGATCTGCCAATTAAGCTGACGAGGTGCCTGCTCTGACTTTCTTTTAGGGCTTTAAAGTCAGGGGTGTAATTCAAAAGATAATGGGAGATCGACACCAGAAAATACACTCATATACAAAAGGGCCTGGACAATTTGTGAAAATAATTGTAGGAAGTTATGTCACTACAAACTACTAGTCTTAGAAGCTATTGAACTAATAGATCTACTTATTAATTGATTAAGTTTAGGCTACTACTTGCATGAATTTACTTATTTTCGTATAATAAAACAAGACATCCATAGTAAATTTTATTAAATGCCATCTAGGTTACCTTGTTTAAATTACACTAAGACTAACAAAAGGATTATCCAGTCATGTCAGAGGTGTCCAGCCAACACTTACATAAATAAGTGATGACATAATTCCCTATGTAAAAGTGCCTTTTCTAATTCCACAATATTTAATTTGTTTCAGGAAAAATAGTGGAAAAGAAAGGTTGCTCGAACACGGAAACCGTGAATGGGCCAAGCAGAGTTCTCTTAAGCACCACAACCACTAGCAAGCCGACACACACTGACGTTCAGGTATCCTCGCCCAGATTACTCAATAAGGTAAACTTTTAGTTCCCTCTCTCCTCTACTCTACTCGCTTCGCTGGGGAATCATGATTATCTGTATCTTTCTCAGATTACATAAACAAATGAGGTCAAACATACACAGGCAGCTATCTGAAATAAATATATTAGGAATGCAGTCATTTTCAATTTAGGGTGATTACTTTGACAGTTCAGGCCTAGGGAGTGTCGTAAATAATATTCATAGTCATACGTCATACAACATCATAGCCTATAGCACTTCACCACACATTATGAATAACCACAGAATATTGCAAAATCGAAAATATATCGATTTTTTTTATTCTAGTTATCATTATTGGAATGAAAATACAATCTGGCAGTATACATTAAAGTAGTAACAGTATTAATAAATAAACTCAACACAAAAATATTGTTTGTATCGTAACCCATATAGCATATAACCATGCAACCATCGAATATATGTCTCTCATCGATCTATTGTTATTATCGGTCTATAATACCGCACGCATTATTGTGATAATGCGTCCTTATTCTATTAAATGCGTACAATACGTGATATCGCAATATCGCGTGCGGTATTATAGACCTTTAATAACAGACCTGTGTGTGGTTGAGGTTTAAATCCGATTTTAATAACTTTATGTATTGGGATAAAAGACTGCTGTAATAATACGGGGCACGCAAGTTTTTAAAGGAATAAATATGCATTATCGTAATTTGGCGTGGGGTATTATAGACCGATAATAACGCGCCTGTGTGTTTGAGGCTGTATTCCCTTGTATTATATTTCGATCTCCATTTGTTTTAATGTTTGGAGCTTATCCTCATTGCACTTCATAGATTCAAACGAAATGATTAATCACTGCCTCAAACAGTACCTCATACTACTGAAACTATTCCTACTTCCAGTAGCTTTAGAACATCCTTTCCATGTTTTATTTTACTGATTTTACTCGTTTTATTTCGCTTCGTATAATCACTGTGATAAATAAATCATATTGTAAATAAACATTGCTTCGCTTGGTTTAACGCTTTAATCTGCAGTTGTATAACATATTAAATACTTGCTATTGTACCGTAGGGGCTGGTGGATTACGACGGCGACTCGGACGAGGAAGAGGAAGGAGTCGCGGCCGAGGAACGCGACGCAAAGCGGCCGCGCCTCGCATAGTGGCGCTTACGTCTGTTTCAAGGAATATAACATTAACTAGCTCTCCGCCCGTCTCGCACCTGTGCAAGTGGAGCGAGGTCCCAGTGAAACGATCCAATGTAAGATGAGTTTAAATATACGCAGTGCTCATGAATGAACGCGGTAGCATTCTGTTGTACTACAGAATCCTTTACGATACTATATGTTCGTCAGATGTATTGAGTGACTGCCGTGACTTCGGGGACGAGTTTCTGATGGTTTCAGCAAGGAGGTGGCATCTGGATATATTTGTGTTCAGAATGCGTTTTTGTGATTTTTAGATACTAAGTATTTCTCACTGTCACTGCCATCCTTGGCTATACCATTCCTCGTCCCCGGATACACAGCAAGTCACACTCCCAGCTGATTGCATTTAATATCGACAAAATCGGTCGTTACTTGCATTCGTTCGTCGAGCCGCTAGACCATGAAGTACCTTTAGCAGCTGGGTTATGTCCATTATTTGTAAATATAAAATTCTGACACTCCAGTGTTCGACTTTAGTTAGTTAGTGTATGAAGTTCTTCATATTTTGTAGTGTAATAATATTCAGATGGCATCAGAAAATAGAACAAATATTGGTTACAAGGTGTATTTATGTGGACTAATTTTAAAGGTTAGGTTACTTTTGTCGAGGATTGTAAACACAAAAAGTACAAAGAAAATATGAGTGGGAATTAAATGTCTAATAATAAATAATAATAGCAAAAACACCGTGAACGCGATATAAAAATGTAGAAATGTACGTATTTATACAAATCTTAGTTTATGAAGGATCACAAGACCAATCTTTTTTTAGAGACATTTAAAATCTTAATCTGTGCTGTGGAATTGTTACTCACTAGTGTGTTATCAGATCACAAGCAGATTCGCATGGAATTATCTGTTGGAAGAATTAATGATCAGATTTTGTTATGAAACAAATTTATTGACACTCATTGAAGAAAAGTCGGCCGTAAAGATAATTTTACGTGAACTCGAATGTATTAAATATTTATTTTCTCAATAATTTGCATTCCTTCTTATATGTTGAGCTTCGTGGAGATTACGGTTTTATTTTCCAGTAATTATTTTTTCTGTAATCATTATAAAGTCCCTGTTTAAGCATGTAATATATTTATAATAAGTAATTCTTTTTGTGTTAAGGCTTGTTTCATCATTATTGATTGAAATGGCTATTTTTTATATTGATCCGAAAATTGAGGCATGCGCATTGTCAAAGTAATTTTGTTTGATTTTGATGAAACAAGCACTTATGATGACAGGTCTCCTAAAAGCTTTGCTTTTGTTGAGAGTATAGAATAGTTTCCTATATCTGCATGTTTGACAAATAAAACATTTTAACTACTCAGTGTGGGATCACATCTATTTGAGCGTAAATCTATTATTTATTCACTGTAACATGCTCGTTCATATTATTATGTGCAATCCACGAAACTGAGTAATTGTACAGTCGCCATCAGTATTGGCTTAACGCATTTCATTCCAATTATCGTACACCTTAGCTGTAAAACTTAACTCAAAATAACTCAACATTGAACACTTATAACTTTCTCCTGAAAAGATTACATCAATATTTCAAATTGATTTATTTCTATATAAAGGTCGTATGTAAATTTATTAGTGTTCAGCAACTTCTGAGAGTGACTGTACCATGACAAGTTAATGTGTATTTATTTGTTATGGAATGTATTTTTGAACATGCGAAATTGATACATACTGAACATCATTTATAAAAAAATCTAGCCAAGTGTAGGAAAATTTGAAATATAACTACGAAGTTATGTTAGTACCTAATGTGATGTAATCATACATGTTGACTGTTATAATAAATTTCAAAATAAATAATTAAATCGTCTGAATGTATGTCATACGTGAAAAGCGAAACCGTACGATCCAAGCCATGGACATAAACGTCACTAAAATAAGAACTAAGCTAAATATTAATGGCACGTCAGGGACGCTACTGTGAAACATTCGAATCTTCAGACCTGTAGCACTAGCATGAACTCCTATCGAATTCGTAATGTTTCGAGAGAACGGAGCATTGTGATTGGCAGTCTGCCTCTTGTGAACCTGTGTGCGTGTATAGCCCGCCAATCGCAATGCTCCGTTCTGTCGATACCTTTACATTACGAATTCGATAGGAGTTCGTGCTGAGGCTACTGATCAATAACGAACGAAAGACGCGGCATTTAGCTATGTATATACCATATAGTCACTTCAGATATAGACTTCGGAATAAATGTTTTCTATGGAACTGATTGACCAAACCTTCAATCGGCAACTGCGCATGTTCCATAGTACACCCCCTTGTCGCAAGTATATATAGAGCTTATTTCAAAATATGCATGGTATTTGATGTGTTGCTTCAAACATTATCATATTGCATAAATGATACAGTCAACATGTAAAACTAGCTATGTCTATCTGGATCCTGACATTTATATAAATTTATTTGGTGTGCCCACGGCATTACGTTGTTTTTATTATGAATTTAAAACTAAACTGACGACTCGGATACTGTGAGTAATTAAACTATCTGGACATTTCCAATTTTACAAAATAACCAATCGAAATAAGATAATTTTGTTAGCCGAGAATTACAAAATTATGCTTATAATTTTTGTCTTTCTATTTATAGCCCGTAATTCCTCTACACGTTTTCTTTGTTAGATTGTCATTATTAGTTAAAGAACATTTTTATAAATAACTAGCTTGCATAGAGAACATTTACTTTAGTTATACATATAAGAGATACTTTTTGCTTTTCTTTGCTGTTCTTTACAGACGGTGAGCTTTGAAGTAAAATGTTTTGATTGTCATTTCTCACTTTAGTAAAGGGAAAAACGGCGAACTAAACATTTCAAGTTCTTTACAATAATAAATGAAATATAATTTTTATGTGGTAGAAATATGAAAACTTTATAGGGTTTTAGATAGCAATAAATGACTATGTGGTTAATTTTACAATTTTATAAGAATACACTTTATACTGATTGCTCTTGCCATTATAATAGCAATCGTAACCTAGTCAATATATATCGCGAACTTTATTTATTTATTATTGAATTAAAATTTTAATAACATTATGTATCTATATTAATATAATAAGTAACTTCTATTATCCTAAATATATTTATATTGATATTCAAACATAATATAATTTGTAACTACATTACGCGATATTTATTGACTATATTAAAGACAGATATTTAAAAATAACACTCGCTAAAATAGGTTGAAAATCAACACGTATTAGTAACCCTAATAACTCCTAATTAACCCTAAGTAACTTACTGTACCGACCAGGGAATTTAAAACTAAGGAGAATTTGCTCTTAAATCAGTTAAACGGCGTTAGTATAGAAACCAATGTCGCTAAATTCTCATGTACGACCGACCAAATACGTCACAAAACAGTGAGGTTATTAGCAATAATTTTCAAAAGAATATAAACCCAACTGCCTAAAAGTATCGTGGGAGACGGACGTGAAAATAATTTAAATACTACGGCTAACATGGCTCTGGTAGTAATCTCTTGAATAAATTACATTGGGTGTCCTAATTTGGCAAAATAGAACGATTCTGCTGCTAATGAAAGGAAGCGAGTTCGTAACCGTTTGTATTGGAAACTATGATGAACATCACAGGGTTGTGGTACACAAGAATTACTTTAGGGCACACTCTCCCATGGTACTCACGGTCTCTAGTAGATATGCTTATGGATATGGGTGTGACCTGAAAGTATACATTAAAATATAGTCACAAGAGTATTGGTCAAAGTACCACCTTTTAAGCAGTTACATTTCTGCATGCTATATTGTTTACTAATTCTTAATTAAATTCGATATACTACAAGAGCATATATAATTGGGCAGGTAATTGGAACACCAACAGGGGCGTATGCGCAAGTCTCTAGTAAACGTTTATTTATAGAAAGACGAGCTGGTACACTGCTGCATAAACAAAAATAGGAACTAGTATAGGTATAACGAAGTAATTAACATTTTTTATAGTTCGAACATTTACGGGCAGCTAACGCTTTTTAGTTGTGAAATAGTAATATATAAATACGATTTAGTTGTAATTTAACCTTCCTGTAACAAGGTTACGAAAACTCAGTAGTATCGAAAATAATAATACCTATTTATTTTGGGATCCAGATTCACATATCTATTATAAAATAACGTGTTTAATAAAAATAGGTAATTTCTAACCATAAGTGGTTTATACGAACCGTATTCCTATATTTCTGCAATATAGCTAAACATTTTTTATAAGCCACTGATGGTTTTGCGACGCCAACGTGGTCCATTTCATAACTATTTTGTAAAATAAAATTAAAATGAATACATCTGCTTCATCTGTATCACTACTCTATAATTTTCCTGTTTCGTAACCGTTTTTTTCTATGAAGTGGATCACTTTTGCGACTTTTATGATGTACATTGAAAATGAAATTTAAGGCAAAATCAGTATTAAATTTTTCTTTACTTTCAACAAAATGTTTCCTATCATTGCTTATACGAATGTTTGTAGCTTTTTTTACACTGCTGAAGTAATGTGTATGTGATAAAATTATCTGATTAAGATTCATTTTATTTTAATACTAAAATCCTCTAGTTTTATCATTAGTATTTTGTAAATAATATTAGATTTTGTAATATAGATACATTAAACTGATGATTATATAAACAACTGTCTATAGGAAATTACTCAATATACATAATGTCACCAGAAACGTACTATTTTCAGTGGTCCAACTATTATTTACAGTTTCACAACACACGACAATCTATACTGGGGCATTATTCCGAGTGACATTGAGTGTCAAACGCAGACGTAACGGGCGGAGACGGCGGATTAAAATTTCTTAGCCTATAAAAGAATAATGGCGGAAACCACTTAAATGTGCTGGCTTTTACAAACGCGCGTAGCCGTAGTTACGAAACGGTTTGTCACTCAGAATAAGCAGCCTGATTGATATTGGTTCAAGTCGTTTATTGCCTCCCAGCAACGGTTCCCATTAATTTTTATGCAAATTATTAATCTTTTGTACACACTAAATGACAGCCTTTCTTTAATTTTATGAGAAAATATTGTTTCTTTTTAGTTTAAGAGGATTGAACTTCCTCACAGAAAATCATCAAAAATCTTATGAATTCATAGAACTGCTTTATTTCATTTTTTCAATTTTCGCTTTCATAAAATATACTTCCATACGACTTGAAACCAAATTTCCAAATACCGTGTACTTTATACGTCTAGTATCTACATCGACGGTTAAAAAGCAAAAGGATGCAAGCGACATCGATAGTTTAAAGAGAAATCATTTCAAAGGACTTCATAAATACTTTATTGAAAAGTGATTTTCTTGTAAACTGTCACCATCACTGGAACCCTTCGAGCCTTGCAACTGTCGGTATGATACTACAGTGTAGCAGTGCTCAAATTATATATATTTATATATCTGGTCAAGACTTATTACGTTTGTTTACATAAAGCTCTTCCATATGTATCAAAAATAATCTAACTTTAGTACTTTCGTAATATCTAGTTTTTTGTAGTTCAACTTAAGATTTTCTAATACAGAATCATTTCTGATATAGTGGAACACAAGATGCGGGGGAGCCATATTATCGAAACTTATATTATTTAAAAGCATAGCTTGATATACCTACATCTAATATTTTTAGTTAAAATGAATAATGCTCGTGGAGTGTATTTAATAATGGAAATGTGTAAAAGTTGTCATAGACATGTTCATAATGTAATTTATGTAGTTAGCTATATTGTCGTGGTCGAATGCCTGGCATTATTATTTAATTGGAAAAGACAGAATGGTTGCATGCTACAAATTCTAAATTCGCTAAGTACGTACTGAGCGTAATCAAACCATATTGCGTTCTACAAATCTGGGGCATTTTTCTGAGTGACATCGAGTTTCAAACGCAATCGTAATGAAAATGAAAGAAGGCGGGAAAGAAAACTCGAGTTAAGCTAGACTAACTTAAATGTGTCGATTTTTACGAACACGCGTGGTTACGAAACGGTCTGTCACTCAGAATAAAGAGTCTATTAGTCAATTGCTACAGTTACAGTTACTTATACAGTTTCCATTGTTCGATAGTCGTGATTAAATATCAATTCAATTTTGAAAGAGCACACCGGAACCCACTTTATTTCTTTTTTACAGTTCCTCTCTCATTTTTGACGATTTAATTATCTGTATATCGTCTATAAAATACATATCAATGGCCATATGTATGAAAAGAAAATATTGATCTCTCTCATAAGATACATCATACTAATCATAAAAATCCGTAACCTACCACCATTGACATAACTCCATTGTATAAACTCCAGCTTTACATCAACAACTGCACAGTGAAGGCGAGGCGAAATTCAATTACATATTACATACGTGGAATGAATTTGTCAGAATATATTGTAAATATATAAACGTTTTATGTAATAATTTTATTTTGAAATCTGCCAACATCCACGTGTATAATAGGCTAAAGCATCGAGCTGTCAATTAGAATTATACGATTCTTATATTCCTTGAAATAACTTCCCTATTGATTAAAAATACGAAGTTTTAGGTGAAAGTAGACTAATAACGACTATTTTTTATCTGTCTAGGTGGAAGACCATCATAAACTAATTTATACACAGATTAAAATTAAAATAGATTTACCTATCGGCAAGTTGTGTAAAATAAATAAGCTTACGATAATGCTATTATTATGATGTCACTAGTTAAGTAAGCAATATAAATATAAGGTAATAATTACGAATATGTTGTTTCTTTTATATTCCACTAGCTGACCCGCGCAACTTCGTCTGCGTCACCCCGTTTTTGCAACATTTTTCATTCCTGCTCCGCACCTGTTGGTCGTAGCATGATGTTATATACATATAACCAATCTATCTATTAAAAAAACCACATCATAATCCGTTGTGTAGTTTAAAAGATTGAAGCATACAAAGTGACTTATGGACATGAAAAATAGGGACAGAGAACGCGACTTGGTTTTATACTATGTAGTGATTAATGAAATAAACAAAATGTAGTTTCGCACCCTGCCACAACAAGGACTAATCAACCTCTCTATGATTAGTTAATTGTTGCGCTTCGCCCATCGCCACTTCACAGTAATCAAAGTTACCAAAGAGACTTAATAAAATGATTTTATTTCTATTAACCTTTCGATCTCTATTCATCCCGTTTTACCCGGTAGGTACATTGTCAAGTTGTTTGCCCGCCACTATAGCAGGAGATCTTTCAGGTTAACTAAAGGATTTGCAATTTACAAAAAAATACCATTTAAGACAATATTTATTAATTATTTAAAATGAGTTAAAGGAAAATGGTGACTTAGTTGTGACAACATATCAACTAGTTGGCAATATCGACGACTTCTGACTTGAGTTTGGAGGCAAGCGCCCGTCGCATCTGCATGGCGTCCGGCGGTGGTGGAGGCGGAGTACCGGCTAGAGCAGCGTGTGCCACGCGCGCTGACCGAGGTCTGGCCAGCACGCTTTTAGATCCTTCACCACCTTGAAATGAAACATTCGTATAAATGTTTAATTTTGTTAATTGCAATCGTGACGAGTCAACTATAAAACTCCAGCCTAGCACTTAATGGTCAAATCAACTTCATTTTAGCCCGGACCACTATCATCTTGTGGAAATATATAAAATTATGATATTTGAACTGGATAATTAAATCCGCTTCCGCACTAAGATGAGACGGATACTCCATATGCACACTATCCCTAATGTTGCCAGGAAGAAATACCTATAAGTACCTATAAGTTTATTTTTATATTCCTGTTGATTTTTCAAATTTGCCGCAGTTTTCTTAGCAAGTTTTCCCTGAGCAAGCTCTAGTAACTAAATAGAGTGTGAATGAAAATCGTATGGTGGTATACCTCCAGATTCACTCTCCACTTCAACAGCACCGAGCCTTCGTTCACGGACTTGCTTCTTTAGCGCCAAAAGTTTATCACGTTGTTGCTTCAAATATTCTTGACGAGCACGCATGTCCTCCTCACTAACCTGGTGGATTATTTGGAATTATAAAAAGAGTGTCATAGGAACTATGATTATCACCACAGTCAAATGTATAGGCTGTTATATTGCCAATCAAAGACAAAGAACAATGGGTAATTTTGTATGGAACCCGTACCCACTTTGTAGCATTTTAGACTAGGTGTAATTTAGAAGAGGCCTAATTGAGTAACTCGAAAATAAGTGAACGAATGAATGAATGAATGAAAGACCGAAGTTATGATAACTTCTTTGTAACATTTTTAATTGCCAATAATCGCACTTTTTCTGCTTTTTGGACTAAATAAATAGGTAACCAGTCATTTTTTCTGTCTTAAGAGAGCGACATAGCTTCCTATCGTTGGTTTTTGGTACAGAAAAAATATTAAATAAGAACTATCAATCTTAAATAGCACAGTTTTATTAAATTGTATTGTTACTTTCAATGATTATATCATCCCAGGCACTTGCCGGACCTACGAAGTTATCTAGGTGCCTGCCAACACCTAAGTACCATATTATGCTAATAGTAGGTATGGGCACAAGCACCTAGAGTTCTCATACCCGTCATGCAGGAGCAATAATACGCTTCGATGGCTTCTCTGCCCTGGACATTAACCTTGATTGAAATATATGTGTAATATATTTTATTTGACACGTGCCTCGATAATATGCGGCCTCTAATTAACGAGCAGTTTTCGGTAACTAGCCCATGCTGCGACATTCTAGGGCTACGGCTCGAAGATACCTCAATATTTATATATACTATCTCCACCTCGCAAATGCTCGGCAAATCAAATCAAATCAATCAAATCTACATCAATATTATATACCGCGTTCACCTTCCATTTTTTTGAAGCAGATGAGTAATAATAATAATCCAATCGTTAAGTAATACACTGAAGTCCGTTGTGAAAGCCGAGGTTGTAAATAAAAGTAAGAATAAAATAAACTAAGATATGCGCAAGCGCTCAAAATTAGTTCCTAACAGGTACTAACTACTGACGACACACCCACGCTAGCACAAAATAGTTATAGTTATATAATATATATAAGCAACGTGATACGGTAGTGTATAACAAATACGATTTTATTTACTAGTCTAAATGCCGAGGCATAATGACGTCGTATGAGACCTTGTATGAAAAAAATATATTTGTACTGACAACGTCACCTGTATGTACATTTAGTTCTGATGTTTAAAATTCACAGTTTAGAAGTAATGATTTAAATTTCATAAAACGTAAGATAAACATAATTTCACGCCTATATCCCCGAAGGGATAGACAGAGGTGCTAGCACCTACATTTCGCCAGTTTATGTTTAGGGCTCAATGTAATAGGTTGCGAGCTTATTGCCATTAACCGGGCATAAAACAACAATATAAAATAGAATAACTACAGACAGGGTTATGTTTGTTATTTTTTTTATCAATAGTTAAGTCTAATTGTATGGCTTAGCTACTGATTTTCGACCAATATATAATGTAGCATTTTAGGTACTCTAACACTTCCTGCTGCGAATATGTTGGGTTACCAGTAACCCTGTATTGTTTACCTAATGGAATAATGACATATTTACGATTTTTCAAAATACATGTGTGTCAAGTTTCAAGTGATCCTCTTTTACTACTTCTTAGTATGAATAACTATTATAAACTAGTCCCACCTAATCGATAAAATCGAAAAAAAATTGAATGTGCGTGGGTCGATTTTACTAAGGATTTTCGGTATTTTCAACATCAAATATCTTTTTTCCTACATAAGTTACAAAGTTGCTCCAATACAAAAAATATCTACGTTTTCAAAGACCTTTCGAATGGTACCAATTTCAACTTGCTACAAACTGGGTACGTTCTGACCCATGTCCTTTAAACTCGATTGATATATTGAAGGTATTGTGGCGGCCCCTTTATTTCACAGGAATGTTAGTTTTTTGTTCTACTTATACCATATACCTACGTACCTATTCTTAACTTACCTCTACTTTTTGCGGTGGTGGAGGTTTAGGTTGTTCAATAACTTCAATCTTTTTCTCTTCAAAAGTCACTGTTTTCTTTGCTGTTTCATGTTCGTCTTTTTTTTCGAAACTATGTAGTTTTGATAACAGAGTCTGTTTTTCAGCCACCACTTCTTCTGGTGGTACACTGATTTCTTCATTTTCTTCGAAATCTTGCAACTGCAGCCTGGATTTAACAACCGTGCGTTATTATTAGTGCAACGTTGTGCGTGATGTAACTTTAAATATGTTATTCTTTAAAAATTATGAGCGTAACCTAATATACATTGCGGCACGGATCTTGGACCTAAGTCGAGGGACAAATGAGATCCTCGCGCGCGCCGATTTGTATGATATAATTATTCATGTTTGGTGGATATGAGCTCGTCCAACATCGTTGCACCCCGTGCTATCCCCAAACGACAGCAAAAAACCCGTCCTTACTGCATAAAGAGCATTTTGAGCACCCATTTTGGTCCTTAAGTTGTAGGTACCTATAGCTACACTTACGGCTGTATGCACTTACTTACTTTTTTATTTCGGTCATGACATCATCGCTATCAGGCCAGTCGTCATCGTCGGTACTTTTTGATGAATCCAATTCTTCTGGTTCACTTGAAAATAAGGGCATAGTCCCAAACCGCCGTTCTATCAATTCTAAAGCCTGGACGAAGAAATCAGAAATCTTCATTCAGATAGTAGGTACCTACCTAGAAGATTGCTATGATCTGTGTAATGATATGAATGAACAATATGAACGTTGTAAGCTAAGGTTATTACTGTTTGCTATAGGTATGACTTAGTTCATTTATGGCACGTCAATGGACTTCACCTCGCATGTTTGTAGTCTGAAGCTAGGTACTTCTCATCATTATCATCTCGCACTGTTAATCTCGTAGCTCGCGGCTTGCAGTGTGACATCACTGAAATCTATATGCACCTATTGCCTACTCTATTAGTCAATAAGTACCTAATTGAAATAGGTGCGGTACCTACGGTGGTGCGGTACCGTACCTATAGCAGAAGTTTACCTGTAACTGGAGCTCAACATTCTTATGCGTCATCATCTTCACAAACATTTCATAATCATTAGCAGCCCATATTTGCTCGAAAAGGCGGCGATGGAAATGTGCCGGCAGACCAGCCAAGTCACGAGCTGATAGGGTGCATGCCGCCTCGAACTGATCGGCGGATATACCGATGTCATCCATAAAGGAACCCAACATCACGTCTACCTGTAATTTACATCATCACTAACAACATGCAGACATATCCAGATCGCATTCTACTTCTTCCTCTACTTCGCATGATCTTGGGCATCCATGGTGGCCAGGGACTTTGGCCCCGACCCGTCACCACCCGCCCGTGCTCATGGAGGACGTAGATCGTCTACAAATTCCACTACTCATTCATATGGGTAGGTAGGCACTTATTAAATATCTAAGAAGATGAATGTACTTACTAAATTACGATATTCATCGTGAATTTTTTTATACTCCGGTCTGTCCTTTACTTCTCCATCATCAGTTGGCTCAAAAGCTGTTGGTAATAAATAAAGGGTAATTTCTAATTTTTTGTTTAAACTTATTACTTAAAAAATTCTTATACATAAGTATTACAAACTTCTCTTGGAAAAAACAGAGCAAAGTCTATATCTTTAATATCTCAAAAGTGCAGCAAGCAATTGAAGGGCAAAGTATCTGCATTATAACACTCACGCAACGATTTTTCCTCTATAAAAGTCTGTAACGGCACGTTCCATACTGGACCATGAAGAAACCCCACTAAAGAGTCAAAAACCCAGGCATTGCCATCTAGATGTTCCATCTTCAGTCTATAACAATCACTTTCGCTAAAGGAAAGTACCCAGCTGTGTCCGATAAAATAGTTTATGTATTTTGGTATCCTTTACACTATTATTGTATTCTCTTTGACACTATATGTGACGTCTATTTGTACTTGGTGTTGTTATGGAAACAGATACAATTTCTTTGTTTTCTTCAGCTTACTGACATGGCATCGATTATAGCTTGTTAGACCCAATTAGTGATCAATGGTGCATTTACAATGAACATCCAAAGGTCGCTTATTAATGGGGATATACTAG
Source organism: Pelosia muscerda (assembly GCA_963691645.1). NCBI lineage: Eukaryota > Metazoa > Arthropoda > Insecta > Lepidoptera > Erebidae > Pelosia > Pelosia muscerda. Next base: position 7,879,202 of record OY829116.1, on the reverse strand, counting down.
TTATTGCCCGCGGTTCCATCATCCCGTTCCTGCGACCAACTGAAAATGTTTTTTGCTGTAGGTAGGTATTTTATATTCGCATTGTTGTCTTTCTAATGCCAGGACGAGTGGTAAGTACCTAGATACTAATAAATTACTTACAAAAAATATTAGCTGTGTTTACCTATGCAGAAAGGAGCAATAGGAATATGTAGTAGGTATTATGTTCATTATTCTTTCACACTAAAGTGGGATCTGGATGAAATCGGGTAAAGAGTGAAATCGGGTAGGTACATAACATAACATAACACATAACATAAACTCACGCCTATATCCTCGAAGGGGTAGGCAGAGGTGCTAGCACCCACATTTCACCAGTTTATGTTTAGGTCCCAATGTAATAGGTGGCGAGCCTATTGCCATTAACCGGGCACTTATAAACCTGTGATAAATACACACATAACTTCGAAAAGCATCGAAAAGTCATTGGTATGTGCCATGGTAAAACCTGGGATCGAACCCGAGACCTCGTCTCAGCAGTCCGTTACCCATACCACTAGGCTACCGCGGTTAATTATTATGGCCTAGAAGCTTATATCGCGGGAGCGACCTCAAAATTATAATTCAAACGGAAGGTAGGTAAGTATCAGAACTTTTTACCCGTTTGCTTTTACTACTTTTTACCGGTTGATTTTATAGTGGTTTCGGACAAAAAGATTTTGGCCACAATTTCGATAGTAAAATCGTAAGGAAGTCCTAATTTGGCAAAAAAAATTTTTTTTTACACGTCCCATACATTTTTTTGTTCACCTGTATGTTATTGCCGTACATAAAGTAATTTTTTGTATCTTTCAAAATTAAAACTTCCAGTCGATTTTGCTACTGAAACCGTGTGTGAAACAAAATATTCTTTTTCCGAAACCACTATAAAATCACCGTGTATATATATAGCGTGGTCTAGGCCCTTCTTATTTATGACTACATAACTTAACAATACATTAAACTTTAGGTAGATTATAGTAAAAAAAAGTGTTATTATAATACAAATATACAAAATACGACAAGGCTTAAAAAACTTGTATCCACTGCCATAAAATAAATAAAAAAAATGGTCAATGTCAAAACTCAAATCCAATGTTTTGTTTTTGTATCGGACATCGGATTGAAAATTTAATTCATGGGGATGTAACTCCCATAGATTGGCTCTAAATTTTTTTATCACACGCCATATTGGATTCTATCGTCTATGGCCACACGCTCCCGAACGCCATCTATTGATTGGGCCTTCCTTTACTTTAAGCAAAATTAAATTAGGTGTTGTCATTGTACAAAAGAAAAAAGTTCGGTTATGAGGTTAGTACCATGTTTTATATTATAATATTATTTTTTTAGATATCTAATTCGTAATAACATTATTTATATATTTCGAAAGCATTTTTTAAAATGGTGGTATAATTTATACTCTTAAACTGATACTGTTTGATGCGACCGTTATGAACATAATATGAAGCTGACCTGACGAATGACGCCACTGTTGCCAGATGGGGGGATTCCTCTACAAATTTGGGGGATTTTTGTAGACAATATAATGGGTTTGGGGGAAATTGGGTGATTTTATCCATCAAGCCCACAGACTTAGAATAAAAGCAGATCAAACGATTTGCAATCTATGATATTTAAAATTATAATTATAACAATGAATCTGATTTGTATTTCATTCTTTTAAAGCAAGAGGCGAATACACACGTCGCGTTGTTTAAAAAAACTAGGTGTTCTGGAAACCCTGCAAAATATATTTTTTCTTGTCTGTAAAGTAAAGTTTGTGAAGATGTTTGAACGATTGTTCCTCAGTGCCACATTAACAAAATTGAACTGATCAAATTAAAATCTGTTGATAAATAGACCATTGTCTACCTACATTAAAACATGGAATATTTTCTATCCTCCTGTGGGAATCTGGAGCAATAAAACAGTGGCACCGCGGGTATCATCTTGTTAATATCTAAATAATTGTTTTATAAATTGTGTGGGGTTTTTTTAAGAAAATCCTAAGTTATGGGGAATACTTTTGGGGAGAATTCTAAACAGTCATATGGCAACGCTGAGTGACGCCATTGGACGCCATTATTTAATTGAATTTATTTTATTTGACAGGAAAGTTTCCCAGTACATTTGAATGTTTTTGAATGTATTGGTACTTTTCTTACTTCTTATTTAGATTGTTCTAATATTTACGTTGAGTTCAGCTATCTACGCCGTGTCCAATCAAAAAAATAAACAAAATGCCTAAATTAGCGTGTTGTGTTCCCGGCTGCTCAGTCACGAAACATGATGGTAAGTTTTTAATATACCTAATATTAAAACAAAGAAGTAGTCTGGTCTCATATCTTTAATGGGTATCTAGTCTATTAATGTTTTTAAGAGCATTGGAAACCTACATCTATTATCCGCAACTTGCACCAAGAAATACTACAAGTTATCGATAATCTTGATAATCCTAGTAATCGAAGTAAGTTAACAAATTTATGTATACTTACTTAAGTCTATGTGTATACTGATGCCCATAACTGCGCCCGAGTTGATATCGGTTATCGCGACCGAAATTAACCCTACGCTTCGCTAGTCCTAGACCTTCCATTATAGGTATTTGATACATAAAACATTTTATAACAATCAATGTAGCTGTTTCCGAGACATTCGAAATATTGTAACATGAAACTTTATTACATTATTTAATATATCTATACATCTCTTAGGGGATTAACATACGTGAATATATATTTAGTTATGTATGATGTATGTAATAGTTCTACTGATATTCTTACCTACTTGCCTTGTGTAGGTACTTGATAGTTCATTCCTTTTATTATAATGCTAACCATGGCCCTATGCTGCGATCTCAATTTATGCTTATTTCTTATATTTAACTATACTTTTTTACACACATATAAGCTTAATTAATAAACTGTGGGTGTTAATACACCTTTAAATTTGATTTCAAATAGGCATATGGAGATTCACAGGTGTTAGTATGAGTATGTATGTAAGCAAGCTTAATTTATTTCTTGTAATATAATATCAACTCTCTGTCAGTGAACTTCTCATTAAAATCATCCTGCTAATCCAGAATTTAGTCAGAACAATACATACTTAGCAACAGACATAATTAAAAAAAACTGTTTTGCTAGTTATCTATGAATGTTGATATGAAGGAAATGTTGCTGTTTAGGTATATTGATATTTTCTTAACATGATGAGATGCACCAGACCATCTATATATTTGTGTTGCCTTCGCAAAGATTTGACTAGTTTGGAAAAAGTGAAATATTAATGATCTTATAAGGCTCTTGTGTATGTTCACTGTTAAATTTATCGGGAAATTTACCATGTTTGCTTATTTCGTTGAATAACCGATATGACCATGTCGATCTAAAATCATATCTTGTGTATGTGCTATGACAGTAGTGAAGACTGCAATGCTGAAGGAGTGGGTTCGATTCCTACATGCAAGTATATATTTGTTTGAATAAATATTTTTGTAGTTGGGAGACTACATTAAACCATTGAGGACAGTTTCGAAATGAACATCAGCTCTAAAAATCTAAGCGCAGTACTTCAATATTTTCAATTGGTCGTGGAGGTAATTAAGGAAGCTCAGAGCATTAAAGTTAGGTTAGTAAATTTATCATATATTATTTAGATTAAGTAATATTTGTGGTATTTTTATTGTTATTATTACAAGTATATAGAACTTTCAAACAATATTACTTCACCTTGCCTGATGGTAAACTAAAGGCGTCAGGAAAGTGGGTCAGTGACCATTACAGATACCTTTAATTTGACTATGGAGGCCTTCACCTTGAGCACCATCAGAAGCTTTTTACCTTTTCACACCCGACTTAAAGAACCTGAGACTGTGGAACAATGGAAATGTGTGGAAATTTAATCACAATTATTTTATAATGCTAATCAAATGAACTTTACCTAAACTGGATTCAAAAGATACAGATGAAGAGCTTGGGACAAGCTTCTTCCAACAAGAGGTTCTCACCGTATGGATCAGATTTCAACTCCTTTTTAATATATAGGTACTGAATACCTCAAATTATTGAGAGTGTATTGAAATCGATCTGATTTGATTCTTCCCCCTGAAAAAAGGAAGTGAGTTGTTGGGCTTGAAAGTGGCACCCCCCAGTGCATACTGCAAGGAGATATTACTAACTCGGCATGCGGAATGACACTAGGCTTCTAACATAAATATATTATAAATATCTTTTTATGTTGCTTCATTTTGCACGCATATAAATCCCTTCATGTTTACTTGCGACGGCTTTCATGCAAGCTATATTTCTACATAAACCATACCAATTTTTTTTTCTTTTATAGGTGTGCCTCGCCACCGTTTTCCTAGTTTCGTACTGAATCCTGAACTGTTCATGACTTGGATTTTCCGTATTGGTCGTAGTATATGTGAAATGGATAAAACATATGTTTACAACCATCTTCGAAAATGCCGCAAGCATTTCAGGGTAGTTTATCTATACCCAAACAGTCGCCTTTGTGAATTAGCTGTACCAGAACTGCTAATGCCAGGTAAGTAACTAATATCACCCACAACCCTACCAGCTAAACTAACTACCTAGACTAATATTATCTAGAAATTCTAAGTACCTACTTATACTCATTGTACCTGACTGCGGCAGCGAGGGTAATTTTTATGTTTGTATGTATGTAGTTTTCTTTCAGGAACACAGATTTTTTTTTTATTTATGTCATTTCAATTTGACTTCACCTCGCCTGATGTTAAGCTAAAAGCAAAGTCTCATGAAAGAGGGTCACCATTGCAAACACGTACAGTGCTACAATGGTGGCGCTCAGCTTAACGGCCTCATCAGATGCTTTTTCATGCCCCGCTTAAAGGTCCCGGGACTGTAGGAAGAAGGAAACACGTAAAGAATTCTAGGACTTAATGATGCGGCAGAGGAAAGACTCACCGAACCGCTTGGTTCTTGATGGAATATTGTGCTGATGATGATGATGATGATGATGATGATGATGGAAGATCCAACAGATGGACGGGCCTCGATGAATAAGGTCACAAATAAAAGTTGTTCACCTCCATGTGCGTACGTGCGTGGTGCGTGCGTGCGTGGGTGTGTGCGCGTGTGTGTATATGTGTATGAACTGTTTTGGTTTGAAAGGTGTATTAGTCAGGAGTGTTCTTAGCTGTGTTTGTTAAAAATCGAACCAAGATGGCCGCCACCACGAAATGGTGGACGACATTTTTTTGTACAAGTCCCTCAATATGGATGTCAAATGAAAGGGCTTGACTAGTAGAATACGATACACTATGACAAATTTCAAATCCGAGATGACCGCCACCACCAAATAGCAAATCACCTCTTAAACTTACTCTTCCGTCAATATGGATATTAAATGAAATGGCTTGACAAGAAGATCAAGGTATAAAGTAAAATTTAACAACCCCCGACAAAAAATACGTCCAAAAAGTAAAAAAATAAATAATTTATACGTTGTCGTGTCGGGGGATCTTGGATCGTTTCGAAAACGTTTGGGAATGGTTCACCTGTTAGGGGTCCTCCGACACGACGACGCATGAATTATTATTTATTTACTTTTTGGAGGTTTTTTGTGTCGGAGGTTATCACAATTTTCAATATATTTTTTTATGAAATTTTCGTTTTATTTAGCTTTACTGATTAATATGATGGAGAGTAAATAATGCGAAAAAAGACTTAAAAAAAATTTAATTAGAAGACTTGCCTTGCCGTAATTTATTTTAATGCCAATATGTTGTGTATCAGAAGTACCACCAGGTGCCTTCGGCTTGTGTTTACACCCTGTATACGTATGGGCGACAGACAATACAGCCCATCTGATGGTAAATGTTTACTGTGGCCCATAAATGTGTACAACATCAGGAGATTTAAACGTATTTTGACTACAACAACAACAACTTAAAGGAAGTTTATAACTTGAGATTTTTGTTATCCTCAGCGAGAAATAGAAGCAAATGTGCCTCCTCCTCCGTTTACTTCTACACCACTCGCTGAGATTCTCCTACCTTCGACATCTGTAGTATCGCATCATTCGGAATGCCCAGTTGCAGGAGCCGGAGTTAAGGAGAATTCAGTTAGACCATAATTATTTAGGTAAGTTCCTTCCAGTTTACAATTATTCGATACGAAAGTATCGAGTTATGATTTAGGTTAATCATTAATTGATTTTTGGTAAAGTTCTTATCAGAATATCATCAGATATCTATGTTACTTTGTTTTTATAAACTCACGCCTATATCCCTGAAGGAATAGGCAGAGGTGCTAGCACCCACATTTCGCCAATTTATGTTTAGGTCCCAATGTAATAGGTGGCGAGCCTATTGCCATTAACCGGGCACTTATAAACCTACAATAAATACACACAACTTCGAAAAACATCGAAAATTCATTGGTGTGTACCATTGTATAACCTGAAATCGAACCCGAGACCTCGTCTCAGCAGTCCATTACCCATACCACTATGCTACCGCGGACGCGACTACTTATGTTAAACGTATTTAAAAATATGTCAGGGCATTGACTTCACCTTGTCGTACCTCGCCTAATGGTAAGCTGAAGGTACGGTATCAAGAAAGAGGACACTAATAATGCTACAACGGTGACCCACAGGTTGACAGCCCAACCCTCAGCAGAGCTCAGAAAAGTTGACGAATTGTGTGTAGATATACACATTTTGTCCATTTTTCTAACAACCACCAGAACAGAATGTGGTACAGAGACTAGTCAGGGTAACTTAAATTGTTTTTTTTGCAATTCAATTGGCCAATCACACATCATACCCTAAATATGAAAGTTGTAGAAGGTCCATCTCCAGGGCAGTATCGGTATTAATCGGTCATTTGAAGATGTTAAGATGTTTTTTATATTTGGATATTTATAACTCATCACGCTCTAACTCTAACAGCTAACAGATTTGGCTAAAACTTGGTACATGAATAGATTAAGGCATAAAAAATATTTTATTTGTTTCATTTGGCTTTACTAACACGATGGAAAGTGAATAACGCTAGTTAAAAGGTATACGTAATTTTTTTATTTCAATATATTAGAATATGGCCGTTTGGGGTTTATGGAGCACAGTGGGTGCATGGTGCCCAATGCAGTGTTTAACTTTGAATAGGGGTTTGGGAATTGATGTTTTGTTGTATATAAAATTAGGAGAGAAAAGCGAGAATCCATATTTGACCTTCCAAATCATGTCCTAGCACACACACACACACACACACACACACACACACACACACACACACACACATTGTTGTTGTAGATTGTTGGTTTGTACGAGTCTCTTACAATAACAACTCGTATAAAGTCTTAAAAATATATTTTCTTCTATTTTCAGAGGAAAGGAAGTTCCAGAGTAATGTTGTGAGAGAGCTGATGTTTTATTATAGTTTGATCAACTTTTTGACCCTCTCGAGTCATAAAACACTAAATGTGCAAATAAAAAACACTGTTAAAAAAAGTTGTGTCGAAGTGAGAAAATAGAGAGGTAAGTTATTTTACCAAACTACCTAATTAATAACTCAACTTAACTCTATTGAGCAATAAACAACATTTGTATTTCACGCTTAAGTAACTAACAACAGCGTACGTGGCGTGGCGGTAGTGCACGCGACTGCTACGTACGGGCCACGGGTTCGATCCCCGCTCAGTGCAGAAAGTTATATGCATAAATATGGCTGTTTGCACTGGTCTGGTCGTGCCTCGGAGAGCACGTTAAGTCGTCGGTCCCGGTTGCCATACAAACATCTATCGCAGTCGTTACGGGTAGTTGGAGCTCTCAAAAGTCCAACCAGTCTAACTTGGAACTTCGATATCGCCATTAGTCATTGGACCATTGGTTGTGGAGGTCAGGTGGCAGTCGCTTCAAGGAAACTATCGAAGTTCAGCCGCATCACAGTTAGACTGGAAAGACGACGCCCACTAAGTTGGGAAAAGGTTCAGAGAATTAAAAAAAAGTAACTAAAATCAATTCAAGATACAGGTATTTATATATTTATAGATGTCGAGTTACTAATCAGATCCAGGACCATACTCCTGCCTCGTGCCAGGAACTAACCTGTGTTACGGTAGCAGGAGGACGGTTGCAGGTGATACGGGGCTCCGTAGTATGTGACGGGCGAAGCCGTGGCTGGTCAACTTATGGTCTATAAAACCGAAAATGTTGTTGCCCATTTCCATTAAATCCGCGCATTACTTGTTGTTGCAATGCAAGTCACTCTATAGTATAATATTTAATTTCTTTTTTCGTTTTCCAGAAAAGCAACTAGTTTTCCAGAGGGATGTTGATATGATTGTTGGCGCGCTCAGGCACCATCGCGACGCGAGCGCAGAGCTGCAGGCGGAGCGGAGAGCGGCCCGACTGTCTACGCAACAAGCATTCGCGCGAGCGAGATTCGGACGGGCGGACTGTGCCACCTCCCGGGCATCTTCCAACAAATGTTCACCCTCACACCCTACTGCGCGTGAACAGTGATATTTCATTATTGTTTGATCAAGTTCATTTACACATACCTAAATTGAGGGCAAGTTAACTAAACACGTTCTATCCCATGATATACCAAAAGCTGGAGTGTTTATTCGATTCTAAAACGGTTTACCAACAGTCGGTTGGCCCATAAATCGTTGGTCAACATTATCATTAAACCATAAACTTTTCGTCCAATGGACTTTTCATCCACGAACGTTTCGCCAGCATTACTCTACGTCAGTGAATGCTTAACCAACTGAATGTTGTGACCAATAACTTTTCACCCAAAGTACAACTGACCCATGGACCATGCACCAAGAGAACGGTACGTCAGTGAGCGTTAAGTAATCTCTACAAGCAATAATAGCCTAGGTATATGACCGTTGGACTACCAAGTCACAGGTCGTAAGTTCGAACTCCAATGCTCCAATGCAATGTGCAATGTGCAATGTGCAATGCAATGCAACCATAAATATTAGATAAATTGATGAGGTGCAGGTACTGACTAAAAATTAAAACCACAATGTATAAATAAACTTATATTCATTTTACAAAAGAGAATAACTGCAATCATAATATAATCATAATGATCGTACCGTCCTCTAGGGGAACAGTCCATGGGCCAATTGTTCTTTAGGTGAAAAGTTATTAGTCAGAACATTCTGTTGGTTAAGCATTCACTGGCGTAGAGTAATGCTGGCGAAACGTTCGTGATCCATTGGAAAAGTCCATTGGACGAATAGTTTATGGTTTAAAGATTATAACTGCAATCATAATATAATCATAATGATCGTACCGTCCTCTAGGGGAACAGTCCATGGGCCAATTGTTCTTTAGGTGAAAAGTTATTAGTCAGAACATTCTGTTGGTTAAGCATTCACTGGCGTAGAGTAATGCTGGCGAAACGTTCGTGATCCATTGGAAAAGTCCATTGGACGAATAGTTTATGGTTTAAAGATGATGTTGAACAACGGTTCATGGACCAATATACTGTTGGTAAACCGTTTCAGAATATGTTTATCATACATAACATAACTCATGTTATGTATGATAAACAGATTTTGGAACGGTGTTCATCCCAACATCAATTAACCGAACGATTGTTTTGATTACGAGTTTTTTTAAGATATTAGGACATGGTAACTAAGAACTTTAGGCCAAGTCTTATTTTGTAAAAACTGGTTTCACTTTAATGAATAATCTAGTTGGGATGATTGTTGATGATGTTAATGACGGATGATAGTTGCCTCTACTTGTTCTAAATATAATATACTGCTAACTTATTCTTTTTTTTTTTTTTTTTTTTTTTTTTTTTTTTTTTATCTATGGCACGTCAATTTGACTTCACCTCGCCTGATGTTAAGCTGAAGGCAAAGTCCCATGAAAGAGGGTCACCATTGCAAACACGTTCAGTGCTACAATGGTGGCGCTCAGCTTGACGGCCTCATCAGATGCTTTTTCACGCCCCGCTTAAAGGACCCGGGACTGTAGGAAGAAGGAAACACGTGCGCCGGCAAGGAATTCCAGGACTTAATGGTACGGCAGAGAAAAGACTCACCGAACCGCTTGGTTCTTGATGGAATATTCTGTACCGTATGCGAGTGACACCTAAGCCCTGCACGCGTTGTCCTGTGTAGGAAAGGGGAGGGTGGGATTAGTTGGAAGAGCTCATCAGAACATTCACCATGGTAGAGACGGTAAAATACTGCCAAGGACGCAACATCTCTACGCATCTGCAAAGGCTCGAGGGACTCTGTGACCTCAGGACTCCCAATAATGCGGACCGCACGTCGCTGCAACCTGTCGAGAGCATCTAATAAGTACTTTGCGGAGCCATCCCAGAGATGCGAGCAGTATTCCACGCAGGAGCGAATTTGTGTCTTATAAAGAAGACACCGCTGCTCCGGCGTGAAAAAACGTCTCACTCTGTTCAGGACTCCGAGTTTACGCGAAGCTGTTTTGATGATGCTCTCGATATAGTTCTTGTTGTTCAGTTTGCAGCGCACGTCCATACCGAGTATATTGAGGTTATCCTGTAATGGCAGTGGTGTGCTCTGAAGAGTGGGAGGAGGAAGGAAAGGAGATGTCTTTGCTGAAAACGCGCATGCCTGCGTCTTCTTGGCATTGAACTCGACCAGGTTCCCAGATCCCCATTGGGAAACGTGATTGAGGATCCGGTCAAGCCCAGTGACAAGAAGTCGCCTCTTTTCCGCTATATCGGACTGCTTGGCCGCAGAATGTCCGTGGTAGCTCCCGTGTACAGTGCTATCGTCTGCATAGCAGTGGATGCTGCCGGTGGACAGCATGTCATTGATATGCAGAAGAAAGAGAGTGGGTGATAAGACGGACCCCTGCGGCACACCAGCATTTACCTGCAGGAACTCCGATGCTCGTCCATCACAGAGAACGCGAATACGGCGCCCCTGCAGGAAGCTAGCAACCCAATTGCACAGTCTAAGAGGCAGACCGAAGGCTGGTAGTTTGGAAAGAAGCGATTTGTGCCAGACTCTATCGAACGCTTTGGCGATGTCTAGGCTAATAGCCAGTGACTCACCATGCTTGTCCATAGCCTCACCCCAAAGATGGGTAACATACGCCAGAAGATCACCCGTTGACCGTTTCGGCCTAAAACCATATTGTCGGTCATTAATCAGGGAGTGATCCTCTAGGTGGCGCATGAGCTGTGTGTTGATAAGGTGCTCGAAGACCTTGCACAGCACTGAGGTGACGGCTATGGGCCGATAGTTGGCTGGGTCTGAGCGATCTCCCTTCTTGGGAATCGGCTGTACATTCGCCTCTTTCCACGCCGTCGGCACTGTACCCGAAATGTAGGAAAGTCGGTACAGCCGCGTGAGCATTGGAGACAACTCCGCTGCACATTTTTGAAGAACCACCGCTGGTATACCATCCGGACCACTGGCTTTCCGGACATCGAGTGACTGCAGCACTGCTCGGACATCGCGTTGCCTGATACGAATATCAGGCATTGCGTGGCCACTGTTGGGTAGTGTCGGAGGCTGCATACCACAGTCGTCGATTCGGGAGTTGGCCGCAAAGAGATTAACCAGCAAATTTGCTTTCTCTTGCGGCTCATGGGCCAGGGATCCATCAGGGTTACGCAGGGGGGGCAGCGAAGGCTGGCAGAAGTTGGCTTGCACGGCTTTGGCCAGTCGCCAGTAGCCACGGCTGCCCGTGGGATGCGCCACCAGCTCTTGACCTACCCGTGCTATGCGCTGGGCATCCGCTCTGACGTAAGCCCTCTTGCAGACCCTAGTGGCTTTGTTGTACGCTGCCTTGAAGTACCCTAGGTTGGAATCGTGCGTAGCCCGCGCCCTTACCCAAGCACGATACGCAGACTGTTTAAAATTCTAAAATTTAAAAATTGATTCTAACAAGTTTTGCTTATTTTTATTCATATATGAATTTTATAAGATGTTTATATATTAGATAAATTAATAATAGTGCATGTTAATGATATGTAATGTATATATTATTAATGTGTAGGTATTATAAAATAGTGCTGTAAATGTAGATGCAGTATAGTTAATTTATTTTGGACGTTGTGTCTCACTTTGTCTTATATGAACTAAGAATTACACATATACGTATAATATATAGTACCAACAATTACAATGAATGTTTTTTTAAATTATCTAACTTGATTAATTATGATGAATTTATAAAATTATATTTAAGTAGGTACTCAATGTTTAGTTAAGATCTTTTTTCTATATTTCGTTTAATTAGGGTATCACAAGTGGAGTTCATTTATATAATTATGTAAAAACACACGGTTAGATGTTTGTATAAGATTAATTATTAAATAGGGTATTGCTATCGGAAAATATAATTATGTTTTGAAGTTCTTAATTAAATAAGTAAATAATTTCTTTTTATTTTTACTAATTCAAGTGGAACACGATTATAAGCTAAGAAGTATGTCGTATACGATTAATTATTAAATAGTGCATTAATGCTATCAAAATATAATTGTTTTATAGTTCTTGATAGAATAAGTAAACAAGTTATTTTTATTTTTACTAATTCAAGTGAAACACAATTATAAGCAAATTAAGTATGTTGTATAAGATTAATTATTAAATAGTGCATTGCTATCGGAAAATATAATTATGTTTTGAAGTTCTTAATTAAATAAGTAAATAATTTCTTTTTATTTTTACTAATTCAAGTGGAACACGATTATAAGCTAATTAAGTATGTCGTATACGATTAATTATTAAATAGTGCATTAATGCTATCAAAATATAATTGTTTTATAGTTCTTGATAGAATAAGTAAACAAGTTATTTTTATTTTTACTAATTCAAGTGAAACACAATTATAAGCAAATTAAGTATGTTGTATAAGATTAATTATTAAACAGTGCATTGCTATCGGAAAATATAATTATGTTTTGTAGTTCTTGATAAAATAAGTGAATATGTTCTTTTTATTTTTACTAATTCTAATAGAACACGATTATAATCAAATTAAGTATGTCGTATACGATTAATTATTAAATATTGCATTATTGCTATCAAAAATATAATTGTTTTATAGTTCTTGATAAAATAAGTAAATAAGTTATTTTTATTTTTAATTATTCAAGTGGAACACGATTATAAGCAAATTAAGTATGTTGTATAAGATTAATTATTAAATAGTGCATTGCTATCGGAAAATATAATTATGTTTTGAAGTTCTTAATTAAATAAGTAAATAAGTTATTTTTATTTTTACTAAACCAAATGGAACACGATTATAAGCAAATTAGGTATTAATGAATAATATAGATTTAATTTATTAATTATAAATGTTAAAATACACATATTTTGATAATAACGGTGGTATTTTTAAAATCCTTCATCCATCACACATCTTAGAAGGCAGATGCACGATTGCTATTTTGTAACTTTTCAGGATATGTTTAAAGATTATTTTTAAAGAAAAACCTAACTGTTTTCCTGATAACTAATATTGTGAAGAAATTAAATATTAAATGAAATTTTTCTTCCTAATACATAGCCTGCAGTTATCAAAGTAGTGATTGATATCCATGTGCCTAGTAATAATTAAATAAAAATAAATTTCAAAACCAGTAATAAAAAAATATTAAATACAAAAAAAATGTTTTGAACGGGAATCGATCCCGAGCCTCCAGAGTAGCAGTCCAACGCACTACCACCACGCCACGGAGGAGGAACAGCGTGCCATCTATATACTTGGCATAACACCAACTGCTTTTAAGCAAATCAAATGACAGTACATGTCAAAATCAAATGACAGTCAAGTAAAATTCGAAAAAAAAAATCACTTGCGCATCTATCTCTAGTATGTATATATTAATCTATGATTTAATTGATTTGCATGTACATTGTGATGAGAATCTTCGTGCGACTTTTTATTTATTATTAACTTGAATAATGCTCTATCTTTGTTTCTATCATCTTTGAACAAAAGCTGGTAATAACCAGCTGTGCTTAATATTTGCTTGAATGTAAAATGTAAACAACCAAGCTAGTGTAAGCAAGTAGTGAAATAAAAATCGATATTGTATGAACTAAATCAAGTACATCCATTAAAATGTCTTGTACTGAAACAATAATGGAACATGGAAACGTGAACGGCGTAAAATTAATATTGAAAGTGCATAGGAGGCAAAATGCTCCAAATTCCAGGCAGTTTACAATTTCATACAAAAGTACTGGAAAATCTTCAATATGGCCCAATGTATCACTATGTCTAGCAATATTATTTAACTTAGTTTCATTAATATACATTCGCATACATCTTACAATTTTAATAGTCATAATAGTAGTGTTTTTGTCCTTGGCAATATTTTGGGTAACTCACAGTGTTCAATCTGGTACGATTTTGTTTTCTAAGATACCTTTTAAGCATATATTATAGGTATAGCTATGAAAGATGTTAACACATCTTAAATCCTCTATCACGGATAAGAAATGGTGGTTTACATGGCAATACTTGACTGTTGGTGCACCTGCCGACAGATGAGGCACAGGCTTCTTCTTAAGGATCAGGCATTAGCCTTTTACTCTTAGATAAGCCAACATTCCAATCACAGTGCTATCAGTCTTACTCCTAGCCTATAATATGAGTAACCTATGCTGATAAACATATTAAATGCATATACATTAATAATATCACACTTGTACTTCTCCACTATATTTATTATTGTACCTAACCGGTTTTCGCCTTGCAGCAGTCTCAAAGGTTACACTCTAAGATTTAAACCTTTTAGATGGCATCCAGGCGAAACCGGTTAGTTACAATAATAAATATAGTGAAGTACCAGTGTGTTATCAATAATGTATAACAATAAGTTCCATCAAGTGCCATCAATTGACAGTATAAATTCTTTCTTTTGATCAAAATACATATTTATACCTATAAGCATACTTTTTTCTAATCTTGCTGCTAATACTCTGTGTAAGGTTACTATAAATTTAAGTTGCACTTTATTTTTGGACTATAGTGGGAAAAAATAATCAATTGCTGTTCCCATGCTAAAATATTCAATACATACATTCTTGTGCTTTTAAATGATAGAGGGGTGTGTAAATGTATTAACACCCATATTTTACCAACTATATTTGGTCCCATATAATACCCCTATTATATTAAATTTAAGCAAGCTTAAATCTCAAACTGTCTGTCAACTGGCGAATGAAGCACAAACTTGTCTTAGTCGCCTTCTATGACACTCACAGGAAGAGATGGGATGGCCCTATTTCACTCCACCTTTTTTTAACAATTAGGTGGCAGATACAGTCCACCACAGTTGGTCTTTGGATGTTTGCAACACCAGGAGCGTCACACTTGTGCTGCTGACCATGTAGAGGGGAGAAAAGTCGGGGAGTGGTGAAGGTTAAGATAGTTTCTGTGCTGTCAGTGCAGAAGACAAAGCAGGGTTTGTCCATCTTCCAATCAATTTATCGACCGCTGTATTCGTAGCTACTTCCCCACTCAGACTGCTCAATAAGGAGGGGGCTACACCACAACAATAAATAAATTTTCACATTCCAGAAAGTCTTCTAGTCATTCCAACGGTGGGCATCCAAAGCTCAGTGCAATATGTGTGCGGAAAGGAAGACAACTTTGTGCCCTGGTCCTGCATTGATGATGTCATTATTAATGAGATTGTTAAGATGGTGAGTCATGATAATTTGTATTTTATAGAAGTTACATTGATGGATTATTACCACAACTAAAAGTAGCTTGTGCAAATATTTACATGCATGAGCATGAATATTTGCATTGGTCTAGTCGTGCCTTGGAGACCATGTTACGCCTCGGTATCATTGGAACAAGAAAATATTAAGGGTGGGAGGGGAATCCGCTGTTCACCCACGGTTTAACATTGCCTTCGAAAGAAATGTCAAACCGCACCCCTCAAAGCAAGTAAAAAGACTTCTTACCCGAGGAGAGATGTTGTATGTGCAATATTCCGCAAGTGCGAAGAACAAACCACAATCAGCCAATGTACTGACTGACAAGTTAAGATGGATTGAGTGTCAAGATCTTATTTAAATCTCAGAATGATTTAATTGTGTACCAATATTAATTCTGTTTGTTAAATATTTCAGAATCGAGTGCTATACTACTTAACAGTATTAGTAAAGGACGGCTCAAGTGCTACTAATTCCGAATCAGTGAAATTAATTCCACTCTTCAAGGTATGAAAATATAACATTCAATATAAATTGGTATATAAATAAACCTTCAAAGGGTCTGATTGCGCAGTGCCCTTAGCACGAAGAAGTATCGAATTCGTAATGTAAAGGTAACGTAAGAATAGTAGCCTTAGCATGAACTCCTATCGAATTTGTAATGTAAAGGTATCGACAGAACGGAGCATTGCGATTGGCGGGCTACACACGCACACATGTTCACAAGAAGCAGACTGCCAATCACAATGCTCCATTCTCTAGAAACCTTTACATTACGAATTCTATAGGAGTTCATGCTAGTGCTACTATTCTTACGTTACCTTTACATTACGAATTTAGTTTAGAGAAAGTAGTTTAGAGAATTAGAGCATTGCGATCGGCTTCGCGTATGGACATATTCACCAGGCCCCCGGTTTTTTCGCAAATTGAGGTATTTCCGTAGCAGACCGCATATAACAACTACAGATGCATGCAACAGATAGGTACAGCATACTGTTAAATAAGGCTGAATAAGATAATATTGTTTTGCTTCCTTGAGACCGTATATACTAGCTATCGAGGTTTAACAAGTACTAGCAAACCCGGCGAACTCCGTTTCGCCCTGTGAAAAATGATTTTCCCGCTTTTCTGTTGAAATTTTTCCTGAATTTTCTTTGCTATAAACCTCACGGAGCTCGGGCTCCGTGAGGTTTATATCAAAGAATATCATAGGTCTCGGGACCTTTCCAACGAATGCAAAACTGTGGAAATCGGTTCGTTCGGAGTTATAGCGTCAGGAAGGAAAACCCGACTTATTTTTATATAGTAGATATAAAGATTATGAAAAGAAAATATTATCACATCCATATTTGTGTCATAGTAGGTACGCTGTATGTGCTCGTACAGCGTACCTACTGTACTGCGGTCAGCGGTGGGTTCCTTTAGGGTCATGATATATGCCGGTAACTTTGATAACCTCCATTCATCAAAGCCATGAGTAACAATGACTGTCGGATTGATTTATATAACCATTCGTGAGTCATGTGTTGACTCATAGTCAAACCTTCTATTGAATTCATTACACACTTCATGACTCGTCTTATATCAGATTAGATTATCAATATAGCTTGAACATGATATTCTGGTATGATTCGGTAATGATATATGTAGTGAGTGGATTGGGGGGAAGGAAGGGGAGGGGGACCTCCTCCCCCCACAAATATAATCTCACAAAATCCCACATTCGGAGTCCTGATATTCATTTATTACTATGTACCTACTTATTTACCTATTGCAAATGCAAATGTGGGTAAGTATATAAATAGGTCATTATGTAAAATTGATAAAGATTCAAGAATTATTACTAAACATCACATAATACCATGGTAAGCATAACTTAAACTTATCTAGCTTGTGTTATGGGTTTTAGAGTGCAGATAAACATAGGTAGATTTTTATTTTAAATACATTGTATTATACACCCAGACCAACGCAATTATTTGTATTCATGCCCACAATTGCTTTGCACTGAGCGGGAATCGAACTCGCGCCTCCTGCTTAGCAGTCGCGTTCGCTACCACCACGGCACAGAGGTCACCAATAACAATGTAATTGAAAAACTTGTATTATTTTCAAAATTGCGACTCCTGCCATATATATGAGCTTGCCCAGTCAGTCAATTTCAAGAACTATTCACGCAAGTATGTAAATGAAGAAATTGTATAAAAAATAAATTCATTTCTCAATTGCAGTTCACGAAGCCCAGATTAGTGATGCTGGAGAGGATATATTCAGAACTTCAGTCTATATTAAAATTAGTGGATACACAGAAGGCAGCTGATAAGGGATCCGGTGATAAAGAATAAACATTATAATATACTCCCGTTCGTGCTAAGTTTGTCGCTGCCGTAATGACAATGACGTCAGTCGAGGGGTAGCGTCAGCAAAAAAAATAAAATATATTTAGGTACATTTTGCCATATTAATTGCATTTAATCACTAACATCCACAGATGAATAGGTAATAAAAAAAAAAGATTTTTCTTCTCATTTTCAAAATAAGTCAATACCTTAATATCATATTTCATGCATCATCTCTCAAAGGAGGACTGTGAGGCCGGTCATAAAATTTCAAAGAGTAAGTCTAGAGCTGAACGCATGCGTAGTTCGCGTACTAGCTCTATCTCCCTTACTCTTATGCAAAGGATTCGGAAACAAATTGATGAATCCTGGCGAATCAGGATAATCGAAATTTTAATCGAATTATTGGATTGTCATCGTTCTTTGACAGGTGAGCAAAGTTTGAATTAAATCTGATCGTTCGAAGTACCTAGGGCAAAATCGAGCTCAAAAGTGTAGATTACAAGCAAACATACTAGCAAACATATAAGCAAACAGACAAGCAAACATACTAGCAAACATATAAGCAAACAGACAAGCAAAAATACAAGCAAACAGACAAGCAAACATATAAATAAACATACAAGCAAACATACAAGCAAGCATACAAGTAAACATACCAGTGAAACTAATAAAAGCGTGTTAAAAAGCAAAGAAGGAAGGTAGTTAGGTATAGATCTATGAAACCACACGCGTATGCGATGACGTCGTTAACGATAGTGGTGTGTAACGATAGTGGGTGGTAGGCGGTTGGAGGAGGGGAGGCGACCGGCAAACTTATCGCGAACGGGTAGTAACTATTTTGCTGATCGTTTTTGCCATACAAATATTGTTATTAAAAATTATTAACTAAAGTAAACATGTATTGTACTTATTGAAGTATTCACTCAAAACATTAATTTGTAGTATTTAATTACTGTATTGAATGTATTGAATTTATTGAATGTATTGAATGTATTGAACTGTATTGAATAATGTTACTGCTTCTGGTAGCCTCAGCGGTATTGTTGTGACTCACCGTGAGCCATTGTACAATGTAAGCTCAAATTGGTCATATTCAGCCTATAGTGAAGGCAAGAGGCTCGACACCTATCCTATCAACAAGAAATGCCAAAGAAAACCAATATTAAAAGTAAAAGAAATCTTCTACTTTTTTCGTGTCTAAGTCATTGTATTTAATCCCACTAGTTATAAGAGATTAAAAACTATATTAATGGAATTTTGTAGTATTTTTTTCTTTTGAATTCACTTTGTATCATATTTTCGGCATACCCATTTTCTTTTACCTGCCCGATTGGCGGCAATAGACTCGCCTCCTGGGGGGGGGACTCGACGTGGGACCAAAAAGTTCGTTCCCGAGTATGACGCTGGTGATATAGAATGTCCTTAGACCACGGTAACCACGTTTCATTAGGTGGGCCGTGTGTATGATCTGATAGTACAGTGGTGTAGACTTACCGACTACACTACTGATTACTGAAGCGGTAGTGTCAGACGAAAAAAAAATATAGATTTTCACCCCATTTTCACATACGATACTGCTCGAGCAGAAGTATGGAAAGAGATGACAAAATATTTTTCAGGGTACTACCTACCCATAGGTAATGTTGCCTGATAAAACTGCGAGACAGGAGTGATTTGATTCATATCTTCTAAACAGATAAATTGCATTACAGTGAATTATGTAGTCCGTACATATATCGCAAATATGTTGTTTACGAACCGACCTGCAATGCCAGATATCTTGATAAAAATGTTTATCGCTGGCTATCTTTATCTCTTCTGCTGAAGTAAATGCCACTAGGTATATCTTAAACTGGGGAATGATAAGTTTGAGTTCATGGAGGTAAGTTGGATAACTGTGAGCGCAGTAGCACTCTATAAAAGATTCCTCATAGCCCCGTCCTTATCACAATTAATGGAGTCGGCGCACATCTTTCTGTCAAATGTCATTTCCTCAGTCACTTCCTTCTTTGCCATATCTTCTTTCACACAATCCATCCATCTTTTCTTGGGCCGACATTCAACCCTCCACCCAGTATGTTATAAAGCTGAAAACTCAATGTCAGTTGTGTAATCGCAGGGGTTTGACAAGGAGTAACAATTACCTAGTAGAATCGGGATTCTGTAGATAGGTACTATCTCATTCCTCGACCGACGTTCAGCTTCACTGGGGAGGTTTTATGTTGTCACTTAGAAGACCGTCGGTCTAAGTTTACAATCTATGTGGTGGTATGAAATCCGGCTTTGTCTTCTGTACTGACAGCATAAACTCTCTTCACCTTCACCCTTCCCTCTTCCTCCTCCATTCTAGAATTGGCAGCACTAGCGTGACGAAGAGTGTGACCTAGAAAAAGAGGATTTATTGTATTCAAGTTCATAGCCTGTCTAATTCTTAACCCTCCTTTGGTTTTGCCGGGTAAAAAGAGCAGTTATTCAGCGATAGAACACCATATAAAAGCCCATCAGTGCCATTCACAAAACCAATATAAAACGTTTTACTAGTGTCTATCAATTTTCCACCATGTTTTTCATTCGTCAGTTTTATTTTAAAGGAAAATTCATTGAACCGAAACGGTAAAAGTACTGTAGGTAGGTACATCGACTAGTGTGAAACGTTTTGTGGAAATCCCGTTGTTAGTTGTAACTGTGAACTTCGTAGAGTATATAGGCATAGAACTAACATCTGCTCGAATTTCCCAATTTGTTCACAATTTGTAGCTCACCTCGGTTCGCATGCGATGCCAAAAACACGAGCAATACCTACGTCGAGATAGCTCCATTGGTTTTTGGTAACGATCCGTTGAGCTCCCCACCTGCACAAATTAACACCTCGCTAGTTCGTTTACTTAGTGTTGTAATTACATACGTACCTATACATGAATTAATCGTTTAATTCATTTGCAATGTAGCTAAATATGTTCATCAGGTCGTGCTGTGACACATACAGCTCAGTATTTCGGCAACATCTACGAGTTATCACGCTTTGTAATTGCACATGGCGCCATACAGATAGCATTCGTAGACGTTGACTTACTGGAGCGTTACTAGAATCTGGAACAATAAATTTCCGAACGATCATTGTGATTTGGTATGTTTGGTTCGTTACATAAAAAAATTGGACTTGGTAAGTAGGCGGGTATTTAGGCTGCGTCGATTTTGTATGGAGCCGAAAAATGCTTAGGTAGGTAGGTACATTGACAATCATATAGGAGGGTAGTCGTCACATTTACAGGTGTAGGTAGGTATGATTCAAAATAAAAGTCAAGAAGCAATTTATAAGTTACGGATTGAACTCTATTTTATTACCTACCTATTAGCTGTTGCCAACGGCTCCGCCTGCGTGGACTTCTGATCCCGTTCCCGCTGCTTGGACTTCTGATCCCGTTCCCACTGCTCCATAAAAACCTTCCGTAGAGTTCAAGAAACAAATAAAACAAAGAATTACTCGAATCGGTCCAGCCGTCTTCGAGTTATGCGCTTACCAACATAATTCGCGATAAATTTTTATATCTATAGATATTCGGGCCTATCTTAGGAACTTAAAATAATGAGAAATCATATTTCAGTTAGACAATTGGTAACTTATTTTGCAATTCGTATTTTTACAGCGAAAGGTAAGATATGAAGCATTATATAATATTATACATATTATTGGGTAGAATCATACGGACCTTGTCATCATCCCTATTGTATACCTATCCCTCCACGCCTACCTACAACTGAATTGTGCCTTCATTTACACATTTCACTACGGCTGTGCTCAATTTAGATGCATCCTGTCTCGACGTCTCGATTTGAGCCTCCATACCTGTAATAGTCATGCTACAATGGATTCATTACAAACGGTTTGAGATTGGAAATGTTTGGAGATACACCTCCACGACAACCAATCAATTTAACTAATATAGACAATGGTTCGTACGGGTTGGTACCTACGTATCTCTTATTACCGTACCTTAGATACCTTAAGGTCTAAGATAAGAGGTAACACATCTAAGTGTCTTTGAATTCCCAGTAAGCGACTTTCCATATTACCTAATATTACCTAATTAAGTAGGTACTTATGGGTATTTACAGTCACGAGATGACCCTGGCTAGTTTGGTATGGTCTTCGATCAACTTGTGCAGTAACCTTGTTATATCCTCTGTATTGATTGGCTTTTAATCTATTTCTACTAACAGTTGTTGGATATGACTCATAGTCATTCATATCCAATGGGAAGGTGCATCAATCGATAAGAGAGACTGCCATATTAATACAATGTTACCATCTCAATTGTGTCGTGCTGTACCTACTTAATAAAATAAAATAGCCTTAATAATTTAGGTAACTGCACTGTAGCTGCTACTGTGTCCTGAAATAATTATAGTAGGTATTTGGAGTTGGAATGTTCTTAATTGTTAATGTAAACCTTTGAGAATAGCGCAAAGAGAAACCTTCTACGTACCTACTACGTATTTGCACCTAGCGGGGATCGAACTCGCGCCTCCTTTGTAGCCGCGTTCACTATCGCCACGCCACTGAAGTGCGTCCGACCTGCACCCGCACTTTATGTGATTCGAGCTTAAATCTGTCTTTTATGAGTTTTGTACTGGCAAAGCATTTATCGCATAATCAAATGAAATCAATTATTAGATTTCGGACGTAGTAAGCGCCAACCTGAGCTCTAATTGAATGAATCGTCGCCATTTTCTCGCTCTTATGCTAATTTCATTGTATAGTTTGAAAGGAACTCTAATGACTGCCAAAACGGTGAAAATTAATAGGCTCTTTGTGTGCGGTTTAAATAGACACTTTATAATTTTTGGTTCTGCTTTTGTTCTTCTCATTAATTTGTTTAAAATAGGGATGTAAAGTAGGTGAAACATTAATTAATTTCAGAGCTAACACACTCAACAACGAACCATTTCAATTCGTTATACCACTCTGTTCGTAGGTACTGCTACTGTTCTGTGAGAATATATACAATTTTAGGGTTGTGTAATGTTTTTTTACATCTTACGTGGCAGATTGGCACACGACCCACCTGATGAAAAGCTATTACCGTGGCCTATAGACGTTTGCAACATCAGAGGCGTCTTACGTATTGCATGTAGACGGGACAAGGGGGGTAGGGGTGAAGGTTAAGAGAGTTTCTGTACAGTGCAGAAGACTGCCGCACCATTAAGTCTTGAAATTCCTTACCTGCGCACGTGTTTCCTTCTTACTACAGTCCCGGGTCCTTTAAGCGGGGCGTGAAAAAGCATCTGATGAGGCCGTCAAGCTGAGCGCCACCATTGTAGCACTGAACGTGATTGCAATGGTGACCCTCTTTTATGCGACCTTGCCTTCAGCTTAACATCAGGCGAGGGGAAGTCAAATTGACGTGCCAAAAATAAAAGAATAAAAAAGGTGTCGTGCTGTGAAGATGGTAGTATGTGTAATAAATAAATCTTTTTGACAATGTGACGGACATCCTTTCCGGTAGCTAGCTAAAGGACATTAAAAACGTCTAAGCGGTACCATAAAATTAAATATTAGATAACTAGGATTATGAAGTGGCAAACAAACAACACAATTACAAAACCATTGCTTAAGCTAAGGCGACTCCTGATTCATTACCTTGTACAATATGCACGCAATCTATATGCTAATTCTATAGTACTGGATCTAAACGGTGCACTTTCATTATGTTAATGTCAACGGTCAATTTGCTTAATTCGTGATCAGGGGCCTGAAGTGTTACCACCACCTCTTATAAGTAAAAAGCTGTAGCCCGCGGCTCCGCCCCCGTGGACTTCTGATCCCGTTCCCGCTGTCCCATAAACACCTTCCTTGAATTGTTTGATGTGATGCTTATAACTATATTCTAACATTACACCGCTAGCCTTACGGTCATTCATTGCTACCGGAAACGGTGCGCACTGTGCGATATAAAAGAAAGTTCATTCTACGTACGCTCAGGCTATGGAATGAGCTTCCCAAGCGAATGCAATATGGAATTCTTCCATAAAGGAATTAGAAAGTGTCTTCAGGGTCGGCAGCACTAAGGTAGCACCCCAGATTTTGTAAGTGTGCGTGCTATGGTGGGCCGCGTGCTTGTCACCATTGAGAAATATGCACTTGAATAGTCAATTCAATAGTCTCTCTTTAAATATCAACACTCGTGTTCACTCCATCCTACAGCCCTGGGTCTTTTAAGCGGACCGTGAAAAATCATCTGATGAAGAAGCAGCTGAGGACAACCGGCCACCATTGTAAAGTTGCAGGTACTCGGCAATGGTTCTCTTTCCTGAGACGTTGCCTTCAGCATACTATTAAGCGAGGTGAATTCATATTAACGTGACCTAAATTAAAACAAGCCAATAACAAATACCTACTATACATTAGAAAGCAATTCGTCGTATAGTAAATAAGAATCCGAACTAAAACACCGTGAGTAAAAAACACCATTCGAAACTTCGGTCCCTCGAGCCACTAGTTTGACAGTTTGTTTTAACTTAAAACCTTATAAATAGTGTCCCCGTGGAAGGAATTTTAGGATTTCATGATTTCGCAGAGTTTCTCATGAGCGTAAATGGTCTCTGTGGATTAATGTTGGACAGCTTAAATGGATGTTTTTCTTTTAAACTTTGGAATTGATTGTTTCCGTATTCAGTTTACTATCAAACTAGCTATGGTATCGGATGTAATAAGTACAGATAAAAGTGATAAGACAATGAGGACCTAAGTCTCTCCCAGCCCCTTTCCCCCGGCTCCTTTTCGAGTATTACTTGCTCGTAAAGGAGGCGACAGTAGCCAACGCATCCGCGCTCTGCACAATCATTGTGCACAATGTACTGAGCGCGAGAAATTTTAACCCCTAATGCCGCCACAAGGATTCTCGGGTCGAGTATTCGGTCTGTGTCCTCGTTTGCATCACAGTGACAGCACTTAGGAATTCCATTGGAATGCATGGTGTACATTGACGTCAGCTGGTACGAGAGACACCCGTGAGGCCTCTATAGCATGTTCTCCATGCTGCCGCTATCACGTCGTGCTTGGTCCGTTGGTGGAGCTGAAACTTTGTGAAAACTTTTCTGTGAAAATGTATGGGAGTGACATTTGTTGTTGGAATGTCATGTGATCCGATTCCGACAACAAATGTCATTCTTATAGTTTTTCAGAGCGATGGTGAATGTAGTTTCAAAGCGAATGCATTTTGTCTAGGCACCCAGATGTAGGTGTAGGTAGGTATCCCTTTATTTTTACATGGATTTAGATATCATATTCCATAAAATGTAAGTTATAGACTGTAATCCATAGCCGTCTATGATAGCACAGATTAAGCCTATCGGTTAGTAAGTGCTTCACAACAATCGCATCGACTTTGGTAAATCCAAAATGTGTTATCAGAACTAGACTTATCAGCTCTTCAAACGTGAATATGATTGTATCGTGACTCGTTATAAAAGTATTGAATGACAGAATTATAGAACCCTGGATTGAGAAATCGCTTATGATGACGGAAAAGTGACACACGTACATTTACAGAATACAGTTAGTTACAATGATAGTATAAGAGATACCAAATCAAGAAACGGTTTTTACGCTTTGTGGATAGATTTAGGTATAAACATTTTTTCATATCGTGAGACTTATCTCAGACTAAAGTATAGAATACACGGAACATATACTTCGAAAGATTGTGATAAGTCACCTGAAGTAATACTAAAGTTGTACCATTTCGTTCGAACTCTTTGTTTTTGCGGCTCGCTTCGCACGAGTAATTCACGTGCTAGATCTATGCGTCCGTCTATCTTATTCTTTTAGACTAAGATTTAAGTTGAGCAGTTGGCCTTATGATTAAGCGCTTTCCTTTCCAAGGTGCGAATCCTGGGTAGGTACTACACTACCAACCCGAAATCACTCTTAACATAAGCCTTACTGAAGGGATTAACAGAAATAAACCAAGTATATCCGATATTTCGTTATATAGCTAAGTTCTTTATTTAATAACTGAAGTAAGAAGAATAATAATAACAATTTATAGTTTTTATATAACTGTAGTTCCCTCATTTTATGGGTCGAAATCCTACGAATAGGTATCTACCCCCCGCTGGCCACCACGGCAATTTGGGCAGGTAATTCATGCACAAAATTATTACTTTTTCGTAAATAAAGGAGAGTAGGTAATGACATCTTAATACTACAAATCGAATACTGAAATGCTGAAAGCAATAAGAGGGGTTTTTGCTTACGTTGGTAGATTTTGAATACTTTTAACAATTTTCTGAAGACTTCTGCGGCGTAGCGGTTTTGTTTTGAACGCGACTGCTACTCAGGAGGCGCAGTTCGATTCCCGCATAATGCAAATATTTATATGTATGAATATATCTATTTGCATTGATCTGGGTATTTCTATGTATAGTATATATAAATGTACACAAAATCTAAGTATATATATCTACATTCTAGAACGTATAACAGAAATTAGGTACCTAAGCTATGCTTACCATGCATCTAGATGACGTTGTGTAAATTGTCCTAGCATGTTTAAATACAATTTACATTTTAATTTACAAATATACTCATATAAAATTAGCATTGTATCGTTAGGTACCTACTCTTGTCTCACTTATGGCAAAACGCAGAAGCAATCTGTAACGAATACCTGCCTAACTTATATGCAAGTGTCTTCATCTCAGCATAATCCTCGGGGATACCTGTGACGATAAGAATGATTTGAACTGATAATTTAAGACGCTTCTTGTTCTGTACTTACATTGCAATGGCCATGATATTCGTATCTAAAAAAACTTGTGATAATTTACTACCTTTGTTACACATTCTACATTCTGTGCCAAAGAAATAATGACAAAAAAGTAACTTCAGGCGACAGTAAGCAACTAAGCATACTTATGACTTAATGGCAATAGGCTTGAAACCTCTCGATCCCTACTACATGGGGCCGAAAAGGATGTAAGGGAAACGCTCCCAAAGCCGAAGGTACAAGGTAGAACTACAGGTATACTACATATTGACCCGTATCCGCAAAGCTTATTATAACGATGATTTAATAAAAAATCATCACTAAGAAAAATCAAAGACCATTATTGCGATTAGATTTTTTTAAATGAAATTATTGTTCCATTTATACGATGGGGAGTGAATAATTTGTTCTGCCAATATGTGGTAGGTATACCTGAAGTACCTATTACCAGATTCTGGATGTATATTTATGCATTAAAAAGATTAGTAATTACACTGTTTCTATAAAAGAAAATAAGAAACAACAAGAAAAACCGGTGTTTAGAAAGAATCTACATAAAATCGAAGTAAGAATAGTTATGTACAAAGTCTATTACAGCGAGGCCTGGCTGCCTTGGCCTCTAGGGAAATCACAGGCGACAGTAATTATATCTTTTATATTTTTCCTACATTGCATTTCGATACCGTAGCAGTGTCACTACGTTTTCTATACACATTTATGTTTATCTTGAATGTTACTAAATACTTATTTATCTCATCATCACAGCGTAGGTACCTACCGGATTCATTCAAAGCATCTTGTTTAAGGCCCAGGGTCCAATGGCCATGCTTCCTGTTGCTTTGGGAAGCTGCTACCGAAGTCAGAGTGGTACGGACTCAAACCGACCAAACGCCCATGGCCGGCCGTCCCGAGCCATCAGTTGTCGAGGGCGAGGTAATCTATGGCATAACCCTCATGCATTGGTTTGTTTTATTTTGACCTTTGCTAGAATGACTGTCGTCTGACCTCCCGAACTTGAGAGGAAAGTCTGCACCAGTCTCGAAAATTACCTAATCACTAGGTGTACAGTTTATATTAGTTTCAATAGTGAAAGGTTTTTGATGGGGCCCCTTTTAACCGTAAATCTTTATTTAGCTTTCTAATGAATATTTATGATCCATTTATCTCTCTTACGATATATTTTATTGTCTATTATTTACTTACCGAAATGATGTTGAATAGGCGAAATAATAGTTACCCAAAGTCTTTAAAATAATTTATATCTACAAATTTGCAAAATTAATTTAAATAAATTAACAGGGTCTCAATGTTGTAATGAAAAAATATGTCTATTTAACTTACGAACACAACTGAAATTACAAACTACAAATGAAATTTCAAATTACTTTTTGGTTGGTTGGTTAAATTTTCGAAATTCATCGGGTTTTAATGTAGACCGGCGCTGCGGTTCAAATACTACTTTATCAGAAGTACGCCGGGGTTGGTAACTAAGTTCGATTTTGTCATTATATTTCAAATGCACCATTCCCATTCTATTAGATGCATTCGATATAATAGATGCCACAGTGTACGCCGGATGTGGCAAATCGGGAATCTGAGAAATGTAATAATCTCGACGTTTCTGCCGCTCGAGTTCTTTCACGTCGACAATCGAAGTGTCACTTAAGTCTGTTTCCAATGTGTCGCAAGTTTCTTCGCAAGTCATGTTTGAGTCATACGTCGATTCGCCCAATGTAGAATCGGTATCACCAGCTCGATAGTAAGATAGTCTGAGTTGTGAATAGTCGTCAATATAGAATTCTGAAGAGTCGTCGAGTTCTTTTGAAGACGTGGTAGTCGATTGTAAATCTTCATTTTTCTTGTCACTCATTGTTATCACTGTTTGAAAAAGTAACAGACCAACAATTGCAATTGATTTGAAAACACATATAGCTATTATAATCGTAAGATTGTGTTCTTATTGCTACTGTACGCACTAAGGATTAAATAAAATTATAATACTTCTAAGTCAAATAACCACATTAATTATAAATTGGTTCAATGTACCCTCATGGGAATGATTTTATTCATATGGAGTCTGATAAATGTCACAGATGAAAAATATATCTAAACCTACGTTCAGAAAAAAATCTACGAAACTATTTGCAGACTCCTAATATCCATCTATCGGCTATCTATAGGTATATTCAGCTTACATTTAATAGTTCGGTACGTCAGTTTTAATAATTTTATAAAATTATTTCTGTGGCAGTGCAGATGATAATTAGACGAGATTCAGAAAAAATTATACTGTGATAAAATAGAAAGTCACTCTTCGTCCTTGGCATGCAATTGCACCGTACTTTCAACAGAGAATGTCAAAATAGATTGCGGTTTGTTATAGGTGCCTTATGCATCGTTTTGCATAGTAATAGACTAAGTATTGTTCATACCAATTGGGTACAGTCATGTATAAAAATGGTACAGTTTTGTTTTATACATATGGTACAGTTATACCTACTATCAAGAACTAGTAGTTCATTTGTTTTATTGGCAGGCATTGTTTAGATGAAAAAATTGTACCTACTCTGTTTTTACTTCGATTTTTACTACGATTCGAGTGAGCCTTACGCCGTATTCTGAGGACTATTATTGTTGACTTGAGTCATGCATCTGATTTTATGGCTGGGCACAAGGGGTAAGGGGTAAGGAAAGTAAGGGCAACACCGCATCGGATGAGATGAGGTGGCCCACAAGTACCTACAAGGCATAATCTTTAAGTAAAAAAGTTCATGACAGGAGGTTTTTTGCAGTTTTATTTCAAGGACTTTGTTATTTTTTAATTTATTTGTTATTCGTTTTCTAATTTTATAGATATTTTATTGGTACGGTGATAAATGCCAATGCTTGTTGCTTTGTTATCAAAAAGTCAAGACGACGGAAGACGTCGTATTACATAACATTACATTTTTAAATTTTTTTCTCACCTAACTTTTATGAAACTCGGCACTCCAACCAGTAACACACTTTGGCTGTAATAACATAAGTGTCCAATTATTTTTAAGAGTTCTAGTTTTTTTATACCACTTAGGTGGCAGACAAGCACACGGCCCACCTGGTGGAAAGTGGTTACCGTGGCCTATGGACGTTTGCTACATCAAATCACAATCATGCTGTCTACCATATAGCGGGGAGAAAGGCGGAGGGGGGGGGGGATGACGAAGGTTAAGAGTTTCTGTGCTGTCAGTAGTAATAATATTCCCGTAACACCCTCCAGCTAAGTAAAATTACTTATTTTACCAGTAAGTTCTCAAGTCTACGACGAGCTACTGATGCTTTCCGCGTCTCATGTATTCATTAGACTACCAAAAACTTCTATTTTTACTGTAGGTATTAAATATGCTACCTAGAATCTCATCGTAAAAAATATCATCTCAAGTATCTAAAAAACAATCTTGTCTAATCTTGCATGACAACTTGACACAATCATGTAAGGCATATTATTTTTCTTTAGTATATAACCACCTGGAAACAGTTCATTATTTGCATACATTACCCATCATTAGATTGACCTGGCAAGTATTGCCTAACATCGCAATACGCTTAACTACTCAGTGACCACTCAGCCCGAGCCCATCAACTCAATAAAAAATATTTCATTGGCACGTCTACAGCTAATGACTCCGGGTCTGCCTGGGTGCAAAGGATATGTTGGTTACTATCTCACCTCCGGCAACTAAAGACCCAAAGACGGCGTGCGTTTTAGTCGGTTTGAGTACGACATAATCTACCCAATCGGCTCCAGTAAGGGGTACCGTGGACATTTTTCGCACGATATAAAAAAGGGGTACCTACACCTAATGAGTATACCTCATTTCTGTACTAATTTTGTTAGCATTCTATATTGCTGTTGAAGGTTGGACTTCGTCATTTGCCGTGTAGCGACTGCCATCTGACAAACAAGTAGTGATATCAAAGTTCTGTAGTTATTCTACAGAACCGGACTTTTAGTACTACATCTACCCGTAACGAGTGCCATACCTAGCCAATTTAGTATAGCAACCGGGACCGACGGCTTGACAGGTTAATCGAGGTACGACCAGACCAATGCATATAGTCATATGCAGGCATATAAATATCTATGCACTCAGAGGGAATCCGCGCTTTTTCCGTAGCAGTTGCCTTTACTACCGCCACGCCAAAGAGGTCCAAGGAAAACATCAACCCATAACCTATTATTACTATATACTATCGTAGCCTAGTGGTATGGGTAATAGACAGAGACGAGGTCTCGGGTTCGATCCCAGGTTTTACCATAGCACACCCAATGACTTTTCGATGCTTTCCGATTTTATGTGTGTATTTATCGCAGGTTTATAAGTGCCCGGTTAATGGTAATAGGCTCGCCACCTATTACATTGAGACCTAAACATAAACTGGCGAAATGGGGGTGTTAGCAGCTCTGCCTACCTCTTCGGGGATATAGGCGTGAGTTTATATTATGTTATTTTATGTTACATACTCGTACTATCGCTTACTATCACAAAAATCCTAGTACAATAAAAGCGAACTCTATAAGGATTTATCAGGCAATCGAGGACACATGCACTACGACAAATCTTCAAACCAGATTGAAATCATGAATACAATGTGGATAATGTATTTTATTAAAGACAGCAACAATCTTGAGAGTTTTTCTTTTTTTAAGAATATTCGTAACCGAAATTAGAAATATTGCCTTTAACCCCTCCTGGTAAGCTTACTGGGCTGTATTATGCTTAAGAGTGGGTTCACCTCGGTAGTGTAATGGCCAGGAATCCCAGCACCTCTAAGCTACCAATAAGCTGATCTGTTTAGCTTTCTTTGTAAGAAACTCAGAATTGGCAACTGCCTTTAAGTATGTGCCCGTCGTTATGTGGATTTTTTTTCTAGATAACGCTGTCAATATCAGAGTTGATTTAAATTTTGACCGCTTCACAACCAGTAATACTATCGTGTCCTGGGTCTGTTGAGGTGCGAGAGATATATCTAGTATTAATCTCACCTCGGGAAACCGAAAAACCGAAGACGGCGTGCGTTTTAGTCTGTTCGAATCCTACATAACTACTATCACCGGCTCCATCGGGGGTAGTAAAATCAAAAAAAAGTAGTGCCATCGTGTTTTGATTGTCTAGGGACACTAAGGTGAAAAGTTCAAAGCCGCGGTTAGAATTATCCACCCACCGAAATATTTTTTGACAACAATATGATTCAAATCAAATGTTAATTAATTTATGTTTTATTGATAGCAGAACGTTCGTTTTATATTACTATTGTCACACACGATACACAATTAGTGACAATAAATTCGTTATCCAGAACCCTTACATAAGGAAATAAATCTCAAGTATCCAAAGATTTTGTCTAATCTCATACGGTGACTTGATATGACATAAGATAGGTTATCATTTAGTATAAAATGCATTGAAAACTGCTAAAACCGCAATCTGTACCTACCACTGAGTTTAGCACAGAATACTAAAATGCTGAAACAGACTTTGGTTGTGTTGGCCCTTGTTGGCCTGGCCTTTTCCGCACCGCAGCCAAGAAAACTCTTCAGTGAACACTTCCAAGACTTCTTGGATGTAATAGAAGCTGAGGCTCTGGATGAAATAATGCAAGTATTAGAGGAGTACTCCGAACATGAAGAATTCCAGTCTGCTTTGACCTACATCGCGTCTACTAACTTTAGGGATCTGGTATACGAAATGGAAGCGTTACCCGAATTCAATGCGGTAAGATTTTTTATTACTATTGGCTCTAGTGTTTGTTGAGAATGCAAGTATAATTTATAAGACGCCATTTTTATTTAAAACCATTTGAAGAATGTTAAGCAAGAAGTTACGACTGAGATAATTTCGTGTCTTGGTTGAACTGTTCGTATAGGAATTGAAAATTTTAACTATTTTTGTGAAAAATGATTACTATGATTGCTGTAATTTCTAATGTTCGTTAACGTAAATGAAAACTTAACTGTAAGTTGCGAAGAAACCTAAAGAAGAAAATTGCAATATTGTGATCAATTTAGGTCTTGTGTAAACTGATACAAAAGTATGTAGTCTGTATTCCAAAAATTAAACTAAACTTTGTGACGTATTTGTACGGCCGTCAATCTATCAACAAGAGAAGTGAGTAAAATTTATTGTAGGTATGCAACTGAAAATTAAAAAAATAATTACCTAAATTATACCTACATATATAAATTTTTGTAATCAAATCATCATATGTTTATCATCGTCATCATCATCTCCCTACCCCTGTACCAATTAATTGTAGTCAACGCAACATGTCGCTTAACTACATACATTCCTATCACATATTATTACCTCAGTCACCTCCTTCTTCCCACACAATCTACTCATTTTTTCTTGGACCAATCTCTACTGATAAACCCCCTATACATTCATACTTTGGACCTTTACCACATTACTATCATATGTTTTCATAGTTCACTCTCAATTTTTCTTTTACTAGTGTCACTTTCAAACTTTCTCTAATATTTTCTTTCCTCCGTCGCTTTTAATCCGTACACTACGGCAGGCCTGATCATGAATTTATAGATTTTGCCCTTTAGCTTGAATTGAATAAAATCATCATAATCTTCATGACAAAATAGGTATTATGAAACTTCGATACATAACTTATGAGGCATTAACATAATTTAAGTAAACGTTATACTAACTTTATCTATGACATTACATAATTATTTCGCTATATATCGCGAACTTTATTTTTTTCTTCGTATTCACGTTTGTTAGTTATCGATCACAGCATAATCTAGATTGTTGAGCTAGTCATAGTGCATACAATTTGCGTCTAAGATGGCAAAATACCATTCTAGTTAAGTAAATGGTGCCAAACTCAGCCGAATAGCTCTTGAGCGAAGAATGCCTAACCTTGTCCAGGTGTGCGCAGTGAATAAATAGTGTACAATTCGTTTTGAAACTCAAATTGAAATTAACTATGAACTATATACTATACCTTATTAAAATACTATAACTAATTAAACGGAACTATGAACTTTGAAATAATATATTCATTATAAGTTAATTAGCAAATGGGCCACCACCGGTTCGATACGCGGCACCGATCTGAAAAGATTCCGACAAGAAACTCGGCGAGTTTTTTTCTGTCGATTTACAAAGATTTACTTGGTCTAGATACAATAATTTGCTTGAGTCGCAAGTTGAGTGAACAGCTCATTTACAGGCATCATTATCATACAAATAATGCAAGATTTTATAATAGCCTTTGACATTTAATTAATTTTTTAAATTTATGGATGGATGAAACCTAATTTCATTAGGAAATATGAAATACCTACTAACATAGTAAGACTGTGTATAATATTTTTTATTTCTATCCTACAGGTCGTGGACTTCTTAGAAAATGACAACATCGACATTCACACATTCATCGATCTACTTAACGAACTTTTGAGTAAGTATTAATTTGATTTTATCGCATTATCAGTTTAAAAAAGAGTTTTTGTTAGGTAAGTTTGTAGTTTTTATCAATATTTAAATATTGAAATCGAGAATTTCATAAATGTATTAATTCTTTCAGGTGAGTATCGTATGAAGAGGAGCGCTCGACAAAGCATCATTGGTACCACCTTGTCATCTTATATTTACGACTGTATTGCCCTTTTCCCTAAGGAGAAGCTAGCTGCTCTCTATGACGAAAAGATGGCCAATGACGAGCCGTTCCGTACCGCTATAAATAACCTCCAGAGTGACGAGTGGAAGCAGGTTTACGGTGCTCTTTGGGAAAACGAGACCTTCCTGAAAGAAGTTAAAACCCTTAATGAGAACGGTGTTGATGTCTACGCAATTTTGGATGAGCTGATGGCTATAATGGGACAGAACTAAATTATTTACTATTCAACTTAGGAAAAATAATCCAACTTTCAAAAGCAAAACATAATAATTTTTATTAAAAGCATTGAACTATGATTGTGATTATTATCCTAATAAGAAAAGATGTGTAGCTAAGAGAATGAGAAATAAAGTACAGTTATGGTTTTTGCCAAAGGATGAAATTGTTTTATTAATCTGTAGAAGTGTGATTAGTACAGAGAAAGTGTGATAAAGTCTTGACTATGACGCTTTTGACGTGAACCCACTCCTAATACAAGTTATTGAGCTTATCTGGAGAGGTTAGAAGGAATATAAGTAATTTCAGTTACTAATATTCTTAAAAAAGCCTACAATTTGCACTAAATTTCGGCTTATTCAAAATTAGAATTATCAACATTAACCCTCAATTACACAACCACTGAACATAATATTTAAAAGTATTAATGTAAATCAGGCAGTATCACCAATTTCTAGCACTTAATCATATGTTGTAAAGCTAGATTTTCCATCTATATTTTAAAGTAGACTTATGGTACATTATTCTAAATGCCAATAACGGTCAATTTTTTTATTGCAAGGCCGGGGTTGCCCATTGGTTGCCAACGGCTAACTATGACGAAATATAACACTGGTTTAATCGGTTAGATACCGACACCTACTCATCGTTAGCACCGATGAGAAAATGTCCAAAAAGGTTTCTGCGCATTTAAATTGAATTCATGCACAATGAAATCATAAATATACCTATTTTTGTTATTTTTTTCTTTTTGTCTTCATTTTCATACTCCAGTGTATGAGTTTGAGTGAAAAATATTGGCATCACACATTTTCACGCTGAAAATCTACCGAATAGTTTTTGTGAAAAAAAAATTGTTGCTTATAGTGCTCAGGGATGAATACCATCAATTTGTAACCCATTCAATAAAATTCGTACAGCTGTTAGGCTTGCAGAGGGGGAAAAGAAACATACATACGCGCAGTTGGGTAGGGTAAAAAATATAGCACGCACACTGATTCACTCAACGATGACGTCGGGTTTAATTTTGACACCTATCGGTACTTCTTACCGCCCCATTTTTTAAAGTCATCATTCTGTGCTTAACAGTAACAAAGAGTGGCTTATTGTTGCTAGTATAGTAATGATCTTAAATAGATACATTTGTTGTACCGAGCCGTCTAGTAGTTACCACCTGCACTGGTTATGTCGGACTCGAACCGACTAAAACGCACGCCGTCCTGCGGTCTACAGTTGCCCGGAGGTCTGGTGAGATAATAGATAACATATCCTTCGCACCCCGATCGACCCAGGGGCGTGTATGAATATAAATGTTTGTGTTGGTCTGTGTGTGTCTATGTATAATATGTATGTAGGTATTAACAAAAAAAGTACCTATCTAAGTATGTTTATCCGCATTCTAAAACCCTTAACAAAAGTTAGTTAAACTATGCTTACCATGGGTCTAGGTGGCGTTGTGTAAATTGTCATAGAATATTAATTTTTTAATCTCTAAATATCATTTAACGTCTAAAAGGTCATGAGCTTGTTACTACTAGAAGTAGATACTATTTTAATTCGTGGATAAATAAATTTATATGGAGCGCAAATTTACGAGTAATTTCATTAATTATTAAATTTAGTAACGTAATATTACAAAGTATGTAACGTTATATATTATAATTTAATATGTAATAGTTAACTTAGGTGGAGTATTTATATTTTTAGATACTAAGTTCATTTTTAATAAAGAATATTAGCAAACGAAATTACTAATATTCCCTTTAACCCCTCCAACTAAGTTCAATGGCTTGTCTCCTAACACGTTGGTAATGTAATGTCTAGAATTCGAATCTGGGCCCTCTCGATCCTAAGGCTAACTCCTTAACGACTAAGCCACCGATGACGACGCGATGTATTAGGTTGAGCAAAAGTAACAGTCTGTTCTAGAAAATCTATAGAATAACACATACCTATTTCTACATAAAATCTTAAAATATTTCACCTCGAAACGATACAGTAAATATACAATCCAGAAACTAATTTATGTTATTATGGATAGCAGCATTTTCATTTTATTTTAGGTACATGTTACACACGACATAGTCACTACCCAAAATGTTTCTGTAAGAAAATAAATCGCATGTATCCAAAGATTTATGTCTAATCTCACATGTCAATTTGACACAGATATAGGATAACGAGATTCGTTATCATTTAGTATATAATGCCTTGGTAACTATTGAAGCAACAATTTGTACCACTGAATTCAGCAAAGAATACAAAAATGCTGAAACAGACATTGGTTGTGTTGGCCCTTGTTGGCCTGGCCTTTTCCGCTCCCCAGCCAAGAAAACTCTTCAGCGAACACTTCCAAGACTTCATGGATATAATAGAAGCTGAGGTTGGTGATGAAATATTGAGGTTGGTGGAGGCGTATATGGAACATGAAGAGTTCCAGTCAGCTATAGCTTACGTTGCGACCACAAACTTCAGGGATTTGGTATACGAAATGGAAGCGTTACCCGAATTCAATGCGGTAAGATTTTTTATTACTATTGGGTTCATTGTTTGTTGAGAATGCAAGTACAATTTTTATACAAGACGCCATTTTTATTTATAATCATTTGAAGAATGTTAAGTAAGAAGTTACAACTGAGATAATTTTGTGTCTTGTGTGGACCTATAGTACTGAAAAATTAAACTATTTTTGGGAAAAAGTTGTTAATCTATCGATCCATTGAAAATACGTAGTTGTAACATATTGGGAATGAAAAAGTTTTGAATTTTGATATTGCAAATATGATGTGTGAATGATTTATGTCGTATATAATATCTGTGTAACAATTTTTATGATTATAAGTAGTTTATATGATTAACTTCTTGACATCCTGGCGGATTAATTGAACTGGACGTGTGAAACAATGAATGAAGTGCCTACATACTCTATGAAATAGTACCGTGAAAAAAGACGTTCTTAATTAATTTTTGTCCTACAGGTCGTGGACTTCTTAGAAAATGACAATATTGACATTCACACCTTTATCGATATCATAAATGAAGTTCTAAGTAAGTATCAAACTTGATGGTAGCGTATCATCTGTTCAAAATCAAATGATTTTCTTAGCCTCGTATTCTAGAAGCTTGAAGCATATCTCGTTTTTAAGTGGAAA
The DNA here is from genome assembly GCA_963691645.1 of Pelosia muscerda. Lineage (NCBI taxonomy): Eukaryota > Metazoa > Arthropoda > Insecta > Lepidoptera > Erebidae > Pelosia > Pelosia muscerda. The sequence continues at coordinate 7,841,322 of OY829116.1, read as the reverse complement.
CCTTTATCCCCGTGCCGGTTTGAGTAGAGATTATGAATCGGCCGTTTTTGTTTACACTTTTTAATTAATTTTATTCCACTTTACGCACAATACGTGACGTGACGTAACGTGTATTTGTCAAATCGAGTTTTTGCAACATTTTTCATTCCTGCTCCGCACCTGTTTGTTGTAGTATGATATTATATACATATAAACCTTTTATCTTTAACCATTCTATCTATTAAAACAAACCGCATCAAAATCCGTTGCATACTTTTGGAGATTTAAGCATACAAAAGGAAAAATAGGGACAGAGAACGCAACTTTATTTTATACTATGTAGTAATAGTAATAGTAATAAATATGTGTAAGAGCAAGAGTTTAGCACGACCACGCATTTTTATCATCAAGATACAAAATGATCATGCACTCCTGTTCTCCGATTTGGTTATGAATCGAGATTCGTTTATTTATTAATTTGTATATTATTGCAGGATTCTAGAATACGAGCCTTAGATTACTGATTGTTGAACTGTTTGCTTATAAAAATTCGTGAGTTTGATACATGTATTACTTTATTATTGCAGGTGAGTATCGCATGAAGAGAAGCGCTCGACAAGCCATCAGTGGTACCTCTTTTACTTCCTATATTTACGACTCCATCGCCATTTTCCCCAAGGAGAAGCTAGCCGCTCTCTATGACGAAAAGATGGCCAACGACGAGCCATTCCGTACCGCTATAAACAACCTCCAGAGCGAAGAGTGGAAGCAGGTTTACGGCGCTCTTTGGGAAAACGAGACCTTCCTGAAGGAGGTTCAAACACTCAACGAGAACGGTGTTGATGTCTACGCATTCTTGGATGAGTTGATGGCCGTATTCGGACAAAAATAATTACCAACTTTATTAGCAACAGTGACAGAGATTGCACAATGGAAAGTATAGTTTTAAGAAAAGATAAATAAAGTGGGTGTATTGTACAGAAAAAAAATCGTCTTAGATTTATGGAAACAGAAATAAAGTTAGCTTATTGTTTTTGTCACATATTACAATTGTTTTATTGATTTCTACAAAAGTGAGATGAATGCCTACAATTCACATTTAGTAAAATGTGTGAAGTCTGTTAATATTATCATCAAGAATCTATTCTTTTGGTAGCTCTGAAACTATTGCATTTATTTTAAATGTTGGAGTGTATTCCATATCGCACAGTTGTCAAACAAGATTTTGTAAGTTGAAGAGTTTTTGAAGTAATATTGTGAGCAGAGTAGTTATCAGTACAAATCAGCAGTGGAGGCCATCTTCGTTTTGTAACTTGATTGTAAGACTGTGACTGCCATTGTGTATCTCTGAATGTTTCCTACGAAAGCAGATAGTAGCAAAATTATAAGTATCTCGACGTAAAATAAACATTTTCAATGGACTTGCTATTTTATTATGTGACTATTGAAAACGACTCTACGAGATCGAATCAGAAATGAGGAGATCCATAGACGAACGAAAGTTACCGATATAGCCCACCGGGTTAGCAAGCTGAAGTGGGGGTGGGCAGGGCACATAGCAAGAAGAACAGATGGCCGTTGGAGTCGAAAGGTTCTCCTACGAGACGTGGAACGGCATTCCGCTAGATGGACTGAAAGTCGCGGGTATCCATTTGGTGCAGACTACCTCCAACCGGTTGAATTGGAGATCGATGGGGGAAGTCTATGTTCAGTTACTTCTTATAACTGAAATGATGATGATGATGATTGATAAACAGCCTGATATGAATAAACTATTGTTATATATGATATAGGTATTTTACTTAATTATTAAAACAAACAATAAAGTGTTACTCTTTAATGGGGAGAAACAACATTATATGTTAATATTTCAAAATATTTTACGATCTATTAAGTAGTAGTTTGTACATCAATCTTCAAATGTCACAAAACACTTTTTCTAAAGATTAATGTTTTCATCACAGATGATTACTAATGAATGATCAAAGGAGACTTCATTTACATCTCCTCCTCCTATGATTCAAAATTCATCAGGTACAGATATAAGTTTTGTAATGTGAAATAAGTTTGATTCAATTTTTTTGTAGCCAGTGTTGATCTTATAGATCGAGTTAGATATTTTGTCAATAATTTTGCAAGGTCCAATTTTTCATTCATCTCCTTTTTTCTATTTCATCGGTTACCATTCTCTACATAGTACAGAGTCTTTTAATTAATTATTTCTTTTGTTTCTGTCGAATTGTAGGTGTGATTTTATAGTTCTTGCTGAAGCAATTTTTCTATCTTGTAATAAATCATTATATTTTATGTCCTTTTAATTCATCTGGTATGATTTACACATATATATGTATTTAATTGTCACGTGGAAATGATCAAATGAATTTTCAAGACCGTTTTTTGTAATCATACTCGACCTCTCAGCGTAACAATGCCATAGGTTACCGCTGCGCCTCAATACTATGAGTCCCATATCGATAGCGGTTATCGTCTATATGACCGAGGTAACTTTACAAAGAACTAGAAAACAATCTAAAATCATCGTTTCAGGATCATACATTTTATTGCAGCCTAATGTTGTGATCGAGGTTTAACCTCCTAACCTTTCACAATAGAAAAATGTTTGTATGTACGCTTCTTGGAGGTGTATATCCAAATTCTTGGAGCGATTATTGCTAATTATTTAGATGATTGCACGCTCGCACGATCGATATATAACGTCGAGAATAGAGTCATTCTCGTTGTTGCAGTCACGTTTTGCAGAAGCCACCAAGATACATGGGTAACAAATGCCTGGCAATGGCGTTTACACCGACTCCCGATATGAGGGGATCAAGTAGTCATATCTTCACATCGTGGATGGCGGCATACGTGCTAATGGTCTCACTACCATTGGCCCCAAGATCGTGCTAATTGGAGAAGGAAAAGGAGGAAGGCGACGTAATACGTACAATACATCTCAATAATGATGATGATGACTTTGACGAGTATCCAGTTTGTCTAAATAGAAAAAACAACGTCTATCCACTGTGGATACCTACTGCATGAGATAAAACCTGTAGCAGTAATCTCAATGTGTCTTAATTGCAGCTCATTCACATTTCACCTTGTATTTCACGCTGGTATTCTCAGCTCCGTTGTGAGCGCAAGGAAACTATATTTGGACAGAGCTGAGGACATGCTACACAGCGCTATTTAAACCCTAGATCTAATCACTTTATCTTCACATCTTATTTTATACGTATGACTAACACATTAAATTAGTCACCTAATTCACTCACAACTCGTGAAACTCATGTTTACTCATAAGTAAATAACTATCGTCTCAAGCACCGAAAGATCTTCTTGTCTAATCTTAATTCTAACTTAAGATACCGTCACATAGGATACGTTATCACATAGTATAAAACGCTTTGGAAACCGGTCAAACAACCATCTGCACTACTGAACTCTCAAAATATTATCAAAATGATGAAACAGGCTTTCGTTATTTTTGCCCTCGTTGGGCTGTCATTATCGGCTCCACAGGCAAGAAAACCTTTTAGTGAGCACTTTGAGGACTTCCTAATTGTTATACAAGACGAAGTTAGTGAGGAAATAATGTTCATATTGAACCAATATATGGAATATGAAGAATTCCAGACCGCTTTAGGTTATGTGGCGTCTACTAACTTCAGGGATCTGATATACGAAATGGAAGCTTTACCTGAATTCAATGCGGTAAGACATATGATATTTGTTATAGCGTTATTTTTTTATACCACTTAGGTTGCAGACAAGCACGGGGCCCACCTGATGGAAAGTGGTTGCCGTGTTGTTTGCAACACCAGGGGCGTCACATTGCCGACCATATAGAGAAGAGAGTGACAGGGGTAGGGGGGACGAAAGACGTTTTAGAGTTTTAGAGTCTCTGTGCTGTCAGTGCAGAAGACAAAGAAGGGTTTTTCGGCCTTCCCACTGACAGCACAATACTTCTCCAGTGAGCTCTGGCTACCCTATTCACCGCCGGAAACACAATACAAGGTTATTATTAGCCGCGGTATTCTGTAGGGCGGACGGAGGTGCTTCCCCACTCAGACTGCTCAATTAAGATGGGAGATACCGTCATGTTCTACCTCCGCCAATACCTTGGTTCAGTCATAGTATTAGTAGTTAGTAACCATTAGTTGTTGACTCAGTTTTTATAGTGTTATACTCTCTGGTGACGCTTGTGATGTAGTGATAGCTAGCTCTTTAAACATCATGTTAATGGTAGCGGATACGATTCCAGTTGTAAATATTCAAATCGGAGTTTAGCACCTTAAAATCAAATTTACCATTTTTATGAAACTAGGTTCCCCCTGTTACAAGAGGTTTTGTGTTGGCAGTATTAAGACCGAGGGCTTAGTTGATACTGCTATGTGATGGTATGAAACCCTGCTTTGCTTCTGCACTAACAGCACAGAAACTCTCTTAACCTTCAACTCCTCTTCTCTCCCCTCTACAGGGTCGGCAGCACGAGTGATGGTGTTACAATAGTCCATCAGGTGGACTGGACACCTAAGTGGTATAAAAAATTAAAGCTAAACTTACTATTATATGCTGAAATTTTTTTTTTTTCGTACAGGTTGTGGACTTCTTAGAAAACGACAATATCGATATTCACACCTTCATCGATATCTTAAACGACGCTCTAAGTAAGTATGCTACTCGTAATTATATTGCTTTAATTATCAAATAATTTACCGCGCATACCTTGGTAGTCTAGTGGTATGGGTAATGGACTGCTGAGACAAGGTCTCGGGTACGATCCCAGGTTTTACCATGACACACACCAATGACTTTTCGATGCTATTCGAAGTTATGTGTGTTTTATCGCAGGTTCATAAGTGCCCGGTTAGTGGCAATAGACTCGCTACCTATTACATTGGGACTTAAACATAAACTGGCGAAATGTGGGTGCTGGCACCTCTGCCTACCCTTTCGGGGATATAGGCGTTAGTTTATGTTATGTTATATTCAAATAATTATTTGGAAGACTAATATTAGTAAACTTTTGGATGTATGATTGACAATTTAAATATTTCAGGTCAGTACCGCATGAAGAGGAGTGCCAGACAAAACGTCAGCGGTACCTCCCTGTCATCCTACATATATGATTGCATCGATGTGCTTCCTAAAGCGAAGCTAGCCGCACTCTATGACGAGAAGATGGCCAATGACCAGGCATTCAGTACCGCTATCAACAACCTCCAGAGCGAAGAATGGGACCGAGTATACACTGCTCTTTGGGAGAACGAGACCTTCAAGAAGGAGGTCAAGACCCTGAATGACAATGGAGTGGATATTTACGCCATCTTGGATGAGGTTATGGCTGTCTTCGGACAGAACTAATTTAGCCTAGAAATAGTCATAATGTCAAATAAAATTATCGAATAGGAAGACAGTGAAAAAATAATGATTAAGAACTTATGAAAAAATATCAGTTCATGTGGTTAATAAATAAAGTTAGCCTGTTTTGATGGTTCATAATTGAGTTGTTTATTAATTTATTGAGAATGCAATTAGGTAATAAATGTGAAGTCCAAGTAAAAATTGGAAGTCACTTAATGATACTCCTTTATTTAGTGACCAACTTGTCAGATTCCTGAGTCCATCTCCTTCCATGCCTTTCCTTTTTCCAGGGTAAGCAGAGACAACAGCGTACCATCTGCTTTTGTACTACACAGTACGCTTACTTCATACTTAATTGTTTGCTAATTTTCTATGGTTCTCACTTGTCATTTGTTCAACTAAAATGGCTTATGGGAACCCACACTGAGAAATTCATCTATAAGTTTTATTTACCCCTATTTGCAATAGGTACTTTCTTATTTTAAATTGATTGAAATATAAAATACTTCTTGTATGTTTCATATATGGTACAGTTAAAAATATTATGTCCCCTACTCCTACGTTTGATCATGAATGAGTGTATGGGGTTCACCAAGTTTCTCGGGACCACGTCAATCTCACCGCACCAAATTTAAGAGGTAAAGGTGTACATATTGAAAGCTTCAAGTCAGAGGGTTTGAATAGTTTTAGTGAGGCTCAAAATGTTATATAAGTTTGATCGAAATCGGTTGAGTCGAACCCGAGATGTGAGAAAACTCGCTTAGTGGTAGGTATTGATGATGGCTGGCCCCTACTCAAAATTTAGCCTGGGAAGGCAGACGGCAGTCGCTCACAGTATAGCCGATAAACTAAGCCATATCATGTTTAAGTAGATGTCGGACTCCTCGGAAGTGACAAGGACTCAGATGTTTGAATGATGATGTTGATGTAATTTTACATTTAAATTGAACATCCATATAACATATTTATTAAACTAGTAACACATAAAAGATCTTTATAATACTACATCTCAAGTATCCCAAGATATTCTTGTCTAATCTTTGGACGCCAACTTGATACAAACACATTCAGATTATGTTATCAGTCAAAATAAATACTTAAAGTATTGGAATCGTTCTTATGCATCATTAAATTCGGTAAACTGTACGAAAATGATGAAACAGGCGTTTTTTGTTTTAGCCTCCTCAGCAAAGAAAACTATTCAGCGAGCACCTTGAAGAATTCTTATATTTGATACAAGATGAGGTTGGAGATAAAGTAGCTCTCCTCATGAACCAATATATGGAACATGAGGAGTTCCAGGCAGCTATAGCATACGCGGCGTCTACCAACTTCAGGGATCTGGTATACGAAATGGAAGCATTACCCGAATTCAATGCGGTAAGTTGTACACAATACTGTTGGCAGGTTACGCGAATATTCAATTCAATTCAATTTTATCACAATTATGATCCTAGCGCTAGCCCCAATTGCATCCAAAGCTGTCCGGGGTTTACCTCGGAGTCCTGGGTTCACTTTTTTCCAGTCTAACTGCGTCTTTGATATTTTCCGTGAAGTGACAGCTATCCTCCACTACTTAGACTGGGTTGCACGATCTTACTTTAACATTAACAGTGCAGTTAAAATACCGGTCAGGTATAAAACAGGCTGCACCATTTGACAACGACGTCATAACTTGACGCTAACTGTAACCAGCCACGCTCATCAAATTCTATCAAAAATATAATTTTAACCGAGCTACTAAATACTCTGGTGCAACACATTTAGCCAAACCATTAGAATTAATGTTACTGTTACTGTTAAATTTGACGGAAATCTTAACTTTAACAGGTAGGTGGTGCAACTAAGACTTAAGGGTATAGGCGATATCGAAATACTGTAATAAGACAAGATGTTTTTAGGACCCTAACTCGTAAGGACACACACTTTCGCATGACAACCGGGATTGACGAAAACGTGGCGACGGCTTAACGTGATCTTCAAATATGTTACGCGGATATTACAAATTTAGATACAACCACTTTAAGAAAAAGTTTTTTTTTGGTATAACCCAACATTTCGGCTACTTTTCAGCGGCTATAGTCACGGGGTAACTATCATAGTTATCACCATAGTTTTCCCCTTTACCATGTACCAATTCCAAATTTCATGTAAATCGCGACGAATAAAAATAATTAAATAGCAAGTGCTCCCATTTCAAGCACTAAGTTTTTATATTTAGTCGTTATCCTTAATATATTTGAGCTCTTAGTCATATAAATTTTATTATGAAGATTCTGCAGAGCGAAATAAACGTAACCACTACCGCTAGTGGCAGTTCTAGGGATGAGTACAGTTGGTTGTCTGATAGAATACTTCAGAAGTTATTGCGTTCATGTCAATATGTAAAGTAATAACGAACTCTCATAACATGGTCTCGCATTCCGATGATAATTATTCGAAGGTGATAATATAGTTTATCTTGATCGCGGCTATCACTAGTGAAATTAGGCTTTTCGAATTTCTCACCAGCTCACGTGTTTCCTTCTTCTATCATCTAGTGAGGCCGTTAAAACTGAGCGCCACCATTGTAACATTACACGTGTTTGTAATTGTGACCCTCTATGATGTGACTTTGCCTTCAGCTTACTATCGCGCGAGGTGAAGTCAAATTGATGTGTCATATACATATATAGAAAAAGAAACATAGAGATACATAGGTGGAAATTGTTGTACACAGGTTCTGCTTATTCCTCTTGCGACTCCCTTCAAGAGATTTACTATTTCAATATTACCGGGTAAAACGGGGTGAATAGAGATCGAAGGGTAAAATGGTCAGCTAAATTCTATAGTTATTTTCTATCAAGTCAAAATTTGGACTAGTTCATTGTAATAATAGAATCATCAAATATCTGGTAATAAGCTTAGTTAAAATTTTGTGAAAGATTATTAAAAATATTCCATTGACCATTTTATTTCTTTGCACCCCTGTATTTCTATTCACGGTACTGAATTTCTTTTTTGTCCTACAGGTGGTGGAATTTTTAGAAAATGACAACATCGATATTCATACTTTCATCGATCTATTAAATGAAGCTTTAAGTAAGTGCATAATTCCAGAATGTAAAAGAAGTTTGTCTCCTGATATTACATAATGTACGTGGGACTAGATGTCTGTTCGTCATAACAATACATCACAGGTGGTAGACGTTATCCTGCCTGTAAAAACTGTCATATATCAACAGCAATACCACTTACTGGATCCAATTGTGTTTTCCAACCAGCCACACAGCTATTGAAATATACAAAAGTTCATCTAAATCAGTTCAGCCGTTTAGGTAGAGTTAGGTAGTAAATTACGAAAGAACGTACGGAAGAATTATAATGATATATTAAAACAACCGCGGTAGCCTAATGCTATGGGTAATGGACTGCTGAGACGAGGTCTCAGGTTCGATCCTAGGTTTTACCACGGCAATGGCGCACACGAATGACTTTTTGATGCTTTTCGATGTTATGTGTGTATTTATCGCAGGTTTATAAGTGCCCGGTTAATGGTAATAGGCTCGCCACCTATTACATTGGTACCTAAACATTAACTGGCGAAATGTGGGTGCTAGCACCTCTGCCTACTCCTTCGGGGATATAGGTGTGAGTTTATGTTATGTTATGTTATGTCAGTTCAGCCGTTTATGAAGAGTTAGGTAACTTTGTCACTTAACGCTACCGGATGTATGGAAGAATAATATATATTAAGATATTTGAAAGTTGAGAGATTTTTTTCATTATTTCAGGTGAGTATCGTATGAAGAGAAGTTCTCGTCAAGTCATCAGTGGTACCAGTTTATCATCCTATATATACGACTGTATCGCCTTGTTCCCTAAGGAGAAGCTAGCCGCTCTCTATGATGAAAAGATGGCCAATGACGAGCCATTCCGTACCGCTATAAATAACCTCCAGAGCGAAGAGTGGAAGCAGGTTTACGGTTCTCTTTGGGAAAACGAAACCTTCCTGAAGGAGGTTAAGACACTCAGTGACAATGGTGTTAATGTTTACGCAATCTTGGATGAGATTACAGCTGTCTTCGGACAGAATTAATATAGGTATACACATTTTAAACTTCCATGTAATCTCAAATTAATGTCTATTTATTGTTGTGAATTGTTATAAACCAACGGAGGTAGGGCATGACAGTATCTCCCGTCCTAATTGAACAGTCCGACTGGAAAAGTACCTCCGCCTTACAGAATACCGCGGCTTTTTTGTCTTCTGCACTGACAGCACAGAGACTCTCCTAACCTTCTCCCCTTCGCCCCTTCCCCTTTTTTCTTCTTCTCTATATGGTCCCCAGCAAGAATGTGACGCCACTGGCGTTGCAAACGTCCATAGGCCACGGTAATGACTTTCCATCAGGTAGGCCACGTGCTTGTCTGTCACCTAAGTGGTATAAAAAAATAAACTCATTAAATATACTAAATATATTTCGCCACGATAGTTAAAATAATCAACATGACATGAATAAACTTTTGTAAGATTTATGTTTATTTATGAAATCATCACATGAGAATGGCTAAATAAATTTAAATAAAACTACTATCGTTTCTATCTAGCTATCTATCTAGATTCCCGATAAATCTCGACTGATCAGTGAAAGGATTGTTGTAGAAGTGATAATAAGGTACACACTTAATTCGTGTGGCAGCCGAAAAAGAATATCAACACTCCATCTTATCCGGAGGGTCACGTAAGAGGTAACATATTATGAAAAAATGCGTAAACGATATTACTGCGAGAGAAGGAAACTAGGGAACTGGTTTGAACATTGTTACGAGTTTTAAGTTCATATTAAGTATGAGTTTGAAACTCGAACGCAGAAAGAACTGGTTTCCCAATCAGTATTTAAATCGAAGACTATATCAACATAAATTCTGCCATCAGGCTCCTGTTTATTTTTCTATGACAAATCACTTTGAACAATAGGGATATGCCTAATGCAAAAGCATTGGATAAAACAATACGATGATCAGACAATGATTTGTCTCAATATGAAGTGTTTGTTTTGTGTGATCATCCACAAAGATGTCAACAATAATTTTTCAGAATGTTAAGTGTGACCATTGGACACGGTCGCCAGAATTATAAGAGAAATAGTTTTTATAGTTTTTTATTACGAGTAGAAAAGCAAAAATTTATGTTCGTTGCACTGTTACCGGTATAAAAATGGGAACGGAAATCGTAATTTTAACTGTTTTAAGTGTAGGAGTAATATCTGGACTTGTTCTACCCTTACGTAATTTGGCGGTGAGCACGTATATTTATAATAAATATAAGAAATTATTAATTATTAATAAGAACCACTAACAAAAGAAATACAAGAAAATCTAATGATATAAATTATATTCATTAAGAGCAAAGTTAAAAAAAATGATTTAGTCTAAGTGATTAAAGAGATAAGTTTATTCAATGTACTTAATTACTACATGTAATCTTCATGGTTCAAGGATCCTGCCGCGACAGGCATAAGCGATTCCATTTTGGGCAGTGGTTCAGAGGGAGAGGGATGGAGTTATATATAGTGAATAACTTCATCATTATTCTTATGGACCACGGCCCAAAACATGATCGTAGTAAGCCCATTTTCTTCTTTTGTCGGAGATTAATCTAAAGTAAAATATAATATTAATACGATTTTTTCATAGACTACAGCCGTGATAATTTTTACACATTGAAATGTTTCACCGTGAAATTAAAAGATCATGTTAGGTATACAGTAAATATAATTGATCCTGAAACTAGTGTACCGCATATGTAACTTTGAGAAGAATATCAACTATTTAGACTATGTATTTTTTTTACAGGTTGACTTATCGAGCGATATATCACTTAATAATGTTGAAGATAAAGAATCACAAGTAAACAAAACAACTCCTGAACCAGGACATACAGTGGAATTACCTAACAACAGATCGGATATCGACGAGAACGCACTATATGAAAATGCTGCCACGAAACAAAATAATCAAAGTGAAAGAGCATTTATTTACATTAATCAAAAGTATAGAAAGCCGAGTCTTCATCATTACTTTAGATTAGCACAAAGTGGACCAGAATTTTCTCGAAGTTTTCATTTGCCACCACCTTTACCTCAAGCATATATCCAACGTCGAAACGAACCTTGTAAGTCTGAAACCGAGCAAGTTAATTCTTTTAACCATGGATACCCTATGCCTATTAGATCACCGGATATAGCGTCATATTTTTTGCCACCATCACGACTTTATAATTGTAATCCTAAAGATGCCACAAACATTGTAAATTATGGAGGACTTACATATAATAATAATGAAAAAACAATCAATTACAATAGACAAAACCTCATACGTCGTGATTTTATTGAGCTTTTGAAAACGCCTATATTAAGACCTCTAAATAGAGCTAATACTAAGGTAAAATATGACGGTATTTCTGGCTCACGTTTTTCTCCTCCCAGTTTCAAAGATTACTTTAATACACCTTCGATTAGGAATAAGCATAATCTTAAAGCAAATATTTTAGTGGATGAACGGAAAAATGATGTGGGGAGAAACTATGGCTTCAGTTCGTTTGGGAACCATGGTTACCAAGGTAGAGGAATAGTACAGAGAATTGAAGAACCAAGCTTTGAAGGAGAGTTGATGATTGATAGGGAACCTTCACGGTTCCTAGAAAAGCCCCAATATGAAGATAAATTATTGGATCAATATTTAAGGGACGCTTTGGGAGAACAGGTAACGAGTAATGAAAACGAAATAGTTACAAATGATTGTAGTTATCGTGACTGTGTTTTACAATCTACAAAAACTTCTTCTAGCATTACAAATCAAAAAGAGAGGAAAAAGCCAGAGTGTAAATGTGGACAACATTTAAACTTATCAAACAAAGGTTTATTTATATCAAAACTGCGACAAGAGAGAGGAGACACACAATCAAATATAATGAATACTACACTACTAAAACCATCACCAGATGTTACCTACTTTAAGGATATTATAACTCAAAACGCAAAGTCAAAGAATATAAATGATGCCCTCGCTATAAACACAAATATACAGCTAAACAGTACGTTATATCATTAATATTTTTCTTATACATATTGTATTGCACCATTTGTCGTATACATAGTGAACTAAATATAAAGGGTTACTGTACATTACAGTAGTTGGACTGTTGGCTTAATATAAAATTCTAAAAGTACAGTCAACGAATACGCAGGTCTTGAAGCAACTATTCCGGAGGAAAGGGTTCGCAGTGTAGATCACGATAACGACTGCTCAAAGCTATCACGATTGAGATCGCTGCGCGCGCATCCACCTTCTCGCCAACGTTTGTTGCTCCGAGAAATGAAATGCAAACACTGTAGAATGCCAACAGATGTCCAGATAGTCAATAGAGTCTTTAGAGAAATACAGACTAGCCAGAAGGGACGCCAGACCCACTTGTAAATTTCATATTAAATTACACCTACTTTAAGTTTTTGGATCTAAGAATGACTAATGATAAATATATGTTTTGGAATATTATATAGTGTATTTGATTTCTAATTATAAAAATATATTAGATTTGGTGAATGTGCCGTCGAATATTACTTTTGATTGATAAAATGAAGGGATGAGTAATGACAAAAATATTTTACTAAACTTTATAGATATAGTTCCATTTCTATCCAGCTTTTTTACTTCTGTGAGGTTCTTTTCCGTATTTACAAAAGGAGATGACTTTGCTCGGACTTCAGACATTGTTCGGAAATATTTGTACTTTTCAATGGACTATTTGAATGACTTGGAATTTACTCAGCTTATATTTAGAGAAACATTATATTATAGTAGATTAAAAAAAAGTTCATACCGATATAGTCGTATTACAATTAAGCATAACGCCACTTTTGATACAAGTACATTAATACATCATTATTGTACATAGATTTAAGTGAAGAAAGACTTCTTATATAATAATACAGTAGCACGTTGCACGTAGCAAGTTGAGGAAGCCCAACTTAAATTTAAAACAGCTCGGACAAGCAAGGGTCACACCACACCATTAACATTTGAGAATAATGAAGCAATCGATTCAATCTTTAAACCTATTTAGATTGGTTTGTGTATATTTCAAACCATCAAAGAATTCTGCATCGATTGAGTTCGAATTTGTCAAGATAAGCACCCACTTCAATGATGGTTATTAGGTTTTATTATTCTTTTAATTATGTCTATGAATATAAATAAGATTAACCATATTATTATTATTACTATTATAATTTTGTGTTATAAACCATTTGAGCTGTTGCTGTAGTTTTTATGTTCACTCGGCATTCATCTTACGCTAATTCAGAAAATGTTAGTTGTAAGAGATGCTAGGAAAGTAATAAATTTATTACCTGCATTACACGATTACGTAATACTCAAAATTCTAACCAATAACAACGATAAATAACGATATATGTTTGATTGTTGTTTAAAGTTCAATTTAAAAAAATTGATAAGAAGAATATACCTAAAGTTTGTAACATGTTTTTATTTTGCTTCAGATAAACTGCATAACGCCAACAGCAATAAAATTACAGTCATTAACAAGATCTCTGCAATGTTAGGTGTGTATTAAGCTATGGTATGTTATTTAAGAAAAAATATACAGTTGACAAAGGGCATGTGTATAGAACTTTATATGAAAAAGTGTATACTGTCTCCTTTCCGATTGTACTACAGGTTTTGGTGTACAATAAATATTGTTATATAAACTGCACAAAGAAAGTAGCTTTCATTTAATATAAGTAGTTGTACAAAACATTAACGCATTTATAGGCCCGTGATCACTTATATTGAAATGAATCTGTAGCTTGTGTTCATCATTCGCGTTTCATGCGAGTACTAAGTTTCGTACGTAGATCATTTAATTTCGCGAGTGAGAAAAAGAGGTTAAATGTGAGTCAGACTCGAGTACCCAAGGTTCCATATAAACAAAATGGTGTTTAATGAAGCAAATGTAGCCAACGTTATCGTGTTCCATTAATTTGCTACATAAACGTGTGTAGCTTTTATTGCATTCACAGCTTCCAGGTGTTACTAACCTGAGTTTTCGGTATGAACTTAAATTTGATACCTATACGCATTTCTGAGAAAAAGGTCTTGACAGACAGATAGACCGACAGACTGAAAACGAAGTGATCCTATAAAGGTTCCGCTTTATTCCTCTTGAGGTACGAAACCCTAAAAAACCAATCGAATGTTTTTTCATTTGCACTATACCTACAATGTCTTAAATTATTCTAGCCGCGGTAGCCTAGCGGTGTAGGTACTGCACTGCTGAGACGAGGTCGGGTTCGATCATAGGCTGTACCATTTCACACACCAATGACTTTTCGATACTTTTCGAAGTTATGTGTGTATTTATCTCAGGTTTATAAGTGCCCGGTTAATGGCAATAGGCTCGCCAGCTATTACATTGGGAGCCAAACAGAAACTGGCGAAATGTGGGTGCGAGCACCTCTGCCTACCTCTTCGGGGATATAGATGTGAGTTTATGTTATGTTAAAATATTCTTTGATACCATATAGTAAGTTTGCGAAAAGTTACAAATTGACACAGTTGTCGAGAGTTTAGCTTCTCATACTATACCACTTAAGTGACATCGGGAATTTCACTTATTTCTGTTTGTTCATAGTACACACATATAGCTGAGACGGAAATCTTAGCAGTACTTGTAGATCAATTTTAAATTGAAAATTTGAGTAGTTAGCGAGCTCCAAGTTGTAAACTTTCTCAAATCGGAGATCGTCATCTACCATCTCTGAGTACCCATGCATATTTTATATCACACAGCGCTTCGTTCTGAAACTGTGCGAGACGGGCTAAATTTACTTCTTACGCTTCGACTGCTATTTAATTATGTAGATGTGGATCATCGCTGTTATTTTCTTGTTTTATGACTGGGGAAATGACCCTCCTGAGTTTGGCTTTATTACGTTTTTCCTTATTTAATTTGGTTTCATTATTTATACAGGTATCGTTTATGAGTTTTTTTGATTTGTAGATTCAAACTATACATATAACACAAGAATGATAATTATAATAATAATCATAGTTAGCCTGCAACTGTGCGTCAATCTGCTGGCGTACCGTTCACTGCAAAAGCAGGTGAGGTAGTACATCAATATTTTAACCATTATTAGGCCTATATTTAAAAATTCGCTCACATAACGGCGTGATCTATTTTTGGGGGCTTCCGAACGAAAAATATAACCTTAAATGCTTCAGTAAATCGATTACAATTACATTTTCAACCAACCTCAATTGATTAGTGGAAATTGTTCTTGAACGCTAGACCTTGAGAGTGAAAAAGAAATAAAAAAGACTTCTTTTAACTTTTGAAAAAGAAACTAAACTACATCAATATAGTCTTGGGTCCTTTATGTAAATGAACAATTGACGAGGCCATCAGGGTGGGGACCGCCGTTCCAGGGACATCACCTGTAACAGCTGCCACCATGCTTTAGACTGCACCCAAGGGTTCCAGTACCACTTACCATCTGGTGAGGTGTAGTCCATTTGTCAATTTGTCAAAGATACATATATGCATATATAAAAATCATTATTCTACCAAATTAAAGGCACGATTGTTCTCTGTTTTATTGTTGTTATTTACACTCGGTACTAAAATGGGTTACGACTAAAATAATGTATTGCAATTTGCAGCCAACATTCATTTAAATTCTTGTATGAATGTTGGCTGGGTGTGAAAGGGGATCCACTAAAACCTTTGGTTTTGGAGTCAACCTTCTGTGATACTTGGTGTTCATGCTGACCGATAGACGAGGGTTTGAACCCGTTTTGAAGGCGACCCTAAGATCGATCTTCATTGAAAGCGTCTTGAAGTAAATTTAATGCTAGAAGGCATTTTAAAAGAGCATCTCTGAAATAAAATGTCATTACAATACTGTCTTGACCATTTTTAAAGACCAAGCGTGAAAGGTAAGAAAATCCCCTACATAAATGGTGTTAACTCGAACGGATTAATTTGCCGTTTTATCTTTTAGCTATATAGTTATAAATATCTTATATTTTATTAAAAAATATATTTTAATATCGCTGTACCAAAAGCGTCTAAATAAATCATCTAGAGCAGCCCAGACTGGATAAGACGAAAAGAGATTCGACTTTATCACCAAGCCTAGGAATCCTAAAAAGGCTTCTATTGTGTCTAACAAACAGATAGATTTAATATTCATAAATAAAGAATAATCTGTTCGAGTATTCTAAAATCTCAGCTGCAAAATATAGACGTCATTGAACTTTCAATATCAGACCGCAATCAATCGCATGGATTGATTGATGGGCTTATGGAAATAAGTTTATTTTTATCTATACCAATTTACTTTTCTATTTAGTTATTACCCTCAAATTTGCTTATAAATAACGGTTTTTAGGCTGAAACGGATACGATTAGGGTCTGTTGGAATCCAAAATAAATAATACAGTGTACCCACTCTGTGAATATCGCGATAGTTCTAAACTCAACCGAAAGTATATTAATATTTGACGTGAGAGTGTTTTCTATCACAGGAAGTTTTGTGGACGCGATGTATCGTTTTGTTCAGTAGGAATAGGAAGGTGGCATATAAAGTCAGTGTTGACAGTAGCCCAAAAAACGGAGCCCTTGTTCGTCTGCAGACAAATCTTCTAATCTCACAAACTTTTCAGTACTACATCATTTCAGAACCAGCCTCAGATGTGTGGCTTATGGTAAGTACCTGTTAATTAACTTTCGCATGTTCACAAACCGGAGATGTGAATTACAATTCAAGCACTTGTATTAGTGAGTTTATCTTTATTTCTTAGATAACAACCATTGTACAACAATCGTAGAATAGCACACAGCTGTCAGAACCTCTGACATGTACACTGAAGGTACACTCGAGCAGAATTTCCCTTTGTACGTTATAAGTGAGCATTTTAGAGAGAAAGTGTGAATAGGGTCTGACAGATTGTTTAGTGTGCACTCCTGTAATTTAGGGCTTCAACGTGCTTAGCGCTGGCCAAGTTGAGTTGAAATAGAATAGCCAAAATCAAATTGCTAATTTATCTATGTTAGTTTTGGGATGACATCCTAAGCGTAATAAGGCTTTATATAAGATACTTGTCCAGTTGAATAAACGAAGACGACTGTATATGTGAAGGGGACTGAAATCTTCGTAATGTTGAATAATAGGGATGTAATATGCATGTTGCAATAGCCGGAAACCGGGTGCTATTGGGAAAGGTCTATGGCAAATAATTGATTGAAATACGCTTGATTTAAATTTTAAACATCCATTTACTTAGTATTTATAATATGAATAAGGAATGATAGGATAGAATCTTATATAATAAATGGGACCGCGGTACCGGGTACCTCGTTAGCGTAGTAGTATGTGTAATGGACTGCTGAGACGAGGTCTACCGAGGATCCCAGGTTACCATGGCACACACCAATGACTTAACGATGCTTTTCGAAGTTATGTGTGTATTTATCGCAGGTTTATAAGTGCCCGGTTAATGGTAATAGGTTTGCCAGCTATTATATTAGGACCTCAACATAAACTGGCGAAATGTGGGTGATAGCACCTCTGCCTACCTCTTCGGAGATATAGGCGTGAGTTTATGTTTATGTTATGTAATAAATTATTTATGGATATATATATGAAAATACTTATACCCGAAAAAAAATTAAAAGTACTCACATTATATATCTACACGTATTGAAAATGTAAAGAATGCTTCAAATAAGTTTGATTGAAGCGTTGTAAAATGTATAAACTAAAACTGAAAACTGTGTGCAGTTGCGAATTACTAAAAATCTGAGTACATTGTCGTGTAAGGTCTGAGTTGGAATTTCGCGAAGCCTTTGTTACCGCGTCGAGTAATAAAATATTTCATTACTGTGTGAAACATCGCGTCGTACCGCACCGTGTTTGGTCGCAACACAACGCCTAACCTACACTGCACACTGGTGAATGCGGAATTCTGTTTTATGGCGGACACTTTTAAATTTGAGCACGAAATTAAACTAATTTAAAAGTAAAATGCAGCCTTAGTTAATGGTATGTTGCCTTAGGTATGGTATCTATTTAGTCATCAAAATATTCACTTTATATGCGGAAAGTTCGTACGTCATATATGTTTGCACGTCTTTAATAGTTAGCGTCATTATTTAGTATAACTTTTTATATACTTATTTAGGACACGTCAATTTGACTTCTCTCCGCCTGATGGTAAGCAAGGCAAAGTCTCAGGAAAGAGGGTCACCATTATAAACACGTAAAGTGTTACAATGGTGGCACTCAGCTTGACGGCCTCATCAGACACTTTTCACGCCCCGCTTAAAGGACCCGGGACAGTAGGAAAAAGGAAACACGTGAGCTGGTAAGAAATTCCAAGTCTTAATGGTCCGGCAGAGGAAAGACTCACCGAATCTCTTGGTTCTTGATGGAATATTCCGCACTGTATGTGGGTGACATCTAAGCCCTGTACGTGTTGTCCTGTATTGGAAAGGAAGATATGTGAGTTGTACGGAATATTATGCAGTACGGACACTGTTATGACAGTCTAGCTAGCGTGACTTGGGTTGGTCTGAAAGTTTCATTGCAATTTTCTACCAATAAGTCACTGGCATGTGTATCATATACCTAAATAACCACGCTGTTAATCCGCTACTGAAGAAGTACCATGGGTGTATATTGTAGCCTCGAAATGGCGCCTATTATGTGATTTTTCTGAACATTGTAACTATCTCTCTCTTCAGATATATATTAGGCACAAAAGATTGGGAACCGATGTGGGAATTTCAGCTACCTACGCAAATGGATGCTTGTCAAAAATTAGTATTTAGTTGATCCATATACTACGTAATATGTAGTAGCTCCCAATACCTTCGTAGCAGTCTTCAGAAGATTATACTCAAATGATGTAGATATTCTGCTTAGGTACAATGACAAAGACGAACAAAAACATTCGATGGTCGGTAGATAACGGTCTCCTTCGCATGTTGCCTGCCTTACAAAAATAAAAGAGGTTGAAAAAACGCTATGCTAGCCTCTCGAGGGACGAAGATTGACCTCTACAGACAATACAGAGCCCTATTAAGAGTCTCTGTAGAGATATCCGCAAACAATTGTATGAGTAAGTATATTAACTTCTTGATCGTTGCCATCATGCATTTATTACCTTTTCATTCCTTGAAGTATCATACCATTTTTTGTCGCTGACTATCGCTTGTTAGTATAATGAAACGCCTTCTGGTGATCGGTTATTAATATATTTTGGTCTCTTCTTCATTCGAGCGCCAATCGCAGATACATCTAAAGCTAGTCACATTTTGGAGCTCAGGGTGCACTCACTGACATTGATAGTTATTTTGTTTTAAAAAAAATATTACTAGTATTAAGTAATCGAAATTACGTAGAATATTATTTTATCTAACCCCTCCAGCTAAACCAAATAAATTGCTTGTGTTCCATGTAAGTTGATGTTCGTATTGTAAGAACTAGAATTCGAATTCGGAATTGCTACGTTTTACGATTTTAGGCCATCTTTTTAAATATGATGATATCGACGCTTTCTTATGGAATCAACTGCCCATTTGACAGATGTCAAGCGTAGACCCTACGTTGGGTCTAGCTGCTTCTTTATTCAGGTGTACCGGTGTGCAGATGAGGTTATGATTGGGGTCCCATAAAACTATTTGAAACCATGTACTTGGCTATAGATGAAACAAATACATACCAAAGTGGTCATTGTCTCAATTAGCGTATTGCAGTTCAGCGCTGGTCTTAGATCTCTCCCAATGTGTACCACAGCTCTCGATTCTCCACCGCTCAGTCTTCGCCCCGGAATTCAATCATTGTCTAAGAAGTTAGAAATATATGTGTGCCTCGAGTCGCATGCTTTATTCATCGTTCGCTGTAAAGCTTAACGACATTTCTATCTCCTTTTAGATTAAGTTACTCTCAATCGTTGCCGGTTATTTAGTCTGTTGGGTTGCTAACGTACTCTCTAGTGATACTAAAACTTATTTATCTGACCTAAAAGCAATCTAAGGTACTATCTTTTTTTTAACGACTAACTGGTTTTGTTAATTTTTTAACTCCCGACGTAAAAACAACGGGGTATTATAAGTTTGACGTATTAATGCGCCATTTTGTTGTGGCCATCTTGGATTTTAAGACTAATATTAAGAATAAAATTTAGTAAAAGAAATTATCTAAAAAATTAAATAACATATCCCCATTCAGCCCGATCCACTCGATACTTAGTTTTTATTGTGTAGTAATTGCATTATTGTACCGATGCCTGATATGCCTTTTTAGCATACTTTTCTTTAAAATAAACTTTCGAATTTACCTATAGGTAAGTATGTCCGTGTAACACAATTATTCGATTATATTAATTAAATAAGTATTTTGTTACTGATACATGTAAATACCGTTTGGTATATCAATGATTGACCATATTCAATGATTCAATTCAAGAGTTTGGCAGATCCGACAGCTATTTGCTAATGGGTTGTGGTCTGCGGTTGCACAACGCAGCCATTCTAAAACGAAGTAATCTATTTTGTATTAATTATTTAGAGCTTATTATGTAGTGCATTTGTACTGCAGTTATGAAATGGTATGGGAGGTATAAGTCTTTACTGAAATCGCACGCCGTCTCGGGTCCCCAATGCCGGGGTAAGTCTCAAATGACTATGGGCAGGTATATAAGTCTTATATTCAATAGCGATTGAAATTAGATTATACGTAATTTAAAACAATTAAATTCAACCATTACTGTAAATGAGACTATATTAGGGAGGGACGGGGAGTGAGTAGTACCCTCCTCTCACGCATTTTAACAATTCCGACAACTGCAATAGTAAAATATTATTAAATATCGTAGAAGGTCAACGTTTTTCTTACTCGAGAGATGCGATTTTGAATGCGCAATATTCCGCAAGTGCGAAGAACAAATCTCAACAAGTGTTTTGCCTCTACACAAGGCATCTTCAGAACCATCTTCAACTACAGAATCGCCTTGTAGCATCTTCAACTACAGAGTTGCCTTGTAGCATCTTCAACTACAGAGTCGCCTTGTAGCATCTTCAATGCTATCGTTGGGATTGTATGGGTGAGTGATAGATACCCGCCCCCCTCTCCAAATATATTTCTTTCCATAGTTTTCCGCCATGTAACGCTTACTTCAATATTTTTATATTACTGTATACTCTCTATCTTTACTATATGCCTTTTTGGTTTTCACTGTATACCTTATTTCGATTTAAAAAAAAACGAAACATAAATCACTTAAAGTATTTGTGTAAGGAAACAACTTCGGAGTTTTTAATTTCCTTGTCGTACTATGAACTGTCTATGTAATTTCCCTAAAGTATTTTATCAAAACTTTTTACTTATTTGAACAATATTGTGAAGGTAAACATGCTAACTGTCGGTAGCTTAGTGGTTAAGGAGTCGGCCTTACGATCGAGAGGTCGCGGGTTCGAATCCTGGCCATTACACTATTGACGTGAACCCAGTCCTAACACAAGCCATTGAGCTTAGCTGGAGGGGTTAAAGGGAATATTAGTAATTTCATTTGCTTATATTCTTTTTCAAAAAGAAAAGAAAAGAATTGAATAAATAAATGTTTGTGTATGTGTGTGTATGAAGGGGTGCATGTGAGGTATGTGTGAGGGAGGGTGCATGTGTGTATAACGATGTGACTCTACCCAGGTATACTGTAGAGGTTGCGAAAATCAAAGTAAATCTTTTTGTTATGAATTTATTTTAAAACATAATTTTACCTTTTTTGTACCTAATATTATTCTCTCTTCTCAATTATGATTTGAGACTCGGTTTATATACGATCTTCGCCAGTCATAATATACCCAGTACACAGTATCAGAATCACAGGAAGAAAGAGAGGCAAATAATATATAGGTAATCAAAACAAACAAGGAAAAATAACCTCCGTAAAAATGAACAGTTCCATATTGAACCCGTTAGTTTTTATATAACAAACACCACATAATGCAAGCATTATTTATAGATACAATAAAAACAAAAACAATCTTCAGGAACTTGATCTTTTCAAACAAAGGCAGCCATAGTACGGTGCCGTGCGGTTATGAACATCAGCTGTGCTTTGCATTAAATAGTATTTTCATAAAATGTTAAAAGCATCGTCGGTTCGAGACGCAAAATTGAATATTTAGCTGAGTTCGTTTTCGGCACACTAGATGAGCTTACTTCATTGACTGCGAACTTAATAACCAACTACAATGGTGTTGGCACAGGGGACTTAGGTTCGAATTTCATATAGTATTTGGTTCATAATAGTTATTCTATATGGGTTAATGGGAAAATTATATAAATCTCCAGCGATATAGACATGAAAGCAAATGTGGGTATCGTATATGCAGTGGTTTTATCAACGATTAGGTCTTTAGTTACGTAATATACGCATTTCTTTTAATTTCTTTTACTTAATAAAATTTCTACGGTAAAGAATTTGCCACACTGGATGCGTTCTGCGGTCAGCGGTCAGGTCAAATTGAACACAGTCCGTATTATGTATGAACAATATGGGCGGTCAGGGGAATTTTTCACGTGAGGTGCCCGTTGACCTGCCCGCAAGCTTGCCTACCCACGCCCGTTGTCCAGCGTTCCCGCCCGCACGCATCCTTCCGTTCTTTCCGCGTGCTCGCACGGACCACGGACATATCACAATTTTCTATACGAAATTATGTATAGGGGCCGATAATGTTGCTCATATATAATGCGTTCTGCGTACAATTTCACCTGACCGTATACCGCAGAACGCATCCAGTGTGACAGATCCTTAATAATAACTACTTCTGTGGTGCTGTGATATTCCTATTACCTGAGGCCCAATTGTATAGTAAGCGCTTAATATGTTTGCGATTGACCGACCACGGCTACTAACTGTTCACTGGTTAAACAAAATGTTATTAAAGAATTTGATTACTTTGACTTCACCTCGCTTAAGGGGAAGTGAACCCAAAGATTAAAACCAGCATAGTATGGATATTATGGAAGCTCAGACTTATAATATTAGTAGGATTAACCGAATTCTCAATGATCTATTTGAAGATATGAATAAATTAACATTCACATTGTACCACTATTGTTGTATAGGTATTTATCTTGCCTATACTGCTTGAAGATTAATTTGATTGAGTTTTCAGTAGTTATAAAATGAGTAAATTTAAATGAAAGGAATTGAAGATTTCATAATTCAAGATTCATAATTTTTGCATCGTTTTAAAAAATATTCAATAAAGTGCACCTGGGCATCCGGGAGACTTAAACTTGGAATCTTCTCGCAAAGTAGAGTTCCCTCATTTGAATACAACGTACGTATATTTTAAATAGCCTTTAGTATAGAACGTCTAAGTATTTTCTCTCTAGTCGATTCACCTCGAGTTTATAGCCGCCGTTGGCTTCATGTAGTATTTTATCTGTTTGAAAGTATTTTCTAACTAAGCGGTCGGCTCTCGAAATTTCCAACTTGCTGAAATTGAGCAATGTTTGATTTAGGCACGTTCAATTCGAAATCTATTTTCATTTCCTGGCTTGAATCCATTTCCATTTTAATTTGATTGCTGTCGCTCTTGATGTATTGATTACTCACTTAACATCTAGAAATTACTGTACCGCTTCGTTGAATCTGATTGCGAAGTGCATGAGAAAGTCAATTTGTATTACCTGGTATCGGTATTTCGGTACTAACGTTTGTAGGTTAAAACATTAGAACAATTGCCTTTGCTTTTAGCTTCCAGGGTGAAACGAACTTTCTTAGGGTGTTTCAACAACTCCGAATTTAATTCGATATGTTAACAATAGACAGCCTGCAGATCTGTGAACTAAATAAGAACATTAAACATTTAACAATGTCTGTGGTGTAGTGGTATATCGGTCGGTCTGCAATAATAAGGCGTCGGTTCACACCTCACTTCCAGTTCATTTATTTTTGCAGTTTCTTTCTTGCAAACTATCATGAATTTATTCAAGCGCGTGGAAAGTCAACGTCGCTAAGAAAATTTGCATTCGGTGCCTTCCAAAACGTCATTTTTCCACAAAAGCGTACCTATATGTAAATATAATGGCAACTAAACTATTTATAATAAATTACCAGATGAATGAAAAAATATTCTTGAAATTAAATCCAAACTTTTTAAATTATTGCTGTGTAAAAAGGCATAAGTACTATTCTGTAAACTACTACTTTATTGATGAATTTTAATTTTATCAACATTTTATCCATTTTATATCTATTTACGATTTATATAAGTATCTCATTCTCTGAGCTTACTCCCAACTCAGTTGGGGTCGGCTTTCTAGTCTAACTAAGAAGCGGCTGAACTTCGATATTCTTCGTGAACAACTGCCATCGGATCTCCACAAGTTACTACCATTGACATTTTAAATTCAGTTACGAAGAAATGAAGGAGATTTTAATATGTATGGCTAAAACATTACTCACGAAAGTAACAAATGTAAAATCAGGCACACCGGTTGTAGTTATGAACATATTCCCCAATTCATTGTGCCGTTAGTCACATAAAAGAAAGAAGTCCTACTTAGTTATAAATTTATCAAATGATTGGAGAATCCAAGCACGTATGTTATTCCGCAGGTAAACTGCGGTAAAAAGGTCAAAAGCCCGCATAATAATGATTGCTGAGCCATTCAGCCTGATATTTGGTACCGTAATACAAGTTGTAATTTACTTACTAACATATTGCACTCTACAATTTAATAATACACTTCGGCAGCCGTCCTATATTTGAAGGAATACGCCAGCCATGCAATGTAAGGTGGCGCCAATGATATAGGTATGCAAGCTATAGTTGAAGCAAACGATTTGGCAGAACGCATGTAACTTGTTAGTGAGAAGCTATATGCGCTAATACCCTTGCTCCCGAGCTCCCTCCATAACTCCCAGCACAACTGGCTATGCAGAGCGGTGTAGTTTTATAAGTCACCATAAAAATTCGAACCATTACGTATCATGGGGTTCGGGTAATCTCCCTTTAAACTACTTATAACTGTAAGATTTGGTTACAAAAACATGTAGGTATATTAAATTTGATTTCTTATTTACATCTTTCTGGCAATGGTAATTAAGAACTGCTGTAACTTTTATTCTGGAACTTGTCGGTAACATTCTATTTTTCTCTTGCTAAAGTGATCTTATTTTACCACAGCGGTAGTAAGTTCAACTTGATGAAAGACTTTGTTTAAAAGTGAGTTGCAAGTTGCAACTGAGAGATCTGTAAGTAAATAGAGATGCAATGAATCACTGTTAACCGTTTTCCGATAAGGAGTGGGCTCTCGGTGGCCCGATAGTTGGCGAGCCCTGTTTTATTGTGCCACTATTTTCATTCTATCGCTAGTGAACGCAGCTCGGGCGGAAACTGAGATAAAGTCGTGACCTTACAGTAATATACAACCCCTGTGTGCGACTACCCGTCTACCACGGTAAACAACTTCGCAGCCCGTACTAAGTTTTAAACCTGGGGTTTACGATACCTGATTTAATAAATAAATTGCTATACAAGGTGATTTTATAGTGGTTTTGGAAAAAGAATATTTGGTTTCACACACAGTTTCGGTAGCAAAATCGACTGGAAGTTTTAATTTTGAAGAAAAAAAAAATTCACTTTATGTATGGCAATAATGTGCAGGTGAACAGAAAAATGTATGGGACGTGTTAAAAAAAAAATATTTTTTCGCCAAATTAGGACTTCCTTACGATTTTACTATCGAAATTGTGCCCAAAATCTTTTTTTCCAAAACCACTATAAAATCAACCGGTATATATAAAATAAATAGCTATATATATAAAATAAAAGTCCGGAGTGTACAGATTGACTTGTGACAGCTGCAAAGGTATTTATATTGGTCAAACTGGTCGTTCTTTCGAGACTAGATATAAAGAACACCTGGCAGCATTTAGAAATGGCCACCCAGACAAGTCGCACTTCGCAAAACATCTATTAGAGACGGGACATAGTTTAAATGATGGCCACACGTTCGAGATACTACATTGTTGCGATAAAAGTATTAAATTAACAGTGTTAGAAAATTTAGAAATAATAAAAAATAATACCGATATACTGCTGAATGAACAAACGCAATTTCATTCCTCCCCATTACTAAAATTATTTTCATACCGGCAACACACAACATCTGATGTTTCATCGAACGGTGGGGGTAGCGATGAAATAACATAAAAGCGCCAGACACTCGCAGCTGGGCTCATTTGCTCCTGCGCTCCTGAAGATGCCTCGTGTAGAGGCGAAACACGTGTCGAAGTTTAAGTCCTTCGCATTAGCGGAATACTGCATGGTAAACATATCCTCTCTGGTAAGATTTTTTTGTTTTCTTACTTTGAAGAGGGTGGTTTGACATTCCAATATATATTGTTGGAGTGTTGAACCGCGGGTGAGCGGTGGGCCCTCCTCCCTCCCCCAATATAAACCTTTTGCTATTATATTTTTTAAAACAACCAGCTAGTTTAAAAAACCATATTTGTGTATCATAATAACATTCTGATTTCGTATTTGTCAATCAATTTTATTATTCTCTTGCAGTACACTGCTGGTCATACGCCTGTTCCAAAGTGCGCAACTGTTCCCGAGTCTCACTTCGCATCCTATCTGTCCCATTCGCCATTTCAGTGTAGAATTTATAAAAAAAAAAGTAATGAGCCGAATGCTGCCCAACTGAAGTTATTTATATGTAAGAAGCCGTATATCGTGCACACAGGTAGACATAATTTTTCCTATCCGGGGAAACTTGTGGACACCGTAGTCCTGCACCTGAGAGAGCCTTCGCTGACAACGGGTTAGCTGAGGTGTGAGGGATATGTCAGAGACCAAATCAATTTCGGCCACTGATGGCACACAAGACGACCGTGCGGTTTTGGTCGGTTCGATTCTGATGTAACCACCCTCGCTGACGTCGACGTGGAGATATTCCCACGGACAGAGGAAGAAAAAAGGTAGACATATTGTTGGGTCGACCCTTCGTTGCCATTCGGTCTCGGTGCGATACGTTCGTTGAACATAACCTTGGTTTTGTCCAAGTTTACACTGACGTCGAAATCGAAGCCGATACTTAACGCATAGCGGTTGCACGCGCTACCACTGCACTATAAACAAAAGTTGGGTAGGAAACACAGGGCTGAATGTTAATTGCACATAATTTTTTATGACATCTTTTGAAACATATTATCTACATATAGAATTATATACTTAGGATTGTCGGTAGATGGCTCCAAATTTCTAAGACGTAAAGGAAAATTACGAACCTCTAGATGTGGTTCGGTAGCTCAATGGGCTCAGCATTTTCCCTGTTAGAAACTGGTCACGAGTTCAAGTCCCGTCTTTAAATCGAGTTTGCTAGGTATGCAACGTGCGCTTTTAGTCCTAGAGTGTGATGTTGCATCATATGTAAAGTACCAATTACGTTAATCCGTCTCGAGTCCACCTACTCGCCTATACATTTTTTGAAATCAAATTCCTACTTGATATTTTGCTAAGAATTTACGCAGTTAATGTTATGTGTCGAGAAGGAATTGGATAAAAATTGTATAGGACCTGGGCTTGCATTGTTGACCTACATTGTAAAATATTCTCATCTGTATAAAAAAAAGTACTGCGAAAGGTTGTGCTCAAATAGTTTTTATTATTTGCAACATAGCATTTGATATTTTTACCCTGAAAGTTTTCTGGGAGTTATGAAAACAGATTGATCTTCAAGTTTATGCTATAAGCACTTCTTTGTTATTTACTAGTGGAAGTACTCAGTTTTGGCGTACAAGCGAGGCAAAATCGATTGCGACTTGTCATGTCAAAAACATTTTATATTACACATATTACTAGGTACTCGAGTATCGACAATTCTGTGGCATAAAATAATTAATATGCCATGACAGTAATCTGATTTGCTATTTTTCCAGATGCCCGAAACAAATAAACGAATACATGAGGCTGAGTTGTTCATTGCGTATTATAATAATAGGCGTAACATCATGCATACATAAACGCAAATTATTCTCGGATAAAGAAAAACCTGTACAGTAAACAAAAAAATCATTGTTCAAACATAATACAAAGCCAGACAAGACAGCCCAACATCAGATCTATTCAAATAAAACTCCCTGATATATGTGTATAAAGCAGGAAAATTCTCACTATCCCAGATATTCACGATAAGCTTATATACGGTACAATCTACCACGATGGTAAATTTTGCATGGCGTTTCTGCGATCATACCATTCGGAAATTGAGAAGGGTTTTGTATAAAAGTAACAAGGGTTAATGTACGATACCATATGTTTCCAATACAGTGGATTACTATAAAAGTTCAAAAGATATTTGCGAGCTTGCCTTTAGAGTCCCCAGGCGATATGGCACAGCCATAAGATCGTTCAAGATCGCATGGACTAGACCACAGCATTGTATAGCTACGACACTTCTAGATAATGAAAGAAACATTTTTATAACTGCAATATCTTGAAATTTTCACTACACACTCATTTCTCGATTTCTGTAGCATAGCGGTAGAGCGTTCCACTGTCCTGTTTACGGTGGTTACGGTACGATTTCCGTTCAGTACAATATTTGTATACATGGGTTCGAGACTACGGCAAAGATGATAATGACACTTGCGAATAGCTGGGTCTGGACTTTCGAATGTCTAATTCTTATAATAATTAAATCTACGAAATGCACACGATTTAATGGTAAATTCAAGTGGACGGATTCGCTATTATAATGCGGCCATGTTGCGCCTCCATGCTGACTTGCCTGCGTGCCCTCCAACGGCATTCTGAAGATATTTACAGATAGTTGGGAATTCAATTCAATTCAACCAATTATAACGATAAAGGTACTTAGTTCGAAATAATAATGTAAATTTGAATTTGGAAAAGAGAAAATTGTAGGTATAAAGATTTATAACTAAACTGTAACTGATTCCATACTAAAATTCCAGAAGCGTCGTAAGGACGCTTTTTCCTAATCTTTGTCGAATCTAACAATTGGAGGTCAGTTTTCATATTTTATATCAAATTATTTGATTAGCCAAGAAAAGATTTTTATAACTTTAATCGATGATGTGGTCTGTTAACTTAGACGTATACTTTTACAATGATTTCTCATACGAAAGAGCATAAATTTAATTATTCTAATGAGACACGATCATTAGATTTTCATCTACGAACCTCTATCTAACCAAGAATATTCTAAGTAAGTAAAAAAGTAAAAGAGTACACACAACTTGTAGAAACCTCAAACAACATGCAGTTCGTCCGACACACAAATGCGATTCAACTAGCATTTTATTTTACGGTTATTTCCTTCGTACCGCGCATAGCTTAAAGGAATTGCATTACGCAAACTGCCATCTAGCTAATTCAATGTCACTGTTGGAGGGAATTCTTATTTTTGAATAAAGTTCGTAGACCTCATAGTTTTTATCAAAAGAATATTACCAACCGAAATTACCTACTTATATTCCCTATAAACCCTCCAACTGGGTTATGATAGGAGTGAGTCTACATCGGAAGTGCAATGGCCAGGATTCGAACCCAAAACCTATTGATCATAAGGTCGACTCCTTAACCATTAAGTTACCGACACTTTATTACTAGTATTCCCTCTAAGTAACCCAGTTCGTCCGACACACAAATGCGATTCAACTAGCATGTTATTTTACGGCTATTTACTTCGTACCGCGTATAGCTTAGAGGAATTGCATTACACAAACTGCCATCTTGCTAATTCAATGTCACTGATGTTGGAGGGAATTCTATTTTTAAATAAATTTCGTACCTCATATTTGGAAAAGATTCTAAGTTCGTTTATTCTTCAGGAACAGAAATACAGAAATATGAAAGTAATATGTAAATGATATAAGTACATGAAAATGATTGATACTTACTTTAAATTTTCTTCTAACATTTTTTTGTACAGTTTAGGTGGCAGACACAGCTTATGCTAAGCTTAAGCTTCATTTACTAAATTATTTTTTTTTTTTTTTTTTTTTTTTTTTTTTATAATCTCACGCCTGTATCCCCGAAGGGGTAGGCAGAGGTGCTAGCACCCGCATTTCGCCAGTTTATGTTTAGGTCCCAATGTAATAGGTGGCGAGCCTATTGCCATTAACCGGGCACTTATAAACCTGCGATAAATACACACATAACTTCGAAAAGTATCGAGTCATTGGTGTGTGCCATGGTAAAACCTGGGATCGAACTCGAGACCTCGTCTCAGCAGTCCATTACCCATACCACTAGGCTACCGCGGTCTTCTAAACTAACTTATGTCTAACTAAATTATGTCGACGATTGATAAATACCGACTCATACCTATGCTATGTAATGTATGTTAATATTAGTTATGCATTATTTATGTCATCATAGTTATAACCCAACATCACGCCTGAATCCAATCTAAGCCAGTAACTAAGCTGAGGCTATTAGAAAAGTCTTTAAGCCTTTTAAGTAAATTCTATAGTTCACAAATTTAAAAAAGAAATCAAGAAATTGTTGAAGCATTTTTAAGAATAATTTAAAATGGCCAATTTTCAACATACCCGTCAGCTAGTGCTTTTGACTTGCCTTTTTTATTTCATACATCATTAATTTAATCAATGTCCATCAGTGTATATTACATAAGCAGTATACCGATATCAAACAGAAATCAATTAAAATGTGAATAGTCATGTAACCTACGTATAACGTTATTTTATTTACAAGATAAAAGGAACGATACCTACCGTGAGTAATAATCTGTTGTTTGTAGTGCTGCGCGTTTAATTAATATAACAAAGTGGATTAATTGAAACTGATGATAACCACAAACATGGCGAACCACGAATGTAATAAATATTTGTAGACGGGAAGCCCTAGAACGGGATCTTGAAGTTACTCGAGCGCGTCAGTTTATTATATGGGAGAATACCTTAATATTGAGTCCTTAAACTAGGGGCGAGAGCAAAAAACAAACCATTCCATGAACTTACACGTCGTACCTATCAAATTGAGCTAAGGGAGATTGTTTACTAAATAATAAGAGTCAATTTTGTTTGTCTCTCGATTTGAGCTTAATGTAAGGGCGTGGGAAAGTCCGAATTATATATATTATATACGACCCTGGTTGACTTTTTATTTTATCTTACAGCTAATCATATTAAAGTAACTGGGAAAATATAAATAAAGCAAAATTAATGAAAAACGTTATTGAAATATGTTATATCTATGTATTGATTCAAGTGGAACTGAAAGTGGAACAATGAAACTATAAACCTATTATTCTACCTATCATCTAATCTATACATTCTCATAGGTTTTCGGGACGCACGACTACAAGTTTAACATACTCGCCTCCTCTGCTATTTTATATCGTTAAGATGACGTTCAATGTTTTTTTTCAGAAAGATACTTATAGAGACAATGTTCTGGTTTAGAGCCATACCTACTAAATATGCTGGCTGCTTCTTAAAGCAAAGAAGAGGAGATAAAGGCCAGGATTCACAGAATGCAAGTGCAATAAATATGTTTCTGATTCTAAGGACATACCAACGTGTTCCTGTCTGTAATAGTTTTAATATTTTTATGTAATAGGTTTATTGTTTATTTATTATACAATTCAGATATCTATAATTAATAAAGAGGAATTTATTCATTAGGTTATTTAAAAGAAATTAGGTATAGCTGTTTAATACTAACTTACTAACCTGTAATAAAGAGAAACAACATCAAAAGTTATTATTTCAATTGATTTTTAATCTCTGTTAAATATCTCATATTGTCACTTTTCCTTGATAACACAAAGATAACTTTTCTTAAAATGAATGTAGTCATCATAGACAATTATTATTTAATAAAGAGACCAAAGAGGCTTCATTTACATTTATATACTATGGTATGATGTTCACAGATGCAATGTTCTTTTATGAGCACTTAAATACATCTATCTAAGTATAAACAGATTAACATTTTAATGTCATCGCGGGCACAATTTGTATAGCAGACATTTGAAATGTTTGAATACAGAATGGAAGTCCCTATGTAATTTACTGTCGGAATTATAGGAATTTGAATTTTTCAAGTATCTATGGAAGAAAGAAAGAAAGAAAGAAAAGAAAAAGTATTTATTCAAGAGACACACAATGAACAGATGATAGTATTACATACCTAATAAGGCATGTAATATTATGTTTGTATGCGTATGCGAAGCGCTGATTTTCAGATGGGGCCGCTAGTTACTCCACGGCCACGCAAACCGAGTCATACAAATACTACTAAGAACACAAACAATTAAATTAAATGAACAAAACAAAATTCATGGTGTAAATGCTAGGTATATGTACAGTGGGCTCAAAAAGTTCCTGGACACCTTAATCCTTTGATAGCCTAAGTCTAATTTAACCAAAGGTAACATAGATAGCGTTGATAAAATAAACTAGATCGATGTCTTGTTTCTTTACAAGAAAATAAGTAAACTCCTGCAAGTAGTATCCTAAACTTAATTACATCAATGAGTAGATTATATTATTTAGTAACTTCTAAGACTAGTAGTTGTGTAGTGGCATCCCTTCATACAACTTTAGTTTCAAATTGTCCAGGAACTTTATGGAGCTCACTATACCTACCTATGGAGATTAAAATAGTTTTTTTTTTCAGATTATTAATACTGTTGTTTGATGGATGGTTAATTGGTGGAGAAGTACAAGTGTTTTATCAATTATGTCATTTTCATCACTTTCCTCTGATTTACAAATAGTTATAAAATATGTTCATTACATCAAATAAATAACCTAATTGTATAATATACAAGTATCAAAGAATTTTATAATGATACAAAGAAAATTTAATAGAAGTGAAAATCTTTTCATCATAAAAGAACTACAATATAAGTAGTGAATGAAGATTGCTTATTTAAAACAGTATCACAACTTTTCCTTCATACTCTGTATCATAGAAGATATTCGTAGGAAAACTGGAGTCAACGACTAGTTTTTATATCACTGAAAAGTTTGCTTATTCGTGTCCATGAGAGAGTACGTACTGCATAAACACTGCAAGTACAGTCAGCAATAAAAGTTGTTAAACAAAAACAAATGTCCGACAACATTGGGTATTGGCATGTGTTAAGCAACTTTGATTACTACGAATGGTGCGTAGTTTGATAAATACCATTTCGTTTTCTATTTTTCTTTGAATTCGTATAATCTGGAATGTTATCAGATACTATGTTGGGGCGATGTGGTCGTAATTCGCAAAGCGACAAAGCCCCTTAATTTAATAAAAAAATATATTACGAGTATGTTAAATAAAATCATGGTTTTTCATACTAGGTAGCAGACAAGCACACGGCCCACAGCAAAGTAAAAGTCGTTACCGCGGTCTATGTACGTTTGCAGCACCAAGGGGAGGTAAGAATATGTGAAAATTCTCTTAACCTTCAAGTGCAGAAGACAAAGTTGGTTTTCATACCATCAAAAAGCAGTGTTAACTGAAGCCCTCGGTCTTCACACTGACAACACAAAACCTCTCCAGTAAGGTCAGGTTACCCTACTCACCGTCGGCAATACCGTACAAGTTAACCGCAGTATACTGAATCCTATTTATTATATATTTCGAACTAGGTAATTACTGCGTTTTCAAAAACACAAAGGTATTGTTTCCTCAACTATAGAAGTTACAAAATCGGGCGCAGCAACAAAAAACGAGAATGTTTTCGTCGTATTGTATAAACGGGTAAACGTTTTCCTTTCAATCTACGTACGCGATCTAAAAAATCCATTACCGCGCGTCATTCGGCGAGCAAATGGATACACAAACATGCAGAGCGGTCGCATAGTAGGAAGATTTCTTAGCGCATTCAGTGAGACGGCGAAACGGTACGCGCTGTAAGTGGCTGCTTTGTCGCGTGTGCGCGAGTCGCGAAATCCCTCATACGATGCGGCATTACCGAGACCGGCATATCTATTGTATGGTCCTTTGCAATACTACAGCTATACCGCACAACTTTGACTCGGCGCCGTAAGAAAATTGGACTGCATTGTTGGATTATCTAGACAGTCGTAAGCAGATGTGGAGAACGTCAGCTGAGTAATGGGTGTTGGCAACCATTGCCATTCGTTGTTCGCTGGTTTTAAATTCAACTATGCACTAAACTTTTATACATATAAGCATAATATATACTTCAGTGAACTTGTTTTCAATTAGCTTTGTTCATTCAGTCACCAATACCTTTTTAATACGTTTACTTATAAAAAATCGATAATAATGATTGATAACAAATTTCGTTAGCCGTAATCCAAAACCCTATTATAAATTGAAAGCAGGACCGAGTAGGGTAGTCTGATTTTTTATTCCAATTTTTTGCCATCGAGTGACTTCGTTTATGCGGGAGCTGACAAAATTGGATGATAATCTCGTAAAGTGAGCTGCGATCTGGGTAAAGAGGGACACCGGGGAGTACCAAATTAAATGGTAACGAGCGGTGACCAACAAATTAACCGCCGCAGTGGGAACGCTGCGCTTAATGCAATTCCATCCCGGGGAAGATCGCTGCTATGCTCAGATGGACCTTTTAGGTGGAATGAATATTAACGGTATAGTTAATTCTTTAATTTGAATTTGGAATTGAACGCTAGTGCATTTTTAAATGTACAAAGTAAATTGTATTGGTCTGAAGATTCAGGAAAAGAAATAGACTGCCAGTTATAGACAGAGAGACAAGATTTAAGAAGAATCCTGAAATGTATATCAGATACTATACATAAAAATAAAGCCGCCAATTTGAGACTTTACAAAACATAACATTGAGTTAAAATTCCTGGAATAAAAATGTCTGAAAAACTTATAAAAGTAAAAGTAATAATGCAAACACTCATGGTGGCAGGCTATAAAAGTTAAGTTGTTGACACAAATTAATCATGTCTCCGCATTGTTCCAGATTTTGAAAGGTCTGAGTTTCCGCCAAATATTCACACCACACCAGCATTACGTTTATTGGTAGGTATCTTTATGAAATCAAATGAAGATAACAGTTTATAAGGATAAGCTATTACCAGCGGCTCTGCCTGACCGCATGATATAGTATTCCACTTAAACCCCGTCGTGAACAGTATCCCATCAAGAAATGCTCTACTATGTGTTAATTTTCATACGGCATTGAAGTAGGCGTTACATGGCGGAGATCGATTACAAGAAAATATAATTAGGGTGGGAAGGGAACCCACCACTCACTCACCGTGAGTGGGTGGTTAACAATCCGAACGATGGCAATAGCAAAATATCATTACAATTAATAGTAGAAGGAAGAGGGGTGCAGTATTGCAATCCTATCGATGACTTTTAGTGATATTTTGCTATTTCTATAGTTGGGATTGCTAAACCGTGTGTGAGTGATGAATTCTACTACTTCCCCAAATATATTGTGAATTTTCGTCCAAACCTGTTTATGGTACCTATACAGTGACAAAAATTCAAACATCTTAACAACCATTGATATTTTAGTGTTACTTACGTCACCAATATGCCAACTTATATAAGCTCTTTCATTCATCATTCTCTGAACCTTTTCCTAACTCAGTTGGGGTCGGCTTTCTAGTCTAACTGTGATGCGGCTGAATTCCGATATTTTCCGTGCAGTGACTGCGATCTGACCTCCACAAGCCAGCAATTTCGACTGGTTGGACTTTTCATGACTCCAACTACCTGTAACGACTGCCATAGATGTTTGTATGGCAATATAAGCTCTTTCATTTTATATATAAATGAAATTATACCAGATTTTACTAAAAAATGTAGCACATTTTCAGGAAAATCGGCTTACTAAAACGTACAAGTTAAAAGATGTCTAGAACGCGCGCAAGCCGGCATGTAAACAAGTGTGGAGTAGCCAAAGAATTTAAAAACCCCACGGCGCGCTTAATTTTTAACACTTTAGTGCGGACGTTCTTTGAGGAATCGAAGGACACTTTCTATTGGACTATTTAACAGATTCCTGGTTCTTTTATTTAACAAAAACGTTCGCTTTTAAATAATTAAGAGTGATAATAAGTATGATAGAAAATCATTTAGTATTAAAGTATGTAATTGTGTAATTACCTATGAGAATGTTCCAATATCCTATTCGAAGAACCCCATATTAGTCGCTTCGAAGTACCTCAGCAGGGAGATCATCTGTTGGTCTATTTTTTTTACTTCTTTTATTTTTTTTCTATATCTGTTCCTTTTTTAATTAACTTATTAATTCTTTATTAGTTTATCAAACATTTAGTTGTATTTTTAAATACGTCCGCCTTCTGCGTCATCATTATTATTATTGTAGATACAGTGCGTGTGTTTTCAATAAGCGGATTCATTTCTTTCTTTCCTTCAAAGTTCCTATCATACCCTGTTTTAACATCATAAAATAGATGAAAGGCTGCTTATGCATGATTATGTACAAAAAAATAAATGATTTATTGCTAACAACTACATGCTGCATAATCATCTGCTTGTTCTTGTCCTAATTAGGTATATGGGATCGGAACAACATGTCATTTTCCTCCATATTGACATCTCCTAATCGATATCTTGGATTAATTACGTGTAAGGTGAATAAGGGGAAAAATATAATTTTGTATATTTTCGTGTCGTGTTGCGGGCTTTAACGTAACGTTTGTCCAAGTTTCATGTTAAAACCTTATAAGACTTTGACATATAATTTCATAAAGCAAATGGGTTTGTCAAGTTGTGAAGTAGTTAATAGAATTTTAGTCTAAAAGTTTTATCTCTCAGTTGTTTGTGAGAAATCATATTTAGTTAAAGTATTTTCTAAAATAATTTCTAAAACCATTGTTAAGAGCTTATATACATATATATTACTTTGTGGTTATTCTTATTAATTTTAAAAGTGTTGTTTCAATGTACCTGCTTCTACGAATAAGAAAATTATAACCCCTTTATTTATTTTTATACGTATAGACTTTAATTGTTTTGTCTGTCTGTCACTAAAGATCTTGATATCTGTTACTAAAGATAATAAATAATCCTATGATAATATTTATTATATAGAAAAGGCAGGATAATATATTATTTAAAGTCAGGCGCATCGCGAGGAAGCTTTTCAAATTGTCGGTGAAATACGTGACTTAAGTACGTACCCACTAACATAAGACTCTTACGGTGGGCTTTGACCACCTGCCTTTAAATTTCAATTCCCCGCACTGACGTAATCAGATTTACAAAGACTTTTCTACTTAAATGTACCTACATATATTTAAATTTCCAGCTGTATTATATAATGTATTTAAAGAATGATAAATAATTAATAAATAAATAAATATTCTAGGATAATCTACACAACGCCGTCTAGACCCATGGTAAGCATAGCTTAACTAGCTTGTGTTACGGGTTCTAAAATGCGGATAAACATACTTACATATTTGTAAATACATAAATATTATTCATAGAAACATCCAGACCAATGCAGATATTCATGCACACAAATATTTACACTGAGCGGGAATCAAACCCGCGCCTCCTCTAAGCAGTCATGTGCACTACTCCTACGCTATGGAGGTCGTCAAGGTTTTCATTATCCTAATTTTCACATCGGAGTCAAGGATCTGCTTTCTTATTCTATCCCCTCTTCTTTCGCATTTTATTTGGCTTGATTTAGCTTTTATGAATTGACTACTAACAGTTCTAACTAAACTCCTAATTTCCACGCCTACTTTCTGCCCGCGCACCCCAGTTCAATCTCACACATTACGACCAAAAATAGTGCACACTGTGGAGAACTTCATTCCATACACGCCCAAGTTGTAGAATTAACTCTCTGTTGTGGTTTTTCCAAGCGACTACAGTTAGGAGTTCTTTAAA
This sequence comes from Pelosia muscerda, assembly GCA_963691645.1. Lineage (NCBI taxonomy): Eukaryota > Metazoa > Arthropoda > Insecta > Lepidoptera > Erebidae > Pelosia > Pelosia muscerda. Next base: position 7,803,029 of record OY829116.1, on the reverse strand, counting down.
GAGGGCATTAGAATGTTTGTACAGGGTCGGCAGCAAGAGTTTGAAATTCCTTTTTTTCCCATGCTTCGGCAGTTTGACACCCCTGGTATTGCAAACATCTATAGGCCACGGTGGCCACGATGATATAAAGATCAGGTGGGCATGTACTTATCTACCACTTAAGTGCTATAGAGCGTAGCCCCTTACACTCACATGCACATTTTATAAACTTTAAAGTGCTTCTGACTTCTTATTGGAATATATTAAAGTCAATGTGATCTAACAGGATTTCAATTGGACTGGGAAATCGATCCAACATACAATACCTGCACTATCTACCTACATTTTATTAGGTATTGATGGCTGAAAATGGTTACCAGGCTTTAGTAAGGATACAGGATTGGTTGGTGGTTGATTTTATGCTGTACGATTGGTACTACAAAACATAAATAACGCGTATTTGACCAAAAATATATCTACAAATTTAAGATTCCTTTACAATAAGGTCTTCCAATTTTTTAGTCTGTGCTTAACAATTTGGTTGAATTTTGAATCATTCAGTTTTATATACAGTTGGTTGCGACATTTTACAGCTACCATAAAAAGCCTTCTGTACTTCATTTATGATGATGGAATTGGAATATAATCAGACCGTTACATTTGTATTTTTTCCTTCTGTACAAATATTGTTACTGGTTAGGAGGGAAAAAAAAGGAAAAAAATGTGACACGGTTTTTTTTTTTACGTGTGGAAATCCCCACGGACTCGCTGAGTTTTCTTTCCTAACCTGTTATTGGTTTAGGTTTTCCTAGATGGGAGTTTCCCCTTTTACGTCTTTAGATAAACAACATATAAATACCCTTAATAGAACTATAATTAAATGAAGTTTGTTTCATCTTTATATGGTCCAAATACCGAGGATTCAGAATCTTGAATTCGCACGTAAACCCGTAGAGGTTTACAGACTCACTGACGTACCTATTCCTAACACAAGCAATTTAGTTTAACTGGCGTGGTTAGCAAGAAAACTAGTTACATTAACTGGAGGTTGGGACAAATTTACTGTAAACTCAAGTTTTCCAAGGCTAGTAATATTGATTCTGATTCTCCAAAAGTACATATTTCGTGATAAAATGGATTCCCGTTTAGTGCAAATATTTGTAACTAAATGTTTCTGTGTACAATTTTTGTTATTGAAAATATAATTACGTACTATTTCAAGCAATATTTAGCCCTTAGCACATTTTTTATTGTTCCATAGGAAAAATCCTCAATGTGCCAATTACCCACAACCCTAGCTTAACAGACGCAGATAGTCACACTGACTAGAACATAAGGGTAATCGTGACTGGACTGCACAAATGGCAACGCGACGATATTCATATTTCAGTCCGTATCGTAGAGATCCTACGTGAATACAACTGCAGACTAGAATCTAGGCGCAGATAGTTCAACCACGATAATTCACTCAATAACTTAATAGAAAAGCGACTTACTGCGTATTTGAATAAAGTTGGATTTTGACTATTTGTTGTGCCGTTGAAAGGTAGTTGGTAGTATGGTATAAGTGTGCAATAAAGACGTCAATCTATAACGACGGATGCACCCATTATACAGTGGATGCTTTGAGTGCTTTACGGTGTAAACTTGACTGGAATAAAGATGTGAATAAAATCATATTTATGTTTATAGAACTGCTGGTATGAAGTTATTTTTTATAAAGTGTCATTTAAATTAGTTTGCTAAGTATTTGGAGCTACCTTAGCGGTGATGACGTTATTAAGAAGTTGTTAATTGTTAGAACAGATATATCATACGTAATATTTGGATAAGTGTACCACATAAACTATCTACCTGAAATGCATATCTATGACCTTGGTGAACAATAAAGAAATATTTTTAATATTATCATCTTGACCTGATTTATGAACCGCGGTAGCCTAGTGGTATGAGTAATGGACTGCTGAGACGAGGTCTCGCGTTCGATCCCAGGTTTTACCATGGCACACACCAATGACTTTTCGAGGTGTTTCGAAGTTATGTGTGTATTTATCGCTGGTGCATAAGTGCCCGGTTAATGGCAATAGGCTCGTCACTTATTACATTGGGACCTAAACATAAACTGGCGAAATGTTGATGCTGGCACCTCTGCCACGGGGATATAGGCGTGAGCTTATGTTATGTTTAGTTATACCATCATCAGCTGATTTATTATTTAGGTTACAAACGTCGAAGAGAGAAGAAGTTGATATTGTTATTTCTTTTCTGACGTCAGCCACAGTTTCAGATGACAGATAATATAATCAACCAAGTAATAAATTACTCTTCAATACCAATTAGTAAGCTTAAAATAGAACATTTTGTTCTAACTCAACTAATCGCGAAAAGAACTTTCTAAGATAATAATTCACACCCTTGAAAGCTTTTAAAGTTTGCCTTCGTGTAACTTTGTTTCATAAAGCTATTACTCATTCTTTTGTTAGCAATTGTGACGGCAAATTTTTCACGATGAGACAAATTTCGAGAATAAATTAACCAGTGTTATAATTTTGGAAATAAAAACCTTAGAAGTTCAAAGTTTGTTTGGCAAGTGTACCTGCCATATTAATTTAATTAATGTTAAAGTTTTACATTAATAACCTGTTTAATATCTGCTCCAATTTTGAGTTTATAAACTTACGGTTTCTAAATTATTTCATTTTAATTTTATGGTAGAGAGAATTTTTCTCGTAATTGTGATGTGCAGCTCGAAATGTTACTGGACAATAATTTTACAACTGCTAGTCTCTAAGACTTGCTACTGGATAATAGATCTAAGTTTAGGATACTACTTACATGGGTGCTTATGTTTTACAAAAGAAACAAGATATCGATCTAATTTATTTAATTAACGCTATCTGTTACCTACTTTTGGTTAAATTAGACTTAAGCTGTCAAAGGATTATAGATCTTAATGTATCCAGAAGTCCACTGTACAAAGAATGCATCTTAAAACGTAAAACTTCAAACAAAAAACTTTAAAAGTTATGAAACGTTACGGTTACGAAGCCTATATAGTTAGTGAACACGACTCTCCACAGATTATCACTAGGAAAACATTTTGATTGAATACCTGAATATTATATTTTTACACCAAAGGAAAAGAAATCGTTAAAGTAGATAGGATTACACCATCGACCAGAATCACAGATGAAGGGAGTGCTATATGATGTACTAACTTTGGTACCTAGATTTTCTTGAGGTTAGCTGCCTTTTTCCATTATGCATATATAGCATTTCAATTTGACTTCACATCGCGTGACGGTAAGCTGAAGGCAAAGAAAGGAAAGAGGGCTACCATTACAAACGCGTACAGTATTACAATGGTGGCGCTCAGCTTGACGGTCTCATCAGATGCTTTTCACGCCCCGCTTAAAGGACCCGGGACTGTAGGAAGAAGTAAACACATGCGCTCGTAAAGAATTCCAAAACTTAATAGTGCGATAGAAGAAAGACTCACCGAATCACTTGATTCTACACCGTATTTGGGTGACATGTGTTGTTCTGTGTAGGAAAAGAGAGGGTGGGATTAAATTGGGAGGATTCATCAGAACATTCGCTATGGCAGAGACAGAAAAAGACTGCCAGGGCCGCAACATCCTTACGCATCTGCAAAGTTTCGAGGGTATTCGTGACCTCAGGACTCCCAATAATGGGGATCGCACGTCGCTGGAACGTGTCGACAGCATCTAGTAAGCCTTGCTGTTATTTTTAATCTCACGGAGAAGCTTCTACAGAATTTTACTACCAATATTTGATTGATAAAGTAATATTGGTGACAGATGCATCGGGCCAACAACAAATTTATTTTAGGGCCCATTCTTAGCATTGATCTCTAAGAATAAAATGATGTAATTCTAGATGTGTATTAAAAAGAAATTGTGCATTTTTGTAAGTAGAAGATTATTTTAGAATTCTTTGAATAGCGGTCTCGTAATTACATTTCGCAATTTATTCGTTGGACGTCCAATATATTTACCACTCAGTTCTTTCAGTATTTCTATAATAACGTTAGGAAATAAAAATGGTAACATAATAATTTGTTTTATAGAAAAAGTAAAATGCAATTTGTAGCAACTTAAAATAGTACTTATTTTTCTCTTCCCACGCGGCGTCGAACAAAGCGACAAGGGGGGTTTAACATCAGACAGATATATACACTCGACTTAGCCTCAGAGGGATAGCTCGAATCAACAATAGTACCCGGAATATAGCAATAGGCTTACCCCTTACTACGTGGAATTATACAATGGATGGTGTAATGTGGGCGTTAATTCACCCTAGTCTACCCAAGAGTGAAATAGGCATGAGCATAGTATATATATAATAAATGTTTATTTATAGCTAATATCGTTTCATTCAGGAGCTTCCCAATTTCTTCACATATTCTTATAATTTTTGAAATTTTGTTATGTATATGTTCCGTGAAGCGATTGCCATCTGATTTCCACAACCAATAGAAATAGGCGATAACGGAGTACTGCAGCTAGTCGGACTTTGTAGGGCTTTAACTACCTTTAACGACTGTCATACTGTGTTCGTATGACAACCGCGACCAACGGCTTAATGTGCTCTTCGAGACACCATATTATGCCGAATTGATGTAAATAGCCATATTCACACATACACTGCACTGAGCGGAAATGGCTACGCTGCCACAGGGACTGTTTGAAAATATCATAAAAAACACCGCGATAGCCTAGTGGTAAGGGTAATGGACTGCTGAGACGAGGTCTCGGGTTCGATTCCAGGTTTTACCATGGCACACACCAATGACTATTCGATGCTTTTCGAAGTTATGTGTGTATTTATCGCAGGTTTATAAGTGCCCGGTTAATGGTAATAGGCACGCCACCTATTACATTGGGACTTAAACATAAACTGGTAAATCGTGGGTGCTAGCACCTCTGCTTAGACCTTCGGAGACATAGCCGTGAGTTTATGTTATAAAAAAAATGATAATGGTGAATAATGTTTTTGATAATCTCATAAAAAAACACCCTCCAGAGCAACCTCAACACGGAGATTTGATAAATTAAGCGTCGACTTAAAATTCCACTGTTTGGAGTCTTCTAAAAGTATAATAAGGCTTTCTGAAGTGACTCTCCTTGTTAAACTACCTTCATTAGTCATGGCTTTGTTACTTTTAAGGACAGAATAAACATATTTAACCAAAATAAGTTGGACCTTGTTTAAGCCATGACTGTAGGGCATACGGTACAACGTACAAAGTAGATTTATGTTGAACTTAATGCTAGTAAACTGTTTGACAGACAACTTTTTATTTCGTTGAGTAAAGAAAAAGATGAAAATGATTTTCGGCGGTCACAATTGTGATTTTAAGATAAAAAGTCAAATATTGATAAAGAATGAACTTAAATGTGTGTATTTATCGCAGTTTCAAAAGGGCCCGGTTAATGGCAATAGGCTCGCCACCTATTACATTGGGACCTAAACATAAACTGGTGAAATGTGGGTGGCTAGCACCTCTGCCAACCCCTTCCGGGATATAGGCGTGAGTTTATGTTATGTTATGAATGAACTTAAATACAGAGAAATTAGAAACAGCGCGCGTATTGTTCAATATTGTTAATACGGGCGTATTTGGTTTATACAAATGCTGAGCGACGAGTTGTTCCAAGTCTCACATAGAACGATTTTTTGTGTGTGTCACCGACAATTTGGTCTGAGTCTGGGTGTCTTATGTGCGTATATTTGTATCAATGTTTGTGAACTACCCACGATAATTCCTTGGTATGGGATATTTAAAAAAAATATAAAATCTGCCAGTGAGTAGGTACCGGTATAAGACAGCGGAAAGCAAATACACAAATCACAAGATAACAGTTGCCTTGTAGTGTAAACCGCGGAAGTTTACCAAATTTTCAACTTTGTTTTATGAAGTCATTATTCATTCTTTTGTTGGTATCTCGGCTCCACTGCAAAATTTTATGACACGAGAAGAAATTACTTGAACAAATTAAAACGCTTTGTAACCCGCGCTGCCGTTAATGATAAAGATTTTGTTTAAATCCTGTTCAACCAGGTAGCGGTTATTTCTAAAATGTTGGAACAATAGAAATGTTCCACAAAAACTGATCATTTTATTTTCAACCTTTTGTTTAACCTACTGCTGTAATATTTTGAAGCTTTCTTTCACAAATTTACAACAAATATGACACATTTACTAGCTTCTTAGGACCCCCATGACACCTTAAAAATAAAGCCTCGAGAAACTTTGTAGCCGACAGCACACGGCAGAAGTCCACGACGTGTAGTCGTGACTGTTTTCTATTTCGCTAGCAACTGAAGGTATAACTTCGTAGTAGGGTCGATGCGACACTGTCTTTTTAAGAACAGTTCCTGACGTCACGTCCTATTTTACTGCTGCTGTATGCGATCACCTACGAGTTCGTGTACCGTACGACCATTTTCTATATCGCTAGTAACTGAAGGTATAACTTCGTGGTAGGGTCGACGCGACACTATTTTTTTTAAGAACAGTTCACGACGTCACGTCCTTGTTTGCTGCTGCTGTATGCGATCAGCTACGAATTCGTACCTTTACTGGAAAGGAATCATCACAAAAATTACGCTTTCAAGCCCTGCATAGAGTTACCAAAATCTCCACTGATCTACAGGTAATCAGTTGTTTGAAAGTCAAAGAACAATCCACAAGCTTGCACAATAGGTTAGCCTATGAATAATGATGATAAGATGCCTGTACAATGCGGGCTTATCTATAGCCCGTTGTACTAAGTTCGATACGGGTTGAAGTTCTGAACTTTGGCTTATCGACCAAGCCCTTGTATTTCAAACAAACTATGTTTGATAATTCATCAATTTTAGGGTATAATTTTGTATCTATCGTGTCCTTTGTATAGTTAGTCATAAGTTTTATATAGGTACTATATACACTTAGGTAACACAAGTGTCTATAGTATTATGAAAATAAACCTCCACACTGAATATTAGTCTAGAGGACTTCTCTAGGGGAGAGTTTCCAGCACATAGGCATGTTGAAGGTCACCTCGCTATATATTTATGCTACTTTAAAGATGTTTGACAAAACTTTGACACGTATTTTTATGGTCTGATATATTAGATTAAAACTATATTTGAATCTAATATGTCAGACCTTACACTCGTTTTATTCACAAATATCAAGTAGTAATTTAGTATGTAAAATAACAATACCCACTGACAGGCACGCTGAACGCGTCAAGTTACTCCGCTCGACCCGTTATCCATACCGCTGCCCTATGTTTCACTAGAAATCTCAGGTTCAATATTGGTTCGAATTTGTTATCATTTATGTTCTGGATAGTCCGTTTATCAAATAAGCTGATTTAAAAGCGAAACTCGAATTAAATATTTAAATTCCACATCTTGGAAACAAATTGAATTATTTAAAGAATTTCTTCACACGTATTTTTTTATTTTTAACATAGATTGCAATAAGTCAAAATTCATTAGTGAGCATTCGCCATTGAATACTTTTCGGTATATTTCAAGATCAATGATTGTTTAAGATCTGCAGAATCTCATTTATCAGCAGGTGCACCGTGCGGGCAAGCAGATGTGGCAGTAGATTTGACATCAGGTAAATAAACACCTCATTGTCATATATTGGCACAACACAAATTTAAAAAAAAATATTCCTCAATTCTCTGAAAGCTGTTTGAATACGAAGATCATAATGGAATGTATGTAACGACCGTATTATTCGTACTATTATACTCCTAAACCGTGTCTGAGCTGATGTGATCAGTAAATTAGAATATATTAGTCAACTTTTACGGTAGACTGTACCTCTACTTGTACCTTTACATAGTCTATATTATTGAATTATTAATAATATAGACTATGTAAAGGTGTGTATAGGTATCTCCTTTATTGACTGTAGGCACTATGATTTCCTAATAATGTGTTTCTATTCATTATTTTTAATTACCACTGTTTAAAAGTTCCTGAATGAATACAGGTCATTAAGTACAACATTTTCTTTGAGGCTAGGCTATTAACTTTGAAGTTCATATTCTTTGTTGTACATGTAAAGATTTTTGTACTGTATCTAAATACAAAAAGAAGCTAATTAAAGTCAGGTTTTAGTGTAATTAATTTATGTATGAGCGCGTTATCGCTATATATATCTATTTAAAATTTCAATAATACATGTGATGTATTGTTGAAATTTTAAATAGACTTACTTTTAAGTCAGTTAACAAATAAACCCTGGATAGGTGAGAAGGGATTAAAGGAGACATGATGGTTTACCCCGAGGATTTAGCATCCCGACTAGGGGAAGTACCTCCGCTCTACAGAAAACCACGGCTAATAATAAACTTGTGTTGTGTTTCTGGCGGTGAGTAGGGTAGCTGGAGCTTACTTCAGAAGTTTTGTGTGATTGGTGGGAAGACTAAGATATTTTGCTTTGGCTTCTGTACTGACAGCACAGAAACTCTTTTAACCTTCACCCTTCACCCTCCTCCTTCCTCCCCTTCTCCCTTCTACATAGTCGGCAGCTTGTCTGGCACCTAAGTAGTATAAAAAAGGAGCACTCATAATTTTTCATAGCCGCCTGCGACTTAATGCACCTGCTAAACAATGAACGAAGACTTACCACTGGCTTTCCTCGTAGTGATTGGAGGACAAAAGACAGTGACGCCAGTAAAGTCGAGATACTAAACAGATGCAATCAGTAGGCTACAAAGTACATACTTTGGACACCAGCAATAAAACACTACTAAACTTTTGTAAAATTGCAATAATTTATCGTATAATTGAAATTTAAATAATAACTACATTCTTAATTTGGTCGAATATAATGTATTTTTTCATTACAGTATTAAAATTGTGATATATTATTTAAGTTTTAATGAAATCTTTGAAATTATGCGTCACTCAAACGTATGGATATGAAACTGTTCCTCACCATAAAATATGTAGTTAAAGAGTTCAGCATTATTTTATTACTATGATTACTTATTTTCATGATCTACAGTTATTTTGAATTGTGTTTATGTGTACTATTCTAACCGTTAAAAGCAATAAATCAATTAGATATTAGTATGTTTTCACGAAGCAACATAACTCTACCTGTGTAAAATGATCCGCCATTTCACCCAGAATTCAGTTCTGTTGGTTATAATTGCAATTCATTAACACTACGAACTGTGTCTAAACGATACTCATACTAAAATTAAAAGCTTACTTTAGCGCGTCCTCTCAGTATAACTTGAACAATGACAGCGTCCCAGCGCATCTCATTTACCTTTTCAACTCCACGCTTCGTACACTGTTTATTCCTGCAGTATTGCTTGTAGTTTTGTTATACAAATATTTGACACAACGTTGATTGTTACGGCGCGACAACACTTTGGACGCAACTTCGTAATTAAAGCGCTGATATGTAATGAACTAGCTTCGTTAATGTTTGTGGGTTTTATACGTTTTTAACTAAATATTGTACCTATAAGTATAATATATTGAAAAAGATGGAGCTAAAATAATAGTAACAATTCACTACTTAAGATATGCAAAGTACGGTGGGTTCTAAATTCAAAATCAAAATTCTAATTCAAATTTTTTTTTTTTTATTTATTCTGTATGTACCATTAGACAGTACTTTCAAAGTGTCATTGTGAAGAATAGACCCTCAACCTAAGGCTGACCTAACGAGTATTGCTTAACTTTACAATGTATAGTGCCAAATTACTTTGTCGCCGTTTAGGAATAGCTATTTTAACAAATTCGTCATTTAAAACTAATTTTATCATTGCCAAATTTTCGAGCATTTTGCCAGTAAAGCAACTGAAAAGGCTCAAGCGTCTCAGGTAATTGTAAGTAAAAGTCTGCAAGGTATTCTAATTTTAACCCTTAAGAAAAAGAAGGCGGTTATAAATATGATCTTTACATTATTTCATACTACAAAGACTTGCTTGACTCAGATTAGTTGGTAACTGTACCTGTAAAACAAAAAAGCTAGACAAGGGTAGAGCGCCGTACACTTAGCAAGTTCTTTTCTTTTTTCAATTACTTCCCAAACCAAAAGGAATACCTACGTCAGAACCTCACCCGTTAACCCGCCGTCCGTTCAACAGTATTGCGAACTGACTGCAAATTCTAATGATTCCCTGATTTAAAAGTAAACTACTAGCATATGGTACATACCTCATAAATGACATAGCTTATTACACAACCGAGTCTTTGAAACACTTTTAAACGAGCCAAGATTAATGAAAGGGGCAGAAATATTACCTTCGTTGGAGCGTCCCCAACATGCTCGCCAGCCAAGTGGAAGAGATCGTACAATAGGTACGCACTCGAGCGTCTTGGCGCTCTGATTAAGATAACACCTCGCGCATTGCGAGCAAATGCTCCTTTCGTCAAAGCTCACCTTCAAAGCACTGTGATGTGTTGACTTTTGAAATGTTAGACGCGTATTCGTAGCATGCCTTCCAGGTGAGCGATTTCTATTCAGAACCCAACTTTCGTTGGCATGCAATGTAAATTGAGCTACGAAAATATTGAGTTGTCGCAGTTATTCTATGTGCTATAATTTTTACGAGAGAAGTGTGTCTTAGCAAAATTTATTAGTTGGATACCCACAACTCACCTATAGTTTATATATACATATATAGCAATAGTAAAATATTACTAATTGTCGTTAAAAAAATGTCATGCACCTTTCAAAGCTCAAAGTTAAAAGACTTCTTAGACCGAGGAGATAGAAAATCGTATGTGCAGTATTCCGTAAGTGCGCAGAGAAAAGCTCGACACGTTTTTTGTAATCTGTAAACTTCAGTAGTATGCAATTAAGTCAGAAAAAGTAACATTCAGAATAAATAAAAAAAAAATAAAAATAAAATTGTTTATTTCAATTCCATAAGTACATTAACATACATGTTATTGGGAACCGCCTTTTAAGCAAAGAATTGCTTGTATTAGGTGGCTCCGCCCTTCCACCAGGTTATTAACTAACATTATGCAATTGGATGGAAAAAAGAAAAAAGTACAATTCAGGCTTACAAATTAAGAAGAAGTAATAATGATGATGATAAAATGCTGTTAACATTCGCATACAATGTAATTGTGAATAGAAAAATCTAGGGGTCGCTCTTTTGTGTGTTGTGTAGTGTGTGGTAGTGTATGTGTTGTGTGCATGTGTGTGAGATTTCTATACATACTGGTATGGCTTAAGAAAAGTAATCATGTATTGTGTTTGCCCTACGATACGACAGTTTAACCATCAAAACTACCCACAATGCAGATGACCAAGTATACTGGCTATATTAAATTGTTTATATTTATATTAGAGACTCAATTTCGTCATAGCTTTTTGTCTTTAACCATTCTGTAATAACTTTCCTGCAGTCTTGGGGCTTCAAGGAGTATATGTGTAATTCCTTATTCAGTAAATTATATAAGTGGGCAGATTGTCTCGCGTACTGTCTTGTGGCGAAAGATGATCTGACTGAGACTGTTGGTGCAACAGAGTGTTTTCTTCTGTTCTTAGATTTATTGGGATCGTATGGGAGGGATTTGTGCATTCTGAGTATTATTTGTAAGAGGTAAAGTTTCCTTACAGACAGTAGATCAGATTGCTGGTAGAGATTTTGAGTAGGGAATCTATAGGGTTTAAAAAACATCACTTTAAGTAGAGATCTCTGTGACCTCTCTAGTTCTAAAAACTTTGTTTTTGTCGTTCCTCCCCAGCACGGTAAGCAATATGTGAGTATTGACTGGACCAGACTTGTGTAGATTTGTTGAAGAAGATTGTTAGAGGCGACATGTCGAAGAGTTTTAATCACCCAAATCATTTTCCTAACTCTGTTCATAATCAATTCGGTTTGCATGTGCCATGAAAGTCGCTGATCTATCATGACGCCTAAGTATTTAGTATGTTGTAACCTATCAATTATCACACATGAACAGTCAGAGCTTGTTGGATTGGAGCAGTTGTGGATCTTTATTTGAAAGTTAGGTGGTGGTTGTGTGTTATTGTACTTAGTAAAACAAATGAAGTTAGTTTTGGAAGCGTTTAGAGTAAGAAGATTTTGATTTAACCACTCCGCTATTATAGATAAACCACTTTCAGCTCTTCTTCTTACTTTGTCCCAAGTCGTGTCGGAAAAGACAATGGCTGTGTCGTCAGCGTAAGAAACTATATGGCCCCCTTCAACTTTCATATTGCAGAGATTATTAATATAGATAAGGAACAAAGTCGGTCCGATGACTGAACCTTGTCCCAAGCCGTAAGTCACAGTTTCTTCAGAGCTGGTGTATTCTCCGATCTTAACAGTTTGTTGGCGGTTGCTCAGGTAAGATTTAAATAGTTCGAGAGGGGTTCCCCTAATGCCGATATTTTCCAACCTCAGCAAAAGTATGGGAACTGGTACAGTGTCGAACGCCTTTTTAAGATCAAGGAAGGCAGTCAGACATCGGTTACCCCTGTCGACTTTGTCTACTATAGTAGACGTTAAAGACAAGACGGCATCCTCAGTTGACATACCTTGCCTAAAGCCGAATTGAAATGGTGACAAGATTTTGTACTTCGTAAGAAAGCCAATTAAGCGTGAATTTAGGAGTCTTTCAATAATTTTAGAGATGGATGGAAGCACTGATATTGGCCTATAATTTGTGGGATCAGTTTTGTCACCATCCTTGTATACAGGTGTTATCAGTGCAACCTTTAATGCACTTGGGAAGATACCCTTCTCAAAACACAAGTTTGTTAAATGTGTTATAATAGGTACGACATGTTTGTGTCCGGCTTTAAGGAATTTAATGTGGATTTTGTCTTTCCCTGGGGCACTATCTGAATTTAAACTCATAAGAGTGGCTTGGACTTCGCTAGAGTCCGTTTTTAACAGAACAAACGATGATAGTAATGGATGACATGATGAAGAATTTACATTATTCACTACTCTGGGCTGAGATGCTGTAATTTTATCCGCGAGTATTTTACCTACGTTAGAGAAGTAGTTGTTTACGGCGTTTACTGATTCTTGAGGACTAGTGGAAACTTCTAACAATCTCAGATTCTTAGTTACACTAGTCTTGCGGTGTGTAATACTGTTTATGATACCCCATGTCTTTCTAGGGTTTTTGTGTACGATAGATAGCTGGGCTCTATCATACTTCCGTTTTTGTTTTTTTATAATCAAATTACAGTAATTTCTGTATCTTTTATACGTTATTCTCAAAATACAATTAAATGGATCAATTTTTAGTCTCTTTTGCATATTATTTCTATTGTGAATACAGCGAAGAAGACCTATAGTCATCCAGGGTTTTAACATTCTATTCTTTAAAGAGATCTTCGTAGTGATAGTGCTGAGTGCAATACATTTTTGTAGAATTGTTATTAAGTTACTTGTGATCTCATTAGGGTCAGTCAGTTTTAATAGATCTGGTAAGTTACTAGATTTTAGCTGCTCGAGTCCTATCTCAAGATTAAACATTGTTTTTGTTTTTGAAGATTTAAGCTTATCAGTCTGTGCAGTGATTTTTAAGAACGCCATAAAGTGGTCTGTAATAGTTGTGTGAATAATAGCAATGGTTGACTTTCCATTCCTAGGTTCAAGCTTTATAATAAAATGATCTAGACAATTTTTATCCCTAGTGGGCAACGAATGTCCTGGAAGAAGCCCATGCATTGCCAGCATATTGAGATAATTAAGTCTATTTGTACGCTCTTGTAATGGTTCATTTTGGTGATGTATCAGATTTATATTTATGTCACCAGCAATTACAATATTTTTAGTTGATGAGATAGTGGTTAGGTGATCGTTTAATGAGCCGATAAATTCATCTGCGTTTACAATTGAAGGGGATCGATAGATAGCGATAACTGTCAAGTTAGGTGAGATATGAATCTCCAGACAAGATGCATGGGATAGCTTTATTTCTCTTATTTTACTATTATGTATGGTTTTAATATAGGCGACCACTCCATCAGCTTTGTTTAGATGTTTTGTAGTTTGAAAGGAGTCATAATTAGATATCTGAGGCAATTGTTTGCTTGAGTTTAGCCTACACTCAGACAAGATTATAAGATCAATATCAGTTTTAAGGTTTTGTAAGTTAAGTTGAAGATCGTCGAAGTTAGTGTAAACAGATCTGATATTTTGTGATACTATGTGAAAGCCAGAAGTGCCAGGAGTTACATAACTAGCAAAATCCTCAATTTCACAAACATAGGTATGGGCTATTTCTGTATTATCGATATCGTTTAATGTTTGTAGGGTGTTATTCATTATTGATTCTATTTGAGTAAGAAAGCATAACTATGTAAATATTTAAAAGTGTGGCTGTGTTTTGGGTGAGCGAGTGTGGAATGAGAGAAGTTTTGAGTGGTGAGTGTGTGTAAGAGCGCGAGAGGTTAACATAACACATGCATATAATATTTACCTTAACATAAATTAGTTTTACATTTTTATAATACAATATTGATTTAAACAAATTTGTGTAGTAGAATAGAGATATTTTGCCACTATGATAACTTAGTTGAAAGATAGCTAGTCATGCGAGCTGCCAAAGCTTCTGTATTTGGGATTCATTCCTTATGATAATAGTTGGCGAGTTATCGTCCTTTTTAACATGCACCTTCCCGTAAGCTGTCCAACAGTATTTATAATTTTTCGATTTTGCTAGATCTCGCGATAAAAAATAAAGCCGTGCTCCCATTGTAGTCAGCTGTTCCGAAACATATATTGGTGTGTACTCCTCAGACACGAACCCGATATGTTTAGCACATAATTTTTCTTTGTGTTTCCTGTTAAAGTCTCTACACTTGTTTATGATTTCACTTTTAAGAATAGTTGAAGTCATTTCTACAATAATCGTACTGGTTTTTGCGCTAGTGCGTTTGTTCTGTACCCGAAATATGTCGCTAATATCCTTTTTTGTTATACTGCAGCCGATTTCTTTGGATAAGCACTCCGTCATTTTCATTAAATCATCTTTCGTTTCTTTCTGTGTTTTTGGCACATTTTTAATTTCAAAATTAGCCTTACGGTTTCCTCTTTGTAGGTCTTCTACTTTGTCTTCCAGTATAGCGATATAGCTTCTGTCCTTCGCAGCACGTTGTTCAAGCTGCTCGATTTTCTGCTTCAGTTCGTCATTTTGTGCAGATAAAAAGGCCATTGAAGCTTCTATATTGCTATTTGTAGCTTTGATTTCCGTTAGCATCGAGTACATTTTCTTAAGCTCTGCCTGTTGTGGTGATATTAGGGATGATATCAAGGCTTTGATTTCCTCTTTAAAGGCACAGAAGTCGGGAAGAATAGGAACAAATGATTGTACTACCGTAAAACATTATACGAATGTTCCGTGTGCAAAGTTCGAAGTATGTCGATTTTTAAGTGCTGACAGAAATAACACGCAAAAAGGGCTATTAAATTTAATAAAAATTATAGTAAGTGGATAGAAGTTTAATAATCTATAATGACCGTCGTCCTAAACGAAAGTAGATATTTAATTTCATGTTATTATAGCTCTTTAAGAGATTTATGAAATTTTAAAGGACCAGTAACACATAAATATGTAGGTACCTTATTTAAAATTAATTTGACCGTACTACATATTATTTGAAATACTTGAATACTAAAATATCACTAAACGATGACCCCTTTACGTTTACATTAAATTAGACTCATAAATTAGAAAATAAATGAATGTTTTATTACTTTCTATCGAAACGTTTTGCTTCAATTAAATTTATTTTTTGTACCGAAGGTTCCAAATATCACCTTGTATGTAGTAGATGTTTCGAAGTCGCAGTAGATTCGAAACGAATGGTACTGACTAACATTAAACGGTTTTTCTGACCTTTTACTGCTCGAGATGTGATGAGAGTGGCGTTTCGTATTTCTTCATGCCTTCCATATTCGATTCTTTCAATGAAATTATGGTCGTGCTTTGAGTCTAACTTGGCTAAACTACGAATTATTCTCAAGTACGTAATAAACCAGTCATGGAAGAGCCCTATGTTGAATGGTTTCTATCATGATTTCTACCACAACTCACTACGACAAGCAACCAATATATAAATTCCTAATATATGAATCAGTCGAGTTAGACTTCAAGCACCAATATTATTTTACTAAACTTTTAGAGAAATATATATAGGATTTAAGTAATTTTTTACAAGAATGATATTAATTTTATGTTATTAAAAAGTTAAGGACTGAATATTGAATTTGAATACTCTCGATTTTTTTTTGATTTGTCCATTAAGTCCACAGGCAAGGCATCTTATTATTGAATTTGAGCTTCACATTTTTAACATCAATGTTATTGATGGAAATAAACTACTTTAAATATATTCTGTCAAAAGATGAAAAATATTTATACAAAATTTACTATGATCTAAAATAGACGTTCTAACGAATACTATTATTTGTCTAATTTCGGTACAGTTGAAGTACCCTTATATAAGGTCACAAGGAAGACAATTTGTTTAACTTTTCAGCTTACATTAGCCAAGATGAGTTTCCTCAGTTCTCTTATGAAAGTCGGCCAGCCACTTAGCACTACCATAAAAGTTAAATGCCCTATAAATCATGGCGGGTAGAGACAGCGAGTACGACGACGCCGTAATGAACTGACTGCTTATTAATAATAACTTGTTGACGTCACGAGAGTTGAAGGCTGAATATTAAAAAAAAAACGTTCGTGTTTAAGTGAACTCACTCGCACCGACCCCTCATAGATGAAATCAATGACACGGCTCAATGACTTTTGTTTCTCGAATCGTGACACGCATAAACTGTGGGGGATTCTATTGCAATACCGATAAATAAAATATTTCAGCTAATTCGTTACAACATATATTTCGTATAAGTTTCGAATTCATACATTTAAATGTAGCGAATTAACGTATTACTTAAAAGGGATAAATAAGCCCTCTCGATGAGCGAAACCTATGCTCCGTCCCTCTCCGTGAGTAGTGGCGCTGCCGTGAACCAAATTACTACACCAAGATGGCTACTCATAAATGCCGTCTTTTTTAATTTGTTCTCTATTTCAAAACCTTTATATTGTGAGTTCATTCATTAGAAACATACACACATCCAAAAGTACAAATTTTTCCTCTTCATAATATTAGTGTTAATACATATATCTGCAATGGATATATTCTAGACGGATAAGTACTTTGAGAATTACTCATTGATGACATGATTGGGTACAAGTTAGAAGCAGGTTGTTTACATTTGATGCTCCAGTTCACTGCAGATGCAATGCTACAAGTGCAGGAGTACAAGGAAGGTATATATCAGGCTTCACGGATGGCTGGAAGCGCAGTTTATCTAAGACATTGCTAAATTTCACGATATCTGGCGAGAATCCTTGCCAAGACTAAGTTATGAATTCATCTGTCTTGAGGCATGGAAGTAATAAAGATGATTTCTTGTATTGTCTTCAAAGATATTACAAACTAATAATTTGTATTTACATTATCCGATTCGGAGAGGAAGACTGAAGCATTTTAATATAACATTGTAGTATTTTATAAATGCTAAAGTTAGTATGGATGGTTGTCATTTTAATCACACCAAAACCACTAAATAGATCATATTTGGTACAACTGTTATGTTAAAAATTATGACTGGAATATCATATAGGACTTTCAGCCGGGTTCAGTCATGGTAAATGTATTAATTTACTGTACTAATGTGCAATAATTTACCTATAGATTCCTTTATGTTCCAGCGAGAACACATTATCATTTTACGTGAGCGTAGACTCAGTTAACAGCTGGTAATAGAATAATTTAAATTGAATCAAGTGAAGTTTTACGAAGTTTCTTGGAAAGAAAAATGCAACGTAACACAACGGTGTGCATATGAGGTACACTTAGATAGTAAAGACGTTTAGTGTATAAAGTTGGAGCAGTTTGTAGCGCAACTGCTTCGAGTTGTCCATAATTCATTTGCCTTTCATCTTTTAGCGCTTGGACTGATGTAGTTAAGTTCATTTTTTTTTAAGTAGACAACGAGTTCGGGCATATTTTATGTAGCTATGTTATTGCCAAAAGTAATGAAGGCAAATAAAGGTATACCATGACGAATTTACAAAATAATATTAAATATAGGTACCTAAGTATGTTCAATGTTCATACACATTCTAGAACTCATATTATAAGTTGAAGTTGCTTACTTTAAATCAAGATAGCACTAAACATCATATCGTAGAACAAAGGGCTCCTGCCTACTAAGCAAATTCGGCTTAAGTAATTGCTATCAAAGCAAACTAAATTAAGTAAATCCTCCGTGGACAGAATACCTATTTGTAAACTTGAGGTGTAGTATTTTTTTTGATATCACTTAGGTGGCAGACATATAAAAGAAAGTCGTGTTAGTTACACTACTTATAACTCAAGAACGGCTGTACTGATTTGGCTGAAAATTGGTTCGAAGGTAAGTTAGAATCAGGAGACGGATATAGGATACTGGTGAAACCCATTAAATACAAGGTGCAGCGGGAATGGAATCAGAAATACACGTGCACCTGTAAGAAAATGAATAGCAGCGGTAACGCGAATCAGGAGCAATAATACAGTGACGTCGTGTAGATTTTCCTAGTATTGTCCTAAAATATTCATGATAAGAAGTAAATATAAATGTTACTTTTAATGACATTGATTACAAATTTGACATCTCAGTACCAAACGCGTGCAGTTTGAAATGAGTGATGGGTGCTTTTATAAAACTGTGGTCTATATTCTCTAATTGCCTGTAACGGATTAGTTCTTGTTCTAATTACATTCAGTATCGCCTTAGTATGTAAGTGGATGTTCTCATGTTTAATGCCAAGGGTAAACCGAAAGCCTAAAACCGGATTCTTGGGAGGTGTACCTTCAAAAGCTAATAAGGTCTATCTGTTATACGAGGTCGGTAGTATGTACAGAGTAATTTATAAACTAAGCCACTCAATGTATTCGATACTTTAAATAATGAAGGTTGGCCTCGACTTCATTATATATCAGGTAAGGGTCCAATTTGTTTGCTCGGCATTGCTTGCGTAACAAACTAGACTAGATAAAATGAATAATGATACTTATCCTAAAACCAGTGACTGCCCGCGGCCGTAATACTTGCTATTTTTTGGAAACGATTACTACTTTCTGAAATGTAAATGTCAAGATCACGGCGTTCTATCCATAAAGTTATTAGCAATACTTAGAGGAACAAAGTGTGCGAGTGCCACAGAAAACCTATGTATAAGAAAGTAACCATTAAAATTCCAGGTTTTACCATGGCGCACACCAATGACTTTTCGATGCTTTTCGAAGTTATGTGTGTATTTATCGCAGGTTTATAAGTGCCCGGTTAATGGCAATCGCCTCGCTACCTATTACATTAGGACCTAAACATAAACTGGCGAAATGTGGGTGCTAGCACCTCTGCCTATATCCCCAGGCGTGATTTTAAGTTATGTTATGTTATGTTACTAACCTTATGGTAATGTGATCAACGTCAAAGGTAGAACCCATTTGCAATACATATAGTACTGATTGAAATAAAAGTGTTTTAAAAATGTACTTATAGTATATTTTTAACAATATTAAACATGTAACACAGTCACAATTAACACGGTTGCAAAAAAGTCCACAATGTATTTCAATCATCACTGTCCTTCATTGTACCCCAGTGATGTAAACCGTTACTCAATTCTTACAAATCTCCGCAGTTCACAAACTGATTCAGAGGTCAGTTGAGTAGGTCTGGGGGCTAATTGAACCCTTACCCAATGCTCAATTCAAGTATTATAAGTGACGGTACTCACTGTAAGTAAGTTAAGTACTTAGCCGCTTCGGTCAGCCAACGGCACGAGAGTTTGTCGAGTAAATAGTTTCTGACTGATTGGAAGCTTTCACTCACTGTTTGTCGACTACTTGCCTCCGAGAATGGTATTAATTGAAATTTTGTTCACTTAAAATCAACCCGATTTACTAAACTAATCATATTTTCTTTATTTTACCTTATTCAGATTTTTCTCTTCCATACCATTAAGGTTGTAATTTTTTTGTACCACTTAGGTGGCAGATAAACACATGGTCCACCTGATGGATTGTGGTTACCGTGATCAAAACCAGAGACGTTACACTCGCGCTGTCGACCTTGAAGAAACCTTTTAATACTCTTCTTGAAGAACCCCATATTGAAATCGCTTGGGAACACCCTGGCAGGTAGTTTAGTCCTCAGTTTGAGCGTGCGTGGAATGAACTACCTTTCATACCACACGGAACGCATCGTTCAAGGTCATAGTTGGTGAAAAAAAATAACTGGACTGACTATATATTAGTACTCACTCTCGTAAGTAGCCAAAAATGATTAACAGGAATACGACACAACATACTACAAGTAGTATTGATTGCTGGTACCTTTAACTTAAAAAAAATTGTAGCGCGTATTCTTGACGTAGTATTTCTTTAACATGTCTTTGATCTTATTGACACACTCAAACAATATGTTAATAAGTTTAAACTTACACGATTTTCACACATAACTATAACAGAATGTCCTCCTGAGACCATGGTCTTAACGTCACGTCGGAAACGTCAAAGTAAATATACAAACATTTTACTCATAGCAGTTCACACGAATAATTTTTCGTTCTGTTATAATTATACTCAAATAACTTAGCTCAGCTCACTCAAATCGAAACTGCAAATAGTGTAAGGCCGTATTCTAGAATCTTGCTCAAGCAAGGATCGTTATTTGAGTGGAAACCTTTACTTGTATGTTCTTGAGCAGAATTCCAGAATACGGGCCTGAAACTTTTAAACTTAAAAAAACAAATCCAAGTAAACAACCACTGTCTTACGTTCTAAACTTAAATCTCAAGACGCTCTTCCATCTCACAAAAGGTTGGCCATGTAGGAAGCTCTAAAAACTGCTTAACGGCTACTAAAACAACCAACGGGCACGACAATGCTTGTACCACCCGTTTATAACGTGGCGGGCGGATAATGGAACGCCTTTACACCTTTCTCCTAGTTAACACGGGGAAAATGCGTCTCCACTTAGTTTACACGCGGAACGTGCAGTAAAATTATATTAGGACTTTTAGGTTGGTATTTTTCTGTTAGATTAAATTGAAGAGAAAATGATTAAAAAAAGGTTAAACTCAGAAAACAATTGTTAGAAAATTAGACTGAAACTAGTAAATAATTGTAAACTTGCTCTATTACAAACAAAGTAAATAAATATTCTATTACGATCTACGTAAGGCTACTTAGACCCATGGTAAGCATAGTTTAACTAGCTTGTGTTCTAGAATCCGATTATACATACTTAGAATTATTTTTATAAATAGGTCCATTTATATTGTTCATAGAAACACCCAGGCCAATGCAAATATTCATATTTATGCACACAAGCATTTGCACTGAACGGGAATCGAACCCGCGCCTCCTGCGTAACAGTCGCGTTCACCGCCACGCCAGAGAAGTGGTCATAATAAGTTAAAATAAAAATTCGAAGTATCGCTAAAATTACGAATTAGTTGTCTAACTCAAAGATGCCTACTATAATGAACGTACCGTGATTTTTACGGCTATTGCATAGTTATAATATAAATACCTACCTAAATACCTACTGCAATTCATAATTTATTTTTTAGTCCTGATCATATTATCATATGTATACATATTGTATTGTTGTACAACCTGTATTGTTACCAAATACGATAGTAAATCAAATTAATTAAATTACATTACGTAAGTACAATAACAAGAGTTCTAGTATGTGAAGCTCTTGAATTTATGTTTTGATTTCAACATTACATTAATGTAAATAATACTATGAACATCTATACAAGTAATTAGAATTGTACTTCCATAAAACGACTGATATCGACAACCTACTAGCGCGCGGTACTTAAGTCTTGGAGATAGATCTCATACCGTCCATCATGAACCAGGATTTTAGGGTTCCAACTACACCCGTAACGAATGTCACAGATGTTCGTATGGCCACCGGGATCGACGTCTTGTGCCGCATCTACATTTACGTAACATTTTACCGTGACCGTGTCAGAAATGCGTGTCCGTGGCTTATTCAGCAACGTGATAGTTAAGCTTAAATGAAACTATCGTATAACTGGTGGCAGTGTCAGCACAACTCTAGTTTATGTGTCCATGTGCCACAAGTCGGTACGTCCACACTCAACGTCATGTCTTGATTTCACGCTGTGCGGTCCCCTGTTCATGTCACAAATCTGGATGCACCTTTAACGTCCTCTCGGACCGTGCCTCCGACGTGAGAGTTTGTATGTATGTTAGATCTCAAAAGCTAACTCTAGCAGAAATATTCTCAGAATTCTTAAATTGTACATCTGGTGTAATTCTATATACCTCCACATTCAAAAATAGCCGAACAATAGGTAACCACAGTAAATAAACCCGTCATAAATGTTTCTAGATTACATAGAGATGAATACTTGAATCTGTTTAACACGCGACACGGTGCTAAAAACCATTCTCTTGTTGTATTCCAACTCAAATTATATTTATTTTAATGCCGTGCTAGTGGAAATATAACTTTATCCAATGTTCAGAAGGTGTAATATAGAACGAGAGATCCATTTTAACTAAACAAGATTAAAAGTTATGTCAAAGATGTTTAAAGTTAAATGCATAACTACCAGATGTGGCCGCGATTATTAAGTTGGTCTATCCCGTTCCACCTACAAACTTTATCTAGTACTATACCTGATAATTCACCAGGCACTCGAGGTTGGGAGGTAAATACGTGAGGGAAAAAATGCAACAGGGACCTATACCGAATATCATCAATTTGCAGACCGAATGAAGTTTTTGTAGTTGTCAATAAATGGATTTGAACCGAGGTAACTATATTTGACGAGAGACTACGACAGCATTGCTTTGGTGCAAATACATGTCTACGCCATACAAACAAAACAGTACTAGTCCCCATGGATAATGTATTGGTCGGCCGGTCGAGGTTTATGTACGGTCTATAGAAGTTACCTATTATAATAATAATAATAAATAATAAATATTCTAGGACAATCTACACAACGACACCTAGACCCATGGTAAGCATAGTTTAACTAGCTTGTGTTATGGGTTCTAGAATGCGGATAAACATACTTAGATACTTTTTTTTTTTCGTAAATACATACATATTATACATAGAAACACCCAGACCAATGCAAATATTCATAATCATGCACACAAATATTTGCACTGAGTGGGAATCGAACCCACGCCTCCTGCATAGCAGTCGCGTTCACTACCGCCACGCCACGGAGGTCGTCAAGTCATAATCAATGCGTCCTAGATGTAATGACATACCTACTGAGCTGATACGAGGGCAGTTGTAGGCTGATCATATTTGCCGTAGGCACCGCCACCGCACCGGCAACGCCAATTAATTGGATGAATTAGGCTAAGCAGAGACAATTCATGCCATTTGCTGCGAGTCTGGCATACTTGTGAATTTAATTTTTTTCTTCTAATTACTTAATACGTTCACAAAACTCAACCTTAACCATAATAAAAAATACAAATTGTTACAAAGTAGTAATTCAATTCAACATAAAACGTATAATAAAATTCTACGTCCACGAAATCTCATGAAACTTATTATTAGGTAAGCGAAATGAAATAAAAATATCATAAAAACCTTTCAATAGCTGCAGCGGCTATTCTCACATTATCCTAAAATTGGATGAATTCGCGTAAAATTTGATGACTTGGTTAACGTAGCGCAAAAAGCGCACTTTGCTTTATTACTAACCCATATCAAAGTACGTTGATCCTGTCTAATCACTTTAAGGTATATGAATAATAAACCATGACGGAGGGTGACCACAAAATTTGGGGTCATACCGTCATAATTAGATGAGGAAATATATTATCTTTTTTAATTCTGCAAAGATAGAGTGGAAAACTTTTGAATTGAAAAATGGCGAATTTTATAATAAGTTTTACACCATGCTTATCGTATTTTATGAAAAGTATTCCTGTTACCCATCTGATAGCGATCGTGCAGCTTTTGAACTACTTATTGGTGTTGTTTTATCATAAAATGAGAATAGAAATCAGTAATGTCACGATTACAATTTAACATGTCCTACGTAGGTCAGTGTCGCTAATTAATATTCATTAATATACAAAAGATGATCGGAAGAAATAACGCATATTGGGAGAGGTCTATGTCCAGCAGCGGACTTCTTTCTTGATTGATTGATTACTTAAATATACCGAGGTAATGGTATTCGATACAGAAAACAGGAAAACTTAAGAACTAAAAAGTAATAACACAACATTCTTCAAAACGGTCAACAACACATAAAGTTTTGTCCACAATGTAGTAACGCCCTAACGCCTCAACCACATCTAGGATAGTGCCACCGCGGATAAGGCAGCATCCAGTCACCCCCATAGATCTTTGTAGCTACTATCGCGTATTCTGTAACGCGGCCGCATGACGTTCACACGTTCACACGAGCGCAGAGATGTAAGTAAGTAGGTTTACAAACAGGATGTGGAAGGATCCGCAAATGGCTGCCAGAGCTAAAGTCAACGCGAATATTTGTTTTGTGCAGCTAACAAATTACATCCCAGGAATTGTGGTTACGTACGTTATATTAAATCTGATTAAATTAGAGGACGTGTAAAGTAAAAATTTCATGGGAGAAGTGAATTTCAAGACAGTAGTTCGGTTCTTTTGTAGAAAGTTTAACTAAATATTTGTAAAGTCTGAGTAGTGGATGTAGTTATAAAATATCAATTTAAAACTGGAACAGTAAATATTTGTTATATAAAGGCTGGCCACATATTTGAAAAAATAAAAAAAGACAATTCAAAACAAAAAAAATGATTTACCGTATTTTTTTTTCATACCAAATATGTTGTTTACCATGAGTGGCCTTCGCCTTCGGGAGTGTTCCCCTTACACCCTGTATATAGACAACAGTAACAGTATATTTCAGTTGCAGCAATATTTTGCAGATAGATTTTGATTCAAGTTCTTGATTGAAAATACTAAATTAGACAATTAAAACACACGATGCTGCAAGGTTTGAGAAAACATATCGTCACAACGTAATAAAATCTATTATTGTAATTGTTATTTTTACCAAAATATTAGCTAAACATTTTAACCTCCCATTTCCGTACTACTATTTGTACCGATCGCGATATTCAATTTACAAATACAATTTCTGTATTTCCAGTAAACATCAAAGGCATTGCGAGTGAAAATAGCAAGTCACTATTTACAGAAATGTGAACAAATTGTGGTTCTAACTTTAGGGATAAGCCTGTGTCAATTACGTATTGAGAAGGGTACTCTTGGTTACGACAAATTGAATGGCCTAAGAAGCACCAGCCGTTCAACTGACTGGCATTTTTTACTCCAAGAGCCGGATTATCTGTTTATATGATACTATATTTTCTAATACTGTGAGATGTGCGATGCTTATCTTATATTGCATTGATAGGTGTCAATTTAGTTATATTATCTTATTTTTTATACTGTTGATTGATAGCACTTGGTGGAGCTCACTTTTATACGTAAGGGTAAACCTTTGAGAATGCCGCAAGGCAAAACTTGTTAGGTACATTAATAAACACAGTGGAGAAGTACAAGTGTATTATCAACTATGTATAATCTTATCTTGTGTTTTGGGGCTATCTAAAGCTATATTCCAGAGCTATCGCGGGCACTTCGACCCTGTTGGATTCTTTATGTAGATCCCAACCTGACTCTTACGTTTGTGGTCCCTCTTCAAAAATAGGGGTTTTATAAGTCTTCTCAATTAAGATTTCAATAATTCTTAATTGTATGTATAATCCTCTGGTTTGGAGTAGGTGGCTCTTACCGAAAAGATTCAATCGTAGTCTTCCAATAGTGTGATATAGCACAGTAGGTGTTTCATAGTTTCATCGTCCTCGATGCAGTGTCCGCATTTTGTGTTTTGTGCAGTAGTGGCCAGATTTGCCAAGTAGTTAACTGTCGTTTATGGGTAGTAGTAGATTATGTATTCCTCCTCTAGCAGCAGGATGATGGAATGAAGGTCCTACCCTTACCCCATATTACGCATTTCAGTAGGTTCGATTACCCTGTCATGCGTTCTTTTGAAAATATTTGAATGCAGTTTTGTTTATATTTAAAAATAAAGGAATGTTTCTTTTGAGTGAAAAGCCAAGTATTCATGAGGGTTCGATGGATGTATCCGAAAACCACGATAAGATGATGATGATAATGAAATGCTGAAATTTTAGCACAAGGACGAGTTGTTACCACTATGTGATGGTATTAAAGCCTGCGTGGTCTTTAACACTGACAGCACAGATTTTCTTTTAAAATCCCTCCTCTTCCTCTTCCCCTTCTCTCTACAAGGTCAGCAGCACGAGTGTGACGCTTCTGGTGTTGCAAACATACATAGGCCACGGTAACTACTTTCCATTAGGTGGGTCGTGAGCATGTCTGCCACCTAAGTTGCGAAAAAAAAACTGAACTAAGCGTTCAACAAGTTCATAGAGCTCTGATAAGTGAATATTTAGTTCCCTAATAAATTATTTACTAAGATACATGTGTTATGTCATGAATTTTACAAGTCGACAGAGTGACTGAATGAGTTAACGGAGTACCGCGTACCTTCAACCGTTAAATAAAAATATAATACTCTTAGTAATAGAATATCTGTAGAAATGTGTAAATGTCGTTCGGCCAATCAATATAATTAATGTTGTTATGAATATGAGTGGCTATTTCTTACACTGCGATCACGAAATAAATGTATAGACAGAATATTGTTATATACTTACATGTGCATAGTATTCTAGTGGCATGGGTAATCGGACTGCAGAGACGAGGTTTCGGGTTCGATCTCAAGTTACCATGGCACACACCAATGACTTTTCGATACTTTTCGAAGTTATGTGTGTATTTATCGTAGGTTTATAAGTGCCCAGATAATGGTAAGAGGCTCGCCACCTATTACATTGGGACCTAAACATAAACTGGCGATATCGAGGTGCCAGCACCTCTGCCTACCCCTTTGGGATATAGGCGTGAGTTTATGTTATATTAGTATTCTCATACTTATTAATAGCTGACATAGGTTGGCTGATATGTTTAGCGGACTTTATTTTGTTAAATTTTAGGACAATTTACACAACGCCTTCTAGAAACATAGCTTGCCTACCTTGTGTTATGAGTTCTAGAATAAATCATAGATTTTACATACAAACACCCAGACCAATGCAAATAGACATATTCGTGTACACAAATATTTGCACTGAGCGGGAATTGAATCCACGCCTCCTGTGTATTTGTTGTGTTTACTACCGACACGCCCCAAATGCCTCCCAGTTTACCTGGTTTCCTTGACCGATGGCCGTTAGAGCCATCAATGACGTAAGTATATTGAGAAAGGTCCATGTCCAGCAGTGCATTGCGATAGGTTAATTGATTATGCTACTTAATCCTGATGAAGTTTTTCATTTATTTATGGCACGTCAATTTGACTTCACCTCGCCTGATGTTAAGCTGAAGACAAAATCTCGGGCAAGAGGGTCACCATTGCAAACACGTAGAGAGTTACAATGGTGGTGCTCTGCTTCACGGCCTCGTCAGATGCTTTTTCATGCCCCGCTTAAAGGATCCGGGACTGTAGGAAGAAGGAAACACGTGAGGTGGTGAGAAATTCCAAGACTTGATGGTGCGGCAGACGAAGGATTTACCGTACAACTTGGTTCTTGATGGACTATTTTGTCTTGTGGGTTCTCTGTATTACCTTTCGAAAATATACTACACAGGTGTTGTTTTATAAAATTAAAGAACAAACAACAAAACAATCAACAAGCTGATAATGTGTATTTAACGTTGAGTGGCACACATTTTTTTGCCATATCACCATACATTAGGCAAATGAGTTAAACACCACGTTGTTTGTATATAATCACATGTTTGTCACAATATAATATTAAATTTGTATACCTATCGGTACGGATCTTGGATTTAAGCCGCGAGAGAAACTATTAGCTAATCTGTGTCCAGCCGCGCTCTCGTTGCGCCCATACTATCCTCAAAGTCATCCCAAAAACGCACATATATAGCGTATTGTGAGCAAATTTTGGGTCCATAACTTTTTTTACAAAACTACTAACTGTATAGTTTGTAGGTTTGTAAAAAAAGGTGTATTTTTCAAACACTATATCCGCAAAAAACTGTGAGTTGCAAATAATACTTTTATTTTCACTGACATCGTCTTAGTAAGAACCTTTTTACAAGAAAAAGATAATCGTTGAGGAAACCGTTGGCGGGCATTTTAAATTGCAAAGTTCTTTTTGTAGTACAACGTATTGGAGCTAAACAGCGGCTTAATAATGACATTTACGGCCTTCAATTACTTTTTGGGTAGACATTACTTCAACTGTAAGAACTGTGTTGCGAACACAGCACAGAAACATCTAATAGCAATGTATTACGACAAATACGTAAAGCCAGACTTATGTAACCGTTAATAATATGTTGCATTACTAGTAAATAATTGTTTTGATTGGTCGTACATTTAGTACCAAATTAGGTTAAATCATACGTATTACAAGATGAAAACACACCTAATCCGTTCAAAATAGAGATAACTTTCCTATACATAAATTTGTAAGTATTCTAGAACAAAATACACAACGCTACCTAGACCCGTTAAGCATAACTTAACTAGTTAGTGTAATAGGTTCTTCTTCTTCTGTCGAATCGATGGTATTTTTGAGTTGCCATCGTGGTGGTATCGCGGCAGAGAGGGCCCAAGTTTCGCTCTTCAGGAAGGCTTACTACGTCCCCTCTGTAATAGGTTCTAGAAAGCAAATACATACTCAAACATTTTGTTTGTAAATCATACATAATTTACATACAAAGGCCAATCAAACCCAGACCAATACAAATATTGATATTCATTCACATAAAATGTGCAATGAGCGGGAAGCGCCCCGCCTCCTGCGTACAGTTCATTACCAACACATACCACACATACACTATCTTTATTTATGAAATATTATGGAGATTATAAACGTCTAACACTATATCATTATTATAATAAGCGTGTTGTAAGTTTGTTGGCACAGTACAATGTGTTTGAAATCGCAGTGAGTTGTGGGCTGTGGAGCGGCCGCGACTGTAAATTAACCCGCAAACGCTGGCTAAACTTTATCGCGTTTCCAACCGAGTGGCGATCCGTAACCCTTTGGTTGCTTCGATTAGCTCTCGTTGTAACACTCGGCTTGTATGTAGTACGTTATATAGTTAATTATGTGTTTATTATCCGACTTCAGAACTAACAATGAACATTTACACTGATTCTTTGCACATGGGTATGAATTGAATGAACCCATTAGTTTTAATATAAGATACTGAAGTAGGCATTACATTGCGGATATAAATTACAAAAAAAATATTTGAGAAGGGAGTGAACCCACTCCCCCACGGATTAACAATACCATCGATAGCAATAGGAATAGCAAAATATCACAAATTGCCATAGAAATAAATGCCATCTCGCACACCCAAGTTCTTCATAATAATAACGTTAGCCTTCTTAAATTTTCTGGCTAAAAACAATCTATAAAATGAAATGCACTGCGTATGCATATTTGAACGTCCATTTTCTTGATGATACATGTATTTTTAATTGTACATTGTCATCTTTCTCCGAGCTATGTTGTCGTTTTATAAATATTTAATTATAAAATTATTGCTGCAAATGTGATGCATTGTAGGTGGGTACATATATTTTTGAAACAATACTTGCACTACTCAACTAATATTGTATACCTACTCAAAATATCTGCAACATTCTATGAGGTACTAAATATTTACATAATGATGAACTTTGATTTCTCCAATTTGTCTTAGATATCAGTTTTGATGCATTTGAGAAATCAATTATTTATCTTTTAAATTTATTAAAGGATAAAGCAGGAGCTCGCAAATACCAGTATTTATTATATTACTTTATTTATAGTACTATTGTTTTTTGACTTTAAAAAAAAATATGTGTTACTAAAACTTGTGTGAATTAGGTTACTAATAGCTTTCTCGAAACCATTTCACATAAATAACAATTAGCTTTCAACTTATACAGATATAAACAAATTAATAAACTTTTTTTGCCTAGTATTAATTCCGCAAGCCCTTAGTTGAGAAACAACATGGCCGCCTGACACAGCCTTGTAACAACGTAATGACTAATAACTGAATTAAATATTGTTAAAACCTTTTTACTTAGTTTAATTCGGACTTTTTGAGGATTAACCTAATTATGTTGGGTTTTGTTACGTGCAAGTGCTGGGCACCGTTCTAATAATTCCGTGTTAAGAACGTTGTATTCATTACGTCAGAGGAAAGTTTTCTGGACGGTTTAGAGACTAACTTCTACTAAGACACTGTAATTTTGTGGATTATCTTCGAAGCTTTTTTATTGCATAGGTTATAGGATTAAAATATTGTAGTAAATAAATACATACTAGATATTCCTCATCCTAATATATCCCCAAAATGTTTGGGAAATCTCCCCTTTTTTGATGCTCAAGATGCGTTCATGACTAGTCACTGTTTCAAGTTCCTTCTTCAGCATTCATTTTTCCATTCTAAATAAATTTCATTACTAGCTATTGCCTGTAATTATGCTCACGGGGAATACCGATCTCGTTTTCACTACCCGCCAAACCCATACCCGGGATGAAAATTAGCTTATATACTATTCTAAAATGTACCCCTGTGTCAAATTTCATACAAAAAATTCAACTGGTCTGACGTCTGTTACATCACATTAACACACAGAACATCTAAACCATCCACCAAAATGTTCCAATTTTTATTCAAATCATTCAAATGCATAACACGCTGTGATTAAAATAACATACGTACACGAATCAGGCTTGCTATGGTGGTATCAGCGTTTATCCGAGCGAACATCTCGGGAAGTATTTTATGTAAGCCAAATGAACGTTTTTCCGCTTAGCTGGCAGTGAGAAAGCCTTCCTCCGGTTATGCTACCATATATTCATTTATTATCATTTTAGATTAGGTCCTCATTGTTGCAACAAATAACATAAGCAACAATTTCGTCTTGTACGAAGCTTCTTTGTTGTCCACAAGATATAAATAATAAGAAAAGGATAGGATTTATTAGGAGATATCGTTTTTGTAACTGGTAATACGGTTACTTATAGAAATAACTAATACGCACATAATATTGCCTGCCGGGTATGTAGGCTATTGTATGAGGTTTGGGTCAATTTCTGAGGCATTCAAAGTTGTTATTATTATATTATATATTAAAATAAAAATATTTTAAAGGTTATGATAAAATAACACCGAATATATCGTGATAGAATCCGTACAAAATAATTTTAATATTATACCGCCTCCGTCGAAGTCAGCGAGGGAGATCATGTCAGAGACGAACCGATCAAAACTGCACGGCTGTTTCGGGCAATCCCTCAGTGTCGGTTACGGTAAGAGGGGGTTAACACTGTAACTATGTTCGCCTCTGTGTCTATTTACAGCAATGAATATGTAGAAATGACAAAAAACTGACTTTTAACGCGTCTGAAAGAAAATACGGAAGGTTCAGCTTCGAAATACTAAGACAATGCAGGTTGACGACCTCCGTGGCGTAGCGGTAGTGAACGCGACTGCTACGCAGGAGGTGCGGGTTCGATTCCCGCTCAGTGCAAATATTTGTGTGCTTGAATATGAATATCTGCATTGGTCTGGTTCCTATCTATAATATGTATGTATTTACAAAAAAAAATGTATCTATGTATGTTTATCCGCATTCTAGAACCCGTAACACAAGCTAGTTAAACTATGCTTACCACGGGTCTAGGTGACGTTGTGTAGATTGTCCTAGAATATTTATTTATTTATTTATTTATTTATGGATTCCGATAACTTCTATTGCCATTCTTCTTATAGGATGTAGGTATTGTATTCTTTCGTGGATAGACATCTATATAATGATAAAATAATGTGTCTTACCTATTTATCATCCGGGAAATATAACTTTTTTATAAATATGACTTACTTATAAAAAGTTTATACATCAAGGTTGTGTTAAGTCTTCTAGATTTTAGAAGAATATACTTTTTATAAATTCCAAATTGTTATAAATAGAAACATCCAGGTCAATGCATATATATGCTGGGTGTAAGGGGAACAGTCCCGAAGCCGAAGGCCCCTAGTAGTACTCCTGGTTCACTACATTATCATAAAAGAAAATTACGATTTGGATTTATTTTAAATACATATTTAATTGAATAAATGTATCATTTAGGTATATTTATTCAAATCGGAGTGTGGCAACGGCAGGTTGTTTTAGTGTAGTGAGAGTCCTACATCAATTGGCCAATATTCTTGTTTTTACAGAAACCATCTATTATTTCTCGATATTATCTCCAGGCCGAGATCGTTACGCACCTTTCGATGTAACCGCTCTTTATTCGCCGGTGCGGGTTAATGATCGCTTCCCGCCTGAAGCGTTTTGCGAATACCCATTTTATTTTTATCACAATTGTTCGAACGCCTTATAGGCCTCACGATTGTTTATAAAGCGGTTGATCTCGCCAATTAAAGGAACGATTACACATACAATACAAAATCTTCAGGATCAAAAAATGCTATAACTCTTGGTGGAATATTTATAGAGGTTATGGTAACCAGGTGTGTAGTCGCGACAGCAATTCCGGAGATTGATTAGAAAAAAAAATAGTCTCTCCTGTTATCTTAGAAAGATCAGGCAGAGGTGAATAAATATTTTAAAGAGTGGACAAAGTAGAGGAGGAAGCCTTCATAACGAAAGCCTAGGATGCGATCCGTAACAACCGTGTGGAAATTTGGAGCAAGAGGACTTTCACCCGAAGGGCCTCTACGAGGACCTACCTTGGCATTTTCTACTCTGTGCACCCGGTCATCGTGTGTACCCCTGAGTCCTCGCTCGCATTACAATGACGGTATTCGGGTGTTAGCTTCTTCTGGATCCGACATAGGTAATCCCAGAAGCACTCGTACTTGGAGATCAGGCGGGATGAAATACATATTTCCTTCCAGGGCAGGCAGAGACAACAGAACTTATTACGATAAAGAAATTGCCCATAAAAATATATGTACCTAAATAATGATGTGTTTCAAACAAAATATACACACGAGGCGCCATTTTGGCATCGCTTCAACATAAACTGTTGTAGGCATTTCGCGGCATGAAATTTAAGTTGATCAATAACGGAAGCAAGGGAGATTAGCTCGGGCACGATTTCGCCGTGAACGTTTTAGGCCATCGATAAGAGGGCAAAGCGGGCCATCACCATATTTGTGAAGCTATTCGTTTTAATAAAACCATTCATGTTAGGTCAATTAAGTTTAATATTTAGGTCACTAGGTAACGTCTGCAATAATTTATTAGTTGTTATTGGTAAGTATGATTTTAGTACTAAGTCTGTGCGCGTAATAGGTTTTTTTTCACCTGACTTTTGTGACGTTATCGGCGCGTACATACTAATTAGCTGAATTGTCACGTATTCAAGAGCACACACCGTCATTAGGGATGATGTACGCGGTAGTGACGGTGATAAAAGTCACTAGTGCGCGTTGCACGCTTATCCTTCGTAAATATATACTGTGTATTATATACATACACTCAGTACTCACCCCATTACTGGCGACATAGAGGACAGAGATGATAGTTCAAGGAAATGGGATTTTCTTCTTCCACAAGTAATTTGTCACTTCGTTAGCGTGGCGATTGCCCCAAAACGTGGCCGCATCAGCGAAGCAGATTCTCCTGCATTTTATCTGCTGTCACAAATATGAAGGCTTCTGCAGATGCGGGAGTTCCTCACGTGTCCTTAACCTGTGACATCACGCAACTACCGTATCATTTACATCTCTATGACACGTGTGCTTGTATCACTCTAGCAATGGCAGTTGATTTTTCTTTTCTTCAACCTCAAAACTTCAACTTCAAAAATCAACTGCGATTAGTTACTTATAATAAGTATTTATTTCCAAAATATTTGAAATCTAGTTATTGATAACAGATTGGAACGGCCTCAACCTCATTTCAAACCATTCAGTGTGTTTAGTACAAAACTTCCTACTACAAATATGGGAATATGCTGATCACCATCGTAATGGCGTGAATTCGATTTGGGACTTGGGAAAAGTATACTCCGTTCTCCCAGTTCCCAGATAGATCGCCTGCGGTAGTCGATCTTACTTCTAGCCGGCGGCGGCTATATCATACAATGTTCTAAGATATTATATCCATTGTACAGTACATTTCACTAACAAACTTTAATTAATTCATCGGTAATACAGTACAACTTTACATGAAAATATAATTATATGTCAAAGTATATTCCAATCAAATCAATTAGATTTTTAACTTATCTTATTGCTTGGGTTTTCCGTAGAGGTTCGTAGCTCTCTGCTACAGCGTAGATACTGCTACGCTTTACATAAGTTTATCAAATAGTTATGATAACAGACATTTACCTGGGTGGAGAAGCGAACATTAACTTGTAGTTCATAAGACAACATACTCACAACATCTTGTGTTTTAGTCTTTTGGTGTGAAGAAGTGTAAATTGTGATCGATTTGAGCTTGCATCAATGAGCAGAAAATGTTCAGTTGCTCTTCTGGCGTTACTTTATCACATTTATTCGCTTCACTGAAGCTTAAAATGTAATAATTCACTTTGAGGCGATGTATCTGGCGTGGTTTCTTCCTAGACATAAGATTATATGACTGCTTTTCTAACGAAAATCATTGTATGAAGAGAAGAGAATACTCTTGAGTGTTTTTTTATACAACTTAGGTGGTAGACAATCACACGACCCACTTGATAGAAAATGATTACCATAGACGTGTGCCATTGGGAAGAGAGTATTTTGGTATACAGTGTACGAATTTATAACAATGTACATTGTACAATATTAAATGAGCCATATACTCGTATGATTATGAATGATGAGATTAGAGAGAGAGAGAGAGAGAGAGAGAGAGAGAGAGAGAGAGAGACAAAACAAGAAATGAGAGATTTAAATTTTGAAGAGAGTACACTCACAAATAACAGCCACTGCAGTTAAGTTTGATTTCTCAACTTCACTGCTGGTCTTATCCGCTGATTTAAACTTCACAACATCCATCTTAGTACAACGGCATTAACTATATGTAATTAATTACGCTTTTTGCATAGACAAAACAGAGATATTACCACATTCATCATCATCATAATAAAGGAAACCAGAAGACAAATGTCAGTTATTTCATATCCAATGTTCTGAAATTATTTTTATATAAATAAGAAGGAACGTATCGTTACTACTAGATGATTCTGGATAGCCTATAAAGGGAATAGAACGTAGTGCTTATTGCGGACAATAATACTACTAAGTAATGTGGCAGGTATTTGAACCTTAAGTTATACGACAAAAGGTTGAGATTTGCTTGATACGACCTTAGTTTATTATCTGCCATTTCTTTGTTGTAATTTAACTCTATACGATAATATGAATAATATAGCTTTAACATACTTATTGGGTATTGATACACTTTATTCGACTAAAATTTGGGCTACGCATGCGTTGTCGTACAAGGCGATTTAGGGATAGGCCGGTTTAACATCAGTTAGATGTGTGCAGCCCTAGCTCAGCCTCAGATGCATGGTTCTTGTCAACAATAGTGCATAGAATACGGCAATAGGCTCACCCCCTATTATGTAGGACTCATGACAATTGTTGGTAAATCCTCTGCCTGCTCCGGAGGTCTTCTTCTTCTGTCGAATCGACGGCATTTTGAGTTGCCGTCGTGGTGTAGTAATTTGTTTCAAGGCAGCGCCGCTACTCACGGAGAGGGCCCGAGCATAGGTTTCGCTCTACGGGAAGGTTTACTACGTCCCGGAGGTAAAGAGGCGTAAGTAAATGTATGTATATTAAATTATATCGTCTGAAACGACAGCAATGATATAATGTTCAAAAATTTTATCAAGTCTCAGAAGCGTTGATGAGCGACTGATGATGAGGTTGCAGTTAAATTAACGCAAAAAATGATGAAAAGTGTACCGACGTTTTATTTTTATATCTAACTAGCTGTTGCCAGCGGCTCCGCCCGCGTGGACTTCTGATCCCGTTCCCGCAGCTTGGACTTCTCATCCCGTTGCCGCTGCTCCATAAAAACCTTCCGTAGAGTTAAAGGATCAAATAAGTCTTTGAGTTATGCGCTTACCAACATATTTCGCGATTCATTTTTATATATATCTAATATACATTTAAATCACCCAGGGAAACAAAGTCTCAAGTCCCAATATTTCCGTCCCAATATTTGTCCAAATATTTGCCGTGGGAACAAATATGTACATTGTACACATTTGTTCCCACGGCAACAAAAACTCGACAATTGATTGTCCGATATCGCATTCACTGGTCTTCCGGGAGGTATTCATCAATTCTGTTCAAAATTAATGAGAAAAAATGGGTTTAGGGTCTAAAAAATATTGAATTCGATTAAAATTTGTGTGCGAAAAGTGATAAAACGGCGATAAGTATCTTAATTTTATTTGTCTTCTATCTAATTTAATCGAATGCAGTTATTTATATTATTAAAAATAGCTGGTCGTTTTATATTATGTAAATAACTTTATAAATGTATTCACTTTTAAACTTTTGCGTTGCATGATTTATCTTTTGCTTGTTATAGTGTAGGGGTAGAAGAAGAAACGTCATCCCCCGGCAACTCTCTGAGTGATGATATTCGTAGTGTATACTCCAGTCAGCTTGTGACCACGGCTACACTGCAACCTGGCCGAAACGTCAACCAAATCAAAAGGTAAATTATTGTATTTACCATATGATTACGTTAACACCCGTATTTCACCCAAAATTTATGAACGTCGATATTCATTAATAAACTGTCCGTAATTATTTTTAAATCATTGAATTATTGAAATATTAAACCTTAAGAACGGTAGTTTCCCAGTCGATCTTATATCTCCTCTATTAAATTTTTCTTTCTATATTTTGTAAAATTAGTATATTTATTTACTGATTCCTTGATACTATTGGTATCCATTGGATGCAGACCGCCTCCAACCGGTCCGATTGGAGGTCGATGGGGGAGGCATAGGTTCAGCAGTGGACGTCCTATGGCTGATGATGATGATAGAATTGAAGGTTTGTGTGAATGTTGCACATTGTCATAAAAGGGAAATAAACAGCGATAGGATAACTTAAAAGTGGGTTTACTTAGATTGATGTCCGGGTCTACTGTTTTTTATTTCTGATGAGTGTTACTGCCATCTGACTCTCCCTCCCGTGGGAATTAAACCTGTACCCCAAGGTAGTCCGCTAGTTAAAAGGAGCTGACTTGCAGGTAAGGTTACATACTTATTTCCATTACAAGGATAAGCATATTTTACTGTATATAGTACATCTTATTAAAAGAAGTAAAAGATACAAAAAGAAATATTATAGTCAAAAAAGACGAGGCATTGTTCGTGGCTAGAGCGAGAGGGTAATTATCTATATCATCCAATTAATGGTCTAGAAAATGCGAATCTAACAAAGACAAACTGATGGCCTTAAGACATTTGGCTTTCTAATTTTACCCGTTTGTTCAACCAGTTGGAAGGGAAATATTGAATTGTTTCATTACTCAGCTGAGTAAAAAACGTAAGTTATAAGTTGCTTGTTATTTTTTTGAATTGTAAAAAGTTATTATGAAATTTTAAAGCAATTAGTATGCTGTTTCAAATGAAATGTGTATATGAAAAATACCCCTAAACTTACTTCAGTGTCGTAAGTGGCAACGACAGGAAAAATATAAAGACGATGTACCAACCCTTCTGATTAGTGTAGAAACAGTACGTCATAGCCTCACAACATAGGGAGAGGCCTATGACCAGCAATAGACTCCGACAGTCAAATTGAGTGAAATTTATAAACATATTGAAGTAGGCGTTATATGGCGGAAATGCATTATAAAAAAATAATAGGGGAATGAGTCCCCTTCCGCTAAATTTATTTTCTAGTAGGTAAAATCTAGTTAAACAGTGTCACAGCTCGAACATGTTCAAACATGCGCGTGACATCGCTGAGCTTTCTCTAAATGGAATATTAGGTTGATACTTAATTAATACTTAAAAAGTGCTCGAGCAGTTTGCCCCTTTGACTGTGCTGACCCTAATGTTACCTTTCATAATGTACCGAGGTACTTGTTATTCTCTCTATCATCTATGATTGACTGGCACAAACTCAGTGGCATTCAGCCTGACTGTGTAGGTTTATGTGTTTGAATAAATAAATAAATGTATTATATAGTGATAACATAAGTTATTGCTGCTACTCTTCAGTGCGAGAAACGATATAATTCTCTTGAACAGATTGATATTGCTAAAACGTAAAGCCATTAGTCTCTATCCGCTTCTAAAAAAAGCGCCGGGCATTTGACAGTAATCCTGCATGATATCGACTTAGACTAATCCCTTATTTCATTCTCTTAAATCTCAGCAAGATGTTCTCCAATGAAAAGTTCCAATCTAAGTGTGGTTCTCCACAATAATATAATATATAATCGTTTGGAATATACCGCCTTAATATTATTATTTTTATTTATTTATTGAACTTTATGCACAAGTACATAGGTGGGTTTAATGTCGTAAGCATTCTCTATCAGTCTACCAAAGGTGGTGCAGCGACTTAACATACTATTGTAGTGTATTTTGCACTGAACACTTAAATTAAGATCGGTTCTCGGATTGATTGCTTAGCGCAAAGAAACTTAGTAGTAGTGGTCCGTTCGGTCACTAACGACCCAAACACGACGTGCGTTTTAGTCGGTTCGAGGTCGATATAACCTCCCCAACAGGGTCCGGTTATTCGTCGTACGATAAAAAATAGGTTATGACACTAACAAAATACAGTATTTTTTATGCCTGTATTAGAGCTAGTAGTTAGTATGTGGAATACAACTTCTTTTGTCATATTTTAATGGTATATATGGTGTTAAATTAGTCACCATTCTAAATTAACCGGTTATGACAGTTCCTTTGTGTAATTTGTAGTGATTAGTTCGTTAGAATAAACGAAATAGATTCCTTGATTCTTTTTTGATTCTTTCATAGTGTATTTTGGGTCGTTAGCGTTCGTCAGAATATAAGTGCTATATGGTTAAAATGGGTCAAACAGTGAGATAACCGTAGTGGATACATTCATTTTGATTAATTGGTTCAATTTTACACTCGCCTTGCAAGATATATCTTACCTGTTCTAGAAATGAGTTCAAAGTTTTCGCTACTAAAATTACCTGTACTCTCAGTTTTAACGAAATTTATTGCAATTTTAATGATTTTTACGCTAATATTCCTAAATATTACTGGCTTAAAAATGTGAAGTCATTAATAATTTCACGGATGTCACTATGGTTTAAGCGGTCATCTCACCAACTGCTGCCACCTCGGGCGTTGTGAGTTCGGTCCTGGGAAGGCTATTTATCTAATTCATAGACAGCTGTTCAGAGCCAGTTTTGTGTTTTACTTTAATTTTGAACCTTATACAATAACTAACCTAAAAAAAGTACAAATATGAACACAGAATAACGGAGGTAGGACATGACGGTATCTCCCATCCAAATTGAGTAGTCGGACTGGGGAAATACAGACGTCCGTAGGCCACGGTAGCGACCGTGGCCTACGACAAGTTAACTTGCAGGTGAAGTTGGTTTGGGCCCTAAAAATGATACTGGGTCTCCATATCTTGGTCTATATCTTAAGTAAT
Source organism: Pelosia muscerda (assembly GCA_963691645.1). Lineage (NCBI taxonomy): Eukaryota > Metazoa > Arthropoda > Insecta > Lepidoptera > Erebidae > Pelosia > Pelosia muscerda. Next base: position 7,763,193 of record OY829116.1, on the reverse strand, counting down.
GAACATACTTACCTATATTCACATATAAGCACACATTTATCCCCAGAAGGATATACAGGTGAATTAAAGCCTTTCACCGATTATTGTATTAGGTCCCAAATGATAGGAAATGAGCCCATTGCCGTATTCCAGGCACTATTGTTGATTCGAGCCATATATGATCTATCTGATGATCGCCTTGTACGACACCGCAAGAAATGTAGTGGCCCAAATTTTACTTTGAAAATTTAAACATTTGTTACTAGTAGGTAATAAAATAAAATTCTAAAGCAATAAAGTATTTCATTTATATGTCAAAAAAGTGTCCATCATTGTATACTTTGTAATTTTCCAACTCATTTTATAAAGGAGGTCTTCCGAGCGTGAAATGTTCTTTCATTTTAAATTAGTTTAGCTGCTTCAAAAATGGCCGTCGAGCTTCATAATCTCATAATACTACGTAATCATTCCAATTCTGCTCTTTATTTCTTATAAACAAATATAATAATGCTGCTTTTCAGTTTAGAAACTGCATTAGTTGATTTCATTTGCTCACCAAATGGTTTTCGGCAAAACCTACTGTGTAATCATTTCTATTCTGCCGTCTATTTCTTACAAACAAATATTGTTGCATTTTAGTTTGAAAGTATTTTACTTGTCTCTTAACTAACCACATTTATTGTTTCATACTGTTTCATATTATTCCATCGAATGGAAACAAATAATAATGCCTAGCCGGGTCGTGAGGGATATGCCAGAGGCTACATCACCCTCGGCAAGTGATGGCTCAAAACGGCCGGGCGGTTGTAGTCGGTTCAAGTCCGACATAATCACCCACGCTGACTTCAACGGGCGGTATCCGTGGGCATCTGGAAAAAAAGATAATAACGCCTTATAATTATTTAAAGTTTATTTTTGCATTTATATAAAGTAAATGCGCATACAATATAAAAAATATTACATAAGTTGACTGGTGAAGAAAATAGTACAATGCTTATTTGTAACAGAAATTGCTTCTAGCAGACCGGCGCGGCGAGGGGATTTCGAGAAAAACAAAAAAAGGAGATCTAATCGTTTTATTATGTTGGTAGAAAATTTTTCTCTGTGTTTGTTTTCTGTGTTGTGCTTTCGAACCTACTATAGGTACTATCTATCAATGTACCATGTGTCACTATATGACAGTACCTCTAACGTGTCTCGTATTAAAGGTACTCAACTTGTAGTAACGACTTGTCCATCTAACCATTTACAGTAGCGTTAGGCTTTTCATTAGATTTGGTGAACCCTGGAAGAGCAATGCGAGACGCTCTCAGCATAATTGTCTATCAGACTATTACAGTCCATTACTGAATATAGATCTTAGCATTAGCGTCAGTGGTTTAGCGGTTAAGCAGTCGGCCTTATGATCGAAAGATCATTATGTAGTAGGTTTAAATCCTTGTCATTACACTACCAACGTGAACCCACTCCTAGAATAAGCCATTGAGTTTAGTTGGAGGGGTTATAGGGAATATTAGTAATTTCAGTTGCTAATATTCTTTTAGTGTAAAAAAATAGATACATATACACTAGTTTGCTTCATAGCATCCAGTATTTGCTTTCAATATTCAAATACATAAAATGCACAGCTGATAAAAGTCTCAAGAAGGATTTTATTGTATTGTTTTCTTATATAAAACATACCGTAAGATATGCTTACAGCTATTTCCCTCCGGGTTAGGCAGTGGCGAATTAACACCCAAATTTCTTTGATGCCACGTGATAGGAGGTGAGCCTATTGCCGTATTCAGGGCACCATTGTTAAATCAAGTCATGCATCTGAGGCTGAGTCTGGGCTGTAGGTATATTACATTTGATGATATCTTTATCTCATGTTAAACAGCAGTCCTTATTCACTTTATACGCCACCGCTTGGAAAGAGATGTAGTGACCCCAATTTTACTCTACCGGGAACCGAACTGAACGCTAAATATTTCTTCACTAATTTTCACTATTTTGTGCTCAATTTTTGCTTTTAGGTAGTAGTAAGTGGATGGTTTTGAGAGGATACGATAACAAGACTTTTTTAGAGTAAAAAAATATGCTGAGGCCTGTAATTTGCCATTTACTTTCCCTACTTACATACCTCTTAAGTCGGCTTCAATAAAACTAATTTCATCACAAACAGAGTTTTAAGGATAATGTTCTTGCCTGAGGATAATCATACTAAGGATAGGCTACTTATAGATGTCATCTTGAGAAATAAACACTTAGCTCTAATACAACTGGAATATTAAATCGTTTCTTTTATTTTGAATCACATAGACCATACCAATTGGAAGGTTTCAAAATTTTGCTGTGATTTTTTCAAGTGACTTCAATATGGGGTTCTCCAACAAGGGCATTAGAGGGTTTCTACATGGTTGGCAGCATGATTGTAACCCACCCTCCTTTTGTTGTAAACACACATAGGCCACGGTGACCAGTTTCCTTCTATCAAATGGACCGTGTGCCTGTATGATATCTAAGTGGAATATAATTAAACTCCACGTAGAGCTGGCTACATGCAACCACTGGGAATATATAAAACCACAAGGTGTCTCTGACATTAGATCGGTTTGCAGGGAAGGCGGTTTTCCTGAAGAGTATTTCCAACAGAGTGAAATGTTTCCTACCTGTTCTCATACCTGGTACACATGATTTGATTGGACAATTTTTTTAAGAATATAAAGTGTAATACATAATAAGAGAAATTCTCGATTATGTTCTATACACTTCTTCTTTTTTTCGCTACACCTTTATTCATTTTATATCGGATTTAATTGTAAATTTAGCAGAAAATAAACACGAAGCTGCGTAATTATATTAATTGACGAAATAAATTGAAAATACTTACAAACGTGACGTTAAATTGCGATTTATCCCTCAAAGCGTTTTGACAAGGCTCTAACGAGAAGTTTTGTACGGTCAATGCGCTAATTTGGATCCAGTAATTAATATGTACCTACGAAGCGCGCAACTGAAACAGGCTACATGCAGCTACTAGGGAAAGGGTGTTATGGATGCGGCAATTATAAAAGACTATGTTTTGTATGCATATATTATGATACATAGTCCAAATTTCATTCGAAGATATAAGACTTGAAATTCAAGACTAACACACACTATTCTTTTCATAGTGACTTCACAGTAATAATGTATACACATATTCGAAAACATACTTTATTACATAAAAGAATTAGGCATTGAGAAAACGTTAACCCAGTTTTTTATTATAATCTAGTATTTCCACAAAGATTAAGTTAAAAAATATCTGAATTCAATTGAAATTTCATTTTCTAAAACAAACACTGCAGACTTGACACAAACGTTCGGTTTAATAATGTGATTTGACACTTGCTGCGGGCAAAAAAGCATTTGGAAACTCATCCATTCAATCAGAGTTTCATGTCGAGAGAGCTTACCTGTCGGGTGCCGGCGAGGGCGGCCGAGGCGCTCCGAACTTTAGACTGAAGGTGGGCACAACACTGCGACGCGTCGCCGACGCCAACCCGCCAGTAGACCGCGCTACGCGCGTCGCGATACACGTGTACACAATTGCGCCAAACGCATGCCAACCTCACGTAACAAACCTAACCAAACTTTGACGACACCCCCCAATGTGTTTAATGACTTTTCTTTCCGTGCTTGTGTATAGACTGAAGTGAAAAAAGCCGTAATGCGGATATTATTACCCGTCAGAACTCTTTACTGAAACGTATTAGTACGATGTATAATGAAAATGACAAGTAAGGGTCGCTGTTAACAGAACTTTGCGGGCCTAATTCCAAACTGTCACTAGTTTTGATTGAATTGAGGCAGAATAAACAATGAGATACGTTGACAGTTGTCAGCTGTTCCGTGGTAGGTATATTGATGTAGTTTTTAGTTAGATATAATGTATTTAATGTCTGTATATGGATAGGCAGTGATTATATACTGTTCAGTTTGTTTCATAAATAATAAATGACGTTAAAAGGTTTGTGTTAAATTAGCGATCTGATAAAAAATGCATGCAATTTAATGTGGTTAGTCCAATGAACAATAAACATGTATTATATAATGAAATTATTGTATTACGGTACATATTTACTTCTAATTATACTTAATAAGTACAAGCAAAGTCATCAGTGAGTTTTGACTATTTACTTTACATTTGAGAGAGTTATGTGTTTGTATTGAATATTGATGGTAGGTACTACATATATACCTAAATTGGATTTGTGATATAGCCTGCGTGGATGTTGATCATCGAGACCAATCAGTCTATGTCCTTACCAAAGCTATTGAACCTGATTTTATTGGATGTTGACAAACTTGTTTACAACTTTTCATCTTTATGAAGAGGTCAACCTCTTCATACTCTTTTTACGGCTAAGTTCTTATTCAAACTCTAGTCCATTTCTTCGAAATCGGTTCAGTATTTTAGGCGTGAATGCGTAACAAACAGATAGAGTTATTAGTTATTAAGTATATATGTAAATATAAAACTATAGGACATCTGGGATCATTATAGATTGTATCTAGTTGTATTTTTGAGACATGGTAGATGAACTATAATAGGCTATTGTTAGGCAAAATGTTCGTAGGAGATTTAAGTTTACTGCCTAGTTTAAAAATATTCCTAGGACACTTATTCTTACTGCCCCGTCTGAAAACACACTTTATATACACAGTTATGATGAATTTTTATTTTTATAGTCCTATTATATTTTATTTATGTATAACATGTAAAGATTACAAAATAATTAGTCAGTATACTACATACTTGGGCCAGGTTACAGAGAAGGTAATAAAAACAGAAACAAGTAACCATTGCTGTCGCTATTATCATATCAATGACTTGTAAATCACTTTTTAGAAGTACTCTACTTGCAAGTACCGCGATAGCCTAGTGGTATGGATAATGGACTGCTGAGACGAGGTCTCAAGTTCGATCCCAGGTTTCCCATGGCACACACCACTGACATTTCGATGCTTTTCGAAGTTATGTGTGTATTTATCGCAGGTTTATAAGTTCCCGCTTTATGGCAATAGGTTCGCCACCTATTACATTGGGACTTAAACATAAACTGGCGAAATGTGGGTGCTAGCACCTCTGCCTACCCCTTCGGAGATAAAGGCGTGAGTTTATGTTATTGTTCTGTTATGTCTACTTGCATATAAATGATGTCATGCTTCGCAGTAGAGTCACCTTAATAAATATCCATCAATTTCGTCTTGTAAGGATGTACGTGTACGTGTATTGTACGTGTGGCTCTTGTCGCGGTATGTACACTGAGTTACGAACTAGAGAGCATTGAAAGTGGCTCTGCTGGAGAGAATTTGCCCTGGCAAAGTCACTTCGAGTACGTACTCAGGAGTTGAAAGCCATCGTACGAATACTGTTTATTGTATACGAGCTGTACAATATGAAAATTAAGGTGTGTTTTAATTGGTTTCGCGTCATTGTAACTTTCATATGTTAGGTTATTTCAAGAGACGCACCAGCCTCAGACTGTAGCGTGTCGGTAGTGAACGCGGCTATTACGCAGGAGGTGCGGATTTGATCCCCGCTCAGTGCAAGTATTTGTGTGCATGAATATGAATATTTGCATTGGTTTAGTTAGGTCTTCGGTCTCGGTTATCATAGGAATATCTATGGCAGTCATTAAAGGGGAATGGGAGAAATGGCCCATACAGAAGGGCTGATCACTCATCCGGTCAAAGGCGTCTACACTGGAGGTAGCAGTAGGACAAGTTAGGTTAGATTTTTTAGATTAAGTTCAATCAGTCATAAAACGCCTACAAATTTATGCCTGATTTTAAAGTTATGCGTAAACCAACAGGCAACACAACATGTAAAGTTTACTTTTTAAGTTCATAATCAACATGAAATTTATCATTTACAAAATCTACCCGTATTTGTGGAGGATAATCTCTAAAACGGCATGACTAATTTTGATAGGATCTTTAAAATTCAAAGCTCGTTATGCAGAAAGGTTTATGCCATAAATTTGTTGCCGTACTCAGCAGGAACGGGTTATTAGTTTATTATAAAAGGTGTGTTCATATATAATGGAAGAATTTGTGCTATTTCAGGAAGAAGTTTAAGGGTAGAGTTTTATGTGATATCGTAAAAGTTTTTGACACAATCACTCATGTAGTCACTTAAGTTTCTAAAAGTTACGTTTTTGTTTCCTAAACTCATCAAAATTGTATAAGTATCTTATATTGAATCATATTATTGAATCTTGAATTTTCAATAAACCTATTGAATCTTGAGTTTTCAATTTAATTGTAGGACAGGTACAATCTAATGGTTTTACCTAACCTATACCAACTGTGTCCTAAAAACTGGACAAGTCCGAAGCGAACTTGGGCACGAATTACTACTGGCATAATTGGCTGTATATCACTAGCCCCTGAGAGGTCTCCCTAAGTGTCCATGTCCGCGACAGAAGTGCTGGTTTGGCGTCGTAGAGGATGACATGCGAACTGGCAGAAAAAAAAGACAGAATGCCGACCCCGGACTAGGACGTGAAAGCTTTGAATGCGACCGGGGCTAACGTAACGATGATGATTACTACGTGTAAAACATTTATTTTATTCTATGTTTTAGTATTTATTGTTATAGAGGCAACAGAAATAGATACATCATGTGTGAAAAAAAAAGCTGTTATGGTTCAGACACACAGACAGACAGACATACATTTTTATTTTCCTTGCGCCTCAGATACCACCTCCCCTAAAGTCGGGGGAGGTGATTATATCGGACTCAACCGACTAAAACGTCGTCTATGGATCTTTGATTGACGGAGGTGAAATATATAAGACAGAGCACAGCACCCCGGCAGAGACAAACCTTTATAACACTCATCATCATCATCCTTATCCTTGCGTGAATCTCAGTCGCGTCCGAAAATGTCATCTCGGAGATTGGGCTTCGCTTTTTTCTGGCCTAACTTATGCGATTGCGGTTGACCTTCGATATTTTACATGAAGTGACTGCTAACTGGCCTATTTATGCATACAAATATTTACACTGAGCGGCAATCGAACCTGCGCTTCTTGTATAGCATACTGTTCACCACCACGCCATAGAGGAGGTACCCTAAAATACTATTAAAACAATTTTGTATTATTTTTATGAAATTCGTTGTCGTTACGCAATTGTGGCAAATTGCCAACCTCACAAGACGAGGTATATTTTATTTGGATGGACGCTTGATTGTTTACCAAATGGCACATTGAACTCTGTCTCAGAAAGAAATGGTAGGTCGATTATTATCACTAATAACTGTGATTATAAGTTGTGGTAAAATGGGTAAAGTTTAACATTGCCCCACTGTGTCAAACCTGAGTATAGTACTTTGTCATTAGGTCTACTTGACATTACACCCATCCTTATCAGACTCGTATAGCATAAAAAGAATCGCAAGTTCTTTGTTCAGATTGTACAAAATTACTCGTGGTAACATCACCGATTGTAGTAGTTTTTAATTTATCTTACTCGTATATTATGATTGACACACACATCCGTGTGGTGTTGGAGAAGGAATTGCACCACCCTATTCCATACGAGGGGTGTTGTAAGACTAACGGAACATTACGCAGACGTCATCACTCACGAGAGAAGGATAACTTGAAACAAATAGTAGGCCAACGCCTCTCAAGATTGGGAGAGGCCTATGTCCAGCAGTGGACTAAATGTTATTTTTTTTTAAATATATTGAAAATTAATGATGAAAATTCTCAGACTTTATCACTCACAAGCAGTGAACGACGTTTATGGTTTTGTAAGAAGAACTGCACTCAACTATTGCAATTTTTTCATAGTTTATTTATTTATGTTACACATTACCGAGACAAACAAAAACAATAACCCCAATGGCTATTCGAGCAGCACAATGGGTAGGATTATCGCTTAGAGCGATTTCTATCATGCAACCTTTTTTAGTTTACCTACTTATTGATCAGAGGCTTTACCATCACTTCCTAAAAGTAATATTATTTCAATCTTACTTTTATTTCATAGTGTGATTCAGACTCGGACTGTTGTCGTCAACCGATATAAGTCAGTAATGCTTGAAAAGGAGGACGTGGAGCGGGTCTGGAGAAGACTCCGGTCCCGCACTGCCCGCGAATAGCGGAAGTGACTCGGCCGTCGGAAGTCGCAGAATGACCTCCGTCCCACATGAGCGCGGGCCTGGGGGTGACTGGTGGAGCCGCCTGTCACCTAGCAGAAGCAGGCCGCGACGGCGGCGCAAAGTGTGCCTCCCCATATCCGGGGGTTAGGTGGGGACATCATGGTTCCCACATCAGGGGAAGGGAGTCCGACATAACCACCTCCACCAACTTTTGGTGGGGGTAGTAACCATGGCGATTTTGCGCACGGAAAAAAAGTATGTGCCTTAATATAGAGGTGGTGAGCCCTTAATGTAGTTTTACATGTATACGTATCAGATTAAGGTAATGGGGTTGTTGGTTACTAACTTAAAAGTATTAACTTTGCTTAATTCAAGATTGGAGCGTAATCTAAGGGTGCAGGAAGGTGGCAAAATTGCAAAAAAACAATTTTAGGACTTATACAAACGTTGTCGATATTTTATCTTATTTTAATGGCATGCAAGAAAAACGGGGAAAATATGAAATGTATGATATATAGATGTACTTACTAAAATGTCATGTAAATGCTTCCCATGCAACTTGTAGGACTATTATTCCACCTATCTATTAGTAGGTAATTTTTGATGCTAATATTTGTTTTGAAAAAATGAAAAATACACGGGCATTGAAATAGTAAGATCAATCGATTTACGAAAACCAAATAATGGTTAACCCACCCATATTTTGTTCACCTTGTAATCAATATTACATTATCACGCATTATGCTATAAGAAAACGTGAGATAATTTATCAAGGCGGTGTTAAGTAGGTCAGGGAAAAATAACATTCTTTCTCAGCGGTATTTGCAACAAAAGTAAAGTGTTTTCATAATCTTTATCTAAACAGCCTCACCCTACGTGTTGAGTTCATGCTGTCAGACAGCTTAGCATCTTAAGTAAATGTTCATATGGCGAAAATATGTTATAAACAAGGCTTTTAGGCAATTTCCTTCATAAAGATCAAACAATTTCCTTTTAGAGCCATGTGCGAAATCAAAGCTCGCGAATACGGAATATAAAGAAAAATATGAGGAATGTTGCCGAGAGCAAGGCCAATAAAATATGGTTATGAGTGGGTACCTATTTTTTATAAACAGAAAATCAGAATGTAGGTCAACTTAGCGAGGATATTTCCCAGCGCTCAGTAGGAAACTTTGATACTACGTGTTTAAGCTGAAACTAAGATACTCGATAATGATGTAGGTTTTATAAAAAATGTGTACAAGTTCTGAGACTGGATTGCGATGCTGTTTGCTTTATAATATGTATTGGTATTTAATATGTTGCATACTTCGAACGTAAAAAAATCTAACCAAAATATTTAAAAGTGTAAAAATATATCTAATTGCTTGTAGATTTTTGTTAATTATGTAAAGCCTGGGAGACCAAAATGACTTGAGCCGTGATAGCAAACGGTATGACTCGTGGGTATGACCTTCGCCTGTGGAGTTATACTTTTATATAATCAATAATGAAATTTCATCTGCCCTGCGTTCTATACTACGTTTTGACAACCATCATCATCATATTTACGTCAATCCCGGTCGCATCTGAAGCAGTCAACTCTGAGTCTAGGGTCTGTTATTTTCTTTCTGATTGCGTTGCGGCTAAATTTCGATATTTTCCTTGCCCTCCATAACCTGTAGGTATGGGCGATATGGATATCGTAGATTACTAGCGATATCTATATTGATAATAATCTACGAGGTGTGGTTTGAATACGGAATCTCTTGGTTGCTAGACCAATACCTTAAACGTGACTCGTCTATCACAAAAATATTCATTTCTAGATGCTGCCTGCGATCCAACCCGCCCTAATTTCTGGTATTCCTCCAACCCATAGGAACTTATTCCAGAAATAATAGTAGCTAATAATTTCAGTGTAATCTATGGGAGGACTGTGAAAGAATATCACCTCCCCATCTCATTAGGGTGTCGTAAGAACCGACAATTGGCGAAATACGTAGACAATATTACTGCGAGAGAAGGAAAACTCGAAATAAAACCCCGTAATAACACTGCCACTGCAAAAAGTGGGCCATAGCCTCCCAACATTGTTAAAGTTCTATGTCCAGCAGAGGACTGCAATAGACTAATTGATTGATTGGATAATTTCAGACTACAATCTATGCCTGTACGAAATTTTAGCCAGATGAGTTCAGTAATTTAAGCGTGATTGAATAATAAATATCCGAACATTTAAACATAAAAATCATTCTTACTATCTTTATTAGAAGGAACTTGATTTAGTGGAACATTTTAATCACTGCATAGTATAAAACAAAGTCGCGTTCTCGGTCCCTATTTTTCATGTCCTTATGTCCCTTTGTATGTTGAAATCTTTAAAACTACGCAACGGAGATTGATGCGGTTTTTTTAATAGATAAAATGGTTAAAGAGGAAGGTTTATATGTATATAACATCATGCTACGACCAACAAGTGCGGAGCAAGATTGAAAAATATTGCTAAAACGGGGTGATGTAGACGAAGTTGCGCGGGTCATTTAGTAAGATATAAAAACTTCAACTAGTCAGGGTTATTCTCTAACTCAAATAATTACCGGAGAAGTCTTAAAATTTTATAAAACCTGCACAAAAATATTATGTAGACAGCAGTAGCAAGTAACTATGCAGAAAGTTCGCACTGACGGCCAGGAGATACGGGCACGTTGTCTTCTAAACTATATTAGCGCTTCAGCACTGCGCTACGGGTCGTTTAGTCGCCTTTGATGACAGATTTTACTCCTTGAAAGCTTTTGTAAAAATTTTCTTTTAGATTTTCTAAAGAACAATATCAGTACAGTGAAGCGTACAGCAAATGACACTGAAAATAGTTTATTTTCTACTTTAGAAAGTTTGTGATTTTTAAGGATGTTTGTTTTCAAATCACGCTCGAACGGCTGAACAGATATGGTTGAAATTTAGTACAGGAATAGATTGCTGTATGGTGATGGAGAAATAAATCTGAAGGGTGTCGTGAGGTGACTTAAGGAAAAATACACAGCTGATATAACTGCGAGAGAAGGAAAACTCGAAATAAAATCCTGTGCCAACCGTTAGGTCTACATAGAAACCGTAGCTAAAGCCTCCTTATATTAGGAGAGGCCTATATCCAGCATAGCACAGCGATAGGCTGATTAATCGACAATAGCTTTTTCTGTTCTTTCCTGTCCATCCAAAAGTTGCCTGGAAATGATCGCTGTTGGCGAAAAGGCCACCAACGGCGAGTGTAAATTTTTATCTGACTAAAGGGTTATCTCTCAATCTATCTATCTATAATATCGAATTACACAAATACTTTTATCCAGATAGTAGGTTCCCATGGGTTTCGGGAGTGGGATTAAAATTACACGCGGGTGAAGTCTTAGGCAACAGTTATGTTCACCCCTTCATGGATTATATCGTCGGCTTATTGCAGGAAGTCATTATGTGACAAATTCACTATTCTGAGATAAACGGTATTTTAGTTCGACTTATGTTGATTTGCCCATAGCATCCTTATTTTAATGACGGGGATGAAAAATTTAATTTTTTCGATTAGCTTAAATGTTATATTAATTAAAACAAGCGATAGTCAGTAATCCTACAAAGTCATTTATTTTTTTAAAATACTAAAAAAAAGCTAATGACTTCTGTCTACTGTAAGTCTGTTCGGTATGTGATTTAATTATTTCTTAATTTGTAATAAAACAACGAAAATCTAATCAAATTTTTATTTTATAAAAGGGATAACCAGTATTATCCTAAACAGAACAGTGCTAGTCCTATGAAAAACCAATTCAATTCTTCCAAACAATTAAAATAACAATTTTTTATCACAAAAAACTTATAAAACTCTCAGTCTTTGAATAAAGAGGTAATAAACAGAGCTAATTTAAATCAATAAGCAATTGGAAGTTTAATAAACATGACAAAATAAACTGAAAAATAAAATTTGTCTTAACAGTTGTATAAGCACTTAGATATTCGCACAATAGCAAATTATAACTGTTGCAAATACCTAGATACTAGCGACAACTTACATAGTCTCAAAAATTATCCATAATAATAATATTATGCGCTGGGACTAGGGGTGCTAAGAATCGCCGGGCGGGCTCCCTCCATCAGACGACCAAAGCAATGGACAACCGATGCAAATGTAGGTTGTCGCTGGTGACACACAACATTTGCACAATGAGGACAGACGAGAAGCTAGCGGAGCTGGACGAAGAATTGATCAAGTTGCACTGGGACATCGTTGGGTTATCCGAAGTCCGAAGAGAGGGAGAAGACACAATAACCCTGAAGTCTGGCAACCTGCTCTACTACCGCGAGGGCGACGAGAAGTCGCAAGGTGGTGTCGGGTTCATCGTCCATAGGTCCCTCATAAATAACATCATATCCATCACGAGTGTGTCGAGCAGGGTACCTGATACTCAGAGTGTCCAAGAGATACTTGCTGAAGGTCATTCAGGCTTACGCACCGACCTCGACACGACCAGATGATGAGGTAGAGGCTATGTATGAGGATATTAGTGAAGCCATACATGCCTCTAAATCACACTTCAGTGTTGTTATGGGGGACTTCAACGCAAAACTGGGTACGAGAGGGGATAACGAGTTGAGAGTGGGGCAATAAGGGTATGGGAAGCGTAACCGAAGGGGTTGGAGGCTGGCCGACTTTCTTGAGAAAGAGCGACTCTTTATGATGGACTCCTTCTTTAAGAAGCCGCCTCACAGGAAATAGACCTGGATGGGCCCCGGTAGTCGTCCCAAAAATGAGATTAATTTCACCATGACGATGCATAGACGGATATTCAATGATGTCTCAGTGATCCATCGGGTGAAAACCGGAAGTGATCACCGAATGGTTAGAGGCACATTGAATATTAATCTGGAGAGATCCCGTCTGATGAGGTCTACGCTCCGGCCTAGAGCTTCTCATATACAGTACCCCGAGAGCTTTCAACTTCAACTTTCGGATCGCTTCTCTTGCCTATAAGAATGCAGTACAGTGGACGAGATAAATAACAGGTTGGTTGAAACTGTCCATTCAGTGGGCTCCAAATTCTTCAGGCACCGTCGAAGAGATAGACCACAGAAGCTAACCGATCACACCCTCAAACTCATAGTCGAACGACGGTCTATGAGGCTGCAGTCTACCAATGACGCTGAAGCACATCGGCAGCTCAATAAACGTATCTAGCAGTCTTTGCAATACGACATCCGTGCCTTTAATACTCAGTGTATTAAGTAATAATAAATAATAAATAAATATTCTAGGACAATCTACACAACGACACCTAGACCCATGGTAAGCATAGTTTAACTAGCTTGTGTTATGGGTTCTAGAATGCGGATAAACATACTTAGATACTTTTTTTTTTTTTTTTTGTAAATACATACATATTATACATAGAAACACCCAGACCAATGCAAATATTCATATTCATGCACACAAATATTTGCACTGAGTGGGAATCGAACCCACGCCTCCGTCGTAGCAGTCGCGTTCACTACCGCCACGCCACGGAGGTCGTTAAGGAAACGATTGAGTGAAATAAAGGCTCCAAAGTGTTTGCAAGAGACTTGTCTATTGGGCAGAGCCAGTTGACAAAGCTGAAGAGGAAGGACGACAGTGTCGCGTCGACTAGGCAGATGTTTTGGGGGAGATCGAGGGGTTTTATGGACAGCTTTATACCTCAGTCACCAAGCCTGCTACTGATACGGTTAAAAATCCAAGAGCTAAGCTAACGCGACACTACACCGAGGATATCCCGGACATCACCCTATACGAGATTAGGGTGGCCCTCAAGCAGCTTAAAAATAACAAGGCACCAGGAGAAGACGGAATCACTTCGGAACTTCTGACAGCGGGTGGAACACCGATTCTTATAGTCGTTCAGAAGCTCTTCAACTCCGTCTTATTCGAAGGTACTACGTCGGAAGCATGGAACAGAAGCGTGATGATCTTGTTCTTCAAAAAAGGTGACAAAGCCTCTCTTAACAACTACAGACCCATCTCGCTTCTGAGCCATGTTTATAAGCTGTTTTCGAGGTTTATCACGAATCGTCTCGAACGCAGGTTTGATGACTTCCAGCCGCCCGAACAAGCCGGTTTCCGAAAAGGTTATAGTACCGTAGACCACATTCATACGTTCGTTTTGCCGACGATATCGTTCTCATGGCAGGATCGCTGGAGGATCTTAACACAATGCTCGACGACCTCAACCGAGTCTCTCAACAGGTGGGACTCAAGATAAGTATGGGCAAGACCCAGGTTATGGCGAATGCTCATATTCTAAGGCCCTCCCCAGTGTCAGTTGGAGGCTCGACCCTCGAAGTTGTAGACAAGTACTTACGTCTACCTTGGACAGATGGTCCGATTAGACGGATCAAACTTCGAGGCGGAGATCAATCGTCGAATCCAACTCGGCTGGGCAGCGTTCGGTAAGTTACACAGTGTCTTCTCGTCCAAAATCCCTCAGTGCTTAAAGACAAGTCTTTAATCAGTGCGTGTTGCCAGTGATGACCTATGGCGCCGAGACGTGGACCCTCACTATGGGCCTCATAAGAAAGCTCAAGGTTACACAGCGAGCTATTGAAAGGGCTATGCTCATAATCTCTCTGCTAGATCGAATCAGAAATGAGCAGATCCGCAGACGAATAAAAGTGGTCGACATAGCACAGGGTTAGCAAGCTGAAGTGGCAATGGGCGGGGCACGTAGCAAGAAGAACAGATGGTCGTTGGAGACGAAAGGTTCTCGAATGGAGACCGCGTATCGGTAGACGAAGCGTGGGACGGCCTCCTGCGAGCTATTAAGATTAAGTTATGCGATTGAGAAAATAAAAAGTAGGTAATTAAAAACAATAAATGATTTTAGGAATACCTTAAATAATTGAAATCATGATATTTTACATAAAATTCATTTCGATAAAATTCATTAAGATTACTTATTGTGTACTTATGATCAATTATTCATAACAGAAAGTAATTAAGTGCAAATAATGAACTTTATCGATCCAAATTCTAAGATATTATTCTACTCTTGTTTAGATAAAGTTAATTACATGGTGAAAATGAGTTCTGTTTAATATGTATGTTGTGATTTTAATAATTATCTATTTAATAAAAATAACTTGTGCAGCTTAGTGATGTTTCGTAAATGCCTGATTTCCAAAGTTGCAGTTATGGACTTCATAGCAAGGTCATAAGGCCTAAAATTGAATAGATAGAAGTAAGTGAGTTTTTGCGTTTTGTAGAATGTGCCAAATGAAGTCCACTGTAAATAAAAACGTATTTAGTGATTTTTTGCAGTTAATGAGTTCCTGCAATAAACCGACGATATGATGTATGTAATAAGATGTACACCCAAAAACTAATAGTTACAACAACAAATTTTTCACATTTTGGGGCTCAAAACTTGATAAAAAGCTTGCTTAAATAAAAAAAATGCAAAGTACAGGTAGACTTAACAATACAGTCAGCTTATACTGAGTAAATAAAATTAATAACAGTTCGGGTATTTTCAGATAACTCAATCATCCTTGGTCAGTGACTCCGCGACCATTGGTTTCTGAAAAGTAGACGACACGTTGGGTTTAACCCAACGTGTCGTCTATCGTAACAATACCAAATAAATAGGAGCCTATTCCTAATCCCAACTCTGTTCTAACTAAGATGCGGTTGAACTTCGATATTTTCCGTGAAGCGAGTGCCATCGGACCTCTACAACCAAAGTGTCGATATTAAAGTTTTGTTGACTAGTCGGACTTTTGAGTGGTCCAACTACTCGTAACGACTGTCATAGATATTCTTATCGACCGACGGCTTAACGTACTCTCCGAGGCACGACCAGACCAGTGCAAATAGTAGTATTCATGTATACAAATATTTGCACTGAGCGGGGATTGAATCCCGAGCCTCCTTTGTAGCAGTCGAGTCCACTACCGCCACGCCATGGCTGCATGGAATAACTAGCTGTATAATCCACTAAAAGTGGTTTATTTCAGTGTGTGACGCTTGCATAAATTTCAGAAAGGCCAAAACATTTATTATAAACGACACGTCAATACTTTTAGCATAATAATTGGGCATTTAGTTAGAATAACTTTAGAATACTAACAGTATCTCTCGTCTCTGATTATGAAATTCCTTCCAATTTGCAAATCGAGTTGTCTAAATATAGCTATGTTTTGAGATAAATGAGGGACTATGTACTTTGTTGCAGGTGGTCTATCTGTCCTCGAGTGTGCACCGCCGCTAAAAGAGTCCTGAATAATTCATCGCAATATTTAAGCGAGTCCCGAAACCCGGCCCCTGCGTGACGTTGTACCACATATGACTCTACTTAATGTCGAAAAGATTACACCGATCGTTGGTACATAACGACAACACGCACTATCAAAAGGAAGCAATGGAACTATACAATTCGATATCATCATCGATTATCGATTTGCAGATTGATATTGTAGGATAGAAGAATATAGTTTTGAAAATGTGTTTAAAATTGTTAGATCAGTGATTATTTTAACAATAGACATAATAGAAGCCATGTAGAATAAAGCTATACATATTTAATAGTAGAATTTGTTATGTAAATTAATTCAAATACTTGAATAAATAGTTCAAATGTTGCCAAAATAATTTTAGAGAAGTTAATAGTTGGAAATGTGTTGGAAAAGTGCTTCGGTAATGGGGTCAGTGATTGTACGAGCAGTTTTGGCGACCACGTTGGCTGTACTGGTTGTTGGCACTGGGGAATGGAGTGAAGATGCAGAAGATCTGGGTAAGTTATTGCTCTGTTTCTATCTATACATATTTTTTATTTTCTCGTTTGTTTGCTAGTTAGACTAGAGGCTGTATCTATTCTGAAAATGGAGTATCACAGACGTGGACTGATTGTTTTTTCTTCTGCTGTGTGAATCGGTTATTGTTACAAGCGTAAATGGAGATAAAATCGCCTAATTACTGCGATATATTGTAAATGTTAGTGGCAGTGTGTTTAGTATAAGAGACATGAATGTCACTGCAATATCTATTCCTATCAAAATTGATAATGACTTATGAAAAAAATGAAAATTTTAAAAAGTTTATGAACTGTGCCACTTCATTACACGTAGGTTTTGTGTGAAGATATGTATGTGTGCGACTCGCACACTATGTTATGATAACTTTATGGTGTGAATACACTACAATTTGGTTCAAAGAAAGCAGTGCGCTGGCGCAAGTAAAGTCCTATCTATATATTCAAGTTTGATAAAGGTAATAAGTCGATCAATCACCAACAATGTAAAAAATAAACAGCTCCTAAATCGAAAATCGCAATGCAACAAATTACTGCAGCTAACCAAATCGGAGAGCGCTACTGGAATTGTCTGATTGTTCAAATACTTGTCTAGCATTCGAAAAGCACAAATGCCACAGAACAGGAAACCGCAGGCGAGTTGAACAAATTTACATTTTTATTTCGGAAGCTGCTATCGTTTCGAACAACAAAACTTTACATTGTCCTCGTTTTAAAACAGAGCAATCTTTGATCGGCTCTGTTCCTTCTATCTTCATGCCTGCGCTGGTGGCTCCATGGGGAGCTGGCGTCACGCCAAACAATTTCTTTGTCTTTGTCAAAACCTCTTCAAGTATTATCGATGCAGATATTTCTATTATTGCAAGACTTGTGCAGTTTTTCCGTTTCTTTTCACAGTTTATTACTTTTATTCTGTGTGTTCGTCGCGTCTTGAAATCTCATAAAACTGAGTCTGTTTTATATTTTGTGTTGTTATGTTTCACGAGCAAAATGGCCGTAGTGACTTGATTGTAGGGTGCGCTGCGACTAATGTAGGTGTGTGACGCAGCGGGTAATGGAAAGAAAGTTGATAGCTTTTAAAAATCTAATTAGTTTAATGATTGCAGTGTAATTAGTATCGTAACTTTACTTACAATTATTACTAACATTGTCATTGTATATATACATACATACACTGTATTGCTAACAAACAAACTGCATCGGAAAAAGCGGCTAATGCGTCATGTGTGATTAAGCTAACGTCAATTTTGCTCTATATTGTATACAGAACAAAATTGACGCTAGCCTCGCTTAATGAAACAATCTTTCCTCTCTGTTACATCTTGTAATAGCTTGTTACAAAGGTTTTGTATTTGTACTAGTCAACAATCGCCAAGAAAAACTCTGACACTCAAAAAATATGCAGTCTGTCAAATTCTTCCTACTAGCTCCAAACATAAACCACACCAGGCTTATTTATTTGGTATTATTCTTATTTACTTATTTGGTAACATTATACTCTGTCAATACGGGCATGTACTAGGATGTATTGTATATGTCTTTTTTATGGTAGGTCAATTTGACTTCACCTTGCCTGATGGTAAGTAAAAAAGTCTCAGGAAAGAGGGCCGTACAACACGTATAGTAGTATAGTAGTCTACATCAAATTGTACAAATACGATTACATAAAATAGAGTTGTACTAAAGTAATACCAATTTGCACACTGAGTTAAAGTAGCTATCACTGATATATTTGAACTACTGACCAAGAAAAAATAGACGATATGTAAATGATAAATAATATCAAGCAAAAATATTTGTGTAAAACAAACAAATGCACTAGAAAGTTCATGAAACATGAGAGAGAATTTGATAATTGTTTCCTTGTTAGTCTACACGTGAGGTTCGTTTGATAGGTAGAGGGCGCCACGGTCAGCCTTTGAAATAGAACCCAAATTGCTTTCACCAACAAGTGCTGTTTGCTGTAGAGACACCCGAACGATTGTCAAAAGGGAATACAAGAAGATCAAAAAGAGGGACAGAGATAATATCGAAGGTGACACAGCTCTCAAGTGGACTCGAAGCGTTTTTATTATAACAATATCGCTAATTGCAGGGGTGGGTAGGAGAAGTTTCGCTAAGAGAGTCTTTTCATTTTGTACCCGGCGTGAAGTTGGAAGTGAATATTTTAAAACGTTCTATTTCATGACGTGTTTGTTTTTCATTGCTTATGAATAACTATGGTGTAATTGATTTCTGAGAAAAGTGATTTAGTTTCAATGTTTGCAATCGTCTTGATTCTTAAATAAGCTGAAGTTAATTTCCAGGGACCCTAACATCTCCGGTTCTATCGGGGCGTGAGCGATATGTTGGCTACTATCTCACCTGCGGCAACTATAGACCCAAAGATTTCGTCTGTTTTAGTCGGTTCTAGTCCGACATGACGTCACCAACTGGCTCCGGTGGGGGAGGTATTCGTGGCGATTTTTCGCAAGATAAAAAAGGGGTCCTACATCTTCCTAACAGTGGCATTACTTTTGTCTTTCTTTATTTCATAGTGTGATTCGGACTCGCCGCTTTGTTGTCCATTGATATTTGGGTAGGTACTGTATCTTGTAAGACAAGTGTAATATCTAAAAAATTAAACAAATAATTGTATTTACTACGGTATCTCCTGTTTGACCTATTTTAACCATATAACACTAGTATTTCTGTGTCTCCTGACGAACAATGAGGGTCCGAATCTCACCCTGGAAGTAAAGTAAGATAGAAATAATAATTACTTTTATGAAGTGATGGTAGGGCCCCAGATAATTATAATATAATATACTAATTACAATAATCTAATAACTGTATAGTACTCTGGCCACATACCTACCTAACTCTGAGCGTTAACATGGCTGGTGGTGACATAATACTGAATTGAATAGATACTTTTGGTAAATATTTGTAGCCTTAGGATAGGTATAAGAGGACTACAGCGAGTCCTCTTATAAAAATGTTTCCATTATTCGTTTCAAAAGATTCTAAATACTAATAGTCCTTTAGGATATTCTGAGAATAATAGAGTATTGGAAACTATTATACATAGCGAACACAAAAACTTACCATCTACCACAAAAAATAGCGATCCACCATTATTCATATAGGACAAAGAATAAATATTGAATAATAATATTGGAACTGGAAAAACTAAAATATTTAGCGCTACTCGCCGTCTGCGGCAGTCTTTGTTTAAGCCGTTCGAATGCAGGTGTGATGTTTCCAAGTCTATATGCGTATAAAAAATAATTTGCACTAGTATAAGCAATCGAGAGAATCGTTTATTTCTCTATATCTTGAAATAACCATATTGAGAGAAGACCAGTATGCAGCACCTATTCACATTAATTTAGATTTTAACATTAAACTTCACGGCGTCGCGTTTTCAGACCAACTGGTTAAGATGTGTCTAAGCATAGTAAATAGTTCTCTCCACTTTGGCATAAAAAAGGAGGTGAAATTAAAAAATAATCACCGCATTATCTTCTTTTTCTAAGGATTCCCAATAAGGATGTCCAAATAATGTTATTTTGGCTGAAGTTTGCTATCACATGAATGCATTTCCTCAAACACGAAGCTTCAACCCTTATAAAATGTTCGTCTTTAACTTTTTAACTGTTCTTTGGTTATTTGAGTTAATATATTTTTTTTAAAAAGAGTATTAGCAACCGAAGTTACTAATATTCCCTTTAACCCCTCCAGCTAAGCTCAATGGCTTGTGTTAGGAGTGGGTTCACGTCGGTAGTGTAATGGCCAGGATTCGAACCCGGGACCTCTCGATCGTAAGGCCGACTCCTTAACCACTAAGCTACCGCCGCTTTAATCTATTTGTAAAGAAAGTACAAAAGTGTACGTGACAGATGCCTATCGTGTTTATGTGGCCGTTAACACCCATATACATACCGTGACGTATACACAATACATACCGTATTTTACTTTGTGTATTACTTTAGAGTTCAAAAGCACTAGTCACTGTGTTAAACGGTATACTTGAAATGAAGCGACAGTAAAAGCATTTAACTTTTAAGTTGTGGCCAAAATTTCATTAGTATCTTCATTTAAAGTACGTTTACGTACTAAATACAAAGGCAGTGATAACGTTCAAATACTGTTCGAAATAATGTTTTAAAAAAAAGTGTAGGCTGATATGAAATAACTATTTTCAAGCTAGCATAGTTAGGAATATTTGGCTGTCATCAAATTAAAATGTACTGGGTTCTTGAGTTTTTCAAGTTATAAGTTAGAAGCCGCGGTAGCCTAGTGGTATGGGTAATGGACTGCTGAGACGAGGTCTCGGGTTCGATCCCAGGTATTACCATGGCACACACCAATGACTTTTCGATGCTTTTCGAAATTATGTGTGTATTTATCGCAGGCTTATAAGTGCCCGGTGAATGACAATAGGCTCGCCACCTATTACATTGGGACTTAAACATAAACTGGCGAAATGTGGGTGTTATCACCTCTGCCTACCCCTTCGGGGATAAAGGCGTGAGTTTATGTTATGTTATGTTATGTTATGTTATCAATGTTCATATAGGTAGATAGCAAAAGGTTATGAGTTAAATATTTTAATTGAGTTTCGGATACTTCGCCAGAGTTTTCCAACATTTAACGCTGAAGAAATATATTGTAAGTCTGGTAACACTTTGGAGCCATTAACCGTAGGAGCGCTGCTGACGAGACAAAGTAATTGTTTGGCTAGTCGCCAGTTCCGTCTTACGTACGGTATCATACAACGCTTATGGGAACCTGAATGTGACACTACCAGCGGAAGAGTTGTACCTTAGACAAAGACATAGCAGATTTAAGTTACACGTACGAATGGGAGTAAAAGTGTAATTAATGATCGGCGAAGTCAAATTTTTAGATGACTCTTATTTTTACAAATCGATTTACTTTTGGAAAAGTAAATGCTCAAACGTGTATTAAATCCGCGACCAGTCTGTTACAGGGGAATACTATATAGTCATATTTTGTAAAAAAACACGAAATACTTTTTTGTAAAGGTAAAAGACAAATTGTTGAACTTGTTTTTCCTAAAATAGCAGTAAATAGAAAGAAAGAAAGAAAGAAAGATTTATTATTAAATACTATCCTAATATTATTAGTTTTTTAATTTTAATTTTAAGGGATTACGAGGAATGTTAATAATTGTGATAGCTTAATCAATGCACAAGTCCACTGCTGGACATAGAACTGTCCCAACTTGGGACGCATCGAGATATTGTTTTTCATGCTGACCATATGGATTGGTACAGCCTTTTATTTTAAGTTTTCTTCTCATCATAGTCATCAGCATCCTTGCGTTAGTTTCGGTTGCATCCAAAGCTTTCATCTCGGAGTCCGGAGTCCGCTTTCCGGGATTTTCTTGTCCATTTCGCAGGGTCTAGCGCATCCATGATAGTAAGCCTATTGGCACGCATGTCATCTTCCACGACGCCGAGAGTTTTTCATCTCTCGCAATGATATCGTCTGCGTTTTATTCCGTTTGTTACCTCTTATGTCATACACTTCGAATGGAATGAGGTGATATTCTTTCTCCACCACCACACAGATCAAAATTCGGCAACAACCGTCAGGTTATTACCTATTATTAGGTCTTATCCTACATCTTTTGCGCTGACGACACAGAATGTCTCTATTCTTACAGGGGTTGCGGTACGAGTGTTATTTCTCTGGTGTTACACTCGCCCATAGGCCACGGTAATCACTTACCATCAGGTGGGCCGCGTGCTTGTCTGCGACCTAAGTTGTATAAAAAAAGGTATTTAAAAAAATTAAAAAGTTTTATTAAGGTAAAAATATTTCTTGTGTGATATACAAAATGCTTATATGAAATGTAAACTTAAAATTTTAGCTTAACAAGTATTTATAAAGCCCAAAACCTATTGACCCTAAAACTGAGGTTCATTTAACTATATCAACAGACATTTATTACTGCGGACCTTAATTAATCCTTCATAACTTCTTGTTACAATGTCAGTACACCCAAAATAATTATTG
Source organism: Pelosia muscerda (assembly GCA_963691645.1). Classification (NCBI taxonomy): domain Eukaryota; kingdom Metazoa; phylum Arthropoda; class Insecta; order Lepidoptera; family Erebidae; genus Pelosia; species Pelosia muscerda. The sequence continues at coordinate 7,740,236 of OY829116.1, read as the reverse complement.
TGGACTGTTGCATTGAAACTTTCAACCGTTGTTAGGGAAAGTCACTGTAGAGAACAATGTCAGATCGTTGCCACCACATATAATATCTGTACGTTGTAACTGCGTAGCTTGAGGCTTCAGTAAGGACTTCATAGGCCCTGTAACTTTTCAATGACAACTTTGTATAAGTTTCAGTTCTACTCAGCGTTGATCCTGGTTTTTTATACCAAGTAAGTGACAGATATGCACACAGTCCATCTGCAGAGAAATGGTTACTGTGGCCTATGAACGTCTGCAATATAATGATCGCCACACGTGCAGCCAACCTTGGTAGATCCTTCAAATGTCCTTCTTGAAGAAACTGAAGCTCTTGGTAAAACTACATCAGGGGAATGATTCCATAGCTTAAAGTTGCGGATAATGAAGTCACTTTTATTCCTCTCGGTAACAACGCTTTCGTATGAAGTTGAATTCTCTGTCTATGGTAAGCGACGCGAAGATAGACAACATTAGCCACGGGCATTATGTCGAACCAAAGTTTTCGCCTCGGAGTCAGACCGCAAACTCATACTTTTGACTTTTCCTCCTCTATTCTACCCGTCTTCAGCATTTCTGTATGAAGGTCGACGAGGAAGGTTTAATTTAAAAAATATCTTCATGACATAAGGAGAATGAATAATGCAAAAAAATTCTCGTTTGAATTTGTAGCTACCCGACTGGCGAAGTACCTCCACCCTAATTAATTAGGGGTAATTTAATAAAAAGGTTTTCTTTCTCGTAGCTTCATAAAGTCCTCATTCCAGTTTCTTACCAGCTTCGTTGAAGTTTGGCGTTCTTGTTATACTTACCGAGTCTACAACCATACAATATACTCAAGAATGGGGCATTCTGTTCTACTCTTAACCATAAGATCCTTTGCAAAATGTCAAGTAATATTATCATCCAAAGACACGATGTATTGAACTTCTCATACCATATTTTATTACTTTATTTATTACTAGCCTTCGGCCGACGACTCCGCCCGTGCGAATGCTGGCGAACGTGACTTCAGCGTCTGATGTAGCCCTTTCTAACAAAAATCACATCAAAATCCGTTCAGTACTTTTTTACATCAATCGCGGACAAATAGACAAGAATAAAAGTAAAATATCTGTTCACTATCGTTACTGTAACACTACCCAATATTTTCTTAAATATCGTCGATATACAATTTTATATTATAATAGAAGAGATATATGACATTAAACTACATTTTTTCACCACATAATATAATTTAAAGAAAACAGCACAAATGTACATTATCTCCTAAAAATATTTTTCATTTAGTTAAGTGTTAGGTACACTGTCGTTCTATTTTTAACTTCTTTCTCATAGGAAAGTTAGCTAAAAATTAACTGCACACTTACAACCCAACTAGATATAGTATCTTACAATAGACAAAAGTAATTAAACATAAGCCTATACCTACAGCTTGAATTATAACGAAAAAAGTGCTTATAACAAAACGACACTCGACGCTAGGGTAACTTGCCTATTCGTTTAAGGGGGTGACAGTTGAAAAACGTTGCGGCGGGAGTCAGTTACCCATGCTTTGTCACCCGTCACCTGCTCCGCTGTAACCCAATAACGAGCTAGTGATATTAATTAATAGAGCCTTTTAATTTATTGCTGCGTGGACACGATTTATCGTATAAATTTTATAGTTAAACTTGCTTTGTATCATTTAAAAGTACACGTCAACTTCGATTAAATTACCTAATTTAATGGATGCAATAGTTTAAAATATACCTATGGTCTGGTTTATTTAAAAATGTAACCTAGTGATAAATTGTAAGAAACTTAGTTCAAGGGTTGCATAACGGCATGCTACAGCAAATAAATTAACAAATTTAAATTATATCTACCTATATCATCTTTAAATCGTATTAAAGAATAAATTCATTTAAACATTTACTTACTTAAGCTGTATTTTATTACTATGCGAGTAAGCCTTCTATTCTTTTTAAATAAACCTTTTCACTGGCCGTATTTAATGAAAACATGCGTCGGGTGAAAACAGGGCCGGCATTAATTAATTAATTAATTATGCGCATTAAACATTTTTTCCACGCCAAGTGATTAATACAACCTAAACGAACATGTCAGTGATAACAACTACTAACTATTGAACAGATGAGTACAATTTAAGATAATTATCTAGGTCAGATTTAGATCGGAAAACATGAATGCTTTGAACAGATTTGTATATGAGATATGGTTAACGAAACCTAGTTACTAACGTGATCATTATGGTGAACGCAATAAATTTCGGCTAGGTTACACTAGCCAAGTGCAACCTAGGTAAAACATTAAGTAAATCAAAATCTAAATTATTGTATTTACGAGTACCTATGATCTCGTTAATATCCAGGTTTCGTTCCAACAACCATATATCATACAACGCGAAACTTTACAAGTGAGTAGGTATTGTATATGAGAATTTCGAGTGCTTTAGACGAGACTTCATGGCTCAGCGTTACATGGAAGGGGCAGTGGAAACGGGATCGGAAATGCAAATAAAAAAATAATTTATAAAAGCAATCATCTCTGTAAACCAATGCACTGGCTCTGGCGCAGACTTTGAGACATTTGGAAGTGAAGTCAAATTTAATGGAGTAAGCGGGCATACATACATGGGAATCTTTATTTACAAAGTTCCATGGTCAATAAAAGTGCTTATTTTATATTTTAACCTAATATAGTTTTGAGGTACTAACCGCTAGAATGATGACTGAATGATTTTTTTTTTTATCTATGGCACATCAATTTGACTTCACCTCGCCTGATGTTAAGCTGAAGGCAAAGTCTCATGAAAGAGGGTCACCATTGCAAACCCGTTCAGTGCTACAATGGTGGCGCTCAGCTTGATGGCCTCATCAGATGCTTTTTCACGCCCCGCTTAAAGGACCCGGGACTGTAGGAAGAAGGAAACACGTGCGCCGGCAAGGAATTCCAGGATTTAATGGTACGGCAGAGAAAAGACTCACCGAACCGCTTGGTTCTTGATGGAATATTCTGTACCGTATGCGAGTGTCACCTATGCCCTGCACGTGTTGTCCTGTGTAGGAAAGGGGAGGGTGGGATTAATTGGAAGAGCTCATCAGAACATTCATGATGGGGACGGGAAGAAACCAGAGCTTCTCGGGAGAGGCGTGAGAAGGTAATAACTAATAAGTGATAGTTATAACTTTTCATGTTTTTTATTTATATTTACAAGTGTTTATAGGCACCGTAACCAGACGGGCCACAATCTTGAACTTCTTAGGATATAATACCAAACTATCTTTGAGTATTGTATTAGGTTACATACCTGTTTGTACAATCTACACTTCTACACTAATAGGTATTATAAAGAGGATTAGTATTTTTGCGCGTCTGTATGTTTATAATGAATAAGCTCAAAAACTGCTATGCCAATTTCACAAATTCTTTCCCCATTGGAAGGCTACATTCATCCGGCGGTATAATCGAAACACACGTGGGTGGAGCCGCGAGCAACAGCTAGTCCGAAATAAAGAGATAATTATTTATCTCCACCGTTTTCAGACACAAATTTAACATATTTAAACAAAAATAAAGCATGGCAAGTAATTAATAATAGGTGTGTTTAATTTTATGTTTCATGAATTTAACCGGGTCGAATTGCGTGCGGTTCACTTAATTAAATGTGTGTAAGGTACGGTTATTTTTTAATTTTGTGGCGACGACCAATATTTACTTGTACGAAATTAGATTTTATATTGCTATAATGATGGTAAAAGGCGGTCTAGATTGTCCTTATATCTATTTGACTTGTATAATTACATGCAATGTTAACGTGTGATTGTTACTTATTAAGTTAAACTCCGTAAATAGGAATATGGTTGCTTATAATAGATTGCCTTTAGTGCTATAAGGTCGCCAAATGCATGTCATTGAACTGTTCCTCTGAATTGTAATATTGGTTAGAGTCGGTCTTCATTCAATGGGTACCCGATACTTTGACTATGTCATCCGTTCATCTTACGAGGGGGAGGGGGGGGCATCTTACGCCTCTTCTACCAGTAAGTACGTGATGATGTTAAATTGTGTTTTTTTACAAAGTGCCCGAATGGCGGCAATAGGCTCGCCCCCTATTGCGTGGGACCGAAAATCATATTTGCGAAATGAAGGTGTTAAATACACCTCTGCTTGCCCCTTCGGGGCCTACAGGCGTGAGCATGTGTATCTATGTATGTAAATAGATATTGTATTAAATAGCTTCGTAATAACATTGATATTTGATAAATAACAGAACTTATGTAATGATTTTATCCTTAATTATCCTCGAATCCTTCTTGAGCCCGTGTGATTGTACTAAATCCGCATTATAGCTGAGAACATAAGGGTGTGGGTAGAGGGTTAAGAATAATGTTATTTTTGTAAGCAACTAACGTGTAAATCAATGTGGTGGGCTTTATGTGGTAGTTTTTGGTTTGAAGTTTGGAGGAAAAGAGGGGAAACGTTAAAGGGTTAAACGCAATCCAGGTGGCGGCGCACTGAGAATACAAAATTTAGGAATAGAAATGCCGTCGACTTGACAGAAGAAGATGAAAGGTTGAGAGAGTTTGTGACGTCAGTACAGAACACAAAGCAGGGCTTCATAACATCGGTCTTCCCACTGACCACATAAAATCTCTCCAGTGAGCTCTGGCTACCCTACTCATGACGGGAAACACATCATAAGGTTATTATTAGCCGCGGTATTATACCGCTATATTTATTAGTATTAACTGATTTTTAAAATACTTTCTAAAATCGGCTAAATCATTTTTTTCTATGTCACACCATGAGTCCTGGAATGCTCTGCCAGCGCACGTGTTTCCTTCATCCTACAGTCTCGGGTCCTTCAAGCGGGGCGTAAAAAAACAACTGTCAAGGCTGTCAGAGTGGGGACCGCCGTTGCAGGAATGGCACCTATAACGGCGGCCACCATGTTCTGGACTGCGCCACTGCTTACCATCAGGCGTGGTGCAGTCAATATGATGACTTACGCATAAAAAAAATAATTTCTGAAGAACCGAAGTCTGTGAGAACCCATTGCAAATAGGTAGATAAAACCGTTACAATAGCTTTTTGTTATACTCTATCCCATATTACGTTTTGTGACGGATAAAACTGAAAAGTTTGTATGGTTGGACTCGCTAATACCAAGACTTAGCAGCCTGAAGAAGTTCTTCGCGTTGAATAGCCCAGTTGTCGAGGGATTAAACGTAGGAAAGTTATATAAACACATATAGAACTTCACGCCTTATATTGCATTTTCCTGCGGTCTATAGTAATAACGGTAATACCGGTAATCCACGGGGACAACTAGTTATTTATAAAACCGAGGCAACGCAAATAAGTTATTCAATATTCTGCTGTTATTGCGTAAACAATTAACTATGATAACGAATAATACATTACCAAGCATTTTCATTTAATTTTAGTGTTTTTCATGCTCAATGAGGTTGTATGCAGTTATTAAAAACATTTTAATGAATGAGTAACGAAATGATGAATTACTCTTTCCATTAAAAAGCTTTTATTAATTAATACTAGCCTGCTGCCTGTGACTTCGCCGGTTAGATATATTTTCATCTCGTTCCCACTTCCCATGGGAACTATTCCTGGTATATATAATTAGCTTATGTGTCCAATCTTTTGTCTGTTAGAAGAGGTTTCGGTAAGTAAATTCGAAATATGTAAGTAAATTATATATATTATAGAGTTTATTTATATAGTATATATATAAGTATATGCTGACACGTCTATATATTCAAGTTAAGATCAATGATAAGATGTTAAGATCAAACTTGTTCACGTCACCATTACTGAAGTGAATTGCATATTACGAACCATAGAATTCGATCCCACATAATAGGCGGTAAGTCCATTGCCGCATGCCGGGCACTATTGTTGACCCGAGACATGTATTAGAGGCTGAATCTCGGTTGGGTTCATGAACCAGTTCAGATGAAATCTAAATATATAAAAGTACTGTTATGAATCCTAGTATTAGTCTGACCGAGATACAGGAGTACTATCCACATACACAAACTAAAGCGGTATTTTTAATATCGACTTTCTTAACCACACAATAAAGTACAATCTAGCTCACAAGTTACTATTGTACAGAATTAATATTTGCTACGTGCTGCCTATTATAAAGAAAAGGTGTTGGAGCGCTTCAGAATCGATCAACTCATGGTTATTAACCGAAGCGAGCACAGAGCTTGGCCTATTTTTATTATTTGTTAAGTTACAGAATATTATAAATATTCTGCGGTTCCGCTCGTGTGGAATACCTAACTAGTTTTCACGACATACTGACTCATTATTTCGGATAAAAGTAGTCAATGCCCCATTGTCTATAAAAAAAGAAAAAAGCAATGAAAATAAAAAAAGAAAACAACAAAATTTGTTTTTTTTTCTGGTTGGGCAAAACTCACGTCTCCATACAGCTGTTTTTGCGTGATTGCGTAACCAACAAAAAACAAACTTTTTCCTTTTAATTTCTCGTTTCTCCAGATCGTACGAAAACCGTATTCGTTCTATGCTTTGATTTTGAATACAACTTCATATATTACTTGGCAATTCGTAAGTAACATGGACAGTTTAAATATGTGCCCTAACTGTCAACTTATTAGATGATTAAATTTATTATTTACACTTCTTTTATTTTTTTATACTTAAGTCGTCAAGTTGACGTCGATGAAAAAAACATGTGTGCTGGCCGAGAATTCTCGGACTTACAGTTGCGTCATAGAAAAGAGTCGCCGAACTGTCGAGTTCTTGATTTAATTAGACTTTTGAAATAAAGCACTAATAAAAGATAATTTTCTATGCATAAACTTGGCGTTTTGCATTGGTCTGGTCACGCCTCACAGATCACGTTTAGCCGTTGGTCTATGGCAGTTGTTACAGGTATTCACAGCCCTAAAATTTAAACAACTGGTCTAACTGCAATGCTTTGATATCATCAATGGATTGTGGAAGTCAAATGACATTTATTCAGAAACATGGCTTCAGAAACCCACAGTTATGCTGCTAAAAGTGGACTTGAGACTATGAGGGGAGAGCTTCAGATGCTATATAGAATTAACGCAAGGATGAGGAAGGATAGGTACTAGTTTTTTACTTAGTGTTGATTGCTGGCACTTGGTGGAACTTATTGTTATGTATTATTGATAACACACTTGTACTTCTCCTCCTTATTTATTACAGTACCTAACCGGTTTCGGTTTGACTGACACTGACAGTCAGTAAGCTTTTGAGAATGCCGCAATCCGAAACCGGTTAGGTACAGTATTAAATACAGGGGGGAACTACAAGTGTGTAATCAATAATGTATAAGACTAGATTTCATCATTTATTGATTGAAATGTACTATCACAGTTTATATAGTGCGAAATCCAATGTTCCTGCAAGCGTATACCGCATATTGCGTTTTACCAACTGGTCCGACAACCATGCGGCCTAAGAGTAATGAACCATTTACCATAATTATCCATTGGCGAGCACATTCCGGGGATGTGTACACAAAATTATACACTGCACGGAGCCGAGTGCCGACGTCACGTACACAGTTATAAATTTTATCAGGGCTATTTGTGCGTCCGCCCTTTGGGAATTAATTTTTATTCACCACCCGTTTATAGCGTTTTACTATTCCGCCGGTAGTGTACGTTACGTACGGAATGCTATTTTTATTTTTATGGCACAGTTTAAATTTTGTGTTAGATTATAGTTTTATACTGTTGACGCATTGTTAGTTCGTTCTATTTTCAAGTTTTTATTTAATTTAAATTGATAACGACTGTAGTTATGATTGAATTTATTTTTTTTAGTTTTATGATGTGGAATGAAATGTACTGGCATGGTAATAGTGACTCCAAAGTTTTTTTCACACCGAATTATATATTTTTTTATACCGAGGTAGGATATGCCGATTTCTCTGGTATGATAACCTTGTGTTGTGTTGATTAAAATAGTCAGATCCAAAGTTCACTGAAGAGGTTTTGTGCAGTCAATAGGCTTAAGTTGACACAGCTATGTAATGGTATAAAACCCGTCTTCATTTTCTGCACTGACAGTATTTAAACTCTCTTAACCTTCAACTTTCCCTTCCGGCCCCCTTTGAGAGACTCCAATCAAGCCAATCAGTATGATCCGCCACCCAAATAATATCGGTACCACATTGCATACGGTAATTAACCGACCAGCTAAATGAAATTGGTGCTAGATGGTGATTTAAATCAGTGTATCGGCATATGATGGATCGGTTTGGTATCGCGGGAATTAACTCTTATTAACTACCGAGTGATTAATTGGAATTAATGGGCTACTGCGGAGGCCTAGTGTTGATAATCGATTCGGAGAATTAATAGCGTTGTTTTTGTGTTATAATGTGATTTTCAGGTAATCAGAAACACGATTTCTGATAATTTTTACGGGGAATTCAATATTATTAACCCTAAATTAAATGATATAAACGATTTATTTTATGTAAATGATTATATTTGATATAAATTATTTCAATACTTTATTTTATTTTGAAGTTAGTGTATATATTTATGTATGATGAAATGTAAATTAAAACCTGATTAAAACAACTTATTTTTAGAAATATTTGACCACACACCTTTATTTTATTTTCTGCACTGACAGCACAGAAATTCTCTTAACTATGGTCGGCAGCATAAATGTGACTTCCTTGGTGTTGAAAATGCCTATGCGCACGATAACCGTGTTATAGACCGCGTGCTTGTCTACCAACAAATTGGTATATAATAGCATCTACAGTGTATTAATACAGTTGTGAACTACTGGGTTCTGTGGGAATAACCATCGTTAGACAAAACTGTCTCTATCAATCAGCCTATCACAGTCCACTGCTGCACATAGGCCACTTCTAATATACGCCATTTCTCTCGATCCACAGCCTTCCGCATCCTGTATATTCCAGCCACCTTTCAATTACTCTATAAAATTTCTCTGAAAAATATAAGAAAAGAACGAGCGGGGCAGTAGGCATTCGGTTTCTATCAGTAGTCTTCAAAGAGACTTACGATAGAAGTGAAATCATAGGTACATAGAATAGAGTACCTATAGAACTAGAAACTTTTAGCTCACCCAAAAAGTGTTCAAGGAGATATTTTCACTCAAAAAAAATTTATGAGCAATGTTGCACCGCAATAAAAATCACTACCATAGCCAAAGTAACCAAGTAAATGTCTGATGAAAAATTGCGGCAAAGACCACCAGTAGCCAGAAATACTAATAATCCAAATGTTATAAAATTCTTAACATTCAAATCGCCACTCAACACACAAACTCAATCAGGCATTTCATCGAGTTAAAATAACTCAATAAATGTTATCTGATTCAAACTATAAACTGTTATTAGATATTTGAGCGGAATGCCCTGACCGCACCTATTGTTCTGGATAGCTAGAACTTGGAAGTTTAGAGTGAATAGGTTTACCACATTATCACTTACCAATAGGGCAGATAGCGGTCAAGCGTAAAAAATAAAAAAAAAATATGTAAAGACGGACCGACAGCTGAAAAGAGTTTCTAATTTATAGAACTTTTATTTTATACATAATAATTTCATTAAACACTGTCCACCTAACTAATTCATAGGCTATTAAAACAGTGGATTTTTTCAAGATCAGCGGACTCAAACTTCTGTACTTTGTACTATTATTCGCAGAATGACCCCCGTCATTCATCAACTCGGGCCTGGTGGTGACGGGTGGAGTCACTTGTCACTCTAGCAGAAACAGGCCGCGGTCGTGGTGCAAGGTGTGCCTCCCTATACCCGGGAGTTAGATAGGGACACAGTGACGCGTCTCGAAAGAGATGGCCCCAGGTCTGCCGGGTTACGAGGCACATTTTGGTTACTATCTCATCTCTGGCAACTAAAGACAGAAAGAAGGCATGCATTTTTGTCGGTACGAGTCCGACAGAACTTCCCCAACCGGTTCTGTGAGAATTTCACACTACAAAAAAGTACCATACTTATCGTGTGTTAAGTGCTGATGTTCTATTGGCATACATTGATTTATAGTAACTTTCTTATGTACGGTGTAGTTCACCAAGATTTTCGGGACCCAAACTTCGCTATCCAGTACACTAGCTCATTAACTGACGAAAAGCGTAGGCTTATGCTTCGACTTTGAAAGGTCAGATGGTAGTAGCACTCATTAAAACCGTACTATCTAAAACTAAAGGAGAATAAGGAGAAAGTGGGTCCACGACAGCGTTAAGATTAAGACGATGATGATGAATTTATGTGTTTTACATTTAACAAGAATATAAAAAGTTGTGTCAAGAAAAAGCGCCCCTGTTTATATTGCGTATAAGGTTCATGTTCCCAACGCAAATCAGATTTTTATCCATGAAGGATATGCCAACCCCATGATTATTATTCCTATTTCGACTGTCTTGAAATTTATCTTCAAACCTGACTTTCGTGGTTCCCTTCAAAGCTGCAATAATAGTTAATGGAAACTTGAGTGAAACTTTCGTTAAAGTTAATTCTATTCTAACAAATACAGGTAGAGATAGGAGCCGGGCCAGTAGGCCTAAGTTTGACGATAGTTTTCTAAGTATACGCTGAGATAATTTAGAGACATACCGTTTGACTAACTTTTGTGAAACTGTAGGATAGCCGATAATCCTACACACAATAGCGTACAGACCTTTGTGCCCATCGACTTTTATGCCCATGCCCATAAACTTACAAATACGAGTAAGGTTATTTTTAATTTTAGTTCAATTTTCAGATATAAGAGTTGAACACAACAAACACTCGACAACTACTTTCAACTTACTACAGATACATAATATATACGAAATACGAAAATATCATTGTGAAGTTTATTTGCACGGTTCTTTTTTGATTGTTCTTTTAATAATGCCATTTTGTTCTATCATGGTAGCCTGAATAGTCATTTCATAAATCTCTTGTTTGTCGTTTCGTTTAAGCATTAAGTTCTTCAAGCTTGTAAAACTATTATTTTTATTATTTTGCTTGGATTTTTCTTAATATAAGAACAGACATTACAAATATAAGATTCAGTATTAATAAGCATTATTGTAAAATTCAATCAATCAACCAATTTGGGGGCAACAAGGAATAATCGGTCTATTGCCGTATTTTCCTTGTTAGTGTATTGCTCCCTAACCACCGTCTTTCACATCCAATCTGCCCTTGCCACCTCTTTCGAATCGTCAGTTCATCTGGCTTTTATTCATCGTGCGCAAAATCCCCACGGATACCATCTCCGCTAAAACCGGTGGAGGTGATTATGTCAATGTCAATAAAATGTCAAACGCACGCTGTCCATGGATCCTTGACTGCCAGAAGTGAGATTATACAAGACATATCTCTCGCACCCCGGTAGACCCGGGGACATCTCTTTTGAGATGACCCTCTTCCCTAGTTCATCTGGCTGGGGGCCTTAAAACAATTCAATGGTTTCTTTTCAAACTAATGACAGTAATTTTTTTATCAAATTTATTATTAGCAAAATTCCACAAGTCACTTTAACACTAAGCAGAAAATAAATAATTAATAATAAATATCAGTGCTAATCGAATAACCCGCTCCTGACCTCTCCCGGCGCAAAGGTTTCCATCACACTTGTCGCGTTTCCAACTCGGATTGCGATGTGGATGAGACGCTGGATTGATGTCTTTTAAAATAAATATATTTAAGAATTTTCGAATTAGTTACTCGAAGATGTTTAACTTTAGTACTAAGGGTAGGTTATAATTAAGCCCATCGGAAAATTTGACTATAATAAAAGACTTGACTATTGTTTAAACAGATAGCAAAAACTTTCCAAACTGCTACCAGGAAAGTTGAAACTTCAGAAAGAAGTCATTAGCAAAGTTAAAGCGAACTTTCCAGCCCGGGGGAAAATAAATATTTCCAAAGTCGACGGATAACAATTGCGCTTTTGTTGTCTTTTGACAAAATTGTTTAGCGTACAGGTACCTAAGTGGCGCTGATGGGATTTGTTGAGTCGAAATTTGAAACACCGGCACCGCTCTCAAAGATGGTTATCTGGATTTACTTCTCCTAAACCTTCTTTAAAATAACTGGTGAATAAAGAAAAAAATACAGCCTTCTGTTAACAAAATTTTAAAGTAAATTATTTTCTAACATAACATAACATAAACTCTCGCCTATAACCCCGAAGGGGTAGACAGAGGTGCTAGCACCCAAATTTCGCCAGTTTATATTTAGGTTCCAATGTAATAGGTGACGAGCCTATTGCCATTAACCGGGCACTTATAAACCTGCGATAAATACACACATAATTAATTCGAAAAGCATTGAAAAGTCATTTGTGTGTATAAGAACATCCGGAAAAGTTTCACATGGAGTTCCGGGTTCGTTTTCTTCCTTTACTTATTTTACTTTGAATTATACGACTTTCATGTAAGCGGCTGCTGTTTGAACTACTAACCCTATATTAAGAAAGGTTACGACAGTGCCCATGCATCGTCATTTTGAAGGATGCAGGATGCCAATCAAAATTATAACGCCTGATATTGCAGACAGTTAGACGTTATGTGTGAAAAATATATATCTCCGAAAGTCTTCTTGTCTTACCAAATCGGATATCAATAAAATATCTCAATACCTTAACTTATAATGGCCAAAAAAGACACATGTCTGGACTGCCAATAATGTTACCAACTATAACCCCTAAAGAATCAAAGGAATTGTAAGTTACAAAAGTTTTTATACAGCGAACCGACAAATTGGGCCTACGAATAAGGTTCACTCGATTCCCGACGCGCAGTATGAATTTTACGTGCCATAATTTCAGTCTACTAAATGCTCAATAAAAAAAGGAGGGCCATTTCTTGCGGCCCGGGAACTGTAACAGTGAGGAAGGAAGACATTGGAGTGACGTTAGTTTGATATACGAGCGTGCTCTTTTGTGCGTTCGTCGTTAATACGGGAACACAATGCGCTCCCGACAGCTCTCTAGAGTTACGCCCGACTTAAGAATACCGCTCATCACACCGAAGCAAAACCCTAATGCTTTGTATTAAAATGAAAAAAGAAATGCTTATAAACATTGCTTGTTATTGTAAATATTTTGACAGTTTGACAAACATAGAGGGAACCGTACCCTTGCATACTAAGTCAGCCTTTTTCCTTCATCAGAGACACGGCTAAGGGGTCGAATTTCATGATACGACGAAAAATTAATTCGACATTGAATACAATTATCACTATCTTTGCGTTAATTCAGGATGCATCCGAGGATCTCGGTAACTTTGTGGCATTTATGTTTCCACTTCGCACGGTCTTGCGCATCTATGATAGTGAGATCATTAGCACGTTTATCGGCGCCAAGTCAGCACTTTTTGGGTCCGCCTTCCTTACCTCGCAGCCGCAAACACAACACAAGGTTCTTATTAGCCGATATGATGTAGGGTGAAATTACTTCCCCAGTCGGACTACTCAGTTGGGACGAGAGGTACCGTTGCGTCCTACCTCCTATTTTTTTATTTCAACATCGCGAGGAGAATCAGACTCTCCTTCGCCAGCTAGGGAGGTTAAGTCATATTCGAGCCGACTTATACGCAAGTTGTTTTTTGGTCTTTAGTTGCCGATGGTGAGATAGTAGCTAACATAACGGTCGCACCCCGGCAGACTCGGGGTCATCTCTTTCGAGATGTCTATCTTCGTGTGTGGGGACCGCAGCATCCACATCTAGCCCCCGGGTATAGGGAGGTGTACTTTGCGCTGCCATTGCAGCCAGCTTCTGCTAGCGTGACTGAAAATTATTCTATAATAAGTAATAAACCATAATTATCCACGTTGTATTTTTCCCTAATCTCGATACGTTCATAGTCTTAGTTTATTAATTAATTACTTTCATTAATATGACGGTGAAAGGGAGGTAGGTAAATATCTCAGTAATAAGAATAAGTATTTAATTATGAAACCAGGTAATTACGGGACATGACGCAATTTGGTTTAAAGAGTAGCGAACTTAAGATCAATACATTCTATAAACGGTAAGTAAATAATAATTTTTGAATATTGTTATTTTTCTTAATGATCTTTAACGCTAAAGTCAACCGCAAAGTGGGACACCTACTTATTGATGCAAAAATCTCAGTCACAGGGTTTACTCAAACGGTAATGGTGCTCATTAATATGAAGCTTACTATTTTAAATTATGGAATGGAAGATTTTGGACTTTCAGTTCATAATTTGTTTAGTTTTATTGGTGCTTGCACCCTTATGTGTTATTATTTTCATAAATAATTGAATACTTGGATGTAGCAGCGTAATGTATGAGAAGTCCAAAGGTAACTAAGTAGTTGACATCATCAACGGACGGACGGTTCAGGTCATTGCTGGATATAGGCTTCTCTCTAAACTAGGAGGCTTTGTCTTACTGGTTTCCACGATGGCCAGACGGGTTAGTTGAAGGTTTATTTCGAGTTTTCTTTTCTCCCAGAGTAATTTGCGTATTATACTTACGATACCTTTCGGATGAGATGGGGTAGTGTTATTCTTTCGCCGCCACAATATTGGTTACAAAATATTATTTGAACCGCGATGATAATAATACATCAAATTAAAACAAATATTCAAGGTATTACTGATAGCATAAAACAGGAATGTTGAATTAACCAATCAGAAGGTATATATAGAAAGGAACTTAAAAGCTTCCTATTTATACTGAGTAAAAGCAAGACTTTGTAGTAAAGCCTCTTTTGAAGTAAAACTTCTTTAAGTACTCTTGATAAAAAATCTTGAGTGTATACTAATGAATAATAATAATAATAATAATAAGCCCGTTTATTTCCAACTATAAAGGTACAGTTTTAACTACATAATGAAAATGAATATATATCTAAGTACATGCATATGAAACTAAAACATAGTGTTATTATTTTTCTTCAGTTGGAACCCCGAATTGGGTATAGGCCTCCTCCAGTATTTGCCATTCCGTTCTGTTTTGTGCAATAGCTCCCCATTGCTTGCCCGCTGTGGCTACAATGTCATCTCCCCACCGCTTTCTCGGTCTACCCGGTCGTCTTTTTCCAGAAGGTCCAGTCCATTTAGTCACCTTCACTGTCCATCTCTTGTCAGCATATCTCGCTAGGTGTCCTGCCCATGCCCATTTCAGTTTTAGAGCATGATGCAGGGCATCCGATAATTTTGTTTTTCGTCTAATCAGTTCGCTTCGGACTTTGTGTATTTTTCTTAGCTTAAGCATGCTCCTTTCCATTGCCTTTTGACACATAGCTAGCTTAGATCTTGTCTTTGATGTATAGGTCCATGTCTGGCACCCATAAGTAAGAGTAGGAAGAATACACGTGTCCATAACCAATTTCTTGGAGTGCAGAGAGAAGTTACCCTTGAGGATTTCCTTTAAAGACCAAAATCTTTTCCAACTTAATGATATTCGTCGGTCTACTTCCTCATCGGTATTTGCCTCTGTAAAGGACATCAGCTTTCCCAAGTAAATATAACTATCAACGTAGTCCAAGGGTTTCCCGTTTAGATAGATTACATTAGTTTTACTATTTGTCATTAATTTCGTCTTACTCTCGTTCATTTTTAAACCTATCTTTTCGCTCTCCACACTCAGCTCAGCTGTCATTTCTTCTAGATCTCTACTGGTTTCTGCAAAAAGAACTATGTCATCCGCGAACCTTAAATGACTTAAATATTTTCCAGCTATCATGATACCCTTCTTTTGCCAATTTAGCCTTTGAAATATAGATTGGAGTACTGCTATGAATAGCTTTGGTGATAATGGGTCTCCTTGTCTTACTCCCCTTCGAATTGCAATCTCTGTGCCCCTCTTTTCCAATTTCACTCTACTGGTACCTCCTTTATAGATATCCTTGATTACTTCTATGTACCTATAGTGCACTTGGCAGTCTTTTAGAGATCTCCATATAGACTCATGAGATATGCTATCAAAGGCTTTTGCATAGTCGATAAATGCTACGTACAAGGGTTTTCTGAATTCCTGATATTTCTCAATGATTTGCGTAATAACATGTAGATGGTCCGTAGTGGAGTATCCAGACCTAAAGCCTGCTTGTTCTATTGGCTGTGAGTTATCAATGTCAGCATTTATTCTATCTTGTAGTGTGAGCGCAAACAGTTTATACATGCTTGATAGCAGACTGATTGGTCTATAGTTGCCCACGTCTTTTGGATCGCCTTTTTTGTATATCAGTATGATGTCAGATTTCTTCCATTGTTCTGGTACTTTGCCTGTGTCTAGAACTTTGTTGAACAAGGTAGTTAGTGGTCGAATCAAAAGAGCAGCGCCCACCTTTATGGCCTCGTTTGGAATACCATCTGGTCCCGGACTTTTGGCAGCTTTCAGTTTTTGGATTTGTTTGAGCACATCCACTTCATTTATTGGTGTTAATATTGTCTCTTTGTATTTATTGTCTGTGTATTTCTTGTATAAGTTATCGTCGATATTGGCCGTGTCTTTTTCATACAGTTCCTTATAAAATTCTGTGGCACAATCTATTATACTTTGTCTCGTACTAGTTTCTTGTAGGTTCGTTTTTAGATTGGTTATCCATTTCGTGTGTGTTGTTAGTTCTTTGTAGGCTCTTTTTGAACTTCTGTGACATTTTAAGTTTTTATTTATTATTTTATTTCGATGTTCTTGGTAGTCTCTTTTTATTGCCTTGTTCGTTTCTTTGAACAGTTTTCCTAGTTCTTTTTTCATTTCTGTGGTTTTATGCTTAGTATTGATTAGCTCAGTTCTTCTAATGATTAGTGCCCTTGTAGATGCGGTTATAACTTGATTTTTTCTTTCTTGATTTGCTACGTTTCTTTTTATCTGTAAACTTAATTTGACGGTAGTCTCTAGTTTATCATAGTATGTTTGTGCATCTACGTCATCTCGTAAGGTTTCCAAATGTATTATGTTTTCGCCTATATTATGTTTATACCGTTCGATTTCCACAATAGTTTCCAGTGTAGTTGAAAATGTAATAAAGGATTTTCTACTTTTCGTCGCAACTTGTATATTATACGTAGCCCGGACCATTCGATGATCCGAAGGGAAATTCACTTTACTTAGAACCTCGGTGTTGTAGATTTTTGACGGACAGTTTGAGAGGATAAAGTCAATCTCATTTCTTATTTTATAGTCTGGGGAGTGCCAAGTCCACCTGCGTGATTTTCTTTTTTTGAAATGTGTGTTCATAATAGCTAGGTTATGCGCATATGCATATTGTAAAAGAAGGTCACCTCTCTCGCTTCGGGATCCATAGCCATATGGTCCTAGAATTGGACTTTCAGATTTCTTTGGTTGACCTATCTTTGCGTTGAAATCGCCAATAACGAGAACATCTTTTTTAGCATATTTGTGGGCCTCCTCCAAGGTTTTATAAAACTTGACAATATCCTCCTGATTTGATTCTTCGGTTGGAGCGTACACTTGGATGATACATACTTCCTGGGTCTCGAATTTCAGTTGTAATAGTGCGACACGTTCAGAGAGTGGCCTAAAATCTATGATGTTGTTTTTATATTCTCTTTTAATAAGAAAGCCGACACCGTGCCGACCAGGTGTTTCTCCATTGTAACAAAATAAGTATTTTTCGTGCTCTTCTATGTAACATCCAACTCTTCGTACTTCTGCCAAGCCCAATACGTCGAATTGTATATTTTCGAGTGCGTGAGTGAGTTCCATGAATTTAACTTCTGACGACAGCGTGCGTACATTGTATGTGGCAACCTTGAGTATATTTTCTCTGGTTTTTACTGGAGGGTTGCGGTCTCGATCCCCCACGAGGACCAGTCGGCTTGGGGGAGAATGATGTAGTTCTGGTGTAAAGTTTACGTTATTATCTTGTGTTTTCCGGCTGCCAGTTATTAGTTGCTATTGGTTTTTATTTAAGAGGGAGTTAGTTAGAGAGTTTGATCTAGCTCTCATTATATCGTAAGCGTTAGTCCTATTGGATTTGAAGGGATTTATAGTTTGTTGTTTTTTTGCCTGTGTTTTTGTAGGTGACTGTGGCGAAATAGATAGCTCTCGTTTTCTTTTATCAGAGCTAGTGTCCTTCACAATTAACTTGTCATATTTCAAGTACGCTATCTTTCCTTTTTTCCTCTCCTCAAGTAGTTGTGGTAGTAGAGCTTTTCTCTTTTCTAACACTTCTTTCGAATAGTCTTCTGTTACATGAATATTCTTTAGATTCTTCTTTCGCTTCATTATTTCATTTTTCTTCCATCCATTCACAAAAGAACATAATACAGGATTTGGTTTGTCTCCCGTTCCATTCTTTCCTATGCGGTATATTTTGTTTACTTCGTTTTCTTCAATGGATATGTTTAAATCTGTTTTGAAGTTCTCTCTGACCTTCTGGAATAATTCCGTTGTTGAGTTTTCATTTCCTTCCAAGTCATAAATAATAATGTTGTTAGCTCTTTTTTCTTTTTTTTAAATATTCGACCTCTTGCTCAAGGTTGGTAATTTTTTGTTTTAGTTTTTCATTCTCTTCAACTAAAGGAGTTAGTTTCTCATCCATCCGGTCCAAAATAGTCTTTGTAAGCGATTCTTTTAGTTCAATATTCTGCTTCTCCATTTCGGTTTTCATTTTGTCGAACAGTATTTGAAATTGTCCTTCCATCTTTATTACGTTTTGTTTTTATTTTATTTTTATTTATTTACTGTTTTTTTTTTTTTTTTTTTTTTTTTTTTTTATTTTGAGTGAATCGGAACTAAACGTTGCGGTAAGTTTTGGTAGAATGGTAGAAAGTAATTGGCAACACTGATGTTACTCGCAGCCTGACAGTGACAGCTGTCTCTCAAATTGACAGGTTGTCAAATGAAGCGAAAACAGAATACTATGTGATTATTCTAACCTCAAATATGCTATTTATCTTCGGTTTCTCTTTATTCAATAGTTCTTCAAAAATGTGCAAATGTTAACCTTCCTTTGGCTTCACGACACTTGAAGTATTGTTTGTGGTGATAGTGTTTTATATCCGTAACTGTTAACTATTTTATTTTACGTTTTGATTCGAAAAGATTTCACAATGATGTTGACATTTTTAACACCGGAATACTAATGAATACGTTACGCCAATGTGCTACATGCGAGGTAACGGCACCTCGCTAAGTGTCAGTAGTACGTTAGTAGTAGTAGTAGTAGTAGCAGTTTTTCGGTTTACCTTTAGATCGTTGTGGTTTATGGCGAAACAGGATAATTATTAGTAGGCAGGTCGAACTCCGCCTTTCGAACCAAACCGCTGTTCGAAAACTGTTAGCCTAAAATAATTAGAATTTATATTTGTATTCATATCTCTACATCATTACGTGTTTGCTTTTGTAGGATATATTAATTTATTCTTTTTTTATACTAAGGGAGCTGACAGACAGGATAACTGATTGAACACCGTCGCAAGTTCTAAAGTAATGTGTTAATTTTTAACTTTATACGGCCATTTGTATTTAACAAATAAATTGTAAGTTAATAGTCTATTACTTTTGATAAGAACTGTGTTACTTATATTAGTAGTCAGCTAATTTCGATTATGACAAGTCATGGTTAGCGGTCATATGGTAATTTATCTAATAAAAGGAACAGGTACAAGTACAGAAGTTATCGTAATTATATTAATCAATCAATCAACTTACTTACCACAGCCCACTGCTCGACATATGCCTCTCATATCACGCGCAGTTTAAAATATTAATATAGTGGTGATTCATTTGTGATACTCTTTGAAGTGAAAAGTCGTGTTGTCTAAGTCACATTCGTTTTTATATTTATTTAATTACTGTCACATACATATTATAATCATAGCATAGGACAGTTTACTTGAATTATTTTAAATTATCATCACCCTTTTGACCCCTTGCGGAAATCCTCACGAATATCACCACTCGCACGCCACCGAAGTGTGGTTATGTTGGACTTAAGCCGACCAAAACCGCACAGCCGTCTTGGGCCATAAGTTACCGAGGGGGAGGTAGCCTCTGGCATATTCCTCATACCCCAGCTGAATGTAACAACCTGCTTATTTCTTTTTTACGTATGACTTTACTTCACCTGGTGGTGGGCTACAGACAAACACTCAAGAAAGAGGGTCACTATTTCATACACTAACAATATTACAATGATTACCTTCGGCTTGGCGGCTGTCATACATCCTGAATTATTATTATTACAAACTAATATTACGTACTTTTAACACTTAACTTCGGTGTAACAGGTGGTCACAACACTTACGAACTAAAGAGGCGCAGTGTGAGGGTATAGTTAATTGTTGTCTATGTCAATGTCAAAACCGTTGGGAAGCACTGTTGGGTACTACACAAAGAAGTCTGAACTATACTCATATAACACGTCTCATCGTAACTATCATATAATTTAAGCTTTCTTAGATAATGATCGTGTGCTCGTGGAAAAAGAATATCACTACCTTATCTCATCCAAGGGTTGTCGTAACAGGTGATAAAATGAAAAAATGTAAACAAAAATGATAATAATTTTAAGAAATAGAAACAATAATATATTTCATTTGTTCAATAACCGCGGTAGCCTTGTGATATGGGTAATGGACTGCTGAAACGAGGTCTCGGGTTCGATCCTAGGTTTTACCATGGCACACACCAAATTATGTTCGAAATTATTTGTGTATTTATCGCAGGTAGTACCCGGTTAATGGCAATAGGTTCGCTACCTATTATATTGGACCCTAAACGGGGATATAGGCGTAAACTCACGCCTGATATGTTATTTTATTTGTTCAAAACATGTGTGTACATACAATAGCATGCAATACAGAAAAACGTGTCGAATATTCACAGTCCAATCATGTTTTGCCTCACATAGTGGTGTAAAATATGTTGCGCGTATGGAATCGCTCAGTTATGTAGTCTGCGTTATGGCTTCATATTACAATTCATTAAATATGATTACAATGAGTACAATTAAAAGGTCAACTAATAATGTCATTTAAGTAGCAAAAGTAAAGCGTCAATAAGTAGGTTATCCAGTCATGTCTAATAACTAAGATATAATGCATTGCTATTATCCGATATATCTAACAAAAGCAATATACTATCATCATCAAAAGCAACACGCTTTTTTCTTCTTTTCTATTTTCGAATAACTATTCTGAATTACTAAAAATGCATGTCCAGATAGCATTTTAAAATCCAAGCAACCATCATTAAAATCGATTTCCAATATGCGTCGTCGGTTACGATATTTGTTTCGTTATGGAATAGCACGAGAGCATCTAGTAACTCTGATCCCTGTTTCATAATCAATGAGAACTCTCTACTACACGAATAAAAGTGGTATAAGTGTTATTAATTATCCCTGGACAAAATATTGACCGGATCCGTTCAGCCGTTTAAAAGTGATTGCATAGCGGTAATAGAAAATGTAGAATTCTTTAATGAGTACTTAGTTATAACTCTGCACCACCCTATGGTTGACAGGTAGAAAATCCGCCAAGTCCGCCAATGAACATTGTGCAAATAAAAAAAAAATGAATAGTAGAATTCACTTGGCTTGTACTTTTGATGCGTATTTTTTTATTCATGCATACATATTTATTTAAAGCGTTAAATGGGAACCAAAGCGGTGAAAAGCAGCGTGACAAGTAATTACATGTTAATATATAATAAGGGCGATATATTTATTTACACTGAATTACAGAACTGAACTATTTTTATACTTTATTTTTCTGTATTTTCCAATAAAGCTACAACGAGAACGGTGTTTATCCGTTATTATACGACTTGTAATGTTATGTGAAATGATATGACTACGGTAACAAAACGCAACGTACTATATAATCAAATACCGCTTTTGTTTCAAGTAAAGGTGCGACCTTGCTTAAATATAAGGCTACGGGTCTGTAATTAATATTATCGTTATAAAACCTATATATGACTTTAAAATATACTAACATAGACTAGTAACCTAGACATCGAAAATAAACTGCATAATAAAAATTACTTTTTAAATGCATGTCTCGTAGCATATTCTACGATGTAGCAGTACAAAAGCCACGAAAATTGCTACGAAAGAGTAAGCTACGAACAACCGGTTAGAAAATAATTGTATGCACATAATTATTTGTGCAACGCCTGCTTTGTACGGACATCCAAGAACAAAGCAGAGGCGAGATGCGAGGAAAGCTGACTTGATGCGAGGAACTATAACATTTACAAGAATAGACATGGAGTTAAGCCGCTTTTATACATGTATTAAATCGGCTTTCAAGTCACCAAAGGAGAGAAAAGTGTAGAAAATGAAATGTGCGATGATAACAATGTACGAGTACTTCTAAAGAGAATGCGTTAAATGATTTCAAGTAAATAAATAGTTTAGGACAATCTACATAACATATAGTAAGCATAGCTTGTGTTATGGGTTCTAGAGTGCGAATATATAATTATTTCTTTGTAAATATATACACATTATGTATAGAAATGACCAAGCCTAATACATAGATATATACATGCATACAAGTATTTGCTCTGAGCGGGAATAGGACCCGCGTAGCAATCGCATTCACTAACTCTACGATACTGAGAGCTTTTTAAAACCACTTAAAAGTCACATAAAAGTTATTAATGAACACCTACTTATTTTTGTTTACCGTTCAAGGTTAGTATGTTATTGATTTCCTACTAAACCAGGCATAAAGTACTATGTCAGTTGTATTATCATCATCATTTGCCAAGGAAACGGAGTCTATATTATTCCTTAAGAGTACTGAATCAATAAATAGATTCATTTTTTTAATACAAATTAATACCAATGCGTCAATCAATTAAAATCAGTAATTTTATAAAATGGAATCAAAATCAGCCAACAATGAAACTAAAATTCGAAATGTGTTTTAGTTATACTGCCTAAATCTAATTTACACGGCATTTTATTTTTCTTTCTGAGTGATAAAATTTACGCCACTACTAGTATATAAAGTTCCAGGAATATAAATATAACACGAGTATGTATATTTTGTATACTTCAATAGTTCATAAAACACTTTGTTGCCCTTAAATATTAAAGCGTAGCCTCTTAATAGCGCCGCATCCAGTCTGGTTGGTAGGGATGGTGTAACAGCGAAAACCGCAGGTGTTTCATTATTCTGTTTTAATGGTGTTGGCGTCACGTTACCGTCAGCCCTTACGTGACGAGCACAGAACATTCCACGGAGTCGACACCATATACCCGTTTTAGTACAATTGGAAGGGTTTTTTATTCTAATTTTTCTTTAGTTTTAGGAATTATGTCGTACAAAATTTGTGTGGTTTGTTTTGTTTATGTGTGTGTCACATTGGATAGAATTATTCACGGACGACAGCTTACGATAGTTCATATACAATTAGAATCGAATTTAGATCGGAAAAAGTAAATAGTCTGAAGCATTCAATTTATTTCTATACAACAACCTACACATCCATCTACTGACAATCATACGAACTATATTTAAAAGTGAATGGCGTTACAAACATTTATAAACATTGTTTTTAGAAAACACCACCCAATCAATACAATGAAAATTTTCTGAAGCACACACACAGTATGCTAAATATTCAAATCTTCGTGGCTTAACGGTCAGAGTGTTGTCATTGTAAGGTTCGAATCCCATCTAAGCATTCACTTTTTCAGATCTAAATTTGATTCGAAAGTTAGCTATAATGGTAATAGCCAAGTAATATGTATGAATCTTAAACACAATACTGGTAAATAATGTAATATGGATGTAATCAGAACTAATTCTTAAAATCGTTTTGAAAGGAAAACTTTACTTTAATAATTATGCTTCATTTCTTGCGAGATTCTAATATCAAGAAACTATTGTGATGCCTTTTTACTTTACACTTTCAAACTTCATGATAAAGTAACAACATTTAGGGGAAATAATACAGCTATGATAATTATATGCTGCTGACTAAAAGCATAAAGGCAAAAATTACCAGCGATAATAGTGATACCGATGGTGAGGCACGTGAAACGAAACGCCAGACGTGCCCAAAGGTTTCCAGTGTCAGTCGTCCATCATTTGAAGGATTGCGTGCCTTTCTATTCACTTTCAGATTCTAGCATTCATGACGTGTTCTATTGTCTATTAGAGCATGTACAATAATTATCATAACACTCGTCGGGATATATAATATGCTTTTTGGTTGTTCATGGCGCTTGTAATACAAAAAGAAACAAAAAACATAGTAAATATATTTTCGAAAATGATCGCTCTCAATCTTAAATCATACAATGTATAATAATTTATATAAACTTAAATCATAACATGTAAATCATCATCATTACTGCTTTTTTCAATTTAAATCACTGTGTGTGTGTGATGTCTCTGGTGTTGCAAACGTCCATAGGCCACGGTGACCGCTTCATACCAGGTGGGCCGTGTGCTTGTCCAGTTTCAATTTTTTTATACCTAAGTGGTATAAAAAAATTGAAAATATCAGTAATATTATCATCATAGCTATTGTAGCCTAGTGGTATGGGTAATGGACTACCGCGGTAGCCTAGTGGTATGGGTAATGGACTGCTGAGACGAGGTCTCGGGTTCGATCCCAGGTTTACCATGGCACACACCAATGACTGCGATGCTTTTCGAAGTTATGTGTGTATTTATCGCAGGTTTATAAGTGCCCGGTTAATGGCAATAGGCTCGCCACCTATTACATTGGGACCTCAATATAACTGGCGAAATGTGGGTGCTAGCACCTCTGCCTACCCCTTCGGGGATATAGGCGTGATACTATAAAAAAAAAAAAAAAAAAAAAAAAAAAAAAAAATAGCTATTGTTTGCATCCAATCTTTGCACTATGGACTCATTCGTTAATTGTTTTGGTTTGGTATATTGACTTTTTAGGGAGCGACCACCGTTTTAAGTCACACCTCCAAGGGAAACTTTTGCAATAGAAGTTAAGCAACCTACAATCTCTGACTACCAAATGATGTTGGTATAAACCGTCACGATACTGGTAGAGATATGTACTCATTAGTAGGCCCCTATAACTTACGCTTAAATATAATAAGTAAATATTCTAGGACTATCGCTTAACTAGCTTGTGTTATTGGTTCTAAAGTGCGGATAAACATTCCTTGATACATTTTTTTTGGAAATAGATATTTTGTAAATCATAGAAACACTCAGACCAAAGCATATTTATGCATATTCATATTTATGCACACAATTTGCACTGAGCGGGAACCAAACCCGAGACACCTGCGTAGCCGTGGTGTTCACTATTGCCACTCCACAGAGATCGTCATTGTCATATAATAAAGCTTAAAATAAAAGAAAATTACTATTACGAAGACAATTTCATAGCTATAGAAAAAAATCGATACAAATGATATACGAAATTGACCTGTTTCCTCCCTTGAGGGTCATAAATTTTCTTAGAAGAGATATTTGTAGTAACTGAAAATAGCAACGAGCCAAATATCATAGCAGTGGATGATAATACATATTATCATATTATGTAAATTGTTAGACGCGCATGCCGCTATCGCTTCACGAAGCGTACTTCTACGTGCGCTTACCACGAACGCACACCAAGACACCACGTCTGCTGTTACTATCACGCTGTTTTGAACACCCTCTAGTCATCGTCCATGCGAATCAATAAATTCAACCCTTTTTATGATTCAGTCATTCGCTTTTATTGGACTTGTACGTGCGCCTGAGCGTGCATCATTCAACGACAATAAAAAATTCGGAACGACCCTTTATATCGCGTACGAAAAATAAAAAAGTTGATGTTTCATTTTTTGTGACAAACTCGACGCGTTCACGTAGCCTGATGAGGATTTTTTAAGAACTTGTTTACGATAAAACTTATTCTGTGTTGTGAAACAAGTAAGAACTATTAAAAACACTACTACTAGTTGAAGTACCGTTGTTATGTTAATTATCTTGTTCACCAATTAATTCACGAGTATTTTTTTAACGTTATTATGGTTAGCTTTTAAAAATTTACCTTCTTTATTAATTAAACAAGCTACCTACAATATTCTCAAAATATATTAAGAACATTTTTATAGCTTTCTTTACTGATGCGGCAAAATTACACACAAACGGAGCGAAGACAATTTAAATAAGGCAAAAACCGACGTAGAAAAAGTGAAAGGCTCTGGAAAAAGTTCCATTAAAGCCGGGTTACAAATGGGAACAGAACAGCGTAGTGTTATCCAGGATATCTTCCTGGGAATGCGCGACCGGCGAGCCCACGCTTTTTGAATATCATCGTACGACGAATACATTCACAAAATACGTGTATCTAATGTCGGGTATGATTGATTTCTTGTATATTAATGTTGTATTATGGTAACACACGCGTTGGATGTCGGCTTTAAGCATTAAGCTGGCCTCGTTCAATGTAGACTTGTGAAGCTCATAACCAATAAATAGGTTCGTGAGTGACACTAACCTTAATATATGAAATGTTATAAAATATCTTTTAATCTTAATATATTGATGTACTTCGACGAAATGTTTTGTTGTTGCGATTGTAAGGTATGGGATGTAATGGTACTGAACTTGTAATAAATAAGAAGTTACAGGTTCGAAACGTAGTATGTCACTGACATGTACAGGAAGCTCCAAAAGTGTCTGGGAAGTTTTAAAGCTCACTGTACATATCATTTGAAACTAAAATTGTGGAAATGATGCCAAACTACACAACTGCTAGTTTTAGAAGTTACTGGTCAATAACTGTCCTTCCTTATGACTTAACTATCTAAAGTTGCGAGTACTCACTCCTTTTTTTATAATACAAAAGTACAAATTTAATCGAACCAAATATTGCTATCACCTAAGAAACTTTATTTTCTTACTGACCCTAATCTAATCACTCAAGTTATCTTGATTGGCATCTCGAGGGCATTAGCTCAATCGTTTAGCAGACATCATTAGGTATATTAAAACTTCTTCCTTCGAGTTCCATCGCACGGTTTAACAGTAAGAATAATTGAAATTTTACACAACGGTAAGTTACCAACTTTGAGTCCAGAGGACTAATTTTGACGTACACTTTGACGTAGATTAGTTTTATAAAAGGTTGAGCAAATAGCAAGAAACTTTATCATTTCATTTCATTTTTAGTTAGTTTTGAGAAAGAATTTTGTTTGTTATGATTTTAAAAGCACACAGTTCCGTACTAGAATTAGAATCACACAATGGAATCGTTATTGCAAAATGATCGATATAACATAAGATAATGTGATCTGTTTTCTCACATTTCTTTAGACTTCTTCAAATGGCTCCTGCCGACGTATCACCGCAGCTTTACCAGCCTCTAGTAAATATGGTACCTACACGTAATATAAAATTAATGACAAGACGACAATGTCAAGTTTACAAGAAAGTCTACCAATGTTAGCTAGCCATGTTAGCCACGCTAGTAAATTAGTTTCCATGTTTGCCCCCTACGAGATCAGTAGTAATTCAGGACGTTTGGTTGAATTTTAGGGGACGACATAATTGATCATTTAGGTATAGTAAAATCAACGTTGTCATGAACTCAATGAGGTTCGATCATAGCTTAGAATGATTTTATTAAATTGTATAATGATAGTTAGTTACACTTTAGTTGTACATACACCATTTAAAGCTGAGATAAAATTGATCTCTTACCATATTATTGATAGGCATATGTGACAAGCCACTGTCTGAAATTTTAAATTCGGTAACGCAACGTTGAAGGAATCTATGGGTTTATTTACGCTAGTAATAATACTGTCTATTTTATGTGTTACTGTAGTTAGTATCATTTGAAAATTGAAACGTATGACATCATACTTATTCATAGTTTCTTACAACTTAACATTTGTACGTTTTATAAAAGTAAGTCATTTGATTAGGTAGTCAAGTACCCAATAGCAATGAATGAAATAATGAATTCATTAATGGTTAAAGAATGTGCCATATCAAACCCTAATGAGTTCACGTCTTGAGTACTACACGGCCATGTTTTTATATTTCAACGAAAAATCTGTACGAAATGTATAATGATTGTTATATTTTTATGCTTTACTGGTACGCGTTGTAAAAAGAGCATTAGTAAATTACTCAATGCCTTCGGGAATACATTATACAAATATACCGTGTTTTCGTTTCATCTTGAAGAATATTATTTCCAATAGTGCTTTTTGAGTTATTTTTCGATGTGGATAGATTATTTTTTGTGTAGTGATTTTTTTGATATACAGGAACTGACTTGATGATACCTTTCTCTGTAGCCTAAAGAAGGCTGGTCAATTGAAAGTCATCTCATTTATATGTTGCCTCTAAAGTTGCACTTTGGTTCCTTGTTTTGTTTTTTTTTTCTACATGGAAGTCCGATTTGAACCGACTAAAGTCATAATGGTCTTTGATAAAAAATTTAGATAATTGTATTAACATTAATACTCAAACTATAGATAGTATTTTCCACGTGCCTGGTAGATTGTTGGCTTGATGTGCCTCGCAGAATACGTTAAGTCGTCGGACCCGGTTGTCATATAAACATCTATGGCAGTTGTTACAGGCAGTTGGAGCCTTAAAAAGTTCAACAACTCTTTAACTACAGTAATTTGATTTCGCACATGCCTAAAGGTTGTGAAGGTCAGATGATAGTCACTTCACAAAAAATATCGACAGAAAAATGCAGCCCCGGAATCCGAGGTGATAACTTTGGATGCGACCGAGATTAACGTAAGGAAGATGATGATGATGATGACTGTATATAGTATGTACAAATTAACTTTTCATCTGCTTTATAGCCCAAGAAAACAAAAATTCACTAAGTATTTGCAAAACTTTGCTTATAAAAATATTTGTTTAAAACGTGACCAAGAATCGGCACGGACCTTGTGCCCTAAAAAAAATATACCCCATCTCATTCTGTAATTACTTTTTTAAATAATTTAGTAGCAGTCCCTTAATATACAGTTGACGAAATAATTATATATTAATCAAACGACGTTCATTCTTAAAGGCTTTTATTATTTTTAAGTACCTATACTATATATTGAGTTACAAGGGGTACCTACTTGTCGACGTACAGCGAAGTAATGACCTTCGTGCTACACAATGTCAAAATGCTTATTATTTTTATATAACTTATTCTACAAAGAATATTCAAGCCATAATGAGGTCACCAGTCCATTTTATATGAACAAGTTGTCCGTTACGATAAAAAAGATTCAGTATTTTGTTACGAAAACGTGAGAGAAAACCAGCAAAAATGCACATTTCTTAACATTTTTTTATATTCTCTGGAATTATGTATATGAGAGCCTTGAAATATAAGTTACTTTCCTTCCTTTGTGCATCGTTGAGTGTCTCTTGAATGTCCATACATTTTATTATTTCTCGTTTCGTCATGATTCACCTGTACCTAATTTAGAATTGTCTCAGTAAGCTCAGACGATAAGCTTTTATCTTTTTCAAGTTGATAACAGTTCATCAATCTAACTAACAAGCCTTTTAATTATTTTACACGAGTAATATTGATTGTATTTTTAGTTGAGATTAAAAGACTGTAAACTGAAATATGTTATTTTTTCTGTAGTTTTAGTGAACTTCTTTGTAATCAGTTATAATATTCTAAAGTTTTTTTGAATTGCTATGAATGCAACTTCAACTAATTTATTGTTGTTCGATACGGCAATATAATGTACCTACAGTCGAAAAATGTGATATGGTGGCACTTCTACATTCATACCTATATATAAAAGTAAGTTTAGAAGTATATAATATACAGTGTTATATGTAAATTCGCAATCAATTAACCTATTGTAGTCCATTGCAGGATATAGGCTTGTCCCAATGTTATAGGGTTATGAATTACTTTTTCCACGCTGGTTAGACATATTTCGAGTTTTCCTTCTCTCGCAATGATATCGTCGGCGTTATTTTTCTGTTAAGCGCCTCTTATGAGCCTTCAAAAGTGATAGGGTAGTGATCAGGCGTGCACATATGACTGGACTTTCTTACTATTCGATTAAGTTTGTTCAAAGTGATAGAACTGCTACATTCTGCTTTATTTACACATCGCCAGTTTGTAAGTAGTTCCACATTTGTTATTTTTTGTTTTTTTTTTTGCGTTACCGTTTTTGTGCGCAACTGTTCCTTTTCTGTCGTATAGCTAATCCGTTGAATCCTAGAACCTGACCAATCGACGAATCTGTCCAGTAACGAATCTGCCGAATCTACAAAACTTTCCAATTCACGAATCTGTCCAATACCGAAAAAGGGATGCAACCGTATGCAACCGTTCCTTTGTCGACTGTATATTCTCACTTTGCCTTATTTAAATATTCAAAAATCATTATGCTTTCAGTACCTTAGGATATAATTGTACCTTTAAGTACCTACTATTAAGTACCACTTGTACTATATAAATACGTGTATGTTATAGTAACAATTGTGAAACTTAATAAACTTTACACGGGTTGTCATTATCACGTAATTGTAATTACGAGTGTCAATTTAAGGCGTTTTGGATTAATTTTCTATTTGATTAAAATGCATTGCTACACGTTCTAATTAGACAAGATTAATTACATTTTAATCGTAATTCTGATTCACAGAACCGTTAATAAAATGTTATTAACTTTCGGTTCAGTAAAACTTACATTAGAACATGTTTTATGTAGGCATTTGGAATTTTTACAAATCAGCTCAACTTTTTTATACTATTAAAGTGCCCCAAGTGCAGGGGCGGGGAATTTGGACTTAATCGGTTCAAGTCCGACATGACACCCCAGCCGAGAGGGGAATCCTGTTCTTTAAAATAAAAAGGGCGGCAAATTCAAACTTTACCGACGCATGTTCAACTCTTCATTTATTAACTTAGGCTGGGGGGGAGGTGTTATGTTGGCTCGAAACCGGAGATGGGAGGGTATTTTTCAGATCATGCCCGTCTACAAAAAAAAATGTATCTGGGGCCGAATAGGGATGAGCCTACTGCCGTACTTCAGGCACTATTGTGTATCATACTGAGTCTTGGCTGTATATATTTGCCTGATGTTAAACTGTTCTATCCTTTAGTTATCTTGTACGATATTGACGTTGTCATATAAATAGATGATACTTATAAAGCCAATACATCACAGAGAGAAATTCAAACATCACTCCTTACAACAAATCCATAGATTACTCCCTACAACCTTATAAACTCACAAACTTTATAACAATATTATGATAATAGATATTATAGTGTTTTATAACGACCCAGTCGAACCAAATTTCATTACACTAGATCAGCAATCGGTACATTTCGCTCATTCACTAAGTATAACAAAAATCAACAAGCCGAAAGAATTTCACAATTGTTTGCCTGGTGGGAGAATAAATATTTTTTTAGGGAAGTGTATTTAACCGCAGAAGGAAATAAGGCGGGCGAAACATCACCGATTATGTTCGAAGATAATACGGGTGGTGTTATTTATTACGTTGATAGCGGGGGCGATGATTTAAGTAAAGCAGATAACAGCGCCGATTTACAGCGCTAAATAACATGTTTACAATCGCTTTCTTATTTCTGAGGTGAAGCGAGCTGTTTGTTCCTGTTGTTTCTTGTTAGCAATGTTTTATTTTTATATCGGAATGGATGTTTACTTTGATGTTAAGGTCAGAAGGTCTAGGTAATGGTTTAGCTAATAAAAATGGCAAATATGTATTGTTTTATTAAGGTATCATCGCTTATAGCTTGAGATTGTACTGTACCTTTTCATAAATAGTAGGTACATACTAATATTTTTTTTTATAATATCACGCCTATATCCCCGAAGGGGTAGGCAGAGGTGCTAGCACCCACATTTCGCCAGTTTATATTTAGGTCCCAATGTAATAGGTGGCGAGCCAATTGCCATCAACCGGGCACTTATAAACCTGCGGTAAATACACACATAACTTCGAAAAGCATCACAGTCATTGGTGTGTGCCATGGTAAACTTGGGATCGAACCCGAGACCTCGTCTCAGCAGTCCACCACCCATACCACTAGGCCAATAAATAAAAAAATGAAGAAAAATATATTGATAGTCTGTGTAATGAAATTTTAAAGCAATTAGTATGCTGTTTCAAATCAAATTTTAATCAGAATAAGTGAATGCGCCGACGGGACTTGAAACTGTAAACTTTCCTTTGCAGATGGAATATTTAACCGAATATTGTTGTAAACGAATATATTGAATGCTTCAGAAGTGGCTTCGTGGCTCAGTGGTTAGAGTATTAAATTTATATATAATATCAAAAAACATAAAAATACAATTACAAAACATACCTGTATATATACGTGAATAATAGTATGTACAATGGGCGGTCTTATCGCTAGAAGCGATCTTTTCCAGGCAACTTTAGGATGGACAGTAAAGTGATAGAATAACTATTTAATGTAGTTAATTTGAGGTGTATTACACGATGTACTAACAATTTTTGAAAATTGTACGAAAAGAGGAAGAGATAAAGATTATCCTGAAAGGGAAAGATTGCGGGTTCAAGTCCCATCAAAACATTCACATACAATGCTTGAAATGAAAACAATCTTAAAAATGTGTAATAGGTAATATAAATATTATAAAATTTACATATTTCAAGGACCCGACTTAGAGAAAGGTTATGCAAGCAATTTCCTAGAACAGCGTTATTTATTTTTTACCTATTGTTTGCTAAATACCTTTATAGCCTGGATCCATAATTCACAAGCGTGTTTAAAGCCAATATTTCATTTGCGTTGCAGTGTAATTTGCTTACAATTTACATACAAATTTATGACTTTTTACAATACAGGTTTTAAAAAAATTAAATTAGATACTACTGCATACCTACCAAAATACAAGAAAATTTAAAATATTCTTACATTTAATTAAGAAATGTAGGTGGGACTATCAATTCGGAACAATGCTATTGTCAATGTTGTTATGCTTATATGAGACGTTTACTTATTGTTCGATTTCGTCTTCACTTAATGCCTTTAAGTATGGTGAACAGACCAGTGCTCATGTTCATTTCAAAATATGATTACTTATGATACTGATTATGGTCATTTAGTCGATTTTTTGTTTGAATCATGAAAGGATAAACATAATCATATTACTAAGACTTCTCCATGTCTATTTGTCTGTCTGTTTATCACCACTCTATCTACACTAATATTATAAAGAGAAAATATTTGTTTATTTGTTTGTTTGTAACGAATAGACTCCAAAACTACTGAACCGATTTCAATAATTATTACACCTATAAACAGCTACAATATCTAGGTATAACATACGCTATATATCATCACGTTACCATAAAAGGCAGCGGAGCAATAATCATAAATCTCAATAGATCCGGTAGATTTCGATACATTGGCGTTAATATCGCCAACTATTTCCGTTGTCATGACAGCATTAAGTTCTGGAATTCTTTACCAGCGCACGTGTTTCCTTCTTCCTACAGTCCCGGGTCCTTTAAGCGGGGCGTGAATAAGCATCTGATGAGGCCGGCAAACTGAGCGCCACAATTGTAGCACTAAACGTGTTTGCAGTGGTGACCCTCTTTCATGAAACTTTGCCTTCAAAAAAAAGCAAGGAGAAGTAGTATAGAGAGGGAAGCAGAGAATCGAATAGAGTCGTATAACGCGATAATAGACATCCACGCGGGTGGAGCCGGGGGCAACAGCTAGTATTTCATAAACACATTATAGTGAGTGTGTGAGTGTATGAGTAAGTGATAGCTAGACGATTGAAATTTTGCACAGTTGATGTATTTCTGTTAGCGTTTTAACGATCAATACTAGTAATAATAATAGAATGATACGGAACTCTTCGATGTCTATAATAGTTCTTAAATTTTAACATTAGGGGTCACATAGAGATCTACATCTCTACTTACAAATTAATCCCTAACGATTCATTAAAATTATAATAAAGTTTATCTCGCATAAATAAACAGAAACATTCAACTCCAGAAATTAACTCCAGTGCACTTTTATGAGTGTTCATGAAATATACACTGAACACGAATTTGAATACTTATATACTGAAATGCATATATAAAGAGGTAAAAATACATAAACTTATTATTAGCGTAAATAGAACTTACAGTTTGCTCATTATAGCATTACCGAATTTAAAATGACCGATGAAATTAAAATGCACTTTATATGACAGCTGTAAGGTTGAGAATTGTTTCCCGGTTCAATACAGTCTGTCCCTTGCTCACACCTAGATTATGTGTAAAGAGATATTATTTACTATTTATATAATATACTAGCCTATGCCCAGGGTTCCGCCCGCGTGGCTGTCAGTTATCGCGACCTAAGCGCCATCTGTGCAACTTAAATTCTATATTACTAGTTATAACTCTGGTTCTACTTAAGCAAAATTGCAATCAAACAAACGTAAGATTTTAAGTTGGATCAAACCCCTCAAACAAAAAAAAACCGCATCGAAATTCGTACAGTAGTTTTAGGGTCCATAGTGGAAAAACATAAACTTTTTACAATTATATAATAGTATAGATAGATAGATAGATTGGGTAAGTACAAGCTCATATGTTGGCTAAATAAGGTGTCATGGTACAGAAGACTATCCAATCAGTTGCGAATCAGCAGTCATCCATTTAAGGCTTGATCATGGCGGTTGTTTACCGCGCAGATTGATTAGCCGGTTTGATAGCGTTTAACAAACATGTTCGTAATTAGTATTCACATTGTTTCTAGTATATTAAGTTGGCTAAATTATGTTCATAGTGAGCTCGTTTGCTGTTTTTCTCAGTCAAATTAAATAGTAATTATATTACGTCTAATCAATGAACCCATTCCTCATCGTACCTTTTTTTTTATCGTGCGAAAAATCCCCACGGATACCCCCCACCGGAGCCGGTTGGGAAGGTTATGTCGGACTCGAACCGATTAAAACGCACGCCGTCTTTGGGTCTTCAGTTGCCGGAGGTGAGGTTGTAGCCAACATATCCCTCGCACCCCGGCAGACCCGGGGCCTTCTCTTCGAGATGACCCCCGTCAGGTGTAGGGACCACGGTGTCCCCAACTAGCCCCCAGGTATGGGGAGGCGCATTTTGCGCCACCGCCGCGGCCAGCTTCTCCTCATCGTACCTAGTGTAGAGGTACCCATCATGCTGGCATCATTGCCCCGCTGGATAGCAATGGCCGACGGCGGACCGAGAGTCACCAGCTTTGTCCTCAAACCTACGCACTAATTCACTGGCAAAATTCATAATATCGATACCTCAACTAAACATACAAACATACATATAATCACACTTTTGCCCTCGGAGGGTTAGGCAGAGGTAAATTAACACCCACATTTCACCAATCATTGTATTCGATCTCACGTATAGGGTACCCGTATTCCGATACCGATTAGGTACAATAATAAATATAGTGGAGAAGTACACGTGTTATCAATAATGTATAACCACCAAGTACCATCAATCAACAGTATAAATAATTTGCTAATAAAAAGTTACACAATGAAAATTTTTGAAATAGAATGTAGGTATTCAATTGTTATTATTCCTTATTACCTAGTACTTTAATACTTGGCATAGTTATTTCCCTCACTGTATAAAGCTATACACACAAACAATAATGTCGAAACCATACTTCTGTGCTCGTAATGAGCTAGAATTTATAGCTGCTCGTTTATATGCTCATAAATATATACGTTTGCAAAAATAATAGCTTTTTCCTCAATTTATATCACCTTGCACGAAAATATATTATGCTCATGCCGAATACTTCAATAGTTGTTTTATTTCCAATTGTAGTATTATAATGTACAGCTATAATAAAGTACTGCAAGTTCTACGGAGGTAGGACATGGTGGTATCTCCCGTCCTAATTGAGCAGTTCGACTGGGCCTTACAGAATACCGTGGCTAATAATAACCTTATGATGTATTTCCGATGGTGAGTATAGCCTAGAGCTCACTGGAGTTGTTTTGTATTGTTAGTGGGGAGACTGAGAAACCCTTCTTTGTCTTTTGCACTGACTGTACAGATACTCTTTTAATCTTATCCACTCCCCCTTCCGTCCTTCCCCCTTGTGACGCCCCTGGTGTTGTAAACATCATAGGCTACGGTAACCACTTTCCATCAGGTGGGCCTCGTTCTTGTCTGCGATCTAAGTGGTGTAAAAAATGCTTAACAAAATTACTCATAAAACTACACCAAAAGTCAGTTAGTTCGTTTGATAATTCTGCTTAGATCAGTAATGGTAATAAAGCTGTTAATGGTTAATTTTTATTTTGATTATATATTTGACATCGTAAAAGCCGTGTAAAATCAATAATCAAACCTCTGAAATGCAAAGAACATTTTTTTATTTGTAGGCACCAACAAATAAAAAAAATATTCTTTGCTTTTGGAAAACTATATAGGTACTATCGCGGAAAAGCCAATGGCTTTTTTATGTAATAGTAATCTGATTGCAGGTCCAATTTGAAAGAGATAAAAAATCAATATGAGCTCTAAAATAAGGAAAAAAATCAATCTATTTTTTATGTTCCAAATTTAAATAAGTGGACAAAATAGGATTTTTATCGTTTTCATAAGTAATAAATGAAGAATTAGGCATACATCATATTTCTGTCTGTCTGTCTATCTGTCATTTAAAAATACATTTAGGTATTTAGTGTAGGTATTTACGCATTATATATGATAGCATGGTCACAAATTTCTAGCTACTGCAACAGATCCTTAATAAAAATTTCAATAACATTTTTCTCAAACTGGGAACTGAACCTGAAAGTCTATGAAGCAGGAAATAATACGAAATCAACTACCTTGTTAGTCAAATTCGACGTTATTTCTTATCTCGTTGTGCACAGACTTTTGAACACGTCTGTTATTTCACAGTCAAATTTATGATGAACCTTTTTGAGACTTATTTGCAATATTACCTTTCGAACAATGACCCATCCGCCATCAACCCTACCTCGAAGAACTCGAATTAAATGTTCTCTATAGTTCAACAACCGATTCAATAAAATCTTTCATAGTTTGTGAATCACAATAACGATATTTTATATAATAATTAGGTATACGTAACATAACAACCTAAACTCACGCATATATCCCCGAAGAGGTAGGCAGAAGTGCTAACACCCACATTTCGCCAGATTATGTTTAGGTCCCAATGTAAGAGGTGGCGCGCCTATTGCCATTAACCGGGAACTTAATATAAACCTGTGATAAATACACACATAACTTCGAAAACCATCGAAAACTCATTGATGTGTGCCATGGTAAAATCTGGGATCGAACCCGAGACCTCGTCTCAGCAGTCCATTACCCATAACACTATTCTACCGCGGGTCTCATCATCGTCACATCATGTAATAATTATTTTTAAAATCACTATTACAGCGTTAGTACTCCGCATTCTATATGCACTTTAGAGCCCGAGATCCTACTGTTTCTTTTGAATTTAATTAACTTGAAATTCAAGGCAACCCAGACCCTCATACTTCAACGAGCATATATAACTTACTGCTTGCAGATGAGATTAGCTTAGGCCTCAAAGAACTAGGTGGGATCTTAGAACTACAAAGCAATCATTTTTATCTGTGCTACAAGAAGTCATCCTGTCACATATTTAGTCTATGGTAAGTGAAAAAAAAAGTTACGATACAATTATAGATGTACCACAGATGCAGACAACCGTGCAGACAACAAAATGTTTACTTTTTTCAAATCCAACAGTTCGTTCTGATTTTAAAATAAAGTGTTGTGAAATGAAAGGACGTAAATCATTCTGCGCAGTTCTGTCCACATGCCACAGGCGCCCAAACGCGTAACTGCGTGTTGGCCGGATCATAAAACATTTGAGACCAATCCGACCGGCAGCCCCACAGAAATATTGTCCCGGTAATATATCGGACCCCTAACTTTCTGATTTCATTGTTTGCAAATGTTTTCACATCTCTATGGATTTGTATTATGGAAATAGTGAGAAATGTTTACGGTAGTTGAATTTTTATTACATTGTCTTAACTTCTTTCAAAGTGTTTATAATTAGTTCCTTGCGTTTTAATTAGCGACTCGTAGCAGCAGGAAATTCATTTTAACCGTTAAAGCAGTATTTAACCTCATATTATCGTGATGAAGTAGCAATTTTGAAGGTTTAAAGTGTACCGCGCTAACTTTATTAGGGATTTAACCAGCCAATAGTAGCTCCCATTCTGGCAGGGTGGTCTGTCAATAGATTTAGCAGATTCCGTGTAATCTTTCCAACAAATACGTAGTTAGGATGAAGGGTAATCTTATTGACCATGGGCTCCACTAATTTGATTTACCGTGGACTTCTTCCAATTTAAACCAATAGGAGTAGGTTATTGAGCGGGAATACTTATTATCCCGGTATAGAGGAAACTACAAGTAATTTAATGTAACGATGTATAATTTGTACGATGACAACAGTTTATTTTTATTTTTATTTATGGCACGTCAATTTGACTTCACCTCGCCTGATGTTAAGCTGAAGGCAAAGTTTGTAAAGTCATTAGAATAAATGTCTGTTATCTTCGCCCTTAAATCGTACACTACACATAACGCGGATAACGGTAGTGGCAACGAGTTAGAAAGAGGGTACACTGATAGGGTTGCCCCAGTAAGAACTAGCTCAGCGAACATCACTACATTTTTAATTATGGCGCTTAAAACAGCGCAGAAATATAGATTAAACTTATTCACAAACAAACATGGTAGGTACATATCCCGTTGATTCTTATAATTTTTTTGTGTTATGCTGTTGATCTTGCTAGAACCCTATATCGGATGGGTATTTGATATATCTTATATCTGTATTACTAGACATTGGATAACAGTTTATCTAAAATTTATTAATTTTCATGTACCGAAAGATAAAGTTACGATATGCCCAGCAGCGGGTCAGTAAAATAATATCAAAAACAATATAAAAGCACTCTAAAATGTTTTCAGAATCCCCTAACTCTTGATACGATGTATTAGCTCTTATTTTATACCCGAAAAATCTCTAAGATGTTATCATTGCAGCCAGATGTCTTTTATATCGTTGAACAAACGACGGATTCAAGTTTTTATTGCCATTCACAATCTCCCTCGCATCAAAACAAATCTATCACAGTTGGAGTTTTAAAGCTGTCTCAAATCGAATTCAGGATTTACCAACTATAGTAAAATGTAGCGATAATGACATTCAGGTCCGTTAGATAAGAAAGTTTTGACTATATAATGAATATGGCCATTTGCACTGGTCTGGTCGTTCTTCGGAGAGCACCTTAAGTCGTCGGTCCCGGTTGCCATATTCACCATGCCATATGAATATTAGAGGGTATTTTTAATGCCTGTGTATGTGCACATATTTGCACTTTGTCCATTCAGTGTGCCGATTGGGGAACGGTTCAGTGAGAGTAGAGTATCAGTATCTTCACATCAAATTTACTTCAAGCTGAAGTGGGTACCAGAATTAGAGACTCCTTCTTTTTTATTTAGTCAATAGTCAACAACATCTATAAACTAGCGCTCTAAACAAGAATGGTATAGGATGTTCAATGCAAGGATGAACGCTAAGCGATCACCACAGCGTATGTGTCAGGCGGTTGCGAACAATGGATTGCCAGTGGAACTTTATGAGACACAAACGGCGCGCGCGCAGCTGTTCCGTCACTATTGACGTTTATAACGTTTATGACAGGCATGAACGAATATCAATCTCATACATTGAATATTCTATTCTATTCCATACTACGAAACGATGAAAAACAAATTGCCACTTATCTTGGTGGTAGTTCCATCGCAAGTTCCCTAGGTAGCGCCACCAGCCCCTTTCTACCCTTTCAGACCCCCAGGCACCGTTATTTGTATTATAAAATTATTTATTTATTATAAAAAGCATTCAACAACTAAACAACACTGTTTTAATACAGAAATCTTATCTTCCCTAAATAAAATTTTCTTTATGACTTCCGAGTCTAATATTTTAACCTAGACGATTTTATCGTTCCGCTTGGTGTTTTTCATTACGATATTTCATTGCTGTAGTTACGATGTTAGCCTTTGTGCTCTTCTTAAAACAAGATTAACATTTTGTTTTGAATCCTATGCTTTAAATGTTAAAAATATGTGATTAACAGAATTGAACAGATAATAAAAATATTAATGTAATTACTTATTATATACACACAGATTACATCCGTGCGAATAACCCACAATGTTTCGCTTCCGGTGCAAAGGTGCTATGATGGTGGCCACGTTGGCTCTTTAAATTACTATTGCATGGCTATTGCAGCCATCTTTTGCCCCAGGAACTGGAGCGGGAGTTACCGCCTTGGTCGTAGATACGGTGGCCAATTTCCGCGATCAACCTCTTTGTCTCTTTGAGTCTCCACTGTAATGGATACAAAATAATTTATTCATCCGCTGTGACGTATTTCGCTCTTTTCCTGCTCGCGCGTCTGCAGCCGCCACTGTTGGGCGTTGATGGTGCGACACATACGCGTGGCCGCGACAGTGCTGTAGCCTTAGCACGAAATACTATCGAATTCGTAATGTAAAGGTATCGACAGAACGGAGCATTGCGATAGGCCGGCTACACACGCATACAGGTTCACAAGAGGCAGACTGCCAACCACAATGCTCCGTTCTCTTGAAACCTTTACATTACGAATTCGATAGGAGTTCATGCTAGTGCTACTGACGAGTGTATAAAAATAAAACAACCTGCAGCTTTAGTTGGTTCAAATCCAATATATGAGATTTTCAGGGTCCTGAGGTTGTGATCACGGCTAGTGCACCTGGCCGAAACTCCTGGCAAATCAAAAGGTGAATATTTACCATACGATTTCGTTAGTGGCCATTAATTCGCCAACCATATATTTATGTGCTATTACAAAGTTATTAACGCAGGAGATAAAATGATAACCGTTCAACTATTGACCTATTTTAAGGGTTTATAGTAGATGTCATGTTATGCTAGTTCATGAATTAGGTTCAGCATATTATACGACATTAAAATGTAGATATAATATTCCGCCATGTTTCGCATAATTTGAAATGCATGTATGCGGTCAGCTTTAATTTCGACCTTTATAAAAAGCTACGTACCTTTTTTTATAAAGGCAGATTCATTAGAGCACTCATGCACCCTCGCTCCCCCATCTAATAACGATTTTACAAGAAACCCTGAAACCATAATGAGCTCTTGTTTTTAGATACGTGCACCGTTACACAGGTTGTTGGGGTTCTTTTAACGGTGTGCTGTGGAATGTGATTATAATATAGGTAATTATGGTATATAATCCTGATGTGATGTCACCATTTTAAATGACTACTGGGTATTAATAAAACCCTACAATTTCGATATCTTTCAACTGCGTAAGTTATCTTCAAAAACTATTCTCAGAAATAAAAGCCTATTATTCTTACTTATTTCGTTTTAATTTTTGTATTCGAATTTCAAATATATTTTTCAACACACTTGCTCATTAAGTGGCTCTTGTTTCTCTGCAATTAAAGAACTATAAATCAAACTATGACTCTTTCATTGCTATTTTGCACGAGCGAATCATAGATTTTTTTTTCAAATTTCGTTAGTTTTATTTCTCAAAATAAGTTTCGACACATAATAATATAGTGTGTAGATACGTGTTCAATAATACAAATAAAATAATGTGCCTTATTGCTTACTAATTCCATGCAACTTCACATTATATGAATAATTTCAACTTGTATATGTACAAACAAAACTTTTACTCAAAATTAGCTTGTGTTATCTCTTTTAACTTTAAACTCTTAAGTTTTGGACGTAGCTAACCGCGAAAACAAAAAATAACAAACCTCATTCTTTTAGTCCATGGCCGATAGACATTGTAGGATGAACGTGCATTTTTTTCTTAACTGCTATGATTTTATTCCGCCATTGCGAAAAAATTGTTCATAACTTATTTTCACTGTTGAAATGAAAGTTATTTTTAGTATCATTTGAATATTCAAATAAATAAATATTCAAAGATAATCTACCTAAACCCATGGTAAGCGTAGTTCAACTAGCTTGTGTTATGAGTTCTAGAACGCGGATAAACATACTCAGATACTTTTTTTTGTGAATACATACATATTATAGATAGGAACACCCATACCAATGCAAATATTTACTTCACAAGTGTTAAGAAACGTCGTATGACACACGTGTGTATTGATCATTACTATCCTCGGCTCTCTTAAGACTCTCACCTAACGACATAGATTTCAATATCGCCTCAGCGGTAATAACCAACATTACTTCATCTATATAATATAATTTTAAACGATAATAGGTCGTTTATTGAATAAAATTATTGAACGAGTTTTCTA
This sequence comes from Pelosia muscerda, assembly GCA_963691645.1. Classification (NCBI taxonomy): domain Eukaryota; kingdom Metazoa; phylum Arthropoda; class Insecta; order Lepidoptera; family Erebidae; genus Pelosia; species Pelosia muscerda. The sequence continues at coordinate 7,697,851 of OY829116.1, read as the reverse complement.
AATTCTACAAAATTATTAGTTTGTAATGATGTTAACCAAAAGCTTTTCATAGAATAAAATTTAATCTCTAATCAAACCTAATTCGATAAGTACTCTTATGATGATCGATATGATTGTATTTTAGGGTAATAAAGGTTAGATAAATTACGGCAAATGTCGTCTATTGGATATAAAAAGGTCAACTAAAGTGTCATAGATCGTCGCCGGGACCCACAGTTCTGTGGCGACGCCCACTAATACGTTTTTACAATCGTCCAGCGGTAATAAAACAAGGATGGGGCTCGGATTAAGCTCGTTTATCATTCGTTTTGATGGCCCTTTTTGCTGTAATCATTCATTTTTCTTCCGTCGTTTTCTGCTTCCTTTGCGTTTAAATGCCTTTTGTTGGTCGTGAAGCAAACTCTTTTTATCAAATTAACTTACCTTAAGTTTTTCCAGCCCTAATTTATTGAACTCATAACCTTTAGCAATGAACGTAAAGGTGCTCACGTCATTCATTTTTGTGATTTAACGAATATAGTCGCGTGCTATGCGTACCTTAAATTCTTCATGTCGTGGCTGTTAAATCAATTAATGAGTTGAAAGCTTCAATAAAATAGGTTTTTGAGGTAAACTTCATTTTGGTTGTTAAACAGAATGTTGAAGCAGATTTTCGCTATGAAATTCACTAAAGTAATTGCAAAACAGTAAAACTTATAGTTTTATAGCGTGTCGGTTGTCGTAAATGTTAATTGCTTTATTTCCCATAGTTCGGGGTGTACGCGCGATTTGTTTTTGGCTTTTGTATATTTTTTCCTGCTGTTACAGAATTGACTGGATTGGAAGGTCTGTTGCCTTCCTACAAAATTAAAAAAAAAAACAAAGAAATGCTTGAATGGTACTAGTTAACTTTCCAGACATGTTCAAATTAGAAGACGATTATTGCGGTTACTAAATTTAATGATGTATTCATTTGTTAAAGATAAATTGCTCTTCTCTTATTCTTATAATATTTAGAGTAGAATTTGGGCCACCCTATCTCTTCCAATGCAGTGGCGCACAAGGTGACTGATAGATAGGGCTGCTTAACATCAGATAGATATATATGTATACAGTACAGAATCGGCCTCAAATGCATAGCTCGAATCAACAACAGTGTCCAGAATACGGCAATAGGTTCACCTCAGATTACGTGGGACCGAATGCAATGGTTGATGAAATGTGGGTGTTATTTCACCACTGCTTACCCCGAAGGTAAATTGGCATTAAGCGTTTCATCTCATCATTCTTATATACCCACTCTTAATTTTCATCTAAAGAACTTATAAAATTAATATAACCTTTAAAAGGAATCAGGTCGTTACAAAACCAATGAATACCGAGTCCTAGATTTTATGTAGGTACCTCGACCCTCCTTGTACTTTACTAAATTTATAGAATAGCCAAAATAGCATGAGTTATTCGCTAGCCAAGTATAAAACCTACGAACCTTTTGCTGTCGAACTATGGTGTCGACAACACTATCATGTCAAGTCACTACACGGTGACTGGCAAAATAATAACGATGTTCTATTAAACCACTAACTTCATTCCAATACATCAATCATTTAATACAGACATATAATTACTACGTATCCTATTTCAATATTATTGTACGTCGTTATTATTCGTATTCACTTATTCATACACTAATTAAACATAATTTAAAATTATGATAAAGCATATTATTAAATATATATATAAATTTAATTTAAGTGTATATGTAAGGAATAAAACGAAACTAATAAATAAAATTATTTGTAAATGTGATTATTTAAAATTAAAATAATACTTCTTACAGATTTAATGTTTGAAATGAGACAATAAATAATTAGGAATTCTAATTACAAGGCAACATTAGTAGTATGGGAATTTTCCAAGCAACTACAATATTGGGTTTTTTAAGAAGGGCTTTAGAAGGTTTCGACAAGGTCGGCAACTCAAGTATAGCGCTCCTGGCAACCACTTAACATAGTACATAGGCCACGGTAACCACTTTTAATGAGGTGATTTAAAAAGATTATAATAGTTTTTAATTTTCAACTCCACTAAACCCCGCGATAGCGTGGTTAAAATTATTTTTTTCTCCAAAATTTTTAGCCTTCGGTCTGTGTTCTTAATTGTATAACTGGGTTAGCAGTACCAAGCTTATGTAGTTTATTGCTTGTATAAACTTTCTTGTATCTGCCTATGCCTCAGAGATCCCTCTTATCATTCACTTTTTTTCTCCTGAATATTTATAGTTGATTACATACTTTGTTTAGCAAATGATATAACATTACAGGAGTTTCATAATCATGAATTATCTTCTTAGTAAGCCTACATTGAGGAAATAAAAAATCTACTCTATAATAAATCAAAATTTAACGAGTTGATTCCGATTTATTTCTGTAGTTACCTGTACACCGGAGGATCTTATGAGGGTCTCCGAATACGCAATCCAGGTAGCAACGCACTGAAAATACAGAATTTAAGAATAGAAATGTAGTCGATTTGACAAAATATAAAAAGAAGAGTACGAAAAAAGACGATACCGCTTACCATTTAAATAAAATTATAGTACATATTTTTTATCGCAATAATATTTTTTTGGCTAGTCACCATCATTTTTAAACCTATTATTTTTATACTATTTACATAGTTTAAAAATCATAATACTTACCAAAAGAAAGTATTGCAATCAAAAAATAGCCCAATTTTGTTAAACTGGTCAGAAGTAGGTATAACCGGCTTTCTTTGCCCCCTGCGTTTCCATAAAACTCCGTATTTATAGATAACTAGGTTCTCACTGAAAGTGTGCAAAGTAAGATTTAAAACCCTAAGTCTTTACGACGACCAACTTTTAAAAACCTAAGAACGCTTACGACACTGAATCATTCACTTTCTAGTATCCATGAATTTTCATTAACAAATCAATCTGTTTACACCACTCCCTTAAGGTAGTCTCTAACATTAAATATTAAACTATAGTAATCTATTTATTACCCGCCCACACTCATCTAAAAGATTCCCAGCGAAGTAGTATCGAAGGGCTACCCTATTCCTTCCCGGGAGTATTATATAAGACCAGAGATATGGCTATTCTCCATTTAATAGAGTAAGTTTAATGACCTTTAAAAGTTCCCGGTTGGAAGTGCTATCGAAAACTTAGTCGTAATTGGCAAGATGTAGGTGTTATACAACTATTTAAGGAAATAAAAGCGTAAGTACGTGAATGGATTATATCATTCAAAATTCAACCTTATTTTCAAAGAATTCAACTAGGTACTAAACTAAATGTCAATTTACATTACGTCAAGTTTCAGAGTTAAAGTTAAGTAAACCTTTTGGTAGCATAAACTAAACAAAGAAACCCGTAGTGTCACGGTCCTCGAGCTCTCTAAATCAATTAGAGTCAAGGCGGTGCGTCCCCAGCGGTTTAATAAGAAGTTACGACGACACTGCGTCCACCCATAAAATGCTGACCACTGAAACCTAACAATGGACGCCCAGATAATGGAAAATTGTCTAAAGGGATTTTTTTTTATTATAACCACAGTATATCCACTCTAGTTTGTGACAAGAATTTGTGGTACTTTTCTAGTTTTGCCTTTTATTGTAGAATTATATTATTTCAAAAAGCTTACATAACTTGACAGCTGTATTTAAGACTGAATGCTCTTCCAAAACCTTTGAGAATGCCGCAAGGCTAAACCGATTAGGTACAAAAATAAATACAGTGGAGAAGTACAAGTGTGTTATCAAAATCAATCATGTGTAACAATAAGCAAACTATAACCAAGTGCCATCAATCAACAGTAAATATTCTGAAACTGCTCTTTATTTTTATAATTATCTTAAGCGGAATGTTATGGTAAGCTCACAGCAAACGTAATAACTTGAAAATGCATTGTAATCGTATCAACTCAAGTCGTGCAAAGAAAACTATAGTTGTGGCACTATGATGGCCGTTCTGGCACGACTAGATTCGCTCATTTTCTCTTTTTCGGCGTGTGACGTTAATTATTTTTTGTCACAGTTTTGGCATATTTTTCTTTAGTTATTCGTCAAACAGTTCGTTGTCCAATATTAAGCGCACCAAAACAGACAAAAGAGCAAAACCAGTCGTGTCTGAACGGCCATCATAGCATGTCGCAAATATAATCGAAATCTTTTTCTAGTTAAGTTCGCCGTTAGAAGTAAGTTTATTGAGAAAGGCACCATATGCCACGATGGGACAATACACTTATACCATCATGAACCGGGACCATTTTATCGTAGGCCGCCGTAAGGGCCTAATAAAAATGATTTATTTAAAAAGTTGTATTATAAGTTTGTTCTACCTATAAAGCAAGTTTTACCTTAGGGGTTTCGTTGTTTTGGAGATTAGAAAACAAAAAGAATGAACAAGCATTTTCTTAACGTAATGACATTTCGAAAAAGAAGACACCTATTTGTAGTCTTAGTTGAGAGTGACATATTCAGGTCACGTTCTATAGAACCCTCTTAGGTGTATTCGTCAAGTTTACTGTCTAAAAAAGTATCGTAGGTTCAGATCACAAATCAGTTTATGTTTTGTGGACGAGGATTGCTGTACGGGGAGAACAATAGTGCGTGCGTCGGCTAGAGTTCGCCGTAAAATGTCTGTTTCTCACCCTTGAGCCCTCTGTACCGAATGCTATAAAAACCTGTATAATTTTATTTTTCCTTCAGGACTCGTGATATAGCCACGCCATTAGCCATAAGGCAATTTGTTCAAATATATGTCGTAAATGTGAAAATTTAGTACTTTCACTTTTAATAGTATAAGTTTAGTGTTAATATTGACATACGCGCCGTGTCGATTCCTGCTAAGTGCAAATATTTATATGCATGAAAAGACAAACATTTTGCATTAGTCTGGGTATTTTTATGTATAACTAGCAGTTGCCCGTAGTTCCGCTTACGTGGACGTGATTTCTGATCACGTTCCCACTGCTCCATAAAACCTTCCCTTAGAGTTCAGGGAATAAACAAAAAAAAGAATTACTCAAACCATCATTGAGTTTAGAGCTTAGCAACATATTTCGTAATTCATATTTATTTATATAGATATATAAGTTTAAAAAAAAAAGTTTCTTAGTATGTATATCTGCATTGTAAAACCCATAATTCAAGCTAGTTAAGCCATGCTTACTATAATATCAATACAATATATAAGTACTTATCAATATAGTTGACGATACTTTTCAGCAGGTGTGGCACTTTTTTATACAAGTTAATTCGAGTCTGCTAAGACAGGGACTCGGCCCATGAATGGAAAGTGGATACCGTGGCCTATGGACGTTTGCAACACCAAGGGCGTTACATTTGAGTTGCCAACCCAGAAGGGGAGGGGGGGGGGGATGCGAAGGGAGTCAGGGGTTAATATTGGTAGAGTTTCAGTGCCAAAGACAAAGCAGGGTTTAAAATAATAACATAGCAATGTCAACTTAAACCGAGTCTTTTAATTTACAACACAAAACCTCTATAGTGAGCTCTGGCTACCGTTTTTCCTTCTCATTTAACTAAACGCCTTACCCAGTGAACACATAAAATTTGTCATCCTTCCGATTTCTTACTATCATAACACAACATAACATAAACTCACGCCTATATCCCCGAAGGGGTAGGCAGAGTTGCTAGCACCCACATTTCGCCAGTTTATGTTTAGGTCCCAATGTAATAGGTGGCGAGCCTATTGCTTAACTGGGCGTTTATAAACCTGCGATAAATTACTATTATAACCGTGGTCATATACAACGGTACCTACCTACTATTGTGTACTATCACTTGCTATTATTTCACGTTATTTTATACCGAGAGCATACGTTATTAGATTAACAACTACTCTAGTTTGGCACAACAGCCCTGCTCACACACTCACATTGGCACACTTACAAGCTCTTCAGTTATGTTTATCAAGCGGAGTCCTACATAAGCCCCTGTACACAAGTTTTTGCGTGAACCGTCGACTACGAGTGTTGAACTATTTGCGAACAAACTTCCATCGTAATGAAAAGTAAATTCCTCCCATCGTCGTTCACGAAGACATCAATAAAACTGTTTCTATTGACACTACTGAAGCTTTACTTTTGAAAAATATTTACTTATTCTACTTGTGCGGTCTTGGCTTTATAGTCGCCTAACTAGCGGATCGACGGCTCCGTCGCTGTATTTTTCGATATTCTTCCAATTTATTGGACTTCTTTACGGACGGTGAGCATTTTACCCGATTACGGAGTTCTATAAAAGTATTTTCTTATATTATACTATTTTTGAAGTAAGATTTTCGTATTAACTTTTTAAAATGAGATTTTCGATTGATAAACGCTGTTTTATGGTTGACTATATAATATTTGAAGGTCGGGTTCATTCTGGTTTTACCCTGCGTTATGCATTATCACAAATGTTACACGTATTTCGTTTACAGTATTATTGATGAATTAATTTATTATAACTTCTAATTTGTAATAAGTAAATACTATTAAATCAATGTTTTAATTTCTGAATTATAATCAATTTGAATCCAATTAATTGTGATATTAGTTTTACCTCAAATTGAATTTTAATTATAAATTATGGTCTAGAATTCCTAATTGGCCATGCCGCCTCCGCTGGGCCCCGGTAGAGGGGTACACCCAAGATGTGCTCGATTGGCGTCGTGGAGGATGACATGCGTGCCAATGGGCTTACCATTATGGATGCACAAGACCGTGCAAAATTGAAAAAAAACGCTGGAAAATGGACCCCGAACTTTAGATGCATTAAGTTTGCCTATGTACTTGTGCATATAAAGTCTAATAAAAAAAATCGGTTCACTACTAACTGAACAAATGCAACTGTATAGATTAATAGTCCTACAGAGGTAAAAATATACATACTTTTTTCCCTATATTGCTATCATACTCGGTAAAAGAGAAGCTTATCTTTTTCCTTGTATTTTTTTATTTATTCAAAGTAGTCATTACTTTCTTTCACTGTATTACGATTCGTTCAGAAGTTTAATTGTAAAAAAATAACAAACAAACTGAATTACTTAATATGTTAATATAGTTTAGGTTAAATTACTAACCTTCAACTTGTTTAGCAAATAATTGTCTTAAGTGTATTATGTAGGTAAGTTTTATGGTTTCTAATTGCTACCTTATTTTCTGCAGTTTCACAACTTAGAGGATTTACTTACTTGAGTAACTTATTTGATATATGGCGGCACGGGGATTTATTTCAAAATCCCCATGGCTACCTCTTCCACCGGAGCTGATTGAGTCAAAATCGGTGGAGGTGGTTATGTCGGATTTGCACCGAGTAAAACGCAAGCCGTCTTCAGATCTCCGGTTGCCGGAGGTGAGATAGTTACCGCTTGGTAGTCTAAAAATGGTCATTTTATCTATAATGACCATCTTTAGCTTACTAAGCGGTATCAATATCAGTAGTATTATTGGCATCTGCCAATAATAAAAATTAATGCTATAAATGATGGCTTCTTGCAATACTTTTATGTAATCTAGCAAGATCAAAATGAGGGTTACCCTTAATGCGAACCATATTGTACTATCGTTCTCAATCCTAAATTGTAAGAAATGTATTATAATTATTCAATCGCTTATTCCCCTTCTTGAAGAACCGCATATTATTATAGTCCCTTAGAAAAACTAGGTAATGCGTGAACAAAATAATATTTCTAAAACCATTCTTATCATATAAACTAAATTATATCATCCAATGAATAATCCGAACCTTCTTTTGCCAAAATTTTAATCATACGCCAAATTCTTCAACGTCTTTCAAGACATGAGGTATATACCTAATATTATTTGACAACCAATCATGGGTACACACAATAATACGACCTCCTTTCGTACAATATTCTTGATTAAATGTTTATGATCTTAGTGAACGTATGTAGACGATGTAGGCGCCTAATAAGGCTGTTTCCTTCCCGAAGCCTCGCAAGTAGCGGGGTATGTAGCGCGTTCGTTGCGGCTAAACCGGGGGTGTAGATAATATTATAAAACGTTAAGCCTGTTAAGTATAAGGAGTTTATATTGTGCACAAACTATTACGTTATGAAGTTGACGTTTATTACGGATATTATGTCAACATTAGTTTCTTGTGTAATATAATAGGTATACTAGGCTCCACGTACGCTCAACGCTGTGGAATGAACTACTTGCTGTGGCTTTCTTTGTAAGCAGCACAAGTATAGCGCCCCTGTTGTGGCAAACGTCCATAAGCCATAGACCGTGTTGTCCTCTGCCACCTCAGTGGCATAAAAAAAATAAGCACTTAATTTTCGACAAAACGGAATATAAGTAAAAGTATTGATACGACTGTATAGTGTCTGCTACTTATTTTAGAGGAACACAATGAAAAGAATTTACGACAGAAAGCGTTATAGATAGAGAGATAAGAGCGATATATATATATATATATATATATATATATATATATATATATATATAATATATAAGATATCGAAAATGGTCAAAACTACGAATCTTTTAACTTCTTTTATAGCAAAGCAAAAAGTTTTGTTTCAAACAATCTCTTATCGTATACTATTATAGGCGCGTCGCCGCATACCCGAGGGCTATATGGGGACATCGTGGTCCACACACCCGAAGGGAGCCATCTCTCTATAGACGTTCCTGGGTAGGTCATGGTGCGAGGGTATGTTACCTACTTTCCTATACCTCCGGCAAACGAAGACCCAAAGACAGCGTACGTTTAGTCGGTTCGAATCCGACATAACCACTCTCACCGGCCCCGGTGGGGGTGGTGTCCATAAGGATTTATCACACGAAAAAAAAAAATTACTAATTTACAAATTTCTATTAATAATTATTGAAAACTCTTTTAAATTACAGTCAAATATGTATAGCTAATGACCATGCCTCATTATTCAAAACAGCGTTTTGGTTGTACATGATGTGGAATGTAATTGTAGCACAGAAAGTGTTTAAAATTTTATAAATAGAAACGAAACGATAAATGGTAATCAAATTTCAGGTCTGATATTCGGAAGAAAGAGCTCTCTAGAAAATTAAACCACTCTTCATGACGCTGCAATCAAGAGGTGGATCAACCCATAACAATTAGAAATAAATCTAATAATATTTTTGTAATAATATTTACATTCACGAATTTTTAAATATATGTAGTACAATTATAAAAAAGATATTATTCGTTGTAGTAATTCAAATGAATGGAGCTTGTACACAGGGGAATACCACTCTCTGTAATCCCTCCGTTTCCGTGAATGTTTGTAACAATTATGAAGGTTGCAAAACAATTGAATAATCCCGAAAACCCTTCGTAAACAAATCTAACTTTTTCTTTATACAATATCCAATACCTACAAATGCAACATTACAAATTAAGCTATAAATACACACTTACTACCTTTTCGTTTATTAATGATAATAACCGAAAATAAAGTTGAATATGCACAAATCATTTTTGGATTCCATTGTATTTTCAATAGGTATTTCAATCTCATTTGGTGTGCTGTTATTGCGAAAACTCCATAAGAAGTTTAGTTTCAATGGTAGATATATTTAAGGGCAGCACACGGGCCACCGGTTATAGTCATAAAACGTCGTCACTGGCATAATTTCTGTAGTTCTCACAAATTTTATATGAATAGTCGTTGCTAAAACAGATAGTTGACTAATACAAGCTTACCATGAACTCTTAAAACAGGTAAACAACAAGTAATTGAACGGCGGTCATACTACCAACTACATAAATAGCTTTGAAAACCGATAAATAAATTTAAAAGCAGGTAGTTTAACCATCGTTATTGGAACAATACTTTCTTAGGAGTCCGTCCATAACTTTTTGAGACACACAATATATGAAAAATGTTGTATATCAATGACATAGGTAATTGTATGTGTTATATAAGTGGGTATACTATGCTGAAGTTTTAACAGCTTAAGTGATACATGTAATATATTAAGTTACTGCTTGTCACAAACAATTAAAATAAATAAAAATATTAGAGAAACAAGGCCTACTATGAAACACCCAAATAGTTTCAGATAATTGGTTCCATGGAACATATATTTCGAAGTCGGATCTGAAGACGGGATTGACTTAAAACCTATGATAAGAAAACCGAAGATTAAAATGGCATCAACATGGTTGAATGTTACTTGAGTTACAGGGACAAAGTGTGAGAGTGACATACATATCTTTACACAAAACCAAAGTGCGAGAAAGGACAGAGTATATGAACCGTGAAACGTTTTTAGCCTATCAACTTGTCAAATATAACCGCCTGTCATAAAAAGTGTATATTTAAATTCATTTATCATTTTAAACTCGGTATCTAGGAGACTCTATTTACGATAGTGCTAATTATGTACCCACTTCATGGTTCAGACGCATCATGTATAGTCTAAGGCTTAGTTGCACGAACTATCTGTCATGGTCATGGTCAAAAACAACGGTCACCGTCAAATTTAACAGTTTGATAGTAATGGTTTGGTTAACTCTATGGTTAGTACACAGAACAGAAAAACTAGTAGAAGTGCGACGCGATAGCTGCAGTAGCGGAACCGATGTCGTAAAACTCACACACATAACCGTTAATAATACCGTGCTCTACTAGTAAATAATTGTTTTTTTGGCCTACCCTTTCCGGGATATAGGCGTGAGTTTATGTTATGTTATAATACATTAAAATATTAAATAATTTAAATAAAAACATGGTTATTCGTTTTACAAATACCTTTCAAATTTAGAATTTCGAAATTGGACCTTCATATTTTAAAGAACTTTGGACAGCCAAGGACAGATTATGTAGTTGGAAAGTTCATCGCGGAACAATTCTTTTTGAAATCTATGGTTGGCACTGTTTATAGAAAAAATAAAAAATATATATTAAAAAGTTACTTTGTCTCACGCAGTGGGCGAAATCGCATTTTGCACACTGTTGTTATGCAGTAAAACTTACTTGTTTGAGCTGCCGTAGTGAAAAAAGTATTTATGGCATTTCATACTTTGAATTGAAAAGCTTGAATATTTACGAAAAAGTTTAGACGTATTCTTATCAAAAACGTTCATATTATCGAATTTATCCTTCGTAGCATAAATACGCCAACCAATGACACGCGTGTACCGACTACATGCCGCTTCCACTTATTTTTGTTTTCCATGATTTTGTAGCTCTGTTTTTGACAGAATTTGACGTTTGAGCGTGGCTGGTCATAGTTACAACCAAGGCTATGACGTTTTATACCTGACCGTACCGGTCAACCAGCTTTGTCACGGTCAAAGTAAGATCGTGCAACTAAGGCTAAGACAAAAACTGAATAATATTCCTTTCTATATTTCTCCCTTGCATTTCTTTATAGGGAAAATAAATATGATTTCTATCATGACATGTAATCGGCGCAGGTGTAGGCGTTATATTGAGTCGGGCTGTCAACGCGACGTCCCTTATAAGGGCTCTTTCAACCCGCTTATGTCTGTTGCTGAGCACATGACGACGACTTTACTACATTACTTCGACTACCTTAATTACAACATACATTGTACTACATTAGATGCACTACATTCAGATTCATTAAGTTTATTTCACACTCTTTTTTTCTTGCGAAAAAACCGACTCGAACCGACTAAAACGCAGGCCGTCTATAGTTACCGGGAGTGAGATAGTAGTCAAAATTTCCCACGCACCCCGACAGCTATCCCCTTCAAATGGTCTCCTTCGGATTTCCCCATCTCGCCCCCGGGTATGGGGAGGAGGTGGTATTCCTTGCCGGCGCACGTGTTTCCCTCTTCCTACAGTCCCGGGTCCTTTAAGCAGGGTGTGAAAAAGCATCTGATGAGGCCGTCAAGCTGAGCGCCACCATTGTAGCACTGAACATGTTTGCAATGGTGACCCTCTTTCATGAGACTTTGCCTTCAGCTTAACATCAGGCGAGGTGAAGTCAAATTGACGTGCCATAAATAAAAAAAAAAAAAGCTACAATTTGTGCCGCCGCCGCGGCCTACATCTGCTAGGATGACAGGCGGCTTCAACCCTAGGCCCCCGTTCCTGGAGTTCACTCTAATATAATGTTTTTTCAAGAAGAAACTAGCTAACAAGCCTGTGGATGTTTTATCGGTGCAATTTTTTTATACCACTTAGGTGGCAGTCAAGCCACGGCCCGTTTGAGAAAAGTGGCCACCATTACCTATAGACGTTTAGTACACCAGACCCTATAGAAACCTTCTAATTCTTGAAAAAGAGGAGGTCAAATTGATATTCCCACTGACAGCACACAAAACTCACCTGTAAACTCTCTGGCTACCCTACTCACCGGAAACTCTACACCAGCTTATTATTAGCCTCGATTTTCTATGGGGTTTCTACTTCCCCAGTCGGGGTGCTCGATTGGGACGGTAGATACCGTCGCGTCCTGCCTCCTGAATTGACTTCCTCAGTTATCCATCTTCCATCATCAAACGCAATTAGATGTATTTTGTATCTGAGCGTATATTTTCAGGAAGTTTTAACGTGAAATGTTGAAATCTAACATAAATCACGCTTACCTTCTAGGCGAGCGTTTTCCATCGTAGATTCATCATCACTTATCAGTAGGTGAGATAATGCACGGGATTCCGCTACTGTCATTAAGCCTTAAGCATTAGTAACTATAGATAGGTATAATCAAATAACGTCCTATTCTCAATTTTGTCTTTCGTATTGCCTACCTACTTCTAGAAGATCTTAAAGACCATTCTTAAGCAGTTACAGGGAATATAACACATTTTATGCAATAATTTCTGTACTATTAAGGGGTTAATTAACGTTAATTAATTTTATACGTATACATCACAAAAATATAATGTAGAATGAAAAAGTTTAAGTAAATAAATAAATATTCTATAATTTCTGTAAATGTAGGTTAAAAGATAGAATGGGAATAAAAGTTACTGTATCAGCTGCCCGTCGTCCTGAGAAAGTTTTTTATAAAAGGCTAAGGAAGAAAAGGGTTCTTAGATAGAGTCACGTTTTGTTTACAATATTAGTTGTAGTGTACTACAAAGCCGAAAGTTTTAGAAATCCATTGCTATAGTTTTGATCCTATGGTATATTTTATCTATAAGAAAATAAGGATAAATTTTAAAGTAACTGATAGATCTACAGCAAAACTAAAGTATTTGTGAGTTCTAAGTGCCAATCTCGTGCTAAATTTTCTTGTCTGACAGTAACAACTGTAGTTCCTTTTTTCTCCATTTCACGAAAACTTAAGTTTTAGTATACTCCACTTATCTCATGTTTAAAAAGTTCAACCGATAAACAACATTTATTTTTTAAAATTGATATTTAAATTAACAGAACTCGTTACAGAAATAATATATAATTAAAAAAATAATACTTGTAGCAAGTTTCGAATTTCAAATATGAAACACGTATTATACGTGTTTCATATTTGAAAAGTACATAAGGTTAATTACGACTTATGCAAATGAAGTACAAGTAATTTTTCAATGGAAATCAAGTTTAATGAATTGTTTCTATAATTTCGTATGTCAATTTTTAAGAATCTTTTCAGGAATTATATGATTATTATTTTATAGTGTTACTCTACGCCAGTTCATTATAACATAGTTTCCCTATAAAATTATAATTCCGGGATCTGACAGTAATCAGATTAAAATTTTAAACTTATAAATCGTTGAATTAAATTTACCCGATTCAAATTATAAGGTTGATAATTCATTTTCACAGAATTTACAGCTAGTTTCGTTTTTTAAATATCGCTGTTCCATATTTAAAATGTACATGACGTTAATTACTCCTTACGCAACTACAGAAGTTGTAGTAATTTTGTTTTAGAATATGATATTCTTAATTTGAAAAGTAGACGCCAGGGGACAGAGAAATTTATTTTCCATTGTGTGTAATATAAATAACCGCACTCAAACAACACATTAAGCAATATATTTCCCAAGCTTTTGTAGCAAAGTTTGTACTGACGGGAACAAAAGCAGTAATTGTACTGTTTTAAACTTTAACATGGCCATTCGTAGGTGTTTATATTGTATGCTTAGAGCAATGACAGTTTCCACATTTTGTCTGTAAGTTTAATAACCTACTAAATAAATATAGAAGAAGAATATTTTGGGAAAATATTTTGTAACAACTAAAAGATGGAGTTTTTTTCCAATTATATTGTAATACGTTGTCTACACTCGGGCACGGTTAACAATAAGTTAGATTAAAACAAACCGCATACAAAGCTCTAAACTATAATATATTCTTCCTACTTTTGTTAGATCACCGTCGCTTCAGCAAAAGTCACACTTAATAAAAAAAAATTAAAAGGTGGAAAAGGCCAGTTTGCCCTTGCGCTAATAGCTTGGATAATGAACAAAAGGACTAACCGCCATATTTACCCCCTAACGCCCTCTTCGTGTTATTGTGTCAACACAAAATTCTTGAAAAACCTATCACTATTTAGTCATAAGCATTCATTGCAGTTTAATATGTAACTTGTAAAACGGATGAACACATATACAATATTTTGATGTATCGCGGACGATCCCTCAAAATTACTATTTAGTTATCTTTAAAATGCTAACCACCTTTCATCATGCCTGTACCTTTTTCCGCTTCAAACACGGAAGCGATTGTGAAAGCTCGGCATACAATGGCTGACAGTATATTAAGTTTCACTTGTTTATAAGGGCGAGGTTTTATTGCGGTATTTACAAATAAACGTTGACATGTGATGTCTAGATGGAGACATGTTCAAGATAAAAGGGAAGACACTTTCTAAGGTAGAGTGTTGTCAAACAATAAGCTCTGAAATTGGTTGCTTTGTATTATAAGAAAAAACAAGAGCAATTTTGTGATATCGTAACCATATTATAGTTCAGTCCTTTAAGAGCTTCTGTAGTACTCAGTATGCTCACGATATAAGGTTATTCTCGCCGGAAAAGTTCCAATAAGTTATAATCAAAATATTTTTTATATTTTTGTTAAACATTGGCGCGATTATGACTTCCATAAAAAGACAATTTCCATCTATGCATATGGTTAATGTAATAGATAGCTCTGTTATTCTTATTATGTCTCGTAATGATAATTTGTGAAGCATTATCCCGTGTGGTAACCGAACCCATAAAGTTCCACTTTGCTATTTTTTCACATGAACCAATACGCCATCTGTACAGTATTTTTTATTCGATATAAATCGATCTTTAGCCGCGAGTAATAGCAACAACATCAAATACATGCCGATTGATATATTAAACTTTGATTCTCCCGTAACGGATTTTAAACAAATTCATTTATATTTCATTCACGATCAGTTAAATTCCGATTTCCTTTAGCCAACGAACAAACAAACAATTCAATCGTAGACATTAAGTTAACTGAGGGTAATTTTCCCTACGTTTTCCTGTTTGTACTCACGATGAAAGCGTAAACACAATTACACTGTTACCAAATAAAACCTTACATATGTTGACGAAGGTTTTCATAATTTAACAATTTACCAGTTTACTTAGTGTTCAACACACGGAGGTTTGTATCTGTACGCGTATATCTATTCTGTCATATAAAACATTTGTGCCCCACAGGTGTTGCTAATGTTTTCCCTCGATTCTTGTATATTTTCTTTGCAAAAGACGTTCTTTTTGTTATAATTCTGGGTACAGTTTACGTACGTAGGTAGGATATCATGATACCGTATGTTGAAATTTGATGCCGAATGGCTTAGGAGAAAATAGCTTGTCCGAATTTTAGAGTAGGTATGTCTTTTTAACATAGGAATCACAACAGCTTTGCATAATACTAAAAAAGAATACTAACTAAATACTAAAAAATAAAACTTCTTAATGTATGTAAGTTGTATGGCAGATTGTGAACTACGTTGACGAAATTTAAATACTACAATGTATATTTAACACATAAATTTGGAACTAAATAAGTGTAAATATGTAATAATAAAATAATAATAATGATTCTTCTATAAATACATAAACATAAAAACTAATGACACAACATGAGATATAAAAGGATTCCTCTAACATTGTGTAAACTGCTTCGGGAACTTTATTCTGATCACCGCTTTTGTCTGTCCACTAAGCATGACAATGTACGGGTCTGCAATGTACCGTAAGTCATTGTTTGAACGGCCACCACACCCAGCCTTCCGCCGGTCTAATTGATTCATGAGGCATATGAGTCTGAGATAAGACTTTAATAACGGCTGACACACCACTTAATTAGTGAACATTTGACTTCCAATAGGGTATGATAAGACCGTTAACGGTAAAGTTGCTAGCTGCAATAAAATTACTTCGGTACACGTGTTACGATCTGCGATAATATGGAACTCATCTAGATGTGTCCTGCATAATTTCGGTTATATAATGGACTGACACACGTTAGAGCATTTATAACTCTTAGGATTGGTTTATGGCGGCAATTAAAAGAGCCGTTAAATTAAACTCGAGGATGCAAAGAAGGGTCTGAGGCAAATTGGCTATACTTTTGTTTTATGTCTAACTGTTAGTAAGTGTCAATGGGCACTTAAGTTATTCAGTGACTTTAATGTAGGTAATATTTGGTTATATAAGGAAAATACAATGGAATAATGATTCGAATATGTATTATCAATAATAATGATAATTCTTTCCAATACTTTGGTAAGAATTATCAACAATTTTTAAGTTAGAATTGCAAAGTACTGGGAGAGCTCATATTGTTCTGTGGGTATGCTAATTGTTTATGAGCAGGCCGCGGTGTCAGCGAAACGCGCCTACGTATACCTGAAGTCTATATAGGGGGCGCCGTGGTCCTCACACCAAAAAGAAGTCATCTCTAAAGAGATTGCCCCGGGTCTGCCAGATTGCGAAAGATGGGTCTGGTATTAGCTCACCTCCGGCCATCAAAGATCCAAAGACGGCGTGTGTTTTAATTGGTTCGAGTCCGACATAACCCCGTCCACCGGCTCTGATGGGGGTGGTATCCATAACCAAAATACCGTGCATATAATTATCTAGATTCATTAGTATTGAACCTATAAAGTTTAACATTCATTGAACTTGAAACTTAGCACTGTAGCATGGTCGTTGGAGCTTGTTATCTTGCGAAACTTGCTTGATATTCAGGCTAAGTGCTCCTTGTCGCAGATCCTACGGGCTCCCTGAAACTAAGACATCCCTCGGTAGATAACTATTTACAATAGTGGTAAGTTAAATAATTTATCGGTGAAGATCTTTTTCCTATAGAAACTGGGGCTCGAAGTAGAAATTTGCCCAAACTAAAAAAAATTGATATCATTAATGAGTTCATCTAAAGCATTATCCTATACAATCATCTTATGGGCGATGGTGACTGGAAAGTTGATCCTTTATGGATCATCGTATAATGTTTTAAAATTTTAAACATTTTAATTTAATCATCACAAGATCAACAAAGTAACTGTAAAAAAATAATCTTCTGAAGACAAATACAACAACATCTATTAATTTTTGTCTAATTAATCTTAGTTATTACTCATGATTTGGAAAAAAAAGTAAAGGTAAAATTTGCCAATTTATGCCCAATTTCATGCAACTAAATATTTTACATCATCTACAACTTTAATGTAGTTAATAACCTTAACAGATAGGTGGGGTAAAGTAATCAAAAAGTACGTTGGGCCAAAACATATCAACAGTAACGAAATGCTTCATCTATTACCTTTTAAGTATGCTCCAAAGAAACTACTTAACCAACAAAAGAGTTTTTACGTCCCAACTCCTTATCTGGGCATCATTACATTGCATAGGTTTGTAGCTCCTCTTTGTATTGCGTGATTGCGCAGAATTCACCCTTACAAGGCGTTGTTTTTTTTCCACAAGAAAATATTTTATCTCACCCAAAAGGAGATAAGTTTACAGGGGAGTTTTATTAACGACAGTTTCGCTGAGGGGACCGCAAAGATTACGGGTTACTATCATGTTGAAGTTTGCTTACTTATGTCTCGGCCTATGTTTGGAGGAGTAGCGTTCACAAATATTTTTAGTAATTTTTTGTAGTAGTACCTAAAAATATACTTGAAGAAGTTAAGACTTCTTCACGTGAAAAGTGAAAATTATTTACATGATATTTTCATTTTTGGATGGGAAAAGCCCATTGAAAGCACAACACTTTTTAGTTAACAGCAGATACTTCGGAGTCCAGAGTTCGTTTTTTTCAATTTAACTGCTTCGCGGCTCAATTATGTTATTTTATTTGCATTGAGCGGGGTTCGAAACCGCACCCGTTCAGTTCACGGCTGGTAAGAAGATCAGAACTATCACATAGTTATGGAATATACTCAAGGTTAGTCTCTCAAAATTGTTAAAACTTTCACGTTCTTATTCATTATTAATCATATTACGGCGTTCATTATGGCCATCATCATTTTTTCACACATAAAAATGTATGTATTGACATACACTTTCATGTGTTTTACACACAGTTTGTTTCAAATGACTCTCCTTTATAACTTGAAACATATCAAACGACTGCAATACATACGTTTTGAATATGATAGAAGGCAGGTCTATTAATATTCAAAAGTTTTAAATCGAATTTTACCCTCAAAAATTCAAGCTACGAATGGTATTTGAATCGCTTCGGTTTCAATATACGTATCGGAAAAAGTGGATTAAAAAGTTGCAAAAGCCTAAAAAAGATCTACCTCTAAGGCGTTTTTGCTAAATCCAATCTAAAACCCAAACATAACGTACGAAAATAAGCCCCCTATTTTTATTGAAGATCGAATCTTTATGGAACGCAATTAGGTCAAACCGCCATAAATACAGGGTGCTATAAAAACAGTCAACACTTAGGAGCTACTTACCTGAACATTAACCTTAGTTAGGCTCTCCAGGGTATTCGTAGGATCTATAAGTTATCGCCATGCAATAACATAGCCTCGCTCGTTTATCACTTGCTCTAATAAGGATTTTTATCAATACTTTCGTTCTTTCCTAGTTTTTGCTTACCATATTACATACTGGTGTATGAAATTTACCTTACAACCTTAAACATTAAATAGTATGGTGCGTTATGATTAAGATTTGATATTGTATAAAAAATACCTCAGACGCTTCAGTTTCTATTCAAGAACATAATGCTATTCTGTACCAACAGCGCGTACGTCTCTGTTAATTTTACAGATGACATAAATAAAAGGTTTAAAAGTGACCGTAACCACAGATTAATAAAGTAAGTAATTAAGCCGTAATTCAGTTGATTCAAGCACTTTCTCTGATTGATCTCGGTAAGAAGTCCCGTCTAGGGATTCACTTTTTCCAACCAATATCGATATGAAAACAGTTTTTTACAGACAATTATTTTGATTATTTTCTCAAAATGCGATAATCATCTAAAAAAATAATATCAAAATCGTTTGTGATTTTTATTATTAATTTTACTTTTAATAAAAACTTCTCGTAATAACGTTTGCGTTATTTGGCGCTACATAAATACAACTATAGCTAATCACAATACACAGTGTGGAGTAAAAAGGTTGAAATTAGCGAGCAATGCTGCCGTGGCCGGTTACTGTAATAGCTACTGGCGAAAATTACCTACCCTGTAACTAATACTCGTGAGACTCAGGTGGTACAACACTGGGGCAGAGGCTTAAACGATTTCCCCTTGCCCCTAAAGCGTGGCATGTTATTGCAGCATAGCCTAGTTTTAGGTTAGAGTTACGCTTACCGCTTGTGGTAATAGAGACACCATTTTTGCAAACGTTATTGTTGCTTTGTTTTTCAAATCTATTTTCTTTTTCGTTTCATTAAATAAGTGAACAAGTAGCTTGCTTTGTGGTAAGGTTTCGTAAACCAATATTAGATATACTAAAGACTTTTAATCGTTGACCAAGTGTAACCTTTGTGGTTAATGCAATGGTTTGTGGTCAGCAACATGGCGAATGTGTTAAGACAAATAAATTCTTAGGAGGTTAATGGATTGTTTGTTTTATATTTTTTGTAAAGGTATTAAAAATAAACTAACGATATAGCCGAGGTAGCCTAGTGGTATGGGTAATGGACTGCTGAGACGAGGTCTCGGGTTCGATCCCAGGTTTTCCCATGGCACACATCAATGACTTTTCGATGCTTTTCGAACTTATGTGTGTATTTATCGCAGGTTTATAGGTGCCCGGTTACGGGCAATAGGCTCGCCACCTATTACATTGGGACCTAAACATAAACTGGCGAAATGTGGTTACTAGCACCTCTGCCTACCCCTTCAGGGATATAGGCGTGAGTTTATGTTTAAGTGAAATATAAACTTTTTCGTAACTCTTTTTCTACTGTCTATGACATAACGACGACATAAGTTTGTAGTGATATAATAAGTTTGGAGTTTCATTATTTCTGTTTGATTTGAGATGTGATAATAAAAGGAATCTTAAAAGTATTTCTTAATTTCTTTTCTCATTAAGAAGTGTCAGATAACTTTCTCATAGCTTTAAAAGTTGAAGAGAAATTTTAACAGACGGTTGTTCAGATAATGTTTGCTACTGCAATGCGTTAATTCGTATCAAATATTTTATTCTTGCCCAAACAAGGCAATTGCCTCTTACTGTAATACATTAAATGCATTTGTTTGTTTATGTCATTGATAACACACTCGTACTTCTCCATGATATTTATTATTGTAAATAAGCGGTTTCGCCTTGCAGCATTCACAAAGGTTTACATTGACAGTTAGGTATACAATAATAAAAATAGTGGAGAAATGCAAGTGTGTTATCAATTATGTATAACAATAAGTTCCTTTCTGATTTGACGAATCAAGTATTTGACGAGTTGACGTTTTGACCAATCAGCATTTGACGAGTGTCTGCAAAATCCCACCAAATGCCATCAATCAACAGTATAAAAATTAATGTTTTGTTTAATTTGTTAGAATTTCCACTTTTCTCTCTAGATACATAACACAAAATATCAATGGACGACAACGGTCCGAGTCCGATTCACTCTATGACAGAAAAGTAATATTGAAATAATATTACTTCAAGAGGTAGGACCCCATCACTCATCACACATTAACAAGCAATGAAATTATAATAACTTAAATTGAAACCATTACAACTAATTCTTAGTGCTAAATCGATTCACCAAAATACTACAGATAGATGATACATTTGAACCGCAATTCACATGACAGGACGTAAGTGCGTAATGCAATGAAGTCGGCTGCGCTACTTCCTAGTCAATTCAGTGCGGTTGCACCGGTATCTGGCTATTAAGTGCTAAGTTGAAATGCGGTTGACTACGACGCATAGCCGTGCCGTAAGGTAATGGACACTCACTCAAACCTGATGTGAGTTGATTCGTATGCATCCTAGATGCGAGAAGTGTTGCCACCCAATTGGAAATGTTCCAACAAAGTGAGGAATGACGCCACTAAAATGATTATTTGGTTCATGAGATTAATTAGTGCACAAAAAGCACTGAACGTGTTGGCAATGGTGACCCTCCTTCATGAGACTTTGCCTTCAGCTTAACATCAGGCGAGGTAAAGTCAAATTGACGTGCCATATAAAAGAATTGTTTATTACTGGCCGCTGCTGGAAACAGGCCTCTTTTATTGTGCGTTAGAGCGCGTGGTCTTACACCATACGCATTCAGTAAATCCCTGCTACAATTGTCAGGTAGCTGGTCTATCTTATCAAATTAACTTCATCCAATCAACAACTTATATATATTGAATTAGAAATTATAATGTGTTTCCCAAACTAAATTTTGAAGTAATTTTCTCGTATGTACGCAAGCTAGGCTGCTGCTATTCTGGCACAATAATTGTAACACATAATGTAATATACAAGTATTTGAAATTCGCACAATACTATCGGCATATCTTTT
This sequence comes from Pelosia muscerda, assembly GCA_963691645.1. Taxonomy (NCBI): domain Eukaryota; kingdom Metazoa; phylum Arthropoda; class Insecta; order Lepidoptera; family Erebidae; genus Pelosia; species Pelosia muscerda. The sequence goes on along the minus strand of OY829116.1, from coordinate 7,675,972 downwards.
ATCAATGAAACTGCTAGCAACTCCCTACCGCATTTAATATCGCAGGTAGCTAGCATTCCGTTTAACGCAGTTATGAAACCCGTTCCATCGAGTTTACATTGTGGAAGTCGGGTAACAACGCTTAGAAACTTAAGATACAGTAAAACTATGCAACAATAGACTTTTGCCGATTACGTTTTGAGAGACGGAAATTCTATAGTTATAGCAGAGATTGAATATTTTGTACGACAAATAGTGGTTAAAATTATTATTAGGTACATTATCCCGGTGTAAACTCATACTTTAGAAAATGTTTCAGGACTTATCGTGATTAATTTTGAGACTTACTTTTGCCAACATTTCGGATACGTTGCAGCACCCGTAGTCACGGCATGGAGTGGCCGAGAGTGTGCGGGGAACATTTTTGTGTACCTACTCCATTACTTTTATAGTAATAAATGGTAAGGCTGGTGATACATCTCACTCACTATATCATATTGTAACATTACGCGTTCTCCACTCGATAACCCACGATCCATTTACCAAGAAGAGATCGTAATACCTTATTTTTTCGTATATAAATCTCATCAGATGCCACTCAGTCGATTATCGGGAGTCGAAACTCAAACTCGAACCAACTTAAACCTCACGCCACCTCAGATGGTGAGGTGTATGATTGTCTAGAGTATATTCCTCGCACCCTGGTAAACCTTGGTTTTCATAACCGCGGGCAACAGACCACAAATACTCATAGTAAGATTGTAAGTGGAACCTTAATTTATTCATATGTTTGTATTACAGTATTCCGGGTTTACGTATCTACTGACTGACATGTATAGATCTGCAAACAGATCGCAGTCAGGCTTCGACATCCAAGAGAACGTTGAACGAAGCGAGTGTGCGGAGAATAAGCGATAGACCTCGTACCGCATTGCCACATTTACGTACCACCTATAGGGTAAAAGCCGGATAGTTGCGCCAGTGGGATACTTGCCACGGTTTCGAATACACTATGTTGCGGATGTAAGTGGCATTAGTGTTTTACTATAGTTGTAAGTACACCTCCCATAAACCTCAGGGCCACGTTAACCGTCACCATAGACGCAAGCGTTTCACTCGTGCAAGCGAAAATCTTCCGCGGTGAATCTTCGACAGGTGTCGAACTTATATTGGTAAGTTATTTCTGTTGAATATTTTTATTACTAATTGTGGTTTCAATCCACCTTTTATTTCTTTGCGTGCATTAGGCTTTACATTGCAAAGTTTATTACATATTTTTGTAAAATAATTATTATTTATTTCGCAAATGAAAAGGGCAAGTATCCGTATCAAAAAGGATAGTTGCCCTAGAAACTTGTGCGGATAGTTGCTCTGATAGATAGTTGCTCTAACTATTCGCAACTATAAATTCTTTCACGAACAAAGGCAAATATTTTCTATTTGTGTTTCTTTATTTATTGTGGCTGTAACTTAGCTAGAATACAATAAGTATTTAGGTCGTGTGTTTTAGGCCCACCCGTGTCAGTACTTTTTTCAGATTATTTATTATTTTTATTTTTATACCACTTATAGTGGCATACGTAACCCCAGAGTTAATTATACCCGTTAATAAAATAAAATTATTAATTAATTAACTTTTTAGGTGAGCAACTAAATATCGTGAATGAACGGGATACCACGGGATACAGGGTATAATTTTTGGCTATTTTTGTTATATTTTGTATAACGTTGATTAGAACTTAATAAAAGATTGCAATAAATAATAAAGACTGGTTGAGTAAATCGATATGAATTCGTTTTTCATCAAAAGTCATTGTGAGGAGTCTATCCCTGTATGAGGCAAGTATCCTCTCAAGTATTATTTACGTTAGGCAACTATCCGCTAGAGTGGGCAACTATCCTCTCTTTGAGAGGTCAAATAAAACAGGTTTTACTCAAAACCTATAATAACTATGTTCTTAACAATAGGCTTCTATAGTAGCTCAAAGACCTATAATTTGATATACACCTTGCAATGTTCTTATTAAGCACATATTTCTTAATTATATAGCTTTGTTGAAAAGTGGCGCAACTATCCGGCTTTTACCCTAGTTTACTAGAGCACATATTTATAGTTCAAATGATCATATTATTTACTGTTCTTATCTTCTTATCTTATCTTGTTTTGAGGTACGTTCTCTAGATCTAACGTGGACACTTCGACCCTGTTAGATTCTTTGTACACTAACCTGATACGTTAGAGGAGGGATAACCTTCTCAATTAGGGTGGCTATTAATCTTCACTGTAGTACTTGTAACTATCTGGTTTGGGATAGCCCTTTCCAAGTAGATCCATTCGTTGTCTTCCTAAGGAGTGACACTCACATGGTATATATTTCATAGTTTCATCGTCCTCCTACAGCCCAACACCGCAGTCTGCATTTTCGTTGTTCATTATGCCAATCTTGCTCATAGTGCATTTTGTGTAGTAGTGGCCAGTAAACGCATCCATTATTTATCAAATATTGTCCCTACTGAGATTGATTATTTTCTTGCTCAGACTTATATAATCTAATTTACTGTTACTAATTCAGGAAACGTCACTTACGTTTTAAAATTTGTATGCAAACGTTTTGAAGCGACGGTCCTCCATCGCTTATTCGTTACCTTTTCCGTAAACTTTCCCTTATAATTCATGCCTTATTTTCCATCAAGTTAAAGTCAAAAGATAACATAAAAAACAAGAAAATAAGTTAATTATTCAATTGAACAATCAAGAACATAATACATAATATTAATCGGTACACAATTCTAAAACTACCGCATAAATTTATCATAGTATAATATGTGCAAGGGTCTCCCGGTGGTGTTTCGACAAATCCACTGATCCGTTGAACATTTCACTGTATTTCCCGGGTGTAATTCCGAACTTAGAAACAAAGCATCCCTTGTACTGTCTAATATCGGACATGGCCAAACGTAACCGAACATGGGCATGCGTTTATTTGAAGGCGAAGTCGTCAGTGCTAGTCCTCACCACCCTACAACTGGTACAACTAATTGTTTGCGGTGAGCTACAACTTCCATTGAAATTGCTACACTACTCCCTTGGTGTTAAAGATCTATGTACAGTTTAAATAATACCCAATGGTTTTGATGACTATTATTCTATATAGGTACTAGAATATACTTGCCTCTAAGTTTACTGGGAAAGATTTTTTTTATCATAATTGTGTGATTCGGTGTTAAATGTTTTTTACTCCAATTGATTTCAAATTGAATGACCAGATAAAATTTGAATCCACGAACAGTTTGTTTCGAAAAAAATACTCTGACCACTTGAGCTACTGGAAAAAAATCACATTGTCACTCAACGCTTTATACTATGTGCAAGTTTAAGTTATATTCTGTCATCAAACACGTTACCATTTATCAACAGGTGAGGGAGTGGGAAATCGCGAGCCTATGATTAATTACAAAAAAAATATTACTAATTATAATGAAATTTATCATCATCATCCTTGCGTTAGTCCCGTCCGCATCCGAAGCCTTCACCTCGGAGTCTGGAACTTCGGAGTCCGGAGTCCGCTTTCCAGCTTTTCCTCTTCCAATTCACACGGTCTAGCGCATCCATGATGGTAAGCCCAATACCAATAGCAATGAAACTATGCATGTAATTGATTGAGTGTGTTCATTGTAACGGGTTAATCAGGATAAATCATATCTAATTCAACAATTATAAGTTTATCACACACTTAAAGTTTCACAGAGTTACATTGTTTTCTTATTTCTATCGTCTAAGTATTACACTTGAGCAAAAGTGATTTACGTACCTTTATTAAACATTTTAACAAACTCATATCCTACCTACAAGAGCCATTATTTTGAGTATACGAAAGTTAAAATTTCCTGCTAACTTGTTGAGCTGCGACATAACACCGTAACTTCATTCGTGAAGCGAACTTGAGAAATTTATATTTAAGACGCTACTAAGTTAAACCCTGCTCGGAAACTCCACAGTTTTAGGAGACAACAGTAGGTAAAACAGGCGCCGGGAAGCGGGACACTTTAGAATTTTAGAAATTTTGCACAAGAAACTTTGTCATTTCGCAACGAGCGTCTCGGACTCAGCACAACATAAATCATTGTACTTGTTTGTTTATATAACGCTAACTTTATCAATCACGGCTAAAATGAGTATTCACTTGGATAAACTTTGGCTAATCTTCCCTGAAGAAACAGTTATTTCATCGTTATTATTTTAAAATTATTATACCTGCATAATGTTTGTTCAAGATAGTATGGTGGACGTTCTTGTTTAAATAAACATGTATCGCCTAAAACTTGCCGACGGCTTGTTTGAAATGAATGATTATGAACATTTTTTAAGAACGATTCTACTTCAAAATGTAACGATAAATGCTCTAGTAAATTTTATGAAAGTAAAAAGATCATTTGCTAATGTTTAGTAAAGTCGTACTAAAATACATTTGCAGAGTGGGCTTGGCTTAATAGACGCTTCAAGATCTAGTGGGCTTCCTTCTTGACAGCCTAAGTCTAATTTGATCAAATATAACATAGATAGGCGCTTGTAATATAAACTAGACCAGCATCGTAAAAACTCAAACTCAAACTCATTTATTGCGAAAATGGGTAATTTATAGGTAACATTCAGTAAATAAAGTCGTCCCTCCATAATCCACCCTGAAGGCATGCAATTTTACAGGTATTTTTAAATTAATATTGATTATGCACTAGTAATAATTATATAAAATTAACAAATTAAATACAATAATTAGTCCATCAAAGAGAATATGTCACAATTTTTCCTTTCCTTGGTACAAGTCAATAATAATGCATACACATGTCAAATAAAATTGAAATTTAAAATATGTCAATCAATAAAGTATCACAATATATTATTTCTGATTATTTTGCATGTCATTTATAAATTCGGTTACACTGTAATAGGCTTTTTTCACGAGAAATTGTCTTACTTTTCGTTTAAATACATTGATGTTTATGCTGTCTAATAATTTCTTTGGTAAGTGATTATAAACCCTTGGCGCCATACAGAGTACACTATTTGTCATCAATGCACTTTTGTGTTGAGGACAGCTAACTTTTAAACAGTGGCGCTTGCTTTTATAATGTTCGTACATCGTTAAGTTAGACCTGACAAATAACACCAACTCATACATGTATAGACACGGTACTGTCAATATTTTTAGCTTTCGAAAGCATGGTCTACAGCTGTCTGTTTGATTGACCTTGCAAATTGCCCTTATGCACTTTTTTTGTGCTATAAATATTTGTTCTTTTTCTGTACAGTTGCCCCAAAATATGATTCCGTATCTTAGCATACTTTCAACGTTACCATAATATGCTGTCAGTACTGCGTTCTGGCTAAGTTTTTTTGTGAGCATATACAATGCATATGACTGAGTACTCAGTTTTGAGCAAAGGATCTCTGCATGTGTTTTCCAATTTAGGTTACTATCGATGTTAAGTCCCAAAAACTTTGTTGTGCCTACCTCATTAATGGTTTCGTCATTATATTTAATATTAGTGAGTGTCATAAGTGGAATTCTATTTTTAAATGTCATTATATGTGTTTTGCTTAAATTAATATTCAAGTTATTTAGTTTCAGCCATTGTATTACAATATTAAGAGTTTCTGAAATCTCAGATTCAATCAGTGAATTATTCTTGCCTGTAAATACAATTGTGCTATCATCAGTGAACAAAATTGTCGGGTGGTTTGTTATTTTAGGTAGTTCGTTAATATAAATATTAAACAAAAGTGGTCCTAATACACTACCCTGCGGAATACCAAGGTTAGTGTCTCTGTATTCCGATATGAAGTGTGTTTCTGTTCTGTATTTGGGGCATAAGCGTGTTATTTGAGTACATTGCTTTCTCCCAGTAAGATAAGATGCAATAAGATCTAGAGCCTTACCCCTTATTCCGTAAGCATTTAATTTTTTTAACAGTAGCTCATGATCTACACAGTCAAACGCTTTTGTGAGATCCATGTAAAGTGCACAGACAGGAACCCCTTTATCTACACTATCTATGACCACTTTTAAAAAGTTATAAATGGCCATATCTATACTTTTGCCTTGCCTAAAACCGACTTGTTCTTCTGCAAAAAGATTGTGGTTTTCTAAAAATTGGTATATTCTGCTGTATATGACCTTTTCAAAGATTTTTGATATCGTAGGTATCAAGGCAATTGGTCGATAACAGGCCATAGAACCTGGATCACCCTTTTTAAATAATGGTTTGATGACTGTCAGTTTCAAATTGTCTGGATAAATGCCACTGCAAATACATAAGTTAAAAATGTGACTTAAAACGTTACATATTTTTGTCGAGACTCGTTTCAGAATTTGTGTGCATATTTCATCATATCCAGTACTCTTGGTATTTTTCAAATTCATAATAATAGAATGTATTTCTTTAGGTGAAGTCGGATTTATAAATATCGAATTGGAAATATGCACTGGCACGGCTATGTTGTTCACTTGATTACTCTTTTGAACTTTGTACTTATCAATCAAAGTGAAATCGGGGAATGCTTTCGAGATACAAATGTTTTCGTCAACCAATAACAGATGGCACCACTGGCAAATATTATTTACTGTCATTAACTTGTATTGTGTCTATGGTACTTGCGCAAATAGTTCAAATCCAATGTGCTAGATGTCGCTGTTTCAAGTCATGTAGTTTAAATATACAATTTGAGTTAAGAGATTTGATTGGTTGTAAGCTCAAGTATGTCAACATTTGAATAAAATTAACGTAATACAGTTTTTCAACTTATAAAATTCACTTGATTGTAGTATTTTAGACAATTTGCACTGATTTTATGGATTGTTATTATAGATTTCACTGCTACTTAACTAGTTTACAACTTTTTATTCTCTTAACATAACTTCAAGTTTGTTTACACTGCACTTTTTGTCATAATAGTTCATTTACTTATATCTTGTATTACACTGGAAATTAACTGCTACTAACAATAGATGGCGATATTTATGCAATACTGATAACTGATTTATCATAAACAGACAAATTGCGTTAATTTTAGATATTTTTGTCTAATTTTATTTACGGAGCCGATTTGAACACGCTGACAGCTGTCAAAAAAAAAAAAAAATCTATCATAGAGTTTTAGTATCAAATTGGAATTTCTGGAGTCACTATACATTTTTGACAGATCAGCTGGTTTTGGTGGCTTCAGAGGTGGCCCTTTTTTAATAAATCCCTAAATTTAATGAAATTGTGAGGGTTTCATATGCTAACTCTTTCCAATACAATCCAAGAACGTCCTGATGCTACTTAAATTCTTGAAAAGTTTCTTACATGGAGAATGCTGTGACTAGCTAGCGGTCCAGGTCTAAAGCATTCAAATTTCCCTTTACGTAGTAATAAGACTATTTTAAAATCGATATATTATCACAAAAACATTCTTGATGTTTTTAATATATCATTGGATCTGTCACAATGGGTTTCCTGTACTTGTTTACCATTATCTTTACAATTCTTATTACTAAATCAAATTTCTACCAAATTCAGAGTATTTAACCAGATAGCAAAAACATAATAGTCTGAGTTACATCATAAAACAAATAACAGAACACTAAATCATTGAAAACGAGACATAACAAAGAGGTCTCGATAACGTAGGCACAGTATGAAAATACAATACAGCGTACTAGAATCATAATTTCAGAGGCTCAGGTGGCATAACACGATGTGGAATTTTACATTGAGACCAACATTAACTCGTAAACTTCGGGATTTAGACCCTAGTTTGTTACTAAAACTTTTGCATTCATCGTTAAACAAAAATTGCTTCACAATCTCCAAATTTTATTATCTTAAGCGGCTTTACACGTTGAGTGCAAAATTTTTTATGTCATATTGCAGAGATGTTGATAAGTTTTGTTTTAATCCTTATAATTTGGTATACTACTTTCTAGTTATTGTAATAAAGATTAAAGTATTACCAACTTATTTTTAGAAGAAGTAATCTTTCAAAAACTTTTTAATCAAGTTTTGTAAGTAGTCTTACACGTGAAGATCATAGTTTAGTACCCAGTAAGCTAGTAATCAGATTTGACAACTATTGCGCTATGAGTATGTAATTTCAGTAATAGAGTGGTTGTAATATTAGTAGCTGAAATTGGGGTCTCGGGGTTAAATTACTTCTATCGATTTACCTGTGTTGTGAAACTATCGGTAGTAGGTACTTGGTGTGATGAAATAATCTGTTTAATGGTATCTAATCAAGTCTTATTTATTTATTCAGTAGGGATATTTGACTAATAAAATTGTTGTGTGGAGAAATTGCAGGTGATGAGTCTGTAATCAATCTTTTTACTTTTATTCTAAAGTGGTCATGTCTGTACATTGAAGATATTTAAAAATACTTAGGTCACGTGACGGTTACATACATTTATTTTATTTAAAACTAGCCTTCCAGCCGTGTCTCCGTCCGCACGCAGGTCGGTTGGCGCGATTTTTGTTCACTACATTATATTGGTGTACAGTATATTGATGCTGATCATGAGAACTATAGATATAAAAAAAAATGTCCGCGGTGGACGCAGAAATTACTGGATTTTTTTTTATTTTAAGGGTCTTCGTCTGACTCAATATCTTACGGTCGTAGGTACGGATCGGAGATATGAACAAAAGTCGCACTAACAGCGCGGGCGATGCCGCGGGGGGAGTCAAGTTTTAAATAAACTAAATGTAAGCAACAAAATATCTTAACTTACTGTTTGATAGTTCTATCATATATGGGTATTCTGCTGATATGAAAATACCTAATTAAGCTAATTAAGCGATGCACTAGAATGCCATCGATTCGAACTAAGGACCCAAAGACGGCGTGCGTTTATTTCGGTTCGTGTCAGATATAACCTCCCCATCCGCCTCTGGCGGGAGGTATCCGTGGGAATTTTTCGCACTATAAAAAATAACCTCAATCTATTGTATAATAATAATGGAATGATGGAGTCATAGTATTGATCATAAATATAATATAATTATATCTGTCATAGAAATATTACATTTTGTAATTTGCAATGTCCTTTTATTCCATTTGTTCCTCATACGATTCTTACTGGTATGTTTTATACTTATGACCCAATAAGCAAGAATTTAATAATTCCTTGCGAATAATCAATAACATTTGGTCTTGGGGTATAAAATATATTTCTTTTGTAGATTAAAGATCTCAGACGTTCAAGAGAGCGAAAATAAGCAAATGGTTACGTACTACTTACAGAATATTTCGACTACATTCTTGTGAGGTCAAATGAAATTATACCTTTTCGTGAATAAATAGGCCTGAAGGAAATATGCCACATTTACTTAAGTAACTTTTATAGGGTTCGAAAAATTAAAATTTCTGATTTATGAAAATTACAAATCACTATCGCTTTTGTTTTTGAAGATTTAAGTTTAGCATTTAAGTTTTAAGATTTAACTTTGCATCTATTTGGTAAACAATAGATGCAAAACTCTTCAGTGACAGCCACGCCAGTCCTAGTTTTTTATAGGGCCTAGTCATCCAGACTAGGACCTATAAAAACTGAAGTTTTATCAAAGTAGCTGGAGTTAAAAAAGCTTGTACATAACGCGATTAGAGGTTTCTTAATTACTTGTAGAAATAGAATTTCAACCACGACATCGTGGTATCCCCCATCTAGCCGATTGATTCGATGACTAGGGTAGCCAGACCTCACTGGATTATGTTTTCAGTGGAAATACCGAGAAACCCAGCTCTGTCTATCAAATTCCTCTACATGGTCGAAAGCACCAATATGACGTCCCTGGTATTGCAAACGTCCATAGGCCACTGTAACCAATCTCCACTAGGTGAACCGTGTGCTTGCTATAAAAAAAGTACTCGCAGAAGGTTGCGCCTTCGGTCGAGTCTCAATCAATCAATCAATCAATTCAGCCACAAGACGTCCACTGCTGAACATAGGCCTAACATAGGTCGAGTCTATTATGAGCCTATTCCGTATTCCAGGCACTATTGTTGATTAGTGCCATGCATCTGAAATTGAGTCTGGGCTGTATATATCTGTCTAATTTTAAACAACCCTATCCCCCAGTCGTCTTGTACGACACCGCAATCGAATAGATGGTGTGGCACAAATTCCTCTCTGACGGGAACCACTTCACTTCCTAATTTTCTTATTTTGATATTTCATCAATCCTATCGTTTTTAAGGAAACAATGAAAACCTTCTTCCCAAACTCGCGAATACAGTCATTTACATAAATAAAAAGTTCAAATAAATAACAAGCTCACATTATATTTTTTGTTTTAGTTAACATATTATCACGTTGTCAATAAATAGTATCTGAATATTTTGTACTCTATAATTTCGTTACAAATGTACGAAGTCGGGTCGGGTCTGCAGGCTGTGGTAATAGGGCAAAATTCATAGATTTCCGGGTGATTGCAAGGCGTGCGTGACTGGACGGCCGAGTGAACTCGATAATATACAAATATAGCTGAATTATAACGCTACATGGTCGGGTTACACAGTACATGCTAATGTTATCTTCATACGGTTATGACGTCATCAATGAAAATGGTTATTTATATGTCGTTTGTTTGTGATGCACTTAGGCCCGTATTCCAGAATGTTACTCAATCCTAAATCTTGATTTTAATCAGTACTGGAAACAGACTGTCGTTAACAATCTGTCAAACCTGTCAATGAAAGTCGAGATTTGGAACCGGGTCTCGTTATCTTAGTACTGATTGCTCTTATAATGTCCTAAAAATATTTATGATAATTTTTTGGCCTATGGACGTTTGTAATGCCAGGGGCGTCACATTTGTGCTGCTGACCAAAAGAGAAGAGGGGGAAAGGGGAAAGGGGAGGGGAGAAAAGCAACGGGAAGGTGAGAAGGGAAGGTGGGAGGGGACTTAATACTGACTTAGTAATAAATATTATACAAAACAATTGCCTAACAGGGTTTTACCCGAGGTTGTAACTTTATCTTGCTCAATCAAGAGCTTTAGGGTCCAAGCCAACCTCACCTACCGTACAATGGACGAAGCTCTGATGCAGTATATGCGGTTATTCAGTCTATGCGTCATAAATGACTTGAATTTTCCAGATATATAATGATACAGTTAGATGATGTAATATTTAATAGATTAAAGTATATACATATATATATAAGTATAGTAAAACAGGATCTTTTAGGAACACCCCTGTAGGTGCAATTGCTAATGTTTTCAATTAGAAGTTTTTTTTAATGATTTTATTCAATACTATATAAAACATACACAATACATGTACATTTGTACATATTGTACATAATATGACTTACATCACAAAAATCACACACGGTCTATCTTTAGGCGTTTTTGTTAGGTAAGTACCTATCAATTTCTTATATCATGTAGTTCCAGTTAGTGATGTTTTTCTTTTCATTTTATATTAAATTCTTTATAAGTGTATGTTACTAGTGCGTTATCGATATGTTACCGTTTCACGTTAGTTTTCACTTCACGAATTTAATGCGTTTTTGCTCAATATTCAATGACTTTAATTAATAGTACTGGTTTTTGTCTAACCACGGCCATTAGTTATCATCGTGGGCAATAGTTTCACTAACTATTTCAATTTGAATAACTTTATTGTAAGCGTAGATCCAATGAGTCACGTTTGAATTAAGACGACTAGGTATATATTATCAAATACAATTCGAGGTATAAATGGGTGGATATTAATTACTTTTTCATTCACCTGGATTCTGGAGTCCGATGGCATTTTAAAGCCCCAATAAATAAGACTATCACAGTCCACTGTTAGGCCTGTCCTAATAAATCGCCATTGCTCCCGCCTCAGCTGTCGCATTCAGTCCACCTCAGCCAGCTTTTTTTGGTCTTCAGTCCATCTGGCTGGGGGGCGTCCCACCTTCCGTTTATCTTTTCACGGTCTCCACTCTAGGACTTGTTCTCTCGTTTGTTCCAACGGCCATCGGTCCTTTGCCAGATGTGGCCAACCCACTGCCAGGGGAAGGGAGTCATATCAAAAGAGATGTCCCCAAATCTACGGGGGTGCGCGAGATACTTGTATAATCTCACCTCTAGTAATCAAGGGCCCATAGACTGCGTGCGTTTTAGTCGGTTTGAGTCTAACATAATCACCTCCACCGGTTTTGGCGGATGTGGTATCCGTGGGGATTTTGCACACGATAAATAAAAAAATGCATGAGGTATTATACTAGTGTGTTATAGTTAAAAAAGATAAATAAAATCGATATTAGTCTTCAAATCACGTAATATTTGTTTACCGAGCAGAATTTTCACTTAAAACTAAGCCTCATTCGTTCCGGTTAAGTTATCGAATGTTCTGAAATAGGTAGTATCTACACGATGATTACCCATATAAAGGGCTTTAACCTTGGAATTCACTTGTCGTTATATTTCACTCATTGGTATGATATTTACTCATCGTGCGTAGTAACTTTTCTTGTATTTTTTATATAGGATTAGGTAGGTATACGTGTTCCACACCATACAGACATTAAAGTTTCTCTGGCATTAAAAAGTAGCGCTGTATTTCATAATAGATGTACTAATTTTGGTATTAAAACATTAAACTTTAGACTCAAACTATTACCAAGACCACTTTGTTCCTTACTTAGTCACCAATTCAATTTTTCGGCTGGTTATCGCAAAAGGCCCGGTCGTGTACTCTACGTTTATGACAACCCTATCCTAGGCAAAATCTCATTTTCGGTTACCTAGCGAATGTAAAATTATATTGGAGTCAATTTTGTTTAATACCTGAGGGGGTTTCTCTCTAGAGGTTAATTGGTTCACGCCGGGCAACTTCACAAGCCATATGTGGTTTTCTGGATTTACCTACCCGAATGAATTTAGTAAGCAGGTAGGTAGCAGTTGCCCTAATTTCTGTACCTTTGGACTGCAATATGATATTATATTACAACATTAACTGGAATTGATTCCATGTTTGGGTACTATTTTAACCAAATTAGTAACCCTTTCGGTCAAAGAACTTATGAAGGCTTGTGGTTAATTGTGGGCCAATCAGATGAAACCATTCCGACCGGTGGATTTAATAGAGAATGTTTTGTTTTGTTGCTTATAGATTACCATTCCGACCTTTTGGTATCATCTAAGTTATTTAAGTCTTGATAGTGTCTATTATCTGTAATTCTAACTTGAGTTTAGGTTTCACAATAGATATTTCAAAGTATTTAGGTTATATAACGAGTTTGTGACGCTCTAACTGAATTTGTATTTGTGTATTTAAAGTCTAGTCGAAGTCTTAATTAAATTGAAAGTCTTGCATAAAGTCACTTTGGGCTTTGCTATTCTATAATATTTTGATTACAATTAAAGTATAATTTGTCCTTTGACAGTGAGTTAATTGCTCCTTGTAGGATCACTTTCAGATCCTAATCAGACGAGCCTTTGAAATAATTCAAAGACATCTAAATTACTAAAATTTTAAAGTCATTTTCATAAAATAAACAGCATTTTTTGTTTTTGCGTTTCTTATTATAACGTTTGAAAATGAATGGGCTTAACAACCGGTAGATGAGAATTATATTTTATCTTCAAATAAAAAAAATACGGCAAATTTTAAATTACAGACTTACGAAACTTTTCAGTCACTTTCCGACGAAGTTTTAATAATTAATGAAAAAATAACTCTCTAAACCAAATTTTAAATGATAATGTTTAGCCATTGTAGAGGAGCGTCAATATTGAATCTAGTTCAGCTGAGCTGTGAAAACCTAGCTTCTTTATGAATTCTGACCCGTTCATTACCGTTACATTATTTCGATACTTAAGATTCATAACGTTATAGTGTGAGTCAGAATATGTCTCGGCTAGACTGTTCTTAAAAATATTAAGTCTCTTTCTAAACTGCTGAGTTTAATTTTGAGAAAACCATTACAAGTATGTTCAACAAATCACACTCTGGGTTCTTAAAGGTATGTTATGCAATACCTTGGGTAGCTACCCAGGCAAAATATTGGCGACATTGACAGTTAATTCGTTCAAATTGTGAAATAGTTTTCATGAGACCCGAATTTGATAAGGGATTTCCTGCTACAAATCCTGCTAAGCATACCCGAGGTTTAGATTTTCGGCAATTTGGATGTTCTTTCACAAAATTGTAGTCTTGATAAATTGTTTCACTACAAAAAATATTTAAAACTCACGCGCCTACATGTTGAATAAAAAACCTTACGCTGAAAATCGTTGGTGTTAGTTTTACAAAGTTAATACTGACTTTTACGTCTCAAGTCTGCACTTAGCCTAAACAAGAATGCTTTTCATTTTCACACTCACTGTTTGGGCCGCTACACTTTGAGCCGACAAGTTCGCGTCAACTTTCACAAAGGTTTTGAATAAAGACTACGGCATTTGACCTTTTTTACTCGCTAGAACTTTTTGATGGCTTTTATTAGGTTTCCGTTACATATTTTGGTTTTGTATGATCATGAGCTGATTATGAAGGTACCAACAAGGTACAATATCAAATATATTTCGCGATCAGTCCCTTACAGAAGAAATGCTCTAACCACTGAGATATCGGACCACATCTAAAGCATTTGAAATCTACTTTACATGTTAGGGGGCGACGATGCAGTCATCCACCGATATTCTTACGAACTATATGTGTGAACAATAGACGATTTTACAGTCATTTTTAAAATTATTTTTTGATTACTCCGCCCAATCAATTGTTTTTTAATTTTTCCAATTTCATTGAATCACATATTTCTATCAGTTCTAGTGGAATCCTTTTGTGAATAAACTAGACCCTTGCGAAGTATTTGCCAGAAAAACCGTAGTCACCGTGAACTTTTCAGTCATCAGTTTTATAAAAATATTTTTTTCGTCACGTAATCGCACAGTTGGTTGCTTCCTACGTAAATAAAACATATCAAAAGAGATTATAAAAATATTAAGACATTTTTTTCATAAATATTTCGATTGAAATAACTTTTCTACGCAGCATTCATTATTCAGGGAACAATATAATAAATTAGCAATGTCCAAAATGTTCATGTATTCAAATTCCATGAAGCTGTACTTAGAATTTTAATTCCGCTGAGAATAAAAACAGGTATGAATAAAAATAATCACTGGAAACTTTCAGTATACGCTCTGCTACAGGCCTTTTCGGTCAATTAAAAGAGCGCTGAATTTTGAATTTTGTCGTTAGAAATTTTGAGGGTGGGTAATCGAGTAATCCAACTGTTAAACGCGCATGAGGGGATTAGGGCCTATTATGTACCGACGACTACTCCACTTGACTTAATCGTGTAATGTATTACATTATACAACTGTTTGCACGTGGCTTTGTGTGATATGCACGCGACATTACACCTGTATAATGATGGTGTGATGTCATTATGAAATTTACGTTGGGATAGGTGGTGCTTAAATATTTTGTAGATGTGAAAGTTACACACATTGGGAAATGTATTTTGTAAGTAATCATTTGAATACATTTTTATTACTAAGCAAACAATATTACTGCAATAATTATGAACAAAATACTTCAGGGCTATTTTTAATTATTGTATCTTGCCTGATCAGAGGATCCTCCCTGTGTGTCGGAGAAATATAACACCTGTATTCTCTTAATATTATAATTTGTAGGTAGGTATGTAACACATTTGAGGTAAGATCGCGAGTTGATGAAATACCGATTTAAATTAAATAAACAACAAATTTATCTACCCTTGAAATATTTCAATGTTTTCTCAGTTTTTTTTTTCATCTACGTAGGTGGCAGACAAGCACACGGCCCACCTGATGGAAAGCGGCCACCGTGGCCTATGAACGTGTGCAACACTAAGCGTGTCACACACGCGCTGCCCACCCTGAAGGGAAAGGGGGAGAGCTGAGAAGGGGTGGGGAGGCTAGGAAGGGGAGGGGAAGGAGGGGTACAGTGAGCTCTGGCTACCCTACTTACCGGCGGGAACACAACACGATGGTTATTATGACCGCGGTCTTCTGTAGGGCGGAGGTACTTCCCCAGTTGGACACTCATTTCGGACGGGAGATACCGTCGTGTCCTACCTCCGTAAAAATTTAATATTGGTTCTCAATTTATTGCTGATTATGATATTCCCTGGGGCACTCAACTGGGGTATATATTAGTCACTCCCAATTTGTTCTGGGGTAGGCGACAAGACGTATGCTGCCTTGCGCAACCATTTGACAACCACGGACCTTCTTCGGCTAAAACACGTAACGGTTTATTATACAAAACATAATACAACATTTTCGCTTTATTCATAAATTTTTATTTTATTTTATTCTTCTTCACTCCGTATTATTGGGCATAACGCTATATTGTTGAATAAATTTAGAGAAGCCAAGCATTTTATATTTTGATATTATTACAAACGACGGCTATCAGTCGTTGGCGTATTTTTAAATTGAGTAATAAAACATTTTATTTTCTTACATTTGCTAGTGATATACTTAATTTTATTATCCTTGGCTTGTTTGAATGCCAGTCAGTGTGACCTTTTGTTTGTTATTTTCAGTACAATGCTTTTGAATATTTTTCGGTTAATAGAGAAATTATTGCTTCATAAAAAATACATCTATTTGTATATGAGTTTATAAGAACCGAAATATGAGAAGTACTTATGTTTAACACAGAATGTTTAATACAGAATTAAAATTTTTTTTTTGTTAAGAATTGTTTAGTTCTATATGTGATATTCGTATATAGACTTCCAAAATTATCAGTTTTTGGCTGTTTATATGATACTCTTAAACAATTACAAAAGCTCGTCACAATTATCGCATAGGGCTATACAAACATGCTACTCTTGTCTCTTTTAGTAGACGTTACCATTATGAAATTGTATATGAGTAAAACATTATTCCCAGATCGTAAATTTCAGGGGAAAACAAAACCTCATTATAACGGTCCAGTATTTAAAATGTAATTTACTGTACGCGTAGGTATTTATGAGAACAATATCATTATATTTCATATGTATATTTCATTTTACAGTTTATTCAATATGAGGCTTAAATTTTATACAAGTCTATTTTTTTGGTGATGAACCAGATTTCTTTATAAAAAAGTATCTGTTGTAATTAATTTATTTTAAAAAAACAAACACTTGTGGACAAACGCAAACTTCAAATTAAACTTGCAAGAATGTGTAAGATGGAATAGTTGCCGAAACGTCAGGCTAAAACTAATATATCGCAGCAAATTCTATAAAAAGAGGATGAAACCACTTTTTACAGATTTCATTAACTCCACTTGATTTCTTTAACATTTTTTATAGAAATACGTAGTCATTCCGACTTACTGTATATTTTTTTCTCATTTCGTAGTACATTCAATTTTATCATTTTCGCGGCAATATTCTCGACAGTAAGTTGAGTAAAGGATCGATGTGGCATTGAGGCGAAGACTCGAGTCACATCACTAACGAACCATGGCTTCACCTGAGCTTGTCAGCTTCTAACGAGGCGCGTATTAGTCCCTACATCTACACTACTAACGAACTTGTGGAAAAATTTGACGTAAACACAACTGCAATACAAGTACAATGTCATTATACATAATTGATAACACACTTCTACTTCTCCACTGTAATTATTAATGTCAAGTGTCTAGGTTATCCCCTGAATCGGGGAAAAAGTTTGTACTGGTATACTTGATTTTAAAATTATCCACATGTGAAAAATGGTTAATTAGTGTGATGTTTGGGAATTGGAATGTTCTTAACTGTCAGTGTGAAGGTAAACCTTTGAGAATGCCGCAAGGCGAAACCGGTTAGGTACATTAATAAATATAGTGGAGAAGTACAAGTGTGTTATCAATATTTTCATACAACTTATGTATAGAAATCGCATGAGTTTCATTTTCACTATTGATGATGCTGACCTGCTGTTGATGGTGGTGCAAATGTAATTTATCATTGTGTAATGTGTAATTTATTATGTAATTTACCATTTATCTTTTCCTGTATATTAATGCTTTGGCACTTAAATATTAAAGAATACTTAAAATAAAAATTAAAAAGTATTCCTATATAATAATATATATTTTCCGTTACGCGGCATGGTTAGTTGATTTTTAACCTCTCGTACATGTGTTTCATGATTTGATATAAATATAGACCTGTTAATAAAATTGACATCAAGTAAAAGAAAAACATTGATGCATAATAAATAAATTTTACTGAAAAAAGTATGACTCTATAAAGAAAATAATTTACGGAAACTCGTTTGCTACCTAAATAGTTACATAAAACCTTGTCGCCTAAGCTTCATTTGCCCGTAAACGAATAAACAACATTTTATTAAGTCATAACGTGTAAGTTGTTGGTAAAACTGCGTCTATAAATACATAGAACCATACACATTTTATGAACTAAATTTTCTTTTCCGTGTCAATAAGGCAAGGCCTTTCGCACACGCCATTTTTTCCGTCCCTGAGCTAATCCCGAATGTTTTCCTCCTACCGTTACTATATCGAATGACCATTGAGCTAATGACTATGAGTTTGTTGCCCTATCATTTCAATATTTATTAGAACCGATATAACGTTCACTTCACCCAAGAGAGTTAGAGGTAAAGTAGATATAAAAGCTCTTATCGGTTTAAATTTTTTTAGTGTATCGTATTTCTGTATCTTTTTTATACCAATTAGGTGGCAGACAAGCACACGGCCCACTTGATGTAAAGTGTTTATACTTGGGCTGCTGACCGTGTAAAGAGGAGAGGGAGGTGAGGAGGGATGAAGGGTCAAGGTTGAAATAGTTCTGTGCTGTCATAGCCCCCCCTCCTTTTTTTCCTTGCGCAAAATCCCCATAGATTCCACCCTCACCAAAAGTTGGTGGAGGTGATTATGTCGGACTCGAACCGACCAAAACGCACGCCGTCCATGAGTCTTTGATTGCTGGAGGTGAGATTATACAAGACATATCTCTCCCCGGCAGACTCGGGGACTTCTCTTTTAGATGACTCCCTTCCCCAAATGTGGGAACCATGAGGTCTCCATCTAGCCCTCGTATATGGGGAGTTACACTTCTTCAGTGACCCCTAAAATGAAATGTAGAAGTTACCAGATACTTTATTATTGTATTCATACTGAAAAATCTTAGTAACCACAAACCACATATCAATTAATCAATCAATCAATTAGACTACTGCAGTCTATTGGTCGACATAAGTCTCTCTTAATATTTAGAGGCTTTGGCCTACTGTTTCCATGCTAGGCAAAAGTATTTGTACAAGGTTTTGTTTCGAGTTTCCCTTCTCTTACAATGATATTGTAGTGTAGTAAATGGTCATTCATAATGTTAATGGTATGTATGTAATGTAATTACCAAAGTAATGTAATGACAAAAATATACGCAAGTTATCTTAACCCAGTTGTTTTACGGCAATCAATTATACTTGCGGAGTCCTATCACTTACAGATAACCACAATATAGAAGACATCGCCAACTTTACAACCCCTGTCACTGTACATGGCTAACTTTACCCCCAAACCTACATCTTAGCATAGAAAATACCCTTTCACATACCGCAACTATAAGGACTTCTAATATATGTATGTACCACTAGCTGTTGCCTGCGACTCCGCCCGCGTAGATTTCGCTTAAAATCACATACGGAGAAAGATAAAAGATCATTATGCCTGTCTCGTCTACTCCTACCACAAATTTAATATGGGCGTTCTTTCTCTTTTCTTCTAGTTCTCTTTGATTGTAATAGTACGAGAGCCCACGACCAAAATTTTTGTCTCATAGCAATACGGCCAAAACCGCATCAAATCGATAGATACGATTATTCTGAACTCGAAAATACCAATATCAGACATTTTCCGCGTAGCGTTTGATCTGACCGAATTTTCAAAATTGTCAAAGAATTTTACCGAACTGCATCATAGCAATATGTCTGATTTGCAGACTGTAGTTGAATGATAGTTCTGAGATACCGGAAACATATTTTTCAGACGTTAGTGGTGTAGCGCAAACCCGTAAAATCACTTAAAAAAATTAAAAATGAGACAAAAAAATGTCTCATAGCAATACGTCTGAAAATCTTTTTTATTAGTAAATTTTGTTTATTTGATGCGAACAAAACAATTTTCAGACGGAAATGTGAACGCAATAAATTTGTAGACCGTTTTGAATATGTTAACAAATTTTACCGATCGGTATCATAGCAATATGTGTGAAAATTGTTGGACATGATAAAATAAGTTGTCCACATGTGCAAAAAATTTATATCAGACAAATTAAGTGTAGCACCTTCTCTATCAGACAATTTTGCGATACTCAGATATCATTTAAAAATCGTATTGAGGCATCTTGAATTTTCTGTTACAAACCAATGAATACGTTGCGACCCTGAATTTATTAGATGATAATTAACAAAGAATTTACCCGAAACCGTAACACTGAACTGAAATAAATCGCACAAAAGGAAACTGGGATGAAGTTGAAAAAAAACGGTTTATTCAAAGTTACAAAATATTCTCGTATTCAATCGCTGTCGGATTCGGAATCGTCGTCGAAACGTTAAACGTTATTTTCGTTTTTGGGAGTATATGCTACACTTAAAGTGTCTGAAAACAGGTTTTTAGTAATCATGGCAGCAATACGAAAAGTTGAAAAAAAAATTATCCGTATTGCTATGATACAGGTCGGCTAAATTTGTTGACATTTTCAAAAATGCGCTCAGGCTATATGCTACGCGCAAAATGTCTGAAAACAAACTTTTTCGTAATACAATTATAAAATCTATGTACATTTTCACTATCAGACGTATTGCTATAATACCGACTGTCTTTTTTTTTTGACACAGCAGAAATGGCCTCCCACGCAGTTGCTACACTTTCGACCGTTACTACACACCTAGTCGGGTTCAGAATCATACAATCTAACGATTTTATAGGGTTTTTGCCGTATTGCTATGAGACATGGTTTTGGTCGTGGGCTCTCGGGCTATAACTGTCATTGCTAACGGTAATTGCTAGCGATATTAGCGCCAGTGTATGGGAATTTACCGGATCTATTGAGATTTATGAATATTGCTCCGCTCCCTTGTATGGTAGCATAATGATGTGCTATTCTGATGTATAAGCCAAATTATTGTAAAGTTTCATTAAAATCCTTTCAGTAGTTTATGCGTGAAAGAAGAACAAACATCCACCCTCACAAAAATTCGGCTTTATAATAAATGTACCATGTACTTACAAGGCAAGGTCACGTTTACAAAACGTTGGAGCCTCTATACGCCGATCCTTACGCAGCGGAGCGAGAGGAAAATTTTCTGAAAATATATTAATGAGAGGCAAGGAGGTCAACATCACAGTGGATCGGATGAAGGTCGCAGTTACAAGCCATGATGTCACTTTAGCTAATGTTATGATTTCACCTGCGTCACTAGCATTAAGAGAGGAGAAATATTAATCCAGCAGGTTGAGAAGCCCTACCGAGAGGGAAGGCTTCTCGAGCAGGTTCGAGGAAAGCACCAACTCTAGTAAGAACAAAGTAGCAACATTGTTGTGTGGTATGTTGCGCAACTGTGTTGCTCAACGTGGCACAACATAGAGGCGCAACTACGCGGGGTAATAATGTCCGTCTACGTATAAATCAATCGTTACGGTTGAAATTGTCTGTCTACATATTCCCAGTCTCAATTTGCAGCCCATAAACTTCTTAGGCCTGTGTTTATAAAGTACTTTATTAATCAGTTTATAAAAAGAACTGTTATTCTAACTCTTTATTAATTTCCTGGATTTCGTTAAACAAAGAGATTTTAATTAAAATCCTGCAAATATACACCTTTACTAACAACATGAAACTCCTTGCGAGTTCCTTTTGAACGAAGACTTTTTATTAAAATACTTTGGTGAAAGTGGATGAGCCACCAAGTTTGAATGTGACAAACAGTGGTCATAATATCGCTCTGAATTATCTTAAGTTAAATAAGGGTTTCGAGTTGTAATGTTAGCTATCACACTTGAACTATGTTAAACCACGGAGGGTAGTGAGACATTGGGAAAGATTTTGATTCCTTTTTAGATTATAAACAGTTTATTTAGCATTTATTTTTTAAATATTACCTATACTTGTAACCGTTTTTCTATCAGGTTTGCTGGAAGCGAACTAAACTTTGAATTAAGAACGCCTTGTGGGTACATAATATCTCCTATACATAATATTAATATTATTTATGTGTACAGTAAAAGAATAAATAAATACTTTATTATACCTAAACTATACCATGTTATACTTATATACTTACTACGTAAAAATAGTACATTATATTGTACTGTATTAACCTACTGAATTACACTTTTGACAAAGTTGAGATGACATGCCCTAATTAATGTTATAAATAGAACATAAAGACAAATGGTACAATGGACAATATTAAATGCCATGTGCATTAATTTGAAGCAGTTGGCCAAAAACTTCTTGATGTTTCAAATTTGAATATTGTTCCAAACAGTCATGGGCCTTTAATGTAGGGTTCCAAGTTTACAATATTCTAATTTTAAATTTATAAGTAAATAAATATTTGAATGAACCAGGATTGATCTACTTATGAATGGGGTCGGTTCAACCTCCTTTTTCATTTTCTTCTACTTTACCTGTCTCTTCCTCTCTGAGGATGTAAGCGTTCATCTACCACAAAAAATCTTGGATTGCACATAGTTTCAGGAGTCTTGAGGTCAACTGCTTAACAATGAAATCTATCTGAAACACGTAGTCATCAGTTACTCAGTTGAATGTTATGAGAAAAACTATGAAAGAAGTTTATAAAAACCATTGCATAAACTATCGCATGATTAGAGATCGTTTGTTAGCGTTAAGTAGTTTAAATTTTGTTACCGCTTGTGGGACCAATTACAGGACTTTTTTAACAAATTGTTAACGATAAAGTGTGTTAACATATAATTTTCTTGTTCAAACAGGTAATTATAAGCTTAAGTTAGCTGTATAAAGTAAATATTATGTATATGGACGTATATATTATGCGAGTATATTTTTCAATTGGTTATAAATCAAGATAATCAACAAACGAAAGTACCTACCTATTTTTGAAGAAATATACTACTAGTATTTTATTTATACTAGTTGGTATGTATTCAAACGTCAGTACCACATCTATACGAGTATAGTTATATCACTCAATCTACAGTAAGCGGTAAGGATCATCCTCTACTATCTATGATATCTATGACCGCGATACATTGTTGGTGAAATATTGTTGTCTATCTGCAAACAGTTTGCCGTGGATCATAAGCAATTTATTTTTTAATTTATATATGTATTATTATGTAAACACGACAGAGGTTGTAATTATAACATGTACTTATTCGTGAACTATGAGTTAAATGTTTGTTTATTTACCCCGACGTATCGAATGTAACATCACGTACTAACTTACTGGGGTTTGTATCAAAATATGTAAGTTATAACAATGTATGAGTTGCAAAAATATAAATATTTTGATTTTTTTTATTTGATTACGTCCATGGTCTTAACTTCTTCTTTATTTATTCATAGTACCTACATGAATAAGTCCCATTCCATGTAAATTTAGATTTTGTAATAAGAATATTTTGACTAGCTTCTTCTTTTATAACTCAGTTTGGTTAAATTATTATGGTATGGAACCAGACTTTAAAAAGAAAATGTGGGCCAAACCTAAAAAGGCTTGCGTATTTAAAACAAATGCACGCCCTAAGCGGATTTTATGATAAAAACCGAGGGATATTAATTAAATTACTTGTGTAACACATCTCATTATCTTTCCACGTTATTAATTTGAATCATTAGTGCAATTAGGACAAAGTTATAACGTTATGGTTGTAATATAAAATGGAGTCACGCAATAAATACCGAACAGGGATTGGCTTTGAGGAATTGTTGGAGGGTTCCTAAGTAAATACCTATAGGTCGCCTATATATAGGACGCCTATACCTATAGGTTGTGGAGGCCAGATGACAATCACTTCAGCCGCAAAGTAGTTAGACTAAAAAAGCGGACATGGTCTCCGAAACAACAGCTTCGGAGTTGACCGGGTTTAACGCACGGATCATGATGACACTAATTTATTTCTAAAACAGTTAACCATTGCCAGTATTAGAATATTAGTATTCCATATATTTTTGGTTATGGCTTTGTTTATCGAATTAATGATCGTGATCATGCACGATCACGTCTGTGCTACTTACGTGCATATATACATCGTTGTGGTCCACTACACTATTATAATAAGCTGGTGTTAATAATTTTATTTCATCGGCTCTGCATAATAATTTGCAATGAACCTTACTGATACTGCTATTCCCAATCGTTTATTCGGTATCAAAATAATATTTAAGTAATAAATTTTCGTCAATTGACTAAATATGTTATTTTATTCACCATGAAATCAAAAATAGATTGGTAATTATATATTGTATCTGATTCAGTATTCAAAAGGTGTAAATTGTTACATATAGATATATCATCTCGTACTTGATCCACCAGAAAGAAGTTTGATAGTCCAGCTTAGATCAGTTTCTCCATTTCGTAAATTCCTTTGTAAACAAAATAAGTTCAATCGGAATAAAACAGACATAAAACAGTAAATCTTGTCATCCTTCTAGATTGTTCGACTCAACGCGACATAGAACAAAGGTGTTGGGTTAAAATAGTCGAGTCACGTGGTTCCACACCTCTGGGAGTCCGCCGACGATCCCTTGCGGCGCAACTGACCAATTTCCAGTCTTCACAAGACTTACCCGAATTGAATAATCGATTCAAGACACCGTGCCAAACGTGATATTTCGAATCGGTTCAAATCGACTATTTGGTTTGTAAACATATTATTATGTTACGTTTTCGATTCTCGTTTTATTATTATTGTATTTTCGAATATCGAATTCTCATTTTAAATTTTAAATTGCTGTTGAATCGGATTTTTTAGGCTGTGAACTAAACATCGTACTTTACACGAGTAAGAATTTACATAACATAAATTTGATTTGATTGTGTCTAGTCACGTTAAGTATACCACCTGGAATTTTTGGAACTGTGTGGCTGATCTCGCAGGCTGTTTTTACGTCAAAAGCCACGCAAAAGCTGCTACAAAAAGGTGTTATTTGTGCGTTCCCACTTGAGGACAGCGGAATGAACTCTTCTGTAGGCGAATAGGAAAAATAATTAACTCAGTAACTGTACCGCATGACAGCCATACCGCTAGTATTGCAGCACAATGTCGATATTAAGGCTTCATTCACACGGGTACTGACAGTGTGACGTTAAAAGGTTTAGTTTGCTGAAATATAGACTTAACGTATATCGCCCCACGTTCAAAGTGCAAACTGTTCGAAAAAAGCGTCACGGCTTAAAAACGCTTGCGAATGTTAATAGCATTCTTGCATTTTGAGCGTTGGATGTTTGTTGTCAGGCCTAAGTTTCAATAAACTGAATTCATTAACGCGATGTTTTCAGTGCCCGTGTGAATGAAACCTAAGGTACCTACACGGGAGCTAAAAACGTAACGTTTGAAAAAAAATCCTCACGCCCAACGCTCAATATGCAAACTCAAATGAAACCGTTGCGCTATAAAAGCACCGACCTATATTTAGACCAATGGTTGTTTTCAGCGCCCGTGTGTACGAAGCCATAATGATATAGTAAGTAGTACAACTCCGATCAAATTATATATCTATTTAAATAGAAAACCGAAGTGTTTTAGTATATTTCACTAAATTTGCTAAGTTAATATAGGTAAACTTATAGGCCCTCACCCGCAATAGAGCCTTGCAAAGGGGTGAGGTCCTGGTATGTCTGAACATCGCCCAACCGTAAGTCGGTCGCACCTTTGTGGGCCAGCGCTTGGGTGATCTGTTGATGAGAGCGTAGTATTACCGACGGTTCATTCACTAAGTCGTGGTGTGTAGTCAGGTTGTTTTAATGTGGCGAGAGCCCCATATCCCCATGCGTCTTCCCCGGGCCCGTGGAATGCGAAAGGTTCAGTTTTTCCTGGTAAAAAAGAAGGTACCCTTAATAAAAATCTTATATAAGACGCTTGAACTCTGCTCACATACTTGAATCCTGATAGTCGATATTAAAATTAACCCATAAGTAAGTGTACCGTAAATATTACTTTCACCATTTCATTTAAAATATATTTGCCTAGATTTACTTTAAAAAAATATTGACAATTCAAACCCTTTGTGTACTTTATTGCTATCTAAAATTTCAAGTAACATACTCAATTTAGTACGAACAAAGTGTCACTTAGACAGGTATATAACCGCTTTATTGCTTAGGCCACATAAGAATTGAATTCATAATAAACTTTTAGTAAAACGAAAGCCATATAAAATCTATTATGCGTCTGCATACCGCGACTTACGTTTTAATATTATGAGAAAA
Organism: Pelosia muscerda; assembly: GCA_963691645.1. Classification (NCBI taxonomy): domain Eukaryota; kingdom Metazoa; phylum Arthropoda; class Insecta; order Lepidoptera; family Erebidae; genus Pelosia; species Pelosia muscerda. The sequence continues at coordinate 7,649,542 of OY829116.1, read as the reverse complement.
CCTGATAGCGCTAAAAGCAATGCAATGTAGTTGCCATAAAGGAGGTCATCTATATAAATAAAATAGTTAGACAAGTATTGAGGTGTTCTGCATTTCTGAGGTGTAAGTATCGCTAAGTTCGCGTGATCAAAGTCGTTTTTGAGGCAACTCGTTCGACGTGCAATACATGTGCCGACTCGTTTAATACAACCCCATTGAATAATTACGTTTGTTCCGTTTTTGTTCGGTCAATAGTTCGCCATCTTGAAATTCTAGCTGAACTATGATTCTATTGTTACTCCGCTTTTTCAAAGACCTCACTATACAGTTTTGGTAGTTTTGTGTTAAGATCTGATAAATATACAGGATATATATTAGAGTAGTATTTTGGGTGCTATATACATCATTCTTTGAACCTTTTCCCAACTGAGTTGGGTTCGGCTTTCTAGTCTAACTGTGATGCGGCTGAACTTCGATATTTTCTGTGAAGCGACTGCAGGCTATCTGACCTCTATAACCAATGGTGACATCGAAGTTCCAAGTTAGACTGGTTGGACTTTTGAGGGCTCGCAACTACCCGTAACGACTACCATAGATGTTTGTATGGCAACCGGGACGTCGACGGCTTAACCTGTTCTTCGAGACACAACCAGACCAGTGCAAACAGCTCATATTCATGCATACAATTTTTCGCACTAAGCGTTGATATAAAAAAATACGATTTGGTAAAATTTTTGTGTAGTTTTAGTAAAGTTTAATAGCGTTCAAAAATTTTAGTGTATTTAAGTGTGAATATTGGTACGACATTAAAAGTAAAAAAAAAATCTTTGCTTATATGTAGTATACCCGGAGTACTACCATGTACCTTTGGCTTCGGGAACGTTTGCCTAACACTCTATTTAGTATTGTGGTTAGACAATGTATTTACTAACGTGCTTTAGCGACGTCAAAGGGTATTACTACCATGAATATGTTGTTAGGTTAACTTATACAAGTGATACGGCGGCGGTGAGGCGATTTTGTGTGAACTTCTGTAAAATAGTATACCTAGTAAAGATTGTGAAATAACAGATATGCCCATCTTTTCTTTCTGTGATAAAGCATCAAAAACGTTGTTCACCAACACTCTGGGCCGTCAGGACTTAGCGTTCTATGTACCCAGCGTCGCTATTATCTTTTTGACTTTTTATATGATGTATGGTTATTTCAGAAATATTCAAAACTGACGAAGCGTGCGTTCGTCAAAGTGTGCTCCGGAAAACTAATGGGTTGGATGCACCTGACACCGACCGGTGTGAATAAATTCATACCAAATAATATGCTAGTATTTTTCGGCAGCATATATATATTTTACTTACTAGCTACTGCCGGCGGCTGCACCCGCGTGGATGTCGGTTACCGGACTAAGCATAGCTTTATCCGAAGATGTAGTCTAATCTCGTACCAAACCACGACAACCAAACGGTTCGGTGAATCTTTCCTCTGCCGCACCATAAAGTCTAGGAATTCTTTACCAGCTCACATGTTTCCTTCTTCGTATAGTCCCGAGTCTTATAAGCGGAGCATGACAAAACATCTGATGAGGCCGTCAAGCTGAGCGCCACCATTATTCCACAGTCGGTACGCGTTTGTAATGGTGACCATCTTTCCTAAGAATGTGCTTTCAGCTTACCATCAGGCGGAGTGGAGTCAAATTGAGTCAAATTGCCCTAAATAAAAAAAAAAGTTGTGTTTAAGTAGATTACAATTACTATTTTTAATTTTTAATGATGCCAAAGTACGGACGCGGACGCCCTGCTGGGAGGCAGAGCAAACTAGAAAAGTCTCTGACTAAGGAGACAGAGTCCTACTGCTACGATATATCGATAGAACATGATGTACGTACCTATGTATGATCTACAGGGTTTTACAAAAATCCTTAAAACTCAAACAAACCTCACTTGAAATTTGATGTACCAGCTAAGCAACGAACAGGACTCCGGCTAGGAATCCTGAGATCAGGTATAGTAACTCCCGTAAAAGCCAACATACCAATCAAATGTCACCCGTATAGTGTGCAAACAATTCCTTCGACAACCAAACGGTGCAGTGAGTCTTTTCTTTGCCGCACAATATAGACTTGGAACGCTTTACCAGCGCACAGAAGAAGAAGTCCGTCCAGAAGAAGGACTTCTTCTCGGGTTCTTTATGCGGGTAAACTTAAAACGCAACTGAGAAATCGCTATGAAGATCATTATGAGGTGAATTTCTGACGTAGGTACATAATAATATGACGTGACGAAATGTCTTCTAGAGTAGGTACTAGCTATTACTCGTAAGTGAAAAATGTTCCTAACAAAATGAATTTTCTATCACAAAATGTGTTGTGAATGTGTGTGTTGAAAATCATTTACGTTTATGTTTTTCAACATCGCATTCTTATTGTGCACTTATAAATATGAATCAGTACAAAATAACACTCCTTTGTTATTAGAGTGTATGATGCCGTGACGTGGATCATTTTGTGGCGCACTACCTCTTCCGTCGTATACGCGGCGAATTATCATAATGCATGCCTCGTCTCGACTTCGGCTCCAATATGCTCCCTAACGTGATTTTCGAGTTACACATATTGACTGACTGACGTGACTCATTGTTATAATTTCAAGAGCTTTTATTGCTACCGGTGCTTGAATTTCCATAATAATGCTGGTATTTATGAAGTACCTACTCGATTCTTCGTCACGTTTTCTATTAAGATTACGCTATAAATATAATTGGAAAGCACTAAGCAATAAGTCGCTTCATATATCTTTCTTGGGCCTGAAACTCATGATTACAAAGAACAATATTATGCAAAAATATACAAACTTCAAGGATGTATTGTTGGTCCAGAGCCCAGTGGCTATGTTATCAGAGCTAAAAAATCGATACGATTTATTCAGTATCAGATACTCGGATATTCCAGATGAGTTGAATTTTAGTGATGAATAGTTTATTTATCGAGGTAGGTTGTAGGCTAATACACGATACTTAAAGAAGCGAAGCAGTAAATATGATAATAATGCTTATTGTTTTGATTCCTTGCGGCTTCTCAATAGGGCTGTTTACCCATTTCAAGGTAAAATTAGTAATGTACCTATGTGAAGATATAGACAAATGAACGCTTTTTGAAACTGAAATACTTTTATTTTTATGGAAAATTTATGCGAACGGATTACGTGATTGACGTGTCGTGCATTACTGGTTAAGCTTTAAAACGGATAAACGACACCATTGAGAAACTGCAATGAATTATAACAATTCGTAGCTATCTCACGGTACGTTGTTACTGCTGCCGCGGTCTGCGATCGGCTACGGATTCATACCTTTAACCTTCCAATCGAATTACGTGAAAATGCCGTTGTACCGTGTGACTCGACTACGTTGGAAGATACGAACTGTGTGGCGTCCCTTTAGTCACACCTCATTACAAATCCACTAGTTTATGCATTTGAATTTTAAGGAGAATTATATTATTATTCAATTTCCCAACTATCCTGCATCAATATAACAATGATCGTGCAATATCATCTATACTAATATTATAAAGCTGAAGAGTTTGTTTGTTTGTTTGTTTGAACGCGCTAATCTCAGGGATTACTGGTTGGAATTGGAAAATTCTTTTAGTGTTGGATAGTCCATTTCTTGAGGAAGGCTATAGGCTATATAACATCACGCCACGACCAACAGGTGCTGAGCAGCGAGGGTGAAACCGCGGGGAACAGCTAGTAAACAATAAATTTAGATAGAAATTAATCATCTAGCTCGCACATTATATTAGAAATATGGCGCACTAATATTATGTCCGATTCATATTATGTCATTATTTTTATAAGGTGTACAATTTTTATTTACTTTATTCACCAAACCGACTGCCAACCAACCCAACTACCGTCGCAACCGTCGCAATATTCCTGGATTATTTTTCTTTTAAACAAATACTCGCATACGTAGCAGCCAGTAAATATAGACCAAGAAAAACACAGTCCCAATTAACTTCACCGAGATAAATGTTGGTCCTAAACTGTAGGCAGTTGAGCCAAAACACTCGCTTCATCCTCCGTCACCGTTACGTTTTTAGTGTACCGCTCTAAAATGAGAAAATGGTGTACTTATCGGGTTTATCTTATCGTAAATTGCGCTGCTACTTTTTTGTTTGTTAGCTGCAAATGGAAAAGTATAGATAAAAATAGTTGAGTTTTTACATTTGATGCGAAATAACTCTTTCATCGAATTGATTTACTGACTGATATCTGAAAAATACGGTTTTGAACTATATTCTTGATTATTATGATTTAACTCTAATTAATAATATACAAAATGATTATGCTGGTAATAATAGGTAATTTTTTTTCATTGGCTTTCTTCATAAAAAATTTCACTCTTCACCGCTGCTGTACTTTATACCATAAAATACTCATCGAATAAGCAGTTACAATTCATATTACAATTCATTCATATAAAAGCCATAAAAAAAATAAGAAGACGTTATGGCTGCCTACTCGAAAGCGTAACATAAGCAATTAGCATTAGGCATAGGTCATAGGGAGGGAGTTCATCCTCACAAACGGTGCGCACTGTGCAGTATGAAAGGAGTTTCATCCCACGCACGCTCAAGCTGTGGAATGAGCTCCCTGCCGTGGTTTTACCAAGCGACTACAATATGGGGTTCTTCAAGAAGGGCATTAGAAGGTTTCTACAGGGTAGGCATCACGTATGTGACGCCTCTGGTGTTGCAAACGTCCATAGGCCACGGTGACCGCTTCTCATCAGGTGGGCCGGGTGTTTGTCTGCCACCTAAGTGGTATAAAAAAGGCAAATAATTGTAACTAGACTAAGTAAATATTTTATTAGATACCAAAAATTTCTCAGGCCGGGTCCACTTGCTAAACCAACCTATAATGTATTTTAATTTTGATGTTTCGTAAGTAACGTTTAATAGTTTATACAGAATAAAAGATTTTTTAATAACTAGTACAACTGCAGTGTACAAGACCGGTCCAATCGGTTGGCTTTAGAACTTAGGATACCACGCGATATCGCTTTCATAGACGCGAAGACTTAGATATGTCCCATTTACCACTTACTAAAATATAAAACTTTCCATATTGTAGTTAGTAAAGTGTACGGAACTCAATAAAAATGTGACGATTCGCACTTTAAACTGACTTTTTCATTAAATTACTTTCGTAATGAATAAATGTATTACACTAGGGATTCCTTTCTTCAATTTTTGTTTCTTTATTTTATTATAAACTGTTGAAAGTGTCTTATGCTCGGAGTTATTTTTTTTATCAAGGGTATAATAAATTACATTATAATGCTCTTTTTTGGATTATTCTTAAATGCAAATGGTGGTTCTAGCCGCTGTCATCCTTTTGTAATTCGTATAATGAACTGGATAAAATCACAATGACAGAATATTAAACTTGTTTTGGAAATAAGGGGCCTTTGGAACGCCCGAATGTTGCTTTGCCTTAAGGTTTTGGGTAATTAGTTAATATAATATTAACTTTGCCATTTTATGTGATGAACATTAAATTCAAATGTTTTTAATTATGTTCAATGTTCAACATTATTTTCCTGCCCTTGTCTAATTAATTGGGGTCAGCACAACATGTCATTGTTCTCCAAACATTTCTGTCAGATGTCATTTTCTGAAGTGTAAAAAAGGTCTACAACCTCTTTACAATATTACTATCATCTCTTCTCATAGTATGTCCATACTACGACAGTCGTCCATTTCTCAATTTTTCATTTATTGGCGGTACTTTCAAACATTCTCTATCATATCCATTTCTTTTATATGTATTTTGTTGGCATCTTTTGATTCCAATCATTTCTAGTTCTACTTTAATATACTATACATTATTCACTAATAAGTTCACCATTTTCAGCAATACTATCATATATGTCCCTGTACATATTTATAAATCTCTGTGTAAGTCATATTGCAGTTCAACCAATATCGACTGTTCAGCCTCTAGCAGCACGTGATTTCTTATATCGGTTCCCCTGTCTTACCGCAGTATCGGAGCTAGATATTGCAAACAAATATTTGCACAATGGGAGTAGTTGGCATTCTAATTTCAAATATATTATTATACTTACTGTATATTTCAGTAATATGTAATATTTCCAGCATATGTGTCCGGCAGTGGACTAATTGAGGCTCCAACAATCCGTGACGAATAGCGTAGTTCATATGGCAATCGGGACGAAGGCAATGGGTTAACGTGCTCCCCGGGGTACTTAATGTATTACTCATCCTAAGACTAACCTGGCTAGTATTACATCTGCTTTGTATTTCTCCTCCTAGAAAAATAAAAAAAGTCAAAGAAGAATCAAAGAATCAATTTCATTTATTCAGTTTAGGCACATAAAGAGAACTTATGAATGTCAAAGTTTTACAATAATTATGTACCTACATTTGTCAAAAATATTATAATTCATAATAAATAGGATACTTAGTAAATAAATCATTAGAAAATGATTCTTTCGCTGGTTCGGTAGTTAAATCTCCTGAGAAGAGACCAGCAAGAAACTCAGGTAGATTATCGTTATTCTTCATTTTCTTTTTAATATTTAGTTGTTTATTTATAATAACTGGGTGCAAGAGCAAGAGATTATTATGACCACGCATTTTTATCATTAGATATTCGTCTACTTTATAATAACTTATTTTAATTAAAAATCTTTTCAATTCTATTTTAAACTTATCAAGTGGCAGGTCAGCCAAATCCTGAGGAATCCTGAGTGGCCATGAAAATCGATCAACTGTTGACTTATGCACTTAAGTAAGATAAGGTTACTTTTAACAAAAAAGCTTTACCGACTTCTAGAACAACAATGCTCGTAAAAGTAAAAAATATGTTAATTACCGATATATTATATTTTCTTGAATGTCGGAATATATTCCATTCGAATAAATAAAGCATTTTTCAAATCCGTCCACAAATGACGCATCTAGGTGCTGTACGCACCTAGATGCGTCATTTGTAACATGAAAAACATATAAACATAGGAATTTAGAACTCCTTTTCAGAAGCAGGTTAAAACTATTGACGTTGTAGGAAAACTTTAGTAGTTATAGTTTTCATAAAATATACGTAGGTAACTTACAATATCATGAAATGCAATTGTGTATTGTGTATCTATCCCTCATCCCTCAAAGCTCTAATAATGTTGTTTTTTGCCTACATGTTTTATTTTTATAAAAGGAGGCTATATAGTGTAACTTTAAACTATGGCGTATTTGCGTAACAGAATATTCATTCATCATTCTCTGTACATATTTCAACTCGGTTGGGGTCGATTTTCTAATCTAACTAAGATGGGGTTGAACTTTGATATTCTTCGATATTCGGCATCCGCCCATTCCACAAACAATAAGCGATACTAGTCAGATTTTTAAGGGCTTATAGCTTAACATGTTCTCCGAGGCACAATATGCAATATGTCACGTCTGAGCGACGATTGATACTATGAAATAAAAATTCAGAAAAATAGATAGAATAAAACAATAATTCAGTAAACAGTAAACTCTTTATCTGGACGGGAAATTTTCACAAAAATAAGTTGCTTGTGGCTTCATAATACATAAATATAAAGCATCGAAAAGTCATTGGTGTGTGCCATAGTAACCTGGAATCGAACCCGAGACATCGTCTCAGCAGTCTATTACCCATACCACTAGGCTACCGCGGCTGACGACTTCATTATAATCTATCTTTAAAACAAATCACACCAGATTGGCTCAGCTGTTTGTGCGTGATTAAGTAACAAACATCAAGACATTGCAATAAACTTTTTCATTTAGTAGGTAGGATATAGATAGCTACCTATGTCATGTGACATCGCCAATAAAACCCTAAATTGTGTTATGCATGATTAATATTGATAACACACTTGTACTTTTCCACTGTATTTATTATTGTACCTAACCGGTTTCACCTTGCGGCGTTTTCAAAGGTTTACATTGAAATTATATTTAGTGTATTGTTAATTTAAATATACATGTTCATTGTTACAGTGTCAACGGTGGACGTGGACGCGGTATTAGGACGTACGGCATCCCTCCCATGTGACGTCACACCTGATGCCAACGAAGATAGAGTTTATATGGTGCTTTGGTTCAGAAAGAGCGGCGGGAAACCTATTTACAGGTATGTTGAATTATTTCAAGACATTATGTATGTTACGATCTTTGTAGTATTAGCTAGGTGGGACAGTAAACTATGTTGGGGTTTTCCTCACGCCTATCACAATGGAATAAAACGAATGTGTCAGTTATGATCTACGTTGCTGAAACGTAGATACTGGAGGTAGAACTAGTCAACGAATCGAAAGTCGCACAGCGATAGAACGAGCCATGCTTGAAGTCTGTTTGAACGATAGAATTCGTGATGAGGTCATCCGACAAAGAATTCAATTTACTGACCTAGCTAGCGGTATAAGCAAGCTGAAATGGCAGTGGGTTGGCCGTACCTGTTGAAGGATCGATGTCCATTAGAGTAGAGGATTTCTAAAGTGGAGACGGTGAGAAGGCAAACAAAAGGCAGGACGCCTGTTAGATGCAATGACGACCTAAAAAGGGTGACTGGGATGAACTGGATGCGGAATATCGGTAGGCACAGGAGTGGACTGCGGCTAATTGATTGATTGATTAACGACTAGTATATGTCAGCTAGATCCGTCTAGCCATTCGAGCGTGATTGAGTAACAAACAACCAAACACCTTTACAAACTTTCACATATAATATTAGTACGATATAGGGATTAAAAGAAAATACTAAGTCAATACCTACCCACGTAATTTTACTGATAAAGTATTCCGTATATTTTAAAGCATGGTTTATTTTTGACGTTCACCATTAATATACCTTCAAATCATCATAAAGTTTCAGCCTTGAGGACAAAGTAGCTTGGGGAAGGCTTAGATAAATAATAAAATAAGGGTTACTGAGCCTTTTACGTTAAGGTTTTACTATATCTAATGAATAATGGGCCAGTATGTAACATTTACCGACATTTGCGATTATCCGTCTTTGTAGGTATTTATCCTAAAAGCTTTTGTCTGATGCCTTTAAAATTATGGTCATAATTTTTCAAATAGTGCATTTGAATTTTTTCTTTTTAATCGTGCGAAATATCCTTGTGGATAGGTACCCCTCGCCGGAGCTAGTTAAGATGTCGGACTCAAACCGACTAAAACGCTCGCGCTCTTTGGGTCTTTAGTTGCCGGAGGTGAGGTAGTAGCCAACATATTCCTCTCACCCGGCAGACCCGGGGCCTTCTCTTCGATATGACTCTTCGAGGTGTAGGGATCACGGTTTCCCCGTCTAGCGCATGGGTATGGCGAGGCGCACTTTGCGCCGCCACTGCGGCCTACTTCTGCTAGAATGACAGGCGGCAGTTTGTGTTTTTTATATATAAATCTCTATGAACGATAGTAGGTTGTAGCTTCTGTCCAATTTCGTGACCTTGGTACGCTAAAATTATAGATAGATAAAGTTGTGACTTTAGTGCCACAAAACTGGCAGTAGACAGATTACTTATAGGTAATGGTCGTTATCTCAGTATGCCGCTTACTGAATGTAACAAAAAAAAAAACATTTTTAATCACGTGCAAGCAAAAGCGTCAATTTCAACAATTTACGTCACAACTAGTTTTTATTGGTTTTATGAAATATATTTTTACACGGTGAATGCGTGAGTGAATTTTGCAACTGGAAAAAATGTGTGTGAATAGTTCGGCTTTTAATATCAAACTGAATTAGACTTGTTCTTTTTGCAGTATCATAAAAATAGGATACAATTTTCAGTCTATTTAGATATTGATTACTCTTAGTATAGGCAATAAAAACAATGAATTAGCCTATTGCAGTTTACAACTGGACCTCTCCCAATGTTGGATGACTTTATCCAACTCTTTCTACGCTAGCCAGACGTGTTGGTACAGGATTTTATTGTTTCGAGTTTTCCTGCTCTCGTGCTGATATCGTCTGCGTATTTATCCGTTTTTTGCATCTTAAGTCACCCTGTTAATAAGATGGAGCGGTAACATTCTTTCTTCGTCAACAAACAGTCAATATTGGGATGGCACCGGAATAAAATGCTAGACTATAGCAGTGAAAGCCTAAATGAAAGGATTAATAAGATTATGGGAAGAGAAGTAAGGATAGAAGAAAAGAAAAGAATGTCTTTGTTCAACACAGAGACCTTTTCCCAACTCAGTTGGGCTTGGCTTTCCAGTCTCACTGTGACGCTGTTGAAGTTTGATATTTTCCGTGAAGTGATTGCTTTTTGACCTCCACATACAATTGAGGATATCAATGAGTCAGAATTCATAGGATTTCGACGACTAGGTACCATAGAAATTTGTATGAGAACCGGGATAAATCTGAGCTGTCAAACTGAGCGCCATCATTGTAACACTGTACGTTTTTGGTGACCCTCTTTCCTGATATTTTAGCCTTCAGCTTACCTTTAGGCGAGGTGAGGTTACACTGACGTACACTAAATAAAAAACGGCTTTAAATAAAGCTAAAGATTTAACCGCAAATGGTGACAGCGTACCTACATATGCCACCGAAGCTACCTAACTGAGGTAGAGCGTTGAAGAAAAGTCTTCGGACCTAACACGTCGTCAAGTGCGATTTCCTTAACGAGCATCATGACGTCTTAAGTGTGTTTCGTTGTAGGTGTATTTCTAACGGTAATTGGATTGGTTGTGCTCGGCTTCCGTTCATCCGTTTAAGGTAGCGCCGAACGGTTCATTAGGCCCGACTTTACGCTGCTAATTAAATACACATTCAGAAAGTTTTTATACGACGCTATCCCGTAATTGAGTCTGCCTGTCTTGAGAAATACGTAATACGGATTTGGATTATGATCTTCATATATTGGATGATTATGAGTTTAGTATCAGATATCCGTTGCTGGCTTATTCTTGATTAAAAAAATCATGGTTGAATAATTTGAAAGCAAATTAGAATTGAAAAAAGAAATTAAATAATATTCAAATATCTGTACATACTCCCGTCTAAATAATATCGGGTATCCAAATAGTAGATCTGTTACCAAACGTCTATACCCAAATTGGGGAGTTTGCTACCATTTTATAATTTTCATAGAAATCTTAAAATACATTGACATAGATAGCGGTTTTAAATCACCGGTGAGTCTCTTACTGTAAACATACAAAGGGAACCTCTACAAGTGATATCTTTTAAGCTGTTTCTAAAGACCCTAGTGGTTTGGTCATGTGAAAAGAGTCATTGAAAGACGATTAACGAAAAGGTTATATTGAGCGAATGTAAAGGAAAGTGCTGCGAAAGATGTCCTATAAGTACTATACCTGCTTCATTGTGTTTGGTAAGCTTTTGTGTGCTATCTTGTATTTTAAATAAGATAAGTACAACTTGTCTCAGTACAAAGTTACTTTGCTCTAAACACTTGGGATTTCATTCTACTTATGCACAGTTTTCTGCTACTGATCTATACAAACTACCGAAATTAGCATTTTTTATACACACAAGACTAGTTATTTTTAACAGTTTACCCTAGTTTTAAGCTCATGATAAGTGTCAATTCGTTTGTAAGATAGAATATAATAGAATGATGAGAATGCCAATATGTGTCTATATCATACTTTTATCATTCTATTCTATTATACAAACGAATTGCCACTTGTTTAGGCAGATATTTAATGTTATAATATTGTCTGCAACGAAAACATAGCGGAGATAATCTTGTCATAAAATACGCGTTTAAATTGTTAAATTTACCTGCGAACAGCAGGGCGCACAATCAAATCATCTCTCTCAAAGCTTCTAGCTTTATAAATTAGAATGGAGGTTGGAAGAAGCCAGGCCGGAAATTGAAAAACTTCATCGTGTTACGGTCCTTTTTTATTCTAGAATTTGACAGTCTTTTTTTGAAGAAATAAAATTTAGACGCGTTCGTAATATGTGGCAAGCTAAAATTCTTATAAAATTTGAACAATTAAGAGGACCCTACAGTTTAAGAAGACAAATTACTGCGACACTTTTTATGAGACCATTTTACTACACAGTACGTAAGACATTCTACAAATAGTTCTATTTGTCATACTGATAGTTCACCAAAATACTTTTATATAAATAAATGAAAGTTTGTTTGGATGGATGTATTTAAGGATGTTTATTTGCTATTCTTTAACGCAGAAACTACTGAACGGATCTAGATGGAATTTGACACAGAGATCGATTATGGCCTGAATAATATATGGGTATTTTTATTCTGGGAATATGTTCCTATGAAATGTGGTCAAGGGACATAACAGAATAAATATTTTTTATTTAAAATGAACCACATGAACTTTAAAGAACTTTTTCAAAATATCGTTGTCTGTGCATAACGCATATAAGATAGAGATAGAAAAAATGAGAATAGATATAGACAAAATGTTTACGAGAGACATAAATGTACAAGAGATTTTCCAACAAATGGATCAGCTGGGGCATGAAGGATATACCAGAAGCTATCTCACCCTTGGCAACTGATGGCCCAAGACGGCCGTCCGGTTCTAGTCGGTTCGAGTTCGATAATAGCACCTTCGCTGATTTCGGCGGGAGGTATCCGTGGGGATTCCCGCAAGAAAAAAAGGCAATTCCATTACTATCAGAAGATTTTGAAGAAACAATTTAGTATGTTTGCAAGAATATAAACATCTGAGTGATATGTCTTCTCACTCATACTTTATATCGCCATTTTTGTTTCAGTTTTGATGTACGTGGACGATCTTTCAACAAAGCACTACAATGGTCCGACCCCGGTGCATTTGGGCCGAGAGCATATTTCGCCACTGTTGCAAGACCGGCAGCGCTCACATTGAGCTCTGTACAACTGGACGATGAAGGCGTGTACCGGTGTAGGGTAGATTTTAAAAACTCACCAACAAGAAATTTTCAAATAAGACTTACAGTAATAGGTGAGTTTTCTTTTGATATGGCGTAATTTGTGGAGGCTAGTTCTTATTGAGCCAACCGTATAATACTAACTAAAAAACTTGATAATAGTAAACGTGTGAGAGAGAGGGTAGACCGATACGGTTGGCCTAATATGGCGTCACGCCGTCAGTACAACGTGATCATGGTGCTTATAATCGTTTTTCTTTAAGACTGTCTCAAACAAGTTTAAAACACATTATCATAATCACATAATTTCAACATTTTGCAACTTGTCAAATACATGTTTTAACCCTTGCTGGAAATAGCGCCCAAATATGACTAAACTCTAAAACCAACAAAATACAAACCTACAAATATAATACAAATAGATACGAATTCAAGCATAGACAAAACCACAGTATAATACTAACTAAAAAACTTGATAATAGTAAACGTGTGAGAGAGAGGGTAGACCGATACGGTTGGCCTAATATGGCGTCACGCCGTCAGTACAACGTGATCATGGTGCTTATAATCGTTTTTCTTTAAGACTGTCTCAAACAAGTTTAAAACACATTATCATAATCACATAATTTCAACATTTTGCAACTTGTCAAATACATGTTTTAACCCTTGCTGGAAATAGCGCCCAAATATGACTAAACTCTAAAACCAACAAAATACAAACCTACAAATATAATACAAATAGATACGAATTCAAGCATAGACAAAACCACAGTATAGACTAAGACATATTTGTAAAAATTTTCTATAATCAATAAAAACATTCATTTAGTTCATTCATTCATACTAACTAAACTTAATGCTTCGAACTTCATTAAAGCGGAGAAAGTTCTTTGAAATTTCTTAGCTCGCAATCATCCCAGTTCCTTTAAAAATGAAGTAAAAGCAATAAATAATAAATATCCTGTTTTGAATATCGTACAGATAAAGTACCAAAGCAACTTGATCTAAACGGTTCTAAGTTTAAAGTTAATTTAAATGTCAACTATAGTCATAATCAGGCGCTGGTATTTAGACAGCTTGTTACAAACGTTGACGAGAAATTTCACTGAAAGATAAAATACCGTTTCTCAAAACCGAGACTCATTAATACTGAACAAGTTATTATTCTAAATGAACCTATAAAAGTGTTAAGTAACGAGTAGTCAAGAAATCAAATTAAATAGCAAATCTCATTAAAATAAAAAGCTTTAACTTTCATATCAAAATTTTATGAAGCGCCAACTGGGAATCAATTTAGTCATTACGGATGAATCGCGGGAGGTACGCGGTCGTCTCGTGATGACATTGCGCAGACATTTTAATTATGAAATGTCGACTTGGGATTGGCGGAGTTGCTCAGCTGCGTCGCCGATAAAAACGATGCCCAGCGACGATGACACAGATAAAATCTGCAGAGGACAGGTTGAATTTAAAAGGAAATTAGATTTGAATAGATCAAATTGTCTGAGTGTTATCAGTTCTTGGTAGTGATCCCTTAATTTGCTTATAAAACGTTTTGGGCTGTAAAAAGTTCCTCGAAATATAATCAAAGCAGTATATTTTTGGTACGGGTTATTTTTTATAATTAATGCAATGAAGTAAAATGCTGTGTTTTTCTAAGGTGATTAAATGACAATTTTATGTATAGTAGATCTCAAAAATTACTAGACAATACGAAACAAAAAGTGATTTTACTACACTACTACTAGTCCTAGTTATTAAACCTATTAATTAATGTAATTAAGTTTGGGATCCTATTTGCATGAGTTTACTTATTTTCTTATCAAGAAACAAAAATAAGAAGAAAAGAAATAAGACCGTCCATTGTACATACAAATATATTTATGTGTACCTATAATATGATTTTATTGTAATTTTACGTTTTTTGGTGTACAATAAAGAGTATTTATTACAATAAGGAATTCCACAACGCTTTTTTATTTAAGTCTTTTTTGTTGTTTTCCATTTCATTTTAGTTTTAATTTTATTTCAATAATTAGTTGATTATAAATAAAGAGTTATCTATCTGTCTATCTATGTATCAAAATATTGATCTAGTTTATTTTACTATCGCTATCTATAATAGTTTTGGCAAAATTAAACGTAGGCTGTCAAAGGATTATAGATCTTAAGATGTCAAGCAACTTTTGAGGCCTACTGTACCTACAACCCGTATGATAACGATTTATTGATATTTCACATGATATGTATTCGCACAAAAATGTATTCACATTAAATACATTTATTAATTACTTTTTTCGCCAGCAGGCTTCCCTTGTATAATTTTATTGCTTTAATAGTCCTGTTCAGAGTTAATTGTGTTCTTTATAATATTGCCAACGGAAGCATAAAATTATAAACACGTCTATTAAATACTGAGCAAACTACAGTTGAGCCTTTCAAAGAAATTACCCTATTCACAGCGACGATAGAAGCTGGCAAAGGAGATGAGTGAAGTAAATTTCTTTTGCGCAGAACAAAGCATTAAAAATAAGCCTACACCGCATATATGCTACTCCATTGAAACCCATTAGTCTACTCGCACCGTAAAGTAATTTGCAAGGAGCCTTTTGTTAAAGGGACTGCTCACACAAAGAACTCTATCTACACTAATATTATGAGTAGGAAAAATTTGTATTTTTGTGTGTACGTTTGTAATTAATAAACCCTAAAACTACTGGGCAGATTTCAAAAATTTTCTCACCATAATAAAGCTACATTCACCCTGAGTGATATAGGCTATATTTTATTGATAGATATGATTAGAGGAACTTCGTAAAACTTAAGTAACGTAAAAAGTATAAAAAAATGTCCTGAATGCGCTGCAGAAACTATTGATGATAACAAATGTATGTGAGTCGAGTGGAGAAGCGAGTAGGAAATCATGTAGAGCGCTCAAATGTTGTATGTTTCTCCGTGATAGACGCAAAACCTACTGAGCAGATTTCGATGCGGTTTTTTTGTTTGAAGGGGCTTGGTCCAACTTAAAATCTTACGTTTGTTTGGTTGCAATCAGTTAAGTAGAACGAGAGTTATGATTAGTGATATAGAATTTAAGTTGCACAGATGGAGCTTAGGTCGCGGTAACCGACAGCCACACGGGCGGAGCCGCGGGCAACAGCTAGTCACTTATATAATCAGAATATTGTCATACAATATCCAATTACTATCGACAATATCAAGTATTCATTAATGGCATTAAACAATAACCAAATCTGTCTCTAGTGTAATGTCGATGCCGCCCTTAATTTTCATTCCATATTGATTATTTTCATCAAGACCAGGGATAGAATATTTATGTAAGCTTGTTACTGTAAGAGGATTTTTGTTATAGTGCCTCCGCATCAGATGTTAATGTATGATAAGTCTGGCGCTGACGTATCGGGAGTGGTGGGCCCTTTGGAAGAAGGATCAGCTTTAGTACTGGTGTGCGAAGTACGAGGTGGTGAGTTGAATAGTATTTTGAGTACTAAATAATAAATATATATTCTAAGTTAATGTGTACAAGGCCACCTAGACCCATTGTAAGTTTAGCTCAACTAGTTCTGTGTTATGGGTTCTGGAATGCGGATAAACATATTTAGATACATTTTTATTGTAAATTCATACATATTATACATAAAGCACCTGATAGCCTCTGTGGCGTGGCGGTAGTGAACGCGACTGCTACGCAGGAGGTGCGGCTTCGATCTCCGCTCACTGTAAATATGTGTATGCATGAATATGGCTATTTGCACGGGCCTGGTCGTACCTCAGAAAGCACGTTAAGCCGTCGGTCCCGGTTGCTAACAAATATCTACCATAGATGTTCTACGGGTAGTTGGAGCCCTCAAAAGTCTTACTAGCCTAACTACAGAACTCGATATCATCAATTTGATTGTGGAGGTCTGATGGCAGTCGCTTCACGGAAAATATCGAAGTTCAGCAGCATCTTAGTTAGATTAGAAAGCCGACCCTAACTGAGTTGGGAATAGGCTCAGAGAATGATGATATATTGATAAGATTGCCCTGAGCGGGAATCTGCGGAAAACCTGCATAGCAGTCGCGTTCACTATCGCCACGCCATAGAGGTCGTCAAAACTAAAAAGAAATATACTGTCAAGTTTGCAAATTATATTCTATAGGTACGTTTTTCATGCAACAGTCAACAACAATGTTATAAATCGTTTCCTTTTAAGTAAAGGTATTTCATACACCTACGCACTCTCAACAGTTAGAAGTCACGTGTTGACATTCTATAACATTCGGGTCACCGCTCAAAAGTTTAATATCGCAGTATGTCTACGCGTACACAAACAGATTCATATAACAACCTAAATGAAAATTTAACAGGTACTATTGAAAGGTTGACAACATTGTTTTTAAAGATTCAAAAGAAAATAGAACGCGTCAAAAATAAGTCGTTTCAGTCAATTTAAATTTGGAAACAAGTAAATTCAGTTTGCAGGCCTTCTTAACCGTCGCAAAAATATTGAGCGGCCAGCATTCATTTTGTTTTCTATTGCATGACTTCTTTTATGGAAACATTGGAAGAGATATTCCATTCGAATTGGTTCATTGAAAAGTCCGCAGTAAGGCCGGCTGGCGTCGCGCCAGTGTGCTAGGGATTATCTTCGGCCATGTGCCCACCAATTGTGATGACGCAGTCGAGCGAACATTGAAAATTTAGGTTTTGACCCTGTTATCAGGTTCATACTTAATTATAAAGTTTATAAAAATAGTCTACTGAAAATATACACTGTAGCTAACTTATAACGTTTCATATTTTCAGATTAGGGTTGAGTTAACCATGTTAGCTTGCTGCTTTATGGAATTTAGTAGATAATGAAAAATGCAACGCGTAATGAAGATATATAAAAAACCAAATGCGATGAAATTAATAATGATTAATGATATATAAGTACATACGCTAATTCATGCAGAATTTAGCCTTCTCTCAGCTAAAATAGTGATTGAGTATTTCCTCATGATATTATTATAGTACATAATTATACAACGGATTTGTATCGAAACCCGCTGTTAGGATATGTATAATATTACAGTGTTCATTAAATGTAACTAGTTCGACACTGTTTTTGTATATTGAGCTAGGATAAATAATTAAATTACTCTGTATTCATACTACCATTAATTGGTCAGTAAACTGTAATCTTTAAGACTTAAGTAGAGAACAAATATTAAAACTACGAAAAGATGTATAAGATTTTCCTAAAGCTATAATAAAATTAACATAGAAGTATGATCAAAATTATATTGGTCTGATCCGATCGCTATACATATACTACAAAAATAGTTCTTGTAAACACAACACCTATTGAAGTCCTTTAGTCGTGAAAAAGATTGTCGAGGAGGCCAGAGCAGAGACCGTCATTTAGAGAAAACATCTATAATGGCAGTCTCTATTCTCTAGACCATACCCAAGCTTATCATAAGGCGAGGTGAGGTAAAAAAAGGTTGGTTGTGCTCTTTTCTTCTCAAATAAGCAGTTCTATCTGTACGGAAATATTTGCTGTAGCCTAAAAAGCCGCGGTAGCCTAGTGGTATGGGTAATGGACTGCTGAGACAAGGTCTCGGGTTCGATCCCAGGCTTTCTGATGGCACACACCAATGGCTTTTCGAAGTTATGTGTGTATTTATCGCAGATTTTATAAGTGTCCGGTTAATGGCAATAGGCTCGCCACCTATTACATTGGGACCTAAACATAAACTGGCGAAATGTGGGTGCTAACACCTATGCCTACCCCTTTGGGATATAGGCGGTAGTTTATGCTGTTATGTTATCTGTATTAGCATATCATAAAAGCCTTAAATTTCTGGCACAGGTCGTCCGGAGCCCGTCGTTTCATGGTGGATAGATGGAACTCCAGCTTCTCAGTACATAGGCGTCAAGACAGATACGCACGTGATAGTCAATCGGCTCGAGCTGCAGCACTTGAAGCGAGAGGACCTCAACACAACTTTCAAATGCAGAGCTTCTAACACAAACTTGGTACCACCACAAGAA
Source organism: Pelosia muscerda (assembly GCA_963691645.1). Lineage (NCBI taxonomy): Eukaryota > Metazoa > Arthropoda > Insecta > Lepidoptera > Erebidae > Pelosia > Pelosia muscerda. The sequence goes on along the minus strand of OY829116.1, from coordinate 7,630,600 downwards.
AAAGTTGTCAGACTCGAGTTGAATTGTAAGTAATTCCGAGAAATATTCATGTTACTTTGTAATTAGAATTTATTGTTCGCATCATTGTTGCTCGTCGCTTCAATTGGTTAGCCTATAATGATTTTAGAAGAAAATGATAATAATGTATATGACGCATTTGCACTGTATGTCGTTGCTTTTCGAAATTTCGAGCAAACCTACCTCAGACTCTGAGGTAGGACAAAGGAATAGTCACAACTTTTCATTAAGTTGTTTAATGAGATTTTTAATACAGAAACTTGAATATATAACTACCTATACATTTCACTTCCTCTACATAGAGATTGAAGCGTCTTAATTGAGTGCTGAACTTTAAAAAGTCTGTGTTCTTTCAGTCTTTACTTTTTAAAGACCTTAATTAAGAAATTATGAGAAAATCTTCTCTTTAACGGACCACTTAGTTATTTTACTACTCATTGCTAAAGGCTAAGAGAAGTTGTGGTCTAATAAACAGGAATATAAAATATTTAGAAGCCAGTGCCCTATTCAATTGCTTGAGATAAAATCTTTGTTATTTTGTAGTTTACAGTAGAATCAGTTTATTATGAGTCCGCTTGTATTTACCAACCGCTTATTATGACGTAATAATATTTATTAATATCTATTTCAAATTGAGCATAATTATTTATATTAAGAAAATGTCATTTCTACTCTCTTCATTTAACTGAAATAAATATCGAACAAAATAGCTAACACGCTGAAACATTTTGTAGTAAATATTACTAGCTGATCCACGCAACTTCGTCTGCGTCACCCCGTTTTTGCAACATTTTTCACTTTTGCTCCGCACCAGTTGGTTGTAGCATGATGTTGTATACATATTTATAAACCTTCCTCTTCAATCACTATATCTATTAAGAATCACTTCAAAATCCGTTGTGTAGTTTTAAAGATCTGAGCATACATAGGGATATAGGGACAGAGAAAGCGACTTTGTTTTATACTATGTAGTGATAACAAGCACAGTTTATAAATTCAAACTTTGCACTATTTTTTACCGTAATCTCTGTACCGTACCTTGGGTATGTTGGATGCAGACCACCTCCAACCGGTCGGATTGGAGGTCGATGGGGGAGGCCTATGTTCAGCAGTGGACGTCTTGTGGCTGAATTGATTGATTAATTGCCCTTGGGTATGTGTGCGGTCAGATGGGGGTATGTCGACGTCAGATTTGGTCGGTCAGTCTCCGACGCTCACGGTGGTATCTCGCTCACTCTATACTCATGCTCTGTTTACTCGTTCTAAACCTTGTTCTCGGCCACATCACGAGGTTGGTCTATACTATTAATTCTATATCACACGGTTGTCACATATGGAAATCGAGTCAACTCAAACTACTGTGCAATCCATGCCATTAATCCTTTGAAATCCTAATAATACAATGTCTACTTACACTTCTAACTCTTCAATCATTTTTACTATGCACACAAACAATACATGGGATTATAAACCTTTAGGGAATAAGGATTTGATAAAATTTCGCCAATATACTAATCAATGTTGGATCAAGAACTTTAACGGAAAAGGTTCCTGTGTACTTTTAGTACCTTAAAACATATATCATTTTAATACCATATACGAAAATTTAATCCCGTTTGTATACGTCCCTAAATCACTTTATCAATTTGGTGTATGTATAATACACCTGTGATTATGCTCTCTCAAACATAAATTATATTGTAGCTTTATTATACCTAATTGTTGATAACCGAAATAGAACATCAAATTATGCAGACAAAATGGCGGCGTGATATATCAAATTCATGATATATGAAATCAAATGTGATAAATGTAAGTGAGTTGACGTCAGTTCTTTAATAAATGGGATACAAAGCTATGCCAGATTGAAAAAGATTTCCTTATCCCTTTTTCTTTCTAAAAAACCAAGGTAGCCTAGTGGTATGGGTAATGGACTGCTGAGACGAGGTCTCAGGTTCGACAAACTTTTTAAATAAACATAACATAGTCATGAAAGAGCAAAATGGTTTCCAAAAAAATAAATCCACCACTTTGGCTGCGTTCTCTCTGATACAAAGTATTACGGAGTCGCTGGACAAAAAAAGGCTTGTCTCTTCGATTTTGTTGATCATAAGATCCTCTTGAATAAATGCGAGCTCTATGGCATTAGAGGAACCGCTTTAGATTGGCCACGTAGCTATTTAAGCAAGCGCAAACAATGTGTAGAGATAACACGTGTAAACGATAAACTCGTCACTACTTCCTATAGGTCTAGATTTGAATATAATGAAGTCGGTGTTCCTCAGGGAAGCGTCCTGGGACCACTACTATTCCTTCTCTACATTAATGACTTCCCGAAAACCACTAGCCACAAGTGCATATTGTTTGCAGACGACATTTCCGTTGTAGTATCCCAAGATAAAAACAGTGGGGCTGACCATAAGCAAACTCTGAAAGATACAATCGAAGTCATCTCCACATGGTTAAAGTCTAACAATCTGACTGCAAACTTAACTAAAACCAAAATAATACAACACAAACACTACAACAGCACAGTACCCAACATTAAAAATATTCAATTCGAAAATAATGAGATAGCGCAAGAGATAGACACTACATTTCTAGGAGTCACACTCGATAATCACTGTAACTGGAAGGCACACGTAGAAAAATTATGCAAACGTATTAACAGGTTCATATTTGCGCTTAGGAAGACCAGGAAAATGACAAACGAAAAGACCGCCTTGTTAGCCTATCATGGGTATGTGGGATCTTTATTAAGGTACGCAATACTACTATGGGGAAATTCAACAGCAATAGAAAAAGTGTTTCTGTTGCAAAAAAAATGTATCAGAGCAGTCTGTGGTGCAGCCCCACTTGAATCTTGTAGGCCCCTCTTTAAAAATCTAAGTATACTGACTCTTACATCCATCTACATTCATGAAATTGGCCTATTTGTTAAAAAGCACCCTAACATGTTCACAAAAGCATGTACAGATAAAAAATATCTTAGTAGAGACCCCACCAAGCTGTGCCTGCCACACATGTCCACAACGCTTATACAGAAAAATTGTTTCTGCATGTGTATACGGGTGTTCAACAGAATTCCCAAAGAGATTCGAGAACTGCCTTTAAATCGCTTCTCATCTCGACTAAAAAAGTGGCTTATTGAGAAGGGATTTTACTCAATAAAAGAATTTATGGCGCACACTACTTACAGATTCAAAAAATCTATGTAAATTAGTATATATAAGGAACAAAGAATTATTAGTGTTATTAAGTGTAGGTAAAATTATAGATTGAATATTGTTATTATGTTTTGTTTATTTTTAATAGTATAATAATTTTTAATTTCTGTTTTTAATTGTATAATGTTTTTTAAATTCTGTTTTTAATTCTACAATGTTTTCATTTTCTAAATAGTTTAAGTATGTTCGAGTATCGAGTCTGAATTTAACTCTTTTAATTTTAAATATTTCCACACCGACACGGTGAAACATGCTGTACTTTAGAAACACTGCCTTACGTCTATTGTAAAACCATGTTTCTCGCAAATAAAGATTTATTATTATTATTATTATTATTATTATTCGATCACAGGTTTTACCATGGCACACACCAATGACTTTTCGATGCTTTTTAGTACACCCCGTATAATACTGTAATTGTGTTCTAAAATACTATTTTTCATAACAGTGGCACCTTTATCGGTGTCTTTGCTTAACCGACCACAACAACTACTGGCTGGAGCAGCGGCTACGATTCGATGCGTCTCTGAAGGCAGCAGACCGCCAGCACACATAACATGGTTCAAGGATAACAGGAGTTTCAACAAAGATATGGTAAGTCACAAAACATTCAATTATATTATTTCAAGATTATAATTATTACAAATATATGGTTGTCTCCGTGACCATTGCTGCCGAAAAGTAGTCGAAACATCGGGTTAATTGATGAAAAAAATAACAAATGAACATTTGACAGTGTCATATATTTTATTCATTGATTACTTTTAGTTTATACAAATAAAATTGTACTGTCTCTAATAGCAGAAGGACAGATCTCTTACATATTCTTACCTTGACATCGTTTTGTATCGAAATCTTTTCGCGTGACATAGTTTTGGGCAGTTTAGAAATATTTATAAAGGCTATTAATAATCGTAAACTGTGGTATACGTAAATTTAATATTGAATTAATGATATTATTCTAACCATATTATTATAAGTACAAAACTAACCATACTATCTTTAATTTGTACAAAATGTAAAATGGTAGGACATCGCAAACTGATATTTAAGATCTTTTGTAATACCTTGTTCCATAAAATAATACATAAATAAATATTAAAATAGTTTCTTCAGTGTACTTTTGTGCAAAATCTTCGGAAACCTTTAAATAATAGTAGGTAATGAACCTATGAATTTATATAGATAGATATTCACTGAAATTGCTCTGTGCACTCCCAGGTTTGCTGGAAAAGAAGTCAACTTTAAGTTAAGCTCACCTTTGTACATAGTATCTCATAATTATCTTACTAATATCATTCATATGTCAAATAAAGAAGAGAACAAAGAAATTTTCACATTTAAACTTTATAGCTCCTTATTTTTTTAGAGCTTGGCCAAGCACTGGCTTTTATATCTTAAAGGCTTGGTCAATCCGTTGTCCGGATAGCGTCTTTCGTTCTACGTGACTCGCTTGTAAGACGCCATCTCCATGCTTTTAGCATTTTTTATGACATTCCAATTGCTCTGTGCAAATTTTATTAACTTAAAACGTTTCATTTTCAGTAGTAAGTGAGCTTCTCACGTCGTCGTATTGTACGTAACTAGTAAACGCGTTCGTTGTCTAATGCTCTTATTTCATTAGAGCACATCAGATAATCCCTCAATTAACTTCCATTATAAACCTAAGCACACACTGTGGCTTTTAAACCGATTGTAGCGTTTTATAGTTGAATTCGGCCATTGATGGACATTGATTTAACGCTCGACTAATTGGTCTGCCACCGTCCTCAGTTATACAGTATTTATCAGAAGTACGACTAATAGAGTGTTTTAATCACTTGTGACTTATAAATTAACTGCTGTACATATGATATGGATTTAAAGTGTAAGGGTATAAACAAGCCTGGAAATGAGCTGTTTACTCAATTTGCTACTCTAGCAAATACTGTGTCTAGAGTAAGAAAATATTTGTATATAGACCAAAAAAAAGAAATTAAGTTCGTTGAGTTTCTTACCGGAGTCTGAGACCGGAGCCACGGTATGAACTGGTAGTCCAATTGCTCACTAACTTATAATACATTATTGATGTTGACATTTTGTAAGTTACGTTTAGTGGATAATACAGAAGAAGTGATTTTTAAATTTTTGTTCGTTCTATAATGAGGGGGGCCAAAAGTAATGATAAATTTAGCTTCATTTGGGTATAATGGAAACGCAGCTTGTTTTCATTTCATGATGAGATATATTTTCGAAGTCCAGTTTCTGACGCAAAGTATTTAAAATATATTTACAGTTTGACAGATATTTTAAGGTTGGACTTATACCTACTACAAATATTTTTATGCAACAATTTTAAGAAATCTTGCCTTTTCTAGGCTATTATTTCTATTTGTTTAATACAGAATCAAAATGACCTAAGTTTAATATTGAGAGGTGGCGCCTTTTGAATATAAATAGTCAAACTACATTAATGTCTATGCAGTAGAGTTAGTCAACATAACATAACATAAACTCACGCCTCTAAAGAGTTGGACGAAGATAATCAAATAAAGTGATATGAATTGGGAATTAATAAATTTTGCCTCATTTTTATTAGATTCACTATCTGAATCTTTTTCCTAAATTCATTTGGAACTCCATCTGTTCTAATTAGCGCGCCAAATTTAATTTCTTTTCACTTTCTGTAGGCAAGTGTTTTGTATAAAATTGTTGAATTGTAAGTACTTTTAGTTTTGGCAAATATTGTTATCATTATATGTGTTAGCATTTTAGGCACTGAAGTGATCGAAGTTTGTGACAGTTTAAACAGACGTAGGTAAATAAAATTCATAATAATTAACAAATAAATGACGAGTACCTACTATTTTACTTCAAATTTGGTTTTGGGACTAAATATAATTTTAAGTAATCAACTTACATAGTCCCTGAATGAGTCAGCTGAGTGAATAAGCGGTTGCATTTTGCAAAAAATTTTACCTATAATATAACAGGGAGCATATTTCATAATGTAAACTTTTCAAAAGATTAAGGCCTCCTCTGTCAATCTGCAAATCTACCGGTTTACGAGTTAGCTTAGCTCTGAAGATCGTGACTACCCTGTCAAAAGTTAAATTTTAAAGATACTAACAGCGCTGTTAGTAATTTATTATTCTGGTTATAATTAAATGTTAAAATTCCTTTCTAATCTCTGTGTCTTTTAGATAACAGATCATTCGAACGAGACATGGTCAGTCAGCACGCTGGTGTTCAGCCCAAACCCCCTGGACAACGGTGCAACGATCAAGTGTGTCTCTGCTAACCCCAGTTTACCTACAAAGACAATCGATGATCATTTACAGCTCAACGTTGTATGTTAGTAATCAAGTAATTTCATTTTTGTCCCGGTTGCATGCATAATTTGCACTTTAAAACCCGGAAGAACTTCTTTTTCTCCCACCCATAATTTTTTTTATACCGCTTAAGTGATAGACAAGCACACAGCTCATCTAAAAGGCCACCAAGAAAGGTGACCATGGCCTATGGATGTTTGCAACACCAGATGCGTTCATACACGTGCTGCCGACCCAGTCGAAACCTTTTAATACCCTTCTTGAATACGTATTAAACTGCTATGCAGGAGACGTGGGTTCAATCCCCGTTCAGTGCAATTATTTGTATGCATGAATATGGCTACTTGCACTGGTCGCCCGGGGAGCACGTTAAGCCGTCGGTCCCGGTTGCCGTACGAACATCTATAGCAGTCGTTACGGGTAGTTGGGGCCCTTAAAAGTCTGATTAGCCTAACTAAAGAACTTCGATATCGCCAATTTGGCAAGTGGAAGTCCGATGGCAATCGCTTCACGGAAAATAGCGCAGTTCAGCCGCATCTTACTTAGACTACAAAGCCGACTGGGACAACACCGAGTTGGGAATAGGCGCAGAGAATGATGATATGAAGAATAAATTGGTTATGTAATGGATTTTTACGAGAGTGATTACCAACTTACCCTACAACGCCGAGAAGAAAGGCGGTTGTTGAAGTTTGCATCTGCTAATCAACGGACGAGTCTCTGGCGCAGGATTTTTTCTTAAGGCTTATGAAGTCATATGTCAATTGCTTCCGAAAAAGCTGAGATACTAATAAATACCAGTATACTAATCAGAGCAGTTCAAAATAATCAAATCGTGTTGATTAAATTATACCTATTTATCAGTTCCATAATATCTATTCGAATAGAAAGTTATTGCATAACTACTAATTAAATACATTTTTAATTTAGATAGTCCCCTGGTGACATTGACGCTCGGCAGCACGCTGAATCCTCACGATATTAAGGAAGGAGACGACGTCTACTTTGAGTGCAACGTACGTGCCAACCCTAGGGAACATCGAATATCATGGTATCATAACGTAAGTTTCTTTTATTATTCCCATAAGGCTTACATCTAACTCTTAACTATTTGTAAGTGATGATGGATGTCAACGATGGAGCAAACTTTTTCTATTTTTCTTTTGTCATGAAGCCTTCTAGGTTCAAGACACTTCGGGAAATCAGATTCAGACAGGGTATTCTACGCCTTATTATAAAGTGTATTGAACCTACGAATAAACGTAAAAACAAACAAAAACATAAGTCATAATGTGATGAAAGGGCGTAGAACGTGGATAAAACATGGAGGCGATTTTACTTTAATTTGACCTTGCACTGTGTATTGCTTGATCATTACCGGGTTATATACTCATTTTAGTCATAGGACGTCCACTATTGAACATAAAAGTTCCTCATCGACCTCCAAGTCGACCGGTTGGAGGTGGTCTGCATCCAACCAGTACGTGTTCTCCATTCGAGAACTTTTCGACTCCAACAGCCATCTTCTCTTCTTGCTATGTGTCCAGCCCACTCTCTCTTCTTCTTGCAAACCGCTCGTTCGTCTGCAGATCTCCTCATTTCTGAGTCGCTCTTGCAAAAATTCCGGCTGGCTGTGTGACCTTGAGCTTTCTTACAAGACCCATAAAAACCACCGAGACGTGAAGGTTCACGTCTCGGTGCCGTTAGTCATCACTGGCAATACGCGTTTATTAATAATATATTACGAAAGATATATTATTATTTTCAAGTTTCTTTTTGTCAGCCATTATCTGTCGGTCTTTTGATAGCGGTTGTGGGTTTAGTCTTCAGGGATATGCGTGAATTTTGAATCTGTGTCCGTGACGTGCCCTTTGTAACAAACACATATTTTGTTGTTCTTTGTCTTTAAAGCGTAGATGAGCGACACACGGATTAAAGAATTATCCCTATGTTGTGTTGGATTTATCAAAATACAACCAACATACCGTACAAAATTCATGGAGTCTTTGTACAAGTGTTCATTGTAGAAATACAATACTTTAAAATATTCAATTAAGTTGAAAGCTACACGTAGAATATATCTAAAATAATACGTTATTCATATTTCTATGGTAGGTGGGAGCTCTAGATGGAATTTTGAAAGTTACTTGAGCGCATCAGATAATATAAGGAAGATATTTTGAGCTTTATAAGTGCCTCCGAAGAGTATTAGGCCTTAAAAAGAGACGTGTGAAAAAAATGTCCAAAGGATTTATACCTACGCATCAGATAGATGGTAACTAGCAATTATCAATGTTACCTACTTTATGATTCGACCACAATAAGGGTGTGGGAAGGTAGCAAAGTGGTAAAACTATGTACGGTAACGGGTAACGGATGTACTCGAATGCGGTCGATTTTACATTTTATTTTAAACGTACTCGTATACTCGTATTATTACGAAAAAATAAAACCATTTGAAAACATTCAGTACGTACTTGTTATAATGTACTTATTATAATTTTATGTTAACGTTTCCCCTGCAACTGAAATTTAGAAATCTAATCTATGAATCCTAATAGGTTTCCGCGACGCTCGAGTAAATACAAGTTTAGTATACTCACCTCTTCTACTATTGGAACGTACAACTTTTTACCGATACCGATTGTGTTTGTATCGACTTTATCAGCGGTGCAATTACTTAACATTGGCGGGATTGAGATCGAATTTAAATTCAATACAACATTCCGAACATGAAAACTTCCCACCTTATTATACCGGATGTAGGGGAACGTTCTCGAAAACTAAAACATGGGATATCTACTATTGATAAGTTCAACGAAATTGGGTTACCATATTTAAGTACCTTGATACCATTACAGCTCTTTTTCGGTCCCACGTAATAGGGGGTGAGTCTATTGCCGCCAATCGGGCACTTTGGTAAAAAAATTTTGATAATAAAAAAGTTTAAAAATCATGGTAGGTACTTACCAAAAAAAGTATTGCAAAAAAAAGTAGCACACTTTTTTAAAACGGTCAGTTTCGTTTTCGGGAACGTACACCACGCATGCATCCATGCGCTTACATATAAGTTAATTTTAACTAAACTAAACGCTCATATTAAAAGTCTTAAGATTTACGTTTTTACAGATTTTTACTATATTAGATATACGAGTAATTACCTATAGTAAAAAATTGACATACTACAATTATTACAAAACTTTATACTAACCTATTGAACAATTTCGTAGGACAGACCAGTAAGTCAAAATATGACTTCAGGCATCATTGTCAGCGCTCGGTCACTGGTACTTCAAAAGGTGACAAGAAAAGAAGCTGGAAGCTACTCTTGCAAAGCTGCTAACGCAAGAGGAGAAACTTCAAGCAAATTTGTGATGCTGAGAGTTCAATGTAAGTAGTTCTGATCTTAATCTTTACTCTAATATAATATCTTGTTTCTGTCTATTGTATTGTAATACCTATTCATCATCATCAATATATCATATTAGCTGATTGTTCTAAACTATTTTCTTAAAGATATTTGATGTAGGTTTCCTTTTGTGTCAAGCTTAGTTCTTATTCAAATTAAATTTATTCTAATAAGCAATTGTGGAGGTCAATGGTTTTTATCTGCGGTAGAACTAAATTACTGCCACCATTTCCTTCTCAGTTCGTTTGCATACAGCTTTGAATACGTAAATTCATCTTGAACCAAGTCTCGTAAAATTGTCATCTATTTCAGCATTCAATGCACTTTTTAAATTTCAAACACTTAAATTACATACCGGTGACGATATTTATGAATATAGATTTTGTTTTCATACTTGTTTCTCCAATTTTTGTAACAGAGATTCAAAATTAGCATAAACAAAACTGATTACCTAATTAAATTTGGTAATTCTATGCAAATTACTTAACTATTACTAGGTATATACAGTGAAACACAGCGTGTATCCAATTTACAAAGTGTACATAAATAGAACAAATACATTTGTGTCAATAACCTTAATAGCCGGCAATACAGTAATATATCAATCATAACAAATATGCCTGGCTAATGAGCGCCAAGACTACAAAAGCTACATAACAATCAAACAAGAATTCTATGACGTCAATACAGAACACCAATTACGAAAAAATAACATATCAGACGGAGTGATCAATCGTACTATTATGAAATATTAGCACTATCACTAGACGCTGAATGCTAATATGTGATAACTAACTGATGCCCGCGGTTTCACTCGAACGAAACTTGGATCGCATTACTACAACACAATGTTATGCATTTCTTCATTTAAGACAATACAAGCTAACAGTGAAAAACACCAAAGCGCTTATAATGCTATACTAATAATTCTTACTTACTAACTAGAGCTAACTTAATCTACTACACAGGTACTTGCAAATATTAAAGTGAATATAACAATCATAATGATAATAATAATTCCTAATTACCTACAAATTGAGGTTGCGTTCAAATAAATTAAGATATTTCTCGCAATCACGTTGTCTGAGAATATATCATATCATATAAAGTAGTTAATATATTCTGGACTATTATCTATTTCTGTACCAAACCTCACCAGATCCATTCAGCCGTTAAAGCGTGATAGAGTTACAAACATAGAAACATCCAAATATCTTAACAAACTTTCACGTTTATAATACTAGTAGGATATGATAGGATTTATAGCCTTAACAGAGCGTGTACATCGTGATAAAGGTAACAACATCAAATTATCATGGGTACATACTAGATACTTCATTAGCATTTCCGTAATCCTCGGTAATATACATCGGACACACACATCCCTTAAAATGTCACCGAGCACAGTATGAATTACTGGCCTATAAATACTGACGTGTCTGCGAATAGTATTCAAATGATTGCGGTCGGGATCGACGTACCAACTTCCTTCCGTGGCCGACCGTTCGCATAGTAATTGGCACGAGGGAAGGCGGCACCGTCGGTAAATCATCAAAATTATTGCCTAATATTACTACAATTCTCTTGGTACCTCCTCAATCTGTTGTTTCGTTGCTTCGCATTTAATACCTCTAGCTTTGTTCACTTCGCTTCTGGTGAATAAATGTTATTTTGAATCCTGACCAGGAATATTACCATTTATTCTTTACTTTAATAATGTAGTTGTTCATGTAAATTGTGCTTATAATATTTTCTTTGACTTATTCGAAATGCTATTGTTATAAAGGATTACGCATGGAAGCAACGAAATATTTTATAACTAATTACAGAAAGTATTCTTATTTCATTTCGTCCTTTTCATGGTTGAGTACATTTTTATTCAAATTGGAATTTGATTCTCAAATTATTATGTACTTGTGAATATTTTGACTTGTTACTCGAAGTCAAGTAGACGATTATTACAATTTAATTTGCGGAGGTCCAAATCAATTTTACTAATTGCTTAATTTAATAAATTTGAACTGACAACAAAATTGTTGCGAATTCTTGCGTTATTATATTTATGTTGTTTTTAGTTACACCCATAAAGTTATAAGAAATACATAGAGGGATAAAGTGTGCGAGTGACATAACATAATATCTTTACACCAATCTTAGGTTCCAGAAAGTCACAGAGCATATGAACCGTGAAACATCTTTTTTATAAATCTATCAACTTGTTAGATATAGACGGCTGTCAATAACAAGTGCATATTTAAATTCATTGAACATTATGATTTGATAACACGGTAAAGAGGAGACTGTTGCTCAAATTGCGTAATTAGTATTAATAACTTTATGGCCACAATACAAACGGTCACATTGTGGGATTACTAACAGTTTATCTATAACAATAAAAATCTGAAAACGTAGTAACTACACATTCATACAGACTTATTTATTGGTCATATATTACATTCAGGATATGTGGAGAAACATAAATCAGTAGCAATGTTCGTAGTAGGAGTGTAATTATGTATTGATGCATCAAGAAACTTCCTCCCGCAACCGACCGACACTGAATTGCCGATTCGAAAGACGAAATAATTCGTAACTGCCGAAATAATTGTTCCCTTGATTTATATTTATCGTTTTATGACAGGAAAACTGGTCGTTGGAGTTTTTAAATTTATGGATATTTTATGCTTGTTATTTAGGAGGCCGTTTCGGGTAGCGAAGTTAACGATGTACCGAGTATTTGGCTAGTATGCAAATGTTTCCAAATTGTAGTATACCCATCATATCTGGACGCTACCTTTCCGAACTAATTATGTTTTGTTGTTAAGTATTTTACCGATGCTTCGTTTATCATTCTAAGGATCTTTGAATATGTAAAGAAACTGATTTTGTTTGTAATTATACGCAAACGGTTCCGGCTATGTTATGTATGTTAGTTAAATATCTTTGTGCTAGATTCTGATTTGAGCAATATACGTTTACTGGAAATCAACAGAGATTTTATTTTACTTTTTTGTAATATTATTGCATTTAACTATTTTGATAGTGCATTAGCTTTTACTTTGAATCAAAGTTTAACTTACCATTAGATACCTGAGAGTCAATTATGAGACAAATAAAGATTATAGGTTAAACAACTTAAGAACTATAAATTTTTTTTACTTTTGAACTTTTATTATTCATATTAATACGAGTATTGATATTTTGAAATTAAACATTACAAAAAGCAACAAATGCTGTTTTTTATCTTATGTTCCTGACGTTTCAATCAAATTGCACTGAAATTTAAACAAATCATAGTCACAGATAGAATGAATGACTATCGAAATTTCTCGAACCGTATTAGAGTGATTGAACCGGTCGAGCTCTTCTCGTTGCGGTTAGTAAACTTTAATCCTGTGGTTTGATACCGACTTCAGTAAGCGCTCGGCTATGGCTGTTGATTCCCGAATCTTGTGTATACGTAAGATATGCAATATTCATTAATAACGCTATTTCCATTATCCCGTTGAAAGTGGATTATAATTAAAGTGACTATCATCGCTATTGTATTTTTTATGTGCAGTTCCAATTTAGTATCTTACTACTTTCGAACTCGGTACGAACACTGGAACTCTACTTACATATGCTTTCTGCGTACCAAGCTCTAAAGTCCGGGGTTCACGAGCGTGATGAGGACCTATCATTTGTTTAGCCGTTATATTGTTTATAACGTTGGAAAATAAAGAGGTATTTATTTATCTCAACTATTGCTCATAATCAAAACATAATTATCTGTTGTCTTTAGTAGATTATGAATTCGTTCTACCTTAAAAGTTAAAAAGCTCCAATCCAATGCCTTGGTTCTATTTGAACGCTTTTTTAACGCGCGTTAAAAAAGCGTTCAAATAGAACCAAGGCATTTCCAAGTATATGTTCATACGACTGCGCTTTTAAAACGCGACGCTTTTTTATCGTGCAGTGTTGCATTTTGAGCGTTGGGCGTTGGGCGTTAAAGGGAATGGATCATATGAAACTTTGTATTATTATTCGCACGAGCGGTAAAAAAGCGCCAGCGCTTCACTCAGTGCACCACGCGCTCGCTTGGCAGTCGAACGTGTTTCTTTGTGTTTGTGTTTATGTTAGCAAAGAGGCGTTATGATGTCGTGGGTTGATATCCCGAAGTTCTAATTATGGAAGTGGAGAACCGTCCAAAAAAAAAATTATCGGCGTATTGCCTCAATTCTTCGTACAGTGTCACAACTGTCCTTTTACGTATCTCAGTTCATTCAGAGGATGAACCCAGAATGCCTTTTCCTTTTTTTTACGTCTTCTAGCAACACAAATCGCCAAAGCTAGTACTTTAGCAGTAACCATTTACACGTCTTACTGAAGCGAGAAACGAAACAAGAGTGATTTTAAAGCGTTCGTATGAACAATCATATTGATAACGTTAAATAAACGCCAACGCCGAGTTTGAACGCTGCGTTTTTTAAAGTCTCGTGCGAATGAGGCCTTAACGCTGTTGAATGAGTAATAGTGGTAATAGGGAATACTGCTTTAGAATAAGTTCCATAATTCTTTGGCATATAAGCTTGTGAATTTTTTGCGTAGATGCACCGGTTTGCGGTGAAATATCACCTCAAGTGGTCGGCGCAGCGATTGATGAGGCGCTTCGAGTTCGCTGTGCAGTACACGCTGACCCAGCTGATGTGACTTTTTTATGGCAGTTCAATAACAGCGGCGAGAGCTTTAATGTTTCGCCGGCTAGATATGGTAAGTACGAGTACCTGTACGCCAATTATCCCATGTGAAAGATAGATTAATGTCTCGATTTGATTTGAAAGTCTCCATCTGTCAAAATCTAATTACATGTCAGAAACAATCACGATTTCAGTGATAAGAGGGCCTATGGGTCTGATGGCTACTTTCTTTTACTCTCGAAAATAAACAATTTACAATAATCTTATCAACTGCAAAAGTGAGATTTCCAAAATTCAATTTCTTGAGGCGCAGGAAAACGGTCTATACAAAATCGTTAGAAACGTATAGCGTCGCGCTTTCTTAGCGCTTAGTACAAATGCAAAGAACGCAAGAGAATACATTTATCTCGAACTGCGTTGAGTTTACACATATGGTTCATTATTTGGTGGTTGGTCGTTTTAGAACGAATCTCAAAACTTATATATTTGAATACAATTTGATTATTAAAATTTTGAGAAAGTTAAAAGTAAAAAAGAAATAGTTAAATTATAAAAAGTCATAGTTTCAGTTTAAATAGGCAATAATTTAATTTACAACGCATATTTTTTACAGCGACGATTAAGAAATTACGCTGTATTGGGTGGAATTCGACGACCGACGAATTAGAATGATGACAAATCATCTTTATACTCGTGATACAATATGCATTCGTTAATTTTGAATCGATCTTACACTCGTAATGTAAATGTTATTTAATAAAAATTATATCATCAAAATTCCATTTTAGACATTCAATCTGATTATGACAGACTTAGATTTTGGAATCAAATTGAAATAAAATCTTTTCAATGTATAAAATTAAAGTGTGAACAACACGTTTATTGATCTAAAAGTAGAAAAAGTAATAGTCAAATGTAAGTAGTTTTCCAGGTAGATCGAATCTTAGCTCTAACATAACTGGAGGCATAATCTCCTTTTGGCAATATGATTATATCAGAGCAAAAAGTACAAAAATTATAATGAAATTTGATCATTTTCGATATCTCCTTAATACAATTTGAATTTAAGATTCTTATCGTATTCAGGAACGATAATAATCCACAAATTTGACAATCATATTACGTAAAGAAAATGGTTTTAATGGAAAAAATTCCGGGTAGTTTATGAGAATACCTACAGATCTTATTTTAGATAACTTCTTTTTTTTATCAAATATTGCTTTACCGATATTCTACTGTATTAAAAAAATTGTGGAAGTAAGATACTGACGCTGTTCAAACTTCAAATAATCATTAATTATCAATTGGAAGAATCAACGTAAAATTGCAATTACTAAAATGCTGATTGACTAGGACTTAAAAGGTATCTAAGAATACCACTAGAGTTATAGCTTCTGACTTTGTAAAATAGTAATTAAAATTTATTACTATCGATAAGGATACATTTCTCGTCTTGTTATTCCTTTTATATATCATAATTTAGGTTATTGAAGTGGATTGGACACTTTAATATCTTTGACAGCCTTAGTCAAATTTAACTAAAAGTAACATAGATAGTGGTAATAATAACAAATAAATGTTTATTTTCACAATGAACTCATGCAAGTGGAATACAAAACTTAATATTACATTAATAAGAATATCTATTAAGTAGCTTCTAATACTACTAGCTGTACAGTGACATCACTTCATACAATTTTAGTTTCGGATTGTCCAGGAACTTTTGGAGCCCACTGTACATGAATGTCATAAAATCTGAAATAAATGTTCTTTGACCCTTTAGGTACAATCAACGGTAGTATAAGCGAGCTCCGGTATATTCCAGCCAGTGAACGCGACTATGGTGCACTGACGTGTCGTGGCACTAACGCTGTGGGTCGACAAACACAGCCCTGTGTTTTTCAGATTGTTCCTGCAGGTATTGTGATTTTTAAGCCATGCATTATTAGCAGAAATCCTCGTCAACCCCTCCAATTAATTTAATGAGAGTAAGTTCGTGTTGATAGCATACTAGGTGCTGTTTGTATTGCTACTCGTGGTAATCCAATTCATTTTTTAGATGCCAGATAATATCATGATTAATAAATTACTCAATAGTTTATTACGATAACTTTACTTTTAGAACATAACATTTATTAGTCTTCTGCAAAACTATATAGCCAACGATATAAATCGGCCACAGCGTGTAGATATTTACGCCTCGAGTCATAACGTTACAGTAACATGGAAACTATATAATTAATTATTGATGCCATATTATGTTGCCACGGAGATTGCATTTTCCTTCTGTAATTTTTGCGTAGCTACTTGTGCTTGCGAGCTGTTAACTTTATTATTTATTCTATTATTCATTTTTCATAATTTGTTTTTCGATACGTTACGTTTTTTGATATCGTCAGTCACAAAACTATGGCTGCAATGTTTGAATGTTTGCTTGTGAGATTAGTATAACAAAATACAGGCAATTAACATGACTAGACACAGTGTGGTCAAAGTACTTTACAAACTATTTACCACATCATATTTTTTTGGACTCTATTGAGAATATGATACAAGAATGGCGAGGTCTCGATCCATAACATTATTCCTTTTGTCTGTAGTGTGTGTATTCTCATTATTTTGGGCTCTGAAGCACGTAAATATTCACTTCAAAAGCATAATATATATGTTCAGAATTTGTAAGAAAATTATAACCAGCAAAAGCAAAATCACTTAAAATATCAAGATACTTCAAATTATGTTTAGAGAAAAGTCAGACAAATTGTCAACATAAGGACAATAACGTGGGTTCAAGTTTGCCAACTATTTTTGTCTGAAGACAAAATTATATGCTTAGGTCCCAAAACTAGTTCTGACAAAGTTTTACCCTGTTCCCAATTGTGAAAGTTTTGCGAATTATATTTTAAACATTTTGATAGACCGGTAGACAAAGTTGGAATGGCAAATATTTGCCAATTTACGGACGTTTCTCTGTTGAACTCGAGTAGGGTACGGATAGCAATAGTCAAATTTTAGAAAAGGGTCCATGCTATGCAAGTGAGGGTCAGGTCAAGAATTATTTCCTGTGCAACTTGGAACCCGTTTGTTTCACATTGAAATAATATTTTGAATAAAGTAAACAAACAGCATACTCGTAAACCAGTTCACAAGCAAAGTATAAGTAATAATGTTCTGATAAAAGTTCTTTTCACCTCATAGAGGCTTTAGATAATTTTTAATCTTTCTAAGACACAATGTCCACCAAGAAGGGATGAATCACTGAATTGGATTACATAACCCTCTAATCCTCCCGACACAACGCCACTACATACCCAGAATGGTGAAAGAAGCTATCAAAATTGAAAAGCACAAGAACTTCAACCGGGAACATGAGTTTCAACTGTCAACTGTCAAGCATCTGGTGATTCGTGCGTTCACAAAACGTAAAGAATAGCATCCCCAAAACCCAGTCGAGTCGAAACAGTGAGTGTTGTGTGTCACGATCAAGTACAAAGTGATAACGCGGACAATGGTAGTGGTGACGCGTATAAAAAAGAGCGAGCAAGAGGGTAGTCCGGTATGGTTGACTGTCGGTAGAAACTAGCTTAGGGATTTTCAGTACATTCGAAATCATAGCGCCGGAATATCAGATAAAATCATACGCAAGCAAACATTAAAAATCTCTTGACCATTTTAATCTAAAAACATACATATTGTTATTTGTAAAATTAGGCAAATACCATGAAAATAAGTAATAAATTTCAGTTATTTCGAAAAAAATAGCATATATAAATTAATACGTATTTTAAATTGTCACCAGCTCGGCCATCACCACCTCGTAATTGTACTGTGTCTGCAAGCAATGGATCCAATTGGATTGAAGACTCCAACAGGGATGACCTTGGAGAGTCGGTGGTTGTTCGTTGCGTGACAGGTTATGACGGAGGTCTTCCTCAGCTGGTGGTGTTGGAGGCACTAGACTCTAACACTGGCAAAATAAGATTCAATGTGACTGCCAATGAGACGGGTAAATTCTTTGTTTATATATTTATATAAACTTTTATTGGTTAATTTTTAGTACTTATGGTGTATGGTTTACCGATTTTTCAGCCGTTTTTTGATTTTGTAAAATAATCTAAGAGGAATACTATTTGTTTAATAATCTTGGAAATTTTATAGATATTGATGATTGTGGTCGCTAATTTTCATATCAAATATTTTATTATACACATTAATATTATTTATGACGTAATTTAAGTAATAGTTGGTTATGATGGTAATAATATTATTATATATTGTGAATCGTAGATGGAGTGGCAATATTTATAGTACCTGCTGATATCCTATGGACAAGTGGCAGCGCTCTTAGACTTACGGTGCATTCGAGAAACGACAAAGGAGCATCTGATCGCATCATGCTTCACGCTCTCGCGTATCAAGATCCGGAGAGACGAACTGGTATGTATTTCAAAATTTTCTATCCAATGATCTGTATCATTCATTCTCTGTGCCTATTCCCAAATCAGATTGGGTTGGTTGTCTAGTCTAACTAAGATGCGGATGAATTTAGATATTTTCTATGAAGCGATTGCCACCGGACCTCAACCATATATTGACGATATCGAAGTTCAGTAGTTAAGCAAGTCGGACTTTTAAGTGCTCCAACTATCCGTAACGATTGCCATAGATGATCGTATGGCAACCAGGATCTGTGTATATAATATTACCCTATTTACTTTATTAAACACACCATTGATAGCATATTACATTTTGCAGTACTCACATTAAGCTATTCATACTAATTTACTATCCACAGCTAGACTGAAAATAGCCAATATCAATGATAGATGGAAAACTAGTTCATTTAATAGCTGTTTCGGGACGCTGGCTTTTCAGCTTTATCTTTAGAAGCATTGGAATATTAAAGTGGGATTTAAAATTGCACTAATTTTTAACTAAGTGACAAGATAACTATCTGTACTAACAATAGTGAACCCGAAGTTTGTTCGGAATGTTCAAACTTAGAAGCAAATATGAAAAACAAATATCAAAATTTGGTATTGAAAATAACTGGTTATCACTAATTGAACGAATTAGAATGTTGAATTCGGATTTAGTGATACCTATACATTCATTACATGACGTATGTATAACAATGTACCACAGTCTAGCGTTATTATGTTGTTAGTATTATTATTATTATTTGTGACTAGACCGAGGAAATTATACTTTTTCCTTTGCTAGCGTGTATGTGAACATTTGCAGGCATGTTATTATCACAATTAATTCTTCTAGCGAGTCATGGTTCCACTAAAAGTTTAAAGATTTATTAATTTACATAACATAAACTCACGCCTTTATCCCCGAAGGGGTAGGCAGAGGTGCTAGCACCCACATTTCACCAGTTTATGTTTAGGTCCCAATGTAATAGGTGGCGAGCCTATTGCCATTAACCGGGCACTTATAAACCTGCGCTAAATACACACATAACTTCGAAAAGCATCGAAAAGTCATTGGCGTGTTCCCTGGTAAACCTGGGATCGAACCTGAGACCTCGTCTCAGCAGTCCCGTACCACTAGGCTATAATTTAGGTTTAGTTATAATTGTTTACATTTATACCATACACAATGAATACAAGAACAAAGTAATATAATACGAAGAAGTAACAATGTTTTACTCGTAAAGACCACAGTGTATAAAAAAACTATAACATTTAACAGCGATATTATTCAAGTGTCGTTAATGTAAAACTTCATATATATATAAAAATATAGCAGAATTTTATAGAAAAGTAAATTTCGCAGCACAAATGCTCTAAAATACGGTATTCATTATAAATATACTCAACCAGACCTACCTCTTATGAATGTATTTTTACGTTACATGGGCGTAATGATGTGAGCCTGGGGTACATTATAAAAAGACTTAGTCATACAAAAGCTTGAATTTCAGAGCATTTTGATAATAAACTACCCATTTTACATATAAAAGATAGTATAAATATTCTCTATTTTCACATTTCTTACAAAATTGTGAAAAAACGAGTAATTGCTGCAGTTTAAAATGGTTCAGGATGGGATTTCTGATTCAAGATGACTGACAATAATTGAAAATTGTATTTAGGTTCATAATTAGCTACAGTGGATCTCATAAGTTTCTGGATACCTTAAGATCTATAATTCTTTGACAGCCAAGTTTAATTTAAACAAAAGTACAATATTATATTAACAAAATAAACTAGATCGATGTATTATTGTTTCTCTATATTTCTTATAAGTAAACTTATGCAAGTAGTGTAGACTGGCTTAATTACAGTAATAAGTAGATCTATTATCCTTCTAAGACTAGTAGATGTGTAATGGCACCATTTCGTAAATTTTCAGTTTCAAATTGTTCACAAAATTTTGAAGCCCACTGTACTTATTAAGCTTAAGCTTAATACGACTCATAAATGGAAGACAAATAATCATATTTTATGAGGATATTATTATCCATGTACGTTACCTGGTTGCGCACGTTAATTTCTACTAAATTTTAATAAGTTGTGTTTTTATAGAGACAAATAAAAGAGTTGAAGATACTAATATTATTTTTAATATTATTAATATGATTTTTTTTTGTATTCTATCAACCTAGATGGTGGGAGCGGGTTAATGGCTGGAGTCTCCAAAGCTGCTTTCTGGTTGATCATCTTCACTGTCATCATATGCGCGTGTGCAGCTGGGTTCACTGGATTCTTCTTACGAAGAAAAAGGTACCTATATTATCCAAGGTCAAATGTTGCTGTTATTGGCATATCTAACGATAGATACAGTTCATCATTCTGTGGTTCATCATAGTGGTTGCTAGTTGAATCTGAGGCCTTCGCTTTGAATCCCTTAGTTCGCTTTTGGGATTTGGTTTGGTTTTTACGGTACTTGTGGGAGTGATTGCTGCTGACCTTCGATAAGAAAGCCTCATCTATAGTTCAGCAGGGGCTTCTTACAGGTAAAGTAGGTTTAGGAGCAGAAGAAATGATAATAATAATTAGCTGTGGTTATCGATACGGCGCGCATCATAAGATAATGGAAAAAAAATATTGCAATGTTTGGTACCTGTACTAATGTTTTGAAATATGGCATCACAGATACCAGCGCCTTCCATATTTATATAACATTTTTTTAGATTTTGAAAGATTTTATTTTGCACTTTTATGGCTTTAATAGCAAAATTTTAATCCATGTACTTATTCAAAGATTTTGATGGGGCCTCTAACCACACATACATCATAATCGCCAGTCAATCTACACCCTTTTATAGGCTATATAAGATGGGTCTAATTCTTACGCTTCTGTACATTTTACGTGGCGGACAATCACACGGCCCACTTGATCGAAAGTGGTTACCATGACTTATGGACGTTTGCAACACCAAAGGCGACACACTCGTGCTGCCCACCCTATATAAACTAGGTTGGAGGGCGTAGGTTAAGAGTGTCGCCCGCGTCTATTATATTGATCTTCGCACTGAACAGCACAAAAACTCTTGATTGAACCCTGACTACCCTACTGACCACCGAAAATACAACACAAGGTTATTATTAGCCGCGGTATTCTGTAAGGTGAAGGTTCTTCCACAATTGGGACCAGAGATACGTCGCGTCCTACCTCCCTCAATTATTTTTTCAACTTTAAGTACCTACTAGGCGTTCAAAAGGTTACGTGATAAACCATTTCATTACACGATGAGTAACGCAAATGGTAATGAAAAGGAAAACAAAAGGGAATTGTCGGTCAAACAGGCACGTAACACACGACTGCATTACCAATTCACTAACAACCTGTTTTGATTACAGCTACATGTCCCCATGATCAGGCGTTTGTATTTCACCTCTTACAGCGAAATGGAGCTTTTGTGCAACTCTGTACGTAAAATGACGTACGCTTATGTGAATATAAAATTGCGTGTAAAGGGTGTTTGTATCTATTTCAAATGCACAAAGAGGTGTAGCAACGCTTTTCGATGTCGTGTTAATGTGCTAGAATTCTGTACCAGCATACGTGTTTCCTTCTTCCTACAGTCACGGGCGATTTTACCTTTAACTGGTGACATGCGAGCTCACAGGCCACTCAACGTCAATGATACATTATTTCCACTATTGTTTTTACTTTTATTTTCTTCACGCGCCTTAGTATTTTCATGTTCAATCATGTCCACGCCGTAGAAATGAATAGTGTTGCGTATAGGAAGTTACAGTAATGTAAAGTTTGGAAGTGGCCTCTTAGACAACATGTCACCGCTTACGTAACTTTTTGCGTCAATTAGTGGTTTTGGTTTTTTGAAATTTGCTGTTATTATTTTCGATAAATAATTCAGTACTTCTAAATAAATAGTCCCAGTTGATTTATTGTAATATGCCGCGGTTAAACAAAAATACGAGTGTTTCTGCAAGTATCTTTGACCGATGAGTCACCCTAAATCACCCACATTCTCGTACACGTGACTCCACCGATCGCGTGTAAGGTATAGGATACGCCAGCCTTCGCTGTGAACCTGCTGATAACTGAACATAAATTATAGTTTTGCTCCCAATGACATTCGAGGGTCCGTTTAGCCCTTCGCCTTTTTTGATTTGAATTACACGACTTTATGCTATTTACCTTTGTTCTAGCTTACGGGTGATGTAGGTTTAGCCCCGGAATTCTTGGAATGATAATATCACCATCATCGTTATCCTTGCGATAATCCCGGTTACATCTGAAGCTTTGAACTCGGTGTCCAGGGTCGGCTTATTGGCTGTTTCTCTTCCATTTTGCACGGTCTTACGCATTCATGATGGCAGTCAATGCAATTTACATCATATTTGTACAGGCACAGTATTGGGGAAGGCGAGTATATTTATTAAGCATTGAACGTAGACAATAGCCTCATTTAACATTGATGCCACTAAATCAAGGGACATCGATTGGTAATAACATTAAAATTCTATGGTTACATAGTTGCGGGTAGTATAATAAATGAGTCATGATTAAATTTGTAGTGCTATAGTGTTATAATAATGCATAAGTTATTATTAATATACACAAACAGGTACCTATTAATTATGCGATAAATTACAGTGTATTTAGAGCATTCAGTGTTTTCATTTATCTTTCTAACACGGCTACTAGATATATATGTAAATGTGCGTATATAAATAGGTTAGTATACATTTTTAGTATGAAGAATATTGTTATAATTGTTTTTTTTATTTGGGACATTTTAATTTGACTTCACTTCGCCTGAAGGCTATCTCGGCAAAAACGTTCACAATTAGAAACACGTACAGTGTTACAATAAATATAATATGGTGGCGCTCAGCTTGGTATCCTCATCAGATGCTTTTTCACGCAACGCGCGATGGTCCTGGGTCTGTAGTAAGAAGGAAGCACGTGAATTGGTAAGGAATTCCAAGACTTAATGGGCGGTAAAGCAAAGACTCACTGATCCGCTTGTTTTGTGATGGAATATTCTGCACTGTATGCGGGTGACATCTAATCCCTGCACGTGTTGTCCAATGTAGGAAAGGTGAGGGTTCAGTTTTGTAGAGTTATCAAATATGTGGCTTCATTAGAGCGAATATCGAAAATACATTTTATATCGCCGCGACCTAGAATCTATTTAGATCTGATAAGTACTTGAATTTCATAACACAGAGTGTTGCCGATCGATAGTCGACTATCGATGAATAATCGATAGTCTATCGATAGTCTAACAATCACACGATAATCGATAGGACTATCGATAGTATCGATACAATCGATAGTATAATACTATAGGATAGGCGAACAATAATACTATCGATAGTATCGATACTATCGATAGTATCGATTGTTTTAGACTATCGATAGTTTACTAATTTACAATAGTATTGTTTACAATAATAAGGTATAATACTCAATAATTACAACGGTAATGTTAATATAATTTTAAATAGATGCAATAAGCATACTAACATTTTACCTCATCTTTTGAAAAGTGACAACAGAATATACAAACTTTATCAAGTAGTTGAGGGTATTTTTTGAAAATAAGTAAGGTTATACCCAATACTATTGCAAATTCACAGACTGTCGATACTCTAAAATAATCGATACTATCGATAGTATCGATACTGTCGATAGTGCTATGTCTACCAGGAACAATACTATCGATAGTATCGATAGTTTCCCTCCACGTTCGATAGTATTGTTCATCGTTCGATAGTATCGGCTTGTTTTGACCTATCAATAGTATCGATAGTATCGTTTATATCGATACTATCGATAGTTCAATCGATAGGATGCCGTTTTTCAGATGAAAACTATCGATAGTGAAACAATCGATAGTTCGGCAACACACACATTATACATTTTTTTTAAAGAGGAGTGATTTTAGGTATTTATTCCACAGGACAGAAAACTTAATTTACGTTTGCATTTTTAACAGGTTTATGGCAAAATAATTTCCTTGTCATAATTATTCATCAATGTAACAACAATGAAATATTTGTTCATTTCTTCCCCAACCAGGAGTACTCCTCCAGTGAAACAGCAGTCATCGGAGCTGCAGCTTAATGCAGGTGATGGCCAGTACGTTGTCGCATACACCCTCAAGCCGCCCAAGCATGTACAACCAGATATACTAAATCCTCCACCAGGTAACTTATAATAATTTAAGAAAAGTGCCAAAAACTTTTTAGGGTAAAAGTAACTTATACGTAACGTCTATAGGCTACGTTGACTACTATGCATCCGGTGAGCCGCGGGCTTGTCTGCCACCTAAGTGGTAGAAAAAACCTTATAAAGTAAACATGAACATAAGTAAACTAAACGCATACCTTAACTTATGGATCGTTGACACATATCAAAAAACAGCAGGAGAAAGAAAGAAACTCAAAATATTGATAGTACGGCAAAATGATGCACTTTTTTTCTCTCTCTGAAGATAGTTTGAAGACTTCTTGCTTGACTTATTGCTTCCAGGTATCAAACGACTATATTATTTTAGTCGTTTCAGGAGGTTTTACGTTAAAAACTAACAAACATGCATACGTCCATCCATACATCAATCCTTGCATTTGTCTATCCGCATCTTCTGTAGCTGCCGCAAGTTTACTAGATACAATACCAAACTGGATATTATTTAAAAATTGTTTTTTTTTTCAAATTTGTACAGGAATTTGCAGAATATTTTAATAAAAATGTATCAGCATTCTCCTCGCACTCATATTCAACGTCAAAGCTATTTTCTTGAAGGGGATTCCAGGAACAAGCGGTGTATGAACTGTTGCCATGGCGATTGGTTCTACTGAGGTATTAAGGACTATTTGGTCGCCATTTGTGGAAATCAGGTTACGCTTATGCGAAACAGGATATTGTTTGAGATACTAATTACATTGAAGGACATTTGTACCAGTATTGTTTTGATTAATTAATAAAAGACATATACATATGTTATGAGTACATAGATAGATAGATAGATAGATAGACAACTCTTTATACACTCTTTAAATATACAACATCAAAAACTCAAAACTATATCACAAACATATACCTGTACATATGCGTGAATACTTGTATGTATAAGGAGAACCACGATAGCCTAGTGGTATGGGTAATGGACTGCTGAGACGAGGTCTCGGGTTCGATCCCAGGTTTACCATGGCACACACCAATAACTTTTCGATGCTTTTTGAATTTATGTGTGTATTTATATACAAATTTTAAAAAATAAATTTTAAATGAGAGCATGACGCCACGGTGACCACTTACCATCAGGTGGGTTGTGTGCTTATCTGTCCCCTAAGTTGCCTAAAATAAATCCATGCACATACTGATTATAAAAGATTCAAATTTAAAATAATTTTGTCAATTTTTATTCCATTTATGTCGGTCTTGAACCGACCAAAACCACACGGTCGTCTCGGACTATCAGTTGCTGCATATTCGTCACGGCCTCCAAGCCCCGGCTGACCTAGGGCCCGGTCAGCCGGGGCTTGGAGGCCCTCTCGGATGAGGAAATATCTTTTCCCGGGTAGGGAGGACTGCGCATCATGGCCTGCTCTGCTATGGAGACAGACGGCTTCACCTTATATACCTGACATACTTGTTTTTATTTAGAAACCTTAGAATGATATTTTCCTGCAGATGGGGGGCCTCCAAACACAAAATGCAATACAGAGATGGCCGCAAAAAATGGCACTCTGCATACGAGTGAAGAGTGGAGTACAGGCGAGCGCGCGAGTGCTACACTAG
The DNA here is from genome assembly GCA_963691645.1 of Pelosia muscerda. Classification (NCBI taxonomy): domain Eukaryota; kingdom Metazoa; phylum Arthropoda; class Insecta; order Lepidoptera; family Erebidae; genus Pelosia; species Pelosia muscerda. Next base: position 7,603,722 of record OY829116.1, on the reverse strand, counting down.
ACGATCATCGACCCGTAAGTACCCTAAAACCGCTTACCGACCCGCCAATGAGCGCACTGTCCGGTAGACTAAATAATTTAATAGTAGTCATCGCACAAAGTACTCGTTATTATGTGTAGTCTAGTAATAGTCATCATCATTCTCTGAACCTTTTTCCAAACTCAGTTGGGGTCGGCTTTCCAGTCCAACTGTGATGCGGCTGAACTTCGATATTTTCCGTGAAACGACTGCCATCTGACCTCTACAACCAATGGTCCAAGACCAATGGCGATATTGAAGTTTCAAGTTAGACTGGTTGAACTTTTGAGGGCTCCAACAACCCGTTACGTAACGTAAGTCTAGTAATATTAAGAACTGAATAATTTTTCCTCGATAGCAGGACGAATATGATGAACTCTATATTTTTAAACCCAGACCTGTTATTACCGTAGAAGTACTAACACGATGTGAAAAATTCAACTCATTAAAACGTGGGTTTAATTATGTTACAGACTAGACACTCCGCACATAATTATAGTAGGTACTTTGTTGCTGCTCATAAAATGAGACTCGAGTACTTCTCAAGTATTAGGTATAAATTGTCACCATATAAAATGTAATTACCTTTTTTATTATAGTCATATTATAGTTCGAAATTTATAAAATACTTTTAGGTATATTGAATTTTTACAGAATATTCTAACTCAACGTTTATTGGCGAATGTTTTTAGGGTTCCGTATCTCAATTGAAAAGGTCTCACTTAGGTGTCCGTGCATCCGTTTGTCTATCTGTCAAGAAACAGGTTCTGAGGGATGCTTCGTGATATGAACTTGAAATTCATACTACATATATTCAAGTTCACAATCACGTGAAGCTGAAAAAATCATACTTCTAGGTCAATGCAGTCAAAGGATGTGATGTAGCAAATTTATGCAATACGATATCTGTGACCGAATCTCCTACTTCGATCAATCTATATTTGTTATCTAATCATTATATTATGTCCTCCATGATACTTAGAAAATAATGAAAACAAAATTGTACTTATTATTTTCGGCAAGCGTAATGTATGTCGTCAAACTTCTAAATAAAGAGTTCAGAACAACTCTTTTAACGTGACTCTGGTAGAATTACTGTAAAAAATTGACATTGGCAACTCGCCATTCCATCGCCATCATAAATTTATATTTCATTACATTATTATTAAAATTTACGTCACCAGTTGTAACATTTTATATAAGTTATCTGATATGTAATAATTAAATTTGAAGTCATAATCGTGTATCGACATTATTTAAACTTGTACTTCAAAATTTCTAGTGACAAACATTGCATGAATTGCAAAGCATGCGGATACCGATAGCCTATTGAAGTAAAATATTTTTAAGAGTCTATAACATATTTGTTTTACAGATGCTGTCTCCACCTATATCGGTATCAAGTAAACAACCAATTTCATTAGGCACAATGACACTTAGTAGGAGAGAACATCTCATTGCAGAAGAAATACCAGGACCAGAAAGTTGTGTATAAACTTAGAAATAAATAATATTTTTCTACATAGTATGAAATTTTGTGATGAGCTTCCTTTGGAATAAAAATAAACAATGATATAAAAGAGAACATTATCAACCTTCTAGTCATACTTTGAAATAATAGAAGAATTTCATATGACAAAACATTTGCAAAAATAAACGAAAGCATTTTGAAAATTAGCTCATGCGAAACGAGTGCAATCAAATATAACTATACTTTGTAAAATGTAGCTTGGGTCCTATGACAGTTGTCAGTGAAATCCCACACATGAAGTCTTGAATTTTCTAATAATGTATGTAGTAGCTGTCAATGTCATACTTTATGGGCATACCGAGCTAATTAGTGATGGGCGATGAATCATCGTGACCACATACTATAAACTATCCATATTTTGAATAAAGCTTAATTTAAAATTGAAATTAATATATGAAAAAAATAGTTAGAATTGAATCTTACTGGTCAGGTATTTAAATAACATAATAATATTTAAATTTCAATATACTTGATCCTAAATAATATTGAGTAAATAAGATCCTACATTCAATCCATCAACGCCCTGAACCTGTTTTTGGATTTTGTAAGAAGACACGCCGCGTTTGACTCTTGGGCCATGATATAGGCATAAGATACACGCGCCAACATCTTGTTTGATATGAACTTCCACTGATCCACTCCACTCATTCTCATCAGTACGAGTGCCGACGCCTTGTATGTTACGTATATTCCGTTCTCATTACCATTAAATACATAGATACAATTGAATGAAACCTAATTATATGTAACATGCATCAATAATAGCTGGTGGTATCGATATTTTCATCGAATTTCGGACATCCCTATGAACCTCATTTTGACATCTGTCATAGGACCCAAGCTATATTTTACAAAGTATAGTGTGGCCATAAATACTGTTAGGTACATCATAAAACTATTCTTTCTTTTCAACTTTTTTATTATTTTGAATTTGGAACACGTAGGTATATTGCTATTGTTTTAAAAACTTATTACAATATTACGTCATTTCACATATTATTCTGTCGTTCGTGCTCATTATCAAATTACAATATGGAATGTAAAACAAAATATTATTTAATTTGAAAGTTAAAAAAAAGTAAAGTTTTTATATACCTAATAGTATTCATGACCAGACCAGTTATATCACTATTTTAGCAGCGTAGCCACATTGTGATGTTATGAGCTCATCTCTTACCGTCAAAGATTATTAATGTTTACTTTTGATTACTTACTGTTACATATTAGTAAAGCAATACCTAGATGAAGTTAGCGAGATCATTCTATATTCGAATACAATTCGTTTATATTATGTTAATTTTCCATTTTTACTTGGTGTACAATAAAGTGTAGGTATATTAAAATAATAAATAAAATGTATTTGCATTGCGGGCCATGTTGTATGTTTCAGTCCGGTTTGAGTATATGCCCATAATGTTGGTAGGTACAGTAATTTTTGTTGCCGTACATTTTATGTGTTGTTCTTGCTGTGACTTAAGACTCTTACAATGTCAGATGGCTTTTATCTGTTCAATAAGTTTATGTTTAAACAGACTTTTTTAAGCCATAAAGAGTTTGTCATAGAATTTCATTTGAAGCCGTAACCAAATATTATTTTCGGGACTGAACCATTTTAATTTTCGGTATAAATTTGAAAACCAATTGATTTAATATAAAAAAATATGTGAAATAGAAAACAGTACTACATTTTTATTTTACTTCTAAAGATAGATACAATTTTGTTAAAACTATAGGCCAGAATTGTAAATTGATATAAAGTCACTGTTTAAAAGTGAGGATTATAATTTAGTAGTTCAAAGCAATCATGTAAATAATTATACAAAATTTTAATCATCTTGATATTTCATTTCTGTGAATCAAGATTTATTAGATTTTTTGATTGTAAAAAAAAAATAGATATTAAATTTGTCCGACAGTGTACATTAACGTGTAATATTGTATTATAAAACTTTGTAAATAAATGTATGTATTGACTGTGAAATTGTGATAAATAGTGTTGTAAATATCATAAACTGACGAAACGTTAAAATATAAGTGAATAAACTCTGTTAAGTGCCCGGTTGTTTGATTTAAAGATCAATTTGTTTAAAAAGTAAAATCTAATCCTCGGCTAAAACGGTAAAATGGTAGAGAATTTTTCACAGTTTTCTAAAGCTGTACAAACATAGGAGCAAACAATACCTTGGAACAACGTTTAAACTGATATTGTTTTTCACGAACAAACACGTTACAGTACGAATTTTATTTTCATTGTAGGTTTATTTCACATTAAAGCTTTTCATTTATTGCTAGATAAATAATAATAAGACAACCGGAAGGATTGGGCTTCAGATAATATGTATTGTACGTTGTATTGTTGTACAATAGGTCCATAATGCCATAAATTTTATAGCATTTATTGTATTTATTACCCCTCCTTCAAACTTAGCAAATCATTAGTAGTGAAAAACTGAGCCCGGGTTCTGAAAGCCTCACATGCAACTAGAACGCGTCACTAATGATGACTGGATGATGAATTATAAATAAATGAATAAACATTCTGGAATAATCTACACAACGTCACCTAGAGCCATGGTAAGCATAGCCTAACTAGCTTGTATATGGGTTCTAAAATGGACAAACATACTTAGATACATGTTTTTTTTGCAAATAAGTACATACAAATTATTATACATTGAAATACACACACTAATGTAAATATTGATCTTTATGCACACAAATATACACACTGAGCGGGAATCGAAATCGCGCCTTTTTTGTAGCAGTCATGTTCACAACTGCCAGGTCACAAAGATTGTCATGAATGAATTTAAACTGCATACAATCCTTTTTCCATGCGGAAATCGCTGCTGCGGGGGTTGTTATATTGGACTGGAACAGAATAAACCACCTTCGGGGTGTAAAATCGCCCAGGAAGCAAAACTTCTCGTACCTGAATCAATATTATTCGATCAGGAACAGCAAAATGCAATTTAATATTCTGAATTTGTATTTACTTTTATATTTTGATAACACACGTGTAATTCACTACGATATGTATTATTGTACCTAAACGGCGTCGTCTTGCAGCATCATCAGCATCATCATTTCAGCCACAAGAAGTCCACTGCTGAACATAGGCCTCCCCCATCGACCTCCAATCCGACCGGTTGGAGGCGGTCTGCATCCAATGGGTACCCGCGACTTTGACTATGTCGTTCGTCCATCTCGCAGGAGGCCGTCCCACGCTTCGTCTACCGGTACGCGGTCTCCATTCAAGAACCTTTTGGCTCCAACGGCCATCTGTTCTTCTTGCTACGTGCCCCGCCCACTGCCACTTCAGCTTGCTAACCCTGTAGGCTATGTTGACCACTTTCGTTCGTCTGCGGATCTCCTCATTTCTGATTCGATCTAGCAGAGAGATTCCGAGCATAGCCCTTTCCATAGCTCGCTGTGCGACCTTGAGCTTTCTTATGTGGCCCATAGTGAGGGTCCACGTCTCGGCGCCATAGGTCATCACTGGCAACACGCACTGATTAAAGACTTTTGTCTTTAAGCACTGAGGTATTTTGGACGAGAAGACGCTGTGTAACTTCCCGAACGCTGCCCAGCCGAGTTGGATTCGACGATTGACCTCCGCCTCGAAGTTTGATCCGTCTAATCGGACCATCTGTCCAAGGTAGACGTACTTGTCTACAACTTCGAGGATCGAGCCTTCAACTGACACTGGGGAGGGCCTTAGAATATGAGCATTCGCCATAACCTGGGTCTTGTCCATATTCATCTTGAGGCCCACCTGCTGAGAGACTCGGTTGAGGTCGTCGAGCATTGTGTTTAGATCCTCCAGCGATCCTGCCATGAGCACGATATCGTCGGCAAAACGAAGGTGAGTGATGTATTCGCCATTAACATTAATGCCAAGACCTTTCCATTCCAGTAGCTTAAAGGCATCCTCCATTGCATTGGTGAAGAGCTTCGGAGATATTACATCTCCTTGTCTCACTCCCCTCTGTAACAATATCGCCGCTGTGCTCTGATCTTGTACTCGGACTGACATGGTGGCGTTTTTATACAAACACTTCAGCACTTCGATGTACCGGTAGTCTATATGACACCGCTGGAGAGATTGTAGCACTGCCCAAGTCTCGATCGAATCAAAGGCTTTTTCGTAGTCCACAAACGCTAAACATAGTGGCAAGTTATACTCCTGAGTCTTCTGTATGACTTGCCGCAGCGTATGAATGTGGTCTACGGTACTATAACCTTTTCGGAAACCGGCTTGTTCGGGCGGCTGGAAGTCATCAAACCTGCGTTCGAGACGATACGTGATAACCCTCGAAAACAGCTTATAAACATGGCTCAGAAGCGAGATGGGTCTGTAGTTCTTAAGAGAGGCTTTGTCACCTTTCTTGAAGAACAAGACCACCACGCTTCTGTTCCATGCTTCCGGTGTAGTACCTTCGAATAAGACGGAGTTGAAGAGCTTCTGAAGGACTTTAAGTATCGGTGTTCCACCCGCTTTCAGAAGTTTCAAAGTGATTCCGTCTTCTCCTGGTGCCTTGTTATTTTTAAGCTGCTTGAGGGCCACCCTAATCTCGTACAGGCTGATGTCCGGGATATCGTGGGTTCATTCGTGGGTCGGGTTAGCTTGGCTCTTGGATCTTTAACCGCATCAGTAGCAGGCTTAGTGACTGAGGTATAAAGCTGTCCATAAAACCCCTCGATCTCCCTCAAAACATCTGCCTTAGTCGACGCGACACTGCCGTCCTTCCTCTTCAGCTTTGTCAACTGGCTCTGCCCAATAGACAAGTCTCTTGCGAACACTTTGGAGCCTTTATTTCGCTCAATCGTTTCTTTAATACATTGAGTATTAAAGGCACGGATGTCGTGTCGCAACGTCTATTGAGCTGCCGATATGCTTCAGCGTCATTGGTAGACTGCAGCCTCATAGAACGTCGTTCGGCCATGAGTTTGAGGGTGTGATCGGTGAGCTTCTGTTATCTATCTCTTCGACGGGGCCTGAAGAATTTGGAGCCCACTGAATGGACAGCTTCAACCAACCTGTTATTTATCTCGTCCACTGTACTGCATTCTTCTAGGCAAGAGAAGCGATTCGAATGTTCGCCTTGCAGCATACTTAACGATTTATAATGACAGTTTAAAATAATTTACTTTAATATAATACACTTTAAAAAGTTGTCATGATTACCGTTTCCTGTACCCGATCAATTAGTAGACTATAAACAATAATTTCATCATTGACATGCGCCAATATTTGTTGGTTAGTGAATGAATACGTACGTACGAACACTGTAATATTGCTTCATTATACTTTACACATGAATCAGTCAACCTATTAAGTCTACTGCTGGACATAGGCCTTTCCCAATCTCCGCCATTTCTCTCGATGCCCATTACATCCACAGTACTGAATATTCATTAGAACCAGTTTATTTCTAAAGAGCGAAGTGTATTTAAATTACATTATACACCACTGAGTGATCAAAAGCCTGAAAAGTTTAGGCGAGGAATCCTTCAACCACCGGTATTTTACTAGTTGGATAAACATGAAAATTTACTAAAAACTAATGTAGTAAGGTATCTACTTACTGTTAATAATTGAAATAAATAATATAAAATATACATTGCACTAGTTGCTATTAACTTTATTAAATATTAAATAGGGTTATTTAAGGTAGGTAATAATTATGATGTTTTCTAAAAAAATGATTTTGGGTTTTGATTCAAGAAATAGCAACTATAAATTGATTTTTGTGCTCTTTATATTACCCTCTTAAAAAAATTTGGCATTGAAGCAACACCCTACCACGATGCATACTGTCATGGTCTATAGATGTATCGTAAATCGCTTTAAAGAGGATGATCAGACCTTGTGAGTCACCAAATTCGACACAAAGATCTTTCAGTGGGTATGTATAATATGTATTTCCGCATGAACAAAATAGTTTTATATGCCTATATGTTTGAAAATACATAATTTTAATGAAGGACCGATTATCTTTATAACATAAAATACTTATTAGGTAGGTATATAATTATGGTATAGCACAAAGCGTGATGTAAATTCAAACTGAGCATATCCTACTATGGATATTAGAAAGCGTTAACATTTTTTGCTGTCAAATACATTCTTGTCAATTTATAATTCGTATTATACAATGACAGGCATATAAGTCTCCTGTTCATCAATTGATTCCCGTTTACTGCAAACTTTTATAAGAATAAATATACCTAGTGATATTAAGGATATTTTTTTCTCTAACAAATGTTAGCTATTTTTGCATAATGTTTCTAAAAACACACTATAATACCTTGCAAATGAAAAGTAAGCATTAAAATATATTCCATACGTACGAGATACCGCACCTTATGCACACAATGCATTTGGGTTAATCGTGGCGTCGTGAATTATGCAGCTGGCTTCAAGGAAATCCCGAATGCGCAATAATGAACATCCTATATAAGCCACCATTGGTCTGGTTAACCAATTAGAACTGTTTTGTGACTTACGTCGGCGCTTACAAGTTGGTCTGTGCGACCTTTGTTTATAATCTGTGCGCTTCTTTTTGTTTTGCTATCCTGTGAATAACACTTATGGTGACTTACGTTGGCGCTTACGGGTTGTTCTGTGCGACATTTGTTCATATGCTGTGCAATTTTCATTGTTTTACAATTTGTGAATATCAAGTAAGATTGCTTAGTTTCGTTGATAAATATTTGAAAATGAATGCAATATGAGATGCACTTTTTTTTTTTTTTTATCGTGCGCAAAATCCCCACGGATACCACCTCCACCAAAACCGATGGAGGTGATTATATCGGACTCGAACCGACCAAAACGCACGCCGTCCATGGATCCTCGATTGCCGGAGGTGAGATTATACAAGACATATCTCTCGCACCCCGGCAGACCCAGGGACATCTCTGTTGAGATGACCCTCTTCCCTAAATGTGGGGACCATGGTGTCCCCATCTAGCCCCTGGGTATGGTGTGGCATTATGTGCCATCGCCGTGGCCTGCTTCTGCTAGGGTAACAGGCGGCTCCACCCATCACCCCCAGGCCCGCGCTCATGGGGGACGGAGGTCATTCTGCGACCTCCGACATCCGAGTCGCCTCCGCTCATCGCGGGCAGTGCGGGCCCGGAGTCTTCTCCGGACGCGCTCCGCCTCCTCCTTTTCGAGCATTACTTGCTCGAATATGAGATGCACTAGACTAGAGAATTTCAGGTAGGATAGGTCAGGACGGGAATACCGTGGTTCCTCAATCCGAACCCCTCGAACCTCGAACCGAACGAAGATGACCCCCGTCAGTCCGGGGCGAGGGTTATGTTGGCTTCTATCTCACATCTGGCTACAAAAGACTCAAATTGCCCGTAACGAGTGCGATAGATGTTCATATTACAATTGAGACCGACAGCTAAATGTGCCCTCTGAGGCACGACCAAACAGTGCATATAGCTACATTTTATGCATACAAATATTAGAAGAGATCGAACCCGCACCTCCTGCGTAGCAGTCGCATTCTCTACTATCACGCTACAGCAGCTTTCTTGCTAATCGTTCTTCTAAAGTTAATTAAAATAAGGACTCAAAACTAGTCACAAATCAAATAATGACTAAGGTCTCTGAAAACTCAAAAAACTAAATGAAATAAATTCCGGTAATGAGCAATATATTTCATTGAAATTACGTTCGTCAGCTTACATTTATCTAAGTTTAAGGGACTTGTGTGAAGACGTAGCATTTCTTTCTGGTGGTACGATGTTGAGAATGAGTGCAAAATTCCCAAGCGTGTGCTCGTTTAGCTCGTAATTTTTCATTGAGCCTGAGAGTCGGCGGGAAAGCCTCCAATTAAGTTTCTCTTTACCGTTTGGCCCGGGAAAAAGGGGAAGAAAAATGAACAACAAAGGCAAGGGACAGTCGCCGAGCCGCTGCCGCCGGCACCCTATGATGGAAAATGACCTTTTCCGGCCTCACCGACTCGTTTTTGTTTCACAATATATTTAGCGCAAATTGCAGCTTTTGTAATACCTTCAATATTGTAGATTCAATTAACAAATTAATTTATTAACCGTACAGACTCCTTTTGTGAAGGAATAATTAATTACAGAATATAATGGTGTAGCAGAAAGGTATTTTTTATTCTGTTACTAAAATAAATAACTCAAGTATAGTAACTTATAGGCCATCGATGATACAGGTATACCAAAGAAAAAAACCTTAAAAAGTAGTTTGTAAGTTCTATATCTAATTCACGTAATTAAAAATGTAGAAATCTATTACAATACCTTGAAGTCACTGTTGCTTTATTTAAAACCTCTACCTATTTAACCGTGGTTATGTTTTTATGTAGTCATGCTAATGATTTTGTTTTGTTTGTAGATAATGGATTTATGTACGCACATGTACTTCTTTACATGTGTACATAATATTTATGTCAGTCATTGGTCAGGTTTTGATTCAGGTCAGATAAATGTACGGTGCCTGCATCCAGCAGACAAACTGATTAAACAGTTTTGTCGGGCTATGTATAATCTATGTAAACATTTTCATTGATAAATAAATAAATGAAGATACTTAATGGCATCAGAAGCACTTATCTTGATATAAAAGATACAAATTAAAGTTATAGCGAAGTAAATAAATTACCGCTATAATAATTAGGGGCGCACTAACATATTTTCATGTGCCAACATAATAATAAAAAATTAAGCTCTACTAATTCAATTCTTAGGTGAAGGTAAATGAAACATTATTGGCGTTCCGGCAATAAATGCACTCACCTACACCGCTCGTAAAATTCGGTAGGGTGATTGAGTCAGTATTTTTATTGTTTCGGCTCGTGAATCAATGGTGAATGTTTGTGTAATAAAAGCATTTTACGATTGTTTTCACGGGGAAATTTGTGGGCCGTGAAATGCTCTTCCGCTGTCATTTTCTTACTGAACGTTTCTCTCAGGAGACACACTTGACATTCTTTGGTTAGATCCCATTATTCGTTCGTACCTTCACTAACCTTTGTGTGACTTTGAAAAGGACTGCCCACGTGTAAAACAAAATTTTCCGCTTTGAAAGTAATTGTACCGAAGAATAGGTGGTGAATGATAGGTAGGTAGAGCCAACGATATAAGTTTTTACACTAAAATACCTTTCAGTTCGTTTTTATACACGGACGAAAGAGTGATATACGGATGCATATCAAACCATGCAATTTTAATATATATATTTCGTTATTATTTCGATAAATAAAACAAAAAAAACTGTTTTTTATAATTCTAAAGGGACAAATTTTATATGTTTTATAACTTATTTTTTGTCAATAAGAAAAGTTGTGATTTTAATCGCTATTTGTACACAGTGTAAGAGAGGTATTGTACAGTGATGTGTTATATTTAATCAATTTGCCTTTTACAGTCCACTGCAGGAAATAGGCACCACCTAATGTTGGGAGGCATTGCCCTACTGTTTTATGCTGGCCAAACGGATTGGTACGGTGGTTGTTGTTTTTTCCTTATTATCATGCTGAATAGTAATGTAAAACCATAGTGACTGGAGATCAACTAGTAAACTGTGAAAAACGCTACTGGCGGTTAGGTTACCAAAGCTCCTAAGGCCAACTGAAAAACGTATGAATAGTGTTACCAACATTTACAGGGCGTACTCAAATATTCGCAGCCGAAGCGAGGCGTAAACAGCAATTAAGTCAATTTACTCGTATAGTAAAACCGAGAGGGCCCGAAGGCCGAGAGTAACACATCGACGGCCGGACGGTTGTTGATCGTCCGCTAATAATCCCGTACTTTAATTACTACATAATTAGCCGATGTTTATGCTGCATAATTATTCGAGGGCTGCCATGAAGCATCAGCAACTTCAGGTACTTAAGAAACATGAACGTAAAACTTAGTATTTAGATGACTAAAAAGAAAAACGCAGTTGTTTCACGGAGCCTGTTCATACAGGCACCGTAACATAACTATTGTTTTTTGAGGGTTTATACTGAACCGAAGTGCACCGTCTCGTCCCCGCATCGTCGTCATAAAATTTGACTTCAGGACAGACGTGCTGAATGGAACCGTTTGTGCAATACTTCGATCCGTAACTTCTGATGTTACATGGTAGGTCTACACTGTTTGTCACCTGATGTTTTTCAACATGAAATTTAACTGCATTCATTTATACAACGAATAGATTTTCTATTTAAATTGAATCTTACTGAGGAAATAAATATTGTATACTACCTTTATATGTAATCTATTGTTTAATCCTATTGATTCCCGTTTATCTCAAAGAACATTTCCAGGTCCTCCATGACATACATACAAAGTCCCTGTGGTTATCCGGTATTTGAAACTGAAAATGCCAATGCAATGCGCTGACTACACTTACGAGTATAAGTCCTATTCAAGCTGTGCGGTTGTGGAATGCGTTACCACTAGACTTAAGCCGAGTAAAATCGTTAAGCATCTTCAAAATAATGGTGAAAAATTCTTAAATAGTTATGCATATATTTTTTGTTGTAACTGGTTACATATACTTTATGATGTTCTAAAAAACTGGTCCCAGCTTACATTTTTCTTTCATTCTATATGATCATAAAAGGTTTAAGTAGGAAAAATCGAGTACCTACTTAAATCATATTTAGATCGGAAAAAATGAATGCTCGAAGGGATTGAACCCGCGATCTTCGGTTCAGTCAAATATTTCGTTTAAAATCTCCATTATCTCCAGATATCCATTATCTTTGCTGACAAAATACTTTAAGAGAAGGAAAAAAAATGGAATTGATAGTATCTGGAATGACCTTTTTAAAGTACTCTTTAGCTTAACATTCAGCGGAGTGCAGTCAACTGGATGGACAAACATAAAAAAATACGGGCAGCTATGAAGGCAAGCTGTCTCCGTAGCTTAACGATGTTTGCAATACTAAGGCAACTGCAACTTTACAACATTATAGTAGTTAAGTATGGATTAGAAAATGCTGCATTGATGATATCTCGTTTTTTTGTTGATAACTTTGACAGAACTATAATTTTGCAGTGACGCCACACTAAATGTACAAATACAAGTCACTGCCACTGATATTATGACTGGGTTACGTGGTAATGATGGAGTCTGTGGGTCTAGTTTTATTAGTGATATTAATGTTTATGAATTACGTAATCTATTTGATCGGGTAAAGTATGGAACACGCATGTCGCTGTGATGTTCTAAATAACTTTATTTATTGTAGAAAACACGCCCAATGACCTTTACACACACACCGATTTTAATAGACTATATTAAAACATAACAAATATACGATAACTGTTAGTTTTTCACCTAAAAATAAATACAAAATGAATATTCTTACGAGCATTTAGTATGAAAAGAACTTGTCAATCTACCTACATACTTCAAAACTTTCTGAGTGAAGGGCTAGAAATAACCTTTTGTTCAAGATAGCTCTATTTGGGTATAAGAAAGAGATTTATTACCCATGACGTACGCGATAGACGCACAAAAAGAGCCTAGATGACGACGGTCAAACGATATATATTTTAAATGTGTACAAATACTGTTTCAGTAATCAAATATTTGAGCTTTTCTTTTGTAAAACATTGTAATAAAAACTAATAAAAATGTTTTATGTCTATATTTATTTAAGATGCTTTTTTTACCACTTTAGTATTATTGAAGCAGACAAGCATACGCCCCACCTGACATGCGTTATAGCGGTGGTGAGATAATACATTACAAAACATATCATGTACTATGTATCTTACCTGTTAGTTTTCTGAAAGAATAATATAAAATAAACAAATAAATCTCCCGCACGACGTCGACGTCCCCGAATCTACTGGACAGATCCGTGGACGTCTTTTTTGGGATGACCGCTTCTCCCCAATGTGGGAACCAATGGTGTCTCTATCTAGCCCCCGGGTATGAGGAGATGCGTTTTTGCGCTGCCACCGCAGCCTGCTTTTACTAGGGTGACAAGTGGCTCCTCCCGTCACCCCCAACCCGCGCTCTTGGGGGTCGAGATTCTACGATCTGCGACGGCGGAGTCGCCTCCGCTCTTCGTGGGTAGTGTGGGTCCGTAGTCTTCTCCAGACCTGGTCCGCCGCCTCCTTTTCCAGCATAACTGCATTTTTTTCACGTGTGCAATAACCAGTAGCATCACATTCACACTGCCTAACTTACCTTGTAAACGCGATTATTATTACTATAGCTAGTAATCACGTTGCTAAAAATGGCTATATGACTTTTGACGTGGTTTTCATAATATTGATTAGTTTTTAGATTGATATTGTCATTTACATATTCACTATTAAATATTTCGGGATATTTACCATTTTTGTTGATTTTGTGGAGTAACCGATATTTCGGCGCTGTTGCAAGTCGTCCAAGTGCTCCACAAAATCTACAGACATGGTTAATATCCCAAAATATTTAACAGTGAACATATTGATTAGGTTAAAAAATGTATTTTGCCGACGATTAGGTTAAATAATGAGTTGTAAAGGTCGTCATTTGATGAAAGATTACGTCTTCAAATTATTTTAATATAATTATAGAGACATTCTAGAAAATACAGAGTTCTTATTGTAAAAGCGCTTCAAGCAATTTTGTCTTTTACTATAATATTTTCTTTACCCCTGTATTATCCATTTTATAATTTATTTAATAGGTTCACTTATTCATAGCGGAACAGAAAATATTGTATATTTTATTTATTACCCCTAATGAGGCTAACTCTTTACTGAATAGCTTGCTCCAGGAATTGAGTCATTAGAAAATAATTGTTCCGATCTTGAGACTTCATCATTCTCGGAACCATTTCTCAACTCAGTAGGTATCGGATTTCCAGTCTAACATCGATGTTCTGTGAGAAGCGATCGCAGTTTGACCTCCATAACCTCTTACAGAGAGAGATGTCAAATGTCTGCAGTTAGATCAGTTGTAAGACTTTATAGAAATTCAATTACCTATAAAGACTGCTATATAGATGTTCGGATGGCAAACGAAACCTACAGAGAGGTTTACCGTGCTTCGGAGATAAAACATCGGTTGTGTTATGAATGATCATCCATACTAAGACATACATAACATACCTACATATGCTCACGCCCGTAATCCCCGAAGGAGTAGGCAGAGGAGTATTAAACACCCACATTTCGCCAACTATTACCTTTCCACGTAATAGATTTCGACCCTATTGTCACCAATCGGGCATTTTGTATCTAAATGGGTATGTTGACAATGTAGCAGCTAAATAAATTTGGAAGAAATTTTGACCTGATTCCTTGCTAAGCAGTGTAAATCGCAAGGAAATTAATTACGTGCTTAGCCGCACAAGCACTACCAATAATTAACGTATTGGAGAGTATAAAACGGGATACTACGACTAGTACTAAGTAGACGCGGAGTACTAAGACTTATTTGGATAGAATTGCTTAGCTTTGCAATGTGTTAACCTGCACACTTACCACACAGTTACGACTCGCCTGTCATAGCTGCAGAATATTACGTATGTATTAACTGTATTATTGTAACTCACAATTCAAATACCACATCCCTATTATGCTCAATACCCATACCTACCTACAACTGCCATATACCTACAACTTTTACTTACACGACAAAGGACAAAAATCCCGAGCTGATAACCGGGCCGTGGTCGCCCAGAGGACTTGTCAGATGATAAATCTTCATTTGCCCTGTTCTCACACCCCACGCCTTCCAATTAGTAACTCTCGGTTGAGACCCCTACTCACGTCTTGATTTTGCTTTCGATTTGTTGGGACGATCACTAAGTAAAGTAACCAGGAATAAGCTATTTTGAATTTTTTTGTTTTTATTTTTTTTATTTATTTAAACTTTTGTTCAAATACAAAATAATTGTACAAAATGTACAAGGGCGGTATAATTGTACAATTTTTTTCTTGTACTGTAAATGTTTTTGTAGTCCATAATTTAAAGTTACTGTAACTTACTGTGATTTTCAGTTATTAGCTTATCACCCTAGCAAAAACAAGCTGCGGCACCGGAGCACCATGTTCCACACCCTTCCGAAAGGGATCACCTCAAAAGAGAGGACCCCAGAGTCTGTCGGGGGTGAGAGGGATATTTAATTCTCTCGATACCCATAACACCCACGTTTAACATAAAAAGTAAGAAAACAAAATTGATCGTAGCTAGTTCTAACCAGCTTAAACTATTAGTATTAGCCGTAACATATTGATGATGGCCTACACAAGAATTCGTAATAACTTTTTTATTTTTCAGTTACATGGTCACTAGAAGCTACAAACATACCTTTATTTTATAAATTAACTATTAGTATCAATAAAGAAAATGTCATTATATAAAAATCGAGTAATCTGATTAAATCCGCAACTTGTCCCGATTATTAGGAAAACAATCAGGACTATACCTACATGCGTAACTGTATTTTATTCACGGTAGGGACAGGTTAACTCGTACGCTACAGGCTCGGATTTCCGACGTGGTCACCTTTCTGTTAACAAATACCTACCAACCTTACTGCGGTCTATGTAGTTAATCAATAACTTGAACATTTTGTATTTGAAAATAAATAATGTAGAGCAGAATTGTACCTACATACATTTTTACTTACCTATTACCTGTTTGGCTAAATACCCCCTGTTAAAAAGTCAATTAGGTGGCATACAATGCAATAAATACGAAAAAAATAAGGAGAGACACTAAATAGTATAATTAAGTCTCTAAATTGTACTATTTAGTGTCTCTCCTTATTTTTTGAATTAACTTTCATTTTTTAGTTTAAATATTTTAAGTTGGAAAGAATGTTTCATATTTAGTATTAGTTTTTAGGATGTTACGTAAAATGGCATCACCTCTATTGCGGAATGAAAACAGGAACATTTTTGTGTTCATGAGCCGTTTTATCTCTTCATGTGCGTGAAGTACCGAATACTAGTAATGCTTGAGTGACGCCCATAACCAGGATATTGTGTTGTTTCAATAAAAGCCCTTTAATTATATTTATTGAAACATAATTGTGAGAAACGATTTCTATTTTCTCAGGTTTTCCCTTTGTTAATAACGAATTTTTGAATGAATCTTCTACTTCTGTCGAATCGACAGCATTTTGGAGTTGCCATCGTGGTGCTTTGTTATACGGCAGCATGGAGAGGGCCCGAGCACAGGTTTCGCTCTTCGGGAAGGTTTACTATGTCCCCTCGTGAATGAATGGCTTCTATGATATCTAACATGCGGCCTGAAATTATTTAGGTCCTTTATAATTTATATTCATATTAATCACTGAGCTGAGTTATAATTTTGTCAGCAGTGGCACTGAAACAAAATATCTAGTGCAGAGTAAAGATAAAAGCAACAACCAACAGTGCAAAGTCAGGCAAAAGGCGGTTTTCTTCGACATGCTACAAATTGTAAGGAGAATGTTATCTATGGAGTCATAACCACTGGCTATTTGTTCCATGTATCCGCTGTCGATGGTTCTCAAAGTTCTTATTTTAAATGTATTTTTTAAACTTGAACCTAAGTTTAATGGCTTGTGTTAGAATTGGGGTCATGTCTCTAGTGTTGTATCTATTGATTTGAACAAGGAACACAATGTAAAAAGTTATACATACAAATTTTACAGCGGATCAAGCGATACATCCTTACATTCACCTTACAAGTAGCTGACTTGCATTGGTAAACATTCATAAAAAGGGTTACGATCGCCAATGAGCAACGTTTTCCATTTCTATGCTAATGAGATTTAGCCAATGAGCGAACGCAATCTTAGCTCGGGTCCACGTACTCTATCAATTTATTCCTATTATTTTTCCTATCTCCTGTATTGTTTTCTTTAGTGGACCGCTCAACGATTTATGATTGTAAAGTGTTTATTTATTATATGTTGTTAGTATGCAAATTTGTACCAGCCTTTTAGTGTTTGGAGCCAACAAAAGACCCATGTTTGCCTTGACGGCCATAAATTTAAGGGAGGTTAGACAGCTGGTTTGCTGAATATTAATTTACAACATAACAGAAACTAATTTGAGTGAATTATTTTCAATTTTTTACGTTAGCATCAATCTTTTTCTAAGGAAACGTAGCTGTTTAGACTTTCGTGGCATTTAGCGTCGTTTTTTGTGTACATTAATTTGTACTTTTCCGAGCATTTCTTTGAGAAGTAATAAAAATCGGCTTAGTAACACACGTTGGGTTAGAAAACGATGATAATACTTAAGCAGCAATTTTTTTGCGCTCGATTCCAAGCTTAGCCCTCTACCTCGCACACTTGTGTAGGTGATTTTCGAATTCATCGACTGAAAAAACATATTTGCCTAGACATATTCAGAGTCACGTCGAGTAAACACGTTTTGAACATGCCCGCAGTTTTATTTCATGTCGGGGTAAACACTTTCTAAGATGAATTTCTCGCTTCACAAACAAAATGAAATATTTTAATATTTTTTTCCTTTTTAAGTTGGCTACCTGCCTTTATATTTGAGTGTATACTAAAACATTTGTGTAAATTTTAATTTAGAAAGCTTATAATACCGGCCAACGGAGTGTGACGTTTTTGGAAGTATTATTGACTTATTCTATACTAGCTGACCCACGCGACTTCGTTTGCGTCACCCCGTTTTTGCAACATTTTTCATTCCTGCTCCGCACCTGTTAGTCGTAGCATGATGTACATATAAACCTTTCTCTTTAACCATTCTATTTATTGAAACAAACCGCATCAAAATCCGTTGCGTAGTTCTAAAGATTTAAGCATACAAAGTGACAAGAAAAATAGGGACAGAAAACGCGACTTTATTTTATTCTATGTAGTGATAGTGAAATAAATTTTCAATGAACGATGTCTGAAAACGTGGCAAATAAGAAAGAGGTTTTCTACACTACTAGGTACACTAGCTGAGTGTGGTGCAAACGTTATTACTGCTAGGGAAGGAAAATTGAGTTAAAATCCTAAACCATCCCATCTGGTGGCTGTGAAAACAGTAGGCCAATCTCTTCTAACATTGTGAGTGGCCTATATCCAACAGTGGACTGAGATGTAAAAGTACATACACATACCTTTGAATCAGGCAATATCAGAAAAAATCAAAGGTCCGAGTTCGAAAAAATTTCCCCAACCGGCTCCGGTGGCGGGGGTAGATATTTCACACGATAAAAAAAACAAACTTGTTTTTTCGTGAGACAAAGATTTGTACCTGTGCCATGATCTCGTTAATTCCCGTTGACATTATTGTAGAGCAATATGTAATTGTATATTTTTCAGTATAAGGTTTTTTTTTTCAAATCTATAAACATTCTAGGACAATTTACACAACGTCACCTAGACCCATGGTTAAGCATAGTTTAACTAGCTTGTGTTATGTGGTTCTAGAATGGGAATAAAAGTTGAGTATGTTAATTATTTATCATCTCAACAATAGTGTGCGAACCCTATAACATAGTTCCTGTCCGTTTACTAATAGATTGTATGGTGATTACTTATAGAGAGTGTTGAATGTTATTTTCTTCCAGCTTTCCTGTTCAACCTTCGCTACTGATATAGTTATCATACCAATCGATATTGGGGTTCGCTTACTACTTCTTCCCCCTTAGGTTTGGCATATAAGAATTCTATGGGAACGACTATCTTCTAGCCTGCAATCTATGAAAGGAAAACCTGCACCAAAACCTCATTCGACAACTGCAGGTCCACTGGCATGCAGACGAGATTGCCTTGTGGACCAAAGGGGAGGAACTATACGATATATCATAAATCAAATAATAGTTCCTAATAATATTATGTAATATGTAATAGTTTCGTTGAAGTAAAAAGACGTGTGTGTACGTAACTGGTATCGTACAAGGACGAATTTTATTCAGTTAGTAACTAGTTACGTAGCTCTGGTTTCGTAGACGGCCGAAGGGATAACATTAGAAAGACGTGTCTCACACACCAATCTTATATTTCAAGATTAATCATGTAATATTTCCTCCACACGAGCGACTTACTATAAAATGTTGACATCATATTAAATGGATAATAACATTAATCACGATCTAAGTAGGTGTGGAATATCACGGACGAGGCAAGACGGGGCAAGACAAGACATACGAGAATCGCACGTGACAAAGGTTCGGCCATCCTTCAACACACTCGACTTCCTGCCGGATATTATTCGCTGACCGATTTAGCTACATAAATAAAACGTTCTTCGAAAGGATATTGTAAGGTTGTGAAATAAGTTTATAAATACTGTGATTGGGTATAGTGAAACTTTATTTGGACATATTTCATTCTGAAACGAATTAACGACTACTACGCAAGACGGTAGGTTTCATACCCTTAGTGCTAATTATTTGTATGCATGAATATGGCTATATGTGCTGGTCTGGTTGAGTCTCGGGGAGCACGTTAACTCATCGGTCCCGGTTGTCATACAAACATAGAGTCGTTACGAGTTGTTGGAGCTCTAAAAATTCAACTAGTATTAGTAGATAAAAATTGCCATTCAAAGTATACAATTTGGATGAATGGCTTAAGAATATCGCAAAATGATAATTATGCGTGCTGAAAAAAATTTCGAGCGCGGCGAGTTACGCCGCGGGTGGCCAATGACGGCTTAGAACTCATTTCACGAAATGATTATAAGCAATATAGTGTATTAATCCTTATCCAATTAAGTACCTTAAATACATTGTACAATTAATATACACCAATATTGTCCTTTACGGCATGCACGGGTGACATCTATTGTGACGCGGATGAAGTTGCGCGGTTCTGCTAGTACACTTGTGTAATAGCCACTCTAAAAAAAGAAATATTATCTTTTTCCTCCGCTATATATTTCTATATACTGTTTGCGATTGGTTTGATCTTTGTACATATTATATTATATTCACATTATGTTTGAAGAAAATATGGTACAAAATAATTTACATTAATTAAATAATCATTTTGTTTCACTATCAGGTTCAGGCTTGTAAGATAATTACTTCATTTGTAAGTTAATTAGAAAGATCTTGCTGTAAATAATAATTAATAAAAAATAATAAAAAAAACTAATTGAGTATCTTGCGACGTTGTTCGCTATATTGTGAAATCACGATATCAAAAGACTTCGTTCACTGTAGACTGTACAATAGGCATAGACCTCTCTTAAAGAAGAAAGTATATAATGTAACATTTTTTCTTGTGAAATATATAATATATTTTATCAAATCTATGTATTGGTCATTATTGTCCATACACTATAGTCATTTTAATACAAATTCAATGAAGTCCCTACTATACAAATCTATGTGACGGAGGTTTTGCTCGAAAAAAATCATTATCATAATCTGAAGAGACGTTGTATCGCCATCATTATCTTGGCCTTTATCCCGTTGGGATTCGAGACTTACTATGGAGCCCAGGGTACACTCCTACTCCATCTGTTGGTTTGATTATATGACTTTTATAGGAGTGATTTATTTATTTATTGCAGAAACATGGTTAAGTACATATGTGTTACAATTCAGTTTTAGCCTAACACATTTTAAGTTTTTTTTAGTTAATACATGTCAATTTGACTTCACCCTTCTCTTATAGCTTTTCTTAATATATTAATGTACATTATAGTTTCAATGGTTTTAGCATAAAATATTACAAGAACAGATACAACAACATCTGTTGGTATTTATTTAGCACCTGTGCCTACCCCTTCGGGGTATAGGCGTGAGTTTATGTTACGTATATGTTATTACAAAGCTGAAATAATCTGATAATTTTCACAATAATGCCAGTCCACAATAATACTAGTAAATGTCATTAATTAATGAATAAATGGTAATAATACATAGATGCAAAAGTCAACAGTAACAGAAAGAAAAGCAATAACTACTTTATAATAATTATAAAGCAATCACTTCTTTTCTTTTATAATTATTATGAATGTCAATATTCAATAATAGTGTGT
The DNA here is from genome assembly GCA_963691645.1 of Pelosia muscerda. Taxonomy (NCBI): domain Eukaryota; kingdom Metazoa; phylum Arthropoda; class Insecta; order Lepidoptera; family Erebidae; genus Pelosia; species Pelosia muscerda. The sequence goes on along the minus strand of OY829116.1, from coordinate 7,582,232 downwards.
GTCAATATAATAAAATGATATAAAGAAAAAATATTATAATATGACCTTGCAGTCTGTGAGAAGACAACCTGATAATTTTGTAATGGTTGATTCTCACGGATACGACATCCATCGGAGTCAGTGAGAGTGGGTGAGGACCCTATCGTCCCCATCTAGACCCCGGCGCCAGCTTCTGCTAGGATGACAATAGATCATCTATTTATAGGTACTGTGGTTGTGTGTCGGTTAGTATTGCATGTGCCATGCAGGTATGCTGGTGAGTGCCTGATTCATTAACGCCCAATGTGCAAGAAACAATTTAGTACAAATTACAGTCAAGTCAGAGTAATGCATTCTATTCAAATCTAGAACGCCTATTAAAACAGTGTCGGATATGTGTTGAGTAAGATAAGCTATCAAGCTATGGAAAATGGCTATGGGAACGTCTTTCCATCAGGAGTTCAAATTCAAGAGTTGAATTTTTTTTATCCATACATATATAAAAAGGTCTTCGACAATGATTAATGTCTTACAAAGTCTAGTTCCTTAGCAATCGTTCGTCGTTAAAATGACGAGGGAAATAGTGATGATACAGGTTCATATCCGTCCCCGGAAGCGCCTGCCTGGATGATGGAACATTTTCACTGGCATCGTGCCCCTCTACCGTGTTAACTGTTTGTCCATGATTCATGATTTCCTCACAGTTGTCCGCTTGAGAAATGTTGGCAGATACTTTATATTCACATTGTCGTGTAAATCTGATAGTTCTTTGTTATTTTTATATACGTTTTGTTATTGAGGTGACCCGCGCAACTTCGTTTGTGTTAATCTGTTTTTGCAACATTTTTAATTTCTGCTCCGCAACTGTTGGCCGTAACATGATGTTATAAAGTACCTTCGCACATGAAGCTTCCTCTTAAATCATTCTGCTTTAAAAAAACGCATCAAAATTTGTTGCATATATATAAGGACAGACAGACACGAAGAAGCGACTTTGTATTATACTATGTAGTGATACGACTAAAATATTCAAAATAATAAAATTATTTCACTGAGTAATGTAAAAATATAGTACATTTTAGTGTTTATGAAACCAAAAAGCATAATCAGAAAACTGAAAAAAAATGACTCAAGTAACTTAAGCTCTTTTTAATTATTTTTTTTCTCTACCACCATTCCCACACTAAAGCCTGTATTCTAGAATCTTTCTCAAGCATATGTCGTTTTTTGAGTAGAAATCTTGACTTGCAAACTCTACTCAAGCCAACTCAAACAAAACACATCACACCCAAGTATAGATTTCTACTCAAAAAACGATCTATAATTAAGCAAACCTCTAAAAATAGGGGCCTAAATCACACATCATAAAACTAATTGAAATTATAATAGGGTTCGACTAAATATAGTGGCGAATGGACTTGAATAGTTTGAATATAATAGCTGGTTACACTAGTGGGATACCATTATCGTGCACAGATATGCTAGTAGTAATCATATTGTGGTTTCTCACTTAATTGTCACCCGCTCACCGGTAGATATCTAAACGGCTCTATTGAAAACTACGCTTACATATTGTGAACTGGCTCCAAGCCAGGGGATTATCCTTGGCTCAACTGCAATATTTGTGTCTCACGTAGCTGTATTCAGGGGGATCGAAAAACTTTTCTAATATTCTGGTTTGAGACGAAAACACTTCTTGGTGAATATATGACTGCTGATCACGCAAATACACGTGTATCATGTCACGGGCTGTAACTTCACTTCACTTATATTATTATAAAACATTTAGTAAGACAGTATAATATCAGGAATATAAAAAAAAATAAAGCTAGAATTGACTCATTGTAACGTTATCTCAATACCAAAATTAAATAGGAACACTCAGATGATAGATAGTCCATCATGTAGGGATATTGAGCAGAAAAATAGAAAAGAAAACCTAATATCAACCCGCCCAGTCGGGTGGAAACAGAAGGCCAAAGCAGCTCCCGAAATTTGGAAAGACCCTATGTCTTCGTATTAGGCACATTGATTGATCGATTCAGGTAGGTACCACTTTTCAATCATATTTTCTAAAATATAACAATCAGTAAACAAAATCATAATCATTTTTAATTTGAGAAAGTAAGTAGAAGAAAGTCTTTATTTTAATAAAACTTCATTAAAACACTCCACACCTCATCTAGACTTTTACATTTGTATAAAAAAAACTTTAATAAGGACAGAAACGCAGTAGTCGTTAGTCAGCAACTCTGGCGTATAACGGATGTGTTTTTCAAGTACTGTACAATTTACATTTTTACTTTTAAATTTAAATCTATGGCTCTTTGTAAGCGGTGGAGAAAAACATCGTAAATTCGTAAATCGGTAGCAAAATAATTTCTAGAGTTTTGTTTGATAAATAAAGGTGAATGATCCTATTGTTGACATTACTTTGTAAGTTTAATTTTTAATACATTAGCTGATACATACTTGAGTATTTGAGATAATATGTTCAATGGTACTTAATTGTCATTATGCGACTAATCAGTGTCTTTAGCACGAAGAACTATTAATTTGTAATATAAAAGCGTGCATGCATGCAATGACTAATAAATTAGGCTCGCCACCTATTACATTGGGACCTAAACATAAACTGGCGAAATATGGGTGCTAGCACCTCTGCCTACCCTTTCGGGAATATTGGTGTGAGTTTATGATATGCTATGTAAATGAATCAAAGTTTCGTAAACGTAAACAAAGTAAGTTTACACGAATTCAAAATCAAATACAAAAATAACTACAGCTTCAGCTACTGACGCACTTGTCCTTGAATTGCGGTTGTTTATATTATTTTCCAGCCGCGAAGTTAAAAAACACCTTCCTCAACAGTGTAGGCTTGCAATCAATCTAAACATAATTCAGTTATATTGAACAAAGAAACCGTTGTACGGAATTTGTAATTTTGTTTATTACCCAGCTGTGTTTAGATGCTTCCTATAATTTGTCAAAGGTAATTCAATTTATTGAAAACCGCAGGGCTGAAGTACAATGCCTGAATATTACACTCATCATCATCAACGTCTTAGGACAACACCCTGGTTACATTCGAAGCTTCCTTCTTGGCACAGGTGGTACTTCTTTGTTTTGGTTTGGTTTATTCGGCTTCTGTAGTAGTGGGTCTCACCGGATCGCCAAATCCGAGAGACGGGCCTGCGCTATATATAGCCTCCTTCATCAACCAGCGGCCGCAAAAGCTAGAAGATGAGAATGGTTTGGTTATCAAAATTCATTGCAGCGCCTTTAACAATCGAAAAATAAGATAAACACCACCGTTGAAGTAAGATTATTGTATCAATATTTGAGCCAAAAATTTGTTTTTTTTTCAAATATACACGCAAATTTAACATTTTTATATTACTATATAAATAAATATTATATAACTTTTTATATAAAATACATAATAACAAACCATTATGGAAAAGCGGAGATTGTATCGCGAAGATAAGAAATACCCAGCGGTAGTAATAACAATAGAAGCACGCCCGTATTCTCCCTTAGGTATCGTATAAAGTGACCACAAGATTATTCAACTGTTAGCTAGCATTGTTCAGACTTATACTATTTTCTGAGTTTGTAAATGTCCATAAAATGCTTTGAAAATAGTGGTGTAAGAGCTGATGGCTTTAAGGACCTTTCGTTTCGTCAGGTAAACCGGTTTGTAGATGAAGTTGACCTACTGATTTTTATTATTAGGGTTCCGTAGCCAAATGGCAAAAACGAAACCCTTATAGATTCGTCATGTCTGTCTGTCTGTCTGTCCGTCCGTACGTCACAGCCACTTTTCTCCGAAACTATAAGGCCTATGCTATTGAAACTTGGTAAGTAGACGTATTCTGTGAACCGTATTAAGAATTTCACACAAAAATAGAAAAAAAGCAATAATTTTGGGGGGTTGCTTAGAACTGAAACTCTTTTTTTTTTCATACAAATCATGCGTATGGGGTATTTATAGATAGGTCTTCTAAAGTGCTATTTAGGTTTTTAATGTCATTCCCCCTCTAACTTCTATTATGATAAATCTAAAAAAAATATATGATTTAATGTATACAAACTTCTATCGAAAATTGGTTTGAACGAGATCTACTAATTAGTTTTTTTTGATACGTCATAAGCCGCAATTATCACCTTTCTTTTAATTAACTTAAAAATTATAAGACAAAGCGGCTGATCGAAGCTGCTTCATTCATGGGCGAGTCCGACTTGCACTTTTATATTATTCCGGTTTTTTATTATAATAATTGAATCTTGTTACACAGTTGTAAAAATAAAAGGTTTATAATGCCAATAAAAATGTAGAAAACAATACAATATGAAATCCTCTAGCGTCAGTCTCGTGTCGTCGTCACTGGCAGCCAATATTTTTCGAATTGGAGCGTGAATACTCATAACACAATTACATATACGTTTACTATGTCACTTCAACCGAATCGGTGTGCTTTTTAGGTTCGTTAAAATTCGACATAGTTTTTTTTTATAAAGAATATACTAGCAACCGAAGTTATTAATTAAATTAGAAGGTTTGTCTGGGCCGAATGTACAGTAGAACTAGAGGATTAGTCAACCTGGACTCTGCGTTACTGAGTACTAGGTGAGGGTGCGAAGGACGTTGGAAATCAGTTTCGTGCTATCTGTGATTCACGCCGCTGTGGGAGGCTCTTCTCTTGCACCTCTTCTTGCTGCCATGGGTCAACCTGAAAATGCTGCCAGATGTGGATACTAGAACCCCCCCCCCCCCCCCTTCAAACCACATACAGACCGTTGAGAACCTACCACCTGGGCACGAACTGCATTGAGCGACTTTCCATAATAGATTATGGTCCCAGTACCAGATGAAATGGAAACCAAAACAGGGTGAGGCACACCTCTACAAACGATGGTTCATTTCCTATCGTATACACTATGCCCAATATCTGCACCACTGTGTACTAATATCTGAACAAGGCGACTGCGTAGGCCGTCAGTGTCGCTGATTTTTTGGCTAATCACATCTAATAGCAGTAAAATTTAGAAGATTACAAGTTTATTTTAAACTATTAAAGAGGCTATTTCGTAGCAAAACACCTGGTTAAAATCAAAAACTTGGTACTCTTACTTTACAGTCATTTTAAGGTTAATTTCTGATTCATTTGACATCTCAATATTTCAAGACTCAGTACTCAGTGTCGAGTTGCCTCGAATTATTGTACCTAATTCATTTTTTATTCATCAATTCGTCACAGGGACGGACATGAAATTAATATGCGTTTGACAGAAGTTTATGTTGATATCGAGATATAAACTTTATAATAAACTTTATTTGAATATGAGCTTAACAAAATAATTGAGTTCAAGATAAATAGGAACATAATATGGAAAATTAAATTCATTCAAGCGGAGAGTAAAAATTCAACTGGCTTACAAAACACACTAGTCGTCGTTCCATTTGGTTAACGTAGTTATTTTTTGGCAAATAAAATTGCGTTGAATTGAAAATATATTTCGACAATAAACTCTCTCGCTGAGCTTGGTTAAGGGTGCTCGATAACGATTTAGGCTTATATTTTTTCGAAAAATATGTAGGGGAAACTTCGAGATAGCTATATCTGAACACACCATCGAATGACAAATTCGTTTTCGAAAGTATGATGAAATTATAACGCATAATATTATAATTAGAATTTAAAAATGTTATTGAAAACTAATCAAACAATGAGTGATTCTGAAGGTTTAATATACCTTGCTACACAGCAAGTTAGTTTTTTTGACCAGTCATTTGTCAGTATATTTTTTTACATTCTCTCATACATAGACATAAATATATAAATATTCTAGGGCAATCTACACAACGCCACATTAATTTATTAATTTAGACATTAATTTATTCCATAGATACCTCTTATGCGTTTGATATAGTTGACATTTATCAATCAATTAGGTACCACTCAATATATAAAACTCTATTGTATACCTTGAGATGGAGAATGAAGAAATCAACCATTATTGTTGCATCACCATGTAACTTATTTTCACAATAAATGAATTTGATTTGGAAACGATTTATCCAATTTTCTCCGTCCCCTGTCCTTCTATTACATTATAAAAATTCTCGTTTGATTAATTAGCACATTAAGAAATCCACCTCAAAGGCTTAAGGTACGTAGATCTGATCATTTGAATCCATATGAATAAGGTATTACATTTCATACCTTTTCACATTCCTAGAATTTGCGAATTCATTATTATTTCAACATATACAGATACGAGTATAATATTTCATTTAGTTTGATTTATGTCAGGTTTTATTTACCTTTTCATCAGTCATTGACATATAGGTACAATATTATAACCTAGGTATAATATCAATGAAGTTTTATCTTTATTCTTTAAACTAGCTGTTACCCGCGACTCGATTCTCTACTTGCCTCTCTATACTACTCTTCCTTGCTGTCGATATTAGCACAAATATATTTTTTTACCGGATCGATTGAGATTTATGATTATTACTCCGCTCCTTTGGATGGTAGCGTGATGATATATTATATAGCCTATGTTACTCCTAGATATTGTAGCTTTTTAAAGGTGAAAGAATTATTGAAGTCGGTCCAGTAGTTACGGAGCCTATTCGTTACAAACAAAAAAACAAACAATCTTTCCTCTTTATAATATTAACATAGATAATAATGAATTTTGAGACTACCTAAATTACCATACAACTACTAATAGTTGTGTGTTAATTTAGGTTTTCATTCTCATTTAATTGGCACTTATGATTCATATCACCAATTATAAGAAAATAGTTCGAGTACCTGTATGGATCACCGGTTTCGAGTGGTATACATTTTTCAGCTAGGCGTGGGTGTTCAAATCCGAAACTATGAGGTGTGGACTGAAAATCATGCTATGTTTACCGTCATACGTTCTAAGAGTCAGTTACTATTATTTACGCCGCAAACAAATGATATGATATAAAAATGAAACCTAAAATCTTCATTTCACTTAATTCAGTATTCGAATTTACAACGTTATACACAAAGTTCTTAAAAAAAACAACACAATAAAGTGAAAAAAAAACGAAATTTGTGGAATTCAACTATTTATATAGGAGCCACCGATTTTTTTTATTAATTTGTGTAAAATTAATGTAACTGGTTTAATATTTACTAATTTTGTTTTGAACTCTTGCTTGCTCTAGAAACAGGTGTTGTGAACTACTGTGAAAGGGTGAATTATCGTTTTACCTTCCTTTGCCAGCGCAGCTAATACTTTTATGTACCTATTTCGTAAGAAAATACAACTTTAAAATTTTCTGATGTTTATTTACACACACTTCGACTAAAGTTGGATTGGAAATCCGGTTAATTAAAATCAATTTTCACGTTTATAAACTCGCTAAAGTTAAACTTAATGTAATTTCAAAGGCATTCAACGCGTTTATATTTAATGGTGAAAGTCAGCTAGAAGAGAATAAAGGAATTGCAAAGACTTTAGAATAAACGAATAAAATACATATTTTTGAACATAAAAATAATAATATGCATTTTCTGAATATCAAACTCGATTTCAATTGGGAATAGGTATGCGTACAGGTAATGCGATGTATTTCCTTTTCAACCCTATTACAAAGAGGTTCGAAATATCTGAGATTTTGGGACAAACAGCCGGGCGAGCTATTTCAATAGCTATCGGATTAAGTATTGTCCTCCGAAGAAGGGCAATATGACACGTGTTCTGCACCTCAGAGACTAGACCCAGTCGCCCACTCGGCCCACTCGTCCCACGTACGTGATGTTACTGCGGTATGCGCTCTCCGCACCTCCGACATTGATCTATTGAATCATTTCACCGATTGTGTTCAGAATAATACCGTTGTACTGCCATTATGTGCCTCGTTTGTACTGATTGTCCGGCATTCAATGAATTTGTATTAGTGAGTAAATTGTGGGTATTTAATTTATTTATACAGGCGTTATTTATCACTCAGTTTAGAATGAAAATTAAGTAGTGTAATAAAATTTTTTTGGAACTATGTAAAATTTATATAATATTTATTTTCAAGAAATAATACAATTTTTCTGCAATTTTTTTCACCTGAATTCGAATTTTGTCTATTCGATGCGAGTCTATTCCATAAGTTTTCATTTAAGTATATTAAACTCATTAATATATTAATACCACCGGGAGCGATCATGGGCTGGTTATTCAATAGGAAAAGAAAAGAAAAGAAAGAAAAGAAAAATAATTTTATTTTTATAGGTACTGACATTTATTTTTATTTAGAGTAAACTGACATTTTCATTTATTAACATTTATTATTAATAAATTGTTCCAACGTTTTCATCAAAACTACTGAATAAAATACGACTTTTAAATATAATGATATTTCAATCCTATTTTATGTATGTATAAAATAGTAGGTACCTTAATAACTTTCAAAATATTTTTACAAGTAAATTGAAGGGCAACAACCGTGCGTACAGGGTGTTGATTTTTTAAGATACAATAAGTGAAACGTAAAGTAAAGTGAGGCGAAAATTTTTCAATAAATATATATTATATATTTATATTTCATTTAATAAAAGAAGTAAAAACAGAATACTCTGGCGCATATGTACAGGGAGAACCGACCCCAGATAAACTGAGAACATGAGTTGGACAAAGAACAATAAGAGTAAAAAAGTTGATACGTAATTTACTTTAAACTATCGAATCACGTAAAGATTCCATAAACGGTTCTATAGTTCACTATTTAAAAACGTATAACATCAGCAAGTGAGAAACTAAAAATGCCCAGTTGCATTTCAAATTAACCCAACCGACCTTTTCGAAAGCGAATTCAAATTTTTCAGTGGACACAGTAAAAACGCTTGTGAAACAGCTAACCTCTTTGCGGGTGAACGTGGGACGTAGCGTTTATTGGCACAATGAAATTAGCATAGTAATGAAAAATATTGGTCGGGTGTACGCCACGGCCGCAGAGCCTCGCCCAATTTATCACTGGTCGAGAATAAAACAAATTTACTTGTACCCGCATGTTTACAGCGAATGCACTAAATAAAATGCACGTTGTCACACGCAGTGGTCACGATTCACATCATTACTCTAATTCACCGTTGGACGGTATTTTAGTTGTATAATAATGCTACTAATTTTTTAACCGTCAAAGTTTGTTTGGATGAATGAATGGTTGTTTGTATGAAAGTATGTTTATTACTCTTTCTGACAGATCTGGTTGAAATTTGGCACAGAGATAGATTATGGTCTGGACTAACACGTAGGCTACTTTTCATTCCGGGAATAGGTATTTACTGTATATTTTTATGAGACTGATACTTTTTGTATGGAGTACCAGGCTCACAGTAACTTTAAGGAACTTTATAAAACAGTCAGAAAAAGAATATCTACGAGAGACCCAACTGTATGCTAATAGAAGAGATTTTATAACAAACACTAATTTTACGCGAAGGTAGTCACTGGGAGAAGCTAGTACCTACTTATATTTAAAAAACCCGCTGAAAATTCAAATTAAGAATTCACATTCTTATTATAATTAGAATTTTCATAGAGCTTTTATGCAAATATTTTGGATGTACCTATCAGTTGTTACTCAAAAACGCTCAAACTAGTCAAGGGTTGAAAATTCAAAATTCAAAAATCATTTTTTCTATGGAGACCATTAAATGGAACTTATAAAACGTCAAAAGTAATATTACATTATTGGTTAGCTTGCAAATGGACCAGCGTTCGAAACACGGCCTCAGAAGAAACTTAGCGGGCTTTCTTTTTTTAGTGGTCTATTTACAAACATTTATGTATGTACTTACTCTAGAAACAATAATTGGCTCGAGTAGCAAGTTGAGTCAACAGCTCATATCCAGGCTTGTTGAAATAATGGACTAAGATACAGATATGGATCTATAGTTTGGAATAATAGTCGCCGAATTGGGATCAGGTCTGTAGATCTGCTGACCACAGCCATTAAATAATTAAAGAGAAAGTTTAAATTTAAGTTTGAACAAAACAATACGTCAATGAGAAATAGCATCTATCTATTTATAGAAAGAAAAGCAAATATGACTTAGTCGTAGAGACATTCTTCTTCCAATACGAGAAGACTGGCTCAACCAGGTCCTTTAGCTTAACTGGCCATCAATTCAATATGCCGCATTTCTTACAGTTAGTGTGACTGGTGAAGTTAGTATACAAACTGCTATAAAAAGTAGGTCCATACTATCTCCTACCTAGTAGGTGTCTAGTAGATTTTTCTTTGAAAAAAACTGTAATGTGATGACGATGATGTGAAAAAGAAGAGACATTGAAATTAGAACAAGTTTTCAAAGAGGTGAAACACTCTTTTGCCTCTGTGTGGATAAATTCAGATAGACGGTAAAGCGGTAATTACATTTGATCTTCGCAAGAATCCTAGAAGAACAATTTTAAACTAATCACAAACCATGATCACAATTAAGGTATTGAGGAAAACTTATGTTTTAAAATTAATTAAGATAGATATTTTTTATTATTCATCTTAATAAATCTTCTTGATACTCGTCGACCCAACTTGTGAATGTAGAATAATTTTGTAGACTAATCTACTTGTGTTGTGAGTGTTTTTTTTATACCACTTAGGTGGCGGTCAACACAGGACCCACCTGATGAAAAATGGTTACCGTGGCCTATGGACGTTTGCAATACCAGGGACGTCACACTCGTGCTGCCAACCCTGTATAGGGGTGGGGAGAGGGAGAGGAAGCGTGAAAGGTTATGAGAGTTTCTATGCCGTCAGTGCAGAAGACAAAGCAGGGTTTTATAACATCACATAGAAATGTCAACTCGAGTCCTCGATCTTCCCACTGACAATACTAGACTTCTCCAGTTCTCTCTTCCGTTCTTATTACCATACTCATCGCCAGGAACACAACACAAGGTTATTACTAGCGGAGGTATTTCCTCAATCAGACTGCTCAGTTAGGACGGGAGATAGCGCCATGCCCTACCTCCGTCAGTCAGTCACTTAATAGTTATGTGCCCATATGGCTGTGAGGTGAAAGATGTCGGAGTAGCTTCCTACACCCTAACTGTCGTAATCATTACAGTCTACATCCTTAAACGGACAACCATCAAAGTCGACAAGTTTTTTTTCAATATTACCCCTCAATCAAACAAAAAACAATCAAACACCCGTTGAATGATAAGAAAGTAGGGTAGAGTCCAGATTATATAAAACACTATTACAGATGCTATTCCATTCTATTGTATTTTTAAAATATGGCGAGCGACGTCGATATCGACTATTCTGCCAATGTCAATCATGCGCTGCGAATTCGTGTTTTCCCTCTCAATAAAATAATGCTTATTAGGTACTTGTCAATTTGACTCTGGCGGACTCTATGTGAAACTTTTTTTTTGGTGTTAGTATGTAGGTGCACTGAAACAAACACAGCATTGTATCATCACACAGTGGACATCACATAACGATTGATAATAGTAAACGCAATAAAATATATAGGTACATCTATGTAGGAGAATATATTATTAATTTTCGCGAGCCTGATATTGTTACGACGACGGATGAACGATATCAAGATTGTAAATAAGTGCGATTCCAGATGTTAAAAAGCAGCAAGTGTCAAAGCATCTGTCAAGGTCGTCAAAGTAGGAGTCACTTGGGGAGTAGTGATCCTACTATGACAGTTTTGACAGATGGTTTGACGATTGATGAACTGTAAGAAAAGGTACATAAATACACCAGGCGGAATATTACACTTCTTATTTGTATGCAAAAAATTGTATACATGTTAAATTAGATAGTAATTTATCTATCTGTAAAACGGTTGTCAAACATCATAACTCTTTAATTTTATAACACATATAAAACTTACTGCTCTAACCCTTAGCCTCAAAGGTTTTATCGAAATGTGTCAGAATCAATTTGTTGAAAATCTTAAAAGTCACGTTCTACGAAGCTAAAACGGCTTCACGCATAATCCACAGATTTCTTTAATGAATGAGCTTCATAAAAGCTTTTTGGTTTATTGTAAACAAGGTAAGAATTCATTAGCCGCGCTAAAGTAATGGCGCGAGGCTTCTAGTACGTGACTCTCAGGTGATAAAACTGGAAGTGGAACACGATGTTCAAGGGCCTGTCGGGGCCTAATATTATTAAATGGAATTTTCCACCTTGAATTTTATAATATTGAAAGTAGACTACTTAAAGCACTTTCCGTGGGACACCTATTTTGAAGTTATCGTTTTTTTTAGTTTTAGATGAGTAAAGAGTTTTATAGGTGGAAGTATAGCGGGTTATGTTATATTAGTCAGGATATTCATCATATACTATGTTATTTTAAGTATTGAATACGGAGATTGAATTTCAGTTCAGACAAGCTCTAGGTACTATATTTATTCCATTGATTCTACGCCATTACGTAAATCTTAACGTAAAAAACTAACTTTATAAAAAGGATTCAGATCTTATTCAGACAAAAACTATTTCGAGAGAATTATTTCGTCAAACCTTCCATTCTCATAAATAGAGAGGTAATCTTTTCCGCCTCACTCAAATTGAATTTATAGTCAACAAAGCTGTTTCGTAGAGACCGCGAAAAGATAAACTGAGATTTGCCAGAGAGCAATTAAAACTTTACCTTAGAACTAACTTCGTTAGCAGACTAGTGTTGCCGGGGAGGGATTATAAACGCAGTCAAGAAATATGTTCACCTCACTTTTGAGAGCGAAGCCGTGAATCTGGGCGACTGAATGGTTTAAATTAAAGCCGTGAAATATAACACTAATGAAAGTGTCCCATGTAAAGTTATATCCATGGTAATAATTAAGATACCCACTTATCCAGTACGTAATATGGTTGAAATGAAAAATAAAATAAAACTATTTATTAAACAATTGTAATGCAAATTACTTGATGATAGCTTATTATTTTTGTTTTTCATGACTGCTGAAGGTGCAACGGAAATGTAAGATTCTGTGTAGATAATATCAATCATTTAATCAATTAACCTCTAGCAGTTGACTATATTTTAAACTTTATAGTTGGGCTGTAGACCTGTTTCAATATTAGGAGGCATTGGCCTACTATTTGTCTATCAATGTGTGATGTTCGCGTTAATTTCTGAGACTATAAAAATATTGAATATATTGAATAAGGACCACAATAATTTCGCGAATTACAAAATATATTACTGGTATTAATAAATTTCTTCGAGTTCAATAGAATACAACCATGTGTCCGTGATACACAGGACTCAATTCCTGGAATAGAAAGCGGGTAGCTATGTTCTTCTATTTTTCATAAGCGTCTTTATTTAAGTGCTTAAGGAGTCGGTCCAACAATCGCAAGGTTCTAGGTACGAATTCTGGTCATTACGCTACCGATGTAACTATTTTTCGAGAACCTTTTGACGACTAAACCTACTAATAGAAAAATATATTATAACCCATACCTCACCCACCGTTAAACTTATCCTAAAGATAGCAAGAGACTCCCCTCCATAACATCATCATCTATACGTTAATCCTGGTCACGTCCGAAGCTGTCACTTCGCTTTTCCAGTCTAAGTGCGTTGCGCCTGAACTTCAATTAAATTTCAGTTAAGTGATTGCCATCTGGCCCCCAAGAATTACATTAGACCAGTTGCTGGACTTTTTAGGGCTCCAACTTACTATCCGTAGCGACTGTCATAGATGTTTGTATGACAATCGTGTCCGACGCAGTAACCACATTCATGCATACAAATGATTATTATGAATTTTAGCAATGAATTTTTGCCATGTAACGCCTACTTCAATACCTTCTACGAATCTTTTGGAATAATAGTTACAATAATCCAATTAACAACGATATTTGCTCAAAGTGAAGCTTTTATTGATTCTTAATTAAGTTTCTGAAAGAGTATCTAATATTTGCAGGGATCGGCATATCCACTTTATCGTGAGGGTATTAATCCTGAATTCTGTACGATTCACCCTTATCTATCGGCGTACAGAGAAACGGTAGAAACAGTCTATAGAACTTTTATTAAAAAGGTTTTCACCAACGTTGAAAGATGTATTTTTTTTTTCTTAGATAGTTACAGAATTCTTTTCCTCAAAATATCAAAATGGATTTAGGTAAACGCTTTCCCAGGCGTCTTAGAAATTTTACCTTTTCATTTTAAATACCATTTATTTTGTCTTCGTATATTTATTAATAATTAACGTAAGTAGTTATTAATAAATTATTCATAGAAATACGTGAACTTTTTAATTATTCTTATTGCACTTGTAGCGGTTTCATATATAGCTATGTGCGCATTCCCAAAACTAAAAGTAAAAATAAGTGTGTGATGTGTATCACTATGTACTAATTTGTCTACGCTTTTTATAGACAAAATATTTGCTATATTTTTTATAAAATTTTCATTAATGAACCCGTTTTGGTTTAGTGATTAAGAATATAATGCACTAAAAACTAAACAATGCATACATACCTAACTGCTACCGCTAACATTGAGGCCACAACTTTATTTTTGTACACAGTTATACTACTTAGTTATACATTGGTTAGTTGTACATACGTATACTAAGCTTATAACTATAAAAATATATCTAACATTCGAATATCAACCTACTTATATAAAAATAAGGTCCAAAATGTTTTGAACTAAGTCGATACGATATAAAAGTTGTTGCTCCACGTCGGTAGTTCTCTACGGTAATTATTGGCACGTGCACACTATTTCTCAATACCTTACTATTTCAAGTCTTGAGTGTTATTCAGAGAAAGTATATAGACCATCAGGTGTAAGTGCGTACGTTATTTGGTATGATGTTACAGACGTATTGAGGTAACTTAATTAGAGAAAATGTACGGTCATTAAACCTTACTTAATGTACTTACCTTGTAACTTGTACAGCTGAGCTCAACCCTGGTTTGATATCTGAAATATTTAAATTAATTGCGTCATGCAACAGTGAAACCAGTTTTTATATACTCACTACTACTACTTTGACAAAAGTAGGATATGACGGACTCCCCATCCTAATTCTGCAGTCTGATTGGGGAAATACGGAGGGTATTTCCCCAGTCAGACTGCAGTCAGAACTCTACAGAATACCACTGCTTACAATAAGCTTGTGTCATGTTTCCGGTGGTGAGTAGGATAGCCAGAGCTCACTTGGAGAGGTTTTGTGTTGTCGGTGGGTAGACAGAGAAACTTTCCTTCGTCCAATGCACACACAGCATAGAATCTCTCTTAACCTTCATCTCTTCCCTTTCCCCTCTACATGGTACCCAACACGAATGTGACGCCCCTGGTGCTGCAAACGTCCATAGTCCCCTATTACATGGGGCCGAAAATCCACTACTGCCTACCCCTTCGCGGATTACGGGCGTGAGCATATGTATGTATGTATGTCATCAGGTAGGCCGTGTACTTGTCTGCCACCTAAGTGGTATAAAAATCACATAGTACAAAACAAAGTTCCTTCCCACTGTTTATCTGTCTGCCGGGCCTTATGTAGTCGACAAAAGAGATACGGTACCACTGTTTCATGTAACGTTGTATATAAATGTGGTACCGTATTTATTTTGTTGACTGTGCATATTCAAAACTACGTAACGAATTCTGATGCGGTTTTCTTTGATAAATAGGAATTCAAGAGGAAGTAAGTATATAACATCAAGCTAAGACTATCAGATACGGTGCAATTATGAAAAATATTGCAAAAAGGGGGGTTAAAATTTTTGTGACGCAGACAAAGATGCACGGATGTGATCATGAGAGTTTCTTTCCCAGTTTGGTAGCTAAATTGAATAATAAACCGCTTTGAAATAAATCAATCTTGCAAAGTCTTACAAAGACGTAAGAGACAAGGGTATCAAGATATTACATGCCAAGGCATTTGCTGATTGACAGTCAAAGTTTCAGAGCTTTCATCTCGCTGTTGGGGATTGCACAGACGGCAGTCACTCCTACGAGTATAATAACTATTTAAATCAATACTAAAAAACAATGGTATAGAAAAAGTAGGAGATGACTCGGAATCGAATGAAAAATAAGTTATGATGATGTCAAATCGTAATCGATCAAAGGAAAGTGTGACAGGCGACGAGTTGAATATTTAATTAAGAAAATAGAAAACATATTTTTCGGCCGTTAAAATATATTTTCTCTATACTAACTTTTATTGAAAGTTCTAGGCTTATTTTTCTTTGATGTGATATAATATTTTAGAGAATAGACACTGAAACCTAATTTATAACTCAGACAGACGGTGGGCGTAGAAAAGTGAAGGCCTGTTTATTTTTTCATTCTTTCCAGTTTCCTTTGTCTAGAATCTAATCATAGGCTTTGTTTTATTGTTCCATTTGATGAAACAACGTTATGATACTTGAACATTACTTGAAGATGTAAGAAACTAAAATTTACGTAATTTTCTTTGCGTCAACGTAACTGCAAATGTTCGACGTTCAAAATAATAACCGTTACTGTGGTAAAAGCTCTGATTAGTTAAAATTTAATAAGTAGTACCTATCAATATTTTAATGGAATATTATGTTTAATATGCATCACTATACAAATTAAAAAAATTGGAGTGTCTGTTTGTAATATTAAAATAACCGCTTTCTACTACATACATATGAATGTAATTATATACCCAGTACACATACCATGATATATATTTTTAAATCTTTTGTCTATCTGTCTGTCTGTCTGCCTGTTTGTTTCGCTAATCTCTGGAACGACTGGACCAATTTGGACGGCACTTTCACTGGCAGATAGCTTATGTAATAAAGAGTAACTTAAGCTACTTTTATTTTAGAAAAAAAAAACATTCCACGCGGACGAAGTCGTGGCCACAGCTAGTCTACTATAAAAATCAACGGGATATGTACCATGTTTGGGTGTAGCTGATATTTCGACGCTGTTACAAGCGCCATGATCACGGTGTACTGACGATGACGTCCATCGAGCTAATTCTTATTAGGTCAACCGTATCGGTCTACCGTCCTTCTCACTCATTTTTTGCGCACGCTGCCGCTGCCTAACTCTAATAATGTATGCACCACATACATTATTAGATTTTTTTGCAATACGTCTTCAATTTAATAATAATAATAATAAAATTAAAGGACACGTTGCACCACACTATTAAAATAACCACGGTAAGCATAGCTTAACTAACTTGTGTTATGGATTCTAGAATGCGGATAGGTCTGCAGTGTTTTCCAAACTTCTAAAAGTTTTCCTAAAGTTGAAATGAAGAGGTAAAGGAGTTATTAGTCTTATTAAATTTGAAAATAATTTGTTAGCAAATTACTCGTCTTCTGGTTTATCCTTATTATGGGATAATTGAGTTCTGACAATGTCATTTCGGTAATTAAGTGTTTCAATTCAACATTTCTCTAGGTAGTCTAATACTTTAGTTTTTATATATTTAGCCATCTGCCCTCCACAACGATATAAGATAATGGTATATCGATATCGTAGTTCTATAGTTAGAAGCATCGAATTTTTTAGGACTCCAACTACCCATAACGACTGCCATAATTGTTTCTGAAAAATTGACGACTTAACGTGCTCTCTGAAGCACGACTCACGAATCATCTGCATGCATACAAATATTTACGGGAATCGACCTCGCGCGTCCTGAGTAGCAACCGCGTTCACTACCGTCACACCACAGAAGCTGGCAATAGTCTTATATTTTTTCACAACTTTCTAGGAAAGTTGTCAAGGGAAATGTATTGTAAAGTTTTCTTGAAAAAGCGGACTCCAGATCCAAGGTGAAAGCTTCGAATGCAACGGGGATTAACTCTAAAATGAAGAAGAAGCCCTGATACTATCTTGAACCTCCACATAATGAACGTACATACCCAGCTAATGCTACCAGCAAATAGTTCCGACGAGCTACGATCAGATTTTTGTTCCATCGAGTGTATCGTAGGCCATAGATTACTTTTATCCAGGAGTTGGTTTTTATGCGTTACTTCGCGGAATCAGTATGACACTCAAACGAAGGCGCGAAAAAGAAGAACGCCAGATAGTCCATAAATAAAAATGAAGTCAGTGGTCTAGTTGGACTTATGATTGGATTGAGAGATCTGGGCTTAGTCGGAGGCGTTAAATGGATAATTATTAATTTTTGGTTGCTGATATTCTAAAAAAAAATTGAAATACATTGAAATTTTTATTCTCAGCATTCAGAAGAATAATCTAAATTTATGATTTTATATTGTATTGGAATTGTAAGGCTGATCTCAATTTGGCTACCATCTTTGCCAAACAAACCTTGAATCTGTGATACTAAATAAATATTCCAGCCAGGTACGTAATACAAAAATGGTATACCTATGGTCCAGGTAGGAGCAATCGTTGACACGTGTTGTTCATATCGAGTTTGCCCAGTTGCAATCGATCTGAGGCAGGAAGACTTAGGAGATTTGTACACGCAATAAAGTTCCGGTTGTTTTTGATTGACATACCTACACATATACACAATGGTATATCGGGTAGCCAGATGTGTTTTAATGCCCACATTCCATTCACATTGATTTTATACATTGCTGGTTAATCCATGCAGGAGTAATCATATTTCGACCGGTTATATCCACGTCCTATTTTAGTACCAACGTTTGTGTTATAAACAAAAAATAAATTACATGAATTAAAACTTCCGTAACTTTGACTTCCCCTCTCCCCATCACCACCTCTTCATATTAGAAAGTTTCTTTAGGGTCGGCAGCACAAGTGTGACGCTATTGATGTTACAAACGTCCATAGGCCACGGTAGCCATTTTCCAACGAATGAGCTTTGTGCTTATATGTGTATATAGTATAAAAAAATAACTAATATTTTCCTTTCCGTCTGTTTGTGCTAGCTAAACTCTGAAATGACTGAATTGATTTTCACTTTCAGATATTCTGACATTAGAACGCATAGTTAAGTTATTTTTTTTTATTAGAAGCCGTATTTTATTAGAGATCTAAGATCTAAATCGATATGAAATTTGCTTTAAATATTCATTACATTGATTGGGCGGAGTTATAAAAAATGCTTAAAAAATATTGTAACATTATTCATTGACACCAATAGTTTGTAATATTGTCGGTTTTAAGCATTCGGGATGAAACATTCCGAATGTTTAAAACGTGGTTAACTTAAAACTGTCATTTTTTTTTGTTACGTCAATTAGACTTCACCACGCCTGATGTTAAGCTTAAGGCAAAGTCTCATGAAAGAGGGTCATCACGCTCAGCTTGACGGCCTCATCAGATGCTGAAAGTCCCGGTACTGTGGGAAGAAGGAAATACGTACGCCGGTAAGGAATTCCAAGACTTAATGATACATTAACATTAATGAATCTTCTAAAAATATTTCCTTGGGCACGAGCCCTCAACACGCACCCTGATAGCAATTAAGTAGACATGTGTATGTACGCAGTCTTCCCTCCCTGACCTGGCCAGGGTAAATCACTGGAGAGCGTGGGGCCCGCCTCCAACCCCTTTTGTTCCATAACCAGAAAATCTTCCACTTCAACTAAAGCAAGAAAAATCGATCCAAGTGAGGTATTATCCGAGATGCCTCACTTACAACTCTAACTCTAAGTCTTGCCTCCGAGAACGCAATGCAGGTGGTAGCTCACTGGCAATACAGAACTAAGGAGTTGAATTGCCGTCGATTCTACAGAAGAAGAAGATGTACTCATTGAAATATGTTTTCATAGTTCAATATAAAATTCTGATTAAACAAGGAAGGACGCGGCCTTGAAATTCACGTGCAAATTTCTGTTGCTTAGTTCCTTCCGTTCTATTGTGATACTCGCATGTACTATAGCTTCACCTATATTAGATTCATATACAGAGTGATTTTTATATTCGACTTAACCAAAATGTTTCATGTGTATCCATAAAGTAAAAAACAATTGGAGGAGCAGGTTAACTTAGGTACCTTTGGCTATTTTGGGTTAGGAGATGCGATAGATACAATAAGCGTTGATGGCTTAGTGGTTAAGGAGTCGACCTTGTAATCGAGAAGTCGAATCTTAGCCATTACACCACCGACGTGAACCCACTCTAATCCTAAGTATAAGTTTAGTTGGAGGGGTTAGAGGGAATATTAGTCATTTCAGTTGCTAATATTATTTATAAAAATAAATGTTTTATTTTCGTCAACTGGTCAACGTTTTTAAATGCCATACTGCCTACCATTGTGTGTAAGGTGTACGACACAAAAAATATCACGGGACCAATGCATTACGAATATTATATAAAAAAACCTTTACTTATTCTGAAAGGTAATCAGTAACAAGTACACCCGCTTCAATATTTACGTGGACAAACCAGACACCCTGTATATCAAGCGAGCAGAGGTGCCTCAATTTCATGAATTTTTGCGGCTTCATATTTTGTGACAAATAGTTAGCGAACGTCGACAGAATTGGCTCCATATGAAGCACGCACGTAGCTCATGCATCGAATTTAACCGTATTAAATGAAATATTGATGAAAACATACTGGTTATAAATAAAATAGTACCTAGTGTTTTATCTGGCGTTCAATTTCACTGCACACCCTGATGGTAAGTTAAGGGGGAGTCCGGAAAGAAAATGACCAAATTATTTTCGATTTCCTACTAATAAATGTCAAATTTTGTGAAGGTGTTGTTAATCACGGTAAACTACGGGTTGGGAAAAAAATGGTTTGGAAAAGATAATAGTTTGGAATAGTAGAGACGATATACCTACAGAACCAATACCTATGGGAGTGGAAACGGGATCAGGATGCCACGCAGACGAACCCTTTCGCATGATTGATATATTATGAATAGTATAGATGTAACTTGATGTACGTACTTATAGTATCCCAATTAAACGTCAATGTTGTAATATTAGAACATACGCATCATTTTACTTTCATGTACACCTCCTTAAAATTGTTTATTTAAGAAATAACCAATGTTTAGTGTAATTCATCATCTTCATGGTATCATAAACTCACGCCTGTATCCCCGAATGGGTAGGCAGAGGTGCTAGCACCCACATTTCGCCAGTTTATGTTTAGGTCCCAATGTAATAGGTGGCGAGCCTATTGCCATTAACCGAGCACTTATAAGCCTGCGATAAACGCACACACACAGTCTTATACGTAGAATCTGGAAATGTAATCGCTAGGGCTTGAGACGCCCTTGCTCGGTGCGGAGACGCACTTATCACCGTCGAGACTACACGAAATGAAATCGCTTAATCATGAACATTAACCAAGGTCTGAGCATATGAGCTGTCTCCTTATCTTTAGTAAATTATGATTGCATCTTTTCATCACTCTTTTCGGAGATGTGGGCTGTTAGCTTTGAATAAATTTTGTATTTTTTTGCGATACACTTTCAGAAAAAATATCTAAGCTCGTTTTTTGTTGGAATTGATTACTAGATAGTGTAAGTTAAAATGCTATAAGTAGCCAAAAGCGACGTGTGGAAATACAATAAACCTCCATCAAAGCTGTCGTAATTATAATACTGTTGGGCTTCAGACAGGTAGATCAAACAAATAATATCCTTATCGCAGTTCACGGCTGGACATAATTATGTTTTGCCAATATAAGTACGCCTTCTTGGCTTTTAAGATCACTCTGGTTGTTTTCTAGTTTTCCTTCTCTCTCTATGATATCGCCTCTTCGTTAATCTTACGAAACTCTTCTGATGAGACGGAGTGGTGAATATTCTTTTGCCATCACCATATGGAAAGATAGGCAGATGATATATATTTAAAAAGAAACTGATCGGTTCGATATTATATAAGTAAAGTCATCGTCAACATCATGACAATGCTAGACCCGGTTGCATTCAAAGCTTACACTTCGATGGCCCGAGTCCTATCTCCTATTCATTTTGTTTGGCTTATCGTGAGCTTCACGGGAGCGACTGCCATGTCACTCCAATCAAACCAATCATAAGGTGCAGGTGGTCTTGCAGGTGAGATTGGATGTAGGTCAAAGATCTTGATGGATTTCAATCATCATCACTTCTGTGGTAGTTCCGCTTGCCTTCAGTTCAAGTTCAGGGCCAGCCTAAATATAGTCCAGCTTGATTTTGCGACTAAAGTGACTGCTATCTGACCTTCCAGCCTGAGTTGCGAATAATGTACAACCACTAATCATAAGGGCGTCGGGTAACCCAAAAAGACCTCCGTCTCGACCTTACAACTATCGGTAAGAGCGTGAGAAGGGGCCCGATTATTGATAAGTCATCAAAAGCAAAAAACAACTGATAAAAATTCAATGACCCTAAGAAATGTTTTAAACTACACTTTGTTTAAAACTTTATAACGTTAATATTATAGTATCTACCGTACGTGAATGTTTGCACGCGCTCATTAACTACTGCGAGCTTATCGTTCCCTGCGATATTTTTTCAACACTTATAAACATTTATCATGCGTTATCTTACGGAACATGTTCCATTTTTCCCCGGGACAAACATCCGGTTGCAGATTACTAACTCGGATAACAATGATTACGTCACGTAATGAGCTGTAACGCTAGAATAACTTATATGAAGTCATAAAATATCTTGCAATGAGTCATTAATTGAAGTTGTTGGGTTTCATGGATATCGTGATATTACGGCTACTGAACATCATCATAATCCTCCTTGCATTAATCCTCTGAGTTCGTGGTCCGCATTTTCTAATCTAAATGCGCATATTTGGCTATTCCGATATTTAACGTCAAGTAACTGCCATCTGACCTCCATATTTTTTTTTTTTAAATATTAGCAACCTAAGTTACTAATATTCCCTTAAACCCCTCCAGCTAAGCTCCAAGACTTGTGTTAGGAGTGGGTTCACGTCGGTAGTGTAATGGTCAGGATTCGAATCCGGGACCTCACGTTCGTAAGGTCGACTCCTTAACCACTAAGCTACCGCCGCTTTTTACTACCCGTAACGTCTTCCATAGACGTTCATTTAATAACTGGGACCGATGGCTTAACGTCCTTTCAGAGGCACGGCATATTCATGCATACAAATATTTGCACTGAGCGGGGATCTAACCCGCGCTTCCTGTGTAGCAGTCGCGTTCACTACCGCCATGACATGGAGGCTATCTTATGACTACAGAAACTACTCAGATTAAATGAATGGTGTATTGAGACAGGTCGAAAGCACTCAAAACTAGCGGACTTGCATGAAAGGGTTAACACAGTATAGGAAGCTTATCTAGTGTGTTAAGCCAGAATCCAGAGTAAAAAACTCTTGAGAATTTTTATTTTGACGTTTTGTAAGTTCTGTTAGTGATCTATACAGATTATATGATTTTCGACTCTGGCTTTGGCTTGTAGCATGTTTAATGGTTACTGTAAGTAGAGATATGGTAAGACGACTATGATTGCTAGTTTTATTCACGCATTTTCATGAACTGATATATGCAATCTTTTATCTTCTACCAACCTTACCCTAAGAAAAATTAACATTCAAAAATATTTTAAGGATAACCTCGATACCCTGATTCAACGATATTCTATATCTTCTCAGATAAAAAGAAAACAATAACGTTAATGAGTACAATATCAGAATGATATTTTGTATAGGTAATCTCATACTGCGTGAAATTTTGGTCAGTAATGACGGCCATGTTTCGACTACGAATACAAATGATTTATCGTTCGTAATTGTACGCAGGCAATGGGCAGACGTGATGTGAGTCCTTGATTATTGATGACCCATGTATCACCATTGATGTCCTGAGCGTTTTAATTACCGGCCGTGGGAATCAGTTCAATTATTTATTGATTACAAGTGTAATAGGTGTTCGGACGGTATTGGAATTCATCGCTGGTTATCTTGAGTGAGTAATATTGTTAATAGTTGCATCGGATGGAGGTATATACCTGCATTGTGTTCTTTTGAATTCTGCTAATATTATAAATGTGAAGTTTGTGAAGATGTTTGAATGTTCGTTACCTAATCATGCTTTAACGGCTGAACGTATCTGGTTGAAGGTGCAGGAATATATTTTAGAGACTGAAGTAACACAAAGGCTACATTATTATTAGGAACCAGGAATGAAAGGGATTAAAACTCCACGTGGGCGAAGCCACTGGTATCATCCAGTATGTTTATATTATGCACATTTACTGTCGATTTATGAACAAAATTTTAAGTGGATGTGTAAGTAGTGTCATGAGAATGAATACAATAAGGAATTGAATAAACTTTGAAAGCAATTAGTTTACATACGTTTACTTTTTAGGAATACTTACCTACCGCCCTACACGAATACCGCGATTAATTATAACCTTATGTTGTGTCCCTGACGATGAGTAAAATAGCCAGAGCTCACTCTGTAAAGTGGTAGGTACAAAACACCTATAAATTTCGATCGGAAAAGTCTTCGATGTTCACTTTTTGGTGATATGAATAAGGGATATATGTTTAACCACATTTTAGATCTAAGTACGCTAACTATATTATCCTACTCTGTCAGAGAGCCAATAATCCCATGGAACTACTGGGAGAAAAAAATACCTGTAGTTCCATAATGGAAGATGCTTCTGGAATCTCCCCATTTTCTCATTCAAGAATTATTCAAGAATATACAGGTATTATGAATATTTCAGAAAATTAATACTCAACTTTATTATTCAGGTTTAGTTTATTTCCACGGCAGCGATATACAGTGCATTATTACTTAAAAATTTAACTCAAATATATTATTTTCATTATGCATATAAAATTCGTAGTAAGAATATAATAGTATCTGGGTCGAGCAATGAAATAAAGTGAATAAAAACTTTATTACGAAACTCAACTGAGAGCGACTTACCTGGCTGAGGTTATAAGCAAAAATCCAAGCAAGTGAATACTTGGATCCTAGATCCTCCATGAATTTATAGCACAACAAGAAACTTCAGGAAGGAACTGTGCTACGGATTTTTCCAGTTTATAAAAGAAAAGTAAGCTGAAAATTTTAAAATGTCAGCGAGTAAGTTTTTATACTGAGCGCAACCAGTCAGCTATATTTATTTGAATGTGAATTTTTAAGTGATATAAATCTTAGTCCTGGTAAATAATATTTAAATAATAGTTACTAAACTTGTGAAAAGTCTATGGTTATTAATAATTCCATAATATAATTCGAAAACAAAACGCGTTTTTTTTTTCGTAAAAGTCAACATTGACCTGTTATAAATAAAATGTAGGACACCATTCAAAACACAGCTATCTAGACCCATAGTAAGTATGACTTATTTGTGTTAAGATTACTTTGGATTTAGATAGTAAATTTCTCATATAGTGAAGAGTTGCTTAGGAATACAATATAAGACAGATATCGCAATTTTATTCACAATTTTGTGTTATTACTCTTGGAGCTAACTAAATATAATATCAGTAATTTTCATTTTACTGCTCGTCAAATTCGATAACTTAATGTATCGTTTTATAATGCTACTTTTTTATTGAATTCGCAATCATCGCGAACAGCAAGTCATAAATATTAACGAGAAACCATCGCCGCTTACAAATCCGTTCGGAACAAGCGCACAAACCTGTGTACCTACACCACAATAATATTTTATTAACACAAACATTATATTTAGCAATAACGCCTACACGAAATTTCGGGCAATTTTTTGTCGCATCGCAAACTGGACACAATCGGATATCATTAGGATTATTTATGTGTGTGTCGTGTCGCGGACGCGGAGAGGACGTGACTTCAATTCCCAACGCCCGTTATCTCGGGCACTTACTTTTTCCATTGATTGCCTTTTTGGATTTTCCGTTCCAGTTTTTTTCCGGCACTTGTTCCTTGATTTATGGTGATATTGAAAATAATTTGTCGCCTGGGTACTGTAGGGTAGTTTTACAATACAGACAATTATTGTCGCTGTCCGAAGCTTAAGTGATTGTGTCACCTATTTTTTCGTAAGCGCTTGCTCGACACTTTCGATAATAGTTCCGATACGATATTCCTTTTGTAAGAATGTTCAAAATTGATTTCTAAAAATGTATTGCAATAGGATTTCTTTTATTGTCCTTTATCTTAGACAGTAAGGGTAAAGTGGGGTGAAATAACTTTAATCGCAAATCACATTTATTATTAAAAATGATGCTCTTTTCCAGTTTAGATAATAATACGTTTAAATTTTTAAAACCATGTTAATTTTCGGTTTTAAATTTTCAAGCAAATATATTTAAGGTACCCGGTTTACCCGTACGGTAAACCTCAAATATTTGTTTATCCGATTGCGATAGGAAAGTTGAAAAATTGGAAAATTTCAAGATGTAAGTACCTACCTACTTACGTCCAAGGACCATAATACCGATGTATGCGCATTTAACTTTTACCTCAAATTAAGGCTTAAAATAATTGAATACATGACGTAAAAGTTTCTTCGCAATTATTTTTTTTATATACCTACCACTTAGATGGCAGACAAGCACGGGGCTCACCTCATGGAAAGTTGTTACCGTGGCCTATGGACGTTTGCAACAACAGGGGTGTCACACTCGTACTACCGACCATATAGAGAAGAGGATGGAAGGACAAGGAGGAGGGAGAAGGCTATAAGAGTCTCTGTGCTGTCAGTGTAGAAGACATAAAAGGGTTTCTCGGTCACTGACAACACAAAACCTCTCCAGTGAGCTATGGGTTCACTTCATGGTTCACTTATGGGTTCAAAATTAATAAATATTTTATTAACTTTTACTAAGTAAAATATGATATGAAATAAGTGTATAATTTTCTATTCGAAAAAGAACACAAATATATTAAATTTCGTGAAAAATTGTCTGGTTTCCTAGAAGTGTATTTATATAATGTCCTGATAATTTACATTGCTTGATTCTTCCAAATGGCTAAAAATCCAAAACCGAATAATATTATTTTAAGCAGTAAATAAAACATGTAGAAATAATATAACGTTATTAGGATTAAACCCTGAAACCATCCAAAACACTCAACTCACTTGGACCTAACGCAAACATGTCTGTTCCAGTTACGCAGCTTTTTATCCAGTTTTGATTTTTGGATCGTGCTAAACAAAGTTAGCAGATCTGCAAAAACACTACTAATACATAAAACACAATATTTTCTAGTGGATCAATGAGTGGCTTTAAACAGTAAAAGCGAAACATCCGTGTCGTAGCGGCGAAAGAATATTTCCATCTCATGTCATCTGAAGGTTATTGTAAGAAGTAAGGAACGGAAAAATATGAAGACGATATCACTGTAAGAGATTGAAAATTCCAGTACCAATCAACCAACCGTCTCCCAGCGTGGACGCTGGCTAGAAGTGTTGGCCCTGCTGCCATACGTAGCATTACACAAAGACTAAAAGTCACAAGTAAGTAACTGCCATTAACATTTTAAATTCGATAACTCAGCAATTAAGTAGTCCGTGGATCTATTACCGCTAATAATAACCCCCCCCCCACAAATTCCCACTTATTATTACCTACGAAATTCATTGACGACTGTCATAAACGTAATAGCCGTGTACCTACGTGTCAATCCTGTGTCAATTGAATATTCTATTCTATTCCACAAAACGACAACCTACTATTCTTTAAGGGGACCTTTTCTGTTCTATTTGTCAATTGATTTTCTTTTCTTCCTATTAAGTAGTTCTTGACTAGCTTCTGTAGGTACAACCAGATGATCATAATCCTCTAGCACTCGTATTCTCAAATATATTGTCGTTTTTCAACAAGCTGGTGCACACAAATATACGTCTATAAAACGTATGTTTCTCTGAACTTAACTGCATTGTTCACGTCAGATGTCGATAATACTTATAGCTTCAGTACAGCTCGGCGTCTCAGGCGTAACATTTCACCAATATGGTGTGAGATCGCCTTATTGTTCAATAACAATAAGTAAATTATAATAGTATTATCATTTCGTTTACTTGTTTGAAATCAGATATCGTTGTAAATAGGTTAACTTTAAGAGATCGCTTACAGCGATAAGACCGCCCACTGTACTTACGCCGTGTGATAGTCTGCCACGTAAGTGGTATAAAAATGTGTTTATGGTAATGATGGCAAAAGACACAATGGAAAATAAATAAATAAATACTCGAAGAGAATCTGCACAACGCCACTTAGACCATGGTAAGTACAGCTTAATTAACTTATCTTATAGGTTCTAGAATGAGGAAAAAAAATACTTAGATACACTTTTTTTGCGTAAATACGTACATATCATACATAGACAGACCAGATAGACAGACAAGATATTAGCGCTGAGCCGGAATCGACCTCGCACCTCATGCACAGCAGTCGCGTTCAGTACCTAACGGCACGCCGCAGATGTACCTAGTCCTTGGAAAACCAATTTCTGAATAATTTAATTTTCTCAATTTACGTTTGTGATCTAACATATTACACAAAGCGAAATAAAAACATCTTCGAATCCGAGGTGAGTTTGTACTCGTAACTAGGAAAAGTTCCCAGAAAGCGGAAACGAGTCTACTTGCTACGTTATTGTAGAAACTAAAGTAGCAGTGTTTACTGGTTTCCGACGAAACCGCAAAACATTATAAGTCAGAAGTTTAGTTTCGGTTTCTGAATGCAACTCGTGATTTTGGCAACGTATCCGTATGACCTTCGAGTTTCGATCCTATCACAAAATCACTCGTACGACTTCAATTCAAGACCCTTTAACATACCATTAAGCAATAACATAGTATAGAATTAGAAATACCTAAAAAGTTCTACAACCTAAAAAACCGGACGATCCGAGTAATCAAAAGGTTGCCAGGAATAGAACGCCGTTGGCGATCAGGCATTGTACATTGTAATATAATTTTTATATTACAAATTATATACATAAATAACATAAACTCACGCCTATATCCCCGAAGAGGTAGGCAGAGGTGCTAAGCACCAATGTAATAGGTGGCGAATCTATTGCCATTAACCGGGCAATTAGTCGGTTCAAGTCCAACATAACCTCCCCAATCAATCGGGATTTTTTGCACTATAAAAAACAAACATGTACCGCGAACAACTTATATTGATTGAGCGCACAATATTAGTATGGATAATTATTGTTACGTCTCCTAAAAACAGGAAGTATCGGACTACATAACAGTTTACAGCTAATAGCACAGCTGTAAACTTCAAAGCTGTAAACTTAAAGTTCGATTCAATAATATGCTGTACAAGTCGAGCTCGAGTCCCCTAATGACATAAACATAAAGTATAGTATAATTTCTAGAATCTTCACATTTATGGGTACTACTGGCACCATGCCGACACCACATGGCGATTATGCCTAACAATATCTAACTCAATGGTAACCGACTAGTCTTGCATCATTCAAGTTTATAACGCTGATGACCTTGAAATTCATTACATAACTGTTAACTAGTCTTCTCTTTTTGTTTGATTTTCCCCCTCCTCGTAATTAGCAGCTGATTTTAACGGTTTAAAAAATGTATAGATTCTTTGATATTGAAACCAGTGGCAAACTACAATTGGTCATGATTTTATAAAACCCTAATAATCGGCGTATATTTTTTGGTTGCTGTATATTATATGTGTACATCTTGATATGTTTTTTTCTAGTTAGTACCTTATCTATTATATTCTTACCTACTACACTCTGCTCCCTGTACTGCTTTCTCGAAAGAATCTTTCTTCGAGTAAGCTGAACCTCAGGGTGGTTAGGAAAACGCTCCCGAAGCCGAAGACACATGATAGTACTCCAGTTACACTATAAGCATTATTTACTCTCCATCGTATCAGCTAAATGAGACGATAATTTCATAGAATTACATTAAAGAAAAACAAATAGCGTCCTAATGCGAGATGATGTTTTTTCCATCATGTGGGTGTTTGCTTGCCTGCCACCTAAGTGTTATAAAAAAATTGTTACATCCGAGATTTCGGGTCACAAAACATGTATCATGAACAAAACAAAACAAAACCACGGACGGTTTTAACCTTTCATAATTTCACCATTAGATCCCGTTTTGTCCTAATTAAGACTTCTGTTCTTTTCTGTTCTGTGACTTAGTGTAGTCACGCCAGTCCATTGACCTACTAAAGAAGTTATCTAGTTAGATGTATCTCCTTTTTGTGGGTTTTTCCTTTTACAGAATATTTCGTTAGGTATATGGAAATGTCACATCCTGCCGTCGTGATTCGTATTTGTACTCAATTAAAAATGTGTCCGTGTGGTCAAAAATACGCAGAAAGTAAAGTATAAGTAGAATACAAAATATGTATACAACGGGAATGTACGCAATAATGGAAATCATTTAATGTGAAAGTATAAAGATGGTATAGCAGATTAATAAAAGAATTAATTAGAAA
This sequence comes from Pelosia muscerda, assembly GCA_963691645.1. Lineage (NCBI taxonomy): Eukaryota > Metazoa > Arthropoda > Insecta > Lepidoptera > Erebidae > Pelosia > Pelosia muscerda. Next base: position 7,551,913 of record OY829116.1, on the reverse strand, counting down.
TAAATAATGCAGACCAAAAAATAAAACTGAAAAATGTCTGAAGTAATTAGTTCAAATCAAATTTAGATCGGAAAAGTCGGTAGACGGGGATACCGGTCCCTATATCCGAAATAGGTCTTCTTGAAAGAGAGGACCTCGGGTCCGCCGGGGTGCGAGGAATATGTTCGCTGCTACCTCATCTTCGGCAACTAAAGACCCAAAAATTGCATGGATTTTTGTCGGTTTGAGTTCGACATAACCTCTCTCACCGGCTCTGGTGAGTGACCGGTAGCTTGGTCTCCATACCGGTGGGCTACTACCTTTTATATTTTTGAATGTATTTTTTTAAATATATAATTTGTAAGTCTTGAAACTAATAAAAAGGAACTATAATAATAAAATAAATGTGAATCTACTCACTGAGCACTGTAATAATCAAGTAAGAACTCACGTAATACGTAACAACTCAAGTAAAATGTAACAAACTGCAAAGATATAAATTTATTATTGAACTGTTCCAGAATACTCGGAGACAAAAGTTAGTTTAGTACTAATTTCTACTGAAACTTGCAAGGATGAGCTATATAACGGTCTATAAATACAAAGCTTGTGCTGTTATTCTAGCTGAAGTGAAACAGTAAAATCTAAGAAAATAGAATCCAATACAAGAGTATTCGCTTCGTCCATATTCGTTTTAGCTTTAGTAGTTAAAACTGACACGATATACATGTTCGTTTTCACTACCAAACCAATAACGCTTTGGTATTGCTTTTGGTAAAATTTCTTTCGAATTTCTATTTTAACCTGGTATATGCACACAAGGTGCGGTTTTGTCATGCAAGAATTGGATTTCATGAAAATACGGTTTTTGATTATTGTTAGTACTAACTGGCTTCGCCCACGCGGTATTTTGATCCAGTTTTCGCTATCCATGTGAACCTTTTCCTGCCTATGTGTTACTCCAGGCTTCAATCTATCTCTGTACTAAATTTTATCCAGATACGTTCAGATGTTAGAGCGTAATAGAATAACAAACATACAGACATCCAAACATCTTCATAAACTTTCATATTCATAATATTCATACAAAGGAGGGTAGATTAGAATGTTTTTCTGCAGTGTACTGTGTGTGTGAATAGAGTGGATGAGTTAGTTAAAATATGCTTTAAAGTTATGAAGAAAACATAATTACCTCCCCTCCGCTCCGCTCCACCCACTTGGAATTTGGAGCCTGGTTCCACGATTCAAAGGATCCTATTTCAAGAAAACAATAGGTTTAATGAAGCTTTAATATCTTTAGTTACGATAAAAACAACATAAGAAAACAGTTTTAAGGAACTTTCTGAATCAAGTTTCATTTCTGTTCGCGCTAAAATCACGTTTCTTTTATTTTTAAACTTCAGAAGTATTCGTTTTATTTTCAAACAATAAAAATAAAAAGTTAAAAGTACCTATATCAGACTCCAGCCAATATATACGAACAATAAACCATATTATCTACATTTATTCAGTGTTATCACAAAGTAGAACAACGAGGCAGTAGCAGCAAGTGCGGTAGTGAAAATGTGTATAATTTTTGTACGTCAATTGCAAAACTCAGGCATCGGCGTCGTCGTAACGACGGCGGCGGTGGCAACCAACTTTATTAGTGTTAATAAATGCACTCGTTATTTACTTAGGAATTTATTGCTGTGCTCGCACCTGCGGCTTTCCTTACTTTGTTATATTTTACCACTTTCATTTGGCATCGTAATTTAGGTTATTGGAACCGATATGTCCAAAACATGTACACTGATGGCCGTTTGTTCACAAATTTAAAGTTAGAATAGCTAGTTCCATAGACTACTACACAGTCTATGGATCTAGCTATTTAAATGTATAATAAATTAATATTCTAGAACAATGTACACAACGCCACCTAGACCCATGGTAAGCATAGTTTAACTAGATAGTGTTATGGGTTCTAGAATGCGGATAAACATACTTAGATATTTTTTTGAAATACATACATATTATACATAGAAACATCCAGACCAATGCATATATTCATATTCATGTACACAAATATTTGCACTGAGCGGGAATTGAACCCATGTCTCTTGCGTAGTGCAGTCGTGGTCACTACCACCACGCCGCGGAGGTGGTCAAATATGTTATGCGTACGTCAGCTATGTTTGAAGTTGCTTTAAAATTCTCAATGAGGTCATCGGACAAAGATCTAAAGTCACTGACATAGCTCATAGAATAACTAAGCTGAAGTGGAGTGGCAGTGGGCTTGCCACATCTAGCGATAGATCAGTGTCCGTTGGAGCAAACGAGTCCTAGAGTGGATACCACGAGAAGGTAAGCGGAAGGTGAGAAGCCCCTAACCACATTGAACTCACGACCTGAAAAACTTGAACGGTTTTAAGAAGACCTAAAGTAATGTGCAGAAGTTTTATAAATAATCAACTGTGACTGCAGTAGGCAAAGAGGTCCGGCGGCAGTTTCATGGAAACAATCCACTTAATGTAGGTAACCGAACCAAGATTATTTATCGAAGATTTTTCTCTCGATGCAATGTACAGTCGCAAAGGAAATGAGTATACACCTTTTCACGTAACTTCAAATGAAAAGGTGTACGCTTATTATTTTTGCTGATTGTACCAAATCAAAAACATGAATATTGTGCATGTTTATTATCTATAATTTTATACGTTTCGACCTTCATTTTCTACGAAACTTATAAATGAGATACAACAGTTTTCGATTAAATAAATCTGTACTAACAATTTGAGGTGAGAATAGACGGTGCAGGGTTTCCAATTAGTTCAGAACATGCAGATTGCATACCAATACAATACAATGTTTTCACTAATACTAATACTGCTGTATACTAGAGCGTGACGTCAAAAATTACTTTCATTGATTTTAATTTTAATGGACTTTGAATTCAAGTAGATTATAATATGATAATAGATGTTAATCATGTAAAATTTTACGTGCAAATGAAATAAACGTGAAATCGCTGGCAATATCTTGTCTTTTCATATTTCAAAAATTTCAAAATATTCAAAAAAAGATACTCACGCCTATATCCCCGAAGGGGTAGGCAGAGGTGCTAGCACCCACATTTCACAAGATTATGTTTAGGTCCCAATGTAATAGGTAGCTAGCCTATTGCCATTAATCGGCCACTTATAAACCTGCGATAAATACACACATAACTTCGAAAAGCATCGAAAAGTCATTGGTGTGTGCCATGGTAGAACCTGGGATCGAACCCGAGACCTTCAGCAGTCAATTACCCATACCACTAGGCTACCGCGGCTATATATAAAATATTCACATGCAAGTTTATAAAATTAACCTATAGTTTGGCAAATCAGTTCAGTTTCTTACTGCTAAGTTACCGAATGCGGATTGGGTCATAGGGTACCTAAGGTGTATACTACTTCGAACCAATTAAAACTTCCACTTGGGCTTAGGTTGTTAGTGAAATTCGGACCTTTTTGTATTGTTCGAATCACAATTGCAAGTAAACAAAGAGTATCAAGACAAAGGAGCTCCATTTGAGAACAGTATTTAGTGCAGATATTCAGTGGACTACGTTCTTCGGAGAGCTGTAAAATACATCCGTTGCGCTGAATAAAAACTAACTTTAGTCGAAATAGTTTTACTTGTAACTTTTATTTTGTTCACTATATAGCTCTGTGCGGATTGTTCGACTCTCGTATCTTTGTTTTATACACCTACAATGTAAACAAATTCATTTGGTCGGTTTGTTTCTTAGTTAAAAGGTGCACCAACTATATTTTGTGCACAACAGTTGCAGATTTTTAAATATATTTTAACAGAAGCGGGTAAATGGCATGATGAAAGTCAAAATGGTTACATAAAATATTTACAAATATGAGTACTTCGACTTTTATAATTTGACGTACAATACTGGGGAGAAGTTATAAATTAATACTAATCGATTTTATAAGTTTTCGCCGTATTTTTTAATCGGCGGGTTGGGCAGAGATGTGCGAATAATACCTTTGTTTTGATAATTTTATAATTATTAGGTATAAGCTGTAGAGACCGGGCCTTTTACCATCAAGCAGACATGATGCTGCCTTCATAAAAGTTCTGTCTGAGTTTGAGTTATTTTTTCTGAGTTACGTTATCGAAATTCAAACTGTAACCTCTTGGATTCCGAATTTATGAGAATGCACTTTAGTTTGTGAAACAACACAATTAACTCTCACAGTCCCAGGACGTGAAAAAGCATTTGAGGTCGTCCTTGTAACATAGCAATATTGGCTCCAAGATTCCTATGTTACAAGGATTGGTAACTTCAGCAAAACGGCCTCATCCAATGTTTTTTCATGAGTTTCCTGAGACTTCACCTCCAACTTAACCATCAGATGAAGTAAAGCCCTATTAGGTACATATCCTTCAATATTATACTGTACGTTAATCAAGCTATCGTAATCAGTCACAATATTAAAGTGCAATGACAAGACAAGTAATTAAAATATACACAAATCACGGCCCGTGAATGGCTTGTTTTAATTAAAATGATAACAGTGATTGGCGCTATGATCTGTACAATTAGCCGCGCTGATGCGCCACGTCCACGCCACCACGAGTGCATAATTACCTTAATTATTAATTGTGGCGTAACTATGATCGTCTCACGCTGACATGACGGTGGTACAAGTTGAATCGCAGTCACGCACTAGGTTAACGAGGTTCACATTCATATATTAGAAATTAGCTGTCCCGGCAAACGTTGTTTTGCCTTATAAATTTTAAGGGTGAACAACCCTTAATGTTGGCCGAAACTCAGACCTACTCAATATGCCTATACCATTATTTAAAAGAAATTTTACTTTGTCTACTTTGCTTTCGGGGAGTAAGAAAAACATTTATAATGACACTACAATATTGTCAGCAGTTTCGCGGGAATAATAAATACGTACTGTGATTTCTTGAACGTATAAAAACTCAAATGATCCACATTATGTGACAAAAGTCAAACAAGGATTGCACTGTGGAGCCTGCGATCACCTAATCTATTCCATAGTTTGGTGGTTTACTGAATTAACTGCTGGAATTCTCTGCAAGAAGAGAATCGTCAATGCTAGACCCTCATCCGTCAAAGTGAAAAGCCAAAAAATATAGTTGGCAGTTCTGTGACTTGTTTAAATGTTGCGTTATGTCGAACGATATTACACACAATTTAGGTACTAATACTGGCACTAACGATCCTGTTAATTGGGAACAGCATTGTATTAGTGGCAGCGTTCGTTCAATATTCAGTAAAGGACATGAGATGAACTCTTGCTCGAGAGTTTATCATCGCCCTGTCACTCCACAGTTATTTATGGACCAGTAAACTTGGAAATATATTTTCCTCGGCGGCCGCGCGTCCATTTCAGGTTAAGCCCCTTGGGCCAGGCCACTAGACGAGTCGAGTGTCATAAATTTGAAAACTGTTTCGTGAAAGCGAAAAAATGAAACAAATATTTGACGTTCACTCCGGTCTGATCTTCGATATGAGCTCGGCTAGCCCGCCATGAATTTACGACTATTTACAAGCGAATCGAGTTAAACGCGTACATAAACTCGGTGAAATTGCCTATGAATATGAACGTTGCAGTATAGTAAAAATATTTGCGTGTGCGAATGTCACGAACTTTTATAAATTGGAGGAAATCGTTTTGAAATGTATTCTAATTTTATTTAAAGCGTATCTTTCGAGATCGTTATTCGAGAAAAGTTGAAAGACATGCACCATATCGCTCCAATTCACGGGCATGTAGCAGTAGCGATAAATATCTTCTATACACACATACATAGGTACATATGCTCACGCCCGTAACCCCCGAAGGGTTAGGCAGAAGTGTTTTAAACACCCACATTTCGCACAACTATGATTTTCGGTCCCACGTAATAGGGAGCGAGCATATTGCCGTCAATCGGGCACTTTGTAACAAAATGGGTATGCCGAAATTAAATTCCTAACTGAAAATGTAGCAGCTAAATAAAATTGGAAAACAAAATTTAATAATAACTCCTTGCTATGCGGTGTAAATCTCAAGGAAATTAATTACGTGCTTAGCCGCACCAGCACTACCAGTTAACGTCTTGGAGAGTATCTTCTATATCTAACTACTTAATACATGCATAGGTGAATTAAGATCTCCCCTTATTCGGCTAGCTATAAATTTAACATTGGTGAATGGACCGAATAAAAGTCTAGGAGAATAAGTATATAAATCCTTTATTTCCTAGCGATTTTATTTGATTTGGTAATATGTGACTTCTAGTTTTACCAAATTTCATTACCTGAAAGATTTCTGCAGAAAACGAGAAATAACCACGTAAGGTTCACATTCTAGGTATATATGAAAATCTATTTGCATTTGTTAATGCATTTTTGTAAATACGTGTATAATAGAAGATATTTATAAGTCCGGTGGTTTCCGACATAGTAGAATTTGGGCCACTTCATCTCTACTGTCGTACAAGATGACTATAGTAGGTATATGGTTGTTTATAATATACAGCCTAGACTCAGCCTCAGATGCATTTTTTTCCTTGCCCAAAAGCACCTAAACCGAAGCTGGTGAGAGTGGTTATGTCGGACTCGAACCAACTAAAACGCGTCGTGCGTTTTAGTCGGTTCGAGCATCTTCGGGTCTTCGGTTGCCGGACGTGAAATTGTAGGTAATATATCCGTCGCACCCATGCCGACCCAGAGGGCCTCAGATGCATGGCTCTAGTGATTAATAGTGCACCGAATACGGCAATAGGCCTTATTGTCGTGCGTTTTAGTCGGTTCGAGCGTCTTCGGGTCTTCGGTTGCCGGACGTGAAATTGTAGGTAATATATCCGTCGCACCCATGCCGACCCAAAGGGCCTCAGATGTATGGCTCTAGTGATTAATAGTGCACCGAATACGGCAATAGGCCTTATTAAATGGGATCGAATACAATAATTGATGAAATATGGGTATGAAATCACCTCTGATTACCCCGGAGGGAATTAGGTGCGAGCTTATACACGTATATATATTATAAGTACGTTTATTCACATAGGTACTTGATCTCAAATTTATCTGGTCAAATAGTCCATATAATATCGTTTATAGTGTCGTAGAATATCATAGAATGAAATACATAAGTATATGTTGATATGCTCACACAAAAGTTTTATACAATATAGTGTATACATCTTGATGAATGACTTACGTCAAAACCTACTGACCTATTCTCAGTAAATATAGCTTATCTTATACATGTCAGCTAGTATAAAGCACAGTGCACACCACAACGACTGTACACGAGCAACGGACAAAGCATTTATGAGCGCTTGTCTTTTTGATCATCATATTCTTTTTAATAAGTGGGCAACGGAGCATTACGGATGCGTCATATCTTTTTCATTACTTCATATCAGCTTCTTTCCGTGCAGTATAATATCCCTGCTCTCAAATGTTATTAAATTTACTAGAGCAACAGAACTGCATCACGTCATACTGAGTTCATAAAATTTTTCGACCTCTAGTATCATTATTTATTTATCACTAGCTGTTGCCCGTGGCTCTACTCACGTGGACTTTTGATCCCGTTCCTACTGCCCCCTCTACTTTTCTTAAGAGTTTAAGAAACATATAAAAATACTCGAATTGTTCCAGCCGTCATCGAGTTATGCGCTAAGCAACACATTTTGCTGTACACTTTTATTTATATACATATACCAACTTTATTGTACGACAATTACAGTATTACAATATAACACAATTTCTGCCAGATTTTGGATGGCAATTATGTAACTTGAAGTAGTGGACGGTTGACGTTTACCTGAATACACACATAACTATATAAATACATCAAAAGTAATCAGTCTATCGCAGTCCACTACTGGACATAGGCCTTATCTAAAATGCGCTACTCTCGCTCTCTTCCCGATTCTCCGCTTTCCACATCCAATCCACCACCGTCACCTTCCATAGGTCATCAGTCTATCTGGATGGGGGAGCGACATCCCACCTTCCATTTACCTTCTTGCGGCCTCCACTCTAGAACTCGTTCGCTCCAACGGCCAACGGTCCTTCGACAAACTATGTCAGTGACTTGTTCTTTTTTGAATGATCCCGTTGCGAATTTTATCCTTCAAAGAAACTCCAAGCATAGTTCGCTCCATAGCCTGCTGTACCTACTACTTTTAATTTGTGAACCAATCCCACTGTTTATGTTTCGGCAACATAGGTCATAATTGGCAGGACGGACTGATCGTAGACCTTCGTTTTAAGTTCGAAATGGATGTAATCTAACAAATGGAAAAGCAAAAAATAACTGTACTTGTTATAAAATTAACTGTCAATGTAAACCTTTGAAAAGACTGCAAGGTGAAGGTACAATAATAAATATGGTCTAGAAGTATAAGTGTGATATCAATAATGTATAACAATAAGTTCCATCAAGTGCCATCAGTATAAAAAAACATATTGTACTTGCTGCTAAATAACAGACAAAACTCTGCCATAGACTTCCCTAGGCAGTCACTTGCAGAAATGTCAACATCAATCAAAAATAAAAAATGCCCGTAACTGGTAATATATTTGAAGAAGTCTCTACAGAGAGACATCTGTGTGCTATGGCCCTAAGAACAGGGCACGCGAATGTAGGGATTACTTCTCACAATCACAGGGTACTAAAATAATTTTAACGACAGTTTGATTACTTTTATCGCAAGTTTTCGCTTGAGTTGTCACGTTTTCAAACCATTAGTTTTATGCGAATTATTGCTAAGGAATTGCTTATTTATTATCAACGTTCGCAACGCAAGACATTATTTATGGACGCCTATTTTAGTTAACCGCCGAGAAAATTTGTCTGTAATCAGCTTCTGGACATCTCGGGACCACTTTATTTTTGTTTGGCCATTTGTCAAATTTCATTATTCAAATTGTCGCTGATTTAAGTCAGTTGCTACGTGATCGGCTTTTGAATTATTATTTATTTGTTGCATGCTTTTATGTTCTTGTGCTATAAACTTTTGCTGAAACATCTTTTAATACAAGTAGTGTTTATAAGTGATAGTCAAATCAAAAACCTATTACATATCATTTATCCTCTTTAACTTAGATAAATAGCTAAGAAAAATAGCCATAGCCAAATACTGGGTCGACAAAATTTGAAAATAATTATATGTCATATTGACTCGAGCCAATGGCTCGAAGAAGAATGGTGTAGATTGGAGTGGGTAACAGTTCATAACCACCATCGAGGCCAATATGCGAACCTGGGACCCCTCGTTCGTAGGACAGATTTTCTAGTCACTAAACTACTTATTTATATTATCAATATGGTCACTTACTAAAATTGAAATTAAATGTCCCTACCTAAGCAATTAGTAAAAACAGTTTAGGTTTTAGGTTTATTTGCTTACAACACAAACATTCTAACAAACATCTAAATACAAAGAAGACCACAATACATATTATTATAAAAGTTAAATCGACATACAACACTTTTTTACAAGTTGAGACAAACATTTTTGCAAAAAAACTCGAAACAAAACTGAGAGAAAACCTTTGGAGACTGACTATATGATGTAGAGGACATCGTGAATGTGGACGTGATCAGCGTTATTACTGCTTATGCTCCACAAAACTATACTAGCTACCAATTTTAGTTGCTAACTCGAAACATGTCCGAAAGGAAATGTCCTCTTTCTTAGCGTTTATTAGTTTTTGTCGACGAAATACACTCATTGTCATTGGGGTCCGAGTAAATGAGGTTTTTCCTTTAATCTAGTTTTTGGGGATGCTTTTACCGAAAATGATTAGTTTGAACCTTGTATGGGATTAACGAATCATGGCTCTCTTATGTTCAGTGGAGTGGATGTGTTTTATTTTTATGTTTTCTTCTATTTAGGTATATGTCGAGTCTTGGAAGTAATACATATATGTTGAGTTGGGGACTTATAATATAGGTACTCATAGTGCGCTCTATATGTTCAGTAGGTACACGTTTATAGGTGGTCCTTTCATAAAAGCACGGGGTTCCAAGGTGGTGGACGAGTTCTAATCTACCTTATTCTTCTATCGAATCGAAGACATTTTCGAGTTGCCATCGTGGTGTAGTATATGTTTTAGGACAGTGCCGCTACTTACGGAGAGGGCCTGAGTATAGGTTTCGCTCTTCAGGGAGGCTTACTACGTCCCCTCCTATCTAATCTACCGATCATAGGTTATCTCCGATTAGTTCACCCGCGAACTAAGGTCCAGGACGCTTTCAAGTCAAAAACCAATCACTCCTCTGTAATAATCTGTATATACGTGCATTTTGGGTCTTTAAACGTGAAATGTATGTAAGGTCCTATGCAGTGGGCAGACAATACGGGTGGGTGGTAGAGATAACTATGATAAATGACTGTTTTGACACCCAGCCCCGTCTATACTGGATCGATTGTTTCGATAAAAGTGTATACTTCATAAATCACATCCACAGTTTAGACTTCTTGTAGATATGGTCTATAAATATTATAGTAGAGGAGTCGCAAATTAATATTTGTTTAAAAAAATATAAATCCATCATATCGTAACTAATGAATTTGGTATGATGGTACTTATCATCTACTCATCATTTGATATTTCAGCTATAGTTTGCATTGTCGTAATTTTTTTCACGCCAATATGTTCTGTACCTTCTCTCTCTCTCTCTTCTTCTCCCTTTCAAAACCTAAATTAAATATCTTAGGCCTAGTGGGAGCGACTACTGTCAGACCTCTCCGACCCTTGTAGAAAAGAAGCTATTTCAACCGGCACAGTTCTAAAATTTACACGAAAATTCGTACCGTAATTTTTCGTACTTAATCAAATATAGGGCCTAATATACTTAAGGTTCCAGACTGATACTTAGGGTTTTAGATTAAGAAAAAATACTGCTCTTTTGCTTCATAAAGTGAACTCCACATTAATAGGACACTCCTACTAAACTAGCAGTGAAACTATAAAATAACATTATCATTTCCTCACTAGGTATTTTATAGAAATGATATTTTAGGTTATAGCACTTCATTTTAAGTTAAAAATTAAATGAAATTGTAATAAACTATTGTAATTGCTGTTGATTGAAGTACAATCGTAATGAGTTTAGCTTCCTCGGCTTTTCATACAGGCTTTCTGATTGACTTACTATTCTGGCAATAAATATTAAAGAAACATTAATCTACATTTATATGCGTGAATGGTAAATTCATGATGGTGGAAGCAGAATATGAGCTCTCCATTTCATCAAAAGGGTGATAAATGAAAAGATCTGCAGACGATATCAAAACCTTATATCAACCCGTGTGGCCAGCGCGGGAACAGTAGAACAAAGTCACCCAACATTGGGAAAGGTTTATGTCCAGTAGCAGACTGCGACAGACTAATTGATGGATTGGTTGTATCCGTTAACTATTATTAACGACGTATTCTGTAGCAAATTTCGACTTATTATTTGGCACTTGTTATTAAAAAAATATCTGTTTCTTTTTGATGTACCTCTATGCTTCATCATCAAGTAATAACATTTTTTATTTCCACTCTCAGGATATCCATTGAATACGAGTACAGCACAACATATTAATATTTTTATAAATGGTTGCAACATTTCAAATTAATAATTACAGTTGTTGACGAGGTGAATAATATTTAATCTTTATTTAAAAAAAGTAAACCTACGACATTAAATAAAAAAAAAGGATAAAGATCATGAATTGTGTCCATTATCACCGTCAATATATTGCGATAATCAAGGAGCTATTCCCAAATCAACAGTACCAGAGGGCCTGCAGTTTGGCCATAAACGTCGAATCAACGTGATATAAGGTCGACAAACGACTCCAGTACTCGATTTACTAAGAACAAAGAAACCGTTTTCGCCTACTTTTCTTTTGTGGGGAGTCGCAGACAGCTCGCACTCTATTACAGAGCCATTCATTCGCTCAAATGAGCCGCTTAATTTATCGTTTCTTTATTACAAATAATCTGTTTTAAAGTTACAAAGCCTTTTGGAATGCAACGGAGATTCGTGAAAGCGATAATGGGTGGGTATTGTAAGCTTTTTTTTTACTCTTAAGTCTGGGAATTTGAGATATATCATTTGGTTTTGAATATAAGTGCGTTGGTCTTACTATTAGGAATCTATTTGTCATGTGTTTAAGAATTTGATAGCTATAATAGTAGCAGTAAAGTTCCAGTTTCAATTCTGCGACAGCCTATGTGGCATGGCCGTTGTAAAGGCGACTACTACGCAGGAGGCGCGGGATCGATTCCCGCTCAGTGCAAATATTTGTATGCATGAATAGGGCTACTTGCACTAGTCTTTTCGTGCCTCAGAGAGCACGTTAAGACATCGGTCTTGGTTGCCTATGACAGTTGTTAAGGGTAGTTGAAGGCCTCAAAAGTTCGACTAGCCTAACTACAGAACTTTGATATCGCCAATTTGGTTGTGGAGGTCCGATGGTAGTCGCTTCACGGAAAACATCGAAGTTCAGCCGCATTTTAGTGAGACCAGAAAGTCGACCCCAACTGAGTTGGGAATAGGCTTAGAGAATGATGAGCTTGTTCTGCCAGTAAAGCCTCTTCAAAGATTTCCATATTTTAATAGGTACTCAAAAAAGGTACGTGACTATTATAGTAGAATTAGAATACATATAGAACACACACTGTATGTCATTCTAAAAATGCTGAACCAAGTTTCAAGAGTTTCCTTATTATTAAAGTAATACTTCTTTGTAAAAAACTAACAACCAGTTTAAGAATCTTGTGCAAGAGTTGTATCTACACGAGAAAACAATGTATACAAATCTGAGTTGATTTAACATTGTGTAACTTTATCATTTCTAACAATGACTTCTGTACAATATACTACTAGAAAAGCTATTTCAATTTGTCATGGTATCTGGGTAAGGTTAGATTAAGTTTTATCGTGTTGGTACCTGGTGTAGGAGAATAGGCATCCCCATGTCTTCCAGTAGGACCTACTGGAAGACATGGCATACTATACCTGGTATAGTAGAAGGTGACTTAGAGATGAACCTGTACTCCATTGTTTGACGGCAATAGGCTCGCACCATAGAACACCATAGAACTCCGAGGACTAACCCTGTTGAAGTTATGTATTATCTTTGACACTTTTCGGTATAACTTTAGCACACCTTGTTTTAATGCTGTATAACAGCTACTAAATATAAAGTAGAGTTACTGGTCAAATAGTGGTCTATATTGATAACAAATTTTAGCTCCAAAAACCAGTTACTCCACCACATCCACTTATCTATGTATAATACTAAACTGGTCTGTGGTAAATATGTACTAACTAAATCTTTAAATGTAGATACCCACACATATAAGGCGCACACACACTATAAAGACATGATAATATGTACGTAAATTAGAGAAGCATTACTTAGAACGGTTGACATCATTCCATCGTTAATCAGATTTGTAGTATTTAACGTTCTAAAGACTCCGTATGAAAACGCTTGAACAAAATTCAGTTAATTTTGGAGACTTCTCTCCTTTGTCTGTGTCTGCCTTATATAGTGTGTATGCCGTAAATAGGGGTTTATTGTGCTCATTATAAAACGCGAATCAGAATTTTACTTACAATACAAATGGAATGTTTGTAAAACTTTTTAATTTAGTATGTTTTATAGTTTAACGAATGATATTTTTAAAATTAAGTAAATTAAAGTAAAAACGCATAAAATCGTTTGGTTCTTAGTTAAATAAATATAGTTCAGAAGTTCATTGCCTCGTTTGAATTTTACTTACTTTCGTTAACAGTATGCTAATATAGCTCTATTGAATATCGTAAAACCTTTACGGAGGTATGTTATCTGTGCTATTACTGTGCTATTTTAAATGTCAATTAATTGTTAAAATGCTTCAGGATATCGCGATTCTAGTCTGGTATTTTGGTGATCACTTTATTTCAACTATTCTCATATGTATTTTTGCACAAATAAATGTATTTAGGTATGTTTATCTGCCATCATCTACCCAACCTTGTCCTAATTAATTGGGGGTCGGCGCAACATGTCATTTTTCTCCACACATTCCTGTCAGATATTATTTTCTCAGTCACCGTCTTAGCCATACATCTTTTCTTCATAGTCATCTTTTCTTGGACGGATGCTCCTAAAACTACATTCATACTTTTTTGACCTTTTTTACAACATTATACGTTGTCGTCGTTCACTTCTTAATTTTTCATTTGCTGGTTCCACTTTATTTATCGATGTCTCATTTCTTTATAAGAAAATAAATAAACACTTACAAGTAATAGTCTAAACTTAATTACATTATTAAGTGACAATGAACTAGGTCCAACCAAGACAGCACTTTACATTAATGCCTAGAATGTTATTCTCAGAATAAGGTATACTACAAAATTATTCTACCTCCAAGACAATACCGATAACACAAGTTTTGCAATGATTTACGAACTTGTGAGTAAGTATTTCAACAATAGTATTGAATTGGCGACACACTCAACTAATGTTATTTATTGCACAAGTTAGTGGGGACATACTTTGTACTACATTGTTTGTTATTGTATTATCGAAGTTGGTTTATCCAAGTATGTTGGAAGTTGCCGACAGTGCCAGGAGTACCAATTGAAAACAAAGAATTTCCTTCAATTTAAATTGTAATACCATGGTAGCTTCTTTTTTTATAATGCGCAAAATCCTCACTGATACCACCTCCACCAGGAGATGGTTATACAGGTGGAGATGATTATATCGAATTTGAACCGACCAAAACACACACCTTATATGGCTCTCTGATTGCTGGATGTGAGATAGTACAAGACATATCTCTCGCATTCCATCAGATCCCCCTTCTCCCAATGCAGGAATCAAGGTGATCCCATCTAGGTCCCTGCTAAAAGGTGGCGCAAAGTGCGCCGCCGTAATATTATATTAGTTCTCACTGGTTAAATCACGAGCCGTGCCATATTCTATATGTTGTTATTATTGTTGATAACTATGTTGGCTATTATTTCACCTCTGGCAACTAAATACCCAAGGTGACATAAGTTTTAGTCCGCTGAAATCCGACATAACCTTTTCAACTGGCCCTGGCGCGAGTGAGGGGGATATTCGAACTATGAAAAAGGGACTAATAAATGCTGTACTTTTCGTTGTAGTCCAGCGATGGTCAATTTTTCCTTTAATGCTTTATACACTTACATGTTCCAGTTCCAACCACCTCTAATGGACTATATCGTTATTACCTAAACTTTTCTTATAGCCTAATAGATACTAAAAATAAATGTTTGGCAAATCTAACAATGAATTCTTTTTATATTTTACCTATGCCAGATATTGTAATAAGCCCAATTTTGGGTATTTAATGGCCCTCTCTATTTCTTTTCTTTTTATTTGAGTTGTAAGCCCTCGCGGGTATAGGGACAATGATGTACCATCCAAAGTTTCTACACAATTAGGTGAATGATATAGGAAAGCATACGGGCCACGTAAACAAAGAAATCTATATACACTACTTAGATATTTTAAGTTGGTTTGTGTGCGCTTGAACAACTTAAAAGGGTCTGCATCGATTGGACACAAATTTTGATATGACATACTATCACCTCCGATGATATTTTTAAGCGTCAATAGATGGCGTTACAATCAGTTTAAGGGCTTTTTATTTCTTTAAGAATTTTTGAGTGAAATGAAGGCCAAGTCCCCACTGGGAAATAATACATAGAATAATTTCATCTCCGGAAAATATTCCCGTAGGAATTGGGAAAAGGATAACAATACCGCATAGGCAGAACCGCATATTCCGTTTTATCTTAATAAAGTTACATACATTCTCAAAACCTCTGAACAACAAAAATATAAAGAGTAATACATACATATATCAAATCGTTTACTTAAAATTATGAGTTCTGAACTAGATACACAAACAAAATGTATTACGATGCAGAGTTCCTAATTGAGTCAAATGAACTGTTTCGCTCCAATGATTATACAGAACGTTATACAATCTCGTAAAATATTTACTCAAGATGCGTGAATGAAAAATTAATCAATAAACCAGTCAGAGATCAAAGTATACTTAAAGTAAGGACAAGCTGATCAAAATAATGTTGATATAACTTCGGAGTCGTTGACATGCAGAAAATATGTATAAAACACCCATTTTACAATGGTTGTCTTCTAATAAATTAGGGCTCTGACAACTTAATCATCGATAATATTATTATGTATCAAGAGATTGCTTTCAATTGCGATTTATAAACGCTATCTCATTGTGGTAAAAATATATCGAAGATATTACTACGACGTAGGTCAGTAGGTCTACGGCGTAGGTATAGGCTACGACATTTTATAATAGTTGTAATTAAAATTAAATAAGATACTATGGAAAAAATAATAACATGATGTAACGGAAAATACGTTTAACTCATGAACAACTTGTACGTAACATACGGTCTGCTCGGTTGGGAAATCTAATTTAGATCTATTGGGAAATAGATTTCAAAACATTCTCACAGAACTTTATAGAGAAACCTAATAATTATGTTTTTAAAAGTTGGATTTACCGAGCGTTGCAACTACAAGCTATGTATTAAGTTATATAGCGAACAAGTTTTTTAACTACCTCACTTTGATCACAGGATTAATTTATAATTACTTCTTGGAAAACTTAATATAATTTACTCTGAGTCGGTTTTGTAGATTTAAAAATGGTTTTTATGGTTCTATATTGCCTTATAGTTTATCAGAAGTCATTTAGATTCAGCATCTATCCATCTGTTTGACTATCTGTACGTCTGTCCGCAGCTTAAAAAAAATTATAAGGTTCTGCGAGGCTGTAATTTTACATGAATGTACATAGTTTTGTCACCATTTCGTTTTATACATTCAGTTTATGGAACACTAGCTGACCCGCGCAACTTCGTCTGCGTCACCCCGTTTTTGCAACATCTTTCACTTCTGCACCGCATCAGTTGGTTGCAGCATGTTGTTATATACATATAAACTTTTCTCTTTAATCACTCTATCTATTAAAAAAAACCGCATCAAAATTTGTTACGTAGTTTTGAAGATTTAACCATACAAAGGGACATAGGGACAGAAAACGCGACTTTGTTTTATACTATGTAGTGATAGCTCATAAACTACAGTGGTAGGTATATTAAACAGTGTTGGGTAAAATTTGACAACCTTGTCATCATCTCTATGAGGTCGTACAGTGAAGAGCGCGAATTGGTAAACGATAGCTAGCCCGTATTCAAGGTAGATGAACTGACGACCTTAAAAGCAGCCCAAAATCTTAACATAATGTAATTAATTCAAACATACATGTCAACCCCTATTTAATTATAGAAAACGCAAAAATCATGGCGGCTCGACGCCTTACTCGGATTTATCACTTTCGCTTTACAAGATTACCAATACGACAGTGACGAATTGACTCTTCGACGTTCTCTATCTTGCTCCAACTTACTAAATCTTCTATTTCCATCTCTCTCTAACGTGCTGGTAATTAGGCGGCACCTGCATTTGTTCAGGTCACTAGGGATAGTGGGGAGACTATCTAGGCGCCATGTTAATGCTATAAGATTGATGAGTATCTGAGACAAAAGTTTACCTTTATAAATAGCGGAACCGTTGATGAATTTTACGGTAAGCTGTGTTTTATCTTCATGTCTCTATTTATTTCCTATCTAATATAAGAAAATTGCGAATCATTATGTTTGCGATTCTCCGAAACGTCTGAACAGATTCCTATGTTGATTTGTAAGATAAGAATAGATTGTGAGTAAGAAATCCAGCGCTCCTCCTCCCCTCCCCCCTCAATCTCTTCAAGAAGGTATTAGTAAAATAACTGATTGGACCGTGTCAACGTATACTATCGTCCGTTAGTGATTTATTGCACCTGATGATTGTCAAACGACGCTACGCCGCGAACTTTCCTTTCATTGTTGGGAGATACGATGGCAGTAGGTTCGCTTCCGTAACTGTTCACTGCTAATGAATTTGTTACGTATATTTTCAAGGCTATAAATAGGTATAAATCTGCACTTAGATACACTATTTAATAGTTAACATATTTTAACAATATACAGGTTTACAAACATAGTTATATTCTGACAGTTTGATTAAATAAACATGACGAAAGAACTTCCCATTCTACGCTTAGCTATACTCTACCATCCACCTTAACAAACAAGTCAGGTAGAGCAACATTCTTAGTATTTAGTTATGTTTGTATAGGATTGAAAGCCGTTAAATATTCTCAAGCCAGGGTTGTCACAAAGAGCTCTGCCGTGATTGGTAAATCCTGAGCTTGAATGCGATATTTACACTGCTCAAGCCAATTGACCGCCTCACCGAATAATTCGATTAAATTCGTGGATACTTACATTGCGTTCGTCGGTTTACAATTGTAAATATGATTCAAAGTATATATTTGCGGATATACCATTCATACGCATGAGACGTTTCAGTGGTACAGGAATTTAAACTATCATGGTCACTCACTTTAATATTACAGATGCTTACAAAATTACCGAAATATCAAGAACTCCAAACAATACATGGTAAATATTCCGATTTCTCTAATAGTAATGCTTCAATAATATTTTTCACTTAGTTAAATCTACTGAGGTGTAGTGGAAAGTCTAGCCCGAGTCTGTGTTCCCGGCAAGCTATAAGCTGGGCGTTCTCATGTTTGGTAAATAGGTTATTTCTAGACAAGTGTTCTCTATTTTCAACCATATCATCACTTACCAACAGGTGACAAATGCATAGGTCAATCAGTTGAGTATTAAAAAGCTATTGCACCCGTAAATTACTTTTGAATTGGAATGTTGGTAACGAAATCAAATTTCAACAAGATTAAATTACTACAGTTTTGTATAGCGCTATCTCTATCGCACAGCGCCTGCATATATTAGAGTAGTTGAAACCGAATTTTATGATTATTACTGTAAATAACTAGGTGGCGAAATATCTAGAATAATATATGTCTTCCTACCAATGAGTCCGTCTTAAAAGCGGAAGTACGCATTTATGTACTTGAATTGTTTTAGAATCTATGATACCCAAATATAAACCTTAAATAATCATACACATAACATATTAAACTCTAATTAGTTCACAATGGATTTACTAAAAAGGTAATTTATTTGAGAAACTAAGATTCGTATTTTATATTCTCAATAAAGTTGAAATAAAAAAAGAAATATACCTTACAAAGATATTTGTGACTAATCTCGATAAGCCTTACCGTTAAAGCCTTATGCCACTAAAGCCTTAATTATGGATTATCACAACACGTTTTAGAGTAATCCTTTAAACAGATAAGCTGTAAATTTATTGTGATCGTTGCCTTTGTCTTTGAATTGTTTCTGTTTTATTAACCAATGCTGAATTCAGCAGAATAACGTTCCAACTATTTTTGACAACAATATTGGCAAATAACCACAGTTACTTGTATTTTCTAACCCATCCCGGTAAGGTCATTAAGGATAATAACTATTTATTGTATTTCTGAAAAATGATCAGATTTTAATAGTATAGTTTACCTGCTAAAGTTAATTTTTTACAAGGATAATAATTAGTAATTTCATTGTTCATATTCAAACCTCATTTAGGAACTAAAAATAATTAAAAGACATTGTCTCAGTTTTGATATACCAATATTTTATTTTACAATATATTTTTTAAAATAAATATTAGAATAATTAATATTTTCTCTATTCTGTCAGGAGTGGGATCATTGTATTATCACAACACCTATATTTAAAAAATCGAGTTTTTACTTTGTAATGTGATACGGATTCATTTTTAATTGGTAAATTTTTGAAAGAACAAAAAAAAACACCCGAACGAAATTCGATACAGTATGTTCAAATATGCAACAAAAAATAAACAGCAAAAAAATCACATGTGAAACATAAGCTCTCCCATAAGCTAGCTATTAAAAAAACACATTACATCGCCGCTCTTTGGTTAACAAAGCCAATTAACTTCATTTAGGAATTAAAAATATACATGCAATAAATCTGATACCGACATACGCGATGAATTTCGCAGACGGAAAAAGCTCATACGATAGGAAATTGAAAATAAATTCCTATAAGCTCTCAATTACCTCAATCGGGAATATCACGTTCCCGGAGACGTGAATTCAAATCTATATGGTGGTAACTTTGGATGTGGTCGTATTACGTGCTGGAAGCATTGTTGTGGGCTTTGCATACTCATCAGCGTGTAATACAAACAGATACTTCGTTATAGGAAGAATGTAGTCCATTTGGCGTTAGTAGCTTTGTGGTCTAGGCGTATTTATATAATATGTGTTGGCATTACGATTATTGATACTATATTTTTGAAGCGTATTGTCAAAATTTTGTCATGCATACCGTAAATAAATAAGTAATAAATAACATAACGTACCATGAACTGACGCCTTTTATCCCCGAAGGGGTAGGCAGAGGTGCTAGCACCCACATTTTGTCAGTTTATGTTTAGGTCCCAATAGGCTCGCCTGCGATAAATAGGTACACACATAACTTTGAAAAGTCATGTGTGTGTCATGGTAAAACTGGAATTGAACCCAGGACTTCGTCTCGGCAGTCCATTACCCATACCACTAAGCTACCGCGGTTATTATATAATATAAAAAAGCCTTTTATTTCATGCATTAAATTAAATTTGACAACATTGGCATTTTTGTTTTATGTTTTGCATAGCTACATACTCTACCAAAAACACATACTGTACTCTACCAAAAGTCTTTGCAGATTCTGTGCCGTTGTATTACTTCTCCAGAAGGTGCAAAACTCATTGGAATTAGCCTAGGACCACGGTTAAGGTAATCTAGTTGAAATTTTAGGCAATGCAATGTTACCTATACCATGATGGCGATTCTAAAAATTGATACCAACATAAATTTATATCACAAATTCGTAATTTACATTTAACAAATTTTATACTTGTTATACGACATCAAGTTGATGGTTATATAAGCTGA
The DNA here is from genome assembly GCA_963691645.1 of Pelosia muscerda. Lineage (NCBI taxonomy): Eukaryota > Metazoa > Arthropoda > Insecta > Lepidoptera > Erebidae > Pelosia > Pelosia muscerda. The sequence continues at coordinate 7,530,903 of OY829116.1, read as the reverse complement.
GTTTCCACTAAGTTACTTTAAGCTACGGTTTATAGGTTTGCAATAAAAAACATCATAACGTTTAACTGCGTCAGGCGTTATTTCAAAATATTTTATTGATGAATCGACGTAAAATACACTCTTATCAGTTAAAATAGGAAATATTTTACACGTCAATAAATTTTATTGAATGACAAATGCTGATAATATAATTTACATCTACACTTTAACATTATACAGAGAAAAAAATCGTATTTTTGTGTGTTGGTGCGTGTGTGTGTGTGTGTGTGTGTGTGTGTGTGTGTGTGTGTGTGTGTGTATGCTCAAAAACTACAGTGCTGATTTTAAAAATTCTTTCACCTTTGGAAAGCTATAGTTTCTACGCTGGCCAGACGGGTTGGTGCAGGGTATTATTTTGAGTTTTCCTTCTCTCGCAGTGATATTACCAGCGTATTTTTTTCAGTATACTGGGACATCGACGTCTCCCAATATGCGCCATTGCTCCTGAACCTCGCACCTCTCCTGTCCCAACGGCCATTTCAGGTCACCGCCGGTCTATCTGGACAGGGGGAGTCCTACCTTTCGTTTACCTTCTCTTGGTAGCTACTCAAAGACTAGTTGACTCCAGCGGCCATAGGTCCTTCAGTAGATACGGCCACCTCACTGCCATTTCAGCTTGCTTATTGTGTGAGTTATGTCAGTGACTTTATTTCTTTGTCGTTCCGAATTTTATGCTTCGAATATATTTCGAGTATGTTCGCTCCATGTCCGCTATGTGACTTTCAGTTGGTACATACTAATCGCTCGAAATAATAAAATCGAAATCGGATTCTAAATCAGACTTAACGTTGAAAATCAATACAACCATTTAATTGCTCGACTGATTCCTTGCGCAAATTATTAATCACACGTACAAAGTTTTACGCTTGTGTTAACTTAGCTCAGTTGGCACACAAAGTTGGTAACTAAAGGGTTGCAGGAGTCAAGACTTCGAGTAGGTGTAGTGGCGCCGAAGGGTCACTAAGCAAGGAAATGTCTAAACCACGCATCAATATTAATCCATTAAGTTGGGTGTGTTTGTACAGCACTGGACAACTTTGACATGGTTCAAGTGAGATGTTGACTTCACCTGTTTAACTTGTAGATTAATTGGGTGTGTTATATATAGAACATTTACGGGATAAACGGACTTTGAAGTATTTTATTTAATTTATCGCACTGATAGTTACACATTAACGTCAACAGTCAACACCAATGGATAGGATATTTCTGTGAAGCTTAATTTCAAATGTAAACAAAAACATTAATTGATAAACTGCAATTAGGGATGAAATTTGTTCTATTATGAAAATAAAAGCACTTAACTACAAGTCGTACTTCCAATAGTTTTATGAAGTTACATTACCATGAAAACTCATTCAATATTATTACTAAATATTAAAACAGTTTATGTGGTTAAAATACGATGGAATTTTTAATAATATTTACGAATTACGATCTATATAGAATGGAATAATTATTTCATGGTAATTATATGTAGGTACCTACCATTTCTGGTGCAATAAAGTCATATTGACGCGTCCTATAATAATTGTATAGGACGCGTCAAAACTGTGAACATGTTGATTGATAGATTGTTCACAAAATCTGCTTGATACGATCGTATCTTCATACACCACGACTCTTAACATCATAAGTCTATGGAGCGCAGTACATGAATACACATGTCATGTCATTCAAATCAAATCAAATCAAATCAAAAATCATTTATTCTGCATAGACCAGTAAACGGCACTTACAAAACGTCAATATCAACAATATTTTATCAAATGCAAATGGACCACACCGGTTCGAAACGCGGCCCCGACCTGAGAAGACTCCGGTAAGAAACTCAGCGGGCTTTTCTTTTTTTTTTGGTCTATTTACAACAGTTCACTTAGTCTAGATACAAAATTTAGCTGAATAGCAAGTGGAGTGAACAGCTCATTTCCAGGCTTGTTTATCATCCAAATAATCCTGGATTTTATAATAAGCTTTTTGACATAATTTATTTTTTATATTCTGCATCTTAAATCAGGAGGGTTGTTGAAATCGCTGTACTACAATATTAACACCCCATTTAAGGGTTTCTTCACACTCCTATTGATGAGTGACGTTCAAATATACACGAACGTTATCTCTTTGTAGACAGCTTCACCGACAATCCCCAACTCAGCTACCTGCGGCCTCACTTATAATGTAAGTACCGCTATTAAATTTATAAATCTCAAATATCAAAGGAGATAGCTTTATAGCGTCATAGATATACATTTTGCATTTACTTGTGATTTTCTGGGTTCATCCAACGTGTTTTGGTATCCTAGATACGTTTATTATTTTCGATAAATTTATTTAATTTGTGAGAGTGAGATAGAGGTATAGAGGGTGAGAGAGATGACAGTATTTTCTGAAAGCTACCACCAGAGTGTCGTTCTCTGCAGATGCACCGACTATACAATGAGGTTAACTTGAACTTCGACGGTCAGTAAACCCGCCAAAAATAGATTTTTTTTATTTATTTTTTATTTATTATTATTCATTCTGAAATTTTACACAGATACATTGTAATTCAAATGCCACATAAACTCATTAGAGTTTTTCCGTGCATTGGAGTCATCAGTGGTTAACTATGAAACGAGTTAGCAAATAAATAAATATGTAAGAAATATACACACATCAAATCACATGCTTACAATTATGCAACAGAAGGTAGGATAACAAAAATTGCTCGCTTCGTCGGCGGTCACACCGCCCGGTCTCGAGCCGCAGCACCTCAACGATACGCACTGTACAGTCAGCTCCATAATACATAGTGACATAGTAAATAGTGAGTTTTGCTAATTTATGTTGCTTTGTAGGTAATAATCCTTGAGCTTGTTTTTTATATTATTGTTGTTTATCGACATTTTTAAAGATTTGGGTAGGTTATTGATTAAATGTGGTACAATATACTTTAAAGTTCTTTTGCCGTATAGATTAGTGTATCTTGGCAATAATAACTTAGTATTTATGACACTGCGAGTTGTTGGACCATGTCTATCAGGCAACTTCGGCTTTTTCAGGTATATATCTTATGCATAAAATCATTGAAAATAACAGAGCATTTAACTCTAGTTTAACCAAGCCTTTCAACTGTATTAATAATTTGTTACCGGATTTCATCATTTATTTATTACACCTTTCTTCGAAATTAATGTGAGATATATCTTATGCTATAAACAGAATATACAACTATGTACAAAATATATTCAATAATTGTAAAAATTTTCAAACATTACGTTTAGTTTATTAAATTAATCTCTTTAGTATTTAAGGTGAGTCTTTCCTCTGCTGCACCATTAAGACTTGGAATTCATTGCCAGCTCACGTGTTTTGTTCTTGGTACAGTCCCGGGTCCTTCAAGCGGGGCGTGAAAAAGCATGTGATGAGGTCGTGTAGCTGAGTGCCACCATTGTAACACTTTACGTGTTTATAATGGTGACCCTCGTTCCTGAGACTTCGCCTTGAACTTACCATCAGACGGGGTGAAGTCAATTTGACGTGTAAAAAATGAAAAATGATGCGCCTCACATAATAATTTTAAACGAATGACAACAAAGATACTAGGTGCTAACATGCCAGTAACAAATAGCACATCGTGTTCCGAATTTGGCACAAGTCAAGCCTGTGTCTCTAATTAAAGGGGGATCAGATGTAGCGGTTACACCGGCTTCGTATTCGAAGCTCCACGTTTTTGGTTTCTGGCCAACAAGCTCCTTGTTTAAATGATTCGCTTGTTAAGTTTTATGTTTTTATTCGGCACGGCTCAGCCAGCTAATTATGGAGTTTAGTTTAACTCTTGCCTGGCCTGTTTTTTTAGTTTACTTGTTGCTGCGGAATAGAATTTGTAACTGATATTATGTTCTTTTTAGGTGGATTTATATTTTGTTTTCGCCTTGTATTCACTAGATAATAAGTTTCAACAAGTTTGGCAACGCTGCGCAATGCACGTGATGTTCCAATATGACGCGCATGATGACGCGCGGCTTTTTATTTGTTCGACGCATAAAATCATCTTTAACAACCGATAAATCTAGGTCCGCTCGGGTGTGTAGTGGGTTCCCCATCTTGCTCCGAATAGGGAAGAGCAGACATCGCACCGTTGATTTACTTTATATCCTGGCTAGAGTTGGCTTGGCACCTTATTCTACTCCACTAGCCCTTGCATAAGGTGAGTATACATAAATAAGTAACATATTGAGCGAGATTAAAGTTTAATATCATTTTAATTTTTATAATCAGTCAGACCAAACAGTTTGACATAAAATGAAACCTCACTAGCGTGCAGAGTCAGGGCGAGTGAATCTCCTGAAGATGATTGCTGACCTGGTAAATTATCCGTATATAAACCATTGCTGCAATGTACACCGTCCATAACTAACATTTATAAGGAAATATTAAATAATGTACCTATTAATATTATGTATATGAGTGTATGTATATCATGTACAATATGCTTGAAATAAATGATAAACGATTTTTTTCACCCTCTTCCTGTCAACCGATTTAAATCAAAAAAAATATGTTTAAGAATACTTTCTCAAAAGTACAGATATATACGTCGTCAATGTGTTCCTAACCACATTCTAGCAGTGAACTAAGGTCTAAAAGTGGGGTAGTACTATTAAAACTTGGTTCTAACTAGAGGTCGTTACAGCAATGTACTTTTACTTCTGTACTGTACTACATATTGTCGAGAAAATCATCCAACTGCTCTACTGGGGCCAATAATGGTACTTACTATATAATATGTATGTAAATGTTGGTTATAAGTGCTATAACTACGACTTTATATTGTACCAGAATCATTGTAATGTTATTTATTACCTTGGTTTATATAATTTAAATAAAATCTTAACAGAGTAAACAATAATAGATCTTTTTTGCATAGCCATACATTATTCAAATTTTTCATAAAATCAAGAGATTCTGATATAATAAAATACATTTTGAATAAATGAAAGGCACCAGTAAATGAAATTTTTTATTGAGAAGTGAACGACTGTAAGTTGTGGTTTGGCCATATTTTAAGAAGAGATAATAGTAATGTTAAAAAAGACCAAAATTTCAATGTAGATCTAGAGCCTATAAGAGCAGAGGTCGACCCAAGGAAAGATAGATAGATTGTGTCATAAAAGATATGGTCAAGAAGGTAGTGACTAAGGAAATGACATCTGACAGGAATGTATGGCGGAGAATGACATGTTGCGTCGACCCCAATTAATGCCACCTATGTATTGTCGCCTAATCAACATGAAGCTGTTATATTGTAATGAAACAATATTTATATGCATTGTTAAACTACATCTTTGTGTAGGTTAGAAGTACTTCTTTTAGTCAAGACACTAATTAAAAAAGAACAAAGTTATGTTTTATTGTCTAATCTATTTACATCAACGAAAAATAGTGGACGTAGCGCTTTTGTTACACGAACACCTTGTACGTATGTGTGAAACACACTGGGTAACTTCTTTGCCAACAAAAACGTGACCTGTTTTGTTTTATAGCACGTCGCATACTCCTTATTAGTCTGGATTAGATGTGTTGTATAGACATACACGTATTTTATCACAACATGTATAGAGTATTGCTGTCATCGGATCTTTCAACTGTTAGAGGAAATTTTATGAAATTAATAATGAGAGGCGAAACGTAACGTCACCCCAAATATAATTGTACGGGCGAATTTCGAATATTCAATACGGGTCCTAGTAGTGCAGCTGGTCATTGCATTCCCACTGTAAGGGACTGCTACTTAGACCTTTTCTTTTTCCAATCTAAATGGCCATGATAGGAAAAGGTGTGCTGGTAGAGAGGAGAGAAAAGATCATAAAATGTAAAAACTGATGACATACTGCTTACCTGCGGGATGATTCAGGTAAGCAGTTCAGGACGTGAGGTAGGGTGAGGTAGGGAATCAGGTGTGGATGACGAACATTCGTTTCTTGCCTGCCGCCCGCACTTCACCCTATCTCCGTTCACATCCCCCGCCCGTCACCCGCGCCTCAAGCAGTCCCCGTTCTCATTTTGCCTCCCGTGCGCCCCGCAGGCGATGCCTGAGTTATTTGGTTTAACTATACATTGTAATACTCAAATGTGGAAGTTGGTGACGACCATTGGATGTTTGTTACTCACTTTCAGACTACTGAACAGATGTAGTTAGTCTGAAATAACACATAGACCACTCTCTATCCTTGGAATAGTTTGCCATGGATTGCGGTAATGTGAGAATTCCACAAATAATTGGTGGTGATGTTAACGGAGGAAGGTGATGACGGTAGTAGGTATCGGGGAAAGAACCACCTATCTCATTTGAAGGAAGTCGTAAGAGACGATCAACAGAAAACAGAGAAGGAAACTCTAAATAAAACCCTGTACCAACACATTTGACCCGCCTGCAAACAGTAGGTAGCCAAAGACTTTCATCATTGGGTAAGTCCTATGTTCAGCAATGGACTGTGATAGGCTATTTGAAGCTTATAATACTGTAATACCTAATAAAAGTCATCGACATAAACATCGCAATATTTTAACTTGACGAAGCATTAATACAACCGCGGTGGATGCAGCTGCATTTTAATAATAGATTAACCTCAGCGCAAACATGGCCTGCGCTTGTAATCTTTAATGTACACACAAATTTAATTAATTCTGCTATGACATGAACACACAGCGAGTTTCAATGGCAATACAGTCAAGGTAGCATATACTCTGTGAGTCTCTGGGGAATTATATAGAGTAGCAGCAATATGCTGCAAAAGGTACAGTGTTACTTACAGGTGCTATATCAACTTCATAAAGAAAAGTACTATGATTATTCATTCGAAATTAATAAACATATATTTATTTAAAAAAAATAGGTAGTCTATTATAATACTGCGTTTAGGCTTGGAGTGCGTTAGGGGCAGAAAGATTCTCCGTAGCATAGCAGAGAATTCAACTTTCAAATACGCTCAGGCTGTGAAATGAACTCCCCCTGTGGTTTTCCCAAACATTTCTAATATTTTAATCTTCAAGTAGGGATTAGAAGGTTCCTACAGAGTTGGCAGCGAGAGTGTGATGCCCCTGTTGTGGTTCAGGTCCATAGGCGACTGGTAACCACTATCCAACAGGTGTGTCGTGTGATTGTCCACCATCTAAGTGGTATAAATAGGCAGATGTTCCCGTAAAATCAAAATATACCAAATTCTGGTACAGAGGAGTGGGAAAGCGAAGTCTGAAGTTGCTGTTCCAATATACACATTTTGGGTACAACCGGCATTGGCACCTCAATGCGGATGAATCCTCATAACGAACTTAATACGAGGACGTCATCTCACAGAAGGAGGTGGTGGAACGAATCAAGGAGATAGCTTTCAGTGGTCTGTTCCATAGCTTACCAAATACTTCAACTGATGAGGTAGTGGATAGATCGATACGACACAGCATACAAAGTAGATACCCTCGATGTCACATCTCCATCGAAGCTTTACAAAAGCAGCACTAGTAGATTCCCTGCGTAGGATGTGATGTGTATTAGATTTTTCCCTGCCATTTAAAACAGTAAGGGTAGCCATTCATTCATTAGGTATGGACCAATCTCAACGTCAGACGACTGGTTTTATTAAGAACACAAAAAAGACAAGATATTGCAAACATCTTTTCTGTTTTTTATGTACAATCAGGGACCAAATATCACAATAGTACTCGTACCTAGAAATCACGTCTAGTAAAAATTCATGTTTTAATAATTCTCATACTTATTTTCATATTCTTTCATTCTGTTCAATTACCAAGTAAGTATTGTAAAACTTCATAAAAAAATCGAATATTGTTCTCTGTTGTTTAATTTCCTTCAGTCATATTAGAGCGTTTATTTATTAATATACAGTTGATTGAAAAACTTTAGGAAATCAAAGGTATTATTTACATTGACATGAATGTTTTTGTACACCTTTGCTGTCTGAATATAGGTCATCATAACTCAGTAAAAACTTTATCTCGGCGATACAGAACAGACTATTTTTGCTTTTTTATCTTTCGAAGTGTTATGCAAAAATATGCAAATATATTGCGAGGCTCAATGTTTCGTAAACGGTGTGGTTTAAAAAATGTATAGGAAAGCCTCTTGAATAGACCTTTTCAATGATACTCCACAGCGAACAGATTTTTTATCAGTCCGTGCATGTAGTACTTAACAGTGAGTTTATATCGGTATATCACGCTATCCGTATTGTGTGTTAATTTCTAGGCTGTGGTACAATTATTAGAGTTATGTATCCGGTAGTTTGAATGAAGTAGAGAGAACATTTTTGAGAGATAATAACATAATTTATAGGTGTATGGTTGAAAGTGAACGCTTAGTGAGTCCTGTGACAGAAGGCACACGTTTTGAAGAAGTTTAAGTACTGGCTGATATATTTTTGATTGCAAGTAAGGCTTACCTTTAGAAAAGTGAGTAAGAATACAGTTTCGGTAACGTTTTTCAAACAGGTATGCCATATATACCTTTTATTTCCCTAGTGTTATTGCCGTTGTGCTTTGTTTTGTTTTTGGGATTGAGCGGTCAAATGGTAACTCTCGCAGCGAGAAATAAATAATTAATAAAGGGAGTTAAGTAACTGGACATTGAGTTACAAAATGCAAGCCATAGATGCAACCGGCTGAAATAAAAGATCGTTCTCTAGAACTCATATTTTCAATCGTTGATTATTTTTTATTACACTCACCATATTGTGTCCTATTCTTCGAATTTTTTTAGAACTGCTGAAAGCCTGATTGACAGTGATCATAAACACATTATTTCTTATATAGAACATCTATATTATCTCAGTCCCTTAAGGGCTAAAAATATCTGTGTAAACAATAAAATTGTGATAAATATATCGTATTCGTTTTTAAACAGATACAAATAAGGTTGTGCGTATTAAAATTTTAAACTAATATTTGTACAGTATGTTAACCGTGTAATTAAAAGCCATGTATTTGTCGTATCTATTACAATGGTTGACAAATATAAACTTCAGACCTTTGTTATCGTTTGGATAAATATTATTTATATTAATAACACATTTATGTAAAGTTTAAAAACCTTGCATTTGCAATGTGTTGGTGAAATTTAAATACAATATTAAAAAGTGATTGTAACATAATTTAATGTTTCTGTTTGTTCGTAAGTTTGGGTAGATCGCCCTAACGTCATCCTTTTTTTTTGTGCACAAAATCCACACGGATACCAACAATATCAAAATCGGTGGAGGTGATTATATCGGACTTAAACTGACCAAAACGCACGACACGCAGACATATCTGTCGCACCCCGGCAGACCTGGGGACATTTCTTTTGAGTTTTGCGACCTCCGACGTCCTAGCCGCCTCCGCTCATCACGGGCAGTGCAGGCCTGGAGTCTTTTCCAGAGGTCCGGTGTCATCCCTGGATTCAGATATCCAAGATGTTCAAGTATCTCAGATCTTCAAGGTAGTTTTCAAACGCTTGTGTCCGCGCGTTTTGGCCGCACTACAGGCCTACACAGGCCAGGAATTACTATTCGAAAGATGAGCTTACTCAGTGCCGCATAAAATTTGTTAAATACTTATTAATATGTGCCTCTTACTATACAGTTTTATGAGTTGACTTCTAATAACTGTTGTTTAACATCAGACAGTCGAGACAATAAACAGCCCAGACTCAGCCTCAGATGCATAGCTTTAGTCAACAAAAGTGCAGAAGGCTCACCTCAGAATATATGGGCTTAATGCAATGATTGGTGAAATGTATCCTAGAGGGAAATCGACGTGAGCATTGTCATGATATTTATTAAATCTACATTTTCTAACAATAAAGTTTAATCTTCTGTATCAAACGGAAAGTTACTAAAATTCATAACAATAAAATATGGAGGGCTCGAAGGTGGATTAAATTCGAAGATTTTGTAAGAAAACAGAGAACGAGAAATGAAAACGGAAAAATTGACGAAATAGCCCACACATGAAAGAAAGATCATCCGACCGGCCGTTGACGACATAACAATAATAATAACTTTGGCATAAAAGATGAAAAATGTTAAGTACAAGTATGTAGTAAGGAAAGGAAAACTATGATTTCACTATTACAGAAGGATTAGAAAAATGTCAAAACTGGAGAAAAATAAGGGTTACGTTATAACTTGTACCGGCTGTTACCGGAAAAGGTAATAGCAGAACGAATCCTGTAAGTGTATAGTAGTATAATAACCTCTTTAGTACAGTAGTTTCATTTTAAAAAATACCTGTGTAATTTAGATTTTGTTTCGTAAATTTTACATTTAAAAATAGCCTATGTTTTTATGAAATGCCCGCTATGACATAAAGAAGAATTTCAAACGCTTTAGACGAGTCTAAAAGCTCAAGTGATCAGAGCGTTCTCCATGTTCCCTTAAAGACTTGAAGTCACGACAAATCTTACTTGTTTTTAAGTCCCGCCTAGGCTATCGCTATATCTAATTTTAAAGTTTGATTGTACACGTGTACCTACATCTAACGTTTCTGCTTCTTAATTTTCCTTTCTATTGTTATAAATTATGAATATGTTACAAGTATATTTTACAAAATGTCTGGAATTATAATTAAATTTCTAATCCCCTTCATTATCAGAACTATTAATGAAAGTTCATTTACTTTCATTATAAATTTAAATGCAATTTAAACTAGCAATTATACGTACGTCATGGCCAAGCCTCGTTCGTATTCGGTTTGTAAATAATGTGGGCCTAAATCAACAAAAATATTAATTGTGTATTACACAGAGTTATCTTATTACACGGACATAAATTAGATAGAAGAGTGTAAAGTTTTGTCTGATATTGAACTTGCTACGTAAACTTTATTCATAAACCTTTTTTACTGGGCTTATTACCACGAGATTACTTGAGTCTTGAGGTTGTATATTTAAATAAACCCTTGGGATAAATGGTCACAAATCAGGCTTGAATAGACTTTCAAAATATACGTTTTTGGATAAATGAAAATCACAAGTAAAAGTCAAAAAGTTTTTGCCATTTTAAATGTAGTAGGTATTACCGTAAGTAAATTGAACACAAATTTTTAATACACAATTAGTACCGAAATTCTGTTTAATTCGAATGGCAAAAATATGTCATGTAGACGTAAACGTACGTTGTATTCATTTCAGGTAAAGTTTAACTCATTTCCTGTCATATTTAAATTCAGTATTCTGTATTTATTCATTAACTATTTTATTTGCTAGTGAGTTTGAATATATACATAAAAAAATTAAATTAACATGGTAATTTATATAACTATTATAAAAGTCAATAAACGGGTCCTGCGAACACCACAAACATGATAAATATCACGTTGACGATTAGAAATATTTACTAAAGCTAACAATGACACATTACATTCATCCATAGGCATAGTATACATAATATCTATTTGTCTTAACTGTTTGCAAGCTATGTATATCAAATTGATATCAGAGAATAGAAAGCTCCCTAATAGCATTCTCATTGCGGACTCATGTCATCCTTGAAATACGCTCGCTTGTGTAGCTTATCTAGCTATGGACTTATATCTATGACAATACCTTGGATATATTATAGGAAGTGTAGGCAAACACACAAAAGATCTAATTGTTTGTTTTGAGACGGGCATCAGTAAACATATGTTGAAGTTAGAGGCGTTTGTTTGTTTTTATTAATCGAGTTCATTCTCAACCTACATAATCGCGTAAGGTAACACTTTCCTGCTATATCAACAGTGTATCACTTAAGGGAATACATAAACAATTCTTATCGATGACTTGAATTCCATGCAAATTTAAATTGAGAAAAAAAAACGCGATAAACGCCTACCCTAGGCGTTCATCGCGTTTCCAATATAGTTCATTGCAGTGCATCTTACTCTTACTCTAATAACGCGTTATCTCAAGCCAAGGTTTGTTGAAATTTTAGAACATAAATGTACATAGCTTGAAATACCAACCCAATTTTATTTAATGGTACTTACAGATCATGCTGACATTGATAATGTGCATACTGGGTTTCACCATGATCTTCGGTCCCAAGCTTACTTCATTTGCAATTCTGCTGATTATATCAATGGATAAGGTACAAAATATATTGTGATAAGGATTCTAGAAAATTTCCAAACAAATTTCTTTCTTTTTCTTCACAAATGTAAATTAACTGCCGAAATATTTTACCCTAAATAATTTATAAACACAGTTATTTACAACTATAGTACAAATAATTAATCACTAGTTGTATGTTTAATTATTAAAAATATGAATTCATTTGACGAACCGTTGAACCTAAAGCAAAATTTTCAAAAAACAATTTTCTACGTGAAATTTCTCCCACAGGGCTATTGTTATTTGAAACTTCAAAGCCATGTTTCACAAAAACCTGTTCAAAGGTATGGATAAAAACTTTTATGTGTTAAAATATAAATATTTCATGTCACGAGGTCTTAATTAAAACATCAAACACACAGTGTGCTCAACAATACTTTGACTTTACTTTTCATCCCTTTTGGAATAAACTTTAATTTCCAGACACTTGCAGGTTAAACAAATGCTTTTTCTAAAATAACAGTTTCCCATTAAGATTGTGCTTACTTTCTTTTATTGACAGCAAAAATAGATTTTGAGAAATAAAACTTGAATAGCCCGAACGGCGTATCTAAAGATTGTTTACAAACATGATTGATATTGATAACACACTTGTACTTCTCCACTGTACTTATTATTGTACCTAACCGGTTTCGCCTTGCGGCATTCTCAAAGGTTGACATTGACAGTTGAATGTAATTTCATTGTATAAACAATACTTTGTAATACTTTGTATTTTTATACATTGATTATAAAGGACTATATCCAAAACTGGCCTTCCATGGACACGATGTACGCAAATGTAGCTATTGATCGATAATCATATTTAATTTTTACCGAACTAACCATGAATTCTTGGAGTATCAAGATATATCTTTAAATAATTAGTATTTACTCTATTAGCTCATTGAAATATATATTTCTATACTCTTGGAACCATCTTTCTCTTTTCCCCAATGCTAAAATGTTGCCAGTTATAATAAAGACCATAATCGATTTTTTTATTTGAGACATATGAATATATCGATACAGAGTAATGTATGGGACACCAGAGTTTCATAAAGAATTGATAGGTTGACTTGATATAAGTATTGATTTGAAACCTATGACTAATTGATACTTAAAAAAAGATACATAAACTAAATGATATTGAATACGCGTCGAATGTGACTCGAATGCGAACGTGAAGTGATTCGATTTGATGTGAAGGATTTTCATATTATAATAGCCTTCCGCGCCGGAGTGGAAGTCGGTTCTACTCAACGGTCAAACATAAGATTTTTAAGAACGACTACGAAAACGTAGAGATATGTCAGTAATTATGTATTATACTCGGTTAATAATGAGCTTATTTATTTATTTATTAGACTTAATGTACAAGTAAGTAGGTATATATATATATAGATATTCTCTACTTTCAACTTAAACTAAATAGTGAATGTAAAAATAAATATTACTTGAGTAAATAAACAGTTGCCAGGACATAATAAGATATAACTAAAATATAAAATAGCCATTCTAGACATTCGTTCGGCATTGATATCAATATTTTGCTTATATCACCGGTTTTCAAGCGATAGGGATCACTAGAAGTATTATTTAGAAGTATTTGATCGCTAGAAGCTTTTTTTCTTAAAAAAAGTTCAGTATCGTTAATATATTATGTTTTTTAATACCGCCAATGTTCATCGTACATGTTATTGGAGATATTTATTGTGTAATAGTCGATATAGATACGAAAAAGTAGTAAATAATAACAATCTTTTAATATGGTCTCATCTTTGATCATTGTTTTATAATAATGGAGCTAAAACTGTTTCTACGCGATTCAAAGCCGAATTTATTTTTAATCGATTGAGTTTGTGTTTGTAATGGCAACTGGAAAGAAATCCGTTATAAAAATGTCATTCGTTTGTCATCTTGATTTGTGTTTACATTATTCTATTTCTCGTGAAAGCTGATTTTATTTTTCATTGGAAAATGAACCCGGATAAATCTTTCATCACCGAGCCTGGCGAGCCTGCCGACTTTGAACCCGTTCATAACGATAATTCTGGCACGAATATGGGAACAGATCCCACGATGAGGCAATGTGTGAATAGTGGCATCAACTTTTCAAAAGACGAAGACATGTCCTCCGTTTGCAAGAGTTGGCATCTGTTATAGGGCAATAGATTACACCGCAAGTGCTATGTTTACTGCTGTTATTGTATTGTCGGACGAAGAATAGTACCTAAGTAAGTTGCTGTGCTCTTGTCATGACAATCATTTGGTTTTGAGCTGGGCACGGTACCAAGATAATGTACACTGACGGACTCATAAACTGCATCAAAGTTCAGGTTTACTCTAAAAGGATTTTTTATAATAAGTATGCAAACTTTTTAGATTAAATTATATAAATATGGAAAGACTGGCTCTTAATCTTAAAAAAAAATTAAATTTAAAAATAGAACTGCAGTAAAACAAATGAATATAGCCGGGAAAAGAAAATTTACTTGTAGTATCAGATTTGCGTGTTATTTATAGCAAAGTTTTAAATTGATTCTCATTGATTTTTTTTGTTTTGTCAATTGAATTATTGTTACCAGCATAATTGTTGGGTTAGTTTTTTAACACATCGAGAGTTTTTGAACCATAATATGGATACTTCGTCCGAACAAGCGGCACAAATTGTAGCATTGGTGCGGGAGGGCTTGGATCAACAACGATTGGTAGAAATTTAAATTTAAACCAGTCTACTGTTTCTAGAATATACAGAAGGTTTGTAGAGACAGGTTCTTACAGGAGGAGACGTGGTACAGGCAGAACTCGAGCAACCACAGGTCGTGATGACCGATTTATTGTTATAACTTCCCTGCGAAATCGTTTCCTCACGTCAGTTAACATCAAAACCGAGCTTAATGAAGTGCGTGGAGTAAACGTGTGTGCACGAACAATAAGAAGAAGGTTAAAGGAAGCGGATATCACCCCTTTTAGACCAGCAAATGGTCCAAAGTTGTCTACAGCTCACAGACAAGCTCGCTTAAGATTTGCGCGTCATCACCTGAATTGGACAGAAGAGCAGTGGGCCTCTGTATTGTTCACGGACGAGTGTAGGACATGTTTATATGGTGCAGATGGTCGCAGAAGAGTCTATCGTCGACGTGGGGAGCGATATGCTCAAAGTTGCATTGAGGAGCGTGTTCCTTTTGGAGGCGGTTCATGTATGGTCTGGGGTGGCATATCGATGAACGGACGAACAGAACTTGTGTTCATAGACATGGTCCGTCAAAACGGTAATAGAGGGGGTTTGACAGCACATCGCTACATAACAGAGATATTAGAAGATCACGTGGTGCCTTACATGGGATTCATAGGCGAAAATTTTACTTTAATGCAGGATAATGCCCGGCCGCATGCAGCTGCACAAGTTCAACATTATTGCGAAGAGGTTGGGATACGTACAATGAATTGGCCAGCACGCAGCCCGGATCTTAATCCCATCGAGCATGTTTGGGACAATTTAAAAAGAGCTGTATATGCGAGAAACCCTTCGCCCACGACAGTGGCAGCACTAAGAACAGCACTTTCAGAAGAATGGGACAATATTCCGCAAGATCTTTTAAAAACCCTTATAAAATCTATGCGGAACCGATTAGAATCCGTAATAAGGGCACGTGGGGGTAATACACCTTATTAAAACACAAATAAACCCTTGCATAAAGTTTGTGTCTATTGTTAAAACCAATTTTTTAATTAAACCAATTTTTCTTAAATTTCTGTTTTTTCTTCAAAAAAAGTCTTAAGGTCCTTTCCAGTACATAAACTTAAACTTAAAGATATGACCCTACGCTGTTTTAAAGTTCACGAACCAATCTAGAGGTTTCAATTTAAATCTGTATAGAAAGTATGCATACTTGGTTAAAATATTTATTTCAAAGTCGTCTATTACTTTGATGCAGTTTATGAGTCCGTCAGTGTAAGTCCACCTGCCTAATTCCTGAATAATGTTTTAATAACTTATGTATCCCAATAATAAGGAAATAATGAATACAGCTAATCTTAAATTAACAAAAATATAATATAAATGATGAATTCTGATACAACCATATGATGTTATTTTATTTCTTACTAATATGAACTACCAAACCTGTATCATATTTGCCCAATTATTCTAGGTATGTCCATATCAGGCCAAGGGCTTATACATGTTGGACACTGTCCTTTGCACGATACCTGATACACCCATCAAACAATTACACCACTTGTAATTTTTAATTCTGTCATATACCTATACACTAAGTAATTCATTCAGTATATGTTATAGTTTCACTATCAAAGAAACTTTTATAAATTTTAACACTCACCCGAACAAAATACTGTCCACTAACTATATATGAATGTATACTCGATGCTCTGACCACAATAAATATCCATTACATTATTACCGTAAAGTAAGATATATTAGTCTCTTAGTTGGAGTCCTCTACACTGATAGTAGTGTCCCTAAGGGATACTGCATTCTATTTTGTAATTTTGAAAATCCCGGTTTGTAAGTGTACGAGACTCGTTAAGTTGTTTTTTTTATATACTTCAAGGAGGTTCGAGGGTTTTATTATAAAGTTTTCCTTATCATGGCTAAGTCAATTTCTGTCAGGAAGATCCTTTAGTATCAGATTCTTTAAGCGGGGTGAAAAAGAACAGATATTTCCCCTTAAATATTATTTATTTCCCGGATTCATAACGTAGTGATAATAATGTTCTACGTATGTTCAAATATTGCAGTACGAAAGTATTTTGTGAACACATGCATGTCGCAATACAAAGTAGATTCAAGATACTACCTATGCAGTACTACTCAGTAATTTGTACAGTACTCGTACTTCTGTAATATCGGTCTATTCAAACACATAAACTTCGATGACAACACGATAGCGTGCTGCACTGCATATTCATTGAAATATTTACAAATGTTTCTAAGTAGGAGGTTTGATTATTACCAGTCGATGCTATAATGGTTTTAAATAACAATTCCTCTGTGCAGCCTCGGGTTTGCGGTGAGAGAAGTCAACCTGGACTGAAGTTTACCCTTGTATATAACATCTCACAAATTGGTATGATCTATAGTATAAATCACTACATAGTATAAAACAAAGTCGCGTTCTCAGTCCCTATACCCCTATGTCCCTTGCTTAAATCTTCAAAACTACGCAACGGATTTTGTTGTGTTTATATGTATATAACATCACGCTAAAACCAACTGGTTCGGAGCATAAGTGGAAAATGTTGCAAAAATGGGCTGACGAAGAGGAAGTTGCGCGGGTCAGCTAGTGAAGAATAAAATGTAAACCGATTTAAAAAGGAAGTCTAGAAGGGACTTGAAGCCGCGAGCAGTCTCTTACAGGGAGATCACCTGAGCTACTAGACCTGTCTAAAGCATTCGATATTCTCCTTTATGTCTTGGTTGGTGCTTTACAAACCATCGGAAACATTGTAAGAGATTGGTTTAAGACATTAACTTTTCCAATAAATAGATTGGAAAAGTTATCCCAAAAATGTAATAGAACTAAAATTGAGAGATTATATATGTATGCAATTAGGTACATCCTTAGAAAATAACAAAACCCTTCATTTTGTATTTATATTGCAACGTAACTTGAGTTCCGTTAAAACGATCCTAGACACCCAAAATTTCATACAGAAATCTAGCTTTATGATTAAAAAAAATTTCTTGAAACAAGGTTATCTTGTATGGCAAAACCTCGGCCTTCAATATTCATAGCACATAGCACCGAACAAACGAGAATGGGATGAGCCGATCTAAATAGTAACATAGCATACACTATTAATGTTTTTCTAGCGAATGTACTTTTTGTTAATTAACCAGACGTGTTTGCTTTAGAAGTTGATTTCAGATTTTGTTTTAGAAAAAAAACTATACTAGTACAGCTGAACTTACTGAATCCGGTAACGTACTCGATAGGTGGCAATATGCTCGTCCCCTATTACGCGGCTAGAAATGTAGCTTGCAAAACGTGTGTGGAATAACTTTGCGTTTCCCATCGGATGTATTTTATATACATGCATACTAATAATCACGCCTTTGTCTCGGTAGAGGTGAATTAACACCCACATTTCACCAATCATTATAGATAGATAATTCTAATAGGACAAAGTTAGCAGTACAGTAACAAGTATAAATGAAGCCTCTTTTGACTCTTCATCAGTAATTGTCTGTGATGAAAACATTCATATTTTTTAAAGTGCTTTTTGATGTTTGACAGAAAGTTTGAATATTTATAAACTGAAGATAGAATAATAATTAACGATTTCATATTAGATTATAAAAATTGAAGCAATAATATTTAATGTTGTTTCTCCTTATGAAAGATTTATAAAGCTACAATTTATACTAAATTGTTCCGATAAACAAGTAATATAAGTTGCTCTCTATTGCCGTACTCTACTGACTATTGTTGACTCGAGTAATGAGGCTGAATCTAGGCAGTATACCTGATGTTAAATAGCTCTATTCCTTAGTTGATTTGTACAACACAATGTGAAAAAAGATAGAGAGGTCCAAATTTTACTCCACCAAGAATATACAAAATTTGACATAGTTAATTGATAGTTGTAAAGTATTTCAGAACCCTCTCCGTGAGCGTGACACTGACAGGTTTATGTACTTGACAAAAAATTTACGTTGGAAACTTTTAGCTGACAAATCAGACGTAAATCGCACTCATAAAAATTAGTAAATCAAAAAAAAGGAGAAAAATAACCAGACATCTGAAGTGAAAAGTCTCGTACATAACCGGGAACAATGCTAACATGATAATGAAAAATTACATGTTACATTTATTTTTGAAATCTAAATTCACGAAGTTCATAAAAATTCTGATACATTTTTCCAACATTATAAACCTTGTAAAATTTTATGTGAGCGATACCGTGGCATTCGTAAATTCTCCATAGATACGTGCACGTAATATCAGTGCGGATACGAAAGAATCCCTAAGGGGCACCTGGTGAACCGTGAGGCCCAAAAAAGGAATAACGCGTCGTAGACATTCCGAGATTCCAGAGCTGTCGAAGTTGGGTGGTGTCTTTATTAACAGGAATAGAGTTAGCTGGATGTCTTATTCATTTCAGATTAAATGGAATGCTAGGTATTTAGATTACCATAATAACTTGGGTAATTATACTTTTGATTGTCATATGTGACGCAATCTACTATATAAAAATAAGTCGGGTTTTCCTTCCTGACGCTATAACTCCAGAACGCACGAACAGATTTCCACGGTTTTGCATTCGTTGGAAAGGTCTTGGGCTCCGTAAGGTTTATAGCAAAGAAAATTCGGGAAAAATTTCAATAAAAAAGCGGGAAAATCATTTTTTGTAGCCATCTGGTGTCAAATATAATAGACACTGTTTAAGTAATATTACTCTACTAATACTATGAATGTAAATATTTTTCACACTATTAGTGTCGACATTTAATTTGACATAGACAAATATTGCAATCTGAAATAGTACACGTATTTAGCTTTCAGTAGTAAATATTATATTATTGCATTGTATGACCAAATTATTAAATTGATTAATTGAGTATGTTATTTATTTATTAAGATATCTATAAAGCTATTGCTATAAATGAAATACAACCGTTAGATATTACTGACTCTAATTGATATAATAATACAATAGTAATAACTAGTGCAATGTCTTACATACTAAATAACAGATTTTATATAGGTACTAAGATTTTCCACTACTTGTGGAGTGTGAGCTGGACTGTTTCTTACGCCCTATGGATGCTGACATGCTTTACTCTTACTAGGCAGAGGACGTGATTTCCTATTTTATTCATATATGTACTTTGTAACTTATTTATAGAAATCACGTTCCTCCCTGCCATAAAGCCACTAAAAATTTAAAAGCAAAAGCCTCTTTTGAAGGACACAACAAAACTATTTTTCCTCCCGTCGTTCTACCATACGTGGGGTCATACGCTACCTACCTTAGTACTTCAGAAATTAAAAAAAAAATAGTTATATATAATTATAATAATTCCTGACAACACAAAAAAAAGGTTAACTTCGTAAGAGTATATAGCAACACCCTTAAAAGTTATAATACTGCGAAATGTAATCCTATACGGTTGTTTGATACTCGTTACTTAGTGAAACTTCGTTTAACAGGTAAAATTACGCTGTTAGAATCCAGTATTTTTTATTCAAAAAGAACTTCAAAGGTATAATATTCATAATTATATTGTAGTATAATAGCCCATGTTAGTAAAAAAATATTTTTACGTAAATAAACCCGTTCCTATTTACTCTTTGATTATGCAAAATCATGTTCACAAATCGCGAGAGAAACGAGATCATGGTGCGTGCTCATCTGCTGCCAAAGCACCCCGTGATTTCCTCAAAAGAGACCCTTGATTTTATCGTGCGTATCCTCACGGATACCCCCCACTGGAGCCGGTTGGGTAGGTTATGTCGGACTCGAACCGACTAAAACGCACGCCGTCTTTGGGTCTTTAGAGACGACAGAGACGACTTTTGGGTCTCTCAAAAGAGACTCTGAAAATGCGTAATGACTATTTGAATAAAAATGTTGCTACGTTACTCGGATCATCATATGCTACTGAGCTGTGTCGAAAAGCTAGTTCTCCTTCTGAAGTTAATCTTAATGAAACCTCCAGCAATTCTTTTTCTTTATAATATACCCGCTCTACCACTCTATAATATCTAAACTGTGCGCCCACAAGTTTAGTGCGGCATACGTACAGAACTTAAAACATTTCAAATAGTCAATACAATAATTTCTTTAAAATGTTTTTGGAGTTGCAGTGGAATTGGAGTGCTTTGCAAATATTCACAAACATTGGCGCTAATGTCTTCATGTTGTAATCTAGGAAAAAGGGGTCAGAATACTACACTGTGTGTATAAATATCTGGAATGAAATGCGATAGAATGTGTGATTAATAATAAATATGATTCAAAAACTAGATTAGAAACAGCATTGTAATTTGGTTCAGTTTTATAAGTATGTTTTTAATTATTGACTATGTAGAGAAATTTTATTCTGCCATTTGTACTCTCATAAATATGTTTCTACCTGCATTGCGTTCTCAGAAGCACCCATGAATTCGTCCGGTTTACATGGTGTATGAGCATGCAGCACATGTTACTATGTCTGGCAATTCGTTAGTCATCTTTTTGTGAAAAAGAATAGAATAAGAATACGCAATAAATGGGATTGACGACGGATGGTTATGACGTTTACATCAATCGTCACGGAATGTCCTAGACGTCAAAATACACGGCTATTCCATACATTGGACATTCTATTCTATTCCACTAAACGACGACTAACAAACAAGCGCTTGGACTGCCGTTGCCTCCTTCCGTGCACAAGTAATGCTTGAGAAGGAGACTAGCGACCGGAATTGGAGAAGATTTTTGGCCCGCACAGCCTGCGATGAGCAAGATGGTTTAGTCGTCGCAGGTCGCAGAATGATCTCCATCCTCTATGAGCCACCTCCCTATACCCGCGGGCTAGATCGTGACACCGTGGTTCCAACACCCAAAGATTTGGTGGGAGTAGTATCCACGAGAATTTAATGTCCGAAAATAAAGTGTATCGCATGAAGTAGAAAGAGTTTAAATTTTTTTATGATAAAAAAGGTTCTTATTAATTTATCGATAGGGACCACCCCCATGATTTATTACTTTTCATATATATTGAATTCCTACATTAACAATACACTTTCTGAAATTACATTAAATAAAGAAAATCAATTATCAAATATGAAATATGGACTAAAATTACATGTTATATTCAAATTTTCATTCTTGGAAACTGGCGATGCGCCAACTAGCAATTTTAATATTACAGTTAACGTTCTGAATATCAGTCAGTTTGAATATGCATGTGTTAAATGCCTATTACTGATATGAAGACGTTCATTGCCCGGTTAAAATGAGATTTAGAAGACATTTGTAACGACTGTGAGCCTTCTACAAAACCAATAATTTGATCAAGAGTCTGAGTGAAGTGAAGCACAAATATTGGTATCAATCAATCAATCAATCGATCAATGCATTAATTAGCCTATCGCAGATCACTACTGGCCAATTGCTTATCTCAATGTTAGGAGGCTGCTCCACACTGGTTGTACGGGTCGGTACAGGATTTTATTCCTCTCGTCTGCGATGTTTTACCATTTGTCGCCTGCGGATAATATAGGATTGTTATATTCTTTTTCCCCAACAACAACAACCAAACGGATGGCGTCGAAATATTGGCTCCTGTCATGTATTTTACATTGGATAAATACAAGTTGCCTGATCTCTCAGACCATCAGAAAACCAATGGCCACAAGTAAAGTTTCAGATGTCACGTTTAAAGTTTACATTGTATACGGTCACATTATAACTCTAAAGCACAAAAAGCAATGGAGCTACAATAAAAACTATGAAACAAAGTAATGGACGCAATATGATGACTCTCCTCGAACGCAGCGGACGAGTGGTGACTACAATAAAACTAACCTCACAGGTCTCCAACTATTTTCTATCATCAGACGAAGCTATTGGAAAACTTTTTCGATCTCGTGAATAGTACGCCGTACGTGGGACATAAGCGGTACAGATGAGCTCTCTTTTATTATTCTGCACACAATGCTTAGACAAGCCCGACTGTTTTATTGTATCACTTTGATACATTTAAATTGATTACTATTTGTTCCTACCTAATGTCAGTTTTTATTGCTTGTGGGGATATAAAGGTTGGCTTGTAATAGTTCCAGTAAGTTTTTTGAAACGCATATGTTAATTGTTGTAGTTTATGATTATGTTGATGATGGAAAATATTAAAAAGTTAGCTTCAACCATATGATTCTGGGTACACAGTGAGTCCTCATGTCTGTGTATCGTTGAAAGATACAAGACGTGTATTCTAGACATTATTATAGTTATATTTACCTAGTTAGAATGTTATATCTAGAGAGGAAAAAAAAACAGAACCCAAGCCTTATAGGATCGCCTAATTATCCGCCTATTTATCTGTCTGCCTGTAAATAATAACTTTAAGTTTGTACCAAACTCTTGGTGCACTAGTCCGACTCACAGTTGACCGACTTTTTATTTAAAAGAAAAAAGAAATCGTTGAAATTGATTTTGAATTTTGATCAAGCAATTTCAATGATTTGTTGATTGATTTTTTTAATGCTTCATAGTGTAGGTATTTATGTGCTAAAGTAAATCAGAATAATTCAATCGTTTTGGTGTGTTTTCATGCAAAATTATCGTGCATTACAATTTAACTTTTTCACATGAAGTACTTACGTTGCATAAGCGACAGAATCTGCCACAGTCGGGCAGGAGTGCAGACACGTGCGTGTCATTACCCGCGCTTCATTTGTGTCGATGCCTTCAATTTCATGCATCTGTGTAATATGAAATATCTCATTCATATTACACGCTTAATCGTGGTCGTGATTACGTTGTCCAATCCGTCAAAATTACAATTTTAAACTACATCATCATCGTCCTAGCAATTGGTCACCTTGGCTTTCGGGGTCAATTTTTTCCAGTCAAACTGACCGCGAGTCGCGGCTGTACTTAGATATTTCAATGAAACGACTACCGCCTGGCCTCTAGAACCCAAGGGTAATATCGAAGTATTGCACCAGTTATTGAACTGTTTAGGGCTTTAACTACCCAAAACGATCGTAGATGAACAGACAACCGGAATCGACGGTTTTTTGCATTAGTCTGTTCTTGTCTCAGAGAGTACGTTATCTCTGAGACAAGACCAGACCAATGCAAATAACCATCTTCAATATTCAAGTACCTATTAGTAATGAGTGGGAATCGAAATCGCGCCTCATGCATAGCAGACGTGTACACAAAGGCTCTCAATCTTGTAAACTACTTATATATTTATTATCTATATAAAGGTTTTGTATGAATGAATATTTTTGGAGACTCCACGAGTACAATGAAATAATTACACCGGGACCGCATGACACCAATACCATAGTGTTACGTTCAGTAGTGACGTCTCCATATTATTTGAACCAAACCTGAAGCAAATCCACGTCTATAACTCTGATAAATAGTACGTATTGTTTGTTCTAGGCTGAATGGTTGTTAATACTAATTCATCTATTCTGTGACCAGAACAAAAACAGCCGGCGCGCACAGCTAGAGTGATATAAGAACCATGCAGTCAAAATAATAATATGTGTGCTTTCTATTCAATGTGCAAATTACACTCAAGGACTTAATACTGAAATATGGTAGCAATTGTCCGAATATTGCTAGCCATTTCTCGTCCGTGAAAGTCGTTAACGAAATCTAGCACACGCGGGATATCGTGTAATGTAAATGAGTCATTATATAAGCCGCCTTGGGACACTAAGCGATACTATCAAAACTTGAGCTTGTGGATTAGGTGAATTGAACTACAACCGTTCATAATATCACAAAGCCTTCCAGAGACGTTTTGAAAATAGCAAATCTTTTCACAATATGGAATAGTATTACGGTCGTAAAGTAAGATGTTTCATTCTGAAACCTTACCTTTAGGGAGCCCTGTGTTCTTGGGAATGCCAAGTTAGTGGATGCCGTCGTTTTCAAACCCACTGGCGCAAATAACATTAGCATAGTTATCGAACGCGCCGGGATGAGACCTCCGTAAAGGTCCCGTTGGGGCTGGGACGGCTCTTAAACCCGCTTTTCCGATAATGACTATCGATGATTCTACCCTGAATGCGGGCCCGAGCACAATATTATTACGTAGTTTGGCCATTGTGGGGAATTGCGAAATATAACATGGCCCGGTATTCAGTTATTTGCGGTGCGAGGAACTCCTACCATGTAACTGTGATACACGGGAAATGACCGCCCGCTGTGTTGTTTGACGAACCACCAAATATTTTTAATTACAAATTGTTGGTGATTTAAAAACTTAATTATTTTTGATTGACATTTAGTTGCTACCTGAACGACTTACAGTAATGGTTATTGGTGGTGTAGCGGTAGTGAACGCGACTGCTACGCAGGAGACGCGGGTTCAATCCCTGCTCAGTAGAAATGTTTAAAAGCATGAATATGGTTATTTGATCTGGCCGTGACTCGTAAAGCATGTTATGCCGTTGGCCCTGATTGTCATATAAACATATATGGCAGTAGTTACGGGTAGTTGGAGCCCTAAACAGTTCAACAACATTGGTCTAGTGGTTCAATTCTTTGATGGCAATCGCTTCACCTACAATATCGAGATTCAGCCGCAACGTAGTTAGACTGGAAAAAACGAACCCAGACACTGAGGTAACAGCTTCGGATGCTACCAGATGATGACCTAGGATTATTGTTAAATATCTATATATTATACTGTATATATTATATTGTTACACTTAAAATCGTTTGTAGAAAACAGAATTTTACCTCAGTAAAGGTACTGATAACATTTTTATAGAACGTATGCGTATGCTGTTAAAATTAGTGGAAAAGGCAATTCGACTTATGAGCTTCTTAGAAATACAATAAAATTACTAGGAATATTTTTACAACAGTATTCTCATTTTAACAACAGTGCAGCAGGCAGGAGGTCAAACGGCAGTCATTTTCATAAAAATTGCATACGCCAAAAATCGACTTTGCAGTGCAAGCTTATGATGGATCCGGGAACAATGTTTAAATGATAACGATTTTTGTTTCTTCTTGACTTTTCATGATTCACTGTGCAACACAAAAATGTGCCACTCAGCCTCATAAAAGGCACAAGATTATTTTATAAGGTAGTGTGAGAATGCCCAACTATAGAAAAAATACGTGGTGTTTGCGGCAGTGTCCTACGAAAGGTCTACATGTAAGGCGGGCTTACGAGTATTACTTCGTGTTTCTGCATTGGAAATACGCGTTCCCGATTGACAATATGTTCCTAGTTCTGCACTATATTGATCAGGAGTGTGCATTGTCGCAAATAAGATAGATTCGAATTTCTACACTAGCAATTTGGACCGAGTATGGCATGCATTTCCTACCTTATAGCAAACTTTGTCAATAAGGCTCTCCCAGTTTAAACATCTATCGATGTCAAACCACAGAATTGTTATCGTCATAAATTGCCATGAAGAGGGGTTTTGCATCTACAGACAATATACTTGCATGATTTTAAATTGACGTGATCATGGTGTAAACAGCGCTGAAATATTGGTTACTCCAAAGACTAACAGACATGGTAAATATCCCTTCAAATTGAATAGTGAATATACTCACAGTCTTCGTTTGTGTACCTTATAAATTAAATATTATAAAAAATGTTATGGCTTTCACGAATGATTGCTGTACGATCCTTAAACTCCGAGAGGTTCGTTTAGGTGCCATACACTTCATTCTCATTGGGTTATTTTTAAAGAATTAATTTTCTAACGTGTTCATCCTTCAATGAACTTAAGTTACGGACATAGATCGCAAAATAAGCAAGTTGAAATGACAGTGGGCTGGTGACATTTATTGAAGGACAGATTTCTGTTGGTATAAAGTGTTCTAGAGTGCCACGAGAAGCCAAATGGAAGGTGGAATATAGACTAATAACCTGAAAAAGGTGACTGGGATGGATTGAGTGAGAAAAGTGGAATATCGATAGCAATGGCGCACATTATGCTGTGTTCTTAACGGCCGGCGATAGGCTAAATGATGGACTGATTGACACTTCACAAACTTAATAAAAGTGTTATATATCAATCACTCTAGCAACCTCTCAAGCATTTAGTATACAAACAGCAACAAACCAAATGTTCATAACTCTTTACAAAATAGGGCCGCTGTCAAAATAACTCGTTAATCTAAATTATCGTGTTTGATTTCATGTGTTTGTAACTGAATGGGGCCCTTGGGCAGTTTGTTTTGTTTGCCAATTTATATCACTCCCAACGCAATGTTTGAACATATATGTTAATGCACTGTGAGTGACTACTTTTTTATACCAGGTGTCAGACAAGCACGCAATGCCCACCTGATGGAAAGTGGTTACCGTGGCCTATGGACGTGTGCAACACCAGGGGCGTCACATTCGTGCTGCCGATCATATAGAGAAGAGGGGGAGGGGAGAAGGGTAAGAGAGCCTCTATCCTGTCAGTGCAGAAGACGAAGAAGGGTTTCTCGGTCTTCCCACTGACAACACAAAACCTCTCCAGTGAGCTATGGCTACCCTACTCACCGTCGGAAACACAACACAAGGTTATTATTAGCCACCGTATTCTGTAGGATGGAGGTACTTCCCCAGTCGGACTGCTCAACTAGGACGGGAGATACCGTCATGTCCTACCTCCGTCACTACTACTTTAAAACAGAGTAATAATTAGTCACGGTGATGTTTTTAAAATAATTTATTGAATGTTAGAAACAGTACTTTACGTTATAATAAATATGTATATAAATTATCATTAGCGATTCCTGCTATATTTTCATGTAAATGCTGCTTCTAATCGTATAACAATCATAGGAATAAATAGGTTTTTATTAAATGATATTAAAGAACTTAAAGACTAATGGGCTTCGTTGTTTATGAATGTTAAACAACAACAGAAAGTCTATTACAAACTTTGTCTCATACGTCAAATAGGAGATGAACTTATTAAACAAAGAAACAATTTGGATTTCACCAAAGCTGCAATTGACAAGTTCAAATAGATGGTCCTAAATACTTCTACTAAGATGGAAAATTTTCGATTAATAATCTTTTCTTCGCATTAAAGGGAGGCAATGAAATAAAGGATTGAGCCAGCGTGAGATTCAATTTGTTACAATCTTCAGGAAACGCTTTCAAATGAAACATTTTGTGTTCAGAAGGAAGTTAAATTGTATTTCTTACAAGAACCTTGTTGGTCGGGCTTGTTTGTATCGGCGCAACTTAACGTAAGTCCTTTTAATACTAAATAAATACTTTGAACATTTTTCTGAGTAGGCTTACGAATGTTTGTTTGATGTTTTATAAATCTACAGATATTTGTGTTATATGCTTCAATATATTCTGTTTAATAATATGCACAAGGTCGAATGGAAAATTACTCTACGAATCAAAACCTACACAAGTATTTATGAATTATATCGAAATATGAGATACTATAGTGTCGTCAAATATTTATGATTTCCTGCACGTTCCGTATTCTTAAGGATTTTAAACGATGCGCGTGAGTTGTATTATTGATTGTTTTGATGATGAAAAACAAGTAATCCTTAAAGACTTGCTTTTGAAAATACATCTAGGACATAAACCAATAATTTGTTATTTTTTTTTTATACTACCTAGGTGGCAGACAAGCACACGGCCCACCTGATGGAAAGCGGCCACCGTGGCCTATGAACGTATGCAACACTAAGGGTGTCACACACGCGCTGCCCACCCTGAAGGGAAAGGGGGAGAGCTGGGAAGGGGTGGGGAGGCTAGGAAGGGGAGGGGAAGGAGGGGTACAGTGAGCTCTGGCTACCCTACTTACCGGCGGGAACACAACACGATGGTTATTATGACCGCGGTCTTCTATAGGGCGGAGGTACTTCCCCAGTTGGATAGCTCATTTCGGACTCCTCCGTAAAATTATGTTTTTGTTCGGTCATCGTGTGCGATCCTGAGTCCTCACTCGCATCACAATGATGACATTCGAGTGTTGACTCCTTCCGGATCCGACATAGGTACCTAATCCCTGGAGCACCCGTCCCCGGAGATCAGCCGGTACGAGAAGACCCTGTGAGGCTTCTCTAGCCAGTCCCCCACGATGGCTCTTACCGCCGTTACCACGGCGTGCTCTGCGCTTAGCTATCCAAGTCGTAGTTTTCACGATCCTACCATATCCTGGTGGAGCTGGGATTTCATGGCCCGGATTTCTCCAGGAAGGTGAGAAGAAAGCAAGCTGAATGCAGAAAAGAAGAAAACCAGAATTGCTTAATAGTCTAGTTAAATGATAAATCAAAGCTCCAAAGAAGCAAAAAATATTATAAAATATTTAAATATAATAAGCACAATCTCAGGGGAATGCTTGTTTGATTAAAATACGAACACATTTGCCATTCAAATCGGTCTTTTTACTGATCATAAAGTATTCAAATGTTCAAGTTAATATTTCCGACACGTCGACGGGTACCGCTGTGGCTTTTTATATTTTTTTGTTCTTTCAACATCCCACCAGGCGCGTGATTTAAATCTGTGTACGGTTCATGTTCAACTACATTCTGACATTTTGAATGCACGTTGAACAAATTAACGCATTTTTAATGGAATATAATGAACGGGTGCGAGCATGATTTATTTTTCTTTCACTTCATGCTTGCGACTTTGATGTATAAGCATAGGTACGCATTGCGTCTGAATTGAAATAAAATTATAATATCATAATTCAAGATCATGGAACGAAGTCAATATGAGTGTATCGAATTTGCACATCAATAATTCAATTGTGTATTGATAGCACCGCGTTAAAGGTTTGGGATTAACATTTTGTATATACATAGGATATACAATTTTAATTAAGTATCAATTAATTTAACGCATAACCTATTTTTCCCAGGATAGTATTTCGCTTTGTTAAAAGACGAGCACAACCTGTGATTGATGGATTATATTTGCAATATTATATAAATAAATAATTTATATATTATAAATTAATAATTAAATGATTAATAGAATAACTGAAATGAACGATTATATTCTAACAACAACAATCCCTAAGGAACAAATCGCCTAATGGTATTTTAATCTTGTTTATTTTATACAAATGCCATCGTAACCCTTGTATAGAGAGCAGCAAATGCAATACCTCTCAAGTGAGCACGCACTTAGGGGTTATTGCCTTCCCGCCTGCCAGTCTAAGATGCCCGCCCCTACCCAAGTCTGTTGTATTGGATGAATATGACCCGAAGGAAATGATGAGAGTGCTGGGTATCAGTGATCTGTCGCGACGTAACGCTATACAAAACATCATTGAAACTTGTACACCGGGCAAAAAAGTTGAAAAAAATGATACGTTATCATTATTGAAATAGAGGCGCAATTCGTTCGAAGATTGGTAAATGAAAAGATTTTTTTATATTTGGAAACTTCAATTCCAAAAGGCGGTCTGATAATTTGCGAATGATAAAAAGTTCACTATGTTTTTAAAAATACGAGTTCTATTCAAATATATTAATAATAATAAATAGTTATCTATTAAGCAAAAATACAGAAGTTTTTATAATAGAAATAAATAAAATAATTTAGCAGTTCGACAGGGGAGGTACTTCCCCTGTCGAACTGCTTAATTGGGACGAATACCATCCCACAAGATACCACAGCTAATAATAACCTTGTGTTGTATTTCCGGCGATGAGCATGGTAGCCAGAGTTCCCTGAAGTTTATCCCGTGAGAAAGTGGATGGAAATACATACTTATTATACTTTGTTTTAGAGTGTATTGTAAATAGATAGAATAACCTCCAGGAATATGTTCAACGGGATCTGGTTCCATGCTTTCTTCAAAATCATCTCGAAACCAAGCGCTTACAGAGTTAAATAAACACACTTCAACGAGCGCAATAAAGAGATGCCTCTTAGTATCAAATTAGCGAAGTCTTGCAGCGATAATTAAACGTTGCCAGCAAGTGGAAACTGCGTTTGACTAGTTCAAATTAAACTAAGTTATAGGGAACGAATTAACTTGTACAAACTATCTAGCTTACCTTTGACAAGTATTAAAACTACTCAGCATGTCTAGGTACGGTTAATTGACTTGTATTAAGTTGTGACATTTTAAATAGCTTCTGAAAGTGTAATTTTGAATAAATAATCACCTTTGCTGAGTTTATTGCACTGAACGTATTAAACTAGAGAATGAGATATTCTATATGTATTTAATAAATCAATATGACAACCAAAGTGAAGAAGAGATGGGAAAAAAATGGATGTCAGGCTCCTAGCTGAAGACTTCAGAAGCTAACAGGGCATAAAGAAATAATTAATACTTTCAATGTTACTGTTAATTTACTGAATTTTATTCGTCTAGGGGTAAAATTTCTCAAACCAATCTTAACAGGAATCTCACTCTTCTTATCAAGGTGAAGGAGGAGGCCTTATTATCGAGAGATCGCAGTTTCGAATAGCTTCTTACTGATGTAATGACTATGTGTTCGAAACCGCGATCTTACGATAATAAGGCCTGCTTCTTCACCTTGTCCTTGGCAGTATTTTACCGTCTCTATGATGTTGAATTTTCTGATGAGTTTTTACAATTTAGTCCCACCCTCTCCGTTCCTGCACAGGCAACACGTGCAGGGCTTAGGTGTCCCCTACATACGGTGCAGAATATTCTTCAAGAATCAAACCGTTCGGTGAGTCTTTCCTTTACCGGAACATTAAGTCTTGAATTCCTTATCAGCTCACGTGTTTTCTTCTTCCAACAATCCCTAAATGATAAGGGTTGTTCACCCTTAAAATTTTTTTGAAACTAGAAATAATTTATAAGCCAAAACAACATTTGCCGGGTCAGCTAGTAATCCTATATATTTGAAACAGTAAACACCGAGAACCTGTATAATTCAATTCTGTGAGTTTTGTTGATTTCATTCGTTAATTTAATTTCGTAGCTTACTAATTACACTCGATTCTATCTCGAATCTAAAATGGAAAATATAATTTTATCAATTCTGTAATCACGATAATTGGAATTCGTCTTTGGCTATTGATATTATTTGTAATTTTCGTATTTAGGTGAGATTTGATTTGAAAAGATTTGATTTTGGGATGCGTAGGAATTCCATGACGAATTTCAGTTTTAGTTCCTCTTATTATTAGTGTTGTTTTATATGTATTGTTCATCGATATAATATATCTGTTATATAAAAATATGTATGAACTAACTGATTCGCGCAACCTGATCTGCAACATTTTTTAATCCTGCTCCGCACCTGACGTAGTATGATGTTATATACATATAAACCTTCCTCTTGAATCACTCTACCTAGCATTATAAAAACCGCATTAGAATCCATTGCGTAGCTTTAAATGATTTAAGCATACATAGGGACAGACAGACAGAAGTGAGAAGTGACTTTGTTTTATACTGTGTAGGGATATTGCAAACAAAAAAACACACAAGGTTACTTGACGAGACTAGCTTACATACTTAATGTGAATTTTCTAAACTTTGAATACGTCAATAGAAATAATTTACCTATAACATCGTTACTAGTGGTAAGGGCAATGATTCCTGAGCCTACATCATACAAATAACGAGGTCACTGTGAAAACCAACGGAGTGGAACAGTTTACGAAGTTCTCATCAAATCGCGGACGAAGTCAGGCGGTTGACATAGCCAAAGAGACGCTTTGATAACATTAACTGTCGGCGGCCTGGGAGATTAATTTAAATAAATACAAATTGCTTCAATCAGTTCAAACCTACTATCTATTTATAGTATGTAATATTAGATTAAATATAATTCAGAAAAGAGGAGTTCGTCAGACTGTGCCAGTATTATAAATGTGTCACTAAGATATTGTTAGAATACCGGTTTATCTATAGGTATACACTAAATCTCTATATGCTATTAGTAGACGGATTAAGAAAACTAGATTGGTATTGAACTTTTATTTCCGTGTTCATAACCGCCGCGAAAACCGCCTCCATCAAAGCTGGTGGAGGTGATTAAGTTTAACTCGAACCAACTAAAACGCCAGATATCTATATGGGTCTTTGATTACCGGAGGTGAGATTATACAAGACAATTATCTCTCGCACCCCGGCAGACTCGGGGATATCTCTTGGAGACCAACAACTACATTTCATGCACCTACACTACATTCAGACTTTGGTCTGAATCGATTCTCGAAATTAAGCATTTTAAGGAGTTGAATTTGAAGTTGACTACCACAATGACATTAGAACTGTCATCTAGAACACCAAATGCAACCACTCGTCCTGATCGACTACCTGATCTCGTGGGGAGCGGACACACGGCAATAAATTTACTGGCGTGCCTAACGTGGCTCTGGAAGATTTTCTTGAAAAACTTGGCATTTTCGTCTCGCCATTAATAATTTTGTTCTACATTTACCAATTGACATTGGCTAAATTGCGGCGAATCTGCTTGCAAAAGAAACTATCATAAGAAGGCACCATCTGTCTTAAAATTTTGTAATAAACAGAGACTCAAACTTGAGTGGCATTCTAGAATACGGGCCTTATACTGGCAATCTCCTGAATACAGTCAACAATGTAGATACGGTTGCATCTTCAAACTACATGAAAAAGTGTTTATTTATTAAGTACTAGCTGACTTGGCGAACTTCGTACCACCTTAGCGTAGCTTTAATGTATATTTTTCAGTCTTTCTGGGAGATTTTCTTTATATTTTTTTCCGTAAGAACCATGTACAGAGTATTAGAAAACTACAAAAAAAAATCAGCCAAATCGATCAAGCCGTTTTCATGTTATGTCGTGACAACGGAAAACGGGTTTCATTTTTATATATAGGTATAGATAAATATTTTTATCATGTTTACTTACATTTAAAGGTACAGTGATATCTCCGTTGTCGACTGTACTTCACCATCACAAAAAAATTAAGCACATAGTGATAAAGTCTTGCATTACAGTAAAAGAGATCACGTAAAATATGATTTTGTCGAACGTGTCCCGCCGAACGGAATACACTGTAAGGTATACCTGCAAGTGAAGAGCCAGCCACAGGCACGTCTGCACAAGTCGTACGATAACGATTCTAACCAAAACGATTTAAATTTGCTGTATCTAGACTGTGGCGATTTTGGGTAATGCGGATAATTAACGTTGGGGCCATTTGCGTATCATTCTCAAAAATCTGTAGTATTTCTTTATTCACCATGCTTATCTTAGCATGTTTCACGGTCAATGAAGATTTTGCTCTGTTTTGCTTTTCTTCATTTTGGCTAATACGTCTTTTATGGGAGCTACTGCCTTCTACCAACTACCTAGTGTAACCTACGATAGAGCTTTATTTTGCTACGAGGGACCAATCAATGGTATATTCTCTTTTTGAGTATTTTGTAGATTAGTAAATGATTTTCGCGACATACAAATATCATTTTGAAATGATGTATTGTATTCCTTGTACCTGCTGTTACGAGTACCTTGACATAATTAATCATAGTTAAAACATTAATTATTTGAGTTCCAAATCTCAGAAGATGGTTGCTCCTAAGAACTGATTAGATTAGTTGAAGCCGGCTGCACTAGAAGTTATTAAAAGGTTTCTTCAGTGTTGGCAGCAACGGTAATGCCCCTGGTGCTTTTAGCGTGAATAGGCCTCGATAACCACTTTCCATTGGGTAAATCGTGTGCTTGTTTGCAACCAGACTAGCACACCAGCACACCGTTTACCTATATGTCATATATGGAATATGAATAAAGAGCGTCTGAATTTTTTTTATAAAACGAGATTAGCATGATCCCTTACGTAATGGGATCATGCTAATCTCGTTTTATAAAAAAAATTCAAAAAATTCAAAAAAATTCAAACTCCATGTATAAAAATAAAATATACTCACAAATACGGTGATAATAATTTTAAGACACTGCTATATGATAAAAACAAAACATCTACAAAATGTATTACCTTACTCATGGCTATTGTGCGATCCCACAAGTGATGGCTATTGACAACATTAACTAACTTTGGCGGCTCGCAAAGAAAAATACTTTGAAAATAAAAAACTGAGACTACACTGATTGAATTGTACAGCTGTTGGAAGTCCTTGACGAAATTATTTCTATTGGAACATTTTGTTCGGCGACAAAGTTAAATTGGATTTCTTATGGTGGAAGTGTCTCATGAAAGTGGCAACAGAGCGGTTGCTTTTATTCAGCTCGAGCTGTTTTAGGTGTATTATGACAATAGCCACTTTTTACCGTCTCTCCGACATCCTAACTTTGGCGTATATTATTTATTTTGTAAGATCTCTTAGGCCGATTTATTTTGAGTTTTATGTTTTAGTGAGAAGTTAATTATTCACTTATAATTAGCTGTTGCTTACGCCTGTACGCCAGTCATTTGATCTGTCATTTTTATATCTATACTATTATATAATTGTAAAAAGTTTATGTTTGTCCGCGATGGACGCAAAAAGTACTAAAGGGATTTCGATGCGGTTTTTTTTTGTTTGACTTTAAGTTGGACCAGTTTCGACCAACTTAAAATCTTACGCTGGTTTGATTGCAATCGGTTATGTAGAACCAGAGTTATGATTAGTAATATAAAATTTAAGTTGCACAGATGGCGCTTAGGTCGCGATACCGACAGCCACGCGTGCTGAGCTGCAGGCATAGGCTAGTATCTTTATATATCTTGTACCTATTTGACTCTTTGATTTTAGAAATCGGAATCCGTTTACTCCTTCTATTCATTTTAGTTTAGCTTCATCTGAACTCTAAATAGGAAACGCTACGCCAAATTCATATTGTCAAACGCTCAATGGTCATAGTCAATCATTAGCTGTGCAAGTTTACAGATGAGGTTGGTACGAGCTCTGATGTTCTTAAACCCCCTAAATTGTTTATCCTATGGACCGTCAAAACTTACAAAACGTCAAAGTAAAAGGGAAAGAATTAGACTAAATTATATTAAAAACATGAACCGTATTGCTAGTTAACAACAAAGCCCGATTCTGAGAAATGGAAACGAATAAGCGGTTTGGCTACACGCTACGTTACTATTTCAGTACTGCGAGCAAGATGCCTGTAAACAAACTACGCATAGATGTAAACGTGGTACATACTTTTATGCTAATATTAACGACAGTTAACCTGTAAATGTTTATTTTACAGACGCATTCGTAAGGTAAGCTAGATATATCATCATCTTAAAGTTTTATAAAATGACAATGTAGTTTCGTCATTTCAGAAAGTTAATAAAACATAGCTGGACATAGCACCGCTGTCTCGCTTTTAATTTAACAGACACGTGTCTACGTGATTGTATAACATCAAATATGGAAAGGTGCGTTCACATAGGACGAACATTTATCTCACTTTGTACAAAAATCCAAGTACTAATTTCGGTAGCATTCAAAACGTTCTTAGGAGCTCAATGATGAGAATGCCATCTGAACCCTTTTTTAACACCTAATCCTGAACGGATACCTTATGCTAAGACCTCGATCTCAAATATAATTATCATAGATATCTTCTTGGTTGGATATGCAGCAGAAGTGCGGTGGTACTATGGTGAAACAGTTGTCGGTAGCATATTGATTAAGGAGTCAGCCTCACGATCAAAAGGTCTCAGGTTCGAATCTTGGCCACAACTACCGACGTGAATACACTCCTAACACATGTATAATATAATAAGTTAGAGAGAGTATTAGTAATTTCGATACCTAATATATTTTTTATCATTTTCTTTTGATATAAAAATGCTAACAATACCTATATATTTTTTAATTAAACGGTAACCTCCCACTTTTTAGTAACACATGGCTGATGTACACAAAGCAAAAATGATAGCCTAACCATCTAATACAATCTATTTATGATTTGAGTCAAGTGGAAGAAGCACCCGTATGTTTTACATATGTGTGAGAACAGTCAATATCAATAACAATAACTCATTTCTTTGAAGTCACATATGTGTGCGTCATCGTTACAGGCGTATTAGTGTATTACGTTTATGTGTGCCAGTGAATTGTGAACGATTGAATATGTGTTAGTGAGTGATTTGCCTGCCATCGAATGAGAAGGTAAATTTCACCAATACAGCATAGGCTCACGTAGTTGAGTGGTATTATAGGCGTTATGGCAATGCGAAGGTTGCGAGTTCGAACCGCAGCTATATTGATATAGGCGGTTTGATTAATTAATAGTTTTATTTTAGTTCTTTATTTTGTTTGTGATATTAAAGAACCATACAGTCGACTTTTATACTAAGTGGTCCGTAATCTCAAAAATAATATGGAAAATATGTTGTTTTATTTTCCATATTATTTTTGAGATTACGGAACACTTAGTATAAAAGTCGACTGTATGGTTCTTTGTTATATTCTGTGGTTATTGTTTCAATGATATAATTATAAAATAAGATTGTTCAGTAAATAAATAATTTAGTTGTGTTGCGTCGTAGAACTATATATTATATATATATTTATAAGTATCTAAAAAATCTCAAGTCACAATGTTTGTAACTAAACTAATTCTAAACAGTTAAACAGATTTTGATAAACATTTTTGCTAAATAGTATTTAGTAGACCTAAGAATAGTCATATACTATTGTGCGGGATGATTGAAATCCAAGCGGGCGTAGCCGAGTGCAATACGTTTAGGTTTATACATTAAACATTCTTTTATAATGAATAGGTTATTCAATATTATCCTTCTGGATGTTTAAATCAGACAAGTATGGACGCAGGTAAACTAATTAACTTTCAGTAACTAAAGTGTAGTGAATCACCATGTTAACGTTTAGAAATTATACTATATGCAAATATAATAACTTCTCATTTCGTTAACAATAACATCACTCACTTATTTACAGTTCAATTTCTTTATTTCTCAAAATGATGCCACATAATTACCTACATCTTTTAGTTCCTAGGCACTAGTGCGAAGAAATGGCGCAACATATTCCAACTTTTATTATAAATAGTAATAATAGTCATTTATTTGCTTAAATTTGCCTGTATATTAGATAGTAAGTATATAGGTATAAGTATATAGTATATAATAGGTATATAGGTATAAGTATATAGGTATAAGTATATAGTATATAATAGGTATATAGGTATAAGTATATAGGTTTTAATTATTCCAAGTTATCTATACCGGAGTATATATACCTAAGTATAATTGAAACCACTGAAATACAGACTTACAATGTAATTAAACAGAGATAATAATAATAAGAGCACCTACTTCAACCAACCCACCAGGACCCATCGAGGACATCCAACCCCAGTACCCTAAAGTAATATGACCACTAGACCTGCACGGTAGAATATTTTTGGCAATATCGCTCACCTGCTTTTCTCCATAAATTTTTGCGTTCATCCTTGTCTGATTTAAAACATTTTTCGTCACTAAATATTACTATATTGTTGCACCAGTCAAAATTTAAATAGTCCCTGACAAAACTTAACCTACTTCGACGATGAAGATCCGACATCAAAATTTTTCTTGCCGGTCTGCGACATTTGATCCCAGCCGCCCGAAGATGGTTCCTTACTGTTTGCGATGTAACATGGTATTTGGTGGTCATAACACGGGTGGACATAAAGGGGTTTTCTACCTATATGTTTTTCCACCACCTCTTTATGCAAAGAACACGCATCGGTGTAGGCAAAGACTTTGGGGACAGGCTGAAGACGGTCTATGGTGCCTGAATCGCCATATCGGCGCACCCACCGCTGCACAGCTTCCCTCTATAATGAAAAAAAAGTAATAAAATTCCTTGTTAAAATTCTGTAAAATTTATCTACTCATATATTTTTGTTCATTATTAGTTTTGGAAGAAATAATAGATTATCCAGGATTATAAAATCAAATAACTTTCATAATAATACATTGCAGAAAATACTACTTACCGATATGTTCAATTTTCGAGATATTTCATGTATTGAAATATTTTACTCATGCAAAGTAATAATATGCGCTCTCATAATAGTTGTAAGTTGTTGATTCATTTTTATAAATAAAAAAGGTGTTATTAGCCGTGTGGAAAGCACAACGAATCCAATTGTTGACAGATAAAATTAAAATTATCATGTTATTTTAATCATGAGAATGAGGGTAGCATAAATTCCAATACATACGAGAAACATTCATGCAATCATGTGTGTGCAACAATACTCGCTCAGTAATAATAAAAATACTACTGATTTAAGTTGCTATAAAATTATAACTAAAATATCAAGATACTTTTGTGATGTTACCTAAACATTCCCTTAATAGGTAAGTAATTAACATAAAGATATACAAATATTAAAAGTTCAAAAAGTAAAATTCGACCGGGAATCGAACTCAAAACCTTACGATATTTAAACTTTTCAAAAGCGTATCTGTAAACCCCGGGGTCACAAAGGCTTACTAATATAATGTCAAAAACCACGTTCATATACTAGTAATAAGAATTTTATGAGTTTTTCTTATTATTGAAGAAATTGTAAACTGATGATTGAAGATAAATAAATACGAATGGTTTTGAATCAATTGTAATTTGCAAGTGTGTAGGTGTGTGTGAGTGAGGAAACGAGTTATTGTTACACACACATATATGTAGAACATACTGGTGACCTTTTCTGCTTGCCAAAATCAATATAAAGATCTGTATAATACTTATATCACCAGACAGGCTATCGTTGTTGTCTTGTGTACTTTATAGTTTTCACTTGATAAATTTGAAAAACTCGCTATTGAGAGGGTGAAATAGGCAATGGAAGTTTATACAAGTCGGAAGTCCGTCAGTTCAAAAAAGACCAGCCGCCAGTCCATACATTTCAAAAGCATAAAAACCATGTTATGTATTGGAGCTGTTTATTAACCTTTGGTCATTGTACCATTGGTTGTGGATGGCAGTCGCTTCACGGATAATATCGAAATTCAGCCGCATCACAGTTAGACTGGAAAGCCGACCCCAACTGAGTTGGGAAAAGGTTCAGACAATGGTCTATTGGAGCTGTTAAGTTTTTAATTTTAATTAAACAGCTTTATAGTATATACATGCATGATTGGATAAATAAAGCATAATAACAGCACTTCAGTATTATGTCAGTATGCACATGCCTTAACGAAGAATTTTTCTTGAGGAGCGAGACTCTTAGCTCAGGAATCACGTAAAGTATGAATTCACTGAAGCACACTACACGGCTCCTGGACTATTCACTATTTTTACGACTTCGCTCTACGTGTTCGCTGTTGTACGTTTATTTCATCGGCCATTATATATTTAGATACTGCTCAACAGTACTGATAAATTGGATTTTGAAAAAGTTGGATTTTGAACAAACAACTTGAGAAATGAAGGTCATGTATAATTTGTACTAGGGACCCGAGTTCAAAGCTGGGCTCGGGACAAATTCGTTAAAAAGGTTATACTCGTATTATAAAAACCTGCTCACTGCGTCACCTAATTTTAATTGTGACTTTATACCGCATAAAGTTACTACTTCAAAAATAAACAAAATAAATAAATATTCTAGGACAATCTAAACAACGCCACCTAAACTCATGATAAGCATAGTTATGCTTGTTATGCTTGTGTTATGGTTTCTAGAATGCGGAAAAAATAAAATATTATATTTAATGTTTTATTTAAAAACATAGGTATTTTATATATAACATTAAATATAAAACTGCCGAAATATGAAGTTTTTAATCAAACCATCAACTCGAACAGCTTGTCAAAACAATTATGAATAAAGACTGTTTTTATCTAAAACTAGAATTTCTACGTACGTTGAAGTATTAAATATTTTAATATTTAAGCAATCTAATCTCAAGGCTGAGATGAAAAATAATGCTAAGAGATATCTTCATATTATTTACAACGTTATTAAATGAAACTGAGATTTCAAGAAGACAGTATGTCTAGGCCTTATACATTTTAATTACATTTATACTACATTTATACATTTAAATTACCTTGATCTACCACCTACCTTGTCTATTGGTAAGCCGACAGAAACCATGTTTTAGGAATCCCTCGGTACTAGTAAGTAGTATTAACACATGAATTTAGGGCAATATTTTTTTTTTTTTTTTTTTTTTTTTATACCACTTAGGTGGCAGACAAGCACACGGCCCACCTGATGGAAAGCGGTCACCGTGGCCTATGGACGTTTGCAACACCAGAGGCGTCACACACGCGCTGCCTACCCTGTAGAAACCTTCTAATGCCCTTCTTGAAGAACCCCATATTGTAGTCGCCTGGGAAAACCACGGCAGGGAGCTCATTCCACAGCTTGAGCGTGCGCGGGATGAAACTCCTTTCATACCGCACAGTGCGCACCGATTCCGGTCGTAGTGTGTGAGGATGAACTCCCTCCCTATGGCGAGCGGTGCGATGATAGAAAGTAGATGTGGGCATCATGTCAAACAATTCCTCTGAACACAGGCCATTATACAGGCGGTAGAACACACACAGTGAGGCGAAATCCCTCCTGATGTTCAGCGGTTCCACACCGCCTGAGAGTATGGGATTGTCGACGATCCTCAGCGCCCGCCGTTGTACCGAGTCAAAGGGGTCAAGCTGGCATGCAGGCGCCCCGGCAAAGAGGTGACAGCAGTACTCCATGTGGGGCCGAATCTGTGCCTTATAAAGAAGGAGTCTTTGCTCCGCAGTGAAGTACTGCTTCGCCCTGTTGAGCACTCCTAGTTTCTTTGATGCCAGCCTAACCTTGTCCTCCAAGTGACTGCGGAACTGGACATCGCTGGAGATATCGACACCAAGGATCCCAATACTCGAGGAGATGGTGAGCGGTGTGTTCAGGAATTGGGGCGCCACAATAAATGGGGTTTTCTTAGCGGTGAATGCACATACTTGTGTCTTGGTGGGGTTGAATTGGACCAGGTTTAGTCGTCCCCAATCGGATACTCTGGTGAGAGTAGTCTCGATTTCAGACACAAGTTGTTCGCGACTTTCCTCCACCTTAGAGCGAGGGATGTTTGCACGGCCCGTGTAATATGCGTCCCCGGTACTGTCGTCCGCATAGCAATGAATGGCGTCATCAGACAGCATATCATTGATATGCAGCAGAAACAGGGTCGGGGACAGGACGGAGCCTTGTGGGACACCAGCGTTTATGTCCATGCGGTCCGAGCAACTGCCATCGACGACGGCTTGGATGCTTCTGTTGGACAAAAAGCTGGCAATCCATTCGCATAATCCCTCTGGGAGTCCGTACGATGGCAGCTTCGCTAGGAGACCTCTGTGCCAGACCCGATCGAAGGCCTTCGCTATGTCAAGGCTGACAGCCAGTGCCTCACCCTGACTCTCGATGGCTTGCGCCCAGCGGTTTGTGAGATACACAAGAAGGTCACCGGTTGAGCGACTATGACGGAAGCCGTACTGACGGTCGCTCAATAAATCGTTATCTTCAAGGTATCTCAGGAGCTGTGTGTTTATAACACGCTCCATTACCTTCGAGAGGAGGGAGGTTATAGCGATAGGCCTGTAATGGGACGGATCTGTTCTGTCACCTTTTTTAGGGACTTTTATATTTATTGTACAGTGAGTATTACACCTCTATATATTAAAGGCGTAAATGCTCCAGGATAATTATTATATTCCATGACCAAAATGTAATAATTTTGTTAAATATTAATAAAATAAATAAATTTACTTTATATTTTACTACATTTGATAATACATAATATTAATATATTTACTTCTATGTTGACAGGTAAATATAGCCTAATACATTTCAGCAGTTTCTATGAATTAGACTGCAATTTCAAATAGGTATTGTTTCGCAAAATTTCAAACGATTACGTTATTATTCCTCACAGGGAGGCGTTAGCAAAATCCCAGCATAAAATTATAATTGTTAACAGATTTCGGTCTTTCAACCTTAACCCTTAAACGGGCGTGGCTTTGTCACAAGAATGACTTTAAAACGAAACTCAAATATTTGAGAAAACATTTGTAAGAACGACAAATTATCATCCTGTGCCGTGTCAAAACTCAGCAAGATGCAGCAAAATGTTTAACTTATACTGTCGATTTGTTATTTTCCTAATTAGTATAAGTTTCTTGAGTTTGACTTTAGAACTGGCTGAATAGAACCAGGAAAGTTAAGGGACTATTCATCTTGAATTTTTAATATAAATTTCCTACGGGTAATTAAAGAACAGAGGAGATAATAAGAGGGATATTACCTTCAAGTGTAGCTGGCTCCTCACTTCTAAAAGAAATTTGATCAGGAGCTCGGAATGTTTATGTAAAACGAGTTCCCAAATACGTAACAACATCTCTTTGTTATATTAATCAATGCTTTTATTCGTGAA
Organism: Pelosia muscerda; assembly: GCA_963691645.1. Lineage (NCBI taxonomy): Eukaryota > Metazoa > Arthropoda > Insecta > Lepidoptera > Erebidae > Pelosia > Pelosia muscerda. The sequence goes on along the minus strand of OY829116.1, from coordinate 7,487,759 downwards.
AAGGTGAGCCTTAGTTGAGTATATATTTCGAATTTCTATCTGTTTTATATTAATTTTAATTACAGGTCATCTATGTAACATTATAGTAAGTCGTCAAAGCATCCATCTTTCTTAACGGAGTGTCATAGTGCAGTGGCGTGCGGAGTCGTGCCGTATCGCTCCACCATCTGACCCGGTTTGAGTGCCTACCACATCCAGTCTGGATGAGTGACTAAGGGCCCGCCACGATTGTGCGGAATCAACTACAATGGGGCGTGTTAACGATTGTCGTGCTGTGCCAATATGTGCTTTGTGAACGGCAAATGTCTATAAGGAATTTGTATTGTCCGTAGTTATTGTGAGGGTTAAATGCCGAGTGTTGACCTGGTGATACGAATATGGTTGACACCTATAATAACTGGATTTAAACATTGATATTAATTTAACAATTTATACAGCTTCAATTTTATATATATTACCTATGTAAATTACGAAATATTATGCGAACCATTGTGGCTTTAGAGCCAAATATATACAGTATAATCCGTATAAATTGGGCGCATGTCCCGGCATTAATACAATTCGGTTGACTTTCGAACAAATACTTCAGATTTGTCGAAATAACTCTGCAACTTTAGATAAAGGGCGGCTGTAGTTAGCTGCTCTGTATCTGCCCTGTGTGCTCGTAATTTAATTAGAATTTCTGAAATGGAATTTCACGAATGACTTTTGTTCCTAATGTTACTTGTTATGTAAAGCAAATCTCAAAAGCTGCTTTAGGGGAAGTTGGTCTAAAACAATTTATTGAACGGTTTGCAATGCTCCCTTTCGATGCGTACTGAATGAACACTTTATTATTTGTTCGGGTATTGAGGTGAGTCAAACGTCTGTGAAAACTTCAACTTTTAATTAATTTACTTAATTCAGTTATCTTTATTTGGTTTACTTTTCACATTTCAGGTTAAATTTTAAACCAACTCATTTTATAAGTATACATAATGAAAATAATATAATACATGATAATTGTTGTTATATTAGGTAAAGTTACTTTTCATTACAAATAATAGTTTTTATTATTTAACAATTTGGATTCCATAATGAAATATAATCATAATAACTTTCCATAGTACCATACTGACCAAAATAATATACTTTTGTGTTCTAACTTCAAAAGGCGATAAATGTTATTTCTACTAAAATGACGTGGCTTGCGGCAATTAAAAGGGATCGACGCTTTTTACACGTACAATTTAAAATTCGTTCAGTGTCCAGACTTGCCATGCCAGCATAAATGCAGCCTCACCAGCGGCGATAGCAAAAAATGGTTAAGCATGAATTTTGTAGAATACCTACTGATTTAATAGTCAAAGACCAAAAAATTTAGTTGTAAGATTTTTAAATTTTAATCTAGTAGATAGCTGATACATTTTTATGGCATGTACCTAATTAAATTCTGAGGGGTTGCGATAGAAACAGACTATAATAATTGGAAAATGAAAAATATTCCATACGAAATATTGTACTTTGTGTGCTTTAACCTGTTTAATATGTTTAGAGCGCTTTTTTTGGTAACTACTAGTGCCTAATAGATACAGAGTCATTAATTTTATTCCATGTTAGTATTTGAGATTCTGTAATCAAACATCACATATTAGAAATCATTATCTCAATTAAATAAAAAAACCATCAGAACGGCAAATTGAAATTGAGCCGGTTTTTTAATATCCTATTTATTTAATTTTTTAATTATATCATTACGTCAGTTAAACGACCCCATCTGGCACGAAAATCGATCATCAGCACCTGCCCTAGTTATTCAACTAACTCTTATTAGTACCAGTTCACGACTACGACGTCTAGACATTACTTCTTCCTTACTTTTCACTTAATGATTCTTTGGTACCTATCTGTTAGATACTACCAGATAAAAACTGTTATTATTAATATTATTGAATATATATTTGAAAATTAGAATTAATCATTGCATTCATCAATCAAATACTTCTGCGATCGTAAATAATATTTGTACATTTCATATGAAGTTTATGTTTGCCGACTAAAGTTTATAAATTGAAATGTGATTCCATTTCCTCCTAGTAGTCCAAAATCGAAGAAATTTCATAACAAAAATTTGAATTGAGAACAACCTCATTCATAAAGGTCAAATGTTTTACTTTTTTTGCTTGTACCTAGTATTGATTTCATTTAGGTTCAAGGAGTACCTCTTAAATATACATTGTGTGTGATGTGAAATATACATTGGTTGGTCCAATAAGTTTCCAACTTCTCTCATTATAATTATAAATATTAAACTTCACTTTCAAAATTAATTTCATAACTTAACTTTAGCAAATGTAGTTAATCAATCAATCTTGGGAGATCTGGAGAAAATATAATATATATTATTCTATCAAGGCCATTCAGAATTGTTTGATCGACATTTATTTGTTCAATGCATTTCTCTACAAAGGTTACATCATTTATAACAGAATTTGGTGCGTGACGATGACAAGAGACCGAATGGTATGTATATGATATAGATACAGGCCGAAATAGATCCTGGCGGAAATCCATTACAAGAAAATATAAATTGGGCGAAGGAGGGGGAAATTATTACTAATTGTCATAGAATGGCAACCTATCAAAGCATTCCATTCTATGACAATTAGTAATAATTTGCTATTGTTATCGTTGGAATTGTTGAACCGTGGGTGAGTGATGGGTCCCCCTCCCTCCCCTGATATATAATTTCTTGATATGTATACTATGTAAAATAGGTAGGATTCTGGTATGGGAATCAATAGAAGTCGTCAAAGTACAAAGAATTAACATTGCTATACAATGTGTTAATGCTATCAGTATTCTGGCCACGCTTTCACAAGAGGCATGCGATGCGGAAGAATTCCATGACGCGTTTTAGGTTTAATTCTTTTTATTTGTTTATAGTTGTTTTAGTTTGTTGTTAATTATATTTTGTTCCTACACTACATATGTGTACAAAAAACAATAAATTATTTTATTGGCAAAGAAAGAGACTTAACATTATCTTTCGTATTTTATGACTATAAAGGTGTATGGGCCCTATATTTAATATCTTTGGATCCAACAGAGCATGAGTCTGGTATTTTTCTCCCTACGCCAAGAGAAAGGACATAATCGCTACCATGGGAGGTACTTAGTGAAACTTATTGTTATACTTTATTGATAAGAATATTGATAACACACTTGTACTTCTCCTTGATATTTAATTATTGAACCAAACCGGATTCGTCTTGCGGCGTTCTGAAAGGTTTACGTTGACAGTTATATATTTATATAAATAGTTATATTATGTAACTCCATTAATAAAATTGTTGAATGGTTTTCTAGTAATATACGAAAATAAACTGAATACTTCGAATATTGGTCTAATTTCATATCAATAAGATTTATCACTTGATAATTTGAGTGGTCCCTCTAGTTGACGTAGTCGTATTATATTATAGCATACTCTCACATTATAAGATTTATTTCCAACTGTAAAATATTATTATAACCATTGATCAACCCGAGACCCGGGTCGTTAGAAATTTTAAATAGAATAATTTATTGGTAAGGATTTTTTCTTTCATAAGTTAGCCGTCATACTGCCGCAAGGTAAAATAATTTTAGAACCCATTTTAAATATAGAATAGGTCTTAGGCTAGGTATTTTATTATTCACAATAGTCTATCTCTAAATTGATCCTTTTGTCTGTCAGTCGCAGTGAAAATGGTACCGGCTTCGCTTTGTATAAGAGAATAGATTTGTTTGAAGTAAATACATGTTAATGAAATGTTTTGTAACAATTTTGAAACGGTTAGTTTTATACATCATTTACTGTAGAACAATTGAACATTATGGATATATAACTTACTTATCCCTTAGAGCGTTGAAAATATAAACAGTATATTAAAAGAACTTACCTGAAGTATTAAGCTTACATTGTGAAGAAATTTCCATACCTGAGATATTCTTACATTTCATGCCTGTCTGTGTGTCCTAACCAAGACCTCAATATTCCACTGAAACCATAAATAACGTACATGAAATAAGTTATACTCACTATGTAAAAGATGATATCACATACACTCCGATCATAAAGTTCTTATATCAAAAACTAACTCAAGATAATAGACTCAATTTACGATACCAAACACCGAAAAATCCCTTGAAAAACATTAATCCTATCAACATAACGTAATTACGTGCATACAGGACATAGTTATCTGTACCTAGCAGCTGTCCCGGTTCCCTTATCTCGAACAGCAAGATATACGTGCCTATCCCGAGAGAAAAATCGCTGGCCTTGTCACAGGGGTGCGGGGGAACCATTTCTCAACAGCGCTCCACGGCCACACAGGGAATATTAGACATGTGTAGACGCGGCTTAACTTGCGATCTTCATTATACTCGTTAAGTGTAATTCTGTTCATTTATTTCAGATAATTATGTTATTGGACAGGTTGGTCTTGTTATGAATGTTTCGGGCTATTACTGAGATCATAATAACATAACGGAAACTGTACTTCTTATATTGCCAGGGTATGACGATAATATTACTGGTACCAGATACGTTTTGCCACAATTTCAAAACGTACGATTTGATTTCGATTTGAAAGATAAACGTAATATACTTTAGTAATCCGTATGATTTGACTAAACAAAACCTATCTACATTTTACTTTTTACATTTTATTTTGAACCAATTATAACTAAAGTTTTTTTTTTATGTAGGGATTGTATTTTTGATTACTGCGTGGTGCACAGTAGAGTAAAATTTGGGACACCTCCTTCCCATGCGGTCTTGTAAGAAGTGACTTCGGGAAAGGGCTGTTAAGCATCAGATAGATGCAAATGGCCCAGACTCGGCCTCAGATGCATGACTCAAGTCATCAATTAGCTCACCCCTTATACGTGGGACCGAATACAATGATTGGTGAAATGTGAACTGGATGACAACACAGCTGAGGATGTTAGAACAGAGTTACAAAGTGCACTAATGTGCACTGAGGTAAAGCACTGGTGCACTGGTCGCCTGCATCTTTTAGGGTACATAATAATATAAGGGTCAATCGATACCCTAACATAACTAGGCAGTATATTATGTATAGCTAATAGCAGATTTAATTGGCAATAGCAGAGTTCCACTTAGCCATGCCGTATTTCCGCGTCGAACGGGCCGCGGTATTTTTTCCTGTTAGAACAAAACAATTGTATTTATCCTATTTAAACACCTTTTACATAATATATATTTTTAAATAACTGAGTGTATTCAGGTAACCGTTTTCCATTGTAATTTTAAAGGATTTATTTAACCTGCTCTGTTGTTCGAATTGACTGGATCGAGTGGTGGGAACCCTTACCAATTATAAATGTACAATGGATTTCCGCCTTCAATTTGATACGCCCTTTATAAAAAAGTACAAGAGACGTGAGTAGGTTATTAATAATATATAATGTACGTACAGTCAGCGTCAGATCGATCTTGACTGAGCAAAGTTTTCAAAAGATTTTGATACCTTAGTAATAATATATATACAATACGATACAGACGATAAAATTTTAACAATCCATCTTTTGTTAATTTTATTATTTTGTCAATCAAAAATGGACCATGTTTTCCTCTTTTCAGGTTTTTCACTTCAAAAAACTATGAGTTGGATATGTCCAACTCAAATCCAATAAAACTACGATTTATTCTGTCGTTTTTGGCTATGTTGCTAAGGAACCAAGCATGCCTGAGATACAATTTCCCTAAAACCTCAAAAGATTTTGGTTAGCAATATCAATGACCCCTACTTGTTGTTAGATTCAAAATTCTTCCTATAGGATTGCGATTTAAACCGACTTCTACTAAGGCAATGATGTATAAAATAATACATCAATCTATAATACTATTACTCAAAAGTAGCTTTCGTAGATTAAATTATTATTGAAGATAGTAATAGTAGGTATATTAACCACTATACACGAATGTAGTCTACCGTGTATATTTCTATAATCGAATCTCCATTCAAGCAGCATCGAGACGAGCAGTCACTTGTTAAGTAGAACAATGCGACTACGGCAAATTCATACATCTCCATTTGAGCAACATATGTGAGGTAGTTAGCCATACAAAATACCTCGACAGTCTCTACTATACAGTATAGTATCGTAACTGTAACTACCCTTACAAAACGTTTTTGAGTGCATCTTACCAGTCACTCTCTTAGGTATTTGTAAATTCGAGTATTATTATAATCTAGGGGATCTCAAAAGAGATGTCCCCGGGTCTGCCGGGGTGCCGGCAATCAGGGAACCATGGACGGTTGCGTTTTAGTTGGTTCGAGTCCGACATAATCACCTCCACCGATTTTGGAGGAGGTGGTATCCGTGGGGATTGTGCGCACGATAAAAAAGAAAGTATTATTATAATCTATCCACTTTTGTTCCTAATAGAATGCTATGTAGCGACATCTACTTATACTATTGTAAATGTATTTGATCAACTTTGCCCTGCAGTTGGTCAATGTAGTTACGGTAATATACGTGGGGAGTAGGTATAAACTAAAACTGTCAGTCAGCATCAATAGTATTCATTACCTAACAAGCTCTACAAAACTGTGTCGATATTGTTATTATCATTGTGAATAATAAATTACTTCATAATTTATGTTACTATCTATGTCAAACACTCAACAGTCATAAAGTAATACTTACTCGAACATTAATACTTTGACCTAACACTGAAAGGCTCGCCACGCCGCATACTTTGCCTCTTGGCAGCATCTCGAGTTACCGCATATATGGCTGAAGTTACCGCAGAGCAGTGCAACCACTGCTTCAAGGTTGGTTCCGTGTGTAATGGAGTCCGTGTGTAATTCAAAAAGTATTTAAACGGTTTTTACGCTTCTCACGTTATTTTTATATATATGTGGTAAGGTTTGTTTGATTTCAGTAAGCTGATAAATATATTATGGTAATAATTATGAATTTTCCTATCACGTTTCACTGCTGGACATAGATAGACCTCTCACAATATTAGGTGGTTTTGGCCTACTGTTTCCACGCTGGCTAGAAGGGTTAGTACAGGGTACGTATTATTTCTAGTTTTCTTTTTTTTTCGCTGTACGTCTCGTATTACCATAATGAATATTATCATACGGATATGGTAATATTCTTAATGGTAACATGTATTTACCTTATTTTCACAATTCGTATAGATTAAATCAGCGATACAAAAGGTTGATTTAAAGCAATAATAATTCCTTATATTATTCATAGTAGTATAGCCGGTACTAGGAAAAATATGTTTGTAACGAACATAATTATAATACATGAAAATGTTTAACTATAAGTATCGATCGTTTACCAAACGAGGTTATTAATAAATCTTAAAAACAAAAAGTAAAGTACAGAAATGTACTCACATTTGTTACTTGCTACAAATGTAATTAATTGTAACAAGAAAATGTCTTTCAGAATATACGCAACTGCGCGGTGTACGATACCACACAATTACTTTAAAATGAAGACAACATTGTAGTTAGTTAATAAGTTACGACATATTACATTTCTCGAGAACTAATTGTGTAGTGTCACAACATTACTTACTTCTTGGCAGATTTACTGATAAATTTAACTTACATTTGTACTTTGAAGGCTGAATAGCTCGTAATCAAATGTCGCAATAGTACTTTGTCTTCTCCGTTCCTCCGTGGCGTGGCGGTAGTTAACGCGACTGCTACGCAAGAGGCGTGGGTTCGATTCCCGCTCAGGGCAAATATTTGTGTGCATGAAATATGAATATCTGCTTTGGTCTGGGTGTTTCTATGTATAATTATGTACCTATGTATTTATAAAAAAAATGTATTTAACATTCTAGAACCCGTAACACAAGCTAGTTAAGCTATGCTTACCATGGGTGTAGATGAAGTTGTGTAGATTGTCCTAGAATATAAAGAATATAAGGTTTTGCTTTTTAATTATTTATAGAGTAAAAATGACTATATAAGTATTTATGGCTATCTGAGAAATATAAAAGCGTGAAAATACAAATAATATAATAATAATACTAAAGATACTTATTTTTTTGTTTTGTCTGTGAGTACATATCTGTATAAGTAACCATTTTCTTGGGATCTAATGTGAGTAATCAGGCAGATAGGTATGTTTAAAAAACTTAAAAAAGTACGAAGAAGGTGAATACAGATTTACACTTTTATGGTGTGATTCTGTAGTCTCCGTCGTGCAGAGCTGGAAAAGTCTAGTCAATTTGTCGATCGAAATCTATATAATATAACCTTTGATTCAGAAAAAATCCTTTATCATAGATCAAATAAACATATAACACCGTATTACCAATCAAAACTCAACAGGAAGGCACTAACATGTTTATTCCATAGCTTAATTGGGAAAATAACATTATGTATAATTTTATTACACGTATTTCATCTAACGAACCTGTTTACATAGAATCAAACAAGCAAACCAAAAATACACACAAGTCAAAAAGGTTTTTCCAACGTGAGTTTGAACACATTTTGATTAAAATTTCATCAAACTTCATCCTGTAATATTTTCTGTACACAGGACGTGTAAAAATCACAATCCTTAAGCCGACCACGGCACTCATTTTGCGCAAACAAATTTAATTACACGTGCCGTAACTCCCTCGTATTGAAAATCGTATTATGCCATATTGTCACAAGTATTACAATGAAAATCTGCACAGCGTTTTGTTATAATAATGCTACCTTTAGTGTACACGAATATTGGGCCTTAGTCGGGTGAGCAAATATACCCTGGCATCTGTCAATTGTTTTTAACCGACTTCCAAAAAGGAGAAGGTTCTCAATTCGATTGATATTTTTTATGTATGTACACCGATTACTCAGAGATGTATGCATCAATTTACGTGATTCTTTTTAAGATCGATGCAAAATAGTTGCCATTTGGTCCCATAATTTTTTTATATAGTTTGAACCAGTAGTTTTAATTTTATAATTATATAATCTATTATCGGTGGATTTGAGCTCGCCCACCACCATGTGGCACCGAGTGCTATGCTCTAAAAAATGACAGTTCAAAAACGCGTACTGCTCATATAGAGTACAGTTCACAACCCATGCCTATACCTATGTTGAGGCATAGGTTCAACGGACGAACGGGCTCTTAGACAATGGAGAACACTTACAGCTCTCCAGCACGCAATGCATCTTCTACGAGTCGGAATCGTCCTATCTACAATTCACTTTCTGCCGCTTCTTGAGGATAAGATGAGATGGTAGATTCCAACGTGCACTCATAGATATAATTCTCGGTTAGCGGTACAGGAGTAATACTGCAGCGCTGTGAGTTCAAAATCGTGAAGCTACTTTACCGACACACTCTATGCAACGCAATGACAATTTGTCTTTGTTTGCAAAGCATTTCCAGCTGTCCATTTAAGCGACTTGTAATGTTTGTGACATTAAACATAATTATGAATATACTATATTTCGTTTGAGGGTATTTAATTAAAGTAATGCTTGTGTTTTTAATTTAGTTTTGTTTTAAAACTATGTAAATGCGATTTTAAATCAAAATCGAAGCACTTAGAGAAGTAGTGGTTTATTTGTTAAATATATAATGTGTTCAGAAGAATTGTTTGACATGATGCCCACACCTACTTTCTATCATCGCACCGCTCGCCATAGGGAGGTCGTAGGTTCATCCTCACACACTACGACCGGAAACGGTGCGCACTGTGCGGTATGAAAGGAATTTCATCCCGCGCACGCTCAACCTGTAGAATGAGCTCCCTGCCGTGGTTTTACCAAGCGACTACAATATGGGGTTCTTCAAGAAGGGCATTAGAAGGTTTCTACAGGATAAGCGTGTGATAGCAGATAGGTGTGTGGCGCCTCTGGTGTTGCAAACGTCCATAGGCCACGGTGACCGCTTCCCATTAGGCGGGCCGTGTGCTTGTCTGCCACCTAAGTGGTATAAAAAAAAATATACTTTGGTAACATTAAGATGGTTTACCTTTGGTTAAGTAAGTACTGGCGCATATTGGGAAAGGCCTAATGTTAAGCAGCGGACTGCAATTGGCTTATAAAATTAATGATTGCTTATTTTTTTGTATTTCGTTAATTATTATAAAAAGGCAAGACATTACAATAGATTTACTCTTTTAAGCAACAAACAAATCACGAAGATTTATGCTTGTGCTCGCATAATACAATCATTAACATATTATGCATTTTAAAATATATATAAAAAAATTATAAACTTGTAAATTTGTTAATGAAGAGTACAGGTATAGTTAAACCACTGCTTGATTTTGTCAGAATCCAAAAAAAATCAGAGTCTAGATTTCAACAAGGTGACCTATTTTGCATTTGTCAGTATCTTACTATATCTGTGGGTGTGTCACTTCCGGTTTAGAGGCCGCATTTCTTAACCAATTTTCACCAAACTTGGCACACGACGTGTTCTTTTAAATTAAAACACAACTTTCAAGGAGCCTTTTTGATAGAGGAAATAAGAGTGAAATGCGGAAGTTTGCAGGTGCGTTATTTAAGAACATAATTTAGCAAAAAACATCATATTTATGATTCCTCACAGGTGTGCTAAATTTGAAAAAAGAAAAAGATAAAATCAAAATTATCTAGTCTCTACATTGTTCATAGATATACTAGTTCTAAATAATATCCATATCCGCATATCCGATGACCTATATAGGCCGCGTAGCTATTAGGGATATTCACTACCGCTGTTTTGTTGCCATACTAGTCCGTGGTGGTCAACAATGGCAACATTAGTAATACATTAGTATTGCTAGCCGGAAATATTTTGCAATTGAAAAGGAATTTTTGATAGAATTCGTGACAAATTGCATATTAAATTATTAAACGAAGGCTGCCTTCTTGAAGACTTTATTCAAATGGATTGCAGTTGATTTCATGTTCTAATAGAATATTATATGAAGCAATGAAGTGTACCGAATGAATTTCTAAAACATTCACTATGATAACTTTTTCTCGTAAATTTAAATTGGATTTATAAGTTTCATGTCACAGCGTCTCGCAAACAAATAAGTGAAAACCACACGTTAACACCCAAATTTTTTGATCATACTTTTTTTAAAATGGAAGTATAACTTTAGCATCTTTATTTGATTGTGTTATTTGATGTCCAAATTTTGTCCTTGATTTCTTACCTTTTTTTAATATGGCTTTTTTGGAAAGGGAGGAAGATCCGTGGGGATTTGTCACCTAGGACTACGGATTCTGCTTTCCGGCTTTTTTTGTTTATTTTATTTATTATATTAAAATGAAATATTTTATTTGCCAGAATGCAGGTAAACAAGATGGATTTTATAATTACAATGGCCCATTTACATCCTACCATTATGGTGTGCAAATATTTAAATGATCGAAGCACATCAAACGATCAAATTACTCACATTTCAACATGCATATATCCAATAATAATTTATTTATTTATATTGTCAAATTTAGTTTGCTATACATATTAACATTTGGGTTGACTTTATCCTGTATGATCTCACTTCCATGGATGAACACGACCGTCCGATGCGAATAAGTTTAAGATACGATATAGATGTAAGCGTTACCTGGCGGAAATCCATTACAAAAAAGAGGAGACATCTCCTCTCTGGTAAGAAGTCTTTTACTTGCTTTAAAGAGGGCGGTTTGACATTCCAATATATATTGTTATCGTTGGATTGTTGAACCGCGGCCGGGTGAGTGGTGGTCCCCCCCCCCCTCCCCGAATATATATTTTTTAATAACTTTAAGTCTATGGCACGCATATCACCGTCCCTCTACGGCATCAAGCAAGGGACTTCATGGATAAATGGCAACCTCGGCCCGAGCCCGATGGAAGCAGTACTAACTCGTATAGCCAGATATTTTTGCTACCCAATAACATTAATTTATTTTATAACGTAAATACAATTGGATATTATAATTAATTGAGTAGCTGAACTGAAAGTCGTAACTTAAGCATTCGAAATGAAATTAACAAAGTTTGGAAGATTTCAATAAGCCTGTAAGTAAATTAAGCTATAAAACTATAGGTACGAGTACATTTATCCAGTTGTGCCGAACGTTTGCTGGACAAAATATTCAGTAATAAAATTAATTGGAATCGAAATAACGAAGTTTTATTGAATCAAAACACTTGTATAGAAATAAAACATAAATAAACTGGTTCATACATTTCAAACACAAATTTTTTGAAAAAACATTATATGCAAAATATTTTTGAAGTTTTGTGATATACATAATATATATTTAATTGTGTCCCTCTATGGTAGTCAGAGATAACGGCTTGCCCTCTGTTTCTATCCATACATGCTTCACGAAATTCTTCTGTAATTTAACTACTGTAAAAAAATCAACCAGTTTTTGCCGGCTCAGAGAGCCTTTAACGTGTTCTTTTTTCAATACACTATTAATTTGGCAAGTGTGTGTATGGTCGAACCCCACTGACCTGCCCATTCACCTATACCATCCACCCTTTTTTATTTACTCCACATTCGTTCCTAGCCGGCTGGAACTAGGTACAGTTAGTCACAGGTGGTTAAACTAAGATCTATCTTTGAGTTTAATAAAACGTTGGATTTATCTTAGAACGTATTTTTGTTGAGAACGTCTCTAAGTTGATAAGAGTTTGACAAATGGACGAGAAACTGAGATTTCATTTATTTAAACAGTATTATCCAATACAGATGAAAGTTTTAGTACCAGGTTGTCATACGGTATGCAATTTGCACTAAAAGTTGAGGAGTGCAGTTCGTGTTCGTATATAAACCGAGAAAGTTTGTTTGCAAAATAAACTCAGTCATGTGGTTTTTAGCTCAATATCAGAAGTTGTTTAAATGCTCACTATAAAGGATTTTGTGGACTACGCTTTCACTAAAAGGTTTTTAGAAAATACGAGTAAAAATCGAATAAGGATGGAAACTACTTACAGAGTCTTCATTATTTCTTTATCATTAAACATTATCCCATGTTATGAAACCGTAAACTGCGGTATAAATCTCCAAGTTTGTAAGTTATCATATATAGTCACTAACATGTTTATTAAAGATATCGGGATATTTACCACGTTTTGTTTGGAGTTTCCGATATTTCGGCGGTGCGATATTCGATGATCATGGTGCAACAGCACCGAAATATAAACTCCGAACAATATATGGTGAATATCCCAATATCTCTATTGATAAATATGTATTACCGAATCTGGACGGGCAATTATTGCCATGTAGCTAAAAACAAGAAGATTTGTCACTCATCATCATCATCATTCCCTGAACCTTTTTCCCAACTCAGTTGGGGTCGGCTTTCCAGTCTAACTGTGATGCGGCTGAACTTCGATATTTTCCGTGAAGCGACTGCCATCTGACCTCCACAACCAATGGTCTAATGACCAATGGCGATATCGAAGTTCCAAGTTAGGCTGGTTGGACTTTTGAGGGCTCCAACTACCCGTAACGACTGCCATAGATGTTTGTATGGCAACCGGGACCGACGGCTTAACGTGCTCTCCGAGGCACTTATAAACCTGCGATAAATACACACATAACTTCGAAAAGCATCGAAAAGTCATTGGTGTGTGCCATGGTAAACCTGGGATCGAACCCGAGACCTCGTCTCAGCAGTCCATTACCCATACCACTAGGCTACCGCGGCTTTTTGTCTGTTTTTTTTAAGATTTGTTAAGATTTGTCACTCATTCATAGTAAAAACTGCTCAACAGATCTTAATGTAATTTGACAGAGTGATAGATTACAGGCTGGAATAGCACATAGGCTAATATTTTTATAGTTTCGGTGAACATGTAAATTTGTATCGCTGTTTCCTTTCAGATTATTACTGTAGGTTAATTAACTCAAATTTTAAATATTTATTAAACTTTCGTTCTTTTCTGTTCTAATGTTAACGATAACTACCAAGAATTGATATTTATTCATTCATTCAAACAAATGTCTTTTTACAATGTTTTAATAACGGAATAATGTTTGCTTCTCCTTTATCAAAAGAGACTAAAGTCATATTTTATATTTTCACAGTTGATAATACACTTATATTTTTTTTCTGAAAATTCCATTTCAAAAATAAAATATTCATTAAGTCAAAAAATCACAAATATTTACATAATAGCCTTCCAAAGGTGATTTGGCAGAAGCTCATGGAGGCCACCAGTGACTCCATATTATGTTATGTTTAAATAATGTAATTTAAAAATCTGGGGGTTAAAATAGTATTTAATATAATGTAAAATACAACTGTGATAATAGGTGTTTTGAATAAAAAATGTTTTAAAACTACCAATATCGAACGGTTTAATGAATATATTTATCAATAAAAGTCGTCTGCTCTATGATATTGCACATTATTAACGAAAAAGGCACAAACAAACTTTAATTATCCTTTTGAGAGTTAATAATGTGTAAAGAAATTGCTCATTGACACTGACCACGGTATAATAACTTCACACTGAATATAAATAAAATGTAGCACATTGTACTAAACAATTACATTATATTCAAAGTTTTGAAATTACAGAATGTGTCAGTTCGTAATATGAAAATTACTTTTACAATCGAATCGAGATGAGTTACCCGAAGGCTGCCGAGGCTGGCCGAGGGTGCACGATATCCTCACCTTTAGAAAACATCGTCCAATGCCGAATCAGTGCTCGTTCGCAGTTCGCCGCGAATGGCTGTGGACTGATTGTCCCGCTCCAACCTGCTCGTGCTCTTACACACAATAAAATAATCGACTATTTAATTTGTGCTTTGTGACGTAAATATACTTTACCTGTTGATTATGTCAACATATCCTTTATAATTATTTTATAACCATGACAGTGTGATCTTAAATTTCTTAAAAGTTTGAAATTAATTTATTCGTAAATGATAAAAGAAAATTAAAATGACTAACTAGAATTAATATTTGCGTACTTCAACTTTAGGATGGAACTTACATTATGAATGGGTACGTTTTTGCATAGATTTACATGATAAATACCAAGGCAGTAAAGAATGTAACTAAATTACTTGCATTGATGGTTGCGCTTATAATATTGTAGTTAATGGTGTTAAATAAGTATATTATATTTATTTCGATAAACGTATAGAGTATGCTATTACTTATAAAGGATATAATATATTATTTACAATATCGTTCAAATATTTTATTAAATTAAGTGTATGTTGAAGTGAATTTTCCAGTTCCATAATAAGTATATTATATTTTATATGTACATATAAATATCTGTATCATATAGTTATCTATAATATGCTACAATTGGAGGCTAGGAAAACTCAGACATTTGTATACAAGAAAATTATATTGAGGTAATAAACTCAAATATTTGACCGGTAACCTTGAACTTGGGGAAAAGGTATTCTGAGAAAGAAACTTCGGTTTACAAAATATTAATTAACGTAAAGAAGAATATAAAATAAACATCAAAAATTTAAAAAGTATTTACCGAGAATCACTGGTCGCTTTTCCTACAATCTTGTTCTTCGTGTTTTCCACGCTTCGCCAATTTATTTTCTCAATTCAATACAGTTTCCGACCTTAGTAATTAGCCTAATATAATTATATCAAATTTCGGCAATTTAACAGTTTGACTTCTATTAGGCAAATAGTTAGAATATATAAAAACAAATATTCATTTTATATATTCTTAGCCATTTTAAAATGAGTAGAATTTCATCATCATCATTCTCCTGCCCTTATCTCATATTTATTTGGGGTCGGCGCAACATGTATGCTTTTTCCTTTCATCTGTGTTATTGGTTTCCATTTGCATGCTATTAATGACTACGAGTCTAACCTATGAGTTTTATCTTTTTTTTTATGTATGGCACGTCAATTTGACTTCACCTCGCCTGATGTTAAGCTGATGGCAAAGTCTTATGAATGCAAACATCTTCAGTGCTACAATGGTGGCGCTCAGCTTGACGGTCTCATCAGATGCTTTTTCACGCCCCGCTTAAAGGACCCGGGACTGTAGGAATAAGGAAACACGTCCCTTCTAACTTAGATCCAAGTTAGATCAATTAGTAAGTGTATATTTACAAACTACATGATGATCGTTATTAAGCGATACTAGAATACCTGCCTAACACATCTGAATTATAGAGAGATACCTCGTTAAGGTTACCAATAATTTTCTTACTAAAGTTTTTTTCTCTTTCAGAACGGTAACGGCAATTTCTTATTATAGATTGCATGGTTACTCATATGTGAAAATATTAGTATAAATAGTAATAACTACACAATAAAATATAAATTTACAATAACTACGTGTGCTGAGTACTTTTAGCAAGTTAACGCTCAATGGTGTAGTCAATTTGACAACACTGGTAATAAAAAAATGGTTGAAGTAACAATTTTACAAAGCGATCTTTATTATTGCCAATGAACATTTTTAGCTATCAAAACTTTTTTTATTGTATCTAATACAAAGGTTATTGGCCAAAACAGCAACATCGCCAGGTTTTCCGGTCATCAATGAGAAGGAAGTATATTCTTCACCTAAACTTTTTACTTTCGATTTTACGGTATAATAATGGCTCTCACCATTTTAAGATTCAAACAATCTTGTGTATAATTTTGTTTCCAATCCTTCAATTAATATAATATGTTGGTAATATATAAACGGGATGACAATACTTAATTTGTTCGAGGACTGTAGCGTTTACGGCCGTTATGACCATAACTAATGTATAAGATGAACAAAATGATTTATGCAACATTACTTTTTAATCGGGTTGTCAAGTAATCAAAACTTTTGTAGTCTGAAGAAACTAAAAATTTATTATTCCTCGGCCATATTATGTTTCTCATGTGATTTTTATTAAACACGTAACGCCAGTAATATTACATACGCGGCTTAATCCCTTAGGAGTTCTAGTAGGAATTGGAAACGGTTTTCGCTATAAATTGTAAAGCGAAAACTTCTTCCAATTCCTAATTGGTCAGGTACGAATTTAAACTGGAAATCCGGTTATGCTCTATATTTTAACTGCTGCATTAAACCAATCTACACTTTGACTATTTGACACCCGGTTTCCAACTATTGATTTAACAAAGTTCTTGGTAAACGTAGGAGATTGGCCAGATATCTAGCAGTTGAAGTTTAAGCGAAGTTTCTCTCACGAATGAATCTTAACAATGTGATGAATGTAAATCATACAGAAACAAAATTGAAGATTAAAAAGTATATTCATCTACGTTTGTTTTTTCGTTTTTTGAATTTTCGTCTATCATATATTTTTATGCTACTTATGTGGCAGTCATATTCAACTTAGCTCATTCTGGTTAGTAAATGGATTGGGAGACCATCCAGGCTGGATATGATGGCTGACGCTGGATATAGTGGAAAAAATAGCTTTTAATATAGGTAATGTATTCAATAAGTCAGTAGTAGTACCTATAAACTTTATATGCTATCAAGATTTTTTTTAAATAAATACAAATTAGGTATCACATTTTTTTTTAATAATTATAACATAAAATATACCTACTTGGAATTTAAAATTTTCAATTTCTTATTCAACTTGAAAACACTCGACATTCTCATTTCAATGTTGAATAACATCTAATAATTTAATAGAATATTCGATTTTGCAGTAATGTCAAGAGAAAAGTAACATTACTCGTTTTGGACAATTTTTTGTTCAGTTTTCGCAATGCTTTTTTTTTTTTTATTATTGGCACGTCAATTGACTTCTCCTCGCCTGATGTTAAGCTGAAGACAAAGTCATCAAATTCATATTTTTTTAGTTTATGTTCTAGCCTACTTTTGCATATGAAATGTATCCTAGTTGAGACTATTTATTCATAAATATACACTTTGAGTGTCACATAGAGACTATTTGGCACAGTATCATGTTCATTTAACATAAAAAATATAATTAGGAGGACATCCCTACGATATCAAGAATAATATTACGTCCGACCTTCTGGCTACAATGTTCCTTATTAGTAACCATGTCTTTTTCTAATCATTAGGTTGGAAATACTCTTAGTAAATGTCTTAGACTTCGGCTTAAATAAAAAAGTAGGTCAAACACACAAAGAGTCTTGAAGGAGACTCATGTACGTGCTAAGAAATTATATGAAAAATATATTAAATATACTGCCTTTAATTAATATTTTCTTTTATCAATATTATATTAAGTTCTTTAAAATTTCGTCTCAATCAAAGAGATACCTGCAAAAAGTTCTCTTAGCGATAAAGGTACTATGCCTATATTTGTAGGTAGGGTATATTGATACTGTGGCGAACACGTACATATTTCTGCTATATATTTAATCTATACCTATACTATTCAAGACTAAAATTTATCTATTTTCAAAAATCGCTGTAATCCTCGCAGCTGTAATGGCATGATTATATCCTTTAGGTGGCAAACAAGCACACGGCTTGTGTGTGTTTGGACAGCATGCGTGGCGTGGCGGTAGTGCACGCGACTGCCACACATGGGGCGCGGGTTCGATACCCACTCAATGCAAAAAGTTGTATGCATGAATATGGCTGTTTGTGCTGCCCTAGTCGTGCCTCGGAGAGCACGTTAAGCCGTCGGTCCTGGTTGCCATACAAACATTTATGACAGTCGTTACGGGTACTTGGAGCCCTCAATAGTCCAACCAGTCTAACTTGGAACTTCGATATCACCATTGGTCACTGGACCATTTGTTGTGGAGGTCATATGGCAATCGCTTCACGGAAAATATCGAAGTTCAGCCGCCTTACTGTTAGACTGGAAAGCCGGCCCCAACTGAGTTGGGAAAAGGTTCAGAGAATGATGACTGAAACGTGTATGTGTGCTTTCATTGGTATTACAAACTAAATTACTCTTATAAATTTGACTTTGATGTAATTATAACATAGTGAACATCAACATACAGATCTCTTCAATTAAACAAAAGAACAAGTAAACGCCTCATTATATTTATTGATTCGTCTACCTTAAAGTTTTTTCGATAACAATATTTTCTTCAGCTGTTTATGTAATACAATTTAGTTCTTACACACTTGGTAAGGCGCCGGCGATGAACGTAAAAGCTGTTAGTGACTTTAAAATGAGGTAGCGAGTATGTACCTAAGTCCGATAGTTTTATTGCTGGACAATACCTAAGCGAGTACGCGTTGTCGACGGGTGAATACAAGCGGGAGACGGTACATTTCCTTCATGCGTTTATTTAGCTTGGCGAGTAGGTATACTACGAATATTGTAACCTTATTTCGAGTTACATTATTCGTAGCAAGTATAATCACCCGTTTGTGATTTTTTTCTGCTCAGTAAGCTACCATTAGTGATTATTATCTTTGACAGATTTTATCATTACTGCCAAAGTAGTAGAGACAAATTGAGAGTCTCGTTGGTAGTGTTAGCGGGCGATGATTATTTATATACACGTAGCTTACTATATAGGTACAACTACAAAGTATAAAGTGAAATAAAAAATGAATAACAGCAAACCGATTTGTGCAAACTTATAAACCATCTAGGTACTACATAGTCCAAAAAAAGCTTCAACATTAGGTTTGAATAGGTGAGCCTGCAACGGGCTCACCTATCCAAACAGCAAGACCGGCTCTTGAGTTATAAAATTATATAAATATATATATATATATATATATATATATACATTCTGTGTAATAAGTATCGGGAATTTGTCAATAAATCGAAAAATACAAATTATTTATCTAAATTTGTTTTATTTCCTTCAAAGTAGGCCCCATCGCTTGCAATACAACATCTCCAGCGCTTCACCCAGTATTCCATACATTTTTCATAGGCTATTTGCGGTATGGCCTTTAGCTCATTCAGCGATTTTTCTTTTATGGCTTCTATCGACTCAAAACGTTTTCCTCGAAGTGGTAATTTTAACTTGGGAAATAAAAAAAAGTCAGACGGAGGCATATCAGGTGCATATAGTGCTTGGTCGAGAACTTTTGTTGAATTTTTCGCTAAAACCTCTTTCACTATAATGGCTGTGTGTGATGGTGCATTATCATGGTGCAGAATCCATGAGTTGTGTTACCACAAATCTGGACGTTTTCGGCGGATACTCTCACGCATACGCTTCATGAAGCCTAAATAATATTCTTTATTCACTGTTTCTCCCTCTGGAAGAAATTCGGAGTGAACCACACCACGGTAGTAAAAAAAAACTGTCAGCATCACCTTGATTTTGGAGCGACTTTGCCGCGGTTTTTTGGGTTTCGGCTCGTTTTCGAGACACCATTCTGAAGACTGTTGGCTTGTTTGCATGTCAAACTCATTACGTTGCCAGTTATTATACGTTTCATAAAGGTTGGATACGTAGAAGCTCGGGAAACCATGTCTTTAGCGACATGCTTTCGCTGCGCTTTTTGAACAAAATTGAGCTCTTTTGGAACAAGTCGAGCGGCGACGCGTTTCATGCCTAAAATGTCAATGAGAATGTTGTGGACGGACTTAAAAGATATGTTCACCTCACTAGCCAACTCTCTCAGACTCATACGTCAATTTTCGAGCACTAACTTTTTGATTCTGTCGATGTTTTCTTTGGTCGTAGCGGTTGAAGGTCTACCAGAACGAGGCAAGTCCACTACTACCTCTCGGCCTTCTTTAAAAGCCTTATACCATTCATAAGCCCTTGTTTTCGATACCTACGATTCGCCATAGGTATTACGCAACATTTTTAGTGATTCACAACATGAAATACCATACGAAACACAAAATTTAAGGCACACTCTTTGTTCAACAATATTTTCCATTGTAAAAATCGCCGAGGCCTCAAAACTATGACCAACAAAAAGTGTAGTTTAAAACAAATTAAATGACAGATCCCGCTCAAATTTTGCGCGCTAAATCAGTACAGTGCTACCAACATGCAGTATAAAAATTAGAACGACCTCTTTTACGTGGGTCTTTTTATTGACATATTCCCGATACTTTTTACACAGAGTAGTATATATATATATATATATATACAAATACGGCATTGTATTGCTACCAAAATGCATCGAACACGATACGATATGATACGTGTTATATATGAGTAAGCTAATGTCAATTTTGTTCTATAAACTGTCAATATATACATATACATATTATTATGTCAACTTATACCAAAGCAGTAACTGTTTTTACGCCGCGTTGTAGTAGCCATCACTGTTCTTATAGAGTTTGTATATAGTCTAAGTCATATACCTATACATTTCCTAAATACACACACAGACTATCTGTAGTCTATAGTACCAACGTTTCCCGACCGAGAAAATCGTAAATAGTTAGCCTTCCCTCCGCCTGTACGACAAGTACCTATGTATAAAAAGATAATAGGATCCACCCTTATAGTGTTCATCCAATATCTTTGGGTAGCTTGGACGCTAAAAAGAAAACTTATTAGTTATTGTCTCTGTTCGCTAGTAATTCTACTGGGTTGCATCGAGAAAATATTAAAAATAAACCCTGACTTCATCGAACACCGTCAGAGACAGCGTTTTATTGAAGTATCTCGTTTGAAAAGTTGATACAATTTTAAAAATTGAAAATGTAATATTAACTTGCAAGTAACTGTCGATTTGATAGTATTTATAATTTATAATGCGTTTTCCAAACACAAGATACGTACCTACGTAATACAATATGAGCACTAGATTATACTTAATCATTCTTTAATACCATCGAATATAACATTCATGAAGATGACACGTATTGTTTAAAAGATAAGCCGTTTCATTTGTAAGATATGCAGTTTAATTTATGTATATCATCATCATCTTCTTCGCGTTGCTCACGATTACATTTTAGGTTGTGGTGTGGTCATATTTTATTGCGTTCCATAATGTGATAATATATACAGTTGTTCAGCGTGGTTAAATGTTACAATTATGGACCCCATCGGGCATAGCATAGTATTTGGTCTGTGTGTAATGAGCATGAGTATGACGCCTCTGTTATAGTCCATAGACATAGGTTTTCAACAAGTGTGTCACGTGCTTGTCTGCCGTCAAAGTAGTTTAAAAAAACAACGGGAATTTAACCGAAGACCGTTTACAGAGAACAATCGAACACTTAATTATGATAGAATGGAACTTTATCGTGAACCTATAAGCTCCTTACCAGCTTACGTGTTTACTTCTTACGACAGCCTCGGTTCTTTAAGCGGGGCGTGAAAATGCATCCGATCAGGCCGTCAAGCTGAGCGCCACCATTGTAACACTCTACGTGTTTGTAATGGTGACTCTCCTTCCAGAGACTTTGCCTTCAGCTTACCATCAGGCCGGGTGAAGTAAAATTAACGTGACTTATTTTTTTTTTAAATGTATAGATATTTTTTAAATATCGGACGTAATTTCACGTCTGTTATATCATAATTATGCATTAAAATCGTGTAATAAAAGTTACACGATTTTACTACATAATTATGAACAAATCGAACACTAAACTTTACCGCTACATCACAGAGGTCGTCAAGATATGACATACCAATGAAAATTTCAGAATGGTTTAACCATCGAAAGATGTATTCAAGTACGTAAATCCAATTTCGAAGTTTGGTAAAGATTTTTGAGGTGTCTGCACGTAACGACAGTCGCAGATTTGAGGACCGTGTGCGTACGTGTTTTTTAAGCACGGCCGACTTTCAATATGTAAACAAGGGTCATCTACTGAATATTTGATCCCAATTACGTGGTTTACCGGCTACGATGTTTTCTCTGGTACGATAAAATATAATCTTTGCTTATTTTTTTATTTTAATGAATAACAGAAATAACACGAAGTAAAAAAATTGTACTTACAAAAAAAATACGTTTTCCTATGGGTTTGTTCTGGTATGGGTAATGGACTGCTGAGACGAGGTCTCGGGTTCGATCCCAGGTTTACCATGGCACACACCAATGTCTTCGATGCTATTCGAAGTTATGTGTGTATTTATCGCAGGTTTATAAGTGCCCGGTTAATGGCAATGGGCTCGCCACCTATTACATTGGAACCTAAACATAAACTGGCAAAATGTGGGTGCTAGCACCTCTAGCTACCCATTCGGGGATAAAGGCGTGAGTTTATGTTCTGATTATCTCTCTCCTCCATTACATCAAAAATACTTGCAAGTGCCGAAGTGAGTAAAAGAAAACTGAACTGAAAAATAAAACCCAATTTCCGAAAAGATAATTCACACAAGTACTTCACCAACGTTATATTGGTAAATCAATACTTGAAACTTGTAAAAGCGAGAAGATATTTCAGCCCGAGGACCAACAAATCGCCATCGGTCTTATTACCGTTTCCCGCCTTTTCAAACCAACCTCTGTATGTTGGCAATTTTATTTTTAATATTATTAATACACAACTTGGCCAATATCGATATTTGAAATACAGAAACTTTGAAAATGATCAAAGGTTCGAATGTTGTATAAAATTGACTCACTGAAGGCATTTTGGTGTCGCCTTGCTTTGCAATATTTTTGTCTAGGTTAGGTTAGGTTAATAATACTATACATTTGAAAGTTTGTGAAGATGTTTGTATGTTTGCAAATTTGATCAATCACATTCTAACGGCTGAATGGATTTGGCTTAATTTTGCTAAAGGGATAGATTACAGCCTGAACATAGGTTTTTTGTCAAAGGAAAAGATTCCAATGGGTTTCAGGAAGCAGTTAGTATATTAGTAGTTTACTAGCTATTGCTCGTTAGCTCCACCTGCGAAGAGTAGTAATATAATAATCAAGTTTTCAGAAACAACCCATTATATTATTTTTTGTAAAAACTTTACCGAATGTTAAAAAAGTCATTTTTTTTTTTATATAATATCACGCCTATATCCCCGAAGGGGTAGGCAGAGGTGCTAGCACCCACATTTCGCCAATTTATATTTAGGTCCCAATGAAATAGGTGGCGAGCCTATTGCCATCAACCGGGCACTTATAAACCTGCGATAAATACACACATAACTTCGAAAAGCATCGCAGTCATTGGTGTGTGCCATGGTAAACCTGGGATCGAACCCGAGACCTCGTCTCAGCAGTCCACCCATACCACTAGGCTACCGCGGTAGGTCATTACTGACAAAAACTAAATGAATGATCAAATGAATGTATTTAAAGTTTCATATGTAAACTTATAAAATAAATTTATTCATGTAAGACTTGTGTATATAAAATGCTATAAGTATAGTACTAAAGTATGTTAGCACTTAGAGAGGATGGACGAAAGAAGATTAACAAAATAGATTTATGAGGCAAGGGTGAATGGACAACCCACTAAAGGTCAACCTGTATGTCGATCAGATCGAGGACGCTTTGAGGAAAGGCCAGGTCAAAGGTACTTAGCAAATGGCGAGCGTGTATAAAATAATTATAAGGTTTTGAAAAACCAAGATGTCAGGATCTTAATAGAAATATAACAACATTTGACCAAAGAAACTTCTTGACTGGATAAAAGAGGAATATTTCTTTGGTTGCTTCTATTCTGTTTGCTATAATGTCAAGAAATGGGTACTCTATTATATTTAGTATTGGTCTACTAGATGAGTATTAAAATCCAAAGTCGTCAATTAATTTATGAACCAGCTATAATAAATTAATATACCTAAAATTATATTATGATTTGAATTAAATTTGCAGTATTAAATTCCAACATTCTCATTTGCAATATTTCATTCGAAATTTAAGATAATTCAGAAAATCCAACAACTGTTAGGATAGAAAATATTTTAGTTGTTCAGACTAGGAATGACTTTCTATAAGTTTGTAGATTTTACAGTTCATACCTTCGTTGGCAATTCTACGACGTAGAATGAGCTACGAAACACTGATGTCTATGAAATACCGCTATAAAATTATTTCGTAAGCGTCAACGTTTTAGAAAAACTATAAATACTGCAGTAGAGGTATAGTTTGACCGCGATTTCCGTACCGCTCCCATAAAGCGCGTGGCGTGGCGGGGTAATGTAATGCGTCTGTCGTGTCGAGGGAGTATCCACTATTCTCACTCGCTCTCGACTCATGCACTTTCTTTCTCTTCCTTCACTACGTCCCCCGCTACCCCGAGCTCACCATTGGAGCGGTATATTAGTGGTGGTCAGACTATATCAAAGATTTTCATAATATTAATCAGTATTTCGTCAAAATGTTTGCTGTTCAAGGTTATCAAAATAAATATTAAAGTAACACCCACTATCCACTAACACATTCACTACTATAATTCCACTGCGGTTAGTTGTGGGTCTTCTTAAACTCCTTGGGTGCTAGTCTAACCGCTAATAAAGCAAACAGTGGATATAAGCACACATGAAGTGCCACAATATCCGCTAGACAACAGCAGTTACTTGTAGATCCTACTGGACCTTAATGGTTTCAAAGTATAAAAAACTTCAATCACCAAAGCCGCCACTAATACATCACTAACGATTATAGCTAATAATTAATAAAGGCACCATCCAACTAAATGGCTTATACTAACACGCAGATACATAGCTATTCGATATTATTAATAATTATTAGGGATAATGGCAGTAGGGCCGCAGCTCGGGAATATTACTGACAGCTATTGCATGAATTCTATCTACGAAATTAATTAGCTTTTATTGATAGCAACGTGTAAGCGATGACGAGGAACAAGCCTTAACTTCTCTGAAAGATTAAAGAGATGGTTGGAATATATTCATTATCTTGTTAGCTTGATAACCTACATGAATATTATGTTCGAAGCTAAAATATCTATGCAGATAATTTCTAGTAACCCATTTAGACTTGTACATACAGTGACAGTCGTAATTTTTTTTTACTGTACTAGCTTAATAGTTGAAGCCAGAACTGAAGAGTTTGTGAGTGTTTGTGCACTGAAAACTGTGTAGTCCAGTTATTGATTTGTCCTGACATTGTTCTTATTTCAAAAAATGAAAATGAAATACAACAATATTTATTTGCAGTCAAGTGCTGCAGACACAATAATCGAAGAAATAATTTAATTGGACAGTTAATAGTCATTCTTTCCCCACTCATCTTTATGAAGGAAAATGAATAAGAAAAGTATCAGGTGCTTTTCTTCCTACGCACGTTCTAAGGGTCATTTACTTCCTACCAACAGCGTGCACGTCATTTGAACGTAATAAACTGCTTCTGTGTTTATTCTTTTCGCTGACACTGTGTTTATTACGGCTGTTTAGCTTTTAACCCAATACTTATGTATCATTACTTGCCGAAGGTAAACTTCGAACTTTCCGTTAAATTGTATACTTTGATACTTAAATGCGGTGTTTATTTTTAGTGTTTACATAGGTAATCATGTTTGGTTGATACAATCGTTATTCCTTCGATAAGTTTTTTATGTACTGTTATGAGGAGGTACCTATTGCAAATCATCAAAATTATTATAATGTTAAATTAAGATCCTGGGTGAAATCCGATTACCTGGTTAGCCCCGACTAACACGCACTCATCTAACGCTTGCACTGGGTGCACGACTGTTTAGAAATCTTATTTTTGATTATACTTAGGTTGGGAGAGAGAAAAAAGCCCTTTGCTACAGCTTTTTGTACGTTGTCATCACGTGGTAATGGAATTGGCAAGGGTCACAGAAAACTTATGTTAGAAAAATAAAAATATATAAATTACCTAATTGTATCAATACGCTCGCATTTATTTCCTTATCCCCATTATTATCCTAACGGTTCAGTATAAAAATTAACAAAATAAAACGCGAATATTATGCGGTAATTAATCTCTAAGCTGAAATTATTAAGCGATGAGATTAGCCCCTGACACTGACTCCGAAGTTTTAAAATACTTATTACAAATTTACAGGAATAATGTTTTACCTTTTTGACGGCCTCTGTGACGTGGCTGTAGAGGTGCGGGTTCATACCCTGCTTAATGCAAATATGCATTATTATGTCTATTTACACTGGTCTGGTCGTGCCTCGGAGAGCACGGTTCACGGTCCCGGTTGCCAATAGGCAGTCGTTACGTTAGTTAGAGCACTCAAAAGTCCGACTAGCCTAACTACAGAACTTCGAAATCGCCAACTCGATTGTGGAGGTCCGATGGCAGTTGCTTCAAGAAAAAATCGTAGTTCAGCCGCATTTTAGTTGGACTAGAAAGCTGACCCTAACTGAGTTAGAAATAGCCTCAGAGAATGAATGTTCTACCTTTTTATGCTAGATTATTTTACCCTAATCTTTCGTTATGTAATATCACATCTCTTCTATATAAGTTCTTTAGAGGATTTTCTTAGGAGTTCTTTAGAACACACTACGTTCGCAAGCCACGGTTACCACTTGCCATCAGATTGGACCTATGCTTCTCTATAAAAAAAGTATTTTGAAAAGTAAAGTATTTCGTACGATTTTAATCTGTGCATTACCTAATATATAGTACCTAATGGGCATAGTAATTACTATATGTATATCATGCATGCTGTCATTTAATGATTAAGAACAGAACAGAACAGTTTAAGAATAGTTAACAGTTCTATTTCAAAGATTTAAAGTGTTTGTTCTATTTCTTTGGACATCCAATTAACATTAAGTAAAGCATTCATTAATATTTACGGTTTATTTAGTCTGGAATTAATTATTTTGTATAATAATTTATACCTTTTATCTGATATCAACATAAAGCAATTTTCTTGTCAAATAAACTGAATTAAAATTGAAATTCATAATCACTTATCAAAATAATATTTTGCTAAAGAAATTATTCTGTAATGTAAATTAATGGTTCTTTCTCTTTAAGTTAATCGTTCTAAAAGTTAATCTCTTCTGTAGTGTATTCTCTGATACTTTCAGGCTTTTAGTTAGCATAATACCATATACGAGTATATATAAGTATACTATATACATGTGATACAAGAGATGTACCATAATAAATAAGTAATATGAAATTATTACTAATGTTCATATATCATAATTGCATCAATACTGATAACACTCGTTACCATCACCGTATACTAGCGAATACTTCTAAAGCCGCCTAGAAAAAAAACACAAGTTTAATGAATATTTTTATTCACTATTTTCGCCGTTCATTTTATTTGTCAATATACAAGAGATAAAAATAAATAAAACTTGAATACAGTATCAATACCGGTAGCTTCACAGAGCCTATCATCATGTTAAATACTTATTTGCTAAGAGCCCTGTTGGGAAATTATAGGGAGGACGACAGGTCGACGTCAGAGGCACAACTTGTAATCAAACTGTCATCTAAACAACGATCCATGACTGTCTAGTTAGCATTTTAACTATATTTTAAAAACAAACATTACTTTTTGTTTTTGTTTATACAAATTTTAATAAAAGTTGATTAAGCAATGTCTTATGTTTCGTGCAGAAATCCCCACGGATACCACTCATTGAACTCAGCGAGGGAGTTTGTACGACTAAAACCGCACGGTCGTTTCGAGCCAACAGTTGTCTAGGGTGAGGTAGCCTCTGGCATATCCATCACGCCCCGGTTGATCCAGAGCCATCGAAGGCCCCTTCGGATGTGGAATTACGGTATCCACCTCCTTCCCCGGATAAGGAAGAGACTGCATCTCTCTGCAATAAATGTACCAAAGGTTACTTGAAGTAGCTACAATTAGAACTACGGTTATTACAGTCGATTGCATATTGTTTATTGCAAATCAAAGTTAATTTTTAACGATTTGATAACATTGAACGAATGGTGGCGTTATCCTTCGGTTCACAGAATTGATAATTCAACTACTAATTGTTCGGTTACTTAGTAACATACACTTCAATCTATGTTACATAACTATTCACCCTTAGCCATTTTACGATCAAGGGTGATAAAAGGTAGAAACCCGGTTGTATCTAATGCGATGGCAATAGTTAGTTGCACTACACGATTGATCTTCTAATCCTGTATCACGTATTTGTGGTATTTAAGTTCAATTATTTATGGACATATCTAATGTAGGGATGCGGCCCACGTGACGTGACCACCTTGACTAATCGGAGAATACTCCTTTTGTGTCGGAGAAACATGTTCATCCACAAACTCATTGAACGTCTCTTCTTTTTCATCTGCTGTGGTAGTACTTTTCAAACCCAAAAATGGATTTACAAACCATTTTCACATTGGGTTACTCGACGGCTTGTAAAATAAGGCGTGTTGTTAGTTTTGAACAATTGTCACTATAGAAACATAAATGGTTGCAATTTTTAAGTGGTCGCTATAATATCTACATAAATACTAACGATAGATATATTATATACTACAGCGTACAGCATGACAATATAACTCCAAAAAGTATTATAGTGATATAAGAATGCTACAAACGGAAACATTATTTTAATAACACACATTTTGTAGAAATACTCGTCTAAAATGCGACTTGTTTTGAAACAAACAAAATGACAGTCAGCTAATAACAGTGATGTATGTTACAATGATAGAAACAAGTCCCGTTTCTTTGTACACAATGCCAGTAAATAAATAAAATTAAGCGATACTACCGTTTCTCGATTCAATTGCGAGTAAAGCTCTCTCGAGAATACAATAGTGAACAGTGTAGTTTTATGATGGCGGAAACAGAATGAGTCTCGTCATGCGACGTAATACCACGATATCAGGCAATTTGTATGCATGCGTATGTTAAAATTGTATGAATGAAATTTGTAAAATGTTTCCTCAAGTGAACTCCAACATTGAACACGCTAACCATAAAATCTTTGGTAACTTGTAAATATTTCTTGAAAATTACTTATGGTTCATAGTTTTCTTTATATAATTTATGTTCCTGCCTGTATCAGTTATAGATTAAATGATTCCAATGTTTATAAATCAATATAAAATAAACAAATCTGGATCATTATTCGAGTTGTAAACAATATTTTCGTGGTAGCAGATGAACAAAATTACTCCTCCATTTGGACACGAAACGCTACGCCCTGTCCGTGCCGGAGCTACACATGCTCACTCTACAGAGAATTTCTTTCAATTCGAATTTCCCGATATAACGTTCGTGACTCCCAACCGTATTGACTTATTGCAGGTTTGTGGCACTTAAATGTTGATAATGCTTCTCTAGCCATTTCCCAAAAACCCAACTTAAGCCCTGATTATAAAGGACTTCTGGACTTAATGACTCATTTACCCCAATATACAAAGATAACGCAAATTAGTTGTCTCAACCTTAATTAAACCAATAATTCAAATTTTATTAAAGTAAAATCGTCACCAAAAGCATCTTAATAAGCCAAGGTTTAAAACAAATCCAGGGTCTTTTTCGTGAAATGAAATTAGCCGAAAAAGGCGGCGCCATTAAAATTACATTAGCATAAATAAGAGGAATGCTAATCTAAGGAAAATAAATCTTGGGCAAGAAATAAAAATAATCCTCGTGGCCAGCCGTTTAGTGACGTCATGACAGATTTGCTTAGTGGCTTATTTAACGACTGTCGAATTTCCCTTCTTTTTTAAGACAAGCCTCATGCCACTGAATAAGCTAGTTGACACTATGTCAACTAGCTTATTCAGAGGCTTCAAAAATATAGTAGTAACGAATACAATTGCGATTGTTGCTTAGTAGTGTAATCAATTAACACTACCCAGCTCAGTCTCAAAATGTGTGATCATTCTAAACACATTGACATACTTTCTACTCATCCCTGGCTCTAAAAGACTGCATAATGAATATACTTACTCATAATGTACGAAATAATTGTTTCCTATCAGTGCATCCTACTAATATTATAAATATGAAAGTATATGAAGATGCTTGTATGTTTGCATGTCTGTTATTCAATCACGCTCTAATGGCTTAATTAATCTGACTGATATTTGGTACAAATTTTGGTTAGAGCCTGGAATAATATAATATATTTTGATCCCGGGAAAAGATTCCCATGGGTTGCTGGTACGAGATCAAAATACCATCCAGGCGAAGCCGCTGGCATTAACTAGTTATCGTATAGAATAATTAGTTATAAATTAATATTGTCACAATAAATACTCTGCCAGATGCTCTCGAGGGAAGTACGTGTTGCGTAACCCAAAAGAGTCCATCAGTTAGCAAGTTTAACACTCTTTTATTCTAATTAGTCCTTAGGGAAACAATTCCGAGGGTTTCAACGAAGCACGGGATAGGAAACGAAAGCTTTGTGCCCCCGAGAGACACTTATTTAATACTGACACTTACGACATCTAGACCGTCGTTTTGGGTACTTTAGGGAACAGTATAACAGATCACACAAGCGAAATTTAAAGAGGATCTGACGTAAGCAAGTGTGCACAGCTTTACTAACATCCGGATGTAAGTGCTTTTACGTGACATTGGTAGATTTATTGACGTCACTAGTTAGTAAATGTACGCTTTGACGGGATAAATCATTTGAATGGATTTTTAAAACATCTCTGTATAGAGTTATGATGTATGAAACTGAAGAGAGTGGTTAAAATTTACTTTAACTATAGTTCTCTCTTTTCCGTTACCTACATGTTTATGAACAAAATTAACGTTGCATTGAGACCGCTTATTATTTTTGATTGGCAAATTAGTGATAATGCAGTACTGTATATGATTTGAAAGTCATTAAATGGATTAAGGTCCCACGTTGACTGCTGCAGGAAGATCGGGTGAAATGGAGCTACCTAGATGTAGGAGGACTTTGGCTGTAGCACACCCTTCCAAATAATCATATCTTATTGTGTCCGCTGTGCCCCAATCCGTACACAAGTATCTACCTGAAGGTCTAAACCAGGTGACTGTGGAGATCGTCAGTGTCCCGAATTTTGGACTGGACACATCTAATAACAGTAAAATTGGTCACTAACTCGAAGAAGAATAAGATATATTGGCTTTTTGAGGAGTTACTATCGGTTGACCCCCCAATCCCAAGCGGAAAGCCTACATTTAGTAGGTGAGATTGATTTAGGCCTTAAAAATCTTTGTAGGGCCCGAATATACTCACAAAAATGAAACAATGAGTAACGAAACAAGTGTGGCGTAGGGGAAAGAATATTACCATTATATCTCATCATAAAGGTGTAGTATGAGGTAACAAACGAAAAAATACGCCCACGATATCAATGTGAGAGAAGGATAACTTGAAATAAATCCCGGTACCAACCAGTAGGTCAATGCTTCCCAATATTGGGAGAGGCCTACTATGTCCAGCAATAGACTGCGATAGGTTAATTTAACGTAAACAACCGTTTTTCGTGACGTAATAAAAATACGATTTTATTATTATTATTATTATTATTATATACTTTATTGTACGCCAAATTACAATCATTCATGTTACAGAAATTGAGTACACAAGAGCAGTACAAAGGGCGGCCTTATCGCTTTACGCAATTTCTTCCAGGCAACCTTTGGATGGAAATGTATGTTGGATGGAGCTTTTGAGAGTTGTTGGCGTTTAATTAAATATTTATATTCTATATATATTTATATAAATACATAATTGTATAAAAATGTACATACTTAAAATACTTATATTCACGTAATAATTATATAAATATAATTTATATACCTACTACCATATACAATTACACACATATTTTACATATACACATTATATATATATATATATATATATATATATATATATATATATATATATATATATATATATATATATATATATATATATATATATATATATATATATATATATATATATATACATATATTCACATACACATATAAATACCTAAACAGATATGATAATATACTATATTACACGTGACATACTCGATAAATAATGCTCCTTGACCATTCCTCTAAATCTCACTAACGTCTGAGCTCGTCTTATTTCCACTGGCAGTTCATTCCACAGGCGCACAGCTGTAACGGTAAAAGAGTTATCGAAGAACCCTGTGGAATGCCTTGGCATCTTTAGGACTAATCTCGACGATGATCTTAAACATTTTTCATGCGTATCGGAAAGGAACTGGAAGCGATCTTTTAAGTAGAAAGGTGTTAAAGGATTAAACAAGATGTTGTATAGTAGGGAGAGGATATGTGAGTTCCGGCGCAATCTAATGGGTAACCACTGCAGCTGCGAACGGAACTGTGATACATGATCGAACTTGCGCAGACCATATATCAATCGTATACAGACATTCTGTAGACGTTCAATTCTGTCAAGCTGGTTTTCGGTCAGATCCAAGTAGCTGACATCAGCATAATCTAAAATAGGGAGGAGCAAAGAGTTTACCAGTGCAATTTTTGTGGCAATCGGTAGCAGATGTTTCAGCCTCCGTATTGATCCTGCAGAAGCAAACACCCTTCTGCTTACCTCCTGCAGTTGTGGGCCCCAAGACAGGTGGGAATCGATTATTATACCTAAATTTTTGACCTGCTTGCTTAACGGAATCATAGTGCCATCAAAAATAACTGGAGGAACATGTGTCAGGTCTATGTCTGTCCTAGAGCTGCCAACTACTACCACTTGTGTCTTCGTTGGGTTAACATTGAGCCCATGGGATTTGCTCCAGGAACTTATGTGTGTTTTACATTGTTCCAATACAAAAAACATACCTAAGTTTACAATATCAGAATATGTAGGTTAACCAATAAAACCACGTATTATGACACACGTAACAATAAAAAACTGTTTGTACAAAAAACGTTATACAAACCATCTATTACAAATAAAGTGATGACACTGTATGTGTACGTACTACGTACGAACTTTTGCGGACTTCAGCAATTTTCCTATACGGCATCTACACGTATTCAGCCGAATTCAATTCTGGCCTCTCAGATATTCCACGTGCACAAAAATAGTCGATTCGGCTCCCTGTCGGGATCGATGGAACTACGCCCTGGAAAAGATGGCGTAATATCACAACAGATGTCGACGACGGTTATGTCAACTGGGCGTCCATTCACGAAACTAATAAAAGATTCAGCATTGTCGTTTGCCCGAAAGAGGGTTCTTCCAAAGCATTGACGCCCATTCCGAGCGGTGTGCGTACGGCTCGTACCGGACCTTAGCTGCTATTATCGCTGGATATGGTTTAGAATGAACACCGCCTGTAATCTCTCGCATTATTCCATTTTTTTAGAGCGCCCCTTTTGTATTGGCGGTTTTTGTCATATTGGGTGGGAATGAGAATTGTCATGTATATTGCCTTGTCATGTATATTGCCTTGTCATGTATATTATCTACAACGTGCAAACAGGTATTCGAAGTTATTTTGTGAAGCAGTAACATATTCTTACCTCTGTAATATAATTAAACTGAGATTACGCGCGTGTTTGTACATTGTTTGTTTGGAGATACGGCTTATAGCTGTAATTGTTTCATGTTATAATGTTATGTTTTAACCCGTCCTGGTGCTAAATTTTGCATTAAATTACAAATTCAAATTATACGATGAATAACAAAAACATTGCTTTTTTAAGTTATTTACAATGTTGAAATTTAACCCATCTATGACAATAATAACAAAGTATTATGGTATCCACGTTATAAGTCTATTAATAAATTGTGTAGATAGTATGTAAATAAATAAAAAAAAATCTCTTGTAAAACATAATGCAATCATGTAAAGACATAGAAAAAAATAGTAAGAAATATGAGATCGAAAAGTTACAGCATAAAGTATATATCAAATAGCAATTGGCAATTCGGGATAGGAAAGGTTCGACCTATAAAGTACGTGAGGCGGTCAAAAACAAACTTGTGCAATAAATAACCCGATCGGATAAGAGAAGGTACGCACTGAGCCATTTTATATTCAATAAAAAATGAGATAAACTAAATTGTCTTGCGATACAGTCGGTTACAAGATTTATGATGCAACAACAATATTCATGTTTATTAAAAAGTTATCAAAGTTGGGATGTCCCTTTTAGTACCGCGGTATGTTCGGTCAGACACTTGTGGAGTACGCGCTCATCGGTCTCGATGCCAAACATCTGATAGCGGGTGACAAGAATATTAAAAGTTATGAAAATTGTACTGTTTTCATCTAACTAATGATGTGAACGATTAAACTGTACTGAACTAAATTATTTTATATCATTGAGAATCCAAAAAAAGTTGAGAAAAAAAGATGGAAAGAATCATAATCACCTTAACTCCCGTTATTACATAAGGTATATTTTTATTTATTTTTCTAAATTAAGTCTCCCACCTTGAGACGAAACTGGTCAATATTACTTTACTTAGCAAAAGTTGGTTTAACGGCTACTACTGATATAATTGACAGTTGGAACACTGTAAGCCTATTAACTCTGGATAAACCATGGCTCTATACCAAAAATTCAATTTCATGAAAAATATTGACAAATCTACTTTGGCAAGAAAATCCAATCCGAGGATAATCTCAAACAAGAGCAGATAATACAAGTTGAGCAATATATAATATTTCAAAAAGAATTCGATTAAAAATATATCATTTGACATCTCGATACAATAATCTCGGAATAGAATAGGGACGTGACAAGGTCGTCCGTTTCTACCCAACACTGTTTTTAGATTTTAGTTACTGTTGTAGAAATTTGCAATAAAGAATAAAATATTGCCTAATTAAATTGAAACGATGACTTTCATTATTATTCAGTTCCCAAAGTAGGTCAAAATATCAACAATCAAACAGAGTTCAAAATTATTACTTTTTACATTCCTTATTAAATTTCAAGTGACTTTTAATATGAACCGTAGGTATAAACGCAAGACAGACCGAGATAAATGCTATATTCTCTTGCACTCCACGCATTTGCACTAAACGCTAATAAAGCATATCACACCACTATTCGACCTATTTTACATATAACCTTACCGGGTGGTTCGATAAATAGATTAATCAAATATCTTTAAAACTATTTGTAGTAAGAAAAGTCACTAGCTGTTCATTATATTATTATAAATTGGTAATTGATTATAAAGTGGTAATTGTTATCCTGAATATTTAATACACCGATACATTAAAATTTTGAATACATAGGCTACTTTGTCATTTTTTTTATTTTCTTATGTAATTAGTATGCTGACTTTTCAAATCAATCACCGAGAAAGATTAGCGGTCAGACCGTTCCCATCGTAAGGGATGGATCACGGGTTCGAATACCGTCAAAGCATTCACTTTATCTGATTTAAATTTGATATGAAGTTTACTTTTTAGCCTGCAATAGATTCCTATGGATCGCAAGAGCGTGACAGCTAGCTAGTTCTAATAAAAACCTATGAATTATTATGATAATTTAAATAGAACGACAACCAGTATCTAGTATATTCTATATGAGCGAGTATTACGCAACATAATCGAAAAATAAATTCAACGGTCCTCTTTCTAACCTCTCTGGAAAGTTTTTATTCCCCAGGACAAGGGTCAGGCGCTTTTGTAGAGATTAAAAGACATTATTTACCCGTGTATATGTGTAACCAGCAGTCAAAGTTTTATATTTCTGACAGGGGACTGAAAGCTTACCCTTTGAACATATGTTCTGCTAGATGGTTCAATGTTTACGGGCAGAGAGAATTACTTTGACACACGGCAATTTAATGTAATGAATACGTGTAACTAGATGAGGTCTGTGGTTCCACCTACATGAAATACCGATCCCGATTCCATTACCGATGTAAACACATTATAATAAAACACTTGAGTAAGATATTCGGGTCATCATTATAAGTTTTTGCGTTAATCTTGGTTTTCGAGTCAGACTGCGTCACGGATAAAGTTCGATATTTTTGGTGTCGCGACTGCCATCTAGCCTCCGTTACCTACTACATGCAGACTGCCTCCAATCAGTCGAATTGGAGGTCGATGGGGGAGGCCTATGTTTAGCAGTGGACGTCCTATGGGTGAAAATGATGATGTGCTGTGCGTCCTATGGGTGAAATGATCATGTTTTGTGAAGGAAGTCTTAATAATAACAGAAATATCAAAACAATTACTTTACTATACTGAAATATAATAATATTATATTGAAGAACGTAGACTAATATTATAATACATTTACAAGTATAGAACTTTATAATTTTGGAACTTTAAAATCATAAGCGTTAAGACTTTATATAACTTATACAACAAAAATTATGCCAACGTGGACCAAAAATATTATATTAGCAACTTGCTAGGAATATCACAGAACTTATTCGGAACAGTTTGATAACATTGGCAGAGTTTTATCATACTTGAAATATTATGAAAATCTATTACGAAGTCAAAATTTGTCATATCTTGTTGCTAGGCAACTGAACGTCGCAAGTTATAGTTCGAAATTATGAAATAAATGGTTCGTTTGCTTTTTACCTTAAAGTTTCGTACAAAGATAAGGAATGACACGTCAAATCGGTGATAAACAAAGATCGAAAACACTCCAGCATTTACTTTTCTGTCACGCAGGGTAAGCACCGAGCGCCGGGGCACCAAAACTATCTCACTACTAACACACACTCTACTAACGGATCTGCTAAGAACCGCACAAATTTGCTGCTAAGAACTGCTGCATGCAGTCCGTTAAACTCGTAACTTAATTGAAACTGCAAAGCCATTGTATTTGGTTATGTTCATAAATTTCTGTCATATAATTAAATTAATACAAGCCTCTTTGATAAAGTCGCTATAAATATTTGGCGGATTTTATTAATCAAACAATTATACAATTTCATCATTTTATGACAAAATCACTGTATTTTAATCAATATAAACTTATCCATGCCAAGCAGTGAACATAATACGTTACAATTAAACACTAATCTGTTTATGCTTATAAAATAACAATTAGGTTATTAAAATTACCCAATTCTCGAATGGGTAGTCACACAATTCCCTGTTACACTCCTTTCATACATGAAAGCCGGATTAGGAACACAGTTCGGGTGCGAACTTAGCTCTCTGAGGAATATTGAGGTTGCCGTTAAAATAAATATGATTTGCCACACACTTAAGATTAGTCTTAAGTGTATTGTTTAATATATTATAACGCTACAGATTTCCCTTTCGTGTATTTCAGTTGAAGCAGAAAGTTTAATATATCACAATATCTATTAAAATGTATGTATAACGAAGACCTCAACAAAGTTAAAGAACAATAGTTGAAATTTTATTGAAGTAACTTAAAATGGTGAATATAAAAAATATGTTAATAAAAATAAAAGTAAGGACGCTTGCTCAATGTTGGTCTTCTTGTGACAGTGTAAAGAAATAGTGCTTACAATGTGGTGTTCTGTGCTATGATGTGGTGTTAAGAGTTTCGTGAACGATGTGCTCAGTTGTGTGGTTGCGGTTGCTGGTGATGCTCGCTGCTTGCTGGGCTCAGGAAGGAGAATGGAGCGAAGATGCCGAAGATTTAGGTAAGTTAAAAATGAGTTGACGTCAACTTTCTAGTTTAATTAAGATGCCGCTGACTACTGAATTTCGATATTTTCTGTGAAGCGTGGCAGTCGCTTCATAACCAATTGGCGATATCGAACTTCTGTTGTTAAGGTAGTCAGACTTTTGAGGGCTTCAACTTACCGCAACAACATTATTTTATTTATATTACATTATGTGCATTATAATGAGTTGTCTCTTCCCCTCGCACTATAAAGAAGATGCTATGAATTAAAGTATGCTATGCAATAAACAATATTAAATTTAGATTGAAAAACATATATGCTCAACGGGATTCGAACCCGCAATCTTTCCCTTGCATGGTTGTATAGGAGAATATCAAATGAGACGTGGCTTCGCGCCTTAGCAGTCAGAGTGAAAGTGGGATTCGAACTCGAATTCAAATTCAAATTCGAAATTGATGGGAAACGAAGCGAGTTCGAATCCCGTCAAAGCATTGACTTTTTCCATCTAAATTTGATTGTAACAGTTAGATACTAGATATTTTGATATTCAAGTCTAGTGCGAGTATATTACGGTACGCCCTGCGTCTGCACTTGTCGTATGCGGTTTTGGAATCTTACCTTAAAAAACTGTATTATTATCAACTACCAGTCATACTTTTATGTATATTTTTCTCTCAGTCCAATCAGGTTTTTCAATTTCCTTATAACCGCACGATCCCCACATTATATTTCAAGCAACTAATCTGTTATTCTCTTTTAGAAACTATGTTTCTATATTCTGCAACCATCGCCAGAGATAGGATTTCATACGCAATATTCTTATGTTTATATTTGCTTCGGTGCTTCTTACGGTGAAAGGGTTTGTGAATATATTGTGTTAATAGTGTAAACTTAATGATGTTGGGCTACCTGGTAAATATATAATCTAGGTATACGCATATACCTAAATCAATACTTACTGACAAATTGGAATTGTTTTAAATTGAGGCCAGTGCACGAGTACCAACTAAAACAATAATGAAATCGTAGTGCGTGGAAGGATGTTGCCTAAACCAATGAAAAAAAGACTTGAATAATCTTGTAAATATATTTTTATTCAAATACTTCCCACTTTGGGCTCGTAATAAAAATGAAAACAACACATACTGCTTAGGTACTGTAAACTTAATTCGAATTTCTCTCAAATGTGTCATCGTAGGGCCTATTGCGAGCTTCATAATTTACGCCTATTGTTGCCTATGTCAATATTTATTCAATAAATGTATATAATTTATTTATTTATCCAAGTTTCAAAGTTAACTGCGTCCATTATATTAAAAATTATATTCGCCTTTACCTGGTGTAAGGTACCCACGGCGCTAGCTGTGTTGCCTCTTTGAATGACAATGGCCAGCCTCTGCACCAAACACGATCCAGAACGGGAGCCACCTGACTTTTCTCTGATTCTACACTCAATGTTCTCTACAAATCGTTTTAACTCGTAATAAATTAATGAATAATAAAATGACAACTTCCATTGCTGTTTGGTGCCCCACCTCGCAGTGAATCGCCGAAACGATCAAGTGAAACAAATCGAACAAACTCAAGTGGGAATCGCGCTCAACCCATTAAACGCGATTGCTTGTCGAAAATAAAAATGGGTAAATATATTTTCGTTTGTTCGACGGATCGTTGTTCCATGTTTTTGTCTGATTTTTATGCAATCCATCGGGAGCTGCGTTTACACGCAACAAATTGCTCACTTCGATTGAATGAACAGCAACGATGCCGTATTTTTAAGCGATCACTTATAAAAAGAGACTTTTAAATAATTTTGTTGACATTAAACATAAATCAATATCGCTTTATACTTTCAAATGCATGATTTTGAGTCTACATAGCATTGATATTAAAAATTTTTAAGAAATTATATCGCAGAGAAATTTGAGCATATCGTTAAAAAAGTTCAATGATGTCTATTATATATTCTTAACCATTATTTTATTCTTTCTCATAATGAAACAACACAGGTGAAGCACTGCGGTATGATTAGTGAAGAAGACGTTGATTCTA
The DNA here is from genome assembly GCA_963691645.1 of Pelosia muscerda. Lineage (NCBI taxonomy): Eukaryota > Metazoa > Arthropoda > Insecta > Lepidoptera > Erebidae > Pelosia > Pelosia muscerda. The sequence continues at coordinate 7,447,440 of OY829116.1, read as the reverse complement.
ATTTCATATTTATGTTAAGGCGGTCTTATCATTTCATGAATCAGTTTTATCACTACATACTATAAATAACAAAAGCGCTACACGCTGTTTGTCCGTGCCTATGTATGCTTAAATCTTTAAAACTACGCGATAGATTTGCATGCTGTTTTTAACAGAAATAGTGAAGCAATGAAGACTTATATGTGTATAACATCATAGTATGACCGAAAAGTACAAAATGCGATAAACAAGAATGAAAGATATTGCAAAAACAGGGGACATATTTTGTTACGCAGACAAAGTTGCATGGGTCAGTTAGTAAAATTATAAAATTATTGGCTGAAAAAAGAGAATGCCCAGACTGCTCCTTGCAGTTTCGCGCCTGGGGGTGACGGGTTGAACCGGCTACCAACCTGGCAAGTGGGCAACTCCATACCCAGTAGTTAAACAGGGACACCGTGGTTTCCACCTTATACTCAACGGGGGTCATCTCGAAAGAGAGCCTCGGATCTGCCGGGGTGCAAGGGATATGTTGACTATCCGTAGGGATTTTACGCACGATAAAAAAAATATAGTTCCTTACAAGAGGAATACTCTAACTAATCGGGCTTCGTATAGAGCATATCTAAGTGGAGGCGATTGAAATGTCTAAACGTAAACCGGTGACTTGCTCAAGCTCCATTACTCGTTTGGATGCTTGTGAAAGGAGCAAAAAGAGTGACCCAATTAAAAACTGTTCATGCATGAGTGATTCTATTCGGCTTCAATTTTATTGGAACGATTAATTTTATTGCAAAAATTTCTGGACAGCGGAACGAATGGAAAACGAGAGTACGCCGAGGTGGCTTCGCCGGCCTTTTTGTGGTTGAGCGATGGATGGGTTTGTTCAGTACTGAATCTAATCAAAGGGCACACAGCCGAAAAAAGTATTCGTCGCTTGCTCATTGTGAACGTGATGAATGAATTGAAATTTTAATGTAATTGGATATCGACGATGATTGAGCGCCGTGCCGCCGGTGCCTCTATCCACGGCAATAATGAATATTCAACATTTGGTCCTATATTGCCCACCCCACGGTTGTACAGTACAATTTTCTCTTCAATTTTATTTAGCGTACATATGAAAGAATCGAGGTTGACTTTATGTGTAAATTTTAAATGACATATATTTTTTTAATATGTTTACGCACATCAAAATTATTTAATTAAAAATCTTTTATCCAGCTACCGGAACCAATGACTCGAAGAAGAATGAGACTGACTTTTCTGTCATTTCGACAATTTCATCACATATACATACACGTACGATACATCATGCATTCAATAAATAGTCGTACATATTATATCAAATTCCATTCAAGAGTACGAACTTAATACACAATCATGTTTATCTATCTGTCTCAATTTGTCAAGCCCTATCTTGAAGTAGATGAATTTGTGAAGACGTATTTGCCTTGTAATATATCTACTATAAGTATCGATTTCAAGCAATTAGGAATACAATATTTTGATTGAAAAAAGTGATTGCTGAAACGGTACCAGAACCGGCAACTAGTTCCTCACAATGGAAATGCTCTAACCACTGACCTACTGAGCCAAGTCTTGAATACTCAAAATTCTTCTATACAACCGTCTTGAGAGCGAGACATATTGGGGGTCGCCCTGTAAATGACAGGATGCACCAATTTTACAAAGTAAAATATAATTTAATGAAATTTTATAGCATTTATTATACTAACTATTCAAATCAATTTATATTGAAAACAGTGAATAACCACACGGGGTTTGAGCCAGGTCCAGCCATTCTCGAGTTATAAATGGTGAAACTAACACTATTTTTGACTATACATTGCTTTTATGAATCCTTACTTATATCATAATTACACATTTTGCAACCCATAAAACCAATCACATATAGTTTGGTTTTAGACAAAACTTATCGTACCACAGCGATTGAAAATATTTATTCAAAAACTAAAATTATTCTCAGAGCAACTAACAATAAGATGTAATTGTAAACTTTTTGTATGGCAATACATAAGTCACCACATTGAAAACGGTACATAAACTTTTATTGTTAACAAAGTCAGCCAGTCATTGGCATTAGTGGGGTGCGAGGTCGGGTAACCTCCACGTTGGCTCCTCCGTTTCTTCTCCCTTTTGGATCTTGGTCCAAGGCAGCGGAAACGAAGGAGCTGGTGCACCCTGGACAATGGTTAATAGACTCCTGCTCCTAGGAGCTCTGTTGGCCATTGACGAATAACCCGACAGCTGACCCCATTGCACAAGGGGGTCGTGGGATGGCTGGTCTGCAAGGCCCGCGAGGAGGGATCCTTCGAATCCCTTCTATTTAACAGCCCTTTTGAGGGCTAGCTGACCCAGAGGGGGTCGTGGTATGGTGGACCTGCAAGGACCACGGTCGTCGTCTCTTCCGGTACTCCTCTGCTTTCAGATGGGACGGGGAAGAGACGTTGTGATCCAATTGGGATCGAGGGACGGGTCGGCCTACTGCTCACGCAGGGGCTGACAGGCACCCGTGCCACCGTCGGAGTTGGGAGAGGTAGCTGCTCTCTCGCGTCGCGTAATCTCCGGGTGATCGACATTGACTAGAGTGTTAGCCACACTCTGGAAGCCGTGACCTCGGAGGACGCGGGGCTTGCCTTAATTGGCCGGCCCGCGACAAGGAAAGTCTATAAAACCCGACAGCGAAGTCGTTAAAACCTGTGGATACCAGGGGACCTCCACAGTATGTACCCCGCTTCTCGGAATGAGCGTCACCCGGGAAGTGTAGTATATATCGTTTCTACTCGTGGGACTTGTTATGGATAGTAATACTACAACAAAACACCCAAAACCCAGCGAAACAGTCTGTGCGGAGGTCGCACAGCACCAAGACGCGGAGGTCGCGTCAACCGCGGCAGTGCTGGAGAAATTTGGCACTGCCAGCGAAGGCAGTCGGGCTAATAGCCTGGTTCGTCTGCCTGACATGCAGGCAAAGCCTGCCAAGGCTAAAAAGAGGAGGAGGAAGAAGCCCCGTCCGCCAAAGGGTGAATCTGATTTAGATCTCACCCTCGGCGACGACGCGCCCTCCAGCAGCTCTAGCGCGGAGGAGCTAATGCGCCCACCCCCATCTAAGGTGGGCAGTATGGTGATAGGTCACCAGATGGCTCGTGGTGGCAGGAGAGCTGTTCTCACTCGAGACCGCTCTCCCTGGGCTCCGACCTCGGAGGATGTGAGACCCTCCTCCTCAGCGGCATCGGAGCCCAGAAGTAGGTCTAGGGTCCTCAGAGATGAGGTTGAAAAATTGATTGGGGGCATGGACGGGGGGTCTGCGGGCACGGAGCGGCTATTAAATGCCGTCCTGGAGCTCTCCGAGGAGAATAATGCCCTGTCCAAGGAGTTACTGGCGGCCCGCAAGGAGCGGACTGAGGCTCGAAAGCGGGAGACCCGGCGGGAAAATGAATTCCGTCGGGAGATGGCACGGATGGCGGCTGAGCTGGAGAGCCTCCAGAGCAAAGTGGCGGGCATACCGGAGGTGCGTGTGACGCGGTCGTCATCCCGGCTATATCAAAGTGCGCGAGAAAAGTCGCCGCTGTTGCAGCCAGCGCAGCCGACACGGCCAGACCGTCCCTCTGGGACGACAACGAGACCGATCCGACCCGCGGAACCGGAGCCATGGTTGGCCTGCATAACTGCCATGGAGGACCGCATTCGGTGTTGGATTGAGTCCATGATGGATGCCAACCGTCGCCCGCCTCTTGCGCCACCATCGGGGTATGCCGCTGCAGTCAGGAAGGGCTCCACCCGTCAGGTGACGGCAGCGACTCCGTCGGTATCAAATCGCGGTCCGACTCCCGCTCCCTCTCAGAGAACCACGCAGGGTGCCCAGAGTAAAGGGAAGGGAAAAGGCAAGGGGAAGGCGTCCCAGGCCTCAGCTCCGGTCCCGACCCAAGTTCGGGCTCCAGCTACCTCCACAAACTCCTCGCCAGAGGGGGGTTGGGAGGTTGTCGGAGACCGAAAAAAGAGACGGAACGCCGCCAAAAAGGCAGCCAAAAAGGCCAGAAGGGCCAAGGCTGCCGCGTTGGCATCAGCGCCAAGGAGGCTTCACGCTCCTCGATCGACGGCCGTCGTTGTAGCACTGACGGCAGAAGCGTCGGAGAGGGGATTGGAGTACGCCACAATTATGAGGCAGGCAAGGGCTTGCATCGACTTAAAGGAACTCGAGATCCCGCGAGTCATATGTAAGCCTACGCGGACTGGAGCTCGGGTCTTCCAGGTCCCTGGCGCTGACAGTGGCCCCAAAGCCGATGCCTTAGCGGCTAGGCTAAGGGAGTCACTGGATGCAGCCGACATCCGGGTGTCCAGGCCCAACAAGTGCGCAGAACTGCGCGTTTCGGGCCTGGACGACTCCATCACGGTCGAAGAGATTAGACTCGCCGTGGCGGAGGCCGGGGGCTGTCCCCCGGACACTATAAAGGTCGGAGCGATACGCTTCGGCCCTCGTGGACTGGGGGCGGCAGTTGTCGGCTGCCCCATCGCGGCAGCCCAAAAGGCTGCTGACGGGCGGAGCCTCACCATTAGTGGCTTCTTGAAGGTGCAGGTACGGCTCCTGCAGGCCCGACCGGACAGGTGTTATAGGTGCCTGTCAGTGGGCCACGTAGGGGTGCAGTGCACGGCGGAGGTAACGGTCGGTGACCGTTGCTTCCGCTGTAGCCAGCCCGGTCACAAGGCCGGCACATGCCTTGCTCCGCTGCATTGTTTCAGGTGTGCAGCGGACGGCAAACCGGCCGACCATAGGGTTGGCAGCAAGGCCTGCACCGGAGGAGAGCCGAAGCCGGGAGGCCGGCGTTCCGCCTCTACTTCGCGGCGAGGTGCGGAGGAGAGAGTTCCATAATGGATCCTCAACTCCGCATCTTGCAGGTGAACGTGGGCCACGGTGCCGATGCTCAGGCACTTCTGCTCCAGAGCATGGCACAGTGGTCCATTCATGTAGCCGCTGTCGCCGACCCATACACACATCGGTTTCTCGGGCCTGCCTGGGAAACCGACTTGGATGGGTCGGCGGCACTAGTGCACAACGCTGCTGCGGGCAGCCCTCCCCTTGCCGTCGTTGCAAGAGGGCACGGCTGCGTGGCGGCACTTGTGGGGGAAATTGCGGTCGTGGCCGTATACTTCTCGCCGAATCGAGACATAGCTGACTACCAGCGTTCGCTAGATCAGCTTGCCGTCGTCGTCAATGCCTGCTATCCTCACCCAGTTCTTGTGCTCGGGGACTTCAACGCCTGGTCTGTGGCCTGGGGTTCCCGACGCACGAACGGGCGAGGCAGGGCACTGGAGAGCTGGGCCGATGGACTCGGTCTAGCTCTCCTGAATCGCGGGGCCGTCGCCACGTTCGCGACCGCGAGGGGTAGCTCTATTGTGGACGTTTCGTTCGCGAGCGCCTCGCTGTTGCGCCGTGTGCGGGACTGGCGTGTCGTGGTGGAGGAGGAGACTGCGTCGGATCACCGATACATTCGGTTTGATGTCTCCCCTCCATTGAATGACACGCCAGTTACGCCGGCCCCACGCGAACCACGCTGGGTGCTTAAGCGATTGAATCGGGAGGTCCTCCTGGAGGCCGCCATCATACAGGCCTGGGCCCCTGCGCCGGACAGGCCTGTCGATATAGATGATGAGGCGGTATGGTTCCGGGAGGCCATGACACGTGTCTGTGACGCGGCTATGCCTAGGGCTCCGCCCTATAGTCCAAGGCGTCAGGTCTACTGGTGGTCAGCGGAGATCGCGGGGCTACGGCAGGCCTGCGTGATCGCGTACCGCCGGTGGACCAGATTCCGTAGGAGGCGTAGTCGCCGCGCAGATACGGAGCCCCGAGTGGTGGAGCTTCACGAGGGATACAGGGAGGCTAGAGGGGCCCTCCGAGCAGCAATAAAGCAGGCCAAGGCCGCGGCTCACAATGAGCTACTGGAAACACTGGAGCGGGATCCATGGGGGCGGCCTTACCTTATGGTAAGAGGCAAGCTGCGCCCCCGGGCCCCGCCGTTGACTCAGTGTCTCCAGCCGGAGCTGCTCGAAGGAGTTGTTTGCTCTCTGTTCCCAGCGCGGGCAGTGGAACATGTTCCACCGCTAATGACTCCACCACCTCGGTCGCCTACGGCACCCAGATTGGATGACGACGACATGCCTGAGGTCAGTTGGGTAGAACTAGAGCTGGCGGTGCGTAAGCTTAAGGCCAGGAACACCGCCCCGGGACCCGACGGTGTTCCAGGCCGAGCTTGGGTCTTAGCTCTAGGGGAGGACGCTCTCGAGCCCCGACTAAGAGGACTTCTCAGCGCATGCCTGGAGCGGGGCCAGTTTCCAAAAGTGTGGAAAACAGGGAAACTGGTCCTCATTCGAAAGGCGGGGCGCCCGACGGAATCGCCGTCCGCCTACCGGCCCATAGTGCTGCTCGACGAGGTGTGCAAGCTCTTTGAAAGAGTGATTGCAAAGCGCCTCGTCGAGCACCTCTCTGGGGTGGGGCCGGACCTAGCGGACAGCCAATATGGCTTCCGTCGGCAGCGCTCCACCGTGGATGCCATCATGCGCGTGAGGTCTCTGGCGGAGGATGCGGTCGCTCGGGGCGAGGTGATGTTGGCGGTGTCCTTGGACATTGCCAATGCGTTTAACACCTTGCCCTGGAGTTGCATAAGGGAGGCACTCGTGTATCACGAAGTGCCTCTCTACCTTCGCCGCATGGTCGGGGCGTACTTGACAGAGAGAGCTGTCATCTACCCAACTGCGACCGGTCTCGGTCGGCGAGAAATGTCGTGCGGTGTTCCGCAGGGATCGGTCTTGGGGCCGCTCCTGTGGAACATCGGATACGACTGGGCGCTTCGCGGTGAACTTGGGGACGGTGCCGCCGTCACGTGTTATGCAGATGACACGTTAGTGACGGCGAGCGGTGCTACTCATCGCGAAGCGGCCTTGAAGGCCACGACCGCGGTTGCCCAAGTCGTGGAACGGATCCGGCGGCTGGGTCTCGAGGTGGCTCTACATAAAACCGAGGCCATGTTCTTTCATGGGCCTCGGCGCGCGCCACCAGAGGGATCCAGCCTTACAATAGGAGACATCCCCATCGGCATCAAGCCCCAGATGAAGTATCTGGGGCTCGTGTTGGACGGCCGGTGGGACTTCGGGGAGCACCTCCGAAGTCTGGCCCCCAAATTGAAGAGCACAGCTAATGCTCTGGCACGGCTGCTGCCCAACATGAGGGGGCCGGATGACTCCTGTAGGAGACTCTACGCGGGAATCGTACGGTCCATGGCCCTATATGGGTGCCCAGTATGGGCGGAGACCCTGAAGGCCAGACACGTGCAGAAGCTGCATGCCCCGCAGCGCACGATGGCCATCAGGGTCATCAGGGGATACCGTACGATATCCTTCGACGCAGCGAGTCTCCTCGCCGGATCGATACCATGGATCCTGGATGCGAGAGCCCTTTCGGTGCTATATCAGTATCGAAAGGAGGCGCGGGAGCGGGGACATGAACCCGAGCCTAGTGAGCTCCGAGCTGTGAAGTCCCAGCTCCACGGGGACATGGTAGCCGAGTGGGAACGACGACTTGGGCGATCACGCGCAGGGCACGCTGTAGTAGCGGCGGTGAGACCCATCATGGGGGACTGGCTAGAGAGGCCACACGGTAGCCTCTCGTACCGGCTGACGCAGGTGATCACCGGGCACGGGTGCTTCGGGGATTACCTGCGTCGGATCCAGAAGGAGCCAACGTCCGAGTGCCATCACTGTGATGCGAGCGAGGACTCGGGGCTGCACACGCTGACCGAGTGCCCGGCGTGGGAGACGCCAAGGCGGGTCCTAGTGACAGCCCTAGGGGTGGGAGTTGTCTCGCTCGCCACCTTGCTCACGGTGATGGTACGATGCGCGAGTGCTTGGGCAGCCGCCGCCTCCTTCTGCGAGCAAGTAATGCTCGAAAAGGAGGAGGCGGAGCGGGTCCGGAGAAGACTCCGGGCCCGCACTGCCCGCGATGAGCGGAGGCGACTCGGACGTCGGAGGTCGCAGAATGACCTCCGTCCCCCATGAGCGCGGGCCTGGGGGTGACGGGTGGAGCCGCCGGTCACCCTAGCAGAAGCAGGCCACGGCGATGGCGCAAAATGCCACCCCATACCCAGGGGCTAGATGGGGACACAATGGTCCCCACATTGGGGGAAGAGGGTCATCTCAACAGAGATGTCCCCGGGTCTGCCGGGGTGCGAGAGATATGTCTTGTATAATCTCACCTCCGGCAATCAAGGACCCATGGACGGCGTGCGTTTTGGTCGGTTCGAGTCCGACATAATCACCTCCATCGCTTTTGGTGGAGGTGGTATCCGTGGGGATTTTGCGCACGATAAAAAAAAAAAAAAAAAGTCATTGGCATTAGTAAGTGGTAGCTCCAATTACACTATACGTAACACGTCTACAAACCATAATTTGTAAACTTAGGTAATTTGTCCTAGTACAAAACCTCATTAGGTAATAAATCATTACTACACTGAAACTCAAGAAAACCCAGCGCATGCTCGTTAATGAAAGTGCAAATTATTTGTTCACGTCATGCTCGGGAGTTAACAGTGTACAGTCGCGCACGGTTTAGCTATGGCTCGTGGCTAAGTGATAACATAGGTGGTTAGTACATTGTGAGGTTAAGTTATACTAGTCTGATTAGTCGACGCTCCTCCTCCCACTCTTCAGAGCACACCACTGCCATTACAGGATAACCTCAATATACTCGGTATGGACGTGCGCTGCAAACTGAACAACAAGAACTATATCGAGAGCATCATCAAAACAGCTTCGCGTAAACTCGGAGTCCTGAACAGAGTGAGACGTTTTTTCACGCCGGAGCAGCGGTGTCTTCTTTATAAGACACAAATTCGCTCCTGCGTGGAATACTGCTCGCATCTCTGGGATGGCTCCGCAAAGTACTTATTAGATGCTCTCGACAGGTTGCAGCGACGTGCGGTCCGCATTATTGGGAGTCCTGAGGTCACAGAGTCCCTCGAGCCTTTGCAGATGCGTAGAGATGTTGCGTCCTTGGCAGTATTTTACCGTCTCTACCATGGTGAATGTTCTGATGAGCTCTTCCAACTAATCCCACCCTCCCCTTTCCTACACAGGACAACGCGTGCAGGGCTTAGGTGTCACTCGCATACGGTACAGAATATTCCATCAAGAACCAAGCGGTTCGGTGAGTCTTTTCTCTGCCGTACCATTAAGTCCTGGAATTCCTTGCCGGCGCACGTGTTTCCTTCTTCCTACAGTCCCGGGTCCTTTAAGCGGGGCGTGAAAAAGCATCTGATGAGGCCGTCAAGCTGAGCGCCACCATTGTAGCACTGAACGTGTTTGCAATGGTGACCCTCTTTCATGGGACTTTGCCTTCAGCTTAACATCAGGCGAGGTGAAGTCAAATTGACGTGCCATAGATAAAAAAAAAAAAAAAAAAAAAAACGCTAAACCGTCGTCACTCCTAGTAGCTACAGAAGCATTTGTGGCTTTGATACGTATAGTAGAAGCCGTAAAAAGTTCGACAACTTGGTTTAACTATTGAATTTCGATATCGCTTGTAGGTTGTAGAGGTTATATTATGCCAGTCGTTTTTAGATAAAATATCAATCGAGCCATCTCGTAGTTAGAGTGAAAGTCGATTATAACGAAGATGAAAAAAGGTTCGAAGGATGAGTCACGCACGGACTGTACTAGTAGTAACTAGATATGTCTGATAAGTAGCTCTCTGTGCAGAGACTAGCAACAGTACCGTATAAAGGGTTATAACGTAATGCACGTCAGGAATTGAAAGTGCGCGTTTTTCAGAATTCAGATCCAACATTACTGTGAAGCCAAACCCTAATGGACGAATTGGTTCTAAAGAATTGTTGTGTGATAATTTTTTGGAAAATTGGTTCATAGTATCGAACAGTAAAGTTTTTATCGGAATATTTTAATCGGAATATTTTAACGTCCGGCATCAGTTATTTTGTCTAGTATTGCGAATGCAGCACTTCTTTTAAGGACAAGCATTAATCGAATATGGGTCATTGTATATTCGGTTTCAGTAAAATGATGATATTATATATTACTAGCTGACCCGCGCAACTTCGTCTGCGTCACCCCGTTTTTGCAACATTTTTTACTTGTGCTTCGCACCAGTTGGTTGTAATTCGCACCAGTGTACATACAACGAAACCGCATCGAAATCTGTTGTGTAGTTTTAAAGATTTAAGCATACAAAGGGACATAGGGACAGAGAACGCGACTTTATTTTATACTATAAATAAATTTATTCTTACCTATAATTCCGTAGAACTGAAGATTTTATACTGATATTCTGCTGTGAATATTTTAATATCGCATGATGGAGGCGGTTCACATACCTATCTATCGGGAACGTACCTAGCCTCAGTGCTGCATCGGAGTATTTTCCTTAGAAAATTCCAATAAAATTTACCCGAACCTGGGAATTCATGATCGCATTTAAAAGTAAACAATAACTTACCATACAGGACCAATGATGTCAGCAGCTAGCAAAGAAGTAAGTTAGAAATATCTGTCTTGAAGAATCTTTGTTTGCTTTGCGTTTTCACTTTAAATTTAAACAACTTCTGTGGTATAGCAGCTGTAGTGCATTTGACTAATATAATATATTAGTCAAATTATTATATATTATAATTATTATTAATTATTATATATTATATAAAAAAGTAGAAAAACTATTAGCTATAAATGTTTTCACTGAGCGAGAATTAAGCCCACAACCTCCAGCTAAGTAAGAAAGGTAACGGTTAAACCCATTAGACATCCTGAAGTCAGCCTGAAAAAAAACATGATTCTAGAAAGAAGACTTTATATTTTGGGTACCATTTTTCCATATCTTTTCAAATTCTCTATGTATGTATTGAATATGAAGTTCAAACAAAGTTCTACAAAATTACTTGCAGCTGTACAAATAGTTTGGCAAAGACATCATGCACTTATGTGCGCAGTACAGTCGACAACGAAATAGTTGGCGCGTGAGACGAGTAGGTCAGGCCCGAGGCTCGCGACGTGTCTCAACAATAATTTTATTAATATTACCCCCAGAAGCCTGTCACGCGCGAAACCGCCGCTCGTATATCTTCAGCGTCTGCGAAAAAACATGATATATTGAGAAAACGAGAGACGTAAGAGCTTTTCTTAGCTTCCTTTTACAGAGTTTAGCGTCTTTTAGTGTACTCGAGGAGGTTGTAAGATTTTACTACACCTCCAAACTGGGGAGTTAGTACGAGTATCTTGAAATAAAATTAATAGGTTTTCTATTTCTTTTTGTGAAGATTTTCGTGAAAGATTGTGTCTTAGCGGTTGGAATATGTATGTGTCGTGTTTATTTATACGTATATCATAACCATACTTCCTAAAGTACTTATATTTACAAATAGACAGTATTTACACAATAAAAATTGCTCACTAGCTTCGAATACTGTAAATATTATCTCGTCTTTCAGCGAAAGCCTAGTTAATTTTAGCCTAAATAATTTACTTTACAGAGGACATGACGGCATCTCTCGTCCTAATTGGGCAGTCCGACTGGAGAAGTACCTCCGCCCTGAAGGATACCATGGCTAACAATAACCTTGTGTTGCGTTTCCGGTGGTGAGTAGGGTAGCCAGAAGAGTTCACTTGAGAGGTTTTGTGTTGTCAGTGAAAAGACCGCGAAATCCTTCTTTGTCTTCTACTGACAGCACAGAGACTCTCTTAACCTTCTTCCTTCCCCCCCTTCCCCCACTTCTCTATATGGTTGGCAGCACGAATGTGACGCCTCCTAGTGTTGCAAACGTCCACAGGCCACGGTAACCACTTTACCATCTGTTGGGCCATTATTTTTACTTACGAACTCACATAACACTCCAAATTATATGGTAGTTCTTTAAATCTAAACTTTCAATTTGGAATAGAAACAGTATAATGAAGATTATCACATCATATTTTTACTAGAATCAATACATTTACCTTTCTGAATTCTGTACCATTGTGAATACTATCTCCTTAGCTTAAGGCACTCATAAGAACAGAATAAAATAATTAAATCGCTCTATAAAATAATCAATCACGTAAGTTATTACTGAATACGGATGTTCAAGTTGCTTTGAGTACAGTATTTACGGTGGATAAATGGTGTATAGCCACACGTGCGCTGATCGCGTGTCGTGACATACCACCACCACTCATCTGGCCACATTCGGCACCGCAATAATGAGTACCGCAATTCTTTAGTGCCCTCCAACACGACACAATCTTTGCGGGCGCGTTATAGCCACCCATTACACTAGCAAACCCCCAATCTAATATAATTTATATTTCCGATACATTATGCGTGACATTCTACGTCGAAGTTGAGGCTTTGTCAGAACAGCTTTATTGTGAAATTATTCTGACTCAAACGCAGCGGTGACATCGGAATAAAGGGAGAGAACCGATTTGGAATTATATTTCTTCGTTCTTATCTTAATGTGCCTGGCGTCGAGTCTTGTGTTGCTGTCGGTACAAAGTTTGGGGTTTCCTTTGTTTTGTCTTAAACTAAAATCTCAATGGACTTCATTAACTCATGCTATATCTACTTGTTTATTCATTACATTTTTATTTTTGTAAATTTAATTAAGTAAATACATTTCATTTCTCATAGTTTCTGCTAAATTGCTCCAGTGGTAGTCCCAAGAGTCTTTAGATGAGAAATTTTTAATTAAACCGTGTGTATAGGTTGGTTGAAGAATAAAGCTTAGCAAGAATAACAAACTTTCAACCCTAGTTTTATGGACCATTTCATCAAAAAATCACTTGGGTAACGATAAACTAAAAGTAGAAAGTAGGTATGTTGTAAAGATCGTTTGATAAGAACGTATTACAGTTTTGGCATGGACATTATAAATAGCGACAGGGCTCCAAGGTTAGTTTCCTCGGTCGCGAGGGTTATTGTACGTAATTTGTCCGGAAAGTAAAAAAGCTACACAACAAAATATTGGACGCACAATACCTCTAGAGTCCTCAAACAAATTGATACCCAACCGGTACCACGAGACCAAGTAATCCGTCTTTATTAGGGTAGTCTTCACACTGAGTAAATTGAAAATTCCTTCTAAGTATGACTGATGGTGTACATTACTTGCCTCCAAGACGGTGACAGTTTTTTTTCTTAAAGAAAAGAAGATTATTTCATGCGGTGGAAACGAAGCGTTTTAATATTGCGTCTATTTATATTCACGGTCTCTTTATCGCTCCGAGAAGGCGATGCTGAGAATCGTAACGATGTAAGTACAGAATAACCACAGAATAACAGTGATATTCACTTAAGAATTCTTTCTGTTCGGGTTGTAGGAAGGCAAGGCTTGTTACCCGTCACTCTGAGCAAGCCATGAATGTTTTGTGCCACAGATTTGGGGTACCGAAAGCTTTCATCTGCTATACTCAACAGAAATAGGCATGCATTTTAATCTAACGAGTATCACGGTTGAATAGCAGCTTGTACGAGCACAATTTTGATGATACTGCCTAACAAATAACGCGTATCTCTCTCTCTTCTTATGGCTGTTAACAAAACAAAAATGAAAAAATAATATTATGTTATTTTATTAAAGGGATTTTCATTTTAATACGTTGTCGTCAAAGATACAGGAATACAGTAGGGTACAGGGAGCATAGTCATATCACATGAAATTAACCAAACGGAAGACGAACTATGTACTATGAGAAAATTCTTGATGTAATTTACAGCGCTTATAGTATAATTATAGCAGAGAAAGGCCGACTACTGAGGGCTGTGGAGAAGCTTAAGACTGTATTATATTGTGTAATAACGTGCGCACTATATGTGAGGGTCTAACTATAGAGACTATGTGGGGTGAAGGGATAATGAAAGAAATAATGAAGTACAGAACCTAAAAGCAGTAATTTTCAACCCTATGAAATATACAGACTTAAATTAATTAAAGTTTAAGTGAGAGCACTTTGGCGCGGACGAAGCCAATGAGATGTGATTGGTCTATGCGAGGCGTCTCTAAGACAATAACGGTGTTCCCCGGTCTCAAAATTGAAGATAGTTAGAGGTTTTATGAATAATTAATTACTTTAATTTGTATTGCGAATATGGGCATTAAAAATGGAGATCAAAACACACATTACAGTTTGATACAAAACAACGATGGGAGCTGAAATTCTCCAGAATTTCTAAAAATTAAGGAAAATAATGAAGTTTTCATTAAAATTTCGTGTATATGCATAACTACTATCGAGTGGCACTGCTATTAGAACTACTATACTATTGTCTCGATTTTTTTTGTATTCGTATAATAACAGAACAATTGATTTAGATCGGAAAAAAGTTTGAATCCACGATCAGGCTTTTACAGGGGAATTGCTCTTACCACTGAGCTACGTCATAAGCATTCGAAGTTCTCCTGTATGTTTTGGGGGACAACGCTGGAGAACTGGGAACTATCGGAAATAATGAACGATTTTACAATCATTTTTGAACATTGTTTTATAGGTGTACACGTATTTTCAACTAAATCGATTTGAATAGTTAGCATACTAAATGATTTTAAAATTTCGTTAAAAAGAAAACAAAACAATATCTGCCTGTCCACTATTTTGAAAATAAAAACCGTTCAGAGTAAAATTGGAAAATCGAATATTTTGTTACGTATATAGGGTTATTAATTGTTGTCCAGCATTCAGCAACGAACGAATACAGAGTTTTTTTTTTCTGTTGTTTCAGTATCGACTGTGGATGTTGACGCAGTGTTGGGGCGCACAGCTTCCCTGCCCTGTGACGTCACGCCTGATACTAATGAGGACAGAGTTTATATGGTACTCTGGTTCAGAGCGGGGAAAGCCACCGGCGGAAAACCTATATACAGGTATGAAAATAATAATGCAATATTTTTGTGTTTTATTTTTTAAAAGGACACGTCAGGAGCAATAGTAAGTGGTGGGTTTGCATAAAAGACTTAATGAAACTTTTTTGTTGTGTCAACAAGTTACAATCAAATCATTAACAATACATAAATATCTGAGAAACATTTTGAAATGGACTGTAACTCAAAACAGTGCTTACAGATAAAACAGGAAAATGGTATACCGTGATAAGTGAGTTGGCAATACGATATACATATACACTTATCAGTTTCTATCTACTATATATTTATGAAGTATGTAAAAATAGTGGCTAATTGCGAACTGCCTACCCCAGAGAGAAAATAGATTGGAGCGTGAGGTAGTGTTTCCGGTGGTGAGTAGTGCAGTTAGAACTCATTGGCGAGGTGTTATGTTGTCAGTGGGAATAAAACCCTTCCCCGTCTTCTACACTGACAACACAAATACTCTCTTAACCTTTTTCCCTCTCTCTTCCCCTTCTCCCCCTCCCCTCTATATGGTAGGCAGTACCATTGTGACGCCTTTAGTGTTGCAAATGTCCATAGGCCACGGTAACCACTTTCCCTAAGGTTGGCCACGTGCTTAAGTATCATCTAAGTAGTATAAAAATACTAGTAATTGTTGTGAACAATTTGCAATGACGTGAAGTAGTAAATTTTCACGTAAATAAAATAGTTTTCATATGATTTCTGAACAATAAAACAGTCATCTGAATAATTTTATTGTTATCTTAATGATAGCTGCAAACTAAACTTAGATCTTCGTTTAATGTGAGTTTGAAATATTAAAGAAGTTTAAGTTCTATAATTGGGCTTTACGAGGAAAAATTAGTGTGAAACCATTATCTCATAATCGTTACAGAATAAACGACTATTAAAAGTTAGATTTTACATTTAAAGCAACTTAATAGGCAGATATTATTAAGTATTAAAAAAATTCCGAACAATGCTAACTTTATTTACGTTGATATAACTCAAATATTTTTTGTTTTTAAGGATATTAGCAACCAATATTAC
This sequence comes from Pelosia muscerda, assembly GCA_963691645.1. NCBI lineage: Eukaryota > Metazoa > Arthropoda > Insecta > Lepidoptera > Erebidae > Pelosia > Pelosia muscerda. Next base: position 7,431,511 of record OY829116.1, on the reverse strand, counting down.
TAATATTCCCTCTAACTCCTCCAACTAAGCAAAATGGCTTGTTTAAGGAGTGGATTCATGGTGGTAATGTAATGCCATAATTCGAATCTCTCGATCGTAAGTAACCTGTTTAACCACTAAACTACCGACGCTTAATTGTGGAGTAATTACTCATGTAATATACAAAAAAGGTTGTTACTTTTATATGGATAGTCATTGGTAATAGAAATTACAAATTTATCTTGAACTGAACGGTACAATTTACCGTATCTCGTTAATTTCGTAGCCCTCTACATAATAAGCTACGAGAAGCTACGTCGTAGATTTGCACGTAGCGTGCTACGGCCAATTCCTGTTTGATATTGATTATAATTGTTGAACTAATCACGTTAGGCAAATACAATATTTGCTGCAGTATTAGCAATTAATATTGTACAAGCGTGATATTAATTGAAAGCCTTAAATTGATTGGTTATAAGCTTATATAATATTAGGTACATATTATCTAATGTAATGTATTATAAATGTGTTGTGGCGTGCGTTGTATATTACAACAATGACTATGTCTGAAGCCCTATCAAGATTTTTGGTGCTCAAATCAACCTCAAGCCAGCACCTATTGATTAATCAGGCGTAGGCATTTTGAGGTTTAGGTATCAAGTCTATTGCAGAGGTTATAAGAAACACCACAATTAGTTAACTAGACTTTTCAATTGGGATGGTAGATACCATCATATCCTAACTCCACTACATTGATTCTCATTTCATCACCCACCTGGCCTTATCCCATTTATTTGCGGTTGTTGCAATTCTCTCACCTCCACATATTCCTGTCAGATCTCCGTTCACTCCCTCTTAGGCCCAGATCGACAAAAATCCTCTACATGGATAAAAACCTCTAAATTAATACTCTGATTCGCAGTTATTGTTAGTAAATAACCAATCAATATTGTAGGACAGTATATAGCGACCGGACGAAACCTGCGCCAGGAGATAAGCCCCGCCGAACCCAAGACATCAATCACACGTTGACATATTTATGTGATTCCGACACCAGATCTTGTACATGAACAGAAATGTCACTACATCTATACGGACTAAGGGTTGTCTTGGATTGTACTGTAGTAAATCGGAATGCCAAGATATAATTCGTAATATTTAATCATACAAGTGGTTTATAAAAAGGATATCAGCTATTCAGCATTTGTCATAATATTTGCTTTCCTAGTTTTTGGATATGTTTTGATTATTATAAGTTAATTAGATAGCGACTTCTCATACAAAAAATACCTCAGTGCTCAAAGACGAAAGTCGCAATCGGTGCGTGTCACCAGTGATGACTTCCTCTTATAAGTTCAAGGTCACACAGCGAGCTATGGAAAGGGCTATGCTCGGAATTTCTCTACGAGATCTAATTAGAAACGAAGACATCCGTAGACGAATGAAAGTTGCCGATAAAGCCCACCGGGTTAGCAATCTAGCAATCTAGCAAGAAGAGCAAATTGGTATTGAAGCCGAAAGTTTCTCGAATGGAGACCACGTCCTGGTGGACGAGACGTAGACGGTCTCCCGCGAGATAGACAGATGATGTAGTCACGAGTAGACATTGTATGCAGACCGCATCCAATCAGTCGTATTAAAGATCGATGGGGGAGACCAATGTTCAACAGTGGACGTCCTATGACTGAAATGCTGATGATGATAAAGAAGTACCTTCATGTCAAGGCACCATCGACATCATTAAACCAGCATCAACATTAGCTTACAAAAAGAATATTGATTGAATACTTTAATCAGCATTCAAATGAAAGAAATCATAGGGGGGAAAGTGGTGTTCACTGCCGCAACTCTACTATAATTCAAGTCATCTAAGTAATGATAGCAAAAAAAAACAATCTACTGCAAATGTTTCACTCATGAATAAATAAAGGAAAAGAATATCATATACGAGGAAACAAAGGGGTAGATACTGTAGATGCCTCTTCAGATTGCGTTACTTCCCCCCACAAATACACATTTACACTAATGTCGAGGTAAATATGAAATATGAGATGGTAGACAGAAATGGTGGATTGATTTACCGAGCCGTCGCTAGCCGGATCTCGGGGAGATAGGGACTTCCGTGAAACTCATATATGTTACACATCAGGGCTGCTGCGAACTTTTTATTCATGGGATGTTTCCCAACGTTATTTGGTGTCATGTGTCGCTTGAATCATGTATTCAAGCAGGGCATTTTTATTACTTATTGTACGAGACATTTGTTGATTTGATATTATTATTATTATTATGTGATGTATAATTGTCATTGGTTTCCTTTCACATTATGTTTTAATAAGTATGTTATTGTACTATTGTTCTAGATAGGTAAGGCCTTGAATACTTAACTACGTTTTATCAATCTCCGCAGTTTCGTTCATGCGGTTTTGATCCAATTACTGTTTATCGAGAGCTTTCCTGACTTACACTTCTGAGACTGAGTTCAATATTTTTTGAGTAGTTTTTATCAGCATGCTGACTATAGATTCTTCTCAAAGTTAACTAGTAGCTTCATCGATCAGACTATGAGCTGTGTGTATACTGTTCAATGTCAGCCCTATTCCTTAGGCGCTGTGTACGGCACGCACAGGAAGAAATAGTTTGGTCCTTGTATTTTACTCTGCTGGGATCTACGCGGCAATAAATTTAATTGTGATGAAATAATATAAGTCTCCTTTCTTTTAAAATATAAATACATTTAGAGTGAATAAAATTAAGTTACGGACATTACCGATTGAATTCGATCGTAAGTTTAAAGTGACATCCCTAATATTTTACATGAATGACCTGTACGGAAAGTATAGGGAGACTAATTAATACAACCAGATCTCGATTATAACTGATCCTTTATTCCAATAAACAATCGTTTATATATCTTATTATATTGAGGTTACACGAGTATTACAATTCTGAGTATAAGGCTGGCTACATACCCTACATCACCCTCCTTAGGGAAAAAAAAAAATATAATAGGTTTTTTTTTTTTTTTTTTGATTATAATAGGTTTGTTTCACATACGAAACAAGACAGTATTAAATATTTAAAACTATATTTACGAGTTATACAATTTAGTTCTATTTTTATGAATAACATCCAATTTATTATCCTTAATGATCTCTACATTAGGTGGAGAGTCCTTAACAACTTTATATGGACCTGAATACAAATCATTCAATTTATTACCTACCTCATTTTTTATTAAAATCAAATCATTTACATTATATTTTACAGGATTCGTATATTTATCATAAATTTTCTTCCTTTTAATCTTACTGTTGAGCAAATTATCTCTCGCTTCTTTTTGAGAAAACTGAATACGATACTTTAACTCACAAGGATAACTGTAGTAGTTATATAAAGGTTCTACTATGTCATTATTTAAATTGCTTGGAAGTTTACATCGCTTTCCAAAAACTAATTCGTAAGGTGTAAACTTCGTTTCCGAATGTACTGAAGTATTATATGCAAAACACCAAAATGGTAGCCATTTGCTCCACATCTCTGGGTTTTTGTCAGTATGTATTCTCAGAAAAGAGTTTAAATGTTTGTGAGACACTTCTAATGCTCCTATACTCTGATGATGATAGGCAGTAGAGTGTAGTTGTTTTATTTGTAATAGTTTACACATTTCTTGAAATGTACAAGACATAAATTCCTTACCTCTGTCAGTTGCTATCTCCTTGGGGACTCCATATCTAAGAATAAAATTATTAACTAATGATTTTGCAACTTCGTCAGTCTTTTTGGAAACTAACGGGTAGGCTTCGACATATTTAGTAAGTTCACACTGTAAAGTAAGTATATAAGAAAAATTGTCATTATCCGTCTCTAAAGGTCCAACAAGATCTAAAAATATTTTCTCAAAAGCCGTCTTGGCTGTCGTCGTAATAGTCATTGGTTCTTTAACTGGCGTTGAATGCTTTTGACGTTGGCATAGATCGCAACGTTTTACAAAGTCATGTATATCCTTTTCAATGCCAGGCCAGTAATAATATTTTTTAATATTATTTGACATCCTTCTCATACCAGCATGGCCACTACTGGGTAAGAGATGAAAATCGTTTAAGATTACACGTCTATCATCTTTCTCGTTAATTATTTCAACATTTTGAACAATACAAATACGTGGTCCGGACCTATGTGTTTTCTTTATCTCTTCTAACAATTTATTAATAAAACCTTCGTATTCTTTCTTTTTAACTATACAAATTTCTTCTATATTTATTTTCTCACACAAATTATATAGTTCTCTCACGAATTCACCTGGTGTAATTCGCGATTGAGAATCTATAAATTTTATATAAATTGTCCTTTTACTACAAACGTAACACAGTACTTCACTATCGTGACTTATAAAACCTTTCTTTTCCATTTCTTTGTAGCTACTTCTATTAGTAAATACTAGTTCTACGGATTCTTTCGGCTTAATATGGGTTCCTACAACTCTTGGTTGATCAGGCCAATCGTCCGAGGGTACCATATTGACTGAAGAATCTTTAATTATTCTGGATTGTGCACGGGTTAACACACTTACTACGCTTTCATTCATTTCTTTTAATTCATCTGATGATATTCGAGATAACGCGTCTGCCGCGCTATTATTACTACCCTTAACATATTCAACGTTGAAGTTATATTCTTCTAAAGCAAGCCTAAATTTCATTAATCTACTTGACGGATCCTTCATATTAAAAAGATAAACTAAAGGCCTATGGTCCGTTCTAATTTTAAAATATCTACCAAATAAATATGGACGAAAGTGTTTTACCGCCCATACTATTGCCAATAACTCTTTCTCTATAACTGGATAGTTCTTCTCTGCCTTATTGAGACTTCTACTAGCAAATGCTATTGGAAGTTCGTTTTTATTTGCTAAAATTGCACCTATGGCATAATTAGATGCATCTGTTTGAACAATAAAACAGTTTTCCTCTGAAAAGTCAGGGTATTGTAAAATGGGTGGCGAGATTATTTTTTCTCTCAGCGCTTCAAATGCCTGTTGACATTTGTGATCCCATATAAAAGAAACATTTTTCCTACTAAGTGCATTTAGAGGATGAGCAATTTCTGCAAAATTTCGAATAAATTTTCGGTAGTAGTTTACGAAAGCTACGAATCTCTTGACTTCCTCAGTATTTTTTGGACATGGATAATTTTTGATTGCGTTAATTTTTTCTGGATCTGGCTGTATACCATTCTTTGATATTACATGCCCCAGATATAATATGTCTTTCTTTAAGAAAACGCACTTTGCTGGATTAAGTTTTAAATTTACTTTTCGTAGTCTTTCGAAAACGTCTTGCAAATTTTTATTATGCATATTTAAATTCCGTCCAAAACAGATTAAATCGTCCAAATAAATTAGACATTTTTCATAATTAAGACCTGCTAGTGCTATATTCATCATTCGCGAGAACGAGTTTGGACTTGTTTTTAAACCCATTGGCATCCGAGTCATTTGAAATCGACCTGCATCGAACGCTGTTAGTTTACGGCTGTTTTCGTCTAATTTCACGTTATAGTAACCTTGATGTAGATCTAAATGGCTAAAATAAACACTACCAGATAGGGACTCTAATATTTCAGTTATATCTGGTAAAGGGTATTTATCATCTACTATAGAATTATTCAGTTTTCGGTAGTCTATTACTAATCTCCATTTCTTAGAACCACTGTTATCTACTTTTTTCGGCACTAGTAACACAGGGCTTGACCATTCACTTTTACTTGGTTCTGCTATACCTTCTTCTACCATTTTATCTATCTGTTGCCTAATTTCTGATTTGTGAACATGTGGTAGTCTATATTGTTTTGAAAAGACTGGTGTAGAGTCAGATTTCAACGTTATGGTGTGGGTATAAATGTCAGTGGTAGACAGTTTATCACCCGGTAAATAAAAAATATCTGCATATTTAGCACATAAGTTTTCAATAGATGTTTGTTCCTCTTCATTTAAATGTGAAAAATTTATATGTGAAAATAATTGTTTCACTCTTTCTGATTTGTTATTTATTTTATTAAAAGAGCAAATGTCGTAATCGCTTAATTTATGAATATCAAAATTAGGAGTCGATAAAGTAATGTCATTTTCTGTTGTATTTAGTATTTTAATAGGAATGACACCATTAACAGGAGAGGCTATTGAACTGGCTAAATAAATACCATCCTGTATCTCTACTGAACATATTACGCAGTCTTCATCATACTGTGTCTGAATGTAATGAATAGACTCACATCTAGCTGATACTTCTAATGAATTATTTATCTTATTCGTAATTGGTAAACTAATTGTCCTATTTAAAGTATCACACAAAGTTAAAATATTTGTATCGAAATTCAGAACGGATTTGAATCTTCTTAAAAAATCTCGACCAATTATGCCACTGGACCTAATAGGCAATGTACTAAAAACATAAAACTTATGACTCATGAATAAATCATCGATACTCAATTTTATGTAAACGTATCCTAATGCACGAATTTTTCCCCCTAGACCATTTATAATAATATCTTCTTTATGCAACGTGAGATTTTGTTCTGTTACATATTTATATTTAATTGCACATAAAGATGCTCCCGAATCTACTAGAAATGAAAAAAGTTTACCGTTTACTGAAAGATGAGTAAAACACTCGCTATCGCATGTTAAAATAGAATGTTCCCTACTGTGGGTCACGAAAAAATTTTCCAGCTGAATCGGAATATGAATTGTTTGATTCTAAATTAGGTTGTGGGTTTATAGAACGCTCATCATTTAAAACATTAACATTATGTCGTTGCCGGACCCCTTGGTTTCCTCTACTAGACTTACCCCTGTTTTGTTGTCCTCTGAACTGCTGACCTCTCATCGCACCTCGAGTAGCAAAATTTTGATTCCATCCCCGTTGGTTTCCTCGAAAACCTCGACCTTGCCCCGTAAACGAAGCACGATGGTTGTTGTATCCTCCACGTTGTCCTCGATGGAAATATTTTGCACCCCTATAGTTATAATTAAAATTTTTGTTCATACCCATAATTTCACCACTACTCGATGAGGGAGTTACCTCTTCATCCAGAGCAGCCTGTATAGCGTCCTTCAGCGAGTCAAAATTCCTGGCCGCTATGATAGTGCTGAGCCTACGATTTCTCAAGCCATCAGCAAATTTTTTAATCGCTAAGTTTTCATTTAACGGTTTTAAAACCTTATAACTTTCGGAATTACCGTTGGCCTGCGATATCGTAAGGTCTACAAATAATTCGGTTAGTTGTTTTCCATAATCTGAAACAGATAAATTATTCTGCCTAAACTGTTCTAATTTACCCGAAATTGCTGTTGCCGCCTTCCGAGGTAAAAGTTCCTTTTTCATATCTCTAATTAAATGCTCTACACTGGAATAGTTCGTATTCAGCCTTAGTTTTGCAGCTTGAGATAATCTGCTTTTCAATATAAAATTAATTAAACTCTTTTTACATGCATCTTTTTCCAATAGAGAGTTATAGTAATCAATATTGTCGATTAACTGTTTAGTATTGGCCTCTGTATCAGTCATACAGGGCAATAAATTCAAAGCCGTTTTTAAATCAAAACTAGCCATTGTTAAACTTTGTTCTAAACTTGATTCTGTACACTTACATAAGTCAACAACCTCGCTATATAATGTCAAAATTTTTTTACAAAAACTTTGTATAACGGGATCATCCCCGTCCTGTTTCCTTAACTTCGTATTATATTCATGCAACCAGCTTAAATATTGCCCATAAACTAAATTAGATTCACTTAATTTTGTAACTAAAATGTTACCTTGCCTTCTAGCTGGGCCAATTTTTATTAAATAAGTTCTTATTTCTTTTATATCATTATATAGCGCCTCTAAAACAATTGCCATAACTTACCAGTAAAATCCCGATTACACATTATTTGGTTATTAATATCAAACAAGATACATAATTATTACGTTAAAATATTTTTTTTTTTTTTTTATATAACGTCCACTAAATACGTTTTGTCCATTTGTCCATTATAATAAACTTCTCACTATTCCGTTTAACTAGCCGTTCCGTATTTTAGACGCACGTAGATACCACACGATTAATAAATCAACACGCACAAACGTAGGTCACTGAGAACCGAACTTGGGATCAATCGATACCGTACCGCGCACTATTCACTACATGCCTGGGTATTGTTTATTTGAAGCTTGTGCCTCAATGTCGATACGCCCCATGGGTATAGCCGCAGGCGGTCGCCGAAAAAACGAGTTACGTAGTGTAGCTCTATTTATTTGCCGCGCTATCCATTGTGTATGGCACTTCTTATAGAGTCTATACGCCACAAACAGTAGCCCCAGGACAAGGCAGACGAAAATCCCTATCAACATCAACCTTGAAGTTGCGATGTGCTCCTGAACTTCTTTCGTCGTGGCTCTATTATCGCCTCCACTCGCGGTTTGCGCGATCACCACCTCTTGTGACTTTTGGTTACCCATCGCTGAGAATTAAGATTTTTACACAACGTCGTAAAACCGCCTAGTTCACTACACGAACCGATATGCTCTAATCCCGATATAGCCATGGTCAAAGTTCATCGCCACTATACACTCACAAAATGACATCAGTGTTATAAAATTCCTTTCCTATTTCGCGCACTGCATCGTCTTACACGCTGACGGCATAGCGTCGCGTGTGGGCTTGCCCGTTTCGGCAGGGTCGCCATGTACGGAAAGTATAGGGAGACTAATTAATACAACCAGATCTCGATTATAACTGATCCTTTATTCCAATAAACAATCGTTTATATATCTTATTATATTGAGGTTACACGAGTATTACAATTCTGAGTATAAGGCTGGCTACATACCCTACAGACCAACTGATGCGATTGATATTTGAATCAATCCAATTTCATCCATGTTTTATATGGACTTGAGTTCATTATACCTACTACGTGCACGAACGAAGTGGATTGAAATATCGAAGCGGGATCACATCGTAAACCGACCAGGTAGTTTTTCATATTTTATGAAGTCGTATTTTGTGTGCTACAGAAATGTCAACCATGATTGTTATAATTTTGTAAGAGTTGAAGGCATTTGTTATTGTAAGATCTACTTGCTTGAATAGGTATAAGCCTAATGATAGAAAATAAAAATAAAATTATAATTTCTTTCTCTAACATAATGGTTTTGTATTTATAAAATCAAAGTAAGTTGTAATGACTGTTCGGCTTGTTAACTTCTAGTGACCCTTTTGAATGTATACTTATTGTAGCCATAGTAAATTGTACATAAATTCTATTAACTGATCACTGATTAAATTAAGTACTAATATATTTGGTACATATTGTACTACGTATATTTATTAGATGAACAAATAATATATGTAACAATATTTTGTGAGTGTATGGAGTGTACCAGGGTTGCTACCCTTACCATTTGACTTGGTTGGCTCCCAGATGTGATCACACCTACTAGACAGTGTACTTCTTAATTACCATATGATTATTAAGTGAGGTTTTGAAAGTTGTATAAAAAAATTCTAGGCCTCGGTGAGTTAACCGCTCTTTAAAGAGGTTACCTACCTTGAAGTTAACTTTTAGACGTGTATATCTTGGTTTTCTTAAAAGAAAACAGAACTGTAGGCCAAATTAAGTTTTTTTTTATCAAAATATATAAACATACTTCCACCCGCGTGGAATTCATATCCCGTTCCCACTGCACATTCTTAACGGAGCCCTATCGCCCCCGGTGACCCGGCTATATAGCTTGGTTCATATTTCCTTTTACGAAAACAAACGACAATTTTTCAATCGAAATTGGACCAACCGGAATTTGAGAACCGAATTGTAAATAATGTAACTACTCGTAACAGTATTTTTGAATTTTTTTATATGTATGAATAAGAATAAAATTCCTACCATTTTTTACTAACAGTCCTAAAAATTTAAGGAGGTAAACTCGGAATTCAAACATCGTTTCGTTAAAGGTTGTCTACTTTGAGTAATGAACTACATTTTTCATTTCGTTTCTTTATCCATGCTTCTTATTTTGAACACTGTAACTGTACCTACTTGATCCATCTTCAAAGAAGTACTCACCTAATTAAAAATATTTGATGTTAGCAATATTCAGAGTTCATTTTTTTACAGTTTTTCTTATCTCCACTGAGCATAGTCCTCTTAAGTAACGTTTTAAAATTTAAATAGCTAGAGACTAAACGCTTTTACGTTATTACAGGTTTAATGCCATTTTGTTGGTTTAAATATTCAAGTAAGTTTATTGTTATCTGCGATAAGACGGTACGGCGGTCTTAGATATAGCCCCAGGCTTAAACCTACTTTAAAAGCCTAAAACCATCCATCCATCTGACTCGGAGCTGTATCTTTGGAACCGCAATATGTAGGTAGTTGCTATCATGACAAATAATAACGGGTCCTGAAAAACAGCTAAGCCATTTGTCTGCCAGTATAGTCCGTAAGATAGTGGCACGAAATTCCTGGTCGTTTGTTACAGGATGGTGATAGTATAAGCGTCTAATTACCTCATGATGATATACAAATTTATGGTCATAGCACTGACATTAGTGGCCCAAGCACGTGCCCACAAATCATGCCGCAAATGCGTTATTTTCTATTACTAGACGATTCAAAAGTATATGATACAACGTGATCGTTATCATACTGGCCATACTTCTAATAAAAAGGTAGTGTTGGTAGACACGTTATCAAACGACGACTGATTAATAGGTTTTCAAATATGGCACCACCTTTTCCCACATATTCTATCGTATACTTCCTTAAGGTAGCCTTTGATGATACGTCCAACGATCCAAATGGAGGGGACGTCTTCTAAAATCGTTTCGTGAATGAGATATGCCAATGAAATGGGTGTCTTCCAGCTTTGGATTTCCAAACAGATTGATATCTATGCATCCAATCCAAATGGACGTCATCCGCAACTGACTGTCAATGTCCAAAACGTGCGCCACGTCATTTGGAAGCCGTCCGAATCTTCTGTGAATGGGCAAAACTGCGTCCATGATTTTGTAATTTTTGTTTTAGTCTATGCTCACTGTCGACAGGGCGTACACGCGCTTTTATTTTATTATGCCAAAAAAAACAAAAAATAAAAAGGGGTTACATAAGCTAGCTGCTTGAGTTTATTAAACGGATTATTTTATTTACAGTTATGGCTACGTCTGCGCGTGACTTTGTATTAGATGTAATTAAAAAATATAAATCGCACCCTGTTTGTGGTAGGCATGATATCATGAATATGACGACAGGTGAAAGAGAAGTGCATGATACTTTGTTGGTGTTTTTGGAACGAAACATCCAGACTATAACTGAGACACCGTTAAAAAATAAACTCAATGAGAAATTGTTTCAGAAAAGAATTATTTATTGTTTTTAATTATTGCGTGTCATAAGTTACAATATTTTGAATTAAGCCTGTTGGCCTATCCTCAAATAATTTCTCCAGTCGCTGGATTCTAATGATAATTCAGACAATAAGTTGGTATATGAAAATTTCCCAACCACTCTTTTACCCTTTTTCTCTAACTTCTTTTCTGCTTTTTATAGAAATACACACTAAATGAGGTAGAATATAACGATATCTCTCGACCTAAATGACCATCATTTTTCTTTTAGTAATGAGATAATTTGACCCCAGTATAATCCTCATCCTGTCACTTAATGATTTGTTCTTGTAACATAATGACCTCGAAACTTGTGTCATTATCTTGTGGTCTACTGGGTAATGTTCCCAATTGACTAGGCAGTTTGTAAAATCGTCTATGTGAAAAGTGTAGATAAAGTACAGTCTTAGGTAATTGTAGTTTTCACATCAGTACTACACTTCCTTTATCTGTGTCAGTACTGTAAAAGTAAGGCGCTGTGTATTCAAAAACTTGTATCTTAGTAGTTGTATATGATTTGTGAAATGCTGTACACTGGCATTAATTGGAAGGAAATCCGCTAATGGTAGTACTTACAATTGTTTGCAATATAGGGCAATAGTGACTAAAGGTGAACTCACACGTACCAACTTGCAACAATTAACATAGGTATTCACTTTTAAACCTTCGCGTTGCATGATACGTGGTTAGTGAAACCTGGGTATTAACACGATCATATGGTAAATTGACTAGGAAGCACTAGCCGTGGTCACATGCTGAGAAACGTCAAGCAAATCAAAGAGTTAATTATTGTATTTACCATTAGATCGCGTTAATACGCTGGTTTCGCTAGCCAAATGCTATAGGTAGTTAGAAAAAGAACCTAACAGTTTCTACTACCTTCGAATTTCGATATCATTTTCACTTCCCAAGGGAACTTGTACCCGCGATAAAATGTAGCCAATGTGTTATATCAGGCTCTAATCTATCCATTCTCTATTCCAGCCAGACCCATCCAGTCTGAGAAACAAAACATCAACACATACTTACACATTCATAGGTAATATTAGTAAGATTATAACCTCTGTGGTATGGCGGTAGAGAACATGACTTCTGCGTAGGAGGCGCGGGTTCTATCCTCACTCAGTGCAAATATTTGTATGCATGAATATAGTTATTTGCACTGGTCTGATCGTGTCTCGAAAAGCACGTTAAGCCGTCGTCTGTCCCAGTTACAATACAAACATCTATGGCGGGCTTTACGGGTAGTTAGCGCCGTCAAAAATCCGACTAGCCTAACTACAGAACTTCGACATCGCCAATTTGGTTGTAACATTCCATGGCAGTCACGTCACGGCTAATATCAATATTCAAATATCTTAGTTAGACTAAAATGCCGACTCCAACTGAATAAGGAATAGACTCAGAGAATCTTGATGCATTAGTAGGATTCTCGAGCTGAAGAAAATTGGTGCGTGTGAGACAGACCTTAATAGGCATGTTGCGACGTTGCTGCGGCTTCCGAATCACGCAAGGTGTTAACCAAGTTCCTGTGATCTGATAGCACGCATGTAAAACTGTGATTATATTAATAGAAATACGTTTAAATGGGTTCACATTGATATTCAATAAACTTAGTACGGATTAATATATTCGTGTTCGTTAGCCGATAATAACGAACAATGTTTCAGAGCAAATTGGAGCTTTTATTTATTAATTTCGGCTTTCCGTTTATGTATTTTTTTTGTGTCAATATTTGGTGTGCTATCATTTCAGCAAAAATAATATCTTTAGTAATACCTACGCTACGGATTACAGCAATATCATAACTCAAAATTGTAAAAGCTGTGTTTCTTATCGTGACTTTGCTTATTGCGTTATGATTACTATTTGCTTGATTCGTTTGGCGGTCAAAGTCCACCCCGATTTTGGGGGATTTCTCTCCTAATTCCCTGGGCAACTAATGGCCCAAGTCAGCCGTGCAGTTTTCGTTGGTAAAATTCGACATAACCCTGCTGGGTCCAGCGGGAACTTACACAAGAGATAAAAAAAGAAGTGTATACCCGAGGCCTTGGTATCAGACTCATGTAAAGATCACCGTGTGGATTTAGTCAGTTCAACCTGATATATCCACTTCATTAATTCTGCTAGGGTAGTAGTCTTTGAGGGTGTTCCAGTGTTGCCACACTGACGAAAAAGGAATATTACTAACTAACGTTGTCAATGGTTTTGTTAATAAATTTATTAAAATCTAATAAATACTTTTTCCTTTTTCAACTTTACGAATTGTTCAGTCGAGGTTAGTTAGGTAGTATGCTATACTTATTTTTACATAACTTTCAGCTATCGAAAGCTGTATAAAGATATTGAGTAGCTTCCAATACTTTCAAACTGGAGTAAAAGTAAAACTTTGCAACGTAATATCGATATTAACTTATACATATATTAGTTTAAAGTTGAGTGTGAACAGAATATTAAAAGAACACCTACTCCTAACTTTTAATTTATTTATTAATTTATCAAAGAACACAAAAAACCTAATTTGTACAGTCGTACAAACGCAGACCAAAATACAAAATATAATATTAACTGTAGTGTGCATTCAAAATAACACTTTATTGTTAGGACTCTTCAGTATTATATAGCTTGGCATTATCTCGTTTCAGGGAACGGGTATGTGGGCTTACTGATTGTAGCGGACATTTATAAATTGTAACATTTGTACAGTGAAATGAAATAAAATATCTAGAAACGGACTCTAACAGAAGCGGTTATCGTTTGTAGCATTTTACCAAATGAAACTTCACAAACACGTCTTTAGGAAATAACTTTCCCAGTCGTAATTTCTTAATATAATGGTGGTCTTTGTACTAATCGGATATATTAAACTATATATAATTATATTTTTCAATCAAGTCAAGAAAGTTACCACATCGTCTCTTACAAAAATATTTTAAATTGGTAAAAATGGTATAAACAAATACTATACTTTATTATATAAGTTTCTAAATGCTACCTACGGAGACGAAACATGGACACTAGGGTTAGTTTACCAATTAAAAATCACGTAGCAGGCCATAAAGCGTGCTATGCTTGGAGTCTTTTATAAGGGTGAAATTCAATATAGGGTCATCCGACAGTTACCGACATAACTTGCAGAATAAGCAAGCTGTCACAAGACACCACAACCACATTCGTCGAAGAACCGTTGGCCTCTAGAGCAAACTAGTCCTTGAGTAGAGATCGCGAGACTGTAAATCGAAGGTAGTACAGGAAACCTTTTACCCAGATGGACTGTCGAACTTAAAAAGACTTCGACTGTGCCCAGCAGCGCTCAGAAACCTGTTAACATGTAAAAATACATACACACATAAAAAATAATAAATAAATACATTCATATAAAGCTCATGCCCGTAATCCCCGAAGGGGTAGGGACACCCACATTTCGGTCATTTCGGTCCCACGTAACCGCCACCTAGGCAAGCATATTGTCACCAATCGGTCACTTTGTAAAAAAATGGGTATGCTGAAATTAAATTACATTTAAGAGAGGTATGTATAGTATATTTGAACGTTGAACTAAAAGTTTGACAAACAACATCAACATGAGTTTGTCCAATACATTATAATGGCGTGCTTTACAAACTGAGTCCCATCATACACAGTAGTTCAAAGTTAGCAATTACCGTCGAGTAGTTTAAATAAGCATTCAGCAGTCAACGCGTGGAAAGGGTGAAGTTAAATTATATACACGAGCGCAAAGTGGACTGCTACTAATATATACACGAGTTGCTATTGATATTATAGAAATGACAATGTAGTACAATTTTGTACAAACATGTTGAGAGGCATATACTTCAAGCTATTTGTTGACAATAAGTATAATCTAAATCGCCAGTTCACGTAAACCTATCAAGACAAAGTCATCTGAAACCCTGTACTCCTATTACATCTAGGCTTTCCTTTTGCTTTTCGAAAGTCAGTCTGTAGCTGCTCCCGGGTCTGCCGGGGTGCGAGGGATATGTTAACTACTATCTCACCTCCGGCAACTAAAGACCCAAAGTGGCGTGTGTTTTGGTCGGTTCGAGTCCGACTTAACCTCTCCAACTGCCTCCGGCGGAGAAGGGGGGTATCCGTGGGGATATTTCGCACGAAAAAAAAAGGCTGTAGTTGCTGTCATAAAAGTCACAGAAATCAAATCTAAAGGAAGAGGCAACTGCGAATTACGCCAAACCACGCGTTTGCCTCTTCCTTCAGATTTGATTACACACCTACTAACAATAATCTAACCATGGTTTTACTTAATTATAATATTTAAAAAAAAAACATAAATATATACCAAGTAACATGCAGTATCTAATAAGATGCGACTATGAACACAATATTGATTATGGATAAAAAGGTCTATGAAAGACTTCAAGGCGACGGAAGGGATAGGCTGTCGTGACCTTTGAATATTTTTAAATTAGCGTTTCAGTTACACTACATATACTTATATACACTCTTCACCCATGTAGCATCAAACATGTTGATACGTGGTATAACTGGAGAAAGCTAGGGGCTATCCAGCTGGGTGCTCTAATGCAGCGTCTACATTTACGTAACATTTTATCGTGACAGTGTCAAAAGTGCCTGTCGGTCGCTCTTCTGCGTGATAGTTGAACTTAAAAGAAAATTAGTTGGTGTGCCCACGTGCCACAAGTTGTCTCGTACCACACTCAACGTCATGTCTTGATGCCATGCGGTCCAGTCCGCTGTTCATACTACAAATCTGGACGCACCTTAACTGGACTATGCCTCTGTAAAATTCAAATTCATTTATTAGGTACAATTTACAGTTTTTCATAGTACAATATAATGATGATATCTATTATAGTATAAACAACGTCTCTCCTGACCTATTATTAATATATTGTATTATTAGTAAAGTAAAAGAATAATTACGGCACACATGCGTGTACATACGTTCGTATGTGTGTATTTCTGTGTGTGTGGATATGAGTCTTCTAACTGTTACCATCAATCATAGTTTCATTGTCATGAAATGTCTAACATCTTTATTCAATAAGAAAATAATTCAAAATCAAATAACTTTACTCTTCTTTCTTTTGCAAAAATTGAATCTAGGAACACTAAAATACTCATATATAATTATGATGTTTGGAAGCTATTACTCATTCAAGTGTAAAATGTTGAACATATTTGGATAAAAATTGGGACATAGTGAGTAGTATAGCTTAAAGATACAATGTTTGAAGATAGCGAGTCCAACGCCCTAACTTTGACGCTACCGTACGGCGTACCACCCGCTTCAATTTAGGTCACGTGCAACGATTCGCCTGATACAAACTTGTGCAATCGATAACAAAAATGACCACGGGCAACCAAAATGATATTGTGCGCGATCTGAATAAAAAAATGCATGATAGGCACACTCGTGGTGCCAAGAAGTTTAAGTTCAACACTACTCATACATTTTTATGGAATGAAGATGAAGAAGACAATTTTAATGTGTTCTAGGTTCAATGAAAATGTCGCATCGAGACCATGCCATCGTAGGGGCGACACTCGAAACTATTCAAACATTTGTGTACAAACTGTGGCAAGTCATACAGCTCGGTAGATACAACTTTTAGAAAGAACTAGCCAGAAGGAACCAATTGGGCTGGGTAACATTTTGCAAGTTACGTTGGGACTGCTTCTCCCCCTGCCCCTCCTCCCGCTGCTGCCACGGCCTACACCTGCTAGGATGACAGACGGCTACATCAGTCTCCCCCAGGCCTGCGCTCATGGAGACTGGATGCAGAAAGCGGACATTGGAAGGAGGCATAGAGGCCTTCGGCTTCATAAGTGTTTGCCTTACATCCTGTATTATAGTATAAATCGTGAATATGATTTATCTTTATTGACAGAACTATTGTCGTCAATAATCCTGAAAAAGTAACGATACATTGATTGGAGTACTTGCCGTCATCATTATCGTACGAGAGAACATTCTTAGATAGGTTGAAGAGTGAAAAAATATAATCCCCTATGCAGTCTACATAACATAGAATATGTGAATAGAATAATCTTTATGAAAATTGGTACACCTGTTTAGGGATTGACTGATAAGATTCTTGAGTTAACACATTTGAGGTTCACGTTAAGTAGCTGGACTAAGTACTTTATGCAGGAATTTGTTCTTCATTATATGGCACCTTATGTGAGAAGTTGTCATATCAAATTCACTAGCATTTACTTTTCTATTTCGCACAATCTATCATACACGTAATATAACATGTTTTTCTAAGTACATAATATATTTTACAAATAAACCATCTAGAAGAATATATCATGCATATCATTTGAACGGGAATCGAACCCGTAACTTCTGCCATAGCATTCAAACGCTTTACCGCTAGGCCACAAAGATCTCTTCATGGTCTTAGTTCGACAACACTTAGAAGCCTGCCCATCACTGCCATTAATCATTTGGGCTATTATTAGGGGAGTGTTGAAATATCCACGCCTTAAACAATTGGTGTCAAGGCGATAACTGGTCGCGGATTGAACCGTTAGCTTGTATTCTTCTGACAAATTAAGTGAACGATTAATTCTTTATGGTTAATTTACAGTTACATACCAGTTCAATTTGTATACATAATAGGTATATTGTTATACTTTTTTAGGTTTTTCTTTATATAATTTATTATTTATTTATTAAACATAGGTACAATATAGGTACAGTTATATAGCAATATGAAGCCTACATAAACACATTCGAGATTTTCCGTGCCTCAGTGTCATCGACATACATAATGTTATTTACATTATGGTGTACATTTTTAGAGATCCGTTCCCAAAGAATCAAAACGGAACCGTACTACTAAGACTCCACTGTCAGTCTGTCACGTGGCCATATCTCGTGAATCGTGATAGACAATATGATGATTTACATTATTTTTTATTACAGATGATGTATTTTTGTTGCTACTCATCATCAAATACTAAAAACAGAAAATAACGTAATCGCACGGAACCATTCGTGCGCAAATCTGACTAGCACTTAGCCGTTTTTAAGATATGTACGAAATATCACATTAACTTGGTCCCAGAGTGTCTGCTTTTAGTCCTCAAAGCTAACGCTAACGCTAAGCTACAGTGGATTTTTCACATGTCACAAACTTGGGATCGCATGATAAAGAATATTCAGGTGCGCATCTGAATACTCAATTTTAACGTTCGCCGTGAGGAAATCGGCCTTACGACGTCATACTTCACCTTTACAGTAAAGTAATAACACATTTCCGATACGTACACGAGCTTTGAAAGGTCAGAGGTGCGTGACATGGGATTGAAGTTGAACTGCTGTCATGAGATGCCAGTGGTTATACAACTCGGTTGTAATTGCTTTTGAAGTCTTGCGACTGCATATTGTCGATTTGGTTATTAACTTCTGCATTCAATCAAATTCAAAGTCCAAGATTTGTTTCAACCATTGTAAAATTAAACCATTATACATATAGATGGATATTAAAATCATTACGAAGTAAACCGTATTGCTGAACATCTTATATTGTGTCACTCAGTTAGCTAATATAAATATATGTTTTAGTTTGTGAAGTAGGTACTATTACAATAATTACAAGTTAATACCAAGGTCTGTATTGACAAAGTTGCAAGTTAAAGTGCAAATAAACCTATTAGGGAGATTTTATTGGAAAGGGGAGGGGGGTATTTTTTTAAGAGCAACGATTTGTTCCCAATCAACGGAGTGTTAGAAAACGAATACGCGAGTATTCAATTACACGTTTTGTGCCAAGATGCGATTGATTCAAATTCCAATATAATTTATATTATTATATAATATATGCATGCTGAATTCTAAATAGGTAGGTATAGCATTAACTGATTTCAATAATACTCCACTCTACGCGTAGGTACTTACTTAATTCTAAGAAATAATTATAATTTATCGCTACGTACCTCTCTCAATATATTCATAATTGTATAGAAGAAAAAAATATAATAGCAATAAAAAATTTCGTATCGTTAATCTGCTCCAATTCATCGCTACGTTCCTTGTGAAAGTCCCACTCGGCACGGAGGACTGCTTGTTAACCTTGTAGGCTTAACAGCGGGTCAAGGGGGCCAAGACCCTTCGTCAAGATGCCACCTTCGAGTGGCTAGTATAAAATGTTTCATTTATTATTTATTGACGAACATCAAGTATAGGTACTAGCAAAGTATTACGGGTAAAAGATTTCTCAAGTTATACATAATGTTTTGAAGATCTGTACGACTGCGTCGTACCTGTGTTTTGCTGATACCAAGAAGAAACTACTATATAAAAATGAACTGTATACTAACTTCTATTATCTAATCCCTAAGATGACAGAATGATGTCAAATTCGCGAGATCGGTTCCGGCTCTGTGCAATTATTTTACATACATATACCTACATACATTGTACATGTGCATATTTTCGCTGGTCTGGGTGATATAAAATACTTAGAAATAACTTAATTGCACCTACTTCATTGTGTACAAAAAGTATCAAATTTTTAATAATTAATAATGCAAAACTTTGTGCCAGTATTACTAATAACAAATTGAAACATTCTTTCCGAAATGTACCCGTGCCGATAACTGACCGCCTTGAGCTCCACGGCGTAACTCTCACATCCACGCTTAACTACGGGTCATATACATTCATATACACAAAGCTGGGCATACTGTCTAAGGTGCGACAGTACTTCACACGAGTGAATAGGATCCTTCTAGGCAATCGTGATTCGTCATAGACGACATCGTCACTTACCATCAGGTGAGATAGTGATCAAACCTAGCCTATCCTCAATAAAAAAGAAAAAAATATGATGAAATAAATTAACACTTATCTATTGTTAAATCATTAAACACTTTTAACATGAAACAAAAATATGCTTCGATAATTATTATTATTAATGAAATCATAATAAGATTAATGAATACGGACATAGGTCGACACATTAATCATATTAAATATTATTTTCTTTTTCGTACCTTTTCGAAGAAGTATAACTTTTTTCTCAGTTTGTCATCATTATACGTGCGTTAATCCCGTTGGCATTGAAGCTGTCACTTCAGAGTCCGGGGTCCACATTTTACCAGTCCACTGCTTTGCGGCTGAACCTTAATATTTTCCGTGAAGCGATTGCAATGTGACTTCCACAACCTATAGATTTAAGCGATAGCGACGAATTGCAGCTAGACCAGTTCTTCATGTTTGTATGACAACCGGGACCGACAGCTTATAATCATAATCATAATATTTATTCTGTGGATCATAGGTTAGTTATAAAGGTCTTATTAGCTATATTAGCTTAACGTACTCTACGAGGCACGACCAAACCAGTTCAAATATTCGTGCATAAAAATATTTGCACTGAGAGGGGATCGAACCCGCGCCTCTTGCGTAGCAGTCACGTTCACTATCACCACGCTAAAGATGCTGTCCTGTTTTTTACTTAGATTGTATATTAATATAATAAAACAAAATTATTAGATAGATTTTGTATATATTTTCTTTTCATTGATAGTGCATAATTATGTGTACGATGCAATAATCAACACAAGCATCTTACAGTCACGTTACACGTAGTCAGCAGTTTACGTCGAACCGTACTAATTCATCATACCTTATTAGTGCCATTACGATCATCAAACAGTTCGGATGTTCTCATATAACATAACCATTTATATTAAGTTAAGGCGCTTCACCTTTTCTTTTATTAATCCTCTGTACGGCTACCAAACGTCCGTACAGTATGAAAATGTTTTAATGTTTCAATATCCCATTCTATCAATCAGAAAACATCAGCCATTTCGAGTCCGCATTACGTACTAACGATCGAGTCTCCTTTGACTAAAAGGCAAACCTAACCTTTTCACTTAACGACGGTACTGTTATGCGGATAAATCGTGAGTATTGTGGAGTTAAGTAACATCCTTATGTCTTCACTGATGGCTCGACTGTAGTTATCTGCATAATGACAGGTGATTGGCATAATCACCCAAGCTATTTGGACTTTCGAGTCAGTGGGGTGGATACAGATCGATTCATTTTCATTCATTATGATACTTACCATTATCCGTGATATTGTAGGTACGCGCGGATTTCGCAAATAATAGTGTATTTTCCTTACATATACACAGTACCGGAATAAAAATGGTATTACGATATGTCTTTATACTATGGGGCTTATGATAGAGCCATATGTAATAGGGCGCTGTCCGGATAAAAAATCAGCTTAAATCGTCCCATTACATTTACCTACGTGATTGAGTATTAAGCATTACTTTTGATACCACTACTAGACTTTTATATACCAGGCCGTTTTTTAATAACTTACCGTTAATTTTATAATTTTTTTAAACTTTATACCAGTAAAGCAAAAGTGGTGCAGAGAAGGACTCAATAGATGCATTATTAAAAGATATATAACACAGATAATGAACGATAAACAGAAAGCTATGTATGTATAGAAGTGGGTAGATACATACCTACCGTACCAGGGGTAGGAATATTAAGATAGGGGGATCTTGCCTATAAGTCACGGAAACATACTAGCAAATAGCTAAGAAAACAAGTACAATAGATAGTTTATACCTATTTATTTTCGCTCTAATCTCGTAAACATCGTTCCTAAATAAACCAGCTGTAAATTCGTTTAGTACAAATCCAAAGTCAAGCACAATGTTCAAAGTCTTGAAGACACTGAGCTCCGTCTATGCACAGATACAGCAGTAATTAGTTTTGCGAGGGTAGTTTGCAACTTGAACCATGACTTTCAACGTTACTAGTTTGCCACTTCTCTAACGTATATTTAAGGAGGCTTGTATGTTTCAGTAGCTAGTTTTACTCATTAACACATATATTGGATAGGTACCTATATAAAAAAATAGGAGTGTAATTCCGCGGTTGACTTGGATGTCGAATATCATGACCAAATACTCGTATAGCATTATTAAATATAGAGATGTGAATAGGAGAATTTCTTATGATCAAAACGTGGCTCTGTGGCTTAGTGGTCAGAGCATTTCCCTTGTAAGGAAAACATCGCGAGTTAGACTTTTGAGGGCTCCAACTACCCATAAAGCCTGCCATAGATGTACGTATGACAACCGGGACCGACGACTTAACGTGCTCTCCAAGGCAAGACCAGACCATCGCAAATAGCCATATTCATGTATTCAAATATTTGCACTGAGCTGGATCATCCCGATAATCAAACACGCGCCTCCTGCGTAGCAGTAGAATTCACTACTGCCACGCCACAGAGTTCCGTTAACTTGTATATTTCTCAAATAAAAGTAAACTAAAAAGTAATCAATTTGTTCTTGATTCGATAGTTTATACATTGACCTACTTTTGGAACTTTAAATAATGGTGCAAAATTGAAGTTAGTTGCAATTTAATAAAGCAACATTTTTGCAATTTATATTTTTTGAGTGAAAACTAAAATATTCAGCGATATTGAGAAGAATCGGATGACCTTGTCTACATCCATATTATGCTGACACATACATACATTCACTAGCTCTATTCTTTCTTAGTACCAAATTTCAACGGCTCAGTGTTTCAGATGTGAAGTCGTTATAGACAGACGTCACTTTCGAATTCATTCTATTTGTATGGATTAGATTAGTATGGATCGCCCCAAAGATGGTTAAGTATATAGGAGAATTTCGAATGATTCAGACGAGGCTTCGTGGCTTAGCGGTCAGAGCGTTCCCCTTTTAAGGGAAAGATCGAAGATTCGAATCCCGTCGAAGCATTAACTTTTTCCTATCTTTTGATTAGTATGGATTAGTACATATATATACTATTTCGTTTACGTAAAGCAAATATCTATTAGTATTAGTGAATGAAACTATTATATTGTAACAAGATAATCTTTATAAAGACTTCATATCTTAATAATTTACATGCGGGTACCCGTTAGATGCAAACCGCCTCCGACAGATGGGATTGGAATTCGATGGGGAGGTCTATGTTCAGAAATGATGATGATATTAATAGATAATTTTTATAATTTTATTTACCGGTAGAAGAGGTCATTTTTTATGTATCTCTTTTCAAATAAGTAGGTACTTATCATATTGTGATGCTTTCTTCTCTATGTTTGAATATTTTAGTCCTTTATATGAATTGAAATGTAAACAACTTAATGTAAGTTAGTGGTTAAGTCCCGGGTTCGAATCCTAGCCATTAAAATACCGCCGTAAACCCACTAACGTAACCTAATATAATTTTGGAGAGGTTAGAGTGAAATGGGCACTAGTATTTTGGGCTACTAACATTATTATTTGTAAACTAGTTGCGGTCACCCACGTGGGTCTTCGTTCCCGCTGCTCCACAAAAATCTTCCTTAGAGTTCAAGGAATAAATAAATAAAAATTACTTCAATTACTCAAATTGGTCCACCTGTCTTCGAGTTATGCGCTTATCAATATATATATCCAGTACTTTCCATCAGGTGGGCAGCGTGCTTGTCTGCCACCTAATTGGTATTAAAAAAACTATTTTTAATCCACAGCTTGCTATTACATAGTATTATAACTGTTAGATATAATACTTTGTAACACAAGTTATATTTTACATATACATAATAATATATAATAATACCTATATCTTCACAGAATCCTTTGAGTCAACACACAAATATCATTATAGTGTTACTGAGATTGCATGCCATTCTCTAATTTAAAAAAAAACACCATCGTTTCATTAATTGAAGTCATTATATAAACAATCCGTCTTCCAAACGGTAATGAGAAACTATAAAATAGCAATTAACAGAGCAATTTCACAGTATATGGTGTAGCATGTAATTCCACGCGGAATATTATTTACCTGTGAAATATATTGCCTCTTCGGTATGACGTGAGTATTACAAAGAGGATAATGTACCTTTCATGTTTGTTATGAAACAAAAATAATATTAATGTTATTATTCAGATCATATTACAGGATGTGTACATGAGCGAAGAATTACACTTAACTTTTTATCTACGACCTCTATGGCGTGACGGTAGCGAATGCGACTATTACGCAGGAGATGTGGTTCGATACCCGCTCAGCGTAAATATTTGTGTGCGTGAATATGAATATGCATTGATCTCGGTTTTTGTATGCATAAGATATATAATTATGTATTTACAAACATTATTCACACTCTAGAACCATAACACAAGATAGTTAAGCTATGCTTGCCGTGGGTCTAGGTGGTGTTGTGTAGATTGACCTAGAATATTTTTATTTAATATTATTTTGATTTCAACATGGTGGTCACGTGCCTTTTTTATACCTCTTAGGTGACCGACAAGCACACGTCCCACCTGATAAAAAGTGATTACCAGGGGCCATTAATACACGTTTGTAACACCCGGGAGTCTTACTCCTGCTTAATTTGGTAGAAACCTTCTAATGCCGTTGTTGAAGTACCCCATATGTAGTCGATGTGAAAAACCACAGCAGGGAGTTCATTTCATAGCCTGAGCTTGTGCAGGATAAAGTGCCTTTCATACCATACTGTGAGCTCAATTCAAGGTCTTAATTATGCCAATTTATGCATCTGTAAGTATTGTTAAAGAGTGGCAAGGGGTACAAATAAAGGAACAGTTAGTCACCTCATTCAATACTTTTGTAAAAAATTATAAGGAGGGATATTTTTTTCAACATGTAGAAAAACTCCTTTATAAAAATATTTTAATATTGATGATAATACCTGTTTGTATTCTAGTTACAAGGTAACAGTGGCAATATGCAAACAGGACACGTACATTATGTCTGTTCTATTTACATCGGACAATTTACATTGAATGTAAGTAGACATCCATCACCGTACACTACGATTTAGTATCTGTGGAACGGTGTTGTGATATTCCGTTCTGTTGCTGGCTGAAATTCCTCCTTTGTCGTCTTTTTTAAATACGTATATTTTTTCTCTACAGTCAGACTCTAGGATCAGAAATAGATGTATGATTTTAGATTGACATGGTCATATACATATTCACTGTTAAATCGATCGGGATATTTACCATATTTGTTGATTTCATTACGTAACCGATATTTCGGCGCTGTTGCAAGCGCCATGATCACGGTGTACTGACGACCGCCGAGCTAGTTCTTCTCATCATCATGGTAAATATCCCGATCGATTTAACAGTGAATATCAGGAACTGATCACAATAAATATCACACAAAATTCTAACCCATGTCGTGAATCACTATAAAATAGTATAAAATAAAGTCACGTTTTTTGTCCCTGTTTTTCTTGTCCCTTTGTATGCTTAAATCTTTAGAATTACGCAAAGGATTTTAATGCGGTTTGTTTCAATAGATAGAATGGTTAAAGAGGAAAGTTTATATGTATATAACATCATAATACGACTAACGGGTGCGAAGCAGAAATGAAAAATGTTGCAAAAACGGGGTGACGCAGACGAAGTCGCGCGGGTCAGCTAGTATTTTAATAATTCTCGTCACCATTTTTATAGGTGTCATGGAACGTTAATGTTTAAAAACTAAGAATCAGATTAATTTAATTATTAAACTACAAGAACACAAACAATAATATGCTAAATACTTTTATTAGTAGCACGTAATTTTATATGATACTCGTACCTTCTTCGATCTCATAAGTAAAGATCCTAATTTTCCCGTTGTCTGAACGAGCCACAAAACCCAGGTGCTTAATGAAGCATCTGAGTTTTGTAAATATAAGGATATTTTTAGTACAGACACACACCCTTAAAATATTGTAGATATCTTCAGAGACTCCATGAACCTTTTACTCATTCCACTTAAGAGATTCTCTGCCCATATTTTTAAATGATTAGTTTTATGTTGCATCCATTAAAAAATCATATCATACTGCATGGGTTAAACGCGAATATTGGTTCGATATACAATCTGCTTTAAAGATGGTTGGTTTGTTTACGTCGGTTGATAGTGCAGGGTTTGCGTTATGAGATTTTTTCACGAATTTATTCACGGTGGAAGCAGAGCCCCTTTTCTAAACGGGTAACATATTTTTGAATTTCTGTGTGTGTGTAACTGTGGAATACTGACTCCGTTCCCGTGACCTACAGGTATCTGTTTTAGTAGTCCAAAAACCATTATCTTTTTTTTATAATATCACGCCGAAGGGGTAGGCAGAGGTGCTAGCACCCACATTTCGCCAGTTTATAATTAGGTCCCAATGTAAGGTGTAAGGTGGCGAGCCTATTGCCATTTACCGGGCACTTATAAACCTGCGATAAATACACACATAACTTCGAAAGGCATCGCAGTCATTGGTGTGTACCATGGTAAATCTGGGATCGAACCCGAAACCTCGTCTCATCAGTCCATTACCTATACCGCTAGGCTAACCATTATCACATTTAAGTATTTGTTTCTTTTACATTCTTCAATTCGTTTCAATTTCTTCTTTGATTGTCATGAAATTGTTCGCTTAAAAATTAAAGTCTGTAATGGACATAGGTACAAATTGTAGAAACAAATTATGAGTTTTATATAAAGAGATACAGGAAAGGCAAATTTTAATAGCAATTTACCTAAATAATCCAATTTCATTTATAATTGTGTTTGCGTATCTCAAACATCTGTTTGGGAATAATTAGCCGTAATTTATAATTAATTTATGTTAAACCACGATAAACGACGTGTCCTTTTCAGATCCTTAAATTGTAGATATTTGTTTGCTTAGGCATAAATTAGTCTTGCCTTATTTTGCTAAGGACAACGTTCAGAAAAGTTATTTGCAAAATTCTAAATTCTGAAGAATATACCATTATCGTACCACCAGGTGGAGACGGTGGTAGGACATAGATAACTGAGTTATAGTACCAAGACACTACGGTTAATTTTCAATGCTATTGCTCTCATCATCTTTTGAGCCTTTGCCCAACTCATTTGTGATCGATTTTCCAGAACTGGGAAACACCTGAACTTTTATATTTTCCGTAAAGCAACTACCACCTGACTTCCACAATCCGTTGGTAATATCAAATGTGTGTAGTTAAACCAGTTGATTTTATCGAGCTCCACCACCCATGATAATGTCTTAGATGTTCGTATGGCAGCCGAGACCGATAGCTTAACGATCTCTCTAAGACTCTCTAACCCAATTAAAACTTCAAACCTCTTAGCAAGTTAGTGTTTGTCCAAGACTTAAACTTCAACATTCTTTTTGTTTCAGTTTTGACGTGCGTGGGCGATCTTTCAACAAAGCCCTCCAGTGGTCTGACCCCAACGCTTTTGGACCTCGCGCCTACTTTGCTACCGTCGCAAGGCCAGCTTCTCTCACCCTTGACACGGTGCAGCTTGATGACGAGGGGATTTATCGATGTCGTGTGGACTTCAAGAACTCACCGACACGGAATTTTCAAATACGTCTCTCTGTAATAGGTGAGTGAAACCTAATGTTTAATTTAAAAAAATATTGAAATTGTTATATTTTATGACTATTTATCACACGTGTGTATATACTGTACACTGTATACGTGCTATAAAAGTACTCAACGTCCAAATGTACTTCAAAATAAATTATATCTACTAGCAGTTGCCCAAGTTTGCGACTGCGTGAACTTCGGATGTCATTCCTGCAGCAGACCTGCTGCTTATGACTTTCATAAATTAACGGAGGTAGGACACGACGGTATCTCCCGTCCGAAATGAGCTGTCCAACTGGGGAAGTACCTCCGCCCTACAGAAGACCGCGGTCATAATAACCATCGTGTTGTGTTCCCGCGCCGGTAAGTAGGGTAGCCAGAGCTCACTGTACCCCTCCTTCCCCTCCCCTTCCTAGCCTCCCCACCCCTTCCCAGCTCTCCCCCTTTCCCTTCAGGGTGGGCAGCACGTGTGTGACACCCTTAGTGTTGCACACGTTCATAGGCCACGGTGGCCGCTTTCCATCAGTGGGCCGTGTGCTTGTCTGCCACCTACGTAGTATAAAAAAAAAATTGACTTTCTATTGGTAAAAGAATTTTCAAAATTGGTTAAGTAGATCCTGAAATTACCTCCTACAACCTCACAAACCTTTACTTCTTTATAATAATATACCTATTCTTCAAGTTATTATATTTATTCTTTAAGTCTCTAAAAACACGCTCAAACGATTGAACTAACCTAGCAGAAATTTTGATCTGGAATAACATAATATATTGCCTATGTTTTGTCCTTAGAATAGGGTATAAACAAGGTAGTTGAGAAACAGTTCAAGTACAAAATAAATAGGTAATTGAAAATATTAACAGATAACTTTGCACCTTACTCGAACAGATATAATTATGATCAATTTTTTGTACCTATGCAACACTATTATTATTCATCAGGTAGATCATCAGATTCAGATTATCCATTTCACAATGGTAATTATAATGCCATTTAATAATTATGTACTGTCTGATACGTAATTAATTTCCTTGCGATTTACACCGCATAGCAAGGAATTAGGTCAAAAAATTATTCACCCAAATTTATTTTGCTGCAACATTTTTCTGTTAGGAATTATTTTACGAATTTTATCTTACAAAGTACCCGATTGGCGGCAATATGCCTCTGCCTACCCCTTCAGGGATTAGGGACGTGAGCATAATATGTAAGTATACCTATGTAATAATTATTTAATATTTATTTAATATTATTATTTCTTTCATTTTATCTAGAATCGTATTTGTTCCATCAATTGACTGTGCTGTGTATTGTAAATTGTAAATATGTTATCTTTTCGTAAATTTCGTAAGCTTTCGCGGACACTTCGACCCTGTTGGATCTATTATGTCGACCCCAATCTAGGCACCACGTTTGAGGAGTAATAGCCTTCTCTATTAGGGTGACTGTTTTTATTAGTTGTAAGTGCCAGAGGCTTCCCGAGAAGATCCATTCGTTATCTTCCTAGGGTATGTATGCATAGTATGTGTCTGCATTTTTCGTCGTTAATTATACCCATCTTGCTAAAAGTGTATTTTATGCAGTAAATACTCCCATTATTATTCGAATTTCGTCATTATTGAGGTTAATTATTATACATCAACTACAAGTAATTATATTAATAATTTTACTCAAAACTCAATAAACTCCATTTCCATCAGAAATTATTAAAGAAATAAAGGTAAGTATGAAACCTGTTGTCATAAGTACCATGAGCTAAAATAAATTAAAAACCACTTAAGCTGGCGAGGTACCTACAACTAACGTTTTCAATTACCGTTTGCATATAATTGCCCTAACGAGTAAAACGGTTTCGCAAATAACTCGGCCACAAAACGTCGACCCTCCAAACTAGAATGGGAATCGCGGCAGATGTTCACATTCCCACACTGAAAAACTTTAGTGCAAAATGTCTGCTCTATGCTGAAAATTTATAAGAGAACCTTATCTAAAAAGCCAGCCTTTCAGCAGCTTTCGTCGAGCGAGCGATGCAAAACAAAGCTTTGTTAGAGCTCCTTTGAATTTCGGTAAGGAAAATGAGAGGTTACACACGACCCCTCCTCCGTCAAAGAAGCCCCCGAGTGGTGTTATTACAATAATGTACTGCGATATCACGTTCTAAGTAGCGCCGCCCTCATACAATACCATCCGTCGACTCACTGTCAGTTCTTTACTGCAAGCGTTCTAACTTTATATGTTTAGCCCACGACAATACAACGATAATCACTGTCTCCATTGAATGTCAAGTCTATTAGAAATACAACCCTCCAATCAAATCGAATTCAAAAGGTTCCAAAATGTTTTAATGAATATGATTAATGAACTTCTGAAGAAGTTTTCTTTTCAATGACGATTTTACTTCAATAACATGTTATTTTTGTTTCTGTTTACATTTTGTACTTAGTAAAACATGTACAATGTTATCTTTAGTAAAAGTAATCCGAAATGTAAAGTGATTATATGTATATATGTATGGGTTTATTGCCCTTTGTCGTTCAAATGCGAAATTTACTAACAAAGTGATTTTATTAACTCAAATGCCCTAGTACGTCGACCGGCGCTGCCCACCCCGAGAATTTATTATACCACCCTTATCTACATATGTTTATCGCGGAATTTTAAATTGTAAACGAGCTCTACTTGAAAATACCAGTTCAGTTTCCGCCTGAATTTACGCTACATTTTGTTTGGCGCACCGTATTTTGTATCAAATTACAGCGGGTATCATTCATTAGATTATCCTATTAATATGTCAAATATGATAAAAATTACACGCACACAAATGAATTATATTAAAATAAAATATGGCCCTGCGGTAGTGGCGATCTAAAGTGAAAACAGTCTGTATAAAAAGTAAAGAATTCATAAAAAAGTGTGTGAAATATGCAGTATCAAAATTATCAAATAACTACTAACTATAGAGCGTTTAATGACGATGTCTTCTTAACGATTAGTGTCATGAATAGAGGTCGAGATGGGCTTCACCTATTCTAATTATTTTCTATGAAAACTGTACAACGGCTGAAACAGAAGGTTTCACTTCAAATATTACTCACACTTATACATAACGATATTTTTTTAATATACACTCAGTTCGGAAATCGTACATATTCAAAATCTGTTCGTGTTCAAACATTAGGTCACGGGAACATTTCATTGGTATGCAGGTCCGCTTTATTAGCAAGAGTTTAGCAAGTGGTGCAATTTATAAGGTAGACGTTGTAATGTGTCTGTGTAGTGTACGTCCATGGCCTGTGGTTCACTTCCGAACGTAATTCTTTCGCAGACCGGGTTTTGAGTTAAGTAAAGCAATATGTAACAGTTAAGTGGGGGTTGCAGCGGTGCTGTAATCGTAAGTCATCGTCACAACGACCGCCGCAACGCCACCCTATTGCACAGCAAACCAATAATTCACACTGTTTAAACAAAGGCTCTTCACAAGTTCAGCGCTAGTTATGTGAATATGAATGTGTACTAGATTACAGCATATAAGTTGGGGATCACACACGACTTGTAATATGAAAAAATAGGACTAAAGGGATATATATTAACTTTGCGAATAAGTATAATAATTGTGTCATCATCATAATATTAGTGTGACAGAAAGTGGTAACAAAAATTTTGTTGTTTTATTTCAAAATAATTATAAAGGTGATTATTTTGTTCCATTTCAAAGGCGACGGTAATTACCCGACTGAAATACTCGACAACTTTATCGTACTATGTAAGAATTTTTGAGTTTATGACACATCCGCAGGTTAAAAATGAGCAAAGTTAGAAACAGTAACGCGTTTTATAACACCAAAAGGAAGGAGACAGAAAAGTTTCATCCATTTTACGGGAACTGAAAATGAATTCGTTCACAGAACTCGGCCTAATGGAAGTAAAAATATGGCTAATATTGTTCCGAGAAATGTCTGTTTCTCGATCAAAAGTTAAGAGTTAAAAGACTTTTAGAGAATATTTAAAACGTTTCTGATTCAATTGACACTATTTCTATAATATTTTTTTTTATCAAATGTTACTTGCATTTGAGTTGAATTTGGATCGTTTTGTTTTCTATTTGACTTTACTTTTGATGTGTATTATATGGATATGGAATACCATAAGAGCTTCGGTCAAACCAGTGTTGCACCTGTTGATTAATAGATGAAACCATATAACTTCAAACAAATCAAGAAAAAGAGAACCGGCAGTGTAGATTCTGCGCTCAAAATAACATTGAAGAAGTAGAAGATGGCCTTATCTCTCCAGTTTAGACAGATAAAACGGCTTGTCTTTACTTTTACACATAAATAAAATCATTGTACTCATTACGAGCAGTAAGAGAAGCTTTATTGTTGCGTAAGCATTATTACGAGTACACTAATGAGCATTCACTTGGAGGGAATTCACCAAAAATTTGTTTGCGTCTCAAGTATCTGTATCCATCAAAATTTTGCGAGAGTTGCGAGAGCTTGCACAGAAACACGCTTAACTTTCAACTTCCAGAAATGTGATTATGTAGCGAACTTTAAGTGAATTGCTTTACACGAACTCGTAAAACTTAATTGTTCTAAAATAAACGACTTAGCATTTAACTTTGTTTTCGTACAATCTGATGGCTATATCCAAACAAGCTGTATTTTCTATCTTGTCATCATCTAATGAATACCATTCTTCCGTATAGATCTATACTATACATACTATTAAATATTTTTTCTTTTGGAGCCCACCAAAAGTTCCTGTACAATGTGAAACTAAAATTATATGAAGTTATGCCATTACACAACTACCAGTATAAGAAGCTACTGGATAATAGATCTACTTATTAATATAATAAAGTGTAGGATGCTACTTGCATGAGTTTTATTGTTGTCTTACAAAGAAACTTACTTTTGGTAAAATTAGGCTAAGGCTGCCAGAGGATTATAGATCTAGGTGTCCAGGAACTTTTGGAGCTCCCTACACAGTGGTCGTTCCTGTACATTAAAGATATTTATAATGAAACTCTTGTCTATTAGTCTGCTTTTTGATCATGGACGCAAAAACGGATACTGATGCAATGTATGTCTGAAAATTTTAGTCGACTTAAAATCTAAATATCATTTGAGCGCAATCTGTCAGAGTCAGAAATATGACCAAAAGTAACATATAATTAACATACACGCCGGCGAACTACAATCATAGGCTAGTCGCCAAATTAAATACAGACAAAGACTTGTCTGAATTAAGATTGTAGAGTTACTTATTAGTTTAAGTAACTGAAACAGAACTTTGCAATAATGACAATACTGTTAGAGAACCCTTTTCGTAGCTGTCGAATTTCACAGAAACTTCCTCTCGCATCGGTGGCAACGACAAGAATATAAAAAGCAATCGCCTAGCAGTGGCGCGACGTGCGCGAGAAACGCTTGCCTGAATTAATAAGTACAACACGAAATTTGAATTTAATGAAACAAGTTAGTAGCAAGCTGCTGAGCGTATACCGATCTCGGCTATAAGAAATATATCGACGAATAATTCACGCTCCCTTAACCAAGGTGTCGTTCAAAATTATGATAATTTGAAAATGGATACTTTTAGAATATACTTAGACATTATAATGCTAATAACTTTAAATGTGTTAGTGTCGTATCTTCCGATTGAAACAAATTATAACAGTGTATGATTTTAGAATGACATAGTCATTTACATACTCGCTGTTTAATCTATCGGGATATTTAACATGTTTGTTGATTTCATTGAGTATCAGAGATCACGGTGTACTGACGACCGCCGAGCTAGTTCTTATTGAGGTCTACCCTCTTTCTCACTCGTTTACTACGCGCACCGCCAATACCACTGTCCGCGTTCTCACACTGCACTCGATCGCAACACACAACACTCACTATATCGGCTCACGGTTTTTGGAAATGCCGTTTATTTGGGTTTTGTGAACTTAAGAATCAGCGGGTACCAGACACTCACCAGTTGAAACCCATCTTCCCACATAGTAAATATCCCGATTGATTTAACAGTGAATAAGATTATAATAGTTTGTAGCTCCAAAGCTTGAATCCGTTTTAGAGCACCTTCGATTCAAATAACCGCGTGTATAATCTACTCCAGATTCACGCTGCAGCGTAATTTCATTTTTTAAAATTTCACTTGTATTTCTGATCCTGTTCTCGCTACACCTTCTATTTAACGGCTCCATAGGTATCCTGTATCCATCTCATGGTTTTAATCTACTTCCCAAACATTTTTTAGCCAAATCAGTGCAGCCGATATTGATTTATGAGTAGTGCCACTAACGCGACTTTCATTTATATATATAGATTTTATTAAATACATAAATCATTCCATTAAATATAAAAAGCCCTCTAATAAATACATAAATCATGCTATTAAATACATAGATCAATCTATAAAAACGTATATCCATCAAATTAAAATCTTAAAATAATATAAATCACTTCTATGGCAATATGTATGAGTTCCAAAACTATATAAATTATTACTAATCGAGCTGCTATTAAAATTAAACATTGTGACTATCAAACTGCGATTATGAATAAGCTTATGAATAGAATAAGTTGAGTATTTACTAAAAAGAAATGTGTGATATTTCATAAAAACCGAATTAAATGATATTTACGATTTAATGTTGATTATAATTTTAAAAGAAAATCATTAAAAAAGTTATGATTAATATAAGTTGCCTGATACTGTCATCAACTAACCAATATTTGTGTCGTGGGATCTGGAGAGTGAATTTTGTTATTGTAATCAAAATATATCTGCATCTTCTATCTCGCAGTCCGCTGGGATAGCTAATTGATAGATTCATTTGATAGATCGATTGAACATAAACCTCTACCAGTATTTGCCTACTCAATCCACGCTGGCTGGGTTGGTACAGGGTTTCATTTCCAGTTTTCCTTCTCTCGCAGTGATATGGTGTGCGTATTTTTACATTTTTCGCCTTTTAGGACACCCTTCGAATGAGATAAGGCGGTGAAATTCTTTCGTTGTCACCACACAAATTTCGAAGGTAATAACGAAAGATATCTGCATACATTTAGATATTACTTAAATCAGTGCAGTAGTAACGCACATCATTTGTCTTCTAAATAAGTGTCACTCTGACATTATGAAACTGGACACAGTCCACCAAGTTACTAGAACTTACACCCTACTAAATATACCATCAGTATTTATGCTAAGCAATGTAAATGTATACCGGATAAATTAACGTAGGACTGACATTGTTCAACTAAATTACTTACGCTTTATTTTAGTAGGTATATAAAATATAGACACTTTGCTACATCCAAATTTTGTAGTTTAAAATTATTACACTAGTGGCGAAGAACAAGTAAAAGAAAAGTTGGAACTTTATACAAAAAATATACAAACTTTTGAAAATAAAAAGAATTACAAAAATTACTAAATTCAAAGATGCCTAACATATCGATTTAAAATTGGGAAAGGGAACTAGTAGCTTAAGTGGTTAGATTCTTCCTGTGAGAAACTGGTCGTGGGTCCAAATTCCGTCTAGACATTCAATACTTTTAAATTTTAAATCGATTTGAAAAAGTTAGCATATCGATACCCAATATTTTATTTTAAAAAAAATCTAGCTGAAATAGACTGCCAAGTTAAGGACATTTTACATTTTACATTTTAAGGTCAATAGCATCGGCAATCGTGGTCCGTATCTTCTAAACTGCGCCTCAGCTTTTTCCAAAGTATATTTTTTTCTGTATGCTTACACGTCAATGTCATATAGTAGCTACTATATCTAGTAGCTTGTGTTGTGTGTGTATGTTTGCGGAAAAGTTTCGCTTTCCATGAAATACAATTTACGTGATAGGTCGATATTTACCTGTTCTTTGGTGACGTTAACTACCTTTGGTACTATCGGGTACTACAACTACTTTCAGCCGAATAGCTACGTAGAGTGTGCCCTAAGCCAATTAGTCGGCAAAGTAGAAGTTTTCATCGATTTCTAATGAAGTTTAGTAACAATGATTACGGGAAAACTAAGTATGGCTATAATCTCACATTTTGAAGATTTTTATTACCTACAAAGCACCTGTACCTGTTATATTGAGTTATTGAAGCTTATTATTTACACAAAATGAGGTCAGTGTAATGTAATCTTGTTCTGTTTTTTTCCTTTCATTTGATTGACTGAATTACTTTCAAAATGTTAAAAGTAGCTTTATATTTGAGTAAACATTAGACAATATCACAAAGTGAACAAGAACAGATGATTAATACAAGCGTTTAAACTGCTAGAAAATCGTATGTCATAAAACTAGTCTCGGTTTTAAGTTATAGCTTATAGCGTATGGACAAATTTCCTACTTATATTAGAAGTGTCGAAAACTCGTAAACTATAGTGTGTCGTATAATGTGAGGCCGCCATAAAATGGCTATACGACGTACCATGGATTTGTCATATTCAAGTGAATAGTATGTTTTATCGCTCTTGTAAGTAATAAACTTAAATGAGATGTATTGTTTTAGAAGTGTGACATGTGAATTCTGTAATACGATAGTTTAGTCAGAAAAGAGTATTTAAATGTATCTAATTATATCCCTGATAAATCACTCTCTTCAGTAACCAAATATATCTCAATAAATAAAAACTTATTACTCACAACTTAACTATAACAACTTTCGATAAACTGTTTCTATTTGTACACAAAATAGTGTGGGGCCGGCTCGACCTCTCGACATCCACTTTTACAACCTCTAGCACACCAACTAATGCATAATTCAACAGCTATAATTTCAGTGTAGTCTCAGCTATGCGATTTATCGATCGTCGCATCAAACGTTGTTACGGGCAAGGTTTCTAACAAATCTATCAATTGATTGATGTTTACCTTACCTGCTCACGTGTTTCCTTCTTCCTGCAGTCCGGGTCCTTTAAGCAGGGTGTGAAAAAGCATCTGATGAGGCCGTCAAACCATTGTAACATTCTACGTGTTTGTAATGGTGACCCTCTTTGCTGAGACTTTGCCTTGAGCTTACCAGCAGGTAGGGTGAAGTCAAATTGACGTGCCCTAAATAAAAAAATATATTTGAAGAGTTGAATTAGTGGCCATGGACTGCAAATATTTTTTAAAAGATAATAACAGAGTACAGAATAATTATTAAGATCAATTGCAAAGATTGTATTTGCATTTGATTTTTCTTTTTTTTTTTGCTTCCTTATCGTATTTTAGTATCGTAGTCAATGGACAGAGCTATGATTTCACTTACACAGACATTTCTATACCTAAAACTCACAAATAAACCAACAATAAAACAATTTTTGTAGTTGTTACTAGTTATACTCGTAAGTGCGCGCGTCAAGCTATATTCATCTCTTGTCAGTACAATTATATGAATGTGTCTTGTCAGTAGACAATACATAGAAACAGTATAAATAAATAGCAGAGAAAAACTACCAAAAGTCACACACACTAACGTAATGTGTGTGTACATAAAAACTACAAGTAAAAGCACGCACGTTGGTGAAATACAAGAACTATAACAGATTCAATTCAACAACAAAATTGATTTATTTCTGTGTATTTTATTAATAATATTATGATTGTTGATTTTGACTGCTGAAAAGCTTATATTATATTAGCTAAAATTCATGTTTATTTCAATGTCAGTCATTCTCGCATGCAATCCGACACCTTTATAAATATTATACCCATACCACAGAATATATATAGTACTATATACCTGTACTGAAAAAGTTTGATCGTCATCTGAGTACATATGAAATTAGTCCCCACTTTTAGGGAAGAGGGTCATCTCAACAGAGATGTCCCCGGGTCTGCCGGGGTGCAAGAGATATGTCTTGTATAATCTCTTCTTCTTTTTTCAATATGGCTTCTGCAGCAGGATAGCCGCAATTTTGCCAGTCTCTAGTAAGTGTAAACGTTTTTTGTATAATCTCACCTCCGGCAATCGAGGACCCATGGACGGCGTGCGTTTTGGTCGGTTCGAGGCCGACATAATCACCTCCATCGGTTTTGGTGGGGGTGGTATCCGTGGGGATTTTGCGCACGATAAAAAAAGTACATATGAAATTGTCGTTTTGTTTGAAGAAATTAGTGGAAACTCAATTTTCGGTACTAACATTTGTGCATTTTTTAGGAATGACAAATCCAAATTTTATAATTGTTTTTGTATACACAACCATTAGGCAAACAGCAACTTTTATTACATTTTAGAATAGTGACAGCTGTAAAAAAGTAATATGAAATTTATCATCAAAATTGATAGCATTTAGGAAGTACTGTTTTTGAACATCGAATTTACTTTATCAAGCGGCCACAATAGAAAATTTAATACAGAGTTGTAAAATCTTGAAGCCAACTTTCAAACAAAATATAGATAAAGGAAATAGCCATTAAATTATAGGAATAACGGACTCATAAATCTGTAAGAAAATTTCAGCAATTTCATATGTAAATACCTATTTTACATACATCAAATACAAATCGACCAATTAGAGCCACTAATGAATCTAGCACATGGTTAAGCACCGAGGTAATGAACGTCATATCGTTACTGAGGGTTCCATTATTTGGCGCCGTCGACTATAAAATTCCGTTTAATTGGATGCTGTTCCGATGACCAGAGATCAGAGCAACTTGCCGAACGGCTGCATCTGTAATGACTACTAACTAGCTGGGACAAAGAATCAAAGAATCAAAGAATCAATTTCATTTATTCAGTTTAGGCACATAAAGAGCACTTATGAATGTCAAAGTTTTACAATAATTATGTACCTACATTTGTCAAAAATATTATAATTCATAATAAATTAGGATACTTAGTAAATAAATCATTAGAAAATGATTCTTTCGCTGGTTCGGTAGTTAAATCTCCTGAGAAGAGACCAGCAAGAAACTCAGGTAGATTATCGTTATTCTTTTTAATATTTAGTTGTTTATTTATAATAACTGGGTGACAACACTGTCCCATTTTCGTTAGCATTTTAGGACGCCAAAATATTTAAGAGAATGTACTCAAATATTGATATTAGTTACATACCAAGAGGGTAGTATAACAATATCAGCTATGGCATGATAAAAACCTGTTGAAGAATTCAATTTTAAACATAAACAATTAGGTAATATCATTTTGTAGTAATGCAATTCTTGCAATACCTACTTATTCAATTCATAATTGGAAAAAATTATATGCAGATGAGACTTGTGTCTCTTACAGGGAGAATGCTCTGTCACTGAGCTACCGAACCACGTCTGAAATATTAGACATTTCGGGGGATGCCGTTGGAGTCATCTACCGACAATCCTACAAACTATCGGAAACAATATACTCAAAATTTTATTTAAATCATACAAAACAATTTTAGAAGTTTTCAATACTACTGAGGCGTAGTTTCGGTTGTACAAGCATTCAAATCAGAAGCCTAATATTTTTTTTGACATATACGACTTTTATGAAAGCAAGACCATTCTAACGTTTCAAACTCAAGAAAAAACTCAGCACCTCAATCTGGCAAGTGCACGTGTACCCTTTTAGGTCATGAATCAATATATTGATCAAATTCAAACGACATTGTTACAATAGTACACTGAAATAGACTGTTTACTGAAGCAACCGACCATTTTTAAACATTGAAAACTATAATTTTAATTTAAATATCAAGGTACAGTTTCAAAAGCATCGGAGGGTTTGCTATCGTTTCCAATAGTTGAAAGGGTTGAAACAAGTGATTCGGTTTTGTGGTCGGCCCCCACAGGGCACGTCCCCTGTCCCCAAACTATTGTTTTGTTTATACAACCGTATTTAGTACCGTGTGTTGTGTTGCCTTAGCGGTTTTGCGAAACGTTTATTAGGAGACCGTCTACTATGAAATAGATTCGAGGTGTGATAGCAATGTCTGGGATGTTTTTAGTCTGTTTGTTTGTGCATCTATTTATCAATACACAGCCAAAAGACAGTCAAGGATTGATAATGGAAGAGGGATTATAAATTTCAATTTTATAGATTTGTAAATGTTCGTACTAAGCGTCACTCTTTTAAATGCGCACAAACACTTGTAATAATCAATTGTTTTTTTATAAATTAAATTAATGTGCACTTCATTTATTGCCGTTGCCACAATTTTTTTTAATAGATTCTTTCATCACGCTATTCATCTAGTATTTTCTGTCTTTCTTAATTTTATCTATTAGCAAGCGTTGTATAATTTTTTTCAATATACCATTTTCACCAGTCAATGTACCATTTTTATCATTTTCTCCAATTTTACCATCTATTTACAATTTTTGTGTAAACTTCCCACAGTGTCATTTAGTGTTATTTATTAACTGCAACGTTCCTTTATCATGTATTTTAAATGATTAATTTTGCTTCTATGTTATATATACATTTTATTGAACTGTCGTGGCGGTAATGAACGCGTTTACTACGCAGGAGGCGCGGGTTCAATCCCCGCTCATCTATGGCAGTCAGGTAGTTAGAGCCATATCAAGTCCAACAACACTGGTCTAACTTCAGTACTTCAATATCATTTATGCCTACAGGTTGTGGAGGTCATATGGTAGTGTGGCAGGCAGTGGTAGGTGTGGTAAGGCAGTGACTCAGTTACACTGGCAAAAACCGGACCCCACACTCTAATGTGACAACTTGAGATTTTTCAACGCAAGGATGATAATGCCCGTTGCATCTAATTTCAATGATCATACCCTATCTATAGTTTTCACACAAATTCAAACGATTCTGATAACAAATAATCACGCTAATATTCACAACACAAACAGATCGTTATCGATAGTACCGAACCTCAGCGCTCATGTTTTTCACAGTACCATAAACCCTGCTCAAAACCGTACCGTGTCCCGGCAACTGGTCGTTCAATTTGTGTTGACAACTAACACCGCTTGATTCAATTAGTAGATATAGCAGGTATAAATGATTACACCTTGTTACAGATAGTGATTTGGTATAGATTCAAAATAAATAGGAGGGGGGTAACTACTACGTACAAATATTATTATATAAAAGCAAATGGTGAGATGTCACAAACGCTCCTATATTTTAATTTAGTCTTGCAGTCTGGGGAACCAATTCGTTGAGCAAACAGGAATGACCTGTCTGAACCAGCCGATGTGATCACGTCGATGGACAGTCAGTCGGTGACATTGGGCAAAGTGTAATATGTTGCTAGTGCAGACAATTAAAAAAACACGTGACTTTATAGCTCAACTAGCTTGTAAAGGAGTTCTAGGTTGAAATAGTCTGTTAAGGTTACCAAAGAAGTCCGATTCAAACTGACCTACCAATCAGTGTTTTTGATAAACAACGGCAGTAGCTATATTGAACTCAACTCTCCAAAAAATAGGAAACAAACCCTAGGGTCCAAAATGATAAGTTTAAACGCTGCTTTTTATTTTCCGTGCGCGTGATTCCCACGGATACCAATGTCACCGGAACCGGTGATCGAAGTTATGTCGGACTCGAAACGGTTAAAACTTACGCCGTCTTATTTGCCGGAGATGAGATAGTAGCGAACATATCCCTCGCACCCCGGCAGACCCTGGGCCCTCTCTTTTGAGACAACCCCCTTCGGTTGTAGGGACCACGGCGTCCCCGTCTAGTCGCCAGGTAAATGGTTGGCGCGCTTTGGAAATCTTTAGGAGGACTATCATTTAGCTTCGAATTCAGTTCTTGTTAACTGAGATTTCACTATCTAGTGCGCAATACAAACGTTTGACTCTTCATCGAATTACTTTGTCTTTTGAAAATGTACTTGGTAATTTATTGAGATGGTATTGACTAAGTGCAGTTATTTCTATATATAAATTGATGTTCCAAAAGCTGGTCCTTAAAAACGAACGTCATTTTCTAATCGAAGCGGTAATGTAAGTGGATCAGCTTGTGATAGGAAAAAACCACGACCGATATGGTTTGATGAGATTTTTTCGGTTTTTATCCAAGCTTTCCGGCTAATTTGCATGTCAAACTCATAAACTTACGTTGCATTATCCTCTTTAAAACGTTTCACGAATGAGGGATCCAAATTGGGTTATTTAACCATGTCTTTAGTGACTTGCTTGTAGTGGTTTTTACTACGGAACGAACGTTACCGTAATTGGTTAATGATAACGCTAACCACAATAATGCATTTGGATCTAAAACTTTTTCTACCTGAAATATATCTTTGAACTTATCATTTACCAAGTCGTTCACTTTGTTTTTTTCAATGACTTTAATATCTGATTAGAACCTGACAATTCTTCAGTATTCATACCTTCTTTTATTATGACTACGAAACTCACCGCATGTAGAGGTCTTATTTTTCATAATATCCTACCTAATAGATTTATATTGAAAAAAATTAACGATCTGATGGGACTTGAAAAAATAAATACCTATAAACTTAATCCATCCAATTATCTACTTCGTGAGTAATGGAATATAATTTAAGGAATAATTTAAGTGAATACATGATTGTAGATTGGCAGACTATACACATAGTAAATACAGAACATTATCCTCGAACAACAAATACTAATAATAGTATGTAGATTGAGTTATTTTGGTATTATGGTAATCCTTCAGGTGCCTACCTATAGGATTACCATAATATCCTAATAAAATCTTGATTAATCAACCATAGAAAGAGCAAGAATAACCAGAATTAACGAGAGCAGAGTGAAATTTTATGAGTTCTATGATATGAAAGAAGCTTATGCTTCCAAATATGCTAAACTTTCAGACATATTACTTAAAAATCCTAAGGATCAATTCTCGCAAAAAATTATTTTCAAAATTCAGTCTGGAGAATCTCATTCTCCTAAATGTTAAACTCGATCAAGATGTCAATATTTTTCTGAAGATTTTTTGACTTTTGTGACATTGAAATATAAATACAGACTAAATTGTAAATGGATTTCCATAAGAGAGTTCGTCTGGATGCAAAACAACATTACGTCGCTAATTTAATAGAAATTAACTTTTTAGTAGATATTGATTTTATTTTTCAGTATCGCAAAACACGGGGTTATTCCTAATACTTTCGTGGTAAATCTCCTAAAACAATGTTTTTATACTACCGCGTTAATGTAAATATTCGAAGCAAATCAATTCGTATCCTATATTATATTCATCTCTTTCGCGTCATCTGCTCAAGACACATAACTACCAGTCCATGCCGCCCTCTCCCCACACTCGCGCTGAACAAAGCAATGTTCTACTGACATCTGCATAATGAGTATTGTCCCTTTATTGTCTACCGCTTCGTTACTTTCAGTGTCTTGTTCGTATGAGATTCCTACATTTATCGCAATGGTCTTCCTCACTGTTATGTCATCTCCTATACTGTCGATTGTACCTGTATCTTCATATTATTTCACATTTTAAATTAGTGTTCGTGAATATTTTTAGAATGCGATTTTTTTAAAAATA
Source organism: Pelosia muscerda (assembly GCA_963691645.1). Classification (NCBI taxonomy): domain Eukaryota; kingdom Metazoa; phylum Arthropoda; class Insecta; order Lepidoptera; family Erebidae; genus Pelosia; species Pelosia muscerda. Next base: position 7,388,238 of record OY829116.1, on the reverse strand, counting down.
ATAAGGTATATCAAACTCAAGCTTAACATAAAACTGAAGAGTTTGTTTCTTTAAACGGTCTAATCTCTAAGGGCAAATCGAATATTAATCGGAAAAAGAGAATGCTCTGACCAGACTCCTACCTGTGATCTTTCCTTATGCTCTAACTGCTGAACCACGGAACCACGTCTTGTGCGTTCTTCTATACAACCATCTTGGGGAGATCTATATTCTGTTTAAAACAGTTAGCACAATTGCTTTAAAAATATCATTATTTCAAGGGCAATTTAAAAAAGCGTTTTTTATTTGACAGTCATTTAACATCACGCTACGACTCTTAGCTACTAAGAAATAAATAAATCAAAAAGTTGCTGAAAAGACTCGAGAACAGTAATACGTTACCATCCAAAAAGAACTTTCACCCTTATAATAGGTAGCAGGAATTTGAAAAATTTACCTATATCAATATGGTCAATGATAAATTGTGGGTAATGATAAGCATACTGATATCATTAACTTTGTTCCAGTGCCCCCTCATCAGCTGATACTGTACGACAAGTCAGGGCGGGATGTGTCCGGCGTCGCGGGTCCTCTAGAAGAGGGCAACGAACTAGTCCTCGTTTGTGAGGTCAGAGGAGGTAAGACTCTTGTAATTTTTTAATGTATCTCCATTACACTATTTTTTTAATATAGGTATACGTCCAATGAAAATCCATAAAATTTCAGCGATATATAAATTTATCACATATAATAATAACTGAAGTTTACGCGAATATCACTCTTTGAAGTTAATCAACATTTTAACAGGGCCCACATTCTACTAGTTGTTAACCATTGTGAAACCACTGAGATTAAAAAACTGACATTGAATTGTTGGCGTTATACACTTAAAATTGAATAAAAATGATTTCGTTACTTCGTTTTCTTCACTCTGCACGATGCCTGTTAATTTTAGATTTTAACTGCACAGCGATAAACTCTAAAATGCAATAACATATTTGTAATCTTAGTTATTTGACAATGGTTCATAATGAATATAAACGGGGCCCACGATGGCCCGCGACCAAGTAGCCAAAACGTTGGACTATGGCCATTCCAGAACAATGTCCTATCCTGAATCTCGACTCTTTTATTGACAGACAGACGTATTTTCCTGTACCTACTCAGTGTTACCAAGATTTACGACTAAGTATTGTTGTAAACGTGCCTAATTGTAAATACCAAATGAATCGCGATAGAAGCCATTAAAAGATGATTTTGTTTTGTGAAAAACAACTACACTTTATATAAGAAAAGATAGCTGCAATGTTCGTGATTAAATACATTTTTTTATCACACTCACGACACACGTCGAAGGCTATTCTGACGTTCGCCAAATGCAAGGCAGTTTGCAAGTTACGATCTTTTCCAACACACTTGCCGTTGTATTCGTATTGCGCAGACATGTCATCGTTGAGGACGAAGTTTTCACCTTGTAACCAATGAAGATAATGCATTTCTCTTTTTTTGGTGCAAAATCGTATATACACCACTTCCACTAGTGCGGGTTAGAGTGGTTATGTCGGTCTCGAACCAACTAAAACTATATTCGTTACCTTCGGGTTTTCGATTGCCGGATGTGATTATAGTAAGTAACGTATCCTCGCACTCCAGCCGACCGACCATCTTACGAGATGGCCAACTTCGGATATGGGGACTACGGTGACCCTATCTAGCCCATGTGTGTGTTGAAGCGCGTATTGCATTCGTTACAAGCGCCGCTATCGCTAAATATTGAGGACTAAATTATAGTAGGTACCTTCTCGCGCGGTACTAATGATATTAATCAAGAATTAACTGACAAAAACTACAGCCATTATCAGTTACAATTAAAGGTGTCTCCAAGTTTGTATTTTGATCATTCTACCCCGGCAAATAGACATTAGCACAATTCAAGTATTGCATTTAAACGGTATACACTCACAATCAAAAAGAAAAAGGTAACATTCTAAGCATACCACATGCATGAGCTCTAAATACGTGCTGGTCGTTAGCAGACTTAGCTACAATCCCACAAATGATCAAATAATAGTAATGTAATATTGCTATCTTCCTCACTCATACAGCAAATAGAGAAAGACAACATGATATTTATTTTCTGGTTAATTTCTACTTCAACTACGCCGAGAATTAAATGGGTTAGTTTAGTTTCCAAGAATACATTAGTAACACGTATTATGTAGGTTGAACTTTCCGTACTACGTTATTGTTTGAATCCATAACTGATTATGTATGTCTGACATATACAATTATAAATGTTAATGTGTATGTATAGTTCTGTAAGTGATTCAAATTTAGTGTTAATTTACTTATAATACCTACCTATTATACCCAACACCTATTAGAAAGAGAATGATAGTAAAAAACTCTTTTAGGACAACTACCTACCATCAGATAGACTGTGTATTTCTTTGCCGCAAAATAGCGCTAACTAAGTACTCAACGGCAAACATAATGTAGGTTCTAGAATGCAGATACTCGTACTTAAACAACATACTAATATATTGAAGATTTTTGATTCTTCTTATAGATAAATCTCTGCAAGTAGTTCAACCACTTTGCCGTGAAAGTTTTTAATTAAATATTACATAGCCAAAGACGTTCAAGTATATTTGCGCAAGCATAGGCTTGTGCAAATACACGTTAGTAAAATTTGCACAAGACTCCTCCAATAAACGTTACAATATATTTGTGCAAGGAATTTAGGAATTAAAAACTAAGAATTACATCCCCGATGTTTCGATCAAATTGCACCGAACGTGATCATGGGTAGTCATCATTTAACAAAATTTGTAAAGCTATGTCTAATTTCCAAGTAAATTAATATAAAGTGTCTATTATTTTAATAGGCAAAGGTAATAAAGAAAAATTGAGGTCGAGCCGAGGCCTTAATGCTTTTCTAATTATGGAGTAAGATTTTTGTAAATGGATGATGGGGCATTTATACGTAAAGTTAATTTAGGTTCAAATTTCATAATTACTACTTATCATAGTCGTCAAATACACGTTCTCTTCCAATTTTCACTGAGTCTCGCTTGCAAAGACATTTTTTTTCTTTTACTAGCTGACCCGTGCAATTTCGTCTGCATCAAAAAAAATGTCTTCCGTTTATGTAACATTTTTCATTCCTGTTCGGCACCTATTGTTCGTGGCATAGTGATATATATCTATTAAAGAAAAACACAATAAAATTTGTAGCATAGTTTTAGAAATCTAAGCATATATAGCGATAAAACGTTAACGGTTTTGTTTTGATACTATGTAGTGATGTATGATAAACAAGAGACAGAAATACTGTCACGTCTCTTTCCTATGGGGTAAGTTCCAACCATATGTTATACATACTGAAAACTTTCATCTCTTCTACCTTTATAATTGTTTTCATACATTAAATTTCGGTAAAGATTTCCAATACATTTAAAGATAACCTTAGTATAAATAGTTGTACAAACACATAGTTGTACAATGACTTTGCCATTTTTGACTCTGCAGAAACCTTTTCACATCGATTTTGAAAAATCCCAAGTGTAGTCTCTTGGGAAAATCAGGGAATAGTGCTCGTTACTCGAATCGATCGAAGCATCAAGATAAGTTTAATTATAAGACGTGGAGATCTAACAGCAGTCAGTCAATTTGCATCTGATGAGGCCGTCAAGCTGAGTTCCACCATTGTAAGACTGTACGTGTTTGTAATAATAAAGGTTAAAAAAACATAAATCGATTAATGGTGCATGAAATATTCCTGAACTTTTAACCAAGAACTCAGAATAATTGAAGTCTTAAAAGTATACTTTCCGTATATTGACCCATTATATTCTACAGAATAATAATAGAATATTTTCAAATAAATGTTCGTAAGATATACTTACGAACATTTATTTGAAAATTTTACTGAACATCAATATTTCATTAGTATAACAGATTTGATCAAGAGATAACATATTGATAGATGTACACACTTACAATTATTCATACTGAGTGGGAGTCAACATACGACCTCTGAATTAGCAGTCGATCGCTTTTCAGCAACGCCATAGTACGTTGTAATCTCAACACAAAACTATAAGAAAATAGCATGTTCACAAATCACTACAGTATCAGTCAAGAAATAAGCATAAGTTCTACCCCAAGTAGGAGATGAGAAATTAAAGCGATTACTTTGATATATCGCTCTTAAACTTACCGATAAGTCACTGTGAAAGATCGGCTCTAAATGGCACCCGCTGTAAAGTTATCCATCGCCTCAAGATACGCCGACAGGGGGAAGGGGGGAGCGGTGAAGGGGAAAGGCGCCAAAACATTTTGCAAACTTTATATTAATTATCTTTGTACCAATCTATTCGTTTTATTATATTCCGCTTATTATACCGATTTAATTAGCACTCAAATAGATTTTTCGGAATACGAGCATTGTTTGGTTGGTTTGAAGTTTTGTTGATATTGTTTTAAGTCGAAGATGTTGCTGATCTTATAAATTTGACTTATAATACTTTTAAAATCTTATATAGGTATTTTCATGAAAAGATAAGTCAGTTTAAAATTTTACACTACATTTTTAAACTTGCGTTCTCTGACAAATTAAAATGCAGAGCTTTGTTGCCCGGGTCAGCTATTATACTTTGTAAAATGTAGCTTGGGTCCTATGACAGCTGTCAGTGAAATCCCGCACATGAAGTTTTGAATTTTCTATTAATGAATGTAGTAGCTGTCAATGTCATACTTTATGGGCATACCGAGCTAATTAGTGATGGGCGATGAATTATCGTGACCACATACTATGAACTATCCATATTTTGAATAAAGCTTAATTTAAGATTGAAATTAATATAAGAAAAAAATAATTAGAATTTAATCTTATTGCTTAGGTATTTTAATATCATAATAATGTTTATATTTCAATATACTTGATCCTAAATAATATTGAGTAAATAAAATTCTACATTCAATACATCAACGCCCTGAACCTGTTTTTGGATTTTGTAAGAAGACACGCCGCGTTTGGCTCTTGGGCCAAGATATAGGCATAACATACACGCGCCAACATCTTGTTTGATATGAACTTCCACTGATCCACTCCACTCATTCTCATCAGTACGAGTGCCGACGCCTTGTATGCTACGTATATTCCGTTCTCATTACAATTAAATATATACATACAATTAAATTAAACCTAATTATATGTAACATGCATCAATAATAGCTGGTAGTATCGATATTTTTATCGAATTTCGGACATCCCTATGAACCTCATTTTGACATCTGTCATAGGACCCATGCTATATTTTACAAAGTATAATAACAATAAATATTAATAGCCAATGCCTGTATCATTTGTCTAGTGGCATTTGGAGCCTAAAGCTGAGCTCAATAAAAAAAGCATCACTCAAAACCACACAGGCGGTCACTAGCCCCACCTGTCAATTTGTATCGGTCTATACCGGTCCATCCATCAAACAGGGCTGTTCCAGTTTTCTGCCCGATATTGGCCTCTCATAAGTTACGCAAAAACGCCCCAAAACTTCCCCTTTTATGATACAAAGCGTACAAAATATAATGTTGTTACATATTACTAACATAAAACTGAAGTGGAGAGAGCATCACAAAAGCAAAGGATCTTTTAAAAAAGACTAAACAAGAGCCACATTTTAGGTTCATTTTATTGTTCGCGAAGAAAGAAGGATGGAATAGTACGGGTACTTGACTAAATAAATAAGTCTAACGCGAACAAAGAGAGCTCGAAGAGAATTGAAAGTAGATGCCCTCGCTTTACTTTATGTTCAGAGACTGTGAAGACACATGTCGATCCACACTTATGAGATTGATTGATTACAACAAAGCTTAGTTATGTATGAGGTGCTTTCACTTTATATTGTGCTGATATTCGTCACACATAGACAGAGGAATCGTATTTTCTCAATGCATATAACTAGATACAATCAAGGCAATGATTTCAAACGAATATTAGCTATTGAAATTACTAGTATTTCTTCTTAACCTTAGCTAAGCTCAATGGCTGGTTGTTGGAGGGAATTTACGTCGGTGGTGTAATGGCCAGTATTCGAACACGCGATCTCTCAACCTTATGACTCTTTAATCACTAAACTACCGATGCTTTCTCACGATCTCATTGCACGTATAATATAAGTTTCTAAATCTATGAATGCTTATAATATTGATCATTTTGATGTGTTTCGTGTCGTTTACACGCGTCACCAACCTCTTTTCTCCTCGATAAGGAACTTTGATCCAGTAACCGAAGAAAAAAAGTATCCTCTTACCAAATTTCACTTCTCCATTTTGAACGGACTTAAGCATTCATGTAAGTGACACCTTTGCTTAATATTTCATCTACGATACCAATATTTTTTTTATTATCAACACGAAATCCCACTCACCTACCATGGTTTTGGTAAACTTTGTATACTTGCAACAACAACGACAGGTAATATAACTACAGTGAGAAGAGGACTCAGTGGATCATACGCTCCAGCTTTGTCCTGGTTCTTTGATCTAAATACCGGGCTCTGTGCAGGTTACTACATAGTAGGGTATTAAGGTGCACATACATGCCTGTAACAAGCTCCTAGTTATAAACTCTAGGCAATATTTATTTTCGTCAGCTATATCACGTATTAATCCTTCTCATATCGAACATAATCTAACTAAAAACTATCTACCATAACTTTGAGGTTAACGAATTTGAACACCGACTCAATATAATATATACAGAGTTCTCAGCAACTGGCGTATATCGATCTACGCATTTACTTCTCCAACCCAATCCCCTGTGATATTCAATTGAAATCGAATTATAATTTACAATTTACTTAAGGTACACAAATATTGTTAATAACTGAAATTTAGTTTACAAAACTTTACTACTTTGATTATGAAAGTTCCGAACGCACCAACAAACTAAAGCCAATATTCGTGCTTGATAATATAATAGTTGTGTCAACATTCAGTTGTTAAGTTATAATATGATTTGGAGTGGAAAACCTTCTTATATAAATCGCGTCTAATCCTTTACAGCGCTTAATGTTTCAAGACGGAATTATGCATAACCCAAGGGATTAGCTGCTTGTCATCTCTGTCGCACCAGAACGGCTCAGCCAGATCATTTTCATGGTCGAATGTGCGGACAACCTTTATATATACACAAAGGAAATAGCAGTAGTCCTAATGGTATTTTGTTAATGTAATATTTTACGCTTTGAGTGCGAGAAACAGTTTGTTTGTTGTGTAGGTTTATCTGGTTGTCAACAGTATTATTGAGTCCTAAGTGATTTACGATGATTACTAATCTTTTTTTATGTTTATTTTTTTTAATATTAATGAGTATTAAGGATAACGTGCACCTACATAATTATTGTTGTTAGAAGTATTAAAAAGTTAAGTACACCTCACCAAAAAATTGTTCGGGATATTTGTTGATTCAAAGAGAATTGCAGAATTCCGGCTAACTAAGCTAGCATGTAAAATTGAGGCCGTCAAGCTGAGCGACATTATTGTAACACTGTCTTTGTAATGGTGACATTTTTCCCTGAGACTTTGCCTTCAGCTCACCATTTGGCGAGGTGACGTCGGATGTCCTAGATAAATTAAAATAGGTAGGTATTTCGGAAAATACTGCATTGATGTAATAGCTAAAGGATCTCAGACGGACCTCAGACTCATGTACAGTAGAACTCAAAAGTGCAGTAGCAATCCTACGCAACTATAGCGTCAACATTCTAACGCTACTTGTGACCTTTTTCTTTTAAGACAAGCCAGCGTCGCCTCGTATTGCATAGTAACATTACACACACATATAATACAAGCGCGCCGGCCGCACGCTAAACCATTTTGAGCCTTGATATGCTAATGCACTTATGAGCTCTGACTGTACATATATTTGTGGTTTTCCACCTCGCGCAAAATACATCACTGTTACTGAAACTGTTCTTGATATAATATAAAAAATTAACTATCGAGATCGCGTCAATACATGTTTGCAGCCTTAACATAGTGGGAAATACTTTCGTATCTCTTCAACCACAAACGTAACTAAAACTACAAAGTGCATATTTTATATTAACTTCGAGTCGGTCGAACAGAATTAAGAGAGAGAATATTTCTTTTTATGTGTGCAACTTAAGTAGTATATAAAAACATTGACCATTTTCTAAAACACAATTACGATCTTAAGTAATGTATTTGAACAAACATAATGATAATTACATCTTACTATTAAGTTCGAGAAACATCAATTCTTAATCCGTTAATGGTCAGTAAGACAACAATTTCCTCGTATATCTCATAGGAAAAATAAAACAAGGAAACATTTTATTAGCATCGTTTCTTGTCTTATTGTTACCGACATTTCGTTGCGGTCTGCCACGTTGTACATCTCAATGTGCCTGTGGCGAAGGGCGGCTCAAGTTGGCTGGAACAAGTAAGTTTGTTGAAATAAGTGACGTAGAATGATCAATAGGGCGGGGGCCGAACTCGGCCGCCACGATAACGTAATTACCGGCAAAGCCTCGCCCAACGAGCGACCTGAGCCGCCTCTACATTGTTTCTCGTCCATAATCTATTGGGTTATTTTATGTATCATGATTTTCCATTACGGTGGGAAATTTGAGGGCCACCGAAATGGGATGCGTTGCCGCAAGTTATATAGCTTCGTCAAGGAAATATGAAATGACAATCTTAGAGTCTCTATTTTGTTGTTTTTGTTTGTCTATCATACGTGGGCAGGATTACATTAAGTTTGCGATGGCAGTATACATATTTAATACGTCTCTACGTACAGAAAATTTTGAAAAGCAATTAGTATGCTGTCTATTCCAATCAAATTTAGATTGGAAAAAGTGATTGCTTTGACGGGATTCGAAAATATATAATATGTCACTAAGGTAGGAATTGGCTGGCCTTGTCTTCTGCACTGACAGCACAAAGACTCTCTTAACCTTTTCCCATGCCCCTTGCCCTTCCTTTTCCTTTTCCCTCTCCCCTCTATATGGTCGGCAGCTTAAATGTGACACCCCTGGTGTTGCAAAACGTCCTTTGGCCACGGTAACCACTTTCCATCAGGTGGGCCGCGTGCTTATCTGCTATCTGAGTGGCATAAAAAAGGAACCACGTTGCAGTTATGCCAAAAAGTTATACATGTTATACTATATTTCATTGATATCAAACAAATTTACCTAATTCATATAAGTGTCATTATGGTCAATACCAAACTAAAAAGTCATTGAAACCGGTAAATTCTACCTTCATGAACTCCATACTTATTACATATTCCATGCTGTTTTTGCATTCTAACCTATAAATGTTTCGACATAGCCACGTAACATTTATTTATTACTATAATTTTCCATAATAGGGGCTGTGGAACTATTTATAGTGAGACTTGCGAAACTTTAATCCCTGTGTGTGTATTAAATAATATCAAAATGAACTACTATTTTACCGTCGCATAACGTAGAGGAAATTTCGAATTATGTGATACTTGTTGTTGCTCGCGACTTTGCCCGCATGGGCGGTTTTTATTTCGTTCGTACAACCTTTAAATACCGAAGCTTTAATACCGAAAATTGATTTTTTCATTGAAGCTAACGGTTTAGTGCCATATTCTTCTAACCTATATAATATATTTATATATACATATCAATGAGCGCGGTGATTTTCGGAAAATTACCCAAAAATCGAATATTTGGGATTTTGAACTTATTTTTATTTATTTTTATTTTATTCTTCATGTACACATAAATTATATCTATATACAATAGTGAGACGAGATGTACAAAGGCGAGCTTAACTCAAAGTATCCGCATTATGTATCTTTTTTTTAATATACTACGTAGGTGGCAGACAAGCACACGGCCCACCTGATGGAAAGCGGCCACCGTGGCCTATGAACGTGTGCAACACTAAGGGTGTCACACACGCGCTGCCCACCCTGAAGGGAAAGGGGGAGAGCTGGGAAGGGGTGGGGAGGCTAGGAAGGGGAGGGGAAGGAGGGGTATAGTGAGCTCTGGCTACCCTACTTACCGGCGGGAACACAACACGATGGTTATTATGACCGCGGTCTTCTGTAGGGCGGAGGTACTTCCCCAGTTGGACAGCACATTTCGGACGGGAGATACCGTCGTGTCCTACCTCCGTCGTATCTTTATGAACTTTATGATTTTGTACTATCGGTATTTTAAACTTTCGGTAGTTTGAACCTTCGTTTAAATAAATACTTATTCGGTATTTTGAACTACAGTTTTTTGTACATTGGTCTTGAAAATCAGTATCTTGAAAATCGGTTTTTAAGTTGTAATAAAAATTTTAGGGTTTGCCTCATCGACTGCTGGTTTATTTGCAATGGGCTGGGCCTTTGAATGCTGAACACCATTGCATTATACCTATACTAAAAGAATACGCCTTAAAATTGTACCTAAATACACTGTGATTTAATGTAGGGTGTGTGAAGTCACTCAGATATCAGTACAATAAAATTTAATTATTTATACTGTTGATTGATGGCACTTGGTGTAACTTATTGTAATACATGATAACTGTCAATGTAAACCTTTGAGAATGCCGCAAGTCGAACCCGGTTAGGAATAAAAATAAATACAGTGGAGAAGTACAAGTGTGTTATCAATATCAATCAAAAATAAATTCAAAGGCGAAAATGAGTCTTTCTCAAAATAATATCGTCAATAAGAATTGTAAGATACCTTTTTTTAGAAAATGTTAAAAATAATCCTATTTTCTTAATTTCATTATTTGCGTAACCTTTTGTTATTGACTTTCACTCTTCTTGGGAAACATCTCATTCCTTTTATAGATACTTATTTCCATAAATCGACCGAAACCAAGCCAGTTACTACCCGCTAACTGCATTGTCTGTGGCGGGACAAAGGACGATTATTAAGACTAAGAGTTCAATAATGGCAGAAAATGTTCCCAACACCATTGTCCCATTCTTGGGCTTAGTACTGCAAGATAAAATTATATCACTAGCACAAAGGACTCGGCTCTTTTGAGCCCACACGAGCTGTGGCGTATATTAATGAAAGTCGAACTGATTCATTCCTTATAACCTGCAAATTACTGTACTGTATTACTTATACCTTATCTAGTAGCAGTAATGAATAACATCCTTAGTGGCGCGGGTTCCATCCCCGCTCAGTGTAAATATTTGTATGCATGAATGGTTATTTGCATTGAGCTAGTTGTGGTTAGGAGAGCACGTTAGCCGTCAGTCCCGGCAGTCGTTACAAAATTCCAACACTTGGTCTAACTGCAGTACATTGATTGGAAATACTAATTCTTTGATTTATTTATCAAACGATGTTTTCTGGTAAGGAAATGGCAACTACATAACTGCCGAACGCATTCCTAACTGTCCATCTTGGGACAGTAAAATATTTGAGTATCAACAAATAAAAACATGACAAGTCATTGAGTTTAGTTGGAGAGGATAGAGTGAATATCCGTAATTTCGGTTGCTAATATTCTAAAAATAAATTATTATAATAATATAATAATATTCTAATATTCTTTATTGTGACATGAGGAATATTTAATTTTTTTGTACAGTCTTTTCAATAAATATTACTATCGTCTACTCGTTTGTTTGGTACGTAACTCATGACAATTTCACAGTTCAAATCAAATTTGGATCGGAAAAAGTGAACACTTCGGACCTGGGATTCGAACCCACGAACTTTCCCTTACTGGGGGAACGCAGAGCGTTTTTCTCTTAGACAACCATCTTTAGTCTTTAGGGCGACGGGCCAGTAAGGGAAAGATAGCGGTCTCAAATCCAGTCGAAGAATTTACTTTTTCCAATCTAAATTAGATTTGAACAGTTAGCAAATTAATTGCTTTAGGAAATTTTCTGTACAATTTCACAGTTGGTTTATATACTTATCAAGCAGTACGATAACAATGCAAGCCCTCCAGTATGTATGACGGTAATGGTGTACCTGGGCCCGACACCATTATAATACCACAATTGAAGCGTGTAGGTTTAGTTGAATTGCGTCTTATGATAAACCACTCACTCGGGGTAATTATCTAAGCGTGCGGGCAATGGCCCCGGTCGTTTTCAATGCTACACATACTTAATAATATTATGTACTCAGAAGGTACTACTAGCTGATACCTGCGACTTCGCCTGCGAGGATGATAAAAATCATGAATATAAATTATTGATTTGACATCAATATCGTGGAGAAGTAGTGGTGTAGCCGTCTGTCACCCTAGCAGAAGCAGGCCGTAACGACGACGCAAAGTGCGTCTTCTTGTATCCGAGTTATAGATGGGGACACCATGGTTCCCACATTAGGGAAAGGGGGTCATCTCAAAGAGATGTTCCCAGGTCTGCCGGGATGCGAATGATAAGTATGTCTTGTATAATCTCATCTCCAGCAATTAAAGACTCATAGACGGCGTGCGTTTTATTCGGTTCGAGTCCGATATAATCACCGCCACCGACTTTGGTAGGGGTGGTATCCGTGGGGATTTCGCGCACGGTAAAAAAGTCGTCTCAAAACGGTCATCATAGAGTGCCGCAACTATAGTTTTCTTATTTTTCATAATGTCCAATGAACAGACACAACTAATTTACAATTTTGTAATGGCGTAGATAAATGTAATATATAAGTTTATATTCAACTAGATCGTAATAATAGGCGAGCGTGTCGAGTTGTTCCCGGTTAACCCTACTCAAACTGGGACCCGTTTCTTGTAATCGGACAATTGATGATCATAATGACGCAAAACATTTGTGTTTCTTATTTTCAAATGGTTTGTAAACTATTATTCGAATTGTGAACAACATGTGAAGGTTTTTACAAGGTTAGCAAGTTACGAGTGCTGCATAAAACACACTATTTATAAATATATATAATCTGTTAAATCTTCTTAACTATGTGAAATAAAACATTCACATATGTAGAGTTAAACTATCAAACTGTGACACCTCATTTATAAATTTTGTTTACTTTTATCACAGAAAATAATAAATTTCATTCCACAAAATAACAAATTGCCAGTGTATAAAAGTAACGGACGTATATTTATCAGTCTAGCATTTTATGACAGTTTAAGCCGTTAGGTAAATTGTTCATAGCTAATGATAACCTACACTTTTTGAAACATTTTATGGCGTGGGTGTATGTTATACTATACATATAACTCTAAAAATATATTCGTTGTGCGCCACTTCCAATTTCAAATTTCTTTCACCCCTTTTTGTTTCTCCAGTGAAACTGAGCACCGAGTCGCTAGCATTTCACAAACATATAATATCAGCTTGGTCAAATATGAAGGAGTGTTATGTAATCATTCTCATGAAGATGTGTATACATATCAGCGGAATTTCTCTACCCTGTACTTAAGTGCGATTCAAACATAGCGCGGGTGTACGGCGGGCGCGGGCTATTTTATCATTCATTGCCGTGTACAGAATAAAGTAATAGAATACTATGTTAGAAAACAGCGATGGGTGGTTAAATTGTAAATGTGAATCGCACTTTAAACACGCAGGAAAGGATCCATTTTACAGAAAACGACAAAATAAAATCATAGTTCATTATTTTTCAATATAGATAAGGTGTGAAAAATAATAAGACTATCATGCAACATATCACCATTGGCGTCTCGTTTGTAAACTGGCACTATTCCAGGAAATTTGCCGTATCTATACCACTTGTCTTCATAACATCTAAGCACATACAGCGGGTAACATATTCATTTAATCGACACTTCGCTATGTCCCTTCCTTCGGGTTTCACAGTTCAATTATTGTATCGATAACTGATCTAAAAATGACGACTGACTCATGAGAATTTAGTTCGTCTAACGTTAGGTACTAACGTTGACTAAAATTACTTGACTAAATCACCATCTATTTAAGACTGTTGACATTTTCAATTGTTTCATGAACTTGTTGTTGTTTATAAATTTGGTTAACGCATAGAACTCTAAATAATAAGATTCATTATTTCGTATCATGTCGTGTTATATGGTTGAGCGCGTCGTTGTGACTTAGACGAGCTATATAATTGATAAGACCATAGATAGAATTGCAAAAGAATGGATTTCATATCACTATGCTTTTTGAATATATATTTTCAAAGCAAAACAGATCATATCGAGAAGTTTTACAAAAATGAACTAAAAGATTTCAGTTTATTATGCCTTTATATATAATTGTTTTAGGCTTAGAATTAACTCATTCCATTATGGTTGTCAATTTTAACGTCGCAACATTGTTAAACTTTGAACAGCATTGTGCTAAAAACATAGCAAAAATTGTATGATTTTAGATTGACATGGTCATTTACATATTCACTGTTAAAACGATCGGGATATTTACCATATTTTTTGGTTTCATAAACATTACGAGCATTACGAAATGAAACCAACAAACATGGTAAATATCCCGATCGTTTTAACAGTGAATACATAGCAAAAAATTTAAGAATTGAAGATTAAAACGTTATTTTCTTCTGCAGGCCGTCCAGCTCCCACAGTGACGTGGTTGATAGATGGGAGGGTTGCTTCTCAGTACATCGGGGAGAAGACCGATACACACGTGGTAGTCAACAAGCTGGAGCTACCACACGTGCGGAGAAACCATTTGAACACAACATTCAAGTGTCGAGCCTCCAACACTAACCTCGTTAGCCCACAAGAAAAGACTGTTAGACTAGAAATGAACTGTAAGTATAAAGAAATAAAGCCAGGGAAGAACATCTGTATGATCATGATTATTTTACTTTTTTACATTATACGTATGAAGGTACAATGGGCTCCAAAATCTCCTGGATACCTTAAGATCTATAAATCCTTCTACAGGTTAAGCCAAATTTAACCAGAAGTCCCTACTAAGGTTCTATAAGCGGGCATAATGATGAGGCCGTCAAATTAAACGCCGCCATTGCATTACTATACATTTTTCTTTTTCTCTTCTCCGAAACTTTGCCTTCAGCTTACCATCAGGCAAGGTGAGGTCACATTCTGAGACTAGAATCACTTTATACAATTTTACTTTCAAACTGTCCAGGAAATTTTGGAGTGCGCTGTACTATAAGAATTATCGCGATAGGTACTTACAGGTTACTAGGTGGGTAGTTTATGCAATATTAGCTCTCGATGTTTCAATAGACTTACTGATTGCCGGATGATACTGGTACAGGGTCCTTTTACCCGGGGCGTGAAAAAGCATCTGATGAGGCCGTCAAGCTGAAGGCAACCATTGTAACACTTTACGTGTTGGTAATGGTAACCCTCTTTACTGAGACTTTGCATTGAGCTTATCATCAGGCAGGGTGAAATCAAATTGACGTGTCCTAAATTCAATAAAAACCCGGGTTTCGAATTTTAAAGTTACGTGTTAGTCATTCATCTATTGTTCTTTGTTTTCTCTTTTATTTAATTTCCTTGGCCTAGGTTCGCTTTACATTTTTTGTGTACATATTCAAAAGAAAAAAACCATCCTCAGTTATGCTGGAAGTAACCGCGTGAAAACCAATTCAGTCACTTCAGAGATTAGCTGAAATACACATGCAAAAATTGTAAACATTGGTATTTTACCATAAAAACGCGCAGTCACTCCTATTAAAACATTTAAAAATAGCATGTTTTTAACTGTACCGACTATATTTTTATTTTTTTGTAAATAAATTTGTTTCGTTTCAACCTACAATTAATTTTAACAGCAACCGCACTTCGTTATGCCTGCACGTGGTTAACATTATATTAACCACAGACCGTTTTACATGATCATGAATAATATATACTATACTTTTATATTGACTACATTTTTATAAATCCGATTCAAATTATTACGGTGAACACTTTAACCATGTCTGCAAATTCATTGTTATTTTAAAATAACAGTAAATACAGTCTGTTGTAAAGTTAAAAGTAGCTACGTTTTAAATTGTTTTTTATTAGTAGCAATGCCTCATATTAATGTTGGAACATTTTCACAGTGAAGCCGACGCTGGTAGAGATATTAAACAAGCCAGTAACACTATCGTCAGAGAGATACGTCACTCTGATGTGCCTATCCGAGGGCTCGAGGCCCCCGGCTCAGCTCACCTGGTACAAGGATAACAGAAAATTCAAGAGAGGAAAGGTAAGCATATTTTGTTATTTCTTTTGCATATTATATTTTCTTTAATTTTACACTGTAATAATGTTGTTTTTCTATTACGTTTCTATATGTTAAGATTGAGGTTACTGTTCATTTATTTAATTTAAATTTATTTATAGGATAAAATGAATACTTAAATGGAATGGAATGGAAATAAGAAAAATGTTAACACATTAAATTAATTTGATCTTCAGGCATTTGTGCACGCGGCACTTACCCAAGGCTACCTCGCCTTGGGTAAGTGCCGCGTGATGAAGGGGGTGGGCGGGGGGTGAGGTAACGAAAGAGAAAGAAAATGCTTGACTTGAGAGCGTGCGAGATATCTCCATGAGCGTTGGCGGTTTTACTACCCAAACTCACGGTCAATTGGTCAATACTTTAGTTTTCTGGGCTGAGTACTACCCCATCTCACTGCACTCGAAGGCGCAGTATAGCGGTTATGCTCGGTTAATAGTTAATTGAACAAATGCCGCGGAAGCCTAGTGGTATGGGTGGTGGACTGCTGAGACGAGGTCTCGGGTTCGATCCCAGGTTTACCATGGCACACACCAATGACTGCGATGCTTTTCGAAGTTATGTGTGTATTTATCGCAGGTTTATAAGTGCCCGGTTGATGGCAATAGGCTCGCCACCTATTACATTGGAACCTAAATATACACTGGCGAAATGTGGGTGCTTGCACCTCTGCCTACCCCTTCGGGGATATAGGCGTGATAGTATAAAAAAAAATAGTTAATTATGACGTTCGTTGTACTATTATATTTTATTGTATTATGCCGAGAAGTGCACTTTGTCATAGAAGAGCAGTACTTTTTAGAAGCGATAAGGCTATATTTTATAATCCTTTTCTTTTTCTAGATCATAGAAGGAATGAACGAAACTTGGGTGAGTAGTCAGATGCAGTTCATACCCCTACCTGAAGACGACGGGGTGCAACTCAAGTGCCAAGCAGATAACAACGCACTGCCCGGGCAGAGTTTAGAAGATTCGTTCAAGCTGGATGTTGTTTGTAAGTATTTTATTTATTTATTTTATGGTACTAAACTTTTATAAAGATAGCATTATTATCTTTATTATTATTATTATACTATGAGAATAAGATGACAATGATGACGATGATGATGCGTCATATGGACATACTATGAGAAGAGATGATAGCAATATTGTAAAAAAGGTCCAAAGTATAAATGTAAAGGGCTTTATCACCAGAGAAAAAGATTGATGGATTGTGTGAAAGAAGATGTGGGCAAAGAAGGGAGTGACTGAGGGAATGACATCCGATAGGAATGTTTGTTAAGAGAATGACAATTGTTACGCCGACCCCAAATAATTAGGACAAGGGTAGGAAGATGATTATGAAAAATGCATCTTATAATCATAATATATTTCGGTAACACGAGGACAATGTGGTGAGCTATACATTAGAACATAACGTAAAACATATTGTAAATTAAGAACATTTAATTCACATCTGTTTTCGGTCGCATTAAAAAAACAAAGCAAGTCATATATCACTTGGATTTGTGTGATTCACTCGGATTTGAATTCCGCAAACTGCATAGAATAAATTGAATTTAACAAAAAGTATCAGTACACGTACTGTAGTACAAAATGTAACGAAATGTTTACCACACAAGCTCATATTCTGAGATGAAAACGAGCCTTAATTGTTTACACAAATCAACTGCTCCGTCTGTATGCTTACGATGACAGAATTAGCCTAACTTCTTAATTCGTTAAGACTTCTCCTTAACGAATATTACTGCAAATAAGCAATAAAGGAGCTCTGTTTAACCAGTTTGCACATTTCCAACATCGTTTTGCTTAATTATTATAGCTACTTTGCTCTTTGAGCAAACTCTACGTATGACATACAGTTGTCTAATCCCCAACTGAGTCGTTCTTACCTGTGGTATAGTCTTATTGTGAGAATCTACTGGCATAGTAATCTCACTTATTCGATGTATGGATTTGTGTTATACTTTATTTTGCTACACATAGATACAATGGATCTGAATGAAATTGGACGCAGCGATAGATTATAATCCAGAATGATACATAGATTTTTATTACATGAATAGATTGTCACATAACATTTATGTTCTATAATTCTAAAAACATCTATTTAAAATCGAAAGAAGCGAACCCGCGAGCAGAATCTTACAGGAAGTAAATGTTATGACCACTGAACTCTGGAATCACGTCTATTGCATTTGAAATTGTGTTTACGTTTTAGGAGGTAATTGTTTGTTGATTACTCCGCACAAAGAATTTAATGATTTTTTTATGCATATATATCATAATTATAATAATATTCTAACTGATTCAAATCGGTTTAAAATTGGAAAAAGTGAATGTACAGACAAGGCATGGTCCAGATGCTTATCCTATAGACCTATGCTTATCCCGAATGTGTATAAAATTGTAGCTAAATCAATCCAGCTGCTTTAGTGAAATTGACTGTCGTACAATGAAACGAACTCACGCATTTACAATATTAGTAACAATGGATCATACTTCCATAATATGCCCTTCGGGTAATGTGTCGAACTTAATCCAAAACTTTGAACGCGTTCGATTGATTGGTATTAGAATCAATGAGTGAATAGTCAGGTAGATCTTGTCTCCCCCTTCCTGCCTCATCTTTCCTAATATATGAATTTTCATTATATCCTAAAACTTCCAAGTTCCAATCACTCTGGTTTTAAAACTTCCATAAAAATGTAATAAAAGCTCATAAAAACAGATTGTATATATTGACAGATATAGAAAGGACAGATGTAAAAAGTATTCTGTCCTTACATAAATCAAGAATCAGCTGAATGGCATTCTAAAATACGAGTGTAAAACATTCGTTTCTTATGATATACAATAATTGATACAGATTGAAAAAAGTGAAACATCTGACGGGACTACATACATACCTTCGAATGACCTTACGTTTTGCCCAAGTTACACTCTACTCAGCCGTGGTCACAGGCTGACTCAGTCACGTCAGGCAATACAAACGTATGTAGGTATGAATATCCTATACCAAAAACGCTTTAATTCCAACATTATTTTATAAACGAAGGTTATTGATAAACGTAATTTATACTTTCCAAAATATCGTTAAGACGCCGTTTGTAAACATTTGAGCTCACGTTGATAGGGTATTATTAAGTAAACACTGAGTCAGACGAAAGTACAAATCACGAGAGCCCCAAAACGCGTTGTTCTCGAAACGTAATACGATATATGTACATGTTGCTACTTTCTTAATTAAAATACATGTAATTGAAACATGCGTTACATCCTCTCAGTCACAAACGTTTATACTTAAATATAATCCATGTTAAAGAGCTTTATATAATTCGATGTTGTTAAAGAGCTTTATATAATTCGATGTTATTAAAAAGGCAATCGTAAGAATCTTGTACTTGGATTTGGAACGAATCTGAAAACGTTTTATTAAAAAGATCGATATGAGATCTCTCTAGTTAGAGGGTATCATTATTCAGCAGTATAGTAACTGTTCCAGGGGAAGCCTTCGCTGGCCCTAGGTCAGCTGGAGTGAGAGATAAGCCAGGGGCTACCTCACCCTCGGCAACTGATGGCCCAAGACGGCCGTGCAGTTTTGGTCGGTCCGAGTCCGACATAGCCACTGTCACTGTCTTCGGCGTTGGGGGTATCCGTGGGGATTTCCGCAAGAGAAAAAAACTACAAAAAGTATAGTACTGTTGCATCCAATTCCCAATTCAGCTCATGTAGGACCTCCTAACCGCGAAAGGTTAATCTGCACTAGATCCTTGTCTGTTAATCAGTAAATATACCGGCTGGACTGTGGATGGTTTGTATTCCAACAATCTTAGTAGAATTCCCTACGCCCCGTGTGATGGTATAGTATAATTATAATAGATCCTTTAGATCTGATAAAGCCGTTATATATAATTAGTAATACTTGTCTCATTATCGAGGCAATAGAAAGTATTGAAGTGCTTTTCACGAAGACGTCGTGAAAAGTCATAATTATTATAATACAGCGTTTTAAGAGGGGAAAATCACTTAACAGAGCGACGCACACAGTGGAGGAAGGCTCATTACGGCTTAAGATGTTCTTTGTAATACATATTTAGGTAGATTTTTAATTCTTTGTGTACCGTATAATTTTGTGTATACTGAAAAAACCACTTAATGCTTGTAAGTATACTTTTCAAACATCAATCTGTAAAGAAATTTTGCCTTGAATTTTTTATTTATTTATTTATTGAACTTCATGCACAAGTACATACTCTGTAAGATATTAACTGGCAGTGCTTGTGCGGCTAAGCACGTCATTAATATTCCAGGACAATCTACACAACGTAATCTAGACCCATGGTAAGCATAGCTTAACTAGCTTGTGTTACGGGTTCTAGAATGCAGATAAACATACATAGAAACATGTTTTTTGTAAATACATACATATTATACATAAACACACCCAAACCAACGCAGATGATCATATTGATGCACACAAGCATATATGCACAGAGCGGGAATCGAACCCGCCCCTCCTGCACGTGAACGATTTCACTATAA
This sequence comes from Pelosia muscerda, assembly GCA_963691645.1. NCBI lineage: Eukaryota > Metazoa > Arthropoda > Insecta > Lepidoptera > Erebidae > Pelosia > Pelosia muscerda. The sequence continues at coordinate 7,367,513 of OY829116.1, read as the reverse complement.
GGCGAACCGCACTACGATCCCTTTGCTTAAAACATAAATGTTAATAGTTTTTCATAAAAGATTAAAAATAAACTATCTAAGCTGCAGTCATTATAAACCACTTTAGGAGGTACGAATATATTGTCTTAAACGTACTCTGCTTATCTAAGCAACTACTTATATGATGTGTAGTTTAGTGTAACCTCTAGCGACACAACAAAGCCCGCGGCGACGGCTTCCCCTCTTGCTACAATCTCCACTACGAAACTTTTCGTACTGGCTTCCCAGTACGAAGTATTCAGGACCAACTTGTTCTCGACTAATTCCGTCTAATTTAGACTGCGACTGGCATGGACTTGCAGACGCATGGCTTACACCGACTCTAGAGTGACACCTTCCTGTCTGAAGGATTAATTCGCCTTTGTTGACCGTCCAATGTCCACTATTTGACATGCTATGTTAAGCTGCAACATCAACGGACAAAACACTGCTATTTTAGTTCCGGTGTTTAGCAGGGTTTGTTGTGGGACTTAAAACAAATATAGCGAGGGTTTAAGTAAGACATTTAAAATGTGAGTGATTTTTGTCTAGACAAGTGTCATCACACACTTTTCTAGACAAAACTTAGGATTATTTTTTAAGATATTCATATTATGCATAGAAACATCAAGCTACAAATATTTCAACTAAGCCGGAATCTAACCTGCCTCTGAATTACATAGCCGATGAGCGAATAACCAAAATACTATTTTCGGATGATTTATTGCTCGGATCACAATAATGATTACATAAGGTCAATGTTATAAAATGATAAAAATAGTAATAAACACTGTATACATTTAAACAGTTTCGTTATTCAGTAATTCAGTCAACTCATTTAACTGGACTTGTCATTCCCAAACAAACAACCTATGTAACAATATTAAAAGCTTGTACGCGCCAACATGAGAAACTTCGTAAAATGTAATTAAAACCTTGTTAGCGCGGCCAAGCTCACACAACATCAACACTTAACATCCGCCGAGGACTCACCAAAAACTAATTCGGAGTATTAGGTCTAGTGGCCCGCCCCTCCCTCTGTACCGTCGATCACAAAACGTTTAAGGGATTATGAGGTTAAAACATATAACATGCGCATATAAAATAGCTCTAATAGGGCACAGTAATATCGAGTACACCAAGAATTTTGTCGTCCTAATTTTGGAGTATTTTTATGATTTTTCATAAACACTTCAATTCAAACTCGTAACTGATCTATTTTAGCGTCGCCATTGCGCATTCCGCTTTGGTCGCTGAAACCTCGCTTGTGTTATTTTTGATAGAAAAACATACAGTTGTTAATTAGTTTTTGTAGTAGCTGAACTTGTGCTGCATAACAACATGTACAGCTTCAAGTGTTCGTGCTTGTGGTGTAATAGTGAAATTAACCTTTCACGTTTGCAACCCAGCCACTCAATCACAACACTAATTTCTCAACGGGCCGGTCATTTTTGAAACACACCGGAAACGCACTGACTCTATTACGACAGAGGAAATTAATTTCCAAATATAAATAAATTCTATTTACTTCTGCTCGGCGAACCGTAACGCATTTAGAGTAGGGAGAATTTTGCCGCTCACGGCGTGAATCGTTTTGGCAACAATTTAAACGGAGAAATCGTAAATGTTTATTTGGAGAACGGGCGTTTCCTCCGGCCGCGGGGCGACGTCGTTATAGGTCTTTAATGGCCAATAAAGTGTCAACGCCCGCTGCTCGCCGCGGATAAGTGTTCACCTGAAGCAAAAATGCTTTCCCATTGTGAATTATAATAAAATAAACTTCTCGACCTTTGTGTCTTACAGTACGTTAAATAAAAATTATATTTCTTCTGAAATGAATTTGGTATGTTTAAGCATCAATCGCTACATATGGCTTATGTTTTGCTAATAATTATGTTGTAATTTAAACGGTTTAACAATGTTTTGACCGACGAAAGGCAACCTAAAAAAATGTCTGTATTGAACTACTTATCTTTAGATTTTATTTCATTATTAGTCGTACATTCACTCATATTATTAAGTAATATATCAAATTTGGCAAGATATATCTGTTGCTCGGTCACATACCTGTATTATTTGTGGATCCTGCAATTGCTTTTGGATTTAATAAGATTTAACAATCGGAATCTCTTAGCAATCCGACGTTTAAAACATCGCCCGGCAATACCTTGATAATTATGAATGTTAAAAAGACCTTCCCATAACCATTTAAGGTGATTTTGCCTTGTTTATTAAATTGAAAATTTTATTGTAGACCTAAATAAAAACTTTAAGTAATATTTTTCTAAATTCGTTGAATATTCCAAATATTCAACCAACTACAATAAACTACGAATAGGGAATTTCATTTCCTATTCGCTTATATAAATTAATCATCGTCCTATTTAGTTAGAAAACTAATTTTGAAGTCAAGAAGTTAAACAGTTTCTGATCAAAATTGGGCTAAACGTGACTGTTTTTTAATTATTTACTCACGAAATTCTATCTAAAGAAGAAAATTAAGTTTTGAATGACTACTGCTAAAGTAATCACAACACTAACTTTGTTCAATGTTATCTCTCATTTATATGTTAATTATTAGTTTTGTTACCTTTGAATAAAATTAACATGTGTCAATTAAATTATAAATACAGATTTCATGATTGATTGCGCAGAAGGGAGGAATGTTAAAATTTCGTATTATGGCAGGTTCAATTACTGAATTGAACCGATTTTTCTTTTTTCTGTTTAATACTCTCCAAGACGTTAATTGGTGCGGCTAAGCATGTAATTAATTACCTTCAAATTACAAATTAAAATAACAATTACAAATCGGATCAAACTGCCCGATTGGCGGCAATAGGCTCGCCCCGAAAAAAACCGAACAAATTGGGTAAATGTGGGTATTTATTACACCTCTGCCTACCCTTTCGGGGATTACCGGCGTGAGCATATGTATGTATGTTTGTTTTCTTTATTCTCTTTCAAACTATTGCATATTTATGGAATACTTTTTCTCTGGTTGATATCAAAAAATCCAGCTTGTATAACAGTATATTTCATATATCGTGACATGGTGTAGAAATGTTGACAGCATAAAGTTGATTAATTATCGCTGTCAAGTCAAGCTCATTTGAACGGACCTTGAACTCTCTAAACTTCACGAAAGCGAATGAATTTTCAAATATTAAGAATGCTGACATTTTTTATCAAAAATTAAAAACTGTCAACATTCTAGGCGAAATTTGAAGACCCAGCCAATTCCGTTCTACGGACTACTTCAACCAACAATGCTTTGTAGACGAATCCCTGATTATTAAAATTCTTGTCAGAAACCATTTAGCGTATATTCTAACAAATGACTGGTCACGGGTTATAGCCCTGCCCTAGATCACGATTCTACTAATAGTCGCCCATTGTCAAACCACAGTTTTTGTAAAAATTAAGTTATGTTCAAAGACCAAAATTAATGGAGTTCACAGCATTGTTTCACTCTACAAGCTGCCTTTTAATTTTAAACTTTAAAGACTTAAATTAAGTGCCTATAGTTTGACAGACACGGCTAGTTAGTAGAATCGGATTCATGGTTGTTGACCGTTCATTTTAGTTTTCAGTTAATATATTGATAGTACTAGTCGTATGATACTCTACTGCATAGCAAGAAATGTGGTCAAAAAAATTGTTCCAAATTTATTTAGCTACTGGATTTTCGGCTCACCCCTTATTACGTAGGACCGAAAATCATATTTAGCGAAATGTGGGTGTTTAATACACCTCTGCCTACCCCTTCGGGGATTACAGGCGAGAACATTATATATGTTTGTGTGTATGTATGTACTAGTCGACATGTATTAATGACGAAGCATGTAATGAGACTTTCAAACTAAATGATTAGTGATCCCTGTCTGTAATGATGATCTTCATACCAGAAACTTTACTTTTAGATTACTATCAAGCAAGATAAAGTTACACATTTTTGATGTGACTGCTATAAAAATGTGGCCGTCCAAAAATATTGGTCTGAAATACGCAGTGCTTTTTTTTTTCATATAAGTACTTGTTGCAGATCCACCCGTGGTCTCACTATCCTTGGGCAGCACACTCAACCCTCACGATATTAAGGAAGGCGATGACGTGTACTTCGAATGTTCTGTCCGTGCAAATCCAAGAGAACACAGGATATCATGGTATCATAATGTAAGTACTAACAACATAATGTAATTCCCCTAATCCCACCAATTAAGCTATAGCTAAAGCTATATGTTAAGAGTGGGCTCATGTCGTAATAACCAGGTTTCGAATCCAGGATATTTCGATCGTACGATCTGATAGTTAACCACTAAACACTAATCCATCATTATTGAAGTTCCAACAGACAATAAATATCAGGGAGAATAAGATTACTACGGCGTAGATACGCTTGATGAATTGTCGGCCAGAGTTGAAGTTGGCTGTTCATTATTGGGCCCAAAATAGATTATCTCATCGCCTCGTTGATATAGATGTAATGTTTCATTCGAGATAGACTATGAATAATAAGATTATAGATACACTAAGGTAGTCAAGATACTTTTTTTACCGCAAAATTTGCGCAAAATCCCCACAGAATATTTCACCAAAACCGGTGTAGGTGATTATGTCGGACTCAAACCGACTAGAAAGCACGCCGTCTATGTGTCTTTGACTGCCAGAGGTGAGATTATATAACACATATTTCTCACATCCAGGCAGACCCTGGGATATCTCTTTAGAGATTACCCTCTTCCCCTAATGTGTGAACCAAATACTATTTAATCACGTTGTTAATAGATACAAATCGTAAAAACATAATGTTGTTTGATTTCCACAACTAAAGGTTTATTTTATTCCAAGACATGATCAAGGTTTATCCTATTTAAAGAAGTCTCAGCATTGATTCTCCGAAAGCGGATAAAGGTAGTAGTGGAAGTAGTTCTAATCCTCTACATATTGGCATGAAAAAATTACGAAGTGGTCTTTTCTTTCATTTTTTGTACCGTTTAACTAGCGTTATTCACTCTCCATAGTGTTAGTAAAGCTAAATGAAACATTAATTTCATCAAAAAATCATCAACTCATATTATGGCGCTATTTTTTTTTTGTTTTGAATTGAGGTTAGTATGACATTATCATTTCATTTAACTTTATTACGATGTAGAGTATGAATAATACTAATTAATCGGTGTAAAAAATATAATCGTATTTTTTATTCTAATATGACATGTATTGTACCATGACGGAATGTCTCTCCATGGGATGTGTCTTCGAATTCGGGAGCGTTGCCCTAACATTCTGTAATTATGTTTAGTATATAGTTATACTGTCTGCCGTGGACGTACGAATATCTATCATTTAACTAGCATTATACTCGAGTAAATATAAAAGTGGTTTATAAACTTCATTTTGTACTTAATCTTCTTTACAAAACACGCCATGCGGTGATTTCATGTTAGTCTTCCACATTCTCAAGCACTTTACAGAATTTTCACTAGATTAAACATACTCTAATAACACATTTTCAGGTTTCTTTAATTTATTTCCATTTTGTTCTTACTTATAAGAACCTAAAGCTTATATAACCACTGCTATTTACGGATACTTCAAAGTGTGAGACACGCAACTGAACAAAAAATATACATTAAAACACAGAACTTTGATTACAAATACACTGAAACAAAATGTCCACCGTCACCGTACAATCTAAATTACATTTGAATAACGGTGGCCCAATCACAGTGTAGTTCGTGACCTTTATAGGAAATAGAGTAAGGTTCTGTACACAGTGCTTTAGGATGTTTTTAGGGCCTACTACGGATGGTCAGGACCCAAGTTACCTGCAAACCTGCTAATTGATGGATGAGGCTTCCGTGTAGCTTTTTCCTTTGGATTTAACGAATCATCAGTCGTTCCCAGAAAAGTTGTAAAACCCAGAGACTATGAAAAATGGTAAGGAGAGCCCGAGCTCGGAACGTACGCTTTGGATGCAAACGAGAACTGCGAAAAGATGACGATGACTATTATTCAAAGACTTAATAAATAGTTTTTGTAAGGGTTTATAATACTTAGAAACTCAATGAATAACAACCCTTAAATAAAATTTTACCCACGTCACAACACGACTAATATTTCAAACAAAACCAGTAAATTATAGTTACAATACATGTTCGTGATACATTTTATTAGGTAAATTATTGTATGGTCATTCAGTACTTTTATATGTATTTTACTAGTATTGCTACAGTAGGCTCCACTGGACACATTAAGGTGTATAATCCTTTGAGAGCCTCATTCTTAATTTTACTAAAAGTAACATTATTATTTAGACTATTATTTCTTCTCAAAAAAGCAGCAAATTATATGCCTGTTAAAATTAGCATCTGTCGATGTAAATTTTGTTGCTATCGGCATGACCACTTCGTAGATTAGTTGTACTAACAGAGAATGGCTGGCAGTAAAACATCGATTCTTTATTAAAGAATATCATAGTAATACACTCATAATATTAGTAACAACGCTGCGAACATGACAAATTTATTGATTGCGTTAGTGATACACAATCTATCAAATATTATAATACATACTATACTAAACACAGACTTTGAAAAATGATAAATGTACAGTGTACCATAACGGAATATTTATAACACTTTATGTTCGTAGTTATCAATTCATTTTCACAGCTAAATACCATTTGAATTTACTAAAACCGTTTGTCTTGTCAACACCACGGACTATTGAAGTATATCCTAATGTTTAATCGACTTCTATCACGATATTTATGTAGGTTTCTTTTTATAACGAGAGTGATAGACAACCTTTCTCTAAAAATAAATTAGGAAGACGAATCGTTTTAGATAGAATTGCAATCGCGAAATAGTGAGAATTCGCTATGGTTCATATACATTATATATAGGTATGAGAACTTTATGCAGATGTATTTTTATACCATTTAAGTGGCAGACAAGCCCACGGCGCACCTTATGGAGAAAGGTTACCGTGGCCAATGGACGTTTACAACACTAGAGGCGTCACATTCGTGCTGTCGGGCATGTAGAGGGCAGAAGGAGAAGGGAGAGGGTGAAGGTTGAAATTGTTGTGGAAATGTAGGTGTTAATTTATTTCTACCTACCCTAGATGAATAGACGTGAACATGTGTTTATATAAATATGTACATTCCTCTTTATCACGGCGTTCGTTCGGAAACAAGACAAGAACCGATACTTCAGAATTTATGAGTAATTTCATATAAATTTAACTTTGAATGTTAAAAATTGAATAGCTAAGGTTCTAATGGGCTTTTATCTCACAAACATTAATAATGCATTTGAATTGTCTAACTTTACCTACGTGACACAAATCATTCGATCGCAATATTTTACACAAAGTTCAATCAAAAGCTCAAGAAATTCACTCTTAATATTTTGAGTTTGATTAAAATTAATCGTGACATCTGCCATCTGTTCTATCTATGTCTTAAGTATTAAGCATATTACTTTTATGAGAGACTTTTGTGAAGATCTAAATTAAGTACAGATTTAATCTTTTTAGATCAAGAATTTAATCAGCATATTAAGAAACACGCTGTATTATAATTGAAATATTATTAAACAGCACACGTTATTGAAAAATAAACGAAATGTTATACACATTAACTCAAAAAATCATCCACCCATTGAACCCACGCGGAATATTAACCTTCAACGTATTTACTTAAAACATTGCTGATATTGAAACACCCACATGTTACTTGACTAGACTTAATGAGAATATCCAGAAATACGGCTCTTGAGAAGATGTTTAAGTACTCTTGATTGAAATTGTAAGTATTTAGAAAGATTTTTTTATAATATATGAAAGGATATTTTCGACCGACAACGTTTCCTTCATACCGCTTATAGTCCACTGGCGATATCGAAGTTCTGTATTTCAATCAGTTGCTAACCATTTTGTGTCTCCGACTCCCCGTAACAGCTATTAAATATAGATCATCCCGAATCGAGACCCATGACTTAACTGGCTCTTCAAATCACGAAAGGTTTTCGATATGTTAAAAATGACCACCTCTCCTAAGACTGATTTGTGTTAATCTACTCAGTTACACTTAGCCAAGAGTCCCTGCAAGACTCAACTACGAGTATTCTCTAAATGCGCAAAGTATTTATTGACTAGCAAATTTCTCCTTTTTACTATCCTTTTAGAATTCGCATGTAATGTGAAATGTGTCCGTGTGGGGATGGAGAAAGGATATCACCACCCCATTTTATCCGAAGGGTATCGTAAGAGGCAACTACCGGAAAATTACGCAGACAATATCACTGCGAGAGAAGGAAAATTTGAAACAAACCCTGTATCAACACTTTTGATCACAGTGGAAACAATAGGCATATTAGCTGTGGACTGCGGTAGACTAATTGAATGACTATCGTTTTAGCTGTAAGATGATTATGATCGTATATTTTTATTGTAACTGCGGTAGCATATTGGTATGGGTAATGGACTGCTGAGACGAGGTCTCGATCGCAGGTTCCCAGGTACAATGGCACACACCAATGACTTTTCGATGCTTTTTGAAGTTATGTGTGTATTTATCGCAGGTTTATAAGTGCCCGGTTAATGGCAATAGGTTCGCCACCTATCACATTGGGACCTAAACATAAAATGACGAAATGTGGGTGCCAACACCTCTGCCTTTATGTTATGTTATGTTATTTTGTTTGTTTAGGACAAACCGGTCCTCCACAACGTGGTGTCTGGCATCATAGTGAGTACCAAATCCTTGGTACTGCAGAAGGTGACGAGGGACCACGGTGGTGATTACTCTTGTCGAGCGACCAATGCCCTTGGTGAAACAGCCAGCCAATCTACGCAATTAAGTATACAATGTAAGTATTATTTATGCTTTAAATTTACTAGCGCTATAATTTGCTACCGCGGTAGCATAGTGGTATGGGTAACGGACTGCTGAAACGAGGTTTCGGGTTCGATCCCAGGTTAACCATGGCACACACCAATGAATGTTATAAATATGAAAGTTGATGTTTGTTACTAAATCATGTTCTAACGACTGAACGGATCCGTCAGAAATTCGGTACAGAAATAGATTAGAGCCTGGAATAACACACATACTTTTTATCCCGGGAGAAGTTACCAGGGTACGGAACGAGAAAAGCCAACCCCCAAGTCTTGAAAGTTGATTAACTGATGTATTTGCAAGTCAGGTTTACTATGCAAGTTATATCTGACCAAAAGTCTGCATGGCAAGAAATTTCTGAGTTGCAAAAATTTTCATTGTAGAAAAATATAAATTGATATGATTTATTTATGTAATCAATTTAATGAGCTGTAGTACTAATTTAATTATAAAATAGTTATTAAGAAGAAACCCACAAATATCCCTCTTTGCTGTTCATATAATGGCTAGAACCAGGGATCAAAGAATTACGAGAGTAGAGGGCCGAAAATTGAATTCATTCTGTTGTTTAATAGAGAATTTACTTACTGCAGTAACTGTGACTGCTTTTACCCTATAAAATTTGCTCATTTTATGTTCATAAGTTTCGAAATATGCTCTAGATGGGAAAGGGATAATTTTCCTTTCCTACGTAGAATCCGCTGATACTGACTTCAGTATAAGCGGATTCTACTATTAATCTCGTTTTATAAGTGGAAGTTATAAAAAACGTAAGTACTTAGGTATTCTTATTTATGAAAAAGTAAAGTAGTATGGCAAATTAAAGTAAAAGGAAATATACAATTAAATTTACATCCCTACAATAGTAAGTAAAGCTGTTTGAATTAACTATAGCCAGAAATAATTTCAAAAAATCTTTTGGTAATACAATGAACTTGTCATTGTATTACCAAAAGATTAATAAATAAATAAAAATTGTCCTAGACAATCTACACCACGTCATCTAGTCCATAGCCCATAGTCCATAGTCATACAAACATAGTTTAACTAGTTTGTGTTATGGGTTCTAGAATTTCACTGAGTGGGCATCAAAAACGCGTCCCCTGCTTACACCACGCCACAGAGAGATTATACTATAGGCTTGGGCCAAGGCCTGCAAAAGAACGTTTGTCAATATCAAACATAACATCCACAGGATAATATTTATTATATAATTCCCACTTCCATATTGACTGCTATCTAAAAAATTCCAACTGTATAATACTAGTCATCAATTTCACTCTAAAATACTGTTACAAACGAGAAAAAATGGCCATGTCTAAAAAGTAAAGCACACCAATAAGTAAATTGTTACGTAGATAACTCCCCGGGACGATTCGACGAAGTCTTTTGTTCCCTATTATGAAGAGAGTGCTAATAAATTACATTTTATTTCGTTGGAGGCTTTTCGTCGTCTGCCTACTGCTGTATCAATCATTCTTACGTAGATCTTAACAAAGATTGGTTACACCCATCACTGTATTGATTAAAGTATAAACCTATTTACTATAAACATGAGAAATTACAATAAAGAAGCTTGTTAGATGTTGAATGGTGTTCTTCTTCTGTCGAATCGACGGCATTTTGGAGTTGCCATTGTGGAATGGTGTGAAGGTACATTATAAAAACTCACACCTACACAAACTATCTGTAGTCACGGCTTCATCCACGTGTATTGTAATTTTAAAGCAATTAGTATGCTGACTATTGAAATCGACCTTTTATGCCACTTAGGTACAAGCTCACACCCACCTGATGGAAAGTGATTCCGTGGCCTATGGACGTTTGCAATATCAGGTGCGCCACAGCAGTTGTTCTGCCGACTCTATATCGGGGAGAGAGAGGAGAAAGGGTTGATGGCTAAGAGAGTTTCTGTGCTGTCAGTGCAGAAGACAAAGCCGGGTTTTATACCATTGTATAGCAATGTCAACTTAAGCCCACGGTATTTCCACTAACACCTCAAAACCTCTCCAGTGAGCTATGATTACAAGCTCTCGAAGGAAGGGCGCGGGTTGAAGTCCCCTTTAATATTTACGGTTTAATGTACAAAAAATTTTGAAAAGCAATTAGTATGCTTACTGTGTTCCCCCGATAAAGAAAAGATCGCGAGTTCGAATTCCGTCGAAACATTCACTTTTTTCCATCTAACTTTGATTTACGGTTTAGTTAATGATAAATCTGGCTGATATGTTTTTCTTCGGCGAAACTTGCGCCCGCCATTGACGGAAATCTACTCAAGAATTTATCTCTGTACCTAGATCCGTTTAGCCGTTTATGTGTGTTGGACTGACAAACATCCAAACATCTTCACAAACGTTTACATTTTATAATACTCGTAGGATTCATATGAGCATAATACGTAATTTATTTTCCCCTATATTACGAACCAGTCCATCATTTGTATTGCATAGTAACACAAAACCCAACACAAGAGTACACACCGTTCCCGTTCAATATCCAAGTGCAAACTATTATCCCCGGGGATTAATTTAGCACTGCCAACAACACTGATCAATGTGTCAACAAACAAAGTTCTGCTTCTGAACTGTGTTGAGTGTATGAAGGAGTACTAGTCTTGAGAGTCACCGGGCAAGCATCAATCATCAGAAGTAGTTCGAAGATTTATGTCGGTCCCGAACCGCCACCGTGGCGCGGCGGCCGATGCGCGTTAAATGTACAGTCGCCAACGGTATTAGATTAACACCTTTTAAATTTAACGACCACCTTAACTGTGTAACGTTAGATTATTTATACTATTGATTGATGGTACGTAGTGGATCTTATTGTTATACATTATTGATAAGACACTTTTACTACACACTCATCATTCTCTGAACCTTTTCCCAACTCAGTTGGGGTTGGCTTTCCAGTCTAACTGTGATGCGGCTGAACTTCGATATTTTCCGTGAAGCGACTGCCATCTGACCTCCACAACCAATTGTCCAATGACCAATGGCGATATCGAAGTTCCAAGTTAGATTAGTTGGACTTTTGAGGGCTCCAACTACCCGTAACGACTGACATAGATGTTTGTATTGCAACCGGGACCGACGGCTTAACGTGCACTCCGAGGCACAACCAGACCAGTGCAAACAGCCATATTTATGCATACAACTTTTTGCACTGAGCGGGGATCGAACCCGTGCCCCGTGCGTAGCAGTTGCATGCACTACCGCCACGCCACGGAGGCTGTCTTTTACTAAACACTATGTAATAAATATCGTGGAGAAGTACAAGTGTGTTATCAATGATGTAAAATTTTATGAAAGGTAATTGATAAATGTCTCTAAAAATTTGCTATAACTGTAAAACTAGGACTGTGTGTAACTATAAAAGTGTTAACATTTTATTGATTGATTTTAATTCTATTGATTGTAATTTTATTCGTTTCAATTTAGTATTTTACTTTTTATAACGTTAATAAAAGGCTATATGTATGTAGAAAAAAGAGCTGTCAGGAATTGTGTAATTAGTGAATCGTTACAATCTGACACAAGAGATGACGGTAATGGTGCGGTGTCGCGAATATATTGGTATTTACCCATCTCGAAAAATGTTCTATGATTAATGCCCAAAACGTCTAAAGAGGTATTCACTTCAATTATAGTTCAATATTTATTGATTTATTTCAAAGTAAAGATCGTTTATAACGTATGTAATATTTATTAGTGTTCAATAACTTCCGTGGGCGACTGTACCCAACCTACCCTTGCTATTTGTTACCGCACTGTTGTACTTTTGCACCGCTCGCTGCCGACACTTTGTTTCCATTTTATTGATCCTTACCGTCACAAATCTAAAGCGAAGAAAATGTACGTTGTTATTCGCACGCGGTACACGATCACTGGCGCCGGTGTAACATTAATCCACATACATATTTTCATATTCCCGCTACAATAATCCTCCCGAGGTAGGGCTGCTTAACGCGAGCAAATATTTGAGAGTTTAATGAAAATCTAAGGCAGCTCTGGAGCGCAGTTTTGCAAGTAGATATCTAAATGAATCACAGTCGCCGACTACGCCTGCTCCAAAAGGGAACAGTTGGACTATAAAATTTATATATCGTCTAACTTCTGTTATGATTTAACGAACTGTGTTCGGGTCTCTTTCAGCTTTTTGTTAATGATTGCATTCTTGGTTGAGAGGTTCAGCGGGATCTTTGTCAAATATAAGGGCGCTTTGACTGTTCGTTTAACACCACATACAATATGAATTAATTTGAACTACGTTTGTTCTGGTTATTGAAAATTCTTATGTAAAAACTGACTTAAAAGTTAGCTAAAATGAGTTTTTAAATTAGTACGATCCAGAATGTAGATTGTATAATAAAATCTTGACGACCTCCGTGGCGTAGCGGTAGTGAACGTGACTGCTACGCAGGAGGTGCGGGTTCGATTCCCGCTCAGTGCAAATATTTGTGTGCTTGAATATGAATATCTGCATTGGTCTGGGTGTTTCTATGTATAATATGTATTTACAAAAAAAAATGTATCTATGTATGTTTATCCGCATTCTAGAACCCGTAACACAAGCTAGTTAAACTATGCTTACCATGGGTCTAGGTGACGTCGTGTAGATTGTCCTAGAATATTTATTTATTTTATTAATATCTAACAACAAGTTTCAATAACTCTTATGACAGATGCTCCAGTATGCGCCCACCCGTCACCACAAGTACTAGGCGCACAGCTCGACGAGGCATTGCGCGTGCGATGTTCAGTGACAGCCAATCCACCAGACGTCACATTCTTCTGGCAGTTCAACAATAGTGGTGAAAGTCTCGATGTATCACCGCTGAAATTCGGTAAATATGGGATAAGTAATCATTATTTTGTAAAAAAAGTGAACGTAATTTAAAAAAAAATTGACATCTCTCAATGATACAATGATAGTGTTCAGGAATGAAGTTTTATAATCCTTTAATTGCGAATCAGACTATTTTGACGTTAGGTGATCAAGCCTCGCGGTTAGATGATGTTTCTATATAGTATTATAATCAATAGTTGGTATAATTGAAAATTTATGAGAATTTCAATACTGCGGTTAGAATCTATAAATTGTCTGTCTTTGCTAGATGGTGTTGTGAATTTTTACTTTATGACGTTATCACCCCAATATCAATCAAAATTGTAAATTCAAGCGTATAGCCTACATGGTGACTACAATTAGTAGACTTGCGTTCCCAAAGAATATCTCCATCTTTGTAGCAAATTGAGTACCTACTGAACTTCCAACATTAAAGGCACCTTTAATTAAAGTGTCTTAATCATTACGTACGATAGGTTCTAAGGTTGTTGTGTAATATAGAAGGCAGGACGACATGTAATTAAATTATGCTCACAAACGAAGAGAACCTCTCAAATTGAAACACATCTTAGTTTTAATAAAACACGTAAGTCAATTTCGTGAACATTATAAAGGAATACTTTCAGCGATTATTTTCTTTTTTATTCTTAGTAACTAAATTACAATTCTTTCTTTTGTTTTTACATACGTTTTTATTAAAGTAGTAGTTAGTCCCTTGAATTCTTTAAATGTTTCTATTAGGTGAAATGAACCATGGATTTTTGAAACAGGTCTATAATTGAACGGCTATCATACCGCAAACTGCAAATATAAGTTTATATCTATCTATATTTATGTCAGGCAGGAACGTGGTTTCTATAAGGAAGCTCTCAATACAAATCATAATGTTATAAATTAGGAAATCACATACCCACAGTAAGAGTAATGTAAGTCAGCATGATCCATAGATCGTGACATTCTGCGAATCTATGCAGTCTGTCTTATAAAACAGCTTGTACTTTATTAGAAGACAATGTGTGACAGAATACAAATCCGTGAGTAACGCAAACGATGCTGTAGGACATGGTACGAAAGGATTTGAAAAATAGAATTTGAATTCAACTATTTCTGTCGCCCGCACTATGCTTATTTGTAATTACTTTGTAAGTAATTACTTCATACCTTTTAAATTAATGTTGTACTCACAAATTTGTTTATACTATCCAGCCCTTTCATAATTTACATGACGAAATCGATTGTCTTTTGTTTTTATTTTAAGTATGACAGCCTCATACACCCAAAATGTGAAATTGTATTCATTTTAAAGCTTACATCGATCACTTCATCGCCACCCTACTTTGAATAAAAAGCAACGTCACATGACTAAACAAATAGCACAGCTTAACGTGTAAAAGCATTTTATCTCGCTATTTGTCCGTATCTTGAAAACTGATGAGCGTGAAACTAAATTTACAATTTAAACAATATTTTTGGTTCTTACCTCTAAATCTGTACAGGTACTGCGAATGGGAGCACGAGCGAACTAAGTTACAAGCCACAGAGTGAGCGGGACTATGGAACGCTCAGTTGCAGAGGCAGTAACACTGTGGGAAGACAATTAGATCCTTGTGTATTCCAAATTGTGCCAGCTGGTAAGTGTTTTCCAGTTTTTTTTACACACGGTCGTTCATTCAATTTGTCGTGAAAGTAACAGCAGATTAACAAAAAATTTGTAGATATGTCTCAAACCTTACATTCGTCAAAGAAAATGTGCTCAAATTAAAACATCCTCTTTTTATATGACGACATATATAGTACTGCCGGCACGGCCCCACTGCGATTTCGCAATGGCGAGGTTAACGCTATTTCGCACCAATTAAAGCCGCGTAAACTGTCTCAAATATCGATTCTCAGAAACCCTTGTCTGGGAAACCCCAGAGTTCGGTTAACTTATCAAAAAACCACATAAGTTTATTGAGATTACTGAAAACTTGAATTTTGATAACGTTAAAATATTTTTTATATACGAAATTGCTCTTGTGATAAGGGTATGTTTCAATATCAAAAATAAACATCATAATAATAACCAGGTTACCACTGTATTTTTAAAAATATAGCACTACCTTGTAACGAAACGCCGACAGCAAAATGAACACTTCAATAAAAGCATTAATAAATCCACGGACACACAAATTGGACCAACAATGTTCGAAACTTGCTTCGCGTTTTATAATTTCGGGCATCGGAAGCCGAAAGCCGGGCTTACTCGTGTGCCAAATCTCATAACTCCTCATTGATGATGTATGAATTTTCTAGAACTGCCGTTGGCATACTTTTGGAGAAACGAAATTTTTCACAATTTTTATACGACGCTTTAAGCAAGAGGTTTGTAGGTTTTGTGTTTTCTTGGTATAAATAAAACGAGCGTATGCACGCTAAAATTGGAGCTGCTTGTCGGTAAAAGCATGTCTGTACAACACAAGATCGTAGCTGTCTAGTTATATGCGGTTCTTTTGGTTAATAACAGTAGTTTCTGCACGCCATCACATAGGGTAGGTAGTAGTTACATCTTTGGAGTTGCAAAATGAATAACATAGTAACAATGCTAGGCTAAATTGAAAAATAAAGTGATACATAGGTACAGTTATAACATTTAACTTAATTAATCTATAAGACTAATGTTTATATAAACAGGATGTTAGGAGATCGCTTATAACCTAAAACGAAAACTGGGGATACCTAATACTCACCATTTTAACAAAATTGGGTTACTTTTTTTGAATCGCAATACTTTCTTTTGGTATTTGATGATTTTTAAAGTTTTTTCTTAACATAATTCACGCATTAATACTATTGAAAAGGTTTAAAAGTCATAGTACCAAAAAAAATATTGCAATATAAAAGTGGATCAATTTTGATAAAATGGTCAGTTGTAGGTATTTTCGTTTTAGGTAGCGTTCCCCTAACACCCGGTATATATATATAGGTATATAAAATTAAGTAGATATCAAGTTATTTAGCAGAGCGCTTCCAACATGTTCTTATAATTCCATGGCGCGCACGACTGCAACAGGAAATCCCAGGCAGTCGTTGCGGGTTACACCGAAATACGGCCGGCTCGTAGTTCACTTTAATATAAATGCTGTTATTATAAACGTGTTAAATTGTTACATAGTTGCCTTAAGTCAAGACGAAATTAGTGTCTTTAGCGCTCCGTGTTAATTATATTGTCTGTTGCGAGTACACGTAATGCGTACTTGATTCCACGCTAATTTAAATTCCTGTGGATTCTAGTTCTACTTATATCTGTAGTTACTAGAATAGGTTTTGATCAGAGGCCTAATTCCCATAACACTTTAGATGATTGCAAATCAATTGCAGTTCGAATGCAACCATAGATTAATATTTACATACTAATGCAACCAATGAAGTCGAGAGAGAGGTGACTTCTTAGTCACGTGACCAATTTTTTAGCGTTTTTATTGGTCGAAAATATATTTTATTAGCATCAACTTGAGATTAACTTTAACGGGATGATGAGAAGGTTCCTTAAACCCGCATTTATAATTTATGTTTAATACCATATAGACATCATACACATATAATACTAACTACCAAAACCTAAACGGTATTAATATTTAATATTTTGATAACACAGAATATTCTCTTTTTGTTATTCAAACTCGAATTGAGCTAGACAAATATTTTACAGATAGGTCAGAACAAGATTAACTTAAACGATTTATATAAAATTGATCTAACAAATCAATTGATTTAGTTCTTATTTGAGCGTAAAGGTGTTTACAAACATACTAACTCACATACATATGTCCTTACATTACAATCTGTCAGACTCTTTTAATTTCCATTAGATAGATAGATAACTCTTAATTTAAAACCAAAGAACAAAGTCAGCAGCATAGTTCTAAAGAACTAGAATTAGATTTGGTGATAATTATTCTTCTCCGTACAGCGCGGCCAACCGCTCCACGTAACTGCTCCCTCGAAGCTAGTAACAAAACTATCGAAGGCAGTAGCAGCTGGCTCCGAGTTCGCTGCGTGGCTGGCTATGATGGTGGCCTGCCGCAGTACTTCTTGCTGGAAGCGCTCGACCCCGTCACTGGGAAAACAAGATTCAATGGCAGCGTCCACGAGACTGGTAAAGTTTGATTCTGTTATAGCTGTAATTATTCTTCTTCATCATCCTAGGATTAATCTCAATCGCATCTGAAGTGTTTCACCTCAGATTCTTTGTAAAAAGAAAACCTCGGCAGGATATGAATAAAAAAATATATACACGGAAACACATATACACGGAAACGGAAATATCAAATTATACGTTGTTATGTATCTCTCTATTTACTCCATTCTTTGTGTCTTCTGAACTAACGTTTTAACTTAACAAATAGGAAAAATCGACCTATTCAAATAACATGACAGAGGGAATATTTATTTCCTAAATAATAAACAAGAAAAATTGAACCTAATTACGTTCAATTGATCATCATAATTGGGTCAATTTTGTATCATTATTGAATTGAATTGCTGGATCTGGTACCTATGTTCAACTAAGTAATAAGTCGTTATAATTATTATTTTTATCACTTATTCTTAGCTTGCAGAAGCGATGTACAAAACTAACTTAAGAGTCATTGAAATTGTAAGATCAGCTACAAAATTACTTCAATTCTGAAAAAGGTTTATTGGATTAACGAATGAGTTTGGCAAGAAATAAAACAATCGCACTTCAAAAAGGTTTCAGTGTGAATATGAAAAAATCTGCACTGCAGTATTTTGTAATCCATGTGCTTTGCAATGTAATGTTTTTCAATATTCTCACACATGTTCGACACATATTCGATGTGTAAATGGTATAAACAACAAACAATTTAAACGTATTGTATTCAATGACCTTCTGATAAAATGAATTTACTATCTCAATACTAATATGAAGTCAAAAATGAAATACTGAATAGATAACCAAGAATAAGTTTAGGTTACATATAAGGAGGTTTACAATAAATGTATATACTCGTAGGTATTTTAATTATTTTCTAAGGCCGTGTTTTGTGTACATGACCGTATTGCACTCGTGCTCGCGACGAGGGATTCAAATTAGTCATTATTTATCATGTTTATCATGTTATTGTATGATTTTTTAATATTGACTTATTTAACAGATGGACTAGCTACCTTCAAGCTGGACTTATCTCAGCTATCGGCAGCAGGTGACGCAGGCGCAACCTTTAATCTACTTATTTACGCAAAGAACTTAAAGGGGGAGTCAGAAAAGACCTTGTTGGAAAACATTGCGTTCAATGATGCTGCAAAAAGAACAGGTAATATTTTATAAATTTTGCTTTATAATATTTCGTGCCAGTTGTTACCGAGGCTTGGTATTCCAAAAACAAAAACAAGCACATTAGTTTTTAATTTTTCTTTATACCAAGTAAGTATTACGTCATGGTTTATTCGAAATATGAAACTATTATGTTTTTATGCTGCTATTTCTATGTCGATTTTGTTCTTTTTTTTTTTTGTTTTTGTTGTTTATTTGAAAAAATATGTTACACAAGTGTACTAAATTAAAAGATGTGAGTTTAAACAATAAGTTCTTATTTTAAATTAAATCTATTCAAACTTTCTAGAAGTTGTCATAATGAAGAAAACCATTAAAAT
Organism: Pelosia muscerda; assembly: GCA_963691645.1. NCBI lineage: Eukaryota > Metazoa > Arthropoda > Insecta > Lepidoptera > Erebidae > Pelosia > Pelosia muscerda. Next base: position 7,348,084 of record OY829116.1, on the reverse strand, counting down.
TAGGCGATTTTATCTTGCAAAAACAAAAGTTAGGTGGACGGTAAATTTTAACAACTCAGTCACAAAAGTCCATTGTATAACAAAATTCCAAACTAGTAATGAACTCAGAACAAATAATTGAGTGTTATTCGTTTCTGAACATTATATTTTAGACTTCTTTAATACGTTTTTATCAGAAGAAAATCTTAACAAAACTTTATTAAAACTTTGAGTTGTAGTTTCCCTATTTCAAATTCAGGAAACATAAAACGAAATGAAGTATTTTATTATCAATTATTATAAACATAGGCGAGTAAAGTCAGAAAGCTAAGTTTCCTGCATAGAAAAGGTGAGTAAAGCTACGCTTGCAAGGGCGTCACGCTCGTGCTCCCAATCATGTAAAGGGGAAGGGGAAAGGGGAGGGAAGAAGGAGAAAGTTAAAAAAGTTTCTCTACTGTCAGTACAGAAGACAAAGAAAAATTTCTCGGCCTTCCCACTGACAACACTAAACCTCTTCAGTGAGCTCTGGCTACCCTTCTCACCGCCGAAACGGTTCAACAGATCTAATAAACTTAGATCAGTTTTGTAGGAAGATTATGGTGTTCAACGCTTAAGCTTTCACTTAATCCTAGAAATCCCGTGGTACTCCGTAACGGGATTTATATCTCATGCGGCTGATGATGCGGGTAACAGGTTGTCATGTCTTAATTAATAATTACATTGAGCGTGATTGAATAACAAACATCCAAACATATGAACATAATATTTTTTTTTATCATTTTGGATATTGATAAGAAAGAAATTTAACACCGATTTTTTTGTATGATGAAGGTAAACTGCAGTGCGGTGCAGTCAAGAGGATAGTGATAGTGATCGTTTGCTATCCCTAAAATGGCGGTCCTTCCTTGATGGACTCAACAAATGTGTTTTTTCATATTCCTGCTTAAACAACCAAATATTATATTGAATTAAAAAAAAACTGAATATTAAGCATAGATATTTAATCGACCAATGTGCTAATATATTGATGTGCGTGAATCGTAATATTCTTATGCCTATACATTAGTTAAAAGAAAGCAATTGAGACTAAGTAACAATGTATTGTTTACACCAGATGGTAAAAGTGCAATTGGGGGCATATCCGTCGGTCTTGCGGTATCAGCTGCATTGGGAGCGACGCTTGCAGCAGTAGGTGTAGCTGTTGCAGCACTATGTGCACGCCGACGTCGAGCCGCTCCCCCCCATAAGCATCCACCAGGCGATATGCTAGAGCTTAGTGACGGCGGACGAAGATACGTCGTCGCTTACACCATAAAGCCCTCACCTGATCTGAAGACGCCCGATCCACAACCTGATATACTTAATGCACCAGGTCAGTTTCATAATATTTTTTTTCATATTAGCAACCGAAATTACTAATTTTCTCGCTAAACCCTTCAGCTAAGCTCAAGGTTTTTACTAGGGGTGAGTTCACGTCGTAATGGCCAGAAACAAATCGATCGTAAGGCCCACTTCTCAAACTACCGACGCTTTGAAATTATATCAATACTAGTGAATGCTAATGATAGTCTATTTTCAAATATTGTGAAATAGGACCTAATATGAGTAGATATCAGCTTTATTGATTTATTTTCTGCATGTATTGAAACATGTGTGTACTTCGACCGTCACTCGCCGTGTGACTGTAGCTTAGCGGTTAAAAAGTCAGTATTAGGATCGAGAGGTCCTGGATTCAAATCCTAGCCATAACACTACCGACGTGAACCCACTCCTAGTTCAAAGAATTCTTATTCCTCTTCTGTCGAATCGACGGCATTTTTGAGTTGCCATCGTGGTGTAATAAATTGTTTCACGACAGCGTCTCTACTCACGGAGAGGGCCCGAGCATAGGTTTCACTCTTCGGGAAGGCTTATTACGTCCCATCCGTAAGTTCAAGCAATTTAACGTAGCTGGAGGGTCTAGAGAGGAACTTCAGTGCTAATATTCTCTCATAAAAAAATACAAAAAACAGTTGATCATTTCGGATAAATTCTTCTATAATTCCAGCATCATTTTTTCCAGATTCAGATCATCAGCCTGCGGCTCCTTCAATAGAAGAGGCTGATGAATGGCCAAGTATAAAAGAAGTAAGAGGTAAGTTACCTATGTGTGTGCACAGTACGAGCATCATGAAAATTGTGTACATCCACATTACGCTAGGGTTTCCATGTTCAGTGTTCATCACGTGATAAAAACGCTCAGTGAATTCATTTAGTTTATTTTCACACAAAGCTAGCACAGAACTGCCCACTTTAACACAATTCAGTTGTTTTATTACAAAATTTGTGGTGAAAAACATTCTTGAAATAAAACCATTCAAACATTTAAATGATTTTTAACAATGTTTTATATAAATCACTTATCGAATTTATTTCAGGCTGCCCTTCTGTTTCATTCACATTCTCAAATAAAGTTCAATTTAATTTGACATAGTGATGTAAATTCCAATACATTTTATTTTAAATATATATTATAAGTAACTTTCTTGATATGAATATTCTATGAAAAATATTATAGCTTTTGATATGTGTTCTAGAATATAGATAAACATACTTAGATACTTTTTTTGTAAAGGCATACATAATTAGGTACATGATTATCACATCACATAGTTCGTCTCCACCATGAAATCCTCGTAAATAAACATTACTTATTCTAACAGTCTTTTATTCTTAGGTGATTGGAGTAAAGCTGGTGCAGTGTTTTCAGCAGAAGACCTGGCACTGTTGGATACCACAGGGCGTCCACAACAGGTCAGTTTTTTTATGTAGGACATGTCAATTTGTCACCTTGCCTGATGGTAAGCTAAAGGCAGTCTCAGAAAAGAGGGTCACCATTACAAACACGTACAGTATTACACCGGGGCACTCAGCTTGACGGCCTCATCAGTTGCTTTTTCAACTGTTAAGGAATCTCAAGAGTTAACCAAGACCAGTTCGTTCCAAATTCACAATCAAGACATTAAACCTTATTAAATAACTAAACATGGTGTATTTAATTACAGCTAACTCCAACCAGCGACCTTGTTCCTAATAGTAGACAAGAAGATGTTCTGAACCAGAACTTGGCGCCAGTGATAGGTAGTAACTTTAGGCCTAATTATGTAGTGACGAACAGTCCCACTCTAGGGAGCCCTAACTTTGTGTGCCCGAATGGAAACCTGGGCTCTCCATTTGGAAGTCAGACCTTAACGCTCAATGGTCCAACTCTAAGTTCAGGAAGTTTGGCAACTTCTACGCTTCACAGGACCAAAGGGAAAGGCAACGTTCGAAGAAGGGAACACGTGTTAGCAGAAAATTTGCCGGGACCTGAAAGTTGTGTTTAAGAATGGACTGTTTGTATATTACGGCGTTATATATGAAATTGCCGTTTTGTTTGAAGAAATTGGAGGAAACCCAAATTTCATTACCTACTAACATTATTGCATTTTTTTAGGAATGACAAATCCAAATTTTATGATTTTTTTGTGTATGATTGAGACAATATTAGGTAAACAACAACTTCTATTACATTTTTGAAAAATGACAGCTGTAAAAAGTAATACGAAATTTTTTGGAGATCGAATTTAATTTATCAAGCGGCCAATAAAAATAAAATTTAATACCGTGTTGTACAATCTTGAATGGAAATAGCTATTAAATTACAGTTATAACGAACTCATGAATCTGTCAGAAAATTTCGGCAATTTTATATGTAAAGACCTATTATTAGGCTTTAAAGGATTTGATATTTTATTTTGCCTTTGAATTGCAGGTAAATTATAATAATAGACCTACTGATCTAGATTTTTTACGTATTGAAATTTAAGTACTAATTTTATTGCGCTTTGTTCAGTATTCTGATAGAATAATGTTCATCGAATTTCATAATATATTTCTTGTGAATAGCGGCAATGTTAGCCGACGGTGTCCTGCAAAGAGTGTGTTGTGTAAAATTCTGTTTTTTCTTGTATACAGGGTGTTAGGGGAAAGCTCCCGAAAACGAAAACAGGGGATACTACTGACTATTTTAACAAAATTAGGCTACTTTTTCTTTTTCTTTTATTAGCATACTTCAGGAAAAATACTATTTAAAGGGTTTAGAAATTATGGTACCCACCAAATAAAAAGTATTATATTAAAAAAGTACAACAATTTTTTTTAACTAGTCAGTAGTAGGTATCTTTTAGACAGCCTCCGTGGCGTGGATGTAGTGCACGCGACTGCTACACACGGGGCGCGGGTTCGATCCCCGCTCAGTGTAGAAAGTTGTATGCATGAATATGGGTATGTGCACTGGTCTGGTCGTGCCTCAACGAGCACGTTAAGCCATCGGTCCCGGTTGCTATACAAACATCTATGGCAGTCATTACGGGTAGTTGGAGCCCTAAAAAGTTCAAACAGTTTAACTTGGAACTTCGATATCGCCATTGGTCATTGGACCATTGGTTGTGGAGGTCAAATGACAGTCGCTTCACGGAAAATATCGAAGTTCAGCCGCAGCACCACCCCAACTGAGTTGGGAAAAGGTTCAAAGAGAGATAAGTAGTAAGTATCTCTTGTTTTCGTTTTCGGGAGCGTTCCCCTAACACCCACATACATTTTATCAAGTTGAATATTTACGAGTAGACTAAATAAAATCTACATTTTGTGTTAATAATTTGCTCAAATATGACTAATACAAAAATGCGAAAGACGAAGTTACAAATTACATTTCAACTCTCAAGGTTCCTTATTACATTAAGAACACTTTCTAACTTAGCATTATTTATTTGATATCCGCTACGAATACGTAAGTAGCGCTCATATTATTATTGTTTCCTTCCAACATAGACTGAACAATCTAGTTATATTTTTTTTATCCTGTAGTTTAGGTGACTATGGCTATAGTAAAAGTCTAATCTTAAATGTTAAGATTCAAATAAGGTTATTATCTTTTTTTAGGAGGTTCTCCGAATCTCAATCTCTGAAACCTGATCTCTGAAAGTCAAAAGTAAATAGGTTGCGTCTAAGTAAGTGCGTTCCATTTTCGACCATATCATTACCAACTATCGGGTGAGATAGTGGTCACGCTTACCTTTTTAATAATTACAAAAACTGACTCTAACTGCAGTTTACCAGTTAATTTGCAATTGTGACAAAATAATGTAATGTTAAACACCGAGGTGATTTGGCTTCCCAACAGAACCTCGAGCAAGTTTTGTAATCTCAGCGATTTTACAATTTTATTTTATTTTATTTAATAATAAGAATATTAGCAACCGAAGTTACTAATATTCCCTTTAACCCCTCCAGCTAAGCTCAAAGACTTGTGTTAGGAGTTGGTCAATATTAATATACAATGGTCCATATTTAGTAGAATCGGGACCCAGTAGTACTGTTACTATTCTAAGCAAATAGTGTTGTTTCACAGTTAGTTAGGAGAGAATATTTCTGTTACTGGATTTTTTTATAAGATGAGTTGCTTAGGATTCAAATGGGTTATCACATAAATGATTTGTCGTTAATGAAATCTTTCCATTTAAGATTAGATTCATTATAAATTACCATCGTATGAGGCTTATGGAAATGTTGATTTTAAAAAGTTGGTTGTGTGAATGTAAATAATGATATTTGTATAGATATAAATTGTATGTATAGATCCAAATATATAATAGTGTAAATGCTTTTGTTGTTATTTGTTTACGTGATACTATTGTGTTCTTGCTCCACTGCACTACCCAACTATTAGGTGCAGACTGGTAGTGCGATGGAGCTGGGGCTATTTAGTGAAACTGTAAATATTGCATACCACAGTGATGTTAATAGGCGGTGCATTCCAGGGTACGGTACAGGAACGATTTTAAAAAAAACATCAGACGTAACATTTCCAAGCAATTCAGCGTTCAGATATTTATTTTTATTTGACAATTAGTAACATTTTATTATTGCTATCGTTGGGATTGTTAAACCGTGGGTAAGTGATGGGTTCGCCCCTTCCTGTCTACCATAATATAACATCTTTTTCTCGGAGGGCTTTGTTTGTTTGTTTACAGAAGTCTACATGGGACTATAACCGCCTTCTTCCCACTTTCAAAAAGACCACTGGATTTGGCAACTTTATCAAATGATCGGTACTGTAATTTGGCCCCAAAATCGTAAATAGGATCCCATACAAAGAATTATATAATATTTACCTGTGTACCGATAAAATGGAACCGACAACAACAGATGACCGGAAATTTTTGTTCTGAAAAAATTGACTTTTGCCTTCAAAAGATGAGACATCGCATTTTTTACAAATATAGTTCTTGTGCCGCACGCCTAGAAAAACTATGTAGTGCCATTTTATAACGATTGTAAGATGTAAATGTTTCAATTTTGTGTTGATTCTATTATATAGAGTTTAACCTTGATACTGTGGGATTAGCGTGTAAATTACATTGGTCGAACTGTTTGTAGATGTCAATGATAATTTTATGTGGTCCTCAAAATCTGATATGGCAATTTTATATTTAATAAATAAATAATGGTTTATAAACAGTAATCTTATTTCTTTACCCATGTCATCACGATTAAATGAGAAAGCCACGACATATCTATGATCATATCAGAATGATATGAAGTAGGAGTTTGCTTTTTATTTTTAGATAGGTACATAGGTATGTCGTGGCTTTACAGATTTGAATGAAACCGTCAGCATCTTGGCATTGGAGAACCGCAAAGGGTAGACTATGCCACGACCTGATCCTTCAATCATGGTAGAAGGTCTCACGCAGGTTCTCCTTACCAGCTTGAGCAGTTTAGCATCCGTCAGTCCCATAAAGAAGGAACATTAGCCAAATCATTTGAAAAGATAGGAGAATTCATGCGCCAAGGTTTGGATGTAATGGAACAACATTGAATTAATTCTTAATTTGATTATTGACTCCCTGGTACGAATAATGGACATATATCACATGTATGTTCATGTCTATTTAAGTACTTCGAGCTGATCCAGGGAAGGTGATACTCAAAGGTAAGATTGACATGAATGATGATGAATATGAACACCAAAAACAAGAGTAAAAAATGTTTAACATACAGTTGAATTCTTTTGACAAAAATTATGCACTCCTTTGTTATCTTTGCCACGTTTTATTGAATCGCTTCGGTATTTACATTCCACTGAAGCAAAGTACACAGAGATTGTTTGAGTCGCTTCACTTAAGTCGGTAGCTAGCTACTCAGCCACTCATTGCGGCGCAGAATTCAATTCGACAGAATAACAATCGCGAACAAAAACAACTCCTTCGTTTACCGAATGCCTGAAACTCTTTAACGCAATACCACAAGCGTCTCTAATAATAGATAGATAGATATGTAGATAGAGTCTGGTATGGTCTGATATATATTGTCTTGTGGAATTTAAAATTGTCGTGCATTGGGTTAAGTTTATGTAAAGGTGTACATTATCGTAATGCGGTTATCCAGTAAAGGTAGTAAAGAAAAAAAAAATTGTGTATACCAAAGGACAAAGTTAACAGAAAAGTAATAGGTAAAAAGTTTACCGCAGTTCTAATCTCGTTCCCGCTGCTGGCCCTCCACAATAGGGTTTATAGTCTAGCCCCCCAAAGATAATGTATCACCAAGAAGTTTTGACAACTATGGATGCTAACAACTACTTGAGTACTGTATAAAATACCTATATAAAATTGGAAATTTGGTGTTAAGTACTAGATAGCCTCTGTGGCGTAGCGTTAGATAATGCTATACAGGAGGTGCGGGTTCGATCTCCGCTTAGTGCAAATATTTGTTTACATGAATATGGTTATTTCCACTCGTGCCTCGGAGATCACGTCAAACAATCGGTCTCGTTTGTTATTTCACCCCTCCCCGTAGACCCTCATCATTAAGTGTACCAATGTATCATATTGACCACTATCATGTAACCTCAGCCGCAATGACCGACGAGCCGCATAGTTAACCAACATCTATTTGTAACGGAAAAGGAAACTTTAAAGTTAGGTATAGTTGGTGACCCGATGATCAAATTAGGCATCTTAGTGAGTAGTACTAAATAATAATAATAATATAATTTAACTTCCATGACTTAGGTATATAACATAACTTACCATGACACACACCAATGACTTTTCAATGCTTTTCGAAGTTATGTGTGTATCGCAGGTTTATAATAAGTGCCCGGTTAATGGCAATAGGCTCGCCACCTATTACATTGTGCTGTGTTGTGAAATGTTGGTGCTAGCACCTCTGCCCACCCCTTCGGGGATATAGGCGTGAGTAATTTAATATAATTTAACTTGGCATAGAAAGGTATTATTACGAAAATTTACTTTTAAACTGTCGCGTTGCATGATATATGGTCAGCGGTCCCATTAACGCGATCAAATTGTAAATACAATAATTTACCTATTTGATATACTTGACGTTTCGACCGGGTTGCACTAACCGTGATCACAAGTTCACTAGAGTATGCGCTGTCACGACGAGTGACGCTAGTCATATATTTATTTCGTATATTCGGGTGTGATATTCATTTGGCACACATTTTTGAGCATACTACTAATTAGTATAACAATTCAGGAGCATAATCATTATTGTAAAGTATAATGTTGAAATACCCATAATATCTATAAGTAAACCCCTCTAGCTCTTCAAAAAAAGATGTCACTATTCTTCTGTCGAATTGCGCTGTCACCTGGAATGTGTTTTCGGAGACGCTCATAAGATACTCCAATGTACAGGTATATGGACATGCAGCGCACTCCGGCAAATGAGCCATGGAGCAACACTGCACTTATACCGCAGTTCATCCGAGAAGCCCCGCCAATACTGGTTTTCCTTGCTTCGGCCGACTGTTAGAAGTCGGTTCTACAAAGCAAAGATATCCGAAAATGAGTAGATACCTACTTACTTCTTACTTACTGCTAATGGATGTCATAAATATTTTCCATAGTGTAGCCCTCGCTTGAAATGTATAAGGTTGAAAACAAAGCAAACAAAAATTAATTTCACCCTGTCGTTAGAATATTCTAAAGACAGAAATTCATGTCCCAATAAAAAGAAACATTTTGAAGCTGTATCTACCGACACTCTTTGTTACTCGTAGCAAGGAACTCCGCAGTTACTGACAACTGCTACCGTTCTTACTAGCTGCACACAGTGGAAACTATCTGTAATTCTTTCATTTCAATTTTGTTGATGTTTTGTAATGGGCTTATTTAAGTACAGTATTTTTGAAATTGGTTTACACATCAACAAGTAAGGCGCTCCACCTAATATATAAATACAGTGAGCTCCAAAAGTTCCTGGACATCTTAAGACCTATAATCCTTTGACAGCCTAAAAGTAATTTAATCAAAAGTAAAATAGATTGCGTCAATAGAATAAACTATGGATGTCCTGTTTTTTTTATAAGAAAACCAGTAAAGAGTCATGAGAGTTATCCAAGTGATATCCTGAACTTAATTAGATTAATTAGTAGTATTAGTAGTTGTGTAGGGGCATCATTTCATACAATTTTTTTAACTGGCCAGGAACTTTTGTAGTCCACTGTACATAATTTTACATACGCACACAAATTGTATTTCAAAAAACGAATAATCTCGTGCAACACTAACACACTGAGTTTGTGCCTCGCGTCGCAGCACTACCAAATGAATACAGACAGAATTTATAACATAAACTTATCATTTTCAATATCCGAAGTAAGGAAATGGTGCAAATGAGTATTGAAAGCGAGCATACGTTACAATATTGTATGGCGCACAGCCGAGTACGACACAACATAAACGTAAAATTCTTAGAATACGACACATTGTATTATCGTTTATTCAGTTAGTTGAAAGTTAAAATGAGCTGTTTGACGATAGACGTGGAAATTAAAAAGACTCAAATGAAATTAGAGTAACAAACGGGCTTTATTCTTGTGATTACGGCTCTTAGCGAGTTTTCAGGGAGGGGAGTTAATATGGAATGATTATAAACGTAATGATATTAATGATTTTAGTCAGTACATTTTCTCGACAGAAATAAGCTTAATGGAGTAATAGACTTTTGTTAGGTGCTCTTTATATAGATTTACTAAGGTACTTGAGCCATCTGTAATTTTATCGAGAGTGGAGATTAATTTAGTACAGTGTTCTTGTTTTCGTAGTATTTTATTAAGATATTTGATGCGGAAAGCTTTTATATTACCTACAGGGTTTGGGTAGTCGGTACTTCCGAACGGTGCTAGTAATGAATAAAAATAAAAACCCGATTGTAGTTGAAAAGACCGAAACAAGTTTGATAGCAGGCGATTACACATTGATTTTCGCTCGGTGTTATAATTTGTTAATTGGTATCGCTGGCTATCAAACTTGTTTTGGTCTTTTCAATAGCAGTCGGGCTTTATATTTTTATTCATTGATTTTTTTATGTAAACAATTGTTGGTCAACCTAAAATTAATAATATAAAAAGAATGATTTGCTCAACCTGAGACCTCTTTAACAGTCACACTGTCAATTGCTGACCATATGCTATGGGAGCAAAATACCACACAACGGTCTTCGAAGCCCGAGCCTATCACATACGTACGGTTTCGCAAAAGTCCTCGCCGAGACTTACTATTTCTAAAATACCAGGCAATCTTTGGTGGTATCACAGCGACTCAACTGGGACTCACATCGTGTGAAGACTTAGTAACTTGCGCATAGGAAAAGTTTCGTGCGCACCGAATTAGTTTCTAAGTTGATCTTCAATTTACACTTCAATGAAAGGTTTGAAAACAAATTTAGGCTAAAATCAGCACAAACATAAGTTTGAAAGAATGTCATTTCACCTACTGTGTAATCAATAGATGATTTCATTTTTATTTTTTAGGAATTACCCTAATTACATTCTATTGCTTGACCTAGATTTTTCCTAATGTGCTTCGTATTCCTTTTACATTTTACTCCAGCCACTATTTTTAAGTCGTTATCGATGATTTCCTTTCTATTTGAATTTAATTACTATTCACACACTACTACTGGACTTAGATTTCTCCTAATGTGCTTCGCACTCCTATTGCATTCTATTCCAGCTATTATTTTTAAGTCGTTATCGATGATTTCATTTCTATTTGAAATTAATTAGCCTATTGAAATACTCCTTACAACTTAGATTTCTAGCAATGTACCTCGTTTTACTTTTGCATTCTACTCCAGATACTATTTTTAGGTCGTCAGCCAAGGGCACCTTGGCCTACCTTACATAACGTTTGGAGCTCATGACTAGTTTGCTCCAACGACCGTTCGGCTGATATGACCAGACCACTTTAGTGTTATTATTCTGCTGGAATACTCCCGCTCAGTGCAAATATCTGTATGGATATATATTTATAATTTGACTTATCAGGGTATTTGTGTTATGTAAAAAAGACTTAGAAAGACTTAGACATATTATTTTACTAAAATAATATGTCTAAGTCTTTCTAGATTCTGTAACACAAGCCAGTTAAACTAAAATTGCTTAACTTTCTTATTACCCTTTCCTTCTTACCATCTTATCCTTACTTACCATTAGGCGCGTAGACCGTTGACAAAATTGTCGACATATTTTTTTGTATATTTATATAATTTGGGTCATGATAGTGATGTGCAGAATATCGTAGAAAATGTATTTATTCACTTTAATAAACTACCGTTTTATTCAATTTCTTATGAAAATTCTTCCTACTTCTCTTATAGTTTTGTACAATACTGCTTGTGCAAATTATCTTATATATTATTAATTGTATTATATTATCATAAACTACACCAGACCCAACAATATATTGTTATATCACGCTACTGTCCATCCCAAGGTTGCCTGGAAGACATCGCTTCCAGCGATAAGGCCGCCCATTGTACATTAGAACAAACTGCAACTCTCACTACTTGTCCATGGTGTTTTCTTGTATTTATTTTATTGTTTTGTTTTTTTGGTGTACAATAAAGAGTTATCTATCTATCTATCTATCTAATTCTCATAAACTGCTCATCCTTTAACAGACATGTTTTTAGTTTTCATATATAAGGTACAATGTGCGAGTGAAATTTCACGGTGTCAACGTTAAATTGCGCTGTGGTTAAATTAAACGTATGATGTCCGGATGTTTATGGACTATTAAATAAATAAATTACTATCATTGCTGCAGTCAGCGGCTAAATTGTTACCTAAGTTATTATTGTTATGTCCGTTAATAGTGCTATTCATTTAATTATTGTCAGTAAATACACATACCAGTAAATAAAAGTATTAAGATGAACTTTTAACTTTTTATAAGGAATAATAACAACTTCACTGAACTTTATTGAATTATAATCACTTGTTCAGCACAATCAGTAATGTCTTATGAGATATTTCAAACCATAAACCGGTCAGTTATGGTCTAGGTACAGGAATATTTTGCAAAGCTGTTAATGATTTGAACAGCTTATCTAAATAAACTGAACAATAATATTCCCTACCTCACATGCACTCAAGAAATCGATAAAACAGCAAAGCTGACAAGGCGCATTAGCAAAAGTCGTAGGTCAAGATTGTTTTCTGAGGGCAAGCTTTGAGAGCTTAAGTTAAGTAAGCCGAGCGAGTTTGGCGCAGACAAAGGGGCACGCGGCCCTCATTGTGACGTCCACTTAAAGCTGAGACCAGGTGAACTATGGCTCGAGAACGTACACATAAGCCCACTGTGCGGTACTGCACACTGCACCGCATTAGACCCAACTGTATAATACTTATTTATAACTCCACTTGGTCGGTTTAGTCTATCCGTTTTAGTGTAGAACTAATTTGTGTTTGTAACTTTGCACTAAAGTACTCATTAAGGGGTACTTAATGTACTTGTGTTAGTTTACAGGGCTGTTAGTTATATGGTAAAGACTTACTAGGATGTTACATTTGACGAGGTTAGAATTGTCAATTAGTTATAACGTCTTTTATTTGAGGAGTACTCGTAACTGAGTAAAATTTTAGTAATTGTATAGCTGAGGCAAGAACAGTAGATAGGACCCCATTGTATAATGAGGTAAACACATTTTATAATTAGGTATTTAATAGTCCGTTGTTGGTCATAGGCCTCCGCATCCAGTCTGTTCTATTCACCTTTTTCACGTTGCTAGTCTATCTGGCTAGGGGACGTCCTACCTCGTTTGCTAAAATGGCCATCGGTTTTAAGGCAGAAGTAGCCATCCCAGTGCCACTTTAGCTTGTTTATTCTATGAGCTGTGTCGGTATAAATATTTGGTACATATATAATATTACATTGTGGAGGTCAGATGGCAGTCTCTTCACGGAAAATATTGAAAGTTCAGCCGCATCACAGTTAGACTGGAAAGCCGACCCCAACTGAGTTGGGAAAAAGGTTCAGGGAATGATGATGATATATAATATTACAAAAAAAAAACAAAATTCTGCATTAAATTTAAAGTATAAATTGTGCTTGAGCGAGGAATGCCGTAATGCCTGAAAATCTATCTTACACTCAACAACTGAAATATTAATAGTAGGATAAAATAATTATAATAATGGAGTTTGCACTAGAATGTTAAATTTATTAATTAAAATAAATAGTTGCAACATAATTACCTATATATATCTAAAACAATAAAATTATAGAACCTATATTATGATCCGATTATTGGGCCTCGTACCGGCATCAAAACGGTCGAACGATATTGGTTTCCGTATTCATTACTGGCACTCGGAAGAGAACAGGTGCGGACCATATTAATGCGTGTTGGACCTTTGCTTCCTGGTCCCGTGTGAATATTCAAGACGTATTATGGGGGTCATTTAATGCGACATACCCGCCGGAGCGGTGCGGTCGTCACAGACATAACATCGCTTGAACCCTTTTAGTGCGCTTAGGCAGGGCTTTTCTTTCTGGAAATAATCCTGTGATGGTATCTTAGAACAACATAAATGTGGTTCTGGTATAAATTCTTGAAGCTATTGAGATTTGTATATCGCCATTAATAATTATTTTATCAACACTGATGACCTGAATAAGGCCACTGGGACGGACTGTATGCGGAAAGCAAAGGATCGGTAGTAATGACGCAAATTTGAAGAGGCCTATGTCCAACCGTGGACTGCGATAAGTAATTATTGCAATTACTAATTGATTGATGATTGATTGATAATTTCTCCGTATTAAAACCACTTTATTCCAAGCAAATGTTCTCAGTGTTGTATTAAAGAAATTACTTGGTATCGTCATACATAATTTTTCTACAGCATCACTAACCAGGATCAATCGTATTTAGTCAGTCTTTCTAATGACTTTCGCCTTCTTCAGTCATATAGTCTTGAATGTCATAGTTTAATAGTAATAATTATTATAATAGATTATATAGAATAAAATTATTTAAGTACTTGACATGGACGAAATTAGCGATTGAGGTCCACTGAAGCTCATTAGATTTGTGTCCAAAAATACACATAAACGAATAAGGAATGTTCCATACTGCAAAAATTGTCTCAGCAAATAAAAATATGACTAGAAATAAATGTTGCCAATTTAAGATTCTAGGTATTCTTTTTTTGCAATTCTTGAAGGTAATATACGTAAATATATGCCACAGTCAACGTCTACTTAACAATGTCTCATATAGGAGCATGTGTAGATAGTACAATATCTCACACTCCACCCCTTCTCTACGCCCGAGTAACTCTGCAAAAAATATTATCCTTTATTATTCTATTGCAAAAATCATATTCAACTGACACAAAAATATCACAACTAAATATGAAAATCGTTTTAACATAGTCGTATCTGAATATTCTGTAGAAATTCTCATGGACAAAAATACAATGGAATCACGAAATTTGTTCTTATATTGCAAAAATGAGAAAATATTTTATCAGTGTGTTGTTTATAATTTTTGCAAAATTAAAAAAATATAAGTCGTATTAGAATCTAGAGTCAGCCTCAGATGCATGGCTCGAATCAACAATGGTGCTGTAATACGGTAATAAGTTCACACCCTATTAGGTAGGTACGTGGGACCGAATACATTGATCGGTAAAATTAATTCACCTATACCTAACCCTTAGGAGATAAAGGCGTGATTATAACATAACATAAACTCACGCTTATATCCCCGAAGGGGTAGGCAGAGATGCTGGCACCCACATCACCAGTTTATGTTTAGGTCCGAATTTAATAGGTGGCGAGCCTATTGCCATTCTCCGGGCACTTATAAACCTGCAATAAATATACACATAACTTCGAAAAGCATCAAAAAGACATTGGTGTGTGCCATGGTAAAACCTGGGACCGAACCCGAGACCTCGTCTCAGTAGTACATTACCCATACCACTAGGCTACCGCGGCGTGATTATATGTATTTATATAATGTATAAATAAATGTTGAGTGATTATGAAGTTGACAAAAGAAATAAGAACACACTTTTCATACAACTTTATACAATCTTATATTCTTTGTCGACCATTGCTTAAAATTGCCATTATCAGTAAAAGAAAGTTGAGTGTCATCCTGACCCTAAAAGAGTCAGATTATCGTTACCGATTCCGTCTTTTTGAAAAACGTTTATTATCATTATACACTACCGCATTTATACGCCATATGGCATAAAAAGAGGATATTACCTAACACAGTCAACTATCAACTATAACTTATGTAAACAAATGAAGTACCTGAATATTCTGATTGCATTTGATTTGTTTAAATCGTCCTCCTTAGTAAAATATTAAACGCAAGACAACAGAACTTTGCCCCTTGTTACTCAATGTTCTTATTCGTCTAACAGACTTCTCTACTTAGCCCCACCAGGCCTTTACAGTAGTATTGTTAGAGGTTTTGGCTTTTACAGCCCCGAAGAGCCCAGTTTCTGTCTATTACCGGTCAGGGTTAAAATTACTTGAATAGTAGTTTGTAACAGTTTGAAGCCGTAGTTGACTATTGATTTGAAAGAAGTTTTCTTACTTCTAGTCTCAAAAGAGTCATTAAAACATTATTTAATTGTTTAAATCTGATCATAAGCTTTAGATTCCAAAAAATAAACTAATATATTCAGTTTCATAATAATGATAAATAAAAAGACGAAACGCAGTTAGTATTACACAACTGCTCTTATGTGGACGAATATTATGGACGAATAGCTGCCGGGCACAACCTTCCATGGTCGGTATGGCGGTCTCTCAACCGTCTTCGTACACTGGTCGGTCGGTCGAGGCAAAATCTATGCAGGTGGGGAATGCGAGACCCGGGCCTAGCCGCATGTGAATGCGGTGCCCCCGTGCAGTCCATGACGCACTTAGTTTCGTGCCCCTTATGCCCTGCCTCCTGCACTAAAGATGACCTGAATGGAGCAACTACGGTGCAGTCGATATGGCAAGGTTTTATTCTGGAGTGATCTGAACATTAATGGATTGTTGACACGAAAGAAGAAGAATGGACGAATATATTCTTATGAATACATGGTGTGGTTGCTGTGATGTGTTCCATTACGTTTATATAATCTAATAGTTAACCACCATTTTCGATTGCCCATATTTCCAGATCATAATAATTTATTTTGTTGGAACAGACGGAAAAACATACATCAGACAACATTACAGAAACACTTGCGTACACATCCATAGACCACGGTTGCCGCTTTACGGTGGGTCGTGTGCTTGTCTGCCACTTAATTGTTTTTTTTTAATATTAGCACTCCTGTAGTACTAGCATGAACTCCTATCGAATTCGTAATGTAAAGGTTTCGAGAGAACGAAGCATTGTGATTGGCAGTCTGCCTCTTGTGAACCTGTGTGTGTGTAGCCCGCCAATCGCAATGCTCCGTTCTGTCGATAACTTTACATTATGAATTCGATAGTATTTCGTACTAAGGCTACAGGAGTACTGACACAAAAAAGACTTTGCCGATATAATAAGTAAATACGTAAATATAGGTAACGGTGTCTCATAGGAATTGTCAGAACTGATCAATACTTGTGAATTGTTTCGTCGTGACGTCCCCATGGCCCAAGCGTTCGGTGCGATCACACTGACGTGAGTTTATGAGTTTTGTTCACCCACGAAGTACTTAACGTGCTTCTTTTTATTCTTCTAGAATTTATTTGCAGTGTAAGTTCCAAATAAATTATAGAAGAATAAAGTTAGTATTGAAGCAAACGTAGATGAACGCTAATGATAAACTGATATTACGAGTATTTTAACAAGGCGTAATCACGTGACATCAAACATGCATGATGTTTAAAGTTGCAAGTATTATACAACCTCTCCATGGTGGGGTGAATGTCCTGATGAACTCTTCTAATTAATCCCAACCTCAGCCTTCTTACACAGGACAACGCGTGCAGGGCTTAAATGTCATCCGCATACGGTGCAGAATATTCCATCAAGAACCAAGCGGTTCGGACTTTCCTTTGCTGCACCATTAATTCTTGGAATGCTAACAGGTCACGTGTTTCCTTTTTCCTACTGACCCGAATTCTTAAAATCAAGCTGCCACCATTGTAATGCTTTACGTGTTTGTAATGGTGACCCTCTTTCCTGAGACTTTATCTACAGCTTACTATCAGGCGAGGTGAAGTCAAATTGACTTCTCCTATAAGTCCTATAAATGAAAAAAATATATTTCCACATATTGTGAAAAAAGTGAGATTTTTCGGTACCACGCAACTGTAAATCACTGAGTTATTGCGTTGTCATCAGAAGTTGTATTTTATCCATTTCCAATTAAATTCTTGTTGAATCAGTTACTAATTGAATCGCACAATAGACATTCGTTAAGTGAACACCGAATACATAATATCTACAATATTGTTAAATTATTTAAAAAATCTTATTATGGTTAATTATTGAAAAGTATTGTAATATACACAAGAATTGCAAGTTTATAAGAGCATATTTGTTAAGATATTCAAAATGTCACATAGCGTAATTTCCAAATCCGAACACTTACTCCAATAATTATATCTTTTTTTCCATATTTTTGGCGAGTCTTTTTGTATATGTAAAGCGTGGCCGCTGCCAGAGCAACATAACCAAAAGCGGTATGTCATGGAGATGAAAATGCTACGGTGGATATGCGGAGACACGCGTAAAAATTGCTTGCAGAACTCTCGCAACCGCGATAGCCTTCGATGTTTGTGACATCGCTAATAAAATGCAAAAAAGTCGCCTACCTAAGTGCGGTCACATTTTGCATAAACTACCAGGTTACGTGGGTAACAAATGCCGAGTTAGGCCTTAGACGGGGCCAAGAAGTCCTAGCATGTTGTCGTGGAGGGTGATATGTGTCAATGGTCTTATTACTACAGACGTTCAAGATCGTGCAAAAGGAGGAATACCCTGAGCTCCGGTTCTTTTTTCCCATATTTTTGGCAAGTCTTTTTCCGCGGCTGTTAAGCGAGCCCGCCTGCCAGAGTAACATAAGCAGACGTGGCTACTGTCAGAGTAATATAAAAAGCAGGAGCTGTGTGTCACCGAGATGAAAATGCTGCGGTGGATGTGAGGAGACATGCGTAGAGATCACGTGAGGAGTTTGAAAGTGGAGGAATACCCTCAGCTCCAAGTTCATTGTGGCCTCGCATGTAGTCAGGAAAGTACGTCTACATGATTATAAGGAGAATCTTTATTTTTTCCAAATGAATAACGCAAAGAAACCATCGGTAGCTTAGTGGTTATGGACTCAGCTTTAGGATCGAAAGGCCTCAGGTATTATTCCTAGCTACACTATAGAATTTAACACATTACTAAAAAAAGCTAATTAGTTTACCTGGATGAGTTAGGAAGAAAACTGCTGGACATAGCATAGGTCACTTTCAAAGTTGGGAGGCTTTGACGTACTATTTATTTCCACTAGGTTTGCACTTATTTCCCCTTGGTTACTTTCAAAAATCTTTACTAATGTGAACTGTAATACAATCACAGGCATAAGATACTTTAAAAATTGTTGCGGTACAAACTTATATCTCATGTTTTTGAGTTTTGAAACATTTTCCAAGCTCAAATAAACTCCTTCGCCATTGATTGCCTTTATTATATTGTAATTTCTACTCTACCTTTACAGTCATAAGGTTGGTTATATTTTTAGGACACGTCGTGTATAAGACAAAAGGGTAATGACCCTCAGTAGCGGACCATCTGTTGGTCTCTAAAGACATTATGGCGCGTTCTTCTCAGCGGGAGCCACACGATGCCACAAATGCTCATTTTTGAAATATCATCCATGATAATAATTTTATTTCTTGTCTAATAATTTTTACTGTTCTATGTTTCTATGACTTGATCTTTGAATATTATTTTAGTATATAATAAAGTGCACCTTAAAATTCTGCCTCACCTAGTAATATTGTTAGGTACATACACATTAAGGACCAGTTGAATTTTTAGTCCTAGTAGTTCCATCATTTAGAAATATCACCAACATTTATAAATACGAATCACTGGGCCGATTTTTATGAAATATAGTACAGAGATAGATTAGACTTTGGGGAAGAACCATAGGTTATATATGGTAACGATAACCGACATCCACGCGGGCGGAACCGTGGACAACAGGTAGTAAGCAACGTAAGTTTAATACCATAATGTTTTATGCATAACGGTTTTCTACTTATTTTTTCTAATTTGTTTTATTTAACTTTTACGTTAGCGGCTGACGATTAAATCTTCAATTTCGAGAATAAAGTCTACTGTTACGCTTACCACGGGGCACATAGCAAAAATAATAGGTAGATGGCCTTTACAGCTGAAGAGCTCTCGAATGGAGAAATGGAGGAGAGGATGGATCGCTCACGTATGTGGTAGACGTTGAATGTAGACCGCCTCCAACTGGTCTGATTGGAGGTCGATGAGGAGACCTATGTTCTTCAGTTGACGTCCTGTGACTAATGGTGATGATGATGATGATGATATTGTGAATGATGATGATTACGCTTACCATTATATTACGAGGCGGTAAACCAGTAATGAAACGTCCGCACATCTGTACTACTTTATATTAGTCCTTTATTTTGTCACAAGTATACATTATTACGTTCGTAAACCGTAGATGCGGTGTGGAGTTTCGCTTTGTTGGTTTTTCTTTTGGAACTTGCAAGGAATAGCACACTTTAAGAGGACAAAGTTTTTATTGCCGACACTAGGTACAGTCAACGACGAAAGTTGATTAATATCAAAATATTTACAATATTTATTTTTATTGGTTTTAACAATAGTGAGTGTTTTTAAATTCCCCAACGCCAAAGGAATAGCTGGAGTCTCGTCGTTCAATCAGTAAGTAATTGGCTTCAGAGATAGATTTGATCTTGGGTTATGTTTCTTTTTTATGGTACTTCAATTTGACTTCACCGCACCTAATCCCTCTCAGGAAAGAGAGTCACCATTACAAACACGTGGTTGGCTTGTGGCCCGAAGTCTTTGATATACCTAAAACATTGAATTCAGTGTAAATAAATTACAAAATAAGAAACATTCGGGTAAAAAAGATTGCATTTAAACTTGAAATATTGTTCACATAAAATTCAACGATTACAGAATTATTAAATACTACAAAATATTTACTGAATATAATTATTTCAAATATAATAATTATCACAGAGGTAAAACCTAAATATCTTCACGCAGGTATGTTGATAAAAATATAACAGAATTTACCCGCACAGTATTCGATCTACAGCCAACCCTTAGAAACAATAGGAAATCTTTTGATAGTGATACCCAGACCATAACACATTTTCCACATTGTCAAATTATCTGTTATCTACCCCAGTTTATTATGATAATAGAAATTGCAATCCACAGCTGTGATTTCAAAATATACAAGGAAATTTTTGGGTAAATATTCAGTACTATACCCGACTCAGAGGTGAGAACCTTGGATGCGATTGGGACTGTCACAAAAATGATGATGGTAATAATGATTTGGTAATTATTATTGTTACAGTACTAGGTTTTTTATTTGATACATCGGAAAGAAGTAAGAGCTCGGTTAAGATTGAGTTGCAATGATTTTTAGCGGAATTCTAAAAAACGAGGAGCTTCTCAATTCGGCTATTTATATTTATTTGTAGAGTGTTCTCCCTTTCTTTGATACTTTTACACAATATTTAACACAAAAAAATTACAAATACTCTTCTTGAACAACCCCATATTGTAGTCGCTTGGAAGAAGCAATTAATATTAGATACCTACGTGATTTTTTCATCGTCTATAGAATATTATTTACCGCAGTAATAGGTAATAGATACAATTTCTTAGTTGAGGATAGAACAAAAGGCCGAAAATAAAAGGAGAGAATAGTATAATATATTTAAGCTTAATTAATTTTTTTACACACCACCCTATTATGAGTTTGTATGACCTGTATATAAAGAGATATTTTCATATACCTACTGACCGACTTCACTATGATAATAATATTAATCACATTTATAAAATAGGATTGTCTCGGTGAATACTGTAAGTTATGGTCGTCATACGAACATCTGTAGTTATTGTGTGGCGATATAATTGTGATGGACTGAAAACCGATCGCAACTTTATTTAATTGTATGTACAACTCTAAGTTTTGTACATAAAATATAATTATACAATTCACTTCAACTGAATAAATCTTAACTCAGTTATTTTCATGTGAGTGCAATTATGACTTGACGTTTTAGGATGTATAGTAAAAAAGAATGTACAATTTGGCCTCTGAACATTACAATAACACATCCATTACTGTATTGGTTAATTCACATATCATTTGTGCGTTCAGGGGCTGTAGAAGACTGTACGCTCAATAAAACTGTGACGTCAGTAAAAAAACAGGTATTAAGTTATATAGATTATATTTTGATTGATCACGTGGTAATTCGTTGTTTATCAACAAACAATTAATACAACACTGCCTCACACAAAATTAACCCGCCCACGTACGATATTGATATGAAAATTCGACAACAAAAGGAATTATGATGTGTACGCTTCATGATGGAGCTAAATTCATAGCGTCAGTCCTCAGAGTAAATATACTCGTAGTATAGTTATATGGGCGTGAAAATCAGATACCTATCCACAGCGAGTGACTCGATTATAAGGTCAATAGTAATACATAGTCGGCAATTGGTACATTTATGTACAGTGGGCTCCAAAAGTTCACGGACACCTTAAGATCTATATTCCTTTGATAGCCTAAGTGTGATCTACTCAAAGGTAACATAGATAGCGTTATTAAAATAACTATCGATGTCTAGTTTCTTTATTAGAAAATAAGTAAACTCTTGCAAGTAGTAGCCTAAACATAGTTAAATTAATAAGTAAATCTATTGTCCAGTAGCTTCTAAGACTAGTAGTTGTATAGTGGCATCACCGCACACCACCACCAGTCCAACATGAAACAAGAATCATCAATACAAGGAAGATCTGTTTATTTCTTTTTTAAAACAACCCACCCTGTAGATTAATAATAAAAATATCAGAGACTTTTTTAGTCAATGCAATTAACCTAAATGAAAAAAACTGATCTATACCGAGGTCAATAAATCCTTTGTTATCAACAACGGTGGTCTGTACTGTAAGTGATCGCTTGTGAGCCGCTCCAAGCAACAAAGCCTTCAAATCAAACAAGTGTTCGTACCACCAGGCTTGGTTATCTGTTCTACTCAATTTCGCTTCGAGCCAATCCTCTCATGCAAGTAGATAAATATTTGAAGCTTTTAATTATAGAGTATTCATGTTTTATATTTTCTGGTTCAGAGATTTTAAAACGGATATTTCTAATACTAATATCTATCGTAAGGCCCATAGATTATCATTTTCATTTTTATAGATTTTGTTTCTACGCTGGTCGACAAAGAATATAAGTTTATATAAAGTTGTATGAAAAGTGTGTTCTTATCATTTGTCAACTTCATAATCACTTAACATTTATTTATACATATATATTTCGCAGTAAGATAGTTATAACCGTAATTATATGATTATATCACTAAACTTGGACCGTTTTATAACTATATTCCCAGTGAAATAGTAATGAATCGTTTTCGTATAACTATGTTCCGGTATATGATTATATCCCTAGGGATATGATTATATTACGGTTATAACTATCTTACTGCGACATATACATACATATAATCACGCCGCGGTAGCCTAGTGGTATGGGTAATGAACTGCTGAGACGAGGTCTCGGGTTCGATCTCAGGTTTTACCGAAGTTATGTGTGTATTAATCGCAGGTTTATAAGTGCCCGGTTAATGGCAATAGGCTGGCCACCTATTACATTGAGACCTAAAATATAAACTGGCGAAATGTGGGTGCTGGCACCTCTGCCTACCCCTTCGGGGATATAGGCGTGAGTTTATGTTACGAGTATGTTATATTATGTTATGTTTCTACGCATATTTCTCATTAGGAGAGAAGTAATTTTGATTCGCTATAACTTGTGAAGTGGCAAAGACCCTGGCCTTCAAATTCAGCATAATTACTCACCTGATCAACAATTAGCGCGTAAACACAAAAAACAGAAAAAAGGCCCTGTAGATTAAATTATCTACGAGTAGTTTTACATAATTCATCAATGCAGAAAAGGTTCTACATGCATTAATAGATCCACCGTCTGTCTGAAAATTTTCGATTGACGTAAAATTTGTGGCATGTAGAAATGGTTGAGTGAAGACTTCATATCGTATTCCAACTTGAAGCTCTTCTGATGTTGAGGCATTCCTCGCAAATTGTTGAATACTGTCTTTTGTATTCAAAGCGAATACTTGGAGATTTAAGACTAGGAGAATATTACGAAAAAATGTGAAAATATGTTTTTATTTAGTGTCGTCTTTATAGAGCTTATAAATAATAAAAAACTTCTAACTTCAGACTCGGTCTTGTGATACTTAGTGAAAATATTCGTTTCAAGATATTTTCAGATATTATATATACTGAGAGAAACATAGACCATTCTAAATATAACTTTATGAACTATTACAATAATAATAATAGAACGCTTATTTCAAAATATTGAAACTCCATAGTTAGGCACAGTGGTAGTCACAGTTTGTCATTTGTCTATCATATTGTTTTCACCATAACACATAACCATTTGATTGTCTTATTCATATTTTCCTTTCACTTAGGTACACAGAAAAAATTGAAATAGTAGGCTAGGCTGACTGTTCAAATCAAATTTAGATAGGAAAATGTGAATGCTTCGACGGGATTCGAACCCGCGATCCCCTTACAAGGGGAACGCTCTGACCGGTAAGCCACAAAGCCTCGTCTGAATCATTCGAAAATTTCCTATGCAACCATCTTTGGGGCGATGGTGAATCCATCCACCAACAAACATACGAACTATCGGTCACAATGAATGACGATACAGTCATTTTTAACATTGTTTTTTGATAACGCCGCCCAATCAAATGTACAAAACATTTTGATGAGCAATATGCTATTGTTTTTAAATTTTAAATTGCTGATAGTTTTAATCAAATTTAGATGGAAAGGAAATTATATCACTTAAAAATACGATAAATGGTATACTGTGATGATCTTTGATCACAACTTTAGTCATACAATTTATTTTCAGTCCAATACGCCGGAATATTTAACATTTAGATAGGTGATAAGGTCGCGCATTAGCGAAAACCCATTCTAAAATCCCAAGACACAGGGGTGATGTTCACAAAACCATTTACCACGTCCTATCCTTAAGTGGGTCACACACAAGCCGGATATCATCCGAAATTGGTCTAATCTTTAGTTATGGCCCCTCACAGGAATTCGCATTTCAACACGACCAAGGCGCGAAAACCGTAATGTTTACTTGGTAGGGAGAATAAAAATAGCGGAGATATTCCCACACCAATAGAAATACATTGTCACACTAACTTTGTATAAGTAGATACAATAAAATGCGTCTGTTTCACATTTGCCTTCAATTTCTCTCCGGGGAGAGCAAAAACACGATCCTTGCCTAAACAGATATACGTTACTTTTATTCATACGCAAATACCGCACGTGTAAATAATGAATTCTTGTGTTTTATTTATTTCGCGGACCGGATTGAATAGTAATATCTATGATGTTGAGTATACTATATTGATTTCATATTAGAATTAACCCCCCCCCCCACGCCATCTCCCCCCTCTTCCCCTCCCCAATATATGAGTATAATTTCTTGTTTTGACCTTTTACAGATTTTCTAATTTTATGATAGACATGTCATAGCGTTTTGGTAATCTACTTCTAATTTCTATATTTTAATACACTCCTACTCAAATTTTGAACAACATGCATTTGAGCGGTAATATCCAGCAATTATTTTCTTTATTGTTTTTTTATTATACCAATATCACTCCCACAGTAAATACACTCTAATTGCAGTAGTTCGGTTCTCAATTAGAATCGAACTATTAAGTACTACCAATGTGTAGGAGTAGTTCGGTAAGTAGTCCGGTTGACCGGATTAATCCAACTTCAACTCTCAAATGTAAATTCATTAAGTCTTTTCAGACTGCATATTTTAACCTATCATCAAATTAAAACGTAAATATATTTCAAAATACAGGTATAATAACTTTATTTTTACACTTTTTTGTTTCTTGAGGAATAGAGAATCAATGTTGTGTTTTTGGTATTCAAACAACCGCTTTCTACTAAAGATAATATTTCAAGACTTAAAGTTATTGAAATGCTGAAGTATTGCTAAGTTTTAAGTGTTGGTAGGCAAGTCTGGAGCGAGCAAGGCACATGGGAAATGATTACCATATTCAACGCATTTCCTCGCACACCGGAGGTAGGCTTCGTAGGAAATTATTTGTCATATTAACGTCACTCGAGCTCGAGTTTCGACGCCGAGATGTTAATATATTAAATTATCCTCGACGGTATTCTGAACAAGTAATTCTATATCGATACTGTATGACAAATCGATGTTTATAATTCGAGTGTTTTGTCAATAAATTACCAAGTTTATGGATGTTTATGGAAAATATATCGAATCGGTTAGTTAACTGGAATATGAATGATTTTATGGGTAACGTAAATTTATTTATAACTTATAACGTACTGAATAAATTGTTCAAAATATAAATAATATTAGATTATTACATCCAACCTATGAGCGACGACCTCTGTGGTGTAGCAGTAGTGAGCGCGATTGCTACGCAGGAGGCGCAGGTTCGATTCCCGCTCAATGTAAATATTTGTGTACATGAATATGAATATTTTCATTGGACTGAATGTTTCTATGTATAATATGTACGAGTATGTATTTACAAAAAAAATTATCTAAGTATGTTTATCCGCATTATAAAATACATAATACAAGCTGTTATTTGTAAAGGGTTATTATTATAAAAATGAACTATTTAGAAAACCGCACACAATAAAACTCCTTTACATTGTGTAAATGAATTTGTTAATTAAGAATAAATGGAACATATTATTAAATAAATAATAATTATTAGGTTCACCAATGAAAGATTTTTATTTTAATTAAACCACAGTTGCCACACCAAACAAAAACCACGAAGCCAACAAATCAATTTTGCGTCAGGAAATTACTTTGTAAAGTTGAAAAGGGTTGCGCGATACGGTACCAAATTGAAATTCTTTTGTGCGCCGCGCCTTTACATGTCCGAAATGTTACCTGACTCTTTGAATCATAGCGCAACTACATTTTTCGATCAAACTTTGGAATATACGGTTTGCCGATCAATTCTGTATAACTGTTATCAGAAGCAGAAACTTTGTAATAATTTAGTTAGTATGCCTATGGGGTGCGACAAAGATTTAATGGGTATACCTCACTTGCAAGCCCGGACTAACGGACGAGGCTTTGGTAAAGACGTTCTCAGGGTTCAAGGCGATTCACAAGCAAACGTAGTATGTAGGTAGTAAGCTAGCCCCAGACTCCGAGCTGGAAGCTTCAGTTGCAACCAGGATCAACAATAAGGCAAGTATTCAAGAACGATACTCATTCATGAGTCGTGACTTGAGACTAGTATTAAGTACATTAATAGTCTAAAACCAAACTAGAGTAGCGATTTTTCACTGCTCGTCCAAAAAATCTTTATTAAAGTTTAGTTCTAGAATGAATCTGTACTTACCTAAAACTATAAATACTAGATTCATTATTGAGGATCATTCTAGAATACGAGCCTAAGATAGAATTAACATTGTATATGAAACTTCATCTATATCGCCAATTTGGTTATGGAGGTCCGATGGTAGTCGATTCACGCAAAATATCGATGTTCAGCCGCATTTTAGTTATACTAGAAAGTCGACCCCAATTTAGTTGGGAATAGGCTCTGAGAATAATGAATAATTTTATTGTAGATAATTTGAAGCTATTAAAGAAACGTAAAGCAAAAAGTTTTCGATTCACTGAAGTTCATTAACAAAATGGGCAATCTGGCTAAAAGCGTGCACCCATTGAGGTAAAAAATAATTAGAAAGTTATATAGGAATGTTTTGTCAATTATATTCGTCTATTATATTATAGACTACCTGACCCGCGCGACTTCGTCTGCGTCACCCCGTTTTTGCAACATTTTTCATTCCTGCTCCGCACCTGTTAGTCGTAGCATGATGTTATATACATATAAACCTTCCTCTTTAACCATTCTATCTATTGAAACAAAATCCGCATCGCATCCGCATCAAAATCCGTTGCGTAGTTCTAAAGATTTAAACATACAAAGGGACAAGAAAAATAGGGACAGAAAACGTGACTTTATTTTATACTATGTAGTGATAGTGATAGTGATAGTGAAGAGTCAAGGCTTCCTATTGGTTATGAAACTAGGAGAAGTTTTAGTACCCAATAAATCATTATTAAATAAAAACATTGGATGTCCCCATCACTTCCCATGCGGTGTAGTACAAGGCGACTGAGGAATAGGGGTACTTAATATCAGACAAAGATAATATACATTATACAGCCCAGACCCAGCTTCAGATGCTGACTCAAGTCGTAGGGTTATTGGTGGGGGCTAAGGCGGGAACACCGTGGTCCCTACATCCGAAGGGGGTCATCTCGAAAGAGAGGGCCCTGGGTTTGCCGAGGTACGAAGGATATGATGGTTACTATCTCTTCGACATAGCCTCCCCAACCGCCTTCGGCGGGGAAGGTATCCGTGGGTATGTTTCGCACGATTAAAAATTAAAAAATAAAATAGGGTGATTGGTATTTATTAGATATTATTCTGTCGTTTTTAATGATATATAATTAGATTTGACACATTTCGTATCTACTATGTTAGTTTTATATTAATTATTATTACTATTATACTATATATACTATAGTTAGTACCTACGATGTAAGTTTTGAATAATTTTTTATATTTATTATTATTAGATTAATATTTACTGACTGTAATTGGTTTTACTTTGACATTTTCTATTTAATAATAATAATAATATACCTATGCCTTTATTGTACACCAAAGAATGACATCATGATATGGAAATGCAGCTAATATGCAATGGGCGGCCTTATCGCTCTGTGGCTTATTATTTCAAATACTTGACAAATTATAAAAATTGCGAATAAAGCGACAGTTATTAATTAAAAATGTTCAAACACAATGTTAAAATTGTACATGAGTAAATATATACTGAATATACTCGTACTGATATTTGCAGGAAATGCCAATAACCACACGTTTTGAACGTTGCTTACTCCGTATCATAGAAGTAGAGCTTACTTTAAATTATGGCAGAAGTAGAACATATACTTTATATATATAGGTAGGTACTTAAGTTACTGGAGTGGGTTTGCGGGGATCGCTTGAAGGTAGGTAATATCGGAATGTGTTTGATGAATGAAAATGAAGCATTTAATCCTTTATGGTTTCAGTGAAAACCGAATGATTACTAAGATAAAATTTTCTATTAAGGGGTTTCTATTTCAGTACGATTCGCTATATAAGGCAAACTGTAAATCATTCTACAGCTGTTGCCTGTAGGTAAACTTAACGCAGCTGGCATATGGTGACCTCCGGGTTCAGTATAATAATAGTTTCAGTATGGAGATGGGGCTGCCGTGGCAGTTCAGCCCATTTGGAACTGTCGCGAGCCACAGCGTTGACAGCTTCGCGTGTCTTATGCGCAAGCGCTGCATGTCGGTCGTCGAGCGTTTTCACGGTAGCCTAACACACAGTCCTAACACGCTCCTAAAAGCCTTTGCAGCGAGGTGAGACTTGGTCTTAAGCAGAGCTATGAGACCTAAGTGGTAAAAAAAAAGTTTTACCCATACAACAACAAAGGTTTACAAAGTTTTAACCATAAAACGCAAAGTTAGTCATGGAAAAAAATTATATTAAATTAATCAAGTCACTCCAGCATTATTAAAAATTCAACACTAGGTACGTTACAGAAAGCATTACATTAGCTTAGGCCATAACGTTGAATGAGAATTTGAATTGCTACATAGAACAAAAAATCTACGCCAAGAAATGCCTAATTACAAGCACTGTTCGACATTAATTTCTTTTAACACGCATACAACAAACTTCAAGACCCAATCCCCAATCAATCATCAATTTTGATTTAACTTAACGTGACCGCCTAATGGTATCGATAAGGATCACCTTAACCAATAAACGCTGATGGAAAAAAGTTTTGTAGTGCGGCCCATACCCAAAACAATTCGATCCCTAGGCATTTCGAACCCACAAAAACTGTTAATCGCAAACTCGATCATGTGGCTAGGCCTTTACAGGTGTATAATGGTGTAAAACAGCAGTACAATGAAGCTCGGTCGATCGACACGGAACAAAGCCTCACGCGATATGGGGATCCGTTTCAAATGACTATGTTGTATTGATATCAACTGAATATGGATTACAGATCGGTTTCTAAGCTCGGCTTTGAATACTACCTATCAATTTATAATACTCTATATTATAAATGTCTTGAGACCTAGGAATCGGTCGATTGGATTACTTAGCTTTGACATAAAATTGTAATACCTACAATATTTGTAGCTATTTCGCCGTAGTGACAAATTAGTATAGTAGGCTTTCATTATGCAACGATATAGAAGTAGGCGGTAGCGTGGCGGAAGTTCATTACAAGTAATATATATTCGGGGAAGGAGGGGAACCCGCTATTCACCCAGGGTTCAACAATTTAACGATAACAATAGCAAATTATGTCTAATTGTCATAGAAAGTAGGTAAAAAGACTTCTTACCCGAGAAGAGATGTTGTTGTACTCGTATGTGCAATATTCCATAAGTGCGATGAACAAATCTCGATACGAGTTTTGCCTCTACACGAGGCATCTTCAGGAGCGCTATCAAGGGACAGCTGATAGCACTCCTGAAAATGTATAGATATATTACTTAGTACTCACGTGGGTATCTCACCTGGGGCAATTGATGACCCCAGATGGCCGTGCAATTTAGTGGTTTGGTTTGAGTTTGACATAACCACACACACTCCGCATAGAAAAAGATACTTTCTACTAATGTTATAATTTAAACTTTATTTACATCCTCGTATGAACTTCATGAAATTTTATGATAATGTATCACTGTTTTAATGTTTGATAGTTGACCTTGAGATGCAGAAAATGAATCACACGTATTCCACGCAAGTCGACCCGACACGGCCGTAGAAAGTCAAAAACAGACTTCGTTGATACTCGTTTGAATGTACAATATAATACAGTTATATTATTGTATTATATACAATATATACAATATTCTCACAGTCGGACGAACTCTTTGACCCTATAATATCACAATGGAATGACCTCACTGTGGTATTATAACGTCGATCTAATTGGTAGTGTGGATCGCCTTCTGTTTGCGGTCGCGACTTGGATTTCCGCATGCTGCTAATATTTGCGAGGTCTGAAAATGTTTGCTTTGAGGCTGCATGTTTGTCTACGTTTCGAAATCTGATGGTTCAATATACAAAGGACTTTATTGGCAAATCACTTTTACTGAAAGTATTTCGATCAATGAGAACGAATGCCGTTTAGTGTTGGAAATATCAGCATTAACATGTTGACTTTGTCCCTGTGAGTTGAATTTCAAATATTCACCTTGAGTTCGAATCTGCTTATTTCTTCTTTTGGTTTTTAAGGGAGTGACTGACGTTGAACCTCCCCAATTCATCATAAAATTCCTGCCTCTGTTAACAAACAAGTGTATTACAGGTCTGGTTGTGTCCAACCACATTCAACTACCCACGACCCGGGTCTCTTAATAGAATAAGGTCTCAAGTTGGCTGCTGTAGGGCGAACCGGGTGAAATGGGGCTACCTGAATGCAGAGGGTGGAGGTTAAGACAGTGACGCACCTCAGCTAACAATGATCCACCACCTATCAAGTCCACTGTGCCCTAATACCTACACAATTGAGAATATGAACAAGGCGATCACGAAAGCCATCAATGTCGTTGTCGAATTATAATTTTAAGCTGGACACATCTAATATCAGTATACATTAACTTGATGAAGAAAAAGAATCAATTATTGTTACCTCGTATAGTAAAAAGCAAACAGATATATTTGTAACATTGTATATATCGTCGCAGTTGTAAAAGAAGGCAATCTCTTGAAGCTGACGTGTGTAGGTACATAAAATATCAATAATTGGAAACTATTGTTAGTGCGCAGTTTTTACGATATCCTTCTCAGCAGGACAGGGTGAGAACACGTCCAATATCTCAGTTTATTATATAAGTAAACATCCGACCCGATATAGCCAGCTTAGCGAGTGAGCTCAACGTAAACTTGATCTTATACTTTTCTCATTCTCGGATAATGATGAGCTAGAAACAGTGTTACTCTTACGTATACTGCTGAGATTGGGTGACGAACAAACGTAATCATGGATTCCAAGCATCGTTTTTTATACATTAGTAACGTTAATTACATTTTCATTCATGAGAGCGCATGTTCTATGTTTAAATCTGTTTTAAAAAATACTTGTTCTAAAAGGGTCAATATCACGGAGGACTGAATAATGATTAGATGATGAATAATGACTTACTTCAGTTCTCCAGTCGGGTTGTCAAAAGCATCTGACGAAATCATCAAGCTGAGCGCCACCATTGTAATTTTGTACGTGTTTGTGATGAAGACTCTATTTCTTGCGTTTTTATCTACAACTTACCATCAGGCGAAGTGAAGTCAAACGTGTTCTATGTAAAAAAGTTGCTACGAGTTTATATCATGTGATCAATAAACACTGAATTACATAAGCTTCCAGACAAATTGTTCCCCGCTAGTAGGTAATATGCGTTTAAGTACCTACTTCAAATTTTGTAAGCTCGCCTCTATTGTTACACACAATATGGATTTTCAAACATCCGTTATTGCACTAGTAGCTGTTCCTAACTTCTGCCGATATAACTTCCCGGTGTTGCCACCGTATTAGGTATATATATCTACTTCAACAAGTTTTACACCCGGGAATAGAGTGAAATAAACGTTAAAATAGTTATAGCTGATGGAAAGTTCGAAATATGAAAATCTTTCAAAACATGATATTATCAAAAAGAAAAGGTTAATATATTCGACATATTATCAATATGCCCCTCCATTTCCCCACCCCATATTTTATATGGTGATAAGTAAGTATAAGTTACTCTACATATTCTAATAATATATAATCAACTATGTAATGGAGTATTATCGTCGATATGATATTAAAGTAGGAGTTACATGGCGGAAATCAATCCGGATCGACTGTCCTTTATAACGCTCAGTAACCAGAAGATGCCTTGTGTAGAGGTGAACCACGTATCGAAGTTTATTCTTTGCAGTCGAGGAATATTGCACAAACGAAATAGTATCTCCTCGGGTAAGAAGTATTTTTGCTTGCTTTGAGGGGTACAATTTAGCATTCCTTTTCATTAGTAATAATTTGCTATGACTATAAAAAAATACTAGGAAATAGTCACTACAAGGACAGCTGATAACAGCTGATTAAGAACAGATTATATGTAGACACCACCGTATGGACGATATATTTACAAGCGTGAGGGGACTAAAGAAATAGTCTCTCAAGACTTTGAAATCTTAAGATAGCTGTCACTCTGGCACTAAATGAGTGAGTATTGCCAAGACAGATTACAATAACAAAAAAAAATTCAAGAGAATAACACACAAATATGAAGAAGAACTTACATACTAAGATAAGTATTTTTATTACAATATTATCATAATCAAAAAAGCAGCATATTCACAACGTAAACTCTCCAAAGTAAGGGTAATACATAATTATTGGGTACAGAAGTTATTCATATTTCGTTGGTATAACAGAGAATGCTTGACGGATAATCCTCAGACACAAAAGGCTTTCGGCGGAACATCACCCCTGATTGTACGCAAATTGTTCTTGTTATATCATAATACCATTTAAAGCCGCTTGAAATTGATAACTTTGTTTGATACCAGCTTACGTATCAAAAGAAGCTGTTTATTAAAATTATTCCGTTTGGAAAAACGTTCTGTAAATATTTATGCATAGGAAAAACCTTTTAGGATCCTATTTATATCTTATTTTAAGATTCTACTCTAAACAGATAATATAGGCAAACTCTATCGTTCTCATCCCATCAAAATTCGTTCAGTATTTCTTCTATTTATCGCGAATAAACATACCAATAATCTAACATAACCATAAATTTTATTAATATTTTAACGAGCATATTATATTGAAATAATTAAAGAATTAGTAAGTATGCTGTTTAAATCAAATTTAAATCGCTAAAAGTAAATCTTCAACGAGATGCTCCCACCATCGTCTTTCCCTCCACCACCACCGGTCCACCATCGGTTTATTGGACAATTTCGACGGCATTCAGACGTGACTTCGTGACACATCGCCTAGAACTTTCTCCCAGTAAGGGATAAATCGCGGGTTCTAGTATCGTCAAGATATTCACATTTTCCGATCTGAATTTGATTTTAATGACTATTTTACAATTATATACTAGAATAAATAAAATGATTCTAAACCAATGTACGAACTAACAATTGGTAACGCTAACCGAGACTCATCCGTAGGTACCTTACCTCCCCATAGAGTATGTACAGCAATAAGATTGTGATATTTTTGGTTGCCTATTTGTTAAAGTGTGCTTTATGTATTTAAAAACTAGGACGAATTTCACTTGTACGTGGCTTTACTATAAATTTGTGAGGTCCCATCAGAATATAATGAAAGCAAGAGTCCTAAACTAACAACAAAGGCTCATATATTGTAGGTTGCGGTGCTCCGAGTTGCAACGACAAAGGCCGCCTTTAGACTTCATTCGAATGTTTAGTTTACAGTTTCATGTCACACCGTTAGCATATTAAATGAGGCAAGAAGCTATATTTAAATGTACGATCATCATACTAAGAGCCATTTTCCCAAATCTGTTGGGTTCGGTCTTTAGTCTGCTATATGGTTGAATTTCGACATTTTCCGTGGAGCAAGTCATCTGTTACATACCATGCTGCATCCAAATGTGGGGCTCTGAGATGAAAGCCTCTGATGCAGTCAGAACGGCACTAAGATGACCTTTTTGTATATGCATAGGGCAGGATCCCTACTATGAGTTATTCGTATGTATATTATATGAGTAATAGGTATTGTACGAATCCTGATGTATGCATATACGACAGGAACTTTATTTAACTACCTACTTACTATTAGTTTTGTATTGCGATGCCCGATAGGTATCGATATTTTGTACAACGGAATGCCATATATTTATATATAATACTAGCTGACCCGCGCAATTTCGTCTGCGTCACCCCGTTTTTGCAACATTTTTCATTCCTGCTCCGCACCTGTTAGTTGTAGCATGATGTTTTATACATATAAACCTTTCTCTTTAACCATTATATCTCGATACCTCCTACGTAAGTTGTTATATCCCCAAAACTGCAATTTTACAGGAGAGCGTGTTAAAGATTCAAGTTGGCCTAAAAACTGCATTTATTGATGTATCTTTGTAAAACTTGGTTTATGAATGTAATGTTTGGTATTCTTGACTATGTTGAAAAATAATTAAGGAAATATTATGAACTTTCGGAGATTTGGCGCTTACAACACTTTTCTGCGGAATACAGACTGTGCCAGCTGTGGTATCTCATACTTACAACATTATACTGCGCAGTCTAGATTTCTTCAGTTGTTGTATCTCATACTTACAATATTATACTGCGGAGTTTACATTACGTTCGTTGTTGTAAATGATAGTTTCAACCATATACACTGGATTTTTTATTTTAGTCTACTTGTATTTGATAGTAACAATATAAATTGAAGAAAATTTTGAAGCAGTAAGTATTATCAAAGGCAATGATCTTTTTTTTAAAGGAAACAACATAATACTGGATAAAGGTTTTAAATGAACTTTTGCACAAAAACTACGTTTTAACATGTTTACCTCTAAAGCAAGTTCGTAATGTATTCAACAAGTAGGTAATAACAGGTAGGTAGGTATTTAATATTATTTTTTGGAAATATAATGATAATAATTCACTACAATATTTCAGTAACTTAACAAATTCATCTTTAGAAAAAATAAAAAATACAAAAAAATCGTGAAAAACACCAACAGTGAGCATCATGATAGCAAAATAATTTGATTTTCTTATTATTTTTTATGATTTCCACAAAATATTCACAAGGCAATCATAACTCAAGAAATAAAATATATATAAATCGTTTCCATTAGAATAATCTTTGCGTTCACTAAATTATTTTCAAAATTATAAAAATACACTTAGTTTTCATTAAGCCTTTTAACATTAAATAGAAAATAATCTGCATTTTTCATCAATAATAAAAACGAAACGTCGGTTGAAGACGAATAAGTACTTCAAATAATTAGAAACATTAATTTAAACTTACTATTCTGAATCCGATACTTCAAAATTATTATCAGAGCCAGCAACGTAAGATAGACTCCTGAAAAATCGTGATAAATGACTGGAATAATTTCACTCCGACAGAGGCCCATTAGGTCATCATATTTTGCCTTTGTTAAAGGAAGATTGTTAAGATAGAGACGGCTTATATCTTCAGTAATACCTTTTTGTCGTCTTCAGGTATTGGTAGTAATGGCAATAGTCATAGCACGGCTGTTTACCAAATCGTACCGATATTCAATTATGAAAGGATCTTCTGCACATACCCACACTTCTTTTATTTTGTTCCACTTAACTAATTTCTCCACTTGTATTTTTTGACCAATTACGCTCATCCAAAAGTTCTTTTGAGTTATAAAAATCGGTATGCTTCGTTTCTATACGTTGTATGGCTTGCCGGACGGAAAGCCATACCCACCTTACCAAGCTAACCCATTCCAAAAGTGTATAAATGAGTTTATTTTTAGATGAACGTTCTATCAACGCGTGAACACTGTCCCCTTCTGCTTGGGTATGTCCTTTTTCAAGAAATATGTGTTTGATATTTGTTTTTGATATGTTAAGCTTCTGAACAATAATCACATAAAATGCAAACACTATACGATTGCGATTCTGGCCCGCACAATTGTTCAACCAGAACCTAAAATCCCTAGCACCTCGATCATGCATTTTTTGTATAAAATGTGAAAGAGATCTTGATACTTCATTAGAAACCCGCTTGGCTTGACAATGGCCTTCTTTGTTTGCCATATCAAATAACGTAAAATTAAAAACTGATAATTTTAGCTTGTAATACAAAATACTTAATTGGCCATGCGGTGCATTAAGAATCTTTTGAAAATCAAATGTGCCGGTAACAATTTTTCCTTGGGGAGTTATGCTTTCATTTCCACTCGGTTGTATTGAACCTTTCCTTGACACATATTCTTTTCCCAAATTACGCAAGAACTTACTCTTGGTATCGATACATTAATTAAAATGTCTTTTCTTACATTACCTTTATCTTTCCTTAAATGACAACGGCGGTTGGCGGTTGACCTGCTTGAACTATTTGAAATATTTTAGTGAACGATTGTTCACTGTTGTATACGTTGAGCAGCTAGAAAGCACTGGTGAGGGTTCAGATGAAATGTCAAACGCCGATATATTTTCCTTTTGTATGTAATATGGGCGAAAATCATTACCATACTCGTAATTCTAATGATTGATACTACAAGAAGAAGAAGGATGCGGTGTCTTATAATTTTTTGTATTAGACTCTGTTTCTTCTTCTGTTATATTATCAAGGATGTCACTATCTATCATATTTGCTAACGCATTCATTTCCTATTCATTAAAACTTATTGGAAGTGGAGACTCTAAACAAAAAATAAATTTACTTTTAGTAAACAAGCAAGCATTTCTAGTTAGTAAGCGAGCAAAGTATAGTGCTCCGTTTAAGGCTCTATGTAAGTCAGATAGGTACAAAAGAGCCCTTTAAATAGTTTCACATAGTATGTGACAACATTAAAAAAAGCTTTATGTTGAGCGCATTGAGCTAAAAGTAAAAGGTAAAATGTTATTTTTACTACATGCCACATTTATTTTTGATTTTATTCCAACGTAAAATATTGTATGTATTATATACAAAATTTTATAATGCACGCTCAACAACGTAAAATATTGTAAGTACGAAATATAACATTTGGTAACACACGTTGAACTACGTAAAATGTTTTATATATTACATATAACTTTTTTGAATGTAAAATTAACAGCGTATACTGTTGTTACTAATCTTCACAACATTTTAGATTGATGTCAGCAAAAAATAAGATATTATACTCATTAATGTTTATGAAATAAGGTAAAAAGAAACATACCAGTGATATTTCGAAGGCGTGCGTCCGTCTCAATGTCCAGCGTAGTCTGTTGTATGTAACCGATACAACTCGCGAGCGCGTGATCCTCCCCGACCCGCCCGCCGCGTAAACCATTGCCAAGAACTATACAACGTTTTAGTCCGTTCTCGTTCAAAAGTTACAACGATTTACGTCTAAGAAATGCTTGATAAAATTAATTTTTTGTTATTTTTTCACTTTGAATACGTAAATTACAACAAAATAAAGCTCTTTTTTAGAAAAAACGAAAAATGACATTTTGTGGGTTACAACAACTTACGTAGGAGGTATCGATCTATTAAAACAATACCAAAACCGCATCAAAATCCGTTGCATAGTTTTGAAGATTTAAGCATACAAAGGGACAAGAAAAATAGGGACAGAGAACGCGACTTTATTTTATACTATGTAGTGATAGTGATAGTGATGCTGTATTGTATCAATACACCGAGTGTATCGAATATTGTATTTTGCTGCAAACAGATCTGTAACTTACTTAAAAATTACTTTAATATTAACTTTTCAGTCAACGTAATCAAAAGACAGACAGGTGAGCTAATGTTTATGCAATATACTTATTTATATAATGGTCATGGCGCACATGATCTCTGCAACAAGCCAACAACTGAATGCTGAGTCCCGTATTGGCATACGCCGGCCGAATGGTTTAGAGGTGACCCTAGGGTTGGGAGTTCAGCTTTGAGTTAGTATGAACAGGCTTACTTCTGCTAGATTGATAGACGGCTCCAGCAAGGCCAGCGCATTTAGAGCATCGACGTCGTTGAATGACCTCTGATGTAGAATCTCTAGAGGAAAGTTTCACTACAGAAATCAAAATCGATATTTTTGATACGATATTTATTATATCGATAGAATGGCATATGATATATCGTAATGTATCGATACACATTTTATTGCGATACGTTACGATACGAAAATCGATCCACCCCTAGGTCGACTGTATTTACCGTGCATACTGCAGTTCAGTTTACAATCAAATATCTTGCCTACATTCCCTAGTAAAATTCTCATATAAACACTATTTGAACGAGGAACTCGTTTTTCTTTTAAATAAAACTAGCGTGGTACAAGACTAAACTTTATTTTCTACATTTTGATTTATAGCACTTTATGAATATATCTAAGCTAGTGTATCACACACTGGGGAGGCGCGGAGAAGCCACAATTGTTGAACTAGTGTTAAATAAATCATTACAATAGCCTCTGTTTTCCAAAATGAACACATACTTACACTCGAATATATACAATATTTTTTGTATCATCTAATATTTGGTAAGCTTATATAAGAAGCTATATTATAGCAATCATCAGGGCTAACCAATTGTAGAACATCGTACGAATTAAACGCCCTTAAACGCCCTTATGTTTCACACAAGCACTTTCAACAAGTCCATTAAAAATACTTAAGGGAGCTCATAGGAGTGAGTAATTAGCGACACAAAGTGGAGAATTAGCCCTTTGCAACATTAAGCTCGCTCAACGTAAAGACTCCCCTCGGTAAACAAGCAGTTGTCGGGATGTCGCTCGTAAGTAAACCTTGCCATGTCTTACAATAGAGTGATGACAAATTAACATAAACTACATTTATGTTGACGGTAAGTGTCAGTGTAAATAAGGATTTGGGCCTACAAAATATCATTCAGTCATTATCGTACATATTTGTACTTTTGTAAATTTAACTAAGTTCCAATAAAGAGATTTTTATTTATTTTTATTATATTTACATAGGCCACGGTAACCACTTTCCATCAGGTAGACCGCGAGCTTGTCTGCCACTTAAGAGGTATAAAAAAACTAGCTCACAGCTTCATGTCTCCAGAGTGCTTGTTCAGTCAAGATACGAATTCCATCGCAGCACTGAACGGAGTAAGTGGAAAATATACCCTATATTCAGTACACTGTGACACCAAGAGAAATTGTATCCCGCACCATATTGGCATAGGAAATGGTACAAATTTGTCTGTATATGTCTATGTTACGTTTCAGTTTAGATTGTTATGCAAAATGTACCAATGTGGTTACTGTTAAATCAATGTATTCCTGACGTATTCGTAGCTGTTACAGAATAAAAATTGCTATTTTTATATAATT
The DNA here is from genome assembly GCA_963691645.1 of Pelosia muscerda. Taxonomy (NCBI): domain Eukaryota; kingdom Metazoa; phylum Arthropoda; class Insecta; order Lepidoptera; family Erebidae; genus Pelosia; species Pelosia muscerda. The sequence continues at coordinate 7,308,261 of OY829116.1, read as the reverse complement.
TTGCTATATTTATATATTTAGATCGTCAAATTTATTGCTCCTCGCCTGATGGTAAGCAGGGTTGGTGTCCAAAACCATGTCATTACGTCTCTGAACGACGGACCCGACCCTGACGGCCTCGGTAGCTGTTTTTTCACGTACCACTTAAAGGACCCGAGACTTTAGGATGATAAAACTATGTAGGTATTTAAAAAGGAAATTCACTTAAGTAAAGTATGTTTATCCGCAGTTTATAACGTAAGCTAGAGCTAGTTTGAATTTGTATCTCACCTCCGTCAAGCAAAGACCCAAAAACGGTGTGCATTTTAGTCGGTTTGAGTACGATGTAATCATCTTCACCGGATTTGGTGGGTGTGGTATTCGTGGGGATTTGGCACACGATAAAAAAGAGTGACTTAAGCCAGCCTTGGTGTAAAAGAAATTGAAGAAACAGGTGATGTAGTTATAATTATATCTTGTATGTGCTTAACATCAGGCGAGGTGAAGTCAAATTGACGTGCCATAAATAAAAAAATTAAAATAAAGATTTTTACTTTAAATAAAACTTTAGCAAAAATATACTTACCGTGTTAATGAATCTAATTTATTAATTTTAATAGTACAAACAATTTCAAATCTAAAGCATTTTCCGAAAACATAAACCATATTAGAGTATCTACCAAAAAGGGCACCAAAAATTCCTGGACATATGGAAATTAAAATTGTATGAAGTGGTGTCAGTACACAATATGATTAGGACACTACTTGCATGAGTTTACTTATTTAAAAGACATGGATGTGTAGGTACTCTGTTTTGTTTGTTTGTTTGTTTTATTTATCTATGTTACTTTTGGTTAAATTAGGTTTTGGCTGTCGAAGGATTTGAACCTAACGTTGTCAAGGAAATTTCGAAACCTATTTGAGCCATATTATATACATAGTAATTATTAAATAAAATAACTATAAAAGACTAGAAATTAAAAATAAACGATATTTTACATATATTTTTATAGAAACATGTGCGAACCTTTTTAATAAATTTCGTAAGTGTGTATTACAAAACCAACGCGAATTTTCGAAAGAATGTATGCAAAATGCAGTACGGTAACTTCGCACGACGTATTACCCATGCAGCAATAAGGTATAGATATTTATATACATTTATATACCTACTTATACTTATTTATATACATTTTAGATACTTATTTATATTACAAAAATATAATATCGACAAGAAAACGATAAATTCAGCCATTAAAATGTTATACTTCAAAAATGTCTACTGTAATTATTGAACCGTGGGTTATTAAAGTGAGTACTGTACCTACAAAGTTTTACGTTTTACCAAAAATAGTTCGGAAATGATTATTTCAGTAGACCGAGAGGAAAATAAGGTAAAGGTCTCTATCCAACTCGGTGAAGCATACAAATTGATTACATTTGGATGACTTACCTATGTGCCCTTGGCTCTAGTGGTTCTTTTATCTAATATTTGACATACCGCAGATTGACACATCATTCCGTCCTGCTCTCTTACATCAAACAACTCAAAACCTACCTCGCGGCTGTGGAAAATTGCTTATAAATTGATGTATATACCTGTATATTCTATGCAAATAAAACAGGTATCGGCAGTACCCGGTGACTTGGTGCGACTAGAAGAAGCGGGCTGAGCCGCTTGTTCTGGTTTTATAGAATGCTCTCTCTATTTTACATAGTATTACAATCAATTAAATACCTTAAAATCATACTATCAGACGTCAATCTAGGTTGCACTATTTTTCTTCTTCCTGATATGTCAAATTGGAAGACTAGGAAATGTGCAACAGTAATAATGCACGTAACCGTTCTCCGTGTAAAGTTATTCGTATGGTGATAGAGAAAAAATACACCACCGCAACCCATACTAAGGGAGTGGTAAGAGGCGAAAAACGGAAAAATACGCAGACGATATCACAACGAGAGAAAGGAAATTCGAATTAAAACTATGTATCCAACTGACCAGAGTGGTAGGTAGTCCAATAGCTATCAACATTGGTAGAGGCAGTGTACTGAGATGAACTGATTGATTGAATAAATATACGTAAAAAGTATGTACCTAGTTCAAAAATATCAATTAGTGCGAATCGCTTGCAACGGATATGTTTAAATATTACACAAAAAAACCTTAAAAAATAGCCACTGTATTACGTATGAAACAGAATCTATATCATGAATGAACGTATATTATTACTTGTAAGTAACTATGCAATTTATTACTTTGATGATAACTATTTCAACTAAATCTTTTTAGCATAAATTTAACGAAACCTTTCCTAGTAAATTAAATGTAGGAATGTACTCTATATACTTAAAAATGCAATTACCAAAGGGTAGAAAGGAACATTATATCTCCGTCGGCTGTCTTCGATGTTTGCACTAGCAAATTAATAAGGTTACAAAACTCGCCCGCTTTGACCTATTAAAAATAGAACTTGTAAAAGTTTCATTCAAATACGAAGCGCAATTGATTTTAAATCCATAATTCAGTTTTATCGGCATTTTGAGAATAGTTTAATTAATACTTTTTCCGTTAACTTGTGATGATAAAATAAGGAACTACTTTTTTCTATGCAGTAGCTGAAGAAAAGTTACGTTTGAGGGTTGAAACTTGGTTTTCTTCCACTCTGGGACTTATCGTATTCTACCCAGGGGAATTTACAGCTGAAATGTGTTCAAAAAGTTGTAAATTCGAACGGTGTTCGGATATGATTGTCTCAATATGCTGTATTTAGATATTCACTTAGTATGAATACTACTTCCGGTTTGACAACACTTTATCACACACATAGGCTATAACAATACTATGTAATGATGTCATCATCATCATCATCCTAGCGTTAGTCCCGGTCGTATCCGAAGCCTTCGCCTTGGAGTCCGGGGTCCGCTGTATGTAATACTATGTATAATACTATGTAATGATGTATGTAATGTAATTCATCTTAGCATTTAAGTATTAGTAGGCATAACCTGAAAATTTGCACGCCGTATGTGACAGAATGTGAGGCAACAAAGTTTTTTGCAATATCTTTTATACCAAACTAGCTGACCCGCGCGACTTCGTCTGCGTCACCCCGTTTTTGCAACATTTTTCATTCCTGCTCCGCACCTGTTAGTCGTAGCATGATGTTATATACATATAAACCTTCCTCTTTAACCATTCTATCTATTGAAACAAACCGCATCAAAATCCGTTGCGTAGTTCTAAAGATTTAAGCATACAAAGGGACAAGAAAAATAGGGACAGAAAACGCGACTTTATTTTATACTATGTAGTGATTCTCGCAAATAATAAATACATATATATGTCATTGTAAATATATATGTGCATAATAAATATTGTTTCTACTCTAAAAAGTATCTAAGTATGTTTATCCGCATTCCAGAACCCATAATACAAGCTAGTTTAGCTATGTTTACCTACTATACTGGGTGACGTTGTATAAATAGTCCTAGAATATAAAAAATAATAATAATTAATGCTTCGATTTCAATAGGTACTTATATACCGCAGTATGATATACTTAATAATGTTATGAAAAATAATAACTAGATACTAGCCCATGGGGCATGGAGTCCAGGAGGTTTGTGGCTGACTTGGGGTCTGACTGCGGAGAGAGGGTCTGGACCCGCGCTCGGGTCAATATTTAACGCAAAACATTTCTCTGGCCGTGCAGAGGGGAAATGCTGCCAGCCTAATGGGCACAAAATTGACCAAAATTTGTAGCAAAAAAAAAAACAAAATTATATTTCATTTCATGTAATTTAAGAAAAATTAGGAGATTAAATTAATTGCTAAATGGTATCATAATACTAGATACTTGATCTGCTTAAATATTCCACCAAGTTCAAATTTTCAACACTAGTTGTCTAAATTTCCGTCTTGGTCGACATTTTTCCCATTTTTATAGCATATTCAGTAAAACGAGCTCCCGAAAGATCTTAATTTTACTTAATATCGTAAAATATAATCTTTACCAACTGTACTTTGGGGTGAACTCGCAAAAATCTTATAATCGTAAAGTTACTGTCAATAACAGGAAATTTTGAGGTCATTACTTTTTGATACCTGAAACTTTACCTTAAGGTGCTTTGCAAGCTTCATCAGTTTTGGAAGTTAGGTTCAGAACACCATTAGGCGCTTAGTAGGTAGTAACTGCAGGCCCAACTCCACGTGTTATATGCCACGTAGCTATCCAGAGGGCGAGCGATGAAGCTACACACAATTTAATACCACTTAGGTGACAGACAAGCATACGGCCTACCTAATGGAAAATGGTTACCGTGGCCTACGGACGTTTGTAACACCAGGGGCGTCACACTCTTGCTACCGACCATGTAGAGGGGACCGAGGCGGAGGGAGAAAGTTCATTAAGTTGCTGTCTAAGAAGACAAAGTAGGGTCAACTTAACCTCTTTGTTTTCTCACTGTTTTCTCACTCTTCAGTTAACTACACCTTATAAGAGCTACATCTCTCTCCAACCGAACTGTGCTTAAAAAACACGATCGCTTATAAGTGCCTCACATAGCAGCAATACTGTGGCCTACAAACGCTCGGATAACCTTACCTCATGACTTCCTTCGGTAGTCAATAAAGCACTCACTAATCTTAGACTAAAATTATTACATAGACGGAACATAAAATAGAAGTAGCTTGTGAAGTCGCCAAAAGTAATACTAAAATTGCGCCATTTCTCCTCGTACTCTTTGTCTACGCCGTACGCTTCGCACGATTGCGAGCGAAATGCCATACTTTAATATTACTTTAAGCGGCTACATTTACTAGTCCTATGCGCTCCGATTATGTTAGTAACTAGCAAAATAATATGGTTATACATTGGTATTAAGTTGTTTTAAGGAATACCTAATTTGAATTTGGATTTATTCAATCATTTTGATTTTGATTTTGATTTTTGAAAAATAGTATAGTCGCACTTAAAAGTTGCTAAATGAGGTCGACGACTTTCTTTTCTAAACCTCTGAGTACAGACGCCAACATATAGCTTAAAATTTAACTCATATTTAGATCACGCAAATAAATATCGGTACAGTGGGTCTCAAACTGTATGAGGTGATGTTACTATACAACTACTAGTCTAAGAAGCTACTGTAATTGTGTGTAATACTTATTAATGTAATTAAGTTTAGGATACTACTTGCATGAGTTTACTTATTTTCTTATACAGAAACAAGACATCGATCTAGTTTTATTAACGCTATAATTATATATATGTTATTTTTTGTTAAATTAGACTTAGACTGTCAAATCAGTATGGATATTAAAGTGTCCAAGAACTTTTGAGGCCCACTGTAACTCAATTATGTATGGATATATTTTAGACTTTTAAAGTAAATATTGTTTATAAATTTATTGGTGTTCAACAACTTTTGAGGGTGACTGTACGAGTATTCCCACTGTGAAATGATTACAGTGCTCGAGAGTTCGGCTAACATAAAAGTGAATTGGCTGAAAATGTTTCCCGTATGAGCCAAACTCTCATATCTCTCATTTTTTACGTGAACGCGCATTCATATCAACAATGTTTTCCCGCTGTTTTCACGATTTTTATTTGAGGTAAGAGGTAAGTTCTTCAAAACTCATCATAACGACAAGTTGAACTCTTATTATGGATTCTTTTAAAATAAATATTTGAGAATAATAATGTTAGTTAGTGTTATTATACATACATACATATGCTCACGCCCGTAATCCCCGAAGGGGTGGGCAGAGTAACAACTCAGTTAACAGAGTGATTTTCGGTCCCACGTAAAAAGGGGCGAGCCTATTGCCACCAATCGGGCACTTTGACAAAAGAATGGGTATGCCGAAAATAATATCCTAACCGAAAATGTAGCAGCTGAATTAATCCTTGTTATGCGGTGTAATCGCAAAGAAAATTAATTACATGCATAGCCGCACAAGCACTACCAATTAACGTCTTGCAGAGTATCAGACAGAACTGTTATTATAGCAGCTGTTAAACTAGTTTGTAAAATAGACGATTATTTTAATCAATCAAATCAGGTTATCAGTCAGTCCACAGCTGGGCAAAACCCTCTCCCAATGTTGAAAAACTTAGCCTATTGACCTGACTGATATGACGGGTTGGTACAAGCTTTTATTTCGACTTTTCCTTCTCTCGCAGTGATATCGTGTACATTTCATATTAGTCGCCTCTTTTGACACCCTTTGTATGAGATAGGGTAGTAAGTAATCGTGAATGAGATTATTACGTATGGTAATGTAATATATGGTTATAATATAACATAATATACCATTGATGTTCGTATGGTAACCGGACGACTTAACGTGTTGTCTCAGTATGTTAAGTATAGTATTGGTCACCTAATTACGCACCGTCAATGTATAAAACTAATTGGAAGCGTCGGTAGTTTAGTGGTTAAGGAGCCGGCCTTACGATCCAGAGGTCCCGGGTTCGAATCCTGGCTATTACACTAATTAAAGTAGTTAGAGGGGGAATATTAGTAATACCGGTCTTTTATAAAAAAAAAAATGAACAAAATAAGTTAGGTATTTATCAGTTTGATGGTGGTGAGGCTGTCTTTCTAGAGCGTGGAGGTGGTGAAGGCAACTGCTATTCAGGAGGTGCGCATTTGATTCCCGCTCTGTGTAAATATTTATGTGCATGCATATTATGATTATTTGCATACACCATATGTGTATCAATTTGAAACAGGAATTTACAGACACTTACACTGTTATTCACAAAATAGGGCAACGTAGTAAGGCTTCTCGAAGAGCGAAACCGTGAAAAAAATTACTACACCATGATGTCAACACAAAATGCTGTCGATTCAACAGAAGAACCCAAAATAAACTCATACTAGTTTAATAATGAGTGTTATTATTATCTAATACCCATTTATAATGTAAATAAATTTAAAAAAAATAGTCCGTTTATCCACCAAGTATTTCTCTCAAAGTCTTTGCTATCAACACTCATACTTCATAATTCACGAACGTTAAACATTTTGTGCAAAAGCATTTAACTTAAACTTAGTTGCAGACTTTCAGACTAGGGGTCAAAACAATGAAACGAATTCGCAAACTGGCATTAAAAGTTATAAATTTAAAGTTAAAATAACCCTCTGACATCTCTATTGTATTTTATTTTTCTCAACAACATAGTTACAAGATTAAGCTACAAAATAGTCAACAAACCAAATACACTGCAATCAAAATTTGCTTTTATTCGTGTTCTAAAACGTATTCATTCGCAAGTTAAGTACAGTCAGCAATGATCGTACCTATAACATTCATTAAAAAGTTTGTATATTATTACGTCACCTGCCTCGTGGTTCCCGGTTGACTAGATTTTGGGCCACCCCATTTCTTCCCATACGATGTCATATAAGATGACTAAGGGTACTTTTAATACCAGATACATTATAGTACAACCTAGACTCAGCCTCAGATGCAAGTTAACAATAGTGCCCTGAAAAATGGTGGTGGTGGTGAAATATGGGTGTTAATAATAATAATAAATTAAAAGTATTGAAAGAAATATTATGTTCAGGTTATTTTAGTGTTGTCTCAAGGGTATGTGAATAAATAAAATTAAAGTGTCTGTTTGTAATTTTGAAATACTTAACAACTAATTGTAAAACTTATGAACTTACATAAAATATATTTTTTAGCATTTTTGTCTGTCAATTTTACGCTGAAACTGCTGATTTTGATTTTTGTAGGAATTTCATTGGCAGGCAACTTAGGTTTTAGGCCATAACTTAGACTACTTGTATTTCAAAAAAGCATAAGAGTTACCCGTCTAAAAAACTCATTTAAATCCATGTTGCGGGCACAACTAGTAATAAATTAATTCAATGGATTTTAAAAATAATATTTAAGAACTTTTTTGCCAACCGTATGACCAGTAATAAAGGGAGAATTTTCAAATTCACGTAACACTCCTGACGCATCGTGTGTACACATAAAATTTTCAAATCTCGCACTTTATATTAACAGTGTCATCTAGACATCGTTAATGTGCCTGTTTCTGCTACCATTACTTGTTTAGTATGTCATCAAATCGCAAAATCAAATCTCAATTACAGTTTTATGATGACGTCTCTTAAAACGCTTTTTGATGAAGCAACTCTTAAGTTCAGGCACGTGTAAATAACTGTACACGTGCCAAATATAAAACGAAACAATTGTGCCTCTATAAAAATGATTTACTTTGACGCTTTTATGATATCAACATGGAAAAGATTGCAGGTAACACATATGGTATACTTATATATATAATATAATATCTATGTAGATATTTGAATACCATAACCAAGGCATACGTCATCCGGGTCACGGTCATCCTTGGGGGACAGGCTACAGAGGCCACACGGTAGCCTCTCGTACCGGCTGACGCGATCACAGGGCACGGGTGCTTTTCGGATAACCTGCATCGGATCCATAAGAAGCGAACGTCCGAATGCCATTACTGTGATGCGAACAAGGGTACAGGCTATTCTTTTCTATGACAATTGTAATATTTTGCTATAACTATCGTTGTTAATCCGTGGGTGAATAGATTCCCCTCCTTTCCTCAATATATATTTACTTTTTATTTTGTGTAAAGACTGATACTCTCCAAGACGCTAATTGGTAGTGGTTGTGTGGTTAAGCGCGTAAATAATTTCCTTGCAAATTACATCGCATAGCAAGGATTTGGCTTAATTTTTTTTTCAAATTTATTTAGTTGCAACATTTTCGATTCGAAAATATATTAGATTTATATTTTCAGCATACCAATTTTTTTACAAAGTGCCCGATTACGTGAGACCGAAAATCATAGTTGGCGAAATGTGGGTGTTCAAACGCCTCTGCCTACCTCTTCGGGGATTACGGGTGTGAGCATATGTATGTATGTATTTTGTGTAAGGTATAGGTACTTACAGATGTTCAATTTCCGTATCTTGATAAGCGAGTGCGAGTGAGACATCACATACATAATACGGTAGATGTGATATTAATTTGAACTATCTTATAAACTTTATAAGTAGTTTGGGAGTTTCTTTGATAGTTCAATTTCAAATACAATTTAATTAAAACTTGTCAACCTATTTTGTGGCGCAGTCGGCTTAAATGTATTTGAAGTTTGTTTATTGTATTATACAAGAGCCAGGTGGGAGTGTACAGTGTACTTACGAATTTATATTATATTCAATATTGCCTTGAGTACCTATAGGAGAAAAGTGTAGGTATATTATTAACGATTCTACTAACTATAACGCCAGAAAGCAAACCTTGCACGTTGGGGGAGAATCTAATATGTAGTCGAGACTCACGTTACGATATAATAACCAAAATTATTTCGTTCTATGGTTTTTCTGTACAGTTTTTAGTAGTTATTAATTTAAAAATGAATTAATAGGCTTATTGGCAAACCCTTTACTTTCATTTCAGTTTACTTTCAGCTTAACATCAGGCGAGGTAAAGTCATATGTCACATGTCATATAAAAAAGTGATAAAATATAATTTACTAATCAGGTCTTACATGACACGGTAAACCCAAAGTGAAACTTATGCACATATTTCACAACACTGAATCGGGGCCCCAGCGCTAGATAGTTTAAATCTTTAACACAATGTTATCTAGTCCAAAACCGCAGAAGTCGTGCTAACAAGCTTCCTGCCCCAAATGGAACAAGTTGGGGCAAGTCAGCCGAACTCACAAATAAGGTCGAACTGTACCACTGTAAGGTGAGCGCAGAGTTGCACATGTTACACTTGGTGCACGCGATGAATTTAACAATCTATTCAATTAAATAAATTAACAAAATACTAAAATAACAGATTTTTGGTGAACGCATATTACATAACTACTGAATGTTTGAATATAAAAACTATTTCCTTAAAATTTTCTTTCCAAAAACTATCTTAGAAAAGTAAAAGTAACTACATCCGGTAAAACAACTAATTGTAAATAAGGATTTGCTTGTAAGAATCAAACAAGATTTTCTGGTAACTACGTTTACTAGCGCTTTACAAATTTTATTGGTTAATGGTTTTGCAAGAAGAAAAATAATGAATGAAATGAACGTCGCAATGAATATAATGTATAATGAGAGAATGTGTCATAGACAGGATTGCTCTGTACTTAGGCACCTGAATTACATTCTGTTCCGTAGGACAGAATAGAAACAGGACAATAGCTGCAGGAATCAATATTATAGGATTTAACTACACTCAGTGATGTATAGACACCGCATGGGGTATCTACGCTATTGTATGACTGATACCTGTATTGATGGCGGCCTATACTATGTATGAGGTACGATGCAAATCTAATCTTTGAGACCAACATCTAATACCCTACTAGCTAGCAAACTATTTCGATTTTAAATAAAGAAAACGTGACACTACTTCTTTATGGCACGTCAATTTGACTTCACCTCACCTGATGTTAAGCTGAAGGCAAAGTCTCATGTTAGAGGGTCACCATTGCAAACACGCACAGAGCTATAATGGTTGCGCTTAACTTGACGGCTTCATCAGATGCTTTTACACGCCCCGCTTAAAGGACCTGGGTCTGACCCAATGACATTACCGGTAGTGCCAAAGGGAGCTAAGTTGTCCCCATGACACCAACAGTAGTTCCATTGGATAGTGTGACGGAGAAGTCACTAACAATGAGATGAATCATGAATGAAAAATACTCATATTTTCTCAAAATTCTATGTTTTACTACATTGACATTGCTGTATTGCGAACAGAGAGCACAGAATATTAAGATAAACGTGCGCAAAACGACACACTGAAGCCTACGACCACTGTATTCCTCATATTTTCATCTTAGTAAACACTGGTATTGATTCGCACACACTGTCAAACCATCAGCATAAATCAAAAAGCCCGAAGAAAAGATACAGTCGAAAAAAAAGATACGGTACCACATTTACATACAACATTATTTGAAAAAGTGGTACCGTATATCTGTTGTCGACTGTACAAACAACATGCTGTTCTCAGCGATGAAGATCGCTCCTAGTAAGTGCTAATTTTGTTGACTAAGGATCGACGGTGAATTTTACGTGCCAACAGGCTATGTCACAAGTGTCTGATAACATCTCACAGCCGCGATAACTGCTGGGCGCGGCTTTCGCCTGCGGTATTGATTATAATATAACTTAATAGGGTCTTACCTTGGAAGTTTAGCTGATTCGCTTCGGGTGTGAAGTTTCAAAACCTTGTAAGGAACATGACATACCAAATATGAATTATCACATTTTATTCATTTACACTGCAATGAAATGGAGCAATTGATTGATTCATTCATTCTTTGCCAGCCTCACAACTTCCTGATTGACTGACGAGACTCTGGGGCTTATATTCAGAATTCTGCTAATTTCTGATGATAGTACGTGCAGTGTATCACAGAGTACCTTTAATGATATTCAGTGTACCTTTTTGGATAAAAAATAAATAGCAAAATACTGCCATTCAAACGTTAGAACAACGGGTTTGCCTACTTTTTATTGTGGTTAGGAGACGCTGTTGGCGTTGGGAGATAAGACGGTAGTCACTTCCCTAATAGTCAAGACAAAGTACTATAATGAGAAAAAATCCCGAACTATGAAGAAAGAGGTTTAAATGCGTCTTCTTGGCACTTGTATTTAGAAGAGAAGCAAAAGTTTGTCGGAATGAATATACATTTTCCTTTTGGACATAACTTGTGGAAATCATTTGCATTGATAGGAGATTTTAAATTTAGAAATATAACATTCATATAATATTTGTTTAGTACTCCAGTCTTTCCATCTCTTACCGCTATTACCTTAGACAATGTCATATTAAGCTGCCATTTATTATTCTTGCTTGCATATCAAACAAGTCGTATTAAATTATGCTTCATCGGCGACAACGATGCTTAATTAAAGTTGCACTTGCCTTCAACAATCCCGAATTACTTTTTCTACTTCTTTAATCGAGTTTCCTTTATCCTACCTGAAATCAGTTGGCAACTTTGTTGCGGATGGCGACTTCCAAGATAACTTTTATCCTGTATCTCTTTGCTAAACAAGGCTTTCGTTTTACTGCGCCGCACTGTTCTCTGTTGTCACAAAACTTTGTTGAACTTAAATTAGTTCTATTAAGTATCATCGACGTACCGTCACCACCAGTGTAAGACTTATCTTATGTATAATGTATGCGTATAATACGTTATGACGCTTAGATACATGTATGTCGACAGCCTGTCGGTACTCTTACGTATAATTTATAACACAAAAGTCGGCTTAACATGAATACATTTGGGCGCAAATTATCATATTTGAACGAAGTAAATGGGTTGAAAGAACGAATGTACATATTTATATGTAAGGCATTTTAATCATAATGCGTACTGTAATAATCTTGTCGAAGCTTCATTATGGAATACGGGAGCTAGACTGTTTTATAGAAAGAGAATAAACTAATAGGTACGCAACATACGAGAGTTCGCGAAATAGATTTTTCAAATCGCAAAACCTTTGACATATTTCTACTTACTTTTTCCTTTAGAGGCTAATCTGAGTGGACCTTTACGTTTGATCGAACGCACCCAATGTTCGTAATGGCAACCATTACGAACATCTATTTGTTCGACCGTGACACTACACATTTCCTGATTTGTTCCAAATACTTTATTTATATTTCATGTTCCAACTGAATACAATAATAAAATATAGGTAGTATATAAAATAAGTATCTCAGGTCTCGTCTGGACACTACATACAACCAATGTCATTAGAAAATGATTTATTTATTTATTTTATTTTATTTTATTTGGGATAACAACAGTCGTTTACAAAACTTTATATCAGCAAATAATTACTAAAACAATGACCAATTACAGCTATCCACATTGTATATAAGCAGACTGATTGCAAAAAGTAACAAGAACAAAATACCTAGACGCCAAAAATATAACATTATTAAATTAAAAATGACGGTAGTGGCAGCAATTAAATAGCTTTATACGCATATAGAAAGGAACAATAAGCATCGGTTTAAGAACAAGTATGTTTACTATGCGTTATCAGTGCGAAGTCAGAACCGGTTTACTGGTTGCACTTAGGTAAGTTACTGTCACTACCAACATTCTCTAACATTTAGTTGAAGAATTTACACGTTGATATCATACGTAAATATACATTATATCACGCACTATAAAGTACATAACTTATTAAAATATATATTTTAATCTACTTTTCATTTGAATATAAATAACAAGCACAAATGCAAAAAGGAGGTGCAAACAGTGAGAAAAAAAAAAAAAGCAAATAAACCACTCATTATATTATAGCAGCCCAAATACGTCGGAAAAAGTGAGTCACTCGGGCGGGACGCGAACCCGCGGTCACTCCCTTACAGGGCAAATGCGTCAACTTTCCTACTGTCCGTTGGTTAAAACCTCCCTGACTCCAGCCAGAAATGTATTTTTTGACGTTACAAATGGGTCCACACTACTAAATGTTACATTATAGGAATGCACTATCCTAGTAGTCACAGCATTCTGTCCATATGATGTAGGATGCGATGGTACATTTAACATTTTAGTATGCCGCGTACGATACAGTGGAGTTTTAAACGATATTCGAGCGAGTAAGTTAGGGCAATCTATGCGACCGCGAAGTACATCGAAAAGTAGTGCCATGTCCATCAAAGACCGTCTCTCCTCCAAAGTAAGCAAGTTATACATTCGACAGTTATCAGTGTAATTAATTTCAGATTTATGGAACTTGAAGTTTAGATGACGTATAAATTTCTTTTGGATATGCTCGATTTTTTTGATATGAACAGCATAATATGGGGACCAAATCTGGCAAGTGTACTCCAGAATGCTTCGAACGTAAGCGAAATATACTATTTTTAGTGTGATTTGATTGTTAAAAGGTTGACAGATACGCATAACAAATCCAAGATTTTTATAGGCTCTATTTACTATATTATCAATATGAGTAATCATGTTCATCTTTGAGTCAAAAGTTACTCCCAGATCACGCACATTGTTGACTCTTTCTATGGCAACACCGTTAAAATTGTATTTATAAGTAATAATATTTCGCTTACGGCTAAAACTTATGCATTGACATTTGGATATATTTACTGATATTTTATTTTTTGTATAATAATTGTACAGATTATCCAAATCCTTTTGCAGATTTATGCAGTCAGTTACGCTGTTAATTGCAAGGAATATTTTCTTGTCATCTGCGTACAGTAGGTGATTAGTGTTGTGAATACACTGGTAAATATCATGAATGTATGAATTATAGAAAAGTGGTCCCAGGTGCGAGCCCTGTGGAACGCCGGATGGTATTTGAATGTAATCAGATTTAAAGCCACCCAGTACAACGGCCTGTGAACGATTCGAAAGATACGACGTTATCCATCGCAATAAATCTCCGTGAATGCCTAGAGCTTGTAATTTTCTTAAAAGGATGACATGATCCACCCTATCGAAAGCCTTTTCGAAATCAGTGTAGACCACATCAACCTGTCCTCCCTTTTCCATGTGTTCCAATACGAAGTCCGAATAAACTGCCAAATTAGTCAATGTTGAACGCCCACGAAGAAATCCATGCTGCGACTCAGAAATACCCTTCGAAATTAGATGATAGATATTTTCATAAACTATCTTCTCTAACATCTTTCCAAGCACGTTCAAAATCGAGATGGGGCGATAATTTTCAATTTTAGCTTTGGCACCCTTTTTATGAATTGGTACTATGTGGGCTCTTTTCCATAATAAAGGAAAAGTACATTTCTCGAGAGATCGTCTAAAGAGTACTGTAATTGGATTTACTAAGCTGCTTGCACATGATTTTAGAAATATTGGGGGTATACCGTCACAACCTGAGCCCTTCGATGTATCTAAAGATCGCAACAATCGAAAAACCATGTCCTTCGTAACATGAATACTCGATAGTGTCTCACTATTTGTATATATAATTTCAGAGCTACTGGAAGTGTCCAAAACAGTGTTAGAAGTGAAAACGCTTTCAAAGAAACCATTAAACGCAGAACATATAGACTTACTATCAGCGAGAGTTTGACCGTCGAAAGTGAATTGCTGAGGGTAACTTGAGCCACCTCGCTTTGATTTTACATATTTCCAGAAATATTTTGGTGAAAGTTTTATAAATCGTTCAGCGTTATCCGTGAAATTTTTAAAACACGTGCCTCGTACTTTATGTTGACGGTTTCTGAGTAGAGCAAATTCATCATAGTCCCTAGGGTTATTGAACTTTTTCCATTTTTTGTGTGCCTTAGATTTCTCTTTTATAATTTTAATTAAAGCAGGAGTATACCACACAGGATAAGAACTATCTTTGACGGACAATGGTACATATAAAACGAAACATTTATTCAGTTCAGTGTAAAAATTTTCAAGCGCAGTATTAATATCCTCAGCATCCAAAACCTCTCCCCAGTTAAGCTCTTTTAAATAATTATTAATGAGTTCGTAGTCACATTTGTGAAAGTTATACAGTGGTACTTTCCTTTCCTCAAAACTTTTCATTTGAAGATCTGCTATGTCGATATTAAATGGTGGGTGAAGTGGATCCATCTTCGATATAGCTTGAGCCTGGGTAACTGTAACCGGAAGGTTACAGAAGCAGAGATCAAGAATATTTCCACAATCATTTACTATATAAGAGTACTGAATAAGACCTAAAAAATGCAGATCGTTGGCAAACGATTGCGCAGTCTCCTGTACTTCCGTTGTATTAATATGTCTTAATGTGTAACCGCTGTCCGTCCACCACAAACACGGTAGATTGAAATCCCCCACCAGTAAATGATAATCGAGGCTGTGCATATTAAAGAATTGGTTATAAGCGTCGGAGATGTTTGAAATATTTCTAGAAAGTGTGGGACTATCGTCCGGGGGGATATATACTAGTACTATATGAAAGTTAGCAGTTGAGTTCAATTTGCGAGACGGTATCGTAATACAGATTGTTTCAATAAATTCACACGACCACTGAATATTAACTTCCGCAGCGAAATTGCGACGGATACATACCATTACACCGCCACCTGTTTTTTTACGTGTGGATGCGAGATTACGGTCGCATCGAAAGACATCATATCTTTCGTCACATACCTCCGAGTCGCCAATATCGTTCTGCAACCAAGTTTCAGTCAAAAGTATAATATCAAACTCCTGTGACAGAATGCTGTTGTGCAATGCTGTACATTTAGTGCGTGCACCCCGTAAATTTTGATAGTAAATATTTAATTTAGCTGAGAATGATACGTTTTGTATAAATTAAAGAAATTCAACTGGCAATGGAATATTGATGTAGATATATTATTAACCATTATGCTGATTTTAACCTTGCTACAGTAACCAAACAGACTATAATAAAACAAAGTGAGCACTATTATTATTGGTGAGATCAGACAGTGAATGAATGGCACTGACCATGCACACTGCGCTTCACCATAAGAGGTTAATGAGAGTGCGTTATTTTGACTCATATTGATTTCAAACAATGTGCCGCTATAACAAAAGAGCGTGATTATTACATACAAAACACATGCGAACTGTAGTAACCATATGGGATATTTTGTGGGTACCATTTTAACACTTTTACAAATAAAAACTTGTGAATCATGCCTTGGTATACATAATAAGCTATACATAACAGAATTACAAAAGAATAAAATGATGATCAGATGATTTTTTTTAGGTCTTCCGAACACTTTATTAATATTTTCGGCGATGACGCATCCTTTCTTACAAAAACCTTCCCGTCGCGTATCCAAGTGTACTGATATTTTTTTATCTTCGACTTTTCGCGAGTATTTTTATACAATAACTTGTTTGTAGGTGTCAAGTGTTCATTTACATATATTTTAATACCCTTGGCTTCGCCTGGCTCGCTGATATCCGTGGTAGTAATCCCTTTTTTAGAGCGTATTCCTGACAAAATAGTGTCTCGTAGGTATCTGGTTCTAAGCTTAACTACTATAGTTTTGGGGCGCCCGGGTATTATTGTACGAGGTTGGACCCTTGTAGCATGCATTATATCCTCTGGCGCCAGTTGCACGCCCGCATAACGCGCAATAGCTGTCATCCGTGCATTCAAATTTTCATTGGAACTCTCGGGCACACCGGTAATTTCCAGATTCTCCGAGCGTTCGCGTTGTTGTATATAATTCAATTCGGCGTGCAGCTTAACGTTTTCTTCTTTCAATAGCATACATTCTGTTTGGACCCTGCCCTGCAGCTCCTTATGCTCCGTATCGAGGAAGCTCAAGGTATCTTTTAAATCACTAATATCCTTATAGAACTCAGACTGCCTAGCCTGGATCGTCTGAATGTCCGACTTTATGTGCTCGAGATCTTTTTTTATTACACTATTAATATCATGCTGTACTTCAGTTATTTTACTGTATAGATTAGAGTTCATTGAAGTTAATTTTGAGGAAATTTCGGTTTTGAATTTTTCAAATAACATTAAGAGGTCATCATCTTTTGCCTTTCTCTTCCGACGCTGCTGCTTTTCTTTCTGAATATTTGTGGGTTGAATACCATCATCGGCAATTGGAAGATCAGGACATGAAGTACCTTCCGAACCCATTTTTTTTCCTTTATTGATAAGGTAAATCGAACTACACAGTGACAGTTCGCGGACACGAGCAGCGATGCCAGACAAGGACCGCAAGCTCATAGAAAAGAGACGAATTATTCTGCGATAATTATATGCCACGCACAAATTTCACTCTTAAAATCACTTGTTACGTATCTATTTTGAATACCACTTATGTTTAAGAAATATATTGCAACAGATAACACGTCTGCTCCAAACCAACGATTTACGACGAACCGATCAAAGGACTAATTCATTATTTCCTATCTTATATTCAAATAAAGATAACGGAATGCGAACAAGTGAAAATGAATATTCTGCTTGAGAGTGCCACTGTATGTCGATTCAATTATAAGTGATTCTAAGAAGAATGTTACCCTCTCTCCTACCAGACCTCTCCTTTACCGCCAATTATACGTAACAGTGAGCAACCTTTGAATAAACTGAATATTCTACTTGTTATTTACAGATTGTGAATCACAATTCAGCTACCAAATGTGGGTTCGTATTTACCCACCCGCAGGTAAACTTTACTTGCAGTTAAAAAAGAATTCGGGAAATTTTATCGCTCGTTAGAGACCTTAAACGCTGAGAAAGATCCGGGACTTGAGCCGGGGCGGAACACACTGGGAAAATGTTGCCACCGTCGACCTCAACATTTTATACTTCCTAAGGAAATCAATGATTAATTCCTAACACTCAAACGTAACACCACTCATTCAATAAATTTATTTAAATTTTAAGAACGAAGTTTTGTAATAGCCTCAAAGAGAATTAGATAAGTACCGATAAGTCGTATTAGCGCATCCACAGCTACAGTGGTCGACCGTAACTTTTTATGAAGAATAATTTTTCATGTTTTAACTGTAGAAAAAGCTGTTTTATATAATAAACTGACAGCTACAAAGACTAAAAGGTATAGCGGTTAGGAGAGTTTTATATCAGAATAACATTGAAATACGAGTACTTGCGCACAATGAATTTTGGTTTTATTGTGTTTGGCAAAATATTTGAATTTTGTGTATTCTCTATGTTCTTGGACACAACGATGCGTGAGAAGTAGAAAAATATGTTTTGTGTTCAATGAGATAACTTTATTTCATTTTAACAGTTCAATACCTAAGTACAGTAATTTTTGTGAAATTTATATTCTTAAAAATGATGTTACATTTACAAATACACATATGGGCTGGTTTGATATAAAAAAGAAGTTAGTTTGGTTTCACAAAAAAACCGAGACAAATTGACTATAGTGGGGGAGGTAGGTTTTGGCGGGAATACTAGTACTTCAAATAGAAGATTCACGTCTCATACTGTATTTTGTATTTTGTTTCTAAATACATTTTCAGGCATAGATAGCATAGTGAACTAATATACATATAATTAATTTTTATAAAGCGTCTCTTTAGTCGGGCATCCTTGAGTATTCTTTTAATTTATTAAAATTTTAGTTTTAGAACCTTATTTCACCTTTTCCGGAAACAGCCGAGTTATAGCAAAACCACTCTGACTACTCGAACTATCGATTTTGTATCCTAATTTTTTTCCTAAAAGAGTATAAAAGGTATACTTAAGTATACCTACCCCGTTTGGATTCCCTATTCAATACATGTTTAAATTTTTCCTAGTTGACACTAATCTGCGCAAACAGTCTATACGTAGATCAAATATATACTCGGTTAAATATGAATATATTATATTATATTTTTTATACATACCCAGCATTACTATCCGATGTGACTAAATATCGTTTTAGTTGGTTTACCTATCTCATGGTTAACCCCAATGTAATTAGAGCACGAAAGGGATTCCCCTAGTAAAAAATAATAGTTCAGTTCCAAGAGAGGGCTTCGCACATTGGAGGCTTTGTACAAAACTAAACTGAACTTAACTAAGCATACCTATCGGCAAGGATATAGGACCTAAGCTGTGAGAGAAACCTAGCCCTGAAGCGTGCGGATTGTTTTGATATAATCTAATAATGGTAGATTTGAGCTCGTTCACCACAGTTGAATCCCTTGCGCGTAATGCCTATACCTATACTATTGGAAACGTTACATGATTCCATTATATCCATTCCTATACATCGACATACTGTGGCCAGTATACCAACTTCACGTAGTTTTTTTTTTCAACTAAATATCACACACATTCCTTAAAATAAGTCTTGACAGGAAAATAGTGAAGAAATCTTATAAGGGTTATTTTTTCCTTTTCTGGTGCAGAACCCGATAAAAAGAGGCACGATACTAAGAAAGTTGTTAGGAGATTTGTGAGGCATGCTTCGTTTTTTATACTTTTTGGTAGAATCCTTACATGATATCCCTGTTTTAGAAATGTTCATTGTGCAAAAGTATCAGATGGGTTCCACGCTTGAAGGAGAATAAAATATCCATCATCAGTACATTTGTGTTGCAAACTTGTACGTTAGTGTCACAGTGAAGCGTTGTTTGTGCATATATATTTTCTTCATCTGCATATCGTCCCAGCTTTTGTGAATAAAAACGATGGAATAAAATTTAACCATGTGGAAATTTCGCATCAAAGTACGTGATAAAAACAAATAATAATAAAAATTATATTACGGGGCTCGTTCCCTATTGTTATTTTTTGACGTCACAGAAAAGGGTATCAATTCGTCTCGTATGTATTTTTTATGTTTGTTGTCGGATATTTCGAGCTGCATTATACTCGTATATTCAAAATATCATTCTCGATATATTTTTATGTGAGATGAATGGTGCGACGGCTCGTTGCAAAATTATAGATAGAATAGTAAATATGATGTTTGGAAAGCACTGTGTGCACTGTGTGTGGCTTTAGATTCATCGATGAATATTCCATTATAGATATACCAATCATCGTCATTTCCTGACCATTTTCCCAACCCAGTTCAATCTTTTTTATACCACTTAGGTGGCCGATAAGTACACGACCCACCCGATGGAAAGTGTCCTATGGACATGGTAAAACCGCGGCCGGCAAACCAAGTAATTAATAAAATAGGTAGTAAATAATAAGAAAATAAGTAGTTCGACTTTTTAGGGCTCTCACTAGCACTAGAGCTCACTATACCCCTCCTTCCCCTCCCCTTCCTAGCCTCCCCACCCTTTCCCAGCTCTCCCCCTTTCCCTTCAGGGTGGGCAGCGCGTGTGTGACACCCTTAGTGTTGCACACGTTCACGTTCGCTTGTCTGCCACCTACGTAGTATAAAAAAAGCCGTACCACGGTGTTAATGACGCAACCGGGATCGATGTATTAACGTGCTCTCCGAAGCACGTAGGGGTCTTACTGTGTTAAGATTGGTCACCCATTCCAAGACTGATCTGAGTAGCAAATAATCTTGAAATGTGCCAACCAATACCGTTATCATTTAGTCGAGCCATTATGTCAATATTTAGTTAATTGAAACAAAAACCAATGGGCAATGCCATTACGTTCGTTATGTAATGGTAATATTTCGATCTGACACGTTTACTAATAAATTATCCGTCACTAGTAATACGATAATTCCTAGTACTCTATCCTTATTTAGGGAGATCTCGATAACAAAGGGCATCATTGCCATTTATCAAGTAAAATCCTGCGGTGGCAGCTACCGAGAATGTTTACAAAACGGGAAAATCAAAATGACCCGCTTGGTCGACATAGGTATGAATAGGCACAGAGATGACTACATTCTAAGAATTTCTTAGAATATAGTTGATTAATATTTTCTGAAATTCATATTGTTATTTTTAGATTTAGTTTGCAATTTTAATATTAATTTACTTTACCTCTATAATGACAGTTTATATATTGAATGATCTACCCATAGAGTTATCCTTAGAGAAACGAAGTGTGCGAGTGACATACGTATATTCACACAAAAGCTAGGTATGAGATATTGATATAGTATATGAACCAATGAACAATTGAAACTTTTTGTATAAGCCAAGTTGATAACTTTGACAGAAATATATATTGCTATGATGTCAATGTTTCTATATGGTAAAACGGGGTGAATAGAGATCGAAGGGTGAATAGAAATAAAATGGTCAGCAAAATCCTGTAGTTATTTTCTTTCAAGCAAAAATTTGGACTAGTTCATTGGACTACCCGTATCGTGAAATATCTGGTAATAAGCCTAATTAAAATCTTGTGAAAGAAATTCTTTAAAATATTCCATTAACCATTTTATTTCTATCCACCCCTGGATCTCTATTCACCCCGTTTTACGGTACTAAAGTCACATTGTGATTGTTACTGACATTTTAAATTAAGTAACGCGGGCCCCCTAAAATCCAACCACATGTCCTGATCGTCTACCTGATCTCGTGGGGGGCGGACACACGGAAACGAATTTACTGGCGTGGCTAACGTGGCTCTGTTAGACTTTTTTAAAACTTGAAACTTGACATTGGCGTCTCGCCATTAATTTTATAAGACGTTTACATTTACTAGAGACTGGCAATATTGCGGCTATTCTGCTGCAGAAGCCATTTCATGAAAAGAAGAAGAAGAAGAAGTAACGCGGTAATGACCAATACATAAAATTACGCGATAAAAAACCCACATACCCCTGGTATGTGGGTCTATTTACGCTAGTAATATTAATGTCTATGGGTCTGCCTATCAAATTCCGTGTTGTAGTGAATAAAAAAAATAAAGTGGTTTTGCAAAAATATTATTGCCATAACCAAATTTAATTTACTAGAGACTGTAAGCCGCGGTAGCCTAGTGGTATGGGTAATGGACTGCTGAGACGATGTCTCGGGTTCGATCCCAGGTTACCATGGCACACACCAATGACTTTTCGATACTTTTCGAAGTTATGTGTGTATTTATCGCAGGCTTATGAGTGCCCGGTTAATGGCAATAGGCTCGCCATCTATTACATTGGGACCTAAACATAAAACTGGGAGAAATGTGGGTGCTAACACCTCTGCCTACCCCTTCGGGGATAAAGGCGTGAGTTTATGTTATGTATGCAAATTTAATTTCATTTGTAGCGAGATACGTGTCAACATACCATTATCAAACCCCAGAGATGAACCCCAGTTTGTGTGGTATGTATAATAACATAATGTATTGTATTGTTATGTTTTGGAAATAAAAATGGATAATAAAGTTGATAAGAAAATAATATACATTAAGACTATGCTCATACATTCAAGTAATGTATACGTTCTGTGTGCGTGACTTATCACTACATAGTATAAAATAAAGTCGCGTTTTCTGTCCCTATTTTTCTTGTCCCTTTGTATGCTTAAAAATTCAAAACTATGCAACATGTTTTGATGCGGTTTATTTTAATAGATAGAATGGTTAAAGAGGAAGGTTTATATGTATACAACATCATGCTAAAACAAACAGGTGCGGAGCAGGAATGAAAAATGTTGCAAAAACGGGGTGACGCAGACGAAGTTGCGCGGGTCAGCTAGTAACTTATATGGCTAAGATAATTTGGAAGTTCAACAACTAAAAAGGTAAAATCAGTTAAGAACAATTGTATGAAAAGTTTTGTAGAGTATTTTATACGAATTTATTCCCAGACAACATCAGGACTCGGATCGCTAGTAACCTATAGACCACGCAATACGTAGAGTGTCTCACTCTTCACGGGAAGTCGCATTCTATTCAACATGCGATTACGTTTACAAATTTTTTCTGATCGTATAAATGTAACTGTGCCTTAGTACAGATAAAAAAATTAAAAAAAAAACTGTTTAATGTCTCAAATCTGAGCCAAAAATCCAGTACGTCTTTTCTCTCTTATGACGATAATGACCGTTTCATATGCTTCTGTCAGATCGTGTTACTAACACGCAATATCAACATTTGTAATACTTTCGATTTCTCATCAATTGTTATTGATTTATTTATTGTAATAATATATACTTTGGTTGCATTAGTTATTGTTAAGTAATCAGGCTCATATAGTGGGTATTAATGAGAATTTGATTGCTATATGATGTATAGTATAGGTAAGTTAGATCACTTAGCTGTAGACACTGAGGATACTGATTTTAATGATCATGACATATTGAATCCATATATATTTTATACTGAAATAAATTCATAGAAATGGATTTAATTACTTGACTTAATTAACATATAATCATAATAGTCCAGTAAAACCGTTCAACTGTGAATTTATAAAAATAAACCCTAACGAATGGCCTTCATAGGAGTCATAATAAATTAATGTAAACGATCTATTATCGACCGAAAAAGGTTATGGCCACAATTACTGTTGGACTATACCCACTTTCATTTATACTACTCATAGTTCTCAAACCTATGCGAAAAAACTAGATTATTTTTCTGAACATCTCTCATGCATGCACTTATATTTCGAATACTCTGTATTTTACACATGAATCATGTCGCTTTCTGTAGGTGAAAGAGTTTGTTATGTAGACTTCATCCTTTTTTTTTCATTTATAAAGATACAGAACAGATTTCATACCAATTCGACACCCATTTCGTACTAAGTAATCGAATTAACCGAACCGAACTAAAATCTGACAAAGTACAATTCTATAGAAAGGGCAGTTGGGGGTCGGAGACCAAGAGGGTAATTGCGAAAATTTTCTGCCGTATCCACGACCAAGGCGGTGAATCCCGCTCGGGTACGTGTCTAACCCCGTTCCCGTGACTTCAATCATTTAATCAACTTATCGTAGTCCACTTTTGAACATAGACATCTCCCAATGTTGGTAGACTTCGTCCTTCTGTTTCCTCGGTAGCTAGACACGTTGGTACATGGTGTTATTTCGAGTTTTCCTTCTCCTGATGTGATAGTCTGTGTAGTAACAACCTTCCCTATTGAGGTTGAGGTTGACTTGGGTTCTTAGAGAATTTAATAGGACCCTAAACAAGATCTACTATCTGAACCATTCATTTCAAAGAACCTACTAAAATAAACTCAATGATATTGAAATGAACAGAAGGCATCGCTTTATGAGTTCAATAACTTGTTCAATGAAATATTGTAAAAGGAATACAAAATTTTTGAATATTTGAACTCTGTTTTTGTTGAAAACCTGAATACTGTTTTTGCTGGTATAATATCGTATCCGGTGCCGTGTAATCCGTATAATTCGGTTGTCAACATATTCTGGTACGTCTAAAGAAGAACGATTAATGTTTTTAATAATAGGCAATTTAAGTTTTATGTCAAACTTAAATTGCCTATCAATTAAACACTTATGTTAATCACTGTACATATACTAGATATAAAGATAGATATATCAATACAATCAGGATAGATGAATTGTGATACCTTTTAACACAAAAATCACTGAACGAATACAATTGAAATTTGTCACAAAGTTAGATTATTTTACAGTCTATTATTATTACAGTACTATATAGGTTGCTTTTCTCCCAGGATTAGGTTTATATTTATAATTCATTAGGTCCCAGGAAAGCACGGATGTGGTGACGGCGAAAGAATATCATCACCACCTCATCTCATCCGAAAAGTGTCATAAGAGGTGATAACCTGAAAAATACGCAGACATTATTACATCAAAAGAAGGAAAACTCGAAATAACACCATGTACCAACGTGTCTAGCCAACAAGAAAACAGAAGCCAAAGTCTACCAACATTGGGAGAGGTCTATGGCCAGAAGTGGACCACGATAATTTGATTAAATTATTGAAATCACAGGAACGGGGTCAGTAATAATTTTAATCTAACAGAACTGCAGGCAGGAGCAAGGATGAACAGCTAATCGACTATATTCCAGTACAATAAAACACTGCAAGTTGTTGTTATACTGTTTTAAAGTATAAGAAGGTACTTAATAAAAGCTTATTACTCGAGATTGTCGACAACAGTGACACAAATCGGTCTTAAGAGGAAATCTCGGAGAAAAACAGAAACCGCCCGCGTCCTCGAGGTACAAATTTGTCGCGTCTCTAAACGACGTTGATCATGATAAAGTCAAAACGACCCAAATCACATCAGCAGCCGCACTTTAAACACGACAAAACCGCAAGTCGAGCAAGACCAGCACTTAGTACGTATTAGTTTTACGCCCTTCTCGCCCGGCGCCTGCCCATAAAATCAATTAGTTTTAGACTAATCATCCGAGAGGATGGGTCACTGCCGCCCTCGGTCATCGAATGAATAATTTGCCGAAGGGTGACTTTGAAGGACAAACTTGTAACTGCGCAGTCCTCTGCTTATTTATTACATAAAGTCTATAAAATATTAATTTACGTGCTTTGATAAAGATTGACTCTTTGAAGATTATTCTGTACTTTCATTAAGTTTTCAACGGCTGAAAATTGGTTTTTAAATTTAGTTTCTTTGGCATTATGAAACTGCCGTCGACAGTTTATAGTGAAAGCTAGTATAGATTTGGCTATAATCTGAGGACGTGGTTCTGTAGACCTACCGTAAGCTTTCAAAACATGTCAATAATGGAACGGCTGTCTTTATTTATTTGAGAATAAAATAAAAATCATTTTATTCACTGAGTGATCATGTAGCTTTCAGTAGGTGAAAGAATTTGTTATATTGACATCGTGTTTCCTTTTTTTTTCTTCATTAAAAAGATGCAAAACAGATTACAAATAAATTCGAAAACTATTTCTCCGAAATCGAAGTAACCGAAACGAACTGAAGTCTGACAAAGTACAATTCTATAGGATGGGCAGTTGGAGATCGGAGACAAAGAAGGTAATCGCGGAAATTGGCTGCCGTTTCCACGACCAAGACGGTGAATCCCGCTTTGGCTCATTTCTGGGGCAAAATTCCTTCATCATCAACACATAGTGGGTTATTCGACACTGCAAAATCACAGATGTATTTTGTGTATTTTTTGAATTTGTATTTTATGTATTTGTATTTATTGAATTTGTGCCTATTTTTGGTATTTATATTTTTTGTATTATTTTTACATTTTAATAAATTACTGGAATTCAGCAAAAAAATCTATAAGTGTACTCGCCAGTATTTAGAGTATTTTCCATCCAGAAGCGGTTCAGAAACGGTCATAACTTCACCCAATATCAGTTTTCCTTAGACGTCATCTATATCACACAAGATTACGTAATGGCCGATGAAACAAAGACTGATACCGTTTATAACACTGGCCAATCGAGTAACAACATCAGAGTGCAATTGAAGGGTTACGGAATGGCCGTACTATACGGACATAAGAGCCCTTAACGCTAGAGTGTGGCTAAAATACTTGACAACGGCACTCCGGTCACAAAGTTCAACCCGGCTGGCCACTCTCCATTTTCGCCAACTATTCTACTTTACATGAATACCTGAGTAATTTCGTAGTTCTCAACCCACCTGAGTTATATTTCAAAAGGTTTGATTAAATTCAAAGAGATTTTTTAAAAGATCTTGTGTTTTTATTTAAATTATGCACATACGAAATAAAACTGATATATCTAACATGAAAAGAAGTACAATGATATAGTAAGTAAGTATATTGATGACGCTCCTGAAGATGCCTTGTATAGAGGTGAGACACGGGTCGAGGTTTGTTCTTCGCACTTGCGTAATATTGCACATACGAACATTCATGTAAGAAGTCCTTTTATTAGCTTTAAGAGGTGCGATTTTGTTTTCAGTTTTATGACAATTAGTAATATTTTATTAATGATATCGTTGAAATTGTCAAATCGTCAAATATTTTTATCAAATAACAACATCCAAGTTAATATAATTCCCTAACATTCAATTCAGTATTTAACTGACTTTGCCATTATCCAAAAAAAATATCTTAATTTACAGCCTAATTTTTATTCTATATTTTAGTAAATTCATCTTTGTTTGAATATCTTAATATACATGCCATACAACACTCATTAGCACGATGAAAGCTGAAGCTATGTATAGGTCTGTCTAGTGGAAAGTGGTACAAAGTAAGATATTATCGCACTAATTACTGGTACAAAGAGAAAGTTTATAGTAAGCACATGTTTGTTAAGTTTTTCAAACTTTGTCGTCAGCCGGTTGGCGAAACTTTTAATTGTTTTACCATTTAATAAGATGGAAGCTAGCCAAACCTTCTCGGTTTCCAAACTATATCAGTTACAACGTTTTAATATTCATTTACTTCTTACTATGAAATATTAAGAAAGTTTTAAATGCTTCTGCCATTTATTCCTGAATGACTGGTCCAGAAATAAATAGCGGGATAAGGATTTTTCGGTCAATATAGGAAAAGTATATTATCTTTAATAAACAAATATCTATAATTCTGGGTTTAGCTTATTTTTTTAAATGTAACTAAAACCTAAATAGGGTCCAAAAATAATCAAGGGAAAAAGTGATATTCCCAAAATAGTAGTTTCACAATATTTTATCTGTCAATAAATACTGACAGTAGTGGCTTTTGCTTATGATTTAATTCAGTCAAAATTTTAATAAAGAATGTCACAAAATAAAAGTATCTGTATTAAAATATTGCCCCAAATATGATTAGAAAGGACATCTGTCGTGTCATTTTGTCAGTTTTCAATTAGCTATAAATAAGAAAAACGACACAAATTGCTAGGTGACAATCGTATTTTTGCACATCTGACAATTCACACGCAACTAACATTTGCTTGCAGTACCTAATTTAGGTAGGTGACTGGCCATAAGCTGGCCAAATGGGTATCAAATATAACTGAAGATATATTAGTAGTACACAATAATTATGAGAATTCCTTAGCAAATGTAGACATAATTGGAAATAAGAAAATTACATCTGAAATGGCAATATTCTTACACGCAAAAGGTAGATGCTAAGATCATTTTTATCTAGAAATAAAATACTATAAATCAGGACTGGCCCGATTGTCTAACTGAAAGACAATAATAATATAACATCTCATTATCACGAACAACATTTCGTAATCTTGGTCCTATGACCATATCGTTTATAGTTGGAAAGTATATAATAGAGTTTTTTGATGTATGGGATTTTCTTTTTACATATTTAACTAGTATTGCTTTAACCCCTTTGTCTTCGTTTTTTATTATAAGGTTATATATTTCAAGTAGTCATCATCATCATTACTCTTGCATTAATACCAGTTGCATCCAAAGCTCTCACTTACCGGTCCATCCGGGGTCAATCCGGGGTCCGTTTTTTCCAGTTAAACTGTATCGCGGCTGAACTCCGACATTTTCCATAAAGCGACTGTCATCTGGCTTCCACAATCTCGATATTGAAGTACTGTAGTTAGACTTACAGATTTATTTAAGTAGTGTATCTTTTAATTACTAACGCGACGTCTGATTTTTGTGTTCAGCCCTTTCATAGTTCAGCGCAGTATTACTGTAGTTCAAACAATCTGAATTAGCCGAGATAGAACTATATAAGTAGAACTATTCCGGTATTCTACCGCTAACGGCGCGAAGTGTGGGGTGCCAGCCACTTATCCCTCGAGCGCCGGACGATTACCTACTGTCTTTGTCTCAACGCCTAAGAGCGACTAATAGATTTTGTACACCCTTATTGTGTATAGAGGATCAGAAATTTTCATTGGATAAATTGAATAAATAAATTTTGCAGGGCATTCTATACAGAGCAATGTGTAGAATGTGTTGGAATATTTACACCTAAAGTAAACATAGCACAAATAGGGCATTTTCTGGTACATTGAAATTTTTTAATCAGTATATACCTAAGAGTATTAGATCCGTTCAAAAAATCTATATCTATACTAATATTATAAAGAGGAAAGATTTGTACCTATTTTTGAATATTTGTATGTTTGTAATGAATAGGCTCAAAAAGTACTGGGCCGATTTAAACGATTCTTTCACCTCTAAAGGCTACAATATCTAGGAGTAACATAGGCTATATATCATTACGCTACCATACAAGGGAGCGGAGTAATAATTATAAATCTCAATTGATCCGGTAAATTTCTATACATTGGCGCTAATATCGCTAACAATTTCCGTTGTCATGACAGCAAGGAAAAGTGGTATAGAGAGGCAAGTAGTGAATCGAGTAGAGTCGTACAACGCGATAATCGACATCAACATCTAGCATCAACAGCTAGTTCTCAATAAAGTGGTCACGTCACAACCATCCTTATAGCCATCCTTACAAGGTCACATATTTATATATTGGTAGGCATATATTAAATACATCAAAGCACGTAGCATCAATATGTTTTTTCAAAATGTTGACACTGTGTGGCTAGTAATAATGGAGTTACTACTACTTATGCCTTGATCACACTCAAAGAGTGGAGTGAGTAGAGAGTGCACTCGACTGAGTGTGAACATAGCGCCGAGTGCTGGATCGAGTTCTAGCGCCAAATAAAACGGTGAGACAATAACTCGGCCCCAGTTCTATTTACTCGCCCTAGTGTTCAACCCTCCCTTGTCCTTGTAAATTATCACTCGCTCACTCGATAGGTCTAAATGTACACTGTCTCATCACTCACCACACCGCCATTGTCGCCTTAACTACCATTTTACGATACGTCTTTTCTGAAACGTAGAACTGAGCCCTCTGTGCTAATCTCAAGACATAATATGTACGAACACGCTACTCGTCAACATCGCTGTCTAGGCCGAGTAATATTTTACTGACTCACCTCTCCGCTCGGTTCATGTGATCAAGGTTTTACGGGCTAGCTACGCTGCACCAAAGTTTATATCGTAGGTTAGTGCTACGAAGAATCCTCTACGTTGCTACAAAGAAACCGCTACAGTGCGTGCTACGTAAACTATCCTTATCAGAATCTAATGAGCGGAAAAAAGTCAATTGGTATACAATTTTGTACCATATTTTGTATAGCAAGAATCAGACCAAATTAATTTTAAGTAATTGTAACGCCCTTGCTGTAGCATACGTCTATAGGCCATGGTTACTACTTTCAATCAAGTGGGCTGTATACTTATCTGCTTAGATTTTTAAAGAATATTTGTAACCAATACCCTAGCCGCAAATCTCTAATCCCAAAGATGATGTTGGGGTCATGTACACGTAAGTTATTCTACTATTTCTTGTGAAGATGTTTGTTATTCAAACATGCTCTAATACTGCAACCGATCTGCCTGCTGCAGGGACATACAGTCTAACATATAATGTCAAAACTTATAATTATGTGTGTCAAATATATTGAAAAAACAGTTAATTTGAAAACTCTACTGAAAAGATACCGGCAAGAAACTCAGGAAGATTATAATCGTTATCCTTTCTTTTTTTTTAAATAAATAATTGATAACACACTTGCACTTATCCACTGTATTACCATCACAGTGGAGAAGTACAAATGAGTTATAAATTATGTATAACAATAAGTTCCACCAAGTGCCACTAATCAACAGTATAAATATTTTTTTCATGCAGTTGGGCTGGAATGACTCATAAGAGTTTTATTCCGAAATAGGTTCCTATAGTTCGTAGGAAAGGAATCAAAGTTCCATGCGAGTGAAGCCGCGGCTAGCAACTAAACAGTACTAATCTAAAGAACTCTGTTAACAAATTTTCAGTATCAAAACAAAACGGTTATCATTATCATACCATTTCATACTGCAATGCCTCCAAATGGCAATTCTAAAGATGCTCAAATAAGCCATCTCTCTTAAGACTTACAGAACTGCATTTCATTGCAACTAAAATACTTTTTCTTCGAAAAAAGAAGAGAGCTGTCACAGAAAGCTTCTAATGGGCTGACTTTCTTCGCACTCAGCTACTATCGACTTAAACTTATAAAAAATGTTCATTTCTTAGGTTGTTATTTATATATTAAACTTGCTCGTGGTTTTGCTGAATGGTATAATATTTTGATCCCGTTCCGCAACAATACTGGAATAACCTATTCCCATAATAAATGTGTGTGTATATGTATATTTATATTCACAAGTTATTATTAATACTTTGAGGTGAAAAGTGTGCTAAGGATATACATATATTACACAAAACTTAGGTGTGAGAGTGATATGAACCGTTAAACGTTTTTTATAAACTGCTCAACTTGTTAGATTTAGCTGGCTGTCATAAAAAGTGCATATGTAAATTAATTTGATACTTTAAATACGGTACTGCGGTAATGAGGAGTCATTTGCTCTATTTACACTAGTATTAATAACTTTATGATTATTCCGGTATAACTACACCGAATCAATCGTCTCTAATCAATCAGTAAGATCTGCTAAGCTGTTAGAGCGTAATTGATTAACAAACATTCCAACACCTTCACATACATTCACAGTTATAATAATGTTCCTAAATACAAGTGGCAATCAAAATAAAACCCATAACTCAAGAATTGTACAATAACGGATCTACTATACTTAATAGGTAATAATTCATTAAATCCCTGCTAAAACGTAACAATTTTCTCTACAAGAGATTGTGTTGAGACATTACAGAGGCAGTTAACTGCTACGAGCTATCATTTGAATGGGAAACCATTACGCGTTTATGTTTAATGATTATTTGAAGCTCCTCATAATTTTGCGCCATTTGTAATTCCGCTGCTCGAATGTCTGGTCGTTAAGGATTGTTGCTGTGGTATAATTGTTTTGTGTTTTTTCTCCCTGTACATATTCACAGGGTGTCCAACAGTATAGCGCTGCGATGAACGGAAAAATAAAAAGTTAATTAACGTTCAGGAAGAATTATACTCGGTGGAGCAAAAGAACGTCTCTTCATGTTTGCGTTGTGCTGTACGGAGAGAGGATCGAGCTGTCCACCTACCTTTCTAGAAATCTTCTTGTTAAATTAATTTTCGCTTCATTCTGTTCTGCTGCCTGCGTGTAACACTCATTTTGTTTTTACTATTCACAAGAATCCATTCCCGGTATAAAAGTGCTTTATCTGACTTTATTCCAATCTTTATTTCAACAAATATTTTTCAATCTTACCTTTAAGCGGTAGAACTGTAACACTATAATTATTTTAAGGTTAACAAATTATTGTTGAATTTTTAAGACCCCAACTATCCTTAATGATTTGGTACCTTAATGATTAGCAACCACCACCGGAGACTAAGAAGTTGTCTTATTGGGTTAGGAATGTTCACCCATCGTTCAACTGGTCTGACTTCCATAACTTAATAGCCAGATTATGATCCACCGTTGTAGCAAGTTTTATCCCGAATCATTCAAGCAATCAGGCAGATAGACATTAGTAGTATTAAAGTAAATCAATTAATGAATCAAGACAAAGGCCTCTTCCAATGACGGGAAACATTGGCTTACTGTTTCCACGCTGACCAGACGGGTTGGTGTAGGATTTTATTGTGTTTTCCTTCTCTTGCTGTGATAACGTCTGTGTATTTTATTAGAGTATTAAATAAATTATGAGAATATATTTTCCTTGTATCGTAGTAGTAGCTGGAAGTGAATTAAATCGAACGCTGTTAACGATAAAGTAGCAATTCGTCAGTGCCTGTTTTAAATCCAACACAGAAGTGAACATTCGCTGGCAATTCCTTTACTCCGGACAGCACAATAAGTAACGCTTAGTTCCACGTCCTCGTGAGCACATAGACTGACTGTTTACTAGAAGTGAACACAATAGAATTTTCTATTTAAACTTAAATATTGTCTGCCACATTTAAACATGACGTAACATAATTTCAAATGGCAGTAAATTAGGAAAACATGAGACAGTTAAATTCTTCTTCATGCGACCAGGTCTAGTCGCAACTATGACTCGCAATCCGTTCTTCTGTTCCCCGTCATAAATGTTTATTTTGACTTTTATGGGCACGACTGACATCTTACGTTTCAATACCAAGAGCCAAGCAAGCACTAGAGCCTCAGCTTTTTTTTATTAAAAGGTATAGTGACTTGTTAGTAAAGTTAGTTTGATCCTACCAAGACTTCGATAGAGCCATATGTACAAATGGCAAAGATGTTAAGTATACACTTTACATGTGTATTTCAATCCGGTAAATATGGTGTCAAATAGTTTGAGGCCTCTTTCCTCTGTCGCACAATAAAGAGCTAAGAACGCTCTGCCCGCGCACGTGTTTCTCTCCTCTTATAGCTTTTAATCATCTAGCGAGTTACATAAAAAATGCTCAGGATATGATTTCTCAATACCTTATTCGTTTTCTCACTCAAACATTTACTAACTATTATTGAGACAAAACCATTCTATATTTTTAGACGTTTTTGGCGATGGCTAAAATTAATTAAACTTATTAATACGTTGAACAGACAACGACCTGAACCTCTCAACGTATAACTTGGAGTAGTGAATAATTAAACAGTTATGAAAAAATTACTAGGGTTGTCGCAAGAAGTGCCTGTTAAGGTGTGTCGGCATGAGAGCACCGACCGCTCATTTATCATCCTAGCGGCCCCGGACTGCCCGCACCTCACCCGACCCAGTAAACAATATATTTCTATGTCTCTCACCAAGCGAACTCTTCGCAATATAACAAGGATGATCGGACACAGAAACATGAGTGGTGAACTATAATAATGTGTGTCGCTGTATATTGTGTTTGTTATATGTGTAGTAACGATATTTTGTAAGTCAGAGACGTTTATTCACGTTTATGTGATAACTGAGTTTAAACTGTTAATTTGTGACGTACGAAATTATATTAATTGGTTTATCTAAGAAGACTACTCTAGTATGTGCTCCTTTTAGAACCCTTGAGAATCATCATCATCATAGCGTCGTCTCCGATCGCATCGCATCTCCAATTTTCACTTAAGAGCTCTCCTTCTTTGTCCTATCTCTCATAAGAGGCTTGAATGTCGATTTATATATTCTTAACCGATATTTCAGTTGTCTCACTTATAAAAACAACAAAAAATTAATTTTTCAAAATGAACTTAACCTACTAGTATAATATTCTTATACTAATCCATTTAAAAAAAGAAAAGAATAATTTGTGTGCACTACTGCAGTGTAATAAGCAACCACTGATGCGCCAACCCAAATTGCTTCACTAACCCCAAATGCTAATGTTGGGTATGCTATGCATACATTTTTAGCAATTTTAGCCGGCAAATAGTTTTGGTTAAATATTAAGTACTCGAGAAATATTACTTTACGGACCTACTACTACATCTACCCCTTCTTTTTGTTTGGCTTTTAGAGCTTTTATAAGAGCGAATACCATCACACTTTCAAAGCTCAAGTACAAAAGTTGTCCCTTACAGGTGAAGTTGACTTGAAGCCCGAAATTTTTAGTAGGGGTCGAAGCATCCACTTTCATTAATGTAAGTACTACGTTAATGGAACAGGTTGGTTAGGTAGTTTTCCTACAAGTGTATGAGTCAGACTATGATATATTATGTTACACTTAGTAGGAAGGTGTGAAGTAATATAATTAATAATAGTAGCTAGGTAAGTTTCTATACCGTTCCTAGCGTTCCCTAGAAAATTTAATTAAAATACTTTACAGCAAAAAAGAGCAGCCGTGACGTAACCGACTAAACGCTTTTAGCACATTTCTTGCAGGTTTAATAATAGATGAAGCTTTTAACGAGCACATTTTCGTGAAATTTAAATTGCAACATACTATACGAAAACGGGAAGACAAGCGCGCTCATTACAAAAAGTTTCGTCAAGCTTAATTTTGAAAATCTGTTGATAATGAATTCCATATACAGCATTATTACCGACGCAGAATGGGGAACACGCTAAGTGGCAACATTATGCAAAGCTGTGAACGTCGCGCCGTCTCCACAGACATCTATGTTTGTCGTGTACAGACGAACGCGGACACGTGTGTATCTGCTGTAACTAAAGTCGCTGCACTTAAACAAATGACATAATTTGTTATCGTTCAGACTTTTTTGCAATTTAAACGATCGTTTTATTGCAACGTTAACTTATAGATGGTTTAAGTGCTTTGTTGTCCTGTTAGTTCGAGTGTGTTTATCAATGTTCGTCATGACTATGTACACAACGAAGAGCGGTGCAAACGTTCGGTATTTTTGTTCCCGCAAGGGACTCGCGTTGGCATTGAAAATTCGACAGCGATATCCGTCCTTTCGCAGTTGGAAAATTTAAAGTGCGTCCCGCGAAACGAATGCCAGTGGCACTCTGTCGCATTTGCCGAGATATCGTCGGATTTACTGGGTCGAAGGCTTTGTGGAGCTGAAATAAAACGGCCCGCAGAGAAATCCACCGCATGTTATTAGGAGAACGCTAGATTTATATCTTGTATTCAATTTGCGTGAGAGCTATTTGTTTGCGTCGGGGACACGACGTCGTTACGACGAGCTTAAAGCGATAACTTTGTTGTGATTAACAAATGATAAGGAATCCATTACGGCTATTATTCGAATAATAAGAACAGGGAATTGCTTGCTCAGTTCCACAATTTAGTGCCGTGTTTAGTATTGTTACCTATATAATAATATTAGGTATATATGTCACTGTCTGAAGGAAAACCAGTAAATTGTAGACGGAGTACTAGGGGAAAGCACCTGAATACTAAAATAGGGCATACCTACTACTAATCAGCTTACCATGCAATACTTTTTTTAGTAGGTATCATGACTTTTAAACCCTTTAAGACGGAGTACTAGGGGAAAGCACCTGAATACTAAAATAGGGCATACCTACTACTAATCAGCTTACCATGCAATACTTTTTTTAGTAGGTATCATGACTTTTAAACCCTTTAAGACGGAGTACTAGGGGAAAGCACCTGAATACTAAAATAGGGCATACCTACTACTAATCAGCTTACCATGCAATACTTTTTTTAGTAGGTATCATGACTTTTAAACCCATATTGGGTGGATTTAACCCTTAAATTTTAAAAATCATGGTAAAATAAATAGCCCAATTTTGTTAAAGCAGTCAGTAGTATACCCTATTTACGCTTCGGGAGCGTTCCCCTAACACCCTGCATTAGTGAATATACCTACACGAAAACATAAAATGTGCAGAATAGACCCTCAGTCAAATGGTTGAACATTTGGCATCTCAGTTGGCGATCAAATATTCACATTCCTATATGTAATTTCACAATCTTAAATGAAATTCCCAGTTCTCCTTGTTGATGACATTTTGAGGGAACAGTACCTATGCCTCATATGCCATTATATTATTATTTATTATTATTATTTTAATGTTTTGTATCCATGTATATTATTCAGTAAGTTTATAATGAAAAAAATGTAATCACAAGTGTTATTGCAAACGTAAATTTACTTTGAATACTTTGAATAAGATAAATTAAACAGGTGACATTTACGCAAATTTTGATCATAATTGCATAAAACTATATGATGAGAAATGTGCAACCGTATCTTATAAGAAAATAAGTATAAGCTACTGCTTATACTGCCTAAACTTATTCACATTAAGTAGATCTATTAACCAATAGCTTCTAAGACTAGTTTAGTTGTGTAGTAGCATTTTACATACAATTTTTATTTTCAAATTGTCCAAGAACTTTTGTAGCCCACTGTACATTGCAATACTGTACGAACAATGTTGGGAAGTAGTTAACTGTTGTCGTATGCCTCTAATTCTGAACTTCACTTACTCCGTAATATAGAAACTCATTCCAACACAGTCGATAACATATTACCGCATCATTGAATGACCACCACTAGCCATCATATTACAGATAAGGCTGGACGCTGACTGCTACCCACTGTCCGCAGATATTATGCCTATCTCTAAAGTATCCTACACAAACGGTTATGACATAAGTTTTAACCCTTTAAGGCCTTAGTAACTACAGTTAGCGTTATATTACGATATGTTACGAGATTTTTTTGTATCATCATTCTTGGGTTGTTTCTGGTGGCATCCAATGTTTATTCTCAGAGCCCACGTGGCACTTACTCCTTCTCCTTTTATTTTCGATGATACGGCTTTTATGAGAACTACTGCGTCTGATCCGCCAACCCTAAGAAGAAGTTCTGCATCAGAGTGTCATATAACTTATTAATTCATAAGGATAACAATCGGTACAGCAAATATATAACTTAGCTTTTTTATCTTAATTATAGCAGTCTATATCAAATATAAACACACCCCTAACTACGTGGAACCTAATACACATAATTGATGAAATGTGGGTATAAATTCACCTCTGTCTATCCCGGAAAATTAGGCATGTTAATTAACTAACATGCATTTTTGAAGTCACAAATTTTCTGACATACTTAGCTATGTCACTGGGATCAATTCATCTATGACTTGCAGGTGAAGTTGGCTTGCCTCTGTTGATCTCGATGGACATGCATCCATTTCTTCCTCCATCCCAGGTTCGTACTTCGGATATTTTGATATATTTTGAACTACTACAGATAACCTATATACAGGGCGTCACACGGCAATGCCACATCGTGAGAAAGTATCTTATCTATAATAATCAAGATACTTTATACTGAAAGACTTTATTTTAATTTTAAAAACCATTTGAACTGCATTCATACATTTTTACTAATTGCTTCCTTGAACCAGACCGATTTTTTTTCTGTACCGGGTTCGATTCCCAGTTTAACGAAGCAATTATAAAAATGTAAGAATGAAGTTTAAATGATTTTTAAAATTAAAATAAAGTCTTCTTTCAGTAAAATGTAACGTTTACAATAATTAAGTTACTTTCCCTTCATAGCCGTGAAACATCCTGTATATATTCTCAGAAAATAAACATACCTTACGTTAAACATTCTGTCGATCATTAATCTCAGTCATCTCTGAAGAAAATGTTAAGAATATTATTTAACGACACTATTTCATTGATCTTGAAGCTTGTCATAGCTTATCTCCAAACACTGCTTACTGAACTTACTTCATTATTCTTTTATGTGACACAAGTGAAAAAATGATGTGTCACCGTTTCAACGCGCCCTCTCCCGACACGATGATGGAGGGAGGCAAGCAAGGAGACAATAGGAGAACGAAAGGCTATTATTAATGGGTAAATAAATATGAAATACAATTTCATATTTCAATCTCGGTGGTTACAGTAATAATAGCTTAGTCATATTCGAGAAATAAATTCGTATTCGCATATTTGAATACAGAATTTATCAGTGAAATAATTATAACTGTCTTTTGTATTAGAACAATAACGGGTTTGAAATAGAAATAAACCTCGACAATTATTACAAGACAAATATAGCGTTTTAATGTAATTCCGGAGCGGGTAGTATATTGAGCAGGTACCTACTATATATATAATTATGTAAATATATGATTTGATATCCGATTACTAACTATGATCGTATTGACCAACTTACACAGTTCACATAGTTATAGTCGACATTACAAGTCCGAGCCCGGTTGCGGCGTTTTCTAACTTTTTTATATATTCTCTCCATCTTATTAGTTAAACTAAATAAAATGATAATCTCTAAAATACATCACTCAAAAAAACTAATAGCGCCATAATGCGAATTAGATAATGATTTTATATGAAATTATTGCTTCATTTAGCTTCACTAACACGATTAAGAGTGAATGATGCTATAATCCATGAGCAAAAAGTAAAAAAAATACGAAATCGTATTTTTTTTATCATTGTATGATTCAATTTCTGTATATGAATGGACATCAGGTGAATTCGGATAGATAGAACCAATTCCCTTCGACGACCTCTGTGGCGTGGCGGTAGTGAACGCGACTGGTAC
This sequence comes from Pelosia muscerda, assembly GCA_963691645.1. Lineage (NCBI taxonomy): Eukaryota > Metazoa > Arthropoda > Insecta > Lepidoptera > Erebidae > Pelosia > Pelosia muscerda. The sequence goes on along the minus strand of OY829116.1, from coordinate 7,269,099 downwards.
TCATGAGTTTCGGGTTCGATTGCCGCACAGTGCAAATATTTGTGTGCATTAACCTGTTACTGCGAGGCGAGTAAAACATCGTTGCCTGTTTTTAAGAAAATGTTACAACGATATTACCTACCTTATCACTAAGGCTGATCTGTCCCACGTTTGTCCCTTCTCATTTTGTAGTATCTGAACACTTTTTATACCTAAATGGCATATTTATTTCATGCCTGCATATACGAGTATATTTACAATTTATTAAAGCGCAATCCCTTAATACTTTTTACTATTTTACATGAACATTATTTAACACTGTACTAATATTATTATGTTATGTAATTCAAAAATTATCCGTTGAAGTTGTACTAACTATTGCCACACGGGTTCAAAAGTCCATTCTAAGGTTACCTGGAAGAAATTGTGTTAAGCGGCCACCCTTTGTACGAGTACATAGCATCCGGCTGGAAGGACCAAAATATGTTGTCGCGTCGTTTCTTCACTTCGCCATTTTTACACTTTGTACTACTACGCTACTTTTACATCATTAAACGAGTATTTAATACAGTTCACAAAACGTTTTTATTTGAAACTTCATCAAGAAACGACGCGACAAATTATCTATTCTTAATGTTGTAAGGTCAATTTATGTTAACTGTAAATGGTGTACGTACAAATAAAGTCTATATATCTATCTATCTATTTATAATTTTTATGATAATTTTGCCTGCACCCCGACTGTACCCGCGATTAATCGATTATCTCTAACAGATTTTAGCAATTACCTACACTAACCGGCGAAATAATATAGTAAAGAAAAATAATAATATGTAGACAATGGGCAAATAAGCGTTCAGCGGACTCTACAAGAAGCGGTTCACCCCTATCAGGACAGAATGAGTGTTATAATAGAATATTAGTGTTTCGTAACGATTAGGGTAGGGGGCGAAAGATACCCGTAGAACGTTCAAGGGAAGTCTGTTTTCTCACAGATATCACCACTTAGGGGGTCGCCCAACGACTTATTAATTTAATACGATATCGTTATGTGAGGGGAGAAAATATGGTTCACGATGAATCGGCGTATGTATTCATTCCTTTTAGATAATTGTATTCGATCTAACTTGTTGAACAATCGCAGAAAATGAATAATATGAATCGTAGAGTATAATATGTCTAATAGCATAAATGATAATTAAAAATAAATTATGTTTATCATTATAATGATTCCATTTTTCCTACACTTACGAGTATAATAGAAAAATTGTTGGTCAAGCTCTGAATATATCGTAGAAAAATGAATTAATTAGAGTACATAATTTATTCTACAATAGAGTTTTGTATATAAACAAACATGATATTTTCGTTAGTTAATAAATTTAGTTAAAAATCATATTAACTTGATTACAAACTAGAACCTCAGTAAGACAAAAAGGTGCTACCTCTACTTGCCTCTGCAGAAAAAAGTTGAATATTTTTCTTGTTCCGAGCAAGCCTTTTATGAAACTGCTACATTTTTTACTTCTTTCTACAAAATAATCTAGCTAAAGAAATTATACACGTCACAAATTTTATGAAGTGACTACACAACTACTAGTCTTAAAAGCTACTGGATACCAGATCTACTTATAATATAATTAAGTTGCATGAGTTAACTTATTTTCTTATGAAGATATGAGACATCAATCTAGTTTCTTTTTAATATATGTTACTTTTAGTTAAATTAGACTTAGGCTGTCAAAGGATTATAGATCTTAAGGTGTCCAGGAACTTTTGCAGCCCACTGTACATGTCTAACTAAAATAAAGCAATAATTTCGTACCACTATCATACAATGGTGCCGATGTACCCAGTGGTGTACGTCAGATATGCTATACTGTGATCAAGAAGGCGTCATTCTCAGCATCTTTTCCGCATCATTTACGCGGGTCACACGCCATCGTCGCGCGCCCTCTCCGCACACACGCCTCGCACTCATGGGTAAGAAAATGCTCCTAATATATGTCAGTGGCGGACGTTTAATGCGTTCTCGGCTCACTGGAGACTCAGCACCAATTTATGCCGGCGACGCTTTTTCTTATCCACGTGTTATTACCTAATTCAGCATTTTCACAGTATATTAAGTGAACCTTTCACATTTTTATCATCCTACCCGTATGATGATGAATTAATCATTTCGATTATATGATTCTGTGATATTTTGGTGGGTTATATACTATGAATGTAGCAGTTACAGCAATATGGTAATTCCATATATCCACCACCATTACTCGTGCCGGAGAAGTTGCACTGAGCGGTGGAAATTCTGGAATGATTTCCTTCGTCCTAAGATCTGTGACGTAGCGGTTGTAAACGTGAATGCTACACAGGAGGCACATGTTTGATCCCCGCTCAGTGCAAATATTTGAATGCATAAATATGGCTATTTGCATTGGTCTGGCCGTACCTCGAAGACAACGCGAAGCCCTCGGTCCTGATTGTCATATGAACATCTGTGGCAGTCGTTACGGGTAGTTGCAGTCCTGAAAGTCCAACAACTAGTCTAACTACAGTACGCCGGTACCGCCTATATGTATACGTTTTGGAGGCCAGATGGTAGTCGCTTCACGCAAAATATCGAAGTTCAGCTACGGACATAGTTAAACTGGAATAAGCGGACCCCGGACTCCGACGTGAAGTGACCGCTTCAGATGCGACCGGGATCAACGCAAGGATGATGATGATAATGATCTCCTACCTAGGAGACCGCAGACTTGAGGGTAACGATTGAGGGTAGTAGTCGCCCTAGCAAAAGCAAGTCCAAGATGGCGGTAAGTCATGTTACGTCACTATTAACCACGGTCACAGCTAGTAACTAATATCCATAATCTCCTTTAAAAGTAAAACATAAAAAAAGAATCTGATCCAACTCTCAAACTAACTTAAGTCAAAGGGATAAATTATTCACCATCGTCTTTGACTCCTCTCAAAGTGGCTAGACATCAGAATAAATGTAAACACATTCGCCCACAAAATCTAATCCGCGCAACTCAATTCAAGCTGAAAATAATTTCATCGGTATAGTGCAGAGCGGGGCATAAATAATTCCTTTTGGTGTCACACAGTGTGGCCAGATCAAAAGTGGAAACTGTAGATATGCCGTATTCCGTTTTCAAAAGGATTAACGCGAATGCAAGTAGAGATACTGATACCAGTATTTTGTAATTATATAAACTTTGCAATGTTCATGCAATTTGATATTTGTTTTACTTAACGTATTTTGGTTACATTCATTCGCAAGAAAATCGTAAATTGATTTATTAGAATGTCATCGATTTAAAAAAATAACAGCATAATTGCATAAAATACCTACTCGTACAAACTTTTTAAAATTAAAGTTTCCGACTGACGGGATATTACCCTGAAAATTGCAATCCTCAAAACCGTTTCAACTAATTTTATACCAAATACCTATGTCTAAAAATAGATAAACCCGTCTATTTCCTTTTTCCCAAAAAAACCTATTTCTTATTTTTTTGCCTGTCCCTATATGCATTCTACAGCACTGGCAACACTAATGTCACGGTAAAAGGACGCAGCAATCGTTAGGTGCTCGCATCAGTTCCACATCATTTGCCTCGTCGCCCGACCTCCCCCTCCCCTCCTCACGCCTTCCCCGTGCCGTATGGCCCCGCATCGCGTTTACACATGCCACTCCACGACACCCAGGGAGCGTCACTATGAAGGTCGTTAGTTCGCCCACCACCTCGACACGGGACTTATTGAAAAGAAAATTGTGCTGACTGAGATCTCCGGCTTTTATCTCGTTTGTACCTCGTTATGAATACTTATTGCAGATCCAATGTTAACTATTATTTGCTCAGTTGTCTGCTATACATTCTGTAAGTATGAATATACTGAGAATATACCTATATTGAATAGTATCTGCCCAGGTATTGTTGACTGCTCAGGGATGACCAAGTTCTTTTCTGGGGGCACAGAAGATCTCTTAACCTTCCCCCGACTATTCATTAAGGTCATTAGAAGGTTTTTATGGGGTCAGCAGCACGAGTATGACGCCATTGGTGTTGTAAACATCCATAGGCCACAATAACAGCTTTTCAACAGGTGGACCGTGTGCTTATGTGTTACCCAAGTGGTATTAAAACATATTGTCTGGAACAACTCATAGGCTACTTTTTCATCAGAACTAGACTTCGAGGATTGCGGGAACAGGGTCAATATTCCACGTGGGCAGAGCCGCGGCTATGCCTAGGTAATAACGAATATGTAATAAAAGAAAAAATAAAAGAGAGGGACCCCCTTCGGGGATATAGGCGTGAGTTTATGTTATATTATGTATGTATGTATGTATGTGTGTATGTATGTGTGGTATGTATGTAATAAAAGAGTATAATATACCTGTATAAAGTGTTGACATTTTCCAGCAAGTTTCATTCGTGTTACACTTTGATCTTACTTTTATTTTACCGCAATATTATTTTAAAGTTCAAACGCAAAAATTCATTTAAATATCACTTTGCCTAATGTATGTATTCTACAATGTTACTGTAACGGTAAATTATGTAAAGTAATTTATGAAACTCAGCACCAAAGTATTTTAAATTAAAGAGGTTTTTAAAATAATCTTCGAAGAGGCTTGGGAGTTTCTTAGCTCGTTTTACAAAGACACTTTTATGCAACATTCATGAAGTATTTGTTTTGGTAGAGTTATCAACATATTTTTTTTTAGGCCACTAAGGTGGCAGACAAGCACACGGCCCACCCGATAGGAAGCGGTCACCGTGGCCTATGGACGTTTGCAACACCAGAGGCGTCACAGACGTGCTGCCTACCCTGTAGAAACCTTCAAATGCCCTTCTTGAAGAACCCCATGTTGTAGTCGCAAATATATATATACCTATATGTGTTAGTAGTGAACGTGCTGCGGCACTTTTAAGAAACTTAATGTGCATGTAAAAAAACTGAGATTTAATCATAGATTTTCGCTATAAAATTTCTGGAGTTACCATTTTGAGATATAAAGCTACCGCCTCCGTCATGAAAAAAATTACACAGTTAGGCTTGGGTCTGATTTTGAAGTAATTTTTTAGGTCTTAAAATAATCGACAACTTACCGTATCTTATGTGGAGAAAAATTTAAAAAGATCTTCCCCACTAGATGTTTACAATACAACAGGCAAAAACGGTTACAATTTGTATAGTAATTCGTACCCCCAGGAGACTTAAGCTCTAGAACAAACAGTTAAATACTATAGATAAATATTTATTTACCTTGAGTACATATTATTTCGTTAGCCGACTATTACGTAAATGATTTTGCAACATTTTTACTATTTTACAACAAACGAATGAACCAACTTTTTGCTGTAATTACCAACAGAAGCAAAAAGTAGTACAAAACAATTTTAAAACGTAAGCTATTCAAGATATTTTAGGCATCGTACTACATAAAACTAAAGTGTCGCAGTAACTCGACGCAGAACAAGTACCACATGGTTTGTTTGCCATCCTTTAACTTTAAATGCCTTGACGTAATCCGGGACAAAGGCCTGCGAACTGCCCACAATGGGTGCACAACTATTAATTATTTGCCGACAAAAGACGTTTGTGGAGAGGAGTGCACCGACTTGGAACGATCACGCAAACAGCCTGGGAGTAATACGGTTTGGCTACAGTAAAATAACTACTATGTAAATAGGACACAGCTTCATATGTATGTATTGTGTGTATAGTAAGTAACATAACATAATATAAAATGAACTCACGCCTGTATCTCCGAAGGAGTAGGCATGAGTCATGTCTACTCCTTCGGAGATACAGGCGTGAGTTACTGGCGAAATGTGGGTGCTAGCAGCCGCTAGCACCCACATTTCGCCAGTTTATGTTTAGGTTCTTAGGTAGTAATGGACGTAGGATTTGAAGTGAAGTGAAAGAACAAAACCGTACATAGTGTGGCAAGCGTCCTATCGTATAAGGTGGTGAACGGTCTAAGGGTAGTAGATAGATTGCATGAACTTACTGATAGACCTTGTTCGTTATAGCATATTCAAGCATTTAATGTAACCAACTTGCATAAAATCAACGCATAAGTTAGGTCTTCCTGGTCAAATACCTACTTTCCCGTGTCCCAAACATTTAAGAGATTAGTATACTTAGTTATATACATTTGTGTCAGCACGATATTACTAGGTATTCAATAAGACCAATGATATTGCTTCGAAAAAAATAACATAATGATAATTTATACACACGAACTAGTGAACGAAAGTTACTCATATTAAATCTAAATCAATCAGTGCTGTGTTGATTGATGATTCAAACAAACATCATAATACCATCGGTAGTAATCAATTCTAACCTTATTACGATATGAAGCTTTTCTTCCTACACCTGCCTACACTTATAACTATTCCTCATGAACTAATCACCAACTACCATAAACTTAAATTAATCAGACATGATACTTTATAACAAGCGTACAGCCCTTCCACCACATTATGCCTAAATGTCGTTCTAAGATTTCATTACTCACTATCAAAGCATGGTATAAATTTCGATAGCGGTATTCAATTTAGTGTCGTCGTATTGTGATAGTTTTGCCAAGTTCTTAGGTAACAATGGACAAGGCAGCCATACTTCCAGTATTGAATGTCTCTCTTTGATTTACCTGGAATTATTTAAAAGTTTCTATTAAGCTAGCTGATCCGGCCTGTGACTTTGAAATAGAGAACAGAGGTCTTAGGGTAAAGTATATAAAACAAAAAAATATTTTAATCAGTTGAGCCGTTCCGGAGCATTTTTTTTTGGACAGACTACACAGCGGCGCACTCTATTACTCATGGTAAGCTAAGCTTAACTACTTGTGTTGTGGGTTCTAGAATAACATGCTTAGATATTGTATAGGTACATACATATTATTATACACCCTAGCGTTGGACACGTCCTAGACCACGGTAATCACTTCCATCAGATGGGCCGTGTGCACATAAGTTGTATGAAAAGCAGTGAGTTTTGTAACAAATAATTGATAAATATTAAATTCAAATAATTATTTTTTAAATTAAATAGACAAAATATCACTCACACAATCATCATCATTATAGTCCCGGTCACATTAGGGTGCCCGCCTCGGTGCCCGGGGTCCTCTTTACAACAGTTACTTCTCCATTTTGCACGGTCTTAGGTACCTATGGTAGAGCTACCATTTCACAATAATATCATTAAAATAAATGTCTTGCAAACCTAAGTACCCACAAAAAACAGTTGAGTTCTGTTCCGACACTCTCAACTAATCTATTATTGGCCATAACCATTGTAACTGTTCAACGTTACAACCGGACGTAATCACACTGAGAACAGCGTATCCATTTATATGTATATAGTATATGGGGCTAAAGAGGGTACATTAAACTTTGATTGGCTTTTCATAGTCGGAGGCAACGTAGGAGTGCCGTTAACTTTAGTGCAGCTACAAATCGCCTCTCATTGCCAGAGTAGAACGCCCATACGGATAGAAATAAAACCGCCGATGTTCACATAGGAGCTTCCTTTCCACGTTAAACCCCAGTTTTATCATTCGTTTTACTGAAATAGGTATCTTGTTGGACGTGAAAACGTTTCGTGCTCCGTATAATGAATGGTTTTATCTTAAATAGATCACCTATTTTGAAAAATAAGACGTTGACCAAGGATTGAACTTGGGCCAATTTGGGCTTTGTTGTAAGCGAGGAAAAGGTTGGCCTTGATAGATTGCCCGTTTGAATTTGGAGCTATACCCGGCTGTTGATTTTCATCCTTTTATTCTACAGAAAGTCGTTAAACGACTCTAGTTTCTTAGGACAAATTTCACCAATGAACCTAATGAGTTTAACGAAAGTTAAACTGAGTTATCACGTTTTATTTGATTTCGTCAAGTAATACGAAACTACGGTAATAAAGTAGTTTTAATTTATCACAAATATTTTGCTTGACGAAATTCGTCCTTAATATCGTCTTGATGTTTCCGCAAACTATGCAGTACATTAAGTATAGACTATGAAAGAGCTAAACCTCTGAGTATGGGACGTTATATTTATACACTTCCTAATTATCAAAAGTAATACATAGCTCAGCATGCTTACTTGCGTAAGTGAAAAAAACTGCCGTCTTTAGAAATTTCCGGTAGAGGCTAAAATCTTTAATAGTATTTACTTCATAAAAAGAGCTCAACGTGCATATTAAGTTTTCAATTCAAAGAGGTTGTTTAGTTGAATAGACTTATGAATTGTAACAATTTGTCAAATAGGTACATACATACATACATATGCTCAGTGCTCACGCCCGTGATCTCCGAAGGGGTAGGCAGATGTGTATTAAATACCCACATTTTGCCAACTATGACTTTTGGTCCCGCTATGCTAAAATTAAATTTCGAACCGAAAATGTAGCAGCTAAATGAATTTGAAAAAATTTGCCCCGATTCTTTGCTATGCGGTGTAAATCGCAAGAAAACTAATTACGTGCCTACCCGCACAAGCACTACCAATTAACGTCTTCAAATCAGTACTACTATATAACCGTTCACAAACGTTCGCATAACACATACACCAGGTTACCCCCCACGCCAAGCTCCCTAAAGATTTCACTTCAAAAAACTCTTAGAATTAACTCACAAATTTATTAGAAAAGTGACAATACAGTAACAATACAATATAACGTATGCACATGACAGGTGTCACTACACTCGACATAGCATTGTGTCGCTAATAGGCCTGAGCTCAGCATATGTTACAAGTGCCTTTGTAGTACTGATTAGCCTCTGAAAGCTTGGCCCGTGCAACGAGACAATGGATGTATTTTATAGAAATGAAATGAATTATAAACGTAGTTCCGGTTAGCATAGCGTCCTTTGGTCATATCGATCACCATCATCCTTGTGTTAATCCTGGTCACATTCGAAGCTGTCTCCTCGGTCCATAGTTTTACAGTCGATATTTTCTAGGAGCACTGCCATCTGACCTCCATAACCTATAGGCATAGGTAATATCGAAGTATGCAGTAGTAGACTAGTTGTTTTTACTTTTCAGAGTTCCAACTACCCGTAATGATGTTGAAGGGTTAATGTGGTACGGAGACGCTATCAGATCGGTTCAAATAACTATATACAAGCATAGAAATATTTGCACTGGGCGGGGATAGAAACAGTGATAAAAACATAGAAACAGTCTTGTTCTCTACAGTCACGCCACAGAGGCGTCTGCCGGGGTGCGAGGGTCTGCCGGGGCAGCAGAGCTGTCTTTGGTATATTAGCAAAAATCAATGGTCTCTCGAAACGTGGTCAAGCACTTAGCAATCTCTATCTTATGATAATGAATGTATGAACCCTAGGACCACAGCGTTTAAATCAAAATCGGCTCTAACAAAACTTATAAATAATATCTACAGCGTTGACATTTAAGCCAATATAATATATAAGTAAGTAACTGTAAAATTGTGTCCGTTGTGTGAAAATGTTCGTTGGCACAGCTATAAAAATAAAGAAAGAAACATAAAATAAAGTTTAAAGCTTAAAATTGTAAGCCCCGGGTCAAAAAAATTGATTCATGTAGATTTGAAATGTAGTTGTAAATGTGGGTACTACATGACGGTAACCCCAGATGGGGGTCTTCCGCCCTAAATAATGGTGGACTAAGCAGAGCTCACTGAAGAGATTTTGTGTTCTCAGTGGGAATACTGAGAAACTTTACTTTGTCTTCTGCACCAAAAGGACTTTTCTCACAGCACGAGTGTGACACCTCTGAGCCAGTGTTTATAAGTGTATTCTGTAGCAAAAAGAAATAAAATTATCTTAAGCGAAGATTTTACTCCAAATGTATAAAGTAACGTAAAAATAACATTAGTGACCAAATTATCTTGTCTGATCCACCGACTTGAGCGAATAAGAAACGGAAAGGAAATAACGTAGGTTACAACCAAATGTTATAGCTCTATATTGTCGTAGTAACCACAAGATTAGTTTTACTTCAGTTATACTTTCTCTGGACGCATCCTTAGGACGCTATCATAACATAACATAACATAAACTTATGCCTGTATTCCCGAAGGGGTATACAGAGGTGCTAGTACCCAGATTTTGCCAGTTTATGTTTAGGTCCCAATGTACTAAGTGGTGAGCCTATTGCCATTACCCGGGCACTTATAAACCTGCGATAAATACACACAAAACTTCGAAAAGCATCGAGAAGTCATTGGTGTGTGCCATGGTAAAACCTGGGATCGAGCCTGAGACTACGTCTCAGCAGTCCATTACCCATACCACTAGGCTACCGCGGCAACGCTATCAGGACTAAATTATCCAATATGACTGTGATAAACTGAGATTAGTCGACATTGTTCACAACCAGATTTATAATTCTAAGACTGGAATAAATTGCAATCCAGATGTTTACTACCTCTAGAAACTACGACTAGAATTTTAAATACGACGAAAAGGTCTATTTTATTGGAAATTGAATTTGTAGCACTTTCATTTAGTTTAAGGAACGATAATTGCAAATGAATACTGAAGAAAATGAAGCCACGTGTTGATTAAAGGCAGACCCTTTCTGAAATGACCCCTCGTGTCGAGACTACTCAAATGAATCTCCATTAAAAGTCACGGAGCTTGAATCTACAAGGTAGATGACGTACTGGGGAAACAATCTAGGTATGAGTATTAACTGCCTAATCTAGAGTTATATTTTAGATTTCATAGGATAGTAGCACACCCATTCCCCCGATATTTCAAGTGCTCATTACCGTTGACTGACCTAGGCTGTATAAGGAACGGATCACGCTTGCCTCCGCATTCTAACAAAATTTATTGTCTGATCCCCAATCTTGAGATGAAAGTCAAGAAGAATAAAAATGGTAAACAAAAATTGGGATCCTTCAAGAAGAGCATTAGAGCGTCACTACAGGAACGGCAGCACAAGTATGACACCTCTGGTGTTCTACACGTCCATAGGCCAGGCCACGACGACCACTATTCATCAGATAAACTGCATGCTCAACTGTCACCTATCTGTTTAAAAAAAGCACACTTTGAATTTAGAAATGGAATTCCAAAATGATCACTAAGATTCATTGAAAAGTCGTGAAATAGTAATCAAACCCGAGATCTCGGAAATAACGGTCGGACGCTTTACAACCACTCTGTTCGATATTTAAATATACAATTATAGTTTCAAATTATCCACTGTACCTATACCAGACCTAGTTAAATTCAACCGAGGCAAGGGTCAAATCCTGCATCAAATACAGGTTAACAAACCACAGCAATCGTTTGTAAAATAGCAAAGTAATTAGTATGTGTCCACTGAGGCTAACGATCTCGGCGGTAACTCTCTTTCAACTTGCACCGGCACTTCGAAACAGCAACATTAGTTCCCGTATTGATTTTAATACTGCAATCTAAATCTTAATTTAAATGTTACTAGCAGACCCGGCAAACGTTGTTTTGCCTTATAAATTTTAAGGGTGAACAACCCTTATCACTTAGGGGTATGAAAAATAGATGTTGGCCGATTTTCAGACCTACCCAACATGCTTACAAAATTTTATGAGAATCGGTCAAGCCGTTTCGGAGGAGTACGGGAACGAACATTGTGACACGAGAATTTATTATTATATGTTATATGATAAGTGATAGCGTATATTATATAATTAAGCATGTTTTTTCCCCCAGGGATACCACCTCTGATAAAACCTACTCAAACGCATGCCGTCTATGGAATGGCATTCCATGATTGCCGGGGGTGAGATTATACATCTCTCGCATCCCGTCAGAAGCAATATTAACTTTGTCAATAAATGTATAATTTTCATGATCATTTATATTCCATTATAGAAAAAATCAACCGGATATTTTCCATATTTATTGGTGTACGGTTACACCGTGATCATGGCGCTTGTAATATCGATACAAGCGCCACCGAGTTAGGTCTTCTTGGACCAACCGTATCAGTCTACCCTCGGTCTCATTCATCGTATTCTGGACACTATGATTGACTCGAACCATGCATCTGAGGCTGTGTTTGGGCTGTCTGATGTTAAACAGCCCTAAATGTTAATTCAAAATTCAAATATCATTTATTCTGAATAGACCATTAACGTACTCATAAAACGTTCAATATCAGCAATATTGTATAAATTAGACAGCAAATAGACCACCGGTTTGAAACGAGGCCCCAGCATAAACAAGAAAACTAACAAGAAACTCAGAAAACAGACTTAGACTTTAACTTCAACCAGGCCCCAGTAAGATACTCAGCGGTCATTTTATTTTTTTGGTCAATTTACTATCATTTACTTAGTCTAGATACGCATGGGAAAAGACGGAGTGGGCCACGCGGCGGATAGTTAAAATAAATGACTTTATATGCGGACGCAAACCAAACTTAGTAAGTGATCTAACGGTATAGTTTCAATCTTTGAGTTAGACGACTAATTTATTGATTCAGATCTGGAGCGAACTTCAGTTTTAACTCTTACCAAAATAGAACACGAATTGGAATTTGAATAGCTTTCCTAGTTCTAAGTTCATGCAACTCTAGGCTGTAATTACACTTATCAGGTAGTTTGTCACGACAATGTTTCAAGTTGGCTACGTATTTCATCGTAGATCACACTATCATGTGGGAATCTCTGTGGCATGGCGATAGTGAACGCGACTGCTATGCAGGAGGCGAGGAGGTTTCGATTCCCGCTCAGTACCTAATTTTTTAATATATTTATATTTACAAAAAAAATACGAATTCCGCAAGCTAGTCTAGATGGCTAGTGTAGTCATAGCATGTGTCTATATGACCTTGTGTACCTATATTGTTCAGGAATATTTATTTATTATCACGTATCAGCAGATGATATTGTGGCCAAGTATAGCTGATTAATGATAAAAAATATTTTAAGTTATTAAAAAATATGCATATTCTTTTTTTTATACCACTTAGGTGGTGGACAAGCACACGGACAACAAAATGTACAAAAAACTAATCTATATCAAATGCGGCAATATCATCATATTCTTATTTGGATATTATAATGATAGCTACTCTACTCACGTCTAAAATGTCAATCAGATAATACAAATAGAAACAGTAGGTATATTGTGGAAGCAAACAACTTACCGACTCCTGATTGGTGGAGCCGCACAACTTTGCTCCTTTCGACAACTTCACCTGAATGTAATCTTTAATAGAGTTTCCTAACTTCATAATACTTTGCCTAGCGACTGAAACTATTAGTTTCCTTTTCCCAGCCGGAAAAATGTCTAACTCTGATTCTCATCCGAAGCAAGTTAAATTAAGTTGGAAGCTTCTGCATCGTGAATAAAAGCAATCATAAATTACTTTCCTCTCAGTAATATTTGTTAATGTAATATTCAAAATGTCCTTTACTTTAATATCTATTTTTTTAGGTTTATATACTATTATAATTCTTGTTTTTTTAGATATTAATATTATATTAAGTTTTTATATCGAGGCTTGTCAACAGCGATTCGAAAATATTATTTGTAATTTACTCAATTGTCTATGAGTGTGTAAGTCTTCTTAAAATAATAATATAAAAAATATATACCTCATCACATATAAATAACAACATTTATCCAGTTGTTTTCTGTCTCTGTGTAAGAAAGTACGACCCTATTATCATCGACTGAGTAATTGTTTCCTAAAATAAAAATCCATCAATATCTTTTGTCTGAATCAGGATAGGTATCTACGTATCCAGGGCCTCACACTCGCCAAAAAGCATTTAGTAGGTTGATTCGCTGATTCTCGACGTGAAAACATCCCACAACGCTAAGATATAAATAAATATACTAGGACAATCATGATTCATGGTACATGGTAAGCATAGTTTGACTAGCTTGTGTTATGGGTATATAATATATAATAATATATGGGTTCTAGAATGTGGATAAACATACTTAGTTACTTTTTTTTGTAAATACGTACACATTATACATAGAAACACCCAGACCAATGCAAATTTTAATATTCATGCACACAAATATTTGTACTGAGTGCGGATCGAACCCGCGCTACCTGTGTAGCAGTCGCATTCATTACCACCACATAACAGAGGTCGTCAAAATATTTAGACTTGAATAACTTCCATGTATCAATGTAGTATATTTATTTATACCTACATGACAAGTTCCATTCCAAAAAGAACAGAGGAAAACGTTTAAATAATAATCTCACCAAAACCCATATTTTTCGACAAACTATTTCTATTTCAGCGGCTCACGAACCTAAATCCAGTAAAAATAAAAATACGTTCTCTCTCATAGTACTTTCACGGTTCTGCGCCCTTCGCATGTAGGTCATATCGCTTTCGTGCCTACCTGCCCTCTAGCGTGTTTGTGCTTAGCAAAAGAGTAAACCCACACATTTTTTCCAGCAACAAATATGACGTCGCTTTATTTTTTCAAGTTCACACGAACCGAGCAATGGGTTGTAGTTTTACAACCTACATAGTTAACGTAGTTTGAATCGAGACGATTATTTTTAACGGACTTCAAAAAAGGTGAAAATAATATTTTACTAATTGGAACGTCTATCGACGATGATGTATTCCCACCGATAACGATATTGTAAACCGATTTAAAAAAATATATTTGTTATTTTATAAAGCGTGCTTCCGAGGTGGTCCCATTACCACCAAGTCGGCTTCTGATGATGGAATCCCATGGAAATTGAAAGAAGCCCTCAAATTTCTTGTCAAAGTCTTGTGCCTTACGAGCTTGTAAATGAGCGAAGGTTACGAGAGTTTATGTCTATGTCCTGCCAGCGCAGAACAAAAGCAAAGTTTGTCGGTCTTCCCACTGACAACACATAACCTCTCCAATGAGCTCTGGCTACCCTAATCACCGCCGACCATGTTTTGTTTAAAACACAGCTAAGCCATCAATAATAAGAAAAACAATGAAGTATCAATTGATAATACTTCTATGCTTATATTAATTACTTATTGGGTAATCCCTAAATGTGCAACCTTATAAAAAATACATCAAATTTAATATTTTGCCTACAATATAACAACCAAGTCATTATTTTCAGCAAAATGGCTACCAAGTTTCACTATTACGTGTAGTTGACATCGGTTTATACCATTGGCCCAAATTGTATCCCCGAACGCGAGATATTCCATCGGAATTCTACTTATTGGAAATAAATCCTGGATGAAATGGGATGTTACCTATTCAGTGAACCCTCTTTGCCCCCTTACAGCTAAACGTTTACATTATATACATACAGACGCAGCGATTCAGGAAGCCACCACATTTCTATGCGTGTTCTACGATTACATATTACCGTAAGTAACACAAATGAAAAAGCCAGAGGGTAATGTCAGCAGCAATAGTCGATTGATCGACAGATAAAAACTGCGAAATGGAATTTTCCATACCACAAACTGTATAAGGATTTGCTGCTCTGCTCTGCTATTTGCTTTAGAAAAGTATTTGAAGTTAACATAAAAACAACGAGAAAGTCTCCAGGTCATATTTCTTTCTGCCGGGGTACGAGAGATATGTCTTGTATAATCTCACCTCCGGCAAGCGAACACTCATGGACGGCGTGCGTTTTGGTCGAGTCGAGTCCGATATAATCACCTCCACCAACATTGGCGGAGGACCAGGAATAATAAGGTCATATTTCTTGAAAATAATCACATTTTTATTTATTGTTTCATTGTGGAGGTTAAAACAAATGATTAAACTGTAATTGCAAATTAATTTCGAAAGTGGCAGCTTAATATAATGTTTAATTCGAATTTCCATGGAACTACACCGTAAAGTGGTTGGTTAATAAATATTTTAAATAGTAAATCGTTAGTGATGTTGGTACATAGATTCTTTACCAACCCCTGGCAGGACTGTATCATCAAGAACTTACATTAGATACGAATTTTCGTAATTTGATTGGAAACTACTGTTTAGCATATCATTAAACCCGTAAAGAAATAAAAAGCTATTAACCTCTTGTGAATGAATGTTGGATCCGCTCTGGATGAGAAAGACTAAAGACACCAATGAATACCGATTAGGTACTTGTAACAATAGCTTCACAGCCACAGAACTTCACAGCAGACTTAGAAGCAACAAGTTTATTAAACTTAATTTAAATACAGTGCTTGTAACTTGGATATTCAAATGAATAATATATCGACGTCCCCGAGGAATAAACCGGTAATCGCAAAAATCAAATTTTACAGGAGAAAAGATTTAGTGTTTTTCGGCTCTAACTTTTCTATAAAAGACAATTAGGATAACATTTTAATACGCCGGGAAAGCTAATTTTTGCCCGAATAGATCACAGTTAGCCTTGTAAGTATTGATTAAACACAGAATTAGATATACACCAAAGTTCAAATTACCGAAAATAATTTCTAACAGTTTTTAGGGTAATGATATATAACCACCATGAACTATCAATAATATTCCAGCAACGTCTACTTACCGAATTATTCTTGTAATATAAAAATATTTTCTTGAAAATCATAGACATAACACTTCTTTACGGAGTTCTCCAACGATGTATATATTCATTAGTAAATAAATGTAATGTTCAGTTACCGACTTATTACGGTAAACTTTTTAATAACCTTATAATGGTAAATTATAGAAACTGGAATATTATAGATCTTTCGGGTAGTTATATTTCAATGTAATCGTTGTAAACAGATTTCGTAAATAAATTTGCTATCGGTATCTCTAAGGGAAAATTAAAGAAAATTCATAAAACTAAAAAAATATTGTTTAAAATGGTCAAAATGTCCATAATGAGATCACAATTGTAATATAAAAAATATAAAAAAATAAAAACATCAAACGCAGTACTCAATCACTAAGTTCATTGTTATCATCATTATTATCTTGTTCTCTCTACGCTCCGACCTAAAGCTTCCCATATACAGTACCCCGAGAGCTTTCAACTCGAACTTGCGAATCGCTGCTCTTGCCTAGAAGAATGCAGTAAAGTGGACGAGATAAATAACAGGTTGGTTGAAGCATTCAGTGCGCTCCAAATTCTTCAGGCCCCGTCGAAGAGATAGACCACAGAAGCTCACCGATCACACCCTTAAACTCATGGCCGAACGACGCTCTATGACGCTGCCGTCTACCAATGACGCTGAAGCACATCGGCAGCTCAATAAACGTATCCAGCAGTCTTTGCGACACGACATCCGTGCCTTTAATACTCAGTGTATTAAGGAAACGATTGAGCGAAATAAAGGCTCCAAAGTGTTCACAAAAGACTTGTCTATTCGGCAGAGCTAGTTGACAAAGCTGAAGAGGATGGACGGCAGTGTTGCGTCGACTAAGGCAGACGTTTTGAGGGTAATCGAGTGGTTTTATGAACAGCTTTATACCTCAGTCACCAAGCCTGCTACTGATACGGTTAAAGATCCAAGAGCCAAGCTAACCCGACACTACACCGAGGATATCCCGGACATCAGCCTGTACGAGATTAGGGTGGCCCTCAAGCAGCTTAAAAATAACAAGGCACCAGGAGAAGACGGAATCACTTCGGAACTTCTGAAAGCGAGTGGAACACCGATACTCAAAGTCCTTCAGAAGCTCTTCAATTCCGTCTTATTCGAAGGTACTACGCCGGAAGCATGGAATAGAAGCGTGGTGATCTTGTTCCTCAATAAAGGTGACAAAGCCTCTCTTAAGAACTACAGACCCATCTCGCTTTTGAGCCATGTTTATAAGCTGTTTTCGAGAGTTATCACGAATCGTCTCGAACACAGGTTTGATGACTTTCAGTCGCCCGAACAAGCCAGTTTCTGAAAAGGTTATAGTACCGCAGACCATATTCATACGCTGCGGCAAGTCATACAGAAGACTCAGGAGTATAACTTGCCACTATGTTTAGCGTTTGTGGACTACGAGAAAGCCTTTGATTCGATCGAGACATGGACAGTGCTACAATCTCTCCAGCGGTGTCATATAGACTACCGGTTCATCAAAGTGCTGAAGTGTTTGTATAAAAACGCCACCATGTCAGTCCAAGTACAAGATCAGAGCACAGCGACGATACTGTTGCAGAGGGGAGTGAGACAAGGAGATGTAATATCCCCGAAGCTCTTCACCAATGCAATGGAGGATGCCTTTAAGCTACTGGAATGGAAAGGTCTTGGCATTAATATTAATGGCGAATACATCACTCACCTTCGTTTTGCCGACGATATCGTGCTCATGGCAGGATCGCTGGAGGATCTTAACACAATGCTCAACGACTTCAACTGAGTCTCTCAACAGGTGGGCCTCAAGATGAATATGGACAAGACCCAGGTTATGGTGAATGCTCATATTCTAAGGCCCTCCCCAGTGTCAGTTGGAGGCTCGACCTTCGAAGTTGTAGACAAGACGTCTACCTTGGACAGATGGTCCGATTAGACGGATCAAACTTCAAGGTGGAGGTCAATCGTCGAATCCAAATCAACAGGTCTATTATTGTGCTTACCTCTTAAGTCTGTAACGCGGTCATCTATTTTTTAAATTTTACTATTGCTGTGTATACCATTTGTTCATTAATTTGTAAAGTATTTAGAAAAAATCTTCTTACAAACTAAAACATCCACATCTCTTGAAAAAAATAAATATTTAATAGTCTGTGTGCGATTATTTTTTCGTTGCAGAGTCATTCGTTTGATGTTTTCTGTTTTAGTATGTTTAGCAAAGTATATCTATTGCAGTTTTCGATCAGGTAGTTTATAAAATTTATCAAATATAATTATCTTGCCTATCTGAAGAGGTAAATTGGCTACCACAGTTCAATTTACAATTCCCAACAGGTCCTATGGACTCTTGTGGATATTTCAGTAATTTATTTTTCTTGCTAGACCATAGACCTTCATTAGTTTTACGTTTTCTGGTGTATTCATTTTCATTTAGAGAAGTGGAAGGTACCTCCAAATTATTTGGTTCAACTCTATTGAATGTTGTATTAATTCAGTTCTAACACCAGGTTGCTCATTTTAACAACAATTTAATTCAGTTCCAATATCAGGTTGCTTATTTTGACAACTATTGGTCAGTGTGGTACCTATAATAAGTGTTATTAATTACGGGGGAGCTTTCAGGTTGCAATGTTTCCTCAAAATGCGAAGCAGTTAACGCCAATACCTATATCACGATCCCAAATGATTACTGTAACTGAGTATTACCGAAAATGTCAATCTCATAAATGACGAGAATAAACCTGTAATCGGTTTAACCAGTAATTAATAGAAAATATTTTGCAGTAATATTACTTTACCGAAATGTAGCCACACAAATGAATTTGTAATAATGTATTATGATATTCTTCTCGTACATAAAAATTAACACTTTTTCCGAAGAACAAAGGTGTCATAGGGTAAATAGCTGGATATTATCGCTAGAAAAATTTGAAAAAAATTACATAGGTGCATGCCGCCCCATAGATACCGAAAATGCAATAACAGTAATAACCCAGTAATAGTACAATACAGGTTTATTCCTCGGGGGCGTCGATATAAGAATTAATCTACATAAATCTGCTACATTTACCAAAATGTATCATGTTTTCGTCGTAAAGAGCATCGTATTCCATAGTTTGTTATGAAAGGCGGTCTTAAAATTGTTTTTTTAACTGCCCATGTGTATGATAAAACCACTCATTGCGTAGCAAATTGTTATGTATCATCAGTTATTAGGTGTGCAATAAAAGAGTATGCATCTATATATCTATCCAGAAAGCTGCCCGCTTTATAAAATTACGTACAATAATATTAGTAGGACGCCAAATAAAATTAAGAATCGGACCTCAGGCCCCAAACTTGTAGCTTTACATGCAATCAGAACAAAAAAAGGTGTCACAAGAGGCGACTAGCGGAAAATACAGACGATATAACTGCGAAACAAGGAAAACTCAAAATAAAAGTCAACCACCTCTGGCTAGCATAGAAACAATAAAGCCAAAGCCTCCTTATATTGGGGGAGGCTTACGATAGTCTAATTTCCCTTTCGTATGGTTGGTGGTAGATGACTCCCATCATCGCCCCAAGATGGTTGCATAGGAGAATTTCGAATGCCTATAAGACGTAGCTCCGTAGCTCAGCCGTTAGAGCATCCCCCTGTAGGTGAAATATCGCGGGTTCGATACTCGTCGGAGCATTTAATTTTCTAAATTGATTTGAAGCAGTTAGCATACCAATTGCTATAAAAAAGTCAATATGATTGATTGATTGATAGGATAAAGGAGGCAAAGAATAATACTCAATTGAAATGTGTCTTTGTGATTTGTAACTTACATAAATTCTAAGTTGTAATGCTAAGTACTAAAAATCAAAGCTATTTCCATTTCAAACCTCCCTACACGAACCGGTTCGAGCTTTGTAATCTACCACCGTATCACGGGAATGTCCATTGCGATAGTTTGAATGCCCCTGTGGGATTTGGAGGTGAAGTGACCGCTGAACTATTTCACCTGACGATGTGGATAAAGACAGCTAGCCCGTGTGGAGGATGTAACAGGTGCCATGGTACTGTTATTGGATATGATTGTTGTAGAAGAGTGCTACTGTTAATTTTAGGAGATTTTATGTTTAGGAGACAAACTTGTAAATGATACTAACAGACTATAATGTATTTTCGAATCATGAGGAATAAATTTATTTTAGGGTGGATATTTACTGTGGTACACGTGAAAAATGTGTTGATCCTCCAGAAGTAATCGCGTGAGCTCCTCAAAAATAAAAGGTAGACATATCTATTGTTATGAACTTTATACGTAACCGCTAATTTAGTAGTACATATAGCTTATATTAATTACAGATGCTAGCTTGCAGATGGACCGACAACCTGAAAAAGGCAGCTGGGACCAACTGGATCCGGATCCGGAGAATAGAGAGCAATGGTGCACATTAGGAGAGGCCTATGTTCAGCAGTAGACCGCAATAAGCTGAGATATTGAAGTAAGCGTTACATAGCGGAAATCCATTACAAGAAAATATTTAGGAAATGAAGGGGGGGTACCCAACCACTCACATACGGTTTAACCATCACAACAATAGTAATAGTAAAATATTACTAATTGTAGTCCAAGACGTTAATTGGTAGTGCTTGTGCAGCTAAGCACGTAATCAATTTAAAGCGGCATAGGAGCAAAAATCATAGTTGGCATACTCTTGCCATCTCTAAATGCCTATGTAGGTGTAGAGGTGAATCACATGTCGAGATTTGTTCTTCGCACTTGCGGAATATAATAGCCTTTCCTAGTACATTTTTCTGTATATGCTAATTAATTAATAATTTGCTCAAACCTAAACATATAGGTTTCTACTTCATAACATAATATATCCTTGTATCATTGTGCCAATATTCTAACTTTTAAATTTATTAATTTATGTAATCGTATACAATGTTCCTACAATAAACGCATGAATACGACGAACGAATAATCTTACACGCAATCATTCAAGTTGACCTGTAAAATAAATCAACAATAGCACGCAATATATTGGAAAACCATATGACGAAATATTTATTGGGATTGCTATAATGAAGAATATATATGTTGACCATCAAGAATATATAATATATAGATATAATCATTCGCATAAAATACATTGCTATATACGTTTCATGCTAGAGTTTATCTATTTTTGTACAAATTACCGTGCATATTTGTTGGTCCGTTTTTGCATTAAAATGTAAAAAATATACATCCAAAATTACTTTCACAAATATAAGTTAATAAATATTTTAGGACAATTTACACAACGCCACCTAGACCCATAGTAAGCTAGTATATCTAGCTTGTGCTATGGGTTCTAGAACGCGGATAAAAAAACTCAGTAACATTTTTTGTAAATACATATTGTACAGAAAAACACCCAGACCAATGCAAATGTTCATATTCATGCACACAAATATTTGCACTGAGCGGGAATTAAACCCGCGTATCTTTCGTAGCAGTGGCGTTCACTACCACCACACCACATAGGTCTTCAATATAGTTTTATATTTAAATTATAGGAAGAATACGATAAATATAATAATTTTCTACCGTCCGTCGTAAGCTCATAAAACATGCAAAATTATAGGGCAAAAAAAATTATTAATTCCAACGATCGTTATGTAATTAAGTTGTAGTTATAATTTCTTTGAAATACCTGTTATTCGTGACTCGACAATTCTCACTAATAAACGTAATACATGTGACCTGCTGTTAATTGCCACTTACCAAGCCAGCAAATTAAAACAGCACAACGTTTTATACAGAACGTACAAAATAAATAAACAACTCCTTCTTTTGTCACAAAAGCCTTACATATTAACAAAAGAGGAATTAAGATGAATTTATTCTTAAGCAGCTTACTTTCCACGAAACAGTTTTTCATACTGAAGCATTACTACTGCATGGCTGGCTGTTCTTTAGAATTTTTGGGTGGGTTATTTTGTATTAGAACAAAAAAGTACTCTTGAATATTTTACGGAGTTTTAAGAAAAACTACAACTACACTTTCATTGTTAATTAAATACACGACTCACTTAATCCTTCCATTAGAAAAATTCTTAAATGAATTAGTGTGCTGACTATTCCTATCGCATTTCTAGTCCTGGCTAAAATCAAGTCGATTTTGGCGTAAAAAAAACAAAGTCTTGTAGGTACACAAAAATACCCCGAAGTGAAAATTTTAATAATATTATACTTTTATGAATTTGTAATTTATGATGAAACCTACGCACGAGTTTTTGTGTATACGAAGTGTAAAGAATGATAGTAAATTTGGCTTGTCATTATTTGAACTAGACATCAAAAAATCCTTATGGTTTCTCTTTTCAATTCCATATTTTCACAAAGTGCCACTCGAGTATTCAATGTGTTTTCACTTGACGCTAACTTAGAGCACTGTCTACGTTTACTGCACAATCCTAGAAATAAAGGAGTGTCGTTTCACTGTAAAATATTCACAATAACTTCCAAACCAACTAGGAGCAAACTGCACTCATTTCTTCGATGCGAAAACAATGGAGATGGGCTGCTATTCTTGTCTAGAAACGGAAATAAAACAATCTTATAAACCAACAAAGAAAGAAAACATATTTCATTTTGACACTTTCATTATTACATAATAATATATTTACCATGGTTGTTATTTTCTTTTTGTTACTGATATTTCGGCGGTATTACAAGTGCCATAATCACGGTGTACGGACGTCCGACGCACCGAGTTAGTTCTCATTGGGACAACCGTATCGGTGCGTAGCCGCAACGTATTCCTACGTAACTGGTATCATATGAAGATTTTTTTTCTTCTACCGTAAACGGTTACGAACCTACAGTTGTGTACGCGGCCGGAGGGGCTACTACAACAATCCACTGTCAAACATAGTAAATATCCATACACAATGAATAGTGAATGTATAATTACCATGGCATCTCGAATCATTCATTGGGATACTGTTTTATTTTGTGAGATATATATGTCCATTATTAAGGTGCAACCAAATATTTTTATTAATTTTTTATTTGTTATTCGCCTCATTCGTCCACATACAATGAAATGGGAAAGGACAGAGTCATTTACATTAGTTTTATGTGCAATCATAAGTATGAGCCAACCAATATGAGGGGCTGTTTTTTTCTTTCTTTTTGTTATTTGAGACTCGTTAAAATCTAGTAAGCCAGTACCAGGTTAATACATACATTATATTGGCATGTTTGATACATTAACACAAAGAGTGACAAATATTTGGCCAACTACAGTATATTCGCAAAACAAATATAGTGGTTTTACTATAATAACATAGTAAACCCTCTTATAAGTACCTACTTATATACCTACCTATGACTCGCAAAAAATGTCAAAGATACTTAGGTAGGGACTCGTATCTACGTAAAAATAATGTGTGTGGGGAGGCACCATGATAACTGAGTCGAGAAGCTTTGAATGTGTCTTTAGAACATTCGTTATAAACGTAACGTGCGCTTGTAAGTACGTTTTGATAACTCCAAATTCTTTTCTTTTTTATATTCATTTTATATACGGTACGAGACAGCTGTAAAGATTAATAGGACATCCCGACTGCACATCATCTAGAGTTGTGGGTTGAAGTCTCTCCTCACAAGACAAATTATTGTTGGACAAATTTTTGTAGCCTACCTATAGTTATTATATTTGTACTCATAGTTTCCACGCATAGTTTTTTATACCACTTAGATGGCAGACAAGCACGCGGCCTACCTGATGGGAAGTGGTTAGCGAAGCCTAAAGACATTTGCAATACCAGGGGCGTCACATTCGTGCTGCCGACCATATAGAGAAGAGGGTGGATGGGGAAACTAAGGGGGGAGAAGCTTATGAGAGTATCTGTGCTGTCAGTGCAGAAAACACAGGGTTTCTCGGTCTTCCCACTGACAACACAAAACCTCTCCAGTGAGCTCTGGCGATCATACTTACCGCCGGAAACATAAGACAAGGTTATTTTTAGCCGCAGTATCTTGTAGAGTCGAGGTACTTCCCCAGTCGGACTGTTCAATTAAGACGTGAGATACTGTCATGTCCTACCTCCATGAATCCGTATCTTGATGACCTATGATTTATACCCGCAACCAACCTTATAAGAGAATATTCTAACCACTGAGCTACTGAGGCAATCTAAACCATTTGTAATTCTCCTTTGCATCTTACGGGGTGTACAAAAAACATTCCAGATCTTCATAACATGATAAACGCTGTGAAAATTAATTCACAACGATATTGGCTGCAAATGGACTGAAAATCTCACTGCGACCATGCGGTCAGAGCAGCAGCCAACTTGCGTTGCTAAATACGATTATTGACTGCATAATTGACTACTAAAATTTATGACTAGGCGGGAATTGTTCAACAGGCGAGCTACAATTTGGAAGCACTGATATTCGGAGGCTATTTTCGAAGAGGATTGTTGACATGTTGTAATCGATTACAGAGAAATTTTCAGATAAGATTGCTAGTATTCACTTTTGATTTTTTTTTAATTATTTAATTAATTATTTTTTTTTATTTATTTTTAATTCCAATGATTATGCCTTTTATTTCGCGGTCGGTTATCTTCGAAAACGTCGACAGTGTCAGTGAAGTGTGTCATAAAATGGACTGTATAGGGGTGGAAGAATAGGAAACTTCACCCTCCCCGCAACCTTCAGAGTTGTTACAGGGCATACTTCAGTCAGCTTGTGACCACAGCTAGTGCAACCTGGCCGAAACGTCAAGCAAATCAAATGGTAAATTATTAAATTATTGTATTTTACCGTATGATTACGTAAATAACAGGGTTCTCACTGACAGCACAAAAACTTTCTGACAGTGTCTAGTTACGTTACGTTACATCCCCGCCGGTAACACCACTAAACGTTGTTATTAGCCGCGGTATTCTGTATTCTTCTCTTTACTACAACTTTGCAGAAAATCGATATGACCAGCATGTAATGAAGTGAAAAAAAAAGTATAATACATGACATACACATACGATCAAGTGTTGGTAAGATTAAATGTGAGCAAACTTCTTTTAAAACATTTTCAGTTACTGTTCAGAAATGTAGTGAATTTTTAAAATTCGAACCCTTGTATTGTAATATGAACCTAACGTATTACTTGACGTAAAAGTAGCTGGACTCCAGCTCACTACCATATCAAAAGACAGTGTTGTTCACAACAAATGCAAATCGACTTCTACTCCTCAAAGTGAACAAAGTGCTTATTTTGGGGCAGCAATTAAGTCATTACCCTGTACGTAAGTACAAGAGTATGATAAAGTGGGAACAAAGGATCGCTTTGAAGTTTGTTGGTACACTGCGCCGCAGTTTTCGATTACAACGTTGTGGATACGGGACCGGTAATGAATATACACCTTAATGTACTAGCTGTAGGTATACGTATTATTTTGGGTTTGATAATGTCACTAACACAGGTGGACAGTCACTTTGTTGTATACAACTTAGTAGATACAGTCACACCGTAGATAGTGATACCTTATATGTAGCAGTCTGACTGG
This sequence comes from Pelosia muscerda, assembly GCA_963691645.1. NCBI lineage: Eukaryota > Metazoa > Arthropoda > Insecta > Lepidoptera > Erebidae > Pelosia > Pelosia muscerda. The sequence goes on along the minus strand of OY829116.1, from coordinate 7,243,076 downwards.
GAAAGTACCTTCGTTCTACAGAATACCACGGCTAATAATAAACGGTGTTGTGTTTTTAGCGGTGAGTAGGGTAGCCGGAGCTTACTGGAGGTTTTGTGTTGTCAATGGGAAACCAAAGGCTTAAGTAGATACTGCTATGTGATGCTTTGAAACCATGTTTTGTGTTCTGCTCTAACATCACAGATTCTTTTACCCTTCACACCTCTCGTGTCCCTCTCCTACAGGTGAAATAGTAAGCAACGTATTCCTTCACCCCAGGGGACCGTAGGCCATCTCTTTCGGGTCTTCGATTGCCGAGGCTGAGATAGTAAGCAATAATAATTGATTCCATATGGTTCAAAGCGACACAACAAATTCAGGTATATGCTACAAAGTAATAGATCACAAATACAATAGTTTTAACTGCGTCAGCCGCAGTCAGTCAATCACCTTTTTTTAAGATCTTTAGAGCTTTACCGCTCTACCCCGCAAGAAACTACACAATTCATTTTCCTTTAGCAGTAAACCTGTTACTTTTCTAGACAAAGCAATCAATTTTCTTTTTCACTGATTCATTTTAAGCTTCGACATTATCATTCAGGTGATAAAAGTAGCACATTTTAATTTATTCTATCATGAATACTGTTAACCCAATTTGTAAATGCGACACGCAAACGCACATTTTTATATCGATTCCCCCATTTCTATAGGGCTAATGAGGGGCTGTACAGCCAAACTGTGCGTCCGTATGTTTACTACCCCTGACGCGACCAAATCGAATTATCACTACAAACGGACTGGAGCCGTGACAGGCCTCCAATGTTAATTGTTCGTTCAAATAATCATTATGTGGGACAGTATTTACACTACAGATTCGAAAACATTCCGTTGACACATAATTTTATATTTCGAATTTACACACCCCAGCAAAGATTTGTTAAATCGTCTTTTCTGTTTGAAATACGTAATTTCATTCGGACGTTCTGCGAATAAAATTAGATCTCTCATAATCTTATTCGTGCGAATTTCTTTTCATTAAACAAATTCACCTAAAGTTGTTTACTGTCACGGGTGTTCATTTGCCAAGGCCTCGCCTCTTTCGACCTGAAAACATCTCATTTCTAAGGATAAACGTTATTCATTTCGCTGTTAAATGTTGTTTTTTAAAAGAGTATGTCAAATAAAGTGAAATGGGTATGCTTATAAATTGGGTGATAAGCTCGTACAATAATTTCGTTTTATTGACGTGAAAAGTTATGACCTGCGGTGCCGAAACATGGGCACTGGCCAGTTTAGATTCAGATAGAATTCATCCGACAAGAACTAAAGTTACTGACATAGTACGCAGCCTAAGCAAGCTGAATTGGTAGTGGGCTAGTCATATCTGTTGAAGGACCGTTGCCAGTTGGAGCAGACAAGTCTCCGACGAAGACACGACGCCCCGCAACCAGGTGGACTGACTGACGACCTCCAAAGGATGGCTGTGATAAACTGGATGTGAAAGGCGAAGTACCGCGTTAGCCTAGTGGTGTGGGTAATGAACTGCTGAGACGAGGTCTCGGGTTCGATCCCAGGTTTTACCATGGCAGACACCAATGACTTTCCGATGCTTTACGAAGCAATGTGTGTATTTATCGCAGGTTAATAAGTGCCCGGTTAATGGCAATAGGCTCACCATCTATTACATTGGGACTTAAACATAAACTGGCGAAATGTGGGAGCTAGCACCTCTGCCTACCCCTTCGGGGATATAGGCGTGAGTTTATGTTGTTAGGAAAGGCCATAGATCGGGACAAATGACGCATATTGAATCTAGCTGTGCACTGCGAGATGCTAATTGGTTAAAATTGATAGACGTGAAAATTGATTACTAGTACTAGTATTATATTAGTACTACTGAGAAGTTTAACTGGTAGTATAAATTATATGTTAACTGCATTACACTTTCGATGTCGCACATTTGGTTGTGGAGTTCTGATGACAGCATAGCAAGAAATCAGGTAAAAATTTATTTTCCAAATTTATTTAACTGCAACATTTTCGGCTAGGAAGTCATTTCCGATATACCCATTTTGTTACAAAATACCCGATTTGCGACAATAGGCTCGCCTTCTATTACGTGGGACTGAAATCATAGTTGCTGAAATGTGATTGACAGATGAGAAGATGACACCTCTACCAATCCTTTCGGGGATTACGGGAGTGAGCATATGTATGTATGTACCTATATGCAAGTTTAAATAGTCACAAACTTAATGGTGTAATTACAGTGTGGTACAATGTAAAGTAGATCGTTAGCAGAACGAATCGCAAATCACAGTGAAGATGTTGGACTATAAACTTAGCCAACTTAATGGTTATGCACACTGAAGACAAACAATATGCTCGCCTATAATGCCTTTTCCTACAGACTTTTACTGCTATTAAGTAAATAAACACCCAGCAAGATTATAGGATAGGACGGCGTGAAAGCCAACGAACATTCACGATACTTAACATTATATTTTATTATCCTATAGTTTGAGACTACCCACAAATGCATACATTGTTGAGGTATCATTTATAGGAAGACCGTTTTATAACTGCTAGAGCACATCTATAGTCATTCTGTAATTATCAGCATCACAGTTTCATTGCTAGTTGTAGTGATCTATCAACAATCTTCAAAACCACCGTCTAAATAAAATTTCATATTATGTTAATTAGCAAACGCACTGGCTCATAATAAGATTAGCTGGAGGCCCGAGAAAATAATTGAAGATTCTGCTCATACCAACTTTAAAAACCGTAATTATTGAAAATAAATGATCTTGTTTATTTATATTCTCTTATTTGCTATTATTTTGAGCCACTCAACTTCGAGGTATGCCGTTCTTCGAAAAACCTCAGCCAAACAACACTTGTTCAGAGTCGGGTGCTTTCTAGTGAATGGACCACCCAGAGCTCTTTGAAAAGGGGGCTTTTGTATACTCGCCAGTAAGTGGGTATTATAGACACCCTGAAAAGCTTGAGACACTACGCGCCGGGTAATATGGTTGTTTGTCGTATTATAGACCGATCTTCAAATGGTAAGGACGCGGGCAGGTTGTAACGCAATACAAAAACCAAACGAAAATAAACCAAATTATGAAGAGACGGGTTAGGCGAGCAGATTTCGGATTGTCTTTGTATCCAATGCAAGCCTCCAATTTAACCAAGTTCGACACTTGGCTGACCAAGACGAGAATTTTTACATATTATTTTGTTATATAAATTTAGGTCGCCAATTGAGCGAACCCATATTATGAATGTAAGCTTGGATGCAGTTCAAAGAATATTTTTTCACGCTCACCTATCAAAACGATTAATAATTTTCTTGAAATCTTATTAGTTAATCGTATGAGAACATTTTGAACAATATTACAAGGTCGTGAAAAATATAACGAGTCAAAAGATGGGTATATCATGGCTGAACTATAAAAAAGTCAATCTGTCAAAACCTTGCTCAAAGCCTCTACATATAAGCTCACGAGATTTGTAGGAATGACATGAATTCAAATTCCCCCTATACGTTTTTTATATAAGACGATGGCGGGCCTTAGGGATAAGACCGACTGGTATGCGTGACGACGAAGACCCTAACAGCATGACGCTCTGTTAATTTTCAATATAGATTTAGGAATAAATTTTGATATTTCATATTTCCTTGGAATCCCACGACGGCTCATTTTTCCTGTCATAAAACTCATAATTGTACATATATGCCGGTGAATGTAGAGATTCAATAACATTAATTTCATCTGCAATTATTTATCACATGGAATAAGGTAGGTACGAGATTCCGTACCGAGACTATTGATTTTATCTTTTTTTTAAGGAAGCCTAGGTCAGCTCGCAATTTTAGTAGATTAGTAAAATTTCGTCAAAAGTAAGACAGTAATACTTGAAGAATCCCAATATTCAATATTTTACTCTTATCTATACTATTATATAATTGTAAAGCGGTCGTGTCTGTACATTGGAGATATTTAAAAAAAAATACTTGGGATATGTTAAGTGAACGATACTGAACACGAAAATATTTTTTTTTCATTTCCTGTCTGTTTGTCTGTTTGTCTGTTTGTCTGTTTGTCTGTTTGTCCGCTATGGACGCAAAAACTACTGAACGGAGTTTGATGCGGTTTTTTTTGTTAGAAGGGGCTTGGTCAGACTTAAAATCTTACGTTTATTTCATCGCAAACGGTTCAATAGAACCGGAGTTGTGAGCATTAATGAGGTTGAACGAAATATGAGTAAAGATATAGAGGGCGCTGTTTTATTCTTATAGATGATATTTATGTCTTATTACGTCCAGTCAAGTATGTGAATAAAAAAACTTCATTTTTACGTACATATTTGTAAAAAAAAATACCTAATTAATTATGAAATTGAAATTTGTTATTCAATTATTTAGTACATGGCGCAACAATAGATGGCGTAGATCGATTTAAATTCAAGGTATGGTTTCGTTACATACGAGACTATATAAGACCTGTCAAATGTTTTTTTTTTAAACTTTCAATTTGTAAAATGTGAAATAGGTGTCGGTACTGTCTTTGACATAATTGTTCAGCTGAACTGCCTACATAGTTTACATACTTTACAAGGAAAACGTTCAGGCGTAAAAATAGGCGCACGTAATATGATCATATCATACCAGTACTTTCAGTACTCTAAACATGATATACTTGATTTCGTATAACTTTTTATACCACTTAAGTGGAATAAAGCACATGGCCCACCTGATAGAAAGTGGTTACCGCGGCCTATTCTATGGATGTTTTTATTTATTTATGGTACGTCAATTGATTTCACCTCGCCTGATGGTAAGTTGAAGGGAAAGTCTCCTGAAAGAGGGTCACCATTACAAACACGTAGAGTATTACTATAGTGGCGCTCACCTTGACGGCCTCATCAGATGCTCTTTTAAGCCCCGCTTAAAGGACCCGGGACTGTAGGAAGAAGGAAACACGTGCGCTGGTAAGGAATTCCAAGACTTAATGGTGCGGCAGAGGGAAGGCTCACCGAACCGCTTGGTTCTTGGTTCACCGCACCGTAAGCGGGTGACATCTAAGCCCTGCACGTGTTGTTCTGTGTAAGGAAGATGAAGGTAGGATCAACGCGGTGATCTCATCAGAACATTCACCGTGGTAGAGACGGCAAAACGTTTGAAACACCAGAGGTTGAAAGTTTGTCACACACGTGCTGCCGACCATGTGGAAAGGAAAGGAGGGTTAAGATAGAAGAACCATGTGGAGACATGGTTCTTTCGCTCGCTGCATTATTCATGGCTATGGTACTATGCGCCGTCTCCTGCTACGAGCAAATAATGCTTGAGAAGGAGACAGCGGCTCGACTTCGGAGAAGATTCCGGACACGCACAGTCTGCGAATGACTTCCGTCCCCTATGAGCCCGGAGGGACGGGTAGAGCCACCTGTCACTCTAGCAGAAGCAAGATACGGTGGTGGCGTAAAGTGCACCATCCCATACCCGGGGGCTAGACAAGGACACCGCAAACTCTACACCAGAAAATCGTCATCTCAAACGACGACAAAACGCCTTTGCGTTCATTACAATGCTAAAACTGCCATATCAAAAGGGATAACACTCGCCAAAAAGTACATCGCGAGTAGGTACTGTATGCAACAGAGCAACCGAGTACGCGGTCGTGTTATATTACGCGTTATACATTAGGTACTCACAGTACTTACCCAAGTCTACTTGCAACTTGCACACTTCTTCTGTGAAGTCGACGGCAAATCGCACGCTGTCATAACACAGACAACATGTTCATTTTTGGTGGCGGTCACCTACATCCACGCTGGTGGAGCCGCGGGCAACACCTATACTATAATAGTGTATATTGTTGATGAAAGGACCTCCGTGGTGTGGTGGTAGTGCACGCGACTGCTACGAACGGGGCACGAGTTCGATCCCCGCTCAGTGCAAAAAGTTGTATACATGAATATGGCTGTTTGCACTGGTCTGGTCATACCTCGGAGAGCACGTTAAGCCGTCGGTCCCGGTTGCCATACAAACATTTTTTCTCGCCGGAGCAGCGGTGTCTTCTTTAAAAGACACAAATTCGCTCCTGCGTGGAATACTGCTCGCATCTCTGGGATGGCTTCGCAACGTACTTATTAGATGCTCTCGACAGGTTGCAGCTGCAGCGATGCGCGATCCGCATTATTGGGAGTCCAGTCCGAACCTTTGTAGATGCGTAGAGATATTGGTTCCTGGCAGTATTTTACCGTCTCTACCATGGTTAATGTTCTGATGAGCTCTTCCAATTTATCCCGTCCTCTCTTTTCCTACACAGGACAACACGTGCAGGGCTTAGATGTCATGCGCACGCATATGCTGTAGAACACTCCATCTAGAACCCAGCGGTTCAGTGAGCCTCTGCCGCACCATTAAGTCTTAGAATTCCTTACCGGCACACGTGTTTCCTTCATCCTACAGTCCCGGGTTTTTTAAGCGGGGCGCAAAAAAGCATCTGATGAAGCCGTCAAGGTGAGCGCCACTATTGTAGCACTGTATGTACGTGTTTGCAATGGTGACCCTCTTTCATGTGACTTTGCCTTCAGCTAACATCAGTCGAGGTGAAATCAAATAGACGTACCATAAATAAAAAAAATCTATCTATGGCAGTCGTTACTGGTAGTTGGAGCCCTCAAAAGTCCAACCACTTTAACACTTTAACTTGGAGCTTCGATATCGCCATTGGTCATTGGACCATTGGTTGTGGAGGTCATATGGCAGACGCTTCACTGAAAATATCGAAGTTCAGCCGCATCACAGTTGGACTGGAAAACCGACCACAACAGAGTGGGAAAAGGTTCAGAGAATGATGACTGTTGATGTGTGGTGGGAATGGGTAGACTAGACCTTGGGAAAGGACATAAATATGGCATGTTTGGTCGCGATAACCAACATCCACGCGGGCGAAGCCGCGGGCAACAGCTAGTATAATATAATAAACTAGCTGACCCGCTCAACTTCGTCTGCGTCACCCCGTTTTTGCAACATACAAAGGGACATAAGGACCTAGGGATATAGGGACAGAGAACGCGACTTTGTTTTATACTATGTAGTGGTAATAAAATATAATTTTTCTTGTCACTGTCTCTCTAAAACTCATCAATGGGGTAGCGTGAAGCTTTATAGGATATTTAAGACCCATAACTTTGTCCGCAACCGCGTTTAATGCCATCTGCTAGAACAAAGTAGTCCTAATCTTTAACATCTTTACATTAACAGTTAATCTATACACATATCATAGAACAGGTTTATAGCATTTCCATATATACAAAGCAACTATATAATATGCCAACACTCTAAACACAGACCACTGAGCTTAGCTGGATGGATAAGAATATTAGTAACTTCGGCTGCTAATACTCTTTAAAAAAAAGAAAAATATACATTACAACTGAAAAAATATAAGATACCTACGAGCAACAGTACGATTATTAAGTACATTATGTGTTACGTAAATAAAATCCTACAAAGTAAATGGGGTGCCAAATAGAAGAATATGAGTGTAGGTGTCATAATTTCACGCTAACATGCCACCGACGGTGTTGTGTGCCGGCTCCCAGCTCATTTGCAACGTCTCGGCCTGCGACGTCGCGTTGAGTGATCGCACCGCAGCAAAAGGAAGGAAGTCGCCGCCTCCGAGGAGCGCCTCTATGCCATTATCTGCACAGTTAATGCCTTTTGTCAAGGCGCCATTCACATCGGAATAATTAATAATAGAGAGCAATTGTGTCTGTGGCAACCACGGCTTCTAGATTACGCTAATGTGAATTTCTTAAGTTTCTTTATTTCCATTGTGTGAAGGTTTTGATGTTCATATTTTTCGGAACTTCTGACACTGTGTAAGTGTATATTTACGATTTAATTACTTATAGATACGTAACGATGATCACGCTACCATTTTGGAGCGATAAATGAAAAGGTTTTTCACACATTTGTTTAAATTAGTTACTAACTATAGCTGAATTGCAAGAGTGTAAATCCGTTTATCTAAACAGAGTTTATATATTTAATTTGGCGTGTTAAAATAGTTTCAATCTAGTTAAGCTTATATTGAAATTATTTCAAGAATTCCATCCTAAGCAATAACTTAATACACTAGTAATGGCAAATCACGTCAATAATGATTAATTACGACATATTTCTGAAGCCGATCATTATCAAGTAGGCACGATTAATCGAAATCGTTCGAACTTCAACCATTAATTAATTCGCTAACTTTCAGATAAGGTAACAAAAGTGGGCTATCATATTATTTTCTCAACGTAAAACTGCTTAAAAGTTAAAACACAACGATTTGGTCCTATCTAAATGACCCAAGTTGAACTATAATAGAACCCCGGTATCTGCGTAGGTCATTCACCCTTCCACAAATCAGATTGAGCCATAAATCCGCAATGTTGATGCAAGTCGGTGACACTAACTGAGATACAAGTTGGAGTTGTATGTCAGCGGCGACAGCGGTGACACGCGCCCAAATGTAAATTCACCGAAATAAATCGGTGACGGCGATACCTATCACCAAACTGCGCACGAATTGAGGAAAAAGATCCATTTAAATGTAGATTGTCTCCGGTAATACTTCCATTTGTTTTTGTCTCGAAATCCACATTTGAGATACGATTCTAACCCGAAAACAGTTTCGTGGTTTTGTACTAGCGTCTCACTCGAACAGAAACCTCGATTTCTTTCATCCGTTTACTTTCCATATAAACTAAATTGGAAGTAGTTACATTTTTATTGTTGTAGCCACTAGAAAGAAATAAAATGATTCGAAGTTTACGAATTTACTTAAATGGTCTGTTATTGCTTTGCTAAACGTCTTCGACCAATAAAAAAGTTCTAACTCATAAAACTGAAAGAGGAAATCGACGGTACATCGTAAAAACTATTACTGAACAATCTATTTGTTTCTCATACATTTGTAAGTAATGAACTGGTACTAGTCTATTTAATATGTATTTAATTTTTATGGCCAGGGTCTAAAAATTATGTTGTATTTTTATGAAACATTTTTAGAATAGCAGATATTCTAAAAATATTGTCATCGCTTGTGACAGTATTATCATAGAGCGTGTTAGTTAAAATACCGTAGGCATAAAATCTATACTATTATATAATTGTAAAGCGGTCGTGTCTGTACATTGGAGATATTTAAAAAAAAATACTTGGGATATGTTAAGTGAACGATACTGAACACGAAAATATTTTTTTTTCATTTCCTGTCTGTTTGTCTGTTTGTCTGTTTGTCTGTTTGTCTGTTTGTCCGCTATGGACGCAAAAACTACTGAACGGATTTTGATGCGGTTTTTTTTGTTAGAAGGGGCTTGGTCAGACTTAAAATCTTACGTTTGTTTCATAGCAATCGGTTCAATAGAACCGAAGTTGTGAGCATTAATGTAGTTAAACGAAATATGAGTAAAGATATAGGGGGCGCTGTTTTATTCTTAAAGATGATATTTATGTCTTATTACGTCCAGTCAAGTATGTGAATAAAAAAAACTTCATTTTTACGTACATATTTGTAAAAAAAATACGTAATTAATCATGAAATTAAAATTAGTTATTCAATTATTTAGTACATGGCGCAACAATAGATGGCGTAGATCGATTTAAATTCAAGGTATGGTTTCGTTACATACGGGACTATATAAGACCTGTCAACTTTTTTTTTTTAATTTTTAATTTGTGAAATGTGAAATAGATGTCGGTACTGTCTTTGACATCATTGTTCAACTGAACTGTCTACATTGTTTACAGAATTTAAAAGGAAAACGTTCAGGCGTGAAAAAAAGGCACACGTAATATCATACCAGTACTTTAAGTACTCTAAACATGACCTACTTGATTTCGTTCGTATAACTTTTTATATACCACTTAGGTGGAATAAAGCACATAGCCCACCTGATAGAAAGTGGTTACCGCGGCCTATTCTATGGATGTTTTTATTTATTTATGGCACGTCAATTTGACTTCAACTCGCCTGATGGTAAGTTGAAGGCAAAGTCTCCGGAAATGGGCACGTAGACTATTACAATGGTGGCGCTCACCTTGACGGCCTCATCAGATGCTTTTTTAAGCCCCGCTTAAAGGACCCGGGACTGTAAAAAGAAGGAAACACGTGCGCTGGTAAGGAATTCCAAGACTTAATGGTGCGGCAGAGGATAGACTTACCGAACCGCTTGGTTCTTGGTTCATCGTACCGTATGCGGGTGACATCTAAGCCCTGCACGTGTTGTTCTGTGTAGAAAAGATGAAGATAGGATCAACTGGGCGATCTCATCAAAACATTCACCGTGGTAGAAACGGTAAAACGTTTGAAACACCAGAGGTATCACACACGTGCTGCCGACCATGTGGAAAGGAAAGGAGGGTAGAGGTTAAGAGAGTTTCTGTACTGTCAGTGCATTATCATTGTATTCCTTATAATGGCTACTCAAAAATGCCGTCGATTCGACAGAAGAAGATTGTAATACCTTTATACCACAAGAAAATGTTCAGGTGTAATACGAGAGTGATGCGAGCGAGGACTTAGGGCTCCACATAGTTCTTTCGCTCGCTGCATTACTCACGGCTATGGTACTATGCGCCGTCTCCTTCTACGAGTAAATAATGATTGAGAAAGAGATAGCGGCTCGGCTTCGGAGAAGACTCCGGACACACACAGTCTGCGAATGACCTCCGTCCCCTATGAGCCCGGAGGGACGGGTAGAGCAACCTGTCACTCTAGCAGAAGCAAGCTGCGTTGGTGGCTTAAAGTGCGCCTTCCCATACCCGGAGGCTAGACGAGGACACCTCAAAATCTACACCAGAAGATCGTCATGTCAAGCGACGACAAAACGCCTTTGCGTTCATTACAATGCTAAAACTGCCATATCAAAAGGGACAACACTCGCCAAAAAGTACATCGCGAGTAGGTACTGTATGCAATAGAGCAACCGAGTACGCAGTCGTGTTATATTACGCGTTACACATTAGGTACTCACAGTACTTACCCAAGTCTACTTGCAACCTGCACACTTCTTCTGTGAAGTCGACGGCAAATCGCACGCTCTGTCATAACACAGACAACATGTTTATTTTTGGTGGCGGTCACCTTCATCCACGCTGGCAACGCCGCCGGGAGCCGCGGGCAACACCTATACTATAATAGTGTATACTGTTGATGAAAGGACCTCCGTGGTGTGGTGGTAGTGCACGCGACTGCTACGCACGGGGCACGAGTTCGATCCCCGCTCAGTGCAAAAAGTTGTAAGCATGAATATGGCTGTTTGCACTGGTCTGGTCGTACCTCGGAGAGCACGTTAAGCCGTCGGTCCCGGTTGCCATACGAACGTTTTTTCACGCCGGAGCAGCGGGTTCTTCTTTAAAAGACACAAATTCACTCCTGCGTGGAATACTGCTCGCATCTCTGGGATGGCTTCGCAAAGTACTTATTAGATGCTCTCGACAGGTTGCAGCGACGCGCGATACGCATTATTGGGAGTCCTGTCCGAACCTTTGTAGATGCGTAGAGATGTGTTGGTCCCTGGCAGTATTTTACCGTCTCTACCATGGTTAATGTCTGATGAGCTCTTCCAATTAATCCCGCCCTCTCCTTTCCTACACAGGACAACACGAGCAGGGCTTAGATGTCACCCGCATATGGTGCAGAATACTCCATCAAGAACCAAGCGGTTCAATGAGTCTCCCCTCTGCCGCACCATTAAGTCTTGGAATTCCTTACCGGCGCACGTGTTTCCTTCACCCTACAGTCTCCGCTCTTTTAAGCGGGGCGTAAAAAAGCATCTGATGAGGCCGTCAAGCTGAGCGCCACCATTGTAGCACTGTGTGTACGTGTTTGCAATGGTGACCCTCTTTCATGAGACTTTGCCTTCAGCTTAACATCAGTCGAGGTGAAGTCAAATAGACGTGTCATAAATAAAAAAAAACAAACATCTATGGCAGTCGTTACTGGTAGTTGGAGCCCTCAAAAGTCCAACCACTTTAACACTTTAACTTGGAATTCGATATCGCCATCGACATGGTCATTGGACCATTGGTTGTGGAGGTCATATGGCAGTCGCTGCACGGAAAATATCGAAGTTCAGCCGCATCACAGTTAGACTGTAAAACCGATCACAACTGAGTTGAAAAAAGGTTCAGAGAATGATGACTGATGATGAAAGGGTAGACTAGACCTTGGGATAGGACATAAATATGGTATGTTTGGTCGCGATAACCAACATCCACGCGGGCGAAGCCGCGGGCAACAGCTAGTATTTCATAAAATAATATTGCGTTGCGAAGTGCTTTAAAGGTCCTACGAGACTTTTCTGCATCCACATCTTTTATCTCCACTAATATTATAAACAGGGAAGATTTGTGTTTTTGATTTTTATTTGTTTGTTTGTAACTACTGCACCAATTTAGCCATAGTCGGGTAAAAGCGTACTACATTATGTAAATATAGGATTTTTTCTCTCATCATTCTCTGAACCTATTCCCAACTAAGTTGAGGTTGGCTTTCTAGTCTAACTAAGATGCGGCTGAACTTCGATATTTTTCATGAAGCGACTGCCATCGGACCTCCACAACCAAATTGGAGGTATCAAAGTTCTGTAATCTAGCACAGTCGGTCTATCGAGGGCTATTGCTATAGATATTGGTATGATAACCGCGACCGACGGCTTAACGTGCTCTTCAATTCAATTCTTTTGAATGGCTCTTCGAGGCACGACCAGACCAGTGCATTTAGATGCAGCCATATTCAAGCATACAAATATTACACTGAGCGGAGATCGAACCCGTGCCTCTTACGTGGCAGTTGCGTTCACTACCGCCACGCCACAGAAGCTTGTATAAAAATATAGGTATAAACTTTTTTTTAATTAAGTTTATTACCTACACCAGTTCTGAAATTCGGAAAGAACATGTCAAAACTCTGATCATCAGTCGTAATTATCACGTTACAAAAAAACTATTTCGGTTATTTAGTTTAGGCACATAAGGAGCATATATGAATGTCAAAGTTTTACAATTATATTTGTCAAAAATATTTATAATTTAAAATACCTAAATAAAATAAAGGTGGGTAGGTTCGGTAGTTGGATCTACTGAGAAGAGACCAGCAAGAAACTCAGGTAGATTATATTATCGTTATACTTTCTTTTCTTTTTAAGTTTGTTGTAATAAATAGGTGCAAGGACTAGAGATTAGGATGAACATGCATTTTTATCATCAAGATATTCGTCTACTTTATAATAACTATTTTCCAAAAAGACATATCCATTTCGGCTCATATCTTCCTAAATATAATTATCCAATATGTGTTGCAAGTTCCATCAAGTACTATCGGCCAACAGTTTAAACATTACGAAAATTGTATATAGCTATGTTACATTTTCTTTTTAGTCCCTCACTGTATTAAAGAGGGAAGTAAATTAATTATAGATCTTACCAGGAAAATTTACTTCTGATAAACTTTAATACTGGTTCCAACTTTCCCTACGATTCGTCGAGTTTCATGCTGTATTTTTATTGGTTGATTCTGGTATAATTACGAGATGTAACGGCAGTAGCCCCTTGTTTTAGTGATTATCGTTATATAGTGGTTATAAAAAGTAAATGCGTTAAACGTTTTAATAATTTTTTACTGTTATTGAACGTTATAATCATAATTATAGCTATGTGAGTGATTTGGAATATTTTATTATATTAACTGCCGAACCACTCTTCGATTTTTTTTTAATGTGAGATGATATTATAATTACATCATAATAGAGTGCAGTTAGTGTTCTATAAATAAATAATAAATTTTGTTAAAATAACTGATGCAGTCAATGTGATTTAAATTCAGGTCTCGTTATGACCGTTGGGCCGATAGAACCAATTAACGCCCGGCTTGTTCAATGGTGGCTTGCATTTTGACGTGTTTTCCGATATCATCGAACGAAACGTGCTGTTCTTCTCTGAGTTACTAAAAATATTTACACCACGAAAATTTTGTTAAAATACACATTGGCTTACTTTGGTTCAAAATAAATTCTTACACAGTGAAAAGCTGTCACTTCAGTTAATATTATTCAGCCGTCCAATTTCGAAATGAGATCAATAACGGGACTTCAAGAAGTTCAAACTTGGCTATTTAAATTAACTTTCTTGTAATAATACTGTTTTATGTAATAACTAAAGTCACCGATATAGATCGCAGAATAAGTAAGCTTAATCTCTCTCACTGTCTCCGGTGGTATTGAAATCCGTGGATTGCGGGCACGAAAAAATAGTAGCAATGCGCGGGCCACAAACGGTGGGACGCCCCACAGCCAAATGCACTGGCGACCTGATCAACTTGTGATCCAAGACAGTCGTGCGGTTTTAGTAGTTTCGAGTCCGACATAACCATCTTCGTTGACTTCGGCAGGGGGGTAGCCATGGATATTTCCGCACCGAAAAAAAAGGATGATTGAATAATGTATTATTAGAATTAATATATCAAGCTACCTGAAACTTAAGAATGAATTTACCGTAATAATGTAAATAATTGCAAGAATCATGTTCAAAAAAGCTTAACTCACTATGAGTTCTCTCACAGCAAACCTATCGGTATGAGAGGAGTAGGTATCGATTTAAAATTGTATATTTAATAAGTATTTCACTCTATGACTAACTTGTTTATTCGATATAAACATTGTTTAGAATATACAGCTTTCCCTTCTAAGGTCGTTTGGTACACCATTAATGCCTCTTCCTCGTTCATAAAATCAATTCCCATCAGTTTGCTTCTCTGCGGTTTAATCATCGCAGTCGAAGGAGGTCCCTCACGTACAGTTTGATTTAAAATCACTAACCCAATTATACAAGCGTCGATAGAATAGGGTTCCATAATTAAATAAAAACTTTTATTTTGCTTAAACTAGGTGACCCGTCTTTGAGCATGGAACGTTTTCGTTTAAAATAAGTCCTGTAACCTGATTAATCATGATAATAATTAATTATAGATTTAATCTTCGCGGTAATGCAAGCAATAGATTTACAAAGTTTGTATGTTTTAAAATATCTTAATTGCTCCTAAAACTCCTTTACAAGTAACATATCAGTATAGCAATAAAATATTTATATTATTATTGTATTATTAACTGTCGCACATTGAACATTTGCAACACCATTTGTGGCACTACGGCGGCAGTAAAAGTAAAAACGAATTATTTCACAAAGACAACAAGACTAAAAAGAGTTTCACTTCATAAAGAGTATTAATATTTTATCGTTATGCGGCATCCGATAGACATTACCTACGTGACGTGATGTGACGTTATGTAACAAAGCGAATTAAAATATAGAATAATACTTAAAAACTTAACTAAACATAGCATACTTTTTTTTTTTTTTATCGTGCGCAAAATCCCCACGGATACCACCTCCACCAAAAGCGATGGAGGTGATTATGTCGGACTCGAACCGACCAAAACGCACGCCGTCCATGGGTCCTTGATTGCCGGAGGTGAGATTATACAAGACATATCTCTCGCACCCCGGCAGACCCGGGGACATCTCTGTTGAGATGACCCTCTTCCCCCAATGTGGGGACCATTGTGTCCCCATCTAGCCCCTGGGTATGGGGTGGCATTTTGCGCCATCGCCGTGGCCTGCTTCTGCTAGGGTGACCGGCGGCTCCACCCGTCACCCCCAGGCCCACGCTCATGGGGGACGGAGGTCATTCTGCGACCTCGGACGTCCGAGTCGCCTCCGCTCATCGCGGGCAGTGCGGGCCCGGAGTCTTCTCCGGACCCGCTCCGCCTCCTCCTTTTCGAGCATTACTTGCTCGCAGAAGGAGGCGGCGGCTGCCCAAGCACTCGCGCATCGTACCATCACCGTGAGCAAGGTGGCGAGCGAGACAACTCCCACCCCTAGGGCTGTCACTAGGACCCGTCTTGGCGTCTCCCACGCCGGGCACTCGGTCAGCGTGTGCAGCCCCGAGTCCTCGCTCGCATCACAGTGATGGCACTCGGACGTTGGCTCCTTCTGGATCCGACGCAGGTAATCCCCGAAGCACCCGTGCCCGGTGATCACCTGCGTCAGCCGGTACGAGAGGCTACCGTGTGGCCTCTCTAGCCAGTCCCCCATGATGGGTCTCACCGCCGCTACTACAGCGTGCCCTGCGCGTGATTGCCCAAGTCGTCGTTCCCACTCGGCTACCATGTCCCCGTGGAGCTGGGACAACTAAACATAGCATACTGCTTCATAAATATAAAATCGCGATAAGTAGTTTTCTTAGCAAGTAAAATTCGTGCTAAGAAAAGCTTAAAAATACCTCCATCAAAATTTACTTACTTTAATTTGATTAGGTTGGTTCAAAACATTTTCATTTTCCAAGAAATTTTGTCACTTTAATTATTATTCAGACGTCAAATATCAAAATGAAGTCGATAACAAGCAAAGGGAACAGTAATAAATTTATCAAGTTAGAATTCACTTGCAATTCAATCGAACTTTATTTAATAAATCTGATATTTATTGAAATATTAAACCAATTCAAAGCTAAGAATGATCAAGGATTTAATAATCCATTCGGGTTTCAGTGAATTTGGAAACTAAACGGAAATATTTCAATGTTTCCAGCACAGCTGACTCTCTTCGCTGCTATGATGATGATGACGATGATGACATGTATTCTGACGTCACGTAGCCGTTTAAGAAAGCATCAAGACATTAGACCTTGTATTTTCCTACCTTCGGCAATCAAAGACTCGTATATAGCGTACGTTTTAGTCGGTTCGAGTCCAATATAATCGCCACCACCGGTTTTGGTGAAGATGGTATCCGTGGGTATTTTGCGCACGATAAAAAAGCAATTAGACCTCAGCGTTCCAAAGAAGTATATTGTCTATTTCGTGTTTCATTCTTGCACATAACATGTTCTATTGGTTCTTGGTGGTATTTCTATTTGTTAGATATTATAGCTATTGCATTCAAACCAATTACAAGTAAATTGCAGTTCGTTTCTTTCCTGTAATGAGCACAGTAGTAATTCATTCGTGACTGTAATAAAGTGCCTAATATTAGCGAACTTAATTTACGTATACTTAAATACTACCGTCGTGTGGTTCCTATTCTTCAATGTCTGTAATTTACAATGTAAATTTTGATTGCTATAAATAATTCATTGCTGTTGCATGCGCGTAATTAATACTATTTTTGATAAATTGAAACCTCAACTGCGAACTCCATGAAAATGTTATATAATTCAGTTCTAATTATAGTTCATTTTGAAAATAACATCACCATTGAATATAGGTTTGTTGATAATGAAGTATCACGTCCTGAAATAGATTGAATGATTCGAATTTAACACCACGATCAAGAAAAGTTCCAGCGGATCTCAGTATAAAAAGTCCCCTATATAGTACTGATTATTTATACTAACGAAATTATACAGATTTTAATTAAATTAAAGTGATTATTAATTTCAATTTTGAGTCACAATAATCAAAAATATTTACAATCGTTTGTTTTATTCAGCCTGTCAACGTATAGAAATATTTCTATACAACCAACTTTCAAGATTAGTTTCAAGATAACACTACATGGCCGGCTACAAAAACCTTTCAATCACGTCATCAACTAAGGAAGTTCACTAACGAATACGAGAACTCTTGAAAAGCTCTTAACCAGCGTGGAAAACATAAACCAGGCACACGGGCGCATTTTATAAAGTTAACGGCAACTCGATTAAGGAAGCAGTCAAAGAAAGTTGGAAGAGCGAAGTTTGAGTGGGAGGAGGCTGATTGAATTGTACGCAACTTAACGTTACATTGCATGGCCTCAGTACATGAGCCGTAAAAACACAAGTTTAACTGTTATTGGAAAACGTTTGGCGACATGTCATTATGTGTCTTGGAATGCTATTGTGTCTGTATATGTCGTTGGCGACGCGCTGTTTATGAGCTCTTGTACTTTCCGCCGTTGCTTGTGTTAAATATTACAGCTGAGTACTTCCTAATTTCTGCTATACCCGAACTATAAATATATTTCATTATGCGTACAATATATATATGTTATTATGTACAATTACGTCTATGTTTCATATAAAATATAACAAAAGTGAATAGGTTACTTTCAGGTCCACCATCGCCCTCATCATCACTTATCAGCAGGTGCAATAGTTATCAAACGCTAGCCTATTGTTAATAAAAAAACTTCTTCTGCCATTATCAATACTTTCTAGTAATAATATTGATTCTATCACGAATTTTCTTTTCGATTAGCCTCTCTTAATGGCCATAGAGTTTTTGCAGATGTTCTGCCACTATCGATCTCATAGTCGCTTATCCCCACGACATGTTTCATATTTTGTTGATTATGTATCATAAAACAAAATGTCGTCACATTATCCGCGGCACTATACACTTAAGTGCCATCTATTTTGGGACACTTAAGTGTTATGTTAGTACTTCGGCGTGTTTTGTTAATGGCGTATGACTGGTTGTTCGCTGTTCTTAAGTATAACGTGGTAATGGGGACGTGTAATTTATATAAAAGGTGTTTAAAGGTTTAGTGAAAATTGTAGTGTAAACTTATTGTGGACCCGGAACTTTGTATACAGACTTATTCAGTGCTTTTTGAATAGAAGCATACCTTATATAGGTTGTATGAGGTCTGGAATTCGGACTAGTATACTTAATTACACTTCATTGTTGATTTAAAAATGGAAAGAGTGAATGTTCAGACGAAACTTGAACCAGCGACGAGTCTCTTACAGGGAGAATGTTCTGACCACTAAACTACTGTACTACGAATTTTATTATTCAAAATTTCCTTTACGTCTTAACGGGTGACGTGGAAAAAAAAATTAGTAAATACATCCATAGGTGTTTCAAACTTAGGTTCTATCGATCTTAACGCCAATTTTTGAACCACCAAGCTACCGACGCTTTTGGCGCATGATACATTTAGATATCAATTACTTCACAGGAGACAGTAAATTACCTGTAATACCAGTTACTGCGTGTCATAACCATTCAATATTAACTGATGAACTTGCTCACAGGGAATACACGGAACTAATTTCTATTAATAACCACCCAACACTATAATGTCATTATTACATAAGCCGTACCTGAACATTACATAATTTGCATGCCCTCGATATATATAATATATAGTTGAACATTGCGGGGCTTACCGTCTTATTGGTTGAACAGCGCGACTTCAATTAATTACCCTTGTCCGAACGTTAAGCTGTTGTATGCACGATCTGTATTCCCAAAACAGGTATTTATACTATTACAAATAGTTATACATTAACTAGGTACATACATCATTTCGAAAAATAGTTCGAAATTGAAAACCCATTAGTGATTTCATCCTACTTCCTACTAATATTATTACTAGTAATATAAATAATGATTTTTGAATGTTTATTACTCAATTACACTCAAAGCACTGGAGGAATCTGGCTGAAATTTAATGGTATAGTAATGGTATAGAATATGGTCTGGAATAGCAAACAAGCCACTTTTTATCCTCAGAATAGGCTCCTATGGGCTGCGAAAACGGGAAAACAATTCAAAATCGTAAAAACTATTTACTAAATCCAGTGAAAAACTAAGAAATTGGTTATGAATACTGCTAATATACCCTTTGGTGAAGGAAAGTTATTCACGGTGTAGTCACTAAACAAGTAACCCAAGTCAAGAACCGCATGAAATATAAAATCTAAGTAACGTAAGTAAACCACGATGTGACGTCACTTTCTGTACTACACAGGATAGCTAAACTCTAGTAAGTTCACATTCACATAATAATATTCCATTATCGAAATTTCGGTAAATTGTTCATGAAATCAATGATTGAATACGTCAGCGCACACTGCGGATGTTTCGAACAAACAAATAGCTTGTAATCAATCGTATTATTTGAATGTCGCTCTGTAGTCTGTCGACGAAATGAATGTATGTAATAACAATGTAAAGTAGCAACTATTGTGGCTTGTTTATTTGTACTGCGATCAATTTGATCATGTGGATTTATTGTTACGATAGTAAACTAATTAGTCTATTGTAAACCACAATTTGTGAATGATACGACTTCGACCGTTCTCGTAAGCAGAAGGCTGGCTTCTTTTTGGACAAACAATAAGTCTAAACTTAATGTTGCATTGCTGCCCATCTTCTGAGAAGGTTACCACAAGAGGCATCAGTACAAGAAATCCACGAATCATTTTAGGTTTAGTTATAATTCGTACTATAGTACTAATAATACTGTTTTTTTCCTTTCCTTATTTTTCCTTTATAGATAAAAGGAAGAAGCTAGTGTGAAGAACAAAAGATACGGGCCTTGATTTTAGGTGCTTGTGATTCCAACGGAAGGCCTCGACATATATGTATATATTTTAATTGTACTCTATATGCTCATTACTCGTAAACGTAGCACCTTTTTGTTCTGAATAGAAAGGGAGAATGTGGATTCTATTTGGAAGAGCTCATCAGAATATTCCGTGTAAAAGGCGACAAAATACAGTCACACAGGTAACATCTGTACTATGGAAGTTCTAAGGTGTTAGCCATCTCAAGACTCCCTATGATACAGATTGTATCAGCTATAGTTAGTAATATTATCTCTATATTAATTTTACGACATGAATAAAGTGAATAACCCGAATAATTTTCAAAAGCGCACCCACAATCATAAAAGAACACGTTACTAACATAACGAATGTGGACGATAACGGTTTTTAAGCACATGAGCACAAAAAATGTCCTGTTTACTGTAGAATACGTAAAATATGATATGCATTGAAATATCGTATAATGAAGATATTAACCTATCATCATCATCATGTATTGTTTTCATAATTGCATCCAAAGTAAAGGTGAACTCGGAGCTCAGAGTCCGTCTTCCTGATTTTCCTCCTCCACTTCCCACAGTCTTGGGCCCATTGGCACGCGTATCACCCACTCCACGACGTCAAGCTTGAACTTCTTTGGCCTACACATCAGCTGTAGACATGCGCTATTGGATAGAAATAATGTTTTACAAAACAGAAGCAAGTGTAGGTATATGTTGACAAATTCTCATTCTAGCTTCTCTCCTACTCCAACTACCCGTAAAAACTGCCACAGATGTTCATATGACAACCGGAACCGAGGACTTGAAATACTCTATGAGATAGGGAAATATCCACACCACTGCGAATATATTCGTGTGGAGACGGAGAAACAATGTCACTACCCATCTCGTCTGAAGAGTGACGTTAGAGGCCACAAACGGAAACATACGCAGACCTTATACCAACCGAAATAAAACCCTATACCAACCCGTCTGGCCAGCGTGGAAGGCCTAAGCCTTCAACATTAGTAGGTACGAGTAAAAGCTTACATCCAGCAGTGGTCTGCGATACGGTAATTGATTGATTGAATGTAAATAAACATTCATGCATAAAAATATTTGCACTGAGCCGGAATTACTTGTACACATAGATCGTATTACATACCTGAGTATATGTTATTTACTACAGACGAGCGGATCTACCCTTCACCTTAACAATCGAGAATTGAAGTTGTTTAGACCCTTCCATATTTGGATCAAGTGTCTCTCTATGACGTCGAACCGAAGTCTAAGGCTTCATTATTGTATACTTCACACAAACTCTGGTTACCTACAAAGAAATATCGTAGGAGGTTACCTATAACCTATTACGTAATGTGTTTAATAGTACCCATCAACATTGTTTATAATATAGAACTTCATAAACCCACACAGGTTTCTAATTATTTCTGAATGCCTTGCGTTGTTTGGTTTCTAACGTATAATAATATTAAACTTTAAACATTCAGTGCTTAGCGCATGTGTTTGATGTGTTAATTGATATGGGTATATATAAATTACTTATAGTTTCTGCTAGAATTGTTCCATAAATGTATTCATTTTATAACGCTGATGGCATGATGGCAGACAAGTACACGGCCCTCCTGATGGAAGGTGGTGGCCTATGGAAGTTTGCAACACCAGGTGTATCACACTTCGGGAGCAAGTACATGTACGGGAGCGGGGACATGAACCCGAGCCTTGTGAAATCCGGGCCGGGAGGTCCCAACTCCACAGGGACATAATATATGGTAACTGAGTGGGGGCGACGACTTAGACCAACAAGCGCAGGGCGTCCAGAAGGAGCGAACGTCTGAGTGCCATCACTACGAGCGAAGACTCGGGGCTGCGGCGGGGGGCTAAGTGGGTCCTAGTGGCGGCCCTAGGAGTGCGGGTTCTATCACTCGCCGCATTGCTCACGGCAATGGTTTGATGCGCGAACGCTTGAGCTGTCGGCACGCATCTTTCTGCGAGCAAGTAATGCTTGAGAAGGGGACGGCGGTACAAGTTCGGAGAAGACTCCGGGCCAGTACAGCCCGCGGTGAGAGGAGGCGACTCAGACAGCGGAGGTCGTAGAATGACCTCCGTCCTCCATGAGCGCGGGCCAGAGGGTGACGGATGGAGCCGCATGTCACCCTAGCAGAAGCTTGAAGTGCTCCTCCCTATACCCGGGGGCAAGACGGGGACACCATGGTCCCCACATTAAAGGAAGGGGATCGTCTCAAAAAAGATGTCCCTGGTTCTGCCGGGGTGCGAGAGATATGCCTTGTTTAATCTCACCTCCGGCAATCAATGACCCATAGACGGCGTGCGTTTTAGTCATACACATAATAACTACATAATTCAATAAAACTCTTACGGGAAAGTCTACAAAAATAAAATAAAGGGTTATTTATAAATCTCTGAAAAAAAATGCTTTTACCATTTGAGTGCTTTGTTAGGGTCAGAGGAAATTACAGAGAATTACTCTCCAAACTCAATATTTGAAGTAAATGTAGTATTTTATTTTGGTTTCGCGAGGGTTGTTCTCATGATCTCAATATACTCATACAATAACAGTTATTACGTTTAAAATGGTTATTAGCACGATGTCTTAGCCCATCCATTTATTGTTTATATATTTTCTTTATAAACTAGGCCACCAAAAGGTAAACAATAAAACTTAGACTACATCTCTGAAGGATTTTATCATATCTAAAACTGCACGTACTGACGGCATGACGTAACAGTTATATCGAAGTCAAAACAACAAACCACGCGACTTACGAAGACACTTTGACATCAAACTTAGGTATCGCTAGAAGAGATGGTTTGTCCTCGAAGTCCAGTACCCACCAGTATCCGACATATTTCATGGCCACCTTCTTTGAACAAATTCACACGTTAGGTACCTACGTTATTCTAAACTATTTCAACACGCCCACTGTGTACTGAACTCTTTGATAATTAGAACTAAGCAACCATGTAACAAATTATCATCACAATAAATCACAGCTAACAATACAAATTACCATCAGAATGAATTCATCAATAACCGAGTTGCATTTTAAAACATCATATTGCTCGCAGTCACAGAATAGATAATAGTCGCCGTCTACCCTGTCACTACTCGTATTAAAGTTTGACGTGCCTGATACAGCTGTGCATTCGTTAGAGATATTGCAATCTAAAAATTGATGGCGAGCTCATCGATTTTTTAAAAGACTTCCACTCCGTTCTATAATCTATAGATTCGACTTTATGTCATACAAAGTAAATTTCGCGCCATCCTTTGTTCTATTACTATAGTGCAGTTAACGAAGTTGAAACGATGCTTAAATTATACTCATAAAAAAATTAGTAATTAAGTTATAATAGAAAGAGTAGATTATTCATTTGTTTTGTGTTAATTACCGTGTGCCAAATTGAACACAAAGTCCAACGGGAATGGGATAAATGAATAATGAAAAAAAATATAAAAGGTGGGCAACGATATCGGAATCTAAAGCACACCCGGGCGGAATAAACATTCCGCCTATTATATATAACCGTCAGCCATCTGAGTCACACTGTACACTCCCCGACGGCCACCGCGGTTGACACCAGCTCGAAAAAGAGGCTCTAGTACGCCGAGCTGGAGAAGTTGTACCATTTCGTTTCAGTAGCGGTGAAGACTCTGGGGGGTTAGGGCAAAGTGGTCAAAAGCCTCGTGGGGGAGATTGGGGGGAGATTCATAGATGCTACTGCTGACTCCTGCGCCGGATCGTTCGTTCTGGTGTAACGGATGACCATCGCAATACAGCGTGGAAACGCTGCAAATGTGATGAGCACCTTTTCACCGGGAACGATCAGGGGCGGGTTATTCGATTAGCATTGACATTTGTTACTAATTATTTTAATAAATCCTATTAAGTATATATTTTAATACAGAAATTCTAATGTAAAATAATAATAATAAATAAGATAAGATGATAATATAAAATTAAATCAATTTGAAAGCTGAGAATATACACAAACATATTCAATAGAACCACGCTTTTATCATTCACTGTGTTTAGTGGCGCCCTCATACGCAGTGGTGATAGTTATGCATGAGTAATCATTCGAGTCTGTTAAAGGCCTGAACTCATCCTTTTGTGATATTCTAACAAAAATGCAATTTTTGTGAACGGGATTATTTTGTTTTAAAGTGTAAAAATCCCGGCTATATTTCCGATAAAAAATATTAGGTCATTTTCTTAGCCATATTTTAATATCATAATATCATCATGCGAGGATCCCGGTGTTTATTTCCTCTTCCTCCTTTTATAAATTTGTATCTGGCCTTCCAACACCGGGAACAAAGACTGCACCAGAGCCTCGTTCAATCAATCAGCAAGTGCACTGGCTTGCAGATGAGGTTGATTGGTCAAATCTTTATGCTTCTGTGTAGGTTAGTGTGGTGACATTGTTACAATTCTATTCGTAAAAGTGTCGCTTTGTGTCTCGATAAGTGGGAACAAAATAGCTCTTTTTCGATAGAAACTTGGAGTGTTTTAGCCGGTAAAAATTAGACTTGAATTTGGAATATACACGAGTATCATTCACAGAAATCGAATGCAAATGAATAAAAGTTGGGTACGTGTTAGATGGACGGTGCGAGAACCTAAGAAACAATATCAAAAGCATCTGTGTTCTTCTAATCAGTACCTATTTTTCTCATAGAGCCTAAATATATTTCTTCTGAGTTATAGAAGCACATGCTACAATCGCAGATTCTACAAGCACGTTAGAATTCTAATATATATTATATTTTTAATCTTCTATTCTAGAATCTTTCGCTTCACTCGTGGTTCAAAGTTCATCCGCGATGTAAAAATATTATTTTTCTCCCTTGTTATACAATCTACGAGTGCTATAACTAAAAAGCGCTAACCGGCGGTGGGCGCACACATATATTTCTGTTTCGGTTCTCACGAATTCTAATACCCTATTCATTATACTTCTATTATACTCTCTTCTCTCTAGAATAAAAGTAGCCTATGCTAAGGAAAATAAAAGAAAATCTGAAAATAGCATGCCATGTAGAAAAACTGGAAATACTTTGCTATTCTAACTTAGCTCAAGTAATGGTTGAACTTTTTTAGTTATTGCTACTTCCGGATGAGAACTCCACAATGTTGAAATCACACAAGAAAAATAGTTTTAGGAACTTACAATGACTTGAATAAAGTAGAAATAGAACCACGAAGGTGTAACTATAATGAACAATAATTTGTTTATAAAAACAATTTCGTAAATATTGTAAGTATTTGTTGGGAAATCCATGGGAAACTTTTTTCGAAATAAAAAGGAGTCCTACGAATTGGTTCAGATCTATCCAGCACTGTATAATCTTCAGAAACTTTACGATTTATAATACGTTCGTATATGTCTTAAAATTTGATCAAACCAAAACAATTACGTGGCAGAACACTGAAATATTCAAATCAAAAATTGTTCAAATTTCAAATTTTTTAAACAACAACACTGGCAATTCCAAACCTGGGTGAATACAAAAAATTGTAACATCAATTTTCCTCTGTAGCAAAGGAATTGAAAGACTTCATAGTATATTTTTCATTATTTGGACTGAATATTCAAATATTCCCTCGCTTCTTATTCTTCGCTTTTCCAGGAAATAAAACAAAGCTCCTTACGGACATACTTATAAGAAACGACAGAATGGTCCCATTTGCGAAGATTCAATTACTGCACTTTTATTGTTAGGTTAAGAAGATTACTTTGAGGAACTAACAAAACCAAACTTCCTACTTAGTAGGACGCGATAGATACGCAGGAGGCGTGGGTTCGACTACCGCTCAGTGCCAATATTTATGTGCATGAATTTGCATTGGTCTGGGTGTTTCTATATATAATTTTGTATGCATTTTTTTAAAGTATCTAAGTATGTTTATCCGCATTCTAAAACTCATAACACAAGCTAGTTAAATGGTTACCATGGGTCTAGATGGCTTTGTGTAGATTGTTTTAGAATATTTATTTATTTTTATTATGTAAAGATAAACGGGGCCTCGCCAAGAAGGACCTCATTCTTCCATCTCCGCCACCCTGAGCCTTCTTTGGCACGAGAGAGTGCTGGTCCTCTACTTGACAACAAATCCCTGAATGCGTGATTCTAGCATAAAAATCTCCGTTATATTTATACAGCAATATGAGTTATTTAATGCGAGCAAAACAATTGTAACTCTAGAACTATGACAGTTTGCAGCGGCGCGGCATATGTAACGTAATTTTGCACGTGTCAACGACGCGTCAGACACGTTTTGTCACCCACAAGGTACATAGCCCGACGGAGCAAGAGTACGCTATAATTGTTTCGGGATTACGACCCGACATACTCGCACCGTAAGCATTAGTGTGTATAATAATAAGATATTGACTACCCGGATATTGTATTTCCGGCGGTGAGTACGGTAGGCAAAGCTCACTGGAGAGGTTTTGTGTTGACAGTGGGAAGCCTTCTTTATCTTCTGCACTGAGAGCAAAGAGACTCTCTTACCTTTCTACCCTCCCCACCCTTCCCTTCACTCGGTCCATATGGTCGGCAGCACGAATGTGACGCCCCTGGTGTTGCAAACGTCTATAGGCCACGGTAACCACTTTCCATCAGGTGGGCCGCGTGCTTATCTGCCACCTATGTAGTATAAAAAACCCGTGTATCTGATTTTACTCTAGAGAAAAGCTCTCGAAGCAGTGTTTGTTAAAGTGAATCAAAAGAATCCAATTACTAAGACTGATTGGGCTATGTAGTAACGTTATTACGGTATTCTTATTTTACACCTACAGGTAAACTGTAATAGATATACTATAAGAATAAATAGGGATTCAAAAAAGATTTAATTTGGCCTGCATCAGATGAACTCTCTGGTATTTTATTAAGTTAGTTAAGTTAAGTTTGATTCACACCGAACTAGTCTATTTCTTTACAAGCCTTGTGCTCCTAGGCTGGTTTGAAATCCAAATTAAACTATCAATTAGTTACGCTTCCAGTAACTTTCGTCTAATATGCTCAGATATATCTGTGTCATGGGCTGTGTCATGTTCGGATATGAAAGAATCAATATATTGATATTCTATAACAAGTTTTAAACAAGAAAACTTTGAATAGAACATAATTTTCCGTCCCCATATTTAGTTTCAATTAACATGAGATAAATACACACACAAACTCTATTAGTATGAACTAACATCATTATTATCCTCAGGATTGATCCGAGCGAGTAAATGAGCAACGAGATACACCTCTGAGACGCGATCACATAAGCAAGAGTCACTATGCACTCCGTTATAATCTCGGCCGTTTGTCTAAGTGGAAGGCTGCAATGAACCCGCCTTAGCACTTTATAATGAGGTCCCCAGGCGATCTCCACTTCCACACTACATGTCCTTGTCACCGACACATAAATATTATGTATGCTTCGCTGACACGTCTCCCGGCTTCATATTAGCGCACACTAAAAGGTTTGTAACCTGACCCATTTTACCTGGCACTTTCAATACAAAGGTTGGATAAAACTATTACAGCAATATAAGTATGTTTTAGTGGGATTTTAAAATATCATTAATCGTAAAAAGTAAATTTATGCCAAAATACGGACTTCTCTAATCATGTATCAACACGTATACTCGTACGTATTAGGTATTACATTATTGATTCAATTACAACAAAAAAATACCTAACAGCGCTGGAGCAGGGCAGTTTGCTTTTAACATCTTCCTCTTTCGTAATTCTTGTCACAGTATCTTCTTAAAATCATATTATGTTACATAAATAGTGTAGCAAAGTACCTACCGCAATATTTCAAGTAAGTGTTTAATATTTCTTTCTAGATTATTGAAAACTGCAATTGATGGCCCAAGACAGCCGTGTGGTTTTGGTTGGTTCGATTCCGACATAACCACCATCACTGACTTCGGCGGAGGGTATGCGTGAGGATTTCCGCATGGGAAAAAAAAGGATATTGCAAACTCATAAAAGCTATGGTCACTTTACAGTGTAAAAATATTGGCAACGCATTGTTTAAGCTACGAATTACGAATACCCATTCTCAACGCATATCTTGCGTTCCAACAACATCCTAAATATACTTGTTGTACCATAAAAGCCTATCCCGGAAATATAAACAGAAAACTTAAATTCATAATCAAATTCAAACGTTCTATACAACGCCGGCGTACCCTTACTCATAAAAATATATTAACTCCTATAAATTTAGCATCGTCAGCGATTTATTTGTCGCTTAAGCGATACGCTCTCGTAGGTCGTAAACAGGGCTCATCAAACCGGGCCGGATTATTGCCAACATGCACGACCGTATAAAGTGGAGCCTTCCTTTATAACAGCGAAAAGAAATGACGCCGCAGAGAAGTAAGAGGCTCTCGAGCGCACAGTCTGCCTTCGTGGAATAACGGAACAGTCGTACTCCAATAAATCAGTTTCCATTTAAACCAAATGTTTTCAACATGAATAATTTTAGAGTGACTGAACTGCTGAGCGAAGCTGAAGAATACCTTGATACTCGTATAAAGTTACCAAATCGAATATAATCGATTAACTGATTCGATTCATCGTAATAAATGATAAAGCTCAAATGTAAATTTGCATTGATGAAACATTCCATTTAAAAGAAACGGTAGGGGAACACCATTGTGATGGATGTTCCCATCGGTGAAGCATCGATTATATTTGACGAAATGCGATATACGAACTGAAATGCATTAACATTCACGCTGACTCACCCGAAGACTAACAACGGCGAGATCAAAGATAAAATATGTACTGCTTGGTGTTTGATTAACCATTATATAAATGGAATGACGTGAACATTTCCTATTTGCTGTTTACGAGCTTTATATGTTTGGGAAATAGTAAAAGTTGTAAGATAAATATCGTCTGAAATATGGTGAAGACATTGTCTAAGTCAGACGTAGAATAAGAATTCACGAGCCAACGTAAAACTTTAGAACTCGGGCGGGACTAACGACTGTTTCACTAAAAGAAGAAATTCTTTTAATTTAATTTTGTTCGAAATATTTCACAACTTTCAGCATTGGAATAAAATGACGTTCAATTGGATTAAAAGTGGCTAAAGCCTTTTTCTTTTTGACAGATGCCTTCTGTCCATTTCTGAACGCCCAATTTATTTTTTCTTTGTAGTCACATGAAATAAAGAGAGTTATAGCTCTAGCAGTTACTAGCACTAGGATAGGTATTCTTTAAGTAAAATTTAATATTTTTAGAAAGAATGGAGAAAAAAATTAGCGCAATACCTACATACATCTTTCCCTAAAAATTTTATAGTGGATTTGATTTCTCCACACGTAAGTAACATGGATGATATTATAAAATAGGCTGAAGTTACTATTTAACATTACTTATTACCATAAAATATATTTTTAAAATTATATACTCGTATATTAGTAGTATAAAATATACATTAAAAATCTTTTGAGCAATAAGAAATACCACAGATATCCGGGAGAAATACTGATGAAACTTTCTGATTATCTGCAAGACAATGTATTTCTTGTTCACCCATCGCTGTCTATGTCATGAAATTTTGTTATGTTCCTCATAAACATAGATTAAACATTAATCCAAACAAGCCATTATATTGTTAAGTAGCTATTAACTTACCTGACAAAGGGAAATGACAGCACTGGACCAACTGCTTTCGCCACTAATTGTAATTACATTTTCGTAATAATTTACGAGCTTTATAATAATTATTTAGAAATAACTTTTACGCTTCTTGAATTTATATAATTGTAACTTTGAAAAGAATTCAAAATGTTGAGTCGGGATTGAAATTGAAACGAATGGCGAATTCTCAAATGGTATGTTGAACAATCGTAAACTTTGTAATTACTTGGTAAAGGTCACAATGATAGTTTCGTGAATAAGCTTCGGCCACGTCAAATGCTACAGCGAAAGTATTAACAACGGGATGATATACCCAGAAATACATACAGTCGATTAGTATTTTAAGAACATGATGATTTTTCTCAAAATAAAACACAATAATCACAACTTAAAACTTTCTACAGAGGCCTTTCCTTAGCTACCTTTATGAAAACCGTAAGAATGTTGACTAAACTACGTCATCGCTGCATTCATTTGTCTAAGAATTACAATATTTGAAACTTGGCATACGTAATCAGTAAAATCCACGTATTTACCTTAAATCATACAGTATTGTCTGAAGTAATGGCAAAATAATGTGAGTGGAGGCTGATTGCCGAGAGCGACAGGTGCACGCCACGCCTGAATACTAACTAGATACGGGTATTATACACGATGTAAGTATGATGTTCAGTTCTACATTCATTAGTTAGCGTTTCATGTTATTCGACAGATTTCCCTGAAACTACGTTTATTATCTATGGCGGAGATGTACGTTACATTTACTACTGGGGATTAAAGTCACTGCTACACTGCTTTGATCATAAGTATCATCGTAATCCTTTATTAATAATTAAATTGGGATACTAACCGTTCAGTTTTATTTTCACAAAAACCAAGGATAAGATTACCTAGCCTTTAAGATTACCTAATGGAAGAATGGAACCTCGAAGTGAGTTTTTAACCGTTAATTTGCTTCCCTGAAGTTTCAGATAGATAGCTTTTCCAACACCTACTTTTATTTCGATACAACTTGAGGATAAGATAAACGCAACAAATACTCATGTATTACTTTTATATATATGTATAGTGACTATCGAGTCTAAAATTCTTGATAAACTAAAACATCTCCAAATGTTCCTGAAATTTTCGAGTACCTAATAGGAGATGACCAATGCCATCTGTTCTGCACCAACTGCCACGTGTTTAATTACATCAAGTTATTAACACAATTACATATATTCAACTACATCGTTTTATAATTTCTAAGTAATTCAGTTTTAATTGAATTTACAATCTAAATTAATTTATTCAGAATTACAAAGTTAACTAATCCAACGAACTAAATTTACAACAACTAAGAACTTAAAACAGTTCTGTTATAGCAATTTAGTGTACAATGTTTTCTAATTAAAATTGAAGGTAATAAAACTAACCGCAACGTTCCAATTAAACAACAGGAGTGAAATGACATAACAGACACAGATACAAGTACAGTCGCCGTCACTATTAGCTTTACATATTTCAGGTTATTGACCACCATAGCTCTCTTTATACAGAATGAGTGAGCAAAATCAAAAAACAAAGAAGTAAATTAAAGTTAAATGAATATAATATACAACGCTCCCAAAAGTAAACCATATCATACCTAATTAGCTGCGTTGCGTTGCGGTTTCACCATCCAGATAAACATAATTACGTACATATTTAGTTTTTTTTTAATTACACACATGCTATATATATATATATCTAATTATTTGTTGATATATTTTAGTCTTTAAAAACTTCTGATTGCGACTGTACCATTAAAGAAATAGCTACACTCACCGAACGCCGGTGAGGGAGGTGCGTCCCAATTTTTGTACCATCGTAAACCCCTAAGATTTAGTGAACGGTCTGAGTTTTAACGAGGTCCCGCGTCCTCCGACCGACCCTCCTCCCGACGAAATATAGTTTTACGACAATCGCTAGTGAACCATTAAACAATTTTCACCGGCCGTCGCCGTCCACTTACAATATTTATGCTTTACGGCATTCAAGCGTTTTGTGTGATGTAACTACTTTGATAATATTATGTTACATGACCTTACTAATGACCACGAAGTACCTTTTATGTACTGTTGCCTCCACACCATATGGAGTATGTTGTCTTTTCCGAACCCGTTCCACCGTCTCCTTCTTGAGCATTACTTGCTCGCAGAAGGAGGTGGCGGTTGTCTAAGTGGGTGGGCATCATACTATCACCGTGAGAACTCCTACTAATAGGGCTGCCACTATGACCCGCCTTGGCGTCCCTGAACCACGAAGTAGCTACTGGTTTAATGATGTCATTAGATGTGACATGCGGTCCAATGGTCTCACTGCCGTGGACAGTCGGATAGTCAAGAGCGTGCGAAGTGGAGTAGGAAAGTTGTTTACCGGCTAATTGACAGATTACTTGACACACCGCGGTAGCCTAGTGGTATGGGTAATGTACTACTGAGGCGAGGTCTCGGGTTCGATCCCAGGTTTTACCATGGCACACACCAATGACTTTTCGAAGTTATGTGTGTATTTATCGCAGGTTTAAAAGTGCCCGGTTAATGGCAATAGGCTCGCCACCTATTACATTGGGACCTAAACATAAACTGGCGAAATGTGGGTGCTAGCACCTCAGCCTACCTCTTTAGGCGTGAGTTTATGTTATGTTATGTTTTGACTTTTTCCAGAAAACAAAAAAAATTAACCCCTTTTGAAAGAGCGGACCTCGGGTTCTAAAATGCAAGGTTAGGATGCATTTAACGCGGGTTTATCTGCTTGAATAATCATGATCTGTACACAGTAATAAAATATAACATAACGTAAACGTCATTGTAGACGTAATGTATGTGAATCCCCACATTGTTTGCGGTAGACTATAATTAGATACGTTTTCTGCAAGAAAAATATTACCTGTTTTACTCCAGCTTAAAGCTCGAGGTAGGTACATAAACCTTTGAAATGGCGACAGCGTAAAATTTAAAGCGTCGAGGCTCACGATAAGAGTATGCGGGTTCGAATTCCACCCATTACACTAATAATTCCAACTTACCCAAGCATTTCGCTCAGTTGGAGATTTTATTTAGAATATATGTGTATATGACCTATGTTGCAACTGTTTTGCATCAAATGCGGTCACAATAATCAATTTAGGGTAGGTATCTATTACGAGTACATAAGAGTACTGCAAAGGTATCTAACTGTGATGCGGCTGAACTTCGATATTTTCCGTGAAGCGACTGCCATCTGAACTCCACAACCAATGGTCTAATGACCAATGGCGATATCGAAGTTCCAAGTTAGGCTGGTTGGACTTTTGAGGGCTCCAACTACCCGTAACGACTGAAATAGATGTTTGAATGGCAACCGAGACCGACGGCTTAACGTGCTCTCCGAGGCACTTATAAACCTGCGATAAATACACACATAACTTCGAAAAGCATCGAAAAGTCATTGGTGTGTGCTGTGGTAAACCTGGGATCGAACTCGAGACCTCGTCTCAGCAGTCCATTACCCATACCACTAGGCTACGGCTATCTATTACAACTGATGAGAACTACTGAGAAGACTGAGACACTACTGATGAGAAAAGATGAACTCTGTGGAAAGGTGTGACAATTTAAAAATGAAGCTGTTCATTTCTTCTTCAGCTTATTCTTCTTCATCCTAATATTAATTCTAGTCGCATACTAAGCTTTCAAATTAGGTTCTGGGGTCTTCGTAAGACAACCGAAACCGATGGCTTAACCTGCTCTCCGAGGCACGACCAGACGCAACTAACCACATTCATGCATACAAATATTTGCACATAGCGGGGATCGAACCTACACCCCATGAGTAGCGGTCACGTTCAATACCTCCACGCCACAGAGCAGAGTACTATATTCGAGCACTCTATGTTATTGGCTATTATAATAACAATTTACGAAGAGAGTTGAAAAAAATTACATGCATTTTTAACACAAAAGCTTATCGCTTGACGCAGGCAAGGCGGCGGCGACGCGGGGGCCCGACGAGCGGTAACGCGCACCGTCGCGCGGGTGAAGACAATAACTATGGAAGTCGTAGTGACAAAACGGCACGAGATAGAAACCTCTCGTCTGTAACAATACGCTTTGTGTCACTCCAATCTCAAAAGGATATTCGAATGTATTGAACTCGAGAGAATTTCACTCACATTGAACCATTCAAGGAAATCTCACGGAAATTCCTCGCGAAATTCTCACATAATCCGAAGCAGTAAGCTAAGGACAACCCCATTGTTTAGAAAAAATGCGGATATTCAGAGGGGACCCTCTGCAAATTCTTAACGAAAAACCCGAGTCACACGTTTCTGGTTAAACGTTCGAATGGTACTTTGAGAGAAATGGAATCTGAGACTATGGGTGGAGGAATCTCTTGATGAGGGTATATGTTTGTATTCGTGTGTTGGCGCACGAAGTAAACCAACAGATGTTATCGTACAATAGAAAGAGACAACGCGGCACGTCTTCCCCGACAGTCACCTTTATACAGCACAGTCCCGGTAAATGTTCAGAAGCTTTCATGGAATTTGCGTTGAAATAATTGTTTTCGCAAACGCTGTATACAGTATTTGTTTTGTGTTCTTAATAAAAATAAGTCACACAACAAGTTAGCAAATATACTATTACAGAGATGTTTGTACCGACCCGTCTCGTGAGTCGGTTATCGAAAAAACATTAGACAACACACCGAACAACATCACCTCTACAACAACCATACTGCAGTATTTTTATGTCAACTTAAAAACATACACATTTGTTATCCGTTAATGCAGTCAGATTCCAGACCGCATTAAGCTCGTAAGACCCAAATTTTTCCACGTCATTGCAGTATTTTCCACGCTCTCCATATTCACCATAAGCTGATTAAATACATCTCAGTACAATGTTTACGCAATATGCACATCTGTATACATTTTTGACGATAGCAGAGGCTGGTTAAATTATTTATTTTTTACTAAAGTAACAAATTGTTCTGAATTTACACTGTACTTCCTCTTCCTTAACCCAACCTTGAAAAAATATTTAGAATGTACGTATTGTGCGTACACATTTTTTTTTATAAATGCTTACATAAAAACACTTAGTTCAATACAAAGAGACCTAAATTAAGCCTACCAATATTTACTACAACTATTAAGTTGAAATTTACCCCAAAACGTATGTAGCAGGCGATGACTCTATCCACCTTTAGTACTGGGCTATCACAGACCTATAATTGCAAGTGTAACTTTGATCTTACACTTACATCATAGTGCCTGATACCCCAAAGTGGCGCATTGTTTACAAGCTGCGACAAACATGTAAGTACACAGCAGAGCTTTGTTTAATTAAGATAACTTTCCTACTCGCATTAATGGGCATTAACCTAACGAATGTCTACCACAATTAAAACGACGCCAAAAACTTGAGTGCGATAAAATAAAGTTGAACGAATGAGAATGCTGAACTGTCTCACGTTCCTTGACATTGCGATAGTACTGTACGGAATTTAACATGATGTCATCCATTATTATTATCACCAAAAATTTTTTTAAATTATTGTAAAAAATTGCATTTAAAGGGCCTTCGTTTCCTTTTGATTCAAGGAAGTTCTCACATTGAACTCAATGAAATAAACAAAAACATATTTCAGTATAGTTTCACAGATATTGTAATTGGTGAAAATATTCTTATTGAAACGTGACAGTTCGGGTTAGATAGTTTATTGTTCTAATAACAAATTCTAGTAATGAAATCCCGTCTTATCTTAATATTCATAAATGATACGCTACATATAAATAAAATGAATAAAGATTTTTGTTTTGCTTTTTACCTACAATAACAAACAACACTTCAAGGTGAAATTTAAAACACCACAATAAAAACGTTGGCGCAGAACTTGCTTTTTATTTTTAATGAGTGTTGTAGCCAGACTGTTTAGCTGTAATGAAATATATTGCTGTTATATTAACTAATGATTTTACAGTATGTTAGAGAAACGCTCTCGAAGTCGAAGGCACTCTGGCAGTACTCCATGTACACTACATATTGGCATAAAAAATTACGATTCGGTATTTTCTTATTCCGTTTAATTAGTAATAATAAAACACAACTAGCATTATACCGCTAATTGTAGTTCTTGTAGTGATGTTTTTTTATGTAATTATCCTTTCATTAAGTTTTGTTAACACCATGTTATAATTTTTTAATATACCTAACCCTTACTACTAGTACCTTCGGCTTCACCACCAATACCCAAGCGTCTTATATTTCGAACGTTTTTTTCGAACATATTAATACAGATTGCGATAAAAGGGGTCGAAGTGCTGGTTGGACGTCGTGGAATATGCCATAAGTGCCAAAAAGATATCGGACCCGACGCTCCAATAGGCAGACATGACCTAGTCACTTCCTTCAATACTTTTTTTCGTGCGTAAAATTCAAGGTTACTACCCCCACCGGAGCTGGTGACTTGTTTCGATATATTTAATCATCATAATTTTCTTCATACTTACTCGTTAATAATTGGGAATTCATACTTTGGATTTGACTTTTCTTTAAAATATCCTCCATATAATTGAAATAAATATACATTACCTAGGTACGTAGCTATGTCATACAACTAGGTTGATCTTCACCGTATTACCCATTCATCTTCATCATCATCTTTGAGTTAACCCCGGTCGCACCCGTAGCTGTCTCCTCGAAGTCCGGGTCCCCTTTTTCTAACTGCGTTGAGGCTGAACTTTGATATTTTTCGTAACGCAACTGCCATCTGATCTGCACAAATATAGGAAGTACTACATTTAGACCAGTTGTTGGACTTTTAGGGTTCCAAATACCCGTACCGACTGCAATAGACGCCAGTATGATAATCAGAACCGACCACTTAACGTGCTTTCTGAGTCACGACCAGACTAATGCTAATAGCCATATTCATGCATACAAATATTTGTAGTGAGCAGGCATCGAACCCACGCCCCCTTCGTAGGTGTAACGGTGCAAGTGCATTCACTACCGTTACACCACAGAGCGTTCCCAATAAAATGCAATGTTCTAAACATGTATTAAAATGTAATACTCATTTCATTTTTTACTCCAAAAGCATATTTTATGCTGAAACACATTAATCTTCTTTTTAATTTTAAAGATCAAAAACGTTTAAAGTAAATATTTAGGTATACGCCATCAATTATATATTGTAAACACTGATGCGGCGAGCTGATGAATCAACTTCAAACAAAAGTAATTTCTAGTACAACAAACGCTCGCCGGGAACACTTTGTCGAGAGATTTCTTTGTAAGAACCTCCATAACAATAGCACTTCATTCGAACATTATTTCCTCATACACTTTTGTACCGACGAGATAGTCGGAACCAAGAATTGCTGCTATTCACAATTCGTTACTGAAACACGCTTAGAAGTTTATCTGCGACGACGTAGAGGCCCGGTATGACAAGGCAATAACGATAATTCTACCCAAAGCCCAATTTATACACGTACATCTGTTATTCCAACGACGTTTACGAACGGCTACAACCATTACATTATATACAAATCTATAAATACACTTAGTTATTGTTACACATTCTGGCGCTCGATAAATAAAGTTTTAGGTAAGTACAGTCAATAAAGATACAAGTACACCCTTTCATTCATATAGCTTAATATAAAAAGGTATAATTCGAACGTCTTCTTTTTAACTTATTAGACTCTTTTATTCTTCTTAAAAAAAGTTTATAAAGAGGTCAAAATGTGTTTATCACAAGTTTAAAAATGGAATGATTTTCATTTCATTTTTTTTTTAATTTTAGGTTAATGGCATTGATATTGCATGAACCTAATAATGGGATTAATTCCACCCGCATTCACATTACTGTTACCAAGATATACATTGAAACAGTGAAACCTGCAAAACATCGAATAATGAACCTTCGACAAACCCAGTTGAAGTCAAACTGTGCTGAAACTCTCATTATTAGGAAAACTCGAGAAAAAATTACAATTGTTGCATAGGCGAGAACTCTGCGCCTTAGTTATCATGACAAAATCAGCCTATTTCCTTACTTGGTCTCTATAACTTCCGTGAATTGATAAGGGACCGATAAACTGCTTTTTCAAGTTCGCCTAGTATTTAAAATAAAACACGCAATATACATACAATGTATAAATTTAGTCCTATCAACTAAGCATATAAGGAGTCTACATAGACTCAAGATCACGATGTTGGTGACTCAGGACTCGATACTGTTCGAGTGGAGATGACTAGGACGTCGGAGGTCGCAGAATGACCTCCATCCCCCATAAGGGTGGGCCTGGTAGTGACGGGTGGACGAGAGGAGAGAGGTTATCCTCTCTCGCCGGTTCCGATGGAATTGGTATCCGTGGGGATGTAGCGCACGAAAAAATAAAAAGAGTCTCGATACTGCTAAATAACATTTTTTTCTGTGAACTGTCAGTGTCACTTACATACATATGTAACCACGGAAAATAAAGAATAAGTGAATTTGTGAAGTAGGCTGGGTACGCGTGTCATTCTTAATTTTACGATAAAGGTTATACATTTACATATATATAATATAGGGTTATATGTGTGTACGACTAATCAAAATTAATTGTTTACCACTAAAGCACCGTATTATTAACAGTTGTATGTGTGAGTTTGTGAAATTAGTTTCCTTACGAATCGGCCATAACACATTTCTACTAGTTTCTATCTGTTCTGTGTACGTAACATATATCCTATATTCAAATACGTTCTACCTAAGGTACCTTTTTCACTGGAACCAGGAATTGGCAGGAAATGCATAGTTCTTGAAGTTAACAAAAATTTGCGATTTCTTGAGAACTCTTTGTAATGTAATATCTTTTACAGAAAATTGAAAGGAAAATTGAAAGGAAAATTGAAAGAAATAAAACATGAAATGAAAATTATTAGAAAATGGACATTTTGTGAGTAAAAATAAATTAACAAGATTTTCTGACTATCACGGTTTCCGAACGCTTCATGTTTGTTTTCACATTAAAAGGTCCTGGAGAATACTTTACCTCAAAAAAGATTCGAACTAAGAACTCCCATTATAACACAATATAACATTTATTATTATATTTATAACATACCTAATATATATAGAAATATAAAAATATTTATTTCTCAATTAGATTTACAGGGTGCAATTGAAATGTATTACATATTATGTGTTGGTAAGATGGTGCCAATTCAGTATTAATCAACTTAATCGGTACAATATTATAAGACTCTGTACCTCAAACTAAGTAAAACTTGTATCATAAGAGACAGAAAATCAACAAGTAAAATACATTTCTTCAAACCAGCTCTTTCATAGACCAAGTAACAACAAAAGCTAAGACTCTAACTAACATTAACATTATATACATATCATTCTCTTTGTGACACAAACGACATCGCAAGAAATGATAAAATAGTAAATTATGTGGAGGGCTGAACACCTGCATAATGTCTCCGTCAATCATACAGGTGCGTGAAATTGAATCTCATGAGCGCAAATCACACAACCCTCTATTACCATACGCGATGGTGTCACTCACCTTTAAAACAGAACACAATCTAAAATATACCCTATATTAAATGTAACAGAGACTCTTTTTTATGAACTCTGAAGCTTACACTGTATGATGAACGACCCATATTCACTCGTAATATATTTCATTTTTGTTTAGAGCCGCAATTTTGTCTTTAGGTTAATAATATACAGCATGGTCTGTTTAAACAGTGGTTATTTCTTATTTACTTCACTCAACTTCACCTCATTCCTTTATCGTGTGGTTACGAGTTTCAATAGAATGCGGCGTCACTAAACTAAGGAGTTTAATTACGAATTCATTACCTCTCGCTACGAAGTCGATAAAGGAAAACCATGAAAGTAAATGAGAAGTATTTCGATTCAAATTCAAAGGAAAAATTGAGAGTACATTAAGGACAAATGTAAATAAATTACTAAAAAACCTAGTCTAGTTTAAAGTGAACAAATATATTAACCTTTTACATAATGTTACTCTAATGTACTAATCTAATATGCTGTAGTATCCCTGAGTATATTGGTGAATAGGGCAACCAGAGCTCACTGAAGAGATTCTATGCTGTCATTGGCAAGACTGGAATTTGGAAGCAGGATTAGCCACGGGCTATAGTAAGTGCATAAGTTTATTCTTAAAGAAACAAAATGTGCAAGTGACATACGTATCTTTACACAAAACCTAGTCTTGAAAAAGTGACCGAATTTTCATGGTTCGTATCATAAAACCGTTTTTAAACCAAACCTTTGACAGAAATAGATATTGAGATGACGTCACACACAAGTCACTACTTAAGGAGTCTGTGAGTATAATTTATGCTAGTAATATTCTATATCTAGGAATTGGTATGATCGTGAAAGGGTTTGACTTATTTGCGTTTATACGAATTTAAAATACGAATCATAACAACAGCGTGAAGTAATTTCAAACGTTGTAGTTTCCATATTTGACATTGAAATGATATAAGTAATACAACCTATGCAGACCCTTGACGACATTCAATTCTTTGCTAAACCCCTGTCAAGTGTCAACTGTCAACCCCTTTTAACTCGTAACAAACAAACCAAACAAGCAACCTTCCCTCCTTATAAATAGTTACGTAAACAGTTTCAATGATTATATGACGAGGTGGATTTGATATGCTAACATTTATACCCAAATATAATTTCTGTACCTAATATCCAAGGAGCGAGTATCTGAATATTATAATAAGTAATAAGGCGTTTTTTGGCGGGAACGCGAAAAGTGTCATAGTACTGCAGTGTTTCATTTTATAAATTTGGTGTGCATTCGACTTTTTATGTGTATAAATGGTGGAATTTTAGACATAACGGCTTGGACAAAGCACACAAGTGTAGGAGAGTGGAATTATTGTAGTGAATTGTGATTTTTCGTGTTGGTGTCAAAATCTCCCTAAGAAAAGCTTCTAGTAAAGTTTCCACTACTTTATTAGGGCAACTATCATCCGTCATCGTCATCATCATCATCATCATCATCATCATCATCATCATCATCATCATCATCAACAACAATTATCCTAACTATACTTTTCACAAAATAAAAGGAAATTCCCAACTCGACACTGGCAAGATTGTCCCCTAAATTGGGTTGATATTTTGCCATCTAATAAAAAAAAACGAAGAAGAAGAAGTAATAAGGCCGCTATTTAATACAATCATAAGTACACACCAGTGTACTGTTATTCTTTCTTGTAATAAAACGAGACATTCATATTTTTGCAACTTATTTTAAGCGTTCAAATCGACCACTAAACCAGAGTTTCAACATAACAAACTTCTTTCGACTAATTAGAACAAGCTTGTACAACAGTAAAGTCCAAAATTACACGTAAATAAAACCAACTTAAGTCATAAAGATACGTTTTTATGTTCTCGCCCTAGTACATCCCCGTACTGTAGTATGCTATATATAGTTATAAGTGTCATATTTTGGCAAGCAATATGTATAAGATTTTAATTATAAATTAATTAAATGTATAACCATGTAATAACTAATGAATTATTGTCAGCGAGATAACAGCGTAGTCATCTAAAAAAAATATATTCCTTTCATATTTATGTATTTCTTCATTATCTCTTTCTATCTTCATCTCATCCAAATCGGTTCAGCCATTCATGGAACAACTACATTGAATTTTCTAATATACTAAAATAAACGACAACTTTTAGTATTGATAGTGACAACAATAAACGCTCCCCATTTAACGGCCTGTATAGTTGTCTACCACCCGCTAAGATCCTTTATTTACCCGAAATTTGAATGTAAGTTCATACAGTCCTACAGTTGAGATAACACGGTGAACTTAAATAGGTTCTCAGCTAACAGACCGAATAGTGTGTGCTGAGCTCACACGTAATCTTTACTTATTAACCAATCATGCTATGTGCTTAGCCAGCATTTATTTAAGAATTTAAAATGTTTATTTAGAATGTAGGAGTGTATGATGAATAAGTTAGTGAGCATTCCAACTTTTATGATTTTTTGTGTAAGAATGAGACAACATTAACCAAATAGCAACTTAGATTACATATATTTGAAAGGTGACAGGTGTAAAAAAAGTAATATGAAAATCATCAGAATGGATAGCATTATATAGCATTTAGGAAGTACTGTTTTTGAAGATCGAATTTAATTTATCAAGCGGCCAATAAGACAATTTTTTTTTTATAACCTCACGCCTGTATCCCCGAAGGGGTAGGCAGAGGTGCCAGCACCCGCATTTCGCCAGTTTATGTTTAGGTCCCAATATATATGTCCCAATATAGGTGGCGAGCCTATTGCCATTAACCGGGCACTTATAAACCTGCGATAAATACACACATAACTTCGAAAAGTATCGAGTCATTGGTGTGTGCCATAGTAAAACCTGGGATCGAACTCAAGACCTCGTCTCAGCAGTCCATACCACTAGGCTACTGCAGTACAACAAGACAATATTTGACACAGAATTGTAAATTCTTGAAATCAACTTAAAAAAAATAATGGAAATAGTTATTAAACAGGAACGAACACAGTAATTAACGAACTCATGAGTCTGTAAGAAAATTTCGGCAATTTCATATGAAAAGTGAAGACTTATTTATAAGTCGCTATAGAATTCTTTCTCAAAACATAATAACATATTATATAGTAAGTTCAATGGAAGTTGATCAGTAAACA
The DNA here is from genome assembly GCA_963691645.1 of Pelosia muscerda. NCBI lineage: Eukaryota > Metazoa > Arthropoda > Insecta > Lepidoptera > Erebidae > Pelosia > Pelosia muscerda. Next base: position 7,200,287 of record OY829116.1, on the reverse strand, counting down.
TAGTTATATAAAGACGAATAAAAGCTTTGATAAAGTTAGAATCGCAACAGGTCGCCCGGCGAGAGCATATTGACAATTTCCCATATTGTGAAGTTCTGAACAACAATTGAATCGGGGTCTCGACGTCTTGCCTTCAATCGGATCTAAAGGACTTTATCTCAGATATGAAACAGAGGCGTTTCTGTCACGTAAATTTTCTATTGTTCAGTGTAGGTACTGTTTGTGAAATAACAGAAATACCTGGAATCAATCGAATTCAAAATTAGTAAGTTCTTCACCAGGAAGAAATCGATTATACAGGTGACTTGATGTTGATGGAAAGTGGTTACCGTGGCCTATGGATGTTTGCAACACCAAGGGCTTCACATTCATGTTGCTGACAATATAGAGGAGAGGGAAGGAAGAGGAAGGGGGGGGGGAGAAGGTTAAGTGAGTTTTAGTGCAGTCATAGCAGAAGATAAATAAGGGTTTCTCGGTCTTCCCACTGACAACACAAAACCTCTCCAATGAGCTCTGGCTACCCTACTCACCGGAATCACAACACAAGGTTATTATTAGCCGAGGTATTCTGTAGGGTGGAGGTTCTAACCCAGTTGGACTGCTCACTTAGGGCGGGAGATACCGTCATGTCCTACCTCCGTGGTAATTAATTTTTTAGATCATTATCATCATCATTGCCCGCTTGCTTATTTGAGTCCAAATTTTCGCTGTGGAACTCGAGGCTAGCTTATTTTTTATTTGTTTGTCGGTTTTCCTGTGGCGACTACTATCTGACCCCAAAGCCCTAAAAGGAATGTCTGCTCCATAGTCTCGTTCGTCTATATGCGGGTGGACCCTCGTAACTGCTATATAATTATACAGTCATTATTTTTATAAAATTTCCATAAATTGAGAGATTTTCATTTTCGAATATATCATTTCAATTCTCCTTGGATAAAGTTATTGAAATCAGAGGCAGTTAATTTAGTTTATGGTTTAATGAGATATAATATTAGGTATATTGATATGAGTCACATATTAAATACGAAAAAATGAACTATAGTTTGATTGATAAATATATTATGAATCCAATTCCCCACATCGGGTTTATGGACACATGAAGATCTTCGGGGTTTATTGGAGTAAGTAAATAAAATCATATAGTGCACGAAACATGGTCAGTATAAAGATGTTGACCATTAGCTAAGAATGCATCGTGTACAGCATGTCTCAGAGAGATTTCCGTATGCTACTTCATAAAAGATATATGATAGTTCTGAAGTCCAAGATTTTAAATAAATAAACATCACAAAAGCAATATTCAGTATTTTTAATACATCGTTTTCAGGGCCCAAATATAAATGGTAACGCACCTGTTGTTAGAAAAACAATAGGAACACTGCATATATGTTAGGCTTGTTGAAAAAATATCGATACATCGATATATCGATATTATTTTTTCTAAACATCGATATTTTTGAGCGATATTTAATTCTTCGATACATCGATGTATCGATATTAAATTCCAGGTATCGAAAACGTATGAAAAACGATATTTATTTTGATAAAAAAAGTCCTGAAAGGAAAGCTTTTCAACTAACACTTTTAGGCAACGTATGCTTTTATATAGAATGCCTGCTGTTGCAACGGCAATGTTTGAAATAAATACATTCACGTCTGTATTTGCGAATGGCTTTGCGGAAATCCAATTTCTACATCGTTATATAAATATTTCCTTGAACTTACTTCTAACCTAATCTATCCAAGCCAAATTACGCGGTGTGGACACTGCGCCTCAATTTGGATAGATATAGATTAGAAAGCGAAGGTGGAAACGGAGCTCCTGCATTAGCCTTCGTGGTAGTTTTTTTTTGTAACCACCATTTATTTATATTAAAGCCCGCTATGTTTCTTGCCGGATTCTTCTCAGGCCGGGGCCGCGATTCGAACCGGTGGTCCATTTGCTCACTAATTTATAAAATATTGTTGTTATTGACAAATTTTGTAATGCCGTTTGGTTTACACAGAATAAATGTTTTTTTTTTATTTTTAACTTTGAATTATGTTTCTTGATAACATTTCTTACATTACTGGCTGTGCAATGGGCATTCTATATATTGCTTAGACATTTATAGAAAACCGGTTTATACACATTGCCGGTAATATATACGTATATAAAAATAAAAATAAAATTAATATTCAAAGTGCCATTATTCTCTGGCAAATCATAGCGATATATCGATATATCGATATTTTATTACAAAAATATCAATATCGATATTGATATATTTTTTAAATATCGATACAAATATATATCGATACTTTATTCCATTTCCGACATCCCTAATATATGTAAATTTGATTGGTTATGCTTTGATTGAATACCAATGTAGGTTGTTCCGAAAGAGTGCATTTATTTTACGATGTGTTTGCTTGTCATGTGTTTGTTTAACTGTATTGTTTTTCAGGAAGACCGAGAAATCTTCTTTGCTTCTGCACTGACAGCACAGAGACTCTGTTATTCTTCTCCCCTCCCCCCTTTCCCTCTTCCCTCCTCTTCTCTATATGGTCGGCAGCACGAATGTGACGCCCTTGGTGTTTCAACCGTTCATAGGCCACAGTAACCACTTTCCATTGGGTGGGTCGCGTGCTTGTCTGCCACCTAAGTGGTATAAACAAAAATATATTTAATATTCTATAGTCGAGACTGTAATCCAAGATTGAACAATAAATCAATAGCGAAATATGTATCCGATTGACTATGATCGTGGTTTATCTTGTGCCGTGTACAGTTACATATCGCCAATGGATATGCAAATGCAGTATGTCTAGAGCCGATTACATGCAAACCCACTTGCTAGGCGTCCGTCTTGATTGCTAGCAAGCATCCTGTACTGCGGGACACTTCACTGGATTTACATATTAGGATTTAGATTAGGAATCTATTGTGGTAAATAGATAATGAAATATATTACTCTATTGAATAGTGAGAGAATTCAACTTAGCTGAAGGTTTTGCTTTTTAAACAAATCTGTTCAACTGGAGGAATTATTTATAATTATATATCGAACGTTATTTATTAAAACATAAAATACCACAACCATCATACACATTCATGTACTCGTACTTTGTGTTTGTGTATGTTGGTTACATAATTATAATTATTATGGTTAAAAGTTACAATTTTATTAATGTATTCCATACAATTAGCGGTGTTATCACGAATAGGAATAAATTAATAAAAGTGAAGATATATTAACCATAATAAATAGCTAAAAATCATAAATGCTAATTATAATAGAAGATATTACATATTATATGTACGTATTACAGTAATATACATTGTATATATATTGTATATAGCTATTTATAGTATACTTTATAATAATAATGTACACAAGATTTTATCTCTACTGATTTCGTTATTCCCGGGGTTTACTAAAAAAAACTCAAGTATGAGTTAAGATCGCCTTTGTACATGCATTTTTACAAGATTGCTTATGATAAGATAAAATATTTTTTTCCGTCTGTACCATGGTTTGTATTCAGAAGAATTTTTTGAAGAAGAAGAATCTATTGTTCGACAAAATGTTTTTTCCCCATATTTCTGCTTCGACCATCCACACCTCTTGAGGAATGCACCCTGTATACTTTCTGATCATGATCGATAAGTGCCTTACCAAACCCGCCAATATACCCCACAGTTTAGCGATATCACTTGATAGTATCAAAAAGCTACTGCTGACTCAGATACTAGCCGGTGTGAGTGAACTCTTGTGTCATCCCATGCGCGCACACTGAACCGAAAAGATAAAAAAACGCATTTACCTCGTAATCTGACCAAAAACAATGTCTCTCCACACTAGTCATCTACTAACTACCAAGATAAAGTTGCTCACTTTCTGTCACTGATATAGCCCAAGCAAAGGTTTTTAGCTAATCAATAAAATATGTACCGCAGATTCTTCGCGGTAGCCCAGTGGTATGGGTAATGGACAGCTGAGACGATGGTCTCGGGTTCGATCCCAGGTTTTACCATGGCACACACCAATGACTTTTAGATGCTTTTCGAAGTTATGTATTTATTTATCGCAGGTTTATACGTGCCCGGTTAATGGCAATAGGCTCGCCACCTATTACATTGGGACCTAAACATAAACTTGCAAAATGTGGATGCTAGCACCTCTGCCTTCGAGGATATAGGTGTGAGTTTATGTTATGTATTATGTGTACAACATACAAAAAAAAGAACACTATGGTTTCCTAATGTTCCCATTTAAACGTTCTAAACTGTTATTAAGTTTTATATTAATATAACAGTGTCGTGGGAATTGTACTTGTGTAAGTGTACTAGGAGTTTATGAAAAGTTTAGTTAGAGAGTAAAGAGGCGAGTGTGGTTTTCATTAGACACCGTCATTTGCATGTTATTCATTAGGCTGTAGGGGCGTCGCTCTCGACCTCGATTCGCTTCAGAACTGTAAGCAAAAGTACTGTGTACTGTGTTTGGTCCACTGGTTTCCCACAGTATACCCATAGGTAGGTACTACCCAGAGTTAAATTGAAATTTTAATTCATTGGCGTATATACCATTTAAATACCTTTAATATTTTTTTGTATCACTTAGGCGGCAGACATGCACGCGGTCCCTCTTATGGAAACCCCTTACGAAAAATGGTTACCGAGGCCTATGGCCTATGCAACACCAGGGGCATCACATTCGTGCTGCCAACCATATATAGAGAAGGGGGAAGTGGCGGAGAAGGTTAAGAGAGTCTATGGTTAAGAGGTACTACTACTAGCGGTAATAAAATCCTTTTATATGTATGTAATGAAAGGTTTAGATTGTATATTGAGTACGAAGAATTGGTAATTATAAAACGTGATGGGATTACATTGTTGATTGAACAAATTCCCGTCTCCTTAAAATGGATTTCCGTGCGTAATTCAATTTGTTATAACCATATTTTCATTATGTAATTATTTTAAATATTGTATACACCATAATAAGTAAATAATGAAATTGCTGTGTTATGTGTACACTCACGTTAGCACTAAATATATTTATTTGAGATAATATTGGATAAAAATGTTTTTTTCAACTAGGTAATTGTGTTGTACAACTAAAGGTGGACCTTTTAGTAGTAATTGCAACCCAATGTTAAACCCAGCTCCCACCCCCTAATGGTTAGTTATCGAGTCACTAAAATATTGTGTAAAACCAATGAACTAATTAAAAAATATTTTTATAGCAAGAACCCAATAAACTACACAATCAAGTTAGTAAAACGGCCACTGAACTAGTTACTCATACTATATTTGTAGTGAATAAGCGACGTTTAGGTATGCAATAACAGGGACTACATACTCGTATAGCAGTAAGTTTGTGAACGCGGTCGGGCTCGTTGGAAATGGCCGTCGAGGGAGCATCTCATGAAACTGTCATCGTAACAAGTCGTGCCCAACATTTTTGCATACATTTGGTTCCTTAGTCGTTCACTGATCTAGCTTTAAAACTATTTTTTTTACATACATACATACATATGCTCACGCCCGTATCCCCGAAGGGGTAGGTAGAGGTAGAAAAAAATAATTAGACCCGATTCCTTGCTATGCGGTGTAATTCGCAAATTAATTACGTGCTTAGCTGCACAAACACTACCAATTAACGTCTTGGAGAGTATCAGACGTATGCATGAATATGAATAGAAAAAGAAAAAGAAAGAAAAAATAATTTATTTTCATTGGTCTGAATTGAATATTTGCATTGGTCTGAGTGTTTCTATGTATTTTGATATGTATGTATTTACAATGTATCGAAGTATGTCTGTATATGTATATGTATCCGCATTCCAGACCCAATACAAGCTATTCAAGCTATCCTTACTTTGGGTCTAGATTGCACTGTGTTAAATAATGATATAACAATATTTATTATTTATTTATTTTATGTCTAAATGTGTCTCTGTAAAAAAAATATTAACCAATGAAAAGTGAACATTAGTCGAGTCCTTAACAAGCTTAGCATTTTGTTAGTTTATTTTATACACAAATATTGAAATTTTAATATCCATATTATTTTTTAACCAAAAAAAATCCTTATTGTAACATAAACAGACAATGTCTTTTGACGGAGGAGTCTTCGTTTGTGGGGCCATATCTGGGCGATTCTTAATTAAAATGGCTACCGAAAAGAAATTCTAAGAGACACTTGATAGGCTTAGGGGATCAGATATTTATTTTAAGGGTTTTGGTACAATGAGCGTTACTTTGATTGCGTCTACCAACGTATCTGCATGACAAAGGCTACTCTTTTTAATTAGCTGACTATTCCAAAGTCGCCCTCGCATACAAATGAACAAAGATTTGCGCAATTTTGAGACCATCCACATAAAAATTTTGCTTTAACGGTTAATTTGAAGACGTCTCATTTTATTTTTGTTCATGTTTATGTGAATTTCATTTACTTATTTAGGTTTCCAGACTTATTAAATAGAATGTAGAGAGTAACTAATAATATTAAAAATATATTTTGTAAATGTTGAATGCTATATGAAGAAGAAAATAAATTTTCATTGGGTCATACTGTGTTACTTGTATCCTTTATTATACAGAGAGAATTATACAAAACAGTTTATTCCATCAAACAATTATTTGTATCATTGTTTTTGACATTGGGCATACTACGGAATAATATGGAAATATTGCGAACAAAGTTGATGTCCAGTCTGGAAAGTTTAAATTTAGTCTACATAAAAGTTTACATTCTCGTTTCATATACTAGAACGTACCTAGTTTACACTGGAAAAACAAAGTTTGTACTAATTTATAAACCGCACACAATAAATTAAACTGTTTTGTGAATCATTAACTTTGGTACCTTATTAAAACTTTACATCTACATGGATTTTCGTATTTTACTGTATAACAACTAAACTGATAGAATTCCTGTAGAGCACATTCGATTTATTTTTTCAAAATACATAATATATTATTGTGAAATATTTTTACAAACTTAAGTTTTTGTTTTAATCGCGGCAGTCACCTTTTATGGTAGTCACGTTCAAGCATAACTGTGCAAACCTAGGCTTGTGCAAATACACGCTAACTTAATTTGCACAAGTATCTCCCAACCCACGTTATAATATATTTGTTAAAGAGTAAATTTGCGCAAGCATATTGTTACGTGTGTGGCTACCATAGAGGACTGTTTGCCCCCGTGCTGATGTTCCACATAATTTGACCCTTTATTTGGTATACTAAAACTTACAAAATAGGCACCACATGGAATTGAATCGTATTTGGAATTTGAAGCGTCATTGACCGACGAGTCAGAATAGAGATAAAGACTATAGAGACGACAAAAAATAATCTGTGTTAATGTTATAACTTTTATCTACACATTTCCGCATTGATTTTAGTTTGGTTTTGATTTATTTTTTCTAAAATATTACATAATGGTAGCCATACACGTTTAAGCGTAATTGCGCAAGCCTAGGCTAGTGCAAATATACTGTACTGAAATTTGCACAAGTATTTTCCAACACACGTTACAATTTATTTGTGCAAGCCTAAATTTGCGCAAGTATATTGTAACGTGTGTGGCTACTATAAGTCTGTCTTTATCTCCCAAGAGAGCAACAAATCTCGCAACCCTGGTTTGCTTTAATTAGCTAGTTAGAGGAAGGTATCCCAGCTACAAGTATATGCTCGGGTGTGATAGTATCCTTAATTAAATGATATAAATACGGGTAACTCATTCTAGAACTATGAAACCTGTGGTCGTGAAAGCGGCACTTCAGTTACCGCCAGCGATCAAATTATATTGGCTATAAAAGATTTGTGATTAACTGATTACCATAAAGAGATTAGATCCAACCAGTCAATTGACGGTTTACTGTCTCTTAAGACTTTCACGTTTCAAGCATGTAAGATAGCCCAGCTATTCTTGGATAAAAGTTCAATCAATCAAATACTTTGCGAAAGATAAATAAAACTAACGTTTCAAATAGCCGCCACAGATTAGAAAATGTATTCCAAAAATTTTTAAATAAGGTGATTACTTAGTAATCTACTCGACTATACACTCGTATTCCAGAATGATGCTCAATCCTGAATCTCGATTTAATAATAATAATAATAATAATAATAACCGGTAGCTTGATCCCTGTATCCGATACCGGTGGCACTCTGTTTTTTTATATTTTTAAATGTTTATATTGTTTTTTTATTGTTGTATGATATTTATATTTAAAAATGTAAAAAAATATGAAAAAACTAGAATAAAGTGAAATAATAATAATACATGTCTTTATTGTACACCAAGGATTAAATTATACAGCACATAGAGATGTTTGCACGTGGTAAATACAATTGGCGGCCTTATCGCTCTGCGGCAATCTCTTACAGGCAACCTTAGGATGGAGTGATTTAGTAGGAGCAAAATATTTCTGGGCAGTTTGGTGTACGACAATATTGTACGAACAGACTTACAATAATAGAGTAAGTCAAACACATGGACACAACAGCTACCTAATATACAACATATACATATACACTCCCATACACATACATTTACACAAATACATACATATACATACATATACACATACATACACATATACATATATACATATATACATACATAAACATACATATACATACACATACATATAGACATAGGCACTAATAGATCAGCAAGTACCAATCTTTATAATACTACTACATGCACGATATAATAGACCTTGCAGTTTTCCACTTTATAGCTAGATTTATAGCTAGATTTGAAGACAGTTTGTATTCTAGATGACAGTTATAAATGGCATTTTGAGAGTCGATGTACAACTTAACGCTTAACTTAATAAATGATTGTCAAATCGATTATCATAGACCCGTATTGTAGGATGACACTTAGCTGAATCTCCATTTAGATGGGGACAAATAGTACAGGCATTCTGTTCGATCTGTCCTCAGATAAATGGAGATTCAGTTGAAAGGTATTCTACAAGACGAGCCCAAGACACAGTCATGTATTAATAAATTTAAAAAATATCTGTTCATAATAAATAAATTAAAATAGATTTAGTTTTATCTGATATTTAGTGTTTAAAACTTAAAAATATAACATCCAAATTTACAACCTCCTCTTTTTTTAGAACCGGTTAAAACTGGTATTCATAACTCAACATAAATAACAGATGCCATAGAAAAATTAAATGCCGCGAAATGCCAATTCTCTGCAACTGGCACGTCATAAAAAAATCCTGTCAACACAATATAAAATTGAATAAATCTCGTTATTCTTCACAGTCATGAACGAAGATATTGTCTTAAATTCACGGGACGTTATTTAAAGAGAATTCTATATTGTAGAATTGTCTTCAATCTCGGATTCCAGCACCGAACGGAAAAGAATCAGAGATAAAACCTGTCAGTTGGGAGATACTGAAGCGCGAAGATTACTGTCACAAAGGAGATTTGCCACCAGAATTCGGATTCAAATATTATTTATTTATACTAAGAGTTCACTTCTTTCAACCGTAGCTGTTCTGTATTAACACGTATTGTTATTGATGTTTTATTTATAGATACCTATTGTACCTAACTATTGTTTCATATACACATTAATAAAATAATACGATAAATTAAATAGTCTAGAACATTCTACATTGAGTGTTATCAAGAGATCCAAAGGAGAGTCAAAACTTCCAAACCATGCCAATAGGGCTATATTCATTTATAAAAATTTGCACAATTTGAATCGAATACATGACCTTGAACACTAATACCGTTTTGCCACAGAAGTCGTTTTTCATGGCATCAGTTTTCATTCATATTTATTTGTGTTACATAACATTTTTTTTTTTTTACCACTTAGGTGGCAGACAAGCACACGGCCCACCTGATGGAAAGGTGACATTACCTCGAGCACTACGTTTAATGCTAAAACCACGCACTAATATTTGTATTTCAAGATCTAATGTGTGTAAAACATTGAACGATACGATGTTATGGAGAAATTCGAACATTACGTCACCAATTTTTTCCCTAAAAATACTATAGCATAAACAAAGAAATAGACCGTTAATTTTTAGGACACACGTTGATACACTATACAATGTAGATAATACGTAGTACTGCATAATGTATTAAACCCTGTTACAAAGTGAAACCATGCTTTGTTTCACAATTCCAAGAAAATATTGTATTATATAAAATGTTCATATAAATGCTAAAATGTGCACAGCCACGTTCAAGCCAATTAGTACGGTAAAATGTATGTGTTCAAACCTCAAAGCCAAAATAACATTCAGAGCAGTGTTCATAAATGTTTTAGGGCATATTTTACAGCATCTACAGATCTGAGCTAGCTTGTAAATCATCATCATTCCCTGAACCTTTTCCCAACTCAGTTGGGGTCGACTTTCCAGTCTATCTGTGATGCGGCTGAACTTCGATATTTTTCCGTGAAGTGACTGCCATCTGACCTCCACAACCAATGGTCTAATGACCAATGACGATATCGAAGTTCCAAGTTAGACTGGTTGGACTTTTGAGGGCTCCAACTACCCGTAACGACTGTCATAGATGTTTGTATGGTAACCGGGACCGACGGCTTAACGTGCTTTCCGAGGCACGACCAGACCAGTGCAAACAGCCATATTCATGCATACAACTTTTTGCACTGAGCGGGGATCGAACCTGCGCCCCGTGCGTAGTAGTCGCGTGTACTACCGCCACGCCAGCGCCACGAGGCATAGCTTGTAAATATAGCTTCTAAAATAAATATAGGTGTTAAAGTTAAATATAGGTACTATTTTTATGCATACCCTACATATGTATTGAACAAATACCAGACCTAAGCAAATAGACGTTTAGCATTCTAAAATTTAACAAAGGAACAATAAGCCGTTTGGGATATATTATCGAAATTGAATAGGTAATCATTGCTAAAGGGTAAATCAATAACCAGGAGAACACGGTATACGGAGGTTAAGAGAACTTTGTTGCCATCCGCAACTCACTACCGTTGCTACATTACAATACCTTTTGTCGCTGGCCCGCGGAGAGGTGGATTCGAACCGAAGAACCGAATTATCCTCATTTAAGACCGTGCTGGGTCCGAGCTAAACTACGCCGGAAAGACTCACCGAATCACTTGGTTCTTGCTGGAATATTTCGCACCGTATGCGGGTGACATCTAACCCCTGCCCGTGTTGTCCTGTGTAGAAAAGGTGAGGATTTAAAATTGGAAAAAGCGAATGTATAGAAGGAACTTGAACCAGCAACCAGTCTCAGCATCAGGTACGTCATCTCGCGTCTCGAATGTCAGAATGTAATGTGATCTAATAAGAATCATAAGTGCCTAATAGTCTGAAGTCAGTTTAAACTACAAATTATGTTTGTAAAACGCAAACTAACTAGTACTGGTACTGACAAACTTGTCGCTATATGAGGATCACATCGTTAGCGTGCAAAAAAAACTAAATCAACTATGTGTAGAAGATGGATGTATGTTTACGTCTCACTAAGAACAACTTTAAAAGATTAGAAACTGTAACTTCGTGCGGTTGAGATATTTTCTGTCATGTCCCGAGCCCGGCTCTCCGCGGAACCATTACTGCTCAACCAACCTAATGTTTACACATAAAAATAAAGTCACCACATTTATTATTTCTGGAAGTACCCTTTTATACAGTACGTGACTTCAAAAGTCGGTGCTAGGGATACAGTTAGATGAGGCACGCATTGCTTGGCGTTACTGATATAGTTTAAGGTAATCTAAGTTAGTTCGTATTTTAAATAAATTGATTGATTGTAAAGTAATCAACTCAATCAACATACTTTTGTTGTTGTTGATGCTTTCTTCATTGTTCGAATATTCAGAAAACATTTCCATATTTAGATTTCAAATATATCAATTTAGACTTGACATTTTTCTTTTTGCAACAGACAAACGCTTCGTTGACTCTCAAAGGCTATTTGAATGATTCAAGAACTCTTGACTTGATTCTTCGATCGTAGTAAAGAATTTTCATATACCTATGCCAGTCGTCTAGACTTCAATTAAACAAATCATATGTCAGAGTAGTTTTCTTGTATAACCTTTACACACGACGTTAGAAATACGGTTAACGACCTGCAACGAAATTATTGTGTGGGAATAAAGTTCAAGTAAGCTTAAAAATTGTCAATCAAAATAAGGACGATTTTCGTCAAAACTCGTCCGTTATTTTGCAATACATGAAGTTAACTTGTTGACAAAGATGTTGATGCCCAGTGCCCACACCCGTTCCCGATAACTAATTAAATTATTTATATAACAAAGCTTTTTTATTTCAAACTATTCGACTCGCAATATATCGTGGTGCCAGTCGCAATGGGGACCATAGGCAGTTGGGGTATGCAAGCAAATAAACTGGTGGCCGACATAGATCGCCGACCAAGTCAAAAATCTGGTGACTCTCGCTACGGATCGTACCTGGTGTAAAGGCTAGCGATTGCAATCTAGGCCAGTGTTCTGAGCTCCTTTGCCTGGGTCCCGGCACCACACACAACCCGAGGCGGGTGCTGTCTAGTGCACGACAAAAGCTTGGCTGACTAATTGACATCTATGTAAAATTTAAATTAACAAATAATAAATTCGTTATTTTTCAAACATAATAATACCTAATATGAAAACTTTGGTCACAAACCGCTGACAGCGCGTTCATGATAGGAAATGGAATTCGTTTCGCCGCCAATAGCAATAATGTAAGTTGGGCAATAACATGCGGCGGCAGGTGAACGGATTACCGTTCAGAATCGCATACATACATATATCGCGAAAGATAAATAATTGCTTTCTTCCCCCAAAATTGTTTGAGCGGCGACATTTATTGCTCTGTTTGCGTGAAAACTTGGCGCCACGACGCTCGCTACCTGCCTGCCCCCAATATTATTGTTAAGCTACTACTACATTATCGACTACGATATTAAATTTGCCTTCTTTATTTCCCCCACGTCTATTATTTTCTCGCTTCTCTTACCCCTAGAAAAATGACTTGGTATGCGAATGTACATAAATAAATTACACCTTTGTGTTTTGTTACTCAGACGTGAAATAATTCCTTTCTTGTTTTGTTTTCTCGCGAATTATATAATGTTTGATGGAAGTTTTTTTAGTTTTGAAAACCGGTATTTTAATGTGAAACTAGTTTTTCCCCATTTGAAATCCCATCGAAAATGCCAAACACGTCAATAAAGGTTTACACTTTAAATAATGAAGTATACTACAAAATACGTACCTAGGTACAAATCTGTACATGTACTGTACTCATACATGCATGACAAGATTATGATTGTATTTAAACACATTTAAAAACAATTCATTAATATAGGAGGAGAAGAAGAAGAAGTGAAGGAAGCTTGAAACAAAGTGGCCCCCTAAGACGTAAAGAAGAATTTCGTATCCTTTGGACGTGGCCCGATAGCTCAGTGGTCCCCTGTAAAGAACGGGTCGCGGTTTCAAGACCCCTTTGGGCTTTCACTTTTTACAATCTTAACATAGTAAATTCTTCATAATCTCATGAAATTATTAATATAGATATATAGATCAATGGGTATGTGATAATAAAAATTATAGAAAAAAACAAACCCAGGACGAAAATAAGTCAAGGAAATAACCGTTTAATTGGCTTTTATCGGAATAGACGTGGAACTAGGGAAGAGTATAAAGAAGTTAAATAAAATAAGGTTTCCTTTGGGGTGAGGTGAGTGAGGCGTCCAGAAAGTTCGGCAGGCTGAGCGATAAATCGGAATTTATGAGGGCGCCGGGCTCGCCACCCGCTCCCGCCGACGTCGCCGGTGCGGTGCGCGCCGCTGCATAACAACAGCAGCTGAAAGTATTACTACTCAGTGCACTTTGCAATACTTTAGGAACCCATTTCATTATTTGGTTTACATTGACTTAATATGTTATCGTTATTTATGTTTTACGTCGCCTCGGTTGTTTAAATCTTTCTGTCTGGAAACTTTAACGTTTATCCAGTTCTTCATTTTTAAATTTTTTAATCTTTTATCTTTATGTGGCCGTCGCGGCCTGCTTCTGCTAGCACACGGCTCACCTGATGGAACGTGGTCGCGGTGACCTATAGACGTTTGTCGTACACTCTCGCTACACTCGTGCTATCTGTAGAAACTATCTAATGCACTTCTTGAAGAACCCATATTATAGTGGCTTGGAATACCATAGCTTATTCAAAGCAAAGATTGAAAATTTCGGTCTTTCATAAAATATACAAAAATGTAACCGCAGATTCGTCGCGGTAGCCTAGTGGTATGGGTACTGGACTGCTGAAACGAGGTTTCGGGTTCGATCCCAGGTTTTACCATGGCACACACCAATGCTTTTCGAATTTATGTGTGTATTTATCGCAGGCTTATAAGTGCCCGGTTAATGGCAATAGGCTCACCACCTATTACATTGGGACCTAAACATAAACTGGCGAAATGTGGGTACTAGCACCTCTACCATCTCTGCCTACCCCTTCAGGGATACAGGCGTGAGTTTATATTATGTTATGTAACCTCAGAAGTTATATCAAACGTTATACCACATAATTAGTTCTGGGAATGTAACAGTTTACGTGGAATTTTAAACTAATACGTAACAATACCTATAACGTACGGGAATAAAGCAAAACTATCGCAGCTGTAACAAATGCGGTTGTTCCTGGAATAAAGTTGATATATCAGATGTTGCGACGTGACTTGACTACGTGGAATCAATTGATCACAAAGTAACAACTGAAAACAATAAAGCTATTGCTAACGTAATGTACTACGCAGACCGTGTACAAACTCTGTCTGCAAATACTACATTGTTTCAATCTTAGACTGGGGTTTATATATTCGAGCTTATATAACTTCGTAGGGATATACAAAGGCATTAATATACTAAACAAAATGGGATTTATAGCTCAACGAATCTGATTGAAATTTGATACAGAGATACATCATGCATCCAATCTTTCGCATTTGTTAGAAGAATAATTCCTAAATCACGAATCTCTTTTGTAAATCTTCCCTCCCCTTATACTTGGTCGGCAGCACGAGTGTGATGCCTCTGGTGTTGTAAAGTCCATAGGTCCTGGTTACCACTTTCCATCAGGTGGGCCGTTGCTTGTTCCACCTAAGTGGTATAAAATAAACAATATCTGAAATGTAATTATGACAAACAAATATTACACAAGAGGGCGTTATAAAAAAAGTCAAAAATCCAACCCCAAAAATGACACTGTGGAATAGAAATAAAAAAACAAATGCTTATACATGTAATTTGAGGCGGATGGGGCACAGTAACGAACTCATGAATGAATGAATATATTAAAATCTGAAGAGCTGTATGTATTTTACTAACCGCATTAATTAATGTGCGTTTCTTGGTTTTAATAATTGCATTTCAGGTACTAGCTTCCTTATAAAAAATGACATTATAATATTAGCGTTGCTCTCCTTTCCATATTATGAGGATTTTGCCGAGGAACCCGAGATCCTTTTAACCATTAAATAATTAAGTTGTAATCAACATCCCATCATGTAACATCCCATTATAATTCACCATTTTCCATTGATCCGTATATTCATAAAATCAGGGCAAACTAGAATTTCAAAACCCGTGCAAGTCAATTCTGTTAATGTTGTATGCGTAACGTAATGCGAACGTAATCGAGTGTGAAAACACGGCCCATGGTGTGAAATCGCGCGTAAAAAACGATTGCAGTTGAGGTCTACTCAATAACAACTATCTCGGCGGTTCTTCAGTACGTCCCAAGGCGCTTGTAACAGCGCCAAAATATCGAAATCTTCATACATTTAAAAAAATATGGTAAATATCCCAGTAAGTGTTAGAATTTATCATCGTCAATCCTGATCACAAGCCAAAATTCCTCTTATAGCTTTCAATTTTGCCCGATTTTCGAATCTCTTAGTCCTGAGTTACTGATGGATGCAGTCTATGCAGATTGCAAAAAATATAATATATATTTATATATTGATGACTTGATGAGTGAGGGAATGAAGGGCAGTGTTGCCGTTGCAAATTTTATTTTATAAGGTATTTAGTTTTCATAAGGTTTTTGGTTTATAATTTCTTGTGTTATGTGCTGCAGCTGCAGGCAAATAACATGAAATCTATTTTAAAATCGATCGTTATTTGGTAGAAGTGAATGACTAAACGAGACTTGAAACCGCGACCAGTTTCTCACAGGGAGAATACTCCGACCGCTTGAACTACTAGAGCATTTCTAAAAATTTCGTTCACGTCTTAGGGGGCGACGACGTTTGAATCATTAACCGTTTTTCTTACCCTACGATTTGAAAAAGTTTATATATTGATGCCTAAAAATTTTAACATTACCTAATGATGACACACTTGTACTTCTCCAATATGTTTATTATTGTAAATAAATAAATAAATAAATATTCTAGGACAATCTACACAACGTCACCTAGACCCATGGTAAGCATAGTTTAACTAGTTACGGGTTCTAGAATGCGGATGAACATACACAGATACATTTTTTTTTGTAAATACATACATATTATACATGAAAACACCTTTATGTGAATTGTACTTAACCTATTTCGCTTTGCGGCATTCTTAATGACAGTTATGTATGAGAATGACGCAAGGAAAAACCGGTTAGGTACAATAATAAATATGGTGGAGAAGTACAAGTGTGTTATCGATAATGTATAACAATAAGTTCCACCAAGTACCATCAATCAACAGTATAAATGACCTCAAAAATTCATTAAATCAATTTTACTATTTCACTTGGCCTGATCAAAAAGTAAAACCAAATTAATGAAGGCATGGTGAAGTAGCTAGACACTTATTTGAAAAACAAACCCCGTATTAAGGAACTATCCTTGAGTCACAGAGTGTTTAAATAGGGTACGATAACATTTAAGAACACAATATACCTACTTTAATATATTGTTATAAATTAAAGGGGTTAATGTTTATTTTCTTTTAGGCTCTATGAGGCCTGGAGGCAACATCGTAGGTATTTGTTATGGGACTCCAGAGGTCAACGCTAATATATATTTCTTGGTTTGATTAATTTTATATAACAGTCAGAGTGTTTTTCAGTAACCTTTCTCCTTGACTCTACCCGGTACAGTCGTCACCGGTGTTAGCATATCACAATCCATGTTACCGACCAACTTAACTGTTAAGTTATATTTGAATCAAAATCAATGTGTTTTATGTAAAGATCAATGTAAATCTGAGCCTTCTGAGGCGAATATACCAATAATGTTTTTTTGAAGACAATCGTGTATTGTGTGCATATGTAAATGCCTTGTCGTGATTCACACCAGCTGAGGTGAGATTTAAGTTGAAGCAAGGGAAAGTCTCGTTGTTTAATGTATGAGACCTTTTCAATTCATTTGTATGATTCTCTTGTGCCTTTGTCCCTTCCGGGTCAGTTATTTATTGCTGGTGTTTCGCACTAAATTTACCAAATGCGTGTATTTTCATGAGCCTCCGGTAGTGCGTGGGATCCAACGACGACAATATCCACTATTGTCCGCTTTAAGCTGCCAGAACCGAGTGGATCTACATAACCAATACACTTCCCTTACTATCCTTATACCAAGAATGTGTACATATGTATTTCTTGGAACAGTTACATTCCTGTTACGTTTGTAGTGTATTTGTTTAAATACGGTACCCCAATTTTATACAGAGAGGCCATTTAGAACTATAATTTGTTGGCTTTATCATTAAAAGCTATCTAGTATGTCACTTAAAATATTATTAATGCCTATTTTTTTTATACCACTTAGGTAGCAGACAAGCACGCGGCCCACCTGAAGGAAAGTGGTTACCGTGGCCTATGGACATTTGCAACACCAGGGGCGTCACATTCGTGCTGCTAACCATATAGAGAAGATGGGGGAAGGGAGAAAGTTAAGAGAGTCTTTGTGCTGTCTGTGCAGAAGATAAAGGGTTTCTCAGTCTAAGAAAACCTAATAAAATGATGATTCGACATCAAACAAAAAGTTGAGATTGATTATTGGCACTCGATGTAACTTATTCACATACTTGTACTTCTTTACAAATAAATGTAAGTGTGTTATGAAAATCAAATAAAACATTTTAGATTCAGAGAGATGCACCACAGAATCGGTACCATAGTGTTATACATAATTGATAACACACTTGTAATTCTCCACTGTATTTATTCAATTACACTTAATTAATTCAATTAATACACTTTTCGCCGGTTTCGCCTTGCGGCATTCTCAAAGTCTTACACTAACATGTATAACAATAAGTCCCACCAAGTGCCATCAATCAACAGTATAAATAAATAAGGTGTACTGTGTTATTAAACTATGACATATATTCTTGTATTATTTGATATGATGATTATTATCCAATTCAATCTCAAGAATTGTTTCAAAAGGTTGTAACCTTTTCATTTTATATTTGATACATTTATACATTTTATAACATAAATAAATTTACACGAATTTAAAAAAACTTATATTCTGCCTACCACGAAAGTAATTGTTACTTTCGTGGTAGGCAGAATATAAGTTTTTTTGATAGACAGAATATAAGCGTAAAGTTAGAAGTGCGAATAAATTGCATTACTTATAAGAACAGACATGTAACAATTGCCCATGAATTATTCTCTGCTTCATCTCATTGGTGGTGCATAAGAAATCACCTTCCAATTGTGTTCGCGCCGTTCGCTGATTTTGTACTACACGAAAAGGAAACAGTTTTACATACGAACATATTCCAAAGAACTTGTACAGCAATTTTAATAAAAAATTAAATATTTTTTTTTTTTTTTCACATTAGTGCACAAAGTTTAACATTGTTTAGCAGGCACCAATATCACAAATAGTTCTAAATCTTGAACTGAGGAGTAATTTTTTATTACGTATTGACTTTTCATTTTATGTCACCTCAATTTGACTTCACCTCGCCTGATATTAAGCTGAAGGCAAAGTCTCATGACAGAGGGCCACAATTGCAAACACGGTGGTGGCGCTCAGCTTGACGGCCTCATCAGATGCTTTTTCACGCCCCGCTTAAAGGACTCGGGATTGTAGGAAGAAGGAAACACGTGCGCCGGCAAGGAATTCCAGGACTTAATGGTACGGCAGAGAAAAGACTCACCGAACCGTTTGGTTCTTGAAAAATTCATGAAAAAAGTAAATAACTCACATTCTTGTTTAATTTTTATAAATCTTGCGACTTCTTCTTGTACCTTCAACTTAGTAAATATTATAAAAACATAATTGCCCTATAGAGTATTGCTTTAGACTCATGCTAAGATAACAAGCTGCCTCGAGGGGCTATTATTATTGTTGTGCTAGGTATACTTACAGTGTAAGACATAAAAAGGTTCCCCTCATCGTCACTGCTATAGAAAGTGTACTCACAGCAATAAACACAATACAAGTTTATTTTGAGTTCTATGCTTTCTTAGAGAGAGACACTTTCAAAGATGCGACAGAATTGTCAGTATTTGGTTCTATTTTTTCAAAATACAGACACATGTTTATAATGCTACTTACATAATGCCTATTTCTGTTCAGGGTAGGCAGAGACACTAGCCCTCCTTTTGACTATACCCTTGCTTCCTATACTGTCAGTAAGACTTTCAAGCAAGGCCACCGGTTTCGAGTACTTTAACTTCAACTATTTTAATACCACTTAGACAAGCACGCGGCCCACCTGATGGAAAGTTGTTACTGTCGCCTATGAATATGTTTAACACAAGAGGCGTTACACTCGTGCTGCAGACCCCGGAGAAACCTTCTAATGCCCTTCTGGAAGAACCCCATATTGCAGTCGCTTGGGAAAACCACATTAGAGAGTTCATTGGACATTGCTCCTAACAAGTATATTGTAAAACTGCGCTTGGCAAAGTTTGCAATTTGTATGTCACCAATAAAATGTTTCATTTTCTTAAATTACAGCCATAGCGGAATGCACGTAACTATAACGCTATATAAAATATTGTGTGACGCGAAACTTCATATTACTACATAATTTGAAATTCACAACACGTGAACAGCATTCAGCAAAATAGGAAGTGTAATAAAATGTTTCTGACTGAAATGCTATAACTGAAATAGAGTGCATGCCTCGTAAAATTCACAACTCCGAAGCATCCTTACAATGCTGTGATATTTTTATTAGAACTCTTCAAAATGATATACTGCAGTATTTAACTATTTTATGATCTATAACTTTATTGGCGTGCTTGTATTATATCTAATTCATAGGTATTATCTGTAACTAAAGTATTCTAAAGAACATCTCTTCATTTACTATATGATGCCATTTAATTTTAGACTTTCACTACGTAGCAGTTAAGTCTAATTTTTTTGCTTTTGAACACGGCTAGTGCAACGTGGTCGAAACGTCAAGCAAATCAAAAGTTGAATTATTGTATTTGCCATATGACCACGTTAATATCCGGGTTTCACCAACCATTTTTATATCAATCCTATTTATATGTAAGACCTTCCTCGAAAGCCACCCACTTAGTGTAGGAACATCCTATACAAACGGCATGAAAATTCAATAAACAATGAATGTTTACATAAATAGAATCACGTATTGTAAATAATAAAATCAAACAACGTATACAATAGAGCTGCAGTGTAGCTGTATCTTGTCGAACGTCTGTACGAGTACTTTATTTGAACAGATGGAACTGTACACGTAAGGTAAGGATTCCCTTCCCCGCCAATATGTTTCAATTTAAACTAAGCCGCTTGTCGGTACGAGCTTGCTCCGGAATATCTTCCGATTCCAACTGGATTCCATGATAACAAAAATAATGTTGGAAAAAACTACCAAAGTAACAATATCTAGGTGGTGTTCGAAGATAAAACCGTGGTAAATAAAAGATGACAAAAGGGTTGTGAAACAAGTTCGATATCGCATAGATACTACATTTGGGTGATGTTTTATCTATCTTATGACAAGTTTTACATTCAAATACGATTTGAAGATATAGTATAAACTTTAGGGGTCGTGACTTTAGTTTAAATACGATAAAACACACTCGAGGGTCGTGACGGGGGCCCCATGAACACCCAGTTCATAGGCGACCGTCCGCACGACCGTCGAGCCAAACCAATTCTCACTTTCAAGCCATAACACATGCTGATTGTAATACAAATAATTTCGATACTATTAGGTATTACTTAAAAATAGATGCGAAGAGTCTCTGAACAGCCCTCGTCTTCTGCGGAGTCCTTTCCTCCTTGGCCTCTGAGTGAGAGATGTGCTGATGTCTTCATTGTTTAGGGTGTTTGCAGTCACCAAAAGCCGTAACCGCTTACTCATTACGCCTTGCATGCCCATATCATCATAATTACTCGCACAGATTAAAACTACCTAGTACCAGTCGAAACAATAAAACTGCAAAGACATCAAAACTGTATGTGTGCTCAATCGAATCCCCGTGAATATAAGTTGAGATCCAAATTGCGAGGCTTTAACGGTGAACTTTGCTACGGAAAATAAAAATTTCGTAGTACAAACAAGCAATCAGGAGCATTTGCCAAGTCGCGCTGCGCAAACACCCCGAACCCATCCGACTGCTTCTCAAAGACTGTTCTAGTGGCTCTACTATGTGTTCAAGCTAATCGCAATGTTCTGTGTTTAATTTGTTACTTGTATGTTAAAAACTACTGCTATTGAGGGCATTTTCTGTCTCATGGCTAGTATTCTTGAAACATTACTTTTAAGGCTTAAGAAATTTTAAACAATGCAGTATGGTACATTTTAATCATATATTGAAGTAGGTGAAAGGCGGAAATCCATTACAAGAAAATATATTAGGAGAAGGAGGGGAACCCCCCAATCACCTACGTTTTAACAGTTCCAACGATAACATTAGCAATATATTACTAATTGTCATAGAAGGAAATGCCAAAGCAAGGAAAAAGATTTCTTATACGAGGAGATATGGTGTTTTATGTGCAATATTCCGCAAATTTGAATAACCGAACCTCCACGCGTGTTATGGCTCTACACGAGTCATCTTCAGGAACGCTACCAAACGATTCGCTCGTTATTCCTTTCCCCTCTCTTCCTCCATACATTTTAATCTAATTATTTAATCACGTTATGTGAATTGAAAATCAAGACGCTCTCGAAAGTTATCATGAATATTATATATTGATATAAGACGGGAATTATTTAGATAACATCATGATAACATACAATAAATCACGATAGATTCCGTTAAAATTACCTTTATTTCATTGTATCACCGGTGTAGATGTCCGGCTTTGAAATATATTTAAAAAATATACTGTAAAAGCTCAATAAAATGAATCATTTCATTCTACGAAAGTTTCACCAAAACGAGTTGAAAACTAACCATTTAACTTGCGTTAAACACATTTTGGTGAAAATAACTTCAGTGAATTGAATAAAAAATAGTTCCTTTTCGGCCAGTTTGGGACATTTGCAAAATAAAAAATCTAGTAAATCTTAAATTAAAAATATGTCTGTTGTGAATCAAGTTACATTTTTTCAGCTAACAATCAAAATTCTACGGCTTAAAAAAAGGTGTTGCCAGTGACTCCGCTCGCATGGAATTCTGATCCCATTCCCGCTTCTACATAAAAATCTTTCTTAGAATTCACTATAAAAAAAGCTACTCAAATTGGTCCAGTCGTCTTCGAGTTAATGCGCTTAGAAACATACATCGCGATTTATTTTTATATATACAGATAGATACAAGTAAACATACCGACATGTCATACTGACTTATGACGTTCAGTACAGATGATATAAAATCGGTATCAGTTACACTCCTTGATTCAGACTGGTTCAAATCTACGTTTAAAATCCAATATCACTTGTACAAGGATATAAGATAAATTGTATGAGCGCAAACAGATTGAAGTTATTGTTATATGTTGTCTAATTATCAATTACAGTCAACAATTATTATTATTTGCAATATATCTGGCAGATAGAATGTAAAAAATATCAGCTGACAAGTAAATATTCAAACATTGTCTAAGAAGTTTCTCAAGGGAGAACCCTTGGGCCTATTTAGTTTCTATTCTACATAAATGGATTCTGCAAATTGAAGACAAGGAATTTTTAGGATTTGTTGTATACCAATCTCACGGTACATCTTTTAGAAACATGAAAAGTTTAGATAATATATACTATTCGCATTTAGTGTTGCGAAATTATGAAACCATACTCATACCGCTTACACATGATATTTTTTGCCAACTAAATAATTGTTATTGTCCACGTTCGGTCGTCGACAATATATAAATTACAAACGAAATTCTAAGCTTTGGTCGTAGCTTGCGAATTCAGAAAGCAAGCTACGCTTTTAGAATTTCATATCGATTAGTAAATGCAGACAACAGTACCTTTACTAAATACAAAAGATTGTTTTGCTTTGACTATTTTGAACGAAACTTTCGGACGTTATCGCAAAGAACTCAGTGAATCAGTCGAGTGGGGGCCATTCATGCGTGAAGGTAAAAAGGATTCGGTAAACAATGTTTCTACGATAAACGTGATGGAGGATTGTATTTTTCTATATTTTATTGCGTACAATTTAACTAAAAGAGAGTTTTTTACGTTACAAAACTTAATTTGAAGAATGTGAATATGGTTTCGAAAAAAAATCGTATGTGCTACCTTTTATGCTTTGTAAATATTTCATCGGCTATTATGAATATAAATAATTGTATAAAAATCCTCTTTAGTATTACACATCCTAGTCTATAATAGGTACTTTGATTAGGTAATCATTATGTTATACAGATTTTGAAACTTCATGTAACAAAATACACTACACATAGGTAATAACAGCAACATGCAAGCACGCCTTAACACTATAGTGAATAGAAAATTGGTAAGCGCATAGGATTATAACTATTTCGTGTTTAATGGTTTTAACCTTTTTGCAAGGCATAGAGCCATAGCAAATGTGCTCGTGAGTTTAGTTACTTAATCGTGATAATACTCACATAAGAGGTAAATATCTTTTGTGTACCCAACGTTAATATTTTTAAACGCTAAAGAATATTTTTTGAGGCAAAGGAAAATGAAGAATGTAATTGCTCTTATCTTCCCTGCCCCAAGTCTGTCTGCATATTTGAGTGTATAAATAAATTTGAATTTGCACTAATAACTAATAACTGTATGTTATACGTGAAAAATTTATCTAACGCGTTTGAAATCTTTGGAACCAAACCCACACATTTACACATATATGAAAACCAAATAGATTACGGTTTCATCCGATGTGAATATTTCTGGCGGACAGAACAGCTAGATCGCGTCGGCAATGCGTCAAGCGCGAATAACGTATTTTTTTCAATTACTGTGCAATTTTCATGAATCATTTTGTACCGTTGAGCATCGCTGAACCACGTTCGATGACCCAGATTGGAAATATTTGCGTACACCTAGCATAATGGCAATTTCAACGTTCACTAGATATGCATTTTCCATCTTAATTACTTTAATGTATCAAGCGGGTAATGACTTTCATGCAAGATCATAATGGCGCAAGAAGCTTTCCTGTAGACAAAGCAAACATCGTGCAACCGAGATCACTATAACGTTAGATTACTATATTAAAAAAATCATTCAGGGTTTTACCACAGGTAACCCAGCAAATTTTAAAAATGGAAAAGAAAAAGTAAGGAATCAAACATCGGGCTCATAAATGAATAACAGATACTTATGTTAAATTGAAACTTGTACTCGCTATTCAAAAATGTTTTAATTAGTATAGATTTTTTAAGTAGATAAAAGCATAAAATAATTTCATTTTACACACAGGTGAACAGGTGCACAGGTGAACTTTTCATGCCTCGATTTCGTTTGATATTCACGGCTTTCGTATTAAACCGATGTTATATTTTCTTTTAACTTCGATTAATCTGATAATGTAGAAGGTTTCCTCCTACTACAAATTTACAATATAATTAATGTTTATTAGATATTGAGATCAGAAGGCAAATTTCCCTAATAAACCAAATTCCAAACGCTCTCGATGACACTGAAAATTGCGCTACGAGAATAACGTATTTGATATTTGGAAGATTATAAATAGAGATCGAGATTAAATTGCAAAGAGATTTTTTTAGGAATATGGGCCTTCAGACTATATACTGCTCTCATTTCGTCAATCACAATTCTGACTCAAATCAAAATATCGTTATTCATGAAGATCACAAAGTAACCTCATGAAGGTTGAAATTCTTGCTTCTTTAGCCTTATTCGAATCGCCAGTACATGGTATTAACAGAAGTTTTTATTTTTTTTTATGCTTAAGTCGTCAAATTGAGTGCGCCACGCACCACCAGTGATGGTAAGCAATGGCGCAGTCCTGAACATGGTGGCCGCCATTACAGGAAGTAGAACAGATGTTTCTTCATCCATAACATACATACATATTTATATAGAAATACCCACAAATGTTTGCTGAGCGAGAATCAGATCGACGCTCCCTTGTTTATTTTTATCTTGTGAAAAATCACCATAGGTCCCCCCCCCTTCAGCGCTGCCGGTTGGGGAGACTATATCGGACTCGAACCGACTATATCGCACGCCGTATTTGGGTCCTTAGTTGCTGGAGGTCTCCTTAGATTCGCGCTCTCTAACGTGATAGTTGAATGTATTACCAAAACACGTATAAATCACAACTCATATCCGTTTTGATATTTTCAGCTTCCGTAGAAGTACCTACAAAATTACAACCAAGTTAGTATCAAGATGTGCGCCAATATTTGACAGATATTGCTACAGCGTCAAGTTATAGTGAATTAATTTCTCATTTTACAAGCACTTATCTGTTCTGTACCAAGAAGTTATGGTAAACAATTACTCGTAAATAAATTTGCACCTTGTAAATAAGTTCAAGGTTTCGGTGAAATAATGGGAAGAAGAGTTTGTTCGTAACTCAAAATCGAAGTATGTACATGTAATTTCGGAGTAAAACTTTTTAAGTTGAAGTAGACTGATGTTTAAATTAAGAAGCTTAATCAAAGTCATGTGAAGGTCAAAGGTCATGGAAATAAGGGCGTTTAACAATAACAGTACTTGTTCGTGATAATATCTTCACTACATTTTAAACACTTTTATTGGTAAACCATTGTAGATGACGCATTAGCACAAACCGATCTGGGGACAAATCACCGTCTCTTAAAATGACTATTATTTCAATCTTACTTTACTTCCATAGTGAAATTCCAACTGTCAGCGTCCGCCCAGATACTACTAGTATCATATATTATAGTTAAAATGGGTTAGAGCACGTTAAGCCGTCGGTCCCGGTTGACATACGAACATCTAAAAGTCCGACTAGCCTAACTACAGAACTTCGATATAGCCAGTTAGGTTGTGCAGGTCCGATGAAAATATGACGTTTATGTCAGGCATGAACGAATTTTAATCCCATACATTGACCATTCTATTCTAGTTGCCACTTGTCTAGATTTGCAGATCCCATCTTCATCCAAAAATAAATTCGCAAAAAAACTACTGCTCGACTTGACAGAGCCAGCTTACGCGAAAAATATATAAAAGTCAATTTAAGAGCGGGTTATTTATAAGGTTTCAGTCCAACCAATACAGACTGGAAGACGGAATTTGATATCGAAATTTAACATTTTAATATTTTTATATTTACATTGTAAGTAAACTAAACACATCCATTTTTTACAATCTAAATTCGTAACAAGTAACTCACATTTTCGCTTGTGGAACAAGCTTCATGTAATAAATTGTAAATAATTTACATAACACAGTGTTCCGAGGTAACGAACGAAGAAGCCGAGGAGTGTCGAGGACACAGTTATGAACTGAATAGGTATAACTCGGCACTCGGGCAGAAACTTGTTTCATTAAATTTAAATTTAGCGTCTACTTATTAATTCAAAGAAACGTCTCGTCTTCGAAATTCAGGAATGAAGGAAAAAAGTTCTCTCATTGATATATTTTATTGTTCAATTTTGGGTATCACGGATAATTTTGAAAAAGCTCGCTTATGTATTCAGAATACTTATTTCGCTAACTTATTCTCTTAATGTTAGCATTGTGTTCGTTCGTACTCATCAGAATATCTAATTGTGATTCTTCATTCGAATTGAATTTTGCTTCAATTAGTATTTATAAATTGCGGTTGGCCAAGAATATAAAATAGACGTTAATTCAATCTCAAGAGTTTTAAGAACTATGATCTGCTATAAAAGATTAATTATATTTGTATAAGTATGAGCAAACAGCGAGTAAGTAGTGGATCTTTATGGGTCCAAATTATATACATGACGACCACGAATAAAACATATGTCGTGTCCAGTAATTGACCATTCAATAATATCTTATCCAATAATCTTCTTTCCCTATGTATTGCTTTATATTACCTTTTATGGAACCGTGCTCTCTGACACACTAACTTGCGCTAGAGCCCCCCCCATCTATCAGCAGGTTACCGTCTTGCAGATGCGGTATGTTTGACTCCCGAATTTCTTGGTAGAACACCATCATCAAATTTCGTATTCAATTCACTCATTTTCGTAGCGGATACTTCAAGAATTTAGATCAATAGGAGATTGTTATATCAGCGAATATTTATAATGTGAACGTCAGACTAACTTAGTTATTTAAAAATCTCTCTCGCAGCCTCCAATTAATTTCGAGACCAAGTTTTTTTTTTTACATCGAAAGGATCTAGATTGGCCAATTAAAAGTTTAAGCTTATTACTTCCAACGCCCGCTTTTTGAATACGTTTAATTATTTTGCCTCTCACTTTGGTCTATATTCCGCGAACGGTCGTTAATAGAAGCGAAATTTCGAACATTATTTTTGATTTTGAACAGTTAATCATAATTATAATGATGTTTGAAGTATACAGCAGGAATTGTGAGAGAATTGGAGATTTGATAATGCCGTAACTTTACGCTGCGTACTTCAAATTGAAATTTAACTATTTGCAACTAGTTTTATTGCGATAAATCAAATAAAGCAAACGAAATGCCGGGTTTCGTGTAAATATTAAAATAATGTCAATGAAATCTCAATACAATGCATTAAAAATAGTTTGAATTTTTTTCGTTTTTAGATCGACATTGCTATAAAATACTAACAAAGTGTTATCGTTAATCTTTAAACATGACTGGCATGCAATATTATGTATTCCATGTTTTTTATTAGCTCATAAAACTGTACATAACACTTGGCATAATATACATCACATGAACAACCTGTCAAAAAGTGATGTTAAGTCCTTCTGGACGTGAACAATAAATGCATTTTATAAACATGAAGTTTTTACATACAGGTCAATAAAGGAAAATCAAGCTAAACTGGCTCGTATTGAGTACTTTATCAACAGTTGGCGGATGGTACCAGTGCATTTCCCGGTGCTCTTCGTACCTGGCTAATCGCAGGCCACTTCCTACTGATGTGCCCCGGAAATTGGCTGGGCCGACTCATCCGCTGCCAGAGCGTATGGCCTGTTTGCCTTGTTTCATGTATATATTTGCTGTTAATATCTACTGGTAATATTTGTTTTGTTAGGAAAATTATATTTCTATAAGCGGTGAACTTACGATTATAAAGCAATGTTGTTTATAGCCAGGTAGGAAATAATGTAGCGTAAATCCGTGTAGTGTCGTAAGAGGCGAATACTGGATAAATACCCCAACGATATCACAGCACGAGAAGGAAATCTCGAAATAAAACCTTATATTGACCCGTCTGGCTAGTGTGGAAATATGCCAACCTCTCTCCCCCCCCCCCCCAATATTTAAGTTCTCAAAACAGTATCATCATCTGATGATGAGGGGGGTGGAGCCCGAACTCTGATGTTAAATGAATCTCAAAGACGATTCTTTGAAGAATGATGATCCTCCGACTGTCGAACACTCTACCCTTACGCCACACAATCGGTATTTTTTTCGATTGATAATAGATTTTTACAGTGAATCTAGAAAAAAATCTTATTTATTCAAAGTAAAGCAGGATTATCAGATTTAACTAATCACGTTGTGAGGAAATGAGTCAAAAATCCATTCGTCCATTTAACTTCCAAATTGAATTTATCATATAAATTTGAAATTTACATTTAATTTTTAAATATGAGCTTCTCAAGAAGAGCAATATTATACGTTCCTTAAAGGGCTTTTTATTTTTACTGCAACCCTGTTTTACGACTGTGTTCTTAAAAACAAAATTATTTCGCACCGTGCTTTATTACAGAGAAAATTATTTTGTTCAAAGCACTGCTAGAACTTTGGATGAGGTGTTACGTAGTACTACAGAATAAACGTTAATACTGTGTTTGCATAGCGGCATAAAAAGTTTAAAGTAAGATAGGTAAATCAACTCGAATAATTTAAGCCTTGTAGACACAAGGCAACTCGTGTTGCTCAATGATCGGTAACGTTGCGCAACATGACATGCGCTTTGCTATTTGTTCCACGATTGCGATACGCGTCTTTGTTTATATTACTAATAGAAGCGTTTGAGAAGAAATTGATAGAGATTTTAGTGTAGTATGGTATGGTCGAATTCCATTCACAAGGCAGAAAAGCCTATACAACGAGGTACATTGAATAGTTGCAGCTTGTGAATATAAGTCATAACCCGGCCGACAACTGGGAGAATGACTACGTACCGGTGTGAGTTTGAAGAAATAGGTCTCATCTACTAAGAGAGAGTATTAAAAATAAGGTTGTAAGAGTGTTTTTATGATAGGGCCTAAACAAACTTTGAGGTCCTACAGTGAGTACCCGCAACCCAAAAAACTATCGAATGAAAAGATATCGCGAGAACGGAGCATTTTGATTGGCGGGTGTGAACCTGTGTATGCTTGTACTGCCGGCCGACCTACTGTCAGCCTGCCTACGCAGGTTCCATCATAGTGTTCCGCTCTCCCGATACCTTTACAAATTATGTGACGAAGTCGTTAACTGCAGTCACATTTTTTTTTTTCGTAATACGACAAACTAACAAACAGTTGTCAGTTGGCTAATTAGTGATTTGATGTTATGGTTGTTAAGTCTTCGATTACGATACTAGTAATTAGTTTGGAATACATAAACAAGTGAACGGATTTACTAGTCCAATTAGCGCGGATCGTGTACATACAATGATTTCATTAAACATGCAAATTTGCGTCCACAGTCACGTATAGCAGCGTAATCGGGCTAACTCTGTATGTATTATGTGTTCATGAACAATGATATGTTTTATCCTATACGCTATTACATCTGTTCTTCCTTCTCCGGAAGCAAGATGGGGACATCGTGGTTCCCACAACCAAGAGTGTCATCTTGAAACCAAAGGAGGTCTACCAGAGTGCATTAGATATGTTAACTGGCTATCTTACCTCCGACAACCGAAGACGGCGTGCGGTTTTAGTTGATTCGACTTTGTCATAACCACCCCCGCCGGCTCCGGCAGGGTCCAAGGGGATTACCCAACTACAAAAATGGGACTGTCCCTGCGGGTTGATATATAGTAAAGTAATATACAACAACGGGCCAGTTGAACTTGGACAATACTTATGCAGCAAATGCGGGTTATTTTTCTCGATAAATTATCTACTCGGGCAGAACACAGACCGTATGGTAACCAAACGTAAAATTTTCGATTACAGTCCCTTTTAACCGAGGAATATCTTGACAAATACCCTAATAAAAAGGCTCGCCGCGCGCCGGGGACGTTTGGAAAACCATTTACAAGGTTTATCGCCGCCATGGAAATAATAACTGGAGCCGTTATCGTCCTAAATTGATCTAATTTAAAATTATTGTTATCGCAAACCTTTTATTTTTATTAGGTTGGATCATAATAATTTATCAGCTAGTACTCAACAATCTTGAATGCGTAAACTTATGATCTACATACATATAGTCACGTCTATTATACTAGAAAGGTTTAGTAGAGTTGAATATTTATTTATGGCACGTCAATTTGACTTCACCTCGCCTGATAGTACGCTAAAGACAAAGTATCAGGAAAGAGGGTAACCATTACAAACACATACAGTATTACAATGGTGGCGCTCAGCTTGACAGCCTCATCAGATGCTTTTTCACGCCCCGCTTAAAGGACCCGGGACTGTAGACAAGTAATGGGGGCCGAGCCCATTGCCTTTTACCAGGCACTTTATCTGGCGTAGATGATTGAGTCTGGGTTGTATATTCATACTTCTGGATGTAGAATTACCCTGCCGCGTAGCAACCTAGTACGACATCCACCGGAATAGGTAAATATAGCCTTGTATTCCACATATATAAGTAGACAATATTTAATGTATGGAACACCAGAAGTTAATATGACAATAATGGATACTTAAGACTTAATGACATCGCAAATAAAATGCAAGAGAGCCACGTTGGTGAGGGTGGTCACGTTTTACAGAAACAGCCTGGCTACGTGAGTATGCCTGGCAATAGCGCCAAACGGGCCTCGGCAGGAGGCTTAGACCCAAGAAGTAGGCTTGACGTCACAGCGTGCCAATAATCTCACTACAATGAACACTCAAAATCATGCTAAGTGGAGGAGGAAAAGGAGGAAGGAGGACCCTCAGCTCAGAGTGCCCTTTAGCCTTGCATGCAATCTATCAAAAATATCTCCATGATGATGAGGATTTAAGGCTAAACGATAATGATTTAGTATCGTTTACTGCGTTCAAGGTACGAACATGAAATGATGAGCGGTAAAAGTGCATATGATTGACACGTACTATTTTGCCTTGTATGACAATTTAATTCAAACTGACTGATTGTGCTGTTGGTCTGCACGGTATAATTAATTAGGATTTTTCTGCTAATTATAATTCATAAGCTTCGAAACTACTACTCTCTGTACAGTCAAGGAATTTGATTCGCGTACCGTTCTAAGTCTAAATTGCCGATGACAATCTATAATATTAAGGGTTATCTTTCTTCGACGACGCTTTTGTTTACAGACATAGACTAGAAAGAGATACTACGATGATACTAAACCGAGCCAAACCGAGCTCTTCCGAGGTCACTGTTTGACATCTTTCGAGAATACTATATTTGACAAACGATAAAGGGTAGACTTGACAAGGTATATAATTTTTCCAAATTCTTTGAGGTTGACCGTGACCATAGAGTTATTTTATATTTTACAAGTATAATAAGTTTTTATGGCTGGGGCGAACATAATTGGCTGGGCTGTTGTCATCTATAACTTCGTGGTTGTCATAGGTGACTTCGGACGTTTAAGTTTTAACGTCGACAAGTTTTCCCGCCATTGAAAACTAAATGCTACGTTATAAAATAAACATCAGAAATTGTATTCTTAATACTTTTAATACTTAATAATAACTAATACTGTCAGACACAGCTTGGTGTCGGGCCGGCATTGAGTCTACTATCCGACTACACAAATGTCTGAACCACGCAACGATTCTAACACAACATGACAATATTCCACTAAAGCTTGCTTCGTCCTTTCTTGACCATTTTGCCACTTCTGCACCATAATTCTCCAATTATCTTCTATTGGGTATAAATCGGGTGATTTTTCTTCTTCTCCAAATCGAGTAGGTAATCCATAGCCTAACAGTGTTGTTCTCGATATATCTATTTAGTAACCGAGCTACGTCGCAAATGCCGCGGGCCTGCTCATGCAATGTAATTATTTGACTTCTTCCTTCCGCATTTTAAAATTTTACGTTTTTATCAAACACGTTTAATGTTTTAGTTGGCATTTGACTGTGTCACTAATTTGACATGGCCGAAGATTTTTTTTCCTATTTTAAATACGAAACTAAAAATAGGTTAGTATTCAGATTTAATTTCACTATGTCCTTCAGTTTGACATAGTGAAACTAATCTAAATATACTTAATCTAAGGTCGAAGTTTGCAGACCTATCAACCAAACATGTGTCAGTTTAATTATGCAAAACTATTTTACCATAATTAAACGAATATAACCCTTATGATATTTTCATAGTTCGAGCAAAAAATCATCTGAACGGTACGCGAATCAAATTCCTTGTCTGTACTTATTTGGTATTACAGCTCATAATAAAAATTCATCATTTCAGCCTCAGGACATCCACTGCTGAACATAGACTTCCCCCATCGTCCTGGTCGACCGGTTGGAGGCGGTCTGCATCCAATGGGTACCTACCCGCGACCTTGACTAAGCCGTCCACGCATCGTTTACCGGTACGCGATCTCCATTCGAGAACCTTTCGGCTCCAACGACCATCTGTTCTTCTTGCTACGTGCGTCGCACACTGCCACTTCAGCTTAATAAAATAAAAATTAAGAAAAGTATAATAATAATAAAAGTTATAATCGCCTCAATAACTCCTTTGATTGCCACCAACAGTACATTTCAGTACTAAGAACTGCCTTTTGAGAAGAGCAAAACATTGCTCCAGTGATAAAATATTATTTGTGTGTGACAGGCTTTGTAGTGGAATGTGTACCAGTCATATCTCAAAGACACCCGTTGTAATTAAGTAGACAATGAGAGTTCATATTTGGCAATGGGCGGGGATGGGGAGACCATTGTGTTCAGCTCGTTATCTGCAGACCAGTCTTTTTAGCTTCCACAACAAAGTGGCTGTGACTCGATTTGCGTTCATAGCTGGTTGTTTACATGATACATTGTAGTTATATAACAACTATTTGGGCTGATGTGTATCTGTAAATTTTAGTACGTATTTTGCAACCTAAGTAAGTTGTGCTTACTTTGGGTAGATGACGCTTTGTGGTAAGTACTTATTAGAATAAAAGAAATATAGATATTATTTCTATTTAAAGTTTTAAGCTATTTTAGAATTAACCCTTAGTTACCTTCATTATCTTTATAGTGATTTCTAGCTAACGTCTTACCTCCTTATCATAACAGTAAAGCGGCGTAAAGCCACGTCGGATACTTAGCAGGTGCTCTGACAAGAAGCCCTGTTATTCCCTCGCTCCCACCCCCCTCGCCACTTATAAATTTAATAAGGCACTAAAAATTATTATTTTAAATGGCAACCGTCTTTTTCGTCATATCAATGATAATTAGGCCTTTTTATTGGAAAGATGTTATTTCTCACATGATGAAAGTAATTATTAAGGTTTGATATGAAATAAAGTTTAGTTTTTTAGTTTAGTTTAGTTTTGAATAACATTGACATTTTTTATTTTTTATTAATTCT
The DNA here is from genome assembly GCA_963691645.1 of Pelosia muscerda. Lineage (NCBI taxonomy): Eukaryota > Metazoa > Arthropoda > Insecta > Lepidoptera > Erebidae > Pelosia > Pelosia muscerda. The sequence goes on along the minus strand of OY829116.1, from coordinate 7,166,091 downwards.
ATTGGAATATAAATCATTTGACATAAGTGCTTTTTGACTTCATACTACTTTGACATGATAATACTTTTTACTGTTTTTACCTCAATTTCATGTTGTATTTTCTTTGTCATCGACATATATTGCTCGGTTTTGTTGTATTGCTGCATGTTAATATCTACATCACAATAATATCTGCAAATTTTAATTTATCTAACCTACCACTAATGTATATCAAACACATTGGACATTGTTAATGATTAAATAAATAAATAAATAAATAAATTTCCTGAAAATAAGATCTACGAACCACACCCAGGTTTACTTTAAAAATATTCTAGCCATTAGTTTTATTTATATGCAGTTGAGGCAGAGCGACGAGAATAATAAAAGAAATTTAAGACCGTAAACGAAAATAAAACAAATTGTAAAGTATGACTGGCATCAATAGAGATCCAGATAAAGTTCTTTTAGCTGGCCAGCTAATTCTGAAGGAAATAAAAACTTTATTTCTTTCATAAAACTGATACAAAAGGACGAGATTATCCGGATTTTAGGACCGACATTCAGCGCCGTTGAATCACAACGGCGCAGAAAGCAAACAATCGTCTTTTGTTGTCGGTACCTATTGAAGTTTGGGTAATTAATTACACCGGTCGGCCATCATTTTGCAGATTTACTTCTACTATAACGTTCAGACGTATGTGAACTTAGCATCTCACTTGCTGGCATCTCACCAAAAAATGTGAGTTCCAGTGGCATCCCACATAGTTCTACAGTTCTGGATAGGTTTGAGTCTTCAAGAGACACAGAACTCTTAGACAGATATCAGCATCTCACCCTTGAATGAAACAACTTTTCAAGACGTTTTAACAGCACAGCACTCTGAAATGACTTTATATCGACCCCAGCATCCCATCAGTCTCACACTCTATGGACCGGAACTCTTTTGTTTCTCATGTAAGAGATCTCTATCTATATTTTAAAACCTTTACGGGGCCCAGAACTCTTAGTTTGACATAAGCATCTCACCTTTGAATTTGGTCACCATTATTCGGCAATAATTATGTGAATTTAGAATCTCATTTTTTGAAAATTTGATTTCGGTACCAAAATCGATGGAACTATTGCTGAAACTTATCGAGAACTGTAGAACTATGTGAGATGTCACTATTGGTGACGTTTTTTGATGAGATGCTAAAATTTTTTTGTGAACTTAGCATCTCATTTTTTCAAAATGCGATTTCGGTATCAAAATCGGTGGAACTATTGCTCAAACCTATCCAGAACTGTAGAACTATGTGGGATGCCACTGGAACTCACATTTTTTGGTGAGATGCCAGCAAGTGAGATGCTAAGTTCACATACACAACGTTCAGTACACTGACGGATAGCTGCCGTAGCTGCTACAGGCCTGTAGCGCCGTAGCTTCGTAGCACCATAGACAGCAGCGTAGACTCTTTGCATGTTTATTTAATATATTGTTTCATAGTGTTTACATGAATTACATAATAATGGCAATGGGCTAATTGTTGTTTTTCTTGTTGACTTGAGACTTCTAGAATTTGGAGGTGAGGCGGCAGTCGCTCTTGTTTAGTCATACAAAAAAATCAAAAGGAAGAATAGGGAATTGCACCTTGAGCTCCAAGGGGGACCCATTTAATGTAACCAGGACTAACGCTGTGATCATAATCATTACTATGATGAATAAGAAAATTCAAATACATTGGTCAAAAACCAGTTCTCATCCCTATTTATGTATATTCGCAGAAAAAGCTGCATGCTCTTATTACAATTTCATATCCGTCAGTTTTCTCAACAATCCGATACCAGGTAAACACTATAAAGGGAGTCGAATATTGAAAAATACAAACGGAAAACAGCGCCAGCAAACGTCCGCGGCAACAGCTCACTGAAACAAAGTAATTGGTGAAAAGAAAAATTACGCCGGAGAGGAAAGCCCGTGTGTTTAAAAATACAGAAAAAAGGAATTGCTTCTGCGATAGGGATGGGAAACAAAAGGCCTATGCCATCTATTACCGACAATGATGTGCTTGTCCCGTTCCCGGTTGATATTTTGGCATATATGGTTGAACCGTTTGCATGGACGTGAAACATAAAATGGTTTCACGTCCATGCAAACGGCGTCTTGCGCAAGTAGAGCGCATTTTGAGTACATTTCGGGTCCACAACTCGTGCCTATACCTATATTGTTCTACTGTGATTCGTACATAGAAAATAACGTACTAATTAACTTGTAATTACAATAAAACCTAAGCATTGATAGTAATAAATTATAGTTATATTTATTGCAAAAAGATTACACAATTTCACAATAAAATTACAACACACACAAATACAAATTTTGCAAGCAACGTATTTGAAAGAAAATTATGCTATACGAAATAATATCGTTACTGCACCGTATCATTATCTGCTATGCTACGCAGGTACCGTGAACGATAACGAGACTCTCAGACGTCAACGGTACTGTCTAATTAAGTTGGCACAGTTAAGTTAATGAATTTTTGTAAAAGCCGGCAAAACTTCAGGTAATGTAATTAATATTTTGCAGGGTTCGTTGATTTCATTCTAAGAAAATTCCCCCTGAATGATTTCTCTATAGTATATAAATTGAATACTGTGAATGATGTTGTACGATACATCCTAAATTATGTAAAAAAATGCAAAATAGATTTCTATTCTGAACTTGTTAATTGTTAAACTTCTTAATTGTTCCTTGTTAATTGTTCCAACAGCATAAAGATCTTAGTGTTGTTAACGGGTGCGGTTATATCCAAAGTAGGTATGCACCTCAGAACCCAGGGCCCACTAAGCGTTCCTACATGCCTTCCAAACCGTTACACCTACAATAAAAAATTAAATCAAAATCTACTTTTTAAGGCATTACTCAGTCTGCAAAATTTCTCGTGATTATATTTGAGAGCAATATTCCAGTTTGCACAGCTAGGAATATTTTTTGTGCATTCACTGGTCAGATCAAAGGCAGTGCCGAATCTGCACTTTCGAACTTAGAGGCAGATAGCTGTTCGCTCAGCGCCCATTAAAATCTACAACTCAAATCAAATATAGATGCTTAGTTAATGCGAAGTACATACAGTTAAAATTTTTAACGTTTCTTTGTATATGTTCAACTTTTATCTATTATGATGTTCCACAAATTCACGAAAATGTTATTCATTAAAGTAAAACTGTTTTGCAGGTTCTAAGGCGCCTTATAGGGAGTTATTAAAAAATCATTATTAAGTATTTTTTCGCCACAGAATTCGTACAAAATGTTGGTTGGTTAGTGGTCGAAGGCTGATGGCCAGTGGAGCAAACTAGTCCTTGAGTGGTGACCACGAAAAAACAACCGGAAGGTACCTAGCCGGATGAGCGAATGACCTGAGAGGTGCAGCTGGGACTGAATGTATGCGGAGGATCGAGAGCAATTGCGCACAGTGAGAAGCCTATAGCCAGCAGTAGACTGTAATATACTAATTAATTGAATTTTCTTATTAATGTATCCAAGCCAAAGTATGTAATCAATGTCCGATCCAATTTTTTTCCGAATTTTCGATTTTTTTAAATTTAAATTACGTACATTTACTATATTTTTTCTGACGTGTAAATTAATGTGCAAAACACTCTGTGGTTGCGTATAATTAGGTTGCTCATAATATACGCATCTTCGCAATAAAATTCAATGTGGCGCTACTTGAATAAGATAACTCCTTAAAATTCTGTAATGTGGTGAGTCTGCGTCTGTCGAAAATATGAAGCCAAGGCCCACATCAAAATAGATTTGAATAGAACGCAAAATGAAGGCGCCGCGCCTCGTCCGAGATAACGGCTCTTCAAAAAAGGGAAATGTTAAAAACAAAATTCAAAAGGGAAAGAGGAAGTAGGTGCCTAAGTAAATTATAAAAGTGCGACGAGAGCCTTTTGTTTACGGGCCGCTACTGTCAGTGCTCTGCCATTTCAGATGGAGCCACCGCATTCACTAACAAACAGTCAAGTTGTGCGTCTAATTCCTCGCTCAAAGACGACATACTTAGTTTTTTTTTTATCGAACCTCGAGTTTGGTGTAGGCTCACGAACAATACTGCTCTCGGCCTCTTTTATCTAATGCAATAAAGAAAATATTCTTAACTTTTTTGGCAACGCAGTTAAAAATTCGTTACCAGTAGGTAGGTATGAAATTTGTGTAATGCGACACTCATAAGGTAAAGCTAACTTAGTCCCCCGATACTAAAACTTTACGACAGAACGTACACGTAAATATACATTTCACCTCATTATTGCAAAACTTTATTAAAAATAAAAATATATGGGAATATAATATGTAGTCTTCACTAATTATACATTTTTTATATAATCAATCATTACAATATCTATGAAAGTTTTATAAATTTAGGAGACAAGGGTCTTACAATAACGATTTAATGGGTTTCAGGGAAATGATGAAACTCGGAACTACGATAGTCACTGCCGAACACTATGGGATGTTGACAAGGTTGTTCGATTCTTTCCAATCCTGCCTGATATCTTACTTTTTATTGGAAAAAAATGCATTGCATAATGACATACTGCTTAACTAAACTAAAACTACATCATATCACTATAAATTAACAGTTCCCAATATAGAACTAAATACAAACTATCAAATTAACTTTTTTTATCAAATTTCAAATTTCTTTGTACACGTATTAATTTTGTTGAGAGCGTATTCGGGGCGGCTCAAAAATTTAAAAAACTATTTGTCGTAGGAATATTTAACTTTGGTAGTCCATTAATTGTTGCAAAATGTTCATATAGAATGAATAAAGTGGTCAACATCCCTATTTAACTGAGATGTAGCTAAACTTCAAATTTTTCTGTAAAGTGACTACTATCTGACCTTCATGTTTGTATGGTATCCAAGACCAACAGCTTAACGTGCTCTCTGATGCACGATCAGACTAATGCACATAATCATATTCATATATTCGAATATTTGCGTCGCCAGCCATATAACATAACGACTATACCACCACTAATATAGTATAGTGTTCATCTTGTTGCCTTTCATAATGCACCTACTGTGTTATTTCCTGTATTCTTTGCACCACCTATAACGTTGACTGGTAGAGAATGTCTGAGGCATTAAATTCACCTATGTATACATAATATATGTGCATGAAGTTTTAATAAAAAGAAATTGTTCGTGCAGCTCAATTGGCGCTTGAAACGTCATTTGTTCTAATTTCGTAAAACGTATGCGCTGATAAATTGATAAACCATAACAACAATGGCATCGAGGTGGCTTAAACATTTCAAAGAATAAAAGGGAAAACACAAAAATTAAGTGACTTTAAAAACATTTATTATATTATGCTTACTGAATTAAATAAATTTCACGAATCTCAAACGGAAACATTGAAATTACCTTGGACAAGAGAAAAAGTTTTTTGAGGTTATCCGGAATGTTAAAATTCTAAAGTGTCCATGGAAATTTGCTATACATGGACTCCTGTGGAATCTTGTTGACATGCAATTGATTGCGAGCTTACAAATATTACTGGAATAAATAATAAAGGTAAGTAGTAAAGGCTAAAATCTATTATAAGAATAATTTCTTTTCATTTATTACTAACTATTCCAATGAAATACCATATTTCCAATACCATTTTAGTCATATTTGTTTATTTCAAATCATCTATGAGTGGAAAATACAACGTTTTAATTAATTTTCTCGCGATCTAATATTATTAATATATTATGTATATTTATTATACCCAAGTTCAATATTTTTTATTTTTTTTATTTATGGCACGTCAATTTTACTTCACCCTGATTTAAAAATTAAAACGTAATTGGCTGTTCTTACGCCAATTACGTTTTTATTTTAAATAAATATAAGATACAAGGAAGATTTCTTGTAGAGGATTTATTTATCGGACTACTGAGGACATGGTTACCCTACATGCGACTCAGGGCGAAACGAATACGATTAGAAGCTTCATCAATTTACGAGGTAAACTAGGGGACTTTAGCGACTTTCAGAGACTTTATGTAAATGCTTCAGTTTTGAAGTTAGATCTATAAAAATATATATTTGATCTTCTGATTAAAATTTTGGAATAGGTATGAGTAAAACCTTTTCAAAAATATGACGTTGGTGCCGATTCTGTAGTGTGATCACTGAGTTGGTTTTATTTAATTTCACTTGTAGTTTATATATCGTTTCGCCTAATTTATCGTAATTATTTTTTGCCATAATGTAGTGTACTAGGGGCCTTTAGCTTCGGGTGTGTTTCACTTACACCCTGTATAGGGTAAATATTCAGTGCCCACAATCCAGGGTTATAGGCGTACTCCTAAACGGTGCCTATAGAATTTTATGTTCATTGTTACAGAACTAATAATAGTTATCTCATTATCTATCCTTTGCGTATCTCTATTTTCAGTCAAACAAATTAATAAACATCCTGGTTCGGAGTTCTGAGGAGGTGCGGAGAGGAAGCTGGCAACACTGAGCGGTTTTCATTAGGGACCCCATTTGCATGTTATTCATTACGTTTCTACATCATATATATATTTCAGGATATTAAATGTTTTATGGCCATTTTGTACGTCGAAAAAGTTTTTATTGCACACTCTTAACATGTATTGTGACTTATTAATCATCACAGTTAATAAAAGATTTAGTATAAATCACGTAACGCAATCATGTTTAAACCAAAGAATCTTAAAAAATAATTAAGTGAAAGTCAGTTTCGTCAGCTTAATTATTGGAAGTCAGTCGGTATATCCCCACACCACGAGCATTCTTAACATCGTGTGTAAAATAACGGTTCTTGTTTTAGGTCGTAGATCTGCTGCCCTTGGATTGATATACCGAATTACATTTGGAGTTGAAGAATAAACGTAAGGATTGTTGGTTTCTGATGGGATTCCACGCACATTTTTTTTGTTTGGTATTTTATAAAACTTCTATAACAGCTTTGGAGTTGAAGCAATACTGTACCGTAGTCCATACTCATAATCATCCTTTCGTTAGTTTACGTCACATCCGAAGCAATCACGTCGCCATCCAGGGTCCAGTTTCCATCTTTTTCTCTTTCATTTCAAACGGGCTTGTGCAGGCATAGTAAGTCCTGTGGTCCGTACTGTCACGATCTTACCTACTTCTTTCAGTTCCCAAAATTTGAGACGTGCAAAAAATGTACAAAGCCTGCAATATATTTTTAGAATTTCCGATATCTATAGTAGCTATTTGACTGGTACAATTTATGATTATCACCCCACCATCGACAAAGCATCAAATTGGATAGGGCCGCACATCAGCGATGGCTACAATTCGTTAGTTAATGAAATGCCAGGAGCAGCAACGTCATTCGACGTCACGTGGCGTCGACAAATCGCTTCGCTAATGCCTGCCTACAATACGTTTGACAATTTTGTTATATACAATCGTATACAATGAATTCTATCTATACGGTCCTGGTTGTGAGTGGTCGAAATTCATGCCCACCACGGCATGAATTTCGAATTCCGAATGGAACGCAGAACCGCGGATTTCTTAAACTTCTAAGGCTATCGCTAACCTCCAAACCTCTAGAAGTAAGCCCCTCGTCCGTCCGAGCTCTGTTATATACAGATGTAAAACTAAATATTCTCGAAGACAAACTGCGGTATATCGTTTTAGTCTTGTCTACCAAATCAAAAAATACGATATAGACGGCACTAATACTACATGATAGTAACTATACAATGATTACACGAACCCATTAAATATATCTTAATTAGTGGCTGTCAATGGCTATTCATAACTGCCAAACAACCTCAACGCTTGCAACTCTGTACTTATTGAATTAATAATGCTACACAAACTTGGTAACTTTTAATTAAAACGATGTAGTTTTATTCTGGTTTTATTAATCAAGTTCTAATTACACAGAGATAGCGATATTTCAACACGGGATTGGTTCTTTATGCGGGGTAGATACTGTGAACAATTTTGTTCCCAAGTGGTACCATGACAATTCTTTACTATAAGGTCAGTATTCTAGAATGATTTTCAGACATGAATCTCGACTCAATTTTCAATTGAGTAGAGATTTAATGAATACTCTACTTACATTGTAATCGGCGACTCTTTTCTATGTCGCACCATTAAGTCCTAGACTGTAGAATGAAGGAAACATGTGTGCTACATGTTTCCTGCATTCTACAGTCTCGGGTCCTTCAAGCGGGCCGTGAAAAAACAACTTTCGAGGCCGTCAAGATGGGGTCCACCGTTGCAAGGACAGCAGTAACGGCGGCCACCAAGTGTCTGTGCTTACCATCAGGTGTGGTGCAGTAAATTTGACGACCTAAGAATAAAAAAAAAGAAAGTGCGAAGAACAAACCTTGTAACGTGTTTCGCCTCTACATCAGGCATCTTCACTGGAACGATCTTAACTTATCACACTTATCATATATTCTTAACGAAAATATTAATAACTAGTTGTTGCCAGCGGCTTCGCCCACATGGACTTCTGATACCGTTCCCGCTGCTTGGTCTTCTGATCCTGTTCCTGCTGCTCCATGAAAAGCCTTCCGTAGAGTTCAAGGAACAAATAAAAAAAAAGAATTACTCGCATTGATCCAGCGGTCTTCGAGTTATGCGCTTGCCAACATATTTCGCGATTCATTTTTATATATATAGACTATCAAGTATACGAATATGTATAGTACACAAAACGTTAGCACCTCAGAAGCTGTTAGTACTCAATTGACATGCATCAGAATCGCAAATCGGCTTAAGTGGCAGGCTTGCACCATGCGCCTCTCAGCCAGATAAGTCAGGTGCAAGGTGGTGATAACGGTTCAATGTTTGCCCAGAGCTCGGTATAAATCACCCTCACCTGCTCCTGTGCTGAGATCGACTGCTGGAGCGAGACCTGTTTACCATCAATATACCTCCCGCCACATATCTTAAACCAAAATGTACTCTATATGAACACTATGCATTTTTAGATGTTTTTTAAAGATAGCACGGGGTGACTCAGCGATGAATAATCTCAAGAGATATGTATTAAAACAAACTGCACGAGACAGGGAATCGTTTCACTTGCGTCTTGGGTCCGAGATATATGACGGGAGGTATACAAGATGCGTCTAAATGTAGATCCGTGTTTTCCTTTGTTTATGTATGTTAAACTGACAAGTGCTATTGGATTTGTTTTAGTTTAGTTCGGTTTGATGCAATAATTGCGGTACAGAAATCGCTATTTGTTTTGTTATGGATACAGTGTTGAAATATCAATAGGGAATAGTGAGTGATTTGGGAAGCACCTACTTTTAAGAATGATACAATTAATGTATAAGCTCTATTGAGAAGTATATATCTACTTGTTCAAAGGAATGTCAATTAAGGTATAGTTTTAGGATAGGTAAATACATAAATAAATATTCTAGGACTATTTACACGACCAATCAACCTTATGATTTTATTTAACTAGGACTCGTCAAAATGACTTCACCTCGTCTGATGGTTAGCTTAAGACAAAGTCTCGGAAAAAGGGTGGCTATTACAAACACGTACCATGTTACAATGGAGGCGCTCAGCTTAACGGCCGCATCAGATGCTTCTTCACGCCCAGCTCAAAGAACCTTAAGTAAAAAAAAAAGTTCTATCGGATATATAAAATGTTCTATCGGAAAATAAGACCAGAAAAGTCGTGATAAAAATGACGATTGCATCCCAAGCAAAATGCTAAACCTTTTTGACTATACATCATTCTCTCAGCCTATTTCCAACCCGGTTGGGGTCGGGTTTCTAGTTTAACTAAGATGCGGCTGAACTTCGATATTTTCTGTGAAGCGACTTCGGACCTCCACAGTCAGATTGCCGATATCGAAATTCTGTAGTTAGGCTAGTCGTACTTTTGAGGACTCCAACTACCAGTAACGACTTCTTCGTATGGCAACCGGAACCGACGACTTAACGTGCTCTCCGAGGCACGACCAGACCAGTGCAAATTGATGCATACAAATTTTTACACTGAACAGGGATTGAACCCCCGCCTCCTGCGTAGCAGTCACGTTCACTACCACCAGATGATTTTTGAGCTACTACACTATATAATTACGCTATATTCGTACATTGGTAAAAACGGACCCCAGACACTAGGAAGTCGCATCCTTAGTGTCTCGGATCAACGTTAGAATGAAGAAGTTTGTTTCGTAAACTAGATTTACGCATGTAAGATGATGTATTTGGGACAGTATTTAGGACAGTGTTCAGTCAAATTATTGGAACTTTATTATACAGCTTAAGTGACGACATTTTTATACTTATTTTCGTATTAAGGTTTTATAGCATTTACCCAAGTGATTATTAAAAGTAGCTAATTCTAATTCACAATTTAGTTATCAGCAACAACATACATACCGCTAGTCCTTGCAAAGGGGTAGATGTACACGGCGAGCTTCATAAAAGTGTAAATGAGGTGTAGGAAGCTCTCTAGCCGATACACTGCATTACCACACAAAATTGGTAGAAATCCTCCACCTCGAATCTTGAAAATTAAATTTATGATATGACGCTAAATTATATAATAATATGCTAATCAGTCTCTTACAGGGAGAATGGTCTAACCACTTGTTTGTAAGGTGAAGTAGTCGGAAGTGATCTAAATATGTTTGATGAAAATCGATCCAAAATGGACGCTACAAAATGGCGTATTACTTATTTATTCACAAGTCCCTCAATATGGATATCAAATGATAGAGCTTCACTGGTAGAATATTATACGCTAGGGCAAATTTCAAATCCCAGATGTCTGCCTTCACAAAATGACGAATAACATTTGTATATTTAACTATTCCTTAAATATGGTTATCAAATGAAAGAGCTCGACTAGTAGATCAATGTTAAAGTATACATTAAACATTTAATTATATAATAATAAATAATAATAAATAAATAATCTAGGACAATCTACACAACGTCACCTAGACCCATGGTAAGCATAGTTTAACTAGCTTGTGTTACGGGTTCTAGAATGCGGATAAACATACATAGATACATTTTTTTTTGTAAATACATACATATTATACATAGAAACACCCAGATCAATGCAGATATTCATATTCAAGCACACAAATATTTGCACTGAGCGGGAATCGAACCCGTCGCGTTCACTACCGCTACGCCACGGAGGTCGTCGGTATATTCAGGGTACCTTGGATCGTTTCGAAAACACCTTGGAGTGATTTACCAGCTAGAGGTCCCCCAACATGACATCGCTTGAATTATTTATTTTTTTCTTTTACGAGGTATTTTTCGTCTTAGTTGTACCTACATTTACCAACAACTCTACCATTGGTCTCCATGTTCTTAAAGTTAACTAACAGAAAATGCAACATTCCGTTTTAAGCTCACCTTTGCACACGGAGAGACTATTTATAGATAATGTAGTATTAATATGTGTATGTTTGTGCAATATAAATAATGAAGAACAGAATATAACACAAACACTACAGCTCCGTTCTACGCCATTGCGAGCCTCAATTGCCCCAGCTGTGTTCTGTCAGCACATTGGCGGTCACGTGACACGGCAAATCGACGCGCTCTAAAGAAACTCGGCCGGATTACGGCTGCCGAATGAAAACGGGCTGCTAATGAGCACCGCAAGTTAATTGCCGAGAGGGGGCGCCACACTATTCAGTTCATCTTGAATGCTGATAACAGCACAATGGTCGACGCGAACGTATTCCTTAGGGAAGTAAGTCAGCTTTCTGTGGTGCTTTAAACTATTTTATGTATATAGAGACACGTTAGGTGTGTGATCTTTTTTCTTTATTTTTTTCTATTGTTATCAGACTGAATAGTAAATTTTAACATGTTGCTAATAATATCTAGTTACAATCTAGTTGCAACTGTTGGGTCTGGACAGTAAACTGGCACTGAAGTCAATTGAAATGCTTTATTATATAACTGGACTTCAGATTTTAAAATGTTTTATAATTTGTAGAATCTTAGTCATAGTAATCTGATGTCTGTGTCTGAGCAGTTTAAATAAAAAAGTACATAACTTTATATTTATGACTTACCTCTAGAGGTGCGAGAACGGTGATGTTCGCCAAACCCGTATAAACAAGACAAATACATAAGGTAAAGAGAAAAAACAACAAACCACTGAATCATCTTCCCGCCCTTGTCCCCTTATTTGGGGTAGGCGCAACATGTCATTCTCTTCCATACATTCCTATCGGATGTCACTTCCTCAGCAAAACAAACAAACAAACCTTTAAAGCGCAGTTGAATTATACGAACAAACTGGGAGGTTCTATGGACAAATATTTAAGATTCAAATCACATTTAATATCCTCAAGTCTTTTCGTGAAACAGAAGGGTCTCGTCTGCTACAGGCTATTTGGCAACCCATATCAGTAGTCCCAACTAGACGAACCTACTTACGTGTTATGTTTTTGCAGAAAATATTTCCTACAATATAGGGAAACTGGGGACACTTGATCCCTATGGGAGACAAGGTGCACCAATATTTTTGGAATTACTAAGCGTATTAGACTATTTTTAATGTGGTATCACTAAGGGTAATAATGTTTACTTAGTGTTACCACACTAAAAAATACTCTAATACGCTTAGTAATTCAAAAAATATTGGTGTACCTCGTCTCCCATAGGGATCAAGTGTCCCCAGTTTCCCCTATATTTTTTAATTTTCTATTAAAGAATATCGGTAGTATAATGGTTAAGAACTAGGCCTTACGAGCTGGTCAAGGAATACTGCCTACGGGAACTCACTTCTAATACAAGCATATTGATAATACCGTTTGTAAGCATCTACTCTTAAAAAAATTTAAAGTTAGAAATATGTGTATACTGATAAATATCGTCTTATTAAATTGACTCATTACATCAACATAAATCTAGCCCACAAACAGATAGATCGAGCATGCGATTGTCGTTATACATGAGGTGTGTGACAGGATCACAAATAACCTGCGAGATTAGATGATCTAGTCTAGTGATTACAGCTTCCTTGGGTTAATTTACGTCTTGGTAGTTGACGAGTACAGAAGGTGGCGAATGCGCGAGTAAGCGAGTGTCGATGGCACCTAAAAATTTTCCACCCGTTAAGAAGCATACGAGTACTAGCAACTTTATTCGGTCTTCCTTCTTCGACCGTTCCTTATCTGAAAATAAATAAAAACTGAATTCTTTGGAAGGACGGAGAGGGCCTAATTTGTGATGCAACTTTTTTTTTTTTTTTTTTGTACGTGGTGGAATGCATTTACGCACTTCGCTCACCCCCCGCGGGGGCAAGGGGCTCACTTTGTGTGGGACTCCTGACCTCGAAACGGAGGCCAGACTACCCACTAAACCACCACGGTGTTCCTCCTTCGCCTAATCCGAGCCGCGGGATAGAATGCTCACCGCGACTCGGCTAGGGACGCCGTATTGGGCTCTTCTCTTGGGGGCCCCACCATCCGGACAGAGTAATCCAGATGATGGGGTCAGCTCACCTCTTACGAATGCGCCCCAGGAACACTGAGGGGCGCATTCCGCCACATTAGCATGGGGCGGTGGATCCCCCGACCCACCACCCGTGGCTTCGCTCATTCGGGGACGCGAGCGAATTGTGCTCGCCTGCGTCCCCTCGCCGGGGGCCTGCGGGGCGGAAGAGTGAGCCCAGCTCGCTCCCGCTCCCGCAGAGCCTCTCTCTTTGCCGCCATCACCTCGCTAGCAAACGAGGCGACGGCGGCCCAACACTCTTCGCTGTCGGCCATGGCTGGAATCACGACCGACAGCGAAAGGTCCGCACCAATTGTGCGTGTTAGGGCCGTCCTTTGTCCGTCCCATGCCTCACACACGGCCATAGTATGGTAGGCCGTGTCGGGGTCGCCGCTGGTGCAGTTTCGGCACCGGGGCTCCGGCTCTATCCCCACCACTTCCCACAGGTACTTGGCAAAACAGCCATGACCCGTGAGAAGTTGGGTGAGGTGATATGTCGGAGCCCCATGACCCCTCTCCACAAACTGCCGCAGGACGGGCCGGACGGCCCCCACGAGCAGCGACCCGCTGCGGGTCACTGCAAGCCTTTCGGCCCATTTCCGGAAGAGATCGTCGCGAGCCGCCTGTCTCCAGCGATCGATCTCCTCCGGAAGCGGCCGACCTCCAAAATCGCGCCGCATCAGGGCGCCCTCCTCGTAGACCCTCTTAAGGACGCCAGCCTCGAGATCCCACGGGATACTGCTCGCAATCAGACACGCCGCCTCATAAGATACGGTGTGGTACGCCCGTGCAGCCCTCTGCGCGATGGCGCGCTGCGGACGTCGCAGCAACGCAATATTTGCCGGGCAGAGGGCCTCCGCCCATATTGGCGCTCCGTAGAGCGCCTTGGAGCGCACCACTCCGTCGTAGAGACGGCGGCAGGCAGACCCCGGGCCTCCGCTGTTGGGCAGCAACCGCGAGAGCATTCCGGCAAACGCCAGCAACTTCGGTGCCAACTGCCGGAAATGCTCCACGAACCGCCATCGACTGTCGAGAACCAGCCCGAGGTATTTCAGACTGGTCCCGACAGTGATGGAGGTGCCGCCCACCACAATCGTCCTGTCTCGAGGCGGCTTCTGCCGAGGCCCATGAAAGAATAGGGCCTCGGACTTTTCGAGGGCCACTTTCAAACCCAGCGCCCTGATGCGGCGCACAACATGGGCGACGCCTGCCGTAGCGAGGACGGCAGCGTCGCGAAACGTCGGGGCCCGCGCGGTGACTAGGGTGTCGTCAGCGTAGCAAAGTACACCGACTCCCCGAAGATTAGCACCGCGCAGGACCCAATCGTAACCTACGTTCCACAGGAGCGGCCCTAGGACCGACCCCTGTGGAACGCCACAAAACATGCCCCTGCGGACCACCCCACTTTGGGCCGGGTAGATGATAGCCCGGTCCACGAAGTAGTCCGCAAGGACGCGCCTGAGGTACCACGGGACGTTGTGGTACCTCAGCGCCTCCGCTATATACTTGCGTTGCGTCCGCTATATACCGACATTCCTATATACTTGCGTTGTGAACAGACGTGTATGCAGATATTAAAATAATAAACATTATTTAATTAGCTGAATCGTGACCTAGTTAACAACAACTATAGGTAATCGTGAAAACTGTGACAAATGCAAAGTGGTAAACATTGGTAAGGTGGATAATGTGCTATAATTGAACGGACTTATTAACATGGCTGACAGTCCCTTTGATAAGGGTAGCAGGACCCCCCGCACGCCGCCCCCAACGGCAGCCCCCTCGCAAAGGCCAAATGTGACAATTCAGGCGGAATGGGTATCAACGCCGGAAATCCAGAACTGGATGAGCACTATTGAGCAGTGCCTCAATGAGGTATGCCATATTGCAACAGAAGGGAAACTGAACTCGGACCAGAAGCTGCGAATTAGTAGCTTGTGTAGAAAAGTGGCAAGTGGAACCTCCCAAATGGCGGTACAGTACCAGTCACTTAAAGTGAAAGCCGTCCAAGCTAGCTATAAAATACAAGGTTACAGCCTTGATACGTTCCTGGCTTCGATTAGGCTAAGCCATAAATCGGGTAAGAGGGACGCAGAGACCTGTAACTATGTGATTGAAATACCTGCTAACATACGCAAGGTCCTGATAACCAACGAAAGGGTTTTTGTGAACTGGTCTTCTTGCCCTGTAAGAGATTTTACGCTGGTTACGCGATGCTTCAAGTGCCACCAGTATGGACATGCAGCAAAAACATGCAGGGAGGCGACACACACCTGCGGGCAGTGCGGAGAGCAAGGGCACACGATGAAGGACTGCACAAAGACGACAGAGGGAGCCAAATGCGCGACTTGCTCACGGTTCAAGAAACCGAGTAACCATACCACAGGAGCGGCTGAATGCCCGGCAAGGGTAATAGCCGAAAAAAGGTACATAAATTCGATAGATTATGAAGGCGCCTAAGAGCGCCCTTAACCAAGTTTATTGACCTTTTTATTCTTGTTTTCCTAGTTTTTAATTCTTTATTAACTTATTATATTCACTTAGTAATGACACATAATTTAATCGATGAAATAGATAACTTCTCTGTATCAGAATCCAGTACATGTGAAGCAGAAGAGTGTAGGCAATATCTGACGTCGTGCACTAACCCACTAACTATAATAACCCAAAACATACGTAGTATCTTTAAGAACTTTGATACATTTACTACATTACAACATAGACTGAATACTAACCTAGACGTCATTGTTTTGACGGAATGTAGGCTATCTTTACCATATAACATACCACTAATGCCGGGATATAACATGTACAGAAGTAAAACAATATACAACCAGAACGATGGGGTAGTCATTTACATAAAAAGCGATATTAATGCAACTGTGGACGAACCAAATATGCAGGAGTGCAATAGATTGATAATAAAAATAGGGACAGACGTGGCAATATTAGCAATATACAGGCCTCCAGCCTTTAGCGATAAATATAGATTTATTCACGCATTAAATGACACCTTGCAAAGCCTATCTTCATTTAAAAATATAATTTTAATTGGAGATATTAATATTAATATCTTAAAAGGACAACAAGAGGTTAAAGAGGATGCCCTACATTATCTTAATCTATGCGCATTCCATGGATTGTTCCCTACGCACTCTTTCATCACGCGCCCAGAAAGTGGCTCTTGCTTGGACCATGTCATGCTAAAATCGCACTATCACTCACAAACGCTTATCATCAATAATCCTATAACCGATCATAATGCTGCCCTACTTACACTAAGCTGCAAGTTACCTAGATCAAAATATGCACGCATAGTCAATAAATTAGATACGAATAGACTTGAAGGCGATTTATGTGACATCGACTTTGGCCCCGTTTACTATTCTGATGATCCGCATTTTTGTATGCAGTACATGACCGACAAAATAAAAAATGCTGTACAGAAAAATACAACTGCAACACGAGTGCATAATAAAAATTATAGCTTGAAACCTTGGATAACACCCGGCCTCATTCGCTGCATGAAGCACAGGGATAAACTGCACTTAAAATGTAAACGCGAACCTAATAATTTAATAATACAGGTTTCATACAAACGATACAGAAATTTTTGCAATGATCTGTTAAGAAAAATCAAAATAAATTATGATAGGTTAAAACTGGAAAAAGCTGGCTCGAATAATAAAATTATCTGGCAGCATATTAAGAATATGACCTACACCACGAAACAAAATGAGTCGCCTACAAGTTTATTAAACGCACACTCGTCACAGGTTGCGTCAGCTAACATAGTTAATAATTTCTTTTCAAATGTTGGTAAGCGGCTTGCACAACAAGTACAGGGACGCACACAGCACTCATCAAGCCCACCATTCCCGTGCAAGACTACTTTATCATCTTTTGTGATGCTAGACACCGACGAGGAAGAGGTTGATAGAATTATGATGAATTTAAAAGAAGACTGTGCAGTAGGTTGGGATAACATTTCAAATAAGATTCTTAAAAAATTCAGGCGTATACTAGTGCCTCCATTGACCAATATCTTCCAAAAATGCTTATCAACTGGTGTATTCCCCAAATGTCTCAAAAAAGCAGTAATTGTCCCGGTATACAAGTCAGGGGGAAAAGAGCAAGTAACAAATTACAGGCCCATTTCCTTACTCCCTGCAATGTCAAAAATACTTGAGAAAATTGTGAATAATAGGTTGATGAAATATTTGGAGGATAATTCACTTTTGTCAAATACGCAGTTTGGTTTTAGACCTAACAGGTCGACGGCCGATGCTGTACATCACTTAACTGATTTCATAGCACAAGAACTTGATAAGGGAAATCGCACAGTGGGAATCTTCCTGGACCTAGCCAAAGCTTATGACACGGTATCCATTCCTAAGTTGTTGAACAAAATGGAAAATATAGGGGTAAGGGGCGTACAACTAACACTCTTCGAAAGCTATTTGAAAGAGCGTACGCAATGTGTAAAGATCGGCAATGTTCTCAGTGACGACCTAGAAAACACCAACTTTGGTATCCCACAAGGAAGTATCCTGGGAAGTACACTGTTCTTAATTTACATAAATGAACTCTGTAATCTAAAACTAGAGCACGGCACGATCATATCATATGCGGACGACACTGCCCTCCTTTTTTCTGCTGAGTCAGAAAATGAAGCGTACGGGCATGCCCAGCGCGGATTCAATGTTATTAATAAATGGCTTCAATTTAACTTACTAACATTAAATGCAGAAAAAACTAATTATGTTGCTTTCTCGATGCGCAAAAGACAGACTACTCCCCGGACGGACCCGTTACTTTATGCTCACCATTGTAAAGACCCTAATGACACAGCCAGCAAGTGTACCTGCCCGGATATAGCTAGAACAGACAAAATAAAATATCTGGGGATTATAATAGACGAAACCCTGTCTTTTGCTCAACATAGCGAAGTACTAATTAAAAGACTACGCAAACTCATATTTGTATTTAAGAAAATTAGATACATTGCTGATTTAAAACTAATTAAACAGGTATACTATGCCCTTTGTCAATCAATATTAACATACTGCATAACGTCATGGGGAGGAGGGGGTAAATCCTTGTTACTTCCCATCGAGAGAGCACAGAGAGCGATCCTAAAGGTAGCAACTTCCCGCCCTTTTTTATATCCCACGGACCTCCTATATAAATCATGTGAACTACTAACAGTCCGCCAGCTTTTCATAATGAGCACAGTACTAAAACAGCACGCAGCACTCCCCTACAGCACTGAAATTGTGAATAAAAGACGGAAAGATATTGCATGCACACAGCGAATTGCGATAAAGCACGAATATACAGCCAAATTCTTTATGTTTCTGGGACCACTACTGTATAATAGAGTAAATGCTATAGCAGACATATATCCTCTGAACTACAACCAGTGTAAGAATGTCCTAAAGAATTTACTACAAAAACTGACACACGATGAGACAGAGAAGTTGATAACGGTGGTAAAATGAAATGAATATTTTTAAGTAGTTTATTTAGTAACTAAGATATTTATAATCCACCTTGCAAATTGCTTTTATTGTTACCTATGAATTATTTAATTGTTTATTTAAAATGTAAAAATTGCAACACAAGCCTGAAAAACAGGATTACCTAGTTCAGGCACAGGCTATGTAGCACAGCTAAATAACTATAGATAACGTAAGATTGTTTTTACAAATGTAGAGCTCATTTACAATATATATGTATTAATACATAATATATATAAGATAGTAGGCGCTAAGTACAAAAAATAGCAATAGATAGATTAAGAAATTATGTAACAAATACCATTGATTTAATGAAAATAAATTATTATTATTATTATTATTATAGTTTCCCAGGGGAGGGTGTTGAAGGCGTTGGCTATGTCCAGCGACACAACCAACACCACCTCTCCCCCGGCGACCGCTTCGTCGACGCTGCCCCGCAGTCGAGATATGGCGTCGAGGGTTGACCTCCCGCGACGGAAGCCGAACTGGCCGTCACTCAAATTGGGCCCCGCTCCCTCCAGGTGGCCGACGAGACGCGCTGCGAGCACCCGCTCAAACAGCTTGCACATCTCGTCGAGCAAAACGATGGGGCGGTAGGCCGACGGCGAGTCGACTGGGCGCCCGTGTTTTTTAAGCAGCACGAGCTTTCCAGTCTTCCATAGTCGCGGGACTCTCCCCGACGTCAAACACTCCGTCATGAGGGACAGCGTCTCCTCCTCTAGTGCCGGCATGACTGTGGCAATAACCTTCCCAGGGACGCCGTCCGGGCCTGGGGCGCGGTTTCTGGACCTGAGTGCCAGGATCGCAGCCCCTAACTCGGCCTCGGACACGGGAGGTATTGCCCCTTCGTCAGCCGACACCTGGCTTGGTGTAACCATCCGCGGTGGGACCCACTCCTCCCTCGCAGGGAAGAGGGAACTGACCACTCGGCCCAGGAGGCCGGGCTCGAGAGTTCGTGTGAGAGGAGGCGCCCAAGGCCGGAGCTTCTGGCTCACGGTTTTGTACGGACGCCCCCATGGATCTCGATTGAGACTCTCGAGCCACTCCTTCCAGGCCTCCTCCTTGGCGGCTTTGACCGCCGAGCTGAGGGCCTCTCGGGCGGCCCGGTACGCGGCGTGCAGCTGTTCTTCTCGGGCGAGGTCTCTCACGGCCCGCCTTCGGCATCGGGTGTACTGCCTCTGGGCTGCGTCACTAGCTGTACGCAGCCCGGCTAGGTGGGGACGCCACCAGTACACTTGCTTCCGAGGCGGGATAGGCCTCGCCCTTTGCATCGCCGCGTCGCAGACGCGAGTAAGCGCTCCAGCGAGCCTCTCGCATCTCGCGTCCACGTTCAGGCCACTGTCGCCTGCAGCCCATCGCTCGACGAGAGCCGCCTCTCGGGCCAGTTCCTTATCCAATGTGGCGAGTCGCCACCGCGGACCCTCTCCTACCAAGGGACGATCGAGGTCGACATGAGCCGCCGAGGCGGCAGGGACAACGTCAAACCGGATGTACCGGTGGTCCGACGCGGTCTCCACCCCCACGACGACCCGCCAGTTGTCGATCCGTCGGGCCAGACCAGAACTGGCGAACGACAGATCGACAATCGATCTACCCTGGGGTCGCACAAGGGTGTGGACCGCCCCTTGGTTTAATAACACCAAGCCTTGGGACACCGCCCATTCTTCCAACATCTCCCCCCGGGCATCGGTCGCCGGAGATCCCCACGCCCGTGAGTGAGCGTTGAAATCTCCGGCCACCACGGCCGGGGTGGGGTGCACTTCTGCCAGCAGAGCACCGACCTCCGCGAGCAGCTGCTCGAACTCGGCGATGCTTCTACTAGGGGGGCAGTACACCCCAATAACTGCAGCGCCGCCCAGCGTGACGAGGACGCACCCTCGACCCCTCTGTACTCTGTCGAAGGGAGGAGCCATTCGCCGGGCGACGATAGCCACCAAGCCGTTATGGTCGCTGGCCCAATTAGGACTGTCGCGAACGTGATACGGCTCGGCGACTACTGCCAGTGTCGTCTGCCACTGCGCCATGGATTGGGCCAAAAGGTCCTGGGCCGTGACGCAGTGGTTAATGTTGGCCTGCAGAATGGAGATATTATTGGCCATTATGATTGGGCGGTGTCCATATCCTCCGCAGTTGTAGTAGGCTGCTGGGTGGGCGTAGAGTTAGCCCCACCTGCGGCTTTCCTTTTAGGACGGCCTCTGCTACGGGAAGCCGCCTTGCACTCGCCCGACCCTAGTTTGTGGCCAGACGGTGCACCTTCCGCCGCACAGACGGGGCACTTGGGCTCCGCGGAGCAGGTGGCCGACTTGTGGCCCGCCTGCCCACAGCGGAAACAGAGCGCACTGCGGTCAATGCCCGCAGTGCACCTTACGCCGACGTGCCCGGGCTCCAGGCAGCGGAAGCACCGCGCTGGCCTTGGCTCCAGGGTGGTCAGCTTGACCACTGACCACCCGACCACAAGGCGGCGGCCGTCTGTTAGGATCTTGGCAGCCTCAACTGGGCACCGCAGCCAAGCAGTGCCCTGTCGGCCAGATGGGCGCTGAATATCGCCCACCTGGATTGCGCTAGCAGAACAACCCCCTTCTGCTGCCAGCGATGCCGCTACGGACTCCTTGGAGGCCGAGTCACTCAGACCAGAGATGCGTAGCTCCACGCACCTCTCCGGTCTAGCAACACGGACCTCCTCCAGCACTTCTCGGAGTTTTGTGGCCAGCTGGTCTGCCTTTTGGACTCTATCGGCGCCAGCCACCTCCAAGATGCGACCTCCCGTCACGGAGGGCCGGAGGCGCAGGCCTTCTATTCCAAGGGCCTTGAGGTCGATTGACCTCTCGGCCTTGGCGAGCACATCTCCGTATGTGAGGCCCTGCTCTGCGGCGCCCGGCTGCAGCGTGATGGTGACTGCTGCAGTTTTTGGCGCTCGCAATTTGCGAGATCTACGGGCGCCACGTTTTTTACTGCTGGTGGCCGGAGCTGACTGAGCTGGAGCTGGCTGGGCTGGAGCTGGCTGGGCTGGAGCTGGCTTCGGCGCTTTTGGCCGTGCCACCACTGTGCTCCATTGAACCGGCGCTGGAGCCGACTGTGGGGCCCGCGAGGCCGACTGCCGCGCCCGGCGGGCATCTTCTGCCTCCTTTGCCGCGGCCGTCTTCTTCGTCACTTTCCTCCTCTTCTTCTTTTCTCCAATTGGAGCAGTAGAACGCGACGCGTCCTCCACTTGCCCATCGGGCTTTGTAGGGGAGATAGAAATAGGCGCGGGAGGGAGGGATGCTAGCTCGGGCTGAGGTTCAATATCGGCTTCCTTTGCCAGGCGAGTGGCATTTCGCCTGTCCGCCTGGAGAGGTGGGCGGATGCGGGTCTCAGGCAGTAGGCGGTCCTGGATGCCCGCAATGCGCGCATCGACGAGAAACGCTATCTCATCGCGGCTCATCGCGGGCGGCGCGGCCTCCGCCTGCTGTTTCCAGGCACGTAATTCGGCCCGCACAACGGCCAGCTCGGTGTGGAGCTGGGCCACCTCATCTGACTCCGTGCGGGACCTCAACACACGCACGTGCTCTAAGATGGAGCTGCATGCCTGCCTGAGGTCCCGCACGAATTGACCCTTCAGATTATTGCTTCGAGCGGCGATGGATTGTACCATCGCCACCGACGCCTCAATAGAGCCAGAAAGCTGCTCCGCGCTGAGGGACTGGGTGGGAACAGTCACTTCCGTTGGAGCCTTCGGTCTGGGCTGCGGCTGTGGGCTAGGGGACTCTCTGAGGTATAGAGCCCTCTTCTGCCGCTGCTCCGCGAGCTCTTCCTCAGCGCGGTGCTCCACATCCTTCTCCTTGGCTGCGACTAGGTCTGCCTTCGCCTGCGCCAGATAGGCGTAGTGGCCCTTAGTCTTCTTCTTCTTTTCTATCAATTCTGCCTCTGTGGCAGAGTTGGAGCGCTTGCGCCACAGTCTCCCGATTATTGGAGAAGAGGAGCGCGATCCAATCGTTCCGGCTGGAACGACCGAGCGCTCCAAAACCACGACCTCCTCTGCGTGGGGTGCGGAGGCCACAGGGCTCCGCGGCTCTCTCGCAGAAGCGATCTCCACCTCCATGTGTTTAACACTCCGGTCAGGGGACTGGTCCGGAGACCTGGCAGATGGAATTGCCGCCACACCTGAGTCCTGAAAAGGACTGTTGTCGGATTGGTCCGCAGATACGGCAGACTGATATGCCATCACCTCCGAGTCCTGAAAAGGACTGTTGTTAGCTTGCAGAATAGACATACTAGTCGCAGAATCGCACATACGCCCGCAAGTTTCGAATTCGAGGTTTAGTCACCCGCCTGCCACTCCGTTACGGTGGTCAGGACGGGGTCCAGGGCGAACGACGAGGACGTACTCGGAACTCACTTGGGGCTCGCCCCTTGTGATGCAACTTGCCTCAGCACTATAGCTAATGCTAGGTGGCCTAAGAAGGAAAAGAAGTAGAGGAAAATGAGACAACAGGTGATTATATTTCGAAGCGTTTCTGCTACAAGGGCTGTCCAATGCAATTCAGCATCCACTTTTGCGCCGGGACGGGTTAAATTAGTCATCGAGCTTTTATGTATTTTTTACTACACTTATGGTACCACACACATTACAACATGTGCGAGGAAATTAGGCTCGCACAAAGATATTGTAACGCGTATTGGAAGATACTTGTCCAAATTTCATCAACATGTATTTGCACGAGCCTAGTCTTGCATGTGTATGGCTACCATAACGGTAGCGTGCCAGTCACAACACAGACAGAAGACAGAGACAGAAGTCTCAACCACTAAGATGTGTCAATCGAATTTAGCTTCACAGAATTCACGCAATAAGATTTTAATATTTCAGGCTTTACGTTGAACAGCAGCGCGCCTGCTCACAAAGTACTTAAATTACACCAACTTACTCTCTTGAACGCAACGACAAAACCCCCTTCGCGGGAATTACGAGACTGGAAAATAAGCTTAAAATGACGTTCATGAGATCTGGCAGCCACCCTTCAAGCAAATTACAATCTTCAAATTGAATAAAATTGGAACCAACTTTCAAACTCTGCTATAATTTGTTCAAACCAGTGCAAAACATCCAACAAGAAACGGTAATGATCAAACAATATGTTTACGCAAGAAATTGGCAATGGTTTGCCAATGTTTGGCAAATAAGGCCTGCGGCCGGCGCCGGGCCCTGCGTGTGACGGGAAATCTAATAGCCCTTGAACGAGTTCCACGTATAAATTTCTTATACAATCGCTATTTGCTTGTCCCTTTTCTGAGTTTCCCGCTCATGTAGGTATATTGTGTGGAGGACTCGACATCGTGGGATTACTGTAAAGACCGGGATTACTTTCACAACACTTCAATATTACCTACCTTTGTCTTACCTAGTTTTATTTGATTACAGCTTCTAAAAATAAATGAGTTAACAGCTTTTTTAAAACGTAGTTTTCTAATCTTTTGAATTTGAAATACTTATGCGACTACCAATACAACGGGTATGATTTTTTCATATGTGTGACTATCGATGTCAATATATGAAGCGTGATTGAACTTCTATAGGTAATATCAATAATATTAATTGATGATTGAATATTATTATTGAAGTGTCGTGATCGTGCGTCGAGATCGTGTTTGTTATATCGATATAAACGGTCTAGGTACACTGCAAGGAGATAGAAAAGGGCCAGATTACCTTTGTTTTGTTTATTTTTCCCATTACCGTTATCTATTAAAATTAATTGTGTAACTCGGCTATATAAAACAAAGTAGGTAGATAGGTATGACCAAAACAAACCCTGTAAAGTTAAATTTTTATTTCGGTAATAAAAACAATCTAAACGAGAATCATGACTTTCATTCAAAAAATTAAGCGGCTAACTCTGACATCCATAAGTACGTCAAGTACCGGGTAATCCCCACGAAGATCTAGCTGTGTGTAGACCTAGAGTCACATATATGAAAGTAATATGAGACTTCCGGGATGAGTTACGATCATGGGATACGTCATTCCGTGAACAGAGAAATTCTTTTATCAACATTGTTTCGTTGGGATAATATGGTCTAAATACGTGGACTCTTGTTATATTAACAATAGGCAGGTACGTGGCCAGTTATTTTTATTAGATAATGATGTGCTCATATTTTATTAACATAGGATATATTATTTTTATATGAGTAGGTGGTTAGAAATATTATGTACCTACTAAATACAGTTGGGCAATATTCGTAAGTACTTTTACATAAGAAAGGTATTGAAGAATGAAATGAAGCACTATCACATATGAACAAAAATTCTCATAAGAATCGGCCAAGCCGTTTCCGAGAATGCAGACAAACTCAGTGAAACGAGATTTTCATATTATTAATTATTATTATTATTAAAACATAAGTATTGAATTAACTTTACCTACTAGTCAGGAAAGAAACAAGGTCTCAGAACCAATCAAGGTAACAAACAAATCTGGTACACCGAGGGCCCTAAATGGCACAGAAGCAGGCAGGAACGCAGAAAACTGCGACATCAGCATTAGTCTACGTAAATACACCTCCGTATTCCAGCGCCTTAGAAAGACATAGAATGGGTCAACTCGGGAGAGGCTATCCCAAATCAGAGGATTACAAACATCTGCAATTGAGAGGAATAGCCACCTTGATAGAGACGACTACCCCTCCTCTAACTTAGGGGAGAGGATGGGGTCGACAAAAAGGATCCAATAGGGTCAAAGTGTCCGCGGAAGTTCCAGAGCACGCATCCAAATAACATAAGATAAGATAAGAACTTTTCCAACACAAGTACAACTTAATTCTCATCACAAAACGTGAATCGTTACACTGCAGTTCACTGCACTATCTTAAACGAGGAAATTGTGCAAACAGTAGGTAGGTCTACCATCTGAGAAAATTAATTACACCAAACAATATAGCGTCGAGAACCAACATTTCACAGCAATATGTGGATATAAACGGTACCACACTTCTTGCATATAATATGCACATAAATCAAAAAACTGAAACTAATATTAGAATACCTCTTCTGGACAAGAATAATACAGTATGCGAAATAAAAAGTCTACCTTCTGTAGCTACAAATATTTAAAGGTAAATAGGTCATACGGCGGTAACGTATGACCGAGGTCAGTCAATTTCCGGGGCACATCGGTTCCTACCGATTAGCCCGCGATTTGCCAGAGCAGAACAGCACCAGGAAATGTTCTATGCCTGTGCCTATGTTGATGAGCTTCAGTACAACTTGAACATATCTCAATCAATACTTAGTAATATTATTATGATACATAATAGTATAGTTAAAATATTGAAGTAGGTATGCGTAACATGACGGAAATCCGTTATAATGTTGCTATCGCAAAAGTAAAATATTACTAATGAAATTAATATTAAGTATTAGGTATTATTAAGCATGAAAACCGCACACAGAACTAGTAAGACTTCCTAACCTAGGAGACATGTTGTCGTAAATATAGTATCAGTTTTTTTTTATTATGTGCAAAATCCCCACGGATACCACCTCCGCCAAAACCGGTGGAGGTGATTATGTCGGATTCGAACCGACTAATACGCACGCCGTCCTTGGGTCCTTGATTGCCGGAGGTGAGATTATACAAGACATATCTCTCGCACCCGGCAGACTCGGGGACATCGCTTTTGAGATGACCCTCTTCCCCTAATGTGGAGACCATGGTGTCCCCATCTAGCCCACTTTGCGCCGCCACCGTGGCCTGCTTCTGCTAGGGTGATAGTTGACTCCACCCGTCACCCCCAGCCCCGCGCTCATGGGGGACGGAGGTCATTCTGCGACCTCCGATGTCCGAGTCGCCTCCGCTTCAACGTCTGTAGATTTCCCTGGGATTCCGAAAGAAAATCATGTACAGTCAACAAAAGATATACAGTACCACATTTACATACAACGCTGTGTGAAAAAGTGGTACCATATCTCTTTTGTCCACTCACTACATTGTCGATGGAGATTCTATTTTATTTATCAAATAATATAATCTCCTCCTTTTTGAAGTTGATTATAAAATAAAAACTATTATTAAAGAAAATCATTATTATATTATTAAGAAAAACAAACCAAAAACAAAATGCAGTTTCGGTTTCTGTTAAGTTTTTTATTAAAAGAGTACGTTAGTCAATAATTCACAT
Organism: Pelosia muscerda; assembly: GCA_963691645.1. NCBI lineage: Eukaryota > Metazoa > Arthropoda > Insecta > Lepidoptera > Erebidae > Pelosia > Pelosia muscerda. The sequence goes on along the minus strand of OY829116.1, from coordinate 7,138,926 downwards.
TTCTGCCCTCTAGGTGGTGTATTATAAAACACGTTCAATGAACGTTTCAAATCGACGGACCTTAACTTAAATTTTATTAAACAGATGGCGTTGAAGACGTCAACTGATGGTCAGATTAGTATTATTAGAAAGAGATGCAAATACAAAAATTTGGTATAATACCACAGGAGCAAGCGGGTAAAAGAATAGTTATTTTATTACGCCGTTTGGGTTTGGTATTTTCCCGGCCGCGTTGCGTTGTTCTTGTTCTGACTCTGACGTGACGTCATTCACAAAGCAGCTGTTTTTTTCCTCGCAACCATTACGCAGACCTGAAAATGGCTAATAATTCGTATTATAGTGAAAATAATGATGTTGCAGCTATTTTTTTCGATTTAGACAATACTCTTATACAAACCAGAAAAGGGGACACCAGAGCTTGCAATAAGGTAAGTAAAATTTATCCTAAAATATTGTGACATTGCCACGGTCATGGATTTGTATTTCGGAACAAAGTGCGCGCGCTGTCATCGTGCGTCTCTTTTGCAATCGTAATCGTAAAATTTTACGCCGTTTGTTGGGCACGCTGGTTTGCTTGTTGCACCCCGCGTGTGTTGTGTTCACGTTCCAGCGTGTGTTTAAAAATAGTGTTTCATAGTTGGAGAACGTGAGCTCGACGTCCAGATTTAGATATTTTGGAAGAGAACTCACGCTAATTATAAACGTGATGTAGATCGAGCCGCTGTCGGAGCGATTCAACGCAAACCCAGCGCTCAGTGGAGCGCTCACTACTGCGCTTTGTGATCGCGTTGTGTATTTCGTAATAATGGGTGATATATCCGAGCCGATAAAGAAATGCATACTTATACTGAAATCCGCGAAAAGCGATACCGAAAAATTCGCGGCATTGTTCATGGTGACTAAACTTGTGAAGAGCAAAGATTGTAAATCTAATGCCAAAAAGGCACTATTTGAAGCAATCGGCTTCAATTTTCTGAAGAAGCTTTTAACAAACAACTCTGTTGAAGATGATTGCCCACCTTCTGTGTACAAGTCAGTTGCTTTGTCAATACTAACCTGTTTCTGCAATGAACCTGAACTTGCCACACATCCTGAAATGCTTGCCAATATCCCAGTGTTTCTTGAGATAGTGCAGAAGTCTGAACATGAGGACTATGATGATGATCTTATTATCATTAGTGAAGCCTACACATGTCTACAGTGCATCGCTGAACAAGAAGCGGGTCAAAAAGCACTCATCGAAGTAGGTGCCATCACCAAAATGTCTGAAATCTACTCTCATCAAAGTTTCCAAACTGATGAGGCTCTCAATATTCTTGTTAAGCTAGTTAGCAGGTATGGCCCAACTGCCTGGGGTGATGATCCCAAACCTTTCCATGCTTTAGTCAATAAAATTGCCTTGGATTTTGCAACAGATCAGTCGGAAAGAAAGTTTGAACTGGCTACCATCTTAAGTGCACTGTTGTATAGTTGCAATAAAACAACAGTGATCCCTGGCTCAGCCGATGAAACATGGCCACAGAGTATCTACAAAGCGCTCCATGACATTCTAACGAGTAAAATTGGCAAGAATCAGAGGGATCCTGCTCTAAAACTGGCTGCAAACATCGTGGACCTCCTGGGTATAGAATGGACATTAAATGATGATGAAAATCCAAAGAAATTCTTCCTTTTGCTCCAACAGCTATGTGCTATTGAAGTCAGAATGCAACTGGAAGATAGAAGTTTTAAACAAGCTTATGCTAACGGTGACCTAGTAACTGCATGTTTTACTGTACTAGAACTATCCATTAACTACATGGCTACAGATCAGCTGGACTTGGAACAGAAAGAAAAGCAGTCAGTATATACTGGTCTTAAAGGTGCATTCAATGCTGTAGTATCTATGTTAACTAAAGTACACAATGATAAGAACAGGGACAAATTACCTGATACAGAGAAAGTGTATGTTTGTGCTATGGTGCGAGTACTGGTTGCTTGGATTGCTCAAGAAACAACTGCTATGAGGGAACAAGTTTATACTTTACTTCCATTTATGTTTTCCCTGGCAAATGATTCGTTCCATGCATATCGTGCTAGGAAACTTGCTGAAAAGAACAAATCGGAAGGGGAACCTATGGAAACAGATACCACACTAATGGGTCAAGTTGACCTATTGCGTTTAATGTTGCCAGCTCTCTGCCACTTAGTAGTAGAAGATAAAGCAAGGACTATAGTATTAAATTTAAAACAAGAGGACATTCTTTATGAGGCCATGAGCTTTCACTGGTCAATTGTACATTACAAAAAGCCGCCTATACCAAAATCTGAGAGAGGAAAGGTTAAGAGTCAACCGGCTCCTGAACTAGATGCCAAAGTATTAGAAGATATGAAGGATTCTAGAGCTGCTATGGTCAGTCTTTGCAATATTTTCATGAATCTCACCGTCCTTGCACCAAAGGTTGTTGAAAACAGTTTATTATTTAACACACTACTGAAGTTCATTTTTAATGACTTACCAGAGTTGAAGGATATTCCGGAAAACTTGGTTCTCTACGGCCATCTGGCTGTGCTCGGATTGCTCTTATTCAAACAGCAAGCTAGCAAGGTGAAGAAGAATGACTTCTCCATTTGCAGATATATTCAATCTACAATAAGATTTTTGTGGGATGCGTACAACATTGATGAGTCTAATGACCCTACTGCTCTTGTTGTCTCAATGGGCTATAAACAACATTGGAATGAAATAGCTGATCTCTGGTTCTTAGGAATGCAGACTATGAGCGGTGTTCTGACTACAGTGCCATGGATTTCTGAGTTTGCCATTGAGAGTGGTTGGGCACAAGGCATAGCTGAAATGCTGGCTAAGGTTAAAGTTGGCACTCTCCCACCTAATGTCAAGTCAGCATTTGAAGATTTCCTTTGTAGGCTAGTAGACTCCAACGAGAGTGTTATACCTGTCCTTAAGAAGGCTGGTGCTCTCAAAATGTGCAGAAATCACCGGTTAATGGATTTGGGCAAGAAGTTGTTTGGCGATTAAATTATAATGTTAAGCAATAGGTAGGTATTAAATACCGACCTACTTGTCATTAGTACAATACATTTTTACAACAATGTACTTAAAGCAGGTTTTGTATTAAGTGTATAGTCCTGTTTAATCTTTAACAAGTCAGTTTAAATATATTTGCTTGGACATAAACTTATTGTACATAGTAACAACGTGTTTATTTTTTTGTATTAAAGTTTGAACTGAATGCTTCTGTTTTTATAAAATATAGTTTGGTATGTAATAAACTATGATGTAAACCAATGTATTGTTTTTGATTTAGTAGTTCCTAGTGCACAAATAATTCCTGTAGATTGAGCATGAAGAGCAATGTAACTCATTAGCAGTTAGATATCAGTTTACAAACGCAGCACTGTGCCAAACTATCAGGTGAGTGAACGACTCTACACTGGGCACGTTGACCCCGCTTTATTCTTGGATGCAAGACAGTTCCTGAGATACAAATCTCATGTAACAATAATATGAACATCACAAACATTGAATCAATAGTATTTATAGAATACCTACATTTCGGAAACGAAATTTCTTAGTTGTTTCTTAGTTCCTAGAAGTTTTTTTTAACCGATTTAAAACAAAAGAAAGAAGGTCTCAATTCGTCTATATTCTTGTGTTTCTGTAAAGGTACCATTGAAATAGCAGTGTGATTTCGAAATTCGGAATCATGTAGTAAAATTAAAATTCATGATATTATTAGCTTGACCTGAATGTATTCAACACACATACCTATACAAACAGACCAAGCTAATAAAAAAACATAAAGTGGTATTCTTGTAATTTTAATAGAATAAAACATATTGGAATAATACATTTTGGAACTGGCATAGCCTCTCCACGGCCTGAACATACATAAGAAACATTGGTAATTTAGTGGTTAAGGAGTCTGCCTTGCGATCAAAATGTCTTGAGTTCGAATCTTGTGCCATTACACCACTTCTAACACGAGCCTTTCAATTTTACTGAAGGTGGTTAAACGGAACTTTAATAATAATTTTTATACAAATATTGTTATAACAATACCAATATGTATCTGCGCCTAATTAGACTACTGTTTTCATTAACGCGCGATAACTACTATGACACAATGTTATGATTAATATTACGTTCTAACACATTTTTGGGGTCATGTGCGTAGAATTTATTTATATTTAACTTACTTACTAAGAAAAAGTTACAAATTAGAGGCCTGCTATTTTTCTGAGGTTGGTGGAGACCTAATCCCATAGATAATAGTATTTACGTACTATACGTAGTAGGTAAATATTACTATCCATGATCAATCCATATGTCCATAACTGTACAGCCCTGTACACGTACCTACTATAGTGAAATCATAACGAGTGTATCACCCTCTGATTCACTCACACCTCTATGACTTAGCAACTTAGCTATCAAAGAACTGCAGCTTCTGTACCAGCTGCATGTTAAAGGGCCTCTCACTATAGGGACCTTGATATCATTAGGTAGATAGGTCCTTTTTGGACACTTGTGTTAAGCAAAAATATATCTCATCCTTATTCAGCAGCAGAACCTAGGGACTCGAATTATATAATGATGTCACAAAGATCCTAACACTTGCCAATTGTCTCCAGGTTATAGAAATACTGCAACAACAATATGGTCTGCCTCAAGAAGCTGCATTGGAGAGTGGAACTAACTTCCTTCGTGCCTTTCGAGCCCGACCAGACGATGACACATACGCATTGGACGAATGGCCGGCTCATCTATGGCGTAACTGCTTGCCAAAGAACTATAGACATATCGCCAGTTAGTATAGTTATTTTAAAATTTATCGTATGTACTTATCGTTATCGATGGTAACGGCTGTTGCCATCATAAAGATAAGGTAACGACTGTTGCCATCATCAGAATAAGGTAACGACTGTTGCCATCATCAAGATAAGGTAACGACAGTTGGTTACATCCTGTCTTGAGCATTCAGTTTTATCTCCTAAAGCGACATGTATAGTTAGCATATTAATTTATTTAAAATTTCATTCAATAAGAATATCTAAACCTATTAGTAGTGGGTAGTTTAGAAATTCCATACCTAAGTATGCCAAGAAATGAGTAATTCATATCGGGTTGTTCCGTCAAGCTCACCACAAAAACGAAAGTAAATCATACCGATTTTCATTTCGCATTCATACCACAGCATTATATTTTTATTAACTAGATTTATCAATCTAAATCTACCAATGTTAGGTATCTATATTTTTATTACCTAGATTAATCGAATCAATTAGCCCACCCACAAATATTTTCTTTTGAATATTCGTGTAAGCCTGTAATACATACATAAATATTTAATTTGATAGCTTATTACATAGGTATCTAAGTCTTTTTTGTAATATAAAAACTCAACATGTCATTCTGGGCCATTTAATCATATTATTATTATACATTATATTAGTCATACTGTGTCATAAGATACCTAATCTATATTATGTTATAGTCAAAACTCATAATCGGTCAAAATAACTAATGACTGATAATCGTTACGGTTAAGAATAGTTTTGCCTTCAATAGTATTTATCAGAAAATTATTGATAAATAGTGATTTTGGCTGGTCTAAAGTATTTTTCCTAAAAGAGCAAGTCAAAATGGCTCCTTTCAACTGGTTACAACCGTTTTAAGGACGCCTTTAAAATTTGAAGTTCAAATTGATGAACGATACTGGTGCGGCGGCTAACACACCACAGTTGCGCCTTTGCAATACTTCTTCAAGCCTTTGTATATACTAGTCTATATCTGGAACAAGAGATCGACGAGCAAGCTATTGACGGATTATTGCGCTGGTTGGTTCGTTTATATAGGTTGGTGAAAGTCTCATCGAACATGACACAAGTAGATATAACTTAATCTAAATTCGAATTATTATGTGGGATCGTTGGACGGTTTTTAAAGTATTGGTGCTAAAGAAACAAACGCATTCAAACTGTCCTCATTGTAGCACACGTGCAAAAATAAACTTATCTTGATGTACTGATGATTGATGTCACTCCCACCCTAGTATTTGGCTAAATCTTTATTAGTCACTAGACATGTTTAGATAAGGCTACATGCGTAATTGTTATAATTACACTAGTTTGGCATGTTTTTGTTTATTATATCGTCATAGTCTAATCTTTTTGGGGTTAGTGGAGCACTAACAATGAATTACTTAAGTGCTCATTGCATATACACAATTGACTTGCGTCATGTCGTTTATCTTCTCTTTACTTTTCCCAAAAGTACCTATTGTACTTATTTGCGTCTGATATAATCAATCAGGGTAGGTACGCCTAAATTCATCTTTAAACATCAGAATATTTACATTAATGTTCGCTGTTATCGACGTGTGCATTACCAGCTAAATAACCCCGTCCAAGCAAGCGCCGAGGTATCGCGGACTGGGGAGAAATTGGGGACCGCGAGCTCCAAAGCTAGGTTTTAGATGCAACCAGGACCTATCACTAAGATGATGGTGAAGTGGAGTAGCGTTGCTTATAGTCTGGGATCCTTATTCTTTATTTTCCTAGTAGTATGCCCTGGCGCGGCGAATGTCTTATCTGTGAAAGCGGTAGCAATACAAGTTTTATGAAATATATCTCATTTCTTGCTTAGTAAGTACCTACAGATACATTTCTAATACACCCCGGTAGATTCCTTATCATATTATGATTTGAACTTGACTGACTCAATTACTACATTATCACTGCTGCCAGATAGTAAATAATAACGTGATTTAAGTAATAGGTAGGTACGAGTATAATATTATTGCTGTCCTATGAAACGTTTACTGCTTTCTTTTTATTCCGAGAACGTCACAGATTACTAAGTAGTCCCGGAGTCCACTCTACTACTCCTCATTTCCATAATTTGGTTTCATTAACGTTTATAGAGGTCACTACTGTCTGACCCCCAAACCGGAGAAGAACATGCTCCAGAGCCTTGCCCGTCAAAAAGTAGGTAGTAACACCTGACGTTTAGATACATGAATACTCATTTAATCAAGGTAGGTAGATGAGACGCATCATCCGAAGAACATACGTCATGTTAACATCGGAAAATATTCCCTTTAAGTTTCGCTTGCCAAATGAGTGACCAACACCCTGGGTATATTACAAACAAACACTTCGGTGAAATAGTTTTACGATTGACTTGGCAGTGCGCCCACAATGAGAATGCACTTCTACTTTCTACGTCTGCTTTTTGACGTAGGATGATGATGAGTCCTTACAGTGAACAAATAAAATTGCATCGTCATCGACACTATTCATGTAAACGTAAAAATCCTATAAATATTACATGATCAAATATTTCCATCATCTACGTAAAAGTAGCCATTTTGTGACTCGTGTAGGCGTTTCATAACATTTATAAACGGCTTGTAGACGGCTATAAATACTTTTAAACATACACCGCGTATCTAATGAATGGATAATGATCTCGATTTCTCGAGTAAAAGACACCAAGGTACCTATATCATTTCTTTAAATAGGTTCATAAATACGCGTAATAACGTAACATCTTGAGATTAGGGACGAAAACATGATATTTCAAATTTTCTTCCAGCCTTGTCCTATTTCTATGGATACTCAGGCACTAAATAGTTTACGAAATCGATGTTAAAGTGGTGCCGGAGGCCGCATTTAGCTTCCACCTCAATGATAAATATCGTGTTGCTTCTGCGTAGTAAACTTAGCTGTTCTGAATTTTAATCCACAAATAGCTAAAGATTCTGATAAATAACTATAGGCTATTTTTTTAAATGTGACGTGTTAATTCAAATTGTCTACTCCGTGTCCGCTGTTTCACCATCATTCAGTCTTCCTGTCTGGCTGTCTTTTATAGACTGTTCCCAATAAAAGGGAATTGCAATTTACGGCAATTCTGTAGTAAATTAATCGTCATAGGTATACTTTATACTACAACCATGCTTTTTTTTTTTCAGAAAATATATCAGCCGAATGGGTAAAATTAAGGTTTCAGTGTTTGGCTTTAGCAAACGACGTAATACATCTGCTGGAGACACTGCGGTACGTTGGTTTCCTTTTGTTCACAAATTATTTTATGTTATGAAGAAATATTTTAGACGGACCCAATGAGGTTTGGTGTACTAATCAAATAATATATTTCTCCATGATGTAATATTTTATGTTATTTTATAATTTGTACATAATTTTATTTAGAATTTCATTGTTTTCATACACGGATCGCCTTCGTCTCCGTAATTGTAAAACAAGGGGATTTTGACAATAATTGAAGTTGTTCTAAGACTTAAATATCTTCTATCTCATTCGCTGCTGTGTGCACTTGTAACAATTATTATAACGTATTGAAATTCATCAATCTTAGAACAACATCTTCATATTTTGCATGGTGTTATGTGGTCCAAATTGTTGTTCATGATCAATGTCTCATACTAACTAGTCATCGCTCATATATTGCCCATAAACATCTGTCACTAGTGTAACAAATATATACTTTTATTTTCAACTCTTTTATCATTTTGGGACTAGCATGCCACATAATACTATGGATATCAGCGCAATTTTGGTTTATTAATATCACAGTAAAGTCAGGACCAAAACATTGTGGAGGCATACTCACGAATAGATATTTAGTCTAAAAAACACTACTTATTGAAATACAAGCTAACTGCTAGCTTCAGGTACTTAGTTTTGCAAACACTGTAATAAAATAAACACCAACGCAATAAATGATACACGGATGCCTTTGCAAATGTATTGGGCTGGCTTTGAGCGCATGTTGCTAATAAATGACTTGTTTTTCTACAGTGCAGTTGTTGCTCAACGAGTGAGTAAACTCGAGGCGCCGCGTGCGCAACACTTAGGTTTGAATTGTATTTGTAAAATATATGAGGGAGTACATCACGGCGAAGGTAATACTCGAACCTCAAAAAATTCAGTACAACAATGGAGATAGTTTTCAAAAGCATTAAACATCTGATATTTTGGCAATAAAAAGAAAATTATATTAAATTGATGCCAGTTACGTTTAGCCAAAGGAAATTTTAAAATGTCTCCATTGTTCTTTTAAACTCCTAAGAAATTGTGCTGTGTTGATGTTACATCATGGAATGAAGACAATCACTGCGAATTTACGGTCCTACATACATTTTTCAACAGAGCACAAATTTAGTATGTAAGATGTATTTTCAAATGCAATTTCTAACCGCTTTATGAATTGCACTTGAAATATAACCATTTGTCATTTTGTTATTTTAAATCTCTTGCACACACTGCTATAGTTGACTTCCATTAGGTCCATTAACACAAAAGTTAGAAACTTTAAATGAACAATGCTCTAATAAGTAGGTAGTTGTTTAGTTATTATAACTTGATGGATCAATTGCAGTAGTGATGTGTAAGATCGTTCGGTTTGTGTTTATCATGTGCTGAGTTTCAGCATGAGATACACTGGAACTAACAAAAGGCTGGTGAATGAATGTGGCACAGGGAGGATTATCTTCTCGGTCTGATCACGAACGGGCCGTCTCGAGCCCAGTGGCAGAAGGTCGAACGGCTGGGCCTTCGCAAGTACTTCGACTGCGTGCTGGTTTCCGGCGACTTGCCGTGGGAGAAGCCAGATCAAAACATCTTCCTAGAAGCTTGCAAGTTGCTTAAGGTCGAGCCTCGCACCTGCATAATGGTTGGAGACAAGTTGGAAACTGATATCAAGGTAACTAATACAAAAATATATTGTGAAGTTTAAAATAATATATCTATCAAACTGACACTTTACATTGATACTTGTTGCAATCTGATCCTTTGGAATTGAATTAAAAAACCTTTGATCGGTGCCTGAGGCTAAAAATTGGGTGCTTTTGACTGATTTTTAGTCAAAAGAACATTTGTCTGATTGTGAGTTTTGACTATAACATAATAACCGGCATCCAGTTTGGATCCATCCATCCAAGACCCATTAATGTTGTCGGTTGGTAAAATTATATTTATTATAGATATTCTTTATATTTGAGTGCTACTTCTATACTACTACCATAAATACCTCAACTACGGACTATAATCCCTAGTAATATAAATAAAAATTGAATGAATATTGATCTGCAGGGAGGAAAAGAAGCAGAGCTAGGCGGTACAGTGTGGATCCCGTTGCAGAAAGACATGGAGTCGTCAGACTTACCCGACTTTACAATAGATAAAGTCACTGAATTGCCAGAAGTATTGCCAAACTCGCCCAAACTCAAACGCGCTGCACATACATCCAGCGTAACCTGTTAATCATTACATTCAAAGAGGCTGTAATATTCTACCTTTGTTATCGTCGTTCAATTTTTATAATGTTGTACAGTACTAACGAAATAGCAATACCTCTGAAGTTTGCATCTAGTACAGTCAGCGTCAAAAGTAAATGATGATTGATGTTATAAAATTCTTCATTTTTCTTTCTTTCTCTTTCATTTTTTCATTAGGCAACTCAAACAAAATTAGAGTTTCAAATCAGACATAATGTACGAGCCTTCCCAACTCCGGTTTTAGTTGTCTAACGTAACCCTTGCTAACAGTTAACTGTTAAATTTAATCTCTAAACTTACTCTCTTCCCTCTACTCAGTTCAGAAAAAGAAAAACCATTATTGCAAATCTGATAATGATCATCTTACGCTGACTATACTATCTGACCAGAATGGGCATACAATTTTAGATGTTATATACGGAAATGGCAGCCTCAGAATATTATTTTTTTATGACATATAACACATTGCAAACTTGAGAGGGGTTGTTTATTTTGTTATTACTTAATTTTTAACAGTATTCCACCTAAGTACAAAATTTAGTTTGCAGTACAAATATGTAGGTATTAGTTTTGAAGAATGTTTGTATTGATGTAGCATGTAGATGCTATTTCTGTTTTTGTTAGGCACTAGTTACCACAACGTTCATAGTCCGTCTCTTGATCTGCGTATTATTTTGCTTTATAATATTTATTTTTCTAAAGCGTAGGCTAGAATATGAATGCCTAATTATTTTTAAGAATTTAAAGACGCATATAGAAATGCATATTTTTGTAAAGAGATTTCATGTTTATTTTTAAGTATTTTTTTTGGTTGTACTCTAAGGAAACTTCTTATGAGACTGTCTTATATGTGATACTGATAGTGGTTAATGTTCCTTGTAAGATGTCTTGTTCAGTTTATAATTATGGTCAAATATTAAATGATTACTATAGTTATGACGTGTGCAGGACTGAACTGCGAAAAGCAGGACCGTAGGACTTAGGACATGGCAAAATCTTCGACAGGTTCTGTTCCTTTTGGAACATAATTTAAAAATTCTGACAAAAATATTGTCATGTCTAAGGCCGCCCATTGCCGTACGTCGCAATTCAGTTTTACACTTGTTATGTCACATAGGTGCTCACACAGTGATATGATTCTAAGCATTGTGAGTAAATTTATAATGTACATAAGTCATTTGGAGATGCTAACATTATTATCTTTAGACTGATGTGTACTTTAAATAGTGTAATATTGTTCCTTTTATAATCTCTTTAGTGTATCATGATATAGGTGTAATGACATATTGACTCAGCTGCTATCTCTGCGCAAAATTATATTTTGATGGCTCTATTTGTGCCATAGTTTGACTAACAGAATAATTGAAGAATTTAATTGACAACAGTAGTAATGCCTATTGTAATATTGCAGCAACTTTAATTTTTTAAGTAGGGAAAGTGATAAGCACATAATGTATATTAGTTATTTTAATAAATAACATTTGGGTATTTACATATTTGTGTTTGTTTTATTTCATAATAAAACCACATACCTACACATAACTAATTTTACACTAATATAACACCTATATTCAATGAGGAACTATGCTGTTCTTAACATTTTGGCTTCTCGTTTCTCTTGTAGGGCCTTCTTTTGCTCTTCTACTATTTTCTTCCTCTCTTGAAGAAACTCACCATATTCCTGAAATGAGTTAAATTAATAAATCTTTGGATCAAGGAGCCACATTTTTATATTGGCAAAAAAATTATACGCACAGAAATTAAAACCTAGTACAACGCAACAGTATTACAGTATTACTATCAATCTATATACCAATCAGAAGTTCAAAACTTTACCTTAGGATCCAAATCTTTCACAATTTCTATTCCACAAGTTCTAGCTGTGGCTATTAACATAACACAAATATCCTTCAATGGTTTCCATTCCAGTGGTGGATCTTGTTGCTTAATTTTTGCTATTTCATACAGATGTTTATATGTTATTTTACCACATGTTTCTCTTACTGAAAAGAAAAAAAATGTGAAACTCAATTCTACATAATATGAACAGGTACTAACTCAAGCTCGGGTATGGTTTCTGCTTTTCTATCATTGTACTTAAGAGAATAATTGAATTATAATAATCATCCTTGTTTTAAGCCTGGTCGCATTCAAAGCTGTCACCTTAGCTGCTGTGGAACCTATTATAAGCAACATCAAAGTACCACAGTTAGACCAGTTGTTAGACTTTTATGGCTCCCACTATTTATGTAATGATTACCATAGATGTTTGTATGATGACCAATACAGACAGCTCAACATGCTCTCCGAGGCAAAACTAGATCTATGTAAATAGCCATATTTATGCATACAATTATGTGCATAGAGTAGGAATCGAACCTGCGCCTCCTGCCTAGCATTCGCATTCACTACTGCCCCTCCACAGAGGCTGTCAGATGAACACAACAACAGACATAATGGAACAGCTCTTATTCAAACAACAAAACCTACCAGGTTCCATAGCACCTCGGCTCACTCCTGCTGCTTGTTTCAAAAAGTAGGAAGCAGGTGGTTGATGAATAACCAATTGATAGGAACGATCCGAGTTTACTTTTACTCTCGTTGGCAAAGGTGTTCCCTGTTTTATATTAGCGGTACGCTCATTAAAATCCTTACAAAACGCTGCTATATTGATGTTGCGCTGAAGTAAATAAAAACAGAGGTTATGATTACAACATTCGTTTTCTTTAATAATGTGCGATATGCAAATAATATCGGTACCTGACCCAACATAGGACCCAAAGGAGGACCAGCAGCAGCCATGCCAGCAGGTATATGGGTTCTTAATTTAGAACTGTGATCAATTTTATCAGCCACTTTCTTCATAGACTTCAACCTAGCAACGGACTTGGACATGGTGCTGAAGCTGAATGAAAATGGGTACTCTTGCAAGAATCGAACACAAAAAAATATTTACTCGCACCTTAACGCACAAGGAAAATATAAATAACGCACAAAACAATAAATTCATCAAACCGAATTCTAAAAAATATTTAGAACCATGTTCCAGTAATTTGGAATTACGTTTTTTGACTATGAGATTTGTAACATACATTCCAACAGATCATATATGCTGGTTGTTTGTTTTGTGTATTCATGTAACGATAAAAATGTCAATGGGGAATTGAGACTGAAGCTGGAACGCGCTTTACTTCAGGTGGAATGACATTTTTTCGTGCGGAAATCTTGGTGGAGGGAAGAGGGAATATCCATTCTGACTCGAATCCATCTCAAAAAGTAAAAGTAAAAGCTTCATTACAAATCGAATGCCGCACACGAACTCCCTGTTGCTATGAGAGTGTCCCTATGGAAAGAGGTACTGCCACCACCCTCCAGACTTTCTACCTCCGGCCTCCCCAGGAGAAACTAGCTCCCGGGCACAACCTCCCATGGCCGGTATGGCGGTCTCTCAACCGTCTTCGCACAGTGGTCGGTCGTTCGAGGGGAAATCTATGCAGGGGAATGCGAGACCCGGACCTAGCCGCATGTGACTGCGGTGCCCCCGTTATAACGCACTTAGTTCCGTGCCCCTTACGCCCTGCCTCCTGCACTAAAGACGACCTGAATGGAGCCACTAATGGTGCAGTCGATATGGCCAGGTTTTATTCTGGAGTGGGTGGGTGTGAGGTGGATTGTTGATACGAAAGAAGAAGAATCAAGTAATGTCCATCTCTTGTTATATCAAAGGACCAGACGCAGGCTTTCATTTTGGTTGAAGGGTGACAAGCGCGAAATAGCAGGCGGTGCTCCCACAAGCTGAACAAAATAATGCAGTTGGTGTTGAAAGCTATTTCTGGGTTCATGCAACTTGGCATATTGATACAACACGGATGAATATGATTGAAATGGTCATTCAGTTCAGAATTTGTGGCCGACATTTTTTTCAAATTATAGTCTGTGGTTCATTATTCGTAAATCGTGTGTTGTCACCTGTCAAATTTGTCAGATCAGTGTGAGAACATTGTGAACAGTGGATAAAAAATAAATGTTATTTTTTGTTTATTACACGTCTTGATACATTCCTCTTGCTATTATTTGTAAATTTCTGATGATTGAGATAAATACCATACCACTCTTAGTTAATTAATCTTAGAGATTATGCATTTACGTTTTAAATAGTTGTTATTAAAATACATTATGTGGTCGTTTTTCTCTCGGGATCCCACGAAGGATTTTCCCTACGAAGTGGGAGATCCTGTTGCCGGATTAGAAGATAGAAGTGTCTGGACGCTGCATAAAGGCAAAAAGAGAGGCACGCAAGAAGAAGTATCCATATTTTTATTCGATGTTCAAAAGAATTCAGAAACCCTTTTCGATATAGCTAAGGCTTCCCTTAAGAAACTAAAGACTATGCGACACCCTAGCCTTTTACATTATTTAGATAGCTGTGAAACTGAGAAATTTTTATATGTAGCTACAGAGTATGTAGAGCCATTAGCTAGGCATATAGAAGATATAAAACTGGAGGGCCCACAAAAGGAATTATTCCTAGCTTGGGGCATATTTCAAATTACTGTAAGTACATGCTTTGCGTAACCTTTATGTGAATGTGTAAATGTGTTAGTAATTTTTTTCCATATAAAATTGCAGTCGTTAGGATATCAAGAAGAGGACCATAATGTAAATTTTTCAAACTATTTTTTTCAGAGAGCACTATCATTTTTAAATAATGATGGTAATATGAGGCACAATAATGTGTGTCTGTATTCAGTGTTTGTGACTTTAGCTGGGGAGTGGAAACTGGGAGGATTTGAGTTCCTCACTTCACAAGGACAAGAGACTGCAAACCCTATTCCAATTAAAATATTACCAGCTCTAGAAATATATGATCCACCAGAGAAAAAAGATGCTACAAAACTGAAAACAGTTACAAAATGGTATGTACAAGACAATATTTCTGTATACCCTTCATTGTCATAATAAATTATATTATTTTAAGGACAACCTACATAACTGAATGCATAAATAATGTCAAAGAAATAGAAGAAAATATTATGTATTATCCAGGATAGGGAGCAGTGGCCCACATTAGGAGAGGTCTTTGTCCAGCAATAGAGTTCAATAGGTTAATTGATAATGTAATGGTTTCTTCCATTTTTTTATTAATTCTTTATGATGAGGCTTGTAGAGTATACTATTACAGTATATTTATGTTTATAAAATATATCACACAGTAAGTTGGACTGCCTTGGTCTATATAATAGTCCATTTGTTTAGTAACATAACATAACATAAACTCACGCCTTTATCCCCGAAAGGTGAGGCAGAGGTGCTAGCACCCACATTTCGCCAGTTTATGTTTAGGTCCCAATGTAATAGGTGGCGAGCCTATTGCCATCTGTTTGGGTACTTAAATAAACATAAACAATCTTACTTTTAAACTATCGCGGCGTTTACTCATAGTGTTTATAATTTTCGGGACTTCACGCGATACATTTATGAACTTGACTTTTCCATTCAAATTCAAATGACCAGCAGGTTCAAAATTAACTATTAACTACTATAGTATAAAGTGATTGTTTGATTCCTTCATCAATATATATTCTGAAACAGCACTGTTGGATAGTTCAGATATTTCAGTGAAAATTTAACCCTCTCCATTTGTAACAGCTCATCTGACATGTGGGGTCTAGGCTGCCTTATATGGGAAGCATACAATGGCCCACTCAAAAACCAGCCCGCACTCAAAACAGTGGACACCATACCTAAGCAACTGTGCACTTTGTACTGTGAGCTAGTGAGCGCCAATCCTGCTTCCAGACCGAATCCTGCAGATATAATTACAAGGTACATGTTTAAGTACTATTTTTTATTTTATTATATTATATTTGGAAAACTTACAGCTATACATTTGAATTGTACAAACATTAACACCTGGAATTACAAATATTCCTCCTAAATGCAGGTGAGCCGTGTGCTTGTCTGCCACCTAAGTGGTAGACAATAAATAATATAGTAAATTAACTTACAGGTGTAGAAAAATGGGTGGTTACTTTAAAAATGATCTGATTGACACAATGCTATTTCTTGAAGAGATACAAATCAAAGATAAAATGGAGAAGAATAAGTTTTTCTCCACGCTCAGTTCACATCTGGATAGCTTTCCTGAAGCTGTGTGTGTTCACAAGATCTTACCGCAGCTGTTAACAGCTTTCCATTATGGTGACGCTGGGTCTGCAGTACTAGCACCTATGTTTAAGGTAAGTCTAAGTTTAAGGAACTCACTGGAAAGGTTTTGTGTTGTCCATGGGAAGACCGAGAAACCCTGTTGTGTTTACTGCTCTGACAGCACAGAAACTCTCTTAACTTTAACTCCTCCCCCCTTCCCTCTACATGGTCGACAGGATGAGTGTGACACCCATAGGCCACGGTAACCACTTTAAATCAGGTGGGCCGCAGGTTAAATCTTTGTTCAATTTTCTCTGAAAAATAATTTTCAAATTGAAACTACGAGCGGTAGTTTAAATGCATGTGTTAGAAGTGAGAATTCCTGATCAGAGTCATCCAAAAATATTACAAAATTGACGAAAGCCTGATTCGAATATCTGTGGCATTGGTTACTCGTGGCAACACTGACCTATGTTTCACAAAGTGGTCCATCCTCGTATCATCAATCGTAGAACAAACAGCAAGCCTCGCGTCATTTCGCGCGCCAGCTGTGCAATGTTGCATAATAATATCTTATTGAGCATCTCGTGTCGTGTATTAAATGCTGCGTGTATTAATTACGTTTGAACTTCATATGAAGAGATATTCGTAAATTGCCCTTGTCCAATTTTGATTGTAGTCTAACGTGAATCATTATGTATAAGTGTATATAAATCCTTATCGCAAATACTTCTTATCATGTAACGAAGTACTGAAAAATCGAAATATCCAGAACTATTTTAGTTTGTTATAATTTGTAATTGAAGTTAATTTACATGCGTATTATTATCATATCAACCTCCATTGTTATCCACCCACGTAATAGTGTGCCATGAAAGAACTTCCCCCATGTTGAAATCAATATGATAATTTTAGGAAAAAGGATGCATATTTCTTGAACACTAGGGTTTAGGAGTCTTTTTCATGTAGGTATTCACACCAGGGCCCACTCACTATCCAACTCTTGGTTTTTGGTTACCATTGCTCTTGAGAAGCCTATGTTGGAGACTCGAACGTCAGTCAACAGGTTTACCGGCTAGCAGATTATTTAACTTAGGCTCCAAAGATCTTGATGGGGCTCCCTACCCTCGTACTACCTTTTCTCGGAAAAGTAATAACAGACCAAAAACCTCAATTCGTCTGAAACAAATCTTTTTATTTCAGTTGGGTAAATTATTAGAAGATGCCGAATACCAGAAGCAAATAGTACCATGTGTAGTGAAACTGTTCGCGTCGAACGACCGGACGACGCGGTCGCGCCTGCTCCAGCAAATTGATCAGTTTATAATGCATCTACAGAATTCCACTGTAAGTAATTCAAACATAACTGATACTGATGAAAGTTTACGATGATGAAAAACGTTTTAACGGATTTTATCACGATATATTTGGTACTATTTTACACAGTTACATCTAACCCGAAGTTTCGGCTACTTTTCAGCAGCCACGGTTGCTGGGTGGCTAAACATAGTAGTTGATGAAGAAGTGGAAAGAGGGTAGTTGTTAGTAGTGTGTGACATAAGATTTTAACATATTTAGTTATGAAATACCAATGAATTCCGATAAATCATAAAAAGTGCTTCGAATTATCGCCAGTTCAGACCCCGGTCTATCCGCCAATTCGCCAAGGAACAAATACCCAGATTTTTGTTTAAACTTCATACAAGTTTCGGTGATATACTCTAAATGGTTGTATTATCTAGCTATTAATTTTCGGGTACATCGACGATAGCAGTTGCGTAAGCTCGGTCAGCGAGTCAAATTTAGTGAATATAATATATATATATATATATATATATATATATAAGCAGAGATTTATTGGTGCTGGGTCGTAAATCGCTGCTAATATTCACGTCCACACACTGATTTCGTCGACAGCGAGTCTTAATCGATTTATCGCTACCGTGTGGTCCGACCTTTATACACTAACTGTAGGTATCTCACGCTCGACTCATCTATGTTGTGGTATGGTCAAATATGAAACTGTACATACATTTCATTTCGCAATATGGTCACTATCATTACTACATACCATTAACTTTATAGACGACCTTAATTTGTGTCATTGACTTCATCATCAATCGAATTGACTTTTTAGGTCAACGACCAGATATTCCCGCAAGTGGTGAATGGTTTTATGGATACGAACCTAGTGATCAGAGAACAGACAGTCAAGTCGATAGTGCATATCGCATCTAAGCTCAACTATAACAACCTGAACGTTGAGGTACTGCGGCACTTCGCTCGGCTGCAGTCCAAAGATGACCAGGGTGGCATCAGGTAAGATAGATCTCTTGTACTTTTAGACTGAAAAACGTTCTTATACGGCCGACTTGTCTTCAGACCTAAAGCCAATTTTAAGAAGCAAGCTGGTACAGTGAGTTCAGTACCAAATGTTCCTGGACAATTTGAAACTAAAAATGCTACTGCACAAATATGATGCCACTAATGTTCACTTATTTTCTTAAATGGGACATTTTTGTTAAAATGATCAGAAGTTATTAGTGTGTCATAGTTATATCAAGGTATAATATTAGGCCTTTTTTCTACAGAACAAACACTACAGTATGTCTCGGCAAGATCGCGCAACATCTTCACCCGCAGATTCGCCAGAAGGTCCTAGTGTCAGCGTTTGTTCGTGCGACTCGGGACGCGTTCCCTCCGGCAAGACAGGCGGGTGTACTGGCGTTAGCGGCTACACAACAGTACTTCTTGCTATCTGAAGTGGCTACTAGAGTGTTGCCTGCGCTCTGTCCGCTAACCAATGATCCGGAAAAACAGGTTGGTTATACAGCCTTACAGCTCAATATCAATTAATTAGCCTATAGCAGCTCAGGCCTCTAGCAATGTGTGATATTGCTTCCGCTTCTCCGCCCTCCAGTCTGTCTTAACTGTCTTTTTTAGGTCGTCGGTCCATCTTTTTTTTTTATCGTGCGCCCAATCCCCACGGATACCACCTCCACCAAAACCGGTGGAGGTGATTATGTCGGACTCGAACCGACCAAAACGCACGCCGTCCATGGGTCCTTGATTGCCGGAGGTGAGATTATACAAGACATATCTCTCGCACCTCGGCAGACCCGGGGACATCTCTGTTAAGATGACCCTCTTCCGCCAATGTAGGGACCATGGTGTCCCCGTCTAGCTCCTGGGTATGGGGTGGCACTTTGCGCCATTGCCGTGGCCAGCTTCTGCTAGGGAGACCGGCGGCTCCACTCGTCACCCCCAGGCCCAGGTCGTCGGTCCATCTGGCTAGGGGGCGTCCTAACTTACGTTTTGTCTTCTGAGGGCCTCACTCAAGAACTCGTTTGCTCCATATAATAGCAGGATCCGTAGAGACATAGCCCTTCCTAAACAACTGAACTAGTCTTGATAAAATAGTATAAATTTATTAAAAAATACACACAAGTTTACCTGTATGCAGTCAACATTTACATTACACACAACAGTGTTGATAGTGTGTGAACACAACAGATCTGTCTAGTGCTGTATTCGTCTGTACAGTTTAGGACAGATGTTTAAAATGAATTTACCTACAGGTTCGTGATGCTGCATTTAGAACGCTCCGAGGTTTTCTGGGCAAACTAGAAAAGGTATCAGAAGATCCAAGTTTGAAGGAAGGAATGGGTAAGACATTTTATTTTTTATTGAATTACAAAGCTAGTAAACCGTTTGGTGCATAGAAAGTAGTCGTCTTCATCAAAGGTACTCGTATCGTGGATACCCTACCTACACCAAAGGCGGTTATGTGGGACTCGAACCTATTAGCACCGCACGCCGTTTCAGGTCTTCAGATACCGCAATGTAAAATTACCTAAATACTAAGAGTACTAACAAAAGTTATAAAAAGCTACAATTTTTTTCCATCAGTCAGTCCGTCAATCAACTAACTACAGTAGCACTAGCATGAACTCCTATCGAATTCGTAATGTAAAGATTTCGAGAGAACGGAGCATTGTGATTGGCAGTCTGCCTCTTGTGAACCTGTGTGCGTGTGTAACCCGCCAATCGCAATGCTCCGTTCTATTGATACCTTTACATTACGAATTCTATAATATTTCGTGCTAAGGCTACAGGTGTACTGGCTTATAGATAAGGTGAATGTGAGTTATCCCCGAAGGTGTTAATGAGGCACACACATCCATATCTCACTGTATAATTGTCCAACAGAGGCGGACGTCCACACCGCAACGCCATCGCTCAGTAACGCGGCGGCCACGTGGGCAGGGTGGGCCGTCACGGCCGTCACCGCCAAGTTCTACCGCTCGCATTCCGACACTGCACGCGTCGCACACTCCGCTAAGTCCTTGTTGTCGAAGCCTGGTTCGCTTGGTAAGTTTATTATCATATCATCATGCATAAAGGAATAATTAGGGTGGTATAGTTATAATTATATATTTGAGGTATTCCAATTTGAATATGGTGATCTAATTAGCTATTGTAAAAGTACCAATCTTTATTCGAATTGTTGTGGTCGACTGTTGTATTGGGTATAAACCTGTAATGATAGTAGAATGTGGAATAAATAAATAAATAGTACAAAAAAAGCTCGAGCGCTTATCACGTGCTTGAACTGTTGTGTCGAGATTTGACGGTTCTAACGTGACACAACATAAGCGGTTACAACTCTATCCATCAAATATAAGAAATGTGAGAAAGAAAGAAACCATATAAAATGTATGTAACGGTTCTGTTGCGTCACGACACAACAGATCACACAAATGTAATTGTAATTAATTGGTTGCGTTCAAGGGTTCCACATTGGAGCCCGGGGTCCGCTTATTATTGGTATATGGATTCATTTAATTTGCATTAAACCATTTAAACCCTTATTTACTTACAGAGCAACCATCATCAAGCAGTATGTCAACTACGACATCATCGGTTACTTCGATGACTTCTTTGGAACACAGCGAGTCAGCGTCTGACTACGACCCGGAACACTGGGATATGGCCGCTTGGGGCGAAATCGACTCCAGCGCAGGTATACTTATATTTAGTAAACTTCGCTGTTTAATATGTTCAGGAATACGCTAAATAATTAAATATTTATACCGAGATATTCCTGATTTAATTTAAGTTTTACATACCGTTTCCAACAGAAATATCGGAAACTCCGCTTAATCTCAAAACAAAAACTGTCGTAATCTGAAAATAATCATCATCTTTTTGACGATTTGCCGGCCACCATTCCAGATACTATTGATTCCAAAATGGTAGACCTTATCTTGACAGATTTGTGCTAGATGGCCCGTATTGTTCCAGGTACAGGTACAGGCGCGAGTGCGAGCGTGAAGTCTCCGCCGAGTAGCGGCAGCGCGTACGCCACGCCCGCTCTAGCGGCGCTTTGTGAGGACGACAACGACTGGGACAACGAGGAGTGGGGCACACTACAGGAACAGCCGGTACGCGCACACACATCCACACACAGGCACACGCACGCACACGCACACATACGTACACACACGCACGAACACGCACTAGTTGAAAGAGTTGATTAAAGTGTAGTAAATACACCAGAAAAAGAAATACTACTTGTAACTATTGTCAAACCATGTTTTTCACAATTAAATATTCGATTCATTTCATTTCACTAGTTAGCTAAGAGCGTATTTTTTTTTATAACAGATAACTAACATCCGTAAATTATTTATTTTGTCATTTGATTTGATTTGATTAGTCATAATTTACTTATATTTATAGCTAAGTAATAGTTAAACTGGCACTGAAGTCAGAAATGCTGTGTGCAGATGTAAGTGGACTTCAGATTTAAAATGCTATATATTTTGTAAAATCATAGTCATAGTGTCATCAATCTGATGTCTGTTTCTGTACCAATTTTATAAAAATAAAAATAAAATTCAATAATTATTAATCCTTTCATAACAGACAGCGATAGCCGAACTAGCCAGTCCGTCGGAAACGTGGAACAACTCGGCGTGGACGGACCCCGTACTGAACAATGCTAACGCCACGTACGTCCGCGGTGGGCGGCTCGAACACAAGCCAGTAGCGCTTCAGAACAGTAACGACTCGCTCGGAGGCTGGGAAGACAGCGAGTTCGAACCTATTGAGGAAAATGCTGACGGTAAATATATCTTAAAAATGATTCCTCCAATACCCTTTTCATCATTGTATGGACTTAACGCACCACTGATACATGTTGAATATTCCACTTACACGCACAAAACTTTAGCGATACGTTCATTACACCTCCTGCTAAAGAGAGGTATGCACAGGATCCATTTAAGCAAGTGTGCTCCACCATTGACAGCGACGTTGCATTTCTTATTGATACTTTTTCATACCAAATTTCAGTTTTTACGGTGTTACAACAAGCTTTCATACCTTCACTAGTTTACTGTCATGTATACTATTATATAATTGTAAAAAGTTTATGTTTGTCTGCGTTTCTAAGGGGTTTGGTACGTTTGTTTGATTGCAATTGGTTAAGTAGAACCAGACTTATGATTGGTAATATAGAATTTAAGTTACACAGATGGCGCTTAGGTCGCAATAACCGACAGCCACGCGGTCGGAGCCGCTGGCATAGGCTAATAATAGTATAAAGATAAATTTAATATTACAATTTTCTGTATGCCAACAGAAAACAACGCATCAAAAATGGATGAAATGCGTCGCAAACGTGAAGAGAGAAAGCTACAAAGACAACGAGAGATGGAAGCTCGACGCTCAGCCCGGGGCCAAGGGCCAATGAAACTGGGAACAAAGATGACACCTGCGAACCCACCATTTTAAGACGTCCACTCGAGACCAGTCGACCGCCGGTAATTGAGCCTAACGCCTATATCTACATACCTTATTACAAAACGTGAATTAAATTAAACTAGGTTTAAACCACCCTGAATGATGAAACTTAAGCCTTAAGCCTTAACACACAGGCGCGTTATTATCGGTCGATAAAATCGCACGCGTTATAGCGATAATGCGTCTACAAACAATTGCGTATCGCAGTATGTGTACATTATGTACGTCGTAGCAGCGTCGCAGATATCGCAATAACGCGTGCGATATTATTATATTATCGACCGATAAAAAGGCGCATATGTGTTTGAGGCTTTAAGCTTCTTCACTTACGGGCTTTTGGTTTGACATCGGAAACAAGAGTTGACTTCGATCTTCTCTCAAACTACTGAGATTACAAAATAAACTACCATTGAATTTTCACCTTTACACACATAGTCATAAAGTTCAAAGTTAATTGAAAAACAGTTCATAACATCGGTTTCTTCACTTGACACGATGCCTTTTAATTTTAGACTTTAGCATCACAGAAATAAAATCTAAAATTCTATGGGGTTTTTTGTAAACTCGATCTCGATAGAGAGAACGCTGTACAAAATACCAAAGCGATACTCACTGAATTCTCTCTCTTCTTACCGAAGTGCCAAATCAAAAGCCGAGTACTGTAAGTTCGTACGTTTTATAATATGGGAGATTATGTCAAAAGGTACCATAGTACAGTCGACAAGGGTTTTATATGCAATAGTGTATATTTAATATTGTAATATATAATTGGGTACACTTTTCCGTACAAAGTTTTATGTATACGTATCTCCTTTGTCAACTGTACAAAATTACCGGCATGCGATTAGTGATTCCAAATGCTTATGATAACAAAATTAAAAACGTGAATTTGATTTGCACGCCGCAAAATATCACGTTCATCTTGCGACCAACAACATTGAACATTTTTGCTACAATACACTCTTGATAAGAATTATCTTTAAATATTATATTAGATCTTATTTACTTGAGGCCAACATATTACTTGTGTTTAAAATGCGTTCCGATATAGATTAAGTTATGTTATTTATTATTTAATACTTAGTCAAATGTTTACTTAGATTCGAATTTAATGTATTTATCGCATATCTATCAGATTATATTAATAAAAACTATAATAGAAATAGGCTTCACCTACAGATTTCAGATAAATACGATTTTGGATTCAATACAGTATTTGGCTTTAATAGGGTAGTTGACCGTAAATTCAGAGTAGTTTCTTGTTATTACATTTAAAAACGGGAAATTATATAGCAAAATATGATGTCATAGTGTGCTATTGTCAAATGCGTAGATGACGACGATGGCTCGTGGTGGACAAACTTCGCTCCTATTATTAGTGGCATTAGGTCTCTTTTTACTGGGTTCTGGGCTACACGCACGGCTACAGATACGGGTAATTTCTACTACCCGTACCGTCGTTTGTACAGCCTTAGAGTTTCCATCGGAGATTGAAAAGAAATAATAACTAGCACTTTTTGACTATAGGAAACTACCCTATTATTATTCAAATCAGAACTCGACGTCTTTTTGATGTTTAAACTAAAGTTAATGTAAAACATTGCGTATTTTAAGTCATTTATTATATTGTCAACCCTATTACTGATATATTGCAATTTGCGTCTTATTTTGAGGTTCATTAAAACTCGTATAGTACTAATATTTTATAATCAAAGTTTCCATACATCTATGTCAATTCGAACTTTCACAATTTTCACACATAATTATGACAGAACGGGAATTAATCGTAAATGATTTGTATATTTACTCCGACGTTTCGGATGTGACGTTACGTCTCTGGTCTCGAGTGGACTGAAGAGGCGAAACTTATGTGTCCGTAACGCTTGGGTATATCTAACTACCCGCACTTGGCCTTCATCCGTTACGTCCGTACACTGGGGTAAATATACCAATCATTCACTTATGGTTCACGATTAAGTCTCGTTAGGTAATAATTTCCTTACGCCTCTCGGTATCTATAAGTAAGGAGGGTTACACACCAACCACATGTTCTCACTACCATTGGCCCGTAAGTGAAGTGGAGAACGAAAATCCGGACAGCGGACCCCGAGCTCTGATTTCATCTTGGCTTCGTAGGTAATCAGGAAAATACCTCTACATAATTGTGATATTGACACCAACCATACAACAAAGCAGCATTTGTTGCGCACTCAGCAAATTACCAAGAACAATGCTTCTTATAAGAGGTGAGAGGCATTTGCTGGGTAAAAGGCGCCTCAAGTTTTACTTGGGTTGTACAACAGTTGTTGACACTAATGACTTAAAATACACTCTGTACAATTATTGCACTACAATTTCTACACACTGCACATTGTTCATATCTGGCTTACAATATTTCGCTGCCTATTTCGAGTTAATAAAGTATAAATACAATTTTAAGAACCGCCCATAGATCGCTAGGAGGGCACAGCCTTATATTGAACATTTGTAATTGCATTCCATCGACTGCAAAGCGAAGACGTCGTAAAATCTGTATTCTGTTTTTTCAATGACTAGGGATCAAGTATTGTAAATTGATATGCACCAAATAGAGCGCTCGAGTGAGACTAGACGCCACTAAGGCAGTAATGTAATATTTTCAAATTATTTTTTAGGGAGAGGTCATTACGTTAATCAACGCTTTGAATAATTCTGACAATGTTTTACGAAATATATCGATATTTGTTTTAATTGCCTTGTTTGTTAATCTTGGACTGCTGGTGTCGTGTTCTCGTCAAGGTGCCTGTAGGCCAATACGGTCGGTTTAGATCGGTTTAATCTGACTA
This sequence comes from Pelosia muscerda, assembly GCA_963691645.1. Classification (NCBI taxonomy): domain Eukaryota; kingdom Metazoa; phylum Arthropoda; class Insecta; order Lepidoptera; family Erebidae; genus Pelosia; species Pelosia muscerda. The sequence continues at coordinate 7,112,843 of OY829116.1, read as the reverse complement.
TTGATCGTTTAGACACACATACATTCAGGCGAATGCATCTTTTGAGCTATCTAACAGCTTTAAAAACACCTTTATACATTCAAAGTAAGATCAAAATGGAAAGTAATATTAGTGAATGTGAATTTATTACAGAATGGATGTTTTATAATCGTTCTCTAGTTGTCGTCTTTGTAACGTTATACTATGAAGTCGGTAGCCACCATGGTATACGAATTTTTCGCTCTAGTCACTTAAACTTATTTTTTTACATTATTAGTTCTTAGATTAGGCAACTGGAGTGTCGTCAACTAGAATTTCGACCAATACCCGCAAGCCGCCATCTAGCTGATACTTTTTGAGAGCTGCTGATTGGTTATTGAAATGTCAAACTCGAGTTGCGGCAAGTCGAGTTTTGTTTGAGTTGCCTAATGTAAGAACGGACTAATTAAAGCGAGTTCTTTCGTTTTACTTATGAAATAAATAATGAGTAAAATGCAAGTAAATAATTGTGATAGATATATTTGACATTAGGAAGAGTTCAGACGGAATACAATTCTGAATGCGGAGTGGCTTTCGGTTAATGTTATAAATAAGGCTGCGCTCGACAAACGTAAGGAATCAATACAGCTATTATAGTACGCAATACCAAGTAGCAAGTGACGCCCCGCAGAACAGATTTGGAGACATAGATTCTCAAATATAGATAAACACTAAAACCTCAAGACATTGACACATTCCTCAAGATCAGGAAAAACAGATTTGAAATAAAAGTAATCATGAATTAAGACAAGTTGCCTTTACAGTATATTAATTTTTCTGTTTTTAAGTACTTATTTATTGACACTAAAATTTTGAGCTTTATTACCATCGTCTAGAATTCTGGATAAAAGATATACCTAATTCTAAAGAAAATGGTTTACCTTATTATAATTAACACTTCTTCAGAGTAGCTAGTCACGGGATATTCTCTTTATATACCTACTTTTTATACATCACAGCAAGTTGACATAATTGAATCAAATCAAGTGTGTTTTTAACAAAGCAGTATTAGGGTTGCACTAACAGTAAACACAGTGATGTTTACTGCGCTTTTACGCAACCGTAATACTGCTTTATTAAAAGCTACAAATAAAACAGGAAGTCAATCAATTATTGTCAGAGCAGACAAACGGCTTGTTTTGACTTAGGTATTTAAATGGTCGTTTGGACGGAGTCGCTGCTCGCTGCCACTATCAAATCAATTGATGTCTCTAGCTTGTAACTTTGCTTATATATTCAAAATAAATGTACAGATAAAATGTTTTTAATTGTGATGATTCTGGGACTTTGTGCAATCGGCAAATGAGGGTGTCAATTTGTTGTAAGTGCTCGAATGATTGCGTATCAGTGTTAGAGCCGATACTTGAAAGTGTTGTGTGTTAATACGTATGTCACAATTACAAGTATAGATGCCGTAAAATATTAGACACTATAATTAAAATACCAAGGTCGCTTTTCCAGATAATTGTTTTGTTATACCGTCTAATAAGTACCATAATTTCAAGTATACGGAAAACCGTATCGTGGATAGGAAAAGCTATTTTTTATGTATTATTAATAGTATACAGTATAATGATTATGTACATAGAATTTATCTACCAGACTGAGCCAGTCTTTAAGTTTATTACTCCTAATATTCCTAATTTCTTAATATACATTTTATTATTATGTATTTGGTGAAATTTGAAAAATATAATTGTAATTTTTCTATACTGTCGTTTGTTTCTTAGAATTAATTTATCATCAATAGTAACTGAAGAAAATTGGCGGGATCTTATTTTTTATTACAGGTACAACTCTACTATTGCATTCAACGTTTTGATTGAGCTGCCACACTGATATCATTGACTTTCTAAGAATGATTTTCGTAGAATTCATATTCTCATACTGGAAGAGTAATAACCAAAACAAAAAATAAGTTGTTAAAATATATATATTCATATATTTTACACCTAGGAAAACTGAGCAATAAAACTAATAGTTTAGAATTGAAATGCCGAAAACTTATAGTAGTATCACGCCTTCGCCGCCGACCCTGTAAAAACAGTACAAATATAACCAGCTATTTCGACCTCTCGAATAAAACAGTAACGCATGTCATTCATATGTCAAACCAGCACATCTTGAACCCCTCCCTGTCTTATAGGGGTCCAGTGAAAGTGGCGTGACCAATGGCCAGATATTTATTTACTGAGCTTTGAGGGCTCGCGCTACGCAAATTTTTGAATTGTTATAAAATTATATTATTTTGACATAGTGATAATATATATCATCAGATATTAAGTTAAAATACTATTTCCTCATATATTAAGTAGTGGGGATGAATGAAATTGTGTTGTGCTCATTCAGCACTGAATTATCTATAAATTTTCTAAAATGACCAGTCTAAGGCTTTTATTACAAAAATGTATCTCGAACGAAAGTAAAGCAGAAATCTACAAGCGTACTTTTTCGTTCAGTAAAGTGTACCAAAATAATGCTCATATTGTAGGATAGTGTTAGAACACGACCTCCGTGGCGTGGCGGTAGTGAACGCGACTGCTACGCAGGAGGTGCGGGTTCGATTCCCGCTCAGTGCAAATATTTGTGTGTATGAAATATGAATATCTGCATTGGTCTGGGTGTTTCTATGTATAATATGTATGTATTTACAAAAAAAAAAATGTATTTAAGTATGTTTATCCGCATTCTAGAACCTGTAACACAAGCTAGTTAATCTATGCTTACCATGGGTCTAGGTGGCGTTGTGTAGATTGTCCTAGAATATATTTATTTATAACCGCTTCGCTCGCCCTGATTATAATCCGTTATCAATTACTAAAAAGTTGCAAACCAATAAATGAAGTAGTATGTACCTACTATATACACACACTCATCCATGTGTGTGTGAATTCTAACCGTAAGCTATGTATGAATACGGGCGTGATTAAAAAAAACAATAGTGAGCATGTAGCAAGTAGCAAATGAAACAAAATCAACATTTTATAGCAATTGTGATGAAGATCCATCCTTAATAAATTATTGGCATACGAATATTAGGGTTGTAGCCAAAATATATTCTTTAGGAGGCCAAATTTTAGTTACATTGAAATAAAACCAAAACTTAAGCAATAGCAGTTTATTAATGCATAATGAATTACAAGACATTATTTACAAATATATAATTCTATTAATACATATTTTAAGAGTTTTATACAAAGTTATTTGTTAGTAACAAGTTAGTTATGTAATTAAGTTCTCTATGTTTCTATAACAATCTGGTGCTGATTGAAAAAAGCTAAGCTGCTTCAGCAGATTATATCGAAACCTGATATTGACTTCTTATGAATTGCTTTTTTCGTTTTTATTATATTATTACTAAACGTTGGGCTACACAATATAAAAAGATCTTTTTTTTCGAAAGAGAAGATACTTTTAAATTTTCTTCTGCATTACATGATTTGTTATGATTCGGTAAAGTACCTGGCGCATATAACATTTTCAGTGCGTGACATGTTCCGTCTGATATCATTTCAAAATACTTCAATTTAATCTTTTAGGCCGAGAATTTTACGTTCATAACTTAACATAAGTATGATAAAAATATATCTAACTTTTAAAGTGGGACAATAACCATGACATGTACTTATGGTTTCATAGGAATTTCAGGTTAAGGCTGTTCTAAATTTAAAAACTACCATATTAATAGGAAGTAGGTTAACACAAAAAGTTAGCATTTTAATAGAAAAAAGCGTTTATAATATAAAAAATATCTTCTGCACCTACGTGCTAAGACATCCTTTACCAATCAATCACCCCATCAAATAAGAAAGTTACTATTTGTAATTTACTCTTTTGATGGATAGAAAAATTGATGCTGCAACTGCAATCACACTACAACGAAACAGAAATCACAAACAAAATCCATAAAGGGTTATACAAAGCGAGCCAAAGTGTTACCTACTGTTACTATGCATCTAGATAACAATTTAGTATCAATGACTTGTATGTAAACTACTATAGGCCGTCCGTAACTGGAAATTAATAGGCTAATCAATTTTGACTTCTATTTATATCGGCATAGCTCACCTTTTTGTAATACCATCTAAGACAGTTACGGCTGATAAAAGTTCGCGAGTCCAATTTGTTTTTCCTGTAGAGCATCTACTAGTAGGTACATAGAAGTCATTGTTTAGCATACTACTAATTAAGTACCTACAAAACAATTTCTAGTAACATTAGTTGACTTAACAATACAACCTCCGGTATTGATTGATTTCGAAATAAGTTAACACCAATCGTATTAAATCACACATAATTTAAATGTGCGGCGTCCACAGATGTTCCAATGAGGTTAGCATGGAGTGATGAAAGACGATTGCTTGATGGATATGCTGTGAAGTCTGTTCAGCTGCTTGCGTACTTACAGTTTAGAGCGCAGCTCGGATGTCCTAGCGGCTAATTGTCAAGATGGCTCCTCGAATCTGGAACAAGGAACCAATGGTATAAATGCTACTAAAACCACTAGTAAACACAACAAAATTACTAATAGTATTATTATTTATTCTAGTATTCCTGCTAACTCCTATTAGGCGTGGGTTTACGTCGGTAGTACATAATATAAAGCTTTCCTCTTCCCTTTCATCCAATTCCAAGTAGAAATCTGCGCTCGTCTCTCTGCTGTTCGACAGGTACACTTGGTCGGCCTGGACCTCTAAGGTCTTAAAGTGGAGCCCTATACACCCGTGATAATAAATACTTAACTGATTAGTAAGTACATACCTCATGTTCATGGCATTAGAGTTTCCAGGTTCGAGCTTGTAGCCCAAAGTCTCGTAGAACTTAATCAATTTGTCCTTACAATCTAGCGACATCTTATAGCAACCAAGTTCCTGTGCCAACAGCGAGACAGTCACTACGATTCTGAAAAAAAAAACAAGGCTTGATACCAAACATACGATTACAACACTAGCTCCCTCACTATCACTTTAGGAATAGTTTTAAAAGTATTCCAAAATTTAAATCAAACGGTATAGTCACAACCGTTGTGGCGTGTTTGATTAAACAAACGTTAGGTACAAACTTGTAGTTTGTAGTTTTATACAGCATGATACAGAAAGGTGTGATCATATTTAAGACTCATCACATCACACATACCTAATAACCAATATCCACCATTGGCATATGCACTGATCAAAGAACATATAATTTAAAAAATGAAAAAGAAAATTATAATTAGGCGTCGGGTGACTTTTTGAAATTCTAATAATTTAATATTGTAATTTTTGTGACCTACTTAAGTGATAAAACTTAGTGCATTCTATTGGACTGGTTGTAGAGCTATTGAACTTAATTGAACTAGGAAAGGGCAAAATGCAATAGTGTTGTGTCCTACCTCTACTGCTAATTATTAAATTAATTATTCTTTTTTACGGTTTGTACTTTGGTCAGTGCATAATATATGACCTCGTTATTAAGTGTGTATGACGAACCTTAAATATGACCACAATTTTCTATAACACGCTGTAGATAGCAAGTTCCCTCAAAGTGTACAATTCTTGTTCTTACATTTTTTTTTTTTTAGTTGTTCCAAATATTTGTACAAGAGGGGTTCAGGGGACATAAAATTTTTCAATAGTGAAATTAAGTAGCACTTACAATTTGCCCAACTGTTTGCCTCTGTATGTATCATTTACGACTACATCTTCTAAACGGCCACGCTGAAAAATGTAAAACATAACTGTTTATTATTTCCAACATTCTATAATTTCTACTTTCCTGTGACTGTCTTCAGCTTACCATCAAGCGAGGTGAAGAAAGAACTTGCCGAAGGTCCCCTATACCATCTCTATTGTATATCAGTGAGGGTTACCAGGTAATAGACAGTTCGTTAGCTCGTTTATCGATGAAATTATATTATCAGTATCAGTATCATTTTGAATTCGCGTCGAATTGATAGTCCTCTATTTAGTTAATAATTATTTCTTAATTACTTTTATGATATCTAATGTATCAACAAGCGAAACCGATATAAATGTTCCCTAATTAGGTAGATATTTTATTAATTTATTAGGATTTAGTTCCGGAATGTTCATGATCGTAACATTACAAATACTTTTCGAGTCAACATTATAAACCTAAACAAGTTTTTTATATAAATATTTCACAATTAAAAACTTGTTTTAAAGTTACTCTCGTGTCACTTCAAATTATCAATGGTACCTCTCTATATTTCTTAGGGAGGAACTACACTTGGTTATACGATAATTATTGACTGTATACGCTGAAATATTTGATAAATGAGCGAACAATATAAGTATAGTCGGATTTTTTATTAGGCGATAGCTTCGTCTAATTAAAAAGCCGACTATACCTAAATGCCATCCACATCTCATGGAGATGTACCAAACATGCTTTGCATTTAGTATGCATGCGAACATCTAAAGCAAATTATAGACAAAATGAGCTCTGCACAACTTCGTTATAATATGCAGTCGAATAGGGCACATAACACATAAAGAAGTGTGATCGCGCCTTAATATAATCTATCGATCTCGGCTGTCTACGTCTACCTCACTAGCTTACAAAAAATTACGTAATATTTGACATACCACTGAGCAGTTATGTATGAACTTCTGTTCGATTGTAAGTGTTGCGGCACCGATTAGCTTCGAAATACGAGTGTCTTCAATAACTGTGACGTAATAACCGCCGGATTGCTTCATCTTTGTGAACCTTTCTGAAAAACAAAACTCGTTATGATAGGCAATAGGTTCATGCAGGTATCGAAAGAGGTGATAAATAATCCAATGGGAAAAATTGTTTTGAGAAATCATCGTCTGAACATAAGGAAGAAACAGTGTGAGGTGTCCTAAAATTAAACACCCTTTTTTATTTTTGGAAGCGGAGCTTTCGTACGCAGAAAATGAGTATCGTATTAAAGAAATCGGTTACTCTCGTATGTGAACGGTTCCGTACGCAAACGAATCCGTATCGTTCAGTTTGTTTGTAGGTACTCATTTCAGTACAGAAAAAATCTCTACACACTATGCTAAATTCAACCTTTTCTTCATTCGGTGCTGTATTTTCTAAAAGTACTTAAATCCCCCTCCGAACTTGATAGTAGGTACCTAGTAAGTATAGGTAGGTGCATGATAAACACACTGTTTAATGCTTTTCATCGAAATAAACAAAACATAATGTAAGTAATAGGAATTCGAAATAGAATGTTACAGATAAAGAAATGGATGTTAATCGACAATGTATGTGTATTGTGTTGTACCTACAGTGTTTAACGACATTTATTTTACACTCCAATAAGCAAGTAGATACTGTTACATATGACAGACGTGTGGAACCAGTGGACATTATGAAACGATGAACCTATTCAATTCAGATCTTCGATTATATTAAACTAGCTGACCCGCGCAACTTCGTCCGTGTCACCCCGTTTTTGAAACATTTTTCATTCCTCCTCCGCACCTATTGGTCGTAGCATGATGTTATATACATATAAACCTTCCTCTTTAACCATTCTATTTATTAAAGAAACCGCATCAAAATCCGTTGCGTAGTTTAAAAGATTTAAGCATACAAAGGGACATAAGGACATGAAAAATAGGGACAGAGAACGCGACTTTGTATTATACTATGTAGTGAAGCTGTCCTCACTTGCCTCTGGGTCGATGACATGAGATTCACATGCAAATATTAGAAGGTGCAACTTAACCTATTTTACTTGGGAAAAAGAAAGAGGGTTCTGCGACAAATAATAAAACCCATGAAATAGTGAACAGGAGTAGGCTCCACGCAAACAATTTCCGATAGTAATCAGTTGGAAATACAGAAGAATAGTTTGTATATTATTAACACGTATCTATATTTACAGAGCAGGAACTCGGCGAGGTTCATAGAAAGGTTATTATCACCGCGCCGGTTTCGTCAAGGTTGCGCGCTTAAATGCCAATATGCTATGCATTCCAACGGCTTATTTATTCATTTAACAAAGCATATGGCATACTTAATTAAAGATTTATTACTAGAAGGAAGAAACTGCCTATGTATATCGTTCATATTAGTAGTATATTAGTAGACTATTTCCTTTGTCCTCCAGGTCAGGCCAAGGCACGTATGTAAAGTAAAGAGTGTAAGAAAAGTAATCTGTCACAACCATTCTCAAAGTCTTGACAAGCATGATAAAGATACTGTATACTATTTTCATAGCGGCGGTAGCCTAGTGGTATAGGTAATGGGACTGCTGAGACGAGGTATCGGGTTTGATCCCAGGTATTACTATGGCACACACCAATGACTTTTCGATGCTTTTCGAAGTTATGTGTGTACTTATCGCAGGTTTATATGCGCCCGGTTAATGGCAATAGGCTCGCCCTAATTGGGACCTAAACATAAACTAGCGAAATGTGGGTGCTAGCACCTCTGCCTACCCCTTCGGGGATACAGGCGTGAGTTTATGTTATGATCAGTTACACTATTATTCAATCTTCAACGATCGGCAGTGTAAAAAATGATAATAAGTATAACTAACGATTCTTTAAATTGTTGTTGACGTTAAGTGCACCTTAAGTGTCAATCTGTTGAATTAATATTTACATTGGAAGTCAGGCAGGTTACAAGATGAAATATCATAATTCCTTTAAAGAGTCAAAGGAATCATGATATTTCATCTTGTAACCTTAGTCTTATTCTTTTCATCTGAGCCTTAGTCGGCGTGTACCGTCTAATAGAAGTTCTGTCTTTCCTGTGGTATGTACTGGTACAGTGCAACAATTTTATTATTTTTAAATAGTTATGTACTACGGCTTGCCTATCTGGCGACTTTGGCGAACTGTATTTTGTTCACTAGGTGCAGTAAGTTATTAGCAGTTAGTACTTTTGTGAGTAGGTACATATACAACTTAATGCTTTTGTGGCCCTTATTGATCGGGCATGGGCTTCGATTCAATATCCATTGTATTTATAAGATTTACGGTAGTCGGTCGAACCAGTCTTATAATTACTATATACTCTTTGAATTATTCGAAGCAAAAACTAAAATTTCAATGAACCGGCATAATATTATTTCCTCATATAGAATAATCCATCGTTAAATCGTGTTCTGGCGTTAAAAGCCACCTACGACCTCTGATTATGCGCTAATGATAACAAATGGCCTTGTTAACCCTTCAGCAAATACAGTTGGGTAATAATTTCGTTGTAATATTTAAATGCAACACCATTCAGTTTTAATTTCAGTATTTGTGTACATACCCAGGCAGAAAACTAGTGCGGATTCAACGGGAGTTCGTTCCCGCAACAACTATTAGTGACTATAGTAATGTTCATAATTATTATTGCGAGAGGGCATTTCACGATCTTATTTTAAATGCATAAATGTGCTATTTGAAATAAAAGTCATGAGAAAAGAAATGGTCGTAAAAATTACTCTTCCAATCTGCAAAGACCACATACAGACTACGAGTAATGAAGAAAAAGAGTGGTAATGTGTGGTAGCCGGCAATTCGCCAGGCGACCAAGGACAATTGGGATACCAGGTGACTCCAGTCATCGAGGCACCCCACCCGATATTGGTGAGATACGATTTTACGAAGTTGTAAGTGCACGTTTACTTTATTTTGATAATTTCTTTGAAATTCACTAAAACTTCAAACTCTCGTAGTTTATTTATGAGTATAACTACCTATTTTAATAGCATTTCAAGAATTTTAATATGCTAATTGCTTGATTGACACAAGATTTTTTTAGTTACTTAAACTATAAAACAAAATACGGCTTTTTTGGCTGTGTCTGCTGTCTGACTTACCAAAGCTGAGAGAAAGCCTGATCCAGAGCTTCGTACGTCAATTAACGTGTGCACCTACTTTCAGATGAGGCTGATTGGCACCGAGGGTTGGTGGGCCCAACACACCCGGAATTCGCCGAGAATATTAACTTACATAGATACACTCACCATCAAATTGATATCGTGTTATGTTGCCGACGCTCGTTAGCTGGCTCAATAGCTGTAGAAATCCTTTGTCATAGTCGGATCGCTGAAGCGGCCTCACTACCATCCAATCTTCACCAGGACTCGCTGCACTGATTTTAGGTTTAAACTGTGCTGGGCTTTTGTTGAAGTCCAGTCGCTTAAGTATCTCAGGATCATAGAGATACTCCGATGACTTACCACCCTAAAACGAGAGAATACCTAGTTAACTTGGCTTAAAAATAAGTCGGGTTTTCCTTCCTGACGCTATAACTCCAGAACGCACGAACCGATTTCCACGGTTTTGCATTCGTTGGAAAGGTCTCGGGCTCCGTGAGGTTTATAGCGAAGAAAATTTAGGAAAAATTTCAACAGAAATGCACAATCCTTTTTCAGGTTTTCATTGAGCTTGAACAAACGATGGAGAGACTTGTTTGTTTGGCCGTTTGGTGGCGGTTTAGCCCGTTTGGACAAATTAGAGTTTAGAAAAAGTTGTTACAAGCAGCAGCTACGACGTTACGATTGAACTGAAGGTATCAGACGTACATTCTTTCTAAATATCGCTCAGATATATGTACCTACTTATAATTTCAGATTGCTCCTGACTCGAGTAGAGGCGCCTTGGCGAGTGGAGCTCAGGGTCCACCACAGAATAAATAATATCTAGTACTACGTGAACGATAAATTAGCAACTTGCCCTTACTTGTTGAGAATATACTACACGTAACTGCCCGATGCAGTTCCCGCCAAGATTAGATTCATTTAGGTACATGTTTATTTTTGGAAAACGAATACATATAAATATTTGTTCAATGCGGAAACTTACATGGCAACACCCGAGGGCACGGAATATAATCATATTAACGAATTAATGCTGCACCGGAACGACCACTCAGAACCAATTATTTCGCAAAAGTAAGTATTTTAAAAAGTAACCTAACCTAATGACCTGTGCAAGTTACAAGGGCGCATTAACTAATAATTTCTATCTTTATTGACGTGCCTATTATCGCCAATAATCGTCATAACAGTAACGATAAGTTGATTAGAGTGCCGAACAATGATTCATCTATATCTTTATGACAAAAGCTTCGCGATAATCGTAAAAGATTAATTATTTGGTACTTGTTCTTCGTCAGAAAATGATTTGAACTATAAAGTAATACCGCTTAATAGCTACCGATACATATATCCGCTTTCGTGTTTTGATTGGTAAATTGGCTTTTTCGGTAGCGAGTGCCATGTGAACTCCCATTCCCAAGTCCCAACCATTGAGAGAAAAGTCGGCACCAGAGCCCCGTCTGTTGTTTAGCAGTAGGTACATTAGTTTGATTTATCTCATAGGATTCAGTCAGCGTTTACTTACGCTAGGGCACGCCGTGGTAGCGGCGGTAAGACCCAGGCGCGCATGTGCGCCTCCCCATACCCAGGGGCTAGACGGGGACACCGTGGTCCCTACACCCGACAGGGGTCATCTCGAAAGAGACGGCCCCGGGTCTGCCGGGGTGCGAGGGATATGTTGACTACTATCTCACCTCCAGCAACTAGAGACCCAAAGACGGCGTGCGTTTTGGTCGGTTCGAGTCCGACATAACCTCTCCAACCGGCTCCGGCGTGGAAGGGGGGTATCCGTGGGGATAATTCACAAGAGAAAAATCAAAAAAAAAGCGTTTACTTACGCTAACATTAAACACAAAAAAAGTGTTCATTTACGCATGCGATATTACTTATTAGACACACACGCCTTAGAAACCTGCAAAGTTATCAGTGTTCTTCTACTATCATCATCATCCTTGTATTAGTCCCGGTTGTATCAGAAGCTTTCACCTCGGAGTCTGGGGTCCGCTTTCCGGCTTGATGACTAGCTAGTGCCCGTGGCACCACCCGAGTGGATATTCATTATTGCGAATGTGCATTTTTTCCTATTCCTTATAGTTTCGGATTTGGCCATGCAGGCCCTATTGTAAAATTCACCTTGTATATCCTTATCCAAAGTTTATCACAAAGTTTTGGTTCAGGTTCGAGTTATTATCGTATTTATAATATTAGCATGGACATGGATAATGGCGCTACGTCGCGGAAGATCGAGAAGGCATACTCGTGAAGCGCATTGTTGTAATTCTAAAACCACCTTTCCACAGTGCGTGGTTTTACAGACAAGTGCGTGAATTTATGGACCACGCACCAATGAAAGAAGGCCGTCAGTAATACTACGTCTGTGTCCGTAAAACTTCATACCGTTGAAACCCAGTGTAATATGGCTATACACATATAATATGATATAATCTTTAATATTGTTTCTTGTTAAATTAGATAAAATGTTAATGGTTTATATTCATATTCAGGAAATCAAACTAATGCATTATGTATTATCAGACCATGTATGTAAGTATAAAAAAATGGTGGAATATAATTTTGTTCTAGGAAGAAGACAATATTTGGGAGCCACCTGTACCTATCTTGTTCCTTTATTCAAAAAGGAATTTCATAATTTCCTACCAGTTCCTTAAAATGTTTACACCATCTGTTGAGTTCATTCGTTTTTTTATACCACTTAAGTGGCAAACAAGCAGGCCCACCTGATGGAAAGTGGTTACCATGGCATAATAATATGGATGTTGGCAACATCAGAGACATAACACTTGTGCTGCCAACCATGTAGATGGGACCTTTTTGCAGGAGCAATTGCTGCCTGACTTGCCAACCTTAGGTGGAAAGCTTGCAGACACTCATCTGTTAATCAAATGTACCATCTAGCAGATAAAGTTGGCATAGGCCTTGAAGATTTTGATGAGGCCACCCTAAATCCTAGCTGAATTAACCCCTGTTCAAACCAAAAATCCTGGATGTGCTCACAGTGAATTTTGGTTTGCATATGATAGTAGTTCATATGAACAACCTTAAGATGAGCTTTTGTACCTTCTTAACAGAAGAAGATCAGAATTTTAATTATTTTTAGGTAAACAAATGAAAGCAATTTTATTGCTTCATTTTTAAAAGGCAAAACTATTATTGTTTAACAGGCAGTTTAGGAGCACCCACCAGTTGGTTGGTAAATATAAGATATTTAGCAAGACACTGAAGCAAATACAGTGCTGTTATTTCTGCATACCTAGGAGGAAAAATATCATCATCATTCTTATGTTATTCCTGGTCACATCCAAATTTCACCTATGAGTCCAGGGTCCACAACCCCTGGCAGAGCTGGTGACATAACCAATCTCACGGGCTCCGGAGGGGGTTGGATCTGTTGTGATTTTGCACATGATGTAAAAGGGTCTACTTTTCCACAAGGAAAAAGAAACTTATGAATGTTTGTGACTTTAATATTAATATCTTCTAGCACATGATTCCTTTTAGCTTGTTGATATTGTTACACAATGTCAGAATACACTCATTTTTTGATAATTGTGTTTCTAACATGGAAAGGGTAGGCAGAGGTACCCACACCATAATAATCGGTGTTATATCTGTGCATAATCGGCAATTATGTCCTAAATATATTATGATGAGAAATTAATTAATAATATTAATTTAATATGTAATTGCCATATTAGTTATGTAAGGAAATCGCACTCAATTATATATTTTGCACAAGTCGATCTAATCCCATGTACCGGTACAGAAATCTGTCGCAATATATTTTAATTTAATTTAATAAAAAAAAACAAATAATAAATGGTACCATAATAGTGATAAGCTATATTATAAATAAAAACTGTTAGTAATGTGTAACTTACCACATTATTATGTTTTTCCATTCCCATTGTAATTTTATTCAAATACCTATATAGAATTCCATACACCAGAGTAGGCACTTAACTCAATAAATATAAGATAGCACTAAGTTACGTTAATCATGCCACGAGACTAAAACACGTTCGTAAAAAAGTAAGGAATTCAAATAGTGAAAGTACTTCTAATCATTTTATCACAACTTGCCGGACAAGGCCAACAGAAACAGAATAACAGAATCAGAATTTATCAGTGCAGAACAAGAATAAGGGTGTAACCACATTAATCGACGCGGAATCGGCTGAAACCGGTTAAAAAAGTCTTTATGCCGACGGAATAAGAGTGTAACTAATAGCTTTCGCATCGGCTCGGCTCGGCCGACGCGACGCGGCATCGGCCGACGGCGAATCGAACCGTTTGTCGATTAGCTGATCGCATCCGTACGGCGTTGAATCCAGCGGAACGTTTCCGCCTGCTGCCGAACAGCGCTGGAGACGGTCGAACGGCGTTGAACGGCAGTTGAATCAACCGTTCGCATGCCTTCATCTACGACGGTAGCCGAATGGCGCCGAAGACGGCCGATCGGCGTTGGGTAGCAGACTAATGAATCCGCTCGCGTACCTTCATCTCCAAATGAAAGGCCAGAACGTCCGTACAGCTCAGAGTTAAACTTAAATCTGCGATAAAAGCATTTGTTGATATTTTCGGGGTCTCACACGACCACGACTGTCGACTGCCGAACGGTTGCGAACATCCGTCGCGACGGCTGTTTGGAGGTGTCGACTGCCGAACGTAATTGAACAGAGGCCGTGACAGCCATTCGGAGGAGTCGACTGCCGAACGTAAGTGAACAGCCGTCGTGACGGCCGTTCGGAGAAATCGACTGCCGATCGCATGTTAACAGCCGTCGCAACAACTAATCGGCGATAAGCCGAGTAGTGTGGTGATACGCACTCGGCTTAAGCCGATTCCGCGTCGATTAATGTGGTTACACCCTTACGTAACAAGAGCAAAGCACAAAATTGACAATCAGTGAGATAGCCAGCAATCAGCATAGAGGAAAGGAATAGTTGGAAAATAGCCAGCCAATACTAAACGTATTAACGGCAAATTAACCAATAGTGATAGTCGAATGATGGAGAAGGAGAGGTCACTTTAATCTGTCAAGTGTCAACGTCAAAAAAACGATCTGTCAATAAATATGTGCATTTTTTTAACAAAATATGTACTCGATATCTAGACTAATAATATAAATATTAAATAAAAATTAAAGACTTATTTTGAATAAATTTATTAAAAATAACTTATTTGTCTAAAGTGAAATATAATATTAAATTAAGAATGTAATAAGCAGAAGTCGTTTTTGGACGAACAGATATGATGTCACTTTCTGTTCGACATAAATGTCATAATCATATGTTCTCAAATTCACCAATAATTTTGATTTTGAGGTTTGTTGTTATACAACAGACCGGAATATATGAGATTATTCTCTGAATTGTGTTGAATTATAAATAAAATCTTTGAAATTGCGCTTGGAATGGCGCTATACAAAATGAACACATTTATCAACTTGCTAAGAAACAATCGCCAAATTACAACGTTGTGCAAAAGTGCCATAAATACAAATTATTTTAAGTACTCTAATCCATACTTAATTGGTTCCCAACGGTGGCTATTCCATGAACGACATAGAAAAGGTGGATATAACACAGAACTAAAACTTTCCTATTGGGAACACATGAAGAATGGTTTCAAAGAACTTGGAAATGAGTTGAAGTTATTTAAAGAAGAGGTTGTAGAATTAATCGTAACTGATCCACTTCTTGTTTCTAGACCAGGTAAGATTAAATACAATATTGCCATATCATATTATCACTCAAGAGATTTAGTATTTTGCAAGTAGGTACCTAATAGATGTACTTATGCCAATGTCAAGTTAAACTCAGTATTTTATTCAATTCACATTCCTACATTAAATAATTTCAAAATTCTTATTTTTTTGTGTGGCTACATGTATATATAATTTATCAAAATGTTATTAGTAAACTACATATCAAAATTAATACAAAAATACATAGAGTACATACTTTATTATATCATGTTGAATAACCCACTTATCGCTTCTGGCTCCAAGGCGCCCATGATACTGGCCGCATTGCCCAATTGAATATCAATGGCCATCCTTATCCCCAGAAATGAGCCGCATAAGGGTCATAAATTCCAGGACTACAAAAAGAGTCCTGGAATTTGTCACCCTTTTGTGAACAACCTACATAAGACACTTCTTAAGAAAGCATTGTCTCCTAATCACTAACTTCTGTTATCACCATAACCTTGAAATTAGTCCTAATCTCATCCGAAAGTTCACCTTCGAGTTTTCTTTCCTCCCCTTTGCACAGTCAGTTTTGGCATCTATGGTAGGTGTTTTTGTGAGTCCTCTCACATATCTCATTTCCTACAAATTAAAGTCAATGCTTCTCAAATCTTCCTACTGGGATTTGACATGGCACCATGATCAGATTTTACCCACGTTGCTCACTGTGAAACGGGACCGCAGCGGCGAAACGCTTTTGTATTTTATGTGCGATGTCAAGGATATGAAGGCTGCTTCAGATGCGTGGGTTCCTTACACGTGTCTCCACACCTCTACTGCTGCATATTCAGCTTCGCGACTCGCAGCTCTTGCGTGCGTCGCGTTGTTCTAGCTAAGGCCACCGGTTGAATGATGTAGGTAGGTTTTATAGACCTCTCGTTTCCTTTAACATAGGTGTCGTTAATGACCACACGCCATAAATGGCACCAGACACTCCCGCTACTCATTCGGCCCACGATTGAGGAGGCGGCAATTTGTATCTTGACACCGCTGTCGATATCACCAGTCAAGTGCAGTACCCATTCCACTATAGCCCGTGCGCTCGTTCAAGTCTGCCTGGCTTTGTAAATGGATAAATGTGGTAAGGTTTTAGCTACATTAAAGACAGAGACCACTCTTTCAAGTGGTGTCACGCCGCACTAATCTAATCCACCAGCGCATACATGAACAGCATTTAACGGAGGTAGGACACGACGGTATCTCCTGTCCGAAATGAGCTGTCCAACTGGGGAAGTACCTCCGCCCTACAGAAGACCGCGGTCATAATAACCATCGTGTTGTGTTCCCGCCGGTAAGTAGGGTAGCCAGAGCACTGTACCCCTCCTTCCCCTCCCCTTCCTAGCCTCCCCACCCCTTCCCAGCTCTCCCCCTTTCCCTTCAGGGTGGGCAGCGCGTGTGTGACACCCTTAGTGTTGCACACGTTCATAGGCCACGGTGACCGCTTTCCATCAGGTGGGCCGTGTGCTTGTCTGCCACCTACGTAGTATAAAAAAAAAAAAATGTAATGGAGGTTGTTCATATTATACTTTGTAAAATGTAGCTTGGGTCCTATGACAGCTGTCAGTGAAATCCCGCACATGAAGTCTTGAATTTTCTATTATTGAATGTAGTAGCTGTCAATGTCATACTTTATGGGCATACAGAGCTAATTAGTGATGGGCGATGAATCATCGTGACCACATACTATGAACTATCCATATTTTGAATAATACTTAATTTAAAATTTGAAATTAATATAAGAAAAAAATTATTAGAATTTAATCTTATTGCTTAGGTGTTTTAATATATCTGACAAAATAATAATGTTTATATTTCAATATACTTGATCCTAAATAATATTGAGTAAATAAAATCCTACATTCAATCCATCAACGCCCTGAACCTGTTTTTGGATTTTGTAAGAAGACACGCCGCGTTTGGCTCCTGGGCCATGATATAGGCATAAGATACACGCGCCAACATCTTGTTTGATATGAACTTCCACTGATCCACTCCACTCATTCTCATCAGTACGAGTGCCAATGCATTGTATGCTACGTATATTCCGTTCTCATTACAATTAAATACACACATACAATTAAATTAAACCTAATTATATGTAACATGCATCAATAATAGCTGGTAGTATCGATAATTTTCATCGAATTTCGGACATCCCTATGAACCAAATTTTGACATCTGTCATAGGACCCATGCTATATTTTACAAAGTATAGTTTCTGATGCTGTCCACAGAGAATATACCTACTACGTAAGAATTCTAACTGACAAAACGTCTGATACCGCGTTAAACAGAGTAGGCGCCACACTTGGTGTACTCCAGCGAATAAGAGGATGAGTGTCGTGTGACAGCAGTCCGTGATATCAGACTATGCGTGATAATGTATTATCTAATTCTAAGAAAGTTATTTAAAACTCAGTTTCCACAAAATGGTTTATATTGCCGTGTGCAATTTTGCGTAAATACGCATAAGAATGACACGTACTCACACTTCCACTCGTTTTTTATTTTCTGTCTTTGAGAGGTATTTGCTGTAGTCTAAAGTATTTCAATTCTGATATGATACGATTGTGCTCAAAAAGATCTTAATAAAGTATTTGTTAGTCAAGATCATCATAGTTTGTATTTAATTAGTTTCATAAATCGATCAATCTATCGCAGTCCACTGCTGGACATAGGCCTCTCCCAATGTTGGGAGAATTTGGCGGTTGGCCTACTGTTTCCACGGTGGCCAGACGGATTGATATAGGGTTATATTTCGAATTTTCCTTCTATCGTAGTGATATCCTTTGCCTATTTTTCCGTCTATCGTTGTCGTCTCTTACACTGCAACCTTCGGAGGGACTGAGGTGGTAATATTCTCTCTGTCACCACACGTTTAATAAAAAAATATTATAATCCTACTTATCGTAAAAAAACGTATATAAGTAAGTATAGGTCCTAGCTACCTACGTATTACGTTTGGCAACACAGTCGGTTGAGGTAATGCTATTTTATTTTTATCTGTGGGACAGGTACAAATATTCAAAACTCAAATAAACCGTTGATCGAAGTGAGCCAAAAATAATATTGTGGTTCCATTTTATCTTTTTATTGTCTACAAGTTTCGTTTGGTTTATTAACGAGTATCAGCTTTGTGACTTTTATACCAGCAGTTCTTTGAAATTATCTTGTTTATCGAAGTTTACTATATAAAAGAGCGAATGTTTTCAAATATTATATTGAGCGATACTGTACCATCGCCTGATGCAGGCATAAAAAGTATTTATAGAAAGTTTCAAAACTTATTAGGACGTGGAATAGAAGATAATAGTGATAATACTCATGAAGATATGTTGTCAGCAAGAGCAAGCACAGTAGCATCTGATGACAGTTTCATAACACCAGTGTCTTCAGTGGGTGATTTGATGGCAATGTCGCCGAAACGTTTAAACGACTTCTCTGAACAAAGAAACGAAACCAGCGATCTTCTCACGGGAACAGATTTTGATAGCATTTGTGATGTTACAATGAAAGAGATGCCCACGTCGGACGACATGTTTATCGACGCAAATAGCTTAGATTATCTTGTCAAATGTGCCGAATCAAACCGAAATCATAACCACATAGATCGCGGCAAGGAGAGTTTGTTTGTAAAGTTTGATCCCTTGTACGCTCAGAAACTCGAAGATGCACTCTCTATTCAGAGTGACTCACATTCAGCGGTAGATTCGTCCGAGTGTGACGTGGGCTATGAAACAGGGAGCACAGTATCGGCACTTACCGATAGTCATGTTGTTCTGCCCAAACATTCACAATCAACAGGTTCAATGCCTCTAGTGAGTGCAAAAGATAAACCTATGCAAGTTGTGCCACCAGTAATAAACAGTGAAGGTCCGAAGTCAGACAAAAATCTGATGAGGTCCACTCCAGGCCTAGTGAGGAGCGTGTCTGCCATCTTAACACCCACTCAGGTAGCTACAGAGAGACTTATTAGTATATCGGGTAATACTCCTCCCACAGCAGCACCCAGAAGCCCACGTTATAATCATAGTCATCACCATAATTATACATTTCATGAGAGTGATCACTTACATTCGCTCAAAATAATTCTACAGAAACAAGATCAAGAAGTGTTACAACTGAGACGAGAAAATAGAGAATTGAAAAATTCACTACAGGACATGCAATATACGCATACAAGAGTTGTGGAAGACTTAGAGACCAGAGTGAAAAAATTGACTGATGACCGAGACTATTCACTTCAGAAAGAAAATAAATTAGTGGAGCAGATTAATGACAAAATTTTAAGCAATAAGCAAATGTGTATTGTTATGGAGGAGTATGAGAAAACTATCTCATCTTTAATTGAAGAACAGCAACATGAAAAACTTATGACTCAAGAACTTTTGGAGAAAGTAATGTCTGAAAGAGATGAGGCTTTAAGACATCTCGGCAACATGGAGAGTTCTTTCAATGATCTCCTTTCTAAATACGAAAAATGTAAATCTGTGATATTAGAGACAAAAGAAAGGGAGAAAGTTTATGAACAGAAAATGACAGAGTATCAGGCTGCTGTTAACAAGTATGAAGAGCTGTATGGCAATCTTAAAAATGTCACTTCAGTTGCACTAGCTAAAGCTAATGACACTTTAGAAAACCTCAAGAAGAATTACAGCATTGAAACAACAAAGCTGAATGCTACTGTAAAGAAGCATGAAATCACAATAGCATCATTACAAGAATCATTAGTGCAGAAAACAAGAGATAATGAGGAACTAATGAGGTTATATGATCAGCTGATTAGTGAAGTGCATTGAATGTATATCTTCTATCTGATCTTTTGGTGCTTTTTTTTATTATTTTGAAGTGCTTTCTAATATTCTGGCTGCTATTCTAAGTTGACTTCTCACTGTGATGAATCTCAATTATTATTATTAAATTAGGATCATTATGTTGTATTTAGTTTTTAACCATTTATGACGTTTTGTTAGGTGTTTACATTGGAGCTGTTTGTGTCTTCATGTAACTGACATAGACAGTCAGTCAACTCCGACATCAATGCTAACAACATTATTTAATTTATAGTTTATGAAACTAAATATTTTATTATGTCATTGACTGTTATGTAAAACTTAGGATTATTAACTTGCCAGTAAAGCTAATAATACATAACTGTAAATATGTCAATGACCATAAAATTTCATACATTTAGTAACTTAGTACTTATTATGTTGTTTCATAATATTTATTCCTATTTGTCTCATTTAAAAAATTAATGTTTATCTAACTACAATAGCACATGAAAACTTCAAATAAAATGGTAACCAATAAATAATTAATTTCATAGACATGATAAACTAGAGTTTTTGGACCTATTCAACAAGTTGACATGTGTTATTAAAATATTTTAAGTTGGACATACTTATAACAATAATCATGAAAAATGAGAATATTTTGCTTGAATGAATGATTGTGTTTAATTCAACTACAAATTTAATTGCCAGGTTTAATAAAATTATCACTTCATAGCAAATTTAACACAGTAGAAATCCTCAGTACCAATTATAATATTTTACAGTACCAACTTGTGGGACACATTATTTCTTATGATTATAAATTTTTAAATGTACTAATACTTAACTAATCTTGTATAATTTTTTTCTGGCATATTATTAGTCCATGCTCTTCTGTCCAAACTTGTATTATGAACCTACTTAGTTGTGGAATAAAATACTTGAATACAATTTTATTCTTTATTTCAATTCACCACTGTTAAAAATAGTCATATTTCTAAAGTTCTTACCATACTCATTCTATGATTTTATAAGCTAATAGGTATATGTGATGTATAGAGTGTACAAGGCGTACTTGGGGCCCAAGCATACTTCACCTATGCTCTCTTGCTCTTCCTTTCGTTGATTTGTTTTGACTTTTTTGAGAGCAACTGCTATCTGAACAATTGAGAAACTTTCTAATGCCCTTCTTGAATAGCCTCGTATTGTAGTTTTTTTTAAAAAACTACCATAAACACTTCATCTGCTATATAATCTTCTTAGGGTCATTAAACCATTCAAATGTTTTCAGGCGAAACAGATTTGCTTTGGTGCTTCAATAGTCCCAGTGTTCTAGACCAGTTTGTGACAACAAGTGACAGTGACCACAATGAGGGCTACAGTAAGTGCAATCTTGAGATGAGTACCGCCGGCCGGGCTCTGTTCCATGGCTATCTCGATGTGCGAGTGCCGAAAGACGGCCGCATTAAAAAGGCAGGATATTGTGCTATGAGATCCCTAAGGAAAAGAGTAAGTATTACCTTCCCAAGTCGTATTATCGAAGAGTCTGTGGCGTAGTTGTTAAGGCGTCGGCTTTGCGATCAAGAGAAGAAGTTTGTATTAGGAGAGGGTTTAAATGAACCCACTCCTAATACAAACAATTAACTAAGCTGGTGACTTAGAGGGCTTAGAGGGTCAAGAAGTTAATTGGTATTGCTTGTGCGGCTAATCGCGTAATTTATTTCCTTGTGATTTACACCGCATAGCAAGGTATCGG
Organism: Pelosia muscerda; assembly: GCA_963691645.1. Lineage (NCBI taxonomy): Eukaryota > Metazoa > Arthropoda > Insecta > Lepidoptera > Erebidae > Pelosia > Pelosia muscerda. The sequence continues at coordinate 7,090,722 of OY829116.1, read as the reverse complement.
GACAATTTCTTTTTCCAAATTTATCTAGTTGGAACATTTTCGGTTAGGTAGCCTAGTGGTATGGGTAATGGACTGCTGTGACGAGGTTTGATCCCAGGTTTACCATGGCACACACCAATGACTGCGATGCTCGGTTAGATTTATCGGTTAGATTTAGGTGCCCGATTGGCGTCAGCAGACTCGCCTCCTATAACGTGGGATCGAAAATCATAGTTAGCGAAATGTGGGTGTTTAATACACCTTTGCCTACGCCTTCGGGGATTACGGGCACGAGCATATGTATGTACCTATCAATATTCTTTAAAAAAACCAAAGTCCAAACACCACCTACAAACTTTGTTGGATTTAGACGAACGTGTTCGTCAAAGATTCGCCTGCAGTGAACACAGTCCAGATATTCTCAATTTGTGTCTTATACTCGTATCCTACATAGCGAAACGGCAAAGGTCGCAGGCTGTGTCATACTGGAAGCACCTCTCTCAATTTAAGGGTTAAGGTCCTTAGATAGGCCAGTCTTTCTTAAAATCTTAATATATATAAATCTCGTGTCACAATGTTTGTCCTCAATGGACTCCTAAACCACTTAACCGATTATAATAAAATTCGCACACCATGTGCAGTTCGATCCAACTTGAGAGATAGGATAGTTTAAATCTCAAATTATAGTCGCAATTTTAATTTAGGTATTGCTAATTATTTGTCTGTTATTATTTGACAGTAACAATTATCTGTTAACTCCAAATGATTCAAACAGATGTCGATACCTTTCGACTGGGTTGAGTAAGTAATCAATAGATGGCGCTGCTATGGTAAATCTACGAACGTGTCATATAAGCTACATTTTAACAGCATAATTACCACGTGTTGTTGACGCTATAAAACGCAGACGAAGTTGCGCGGGTCAGCTATATCCTCACAATAATTATATGGATTTTATAACTCAATTTTGTTATTGTAGAAATCATTTAAACGTGCAACTACCTTCAATTGGCATCTATACAACACGCTGGTGTTGAAAATCAGGGGTGATGGTCGATCGTATCTGTTAAATATATCAACTGAAGGATACTACGACATAACGTGGAACGATATATACCACTACGCTCTATACACCAGGGGTGGACCATACTGGCAAATTGCAAAGGTTGGTATGTTACCTACTTCACTTGAGGCTAGTGAAGAATAATACCGCGAACTCGAAACCTATCGTATTTGGTTGGCGAGGTTCACCCACACGTTCATTGTTTACAGAAGGCAAGCTACCCTATCGTAATGCTCCGCTTTCTCGATAGGTACAGTCAACAAAAGAGATACGGTACCATATATGCATACTACAATATTTATGAAAAAGTGGTACCGTATCTCTTTTGTCGACTGTACTGTATTCGATAGATTTGTGTGCTCGAGGTAGGTACTTGTCCCAGGTCAATTGGCTCCTGAATATCCACTATGTTTGCCTCTCTTTTGGTTTTTACTGTTCTTTTTCTTCCAAATAAATCGATGGAATTAATATATTTTCCAACGTTTACAGATACCACTTTCGAAATTTGTGCTTGGATCAAAAGGACGTCTACAAGATAAACAAAATAGGGTCAGATTTGATAAAGTAACGCATTTTGGGATAACTTGCGCAGACAAAATCACCGGTAGATTTAATTTAGAAATTGAATATGTTGGTAAGAATTGTTATCACCTATTTATTAGATAATATTCACACAATCTACCTACTGCGTTGCGCATCTAGTGTAGGTCCCTATAGATTCTGTGACAGAATAATATGAACCATAAAACGTTTTTTATAAACTATTATCAACTTTGACAGAAATAGATATTTCAATGACGTCAATGTTTCTACACTAAAATTCACTGCCATTGATATTTTAAATTCGGTAACGCGGTAATTAAGGATTCTTTGGGTCTATTTACGCTTATAGGTAATATTAATGTCTACCTATGCAGACAACAGTTTCGCTTATATCTACTACCTTCTCTCTACATTATATTGGATTTTTCATTGTATTATCTAAGTTATTTGTGCCAAGAATGGATTTCCACCTACCAACTCCTAACACACACTACTCTACGAGGGATATGACAGTGCCAATGTAGTGGTTCGAGTCCGACATAGTGCCGACCCATGGTGGGTGGGAGGAGGCGGGTCCGCCCCGTACCTTTTTCCCTTTCTTTTACTCGAAAAATAACTGTAATAAACATTCGAATCCGGAACACCTTAACTGTTGAGGTAGCTTACAGGTTAAGGCTTAACTGTAAAGTTAGGGACGGGCGGCGACGCGAAAACATACTGAGCAGTCTTAGGGCAATGCATTTAGCAAGTTACAATTGATCAATGATTTTACACAAAATAAACATGAAATTACGAGAAAGAAATGTTATGGTTCTTAATTTTATTATTATCATTTCAGGCTTAGAATTCGATCCCACCCATGACGAAGAATTTGCATATGAAATGTACAAAACTGATAAGTACATTGTTGGTGTATAAATCAATTTGTAAATTAAATAAATATTCTTCATAATTTAATATGGCCTATTATTTACGTCAAAATAAGGAATTTGGACACAGATGAAGAACGAAGACAGCCACTGTGGCATAACTGTAGTGAATGAGATTGCTTCGCAGGAGACGCGGGTTCGATTTCATTCAGTGCCATTGCATGCATGGCAATCGTTACGTGTAGGTGGAGAGGTAAAAATACAACAACTGGTCAAACTTTTATACTTCAATATCCCCAATGGTTTGTGGAGGTCAGATAGCCATAGCTTCACGGAAAATACTGAAGTTCAGCCAAACACGGAGTTAGACTGAAAAATGCAGATTGCTCCGAGGTCCATCCTTCTCCTCCCCCCTCCTTCTTCCACCTCTTCTCTATATGGTCGGCAGCACGAACGTGACGCCCCTGGTACCTATTGCAAACGTCCACAGGCCACGGTAACCGCTGTCCACCAGGTGGGCTGCATGCTTGTCTGCCAACTAAGTGGTATACAAAAAGCTAAAAAAACGCTATTAGGCAAGAAGAAGAAAAACTGTTTCTAATAATTTTGAAAAAAAGAGCACGAAAAAGAAAATGGTCGTGAATTCACGAAATTTATAAAAAATACTAGAAAACGGATAATTTCATCACCTCTGTAGAGAATTGCAAACAAGCAAGCATGTTTAGGACCACATTCAATAATTTTTTCATTGAGATTCGTAGTGAAAATGTAGGTACTAATTTTTGTAATTAAGAAAATAATCACCCGTCGCGGGCCCGACCCGCGCCGCACCCGCGCTTTGTGTGTTTTGCGCTTTAGTGTGGGTCTCCGCGATGATCTTCGGGGTCAGAGCTTTTCTGCAAGAGTTTTACGCAGGTTTACGTTGTCACACGTCAATCAATCTCGGAAAGACCGACCAACCGAATTGTTATGAATGATTAGGAGAGCGGAATCTTGGCTCCTAATAGTCCTATTCAATCCAATTTGCAAATCTTTAATAACTAATAACAACAGGATATCAGTTGGTACTGGAAAGAAATCTAACGAGGACAACGGCGGATTCTGAGCCCCGAGAGGAACATCTCGAATGCATCCGACACAATGTCTATGATGGTGGTGATCTTTCATTTTTTATTATTCACAAAAGTTGGTGGAAACTTCTTCTTTATAGTTTGAAGATGGAGAGAGTACATAAGTGGAAGTAAGAATTTCGAGTCATATTACTGCAGTAAACCCCAGGGTTGATCCATTCATATCTTCAGTAAGGAAAGGAAAGGTCCATTCCTCATCAACATCCTCAAACATATTATTGACATGCATGCCATATTAAAAAGTATCAAATACTCTAACCCTGAGCCTCTTTGAATAAATCTATAACTATAACTCATCTCTATTTTTTAATATAAAAATTATAAGATTTTACAGTTTCCGCACCGATTGTTTCCTTCTCTCTTGCACTCACTTTCTTTGCATCTTGCTATTCTGCTGTCAATAGAAAAGTCGCCAGTACAGTCACAAAGGGATTATTATTTATCTGTGGTGCTATTAATGACTGATGTCATCGCCTTGATCATCGTTATTTTACTTCGTGTGATGTTTATTTAATTATTGAAGGCATTTTCGTTACTAAAATTTTGTGAAAAGTGGTATAGTCTGATCTTACTTGTTACCCAAATGCGTTAAGGATCGAGGATATTGTGGTTGGTGAATATTTGTCTTCAAGGCAAATTGATTATTTTATTGTTTCTATTCACTGCACCTTGCGTGGGATGTTGACCATTTCACATATTTTAGAACCCTCCATGGTCTTGATTACGAAAAACGTATTACTTAAACACCATAACGTAACAAGTACCTAATCTAATTATAATAATGAAGTGTGATTCGGTCTAACACATGCCATATCGAGTATTGGCCATTATCACTATAATAGATAATTAAATTTCACTCTAATATATATAAATATTTAACTTTCAGGTGAGATCATGTTAAAACTTTCAATGAAAGTAAACTAATCGAGGTACAGTACAAACAGTGTGGTACCATGTCAGGTACAGAGCAAAATATAGTGAACTCAATGCAGCAATTATCTGTGCAACCAAATAACAGTGGTCCTACTGAGAAACCCACGCAAGTTGTTACACCTGCTGTTAATAGAAGTCAGCAGTCGTCAGCAGCAAAGGTAACTCCTGTAAAAGCAAATACAGTCTCACCTGCTATTGCCACGATAGACAGACTTCTGAGCCTGGGAGCTAACATTCCACCACCTCCTCCTGTCATTACACGGCAGTCGGACATGGACCCACACACTATGGAACAGTTACGGGCTGTTAAAGAGCTTCTTACAGCTCAAGAAGAAGAGGCACAAAGCCTTAGAGACATCAATCATGAACTACGAGAAAGACTAGAAGAATGTGAAACCAAAATCAAAAAATTGACTGACCAAAATGAAGAATATGCTGAAAAAGAGAAGTCACTTTCACAGAGAGTAGCTGAAAAGGTACGAAACAATAAACAAATGAGTGTTGTCATGGAAGAATATGAACGAACTATCTCTTCACTTATTGGAGAACGTGAGGCAGAATCTAAAAGGTGGATTGAAGAACGATCTGATCTTGTAAGAGAACGAGATGATGCTGCAGCTCACTTAGCTTCTATGGAGCATGCCTTTAATGACGTTCATACAAAATATGAAAGGTGTAAAGTTATCATTCAAGGTTACAAATGTAATGAAGAAACTTTAAAGAAAACAGTGGAGGAAAATAATGATGCTATTCAAAAATTAGAAGCTAGGTATGAAACATTGCGACAGCATGCCATGCAGCAACTTAACAAAGCAAACGCAGAGCTCGACTCTGTTAAAAAAACCCATCAGACAGAAGTTTTAAAACTGAATGCTATGCTCAAGAAGAGTGAAGTACATGTATCATCTCTGCAAGAATCATTGGCACAGAAAATTAAGGACAATGAGGAACTTACATCTATTTGCGATGAGTTGATTAATAAGGTTGGTTAATAGTATTCTGATCACTTAATCTTATACTCATAACTTTCATTTACGTAACTAACATGCATTTTGTATCTATATGTGGTTATATGTAATGTGTTATGCTATAGCTACACAAAACATTGTGAACTTAAATAAAGCTAGTACTGTTACCAATATTCAAGAGATAATAATTATTTTTTATAACAGTATGTAGTGTATTAATTTTAACATACTGTGCAATCACTTCTCTATTTTTATTTTGTACAATTTTTATACTTGTAAGCCTAAGATTTTATTAACCTTGTGACATTTGAACAGTGAAATCTAGTTATTGTTTCACTTGTAATTTATTGGTGCCCGACTATAATTGTATTATGGGTGTGTTGTCAATATGCCCATGAAGACTGTCAAAAAAATAATGGAGAGCCTAATAGTATTGGACAACTTTTGTATAATTTATTATGAATTTCTGGTAACTAATTTATTACTTGTAAACTTATCCAAAGATGTGGTTACAGTCTGGTGAGTGTATGGTTGCCCTCATGGAGGTCTGTGGTCAGAATATAAGGATTATTCAATAACTATTTAACTAGTTTCTTCTGATTTAAACCTAGCTGCCATATTTAATTTTGAAAATTTCTATGTTTTGTTTATAATTTTAAAAGCATAGATATATAAAACTATAAGCATGCTTGAGATTTAAATAACTAATATGATAATAGTTTTTATAATTAGTTTTAGCCGTAAAAAACTATCAGAAATTGCAGGACTTCTAGTTTTGTTCCTTTCTAGTCCTTGATCTTTAAAGATTTGGTTACAGTTCTCTTGTTTTATAGAAAGCTTTGTAACAATATACAAGTTAATACAATAAAAGTTATTAAGATGGTAATTTTATAAAGAAGCACGAAAAAAGCTTACTCAAAAGAAGCATATATTTATTCACCTAATAGCTTATCACCATATTGTAATCAAATACAAAAAAAACATAATACAAGTCATTTAAATGTATTAAATGCAAAACAATTGGATTTTCATTTAGGTATATTTGTTTTACCTAGACATTAGTATGTGCCTTTTGAAATCTTCACCATCCATATCCATTCAGTCCATGATTTTATAGTCATAAAAAATAATTAAACTCTTAAAAACTAGAAATACATTTCACATCCAGGACCTATCAAGACAGGGTTATTGTTCATAGTACACCTCGTCCGTTCACCTGGGTGGACCACGAACATAATTTTTTGTTAGTGGATCACCTTAGTCCACCTGGGTGAACCACAAACACAATTTTGTGTTCGTGGTCCACTTCATAAAAGACAAAATATTTACATAGCCAACGATGACGATATACGTCATATACAGCTACAATTAATTACTAATGATATTTCCGTCGGTTTGGCGTTAGAAAAATTGCGTTGACCTATAGTTACATATTTGATTGTACAGTCTGTTGTCAATATTATCTGACCTACTTTAAAAAGAAACAAATATGGACCATTTGCTAGTAAAAAATTAAAAAAAGTTGAGTTAAAAATTTGCTACAAATATTAATTGAAAGCGAAACAAATCTTTGTCGCAGGATTAGATCTGGCTACTTTTTCGTCTCAGTCCCATACATACGCCACGAAACCAGAACTACATAAAATAGTTTATTGAAATAATGTATTATTACTACGTAGCAATGACACTAATTATCACAAATAGTTATAACATCCTAATCGTAAAGTTTTAGAGATCAAATTTGCGTGTTTATTATTCTATTTCTTAAACAAGCATAATTTGTCTGATAAGCTCATATAAGTTGAAGAAACCTTAATATTAGTTGAAGACGGTCCAAATTAGTTTGTTTTTAGGGTGGGTCAGATAATGTTGACAACAGATTGTACTGTGCACTTTTAAGTTTAGGTACTATGCACTTGTTTATTAAGTTAGCCGGTTTTACATTACTTTTTTATTTACTGAAGTTTAAGTTTTAAGTTGGAAAAAAATAAAGATATTGTGCATTTAAAAACATCTCTTTATGGGTAACCATAGTGACACGTAGATAGACCAACCTTATTAAATTAATCAATTACAATTAAAAATAAAAGACCTATTGTAATTTAGACTAGATGGCGCTGTGTGATGTGTTGAAAATATTTATTTATTTATTACCAGAATTTTCGCAGGTGAACCACGAACCATATTATTTGAGATTTTTTTTTTTGAAAAAGTTAGTTGGTCCACTAACAAAAAATTATGTTCGTGGTCCACCCAGGTGAACTGACGAGGTGAACTATGAACAATAGCCGTCAAGACAGTATACATTATTTTTAATTGAATGTATTATCAATTAACTTTACTAAAATTTATAATAACATTCAACATTCCACAATAATTTAGATGATTTTTAATCACATTAAACCATGATACTTAAGTGCAATCAATCATCTTGTCACCACTTTATTATAGATAATCATACTTAGTCTGATCATTACCGGAAAAATTGTTACGCCTAGCATAAGCATAATTTAGTTATTATTTACTACCTACTCTACATATTTTTTTATAACTTGATTTTTTCGGTAAATTAATTATAATTTATTCATATGAATAGAATGAAAAAATAAATTGTTTCCTTTTCTACATGGGTACTATTTATTTACATACACTTTCCAAAGTGCTTCGGTTTACCTATAGTAAAGGGTCTTAGAGGATGGTTAATCAAAACAGTTATTTTTAATAAAATAATATATTTACAGACTTTCAAAACATTAACATTAGTTAACACTTAGCTACAAAACTAAAAATTTATTTGGAAGACTGCTATATAAAATTGATTATAGAAAACAAAATATTTCCTCAAATTCACTTGGACTTTTTGTTGAAAACTTTATATGTGTCCTTACTAACTAAGTAACTCAAAGCTGAAACTACAGTGGATGCAGCAGTGACACCAAACAGTGCCTGCAGTGCAGGGTGACCAACATAGCCAAACACTGGGGAGGCTAGAGTGGTGCCAACCTGCAAGACAAAATACTGTTAGAACTTGAAATATTTTTACACACAGCTTCCTAGTAGAAGTTCAATAGTAATACCCATTTTTAGTGTCCTTCATATTTTTTTATTAAAAGACATCTCACTATTTTTATATTTTTGATGATTTTAACCGTGTAGTCTGTGACCTGGCGGTAGTTCTATTTCCACCAGGGTAAATATTTGTATTCATATAATATTTGTATCGGTTTGTTTGTTCCTATGTTATTATGTGTATGTATTTAACAATGTATATTCATATTCATAAGTTAGTTAACTATGCTCATCATGAGTCTAGAAGACATTGTGTGTATTGTGCTAGAGTTCCTAGACTATTAATTGTTATTATATTTCTGCTAAAATTTTGTGATGCCTTGTATAGTAGTTTTTATTATTTTAATAATGATAGAAAGGAGAATACTTCCTGACGACGAGTAGACTTAGTAACTGAATTTTCAAATTTAAATTGAGAAAACTTGTAAGCTTACCAATAACAATTGTATAGCAGTGTTGAATTTGCTAATAGTTGTAGGCGCAAGTTGCGCTGTCGCATGAGTCACATCGAAGTACCTGCTCAGCGTTCTCTGCAAGGTAAGGCCAAGGTAAGCGTGATTAATACAACGATAACAAGTCCTTATACAGTCATAATTTCTGCAATAAGAGCATGCTCATAAATAAGACAGTAGTGTACAGAGAGTGCAGTATTGCACCTTGGATTGAATTATTGTACTATAGCAATATAGGCACTTTTTAACTAAATTTAATTTAATTTGGACATAATCCTGGCTACAAACCAAATAAATGGATTTTTTTTATTTATTTATTATTTTATCCACAAATAACATGGGCGCCGGGGCGGGGCATAGACCGAGAGGGGTTAAAGGGAGAATTTGTAAGAAGTTGACTCCAATGGAAGAATATAAACGAAAATGCGTCACTTATGTGAATTAAATATTAATTCTGAATCACTTTATAGTTACTAGCTGGTTCCTGCGTCTCCGCACGTGTGGATGACGATTACCGCATTCTATGACTATTCTCGATTCTCTGCTTGCCTCTCTATATTACTTCTACTATACTATACAACTGCTGTCATGACAAAGGAAATAGTTAGCGATATTAGCGCCAATGTATATAATATAAATCTACTGGATCTATTGAGATATATGATTAGTGCTCCGCTCCCTTGGATGGTAGCGTGATGACATGGCAGATAGATATGGCAGCTTTTTATAGCTGAAAGAATTATTGAAATCGGTCCATTAGTTTCGAAGCCTATTATAAAAACAAGCAAACAAAAATACGAATCTTTCGTCTTTATAATATTAGTGTGGATTTATTAGTCTCGCAAATATTTCTTTAGGATATATAGGTACATGAATATTAGACATATCATTACTAAATCATACCTTATAGTACAAGTGATGGGAGGTACTTACTGGTGGTGGTAAACTAATATATCTGATAACAAAGCCAGCTACAACTAATGCCACATCTCTGCTAACTATGAGTAGAGTAAGAGGAAGAGGTATTAAGTTTTGATATGTGAGAGAGACAAACAAAGTTGCTATGAGCACTTTATCTGCCATAGGATCTAAGAATGATCCCATTTTCGTAGACTGGCCCTTCCAGTTTCTTGCTATCCATCCATCTAACTGTAAGTAAAAATAAAAAGAATATTAATTTGTATAAGATAAGGATATCTACTCAGCTGATACAGAAATGCCACATTTTTAGAATGTGGCATTTCGATTTCATTAGAATTAAGGTAAAGTCAAGCAATTCAATCTATGCTTTTAACGGGTCTTTTAACCAGTGCGGCCGAACTGATTTGGACGGAATTTTGACTGTGGATAGCAGTTGTTATAAGACACAACTTGGGCCACTTTTATTTCAGAAAAGCTGTTTAAGTTTCATGTCAAAGATAACCAAGATCAATGAATATATACAAGATAATGTACAGACAGCCAAGTTAACTTGTATTAATTGCATTATGAAGGCTGAATATTTTCAGGAAGTAAACTGATAAGGCCTAGGTCAGCTTACATAAAAATGTTTAAAAATAGAAAGCTAGCAAGAATCATATTTATTTTGTTGTTTCCTTTTCAAGTAGAAAGGGCTGAATGGAGGAAATACAATTTTATTAATATTAACCTTCATTTACCAGCATTTTGGTCTGTCAAACTGCCAACATATGTTTACTTTGTATTCTTTTAAAAACATATTTAACCTATATTTAACATATTTGCTAGGTTTGGGTTTACATTGACACTGAGTGGGGTCTATCTACATTATTATATCAAATGATGTGAAAATATAGGGTTCACATTTTTTTCTTTTTTTTTCTCTATCCTATTATCTGTTAGAATGGAGTATCCATTCTTTTATGTCTCCTATTGCTAGTCTTACCAGATGTTAAACTGTTTGCCACTAAAATAAGTAGTATTAAAAATATAATTCGTAGTTTAAAAAAAATACTTACCAGATCAGTGACACCTGCAAATACTAATAAACCGAAGGCTACATAATACTGCTCTTGAAATATTGTATATCCCAAATATGGGGACATTGCTATTCTAGTAATGCATAAGATGTTTGGTATTGTGTAGATATTTTCTTTCTGGAAATAGATAATTTATTATTTTTATATGAATAGTATATACACTTTAAAAGTTAAATAATTAGTAGATGGTAACAAGACTTATTTTAAATATGAGTTTTATGATAGAATTGAGACATTTATAATCACTCCAAAAGTCAGATTTCCAAAAGGTTCAGTCAAAATGCAAGTATCATTCATATTTATATAACTCATTGCATCCAAAACTGTCACCTCACGATTTGGTGTCCAATTTTCCCAGTCCTAACTGTGACACAGCTAAACTTTTATATTTGCTGTGAAGTGACTGCCATCTAGTTGACTGCAACTACCTGTTCATAGGTCAACTGGGACTGGGCAAGTAACCAACACATATTTGCACAGAGTGGAATCAAATTTTCACCTCCTATGTAATAGTTGAGTTCACTGCCGCCATGCCACAGAGGTTGTCAATTAGGGATCATAACTTTATCCCTAAAACACTAATTAGAAAAGAGTGAAATTGAAGTAATAATTATGACAACATAATATTACTATTGACCTATGAGAAAAGAAGCTGGCATACTTTTATGCCTGGCACACTTAATTCCATTCTCTCCAATTATTCTAATGGCTATTAACAAAGTGCATCAGCTAGTTAAGTTTGTTACCTATCTTTACATTATTGAACACCTAGATGAAATGAAACCATGTTAGCATAATGAGAAATGAGCAAACTTTCAACCAAAATTTGTTTGTTTATCTAATAATAGTAATATTTATTGTGATGAAGTTAAAAGAAAATTATCTTCCAATATCCAAATTCACTAATAACATAATTTCGAGATATACAATAGATTACACAAGTTTAACTGTTAGGGTATACCTCTATAACTTCTTCAATCCTTTCTTTTAATTTGCCTTTAGTTTCAAGTATGTCTTTGATTATGTATTCTTTTTTTGCTTTCAACTTGTGGCTGGTGATTTCTTTATGTTGCTTTATATCCCTTACAATTTCTTCACTTTTTTGCCTTATTTTATGCTCAGTATCTTTAAAGTGTTCCTTTTGATGTTCAATAGCATTTTTTATACTTTGAGTCTTCTTCTCTAAGGTTATAAATTGTTTTTTATTGTCGGAAGAATAAAGACATGATATAAACGAAAGTTTTGAAGGGCATCTCACTTGTTGCCGTCTGTTTGAGAGAATTGCTATGTATTCCCGAATTGAACCATTGTTATGTGATGCATAATATCGGGACAAAAATGTGACTTGTTTTAATAAGTTACATCTTGATAGTAATTTCATAATATCGGTGTATTTACGACACAACCGATATACTACAAACACATTTAGTAGACACTGAAATACTTTAATATGTGTATTTTTCTATTTTTATCTGCTATTAAAATTATTATTGGTTATTTAAGGTACATAATTTTTTTTATTATTTCTTTCTATAAATGACATTTATGACAATTTAGAATTGAGTTTACCATTTGACAGATTGTAATGTTGCCACTTGCTAGATCATATTATTTCTTCATTCTTGACCGTGAGCGTTATAATAATCCCAGTCCACTGACCTGTAGTTTCGTATTTGAACCCTTTTTCAGAGTAGAAGCTGGTTTGGCTAAACATCAGTATTTACTGTGAACTTCGTGACAGTCACGCTCATGCATGATATCAAAGAATTTTGTACATAAAGAGTAGGAAGTAAGATATCAATCGATAAGTTGACTGCATTGTAGTTTTGTACTCTGGCGATCCGATGATGCTACTTGTCAACTTTCGTGACAGTGACAGTTACTAAGGCGTCAAATGTCAAAACCGAAGTTCGTATCGTCGTATTATTTATTGAGAAAAGCGCGGGAAACGTCTCGGAGGCGGGAAGTCTTTTCAATTTAAATTTTTTATTTTAATTATTTAAGTGATCAGTTGGGTGTTGTAGAGTTTTGTACATATTTTCCTTTTGTATATTGGTTTGTATATATAAATTTAGGTAAGTGGTAGTTGTATAAGTAGTTTTTTCTTCTAGTAGGATAAGTATGAATGAGCCACCTGATCCAGGGGGGTCACCCCCTCTCGATGTAGGTGCGTATATTACTATACCATCGAATATTATTAATGTAAATGAGTCTGGACTGGATTCAGACGCTTCGTCCGCTTCCAGGAGCAGAAAAAGGTCGAAGGTTATAAAGATGTGTAAGACGTGTAACAAACGACGCAAAAAGCATTTTATTGGTTCGGATACTGAAAACATTTGTATTTGTAACAAAATTCTTGAAAGTACTCCTGCAATTGCACCCATGGACACAGCTTCGCATGAAATAAATGCACAGCAGTCACGGCCAGTTGGCATTGGTAGGAAGTTGTATGTGAAATCTGATACTGGTCCCTTTATAGTCCATGTGCAAAAAATCTCCTCTTCACCAAATGATGGAACTACTCTTCATCCCATCACTTTAGGCAACTTCCTTAAAAGAAATGGTGTTCAACAAATTGTTAATGGCAGTATTAAAAGAATAGGCCGAAATAAAATATCTGTAGGCTTTACAGATTTTAAGAATGCTAATGAATTTATCAATAACGACAATTTAAAGCCAAATAATCTATTAGCATTCATACCAACATTCCAAACTACTCGAATGGGGATAGTTCGAGGTATCCCCTCAGACTTGTCTGAGGAGGATATATTATCAAATATGACAGTTCCAGTTGGTTGTGGTGCCATTATTAAGGCGAGAAGGTTAAATTATAAAACCAAAGTTAATGAAAATGTTACATGGAAACCCACCGAATCAGTTGTCTTAACTTTTGATGGCCAAATTTTGCCTAAACGAATATTTATGTTTTTCAACGCTCTTCCTGTTGATTTATACATTTTCCCTACTATCCAGTGTTTCCATTGCTGTCGCTATGGACACACCAAAGTCCAATGCCGGTCCAAGCCAAGATGTTTTAAATGCAGTCAGGATCACACAGCTGACTCCTGTAATATAGGTGAAGATAGTTCTTTATGTATAAATTGTCAGGGTTATCATTTTGCTACAAATAAGATATGTCCTGAATTTAATAGACAAAGGAGTATTAAAAAATCAATGGCAGAAAATTGTATATCATATTCAGAAGCTGAAAAGCTATTCCCAAAGGTTTCCAAATCATATGCTGATGTTACCGTTTCTAATAACCTACATGTTCACAATTCTTCATCATCTAAACAACATAATAATATAGTATCACCTAATACTTCTTCATATAAAAAAACTGTATTTCTAAAACCTAAAATCTTGACAAAATCTCAACATGGTTATGATAGATCTTCCCATGACGCTATTATTAAAGAGCACATGTTACCTGAACCAGCTAATGGTTGTGCTCTTAACAAATCCGCCGATTTTGATACCTGCCCAAAGAATCACAATATTTTACAAGTAATTACACAATTAATTGAATCGTTAACTAAAGCAAATATTACACCGTCCCACGCTGCCCTTATTATACATGAAGCTGTTAAAATTCTTTACACTGATAATGGATCAATCCATAATAATTCAATGGAATTGCCAGAGTGCAGTCAGCAAAAAAACTGAATTGATAAGTCTGATTAATGAATATAATCCTTTTTTAATTGCATTATCAGAAACATGGTTAAAACCCAATCGATTATTTAGAATTTCAAAGTATGTTTGTATTCGGGAAGACAGAAGTGATGGTGACGCACACGGTGGTGTTGCCATATTGGTAAATTATAATTTACCATATACAATAGTTCCAATCCCTTCTCACAGTGATGAATTTGAAATGGTTGCAGTTCAAATTCAAAACATCTGTTTTGTTTCTATTTATATACCCTACCCTTCTTCATCTATATTTCAAGAACTCAATTGTATAATTCAAACTCTTCCTCAACCTTTAATACTTTTAGGAGATTTTAATTCTCATAACGAGATATGGGGAAGTTCTAAAACGAATCCAAATGGAACTGAACTATATAATTTAATTGACAAGAATAACCTATCCATTCTCAATACAGGGGTCGCTACCCGCAGATCCAAGCCAGGACACCGTATTAGTGCTATAGATTTATCTATATGCTCACCAACTTTATTCCCTTTACTTTCTTGGCAGCCTTTATCTTCTTCTTCTGGCAGTGACCATTTTCCCTTAATTATAACTGTTCCTTTATCTATAACACTTCACAATAGTCGCCGATCTTTGTTAAGACACAAGATTGCCCATGATTCCGATTGGGACTCCTTTAAATTGTCAATAGAAAACCAAATACACAATCTTCCCCAAATATATTATGGAAATGAAAAAGATTGCTCGGAAGCATTTTCAAATTTAATATTGAAAGTAGCCAACGATACATTTCCCACTAAAGGGGATGCCCCTCTACGCATACCATCTCCACCTTGGTGGGACAAAGAATGCTCACTTGCCATCCAAAAAAGGAAAAAAGCTGAAGCAAATTATAAACATCTTATGTCTTGGGAAAACTATGAAATTTTATCGCAAGCCATCCTCGATACAAGAACCCTATTTAAAAATAAGAAACAGTCTTCCTGGCAATCTTTCTGTACCTCTCTCTGCCCTAGTTCAAGCCCTTCGGTAGTTTGGAATAAAATTAGAAGATTCCGCTCAGCTTTTACACAGCCATCTATAAACACAATACCCTCTTTAATAATGAATAAGTTTTTAAATATTCTTGCCCCTCCTTCCGTTACTGAAATGACATATCTAAGTTCTCCTATTCCAAATTCTCCATCAATGGTATCTTCTCTCTTCTCTCTTCAAGAGTTAAAATTTGTGTTGAGTACACTTAAAGACTCCTCTCCAGGGAAAGATGGTATTCCTTACTCTTTTTTATGTAACCTTGGTGATGTAAGCTTACAATATTATCTTGATCTTGTTAATTCTATTCTAGTCTCAGGAATTATTCCCCCTTCATGGAAAACTCAGATTATTATTCCCATTTTGAAACAAGATAAAGACCCAAATGACCCATATTCTTATAGACCTATAGCTCTTTCGCCTGTGATAACAAAAATTGCCGAACATCTAGTTAAAAATAGATTGGAGTGGATCGTAGAGAGCAGTGATATTCTTTCAAATAGTCAGTTTGGTTTCAGAAAAGGTAGGTCCACCATGGACTGTCTTAGCATATTTATAACGGACATCCAACTTTCGTTTTCATGTAATAAATCGGTAGTCGCTACCTTTCTAGACATCAAATCTGCATATGATAACGTTATTATCTCCATTCTTAAACAGAAGTTAATTCTTTTAAATATACCCGAACTATTGACGAATTTTATTTGTAATCTATTAATAAACAGAACAATTGAAGTATCCCATGAAGATGAACATTTTTTAAGAGTAGTGGATAAGGGACTTCCACAGGGATCTGTTTTAAGTCCCTTGTTATATAATATTTACACTTATGATTTAGATAGATCTATGGGAAATTCTGTCTGTTTACTACAATATGCCGATGACTTACTGTTATATTATGCAGACCATGATACTGAGTTAGCTTGTGAGATGCTGTCTGCATGTCTATTTTCCTTAAAGAAATGGTTTGATTCCAATGGTCTGGAATTATCAACTTCCAAAAGTACTACAGTGGTATTTACGAGAAAGAGATGCATCCCCTCTGTTTGCGTATATTATGATAACATTGCCCTGCCGGTTGAACCTCACGCCAAATATTTAGGCTTAATTCTTGATTCTCGCTTGAATGGATTTGCACATACTAAGTTCATTGTTAATAAATGTGAACGTCTTCTCAATATTATTCGATGCCTTGCTGGTGTATGGTGGGGCGCTCACCCGTTTTCATTAAAATTAGTATATAATGCTATTATCAGAAGTGTTTTAGATTATGGCACATATTTGCTCAGTTTGTGTAGTAAATCAAGCCTAGTACTAATGGATAACATACAAGCTAAAGCTTTGCGAATTATTACTGGTGCTATGAAATCCAGTCCAATCAATGCATTACAAGTGGAAGTGTCGGAGCCCCCTTTACATTTAAGGAGACAATTTCTTTCAGACAGATTTATTTTTAAAGCTCTTCTTATTTCAAATCATCCTCTTCACACAAAATTACACAATCTTTCAGAGTATGTTCAAAATAGCTCTTACTGGCGTCATAAAAGTAAACCATATATTTTAGAAAGCTATTTAAAATTTAAATCCTTTTCGTCTCCTATCCACCAGTCTCCTCTTTTACCTCTTTATAGTGTCAATTATGAATCTTTGGTGTTATTTCCTAGCATTAAAGGAACAATAAACTTTTATTCAGATTTTACCAACCATTCAATTTCACACCAACTATTCACCGATGCTTCCAAACATCCATTCCCGGAACCAGTGGGGGTGGGTGTGTATCACATGAATTATAATGTCGTACAAAAAATTAAACTGCCTCCAGAGACTTCTATTTACAATGCTGAATGTTTTGCTCTCCTTAAGGCTTTAGAATACATTTTAATAGCAAAACTTAAAAGCTCCATCATTTTAACGGACGCACTTGCAGTTCTAGAATCACTTAAAAAGAATCCATTTAAAGCTGTAAACAATCCAATAATACTTGCCATTAAAAACTTGTTATATGAATGCCACTGTAAGAATTTTGTCGTTGAATTCGCTTGGATTCCGAGTCACTCGGGTATTGTGGGCAATGAAATTGCTGACAAAATAGCTAAGGAAGCTGTCTCCTGTGGAGATATGGTCCCATACAAGCTGTTTGGTGAGGACGTTTATAGTGGTGCCAAACGCTACCTATTCGATACTTGGCATAAATCTTGGCAGCTTAGCAGTAGAACAAAAGGACTTTTTTATTATAACATTCAACCTAACATTCCCAATAAGCCGTGGTTTGCTTTTTTAAATTTAGATAAAAGATTAACAACATCATTAATAAGGATGCGTCTGGGACATGCTTGTACTCCTGCACATCTGGCCAAAATTAAAATTAGAGATAGTCCTATGTGTGATTGCGGGGCAGAAGTGGGTGACTTAAATCACCTATTTCTGGCTTGCCGTCAATTTGATATACCATTTTTTGATCTTCTTCCTAGTATTCCATTACCTACTCATATTCCTTTATTACTTATGTATCCTTTTAATAAACAAGTATTAGAAGCTATAGATTTATTTATAAAACATAATGATGTTAAATTGTAGATTGTAGTTGTATTTATGTATTTGTGTTTAGATTTTAATGTTTTTTTTTTCACCTATCTGATCCTGTTCTTTCCTTCTGTTTTCCCCAATTCCGTTCCGTTTTACATTGTACAAATAAACGTTTCCTCGTTTTAACTTGACATTGGCATACATTTCTTACTTGCCAAATTGGAGAAAAAAAAAAAAAAAAAAAAAAAATTATTTATTGAGTTCTGTATCTGTAATCTGTTCTGTGAAAAAAAGCGCGGGAAACGTCTCGGAGGCGGGAAGTCTTTTCAATTTAAATTTTTTATTTTAATTATTTAAGTGATCAGTTGGGTGTTGTAGAGTTTTGTACATATTTTCCTTTTGTATATTGGTTTGTATATATAAATTTAGGTAAGTGGTAGTTGTATAAGTAGTTTTTTCTTCTAGTAGGATAAGTATGAATGAGCCACCTGATCCAGGGGGGTCACCCCCTCTCGATGTAGGTGCGTATATTACTATACCATCGAATATTATTAATGTAAATGAGTCTGGACTGGATTCAGACGCTTCGTCCGCTTCCAGGAGCAGAAAAAGGTCGAAGGTTATAAAGATGTGTAAGACGTGTAACAAACGACGCAAAAAGCATTTTATTGGTTCGGATACTGAAAACATTTGTATTTGTAACAAAATTCTTGAAAGTACTCCTGCAATTGCACCCATGGACACAGCTTCGCATGAAATAAATGCACAGCAGTCACGGCCAGTTGGCATTGGTAGGAAGTTGTATGTGAAATCTGATACTGGTCCCTTTATAGTCCATGTGCAAAAAATCTCCTCTTCACCAAATGATGGAACTACTCTTCATCCCATCACTTTAGGCAACTTCCTTAAAAGAAATGGTGTTCAACAAATTGTTAATGGCAGTATTAAAAGAATAGGCCGAAATAAAATATCTGTAGGCTTTACAGATTTTAAGAATGCTAATGAATTTATCAATAACGACAATTTAAAGCCAAATAATCTATTAGCATTCATACCAACATTCCAAACTACTCGAATGGGGATAGTTCGAGGTATCCCCTCAGACTTGTCTGAGGAGGATATATTATCAAATATGACAGTTCCAGTTGGTTGTGGTGCCATTATTAAGGCGAGAAGGTTAAATTATAAAACCAAAGTTAATGAAAATGTTACATGGAAACCCACCGAATCAGTTGTCTTAACTTTTGATGGCCAAATTTTGCCTAAACGAATATTTATGTTTTTCAACGCTCTTCCTGTTGATTTATACATTTTCCCTACTATCCAGTGTTTCCATTGCTGTCGCTATGGACACACCAAAGTCCAATGCCGGTCCAAGCCAAGATGTTTTAAATGCAGTCAGGATCACACAGCTGACTCCTGTAATATAGGTGAAGATAGTTCTTTATGTATAAATTGTCAGGGTTATCATTTTGCTACAAATAAGATATGTCCTGAATTTAATAGACAAAGGAGTATTAAAAAATCAATGGCAGAAAATTGTATATCATATTCAGAAGCTGAAAAGCTATTCCCAAAGGTTTCCAAATCATATGCTGATGTTACCGTTTCTAATAACCTACATGTTCACAATTCTTCATCATCTAAACAACATAATAATATAGTATCACCTAATACTTCTTCATATAAAAAAACTGTATTTCTAAAACCTAAAATCTTGACAAAATCTCAACATGGTTATGATAGATCTTCCCATGACGCTATTATTAAAGAGCACATGTTACCTGAACCAGCTAATGGTTGTGCTCTTAACAAATCCGCCGATTTTGATACCTGCCCAAAGAATCACAATATTTTACAAGTAATTACACAATTAATTGAATCGTTAACTAAAGCAAATATTACACCGTCCCACGCTGCCCTTATTATACATGAAGCTGTTAAAATTCTTTACACTGATAATGGATCAATCCATAATAATTCAATGGAATTGCCAGAGTGCAGTCAGCAAAAAAACTGAATTGATAAGTCTGATTAATGAATATAATCCTTTTTTAATTGCATTATCAGAAACATGGTTAAAACACAATCGATTATTTAGAATTTCAAAGTATGTTTGTATTCGGGAAGACAGAAGTGATGGTGACGCACACGGTGGTGTTGCCATATTGGTAAATTATAATTTACCATATACAATAGTTCCAATCCCTTCTCACAGTGATGAATTTGAAATGGTTGCAGTTCAAATTCAAAACATCTGTTTTGTTTCTATTTATATACCCTACCCTTCTTCATCTATATTTCAAGAACTCAATTGTATAATTCAAACTCTTCCTCAACCTTTAATACTTTTAGGAGATTTTAATTCTCATAACGAGATATGGGGAAGTTCTAAAACGAATCCAAATGGAACTGAACTATATAATTTAATTGACAAGAATAACCTATCCATTCTCAATACAGGGGTCGCTACCCGCAGATCCAAGCCAGGACACCGTATTAGTGCTATAGATTTATCTATATGCTCACCAACTTTATTCCCTTTACTTTCTTGGCAGCCTTTATCTTCTTCTTCTGGCAGTGACCATTTTCCCTTAATTATAACTGTTCCTTTATCTATAACACTTCACAATAGTCGCCGATCTTTGTTAAGACACAAGATTGCCCATGATTCCGATTGGGACTCCTTTAAATTGTCAATAGAAAACCAAATACACAATCTTCCCCAAATATATTATGGAAATGAAAAAGATTGCTCGGAAGCATTTTCAAATTTAATATTGAAAGTAGCCAACGATACATTTCCCACTAAAGGGGATGCCCCTCTACGCATACCATCTCCACCTTGGTGGGACAAAGAATGCTCACTTGCCATCCAAAAAAGGAAAAAAGCTGAAGCAAATTATAAACATCTTATGTCTTGGGAAAACTATGAAATTTTATCGCAAGCCATCCTCGATACAAGAACCCTATTTAAAAATAAGAAACAGTCTTCCTGGCAATCTTTCTGTACCTCTCTCTGCCCTAGTTCAAGCCCTTCGGTAGTTTGGAATAAAATTAGAAGATTCCGCTCAGCTTTTACACAGCCATCTATAAACACAATACCCTCTTTAATAATGAATAAGTTCTTAAATATTCTTGCCCCTCCTTCCGTTACTGAAATGACATATCTAAGTTCTCCTATTCCAAATTCTCCATCAATGGTATCTTCTCTCTTCTCTCTTCAAGAGTTAAAATTTGTGTTGAGTACACTTAAAGACTCCTCTCCAGGGAAAGATGGTATTCCTTACTCTTTTTTATGTAACCTTGGTGATGTAAGCTTACAATATTATCTTGATCTTGTTAATTCTATTCTAGTCTCAGGAATTATTCCCCCTTCATGGAAAACTCAGATTATTATTCCCATTTTGAAACAAGATAAAGACCCAAATGACCCATATTCTTATAGACCTATAGCTCTTTCGCCTGTGATAACAAAAATTGCCGAACATCTAGTTAAAAATAGATTGGAGTGGATCGTAGAGAGCAGTGATATTCTTTCAAATAGTCAGTTTGGTTTCAGAAAAGGTAGGTCCACCATGGACTGTCTTAGCATATTTATAACGGACATCCAACTTTCGTTTTCATGTAATAAATCGGTAGTCGCTACCTTTCTAGACATCAAATCTGCATATGATAACGTTATTATCTCCATTCTTAAACAGAAGTTAATTCTTTTAAATATACCCGAACTATTGACGAATTTTATTTGTAATCTATTAATAAACAGAACAATTGAAGTATCCCATGAAGATGAACATTTTTTAAGAGTAGTGGATAAGGGACTTCCACAGGGATCTGTTTTAAGTCCCTTGTTATATAATATTTACACTTATGATTTAGATAGATCTATGGGAAATTCTGTCTGTTTACTACAATATGCCGATGACTTACTGTTATATTATGCAGACCATGATACTGAGTTAGCTTGTGAGATGCTGTCTGCATGTCTATTTTCCTTAAAGAAATGGTTTGATTCCAATGGTCTGGAATTATCAACTTCCAAAAGTACTACAGTGGTATTTACGAGAAAGAGATGCATCCCCTCTGTTTGCGTATATTATGATAACATTGCCCTGCCGGTTGAACCTCACGCCAAATATTTAGGTTTAATTCTTGATTCTCGCTTGAATGGATTTGCACATACTAAGTTCATTGTTAATAAATGTGAACGTCTTCTCAATATTATTCGATGCCTTGCTGGTGTATGGTGGGGCGCTCACCCGTTTTCATTAAAATTAGTATATAATGCTATTATCAGAAGTGTTTTAGATTATGGCACATATTTGCTCAGTTTGTGTAGTAAATCAAGCCTAGTACTAATGGATAACATACAAGCTAAAGCTTTGCGAATTATTACTGGTGCTATGAAATCCAGTCCAATCAATGCATTACAAGTGGAAGTGTCGGAGCCCCCTTTACATTTAAGGAGACAATTCCTTTCAGACAGATTTATTTTTAAAGCTCTTCTTATTTCAAATCATCCTCTTCACACAAAATTACACAATCTGTCAGAGTATGTTCAAAATAGCTCTTACTGGCGTCATAAAAGTAAACCATATATTTTAGAAAGCTATTTAAAATTTAAATCCTTGTCATCTCCTATCCACCAGTCTCCTCTTTTACCTCTTTATAGTGTCAATTATGAATCTTTGGTGTTATTTCCTAGCATCAAAGGAACAATAAACTTTTATTCAGATTTTACCAACCATTCAATTTCACACCAACTATTCACCGATGCTTCCAAACATCCATTCCCAGAACCAGTAGGGGTGGGTGTGTATCACATGAATTATAATGTCGTACAAAAAATTAAACTGCCTCCAGAGACCTCTATTTACAATGCTGAATGTTTTGCTCTCCTTAAGGCTTTAGAATACATTTTAATAACAAAACTTAAAAGCTCTATCATTTTAACGGACGCACTTGCAGTTCTAGAATCACTTAAAAAGAATCCATTTAAAGCTGTAAACAATCCAATAATACTTGCCATTAAAAACTTGTTATATGAATGCCACTGTAAGAATTTTGTTGTTGAATTCGCTTGGATTCCGAGTCACTCGGGTATTGTGGGAAATGAAATTGCTGACAAAATAGCTAAGGAAGCTGTCTCCTGTGGAGATATGGTCCCATACAAGCTGTTTGGTGAGGATGTTTATAGTGGTGCCAAACGCTACCTATTCGATACTTGGCAAAAATCTTGGCAGCTTAGCAGTAGAACAAAAGGACTTTTTTATTATAACATTCAACCTAACATTCCCAATAAGCCGTGGTTTGCTTTTTTAAATTTAGATAAAAGATTAACAACATCATTAATAAGGATGCGTCTGGGACATGCTTGCACTCCTGCACATCTGGCCAAAATTAAAATCAGAGACAGTCCTATTTGTGATTGCGGGGCAGAAGTGGGTGACTTAAATCACCTATTTCTGGCTTGCCGTCAATTTGATATTCCATTTTTTGATCTTCTTCCTAGTATTCCATTACCTACTCATATTCCTTTATTACTTATGTATCCTTTTAATAAACAAGTATTAGAAGCTATAGATTTATTTATAAAACATAATGATGTTAAATTGTAGATTGTATTTGTATTTATGTATTTGTGTTTAGATTTTAATGTTTTTTTTTTCACCTATCTGATCCTGTTATTTCCTTTTGTTTTCCCCAATTCCGTTCCGTTTTACATTGTACAAATAAACGTTTCCTCGTTTTAACTTGACATTGGCATACATTTCTTACTTGCCAAATTGGAGAAAAAAAAAAAAAAAAAAATCTGTTCTGTCTTTGTATTGTACTTTGTTATTGTCAAGAAATTGTTGTAGTACTTGAAGAAAATCTAATATTCATGGATTTGGTTTTTATTTTCGTAGTGTGTGAGTGTTTGCCTAGCCAATAGACAGCTTGTACCTAAATTAAGTTCTGATGTCCTTAATTTATTTTTATTCGATGTGGTTACATATCTAATTGTGCTATTAATACAACAATTTGTGAAATATATAAAATCTAGGAGGCAAGTTTAAGTTTTCTTGTCTACAAATTTTATGTTTTTTAACTTACTCTTCAGTAATTTTGAACACAACTCAATCCAGCTGAAGAATCTACTGGTTTTATTGTTATACCTAATAATACCTACAATCTCGTGGCTTTCTACCTTTTGTGTAGAAAGTACAAAAGTTAAAATTCAGTAGAAACAATATATTAAATTACATATATGCAGAATATATTTTTGTAAATTTGTTTTTATAATGCTCTCAAAATACATTACCTACCTACCTACTGTATTGTAAATTGACGATATTAAATTGTTTGAACAGATGCAAATTGCTACCTCATAGCAACAACTGATTGCAAGTTGAACTATGTCAATGACTTGTGACCTGAGAGCTGTATATACTACAGATAACAACATAATTATTTGTTTACCTAACATGATCATGCATGCTGTTGACATTAATTACATAAATAGTTCAGGATATAAAACTTTTTTTAAAAATGTGCACATAAATTATTCATATATTATAGGTTAAGGGGTTTTTTCTTTTCTTATTATCTTTTATTTTCATAGTATGATAGAGGATCAAAGAGTAATCTGAATACATTCTAAAATGTACTTAGGTATAATAAATATAGTGTTTTAGATTTATTTATCATAAAATAATTTTATTCAATTGATTTATGTATGTTGATTTTTTATTGAATACATACAATTTTGGTAATTACATATTTTTAATCTGTACTAAAACATGAATCTCAGTATGTGAGCATCATTTATTGCACCACAACAGTTTTTGTGTAAGCATTTTTGAAATAATATAAAAATGTATGTGGGAGACACAGTTAAACTCAGTGGATGTCAGGTACTCTCAGATCAAAATGTAATTGAGTGAACGCGTATTGAGTAGTCTGTGTATTAGTTTACGTAACAGCTGCACTTTGTAAACAAGAACTCTGTATATAACAGAGTAAATTGTAAAATGTAAATACCTTCCTCCTATCAATTTCAAGCTCTCTTATATCAATCAAGTCACTGACAAAAAGGCAAATGCCTTAACATATAAGTTTAATCAAATCTAAATTTATGTTTTAGGAATAAAAGTAAGCAAAATGAAGGAAGAAGAACTAACATACATATTAAAACTCCTTGATAAGCTTACAGCTGAAATATATGATGTAAGTTTCTATTTTATTTCAATAAGTATTTTATAGATTTTCATGAGATATGCTCAGAATTTTTCTATGAGATTGAATTAGAAATGTGGAGATCCATAGACAAATGTAAGTGGCAGATATGGGATTAGCAAGATGAAGTGGTGGGTTGGCAGGGCAGTAGAACAGATGGCTGTTGGATCCAAATGTTCTTGAATGAAGACCTCATACTGGTTGATATGGCAATGAGCTCAGATGGACAGCCCCCATGAAATGGATGGATGACATACTTTGAGTCTAACCAGTCAGATTTGAGGTTCATGAGTGATGCCTATGTTCAACAGTGGACATCCTATGGCTGAAAGGATGAATGACGATGATAATGATTGATTTTAAAATAATTACATAATGCTAATTAAACTTCTATTTTTCAGGAACTAATACAGTGCTATTATGACATAGAAGAATCAAAACCATGTAAAGAATTTAGTAAAGACACATTAGAATTTTTTAAGAGCAATTTAAGAATTAATCCGGTTACTACAACCACTATACTGCTATACATACAAGAAAATATCCCTCAAGACAATCCAAATTTTGATGAAATACAGGCCTTATATCTAGATAGTCTAAAAAATGAACTGACTGAAATGACTTCTTTAGATAGACTCTTAACTCTTATGTCATTGGTGAGATGGAATGATAAATTCCAGTCACAATTTGTAAGCCAAATTTTGCAACATATTTCTGAAGAAAATTTTAAACAGTACAGAAAACAAATATTACTGAATCTCATACCTCATGGAAGACCGGAGTTGTTGCACACCATGTGTGATTTCATACAAAAGAATGAACCACAAAGAGAATTTCGACTGACACCAGAAAATATGATTGAACTATGTTACCAAGACAGAACTCATTGGTTATTGAAAGCTGCCCAAGTTTACAAGCAACAACTTCATGATATGAAAACTGTTACATTTAAGATTAACAACTTCACAAAACAAATCCTCATTATGGTGCTAATAGATCTAACTAATAGTCCGGAAACATTTGATTTGACATCTTTAGTTCACCAATTAACAAACATATTCTCAATACTTGATACATACACCACTGCTGATGACCAGCTACAATTCTATATAACAGAAGTAAAAAGGGAATTGACTATAATAAAGTTTTGCTTGGAAAATAATTGTAAGATTATGACAACTTCCATATTCAGTCAGGTGTTAGCAAAAAGTGCTTTGGCAGTGGTGTCCCAAGTCTGCAGGCTTTCAAAAGTGGATAGGTATAAAGTTTCTAGACTTTTAAATATAAATAATGACTATTTAACAGAATTGAAATCATTAAAAAAAGTCAATAAAAGAACTCTTGAAAACAGTCATTCCAACTGGGATGTAATGACTTATAACAGTTACTGTGCTATAACAAAAATTATTGACACAATAGTGAATTCATCTGAAAGAATTAATGATTCTCAAGACACTTCATTGAATGAACTAAAACGCCTAGTTTTATCAATTCAACCTTTGCAAAACTGTATTGAAGTCATTGAAAATATTTTCTCATGTCTTTTTTTAAGATATGAGTACTTTTCTTGTCATGAGCACAACCAAGACTATCCATGTGGAGCTCATTCTGATTGTTCGTATTTTTACTCCAAAATTCATACTAAAAATTCAAAAAATAATGGCAGTGGCACTGCAGGATTTATGTGCAATTCGTATACAACACAGCTTGTGTTAAATACCTTAAAATTATGTTTAGAGAAACTTGAAGAGAATTCTGAAGTTGATGATGGTGAGCATGAAATAATGCTAAGGCTGAAGAAGCTTGTGAAAGTAGTGAATCATTCTATATGGAAGCTACAGTTGGTGTCAACACTCTCTCCTGACACCAGCCCATTGCCCCTGAAGCTATGTTTAGATTATGTGGAAGTGGACGATAGCAGTGAGGATGAAGCTCGGGAACTAGATTTGAAAGCTGTTAGAAAAAAACCAAAGTCTAGAAGAAAGCATAATAATGCTAAACAGGAGACAGACCAACTTATGTTCGCATCCACTGTCTCAGACGAAAGTAAGTGTTGTATCAGCTTTTTGGCAATACTTGGTATTATCATTACCAACATATACATATTTTACTATACAACAGATATTTAACTATTAAAGTTATCGGCATGATGATGAGTATGTAAGTAGATATTTCGATAGGTTAGTGGTAAAAGTGTAGAGCTAGCTGCTCCAAATGCGGCATTGTATGTGCGATGACGTTTCACATGCACACCCATCGCAACGCACATATTTCCATGACACACAGCTGTTGCTTGTATCGCCCAAGCAATGATCACACTTCACAGTGGTGTTATCGGACAGACCTAATGATACAATCCACCCTTACAACATACATCTGCAGTGCAATTCTCTAAGTATACATCGTCAGGATCGTCGATGAACTCGACGTAGAGCACAACCTATAACTGACGATTAGAGAATTGTACTGCTGTTCTAGGCTGTGCCTACATCGAGTTCAGTGTAGAACTCGACGCAGAATGGTTAGAGAATTGCATTACTGCAGTTCTAGGTTGGTAGCGTCAGTTCTAGGCTGTGCTCGTTGTTGAGTTCGTCGACGAGCTCGACGATGTATGCTTAGAGAATTGCACCACTGACCACATGATATTCGCCATCTCAATGAGTACCTTGAAGTCGCAATCGATGTTGCCAGACGCGTGAAGAACAGATCCTAGGTACGTCCTACGAGTTATGACTTTGGGCGTGGGATCAGTAAGTATAGTTAAACGCCATATACTCAGTCTTCGTCACATTAGCCTTCAAACTGGATGCACAGTAGGACTGTTATTGCAATCGTGATGAGAGGATTTATCACTACTATGCCTATAGACTTATATTTTAATTTCAGCATACACATCAAGGAGAACGAATGGCATCGACTTCATATCCATCATGCTGTCGAAACCAACAAGCCTGGTAGCGCTGGCACTTTATCATAACGACTTTTCCAAAGCGAATCAAATTTTAGAGGTAAGAAAATCTCACAAGCATTTGTATGTATATATGTGTTAATTTTTTTACTTTTTACTGTTTACGTTAATCATACAGATTAAAACTCCCCTGTACAAGTTCATATTTACTAATTAGTCTTCAAAAAATGATCAAATTCCTCGTAAGTTTCTTTCTCTCTTACTGTTGGATCGTAATGCACTTCGCCGTTTTTTGTCTTGAACACTCCTGGTGGATTTGAAATTATGTATTTCTTTGCTTCCTCTATACTTTGGCGAGGCTTGAAAAATTTACAAAACAGACAGCAGCAACACCAGCCTAAAATGTTTCCATTGATTCTTATTACTTTAGTCAATAACTAGCTGACCCGCGCGACTTCGTCTGCGTCACCCCATTTATCAACATTTTTCATTCCTGCTCCGCACCTGTTAGTCGTAGCATGATGTTATATACATATAAACCTTCCTCTTTAACCATTCTATCTATTGAAACAAACCGCATCAAAATCCGTTGCGTAGTTCTAAAGATTTAAGCATACAAAGTGACAAGAAAAATAGGGACAGAAAACGCGACTTTATTTTATACTATGTAGTGATTTATTTACATACCTACTTAGCAATTACAAAGAAATCACACATTTTCACGTTGACAAATTAGCCAGTCTACTGCTCCTAATGTTGGGTGGCTTTGACCTACTGTTTCTACACTGGCAGTTACCTCGAGTGCACCACAAAGGTATTGCGAAAATGAGATAGACCAGGAACCATATTTGAATGATCCTCCATAAGCGATAGGCAATATCTATTTTCTGTCGCCTTTGATTTCTGTAGTCATCCATTAAACCTTTGAGCGCTAGCAGCCCGATACTCTTGTTATAGTTTTTATTTTCGTATTGCGAAAAAAATATTCGCTTGAAAGAATTCATAACGCCATACTCGGGTATTTCTGAAACAATGGCAAGTGACGCTATTCATCTTATATAGTCACAATTTATGATGCTACGGGTAGGCGACTTAAACTAGGCTCATACTGCACATAACTATGGTAAAACGTTAACAAATTGCACATAAGGTGTGGTAACTACGTGGTTCAACTTGAACCCTATTTAAGAAAATCGAAGTGACTTCTTGGGTACGAACGGGCATCATCAAGTTTCGGATGTTTCACAGGAGAATTTCCCAAACTCTGAATAGGTAGCTTTGCTCACCTGACGTATCCTGTAACACATCATTATCAGCTTGTTCATAATATTCATTCAAGAGTTCGTTGTAATTGTACTCTAATTCATTTTTCTTTGTAATTTCTCTTCTCTTGATCGCGTGCGTACTCAACTAGAATGTTTTTTTTTTTAAATAGATAGTTATCATTTTTCTGCAAAATTATTCCTAAGCCGAGGTCGGGCCGTCAATTTTCTTGTACCATAGAGAATTAAGCTTAATTATCTTATTGGTAAATTCCGCGAGGGTGATGAATCGCATCATACAA
This sequence comes from Pelosia muscerda, assembly GCA_963691645.1. Classification (NCBI taxonomy): domain Eukaryota; kingdom Metazoa; phylum Arthropoda; class Insecta; order Lepidoptera; family Erebidae; genus Pelosia; species Pelosia muscerda. The sequence continues at coordinate 7,060,810 of OY829116.1, read as the reverse complement.
TGTTCGGGTATTACCTAGCAGTATTTTGCACAGAGCGTGTAACGTTTGACCTCTTCAACCTAACAGATAATGATGTTTGTGTATTAGAACTGTGTCAGGGTGTTTTAGGTTACTTGATATCGGACATCAACTATTCTTCCAGGTCATACGGTCGTCTTAAGCAGCACGTCTGCCCAACTTCTTTAAACATTTCGATGCCTCACGATTGAAGCTACCCCTTAGCATAAACAAAACATAACATAACATAAACTCACGCCTATATCCTCGAAGGGGTAGGCAGAGGTGTTAGCACCCACATTTCGCCAGTTTATGTTTAGGTCCCAATGTAATAGGTGGCGAGTACTGGCGAGCCTATTGCCATTAACCGGGCACTTGAAAATCCTGCGAAAAACCTCATAAACTATCATCGCCGCTAAAGCGGGCACCTGTCCTTTATACTCTCGACTGAATGACATCTAGGTACCCATGGACGTCCAACGGGACGAGACTCTGGCGCAACCTTCCCTCTCAGGGTTGGGCGGTCAGGCGGCTGCAGGTCCCGGAAAACCGACGTACCAATCAATATAACTAGCGGACTTCGGGCTCCAAGGACAATCTTTGGACGTAAATGGGCAAACTCTATGATGGAATGAAAGAATAGGTACCTACAATACTTTTGATGTATCAATGTTGACGTTATCCAATTCAATGATCTGAAGTCAATGTACCTTAGTTAGATGTTATTCGTAGCTTTTATTGTCTGTTTGTAAAGCGCCAGCTGTTCGCACAATTCAGCGACTCATTTCAACGAAACAATGCATTGGTAATCATTCGATAAATACATATAAAAGATATGGACAGAAATAAAATATGATTCATATATGTATTAATTTTGGAAACAAAGATAACATTTATCTATCGAACGAGGCAGGTTGCGAAAAAAATTAAAACTTCTTGACCACTTTGTAAGCGTCTAGATCGTATACAGAAACAATAGAAGATTACTAAATGTAAATTTACGAAACTCAGGCTATTATACGAGGTTTTAGGGGAACACTACCGAAAACTAAAACAGGGGACATCTATTACTGACCAGTTTAACAAAATCGGGGTACTTTTTTGATTGCAATACTTATTTTTAAACCTATATTAATGCTAATAAATGCGTTTAAAAATCATGGTACCTACAATAAAAGTATTGTGATCAAATAATAAAGTAGCCCAATTTTGTTAAAATTATCAGTAGCATCCCCTGTTTTCGTTTTCGGGAGCTTTCCCCAAACACCCTGTATAGATACCACCCGGTACCTAAACCTACATTGACGACCTCTGTGGCGTGGCAGTAATGAACGTGACTGCTACGAATATTTGCATTAGCCTGGGTGTTTTTATGTATAGTGGTATGTATATATGTTTATCCGCATTCTAGAATCCATAACACAAGCTATTTAAGCTGAGCTTACCATGAGGCAGCATTCTTAAGCATATCATGGCAATAACACCTTCAAGCCAATAGGAAATACAGGCTACGTTAGGGTATGACCTCGAAGTTTCAACCTCATCTATAAATGGGTCTTATAATGAAAATCGCACGAAAGTTCGTGCACTTTGTGAAAGGGTCCAAATTGGTCGTACGGGTACGTAACCGAAATGCATCCTTCCAATAAATGTGCCCGCTGAAGCACATAAACAAAACTCACATGTCCAATGTTCGTAATTTTTACTTTATGTCTCCTCGCATGTCTTTTTGTGGTCACGTATAACGTCGTAACTTTTTTAATAATGTTTCTTTTTACCAATAAAGGCAAAGACGATGTTATTTCTTTCTCGTCCGAATTGATTTTATTGGTTTTCAATACCATATTGTATTCTTTTCTTGCTATTCTGGGCAGATAGGTAAAAAGTTAGAATCCTATAGTTACTGAATAGCGGTAGTGAGCGCAACTGCTAGGCATTTGTATTCATGAATATGGGTATTTGCACTGGTATGGTCGTGCCTCGGAGAGCACATTATCATACGAACATATATGGCAGCATATAGGCAAAGTACTAAAAAGTCCAACAACTGGTCTAACTACAGTACTTCGATATCGCCTATACGTATTGGTTATGGAGGCCAGATGGCAGTTTCCTCAGTCAAATAAAAATACTGAAGTTCAGCCGCAACGCAGACCGGAAATCGGACTTTGCGGTGACAACTTGGGATGCGACAATTAACGCAAGGATTCTGATGATGATAGTCACTGATAGTCACTGTTTCATATTTGTATGAACTTTTGAACTTGTTTTTAAGTTATCTGTGGTCTTTGATCTAGTACTCGTAGCATTGAGATATTGATTGTTGATCTCATGAACTGCTGATGTCGCGTTGGTCTCGAACCGACTAAAACTGCCCAACGTCTTGGGTCTTTTCACTAGGGAATTCACTTAGAAGTGCATTTATTGATTGCAATCTCATTACTAGTCATTCTAGTTACATGCTAGTCTTTCGCAGCAGTTGACATATTTTGGCCTTGCTCGGACCAAGGCTAACCTGTACCAAGGCGTAGCTAAATCAGAATCTAAAAATGCTTTACAAGGGACAAATGTGCGTAAAATTATAGGAATATTTTTGTCGAACTTTGAGTAGATTAAGCTATTTACTCGTCAAATTTGCTAAACAGGTTTTCGTCAATATTAAACTCCCTTAGCAGAGTTTTATCAATCATTTCATAATGCTCTTCATTTATTAACAAGTCGACTTTGTAATCGACATTATCTTGTAACAAAGTAGTATATGTGCCTCTTATAACAAAACCATGTGCCATTACATGACATAATAATATTAAAATTAGCATTTAAATCTTCTTCTTGATGACTTCTGCAGAAGAATTGATTGCCACAAAATTAATAAATAAATATAACAGGAAATTGCCGCTTGCACTTTGAACGTCTACAAATTATTTTAGATTATGACAACTGACATTTATGGACAGATAATCATGTACAGTGGTGATCAATACTACTGTATAAGGAGAAATGAGGTTTCTATATACGGTGTAAACTGCATAGTTTAATTTTAAAAGTTACAGTACCTACCTCCAAACTGAAATACATTATATCTTCTGCCGCATCGTATTATACATGCCGCGTACCATCGTTCCTAAAATCTCCCTTTATACAAGCGAAGTTGCACATATTCTACATAATTCCACGTTGAGTAGATAAACTGGAATAAAAGAAAATAATTTTATTATGTTGGCTCCCTTAAATTCACATAGTAAAAATAATTTTTCCATTGAAAGTTATAGGTACTTGGGGGTCTAAATAGAATAATAAATGTCGTGTCAAGTCGATTGATTCTCTGGACTTGATTTTGGTTCTAAGTAATAGCGAAAAAAATAAGAGTTGTCTCTGTGAATCGGTATTTAGGACTATCATTTACTTCTTTTATTTATTTTATTAAATTTGCTTGTTTCAGATGTTTGATTTAGCAGATTCTGAAATAGCTACAGAAGTGACTTTTACGGAGCAGCTACGCAATTTAATAGCAAAGATTAAAAATATAATTTACTACAGAGATGATACCCGTTATCCATCCAAAGAACTGTCAGCTCTGTCTGTCGTATCAACGGAGGTGATGGGCCTCGTTGAAGGATTCCTTGCCTCAAACAGGGCGCCAAATTCATTCGACATAATGGAATTAGGTGCACGCCACCCGCATTTACAATTATATAACCATCAAAATGCACCATTCATAAATGCCGTGGACATCTTGCTGAGCAGTGGCCTCAATAGAGAGATCACTTACGGCTTAATAAATGTAGTCGAAAGAAAACTTGCCGAAGTAAGAAGCTGCACTGACATCGCAGCAGTTAAAAAGAACAATTATATTCGTTTCGTTGAGGATATAGCTAGTGTGACTTTTGAAATATTTGGAAACACTGAAAAGTCATTCAATTTTATTGACAATATCTGCGGATTGATTACCGACTGTCGTATACCCATCAGACACAAAGAGTTTTGTAAGCTGAACCAGTTGTCTAAAGAACTGCGTCAGTCGTGTGAAGATTTGGTTGATGTTGTATTTCCAAATGAGTCAATCGAGCTAGACGCTAATTTACTTCAAAAGTATCATCAAATTTTTATGAACGTGGTCGCTGCTTCTGACAAAGATTTGTGTAACGTAGGTGAAGTATCTCGCCAGGGCAGTAAGAAAACAAGAACTCCATACTTAAGAATGTGTTACATGTACTGCAAAACTGTATCTCAATTGGAACAGGAGGAGAACCGTTCTAATGAGTCTCTTACGGACGTACCTTATTTCTCTGTATTGGAAAGACCACTCCATGACATCTTTGGTAATATGATAAATAATAAAGAGATACCAGTGACCAACTTAGAGCCCATATGTAAGAAGTTGAATGTTAATCTGATACCAAAACTCATCTTAAACTTTTGCCCGTCGATAACGCTATCAGGCCCTGAAAAGAAAGGTAGTGAAGTTCATTTTAACAACTTATTGCACTGTGTTTACGATTTCAAGAATCCAGAGGAGCATTTGTTTTTAGACCCTATCACTAATTTTGCCCCATTACCGCGTTCCCCTGATCCACAGTGCTTAACTTACGTTGTTCTGCATAACTGGGTATTAGCACACATCATAAAGAAAATTCATACAGCACCTAACGAGAATACCTTACAACAGAGTATGGACGCACGTACTAAATGCCTTAACAATTATATGGAGCTAGAAAGATTCAATTGCACCAAGTATTTGTATGGTAACAATAAATACTTAGCATCGCTCCATACGACTGTAGACCTCGATAAGCTATTTCTGTTTATGCCACAGTTGATCACATGCGGGAAGATCTTGAAGTGTTTAAATATATTAGAGTCATTGTCAGAACGCCAACTGATGTGCAGTGCGAATTTGTCGAACCTGAGAGACTTGATTCTTTTTAAATTAGCTACGAATCCAAAAATTGCTGACAACTGGAAATACTGTAAATTCCTTAAGTGTCCTGAACTGAAGATGGATCTCATTCTTAACAATTTGAGCGCATGGCCAGCTGAAGGTGCCTTAGAGGTTTTGGACTACCTTCGATTTCTATTGAATCAAGAACTTTTAGATGACGGATTGTATGAAAAGTGTTCTGATTGGATCGTCAAAATACCGTTATATGATCAGGTAATGTACTTATTTTTTCCTTTACCAAATATTCATACATAGCTTACCGTTTGTCCACAAAGACTTACGTTATGTTAATCTATGACAAATACCTGGAGAATCACTAATGGTGTTTTTGAACTTATGTTATTTTTGTAGATTACAGCAATAATGGGCGTCGATCATTGGTATGCGATATATGAAAGATCAATCCAAAACCCAGAAAGCATTATAGAAACACTAATGGATAGTCAACAGGTACTTAGTAACAATAGCACTTAAAATAATATTTTCTCAGTATGTTTTATGTTTTGCACTGACTGAAAAATCTACTTAGAAACTATATAAATAAATCTATTATATTTCCATTTCAGTTCAAACTTTGCTTAGAGTGGGCAGACGTACATGAGGTATCGGACAATATGAAAAATTTGATCGTAACGAATCTCCTGAGGCAAATGTTTGAATATACAAACCAAGCGACTCCTCATTTAGTGCGTGAACTACTCCTTCGGTTACCGATTTCGCAAGCTATGGATCTTATACAAGATGAGATGTCTAAAGCGCGAAATGTAGAAATACTTCAAGTTTGCGTTGACTTTATTGCCGAACACTCTTTCGACTGGAAATCATTTGAAAACATTAAATTTGGTCTTCAAATTATGCTCGAAATCGATCCGAGTTGGCGTCATTTGTTTTGGGAATTGATAGAAAGCCCTCTTCTCATGATTGAACAGTTTTTAATGAATGGTAAGCTAGACGTACTAGCGCATATCATAAACAAAATTGCACCGAATTTGAAGAAAGACCCGAGTGGCGACAATCTTTACTATAACATCAAGTCAATAGAGAGCTTAGTTATATCAAGGAATGCTGTTAATGCGCTCTTGAGATTCTATGCAGAAAAAGCTTTGGATATGAAAAATCCAAGAAATATCTGTTCTGTGCCGCCTAAACCCAATGACGATTCATTGCTACAATCTCTGGATTCTATAAATATTGAAGCGGCGAATAACCCGTTCGTGATGCCTGAACAGGTGCCTAGTAAGGAGCAATGGGTAGAGGACTATTCAGTGGACAGATGTATGTTGTGTCATACCGCGATATTCTCAATGATAATTCGAAGACATCATTGTCGACGCTGCGGAAGGCTAGTCTGCCATTCTTGTTCGAGGCACAGAATGCAAGTACCCACGTATCCAAGCGGTGTAAAGTTCCGTGTGTGTGACGACTGCTACACTCAGACAATGAATCGTAAGGCCAGTTCTGAATATGATGCTATGATGATGAGTAGTAACTCTGATTCGGCAGGCAGCGGTGTTACTTGTATGGATTGGTGCCTATCAACAAATGCTAAAAGAAACGATGCAGTGAGAACTGAGTTTAGTTATGAATTTACGCCAAATGTGACGCTTTGTTTATCGATAATGAAGATGCATTCAATTAATTTAGATTATCCGAGGTAAGTGTATGGTTTGTTATTCCGTTTTTGTCATTTCCGAAAGGAAAAGCATGTCTGGCTTAACCTATGAGAAATAATTCATCAAAATGAGTTGTACACGAATTTATGGTTAGAAATGAAAATTAAGTACAAGTAGTGTTGATTGTTTTAATTTAGTCTATTCGATAATGAGTCCACCAGGACCGATTGGTGATCGAAATGGTACTAATTTAATGTCGCGGTTTGGTGTAAACTACTGTCAAATGTCAAATCGCTGATAATATCAATCATAACATTACTTCTATGTGTATAAAGGTATATCTGTTAATCATCTATCCACGGTATGACATAAACTCATACAATTCGTAAAACCATTATTTCATCAACCATTGCGGCAACTTTCTTTTAAACAAAATAATGGGTAAATTCTTATAGGTGTTCGGTGTCGCACAATGGCCCAGAAAGGGAGGCTAGGTGCGGAAAAACGAGTCCCAATACGATTCGAATACGATACGATAGTTGTTCGGTAATTTGTTATATACCGTTGTTATGTACAGCGTGGTGTACTATACTTGGGTCGATTTATTACATCTATACCACTCGTTCGTTGCATACGAGCAAATTTCTTGTAGTTCAGGTATCTACCTTACGGTATTTACAGTTGAGCGGAAATTCCTTCGGGATATAAATATGTGGACATGTTTCCAGGTTCCTGCTAGACAGGAGTGACGAAGTGGCTCGCGAGTTGTCAAGCGGTGGCGACGCGCGGTTGTTGGTCCGAGCCCGCCGCTCGCTACTGCTTGCCGCCGCTGAACTGTACTCGAGAACTCCTCAAGAAGCCGCGTAAGTATATACTTGTAGAATACTCCGTTCTAGTAATATAATTAAAGCACTGGCTCACTACTACACTCAATAGCTCAGGTATATTTCTCTGTAGGCACGGATACCCACAGATTACTTTCGTCACCCCGCTCTGTCAATGGTCAACCCTCCAATGACAGCTAACCCCACTATTGGTGTACGTGAGACAGTGTATATATCTATTCCATAGATACAAACACTACATCTATCTTTTGTTATTTTAGAAATATTTTATTCTACTAAAGTGGCCGCCAAGTAAACACAGAGGGTAGTTAAGGTACATGTTTACTAGTGCCGTTATCAATCACTTATGATGTGTTTTTCTAATCTCCAAAATATATCCCAAGTTTATTTTCACTATATTATGAAGAGTTTTACAGCTGGTAACTACGAATATATTAAATTTTGGTATGCTAATATGTAATGTGCCCGGAGTATCACATGGTGACATATATACACTTCTATACTCACACTTCACACTTTTATATCGTTTAATTAGCATTATTTACTCTCAATAGTATCAGTAAAGACATCACTACACTTTTGCGCCAGGAACGGTCAGCGGCGGGTTATTTGATCAATTTTATTGACTGAATTGTATTGAATGTAATGAAAATATTTAATTATGTTCTTAATTTAATATTTAATTTGGTATTTTTAAATTGATTTTCTAATAAATACATTATTCCATATCTTAATATATATAAATCTCGTGTCACAATGTTTGTCCTCAATGGACTGGTTAAGTGGTTTAACTTAACCGATTATAATAAAATTCGCACACCATGTGCAGTTCGATCCAACTTGAGAGATAGGATAGTTTAAATCTCAAATTATAGTAGTAATTTTAATTTATTGCTAATTATTTGTCTGTTATTATTTTATTTGACAGTCACAATTATCTGTTAACTCCAAATGATTCTAACAGATGTCGATACCTTTCGACTGGGTTGAGTAAGTAATCAATAGATGGCGCTGCTATGGTAAATCTACGAACGTGTCATATAAGCTACATTTTAACAGCATAATTACCACGTGTTGTTGACGCTATAAAACGCAGACGAAGTTGCGCGGGTCAGCTAGTTGATTATATATTAATTTCCGAAAGCGATTTTTCACGCGCTGCTAAAGTACTTGCAGCGCACGCTAATTATTACCTTTATGAGGAATTGTTTGGCCAAAACGTAACCTTATGGCAGTAGAAATAAGAACGTCTTCTGTATAGCGTGTTTTCAAGGTCGTGTGGCGTCCTCAGGTCGCTGGGGCGGGGCGCGGTGGTGGCGGAGACGGGCGCGCTGCACGCGGCTCGCTGCCTGGCGCACGCCGACGCCATGGCCACGCTCGTCACGCACCAAGCTCACCACCTCGTGCCGCAGCAGGGCGCGCACCCCAGTACGTGCCACCCTCTCATATACTCGTTTATTTTTTTTTTATACTACGTAGGTGGCAGACAAGCACACGGCCCACCTGATGGAAAGCGGCCACCGTGGCCTATGAACGTGTGCAACACTAAGGGTGTCATAAATGCGCTGCCCACCCTGAAGGGAAAGGGGGAGAGCTGGGAAGGGGTGGGGAGGCTAGGAAGGGGAGGGGAAGGAGGGGTATAGTGAGCTCTGGCTACCCTACTTACCGGCGGGAATACAACACGATGGTTATTATGACCGCGGTCTTCTGTAGGGCGGAGGTACTTCCCCAGTTGGACAGCTCATTTCGGACGTGAGATACCGTCATGTCCTACCTCCGTCACACTCGTAGCTTGCTGGATACGTAAACATGCTTTACAAACCAGGTGCTTTAGCCAAAATGCATTCGTTCCAAATCTACATTCGTCATCGCTCTGAAAAAGTATGGGAGTGACATTTGTTGTCGAATGTCATGTGATCCGATTCCGACAGCAAATATCACTCCCATACATTTTCAGAGCGATGACGAATGTAGATTCGGAACGCATTTTGGCTAGAGTAGAGTCACAGTACATAACGCTATCTTTTGACTATTTATACTGTTGATTGATGGTACTTGGTGGAGCTTATTGTTATACGGGATTGATATTGATAACACACTTGTACTTCTCTACTGTTTTCATTTTTGTAATCATCTGGTAGATACCTACCTGCCACAGAAGTTGGAATAACTTTACTGGACAGAATGTTGCTGAATATTAAGTAAACGTTCTGCGATGTAAACAAATAATTGATGATTTTTGGACTATTCCGTCTAATACTCTTGAGACCTGGATTGGTGGTGCTTGTGCGGCTAAGCACGTAATGTAATTTCCTTGCGGTTTACACCGCATAGCAATTATTTAGCGGTACCATTTTCTGTTAGAAATTTATTTTCGGCATACCTACCTAAGTACCCGATTGGCGGCAATAGCCTCGCCCCCTAGTACGTGGGGCCGAAAATCATAGCGGTGTTTAATACACCTCTGACTACCCTTTCGGGAATTACGGGCAGGGATACGGAGCATAAGTATGTATGTATGTAATGTTTTGGACTAATATTTTTTCTTTTCTAACTACACGGATGGGCTAAGTATCGAATACCGACCACCTCATCTAATTTTTAATAACTAAAAACTATTCATGCATAACTAATTAGCATTAAGTATATTGCAGGTGAGTTATCGTATCACAAGATCAACGTCTAACCACTTCCATTTTTATGCAGGTCAGATAGTAAGATCCCTCTTAGAAGCGGAAAAGTGGGAATTAGCATTGGAGATCGCTACTAAATCGGGCCTTCCTAGAAAGAGTGTTTTAGCCGCATGGGGTAAAGCATGCCTAAAGGCAGGCTGTTTTAAACAAGCTCGGGAGAAATTCTCACACTGTTTTAAAAACACTTTGAATGTTTGTGCTGAAGTTACTGAAGAGTGTGAATATGGGAAGGAGGCCTCGGAGACCCAGTTTGTTAATAGAAGGTTACAGCACATGAGGTACTCGGAGAGAACGAGCTCCATGTCCAGTGTGCAGTCGGATGGACGCCCTCGGTCTAACCCGCCGTTGCTCAATGAAATTATCAGCATGCTCGAAGATATGAACTATCCCGTCAACCAACAGCTATTAAATAAAGCTGAAACTATTAAGGTGAGCGTTTTACGGTATTTTATATACTTTTTATAATAACATACAATGTACTTATCTTATAATAAGTAGCGACGTTATGCTAAAATTATGCCAGTGAAACTAGAAAATGTTGATAAGTTAAAATATTCTTTTCGCCCATTTTTATCAAAATTGAGAACCTCCTAGATTACTTTACATTTACGATTACTATTACTCACCTTTGGATAGTAGCGAAGTAGCGTGATGATATATAGCCTTCTTCGATAACATCACAAAAATATTTTTCAATTTGTATTAGTAGTTGTTACGATTAACGCACTCAACCAAATGACAGCTTTATAATATTACTTGGATACGGCATATCAATATACCGTATCCAAGTTTCATGTGCTTCCATTTTTCAATGATACAAGAATATACTTACATTTACATCCATCTTCGTTTACAGTCCACAAATGAAAAGTTAACAACAATGAATTCAAATAAAAAGAAGATTCAATTGACGGAACCGGCTCTAAACATCATGCACACCTTAGCCAGCGTTAAAAAAATCAAACAAGGCGACTACAGTGACTTCCAAACAGCTATTGTACAGCCTAAAAAAAGCCTAACACAAGGTCTTTTGCGAAGAAATAATAATCATAATGAGCCTAAAGTAGATCACCAACATAAGAGACTAGATCCTTTCTTTTATAGAGAGTGTGTGTATTATCTGACGAACTATGGGTCCCATGTTGCTAATATAGCTTTTTATATGAAGCATAGTAACTTGGGCGAGGTGATCCGGTACTGTTATGATAATTTAGTTGACAAAGAAACGTTCACTGACTCTGTGTATATGGAATGCTTGAAGAAGGATAAAGTTAATGATCTGTTTAAAGCAATGAGTGATGTTGACAGCACTTTGGATATGTGGGCGGTAAGTATCAATTTTGATTTTTTTACCAAACTACTATTTGATTACATAGATTGTGATATATTTTGTTACCATCTTTGTTAAATCATCATCATCATCATCATCATCATTTGAATCTGAATTCCGGTTGTAGTCGAACCTTGCACAGACTCCCAAGAGGACCTTCGGTGGCACTTGGTCTGCCGGGGTGTGACGGATATACCAAAGGGTACCTCACTTGGTTGGTTCGAGTTCGACATAACCACCTTCGCTGACTTCGGCGAGGGGGTATTCGTGGAGATTTCCGCACGGGAAAAATATAAAAGAAAAAAGAGTGGCTGTCGTTTGACCACCAAATTAATTAACTCTTTTGAAAGTTGCCTGTTACCATAACTTGAATACATAACATACTTGATAATGGTTTACATGTTCATGTAACGCAAAATGTAACATCTATAGTATCTATATCATCGCCTATAGTATACATAGTATAGGCATACCGGTCGGTCCCCAGGAGTACATAATGCACGTGTGCCGCACCCTGGAGATGAGCAAGCGGCTGGAGGCGCTGTACGCGGTGCAGTGCGGCACGGCGCAGCACGCCCGCGCCGCCGCCACGTGCGCGCTGCTGTACGCGCGCCCCGCCCCCGCCCCCGCGCCCAAAGCCCCCGCCGCCCCCGCAGCCCCCGCGCTGTTCGGCGCGCTGCACGCCAGGCACCACCACCTCGCCGCCGCGCTACACCACCTGTCGCACTGCGTGCCTGTTGCTGTCAGTTAGTATCACCTCCACATCTTTCCCCGGATACGGAAGAGCGCGCATCACGCTGCCGCCTCGGCTTGATGTCGGCTAGGGTGACAGGCGGTTCCACCTGTCTCCCTTAGGTCCTCGCTCATGGAAGACGGAGGTTTTTCGGCGACCTCCAACACCCGAATTGCCTTCGCTCGTCGCGAGCTGTGTAGGCCTGAAGTCTTCTCCTTCTCGAGCATTACTTGTTTGCAGAAGGCGACACGACAACGGCACATTAGTAACACTTTTCTTTCATTTAAACTTTTTGTACAAATACAAAATAATTGTACAAAGGCGCATTTAATGCCATGGGCATTTTCTACCAGTCAACCTTAGGGTGATGCAGAGATTGGTCAAGGTAGGTGCTCAAAATGTTATAGTGAGTTTTAATAAAGTATACATAATACACAGGGTGTAAGGGGAACGCTCCCGAAGTCGAAGCCCGAACATATCTTTAGAATAATACTAATACTTATCATAGAACACTTCTTTACAGAAACGAGTGACTCTAGATCGTTCCATTTCAATCTAGACAAAGTCACTATAGACATTCTCATGACGACGATCACGCGACAGATGGAACTCGCAAAGTTCTTGTCGACGTGTGAAGCGAGTGGCCGGCTGACTGAAAAGGTGCTCAACGAAGCTATTCCGATACAGAGCAGTCGGAAAGATTCGGACACAGCTGACTGTAGACCGTTGACGTTATTTGGATCTAACACTGATAAGATAAGGCTTGTGGCTGTTGTGTTGGCCAGTGGACCCACTATAGAAATGGGATTCGAATTAGCTTTTAAGTAAGTTAAAAATATTATTTAGCTTAATTTACAGTCTAAGTAACTAAAAAATTTGTAATAGCAAAAAGTAATTATGTAAAAAAAACTTGTCCTCGGAACATTAAACCAATGCAAAACAAAAAACATTAAACGGCGCAAATACTCCAATCTCATTGGAGACTACGAATTTGTGCCGTTTGGAGTCGAAACGTTTGGATCATGGGGTCCGAGCGCCCGTAATCTCTTCAGAGAGATTGCGAAGCGCATGGTCGACGCTTCTCGTGACCAGAGGGCTGGCCTCTTTTTAGGACAGAGAATAAGCATTGCCATACAACGTGGCAATGCTGCCAGTCTTCTGGGAACCTTACCACAAGAGGCATGCGATGCGGAGGAATTTCACGACGCGTTTTAATTTAAGTCTTTTTTGTTATTATTTTTTATTTTAGTTTTAATTTTATTACAATAATTAGTTTATTTGTATATAGTTATTAATATTCTAACCCATATTAAAACAAAAGATATTTTGTGTTAATTACCAATGCTTGTATATGAATTAATTTCAATGGAAATGATGGGTTTGTTATTGATCAGCCACTTCTGAGAAAATTGTTCTGCTCCTGTGCTTCAAGTCAACCATTGTCAAGGCAATGAGATATATTTTATTTATTCCACTTAAGTGGCAGGCAGACAAAAAGATTATTGATATTAACAAGATCACAAAAAGTGTCATAAAATTAAATGGCATTGTGTCGGGTGAATGAAACGATGTAATAAATTATGTTTCATTTAATTTTAAACTTTTGTGGTATTTGAATAAAGTCGTTAATTCCATGGCAGTTTTTGTAATCTCAGTCGTGTGACTATGGTTAACAATTAGTAGAATAAGGGTCCCGTTATATAGTGTTTTTTGTAAAAATTACGTTGTTGTTCATTTGAAAAATGTTGATTGCTACGGAGGAGGCGCGGGTTCGATTCCCGCTCAGTGCAAATGTTTATGTGCATGAATTTAAATATTTGCATTGGTCTGGGTGTTCTTTATTCTCTAGAGTGCGGATAAGCATACTATAGACTCATTACACAAGCTATTTAGGTCTAGGTGGCGTTGTGTAGATTGTCCTAGAATATTGTGTGATGTAAATAATGTTTAGAATTTCAGGAATGGACGGTCTGAACTCTTACCCCTCTTCCCCTTCTTGGCTATGTATATGTCTATATCAATTGTTACTTTATTTTTACTAATGCGTTGACATGTTTACAGGATTATAACAGAACACAAGTTGGACTCCATGAATATTTACATTCATGTAGCAAAATTTTTGGTCCACACTGACAGATTTATGGAAGTAAAATCATTGGCCAAGTGCATACGGGCGTCCAAGGAAACTGCGGCTAGGTAAATATTAATATGTTGATTATTTTAAAAGGTTTCACGCTGTGTCTTAAGAATCCTCAGACCCCCCTTTCTCCGGCCTGACGATCTACACGCAAAAGAGTACACGCAAAGTAAAAAATTGGTTGCCCTTTAAAAAATATGTTAGAATTCCAGGTCATCTCTGAAACATAGCTATATTCTGGCTAAAGAATTTAGAAGACCAGTAATATTTTTTTATTTGGGTCGTCAAAAATTAAGCTGTGCGTTCCAGAGAACAATGGCCATTACTATAGATGTTTCCCCAGGAATAACGGTTCCTATCTGGCTTTCCTTGCTATTTGTTCTGAAAAAGGGATCTATTCTATTTATACTAGTGCAGTGCGTATAGTGCGAGTTAATAGATATATTAACGAGTAGCTGTTACCCGCGGCTCCGCCCGAGTGGATGTCGGTTATCGCTCAGTGCAATACAGCCTATGTTACTCAGGGTGAATGTAGTTTTTCAATTTTAAAATATTACAATAGATATAATTATATTTAATTTTCAGTTTGATGAGTGACCAAGTGTTGGAGTCAGGAGTGAGCGCGGTGGTGGCGCGCTGCGAGGCGCGTGGCCAGCTGTACGACGAACAAGCCGAAATTCTAATAGCTGATATACACAGCGTCACTATTAAGGTACACCTATCGGCACCGAACTTGGGCCTAAGTCGCGAGAGTAACGAGGCCCGGACGAGCGCGATTCTTTTGATAAAATCTATGATTGGTGGATTTGAGCTTGTCCATACTCATAAAAAATTGCCGGGCCCAGAACTCGTATAATATCCAGCCATATATCCAGTAATAATATTACTGCTGGCTACCTGCAACTTCATCTGCGTGGAATGGAAGTAGCCAAGTTACATCTTACGTGAAGTATCCACGGTGAGAGATTGCGCGAACCCAAACGCAAACGCACACACGGGCTCATTTACGCGTGGCATTCTTATAACTTACGGATTTAAAAAGGAATTCGCGACGAATTCTCAGACCTACTAAATAGACATAAAATTTCATAAGAATCGGTCATGCCGTTTCGGAGGAGTTTGCAGACAGACATTGTGACACGAGACTTTTGTATATTAGATATTTACTAAACCTTGTTTCACATTTCAGATATCATGTTACTTGGTATGTCGTAACGTGAGCAATGCTTACATTCTGGCAGCGCGCAACGATCGGACCAACGACCTGCGCCGCGTACTGCAGGAAGCGGAACGTCTTGGCAACGACCAAGTGAGGAACGCTTGTCTCAAAAGACTCACATCCAAAAATGTTAAATAACATTCGACTACATATGACACCAAATATTAATATTTATGAAAATTCTAAAATATAAAATCATATTCTATTGACTGATTTGCATGTTAAAGTGACTTTATTATTTTGATATTTAAAAAAATTGTTAGATTGATTTGAATATTTATTAGTTTGTACAGTTTTGAAATTTAGTAGTGTGTATGAGATGAAATGTTTTGAATTTATATTTGTTATTACTCTATAGGATTACACTGGCACATGGTCACAAAAATATATATTAGAACCTATTGTCAACATCATAATACTCGGAAATTAGTTTTAAACGTTAAATGTCCGTAGGTTCTATATAATTTAATACCTTGTATAGCAAGTATGAGGGCCAGATATTATTATTATTTATTAGAATTTTAAATACAGAATATGCATTTCTTCTTGGTACAAAATTATCCTTTTAATATATATTTTTTGATATTGTAAACGACCAACAGTAGGCCAAATCCTCCCAATATTAGGAGAGGCCTATGTCCTGTGGACTGGGACAGGCTAATTGATTGATCCAAGGACCATAGATGCCAGAAATCATTTTTGCTCTATATAAATGCCTATGGCTTGGCAAATCTTACATGACACACCCGTGGTCAGCGCAGGTGACATAACATCTCATAAGAATCAGTAACATCTCATGGCGTAGAGGTTGACTGTTACTCATGTAGCGTAGATTGGATTCTCGTTGCATAAATATGTGTATTCGAACTGGCCCTGTTGTTGCTACATTAATATGTAAACATATCATTATACATATACAAAAAAATACCAAGTTTTGTTTGGCTTTATGATCAGTAACTTTTCCAATCGGTGTCAATATAATCCTGTCGCGTGCGTTTTGTCTAAAGCGACCACATTGGTAGACAAGTCTAGTGTTCCAAATCCCGAATTTGCCAAGCTATAGTAGCAATAACTTTGTGCAATAATGAACCTTGTTATTTAGTAAACGGCCAATTTGTATGTGACTAATGAGCTTTTTTATTTTTGTAATAATTGATATACTGCATAAAGTTAGACTACCAGTATTATATTCCTAAGAATGTTCATGATGAAGCTTATAAAATGTAAAAACAAATGGCAAAAAAATATTTTTATAAAAAATTGTGATGCATCTTCAAGTGTGTGTCAAATTTAAAAAATCAAATATAAAATGTATTGGTCTCATGTTGTGATATTGCTATAATTAACACTTGTATCTATGATTCATATTATTCTGTAATAAAAAGATATAATCTAATTATAATGTTGTTTTCATTGAAATTATATTTCAAATATCATCTACGCTTGCACTGTGGAGTTTTGGATATGTTTTCCTATACTGTCACACCTCTTTCTGTAGTTTATCTTGACTTATGGTAACAACAGCAGTCTAATTGTCTCAATCTCTAGGGTGGTGACGACAGAGCAATAGTCAGTTAATCAACAGGTGTGCCGGCTAACTGGTGGGGATGGTGTCACCCATGAAGAACTTGGTAGGACTGATGTTGAAGTAGCCTAATACTTATCTACTTGGGTTGGGGATCACTCTTGAGCATGTGATGTTAAACCTTTTATATCATGTCAACATCAATGACAATATATCAGTAGGTGCTGAGTTTAGATATCAGAAATGAAATTCAATAACTTACTTACTTAACTGATTAGGATCAGTTACTTCTCACCTTTATGTGTATCTACATTGCTACTTGTAATTAATTTGTGCAAATTAATTACATGCAGTAAAATATGTGCGCATATTTCAATTCTATTGTTTGCTTTTAGATACTGAACTACAGAAAGACTAAAGTTAGCTAGAAAGAAGTGTAAGTTAGTAATGATGAAAATAATACAATCAGTCCTGCCAATAAAACTTTTTATTAGGGTAGTAGAAACATAAATATAAAAATAGGTGAACTGGACAGTGGTCAATGACTTGACTGCGCTTGCAGCACTAGCAATGGCAGGCAAGACTCCAACTCTTCAGATCTCACAGAGAGAGAAGAGCACCATTCAATGGACCTCATCCTACGAGCTAGGACAACACGGGCTTATAGTTCACACTCACATGTCGTTTAAAACACTTATGTATATTGCGCACTATATCTTCAGTCTTGACACATTGTCGCTGCTGCAAAGCGATTACTGAGTAGCCAGAGCTTTCTTCTTCTGTTTTTTTAATCGCTTCAAACCGTTTACACTTGTTTTTAGTAAATTAGAGTAGGCAGTACTGAACTTCTCTACCTCTTGTTGTTCAATGACTGTTGAAATTTTTTTACTACCAGTTTGTGCTCTGATCAAACATTTATATTCCGGATTCTTAACTGCAGGCGTGCCATCTCGCGGATGTGGTTTAGTCCGGCCATCATCTAAAATCAAAACAAATCATGTGAGCACCTACACAAAAATCAATTACTTATAGTTGGCGTAATGTAAATACTACTCACATCTTTTCATAGTCATAGTAATTGATCCTGAACTGCGCGCTTTTTGAAATAGCTTTGTAAGCTCTGCAAGGAACTGAAAATTAAGTTATTATAGGAATGCATGAACGTGAGACATAATAAACAGTAGTTTAGCACTTAAACCACACTTACCTCGTCGTTACCCAAGAGGACCATATTTTTAGTTTGTGTTGTATTTAATATGTATCGAAATGTTATTATTTTTTGCACAAACTGTACATTTTATGTATAAATAATTTTATTTGAACATTCCTTTACACACATTTACAAGACACGTTGACATGACAAGACAATGTAAAATTGACAATCAAAAGTCAGTGCTGCCATTCCATAAAAAAAAATCTTAAGAAAATACCAAATCGCTCCATTATTGTGCAAAATCAATACTTACTTTTTTATTGTTTTTTATTACACATAATAAAATACCTTGGAAAATTCATCTTCGAGGCAGTACATCTGCTGATTGATGGACGTTCGTCTCGATTTCAGGAGGTTAGAACAGAGACAGTCGCTCTCACAAAAACCCGTAGGTATACGCCAAATCAAAAGACATTACGGTTATGGGCAGCGTATTATAGAATAAAATACTCACCCAAGCTAAGTATACCCGGGTAAACCTGTAGAAGCTTTCCTTTTGAGGTCAAAAGACAATCACATCCGATACTGGGATAAATACTTTAAAATATTTTGGCACTGCTAACCTGAAGTGAAAACAGTCGGTATAAAGTATAAAAAGTATTTACTTCACAAAAGTAATCCACACAGAATATTGGTAGGTATATGATTAGATGAGATCCACGGGACAATCATCGCATGTAGTACCTACAAAGAGTATAGTAATATAGAAGAGTACCTACCAATGCTAAAGGTAAAGTAAAGTTTTGTACAGAACCTACACGGTCTTAACCGGTTTATTATGTTATTATGATGTTATCGGTCGGAACCATTCGGAACACTGCCTTCGCGGCATAATAATAAGCCAGCACTTACAGATACTCTGTGGTAGTGTATAGTGTTGTTACATAATATAAACTCTAATAACCATCATTGTTTTCAATTAGCGCGGCAGCGTATCGCGTATAGATAGTGGTTAAAAGCGGATCATATTTCACAAACATGCCTTTGTCTGATTCTGGTAAGATCAAAGAACATAACATAGCATAACATAAGATAACATAAACTCACGCTTATATCCCCGAAGGGGTAGGCAGAGGTGTGAGCACTCACATTTCGCCAGTTCATGTTTATGTCCCAAGGTAGTGAGCCTATTGCCATTAACCGGGCACTTATAAACCTGTGATAAATACATACATAACTTCGAAAAGCATCGGAAAGTCATTGGTGTGTGCCATGCCATGGTAAAACCTGGGATCGAACCCGAGACCTCGTCTCAGCAGTCCATTGCCCATACCGCGATTACCATTAGAATTTTCTTGACTAATTCTTTAGTGCCATTATTGGATTTCATGTAAATAACATTTAGAATAAGAATCCGTCTCGGACTGACTAGAATCGCATGCTGTCTCGGGTCCCAATGCCGGGGCATAAGGTGACCCGATAAGGCATTTTCCTCGTAGTACCAAATGCATAAGTACTAAGATTTCGTTTTGGCAAAATTTTCATGTCTTCTTCGTTTTGAAGATACCTATGATACATAGATACTAAAATAATCAGACAGACTATTGACATTATAAAATGTAATTTCATATGTAGGTATGTGTGGTATAATTTATCGTAATAATTGTCTGATAAACTTGTTATTTAGATAACACAAGCGTCGCTCTCACTAAGATAGGTATAATATTAATTTATTACTTGAGAGAATTCTGTCTTCAATCCTGTTACTTGCGCAACTACACTTCTTCCATAGATTATTATTATATAGTAGATTCTTCTTAGAACCTATAGGTACTCCATTTCTTTAGGACCTAAACTAATAAAAAGCTTTAGGTATAAGCTGGTGCATTAAAGAAAGGTTTTATAAATGGCGGCTTGTACTTGCGTTGACGGAAAGTACAGCTAGCATATAACATTTCAAATATTTTTCTTTTCATATGAAAAATAATAAAAACAAGACCGGGTCGTAATAATTTCCAACTAGCTGCTAGCTGGCGGCTTCGCCCGCGACACGTGACGGCATCTATTTTTGTTTTCATCGGAAACATTACCTACTTTCACACTTAGAGTCCTTTTAAACGCACATTGAGTCCTTTCATCCTGAAAAAGGAACGTATATCACATTCTATAAGGAGGATCATGCAAGATCATGATGTTGGTTAAAATAAAGAACTATACTTTGTAAAATGTAGCTTGGGTCCTATGACAGCTGTCAGTGGAATCCCGTACATGAAGTCTTGAATTTTTTATTATTGAATGTAGTAGCTGTCAATGTCATACTTTATGGGCATACCGAGCTAATTAGTGATGGGTGATGAATCATCGTGACCACATACTATGAACTATCCATATTTTGAATAAAGCTCGATTTAAAATTGAAATTAATATAAGAAAAAATTAATTAGAATTTAATCTTATTGCTTAGGTATTTTAATATCATAATAATGTTTATATTTCAATATACTTGATCCTAAATAATATTGAGTAAATAAAATCCTACCTACATTTAATCTACCAACGCCCTGAACCTGTTTTTGGATTTTGTAAGAAGACACGCCGCGTTTGGCTCTTGGGCCATGATATAGGCATAAGATACACGCGCCAACAATTTGTTTGATATGAACTTCCACTGATCCACTCCACCCATTCTCGTCAGTACGAGTGCCGACGCCTTGTATGCTACGTATATTCCGTTCTCATTACAATTAAATACATACATACAATTAAATTAAACCTAATTATATGTAACATGCATCAATAATATCTGGTAGTATCGATATTTTCATCGAATTTCGGACATCCCTATGAACCTCATTTTGACAATTTTTGACACCTGTCATAGGACCCAAGCTATATTTTACAAAGTATAACATTATTATGAACAACGGTCTTGTTTATATTTTTTTTAAACTGAAAAAAAAAATGAAATTTTGTATGCTAGGTGTACTATCTGTCAACGCAAGTACAAGCCGACATTTAAGAATCATTTCTTTTATGCATCGCTTCAAGAGCACAGAGCGTGGAAGAAAATAAAGATCAATATTTTTTTTGTGTTGACGGTACGCGCGTGAGTGAGTATAGACAGCGCTAGTGTGCGAGCGAGAGGAAGTGATAACGTCCGCCATTTATAAAACCTTTCTTTAATGAACCAAGTTATAGTTAGAAAAAGGTAAACAATCTTGTGATGTGACAACTTTTTATAAATATACATGTTAAACAAATAAACTAGGCTAACTAACTGACTAACTAATGGTTCGATACCGGTTTTTAGTCTTCAAAATACGTTACTAAGCAGAAAAGTATTTTTATAGAGAGTTTTTGAGCAAAACATTAAAAAGACACGCTAAGATTGTTTACGTTTTTTTAAGTACCTAAACTATTAATGGACTATATTCCCAATATTTTTTAAATATTTTTCTATATTTCTGTAGCACGTTATCATCGTCACACTCCCAGTAGGTACCTACTGTAATTACGGTAGCATATATGCATAATATGCTCCTTTCCACAATATATTTAACATAACATAAACTCACGCCTGTATCACCGAAGGGGTAGGCAAGAGGTGCTAGCACCCACATTTCGCCAGTTTATGTTTAGGTCCCAAAGCAATAGGTGGCGAGCCTATTGCCATTAACTAGGCACATATAAACCTGCGATACCTATATACCTACACACATAACTTCGAAAAGCATCAAAAAGTCATTTCTTTCTTTCTTTCTGTCTTTCTAATATTCCCTCTAACCCCTACATCCAACTAAGCTCAATGACTTGTGATAGGAGTGCGTCCACGCCGGTAGTGTAATAGCTAGGATTCGAAGCCGGGATCTCTCGATCTTAATGTCCTTAACCACTATGCTACCGACGATTCCTCTTATTGTTCCAGCTATATATGTGACAGCTGCCGTATCAACAATCGGCGTTATAGGGGGTGCTTATAACGCCTATAAACGTTTTCAGAAGAGCAAAAGAAACAAGGTACCCACGGAATGGGTACAAATCGGTCATGTGAAACGCCTTTATGTGTACCCGATAAAGGGATGTGCGCCTATTCTAGTAGACAAGGTGGAGTGTTCTCCAATAGGAGTAAGAGATGGTTGGCTCCGTGATAGGTTTGTGTCTTAAAACCAATACATACTTATGATATTAAAATATGTACAGAAAATTTTGAAAAGCGATTAGTTTACTGACTGTTCAAATTAAATTTAGATAGGAAAAAGTGAATGTTTCGACGGGATTCTAGCCCGCGATCTTTCCGTTACAGGGAGAACGCTCCCCTCCGGCACATAATGACCACTTCTCGAAAAGACCACATCTCAAAAAGATCACATATCAAAAAGACCACATATCAAAAAGACCATATCTCAAAAAGACCACATCTCAAAATGACCGCTTTCCTTTCCTTTGCTCTGACTGGTAAGCCACGAAGCCTCGTCTGAATCATTCATTGCCCCAAAGATGGTTGTATAGGAAAATTTCGAATGATTCAGACGATTCCCATCGAAGTATTAAATTTTTCCTATCTAAATTAGATATTGAAGTAGATATGTACTTATACGTCCTATGCACAAAATTTCTGAGAATGCAATCAGGGTGGCTGCACACTGGGCTAATAAAATATGAGATGCCGTCGACTCGACAGAAGAAATTATTGCTTTCTTTCTTCTACTGCGAATAACCTGAACCATCCCTAAAATAAATAAAAATAAATTAGGCACATAAAGACCTAATTTATTTTATTCGGGATAAGAATAACAGTCGTTTACAGAAGTTTCTTATTCAATAGGGTGGGTTAATTAATTATACACCTATATCTATATGACATATTCATTCACACATCAAAATATTTCCACTGGGTGGGCTCGAACTTGCTACTGCATAAATAGTTCCTGATACTATGTCCAAAACATTTTCCAGGGTACTGATGGTCCTAGATGCAGAAGATAATACTGTAGTGACAGCTCAAACATTTCCAAAAATGTTGAAAATACAGCCGTCTATTAAAAAAGCTATCCTGACATTGGAGTATCCCGAGGCGGAACCAATCGAAGTTAACTTAGCTGAAGTAAGCTTTGGTCGTGTACCTACTTACAATTAACTATCATCTTTCCGTTGTTTCCGGTTCCAACGTTTCGAACACCGATATAATCATATTTCCAATGGTCTTTCTCAGAGAAATACATTCATAAATTCACGAGGATAATAAAAGGCCATAGGCATTCATTTTTCGAAAAAGTACGAGGGATTGGAGAACCTAAGAAGTACAGCTAGTTTATGTCACAGTGTCTAAGACCAGTAGCAGCGGAGGAAGGAAAGCCTCACTTACACCCTAGATTGTAAAGTTGATAACGGACACTACGCATCTTATACTCTCTAAAAAATCTCCAAGTGGTTTGAAACAGTTTCAGCTGTTCATCTAATATTAACATTATAGTAAATTGAAATGTACGTATCACTTATTTCAGGTGATACTCACGAACAAGATTGTACACACAAAAGTGTACACATCTCCCGTAACAGGTTATGACTGCGGTGAAGAAGTCAATGCGTGGATCAGCAAGTATGTAATATTTGCTACATTTATCGATAGACCCTGTATGGTGATTAGATTGGCTGCTAGAGTTGTCAGGTTTCCCGATTTATGCGGCATGTTCAGACTTTCAGGGGTCTGAGGACGCGTCCCGATTGGCACTTGATCGGGACACCAAAATATGTAGTATATTATGGGGATAAAAATATTCTGGTCGTGCCGTCGGTCCCCGTTGCCATACAAACATCTATGGCAGTCGTTATGGGTAGCTGGAGCCCTCAAAATTCCAACCAGTCTAACTTGGAACTTCAATATCGCCATTGGTCATTGGACCATTGGTTGTGGAGGTCAGATGGCAGTCGCTTCACGTAAACTATCGAAGTTCAGCCGCATCACAGTTAGACTGAAAAGCCGACCCCAACTGAGTTGGGAAAAGGTTCAGAGAATGAATGATGAATGAAAAATATTTTGAAAAGATTTTTTGTTTATCCTGATTTAATAGTCTAAATACCGGTTGGTTTTGTCATATTTGCTTTACCTACTACCCCAATTTTACTTCAATTGAACCCTAGTCGCGACCTACAGCAGCGGTATCGGCTTATGGGCGAAATTTGGCAGTAGGTAATATTGTGCAGTAGATACCTAAATAAACTACATCAAGAGCTATTTTCATAGTGCCTATTAAAATCATGTGCAAGAATGATTTCCAAGTATAAACTTCGAACCTACACAAATTAAGTAATACTCCAAAAACGTTTTCTTTCAGATGTCTAAATATTGAAGACACTACATTCCGTTTGGTTTATTACACATCAGAGAAGAACCGGCCGCTAGATGGGCCGATAAGCAAGTGGCCAAACATATTGGATGTACTGGAAAAGACTGATACAGTAAGTCCAGTCGAAATTACTTTTGAGATCCAATCGAATCAATCATTCATTACATATTCTAATACATTATGCTATTTATTTGTATCTAACCTTTAGAGCTAGAAGCAACGAGAATTGACCCAAAAATTACGTATTCTGAAGTTCAGCGGTTCTGAAGGTCAGCGGTTTGATTGACTGGATTTAGTAACCGAATCTGAGGAACTATGTCCCTCCTACAGATTAGTGGTTACTGTTGGCCAGAAAGTGTTGGCAACACTTATAAAGACTGTATTACCATGCTATAAGTGTTCGTATTGTGGACAGAAGGAGGGAGGTAGCTATAAATCTTATACCTACACATCGCCGTCCCCGGGGAATAAAATGATATCTGTCATTATCTTGATTTTAATGTTATGTCATTTTTGAGATCTTTGTGTATTAATACATCTACCCAATTTTTTTTGTAATTTTTTTACAGGTATTTAAAGAGTTATAAAAAATTACCATAGTATTCGACGATTTAAGACAGGTCTAAAAGAACGGGAATAAAAGGATAATATAATATTATCAAAACGTATCCTCACTTGTTACTATGACAAATAGTAATAGAATTATACTCTCGTAAAAAAATATTCGACTTAATATGATAAATGCATGTTATCATTTTATTCTCGTTCAAAACCGTCCACTCGTTTCGTATAAAGATGTTAAATCAAACGACTTAAGAAATTTGGATCGACAAGACATATTGTCATCCTCTTCCCGCACTTGAATTGTACGCAAGCGAATTCGAGTATCACTGTAAAGCGCAAACGCACCCGAACTCAGTCTGTTAAATATTTCTTTATAATATATTCAAATAAAATACAAGTGTGCAAAATCTTTTTCATAAATACTTTAAGCATTTCTCATCAAACAATTTACACAGCATTGGAAAAATCTAACATAACATAAACTCACGCCTTTATCCCCGAAGGGTTAGGCAGAGGTGCTAGCACCCACATTTCGCCAGTTTATGTTTAGGTCCCAATGTAATAGGTGGCGAGCCTATTGCCATTAACCGGGCACTTATAAACCTGCGATAAATACACACATAACTTCGAAAAGCATCGAAAAGTCATTGGTGTGTGCTATGGTAAGCTGGGATCGAACTCGAGACCTCGTCTCAGCAGTCCATTACCCATACCACTAGGCTACCGCGGTATTCTAAAATCTAAGCCTGATGAAAATTTTATGGACAAACGAGGGCAACATGATGATAGACCAAGGAAAATGCCCATTGAGACAGAACATAGCATCATGAAGCACATCGAATTATTCCCGACTGTTGAGTCTCATTATGTACGAAAAGACTCTACAAGGAAATACCTTTCAGAATTACTTAATATATCCAAAATGTATCGCCTCTATATAGCTTGGTTCCACAGCAAAGATTTGACTGCACTTTGGCCACTAAACGTCAATACGAGACAATATTCAACACCAGGTTTAACTATTCCTTTTTTAAACCGAAAAAAGATCAGTGCTCTCAATGTACTCGTTACCGACAGGCTGATCCTAAAATACAAGAAACGTTACAAGATAAATATAATAAACAAATATAACAAAGAAACAGTACGACAAAGAAAAACAACAGAAAAAGAAACAGCTAATCCTTCAGAAACAACCATTGCAATCTTCGATTTGGAAAAGGTTTTGAGCATCCCACAGTCAGAAGTTGGATCGTTTCACTATAAAAGGAAGTATCCCGTTTATAATTTCACGGTGTACGATGCTACTCAAAGTAAAGGTTATTGTTACGGTTGGCATGCCCAAATTGCTAAAAGGGGGGCGAACGAAATTGGTAGTTGCTTATGGCAATTTCTACTTAATGAAAAACAAAGAGGTATCCACAACATATCGTTATACTTCGACGGGTGTTGCGGACAAAATAAAAACAGATTTATATTCGCATTATATATTTATGCTGCACAGAATCTTCAACTGAATATCACGCACAGATTCTTTGAAACTGGCCATGGCCAAAGTGTCGAGTCCCCCCGATGCTTTCTAATATTGAACGCGAGTTAAAACATAGAGTGGTATACACTCCTGATCAGATGTACACAATCATTATGAACGCTAAGGTGCATGGAAATAAATATGACGTTAAACAGATGACGCAAACGGAGTTTTATAATATGAAAGCGTTAATAGACAATAAGAACTGGATGAAAGATGATGAAGGGCACAAGATATTATGGACTCAAATCATGGAAGTGAATGTCTCACATTCAAATCCATCAATTTTGAGATACAAGTATAACTTTGATTCGGCATATTTGCAATTGAATACGGACAGTGTCAGAAAAATAAGAAGTAAGCGGGGACAAAGACCGATAGCAAGCCCAAATCCAGTTCTTTCCATCTCAAATATACCCGAACTCCAAGTACTATACCACGACCCTATTCCAATCAACAAGGCTCTTTATGATGACCTCATGAGCCTCTGTAAGACAGGAGATATTCCAAGTTACTATCATGGTTTTTACGAGTCCTTGCTTCATGACATCAACAGTCCTGCAAACAATAACGACGATGACGAAGAGCACAACAATTTGTGATTGTTAGTTTATTATATTTATATTTAATTTTAAGAAACTGATTTAATGTGATTATTGTAACTATGAGGCTGTACCCGTTATGTGATATTAGTATTTTATCTGCTTACCTAGAATTATAGAAATTCACATCCCATCCTACTAATATTATAAATGTGAAAGTTTGTGAGAATGGATGTGTGGATGTGTGGATGTTTGTTACTCTTTCACGCATAAACGGCTGGACTGATTTGGTTGAAATTTGGTACAGGGGTAGATTAGAACCTGGAATAACACATAGGCTACTTTTATCCCGGGAAAAGGTTCCCAAGGGTTGCGGGAACGGGAACAAAATTCCACGCGGGCGAAGCCGTGGGCATCAGCTAGTTGATCATAAAGCTAACTTACATTAATAGCAAATCGATACGAAGGCTAATAGATAGTAGGTAAATTATTAAAATATCGTTGCTTCCCTTTGTTATTTTGATTGATATTGATATTGATAAGGATAAGAGTTTTATTATTTTATATATCGATAGTGAGGACCTAGTCTGTTAATTTTAGAATTATTCCTAGGCTGTTGTGTTTTGAAACTTTAATTTGACACTTTTGAATAAAGCGAATATTGATGATTACCATAGTGAGTTTTATTGGAAAACTAAATTTATATCCTTTACGGAAAAAAAGTTTTGCAGCATTCATGAGAATAAAATGATATTAACGTATTATCATCAGCACTCGTATCCCAAAAACTCGTGGAAGAAAATGATAAGTAACGAGTATCATATTCCTTTCTGATCACGCTGAACGGAGAACAAAATGATAATTAACATTATACAACTTTGATGATGATTAATTTACACTAACTTTTTATTCTTTAAATATCATAATTTTGACAGGTGTTAGCCAAATTTGACTAAAACGATGCAAATGAAGAAAAAATTATTTTTTTAAAAACCTAACAATCACGCATCTACGTCCAGTATTTCCGGAGTAATCGTTGAAAACATGTTTTTTATTTTTCCTGAAAAGTTGTGTTTTTGCAGTTATCATTTTATTCCCCGGGGACGGCGACATGTATAGTTCCATCCCTCTTTCTTAGCGATCTTCCGTTGACTGAAGGTCCCACCATAGATTAATATATACCTACGTACTAGAGATGGTTCCACTATATTGGACCAAAACCTTCGTAGGCCCTGGCCTTTGCGGCCTAGTCAGTATATGTTGAAACCGGATTAAAAACGGGTGTTAGGTACTATAAAAACTTTGCTAAGAATATGAATTAACAAATGACCAAAAATTGAAATTCCAGGGTGCCTTCTCTGACGAAGTAAGCTACCACGTCATCAATGAAGCATCGATCGAAGATTTAAACTCACGTCTGACAGATTGTCAAATTACCGACCTATTCTTCAGGCCCAACTTCCTCCTATCTGGCGGTAAAGCATATGACGAAGACAATTGGAGATTCATCAAAATAGGTGACAACATGTTTCAAGTTATCAAGGGTTGCATAAGGTGAGTCTCTGAGGTTGATTATGTGAAAGATTATGTTATTGTTGTGATCTCTGTACCATTGATGTCACACGATTTAGGCTGGGTTGCACCATCTTACTTTAACATTAACGGTGCAGTTAAAGTACCGGTCAGGTATAAAACAGGTTGCATCATTTGACAATAGTTAAAATGACGTCATAACTTGACTCTAACTGTAACAGGCCATGCTCGACGGGTTACTGTTAATTGTTAACGTCAAATTCTATCAAAAAGATAACTTTAACCGAGCTACTAAATACTCTCGTGAAACACATTTAGCCAACCTATTAGAATCATGTTACTGTTACTGTTAAATTTGACGGAAACCTTAACTTTAACAGGTAGGTGGTGCAACTAAGCCTAAAGTATGTGCAACTGTTTCCAATACCATTTGAGGATCATAGAGCCTCGAACTTTTGACATCTGTTTTGTGTGTGCGAATAATTCCAAGGATTATAGTGACCCGTAGATACCTTTGACTTCTCACTATTTTGGGTGCGCGATTGTTTCTTACAATTGAAGGATCATAGAGCTCCGTGCCTTTGACTTCACACACTATTTTAAAACAAGCATTCTAATCGCAAAACACGTCCATTCAGATTATTTATTATTTGTTACAATGTGTGTGATTTCCAGATGCGCTGTTACAACGATGGACCCTGAGACCGGGACCCATAATAACAATATGGAACCACTGGTGACTTTAAGGAGGTAATTTCGTCTCTTTGGTAACGACTTTGGTTCTACTGATAATTCATTTTAAAAAATCATTGGCTAAATGGTCCCGGGTTTGAATCTTGACCGCTACCGGCTATAACCCACTCCTACCTAAAATAAGCAATTTAGCTTAGTGCCCTTCCAGCTTCTTAGCAGCCAGCCTGAGCCTTTAGAACGAAAATCTATCGAATTCGTAATGAAAAGGTATCGATAGAGCGGCACATTATGCTAGGCAGCCTGACTAGCGTATCTTCTGTGAAATACTATGAATTACTGTCTGTGTGTGTGTGTGCGACATCCCCCAAACGCATTGCTCCGCGCTCTCGATAACTTTCAATTCGATAGTTTTTCGTGCTACAGGTGCAGTAGTGTTGTTTATGTTATCATTATTTGGTTATAATATAGTGATGCCTGTTATACTTATTCTATCTTACAGATATCGTCTAGTCAAAGACCCAGAGGAACTTAAGGTGGCAGGTAACTCGCCACTGATGGGTATACATATGGCATTGCGCAGCGAGCCCGGCGTTGGACCAATCTCAATCAATGATCCATTTTACGTTGCATACTGATATTGTTGATTGTTATTAAATACATAATAATAACTGTTTATTCTGTTTTATTCGAGGCCGAAGGTATTCAATACCGTGATTTTTTCAAGCGACTAAATATGCCGTTCTTCAAGAAGGGCATTAGGTTTCTACAGGGTCGGCAGCACGAATATGACGCCTCTGGTGTAGCAAACTAACATAGGACACGGTGACCACTTTCAAGAAAAAGGATTAAAAAATACCTGCTGTATGACTTGCAAGTTTAAATTAAATTGATCTACAATTTAAGGCACGATAGAATTAACAACTCGTGATAGTAGAACCGACCGATTTTATTAAAAAGAAACGCCGATACACTTCATTCTTTGTATATCCGTAATATCCGTATATTTAATTATGATAATGCGGGGATGTATATTTATGTATAGGGAAATGTATATAGGTAATAGAAATGGTTCTGTACATAGCTATTCATAAACATAAATTACTATTCAATAGATACCTACAATGTATTGTACAATTCATACAATTGTAAATCAATGGATCGCATCATGCATTTGACAAACCAACGACTGCCGAATCTACACCTATCTTGTTCATTAAGTAGGTACCTATATTTCAATAACTGCTCAAAGTATTGCTAAGTAAGTTATACTGTTTTGATAAATTCACATTTCATCGCAGCCATGTTGGCTGCACTGCTGCAGTCATAATAAATTGAAATTGCGGTGCAGGTCTCCCCATATCTGGGGCTAGATGCCGTAGGATATAAGTGTTCTGTGGGCTAGATGGGAACACCGCGGTCCTCATACCCAAGGGGGGGTCATCTCGTAGAGATGGCCCTGGGATGCGGGAGTTTTGTTACCTATTCACCTTCGGCAACCGAAGACTCGAAGACAGCGTACATTTTATCTGTCCAAATCCAACAAACCATTCTCACCGACTCGCGTTGAGTTGGTACTTATTCGAGGGGATTTTGCACACGAAAAAAAGATAGTATTTTGAGCTACGGAATTCTCTTTTAGGATAATTCAGCGATTTAAACACAATATTTGTATATAGGTACATAAAAACCGGGCGAATGTGCGAGCTTTTTAAATCCAAGTGAGTCTCCCTCTGAGAAAAAATAGACTTTCTTACCGCGGTTGTATCATATAATACATTTTATTTTACAAAAAATGTTTGTGATAGGCACAACATAAAATACCTACCAAACATCAAAACAATCTTGTAGTCTGTGATGGATGATAGTAGATTTTAAACCTATATTTTATATAACCGCGGTAGCCTACTGGTATGGATAATGGACTGCTGAGACTAGGTCTCGGGTTCGATCCCAGATTTTACCATGGCACACACCAATGACTTCTCGATGCTTTTCGAAGTTATGTGTGTATTTATCGCAGGTTTATAAGTGCCCGGTTAATGGCAATAGGCTCGCCACCTATTACATTGGGACCTAAACATAAACTGGCGAAATGTGGGTGCTAGCACCTCTACCTACCCCTTAGGGGATAAAGGCGTGAGTTTATGTTATGTTAAGTTTGATTATGAAGGTGAATGTTCTAATTATAAAAATCTATTGTAAAAGATGATTATATTCGTTGTTATGAAGAATATGGTTGTGCAGGTCTATTATCATGAAACGATAACGACTCGCCAAAATTGTTATTATACCTACTTACATAGACTCTTCTTATCACGTCGCATCGCGTCGCGCCGTCACTGAAGATATTCGACCGATTGGGAGACTTACATACGAGCTATGGGTTATAAGCTACTTAATATTAGAAAAGTATGCACGATAATAGTTGGTTTGGCACTTAGGTATAACGTTACACTCGCCCATAGGCCACGGTAACCATCTTACCATCAGGAGGGCCGCGTGCTTGTCTGCGACCTAAGTTGTATAAAAAACGTAAGTATTTAACCAGTACTACGGTACTACCTAGTTAGTAGTAGGTACCTAGTACCTAATGTCAAGTAGGCAGGTGCAACAAATTAAATGATAAGATAGCTGTATCCCGGGGCTCTGTCTGCGGGGATGTCAGTCATCGAACTAAATTATAGCGTAGGTACCTATATATTCTTTCTCAAGGTTTAATCTATCTCTGTACCTACTAAATTTCATCAAAATTGGTTCTGTTCATATGACATGAATGCCTAACAGACAGACATAGTTACCGGCATACTTTCACATTTTATACATACATATGCTCACGCCCGTAATCCTAGAAGGGGTAGGCAGAAGTGTATTAAACACCCACATTTCGCCATTTTGGGATTTTCGGTCCCAAATAATAGAGGGCGAGCCTATTCTTATACCAAAAATAAATTCCTAACCGAAAATGTAGCAGCTAAATAAATCTGGAAAAAAAGCCCCGATGCCTTACTATGCGGTGTAAATCACAAGGAAATTAATTACGTGCTTAACCGCACAAGCACTACCAATGAACGTCTTGGAGAGTCGTCATTTATAATATTGCTATGAATATCAATTTTGTTACGGCTCCAAACTCCACCTCGTAAAATTGATTAAATAATACTCGTATGCATGATGTCACCGTCTCGTTGAGAACTTGTTTAATTCATTTACATGTAGGTAGGTACACGTTGCGCGCAGTCGCAGTCGCGATAGCCCGACGAGACGGTATTACCGATATAAACTTACTCTTGACTCCTCGATCTCGAATGAATGATTGTTTTTAATTTAAATTTGTGCTAAGTTTTGTTCATAAACATGTTGGCGTCTAATAATTCTGGTAAGACATTTTTCCTACTTACTTCGAACTATTATCTAGTAGGGTAGGGTACTTACATAATTTCTTTATTGAATTGTTTTTAAATGTTTATCGTAACTTTGGTTGTTGTCATTGACATTGGTTTGATAATCTAATTAACAATAACAAGTGATTAAATTGAGGTTAAGTCAAGTTGCGAAATGTAGGTAAAGCTAAGGTCTGGATTCTACCTCAGAATAATGTTGGTACCTACTAAGTTTTGGTCTGGACTCTTGACTGAGGATTCTACATAATTATCTGCATGTTTATTCAATACCGGTATTTCTTCTAATAAATATAGGTATTTAAGATAAGATAGATTACCTACCTGCCTTAGTTTTTCTTAGTTATATTTTTATCTACTATCAACATGATAAATTATTCAAGTGATTTAGCACCTTTTTCAGATGCGTTTTTATTTGAAGTACAATAAAAGCAGGTACGGTTTAGATGGTACTTTGTACGTAATTTAGATAGGTACATATAGCTTCAACCAGAACCAGGAATAAATGAATGGAATAAATTCGTAAATCGCAGCACCATCTAACGACGCAAAAATGCTTTCTATCTGTGTTATTCCTTTAATGGAGGAGTTAGGATTACCCAAAATTTGAGTGAAAAGTTTATTCTGTACCAATTCTCATCAAAGAAATAATAGGTAGAAACCCATGGTAGGTTCTATGCATCATCCTAAGTTTAAACTGTGGAGTTACTGAAGCACTCAACACCACAACACAATGCAAATTTTGGATATAACAGACATCGAATACATACCGAATTATTTTTATTCTAGTTCCATATTACGTAACTGCGGCAGTATCTACAGCGGCTGCTATTGGTGGATACTACGTATATCAGCGTTATCAAGAAAATAAGAGAAACAAGTTACCGGAGGAATGGGTTCATGTCGGTCATCTAAAGAACTTACGGGCTTATCCAATAAAGTCATGTGCACCCATTATACTGAACCAAGCCGAGTGCTCTACGATGGGGCTGAAGGTCGACTGGCTACGCGATAGGTGTGTAAGAAGAACGCGACGAGCGAAGGCGACTCGGACGTCGGAGGTCGCAGAATGACCTCCGTCCTCCATGAGCGCGGGCCTGGGGGTGACGGGTGGAGCCGCCTGTCACTCTAGCAGAAGCAGGCCGCGGCGGCGGCGCAAAATGCGCCTCCCCATACCCGGGGGCTAGTTGGGGACACCGTGGTCCCTACACCCGACGGGGGTCATCTCGAAGAGAAGGCCCCTGGGTCTGCCGGGGTGCGAGGGATATGGTGGCTACAACGAAGAAGGTGGAACTGAAGACCCAAAGACGGCGTGCGTTTTAGTCGGTTCGAGTCCGACATAACCTTCCCAACCGGCTCCGGTGGGGAGGTATCCGTGGGGAATTTTCGCATGATAAAAAAAAAAAGGTGTGTAAGACGATAGGAATGGTTAAGTTAAGATTCAGTGTTATAGAATACTGGGCTAGAAAACCTTTACAGGCGACAAAGCCCCTTTTGTATTCAGGAGAGAGTTTCTTCCAGCTAATGTTATGGTAAGGTAAAAATGGTCCATGTGTTAGTTATCTACCTATACATGTATTGAAGCAGCAGTAATGTAGTAGCACGGTGACAGTTTCTTAAGGCGGGTCCACATTAGTGACACGAACAACGGACTGGACTGCGATCATCGGTACAGGACTTGAGTGTGGATGGAACAACTCTGACCATATCAGCTCAAGCTAGAGTTGTGAGTATATCACGAGTCTAGAGGAGCGAAAAACATGGTCGGTCAGACTCCTACATCCGGGCCAGCTGTAATATACTTACCGGCAATGGGTAGAAACCAAGTTCTTGGCCACATTATCAGTGCCCTTCAAAAACTGTCTTCATTTACTGAGGGTACTGAGGACCACTGCATCTTACCGATCTTACTTGTCTGCTACCTTAGAAGATCTAACAACGAGTTTATCATTCATCTGTTTCTCTTCTTTCTTTGCAGAGTACTGATGGTTTTAGACGCTGACGGCAATGATTTCGTTACTGCTAGAGTTTACCCAGAAATGTTAAAAATAAAACCATCTTTCAAAAAGGCCATACTAACATTAGATCATGCTAACATGGAATCTATCGAAGTGAACCTAGCTGAGGTAAGATTTTTTTAAGTACTTCAATATACAAGCAGCTGGCTTCGGCTCCGACCGGGGAGGTTCAACGTTAGATGCGGGTAGTTATAGTGATGGATCTTACCTATTTCAGGTAATGGTAACTCAGAAGCCTTTACAAACGAAAGTGTGGTACACTCCGGTGCCAGTTTACGATTGCGGCCAGGAGGTAAATGATTGGATCACCAAGTACGTATCACTGACGATAGACCGACTGACTACCAAAGGATTTTTAGCCAGCGAATATAAATATACCTTTTAAAGTCTACGATTTATTCAATCATTCTAATATACTCTTTCCAGATGTCTGAATATAGAAGGAACTAGTTTCCGTTTGGTTTACTATGCATCACAAACAAGTCGCCCTGTTATGGGAGTAGATAAAATATTTGACAAGTGCAGGAGCACCGATGCGGTAAGTCTTTCAAAGTTATTTTAATTTAACGACTTTACGGCAACCTACCCATAGCAGGAACCTATTTACAGGATATGTTAATTCAGTCTATAATCTATCCCTTAACCAAACTGCAACCGTAAGAGCGTATAAAAATCTGTATCTTCACATTGATTACAATATTACGATTGTATATCTAATGGCAAGTATCTTGGACCTAAGTCACGAGAGAAACAAGGCCCTTTTTTATCGTGCGCAAAGTCCCCACGGATACCACCTCTGCCAAAATCGGTGAAGGTGATTATGTCGAACTTGAACCGATTAAAACGCACGCTTTCGTGGGTCCTTGATTGCCGGAGGTGAGATTATACAAGTCATATCTCTCGCGCCACGGCAGACCCGGATGATGCACGTGGATTGTTTTGATAATAATTTAAGATTAGTAGATTTGAGGTCTTCCACCTCCGTTGAAACCTTTGCTTTCTTCAAGACAGGCCAAAACACGTAACTATAAAGCGCATTTTGTGCTAATTTTTTGGGTCCACACTAGTGCCTATACCTATGTACACATAAATAAAGTAATTTAAATATCTACAGGGAGCTCTTGTGGATGAAATAGCCTATAATATTGTTAATGAGGCCTCAGTTGATGACTTGAACACACGCTTGAGCACTACTAAAGTGAGTCACGCTAACTTTAGACCTAACTTCCTGCTGTCGGGAGCTCAACCGTACGATGAAGACAATTGGAAATTCATCAAAATAGGAACAAACATATTTGAAGTTATCAAACCATGCACGAGGTAATTTTGACCTTATAAAATCCCATATCAATCATCAATTAGTTTCTAAATATTTACAAGAGTCATTCAGAGTTGTAGGATAGATTCACAATTCATTTTGCATTGTTTTTTCAAATTAAACGATCCTAAAGGCGGTTCCACATTTGTGACACGAACAACGAACCGAACTGCGGTCATCGGTACAGAACATAACGTTGAGTGTGGACGGAACAACTCGTGTCCGTATCAGCACAAACTAGAGTTGTGCTGACACTACGAGTCGATCGATAGTTTTTATCACGCAGCTAATACATTATCAGACTGACAATGACACGCGCTTGCGCTTCTGACACGGTCACGATAAAATGGTACGTTAATGTGGATCCAGCATAAGACCCGCAGACACAAACTTTAACTTCTATCTAACAAATGGACTGACTACTGATGATGAACTACTGACGGTGAAATGCACCGTCTCTTATTTTATTTCATTTAATGAAGTGTGGTAGCAATCTTAAGTGCGATGTCTTAATTTTTTAGATGCGTACTCACAACCATCGACCCTGAGACAGGCGTGCGGGATAAGAAAATGGAGCCATTGAATACATTGAAAAGGTATTTTTCTCTCTCACTTTTCTTTTCAATATGCGAAATCAACCTAATAAGGTTGAAGGTAACATTATACTTACGAACAAATTGCTTAAATAGAATGTGTATTACAAACAAGCTTGGACGATGAATATTTATTAGGTCAATAAAAGTTAAATGCCTATCAATGTTGTAGTACAACACACATTGACAAAAAGTTTTTATCAGTGCTGAACAAGTTTTAACGTTGCTAAGTATTATTTAACAAAACATGCAACCGATACTTGCGAATATCGTATTTGGCGAATGTGATGTTTTACGAATGAGGTATTTTGAGAATACGATATACAGCGACTAATCGTTGGTATACTTACAGTACAACGCAACTATAGTTGCGGCACGTAATGATGGTATGTTTATGTAATATTCTCAAAATCATTGAACTAATTTTGATAAAATTCTTCTTACTGTTAGCGTTTTGGACGGTTTGTTTTGGGCGATTTTGAGTTTTATCATAGACGGTTTGAGTTGGACGGATGGAGATCAGTTAATTGTATTTAAACTAATTGCGTGTTCGACGGTATCCGACTAAGCGGAACTGTGCACGAAGAATTCCAGGTGTTCATAAAGAATAACTACGATGGTAAAATGAAGAGTAACAAGCGAAGCCCAGTTCCACTAGGAATATACTAATCGTTAAACATGTTGAATTCAATGAAGTACATCATTAAACCTGTCACATTTTCTTTCAGTTACCGTCTGGCTGAAGAACCAGCGATGGCCAAGGTTTTAGGCACCTCACCGAAGATGGGCTTGCAGATAGCTCTGCGCAGTAAACCTGGTAATAAAGTATTCGTCAACGATCCCATCTACGTTGCGTACTAGAAACATTCGTATTTCGAAAAATAGTTGTAACTTGGTGACATTTCTACAATTTGATCAATATCATATTTTTATTATTATGTTACAAACGGTGAAAAGTTTTTAGTTTATTTCGACGTTTATTGTCTTCAAACATTATTGATACAATGACCTTTAATGTATCTTAAGTTATAACAGTACATAACCACCTATTGCGATAAGAAAGAGAGATAAAAAAACGTACATATGTCATAAGTACAATCATAATCATAACACAGGGCATGTTTTGAAATAAACTATTTGGATGAGCATAAATCATGTAAATTCTTCTATCGGCAGTTCCCAAAAACTGTATCACTTGTTTTTTATTGAAATAAAACATATATTCAAGTTAAGAAATATTTTTTATTTAATTAAATACGTACAATTTGTGCTGCTATTCTCAAACCGGAGTCGTTGTCGCTGGCTATCGATAGACGCGCGAATGTGCCTCCGCCAGTCCCTTTCGTCAAGTGCTCAGGGTTTACCACGACGCAACCGTTGACTTCCTATAAATAATGTTGTGTTAATGTTGTGCGATCCTTTGCATAATGCCAAACTGTGACGTCTTAAGGTAAGTACGGCAGGGGCAAAAAAGATACTATGGAATTAAGTAGTAGTAGAGTAAAGATAAGTGACAGCAACAAGAGTCTATGAGCACGATATCCTTTAATGATTAGAAATTAGAAAATTTTGATTAGTTAAATGATTAATTACATTTGATCTTCTGACGTTAATAAATTAGGCTACTTCTTTTGTTTAGTTGTATCAAAATTTTCGGTTGTTTATAATAACATATAAATATATTCCTTTATGCTTTGCTTATCAGTTAGAAAAACGAGTATGCGCTCACTCGCACGATTATTTACAAAAATAAAATAAGTCATTATTCTTGATGATAATATCTGTGTTAATTTTATCATCAAATTCAAACAGACTAAAACTACCTTCACGATGTAAAAGCACGCACCTTAACAAAGTACCGGAAGTTAGATGGCAGCACGAGCGCGTGCGGCGTGGCGGACAGCTGCGCGTGCGCCGCCCACAGCGCGGCGTCGAGCGCGAGCGGCGCCGGGCTCAGCGGGTAGTACGACTGCTGCGACAGCGCGTGACCCGCCAGGCGGGACAGCTTGTCGCCTGCCGTGCCGCTGCAGCCAACAACCTCGTTGTTTAGTTAGACTACGCTTAGGCCCGTAGGCCCCTTCTTATATTAGATAACTATATTCAATTTGTTTCGGGTCAAAAAAGGTAAAAAATGTTAAAGTAAGCTAACTAGTGGTTAGATACCGATTTTTTAGTGTTTATAATAATATGTTATGCAGAAAAGTATTTTTATACTGAGTTTTTGAACAAAACTTATTAAAAAGACACACCAAGATCGTTTACCTTTTTAAGTACTTAAACAAATGAAGTATAGAAAGAATCTGAAGTTTCATTGACTTCAGTTGCGCTTTATAGAAACTGCGACTGGAAACTACATCGACACTCGAGGCAAATTTTCTCAATTTTTTGTAAATATTGAACGTCAATTTTTTTCCAACAAATCCATATGGCCAAATATACTTACAAAGAGATCTCTTCTTGACTGATGTGCATAAGTATGTCCGTGCTGGTGACTCCAATAACTACGCCGTTAATGTTCAGCGTGCAGGGGTCTGGTACAAAGTGTACATTGTTATGTTTCCGCCGGCTGGAATACGCTGGCGTAGGATAGATATTCACGTGGAATGCATCCTTACTACTCGACACTATGTATATTTTTGTGTATGGACTGGAAAATCAATAATTTTGATCCAATGAATTTTAAACCTACAGATTGAAATCGGAATAAAAATATTGTAACATCACTATACATTTTCCGTAGACGTCTTCACCGTCGCTCAAGACGAATGTATAAGAGAATGTAACCTAGTTGGTCAGAGCAATCCCCCTGTAAGAATGCTCTTACCAACTGAGTCACTCGGACAGACTCTTGGACATTCTCTTATACACTCGTCTAGGGGGAAGGTGGAGCTATCCACCAATTTTCTTATTACATACGTAATTCATTATAACCTATGTTGAAGGGGGAGTCTAATATATAGTATAAGGAACCTTTATGTTTAAATCTGTACATCTCATAGTATTAGTAATACCTGCATTCAGAGCAAGTAAACAAATATATTATCAAAAATAAAAATAGATTACATTGCAAATATAAATATTATCTCACCTTGTATTACTTAATTCACCTAAATTATCAACTAGTTTGTCAAAGAATGATTTATATGTTTCTGCCATGGTGTTGTCTTTTATTTTGGAATGATCGCTGTCTAGGAATGGCCCCGTCATTATAACTACGTGTGGTTTGTGAGTGCTTATGTACGTGACGAAATCCTTTAGAGGTTCGTACGCCATGTTGTCCGACGTTGTGTAGGGGCCTGCCGCTATCACCAACGATATTTTACCTAGAAAATAAGATATATAAGTATAGTTATGGAGCAACATATAATTAGAAAGAGTGTATACAGTATATCTGCTAACATAAGAATGATATAGAATCGAAGTAAAAGTTAGTCAGATGCATTGAATGCTATGTGGGCCATTTGGATGTAAATGTCTTAGTTGCTACCCCAAAGGCGCAAGAGTAACGATTGACAGCACTAATGATTTATCGAGTCGTCTTATGTTTACTACCCTGAATAAAAAACATATCTAATAATGAATATAATTCATAAATATAACAATTACGTACCGTTTAATGTGTTCATCATATCTGCTTTATGATCGGCTACAGGTAGGGAAGCATTACAGAACACTTCGTGAGCGATGAACTTATCGCCGCGAGGGTTCACACCTCGCATTACAACCGTTTGTCCAGGAAATAATGAATACTGCTTCACACTGCCAAAAAAAGTGACATATTTAGTTATTTTGTAAACAATGGCCCCATCTGTGGATATGAAGGAGTGTATCGTTCCTAACTATAACATGTGAACTAATTAATTTTGCCGTGGTTTTTGAGATAGTAGTAAGTCAATAAAAAATTATGATTTTATTTTTGAAACAACATGCACTGTATATTTTCTCACAAAAACATATTCATGAGCGTGATCAACCACAGGACCCCGATTCTCATACACACATACATACACTCACGCCTATATCCCCAAAGGGGTAGGCAGAGGTGCTAGCACCCACATTTCGCCAGTTCATGTTTAGGTCAGAATGTAATAGGGCGGCGAGCCTATTGCTATTAACCAGGTACTTATAAACCTGCGATAAATACACACATAACTTCGAAAAGCAACGAAAAGTCGTTGGTGTGTGCCGTAAAACCTCCCCGAGACCACGTCTCAGCAGTCCATTACCCATACCACGACATATACATCACACCAGGAGTCCGATACTACTAATTGGCAACCATAATCGCGCCCACAGATATTACAAAACCTGCCATTCATCAGGAGTTTGCCAATTGGTTGACAATTAGTAGAATCGAGGTCCTGGTGTGATGTATATGTCGTGGTATGGTTAATGGGCTGCTGAGACGAGGTCTGGGGGAGGTCTAAGTAATTAGGTTATCAGCAGAACAGATCTACTTCATCCTAGCTTTCTACCATATTTGGCGACAGATGTACTATATTTAGCGGTATATTGGCCATTTTGAATACGTACCTAGATTTGATGAAATAAATATCTATATTACATACTCCCCACAAACTAGTACGAACTTGATTAACACAGCTGAATTAAAATTAGAAAATGTCACATGTCTTAAGGGTTTCAATCTTGAATTAGTTACAAAAGTATAATTACAAACCTGTCTAAATCTACAGGTACTGTTTGACTGAGGGATTGTTCCCACGTTCCTTGCAGTATGACACTTTTTGGGTTTAAGCGTGCGTCTGCATCACACTCTATGCGACCAGCTACTGATACTTCAGTCTGTAATATATAGTTACTAAATATATTTTATTTCAAAGTGATCTCGTAATCTAACCTGATGAAATAGATTTCCAAAAACATTCACAAATCTAGCAAAAAAAATAGACAGTAGGTACCTGTGTTTTGTGTCTCACTGATGTCACATCTGTGAGCCCAAACTTTTTAATAATAACTTGTGATAGGTATCGAATGTAGTTGTCAAACATACTAGCTTTTTCATGAAGCAGCTCAAACCCGAACCTAAAAGAAAATGAATTTATATATCATTTAATAATAATAATAATAGTAAAAAAAAATCTAATCACAACGCCACCTAGACCCATCGTAAGCATAGCTTATCTAGCTTGAGATATGGGTTCCAGAATGTAGATAAACCTACATAGATATTTTTTTGTGTAAATACATACATATTATACAAAGAAACACCCAGACCAATGCAAATATTCATATTCGTGCACACAAATAATTGCACTGAGCTGGAATCAAACCAGGGCCTCCTGTGAAGTAGTCACGTTCACTACCGCAACGTCAGAGGATGTCATATATCGCCATACATTCACCGTTAGTACCTTTTTCGTGCGAATATCCACAATATAAGGATTAACCCTGGTGGCCATAAGGACTGTGATGTCGGTCTCGCATTAATTAAAACGCACTGTCCTTCTGCAACTGGTGATTGCAGAACAGGATTCTGGCGCTGGCTGTTTTCCCAGCCTAGAAATGATAAATACTTACATTGCTTTTGTATATATGTCACCATCATCATTCGCAACTCGTGTAATTTTTAAGTTTAGAATGTCATTAGGAGTACAGGGCTCTGCGATACTTTGCAATAGCTTTTCATCGCCGTAAGAGTGAACTACCGCTCCTGGATTATTCCTTGATGCATATTTTGCAGATCCACTGAAAAAAGCATGTCGACACTGGAGAAAAAATACAATGAACATCGTAAGTATGCACTAATCATTTTATAATTGATATAATCTGGAGACGAGCACTCCTTTACGTACAGATTCAAACATTAGTTAATAATAGTAAATAAATTAGACTTGTCAAAAGATTATAGACCTTAAGGTGTCCAGGAAGCCACCTTCTGGAGCCCCTGTACAAAATTGTAATACTTCTGGAGTAGACTATACTTTATAGTTGCTTATAAAATTATGCAGTGCCCCATATACTTGATTTACCGCCTAAAGTATTCGTTCAATACTACACAGTGAGATAAGCAAATGGTTTAAAAACTTAAATAGTTGAGGCTGCAGAAATACAAAAGTTGGAAATTTTCAGAATTGCGCTCGAGTGCATCGCTCCTTTCCTCCTCAGTACCCCCTTTTTATACTACCCAAGTGGCAAACGTGCGTAATGAAATTTTAAGCAACTAGTTTATTAATACTAGCTATTTTCCGATATAGACTGATATGTGTATAAGTTGGTGATACTTACACAGTCGGTGAATACGTGGCTGGACACAAGTCATTTTGCTGATTAGGTGCAGATTCAATTTCAATTTTAACTCTCTGCAAAAAACAACCGCAAATATACTATTGAAATTTGCGCAAATATCTTCCAACACACGTTAACAGTATATATGTGCAAGTATAAATTTGCACAAGCATACTATAATGTGTGTGGCTACCATAACAGTACCGTACAACAGACTAAACTATATGTATAATAAGAGTTATAAAATACGAGTGTTTTGCTGTGTTCACACGAGTGTTTTATGATCTAATTATTATGTATAGTTTCAAACACTACTTTATCAAATGTCATGAAATAGTTAATGATTGCTCAAGTTATAAACGTAAAAATAATGGATTTTCGCTAATCACGCGTGCGTGTTGTGCCGGGTCATCAGAATCAGATTATGTTGAAAAACTGCATAGCTAAGTTCAACTGAAATTGTATAGTAATGGAAGAAAGTTGGTTGGCTACAGAGGAGAAATATATTTTTAAAATTTATTTTGATAGCTTGTGGGTCTGAAATATCAAAATTAAAACATAACTTTATAAAGATTTGTTTTAATTTTGATATTTCAGTGTGAGATTAGTAGAGTAAACAACATTATGAAACTGTAATTCCGTTGCTGAAAAAATCTTTACCATTTTGCCTTTAGGTATTCGCCTAAATTTCGTCAGATGGTTATATTCTTTTTGTTAATAATGTCATCGACCTGGACCCCGATTCTACTAATAATTAACCACTGTCAAACGGAAATTGCAGAAATAAAATCAGTGAATTTTTTACTTTATTGATATGGACATAAAGTACAAAATTAAATAAAAAAAGAAGTTCATTCAATTCAATTGTTCCATTCACTCCACCCACAAGATTCCATTTAATAATGACTTTCTGATAAATACGTGAATGTCGCGTCACACATTGAAGTGAAATTACTTTTTACGGACTGGATGGTTTTGTTTATTTTTAATCCAACATTTCGGTTACTTTTCAGCAGCCGTTCGCGGCGTGTATATAAATGTGATATGAGTGGCTTGACATTGGTTTACGAATAGCAGAATCGGGATCCTGGCAATTTAGGAGTTAGAGGTATGTTTAGGGGAAAGGTAAAAAGGACTAGAATTTAGGCGTATAAAATAACAGTTCTCGTCCCTGTAAGGTGGTAACTATTAGTGGCTGTTAATGTAATATAACAGCACAACATGATTTTAATGCCAGAATTTACATGTCCAAAACATCCGTTTCACGATAGTAAATTATATACAACCACCAAATATTTCACAGATGGTGGACCAGTAAGGTTCTCTTAGGTACATTAGGCAACTAGAAAACTGAAAACTGTTTCTTGAATAAAGTTACTTTTCCTTTCCATAATTGAGTTGACGAGACGCGTATACGCAACAGTCGCGTATACGCGACTGTAGTTTTATTTATTTCTTGATAAATTTAATTTCGATAGACGCGACTGTAGTTTTATTTATTTCTTGATAAATTTAATTTCGATAGCGGGCAACTGCAGTTT
Organism: Pelosia muscerda; assembly: GCA_963691645.1. Taxonomy (NCBI): domain Eukaryota; kingdom Metazoa; phylum Arthropoda; class Insecta; order Lepidoptera; family Erebidae; genus Pelosia; species Pelosia muscerda. Next base: position 7,016,302 of record OY829116.1, on the reverse strand, counting down.
CGCATGTCGGGTTTGGCGTTTCGGTTTCAAAATAGTTTTCAAAGCTCCAGTCCTTCAGTTGCCTAATGTAAGAGCCACCATACAAATGTATGTCCAAAACGCTAGTTGAGCGGCAACTTCAGTTGAAAACTCGAGTTTCGTTTGAAATGCTTATGTAAGAATGGCCTAGAATTTCAAATTGTGATGATGTACTATACAAATCATTAATTTCCTCTCAGGGTTGGTTCAAGAAGTAGTGGCTCTCATATATGTTGCATAAACCAAAGCCAAATAAAAAAGAGTGAAGCTGAAAGCATAAGATGTAGTGGAGAATAATGCAAGCTAATATTAAAATTAATAGGAGTTAGTTGAAACATTTTACTCGAATGTAATAATTAAAGTAAGTTTCATGTGAATACATAGCAATGACAATGTAAAGATTGGTTAAAGAATACATAATCTCATGACATTTGTATGTCTTGTAGGAAGTTATGTATTATGTTAATTACATCATGACACAACTGTATCATGATATAATAACATTTACTACAATTAGCTTTCTATAGCCAACTGTACAACACTTAAGCTGGACCAAAGTTTCAATGCAGTTTTTCTATTTATAATCTGATGACGTGGCGCAACACGCATGCGCGATTACCAAATGAATTTCGATGTTTACAAATAAATGCAAACATACACTGTAAATTTATTCAAATTATTTTAACTTTCTCGTGAGATTGGAAAAGTAGTCTATGAAACTGCATATAATTAGGTCTTAAAACACATCAAGTGTGATACTATAAAAATACTGATTGAAGAATATACAATGTACACTCAGAAAACTTTTTGATCTACTAATTATGATAAATTGTAGCAACAATTTTTTGAACACTATAAAATTATGCAGTGTTCTTATTTAGTTAATATGTCTTAGGGGGTCCACACATAAGAGCAGGAAGCACAAAGCAACCTCTTTAGAATATTTGGTTTACAGATTCCCTACAAGTTTTATTAATTTAAAATCTCATGCATCAATGGCTACTGTTTGAAGTGTCTCAAATTCTTAGCTTACCTAGACATTGATGTTATCATACAAAGAATGTTAGCATATTCAGCACATAAATTCCATGAAATATACATCTGAAACTTAAGGCTCACATAAAGCTTTAAAAATAGTTGTAGTATTAGGTAACATGAAATTTATTTGAATTTCATAAAGCACAGTTTAGGCTTAAATGCTCGGAAACATTGCTCCCTAACTTCAGATGTACATTTTATGGTGGACTTACTGGTTATGATGAGAAGATTAAGTTGATGGCTGCAGACGAGTATGGATCTAGTCATGATTTAAAGTATACATGTACCAGAAACAAACTCGTCCACAAATATCATCAAGTTAATTATATGATGGTGACTGCTTTATCTTCCAGTGACAGTTGGCCTACACGCAGTCAATGAGTGTAGATCTAGTCACAGGTGGAATATACTGTGCTACTAGACATATACCCATTAGCTGCACATAGGTTGTTTCCTTCTTCATTCTGGATTAACTCAGGAATGGGCAGAGAATTACAAATGCAAACTGAATCTTCCATGCATCTTTCTTTGGCTATTTAAGGACACAGAGTGGCATCTTGAATATAAGAGAAAAGTATAAAATATTAACTTTGGCATAAGCATGTTTAAAACAAATGACTTGAAAATACATCACAAACCAACTTTTTAAATAATATTATTGAATTATTAAATGAAAATATAAATGTAAAATTAAGAACATCTTTACGAAACACAAATACAACTAAAGTCAATTAAAAGAGACAAAGAAAGTAATACATACTTACAACTGATCTCTTATTACCTTTGGTGTTGTTGCTATATAATTAGATAGCACTTCATTGTCTTCAGATCTGTATCAACATTAAGGATTAAAACTTTGGTTAAACTGCTGTTTATTGCAAAACAAACATTCTATGAAACAGTTACACAGTTGAATCAAACCAACCTACTTCAAATTTGACACCAACTAAAATGCAAAAAGTAAATAGAGAACACGTGGAGCATGCGCTTTAGAAAGGATACTGGACTGACGCCGGCGCCCCGTAAACAGTCAAACTTGCGCCGGTACCCGCTTGTAAGTTTTCTTTGAAGGGCGCGTTGGAGATATTCGCCGCCGGTTTGGAAAATTCCTTTCTTGCAAATGTATCCAAGTTATCCAAATTCGGAGCTGAACCATTCAAATTGTTTAAAGTGAAGGCCATCCATTGTTCAATGAAAGATTCGGCGTCGACCTTATATTCTTCGCATAAAGTTATACCTTTGAAAAAGAAGTGGATAATGAAACAACCTTGAACATTCATTTTGTAGCGGTTTATGTTAAATCGTAAGTTGTTGTCAAGTTTGAAAAACAATAAGATTAATAGCTTTATATGTGTAACACGTCACGAAATTATTGGGTTACTCACATTTATTAACAACTTCTTTAGATACTTCTATACCGAAAAATTGAAATTGCTCAGTCACCAATTCTTCGGAAGCCATTTTCTGTAAATTGAAAGAGCAAATTGGAGTTGGAGCGAATGAAAGGCAAGGAAGTAAAAGAGCGCCAACGCCAATCAAAAAGTTAGCATGCGTTTCGTCTAAACTTTTCTCCACAGATTAAAATTAAATTGTTATATTCTGTTTGTTAAACTAAACTACAACTACAATTTTATTTGTACTTAAATTATTCTATTACTATTCCTCGTCCGACAATAATATGTAAACATATTCGCACACTGAATGAAGCGGTAAGCAGTATCTAAATGGAATCTACAACAAAATAGGAAGTAAAGTAACTATTAACTGTCTACAAGCACAGACTCTTAAAAATATACGGAATGAATAAGATTCTGAATTTCTCAGATTCAGTTCCACCGAGTGCCATCAGAGCAGTTTTCTAGTAGGTATTTATAGCGTTCCTAAAGACGCACTAGATGGCGCAGCCGGCACTTTAGGTAAGAAGAGTGTGGTGTCACATCTAGTGTTCCCTAATTAATGGGCAAAATATGTTTCTCAGTTTTCGGAGCATAATTACGTATGCATACTTTTTCACCTGACGACCAGCCTTGTCCATATCCAATCTTAAAGCCCTAATCCATTGATTTCATAATATAATATCTTGTGGAATCAAATGTTTTCTTTGGTTGCCAGTTGTTACAGGTATAAACAGCACACCGTGACCGCATATTAAATATTAGGTATGTATTACTGTATATAAAGATTATATTATTGTATTTACTACAATACATTATTTACTAAAAACAGCAATCAATCAAATTCATACCTGTTTCTAATGTGAACATTGATGTATAAGGGGGGGATGGGCCCTACCTACAAAACGCTGTGTCTTTACCTACGTTCCATTTTTATGAATGGACGTTTTACTACGTTAGTGCTGTGCCTTCTACTATAGCAGAAGTGGACGATTTACGTATACTAATACGATTGGGTTTACTTATCTTTTAACGTGTATTAACTTAACAAGACCGGTAACATGCTACACTCATGAGATAATATTATAATTCTTATTTTTATTATAATTTATAGATTTCTTACTATTCCAAATGACTTTTATTTTTTAATGAATCATACACGTAAACACAACCGGGACCGAGATAAATGCAATATTCTCTTGCATTTCATGCATTAAGATAAGATAAGATAAGATAATATTTATTTGCAAAAACATGTGTACATATAATATACATAGTCAAGTGCTTATTATATAGGTCTTAAGCTTCGATTGGAAACAACATGTTTTACCATTGAGTGGTGTACTAATTCTCTACTACTTACTAAGAAGTCATGCCGTCACTCACACAAAAACCGTTTTCGAGCTGCTCGTTTCAATTTTCGAAATCAAATATATTCAAAACTACATATTTGTGTTAAGAAAATTCACTTTAACAATTCTTCATAATCATTATGGATATTAAATTTTAAATAAGCAGTCATCGGCCCATCCTTCGTCGATAAATCTTTTTCTTGAAGTACGTCACTAGTATGCTAGTTGTAGTAAAAGACTAGAAAAATTTATGAATGACGGGGCGCAAAGCATTCATAGATTTTGGTGACCTTGGCACGCTGTTCTTCCTTATACTAGTGCGTTAGGGCCGCCCTGTAAATGTGAAGCATTAGAGACAGGTATTGCCTTTCAGCGCACGATTGACATTGGCAGAATTGTCGACATCGACATTACACGCCATACTATTAAAAATAGAATAGAATGCTTCAACCGAGCGCGATGATGCGAAGATGGAGCAGGTTTAGAGCAAAGAAAGGTACAGTATGAGCATTAGTTTAGCTTTTCCTAAAAAATTGCGAATTACTAAATGCTGTTACTAAACAAATGAAATATAAATTTAAAAATTATTAACTAATTTAATTTTTTTCGAACCTTTAAGCTTCCCCCCCCCTGCAAATAAATTTCTTCAAAATGTCGCGGGTGCGTCCTTTCTATACTCTGTCTAATATTAGGATGATAATTTTGACAGTTCACGTCTATGAAGTAACGTATTTTTATAAACACACTAGCTGTTGCCCGCGGCTCCGCCCGCGTGGACTTCTGATCCCGTTCCCACAGCTCCATTCCGAGTATTTTCATATTTGTTCACCTTTTAAACCTTGTCTGGACTTCCACGAATAATTCAAGACCAACATTAGCCAAATCGGTCCAGCCGTTCATGAATTTTACCCAGACTAACGAACAGCAATTATATATTTATATAGATTGTTGATATTGCCGTTTTGTAAGTGCCGTTTAATGGTCTATACAGAATAAATGATTTTTGAATTTTGAATTTTGTTGGTTTTTTTACTACTTTTGGTCATGATGTTATCTTGTAAAGCAGTCCGACTGGGGAAGTACCTCCGCCCTACAAAATATCGCGGCTAATTTATATATAATATTTTCGCCATAACTTCAAAACCAAACGTCCAATTTTAATCTTTTAAATACCAAATATTATCTACATAAACTGTACTTAGTGATGAAATAATTTATTTTGATAAGGATTAATATAATATATTATATATATATAATATAATAAGATATATTATATATATATATACAAAGATATATTATATATATAATATAATAAGATGAGTAAAATAAATGCGTTTAAATGTAGTCCAAAAAAAAATTAAGATTTTTAAATAAAAAAATGGTTGTTGTGCCTCACTCGACATAGATAGGTATAGTGTGTCGCGGACTTTTATGTATATATTTATAAGATCTCCAATTAATTAGAACATTTTATGGTTCTATCTTTTATAGTTTAGGCAGCGTACGCAAAATAAGTAACTTTTCTGGTTGATTTTTTACACCTTGTGTCCGAAAAACCCAAATATTTTACGGATCCCTATTTTTTCCCAAAATAAAATTTAGCCTATGTTACTCGTGGATAATGTAGCTTTCGAATGGTGAAAGAATTTTTAAAAACGGTCCAGTAGTTTTTGAGCCTATTCATTACAACCAAACAGACAAACAAACAAAGTTTTCCTCTTAATAATATTAGTGTAGATTAATACCTCTAAAATTATCGTAATTCATAGACAAGTACCGCCCACTTATCGTAGAGTAGTGCTTTGCAAAAATACAGCATAATTGACTGTAGACAAACGAATCGAATAAATCGAACATAATCTATTAATTTATGAAAATAATTTTATGTTTAAGTACTTATCTACTACAATTTTGGTAATAGAATTAACTAGATATAATATAAAACATAAATATTATACTACAAATGGCAGTAACTGTAGCAATTATCAATCTATATTTGCAGTAAAGTTCGATTAGGTAATGCCGCGCCGCACTAATGAAGTGTCACCTTAAGTAAACACATATTTTATAAAATTATAATACCCTAAGCACGTAAAATAATAAGAAATAAATGTTTTACTATTTATGTAACAACGATACCATATTCTACGGGAACGATAATCGAATATCGAATGGATTCATTTACGATTGTACTGTATGGGGGTACCCTACTTAGACCTGTCAAAATTATCATCCTTATCGTCAAAATTATGAGTGAAAACTTTTCATTGGCCGTCTCCTATCTTTAAATACCATTGTAACACTAATTGTTAGCTGTTAGTTTTCCTACTATGAAATAAATAAATAAATAAATAAATAAATAAATAAATAAATAAATAAATAAATAAATAAATATTTGACAAAGTATAGAGTTGGCAACCCAAAGTACCAAAGACTATGCTAGCGCCATCTCCTGATGATTTTACAAACCGATAATTTACGACCTAGGTATAATACCGTAGGATATAAGTGTTCTGTGGTATAATACCACAAAACACTTATATCCTACCGCCTACGGCGTTAATACTCAGGTCAATGTTCACACAGAACGCTGATATCCTACCTACGGCGTGCATGTTCCCTAAACAATGTGCCGAGTGGAGGGTGGAATTTTTCATTTGTCATTCCTTTTCCTATCCTACGTAGATAGCTAGTATGTATATCGTCGGTGATACTGCAATACCGCGTAACTAGCAACAGACAATACCGCGTAAGTTAGGTGAGGCAAATTTTACAGGAGAGCGAAAAAACTGAATAACTTCTGCTGTACTTATCAAATACGTTACCGAACTTACAGTTATATAAAAATGTGTATCAGTTAACGTATACCTTACTATTTAATTAAAACCAATCAATATTTGGCTAGAAAATACACTTACGCGGATTTTTATTTTTTGTGACGTTTGTTATTTGCGCTTTTTTGAGGCTTACGCGGAATTTGAGGAAGAATAAGACAGAGTTAAGCTATAATAAAGACCTTATAATATTTACTATTGTAATCACAGTCTCATCATTTCCACTTTGGTGGTAACTAGCGTATTTAGTTTCATAATTAAAACGTCATCATAAAAACTTGTTATTTACGTTATTAGCATGATTATAATTAGTATTTTTCTATACTTAAACTTATGTTTAGAGTATGCAAAGAGTTTCAAAATCAAAAATAATTATAAGCAAAATATAAGCTAAGCTGTATTGCTTCTTCATCTAATAGATTTGTAAAGTAATCCACAAAAAAAGAAGCATAGGTGGTCACTTTTAAGTCACAAGTAGTTTCTTATTATTAATTAATCTTTTTGTACCCAACGTTTTCTTTTCATAGCATTCTATTTCTCTTGCTATGTTCTCCTTTCCATATTAACCTATCAGCTTTTCTTTTTCTCGATCTCGACTGTCTCCCAACCTCTGCTATAGTATCTCTCTCAGGAAACCAATCAATATCATGATCTATCGATCGGTTGAACATTAGTTATATCCGATAATGGAACATAGTCAGGATCAACGACAGAGTCATCTGATGAAAAATCTAAAAATGACTCATTAACAACTCTCGGAAGACCTAACGTGCTCGGGAGGGGCTCTAAAATTGTGGTCAAAGTATCAGCTTTGGCAAACGCGTTTTCGAACTTTATAGCTGCACGTGGAATTTGTTCTACAGGCTTTTGAAGTGTAAGTGGGTGTATTTAGAAGAGCCCAGCGTCGATCCCGGAGCTCTTGCAAAGTGACAACATTACTATTGACATCTGCATTTTTCCAAATTTCAGTTACGTAAACAAATTCTGAATCTTCTTCCATAACCTTCTAAAATAAAAGAGAAACCCCTTGTAATCTACGTATCTACAACATGATACACATTATTTTTCACATGTGGGTATTTCACAAGTGAATAGTTTTGCAACTACCCACATGTGAAAAATGACGATGATGTGAATCAAAGTCGGTCATAATAGGAAAAGAAAAATGGGCAAAGTAGACTATCTATTCAAATACGTATCATAAATTCCACCAAGTAGGCTAGTAGTGTTTTCTAAATACAATTATGTATGATTATTTAAAATAAAAACCGTGTAACTAGCTAGCACGTAAAGAAAAACATAAAAAACCTTAACTGCGGCACTATCGTTACTACAATTAGTGGACATTTTACATGTAAAATAAGCAAGTAATTTCTAGATTCTAAGAAGTTTCCGAATTCATTGACAAACACACATTAAAATAATATCAAAAACTTAGCAATTAGCTTCAATTAGCTTCCTATTACTAAAAAAAACTTTCATTTGCCGGAGCGCCACACAGAAACAATAAGTCTTCTTGTTATAATCGCGAGAATACGCGGTATTGGAAAATATTTTTGACAGATTTGCTCGCGCGGTTTTAACTAATTGAGATTGGTTGCCGATTGAATGAACGAAACGTGAATCTGTGAATGCGGTACGTAGCCAATCGACATCTTTTGCCCAATGCTGCGAAATCTCAAATTTGCTACTTTTGTATTTCCGCGGTATCATCCACTGTTAGTTACGCAGTATTGCAGTATCAGCGACGATATATTAGGTAGGTACTATACAAAGAGTATAGTACCTAATAGATAGGACTGTATAATAAATACCTACTGTGCCTACTAATTTTACTCATTTGTTTCTATTGAAAACGTTCCTTTTTTTTCAATCAATCAATCAATTTGGCCTATCATCTAGGGCCTAATAGTCCTCACTCCACTGCTCAATATAGGCCCTCACATTCTTGGGAGGCTTTAGCGCCACGCTCGCCTGGCGGGTTGGTTCAGGTTTTCTGTCTCTCGCATTGATATCGTCTGCGTATTTTGTTGTTTGTCCACCACACGTGGATGGATTATTATTTATATAATGACGTAAATAAATCATTTAGGAATATAATAAAAATGCATGCATAGGGAAGGCGAAAGGTTCATGTTCGATGTAATAATTTCCATCTAACAGTACCTATCTACAAAATTTAAATTTTGTTATTGTAAAAGTCCATCAGATATTATGTATGAAACAATTTTATTATGATTCTTGCTTTGGGTGTATGCCTGTGGCTGCAATAACATTTTGAAGTATGGAGTAATAAATATTTTTTTATTGTAAACAAAAATACATAGAATCAAAGAATCAAAGAATCAATTTCATTTATTCAGTTTAGGCACATAAAGAGCACTTATGAATGTCAAAGTTTTACAATAATTATGTACCTACATTTGTCAAAAATATTATAATTCATAATAAATTAGGATACTTAGTAAATAAATCATTAGAAAATGATTCTTTCGCTGGTTCGGTAGTTAAATCTCCTGAGAAGAGACCAGCAAGAAACTCAGGTAGATTATCGTTATTCTTTTTAATATTTAGTTGTTTATTTATAATAACTGGGTGCAAGAGCAAGAGATCATTATGACCACGCATTTTTATCATCAAGATATTCGTCTACTTTATAATAGCTTTTTTTAATTAAAAATCTTTTCAATTCTATTTTAAACTTATCAAGTGGCAGGTCAGCCAAATCCTGAGGAATTTTATTATATATTTTTATACATTTGCCCACAAACGAATTACTGACTTTATGAAGCCTTAGTTTCGGTATCGCCAGTTTATTTTTATTTCGCGTATTCAAGTTGTGAAAGTCTGATTTTTTTTGGAAGAGGTCTAGGTTCTTCCTTACATATAAGGCGTTGTCGTAAATATATTGTGAGGCAACTGTTAAAATATTAATTTCTTTAAACAGTTCTTTCAGCGAGTCACGGGGTCCGAGGCAATAGATTGCTCGTATAGCTCGTTTCTGTAATATAAATATGGTTGCAATATCGGCAGCTGAGCCCCACAGCAGCAGACCATATGACATAACGCTATGAAAGTAACTGAAATAAACTAATCGTGCCGTTTTCTCGTCAGTTAGTGACCTTATCTTTCTAACCGCATAGGCAGCTGAGCTAAGTCTTCCTGCTTAGGCTGTGATATGAGAACCCCATTGTAGTTTATTATCTAGTGTGATGCCAAGAAAAACTGTGGTATTGACTATTTCCACAGTTTCATTATTCATTATAATGTTTGAGTCTATATGTCTTACATTTGGCATCGTAAATTTTACACATTTTGTTTTTTTGGCATTAAGTAGCAGGTTATTACTCGTGAACCAATGCAATATTACAGAAAGGGTATTATTCACATCGTCAAGTATTACTTTTTGTCTGTCAGTTTTAAAAATTAATGAAGTGTCATCAGCAAATAATACTATTTCACAAAGATTTTCAATGAAGTATGGAAGGTCGTTTACATATATCAGGAACAAAAGGGGTCCTAATATCGAGCCTTGGGGTACTCCCATGACTAGCGGGGCGCCAGAAGAATCGGTGCCATTAACGTTTACTTTTTGTACTCTGCCAGTGAGGTAAGACCTAAGTAAGCTAAGTGAGCTATTCGAGACACCATAATAATCTAACTTTAATAACAAGGTCTCATGATCAACACAATCGAAAGCCTTTGATAAGTCACAAAAAATACCAATGGCATCCTGCTTCTCCTCCCATGCATCAAATATATGTTTAACTAGTGCGACTCCTGCATCTGTTGTATTTTTGCCTTTAGTAAAACCAAACTGTTTTTTATGAAGTAAATCATTGGCTGCAAAATGTGAAAGCAGTTGATTAAATATTATTTTTTCAAAAATTTTACTTAGTGCTGGTAATATAGAGATGGGACGAAAATTGGATGGGTCACTTTTGTCCCCTGCTTTGAATAACGGAATGATTTTACTGTACTTCATAAGATTTGGAAATTGTTTTTCATCTATACATTTATTGAATATGAATGCAAGGTAGGGCGCAATAGTGGGCATTATTGAATTTATTATATTGGTTGAAATGCCCCAGAGATCTTCAGTCTTTTTTATATTTAATTGTTTAAATGTTTTAAGTATTGTTTCAGTGTCTATATACTGAAAATTAAAGATTAGGTAGGTAGATTAGATAGGTAAGGAATAATGTGTATCATAGACAGGAATAGAAATGAACAACAACTACAAAACCAGTATTGTGAAAAGTCTCATATAACATCTCCCTGGTTACTGGCAACATTGACAATAATAACAAATAGTAACATAAAGCATATATTTTAGAACACAGCACATATTTTATTCTTAAATAAATAATTAATGAAGAAATGCTGTCTTCAATAAGTAGTTCTAATGTGTTAGCTTATTTTGACAGTTAACATTACTGTTTCTATGTTCTTTGAACATGTATATGAAATTTACATGATGGCATAGACTGGACTTCTGCTGTGACGACACTGTTAATGCATAGGTTAGCTAGTCCACCTCTGATAAGACCACAGGTATAGGCGACATACTGAAACAAAATTTAAGTGGTATAAAAATATAACATTACAAGTACTAAGTAGGTACTGTTGTTTTAATATAAATACTTACTCTGGGTGCGAATTCTAAGTATTGATGTCCATTGGAGAAGTTAGTAAGAAATCGAAATGCGTTGTCTTGCAAAACATACACACCTTGATGATTTGTGCGCAAATTGTCTATTTGTTTTTTATAGATACAGGTCCAAAAGTCTGTGCATATAAATTTCATAGTATCCAATTCATCTTTGAATCTGGGCCACTCTCTTGTCAATCTTTCCATTATTTTATAACCAGCTGCAAACCCAATATATTCCACAACAGAAAGATCCACCTCCTAAAATGTTATTAACAAGATTATATTGTATACTGATAATATGAAATTATCGATTTAAATGCTGTATGATATACCTTCTTTTCGAGTACGTTCTCCTTTGTTTGTTCTAAAGCATAGTTGATGATTTCTGAATGAAGTAATTCGAACACAATATCATCAGCCATTTCTTGTATCTTCTACCGCCCTTTTGGTAAGGTTAGAGAGTACTTTTATTTGTTGATTTTGTCGAAATGCAACAAATAAAATTTAAATTTCTTCAGCATACGGGATTGTGCATCAATTGATCACTAAATTGATCACAAACAAACTACAAACACAAAATTAACAACACAACAGTGACAAATGTGACAATCATTGTGGATTGTGACAAGTGTGACAACCTCAATCAGTTGATTACATTGATGTATAAGAGAGAGGATCGGGCTTACCTACAAAATGCTGTGTCTACTACCTATGTTCCATTTTTAAAAATATTATGTTGATAGTGATGTCTTATGGCGCCGATACGTGGACCCTCACTATGGGCTTCATAAGAATGCTCAAGGTGTGACCAACGAGCTATGGAAAGTGCTAAGCTCGGAATTTATCTGCGAGATCGAATGAAATGAGAACCATAGATAAATAAAAGTTGCCAATATAGCTCACCGGGTTAGCAAGCTGATCCAACAGATGGCCGTTGGAGCTGAAAGATTCTCGACTGGAGACAACGTACTGGTAGACAAAGCGTGGGACGGCCCCCTGCTCGATGGACGGACGAAATAGTCATAGTCACGGGTACCCGTTGGATGCAGATCGCCTACAACTGGTCGGACTAGAGGTCGATGGGGGAGGTTTGTGTCCAGCAGTCAACTTCCTATGGCTGAAATGATAATGCTGATGATGATGATGATATTATGTTAAGCCTATTCAGGCAGGAAGCGGGAGCTTGAAAAGCACGAGTTGACTAAATTGCGTTACAAAAACACAAGGTAAATAGGTACGTTACAAAGACAAGATAAGAGTGCAACGAAAATATCAGGTATTTTGATTTCTAACTATAGCCTATCTAAAATATACTAGAATAGTAGAAAGTAGGTGTCTCAGGATAAAATTTGTTTTAAGAGGCAACCCCGATTAAGTACGTCATAAAAAATATTGGTGTCGAGTTGATGTGATGAATAAATAAATAAAGATGGCGGATTGTGACTTGAATACTGCATTGCTCTGTGCAACAGTGTACGATTCTAATAATTTTACTTAACTCCAGTACAGTGAGAATTTCTATCAACTGAAGTGTGAACTACCTTGTGCTAAAATTGTTATAATTTCGTCTATGAGTGCAATATAAAATCGCAAATGGACGCAAATATAATAAACGCATTTAAAGATGGCGACGCGAAGCTACCTGCCGAAACCGTAGCGCCATCTACAGTAGATCTTTCGAACATAAAGTTCGATGGGACTGTTAGAAAAAAAAGAAGGCGCGGCAAATCCAAACGAAAATTATTAAAACCTTTTGCGAAAATTCCGTGGCAAGATAGAAGAAGAAATGAAAAATCTAACAGAAATAATAGGTTCAGGAAGCTGGTACTGGCAAAAACTCATGCTCCATTTAATAACAATCAATTTTTAATGGAAATTCATAAACCGGAACCCGAAAATACCTTCCATATTTTAAGAACTCCGTCGGCACGCACACGCGATTCTAGTTTCAGTGTAGATTCAGAAGATAATTATTTTTATTCACTACCTGAAGACGAAGAGGAATACTTGACAAAAGAGTTCTCAAGCGTTTACGAAGATGCGCAAAGTGAAAGACTATCCAGTATGTCCAAAGATGACCTTATCCAAGAATATCTTTTATTGGAAGCGAAATATGATAATCTTGTTAAAAGAACGGAACGTTCTAAAGCAAAGTGCATTGAAGATGACAAAGATCTAACAGTGACTGATAAAGATGTATCGCTTACTGATAAGGACAGTATGATCACTGACAGAGATACTTCAGGAACTTCCGTAGGGTCAAGTGCGGTTGATGAAAACTCATTTAGTGAATTAATGCAGCGAACAAAAGAACAAGAAGACCAGATACATTCTCTACAAATGGAAAATGAAAAACTGAGGCTTGAAAATGAACATTTACGACAGAGATCTCATGTATCCTCAAGTGCAGACTCTGAAAGTGATAGTTCTTCAAGTTCTGACAGTGATAGCAGTTCCAATCGAAGTATAAGCCCTGCACATGAGCCTGTAGTTGAAAATAACATTATTTCAAATGAAAATCATGTTCATATTAATGGTCAAAATGAAGAGACTAATGGCTTGGACACTGCCTATCCATTGGTTAATGGTACTCATGAATAAGTTGTTATTAAATATTCCTTTTGTTTATAGATATAGGTAGTTAGTAAGACTTTTATTTTTATGCTATCACTGTGAATTAGTTTATATTCCATGGTGTCAATGAATAGACTTTAGGGAGTAAAAGTGCATTCAATTTTGCTTGAAACATCCACTGTAGGTACTCTACAATGGTTATGCATACTGGAAATAAGTGAAAAAGTTTGAGATTGATTTGTATGTAATGGATATTTCTAATAAGTTGAATACAATCTCTAACAATGCAATTTTTTCTTCATTATTCATTCAACATTTGTCAAGACATCAAAAACATTACAAGTTTTAGAATTGTTAAATTAGTTTAGATTTGTTAGAGATTGGGTTCTACACAACTTGCATGCTCGTGAATAGTATATGTGGCAATTAATTATAATTTGACTTTTCCAAATAGATCTCACTTTAATGTTTGAACAGTGGGATATAATATATTCTATGCTAGAGTTAAGGAAAACTGTTGTAGTTACTGAACATTTATTTTATATAATTATGTACTATGCTCTTTTTTAAGTTTGATGTTGAACTTTTATGTAGATTTTTTCTTTGTATAAAACTAAATTGAATGTGTCGAAGGCCTTTTTACTATTTATTGTATCATATATTGTAATTATTTTCTGCTTGCATCATTAAAAACAGTAAAATACCAGTTTTTTGTAGGAATGAAATGTTTTATTTACCTTATTTTAATTCAATAAATTTATATAAGTAATATTATAGGTACTACACAATCATGCTTCAAAAAAGAAACACAGTTGTGCATTACTCTTCATTTTCGAGAAGAAATCACGATCAATAGGTGAATTTACTTATAAATAATAATCAGCACTCTGGTTTTATTTCTTCCATTATAAATTATAACATTAATTGGTTTTTAAACTGCTAAGTAAATTATTATACTTAATACCTACTTGACAAGCATGTCAACTAAACACATCGTCAATAATTTTTTTAAATGTTTATTATACATTTCAACTCAACCCATATCTTACAAAATATATTAAATCATGTTTTCTTTTTTTTCGATTTAACAACAGGAGCATTAGGGTTGGTACCTTTGTAAAACTGTTTCAACAAAGCCATGGCTTCATCAGCTAGTAAATTACCTGTTAGTATGTAGTTTTGTTCATAAAAAGTACTAACATCTAACACAGTTTTACCACCAAACCTGTCATTGGCACATCCATATATTACTTCTTTTACATTGAGATTATTAAGTGCTGCAGAACACATTATACAAGGCTCAACAGTAACATAAACAACTATATTTTTGAAATAATGCTTATAGTCGATATTATTCACTTTACAGTAGTCTAAAACAGTATCAATACAATTAATTTCAGCATGTCTTGTTGGGTTGTGTGTTGCATTTACAGTGTTTCTTGATTGTGCAATGATATCAGAACCAACAGTAAATACACATCCCACTGGTACTTCCTGAGCTGCTAAAGCTTCTGCAGCTAATTCAAGAGCTCTGCTCATAAAATCAACCATTTCAAATAATATTTCTAAACCAATCTGTATTTAGTAGTAGTAATATTCTACTATAATAGTATCTTTGGTTTAATCAACAACTTGTCACAATTCTCAAGATTCTTTTTGATAATATTGCAGAAGATTCAAATTCATCAAGCATTCAATAGCTTTTTCTTCCCAGTTGTTATTGTTCACTGTTCTCGGGCTGGGATGTGGTAAGTACAGGACCTGAAATGAGAATAAACAAACATCATTTAATTAATTAATATTTGCACACTAGCCTACACATGATTAACCTTATCATATGAAATAGTATACTATATGAATTTCATTAACTGAAAACTACAGGAAAAAACAAGGTTTATTTATCGATTATTAAGCAATAGAGGCCTTTGTGCCACAAATACAGACTAATTAAAGTGATTAAGTCAGGTAAACTGTGCAACACATTTGTTCTTACCATACCATTATGTATGCAATACTTTATTAACAATGGTTATGTATATAAAATGGATCTTACTATAACTTTAATTTTTTTGTGTACATTATTGTAGCACTCTTCAAATAAAGGCTTGAAATCAAAATAGGCAACGGACATACTAAAAGGATCCATTATCAGTCTTTAACCTTTTGCAGTCTGATCTGCCAGGGCATTCTGTATTCTGTAACATTGTGCTACGAGTATACGAAGTCCCCCAAGATAAAGTGCGCAACCGGCGCTCTATCGCCTCCGGCCACTAGGATCCCATGATCCCGCTCCCATGGGATCCACGAATAATTTTTTCGCCTCTTGACTCCCATGGGATCCTAAGATAATTTTGTATTCCTCTTGGCTCCCATGGGATCCAGTAATAATTTTTTAATCCTCTTTGCTCCTATAAACCACAATCCAGCTTGACCATCCCTTACTCTCAGGTGGTGTGGAACCTCTGAGCATCAGGAGGGACTTCGCCTCACTGTGTGTGTGTTCTACCGCCTGTGTAATGGCCTGTGTTCAGAAGAATTGTTTGACATGATGCCCACACCTACTTTCTATCATCGCACCGCTCGCCATAGAGAGGGAGTTCATCCTCACACACTACGACCGGAAACGGTGCGCACTGTGCGGTATGAAAGGAGTTTCATCCCGCGCACGCTCAAGCTGTGGAATGAGCTCCCTGCCGTGGTTTTCCCAAGCGACTACAATATGGGGTTCTTCAAGAAGGGCATTAGAAGGTTTCTACAGGGTAGGCAAAAATGTTACCTGCTAAGTCATTTTATATTTTCCTTTTTAATTCTAGCCACTATGTGACATAATTAGGAAGAAAAGGCAAATACAAAATGATGAATTTCTTTTGGAATCACAAATGCAATTATTAATAAATGGGGAAATAACAATTGGACACTTTCTAGAACAAGTGAAATAGTACTTAATATCTTATAACTTTTTGTTATCTTTTTTTGTTTATTCTTTTATATTTCACGTCAATGGCAAATAGAAGCGGCGATAGCCTAATGCACTTTGTTTTAGTGTTTTAAGTAGATAAAGATTTTAAGTTTACCATAAATTAGAATTATTACTTTTCTTTATTGTGTTTTCATTTTATATATTTTGGAAAAACATAACTCCCTCCGGATCCGCTGTTACGGCCATGGGATCGAAATTGTCACAAGACGTAAGACAAACATTCCTCCAAAATATCGATAGGAGCGAAGTTGCCATAAACACTCTACAAAATCGCCAGTATATTTCAATCCTATGAATATAGGATCAAAAGCAAAAAAAGATTATACTACGATCCCATGGGATTATAGACATGGGATCCAAGTGGCCGGAGGGGCTCTATCGAGGCTGCTGCCCAGCTTGAGGGAGACCGGATGACTCCTGCAGCAGACTCTATGGGGAATCGACCGGTCTATGGTTCTATACGGGTACCCAATTTGTGCGGATACCCTTAAAACTAACGGCAACCGTTGCAGACAGCCACGGCGGGTAATGACCAAAGGGGTCATTAGGATGTACCGCACTATCTCCTTCGATTCAGTGAGTCTCCTTGCCGGACTATGTGTAGAAGGCGTGGAAACTACGACAGGGCATGCTGTGATAGTGGCGGTAAGCGTAAGACCCATCAAGGAGGCTGACTAAAGAGGTCTTATGGGGGGCCCCCTCGTACCGGATGAGGCAGTTGATCTGCGAGCATTGAAGACTCAGGGTTGCACACGGTGACTTGTGGCGGCTCCAGTGGGAGTTCTCTCGCTCACCGCCGTGCTCACGACGATGGTCAGATGCGCGAGTGCGTAGGCTGCGGCCGCCTCCAGCTTGTAAGTATGTTCGAGAAGGAGGCAGCGGAGTGTATCCGGAGGAGACTCCAGCCCGGCGCAACCCGCGATGAGCGGATATTACTCGGTCTTCGGAGGTCGCTGAAAGTTCAGGTTAAGCCACATGCCACCCTAGCAGGAGCTGAACGCGGCGGCGGCGCATTGCGTGCTCCGGTACCCTAAAGGTGTGGACAACGTAGTACCACATCTGAGAGGCCTATGAAGACCCTAGGTCAGTCAAGGCGAAAGGGTTATGCTAGAGGCTACCTCACGCTGAGCATGGCCTCGAGACGGTCGTGCGGTTTTGGTTGCTTCGAGTCCGACATAACTCCGCATGAATAAAAACTAAATGTTAGTTACCTCAATGGGACTCATTGGTGGATATTTTTCTAGTGTTTTCTTTGCTCTAGTTTCACAGAATTTACCAACAGCAACTATCTTTTTCACTTTGTACAACTCAAGGACTTTACTGAATATTGGATCGCATATTTTGTACAAATCATCAACTTCGCTCACCTGAAAAGTAACAGTTAAACAAATGTAATCATGTATTTAGGTTACTCATTAGGATTTTCCGTAACAAGTAATTGATGCATGACATTTGAAAAATCAAACCACTTAATATTCTCAACTTTATTATAAACATGTGTTTTAGACTGTACTTCTGTACATAATGTTTAAAAAGTACTCTGTAGTTCAAATTAGAAAAAGTTTACTTCCAAGATTGGAGTTAAATCTATATAGGAGTCTGATGCCAGAAGTTTAAGTATGTGCAATCTATTTAATTTAACTCTTAGGCATAATAACAATTAGAAAATATTTAATATTAAGATTGAATTTATGCTTTTTACTTATTTTAAAATTTTGACAGCCTCTGTGGCATTGGCAGTTTTATAGTGAATGTGACTGCTATGAGGGGGGTGCGGGTTCTATTTCAGATCAATGCAAATATTTGTATGCAGGAATAAGACTACTTGTATTGGTCTGGTTGTGCCTTTGAGAGCACATCAAGCTGAAAAATGCAGACTTTGTGGTGGAAGCTGCAGATAACCAGGGTTAATGCTAGGATAAAGAAAACTTACTCTAAAATCGCCCGGAGTAAGATTACATCCAGTTTTGGTCATCCACTGTTGAGGTAAATAGTTAAATACAAAACTGGTCTTGAAAAAGTTCTCTGGTGTGCCACACAGAGCCTTGAATAAGCCCCAAAACCTCTTACCACTTATCTGAAATGAATCCACAGAATAGTATTATTCATAGGTAAAATTATTAATTCATAGCCCCTAAACAGAAAAATGACACTACTGGATTAATGTCTATAACACATTTTTACTCAGAATCAAATTATTGGCCTTTTTGAATAGCTACTATGTTACAGTACTGTCTCCTTAGTGCTTGATGAGCTATTTATTGTGTTCCACAAAGAAATCAAGTTCAATTTCTAATCCCTTGGACTTTGGATAAAAGAAAATAAAGAAAAGAACGTCATAGTCAAAACATTCCTGTTTTTATTCATGACTAGCTGTTGCCCGCGGCTCCGCCCGCGTGAAAGTCGGATCGCGCGTGTCATCGCTTCAGGTCGAAAACGCTCTACAGCATATTTTTATGTAAAAATATATTATACCTACATAGATTTGTATTCAATTTTAGCAGTAATGAAATAAAGGTCAAAATCATTTACTTATTTTGTATAGACCATTAAAGCGAAACTTAGAAAACGTAAAAAAATATGAAATTTAGGTTTAGCAAATTATCATTACCAATTACAGTTTGAAACGCGGCCCTGTTCTGAGAAGACTCCGGTAAGAAATTTAGCGGGCTGTTTTTTGGTCTATTTATAAACATTTACTTATTCTAATTGAAATGTTTTGTTTTGAGTAGCATGGTTAGAGAGTAAACAGTTCAAATAGCATGGCGTATCCTATCAGCTGTAAAACGGTCATGATATTGAGTGTAAGTCTCAGATTCTTGAAACGTGTCGTGTCGTGTCGTTCGCGGTCAGCTGTAAGACGTAACTCTCGTTCACAGTAGTGTTGCCGATCGATAGTCGACTATCGATGATTAATCGATAGTCTATCGATAGTCTAACAATCACACGATAATCGATAGGACTATCGATAGTATCGATACTATCGATAGTATTATTGTTCGCCAAGAGTAAACTATCGATAATTTCGATACTATCGATACTATCGATACTATCGATTGTTTTAGACTATCGATAGTTTACTAATTTACAATAGTATCGTTTATAATAATAAGGTATAATACTCAATAATTATAACGGTAATGTTAATATAATTTTAAATAATTGCAATAAGCATACTAACATTTTACCTCTTATTATTCATTGTTTATTAACCTGTCAAGCCAGGCAAAAAACTGTCAAAAAAAAAAGAAGCACGGACAGGTGATGACGTCGTGACGATGTTCTACTATCTTCTACTAAAAAAGGGATTACTCTACAACCAAACCATATTTTACGATTCTGTAAACGGCAATAGGTTTATTGATATATTCTTTATGATCGAGCATCAAAAAATGAATTAATATGCTATAAGCTGGTGCATTAAAGAAAGGTTTTATAAGTGGCGGCTTGTACTTGCGTTGGCAGATGGTACAGCTAGCATATTAAATTTCAAATATATTTTTTTTATATGAAAAATAATAAAAACAAGACCGGGTCGTAATAATTTCTAACTAGCTGCGGCCGGCGGCTTCGCCCACGACACGTGACGAATCTATTTTTGTTTTCATCGGAAACAGTACCTAATTTTACACATAGAGTCCTTTTAAACGCACATTGAGTCCTTTCATCCTGAAAAAGGAACGTATATCACATTCTATAAGGAGGATCATGGAAGATCATGATGTTGGTTATAATAAAGAACTACACGGTTGATAATGACACACTTCTATTGAAACTAGCAAATGTGGGCTGCACTCCTCACACGCTAGCATTCTTTGCAAGCTACCTGCGGGATAGATGCCAGTACGTGGACTGTGGAGGTAGTTTTTCACCATCATATTACACTTGGTCCGGCGTAAGCCAGGGCAGTAACTTGGGCCCGCTTCTATTCATTTTAATGATAAATGACTTGCCGAGTGTAGTGAGCGACTCAACACCTTTGCTATTCGCTGACGATCTGAAATTGATACGTGTAATCAAGCAGGATGATGATCGATCCGGGCTGCAGCGGGACATAAACAGGGTTGTACAATGGAGCCATGACAACAAGCTCTTTTTCAATGCAGCTAAGTGCTCCATGATTACGTTTACCCGTGCTCGTACTTCACCTCATTACCAGTACCACATAGAGGGGATCCCGTTGCAGCGCGTCACCGCTGTAAAAGATCTGGGCGTTCAGTTTGCGGCGGATCTCAACTTTCGACAGCACGTAATCAATGTTTGTAGAAAAGCTTACCGTAATTTAGGATTTGTTTTGCGACAGGCAAATCAGTTTACAAACATTGGAGCGTTAAAAGCGCTGTTTGAGGCACATGTGAGGAGTCATCTGGAGGGTAACTCTGTTATCTGGTCGCCACATGAGGACAAGTACAAGTTCATGCTGGAACGTATTCAGAACAAGTTTTTAAGGTTTCTGTATTTTAAGACATACGGGATATACCCAGGATACCCGTTATTGTATCCTACTTTGTTTGTACGGGGTATGGTGGGTTACAATAGTCTTGAGGTAAGACGTGAAGTGACTTTGGCCACATATGTGGTAAAAGTCATAAGAGGCTTTATAGATGACCAGGCAGTCCTGCAGATGGCCTCTCTGTATGTCCCAGATGATTACATAGGGCGGCGGAGACGTCCGCCACTATTTTCAGTGCCGTGTGCTCGTACGCGTACTAAACTGTTAGAACTGGCGCCGCTGACGCGCTCGTTGCGTGTGCTCAACGAGTTATCGAATATAGTTGATATATTTTCGTGTTCGCGGAGTGAATTCACAGAGGCCATTTATAGTCACTTATGTAGATAATTCTACTCCCATTGCATTGGGTTTTATGCCTGTAATGATGGTTGTAGACGATTATTAAATAAATAAATAAATAAATAAATAAATAAAATAAATAAAACATTAGTATGAACAACGGTCTTGTTTATATTTTTTTTAAACTGAAAAAAAAACGAAATTTTGTATGCTAAGTGTACTATCTGTCAACGCAAGTACAAGTCGACATTTAAGAATCCTTTCTTTTATGCATCGCGTCAAGAGCACAGAGCGTGGAAGTAAATAAAGATCAATATTTTTTTTGTGTTGACGGTACGCGCGTGAGTGAGTATAGACAGTACTAGTGTGTGAGCGAGAGGAAGTGATAACGTCCGCCATTTATAAAACCTTTCTTTATTGAACCAAGTTATAACAAAATATTTATTCTAATAATCCAAAATTTAGAAACCACACTGTTACCTAAAATTTCAAGGAATGAATGCAAATTCAAATGAATTTCAAAGAACAAGGACCTATACTATCTAATAACGTAAATAATTTGATAAGAGCCCTCAAGATGTTTATAAAAACAGCACTTGAATAATCGATACTATCGATAGTATCGATACTATCGATAGTGCAATGTCTACCAGGAACAATACTATCGATAGTATCGATAGTTTCCCTCCACGTTCGATAGTATTGTTCATCGTTCGATAGTATCGGCTTGTTTTGACCTATCAATAGTATCGATAGTATCGAAAATATCGATACTATCGATAGTTCAATCGATAGGATGCCGTTTTTCAGATGAAAACTATCGATAGTGAAACAATCGATAGTTCGGCAACACTAGTTCACAGAACACTTATATCCTCTCTCGTTCAGTATAGGTTTCGGACTCCCGGGATAATACATGTCGTTCACGGTCAAGTGTGAGTCGTAAATCTCGTTCGGTGTACGTTTCGAACTCTCGGGATAATGCATGTCATTCGCGGTCAAGTGTGAGCCGTAAATCTCGTTCGGTGTACGTTTCCGACTCTCGGGATAATGCATGTCGTTCGCGGTCAGCTGTGAGCCGTAAGTCTCGTTCGGTGTATGTTTCCGACTCTCGGGATAATATATATGCCGTTCGCGGTCAGCTGTGAGTAGTGTGAGTCGACAGACAGACAGAAAGACAAAAAAATTTACTGATTGCATTTTTTGCATCCCTCATCCAATCCAATCATCCCCAATTATTATTTTGTAAATATATTCAATGTACAGAATTGACCTCTCTACAGTTTTATTATAAGTATAGATTGAGAACAACATCAACAATCAATGCTCAAAATAATCTGCAGTTCAGTAAGGTCTAATATATTCGCAATAATTAAAAGATCGCATACAACACCTATTACAACTGCAAGTAATGACTATCTTACAGATAATTTTAACACCGAGTGTTGTAAAATGACGTCACTTGAGGAGCACCATCTATTGATAAATGATGGAATTTCATTATGATAATGGTATAACGCTATTTGGGTTGGAACGCAATTTTTTACTGCAGTATTTGCACGCCTTGGTCGCAAAAACTACCGAACGGATTTTGATGCGGTTTTTTTTATTACAAAGATCTTGCTTAGACTCAAAATTTGCCGTATATTTGGTTGTAATTGGTTAAGTAGAACCGGAGATATGACCAAAAACAACCTATAAATGAAGCGCAGGCAAAGCCACGGGTATCAGCTTGTATAAAAAGTAGCCTATATGTTGCCCAGAACTATGAACTATAATCGTACCAAGTTTGATCAAAATCCCTCCAGTAGTTTTTGATCCATGCGTGCACATACAGACAGACAGACAGACAGACAGACAGAAAGACAAAAAAAATACTGATTGCATTTCTTGCATTAGTATCGATCACCAATCATCCCCCAATTATTATTTTGTAAATATATTCAATGTACAGAATTGACCTCTCTACAGTTTTATTATAAGTATAGATAGATGAGTAAGCAGCAATATGATGAATTGCTAAATGAACTTTTATTACATTTTTAAAAATAATTGTTCTTACAAAAGTGTTAAAGACATTTGATTTTAAAATTGACCTTGACCTTGTCATCATCCTAATTAGTTGATATACTCACTTCAGATCTGGTACACTCAAACCCCAGAACAGGACGAGCTGCAATTTCTTGAGTAGGTTTTCCAACAGGTCCACATATTCCCAACCAATCTCTAACGGATGTTATTTCACCAAATGGTACCTGAATAAGATATATTAAAATGAGCACTATGATTATAAAACTTTAGTATTTGAAGACAGTTATGAAGAATAATTACATGCAACTACCAATATCCATATAAATGCTGAGTTATGTAGCATATCACTAACTACAAGTATATTTAGAGATCTTACTCCAGTTTGAGACATTCCCCAGGGTCCAGGATTCATACCGAAGTACATGATAGGTTTTATAGTGTTACAATATCTTCGTACATATTTTTCAAAAGTATGTCTAGCATAAATAGTGGGATTGTATACAGCCTGTATTTTACTAGGCATGTGAAACTGCTCGAGATGGAAATTTAATTCATCTGTTAAGTTCAAGAAATCTTCGGCTATGTCCTCGGCATTTGAATGCTCGGAATTATTGTAGAAAAATGATGATACTACATTTTGTTCCATCATTTATTTAAATCTGTTAGAAGCTATTCGGAACTGTTCACATCGGATTAGAATTTTGAAATTGAAATCACCATTTACTATATTAGTTGCTAGGTAATAAAAACAACACTACTATGTTTTTATTGTGTCTGTGTATTTAGTGCCTAAACTGTCATAACAGTAGCACGTACGTAAGTAAAGGTATATAACGCAAGGTTAAATAAAATTATACCTTAAAGGCACCACTACTTTACTGTACACTAACACAAACACACACTCTCAAAATGCTCTCAAACAGGACAAAAAGTCCTCAAACTGCCTCTGCCTCAAACCCTGTCTTGTTTTGGTGTCAAAAGTCAAAACTTCAATCTTTTTTTTAAGGGATTTTATGACATGGTAACTAGGACCTGTATGTCAAGTCTTATTTTTTTTTATAACACTTTATTCACTTATCTAGTTGGAATGATTGTTGAGCTTTTCTAAGGGAGATTTTGACACCAACACGAAAAATCACAATTCACTACAATATTCCACTTTGCTACACTTGTGCGGTTTGTATAAGCGTTCCCGCCAAATTTCCCAAAACTTCAACCATATTTCTGGTCAGATTCAGTTTGAAGACTAACCTTTAATGTCTAGCTAGACTGTCTAAGAGTAACAAGGCGCCTAGGCCTACGTAATACCCAGGAGCCTGATTTTATATAATATTTATATTTTGGTGGCAGCTTTGAACTGAAAGCGTGCTCTCCGAATGTACAGTTCACAGATCAATGTAAAAAATGCTACAGAGGCAATGCGATTCTACAGAATAATCACTACAAAAAGTTAAAAATGGATCCACACATCCGGCATTTTCAGATTGATAGATGCCTATGCCATAATGAGACTTGACGAAAAGGACCTGGATACCAGGTCACTAAGTACTTAGGAAAAAAATACTTGTCTATATACTTCACTTTGACTTTGACGTATGGTTTGGTTATCAATTTCGTGAATTTATTTATTTTCAGTTCAGTTTGCCTTTGCTTTTGCGTTGCCGTGTCTTGCTTGGTTCAGTTTTTAAAAATAAAAGTGTATTTATGATTCGTGACAATAAATGTTTATATAAATGTCTATACTAAACGAGGATATTGTGCGCAATATAGTGACAAATTACAGTGTCCCATTGGTATTTCGCGGTTTTGTTCAAAATTGGCCAATATGTCAATGGAGTATAGAAAAGTGGTGTTCAATTTTTGGCGAAAAGGAAATACCGTTTCGTTGTTTAAAAAAAGATTTTATCACAGACGAACCTTGCTGGGAAAGGCGCTGTACTGTAAAAAATATGACATTTAAGAGCTTTGTGGATAATTCGGCAACGAGCGACGAGTGGATGTATTTTGATTATAAATATATTTATCAATGGTTTAACGCAGATGACGAATTCTACAAGGTACCTGTTTAAATGCTTACATATCGGAGACGAGTTTCATGTTTTTGAATTTACAATAACCTCAATGTCAATAAACTTTTAGGATATAACTTGGAAGCAGTTTGGTTTTTCGGATAAAGGTGCGGCAGATGCGACGTTATGGGTAGGCAGTAGTGGTGCTCACACCCCTGCTCATCAAGATACATATGGGGTCAACATTGTTACTCAGTTGTTTGGAAAGTAAGTACTTGGACACTATACTCCATTTGGTTAGGTACCTGCTTAAATAAAAGAAAACAATATTTCTACTATGCAAATAGATATATGTATTGAATAAGCTACTGCTTAAGCTAGTGGTTTGATGATATTTTATTTTCAAACTGAGTTTTTAACACAAATATATTAAGAAACTTTAATATGTTTTTACATTAAAAAAACAGCAACATTATTTATACATTATTTATACAACCTTTACTTAAGTACCTAACCACCAAAACAAAGTGTAGAATACACAATTTAGTTTCAAATAGATATGGTGGTACGTATAATAAAGTTTACATTTGAATTTAGAAATCTGCTCTTTATTAACAATAAATATTTGGTTTAAGAAAACGCTGGATATTTTTCCCACCGGAAGCAGGGGGCTTGAAGCCCACAAGAGTGCCATATGAAGAGTCAAGTGTGTACAGTGAATTGAACTTCTACTGTCCTAATAATTTAGATGCTTTTAATAGTGAGTATAGTATTTTATTTAATTCTATCTAGATTAATACTAACCTTTTATATTTAATTATTAAAATGTAGTAGTATAGTAGTATTTCTATGGATAGTTTTAAGATAGATTTAAGAAGCAGCATTGTCAGCCTTAAGAATTCTGGGAGTATGATATAGCCGTTGGTGTCCACTCTCAATATGATACATAGTAAAATGTAAAAGTATCTTTAGGATGTTAAATCTTCAAAAATATATCTGTTTCAACTTCTGATCACCTATAGTTTTTGATGATACTGACTCGGTTTTACTTATTATATATATTAGCGCAAAGATGGCGATGATTAACTATAGCATTCTGCAATTTAGAGTTTCATTCTTATATGTTATAAATTCGATGTTACCTTTGAAATGTGGAATTATGAATGCGTTCCCTCAACCCATGGGAATCTATTCAGTATCCATGGGATAAAAATCCTATTTCAGAATATTACCTGTCCTGATACCAAATTTTAACCAGATTCATTCAGACATTTGAGTGTGATTGAAAGAACTAACATCCTAACATCTTTACAAATTTTCACATTAAATTTATAATATTATTAGGACAGTTTAGTAAAATTCAAGTATTCTGTTGTTCTAGACTTGACTGGTGGACGTATGGTAGAGCTGTCTGCTGGGGATGCTCTCCTGGTACCAAGAGGCTGGTGGCACTATGTGCAGAACATAGACCCGCTAAACATCTCACTTAACATTTGGTTACCACATGTATGTATACCACATATATTTACTGTGTATTACTAACTAGAATAGTTAATGAATTTTGAACTTTACCACTTTATGAGGTTAATACATAATAGTTTAAACAATCTAGGTCTAATTAATAGAGTCAATTCAAAGCAATCGGGGATCTTAAACTAATGCAATATACATACACGCAACACGCAAGCGCGCATACACGCACGCACGCAAGTGCGCACACAAGCACGCACGCACGCAAGCGCGCACACACGCACGCACGCACCGACGCGCATTCACCTGTACCAGGTTGTTAGTTGTCTCCTAATTGTGAAATGAAAACATATAATATATAAGTAGCTTATTACTTATTATTGTTCTTCATCAGGGTCACAAGTTGTTGCAGTACAGTACACTATAGATAAGTTATAAAATAATAGGTAACAGGTAGATTAACCCTCATTTTAGTGAGAATGAACATACTATTCATTTCCTAGTTCCTGGTGTATATTTTTTATCAATTAGGTCATTTTCGGATTTCACACAGATAAACTAGTCCTTCAATGTTGTTGGCATTATTAATCTTGAAACCTTTTTCTACACAACCACAGAATAGATAATAGAAACATATTGTAGATGTAAAATTATTTATGAAAAATAATAGTCTTGTCTTGTAGTTCATTATTTATTTTTGACAGTCTCCATGTCATGGCGGTAGTGAACGAGGTTTGTACGCGCAGGAGACGATTCGATTCCCGCTTAGGGCAAATATTTGTATGTTTATGTCGTGCCTCGGGATGCACGTTAAGGGTGTAACCACATTAATCGACGCGGAATCGGCTTAAGCCGAGTGCGTATCACCACACTACTCGACTTATCGCCGATTAGTTGTTGCGACGGCTGTTGACATGCGATCGGCAGTCGATTTCTCCGAACGGCCGTCACGACGGCTGTTCACTTACGTTCGGCAGTCGACTCCTCCGAATGGCTGTCACGGCCTCTGTTCAATTACGTTCGGCAGTCGACACCTCCAAGGCACGCGAGCGGATTCATTCGACTGCTACCCAACGCCTATCGGCCGTCTTCGGCCCCATTCGGCTACCGTCGTAGATGAAGGCATGCGAACGGTTGATTCAACTGCCGTTCAACGCCGTTCGACCGTCTCCAGCGCTGTTCGGCAGCAGTCGGAAACGTTCCGCTGGATTCAGCGCCGTACGGATGCGATCAGCTAATCGACAAACGGTTCGATTCGCCGTCGGCCGATGCCGCGTCGCGTTGGCCGAGCCGAGCCGATGCGAAAGCTATTAGTAACACTCTTATTCCGTCGGCATAAAGACTTTTTTAACCGGCTTCAGCCGATTCCGCGTCGATTAATGTGGTTACACCCTAAGCCGTCGGTCCTGGCATTCGTTACGGTAGTTGGTGCACTAAAAACTCCAATAACTTCTTACTGCACTATGCTACTCAGGGTGAATATAGATTATAAATGGTGAGAAGATTTTTGAAATCGACACAGTATTTTTTGAAATTATTCAATACAAGCATACACACACACGCACATAAATTCAATTTATTTTAGTGTACTCGTATATGTTGATTTATATCTATAACTATAATCCACAAAAACATTGTTGGCAGGAAAAAGACGGCTCAACGCGTGTGTCTGAAGCTCTTATTAAAATATTTGTGGCTCAAATATGCAAGGATCTGCCCCAGGAAACTGCGAAATTAATAGTTAATCCTAATGAGGTATGTATATTGTGATGTATTATGTATAATGATTAACATATACGAGTGCCTATCCACAGAATAGTAAATAATTCTTTATGCCGTGTCAAATAAAAAATCCGTTGCTAATGGTTCATTATAATTATTAAATATGTAGGCATATTATGAATGAACATATATTAAGATACATTTTAATAAATAAATATAAGAAACACGTATTAATGAATTAAGTGAGAAAATAATTTATTTAATTATATGATACATAATTGTAGAATCTTCGAATTTGAAACGTTCACGTTATTCAGTTCACGAATAGTTGTAACGAATTATGATGTTACGGTCCTATGTTATTATTACGGAATATTAAGATTTCTTATCTGAGAAAGATAAGAAATCTTGATTTCATATCCGTGTCTGTAATGAATTAGGTAGGTACATACACTACATACCTACATGCGTCTTGGTAATTTAAAAAGAACACAATTATATATACTGTTCCTATGCTGGAAAATTATAATAGAATATAAATTTATGCCACGGTTCCTGGGTGAAACAAGATACAATAATGAATTTTAAGCTTCGAATAATTTGAATCGTCGGCCTAAAATGTTCGTACTATGGCAACGGGGACCAAGACGGCTTATGGTCCTCTCCGAGGCACGGAAACACCCAAGTGGTCTTGGTGTTCCAAATAGATATATCCATGCATACAAATACTTGCACTGAGCGATTATCGAACCCGCGTTCGTGCGTAGCAGTCAAATCCTCCCTTTTTCTTCCTTGTGCAGCATAAATGTGCACCTATTTTGTATTTTTTTCGACTGTTATTATGTTATTATGTATATTGATGTATTTTTATTATTGTCATTTAATTGATGCTTTATAATATTGTTATCTATTTTACGCAAGTTTGTGCTGTAGAAGAGAAGAAAATAAAGTGTGTTTTCTTTCTTTCTTTCTTCTTTCTAAATCAATTACTGCCACGCCACAAAGGCCGTTTTACAACATAATCAATGATAAATCGATGGGATGAATCCATTGGCAATAGATTCATCCCATCGATTTATCGCTCATCATGAAGGGATACCAATAGACTAGAGATGGAAAAAGCAGAAGGGATAGCACCTTCTGCTTTCTCCCGTTTATTCTCTGCCTCTACTTCACTATGATCTTCGGCATCCCTGTTTGCAATACTGTTCACACAAATGTTATTGATGTCAAACTTGCTCGTTTGGTCCTACTCTTGCTGAGGCACTTATTATTCGCTCGCAAAGGTGACTTTCTATTATTCATTTTGACACATCTATTATATAGTTTTTCACAAAATATTTATTTTATTTATTTGTATGACAACGCAACTCAGTTGCGAAAGGTTTACAACATTCATGAGATCATGTAATGACATCATGCAGGTTATGTGTTTGACTGTAATGTATCATGTCACTTGGAACTAATAAGGATAATAATATAATTTTAACCTTTTAGTTTTTTACATAGTATTACATAGAATATAAACAATCTACCTGTTGCCCGTGACTCCGCTCGTGTGGATGTCGGGTATCGCAGTGCACTCAAATAACGTGAACTGCGCATATAGGGATCCTATGATCCTATATGCCATGGGTGTGCATTTTCATAGAGCCAAAAAGACGCTGCATCGGCTGCATACCTTACCCATATCCGATACATCTTATCCTATGCAGGAATGAAAAAGTCTATGCAGGTCTCTGCTATATGCGCAGTACCTACACGTTTTCGAGCTTAATATACCGGTAAGATACCGGTATTATCATCATCATTTAAAATCCTTGGATCTCTCTAAAAATCGCAATTCCAAGCCCAGACAGTGTAATTGTACCTGTGTAATTCCATACATACCTACTACCTATTATACCCTCTCACGCCGTTGTCCCCCCGGGCAAGGCCCAGATATCAGCGTGCCATCTGCTACTGTCTTTAAACTCCTAACAAGATTCCACAACTTTTAACAAACCTTTCATGCAAGCCCGTTGGTTTGGAGACTTTCGAATGCTTCTTGACATTTTATAGTTCAATAGTAAACACTTGGTACGTCAATAATATGATATATATCCCTAAATCTGGGGAAAAAGTTTGTGCTGGTATACTTACTTAATTTTAGTACACCTACATATGTAAGATGATATAATTGGTGTAATGTTTAGGAATTGAAATATTCATATCATACCTGTCAATGTAAACCTTTGAGAATGCCTCAAGGCATGGTTAGGTACAATGATAAATATTGTGAAGAAGTGTCGTGCAAAATGACGATATTGCAGCTGGGTTATTTCTGTCCTTTAACGATTTAAGTTCTGAGATCATGGGAGGAGGATGCGATATCAATAAGGCGACATCACAAATGACTCAGCACTAAAAATACCATCCGAGAATTGCAATTATACTGGAATAATATTATACTGTTTTATTCGAAGCTCTTTTTTAGGGTTCGTACCTAATATATAAAAACGGAACTCAATTATTAAGACTCCACTGTTTGTCCCCAGGCTGGATCTAAAGAACCGAGATAGTTAGACTGTACAGTACAGATATAAAATCATTTCTGTTGTCGGTATATCAAAATAGAATAAAATAAATGTTTTAGGGAGGATAATGGTACGGAACCCGTCGGCTGACTCGCATTTGATCGGGTTTTTTTATAAATAATAAATATCTGGTTTTCACTGCAGGTCGATGCAACTTATTGAATGCAAAATAACTCGTTATTGTAGGTACAATTTAGGTGTTTTTTTTATATGTCTTATCTCTGCTGATAATTATAAAAAGGCAAGATCAAATAAAATGAAATCATATATATGTATTTTTATACTGAGTTTTTAACCAAAACATATTAAAAAGACACGCTAAGATTGTTTACGTTTTTTTTATGTAGGTACCTAACCAAATGACCTATAGATAGATACTTCAATCATGAACTTTGAAAATTGTGAACGAGATGCAGAAATTGGATTCGCGTATTTTTCCTATCTTATCATCTGTACCTATGATGGTTATAAAAAGTTAATGGTCTGGACTCCTATTCTCCTAATTGTTCCTGTTTGTTCTCATAATTGCTCCACTGTCAAAGGTCAAGCCAAGCCACAAGGTCAAGTCAATTTTCGAATTTATCAGCATAGAGCAGCTCAAAATTAAATGGCAAGTCTATAAAATTCAATGGCATTTTTTCTGGCACTGACAATGGTTGACAATCGGAGCCCAGGTAGGTAGTGACTAGTGACTAGTGACCTTAAATCGCTATAAAATGTTTTATTCCATGGAGCCAGTCTAGTAGTACCTACCTATACATAGAATTTAGAAATCAGTGATGCTAACACTAATATTACTGTAATATTTTCTTTCCAGGATGATATAGCTGATACGCCATTGTCAGTACTGTTTTTACAATTAGAAACGGTAGCCAATGCGTATTTAGACAACAGGCGTAAGCTCCGCCGTGCGAAAAGACAAAGAACTTGCGATGACGAACCGATTGCGACTAGTGCTGTAGACATCGATGTTAAATCTCTGATAGAGAACAAAGCGAATAATTTGGAGAATGCCCGCTCGATAACAGCCGAAGAATTGGTCAAGTTAATATCACAGAATCTCGTGGACTTTGTGAATAAAGACAGACCACTGTGCGACGATGAGATAGATGGTTCTACTACAGGATTGTGTTTAACGAAAGCGATTATCGATGCCTACAGCGAATCGAATGTGATTAATATGGTCAAACAGAATTTATTGTCTCGATTAAGTTGACGTACGTATCTATAGTATAGATCTATAAGAATTGAGTGTTATGTAAAGTATGGCCATGGATGTCCTTGGTTTTGGTTTTTTTAAGTCTTTTCCTAAATGTATAAAGGGCGTGGACCTTCCTAAATGACTTTCCGCTACCTCATTAGTTTGCATACATTACAATGGACGTGTACACGTACGAATGCGTGCACACACACAAACAAGCTTGTTGACGGCCTTTATTATATTACCTAGTACTTTATCTAGTATGTAGCTACTCTTAGACTTTATAAAAGTGCAATTCTAGCTGTAAGTAAAGATTTTTAAACCTAATTAAAATCTGTAGGTCGTAGGAGTAATACACCTATATTCGTTCTTGTATTTGTGTATCATACGAAAATAAAAAATTATAACAGATTATCCTATTAATACGCCACGGAGCTATATTCACATGCAACGGGTAGAGCCTGAGCCGAGACGGGACCGATGCAGCTTGGTGTAGTGCGAGTGCTTCCATACAAAATACAATGTAATTTTAGTTGAACGGACGGACACTTGTAGTGTGTCATAGTTCAGTCGGATAAACTGTTAAAACATTTATACACCCCCGTTGAGCTAGTCACGTGTATAATTATATTAGTAACGTGTATAATTTGCGCAGCAATATGTTTGGTAGTTATGTGTGCACTTTAGAAACTACAATTTGCATCAGTCACGGTACGATAACATCAGAATTATCGGCGCATAAGAAAAATGTAACATACTATAGTCATGCGTTGAATAACCATTACCTTGTATACATCAAAATTAGTGTAGTGCATTCGAGATGGTTGTTTTTGAAATAAAAAATTTGTGTCATAGTGCACTTCTGTCAAGTTGGAAATGAGGGAATTTATCAAGTTCAGGGACCAAGACCTCTTATACCTACTTTTTTAACATTTAGGTCGTCGAATTGACTACACCTCGCCTGATGATAAGCAGGTGTGCAGTTCATAACATGGTGGCCGCCGTTACCAGTGCTGTTCCTGAAACGGCGGTCCGCAACCTGACGGCCTCGACAGTTGTTTTTTCACGCCCCGCTTACAGTTCCCGAGACTGTAGGTTGAAGGAAACACGTGTACTGGTAAATAATTCTAGGATGCAACCTTAACTAACTTCGACTTATAAATAGAAAGGCGCAGTGGGTACTATAAGACCGTTTTTAAATTGTCCAGCACTAATCTTAGCCTTTGACTTTGTGGAGACTTCTGTCTCCTCTCAAAAACACCGTCAATTATTTATTTTGCCATGGAATATATTTTCCGCCCCTATTTGACTTGCACCGCCATGCAGTGCAATGGTTACGTATTAAAATTCCGAAGGTAATTCAGGAAATTCCGAAAACACGGAAGGTCGAAATGAAATACCGAAGGTCGTCGATCGGGATTTTGGACTTTCAGTCAAATGAACATTCGGAATTTTGATATTCGGACTTTTGTCCATGTCGGTCTTATGACTTCGTAATTATGAATTACGTAACACAACACTTAACTTTATTACTAATGCTAAGAATATTGGATAAATTGAAGGTTAGGCTAGTTAATCAACACAAACAAAAAAAAATGCGTAAAAATGTACATTATTTATAATTATTTAAATACCGTTAAATTACATTAAGTATCTACCTAACTATTGTAAACCCAGCCCTTCCTGTGACAATTAACTATATTGTACTTGTAAGTACCTTTAGATTAAGTAAAGCCTGCTTATTGTGATCATAGATTAATGATTATTATATGTAGTAGAGATTGATTGTGATATTAGCGATGGAATCGTGTTGGTTTAAATATAAGCTTAAAAGATAATAAATATTACACCGACTATAAATTCTGAAGTAAATGTCTTTTATTTCTTTACCAGTAGATTGACAAATTTGACAAACTGTAGTGTTATCGCTCAAGGATCTATAAATTAATATAAGATTCCCAATGTTTAAAATAGTTTTTAAATGGCAACTCCATAGACGGAGGAGACCATAGGAGACTCCCTCATGTGGAAAACTTAAAAACTTGAAACCAAAAAATGTTAATAACAAAACAACATAATATATGTATTATTTTATGTAAGTATGTAAACAACAAACAGTATATACCTACAATCTGCATTTAAACCCAAATTAAATTTTACATTCAATTAAACGTAATAGATTGGGTGTTAATGTAAATGTAAAATATTTAAATTGCAAATTGAATAGTGAAAATTATAACTGCGTGCGTATTCAGGATGTTTGTTATTTTAACACTTTCAATATTGTTTATTTTTACACAAAATAATTGTTTATTGTTTAAACAAAACGTAGGTAGATACATTGTCAAGTGTTGGAATGACGTCACAGGTCTCATGGTCTCATTGTTCTCACTCTACTATGACCTCTATCTCCGTAATACACTGGCTACATATTATAATCATAATTGCTGTCGAACTTCTTCGAGCTTCAACTACATATTACTAGTGCACCCTACGCATTACTAGGGCAACCGGGACCGATCGCTAGATATGCTGTCTTGTAAATGATTACCCATCCTAAGACTGATCTCGCTAGAATTGCTTAACCTTGTTAATACTGAACTGATCAGTTACAATTTAACCCCATAGTAGGTAGAGGTATAGTCACGAGTTATGGACCCAAAATGTATTCAAAATGCACTCTACGCGCAGTACGTGTTTTTGTACTGTCTTTTGAGGATAGCACAGAGTGCATATCATCGGTGGTGGACAAGCTCATATCTACCAATCATAGAATAGGTATACCAAAACAATATGCGCCATGGCGTCGTCTCTCGCGCGACTTAGGTATTAGATCTGTGTCATTCACTGTGAACTCGAAAAACAGCCCTAGCGTCATAAAGGTTGAGAGGACGCGTCACTACGAGGCCGAGCGGCTGCAACGTAATAATAACCGTATAGCCGAGTGTTAAGATACATATTTGCACGCAGTGGTTGATCACGTGGGCTTGTAGGTATATAAATGAATATTATGTCGATTGAAATGAATATATCGTAGATCCTTCACAAGTGCTGGTCAATTATAGCATTATCGAAATAAATTAAATAGTTCGTGTGTTATAAACAACGGTAGTAGAGGCTACATAGTTCTCTTCAGCCATTTATGACGTATCTTACCGCCAATAACAATTGCAAAGTATGAAATTCATCAAGGATAAAAAAATGCAAGCTGAGTGGGACGAGTATACTTGATAGGGCGAGTGGCCCATGTCCATGTGGACTGTAGTAGGCTAATACCTAATAACCCTTAAACGGGCACAGGTAACTAATTTCCCACCTCCCTCACCAACCCATTGATTTATACTTAAACCCAGATTGATTTATTCTTAAACCCAGATGAAGCGGGCACAGCTAGTTTAAAATAAAATTTGCTTTTTTGTTACATTTATTGTAAAATGGGTTACAGTTTCTTTGACTTTATGTACGCACGATAGTAGAAGTCACAGAATAGTATCAACATAAATAAGTTCTGTGGTAATATGATAAAGGCGGTCTGCCGAGGGAAATTGCATTCTTGTTTCACTAGTATTGCTGAGAAGTGTACTAACAGCATTGCAAATTGAATCTGAAAAAAAGAGTTATTGTTATAATATCACGCCTATATCCCCGAAGGGGGTGTGCTAGCACCCACATTTCGCCAGTTTATATTTAGGTCCCAATGTAATAGGTGGCGAGTCTATTGCCATTAACCGGGCACTTACAAACCTGCGATAAACACACACATAACTTCGAAAAGCATCTTAGTCATTGGTGTGTGCCATGGTAAACCTGGGATCGAACCCGAGACCTCGTCTCAGCAGTCCATTACCCATACCACTAGGCTACCGCGGTCTTGACAAAAAAGAGATTACATTTAATATGGGTCCTACCTATGTTTGACCGAAAAGAAATTGCCAAATTATCACTTCCCAACTTAGTAATGAAATTGGAGCCTTAAATATATGATTATATTAAAATGAAATTTTATTATTTAATTATTTGTATAGGTCTGTTAATCATCACTTAACGCTGTTTAGCATTAACGCTAGGTTGAAGAAGTAGAACAGAATCGGCTAGTTTAACCATAGATGAGTTCAATCTATACTTATATTACATTTTGATCATATAATCGGATTGCGTCGATAGCTCACTGGTTAAGGAATCAGCCTTATGATCGACAGTTCACGGGTTCGAACCCCGACCATTACACTACCAACGTGAACACACTCCTAACACAAGCCGTTGAGTTTCGTTGTCCCCTACTCGTACATGTTAAAGAGAATATTATTTATTTCGGTTGCTACCCAAGCCCATAACAGCCCAGCAACAGACAGATAACTTCGGGCTCACGAGGAAGAAAACCTCTATAAATTATCGCAAGCGGACTGGAATGATACGGTGGTACTTAGATCTTGATCGGAAACAGAAGACCGGGTTGCCGACAATGATGGTCAACACCTTTCGGCTTGATTTTTAAGGTCAACTCTGTCGTAGCTACTGCACCGTGTCCACAGCTAGGTGATTCCAATTCCACACGAAAAAAAGGTAGTTGCTTTTATCAATGCCTAAGTCTAATCTACGTACATATGCCTACCGCAAGTAACTTATAATAATATATACTCACTATTTGTATTTGAGTGACGTATTTCTTCCATTTGCTAAGTGATTTCCTGTTGCTTTCGTCCAATGCGGTAAGCAAGTAATATCCGTACATTACTGAATGGACGATACAATTTAATAATATCAGTGATGTCCCGTGGCCTCCTGAAATTGGAAAATCAGTAAGATGTCTGAGACA
The DNA here is from genome assembly GCA_963691645.1 of Pelosia muscerda. Classification (NCBI taxonomy): domain Eukaryota; kingdom Metazoa; phylum Arthropoda; class Insecta; order Lepidoptera; family Erebidae; genus Pelosia; species Pelosia muscerda. The sequence goes on along the minus strand of OY829116.1, from coordinate 6,978,841 downwards.
ATATGGATAACATCAACATAGTGGGTGGTGCCGCCTGTCACCCTAGCAGAAGCAGGCCACGGCGATGGCGCAAAGTGCTGCCCCATGCCCAAGGGATAGATGGGGACACCATGGTCCCCACATTAGGGGAAGAGGGTCATCTCGAGAGAGATGTCCCCGGTTCTGCCGGAGTGCGAGAGATATGTTTCGTATAATCTCACCTCCGGCAATCAAGGAGGCGTGCATTTTGATCGGTTCGAGTCCGACATAATCACCTCCATCGGTTTTGGCGGAGGTGGTGTCCGTGGGGATATTGCACGATAAAAAAGGAGGTCGTCCCCGGCTTAATTTCCCGCTCAGTTCTAAAATATGTATGCATGAATATGACTATTTGCAATAGTCTGTTTGTCTTTGTTCCTCGGAGAGCTTAATCCGTCTCGGTTCCGATTGTCATACGAACGTTCTATGTCAGTTGTCTGATGCCAATGCCAATAGCCAACTACTTGTTAGAGATATGTCTATTTGCATTGGTCTGGGTGTTCTTATATACATCTTATATATAAAATTCTCGTGTCACAATGTTCGTTCCCGTACTCCTCCGAAACGGCTTGACCGATTCTCATGAAATTTTGTGAGCACATTGAGTAGGTCTGAGAATCGGTCAACATCTATTTTTCATACCCCTAAGTGATAAGGGTTGTTCACCCTTAAAAAAATTTATAAGGCAAAACAACGTTTGCCGGCTCAGCTAGTAATCCTATAAATCTTGCGATTTAAAATAAGGTGTTCGTAACAGTACTAACGTATGTGTCTGGACAATGTTGCGAAAGGTAGGTAATATAATATTTACATACCTGGCACCCATTTTACTACTCCCCAAGACAAGGCTACCATACCGAAGTGATGGTAAACGTGTAGAAATGTTATTTGGTTCTGCTTTTTTCTCAGAACAAAGAATACCTGAAACAAAGCGTATAAACGGTATTAAAGCGCCTGCCGAAGATCAGCGAGCATTTCTCTGCTCGAGTAGAAGTAGAAGAGCCTTTTTTATTCAGTTTGCGTAAGCTAATAATGCGCTGGGTAGGTACTTGAACTTACTAAAACCGCATGGTGTTTCGTACTTCTTCTGTTTTTAATATATATATTTGTCAATTTGACTTCACTTCGCCTGATAGTAAGCTGAAGGCAGTCTCAGTAAAAAGGATCACCATTACAAACACATGCAATGTTACAATTGTGGCGCTCAGCTTGACGGCTTTATCAGATGGTTTTTCACGCCCACCTAATCTGTTATTAACCACTAATTCTGGCCATTTCAACCTATTGTTCGGGATTAAAATCTCCCTCTCTACTATAGAGAAGTGCGCGCGGAAATGCGACTGGCAAATGGCACTGGAGTGTGGAGACTGCCGACTTCTCCTCCCGTGCCTGTTCCGATGTGTAGTAGATTAGGCGTGAGTTAGTTCGCATTATTATAATATTACTTACCTACTTAGTATAAATTAGATAAGTTCATATTTATTACCGTATCAAGAAGATCTACAAGCTTCATCATAAAGTATGCATAGCATACAGTCCACGCAAATTCAAGACTGTTCGGACCGTTATCTACGGGTTGGCACAGCAGCTGGTAATGACTTAACCATCCTAACGAAAGACTCTGAAATCATAAAACGAACCTTAGAAGTTATAGCTGCAGTACCTACATGACTTTTAATGGCACGTGTCAAGAACTCGAGAAGCAGAATGAGAGTCCTACCTGATCTCGTGGGGGGCGGACACACGGAAACGAATTTACTGGCGTGGCTAACGTGGCTCTGGAAGACTTTTTTAAAACTTGAAACTTGACATTGGCGTCTCGCCATTAATTTTATAAGACGTTTACATTTACTAGAGACTGGCAAAATTGCGGCTATCCTGCTGCAGAAGCCATTTTAAGAAAAGAAGAAGAAGAAGAAGAATGAGAGTCCTTGCTAATTAGGTAATATATGATCTGATGGTTTCATACTTACAAAGGTACATAAGTACGTCTGTAAATCAGCGAAGAGATAAGCTGAGGTGCGATGTGCCTAATAAGACCAACGTTTTGCTAACTACTAATACAAACCTACTAAATTTTTCGGTCCAACGGAATAGGGCGTTTTATAGAGTTTGTATTTATAAAATATAACTGTTGCTCGCGGCTCCATCCGTGTGGAACCCTGTGGCTCCCTTTAACGTATAACATGCCCGTAATTTAGTAGTATTCATAATATAAACAATACGGATTTGGTTGATTAGTAGCGTGATGTTATGTAACCTTATGGCACTTGCAAATAATGTGGCATTCTATTAGAAACCGTTTCATTTTGCTAGAAACTCTTATGCCCTTTGTTGCCCATGTAACACCGGTTTTATTACCACCCTTATTTATTTTTTCAGTCAGCGTTCAATATGAAGTTTTCGAATGTCTCATGATTTGTTTTATTATAAACTCTTTTGTCTACCCTAATAGTTGCACTCTGCACAGATGCCTGTTTGTTAGGTTTAGGTAAGTAAGACCTGCGGCAGAGATTCCTTATTCAAATCATTGGACTCCGAAGGTCTTGGAGGGCTCAAGTCTTAATTTAGAAGTTAGAGGAAAAAAATACCTACTTACCTTATAAATTATGTAGATGCATCCGACAATTTGACTAGCATTATAAACTGCCATTATTCCTCGCAAATCATAAGCAGGTTTGTTCTTCATAAAGTCTGGCAGCCATCGAAGCACCGTCAATAAATACAGACCGATAATGGCCAAACCTGGCCATGGCGTTTTTATTAAAAACCAATCTTGTGTCCTAGGATCTTAAAAAAGAATACAATTGATATTAATTTAAAAGGAAACGAACTATTTTTAACGGATTTTAATGTGATTTATTTGGTACTAGCTGTTGCCCGCGGCACCGCTCGCGTTGATGTCGATTATCGCGTAGTGCAATATAGCCTATGTTACTCTGGGATGTAGCTTTGTGAAAGTAGCTTTCCGGTGGTGAAAGAATTTTTTAAATCGGCACAGTTATTTTTGAGTTTATTCATTACAAACATACACACACACAAGCACAAAGTTTTCCTCTTTATAATATTACTAGCTGATGCCCACGGCTTCGCCCGCGTGGAATTTTGTTCCCGTTCCCGCAACCCTTGGGAACCTTTTCCCGGGATAAAAAGTAGCCTATGTGTTATTCCAGGTTCTAATCTACCCCTGTACCAAATTTCAACCAAATCAGTCCAGCCGTTTATGCGTGAAAGAGGAACAAACATCCATCCATCCATCCAAACAAACTTTCGCCTTTATAATATTAGTAGGAAGTAGGAAGTAGGATAGGATTGTTGATTTTAAATAACAACCCAACAACGGGGAAAATCTCTCAAAGTGTACAATTCTTGTTCTTGGAAATAAATTATTTTTATTTTATTATTATTATTTAATATGCATACAAAATAAAATGTATTTAATACAAAATACTCATTTCTAAATTATTATTTAGCCAGACAGTTCTTATCTAATGACCTACTATCTAAATTTTAAAACTTCCATCGAATTCATGTCGTAATTTTAAGAATTTAATTTAACATCAATTTCAAATGTATAAATTCTTCATAATATAAATTAATGTCAATTTAAGATAGTTTTTAATTAGATTATAAGATGGTCAGTTAAATAATAATGACGTCAAGCATGCAATTAATGCATCACAATAATAAATAAATTAAATAATTATGCACAAAGACAAAGCAATGTCAATTCTATAGATACAAATTCAAATTTGATGTATATTTATTTATTTTATAGACTGGTCATTAAGATACTCATTAACAGAATAATATGCCTTCTCATTCAGTATTTTAAAGACACTGACCTAAAGTTATACTTTAATAGAGGTCATAGTGTTTATAGAGCTTTCCCTTGAAGTCATGGCTATTTTGGATGACTCTAATGTTCTGCGGAAGTTTGTAGTCTTTACAAAAATACTAGGACTGACGAATGGAAGACTGGAACTAGAACTGGAATGGTTACTTCAATGGTGAGAGGAAATATAGGGGAATCTCCGAATTATGGGGAAAAATACTGTTACTGGTGCCGTTACATAATTTAAAAGATCATCTTTATGATGTTATGCTGATAAACTAACAACTATAAACTGTGCAAGGGATAGATTTGATGCTGACTGTAGGTATCTACTATTATTTGTAGAGCCGTACCGTCATGTTTTCTAAGTGTAGGCGTGTTGTAGGTATGCAAGGCAAGATGACAGTTACGCCGTATGAGGATGCCGATTATTTTATAATAAAATTATTGTTGTTATTACTGTCACAAATGCAATATACCTGTAATTATGAAATCTCTCTTAAATAAAACACTTCACTTCATCATGTGTTCCGACGGAAGTAGGTACGGTCTACATATGTATAACAAGTATTCAGAAAAACGCTCACTTTAAAAAGGTGTCACATATAAATCGCAGAAAAAAAGTTCACGCAAAAAAATACTTTGAAAACTGCGTGTAGTGATGTTTACACTTTATTAATTACTTATTATGCGTAAGTATTATTTATATATTATGTAAAAAAATATAATTTACCCGCGATCTCCTCATTTAGATAGTGATATAATCTCACGGCACCCCTTAAAACCACTGCCATGATTTAATTGGATATACACTGATTATTTAGTACTGTGAAACTAGGAACTAAGAGTCTCTTGTGTAGCTCAGCAAGACCATGTGTAACTGCGTGACACGTTGAAATGTGAGTTTTACATATTGACATACAGTGAACTTTACATTCATGATAATGTAACTAGTAGTGCCCTGCGGTTTTATTTGTTTTTTCTATTTCTTAGTACCACTATAGGGTGTGCTTTACAAACAGTGCGAGATGTTATTAGGTACACCTACTAATATAAAATATAAGCTGAGGTCATTCTACATACAAACATCGTCGATCTAGATCTAATGTTAATTACGGCATCCACTACAAACCTTCGTGGTTTTAAGAATTGCTGTTATGTCATTTTTAATTTACCAATGCGGCAACCCAAGTACAGAACTTAATTTTTCTAAGAGTGCTTAATAACTTACGTGTGATAGATGAAATTTCATCTGTCTATAAAACATGTTTTTGCACCATAAGTACATACCTTGATCACGGAAATGAGACTAAAAGCTGCGTACCAATTGTGTATCCGTATATAATCATGTGCGCGTGCTATAGTTTCTATAATAATAATCAATTTTAAGTAGGTATCATGATTTTTACAGTTGGCTTCAAGTTGGAAATATGAAAAGTAGCTGAAACCGGAAATCATACACACTAATTCCTAATCGAATGACACCTTAATCGTATTTTGCGGAGGCTGAGAAAAAAAAAGATTAAAATACAATGACTAGAGAAGAAAACTGAATAACTTTATCAATGCATTTTAGCTTTTAAACTCTGAAGTATTATGGAGGCAACCTGGATAATAATAATAATAATATATGTCTTTATTGTACACCAAGAATAACAAGATACAGATTAAATACAAAGCAACAATGGTAAATACAATTGGCGGCCTTATCGCTCTGCGGCAATCTCTTATAGGCAACCATAAGATATAGAGAAAAGCAGGAGAAAAGTGTTTCTGGACAGTTTGGTGCGCAACAATATTACATGGAGAAAATACGTAAGGATGATGATGATTCCATTACTTATGAAGAATATTTATTAATTTATCACTTACTCGTATAATTAATTTTATCTAATGAATATGAACTCTGGAGCAACGTTTAAATAATTTCACTACCAATGATGCTGAAGACTCCATGGTCTTCAGCAGTAGTGAAATTATAAGTGACTATACCCATGTATGGCATGGCATGGAGGAATAAGAGTAGAAAAGCGAACCCCAGGTTCCGAAACGTCGGCTTAGAACGCGGCTGGGTATTAGGTACGTTCGTTCATTCGTTCGAGTAAATTCAATATGGGTACTACACCTACATACTGCCTAGTGGAAAGAAAAAAGCTAAATATTTACGAACAACTAATAAACATACAGATTTTAGTTTTATATATACGTAATATAATGCATTTTTAACATGACTGTGTGTTATTTAAATCAAAATGTTAATCATACGATACGAAACGATCAAATCAGAATTATAATGAGGACTCGGTACAAAAGTGCCGTTCATTACAATCGAATTTAGGGTTTCTAACTGTTAAGTATTTGCATAAATAAAAATTACAGCTTATATAATTTGTATTTTTCAACTTAACTTCATTCTTTTTATTGTACCTACTCAAAATCACCACGGATACCATCTCCACCAATATCGGTTGAAGGGATTATATTGGACTCGAACCGACTAAAACGCACGATGTCTATGGGCCTTTGACTGTCGGAGGTGGGTCTCTCGCACCCTGACAGGCCCGGGGAAATCGTTTTTGGTATGATCCTTAATGTGGTAACGATGGTGTCCCCATCTAGCCCCCGGGTATGGGGAGAAATACTTTGCGCTGCCGCCGCGGTCTGCATCTGCTAGAGCGACAGACAGCTCCACTTGTCATCCCCAGGCCCGCGCTCATGAAGGACGGAGGTCATTCTGCGACCTCTGACGTCCAAGTCACCTCCGCTTATCGCGGGCTGTGCGGACCCGGAGTCTTCTTCGGACCCGCTCCGCCGCCTCCTTTTCTAGCATTACGTGCTCGCAGAAGAAGGCGGCGCGGCGGTCGCCTAATCGCTCGCGCGTCGTACCTTCACCGTTAGCATGCGGCGAGCGAGACAGCTTCCACTCCTAGGGCCGCCATTAGGACCCGCCTGGCCTCTCCCACGCTGGGCACTCGGTCAGCGTGTGCAGCCCGGAATCCTCGCTCATATCTCAATGATGGCACTGGGAACGTTAGCTCCTTCTGGATTCGACGCAGGTAATCCCCGAAGCACCCGTGATCACCTGCGTTATGCGGTACGAGAGGCTAGCATGCGGCCTCTCTAACCAGTCCCCCATAATGGGTCCTACCAACGCTTCTACGGCGAACCCTGAACTTGACTTTGGGTTTCTTTTTAAAATGCGCGTTCATCCCGGAAACTAAAGGCTGGTGATATGATAAAATTAAATAAAACTTTGTAATCACTTTTAGTGTATGGTTTTTATTTTTAATTGTACTAATAGATCAACATTCCAATATACTATTGACATTTTGTAATTTTCGAAGAAGCTATTTGATGAAGGGAAATTCTGGGTGCTTCTCAGCGCCTATGAAAAATGTAAAATCGCACACCCGTCCTTTTTCGCCAAGGTCCAAGGCTGCCAATTCTTTGATTTCAGAATCGCTCAGGCAAAAATCCCATACGGAGATATTCTGTAAAAAAAAATCAAAAAATGAGGTAAAAAGTCCCAGAATGTGTTGCAAAAGAAACCGTACTTTTTGCCATAAAATGGCTACAAGGAAAAAAATTCGCCAAATGCTTTGGCGAATCCAAATTAAGTTATTGAATTGAAATTCAAATTGATTTATTGTAATTTTCTTTGACATTTTAATCTATAATTGAATTGCAATTAATTAAATTGTAAATTTCGGTGACATTTTAAATTTTATTCTTATTGTAATTTTGATTTTAATTGAATTAATTCCAGACTTTTCCTAAACTATTATACATACTAACATAACAATAGATATATGTCAATTGTTACTAACACATTGAGTCTTGTTGCTTGAAATAAATAAATTTATTATTAGATATTATTATTATTATTCTATTACATTTGCATACTTAGCCTAACCAAAGTACCTACCTGTACCGATATTTCATGAATGGCATACTTTATTTTTAGAGACGATATTCTTATGAATATAGTTTTTAATTAATATACCTACCTGCTTAATACGCATAGGGTTGGTGCTCTTTGGAATGGCAGCCAGGCCTCTCTGGAGGTTGTACCGCAGGAGCACTTGTGCAGGAGTGCGCCCATGCTTCTGTGCAATTCTTTGCACCTCTGCCAATTGCAGCAAGTCGGGGTACTTTTGCCTTAAAAAAATCGTTACGGAATTACAACACTAAACATAAGTTAACCAAGAGACATCGTGATACTTTCTGAAGTTTATTCGGATATTATAATCTAAGGGTATTACACAATGAAATGAAATTCCTTTTTACGGATTGTATCACGACATACTTGGTTCTATTTATTTTTAATTAACCCCCGACGTGAGAACGTCGGCGACGGGGTGTTATAAGTTTCACGTGTCTGTGTGTGTTGTGTGTGTGTGTAGCTTTTGACGTGACAACGTCTTATAAATTGGCTTGCCGGGTGACACTTCAAGAAACTGCGTTACGCTCCGCTCACGTTATGCGCTCACAATGAGAGCGAGTGAGAGGCACGCGTCCCTTCCACTCGGGCATGGTTAGCCCGCCTAAGAGCGAGAGAGACAGACATAAAAAGTGAAAGGCACGCGTCCCTTCCACTCGAGCACAGTTAGCCCGCCTAAGAGCGAGAGAGACAGAGCGAGAGAGATATTTTACCACTCAAAGTCGTTGTCACGTAAAACTTTCGCCCGTATACCGACTTTACAGGCAACCAATTTTTTTTGTTTGAAAGGTGAATCAGTCGGGTCGGGAGTGTTCTTAAGTACGTTTGATAAAAATCGATCCAAGATTAGGTACATTACCCGTTACAAAAGAGCTGACTGCATTAGCTTTACACAAATTTCTCTATGACAACTATGAAAAATTTCAAACCCATGATGGCCGTCACCACCAAATATATGGTTTTTATTTACTAATCCATCAATATAGGTATCAAATGAAAGGGCTTGACCAGGATTTCTTAATATAGTATTATTTTTTACTTTATTCTGTAAACGGCGATGTAAGGTAATTCAACCCGCGCGGCCACGCCCACACCCGCGCTATCGGTGAATCGCGCTTTAGGATATTTACGAGTACCTACCTACCTATAATGTTATAGAAAACCAAACTCAAAACCAAATCAGACCAACAATGAATGATATAATTTCACCGACTTTATAGTTCAACTTTGTATTCTAAGAAGAACAGAGAACCTATTTAATGTATTAATCAATTCATCGACTTACCCAGATTGGGCTGCTTTCATATCAGCTAAGGCTTTGGATCCAAGGGGTGAATATGCAACAATAGGTACGCCTAGTTTATTGGCAGCTTCAACTAATGCAGGCTGTTGGCAGAGAACATGAATCTCTATTTGCAAGCACGCAGGTTTAGCGACACTGGACACTCGTTTCAATTGCTCCACGTTCAAGTTTGATACTCCCACGTGACGAACATGGCCAGACTCCTTCAATTTTAATACTGTCTGGAAAAGAAGTCTTAATTTTAAAATGTTTATCGTAACATGTTATATATGTAGGTAATCATGATGTAAGGCGACGGGTACCGTACTTCAAAACGTAGACGTAGTTCATTCTTGAAATAAAGAGAACATTTATGTTAGTTAGAATTTCTAATTAAAACAATTTCACCCGGGCTCCATATCTTATTTGCTTCGACAACACACTCTTCTTTATTGACATCTTCATCTTCTGAAGATTTGTTCCTTATCAGTAAAGGTTTTTCAGATGCTATCAATTTTGTGCTATGCGCTATGGGTTCAGTCGTTGATCTGCTAAATTTCCTGGGTACGGGGAGTATCACCACATTGTGTCTTTTATTTCTATGTTGAGTTTTAGAAGGCTTGTCTTTCAATTTTTTAGCTATACTATACATCATCACTTGAAATACACCAGACGACCTTTTCTTAGGTTTTTGTAAATTTTGACCTTTAAATATGCTTGCCAATGAAGAAGACTGAGAGGTAGGTTTCGATAGCATATGCGATGTGATTTCGATGCTCTGGTTCGATTTTACACCGTACTGGCAGGCAAAGTCATTGGTGGTCTTTTTGAACAGATCCGTTACGGGTACATCTATCTGTACGCGTGACTTCGGGATATGTCCACTTTTATTGTGCACCGTTCTGAATTTGGCTCCTTTAGTTTGTTTACTCCTCAAACAACAGAAAAATATATTTGCTAATACTTTATGTATTGTACTTTCTGTTGTATTTGAAGAAATCCGTTTTGATGGAGCAGGACTGGTTCTATCCAAAGGGATATGGATATCCATACTTCCTTGAAGGTTATGCACTGATATGCATCTTACAAGGGAAAGATCGTAATAATGTTTGACTCTTGGCTTATTTTTGTTCATTGATACCGATTTAGGACTAGGTTGTGTATTCTTTATAGAGTGGAAAGCAGTAGAATAATTAATGCAATAGTTTAAATGTCTATTGTCAGTTTTACAAAATCGCCTTGTCAGAGGCAGTTCATGGTGTTGATTACTCTTAATATAATCACGATTCTTTATGCAATCAATTTTGTACAATCTTCTTTTTTCGGAACTATCTCTGTATAGCCACTTTCGACGAAGTCGCTCTCTGCGATTTCGGTTCCGCTTTAGTTTTTGATACCATTTACAAGTAAGTATGTAATTGCAATAGAATTTGCAGTCTCTTCTTCTACGATTTCTTTTTGCGGCATATGCGTATTCAATGCTATGGCTCAAGTTCCGGACGGAAGTGTTCAATCTTGTTTTCATGACCGGGTTTCTTTATGTTGCTGGTTTATGTCTATGTACCTGCTTGCTATTGAGGTTATTAAGTAAATTTGAGCCATGTTTCCGAACTGGCGAAACTGGCGCCTTATTATAGAAACGTTGTCCGTCTGTTTCTCATTATCTTAAAACATAAAACATGACGATAAAATAGGAAACACCGTGTTAAATTTTCGTTGATCCAGAATGTCATTTTGACGTGTATAATTTGTCAACTTGCTTTTTTATCTTCTGGAAGAGGCAAAGCCTCTTTTGTATTATATTTGGCAATAGACTTTTAATAATCACTACAACGAAGTGATTATTATATGAGTTTCAGATTACTGATAATTTCGCTTGCACTGTGAACAACACAGCTTTTAATTTTACTGTAAAATGTAGGTATTCGGCGTTTTCCAGTCTTGTACATATGATATAAGCTCATTACAGATGCGTCTAAATTCAATGACTCAAATGCCTTTAAATCAATATTTTCAAATGATTCAACAGGCTGCTTCGAGTGATATGGTTCAACATCGTGATCATCACCACCGGTACAACACGGGCATAACGACCTTGGAACAGCTGCTCTCACTTTTGCAATTACGCACTGTTTTGGCTTGAGGAAGGAATTTGTAGACGTAGCTACACTTTTGGCTATCTCAAAATTAGTGTTATGACTTGGGACTACCTTGCTATGAATATGTTTAGACTGCTGACAATATACATCTGCACTTTGTCTCTCAATAGGGGAGTGGTATACTTTTGACCAAGAAAATTGTTTTTCAACACTTTGGTTGTATCCCGTACTTTCCGTTTTTGTATCCTTAGGTTGTTCTACTACAGGTTTCGTCTTCTTTTTCGTACCTTTGAAGATATTTACGGTAGGTAGATGATAACTACATTCTTTGTAAACTGGATCAGTTGTATATTTTATGTCCACGTCTGGAAAAATATCACCTATTTTGGTTTCCTTTTGCTCACTGTTATATTTTTCGGTTAAGGAAACACCCATTTCTAATTCTATTGTAGCAGCCCAATACACATTAAAAGCGTGATTACGGGTCAGGAAACAGACTTCAAATTTTAAATAAGCTTTGTGATCTAAATAGAAAATCAATGTTTTATTTTGAACCGTTAGGATGACATGCCTGACAGTGTCATTAAAGTTTCTTTTATGGTTCTAAAAAATAAGTTATAAAAATATACCTTCCATAGTTCAAGTAGGTTAGTTGAGTGGTCCATCTTCATGCTGCCATCTGGGTTTTTGGGGTGAAGGTCTCCAGGAACATGTTCAAACGCAAATGGAGTATGTATCAGAAACATGTCTACATATTCAAGATTAAGATTTTTAAGGGAAAGGTTGAAGTATTCTTGTACACTGTCTGGTCTGTTACCTGTAAACAATTAAAACCTTTTGAAGTAGACGGCAATCTATTTATCTATCTATAGTATATGTAATATAATTGTAAAAAGTTTATGGTTGTCCGCAATGGAAGCAAAAACTACTGAACGGATTTCGATGCGGTATTTTTTTGTTCGAAACGGTTTGACCCAACTTAAAATTTTACGTTTGATTGCAATCGGTTAAGTAGAACCAGTTATGATTCGTAATATAGAATTTAAGTTGCACCGATAGCCACGCGGCCATAGGCTAGTAGGTAATTATTATGTTAAGTGGGTAATACGGATACGGATATCTATAAGTTTGACATTTTAAACACAGTTTAATTATTATAATATTATGTGATTGGCTAAAATATGTAGAAACCACATAACAATGAATATGTGTACCTAACGTATAATATACCTATATTTATTCCGTGGTTGCAACCCAATTATATTACTCTTAACATCTTTAAAAATATCGCAATCGCATCGCAATAAATAAACTGAATTGAAGATCGTTAGATATCGTACTAATAAATAAACAATGTTTCTAAAGAAAATATTGTGAGACGCTTACCTCCAGGGGGCAATTTGGTAACAACAAACAGTTCTTTCCGTTTTGCAGGATCTCCTCCGATCCAGCGGTTAAGAGCTCGCCCCAGAGCCGCTTCATTCTCATAGGCGTGAGCAGTATCGAAATGTCGGTACCCAGCTTCCAACGCGGCGTCTACCGCCTTTTCCAAGACCTCATCGGATGCCTGATGTCGATAAAATATTTGAGAATAAACACGGAATAAAGATAGAATAAGCTTCAGTTATCCGTGCTGTCTACTGAACAGCGTTGTGTTAACATGATACCATCTTATTCACGTGGAAACATTTTCAAACTGATCAAATAACAACTATAAAAACTCATCATCATTCTCTGAACCTTTTTCTCAACTCAGTTGGGGTGGTCTTTCCAGTCCAAGTGTGATGCGGCTGAACTTCAATATATTCCGTGAAGCGACTGCCATCTGACCTCCACAACGAATGGTATGTGATGTAATGACCAATGGAGATATCGAAGTTCCAATAATATGATTACACAACACAACAATTATATTGTGATTATTATTTAACTATGATTAGGTATTTAACTTAAGCGCGGGTTTTTCACAAATAGCGCGGGTGCGGTTCGGTTTACCATTACTTTACTAGTCGTTTATTAAGTATATAGGTATGTATATGCATATATGCTATGTATGTGTGTTTTTATTTACAAAAAAAAATCTATATTTATGTCTAGTTCTATTCTAGAACCCATAACACAAGCTAGTTTAACTATGCTGACCATGGGGCTAGGAGGTGTTGTGTAGATTGTCCTAGAATATTTAATTTTTATTTTATTGATCTATTTATGTAGTAGGTATTTTTTTACTTTATGTTGTAAACGGCAATGGATGCCATACCGAGCGGCACCCAACACGCAGCCGCGTTATGTGAAGGTTGTATTTTTTAAAACAAACTCATTAAAATTTTTGTTAAGAAACTCAGATAAAAAGAAAAAACCGAAAACACTAGTTTATTTCTGTCACTATTATTTCACGAATGCGTGTAGCAAGGGTGTACATTTTCAAACAGAACTTCGCTGGAAAACACCTTACAACGAGCTACTTTGTCAACCAACCCATTGGGAATACAGTAATCGGCTTATAGGAACCCCTAACCACTGCACATTATGGTCATGGTCACCATATGTAGGGGGAGAGCTTAAATTGAACCACTTCTCTGTTTAATATGTTGTGGTCCAATATAAAAGCGTCGCGTCGTAGTCCGTTCAATATTGGTAATTCTTCCCTAGAGTCTATAATATATAGCATACCTACCTACCTACCTCTACATACGCTATGTATTAACTCAACGTTTTGGTCCGAGTAGATTCGAGTTTAGGTCTCCTTTAACCGGTCCTAAATATTTTGATGATTAGTCATGAGCATAAAAAACAATATGTAACGTACAGCGGGCAAAAAGTTCCTAGACACCTTAAGATCTACAATACTTTGACGGGTAAGTATAATTTAACCAAAGTGGTTTAATAAAATAATATATACCTACTATAATAATAGGTACTATCGATGTCTGTTTCTTTATAAGAAAATAATTAAAAAGTTAAAAGTTACTGGATTGGAGAAAAAAAAATTGTATTGTTTTTTTTTCAAATAGTCCAGGAACTTTGTAGTCCACTGTACCATACGAGTATAAGTTACGTTATTACTCTAGCTGAATAGGTTTAGGTCTTGGGGTCGTCGTTGGACTAAGAAATGCCCAAAGAATTTAATTTAATTAATAGAATTGTACCTACTCACTGTTTCAAGAAGCTTGTAACTGTTAACTTATTAAGTGTAACTTGTGTTAAGCTTTTTGACCTACTTCTATGGTTCACACGGACATTCTGTTACGGTTCCACGCTCACGGGTTTAATAGACAATGCCAACACAGTTCATCCAAAGAGTAATTTGAGTTTTTGTCATACCTCTATCTGCCAAAATTGACTCATTCCAAACAATGCAATGGCCTATTGATTTCAATTCTTAGTTTTGAAAATTATACGCAGATACACAGTCATTTTCAAATGATGTTTTAGTTATTAAGAAGTCATTCGGCTTCACGCAGTTGATATTAACCGTGTAAATATGGGTAGTCATAATTCAGATAATAAGGTTCTCGAACACGCTGCATCACTTTTGATTGATGTCATCTATAACGTCGGTGATAGAAAATAGTCGGAGGTATGGAGCTGTAAAGAAGTGGTCGAAGACATGTTGTGCGTCAACATCCAGGGGACTGGCTCGCTCTAGCGGAGACTTCGACGACGAGAGTGACAAGTTCTCTTGTGATTCTCAACATGTTTGCATTGCACAGTACTGTGAAATACCCTGCAGAATAGTCGACTCTTCCTCCCGTCTACGCAAATCCACATGGACCTCTTTCAAAGATCACTTCAAAGGATGTATAAAATTTCGAAGGAAAAGAAAAAAGAGGGTGAAATAAGGATGATTGAAAATTACATTAAAGCATCGTCTGCATCGTTGTTACTTCATTTGCATTTGAGTTTAAGAAGTTTATTATTTTACTATTACACGTATCTACTTAGTATTGTTGTTTTTTTAAATTGATTTGGTAATTTCTATATAAATGTAAATGTAATACTTAAGTAGTAACACAGAACAACCCAACATAAACGAATGATCTACACAACCCTGAATCCCTTCTTCAACCTAACGCCAATAAAGAAAAGCGTGCTCTTTAGATTCTCTATGTACTTATTATCTTACAGCAACATTCTCTGAACCTTTTCCCAACTCAGTTAGGGTCGGCTTTACAGTCTAACTGTGATGCGGCTGACCTTCGATATTTTGCGTGAAGCGACTGCCATCTGATTTCCACAACCAATGGTCCAATGACCAACTTATTATCTTCCAACGTGCACCCTATATTTTCAGGATTGGATACCTAAATAAGGCGAGTGACGTAATTAGCTCACAATATTTGTGATAGTTTGCAAGCTTCTATTAAAAATTCCAGAGATTATTAAAATTTATTTAGGTAGATAATTAGCTCACAATTTTTTAGAGTCCTACGGCAAGTGTCTATCAATGTGGATATCCCTTCTGACCCACCGTACCACCGAACATACCCCTAGTGGTACAATGGGTAATTAAAAATAAACGGTACCACACTGACAAATAGTAGTGATGTAATTAAGGCCGATATTTATTAAAATAGTGTATCATTTACAAAAAAAAAACATAACATGAATTCTCGCTAATTCTGAAAACAAAACTTGAAGAATTATTATATTAATACACATTACTTCTGCCTTAAATGATTACAATAAATATTTTGTTCGCCCGTTGATCTTTCCGAAGGAATGTTCACCTTATTATTATTATTTAATTACCCTATCAATTATACTATCATAATGAGTGCATTATGATAGTATAATTGATAAGTACTTAATACATTATAGATTCATTTGTAACAGCACTACGGTGGTATCGTGGAGAAAAATAATTACCCATCGGAGCACCAGGGGTATGTTCATAATGCACTCATTATAAAGGGTAATTAAATAATAATAATAAGGTAAACATTCCTACGGAAAGTTCAACGGGCGAGCGAAATATTTACTGTTTTCATTTAAGGCAGAAGTAATGTGTATTAATCTAATAATTCCTCAAGTTTTGTTTTCAGAATTAGCGAGAATTCATGTTAGGTTTTTTTTTGTAAATGATACACTATTATAATAAATATCGGCCTTAATTACATCACTGCTATTTATCAGTGGTACCGTTTATTTTTAAATTACCCATTGTACCACCAGGGGTCTGGGGTATGTTCGGTGGTACGGTGGGTCAGAAGGGATTTTGCCTTGGTGGCAACCAATGCACACTTAGGTGCAATGGGTTGGGACATAATTTTTTGGATATTATATTTACCTAAATAAATAAATATATTTTAGTCAGATATTTTATACATAACATGTTATGTTATGTGTAAAATATTTGTCTAAAAAACGGTTGCAGATATTATGTTAGACGTTGACCGACACTTTAAGATATGAGAAGAGAACTCTCTCTCTTCGACGACCTTTATATGGCCGGCAGCACGAATGTGACGCCCCTGGTGTTACAAACGTCCATGGGCCACGGTAACCATTTTTCATCAGGTGGGGCGCGCACTTGTCTGCCACTTAAGTGGTATAAAAAAAAATAGAGGCAATAAACTTACTTGCCATGTCCCAAATCCAATTCTCGGCATTCGATCACCACCTTCCAGTTCAAAATACTCGGGAATAGACATATTTATTTAAAATTAAATAAATACAATTTAAAATAATGATAAATCTTATAGCTAAGTAACTGTTTGTTTCTGAGTACTGTGTTAGTCTGAGAACCACAACACAATGAGGAGAGCGGCCTGTAAATTGGCATACGTTTTCGTCTTAATGGTCTTGGTAGGCCTTGATGGGAGTATGTATCAACAACAGCACTTACCGGTTTGGTTATATAGTCGACATTCGTTCAATGAACTGTGTACAATTAAGCACACCGACGGTTTAGGTCACCTTAGGTTTTGCAGCGCCTTTGTTTCTTTTTTTAGGTATGTCTACAGCTCTTTGGGTATATTTTTATATAATATTTTCAGTATTATAATCATAGGTCAAAAGGTAGGTCATAACTCACAAGTGCCTAAAACCGGCATGCTTATATGAAAGGTTAATGACAGTAGAGGAAGTGTATGTAGGTACTATGTGTTTTGTAATAGTGTTTTTGCTAGTAACCGGTATTGCTAGTTAAAGCTAAAGCTAAATTGTATATATTTGGAGAGGGTGCAACTCGGTAGAGTAATGGCTTTCATTACTCTACCGAGTTGCACCCTCATGGCATGTCTTTTCAATCGTAAAGCTTAGTTTAGTTGAGAAGCTATGGGAAGATAGTGAGGTTAACTACTAGTACCGTAAAACTGGGTGAATAGGGATCCAAGGGTGAATAGGGATTAAATGTTCAGCTAAATTCTGTAGTTATTTTATTTCCACCGTAATTTTGGACTAGTTTATTGTAATAACAGAATCATCAAATATCTGATAAGAGGCTTAATAGAGATCTAGTGACTATTTTGTCTCTATTCACCCTTGGATCCCTATTCACCCCGTTATATCGTAGATACTCTAGTATTCTTATTAGGATATCTGCGTAAGTATCATCCACTTCAGGTAAATTCATCCACTCTACCTTTCGCATACTTAGGTAGGTACTTCATAATGGGTATGTAGGTAGGTAGGTACTTGATATTTTGTGTAAAATGTCGACAGTATCAATAATAAACTTATTTTATTAGAAAAAAAAATTGGGAGTGATATTTTCTTTTTCTCTCGTTTCTTAATTTTTTTCTCGATATTCTCAATTTTCAGTCTTTTTTCATTATCATTATTCAAATTTATTTTCTTGTAACGGATGTCCGTCATGTGCCTACTTCAATAAATTAACATACTTATGAAATGTTCTCAAAGATGGACCAACTGATACAACCGAGTAATTGAATCGAAGAGTTTTTGTGTTAGCGAATCGAAACAAAAATAAACATCTGCGTCCACTATACGTTATCACTGGACGCATCTTTGTAAATCCCGTGTGCGCTGTTCGCCGCAAGTGGCCGTGTAATTGTTACGGCAATTACATGTACTTCTATTTATTCAATACGATTATATTGTTACGATAGGATATTTTGTCATTCGATGTTTAACAATAAGATAATGTAATAGTTAAGCGGTTGTTATAGTAAGTACCTACCTACACCGCAATGATACTGTCAACGAACTTTATCACAATACAAATGGCAGATTATGACAGATAATGAAGATGATGTTGCCCCTACTCTGTTTTAGCAACTTTATTTACGTAGATGTTAAGTAGGGTTTTATCATTATTTTCTTAGAATTTATAGGATATCATAATCTTGGCGTTGGTCCCTGTTTTACTGAGATTTTCACATAGGATCGAATTAAAAAGAGAAGAGGTAAGCTGAACCGCCTGGGTTTAGCTTACCCCTTCTCTTTTTTTTTACAACTTATAAGAGAGCCTCCGCTCTTCGTGGGCTGTGCGGGTTTGGAGACTTCTCCAAACCCATACATTCACCCGAATGGAGATGGGTGGTCAGCTCAACTTATTAAGCAGTGCAGCTAAAGGACGGTAATGTTATGTATGGGGTATCAAATGCAAAAATATTTTTAAATAACGCGTGTAGTTCCAGAGATGAACGTGATATATAGCAAACATACTCTTCAGTTTTCTTTATAAATTAGTTTGTATTAAATTGCTGTATATTAAAACAGGAGCTGCCCACATGTGTTGTATTTACAACGTTAATATAATTTTAATAATATATTGTTTACGATTTAATATCACATTACAAGTCGATTAACATCCAACAAAAGTCGTATACCTAATAGAAATACAAATTAATTTTCTCACAAACCCTTAAAGTAATATCATCCTTTTGTGTGCAAACAGTATCAATTTACAATACAATTTGCGGAACGTATGAATGAATTCACGTCACAACACTTGAGGGCTCATCGGTGCGTACACCCCCTGATCGTGGTCAATGATAACATTTACTATAAGTTCGCCCTTATTACGAAGGGCGGGGTTTACTGGAATACCGCCTTCTATTGTGTAGTTTTTACCTTAAGGGTAGCTAACAAACGATTACAATTTAGTTATTCAATGGTCGTCAGCACCACCTAGTCATGGATTCTTCAGTACAGTCGACCTCGAAGTGCGGTTCAGATTTTAGCATAGAACGGATATTGAGTAGTGATAATGTAAGGCACAGTTCCACGCGAAGTGATGATGTACTGGTTCCGGATTGGCTGTGCTGTACGCGTTATCGACCTCCTCGTCTGCCACGTAAGTTTTTAATCTAAAATGTTGTATAAAACAAGTCATCATTCTCTGAACCTCTTTGCAACTCTTTTGGGGTCGGCTTTCCAGTCTAACTGTGATGTTGACCTCTACAATTAATGGTCCAATGACCAATGGCGATATCGAAGTTCCTAGTTAGTCTGGTTGGACTTTTGAGGGCTCCAACTACCCGTAACGATTGCCATAGATGTTTGTATGGCAACAGGGACCGACGGACGGCTTAACGTGCTCTCCGAGGCACGACCAGACCGGTGCAAACTGCCATATTCATGCATACAACTTTTTGCACTGAGCGGGGTCGAACTCGCGCCTCGGAGGCTGTTGTATGAAACAAGTATTGTAGCATTTTGGCATCTAATGTCTGGGCCACAGATATCCGAGTCTAGGCTAAACAAAGATTTTCAGAGCTTGAGCCAATCTGACCCGCAGCTTGGTAAGTACGTACATATAATAGAAGGACGAGGGTCCAGTAGAAATTTTCCTCTCGGCGTTAGGGGGTTGGAGGAAGGCGCTACCGTAAAATGCGTGCTAAATAAAACCAATCGAATCGCATAGAACATAACCGTGATGGAAGTGGAACCTGTGACCAAATAGTCAATTAGTCTTCTAGTTTTTATATTAATCTATAAAAATTCGATTGATGTCAAAATCAAATCGAATGTCAATCTACTCTTTAAGTATAAACGTTAGTCAGTTTGTGAGGTATGTTGTATAGGATCAATCCCAGGTTTTACTATATTCATCTCTTCTGAAAACGTAGGTATATCGATGCCTCTCGTAAAGGAGGAGGCGGAGCGGGTCCGGAGAAGACTCCGGGCCTGCGCTGCCCGCGATGAGCGGAGGCGACTCGGACGTCGGAGGTCGCAGAATGACCTCCGTCCCCCATGAGCGCCGGCCTGGGGGTGACGGGTGGAGCCACCTGTCACCCTAGCCTAGCCATGGCGATGGCGCAAAGTGGCACCCCATACCCAGGGGCTGGATAGGGACACCGTGGTCCCCACATTAGGGGAAGAGGGTCATCTCAACAGTGATGTTCCCGGGTTTGCCGGGGTGCGAGAGATATGTCTTGTATAATCTCACCTCCGGCAATCAAGGACCCATGGACAGCGTGCGTTTTGGTCGGTTCCGACATAATCACCTCCACCGGTTTTGGCGGAGGTGGTATCCGAGGGGATTTTGCGCACAATAAAAAAAAAGGTATATCGATGCCTACCGCTACCGTACTTGTGCATAAAATCTTAGCGTAAAACGTTAAATATTTAATAAGGACAACATTCTTATTTTTATCAGGTGTAGTGAATGGTGGCGGATGTCGCGCACGGCGATCGGGCCGTCACGCGCGGGTTCCTTTCACGGCTGCGCAGGCGGCGGCGCTGGAGGCTGCGTACGCGCGTGCACCTTACCTCGCGCCACCGGCCTTGCGCGCACTTGCAGCAGCCTTGCAATTACGCGACGACAGAGTAAGTTACCTATTATGAGTGGTACCTACTGTAAATTTAAATTAAGTAGTAAGGATTGTCATCATTACAATTGCAGAATTTGCTCTCTTACTCTTTTGCGGGAACAACTGTTGTTTTT
Organism: Pelosia muscerda; assembly: GCA_963691645.1. Lineage (NCBI taxonomy): Eukaryota > Metazoa > Arthropoda > Insecta > Lepidoptera > Erebidae > Pelosia > Pelosia muscerda. Next base: position 6,957,811 of record OY829116.1, on the reverse strand, counting down.
CAAAGATGAAAGCATTCGCCAGAGCCTGTTTAACTTTGCTTAACGTTGTTTAACATTGACAACTTTTTTCGCTTCCGAAATATTACCACCTTACAAGAAAATAATAATCATTAAAATAATAATAGTCATTGATATAGGCTTAGACAAACTATGGTACTTAAGTATGTAAGTACCTCAGTCTATTTTCGAACAGACACTACCTGCTATTCTTCATTGTGCACCTTTATTTCCTTTTGGACCGTTGACACCACCGTCTTGCACCACCGGTGGTGTCAAGGGTATTTTTTAATACCCATTACACCACCAAAGAGCTGCAGTAGCACTGGTGGTGTAAAAGGTATTTTTAATACCCATTATTTGAATCCGCTTTCTGCATATTTGGGTAATAGCCAGCTTTTTAAGTATCTGCCTAGGTACTCTGTTTTTGGCGTCCCTACCCAAGCACAGTCCGAGAGGGGCGAGGCGAGGCGAGGGTGGCGTGATCACAGAGAACATAACAAGGCAGACCTGCTAGATGACCAATCTCATAATGGCAGGCACTCTCAGCGGCATCCAGCCCCTTAAGTAATATTAGGGGCTTGTGCTCGATGGCCTATGGGACTTCGGAGAGCTTCCGAAGTCTGGTCGCAAAGCTGAAGGTAGAACCTGGCCCTCTAGCGGGGCTGCTGCCCAATTTGAGGGAGCCGGATGATGCGTCTTAATCTACAGGAAATCGTGCGGTCGATGACCCTATATAGTAGTCCAATTTAGGTGGGCGTAGAAGCGCTGGCGGTACAGAAACTCTCTTAATCTTCACCCCCTCCACCTATTGAAGAAGGGATATTAGAAGGTTTCTACAGCACAAGTAAGATGCCCAAAAAAACAAAACACAAAACGGGAAAAGAGAGATCATTATTGTCATCAAAACAATATTACTATGTAATTAAATAAGCAATTAGTAGGTACCTACGCTAACTATCTAACGGAAAAAGTGAATTCGACGGAACTCGAACTCGTTTATCACCCCAAAGATGATTGTAACGGAAAATTTTGTAAGTAATAATAATAATAATGTGTCAATGGACTGATAGCGAAGAGCCTCGACCAACACCTGCAGTGCAATTCTCTAAGCATACATCGTCAACGAACTCGACGACGAGTAGAACCTAGAACTGACGCTAGCAACCTAGAAACTGCAGCAATGCAATTCTCTAAACATACAGCGTTGAGCTCTACGACAAACTTGACGTAGAGCACAGCCTAGGACTGTAGTGCAATTCACTAAGCGTTTGTTCTAGGTTGTTCTCTACGTCGAGTTTGTCGATGAGCTCCACGATGTATGCTTAGAGAATTGCATTGCTGAAGAAGTTCGGGTTAGACGGTTGGGTCAATAGCCAGATGCAGGCTGTGCTAGTAGATACGGCGCGCATCGTGAGGAGATTACTTTCTCTGGAGCCCTAACCACCGGTAGCTTGGTCCCTGTACCGGATACCAGTGGCACTCTGTTCTTTTATATTTTTTAGTAATAGTATTTAAAAAATCTAAAAAATAAATAAAAAAAATAAAGAGAAATAATAATAATAATAAGGTGCAGATTCAAGTCCCGTCGGAGCATTCACATATCCGATCTAATAACCGAAAAAAAAAGTCGGTAGATAGCTCCCACCATCGATCGCCCCAAAGATGGTTGTACAGGGGGCCTAGCCAAAATGCATTCTTTCTGAATCTACATTCGTCATCGCTCTGAAAATGTATGAGAGTGCCATTTGTTGTCGGAATCGGATCACATGACATTCGACAACAAATGTCATTCCCATACATTTTCAGAGCGATGACGAATGTACTCGTAGCTTCGGAGCTAATGCATTTTGTCTAGACCCCCAGGAGAATGTTACGATAATGATGGCGTAAACAACCAATTTTCTTTTACAGATAAAGATTTGGTTTCAAAACCGCCGTGCAAGAGAAAGAAGAGAGAAATGTGTCAGCATCGCCCCACCAGTGGCTGTCACATTGCCTCCTACTGCGGGAATGCCATCATCTTGCATACCGTCCAATTGCTCGTGGATGGGAAGCGATGTAGCCAGTCAACCTTTGAATTTCAACGGTGTTATGAAAATTGAAAGACCTGTGAGTGTGAACGAAAGAACGACGGTGCATGTTCAAGATACGAATTTCAGTGAGAGATCGTTGTTCAGCGAGTCCACTGATCATGATCATTCAGAGATCGCCGTAGATATCGAATCAATTGACGAGTGAATTATTTATAACGTAGTTTTATATAGAAAATATACCCTAGTAATGTTCTGTGATAAACGTGACGTATAATCAGTGTCAAAATATCATTTTTCGATTTGAAAAATGATGCAAAGTAATATAAAATTCTTAATGAAAATGTTGTTTAACTACCTAATGGGCACTATTAATTTTGAACAAAATATCCATTCTAATAACTTAGTCACGTTAGCCACGCCAGTAAAGTTTCCGTGACCGTCACGAGATCTGGGCCTCGATTCCCTTTCGGGGAGAAAAATCGTCAAGGAACTGAGATTACAAAAAGTGCCATTTAATTTTGGACCCTACTCAACAACATTAAAGTTCAAAATTAAATGGCATTGTGTATAGTGGATGAATGACTTTTCGATGCTTTTCGAAGTTATGTGTGTATTTATCGCAGGTTTATAAGTGCCTCGGAGAGCACGTTAAGCCGTCGGTCCCGGTTGCCATACAAACATCTATGGCAGTCGTTACGGGTAGTTGGAGCCCTCAAAAGTCCAACCAGCCTAACTTGGAACTTCGATATCGCCATTGGTCATTAGACCATTGGTTGTGGAGGTCAGATGGCAGTCGCTTCACGGAAAATATCGAAGTTCAGCCGCATCACAGTTAGACTGGAAAGCCGACGCCAACTGAGTTGGGAAAAAGGTTCAGGGAATGATGATGTGTATAGTGGATGAATAAACTCTTTTTTATTTCATTTTGTACTTTAAGACTCCCTACTATATATAAATCAGCTATGTTTAAGGTAATATAGATGAAGAATCGGGGTCCAGGTAACCAATCAGGGATGTGTGGTGGGATTTTAATGGGCTTTCGGAAACTAAAATTTCTTGTTGCTATTTTGATTTGTAATAAAATAGTAGATAGGTATTTGTAGTGACAAAACGTAGTTCCTATTTTCACCAAACGTTGGTTTTACTACTTACATAATATGTTCCGTTTTGACAATTCATACGGAATACCAGTTTCATTTTATATTGTTCTTTATAATGGAATTGAAATCACACGCATTGAAATTGCGACGTGACCTAATATGTCCAAACACCTTATTAGGTATGTATTGAACCAATACCTAAATATATTTGAATGTTAAGTATCAAGGTGACGAAGCATAAAATACACAATTGACGTAATGGTTGATGTTCCAAACAATAGACAAGGTCACCAGGTAATCCAGATACTCTGCGTGAACATTTTAGGGCACCAACTACCCGTAACATATGCTATAGATGTTCGAATGACAACTGAGACCAACGGCGACGGCTCGTACTCTTTGAGACCAGACTGCACTGAAGGGGAATCGAAACTGCGCTTCCTGCGTAGCCATCGCGTTCAGTACCGCCACGTCACAGAAGCAGTCAGAGGTCTAAGTCCTTACCTTACTGCCTCATCATCATCATAAGAGCGATACGAGACTTTTGGTATTTAGGGGAAACTGGGGACACTTGATCCCTATGGGAGACAAGGTACACCAATATTTTTGGAATTACTAAGCGTATTAGACTATTTTTAATGTGGTAACACTAAGGGTAATAATGTTTACTTAGTGTTGCCACACTAAAAAATACTCTAATAGGTACACTTAGTAATTTAAAAAATATTGGTGTACCTTGTCTCCCATAGGGATCAAGTGTCCCCAGTTTCCCCTACTATTTCGCTTAGCCGATTTATTTAGGGAATGTTATGTCTATGTATAAAAAATATACGGGGGCGAAGACGCAGGTAACAGCTAGTGTTATATAAAAATCATACTATATTCGGTCTTGCATGAATAATAACGATCACTATGTTAATGCTCTTCCATGAAAATTGTGGGCAAAAAAATTTGACATTTCTTTTGAAAGATTGAACATTTTGAATAGATATTTTTTTAAAGAGAATATTGGCTTTCAGGATGCGCCTGAGTCTTTGAAGGAGTGTATAAAAATAAAAAAAGTGTACAGGGTCAATGGCACGGGCGTTTGTAGTAGGGTAAGTAGATACCTAAAAAGTAGACAAGTTAAAATAAAATCATGGAATGTTCGGTGTAGGTATTTAATCTCAAAATTTTTTAATAATTTATTAAAACATTGCAGTTAACTATAACTAGGTAAGTATAATATTTTGTACAGGCATTATTACAGAAAAATGTTTAGATAGTCTAAGAAAATTGTCTTCATTTGATATAAATTCGTGCAATATGCACATTTCACTAATCACCTTGAGACGTAAACGTGCTGACAGAATGTACATTTGTTTTGACGATCTGTTTTAAATTATCAACTTAACTTAGATGAATGAACTTGTTTACCTACAGCAAAGTTATCGTACCTTAAGGGTATTCATGTCACTTTCAAAGTGAAATACGATATACTTTCATAACATAATTATGCTTTTTATTCCGGATACCGATTTTTAATTATTACAACATTATGGTTAGCGAAACCCGAGTAATAACGCTCACAACTTAACTTATTAAGTTCAGTTTGTGACCACGGCTAGTGCACCTGACCGAAACGTCAAGCAAATCAAAAAGTAAATTATTGTATTTAGGTACCATATGATCGCAAGTTTAGAAGTATTTACAATCTTGTTTCAATTTCCTAAAATATTAATGCTACGTCATTGGTCGACTTGTACAGCGCGTAAGCCGTCGCTCAGAGGACACTTGTCTACTGAATTAGAGGTTTCTTCATCTGGCTTGCCTGTGAACTTGCTCAGGATCTCGTAATGTGCTGCCGTATCTTTGGAAGGACTGGTTTCGTCTAAGCTATAGCTGGTGATTAAAGAAAAATAGTAATTAATTATAACTATTTTCAACAAAATTAGTTTCGAGGTCGGATAAAGTTTGAAGAAACAGTATTTCTTTTCAGGACTTAAAATATTTTTTTTAACTTAAAAAGTTAAATAACAAAATTATATTACTGCCGGATTTGCAAATTGACTATTTAAATTTTTTATTTTTATTACCGGTTTTATTTCATAATTTTATATTACAGTATAAATATATTTTGACCTCGGTATTTTCTTCATTTTTATTTGATACTATAAGATAACAATGATTATGTTATGTTATGTCAATTAGTATCCGTTATATTACATAATGTTCATACATTAAAAATTAAAAAAAAAAGCTGAACTAAAAATTGCTCCAAAAATATAAATAAATGGTGATGGCCCTATATCTTTTATATGTAGTATGATACAAGCGTAGTCGCGTTGCAGGGCCCCTAACAGGTAAGGGACTTCGATATGTTACCAGAACGATCCAATGTCCGCCGAATCGAGGAAGTCTTTGTGTTGCGAAAACTACTAATTGCTATGAACTAGTTGGACTAGATACCTACTTAAAGGGCACAATAACTACTCGTGCTTACCCGCATGCTTTGAAAAATGCCGACGCAGAAGGATTGTGCGTGAGCGCAGTAAGTCGAACGTAGCGCATATTTGTCGCATGCGCAAGTTTCTCCAGCACAGACAACACACGCTGTCCCAGGCCTTGGCGACGCCCATCTGCCTCTACCTGCACCTCATAGCTGAAAACGTAATATTCAGTAGATAACATTACAATGACACTACAGAGGCTGTCATAGAGATTTTTAGCAAATGAGAATTCTGAAAAATATTATCGTTCAAAGTGAAAAATGTAACTCATCATTCTCTGAACCTTTTCTCAACTCAGTTGGGGTCGGCTTTCCAGTCGATGGCGCAAAATGCCACCCCATACCCAGGGGCTAGATGGGGACACCATGGGTCACCGGGTCTGCCGGGGTGCGAGAGATATGTCTTGTATAATCTCACCTCCGGCAATTAAGGACCCATGGACGGCGTGCGTTTTGGTCGGTTCGAGTCCGACATAATCACCTCCATCGGTTTTGGTGGAGGTGGTATCCGTGGGGATTTTGTGCACGATAAAAAAAAAAATGTCTAACTGTAATGCGGCTGAATTGCGATATTTTGCGTGAAGCGACTGCCATCTCACCTCCACAACCAATGGTCCAATGACCATTGGCGATATCGAAGTTCCAAGTTAGACTGGTTGGACTTTTGAAGGCTCCAACTACCCGTAACGACTGCCATAGGTGCTTGTATAGCAACCAGGACCGACGACGGCTTAACGTGCTCTCTGAGGCACGACTTGCAGTGCAATTCTCTAAGTATACATCGTTGGGCTCGTCGATGAACTCGACGTAGAGTACAACCTATAACTGACGATTAGAGAACTGTACTGCTGTTTCTAGGTTGTGCCTACATCGAGTTCAGCGTAGAACTAAACGCAGAATGGTTAGAGAATTGCGTTACTGCAGTTCTAGGTTGGTAGCGTCAGTTCTAGGCTGTGCTCGTTGTTGAGTTCGTCGACGAGCTCGACGATGTATGCTTAGAGAATTGCAGCGCAGACCAATGCAAACCGTCTACTCCCACCTGTTCTGTTGACAGAACTACTGGTAGATTTTTTCCCATTAGTTTTGTGACTTATAAGACTATGCTTTATACCGGACAGCCATATTCATGGAGCCCTGAGCGGGGATCGAACCCGCGCCTCGTGCGTACCAGTCGCGTGCAATACCGCCACGCCACGGAGTGAAAAACGTAACTATAAACTCTTTTATTTTAATGAAAATTAGCAACCGAAATCACTCTCTCCAGGTAAAATTAATGGCTTGTATTAGGATTGAGTTCACGTCGCCGCGTCGGTAGCGTGATGGCTAAATTCGAAACTGGAACCGGTCGTTCGTAAGGCCGACTCCTTGAACACTAAGCTACCCACACTTCAATCCTTTACATGACTCTTTCATATAGGGTTTACGGGAACGACTGCCGACAAGCTTCCAACGGCCAACCCCGAGAGAAAAGCTTACGCAAGAACCTCGTCTATCAATCATTGGATGTACCGGCTTGAAGGTGAGGTTAACCTTGAAAATTTTTGTGGGACCTCCAAATGACAAATACTTTACAACTTAAAAAATTGCGCACAACACTGAAGTTTGTACTGAGATTAATTAATAACACATCTAGGTACATCACACGGCAGTTTACTGACCCATACCAATAAAATGTGTTTTTAATTGTAATCTATGTAAGTGCAGTTACTTACCAGAAGTTCACGAGATAAGGCAGATACATATCACGGTTAATAAATATTATTTCATAACAACTGAACGTATTCAGGGTTTAATACCCTAGGTTAGTAGAAAGTGACATGTTCTTTCACTAAATTCATAAACAGGTTCAACAAAAACAAGCATCGTTACCGTATCTACTCGTAGGTCATGACTGTTATTGTTTTATTTTTGTTTACCAAGCTCATATTTTATTGCACAATTAAATGACTGAGTATTATTTTATGGCCATAAATTACTTTCATTTTGAAAAATACAATACATAGCGAAAAAAAGGGGGTTAAGTGCGAGTCAGGCTCGCGAACCGAGGGAAAGCTATAATTTCAAGTTAGTAGTAGTAGTAGTGAAATTTTAGTTTTTAGCAATCCAAACTATGCTGGTTATTTAAGCAATATCCTTTAAGGTATAAAGTAAAAAACGACTGGATGCAGACTGAGTGAGGCCTACTCTGAAAAAATGGAAGGCGTATGTGTAGGTAATATTTTAGTATATGTATTGTATTTTTCCCAAAATTAGTACTCGAAACGTACAATTCCTGGACAGTTTGAAACTAAAACAGTAAGAAGTGATGCCACTACTCAAGTACTAGTCTTAGAAGCTGCTGGATAATAGGTCTACTTATTCATACAATTAGGATTAGGATACCTACTACTTGCATGAGTTTACTTATTTTCTTGTAAATAAATAATTCGTTCTAGTTCGCGCGTCGATCTAGTTTAGGTAGGTATATTATTAACGCTATCTTTGTTACATTGTGATTAGTTAATTTAGACTTATGCTGTCAAAGAATTATAGATTTTAAACTGTCCAATGTAAAAAATGAAAAGCAAAGTTATTGTTTCAATTAATTAACATTAAGATTTTAACTGTAGTTATAGCTGTAACTAGTAATCGTACCAAGGCCTCTAAAAGCGATATTGAACTCAATAAATCATCCGGTTCATAGGGAAGTTCGGAGAGAAATATTTTTCATTACAGCAGCTCAAAAAAGTAAGTTTTGCTGCGTAAAAACAGTGTGTAAAATGCGATTTTGCCCATTGCGTGAGGCAATCTTTTTTTTTTAAATAAACAGTGCCCACCAATAGATTTTAAAAGAATTATGTAAAAGCCTTGTGTATCCGCGTGAACTTTGGAAGTAAATAAATGTAAATGTAACGGTCCAATTTCGAAATTCTAAATTTGAAAGATATTTGTAAAACGAATAACCATGTTTATTTAAATTATTGAATATTTTAATGTATTATTGTATACGAAAATAAGTAATGTATAAGTATTCATTATTATTTCTATTTTCAACATTTGAAAAATAACATGTCAACAATAGCGGGAATACAATTTCACAGTTATACTAGTTAAATAATATTAAATATTAAAATAATCAGAAAAGACCAGGGGGTCTAAAAAGGCCACTAACGACGATTCCCCGATTCGTATCCGCATTGAAATACGAAGCGGATTTAATTTCGTAAAATGGTCACACACAGCGCAATTCGCCGCGCGATTCGTTTTTGACAATTCGCCTTTTTGACAAGTTTCTATACAAAATCGTAAAATGGCTCACCAAATACGAATCGCCTAAATGGCAAATGGCAGTATTGAAAGACGCAACTCCCACATTGCGTCTAACAATTCGTCGATCGTTGTGACTTGTTTTGCTTGACTCAATTGATTGAAATTAAATAGATATAGCTTAAATATGGCTGATATATTTCTTTAAGACAATTTATCGCAACATGCAATAGCCCAAGACGACTTCACTCACCAAAACGGACACTATACTTCATCGTAACGTATTTAGTGTTCCTTGTTATTACTTACAGAATTATGAACATGAACAAAGTAATGAAATACGAAAAAAATATCTCAATTGAATTGCATTATTTTTTTATTTTAGCGTCATCTAGCGATTAATCATGAAACTCATATCACTTGCTCATAAATTGACACTCGTTGACAAAGCACAGTTTATTACCAGTTAATTAAATATTATGCTAAAATATATATTTATGGTATAAAATAGTTCTTAAAGTCTATTTTTTGATATAATATGAATAAATTCTTATCTACACGCTTTTATAAGTCTTTATAAGTATTATTAAAATAACCGGAAAGTTACCGGTGTATTGTTAAACGATGTATTTTTAAACTTGCAACATTTCATCTTAATCCGAATCCTCCGACGAACCGCATTGTAGAAGAATCGTCGTTAATGTGTTTCATTTTATGACAGCCGACGAATCGTAAAGCGTTTCGTCGGACGAACTGGAAGACGCACTGCAATCCGATTCGTCTCATGAAATGGCCTTTTTAGGCCCCCAGGACAGTATTTTAACACCAGAAGAGTTTCAGTCTATTCCTGTTTATCTTCTAAGTATACGTATGTGTTCTCGCTGCTGATTTTATTTTTATATTTTTTATTTATGTCACGTCAATTCGACTTCACCTCGCCTGATGTTAAGCTGAAGGCAAAGTCTCATGAAAGCGGGTCACCATTGCAAACACGTTCAGTGCAACAATGGTGGCGCTCAGCTGGACGGCCTTCACAGATGACAAGTAATGTGTGCCACACGAGAGCAAAATTATTTGCAACTCCTGCATTTGAATCTCTCACCACGCTCAGGATTCTACATTAGAATCACTCGGTACGCTCGTGATTCAGTCTTAGAATCCGTCCGTTGCTCAGGATTCAAAATCAGCACACGCAGCAAAAAACAATTTTGCTCACTTGTTGCACAAATAACTATTGCAACCCTTGGTTCCAAAAGTAAGAAATCAACGAAAATTCGGAATTTATTTTCTTTGGAGGGTCTCGTAAAATTACTCGGAAACCACTTACGCCAAAAAATTCGATGTTTAAATAGAAAGTTTAAGGCAACAAATACTTTTTTAATTCACTATATGAAACTTTGTTGAAAAACACCAAGAAAGATATATTCTTAGTTCCTTTTTGTAATATTTTTGTTAAAAAGTTCTAATAATCATCAAGTGAAATCTGACAAGCTACTAGGTATTTTCATTTTTTATTTCAGAATGATATAAAATGAATTTATGGTAGATATTTCTCACATCTTAGGACCCACCAAAAAATCTGTGCACAAACCTCAAAACAAACAGTACATGCAGCGACGACAACATCTGTACTATTTTGCACCAACATGTCACATCAACTAAATTATTTTTATTTAATTAATTTTGATTATTACTCTTATCATATTGCTAATTAGCAACGACTCTTGCGCAGGATATCGAACCAACAGTGTGAACGTTCGTGAACGTCAATGAAGAAAGTTTTTCTCTAGTGGAGGGCAGTGGGATACGAGAGGCACCTACCACCTTTGTTATCAGTTCCCTTCCCGAGAAAATGATGTCAGCGTTTATCAGTACTAGTTCGGTGATTTAAGTCTAGACGCCCTTTCAAATCGAGACGAACAGTAGAGAGATGCAGGCGCGATTCTTAGGTCTTGTTTTGTTGTGGGCGTCTGTGGCGCATGCGGCTCGGCTGCTTGCCGTGTTGCCGACTAACACTAAGAGTCACTACGTCATGTATGGAAAGATATTGGAGGCTTTGGCCAAGAAAAATCATGAACTCACAGTGATCACGCATTTCCCAATGGTAAGTACGTGTGTAATCAAATTATTGTCCAGTATATTGCGTCAGTCCCGGTCGCATACGAATTCACCTAGAAGTCCAAGATCCAAAGTCTAACTGCGTCGCGACTGAACTTCGATATTTGCCGTGCAGCGACAGCCACTGGCCTCCACAACCCGTTGGCGATATCGAAGTACTGTAGTTAGACCAATTTGTGGACTTTTTAGGGCTCCAACTACCCGTAACGACTGACATAGATAAAACTGTCAAATATTGGGGCTATAATTCTGTAATTTTGCACAAACATAGATCTGACTATGCTTTATGAGATAAGTGAACTTTAATTGGACGTAAACTAGCGCTGCAATGTGGATTTGCCTTCAGTATGAAGTTTGGTGAAGATTCGTGTAAATATTTTGCTTCCAGTTCGTATTTAACCAATTATTTCTTTTAAAATCCCCACATATGACCAGAAATATATAAATAGCATACAAAGGCTTTTTATTCATGCGCGATTCACTCGTCCGACATTTATTGACCGTTGACCGGTGGTAATAATTATTTATGCAAATCGCCATGTTTTCTTGTGAATTTGACTATTATCGCGTACAAATATAATTTTTATTAATTTGCACTACGTATATGCTGCCATTGCATTCATCATATGTCGAACTACCATCGCACCGCTCGCCACAGGCAGAGAGTTATCTTTCCACATTACGACCGCTAACGGTGCGCACAGTGCGGTATGAAAGAAACTTCATCCCACAGACGCTCAAGCTGTGGTGTGGAATCCCAGCTGAGGTTTTCCCCAAACTATTATAATATGGGGTTCTTCGAGAAGGCATTAAAAAGTTTTAAAAATTGGGACCGCGAGTGTAACAGCCCTGGTGTTGCACACGTCCATAGGTCACGGTAACCACTTTTCATAAGATGGGCCCACCTGCTTGTCTGCCTAAAGTACTATAAAATTGCAAATTAAGAATGTTTAGCAACAGGCCATCCAAGTAACTTCTTATGTCAGTAATACATTTTGTCGAACTCTGAACACGCCATTCCGACCCCCCGCCACACGTCTAGCATGATACAAACCTGTTGGCGAAGAAGGCATTCACCAGTGGTCACTAACGTGTGGATGGGACATTAGACTTAATGTTTGCAATTTTTAGTGATGGTATAATATTTTATTGGTTACAGAAGAAGTCGTTGCCGAACGTGAGAGAAATTAGTTTGGCAGGAACGATACCTGAGATCAAGAACAATCTTAATTCTATTCAAAGGCATTCTATAAAACCTCATTTCGTTCGTAACTTGGAACAGATATTTACAGAATGCGTTCATGCCTGTGATATAGTTTCACAGGTGCCTGCAGTCAGAGCGCTATTTAACTCATCACAGACTTTTGATTTAGTCATAGTGGAAGTATTTGGAGGTGATTGCTTTCTCCCACTTGGCGTGAAGTATGGAGCCCCGGTGGTCGGTCTTTTGTCAAGTGTGCCACTGCCCTGGGTCAATGAGCAATTGGGTAATCCCGAAGCGATTGCCTATGTACCGTCCTACATGGTCGGGTATGGTCAACGAATGAGTTTATGGGAACGATTTTCAAATATGATGTCTGTAATTATTGCCAAAGTGTTGTACAAATACAAATCACAAATTCCTTCACAGGTTCGTCAGACTATTTAGTATTTTTTCAAGTTATTTACTTCTTTGTCTGCCTATTTTTTTTCTAATGTTCCCTTATTTTCAGGTTATAGCAGATCGTCTTTTTGGACCAGGAGCGAAACTGGAATCTTTGGCTCAAAACTACAGTTTGGTGTTATCAAATAGTCATTTCAGTATAAACGAAGTACGTCCCCTGGTTCCAGCTTTGGTTGAAGTCGGGGGATTACATTTAAGCGACTCGCCGACGCTACCCAGTGTAAGTTACTTTATTTTCCTACCATACGAGACTATGATCTCTTCTATCCGTGTCCGAATAATATAGGCAAGTGAAACAATCCTCGACTTCAATTTCATAATGATTGCTTTGTCAGGTATCAAATAAACAAAATGAAACTCAGTTTTTAAATATTACCAACCTGATAAAGAAATCATGCACTTTATACTCAATGATCATTCTTATTCTTATCTATACAGTTAAACTTTTAGCTGTTATAAAATATCGTAACGAACGAAGGAATATGTGTAAAATAGGTTATTAGGTAGTCATAAGCAGACTGCGTGCCCACACCGCCCGCCCGCGCAATTGATGATAATTGTTAATTGATCGGCCAGCTGCGTAACAAATACTTATAAGATAAGTTTGTCATAAACCATCACTGCAGAGATTTATGGCCTTTTTATCACTTGATATAGGAAAGACAGATGATTTTTAAAGATGATTTTAAATTTTAAATTGAAGACCACATCATTACTATAAACTTCAAAATAATCAACGGGATCGGAATCAACCCAAATAAATATGATAAAGATTTCGTTGATCCTCATAAAATTTCATACTAATGTGGCTACGGCTCTCTTGTGTCTTAAAAGTCGATCAATTTCTCAATGTATTAACGAGGTTAATAAATATTATATTTTAATAAGCTAACGAGATGACAGTAATTAAAACTTCGTCGGAGAATTACACATGCTAATAAAGTACATAATTAAAAATAATGAAGCAATATCTGGGCAATAACAAACTTCAAAGAAATAATAAAATTATGTCAGAAAAAACAGAACATACAATCTGTCACGAACGATTAATAAGGAAAACATGAAGACCCTTTAGGCAGCGTCCGCTACAATCCAACTTATCTCTGTTATCGAACTTTCTCATTAAATTTAAATTATATTAAGTTTGAAAGCAATTAGTATGCTATTTTATATCGATTTAGATCGGAAAATGTGAATATTTCGATGGGAGTTAAACCCACGAACAGTCTTTACTAGGGGTATTGCTCTGAACGCTGAGCTACAGACAGATCCACATCTGATCTAAATCGATATCTAGGGTATTTTGGTATTCTCTCCAATATACTCTCTACGACGTTAATTGGTAGTGCTTGTGCGGCTAAACACGTAATTAATTAATTTATTTACACCGTATCCGCATAGCAAGGCATCTGATCAAAATTTCTTTTCCAAATTTATTTAACTGCAACATTTTCGGCTAGGAAGTCATTGCCGATATACTCATTTTGTTACAAAGTGCCCGATTGGCGGTAATAATCTCGCCCCCTATTACGTGGGACCGAAAATCATAGTTGGCGAAATGTGGGTGTCAATACACCTCTGCCTGAGCATTTATGTATGTATGTATGACTGTATGATGTATGTTGTTATTAAGTAGAATAGTTAGACTATTATTTATGTGAAAGGACTTGTTGATCTTTGCTAAAACGGCTAAATGTATTGTTTTGAGTTATAAATCATATTATATCGTCAAACAATGCAGAATCACGCGTTGCCAGAATAATTAACCTAAAAAGTTAATGCAATAGGAAAGCCGGTTATCTTGACAACCAGGGCCTAAGGCCAACAGCAGATAGTGTCGAGATTCATTAGAACAAAACTTTGAACTGAGTCACTAATATTTAGGCGATTTCGAAGAGTGAATTGTTTATTGAGGAAAATTTAACTCGCACAAATATATTTAGGTGATTTCGAAGATTTAGAAGTGTGAATTGTAAAAATTCGAAGATTTATATGTTACTTTATTAGAGAAAATTTGACTCGCACAAATTTTTTATATGATTTCGAAGTGTGAATTGTAAAAATTCGAAGATTTATATGTAACTTTATTAGAGAAAATTTGACTCGCACAAATTTTTTATATGATTTCGAAGTGTGAATTGTAAAAATTCGAAGATTTATATGTAACTTTATTAGAGAAAATTTGACTCGCACAAATTTTTATATGATTTCAAAGTGTGAATTGTAAAATAAGAAGATATTGTATGATTTTAGATTGACATGGTCATTTATATATTTATAGATACACGAATTTACCTACGAAGATATTGTTACTTTATTGGCTAAAATATTCCTACTAAATTAAATCATCGTCACCACAGCAGCGTTACTGTCGTCAAACGTCTTAGGTCAAAGTCCACGTCACCTACAAGTCGGAGCACATGTTAAAAGCGAACCAGGCTGTGGTGTAGGTTTTCCTCTTGATGTTGAGGGTTCAGACAGAATTTGCCCCTAGAATTGCCAACGTTCCAATCAACAATATTAAGCGAAGACTGTCAAAAGCACAGAAATCGCTGTTACGAAGATGATGACGTAAACACGAAATAGTCCATTAGGATTTGACATAAAAACTAGAAAAAACTGTACAAAGTACATATGGTACTTAATAATAAAGCAAATTATAGTAGATAACTGATAATCATTAACTTATTGTAATTATGCATCGCTGTTGTGTAAATAAATGAATTTTTCCTCTGGGTTCTTCAGATATATAACGCTGCGGTAGGTATACTGTGTGTGTGCTTACTGATAGCTAATACCTACAGTTGTTTACAATTAATATATTGTCATTAATTAACTCTTGACTGCAGTAAATGAGTTCATGCAGTAGATCTTACAAAATTTGAGCTCAATTTAACCTTCCCCGGATCGTCCGCTGATCAGATAAAAACATGACTGAAGTCCATTTGTTTACGTACTTAAATAAATGTAAACAATCTTGGGGTGTCTTTTTAAGATGTTTTGTTTAAAAGCTCTGTATAAAAATACTTTTCTAATTAGAAATGTATTTTAAAGACTAAAGCCTATATCGAACCACTAGTTAGTCAGTTAGTTAATATAGTTTACTTGTTTAACATGTGTTTTTAAAAAAAAGTTGGCACAAGATTGTTTACCTTTATTAGGTACCTAAACAAGTGGAGTATAGATAAAAACTTAGATCTTAAGATAATGAGACTTAAGAACAGAAAGGTTGGATGGAGCTGGGGAACCGCAACTGACTGCAACATGTCTGGCCAAAAGGCGTCTTGGGGTAACCCACGGGCCCACAGACGGGCACACCATTGTTGCATGTAAATGCAACAATGGTGGGCCCGTAAGAAACAATATAGTCTTTAAAAAAATGTTTTCTATCTTTATAGGATATGCAGAACCTTCTAGACGCATCCACGGAGGGTGTAGTGTACTGGAGTTTCGGATCAATGTCAAGAATTGAAACTATATCGCATGATGTGCTGACGAAAATATTTAATGTAATCTCCGAACTGTCTCAAACCGTACTCATCAAAACAGACAGGAGAATGATCGCTCAGAACCTCACTGTGCCTGATAATGTATATGCCATGAATTGGATACCACAACAAGCTACCTTATGTACGTCATAATTTCAACTCAACTCGTCACTTTCGCATCTTGTCATTTTCGCAACTCGTCATTTTCGCAATTCGTCATACGAACCTATTCTCTCTCATTTCAAAAAAAGCTTGTGATTGTTTATTACCTCTTCGTAGGTAGGTACAAGCCGGCGAATGGATTCGAATGAAAATAATTGGATAAAATAACAAACTTGAAATTAGAATAAGGCACAATGGGCGGCCTTATCGCTAAAAGCGATCTCTTCCAGGCAACCTGTTACTTATGATTATTAATAAGTGAAACCCCTTACTAAATAATATAGCAATATCCGATGGAAATTAGTATTTCTATAATAAAATTATCATCAGGCGTATAAAATATAATTATGATTTATGAGGGTATATTAAAAATAATAATATTTATTGTTGTGGTCGTCACTACTCATTTATTAGTGCTATTATTTGAGAGCGGAAAATTCATAGTGTTTATAAATTGCGCGAAAGAAAAAAAAATATAAAGAAAGCCGAAAATTGCTTAGTTTAATTAAACGCATCACAGTAGTTAACTAGTGCTGTTAAAATGGATCAACTTTTTCAATTTGCATCAACACAACGAGGAAAACGTGCTCTGATTTGTGGAAACTATAAATACAATAAACATAGTGATAATAAAAACGGAAGCTCGAAATGGCATTGTGTGAAAAGAAAACAGTGCAATGCCGTAATAACAGAACAGTAACCGGGCTTCAAAGTGCGAACTTAGGGCTACGATCAGCGCTCGCGCACAGGTGCAGCAATGTTTAAAAGATAGTGAAAAATTATAGTGTTTTTTTTTAAACAGGTCATCCAAACGTGAAGTTATTTATATCTCACGGCGGGTTACTTGGGACACAAGAGGCGGTGGCTTGTGGCGTGCCCATGCTGATGGTGCCACTCTACGCGGACCAAGCACTTAATGCACGGGCCATGGCTGATAGAGGGGTAGCTGAAATCGTCCAGCTCGAACAGGCAGACGCTGATACTTGGAGAAAATATCTACGTAGTTTATTGACTGATCCAAAGTAAGTAAAAAGTAGTGAGGAGCGCATTTGAAGGACAAGGTCGACAAGGCCTTTGGTGCGTTTTGCACGCAACCAGAACTCGCTTCGCATCGGATAGACCGCATGCTTGACTGCCACCTTCTAGTACATAAAACAGTACCCGGTTTTCAATTTGGCACGTGTGCTCTGTGGCTCGGAGAAAATCGCTCTGAATTAGAGTATATGACTGAACTTTGTTTTATATTCCTTGATTGTTATATTACCCTAAAACTTCGATGGGTCTGTACTGTATTAACAATTTGACAAATAAAATATACACGTCTCCGTCTGATACTCTCCAAGATGTTAATTGGTAGTGCTTGTGCGGCTAAGCACGTAATTGGTTTCCTTGCGATTTACACCGCATAGCCAGGTATCGGGTAATTATTTTTACCGAATTTATTTAGCTGCCACGTTTTCGGTTGGCCAAGTCATAGTTGGCGAAATGTGGGTGTTTAATACACTTCTGCCTACCCCTTCGGGGATTACGGGCGTGAGCATATGTATGTATGTGTAGTATAACCGATTTAAACTAGCCCTTTATATTTAACTTGAAATCTAGATGGCAGATTCTCATGGCATTATTAATTAATAAATTATCGTTTGTAATTTTCAGGTATAAAGAAAATGCTTTAAATTTAAGAAGCGTGTTTCTGGATCGGCCTATGAAGCCTTTAGATATGGGCGTCTACTGGATTGAGTATGTGTTGAGGCACAAAGGCGCCTCACACCTTCGTTCGCCAGCGCTCGATCTTACATTATCCCAGTACCTTATGCTCGATGTAATGGTACTCACCACTACGATAGCTGTGCTAATCACGTTCATACTACATAGGTTATTCAGATATCTATGTACCAGGTGCATTAAATGGAAGCCTACCGAAAAAATTGTCCTTGAAAAGAGATTTTTTAAAATAAACCTTAGTTTCTTCCTATGTATTTTGAGGAAGGGCAAACTTAAGGCAAATTAAATTCTCTTTTTTAGGTTCAAGTTAATTATTAATTGTATTATAATTTTATTTAGATGTTAATAATATTAATTTGTAAGATATTAAAATATGTAAAGAAACATTTTTTCTTAAATTGTTCATTTAAAGGAAAAAAATGTACAATGAGGGTTACGTTTAGACATGTAATCAGTAAATTTAGTAAATACCTAGTAGCAGGAAGATGCAACATGGTACTGGGTATGAATATTCAATGATGTTATACCACAATTAGTTCTTCTGCAGAAATATTTTTTTATTCTTAAACCACCCTCCCCGGAGATGTAGGGCAGTGTTTGTCAAACTCAAACCAACTAAAACGCACATCAACTTTTGTAGTCAGAGGTGCGATTAGTATGGGACATATCTCCTGCACCCCAGAGGACCCAGGGTGCAGGATATCATGCATAACATCTTATAAAACAGTTTGTGGGACCTCTGGAGATCTCATCTCACTTTGATTTGTTATGTAATACATACTATGTATCTTAATGTAAGGCATAGGCAAGTTCAGTGTTATAACTGTAATTTAGATGTAACTCTTGTGTTGTTAACTCTAATCCTTGTAGAGCCCAGGCAACCTCACAGACCAGCTAAAACAATCCACAAACCAACTAGTGATACATATCTCCAATCTTTTGCAGGGTGAAGTGGATTCTCCTAACCGAACCCAACCAAAGCTTTTTTATCCTTTCAAATGAAAATCCTCCTTTGCCCTACCTCTTCATGTAGCTCCATTCCAAAATATAGAGTATTATCATTAATTTTTTAGATGTTTGTTTAACTTACCAGTATAAGACAGGATCTCCAAAATCCATATCAAATCTGAAATGTGAGAATGCTAGAAGTGTTCCTTTCTTGTCTCTGGCAACAAGGTACCATGCAGAATCATCTGTCATTTCCTCCACTTTACGGTCCTTATTCCAACCCCATGCACATGTTGAATATCTAAAATCATAATTTATATTTAGCTGACAATCATAAATTTTGGTTAAATCAGACACAATTGGTTGAGGCAAACATAGTGCCGGAGGCCCTGCGACTAGACGGAGAGACTATATGTATACGCAGAGTAGCTAGTGGGTAGTGGAGAAGGACAGCAGAAAACCGGGCTAAGTGGTATGGTAGAGAGGCTTATGTTTAACAGTGGAGTGTGTGTGAGCGGACTGATGATGATAATGAGACACAGCTGGCAACCTTTGCTATTTAAATCTCTTATTGATATACAAGTAATTTTATGCATTTTTCCAAAACACACACACACATTAATGTACCTATACTGGCCTTCATTTTGAATTTCATTCCTTATTTTATGCATGATATACCTACAGTATATCCTCCTAAAACTAATTATATAAGTGTGAAATTTTTGAAAGATGGTTGTTAGTATATCACACTCAAACAGGTAAATATGTCTGCCTGTAAATTGGTACAGGAAAAGATTTTGTCTAGAATAACACAGCTACTATTTATCTCTGGAATAGGTTCCCATGGAATGCAGGAACCGGGTCAAATTCTACACAGAGCTGAAGTCAACTGCTAGTAAGACATAACACTAGGTCTCAGGTAATTATTCCCAAAAATTCGCAATAGAAGTAGGAGTGGTGACATAAGACATTTATGTAATATTTAACTACATAAAAATTAAATACTTTTGTGTGCATGCTTACAGGAGCTTCATATTTCTTTCAGTCAAATCTATGGCCCATTGGAGGACATTTTTATCAAGTTCATTGACTCTTTGGATATACATATCAACCTCTAGATCATTATTTCTGTAAACTAAAAGTTCCTTGCATAGTGTAGCCAGATCTTTTAATTTGTTAGCTACGGTTACATAGGTCATTCCATCAGCAATGCGACGTTGCTCCAGCTTCCGTGCATGACGCTTTTCTTTATTTTTGTTAACATTTGTCTGTGTCTTTTTCTGAAAAGGTAATGTTTAGTTGTTAGTTTTACATTACTAAGTATTGTACACGACGGCTAGTAAATTTCGTATATGACATAAACTCACTCCCATTTTTGCTAATCTGACTTTTATTTCAGAGATTTTATGTTTCAAGAACAGGCTTTCAGACAAAGTAACTATAAATACGCGGGAAACTATCAAAATTAGAATAACAGCAAACAACCGGCCCGACTGACGCGCTTTTTGGACACTTTTGACACATTACTGTCACTGTCAACTGTCAGTAATTCAGTATGAGTTTTTTTAAGAGATTTTATGACATGGTAACTAGGACCTTTATGTCAAGTCTTATTTTATTTTATAACACTTTATTCACTAATCTAGTTGGAATGATTCTTGATGATGGTGATGACGATGACGGATGAAGATAGTTGCCCCAGTAAATTAGTAGAGACTTTACTAAAAACTTTCCTAAGGGAGATTTGACACCAACACGAAAAATCACATCATTCCCTGAACCTTTTTCCCAACTCAGTTGGGGTCGGCTTTCCAGTCTAACTGTGATGCGGCTGAACTTCGATATTTTCCGTGAAGCGACTGCCATCTGACCTCCACAACCAATGGTCTAATGACCAATGGCGATATCGAAGTTCCAAGTTAGGCTGGTTGGACTTTTGAGGGCTCCAACTACCCGTAACGACTGCCATAGATGTTTGTATGGCAACCGGGACCGACGGCTTGACGTGCTCTCCGAGGCACTTATAAACCTGCGATAAATACACACATAACTTCGAAAAGCATCGAAAAGTAATTGGTAAACCTGGGATCGAACTCGAGACCTCGTCTCAGCAGTCCATTACCCATACCACTAGGCTACCGAGACTTCAATCACGGCGACGACGAAAAATCACAATTCACTATAATATTCCACTTTAGTACACTTGTGCGCTTTGTCTAAGCCGTTATGTCTAAAACTCCACCATTTTTACACATAAAAACTCGAATTTACACTAATATTAGAAAATGAAACACAGGAGCATTATGTATGACACTTTTCGCGTTCCCGCCAAAACTCCGTATGAGTTTTTTTTTGGGATTTTACCACAGGGCGGCCCTAACGCACCAGTTTAAGGAACGACAGCGTGCCAAGGTCACCAAAATCTATGAATGCTTTGCGCCCCGTCATTCATAAACTTTTCTACTTTTACTACAACTAGTATACTAGGGATGTACTTAAAAAAAAAAATTATCGATGAACGATGGGCCGATAACTGCTTATTTAAAATTTTATATTCATAATGATTACAAAGAATCGCTTTAGTGAATTTTCTTATAACAAATATGTAGTTTTAGAGATATTTGATTTCGAAAATTGAAACGAGCAGCTGGAAAACGTGCTCTGTGTGAGTGACGGCATGACTTCATAGTAAGTAGTGCAAATGTATGAAGTGCAAGAGAATATCGCATTAATCTCGGTCCCGGTTGTGTTTTGTTGCGTTTGCGTGTATGATTCATTAAAAAATAAGTCATTTGAAATAGTAAGAAATCTATAAATTATATTAAAAATTAGAATTATATCATTATCTCATGAGTGTAGCATGTAACGGGTCTTTTTAGGTTAATACACGTTAAAAGAAAAGTAAACCCAATTGCATTAATATACGTAAATCGACAACTTCTACGATAGAAGAAGGCACAGCACTAACGTAGTAAAACGTCCATTCATAAAAACGGAACATAGGTAAAGTCACAGCCTTTTGTAGGTAGGCCCGCCCGATCCCCTCCATTATACATCAATGGTCTATGTATACGCTGATTGCATGTCTAGCTACTTATCTTTTGTCTGTGGTCCGCCATATGTGTATATTAGTCTATGGTGTCCGCCAAATTTGAATTTTTGTCACTATGTATGTAATTGAAAGATCAATAGTTGGTTGGTACCGAATTGCCATAAAAAGTACCTCCGTATTTATAACTATAATACTAGAATAGATAAAAAATAGTATACTTACAGCTGTATTTATTTAATCGATATATACCCAGTTAAAATTACGCGCTTGAATTTATTGGCTCACTGCCAATTTTAATTCTGTCTTCCTTCAACTTCAGTTCATCACCACACGTGTGCTAGCTCCATACAAAATCAGTGATCTATTGTGATTGTGCCTGAAAAATGACTGATTTCAAGAACATGAAATTCGTTAAATTATCTCAAACAGAAGATTTAATGCCAACTGTAGGCTTAGGAACATGGCAGGTACAAAGTAGTTATCGTTTGCTTCATTTAGTCTTAAAATAATATTAGATAACTTATAGGTACTTTTTTGTAGGCTCCGCCAGAAGTGGTAGAGTCAGCTGTTTATAAAGCTTTAGATTTGGGGTACAGACATTTGGACACAGCTTTTAATTACAATAATGAAGAAGCTATTGGCACAGCTGTAAAAAAATGGATTGATGATGGCAAAGGAGTGAGATCTGATTTATTTATAACAACTAAGGTAAGTGGATTTATCATAAATATTGGATACAATTTTTCTATATCTGGTGGGTGCTAGCACCTCTGCCTCCCCCTCGGGGATATAGGCGGAAGTTTATATCGAGCTTTATAATTTATTGACTATACAAGCAATTTTATTTCTAGCTACCTCATGTGGGCAATAGAGCGTCGGATGTGAGAACATTTTTGGAATTGCAACTCAAGCGGTTGCAGGTTAATTATGTGGATTTATATCTTATTCATGTGCCTTTTGGGTTTATGTGTGACCCAACAACCCTTACCCCTGTTGTCAAAGAAACTGGAGACTATGAGTTAGACATGGAAACTAATCATGTGTTGACATGGCAGGTACCCTCATGATGATTAATTTATATTTTTAATAGGTACCTTTCTTCCAGAATTTTCTACTGTAGCTTCAATCTTTATTAATTAGTGGTGTGATGTAATTAATCTGTAAAGGATACAGGATTTGTGATTATTACTGAAAGTGATGTTTTATAAGTATTTTTATTGTTATAAGGTGATGGAAGAGTGTCAAAAAGAAGGACTAGTTCACAACCTTGGCTTATCTAATTTCAATGAGAAGCAAATTGAGAAGATTATAAAAAAGGCTCAGTTTAAACCACAAGTCTTACAGGTGGAGCTACATGCTTATTTCCAGCAGTCCAAACTTCGTAAATTTTGTCAAGATAATGATATAGTCGTAACTGCTTATGCACCTCTGGGTAGCCCTGGAGCGAAGGCACATTTTGTAAGCAAATATAAATATAGGTAAATTATGTGAAACAAATATTCAGCTATTTTCAAAGCAAGGGACAAGTCTCACAGCCGTGGTTCATTAATTTCATTTCAGCCCTAGTGCATTTCCAGACTTATTTACTTTACCAGATGTGCAAACCATAGCTAATACCTATGGTAAAACGCCAGCACAAATATTGCTTAACTTTTTAGTACATGAGAACATAGTGGTGATTCCAAAGAGTACTAATGAACAAAGATTAAAGGTGAGTATTTTAATAAAATATTATAATTTATGTATGCAAAGTGTTTAATATTGTTTCTGTCTTTAGGAAAATATGGAAATATATGATTTTGAGTTAACACCAAGTGAAACAGAGTGTTTGAGGAAGTTAGACAGAGGAGAAGATGGTCGTATTTTTAATTTCTTGTTTTGGAAAGGAGTCGAGAATCATCCTGAATATCCATATCCAAGATATGTCAGACAGCAGAAGTATAAGACAGACTCTGTTTGAAAATACAAACACATAACATTCTAGTCAATCACTACCTCTAAGTTAGATAAATTTTAATTAAATTATTGTGTAGTACTTGAGTAGACTCTTTGAGCTTTAAAGTGACGTGATCAGTGAAACTGATTTAAAATGCAGCTTTTTGCTATAAGCAAATTCTGACCGAATCAAGTTCAGTTCTCAAATTATCATGGTGTTTAATAAATAAATTTCAAGTTTAATGCTGTGTTTTTATTCCTACAAACATGACAAAAGTACAAAAAACATCACAAGAACTTTTTGGGTAATTATGAGAGCCTGTAAAGCATTTTTCTCTGTAGCCGATGCTGTAACTCTCCACGTCGTATCATCGTATGCACGACTTTGAGGATGGCTCTCTCAGGATATTTTTGTTTTAAGAAATCTTGAATAATGGTCTGTTCCGATACTTGCGAGCCTACAGCGAACCTGCGCTTGAGCTGTTTTTCGATACGAGATAACATTTCGTGATCTTCTTCGGTAGTAAATCCTTCAGCACCTACAAGAAACAAAAAACAAGAATACATGATGTAGAGGTACAATGCTGAATTATAAATTCTGCTGATTTAATATAGAGAGAACTAGGAAAATCCTTTGGCCTGAAGAGTTATGTTATATTTATAAATACTATTTTTGCACATATAATAGATAATGTTAGTGTAACTAACCAGCTAAGCTGCCTGTCATTGCTGCATCTAATGTGGATACTTGGAACAGGCGAAGTGATTCAGTGACATGCGCTTCATTTGCAAAAGGTAGTAGTTGCATTTTGGCTAAAGCTTCAGAAATTCTGATGACTGCTTCCAATTGTCTGAAATGTTAAAGTAATATTTTTTTTATTTTTTTACAAATTTTTAGTACAATCATATTGTAGGCCTCAAGTCATGTGAATAAAGTCACAAAATCTACCATAATTCAACGTTATTGTAAACAAATTCTACATCAGGGAGGGCATCGCTCACTGTAAAGTGTTATGTTACGAGTATATTCTTAAGTTATTTATCACGTTAACTCCGAACTACTCATCATTACCCTACCGCCTACTCTTGATTTATCTTGATAAATGCTGCAGTGGGAGTTATGGCGGGAACGCGAAAAGTGTCATAGCGCTGCAGTGTTTTATTTTCTAAATTTGGTGTGCATTCGAGTTTTTATGTGTAAAAATGGTGGAGTTTAAGACAACCGCTTGGACAAAGCACACAAGTGTAGGAGAGTGGAATTGTTGTGAAAATTGTCCCTTGAATTGGGTTAATATGTTGTCATCTAAGAAAAAAAGAAGAAGAAGAATGCTGCAGTGTACCTGACTGTGATGGGGATGGACAGGCGCTTGTCGACTTGCCGCTCGTGGTGTGACGCTCCGGAGCGCATGAGCACATATCTCGCGCGGAGTCTCTCGGCCGCGCCGGGCGCCAGGCGCGGCCCACAGCGCGCGCGGCAGTACGCCGCGTAGCGCCGCAGCAGCGCCAGCGGCAACTCGCCCGCACTCGTCTCGCGCTCCGCACTGTCCCCGCCCATGTGCACTGATATTATGTGTTTAGCTAGTGTCTGTAATACAAATTGATATGTTTAGGTGTATGCCACATTAGTGAAGTATCTTACGACGCAGATCCTACATATAACAAAATAAAATGTAAATATTGTAGACATTCTACACGAGGTCCTGGTCCCCACCAGGGTGGGGAAAAAACTAAAAAAACAGGCGACTGCAAGGAATGAACTGTGCGTTGTGCGCCTGTACCACAGCTGAGCGCCACGCGAGCCGTCTTTTAGTTTTATAAGTAATCTACCTACAGTTTTATATGTATTTTATTTTGAATATTTTAATAATAATAAAAGTATATAAGTATATGGATTATGGATAAATTACGTTAAAATTGGTTATCATACACAAAACCTATCTGGATTTACAGGATAAGTTCAACTCAATATGTATGATTATAAAAAAATCCAAACATTCTCTTAAAAATGGATCAAATTATTGATTTTCTTTAAGAGAATGGATAAAAGCCAATTGATGAAGCTCTCTAAAAGAAGCATAAGATTAGTCATAGCCTGACATTTAAAAAATAATAGTAAATAACGTTTGGCAACTAATATACTAACAATGTCTCGGTTTTGATCGTGTTCATCTTTCACAATGAAGATCATATCGAATCTCGATAGTATAGTTGGCATGAAGTCAATATTATCGTCGGCTTTGGTATCGTCCCATCGGCCGAACACGGAGTTGGCAGCTGCGAGGACGGAGCACCGCGAGTTCAAAGTTGTTGTGATACCAGCCTGTAAACAAATAACTCACTATCAGTTAGTCACGTCTGCAAATTGGCTATTAAAATAAAAATATTGAGTATTGTTAAGCTAACAATTCTAAATTCAAAAATATTTATTTTGGCATGTCTGTTAGCGATGGATGCTAAACTGAACGGATTCTTTAATAGAAAAGTATTGTATTTAAAATATGCCTTATGTTTTATGGTAATTTATTGAGTATAAATGGAGGTATACACTACGCATGCGGAGCCGTAGTCTTCAGCTAGTAGAAATATAAGTCTGTTCCTATTAGATTTATTTACTAAGCGAACCTTGGCAATAGATATTGTTTGTTGTTCCATAGCTTCGTGTATAGCGACACGGTCGTCTTCGCGCATTTTGTCAAACTCGTCGATGCATACGACGCCACCGTCTGCGAGCACCATAGCGCCGCCTTCCATTACAAAGTTACGCTGTGAAAACAATAAACAAATTACAATTAATCATTCAATCAGCCTATTGCAGTTCTGTTGTACGAAGGCCAATAGTTGTAGTTAAAAAAATGGATTAAGTTAAATTAAGGAATGCGACCCGAAATTATTACCTATTTTTACGTTTGTTCAAGATACCCAAAAACTACCAAATGGATTTTGAGGCGGGTTTTTCAATAGAAAGGTCTTGGTCTGACATATGAGAGCTAACTGGACTTCCCCCTCCTCTATATGGTCGGCAGCACGATTGTGTCCTCCCTGGTGTTGCAAAAGTCCATAGGCTACGGTAGCCACTTTCTACCAGGTGGGTCGCGTGGCCGCCACGACCGCTTAGATAGCAAAGAAAAAAAAAATTCGCGACCGCTTAGATCGCAAACAAAAAAAAAACTGCAGTATGTTGGTATGACCAAAAAAAGTACCAGTAGAGCTACGGGCAGTCAACTAGTATTTAAAATGTAAACATGATTATATCTGTGATGTGATAGAGATGATACAATAAAAAACAGTGTTAGTTTCATTTGTCCGGACCTATCTGAGCAGTGGATTGCATTAGGTATAATAAAAAACTAAATTAACATGATACTTACACTCCCCGGATCTCTGATGACAGAAGCAGTGAGACCAGCAGCACTAGAACCTTTTCCTGACGTGTAGACGCCAATGGGAGCAACCTTTTCTACAAACTTCAACAATTGCGACTTGGCTGTTCCAGGATCACCCAGTAATAGTATGTTTATATCTCCTCGCCGTGTTAGACCGTCTGGTAAACGTTTTCGAGAGCCTGTTATGACAAATATGTATAATTAAATCTTTTGTTAAAAGTGGATAGTCTTACAACTAATATCAAAGCGAATGAAATCTGGGCCCTTAGCACGAAAAACTATCGAATTCGTAATCTAAAGGTACCAAGAGAGCTGAGCAATGCGATTGGCAGGCTTCACATACGCACTTGTTCACAATAGTAGGACCACCAGGAGGCTGGAAAGTTGCCCAATGAGGTATCCTATCGCCTTCCTGAGAGACAGGCTATGTGAGGGTTAATCCTCGTCATGGCATATTATTTTATTAGAGGGTCAAAGTTCACATTATTTTATGCTATGGCATAAAATAATGTGAACTTTGCTTGAATCAGTAAAGACTATGGGCTTTACTGATATTTTTATACATACCACCAAACAGAAGGGTGGCAATTGCCTTTTTCATGTCCACAGCACCAAAAACGCTGGGTGCTATCGACTTTGCAATTCGTTCGTATATATCGGGCGAGGCCGCTAATCTTCGGAATTGTTCTTCTTCCTCTGCAGTGAAGGGTTTGAGGCCTCCAGTCACGCCTTCTTCAGCAGTTAGACCAACAGCGCGCAAGTAAGACGAACGAACGCCGACGGATCCTTTATCACGAGCTTCTCTCTACGAACATATCATGTTTTGCTATCATCACATACAGGGTAGACTGACCGATTGTAACTTACAAGCTTAATGTGTCGATCAGGGAATTAAGAATTGTAATAGGAAAGTTGTTGAACGTCAAAAAGAAAAAAAATCAATATGGAGTACTCATTTCGTATTACTTATTTGTAGGTAATAATTAAGATGCAGAATTAGGCTGTGTATGTAAAAAAGACTTGATAAAATAGTTACCCAACAATGAGTAATCCATTATGTCACGTTTTATAGACCTTTTCCCAACCTTCTCAAGGGTAAAGGAATGCTCTTTAATGCATAGCTTGTGTACCCTAAATACTATTATTGGTATGCTAAGGTTCAATGGATGAAATACACAGTCTGTGGGTATCATATCCCTATTGAAATGACAAATTGTTCAGAACAAAAATGTAATAGTATTCATAAGAACATACCCCAATTTTGGCAATTTTCTTGATGGAATAAATGCCAAGCACGACGACTCTGGCGCCAGGTGCAACTCGCTCACACAACACGCGGTCACAGTACACCGTCAAGTGGCGCGGCATCTCTCCTTGAGGGATACTCTCTGGAGCTTCTTGCAATTTCAACACCTGAAATGGAATAGTGATGTTAAAAGTACATTTTGTGTATACATTAAAGGTATACTGAAAAGGGAAGTATGGCAATTATGTATTCATCAGTGGTGTACACTTATCAGTTGATGGGATTGGTTCTGGTGTAAGCCTCTTCGTTTGTCTGGGGTTGGGGGATTACTCTGCAGGGGTCAAACAATGATGCAGTAGAACAATGGATCCCAGAACGTGCAAGCTTGAGGTATCTAATTGTGATTAGGACAGGGGAATAAATGTCATTCAGTTAAAATTCGAACCTGTCTATAACTTTTTTTTAATTTATGGCACGTCAATTTGACTTCACCTCGCCTGATGTTAAGCGGAAGGTAAAGTCTCATGAAAGAGGGTCACCATTGCAAACACGTTCAGTGGTACAATGGTTGACGCTCAGCTTGACGGCCTCATCAGATGCTTTTTCACGCCCCGCTTAAAGAACCCGGGACTGTAGGAAGAAGGAAACACGTGCGCCGAAAAACTAATAATAATATACAGAAAGCAACAATACCTGGTAATCAATACATTTACATTTGTCTGGAATTATGAAATAAGGATCCAGTGGGCACTTAGGTCGACCGGCTTGTTCCCTGCAATATAAAATAAATTTATGTTAACTATTTTATTCTTTATTGTACGCCTAAATAATATTAATACATTACATATGAGATATTATGTACAAAGGTAGACGAAGTAGTACTAAAGTACGAAGTAGTAAAGGTAGAAGTACTGTATTCTATAACCTATAACACAAGCTATTTAAGCTATGCCTATTATGGATCTAGGTGATATTGTGTAGATTGTCTTAGAATATTTTGAATATTCAAAAAGACAGTTAGAGTAAGTTTGCTGTTACCTTTTTCATGAACAGTTAGTGTAAAATATAATAGGAATGATTTGATATTTTGTTATACTATGATCTAAATGATTACAAGAGTAGATGGCAGTCAGGTAGTGACTTCTAATACATTGGTGTATGTAATTATAAGTATTAACTTACGTATTACATTTCCTGGGCATCACATATCCCTCTAGACCAGGTTTCACTGGCAAGTTAGGAATTATGTTACGGCACGATCTACACTGGATGGATATTTTGGTGGCCTTTGCCTTTATTCCAGAAGCTGATATTACTATACCAGGAATTTTCACCAGTCTGGATACTGTTTCAGACTGAAAAATAAATTCAAAATATTGTTTAATTTGTTTTTTTTTAAGTATTTTCAAGGGGAAAATATCAACAGTACAAGTGCTCATCAACACATGGGTTTCCAGTAATATAACATGTGATAATTGAGTTACATAAATTTATAAATAGTAGTGAGTAGCTTATCAGTCAATGTAGCCTGGTAGTAGTGAACACAACTGCTATACAGGGGGCAAATATTTGTATGCTTGGATATGGATATTTATATAGGTCTGGTGATACTACAGAGAGGACATTGATTACTACAGAGAGTTGTCGGTCTGGGTTGCCATACGGACTTTTATGGCAGTTGTTATATAGGGGTGAAATGGCCCAGACAGGAGGGCTGACCGCTCGTCCAGTTAAATGATATGGGTATGAAAAATGAGTATAAGTAGATTTGTATATATTACTACTACTACCTACCTTCAGTTCTCGTAAGTTTGCAGCATGTGCATCTGATGATAACAGAACTTGAATGTCTTCGACTTTCTCCTCACCTTCTGGTCTTGGTGCAGTCAATTCATCTGCAAGCTTGAAGGAATACATTTTATATAATACTCAAAATCAAATCATTCATCATGCTGAGCCCTTTTTCCCAATTTGGGGGTTTGCTTTCTAGTTCAACTAAGATGAGGCTGCACTTCAGTAAAAAAATTCAAATGATAGAAAAAATCTAATGAGATAATTCTAATTCTGTTGGTTTTTAGTTTCCTGCTAAACTATTAAATTAATGGTCACAATGATCACACAAGCAACGGTGCCAATTTAATAAGTTATTTAGTTTTATTCACTAGATAATTAATTTGTCAATATTAGTTGTATCTATTTATAAAATATACTACATTGAATGATTTATTCAGCAAAAAAAAATATACCTCTTTTGCTGCTTCCTCTAAAATAGGCAGATGTTCTGTAGGTTTTTTATATAATTTCTCAGCCAATACTTCATCAAAACTGGATAAATCCTCAATATTAATCTCTACCCAATAGTGGCCCAAATTGTAGTGTCGTTTAAGTGCATCTCTGAAAGAAAGGAAGTAGTAATGTATTGATTTATCATAAGAAATGGTTTGGAAACATAATTAAATGGATATATGGGGACCTTACTGAGACTTTCAGGATCCAGTGCCCACGATTTACGCTCTGGCGCAGGTATTTATATAGAGTTGAGAGATTAGGTCCGAGCTGGGTTGGGCTCATGGGTTTCTAGATGTAGAGCTCGTATGCAATCGGGGAAAAAAGAAAGATTCCAAAAAGAACATACCTGTACTTATAGTTAAAGTTTCCTGTGTGAAATTGACGGATAAACTCTTTAAACTTTTTTTTCACAGCCTGTAGGTTAAGTTGATCTTGAGATTCATTTTCTTCAACTCCAAAGTTATCGGAGAAAAACACACCAGGATCATCAAATCCTTCCATATTCCAGAATAAACGTTTGTATTGTTTAGATTTATTTTATTTCAATTATTGAGTACTGTAACTACTGTACTGACGCCGTGCTACTGATTTTTGGCGCGAATTTAGACGTTTCACTTGACAGATGACAGTTAAATAATAGTCATTAACATAACCATAACCTACCAAAGTGATGTTATAATATGATAATAAGCCTTTAGGAGACTCTTGGGGGCCAGGGGGGTACAAAGGGGGGCACACTCCGAAGAATGGAAATTTTCACAGTGACCTCCGGTGAATGTTGGTGGCAAAAAACGGCGCCATTTTATACTAACTTCATGTATGCATAAGTATGTCATTTATTGTTGTTGATTAGTTTTATAAACCTCTAAGCTATGAACTCTTAAAACAGGTTAATCAATGAACGACTGTCTTACTACTATATATATATAATTATATATGGGATTACGAAGTTATTTATGCAGTTGGTAGTATGACAGCCGTTCAATTATTGATCTGCGTTTAAGAGTAAATGTTTGTATACATATAGTAATATATGTATGTTCATCCAACAATCGGGAGGCGGCAGCACTTTCTATACATGTGTATGCATATTTAACCATAGAGTTGCCACTCTTTTCGTATAAGTATATTACTATACTCTTTACTTGGGCCCCTTAAGGATCGGAAGCCATGTAATAATGAAAGTTATATCTTATGTAATAATTTTATACAAAATAATGTTTAACAATGTTTCGTCATATCATTGCTTAATATTGATTGAATGAACCACAACAAACGAAAGAGTCATTTTGGTAAAAGAAAAAAATATGAAGTTCGTTGTCTCACACGGGAACGGATTTAATCTGGCGGAGCGCCATGCAGGAGCCTCTACACTATATTTATAGATTAAAATCAATGACGTATGTGCTATAAAAAGCAGAGTAGTAAGCAAAGTACTGTAAATGTACCTACCTTAACAAACCACACATTCCATAGAACTTGGGAACTTCATCAACCCAAAGTCCTCTCCACTGATCGCCACTACTATCCAAGGATAGTGCGTGAAGCTATTGAAATTAAAAAATATAAAAATTTCAATAGGGAAGATGGATTCAAATTACCCGGGACCTGGAATCCAGTGATTAAAATAGTGAAACCCAAAAACACAGTGCCGCCGATGCCGACTAAAACTGACATAGTGAGTGTGGTGTGTCGCCAGCCTTACATTCAATATGAAAGTAATGGAGGGTAGGCACACAAAAAATGTTTCCTGCACACCGCGCGACGCTCGCAGGCCAGTCAAGTCGTGACCACGGGTGCTGCAACGCACCCGAAACGTCGGCAAAAGTAAGTGTTCAAATATATCGCGTGAAGTCCCGAAAACTATAAATACTATGTGTAAACACCGCGATAGTTTAAAAGTTACATAAATATTTTTGGTTAAATAACAGATAAGGGTATAAAACCTTAAGACATACCTCGTCCTATTTACGTAGACTTGTAACGTAGACTCGTAGACACGCACGTAGACCACGTCGTAGACTGGCGTAGGCAGAGTTCATAAGACATCAACGATATCCTCGATGGTCAGCTAAGGCTAAGACCCATAATTATCTATCTTTATATTTTTTATTGAAATCTAAATTCAAAATTTATGTCAAAGAGAATACGATACTATTTATGTTACCATGGAAATGACAACTATAGTTATGTTAACGACACAACAAATCTCTTGTAATTTTTAGAATAGAAATCTTGTTTAGTATATATAATGACCTGTTATAAAACAAATTCTATTCTTATATTTGTATGAGTATTATATAATAGAACATTATGGGTGATGTAAGTAGTTTTGAGTTTTGTAACAGCAGTTTCATATTAAATTTCTAAACCTACTCGTACTTAGGTGTCTCGAATCGAGATGATCGAGGTCCATGATCATGATATCCAAATATACGTCATGCATTAAGTTTAGCTACAGGAGGAGCTTAGCAGAAATACTGGCAGTTCAGATAGTACTCAAAATTACTATAACGAAATATAATTTAGACAAATAGGTACATAATAGTCTTTGCCAAATACAATAACAATAGTATTCCATTTGCTAGGACTTTGTTTGACATAATTATACAATAAATTTATTGAGTGTATTATTATTGAGGGCTTCTGTAGCGTAGCTGCGGAGCGTTCAACGGCCACCCAGGGGAGCGTGGGTTTGATTCCCGCTTAGTGCAAATGTTAAGTATTAGCCTATGGCCGAGGGTCCACCCGCGTAGATGTCGGTTATTACGATTGCAAGCATGTTAACATGAGATTTTAAGTGTGATCAATTTCTTTCTAACATAAAACAACATTTTTAATCAAAATCTATTCAGTAGTTTAGACTTATTGTAGTAAAGCGCCATCTATTATCTGATTATGTAACAAAATCATAAATTTACAAATTTTTATTTCATGATTTTATCACGGTATTTCTTCACACAATTATTATGTTATATGTTTATTCTTCCAGCAAAAAGAAGATGTTGATCTTCGATTGGAGTTCATGTCAGAATATTTACTCCGCACACTGAAACAGAAAGCTGAGAAATGGAATAAATTTATTACTAGCGATGAACGGGTAACGCTTTGTTTTCTCTTTTTAATATTACACATTGAAAAGATTTTCTAAGCGACTACAGTATGAAGTTCATCAGGAAGATCATTAGATGGTATCTATAAGGTCGGCTGCACGTGTAATAAAATATTAGACATATTCCTAAATAGGAATAATACAACCCCGCGTCATAGTGAAATGTGGAACCACCTGTCATCCTAGCAGAGACACCGTGGTTCTCACACTCGAGGGGGCCATCTCAAAGCCGAAGATAGCCCTGGGTCAGTCGGAGTTGCAAGGGATATGTTTCAACCGCAATTAATTTAATTCCAGATTGGTATGTTTACAAAACCAACAAATTACGGTTGGATCGGATATAACTCATTAACTTTCCAGGCATACTCAGTAGGTATGCAAAATAATTAAAACAAAAGCCCGCTGAGTTTCTTGACAGTCTTCTCAGACCGGGGCCGTGAGTCGTACCCAGTCCGTTGCTAAACAAACTTACAATTTTAATATTATATGTAATTCTGACGTTTTGTAAGTTCCGTTTAATGATCTACGCAGAATAAAATAATATTTTTTGATTTTTTTTTAAATTTTGAATCGTTAATTTCTGCTATGGAGTTCTACTACTTAGTACTATTATCTATCAAAGTGTATTTATTTTGTTGCAGCATATTTTATTTAGATATTTTGACATACCCAAGTATGACGTTCTTGTGTTTCGTATGAGTACGGCCGGTTTGCTAACTTGTGCCACACAGTTTCCACCGATTAGTAGAGGCAAGGTGGTATATTTTCTCAGGAATGAAGCTGACAAAATCACGACGGCGAATTTTCATACGGTAATGACAATTTTATTTTTTAAACCGACCGACGACAGCCGATAGCTATGACGCATTGGGAGAGGCCTATGTCCAGTTTACATGGGACATATTTTGTATAGCATTATAACAAAGTGAGAATTCAAGCAGTAAGTTGGTTTAAGAATACAAGCGGGTGACATAGATTTTTGGTGCACGATACTTTGAAGCCCGAGTATGTGTATGTGTTCGAATCTAAAATTGTATGACGTGCCACTATGGCATTTTGCACTACGGGATAATAGATCTACTCATTAATGTTATAGTTTAGGATACTACTTGTATGCGTTTACTTCCTTTCTTATAAAGAAAAAAGACTCCGATCTAGCTTATTTTATTAACGGTATCAATGTTACTACTGGTTAAATTAGACTTAGGCTGTCAAAAGATTTGAGATCTTAAGGTTTCCAGTAACTTGGAGGCCCACTGTATATACTTACCTCCTCCATTTCTAAATGTTTACGGATAGTCGGTGTCTCCAGTAGGGGTGTCACCTTGAAGTTAAGGTCAGATTGGCATCTACAAATTTTAATATTCTACCGGACGAAACAGTCACAAGTCCGCCCTCGCAATGCAGTACTATTACCACCTTTTTTCCGGGTCACAAATCACATGTACCTACCTACAACCATAAATTTAAATTTGAATATTATTACAGACTATGACGGTCGGCGAAATGTCTGGTAATGTTTTAATGGATTTAGGAGTGATGGCCGATGAAGTTATTGGTCCACTACTTTGCAACCCTGAAAATCAAAAGGGATGGCCTAAAATAGTACAGCACGACATGAAGAGACATGTCAATGATTTGAGGAACTTGATGCATCAGGTACTTTATTCTACGGAACGTTCAACCAATATTCTATGGAATGGCGGTTATTTTTTTTTTTTATACTATCACGCCTATATCCCCGAAGGGGTAGGCAGAGGTGCTAGCACCCACATTTCGCCAGTGTATATTTAGGTCCCAATGTAATAGGGGGCGAGCCTATTGCCATCAACCGGGCACTTGGTTATTTATTGATTATTTTAGTAAGCTTACGGTACTGCAATCGGTGTATTCGATTAGACTCCATTTAGTTCGGTTCAATTATACGTAAACATTATTGATGTGTGTGTGTATGATTTATTTAAAATTCCAGTTCAATAATATTTTTACGTTAAGAAACACATTTTAGAGACTGAGATTGAACCACAAGCTAGTCAGTTAGGAGTTAGCTTAGTTTATTTTTTAGTTAATTTAAACTGTGGCGTGGTGGTAGTGAACGCCATCGCTACGCAACGGGCGCGGATCGATCCCCGTTCAGTGTATTTTTGATGCGTGTATATTTGTACTCATGAATCCAGTTCCTTGCATTGGTCTGCTCGTACTTTGAAGAGCATGTTTTTATTACCTCATCAAGTGCTGTGAAGTAAGAAGAAGTACTAAAAGTAAAAACCGCAATGTGGATCCCAAACACAGCTAGTGAGAGTCAGGCACAACTGGGCCTCAACTTTAGAGATAATGATGATCAATGTCAGCTGCTATCTTATATAAATGCTCTGCTTTTGAGGACGTATAAAACTAGTACGTGAAGCCATCAAAAGTAATATCAAAGTTGCGCTATTTCACTCGCACACTTTACTTTCATCGCACGCTTCACACGAGTGCGAGCCAAATGGTACTTACCTTACAATTACTTAAGGCATCTTCATTTTTTGAAATCGTTCGAAAAAATGGAATTGTACTTGCCTTGGAGAGTTCACCTTTGGCGATAAGGTCGACCATTGTACATTATGCTACTTGTTTATGTCCATAGTGTAATTTTTTATCTTACTGAGTACAATAAAGAGTTATCTATCTATCTATCTATCTATCTATCTATCTATCTATATGTCTAATCTATCTATCTATCTGTTATGTTTCAGTTGAAAGGCGAGATGACCAGTCAAGTGCTGTTGCCGATGCCTGCTGGTGTAGAAGACATTTATCACGCGGAGGCGAGACTTAAACAAACGTACTTATAACTTTTAAATTACTCTATAGTTATTTCCAATGGAGGAGAATAGAGCCACTTCATCTTGTCGTGAGCTCTCTTCAACTCCAACTGTAAACATTTAACCCATGGTCAAGATCCCGCTTGACGGCAATAAACTCGCTTCCAATCACGCCAATCAATAGGTCCGATATACTTGTTTTTTTTTTCGTACGCAATATCCCCACGGGTACCACCTCCTCCGGAGCTGGTGAGAGTGGTTATTTCGGACTAAGAACCGACTAAAACACACGCCGTCTTTGGGTCTTCAGTTGCGGAGATGAGAGAGTAGGTAACTAACCCCTTGCAACCCGGGCCGATCCAGGGACCGATATCATAGTTGGAGAAATGTGAAAGTTGATACACCTCTGCCCTACCCCTCTGGGAATTTACGGTTGTGAATATGTATGTAGTAGGGTTGATACTTCGACGTTTTTGGTTGTATGAAGGCCTAACGAAATATTTGCAGCTTAGTACAGGATCCTTCAAGCGGGATTTGAAAAAGCATCTGATGAGACCGTCAAACTGAGCGCCATCATTCATTGTAACACTGTACGTAATTGTAATAGTGACCTTCTTTCCTCAGTCTTTGCTTTCAGCTCACCATTAGGCAAGGTGAAGTCAAATTAACGTGACCTAGATAAAAAAAAACATTTGACCTGTAAGTTGCAACATCAACCGTGCGCTCACTCGTTCATCAATCAACTTGTCCAGGGATTTACGTATATTTATCGATAAAAAAAAAGTTTTATCATAAACATCGATAAAAAAAGGTTTATAAAGATTATAATCGTAGTAGTACCTAAGATACTGAATTGATTTTTATAGTGACGGAGAAGACGTGGACTTGTTTTTAAAAACGAATATAGAAGGTGCCGTTATAAAGTGGGCACAGCAAGTGCATGATTTGTTGTCCGAGGATTCCTATATGGGTAAGACAATACTTATCCTGCGTTATAGAAGTAGGCGTTACTTAGTGGAAATTCTTTACAAGAGTATAGAGTATATTATAGCGGGTGTAACAATTGCTATTGTTATCGTTGGGATTGTTAAACCGTGGGTGAGTGGTGGGTTCCCTAGCGCCCCCATTATATATTTACTTATACTGCTGCTACTGCTATTATAAATGTGAAAGTTTGTGAAGATATCTGAATATTTGTTGTTCAATCACGCTCTTACAGTTGAATTTATCTGGTTCAAATAGGAATACATTATAGTCGGGAGTAACTCACATATGCTGCTTTTAGCGGATGTAGTGTTTTAGTTGAATGACAAATAGGTGAAATGGTATGGGTTTATAACATAAACGACAGACAAATGCACGAATGATATCATTTGCTAGTACTGTAGCTTATAACGTGTAGCTAGGCGGCAGGCCATTGGTTAAGCCATAGGAAAATAGTCCTGCGAGCTACGCCGTAGCACTACTGCTACGTCGTAGGTCGCGTGTTCATTTTCAGTTTGTATGAATATTATTAACTATACTGTTGATTGATGGCACTTGGTGGAACTTATTGTTATACATATTGATAACACATTTGTATACTTATGTCATGATACTTATTACTGAACCTTACCGGTTTCGCTTTGCGGCAAAAGTTTACATTTACAGTCTAGTCATTTACTATCAATGTAAACCCTTGGCCACAAACAGACATGCGTTTCATAATATTAGCTAATTGAGCTATGCTCAGTATTATATCTACTTAGCGTTGTATAGTTAGTAGGTATGTCGTAGAATATGTTGTTTTAATGTTTATTTATTTATTTATTAGGCACATTAACCGGTATTCTAGTCATGGTACTTCTTTATATGAATGTTTGTAGCCTGTACCCACATGAAAAGTAAAGATAAAAGATTTTAGATAAAATATTCTTCATTGTACACTATTGAAGCAGTGGTATTAAAATCTATATATATATCTCTATATATATATATATATATATATATATATATATATATATATATATATATATATATATATCTCTTATATCTAACGTACAATGGACGGCCTTACGGCTTTTACTTTTAATTATATTTAATAATTTTAACTGTTATCTATTGTTTATAGCCTTCAAAAAAACCAAATTTCCGCTACCCGTGGCGGACATAGAGTTCTACGCTAACCGCCTGCGCAACCTAGAGGGCATCTATTCGCAGCTGAGAGACCCTCGCGTCAAGCGGATGGCGCACTACCTCGAAGATACTCGCAGCGTGTACCTCAGTTGTTTCAAAACTATGCTTACTAATGTCGTTGCAGGTTAATAATAATAGTAAATTGTAATAGTAACATAACATAACATAAACTCACGCCTGTATCCCCTAAGGGGTAGGCAGAGGTGCTGGCTTCATGGTATGACTTATGTTTAGGTCCCAATGTAATAGGTGGTGAGCCTATTACCATTAACCGGGCACTTAGGTATAAACCTGCGATAATTACAAACATAACTTCGAAAAGTATCGAAAAGTCATTGGTGTGTGCCATGGTAAAACCTGAGATCGAACCCTAGACCTCGTCTCAGCAGTTTCACACATACTTAGTACCATACACAGTACATACATACAATACATAGTAACTATAGTGTAATAATAGGTATTTGCCTGTCCCAGCACATCAATATATTTTGACTATCACTTTAAACCAATTATAAGGTAATTGAAATAGTCCTGTGTTATTATATAAACTTCTGATCCTCACTTTAAACCTTTAGAGTATGTTTGTATATTCTTTGCAGCTATCGTCGAATGTCGTGATATATATGTCTATCAAAAACCTTTGATATACCATTTCGAAAATTTTGAAGGGACAGATTTTTCTGAATGCAGAGCGCTTATTAGACCGATGTTTCATTGCATTGGTTTATTGTGGGGAAACTCTCGATATTACTGCAACGTGGAAAAACTTATACGTAAGTGAGCTTTGTTTTACTTTGTCGTGTGCGAATTAGCTTCTATAGCGTGTTACTGGAGAGGTTTTGTGTTGTCAGTGAGAAGATCAAGAAACCCTACTTTATCTTCTGCACAAAGACTCTCTTAGCCTTCCCACCCCCTCCTGGACAAAGGCCCCAAAACGTCCATAGAGCACGGTAACGACTTTTCATCAGGTGGGCCGCGTGCTTGTCTGCCACCTGAGTGGTATAAAAGAAAAAACCTTTTTATTCGTGCGCGAGGTATTTGAGAATTAGCATAATAATGAAGTATTACATAAGGAGTAAGGACATTTTTCTTGTGATAGGTTTTAGATACATGTATATAATTTCCGACGCGTTCTCATACTAGTGTAATAGTATTTTTGCCTAATAAAAATATTTTTACAGCTTTGCTGCGTGAAATGTGCAATCTAGTGATTCAGCAGTGTACAAACTCGGTAGATCCGATGGCAATATTTCAAGGAGACCCAGATGAACAGATATTAAAAATCAGGAAGGCTATAAGCATACTCAATCATTTCATGTTAGTTAATATTGACCAGTGTAATTAAGGGCCCAGATCGTGAAAATCACCGAAAAGAGTGTTACGATATTTCATATTTAACTTATTTAGATATGATTGATATCAATGATAATTTGTATATATTACAATCAAAGACCAAAATATATGTTAGTCTTATATTAAATCCTTAAAACCTAATAATTGCTATATAATAAACGTCAACAAACGCACAAAATTTGACAAAAATGCAAAAACATGCCTTCGTATTCTTCAAATATTACCCAATAAATCAACACAAATTGATAAAAAGAAACACTTTTTGAACACTGAAGAAACCAATACTTAAACCTATGTACTTTTTTTTGTACCTTTACAAACAAAGACTTCCTGTTTTAAAGCCCTAAAATCTAGATATGTTCTACGTAAATTCTCCATAGAAAAATGTATGAAAAATCACGCGCATCCCGATATTATGATTTAGTAACCCGCATCGCTACTGATCGGCAGTACGTTTTTATGGTTCAAGGTGACACCACGCGTGTCGGATGCGCCAGCAATATTACGTGTTGTGAATTTGTGTTTTTTGTGAAAAACTGTAAGTATAACATTTTTATAACTAATTCACTTTTAGTAAGTAGGAAGTACCGATATAATGAATGTCTGGAAGAAAACCATGATGGAACTAGATATAAATCGTAAAAATACAAAATTATTTAGATAGGTACGTAGTTTGTTGAGGAGGTTATTTTATGAACCTTGTAAAGTAGGTATAAATACCGAGGAAAAAAATTACGAGATTTGTGTGAAAGTGTCATGTAAAAATTCTAGTTTTATTTGAGTGCTTTATCATGTCTACGTACTAATAATAATATATTCGCATTTGTTGTTGTTGTTGCATGTAAATATTGGTTTGTATTATAAGTAATAAAGTCGATTTCTATAGGAATATTCTCATAATAATTAATTTTATTACATAATATAGTTAAATATTCGTTTTCATGTTCATCATATTGTCTAAATATCAGATTGTGGAAGTAGGTATGTTTCCTATCTGAAATAGCATGGGCGTACATACTTCGCTGCCGTCAAAGACGCGCGCGGCGCGACGCGCCTAGAGTCTGGTTTAGGGTTGTACAAAAATTACAAAATAAATAAAAGTGGATACTATTGATGATTAATATTTCCAGTATTGAAAATAAAGAAAACCTTCAGGCCGAGACTCCGAGCAACACTGCTACGCGCTGTATAGAGGTAAGTTGTTATACGTAATTAGACTTGTTACATAAACAAACGAACTACCTAGTTAGTGATGGGCGAAGACAAAATCTCAGTACCTATAGATTTTTTTCTTGCAATATTTATTATTTTCATTGGGAGACACAAACGAACTACCTAGTTAGTGATGGGCGAAGACAAAATCTCAGTACCTATAGATTTTTTTCTTGCAATATTTATTATTTTCATTGGGAGACACAAACGAACTACCTAGTTAGTGATGGGCGAAGACAAAATCTCAGTACCTATAGATTTTTTTCTTGCAATATTTATTATTTTCATTGGGAGACACAAACGAACTACCTAGTTAGTGATGGGCGAAGACAAAATCTCAGTACCTATAGATTTTTTTCTTGCAATATTTATTATTTTCATTGGGAGACACAAACGAACTACCTAGTTAGTGATGGGCGAAGACAAAATCTCAGTACCTATAGATTTTTTTCTTGCAATATTTATTATTTTCATTGGGAGACACAAACGAACTACCTAGTTAGTGATGGGCGAAGACAAAATCTCAGTACCTATAGATTTTTTTCTTGCAATATTTATTATTTTCATTGGGAGACACAAACGAACTACCTAGTTAGTGATGGGCGAAGACAAAATCTCAGTACCTATAGATTTTTTCTTGCAATATTTATTATTTTCATTGGGAGACACAAACGAACTACCTAGTTAGTGATGGGCGAAGACAAAATCTCAGTACCTATAGATTTTTTTCTTGCAATATTTATTATTTTCATTGGGTGACAAACACATTAGTACCTAAATAGTTCTCAATTGCTTTCTCAAAAGAAAATTCTCGTTAAAATCCCATATTTTATGTATGTAGGTATAATAAATAATATTTATTTAACCGATTTTGATGATTTCAGAATCATTAGAATTGTCTTCTAAGCCCGAGTGACATAGAGTAGGTGACGTCATAAAAAACCAACACCTATAGCGTAAACGAAATTTATAATATATGTAGTCAGATTTATTTATTTTTTGACGTGATAACGTCTTATAAATCGATGAACAAAGGCAACATGCACGAAAAAGTGTCACATTATGTCACGTTAGGGTCAAGCAAGAGCATGGAACAAGCGATGGAGAATAATATTATAATGTTATCCCGTAAAATTATTATCCTAAACCGACTTTTCATTTTATATAAAACGTTTATGTTTTTGATCTACCTATGTGTTTCAAAGATGTATTCTAAGGGACTTCTTAGCTATGTTTGAAGAAATTTTGGGGAAATTTCTTTATTTATTATTTTTTATAAAAAAAACAATCAAGCCATTATCTTTCTTTACAGGAACTAGTAATTGAAAACCGTCAAGAAGGAAAGGTGGTTGAAGTGGAAGTTGGGCGTAGAGTAGCAGATATTTCTTTTTTTTTTAAAGCTGTTCAGGCCATAGGGGACCGCGGTCCAATGGATTGTATCCTCAGTATAATAGGTGAAGTAAAAGTTGGTCGGGACTCAAAACTCATCATGAAATGTATGTGTAATTAGTATGTGTAATATGAAATTTACTGTGTGTTTGGTTGAAAGGAAGAAGATAGCATGGAAGTGAATCATCAAATTGTATCTGGTATCATATCATCTGGTGGGAGCTACTTTCAGTTAAAAACATTAACTGCCCTACCAATTATGTCACCTTCATTATATAATGAAATTTATAATACGGTTTGCGATTGATGGGAAAAGACAGCAGCACAATCCATGGCAGAAGCTGTCAAGGAAGAAGCAGAGTAAGCAGTGTCAGTGTCAAATTTTGGAAGGAGAAAATGGAGATGAAATTAGTTTGGTTTTATTACGATTGACTACTTCCAGAATTAGTTGATCCTCGGCAGTCACGAAGCGAATTCGTGACGCGCCCAGTTCCAGTATCATAGAGGCTACGAAAGAGAGGAAAGAAAGAACTTTACGTGTTTTGAAAGAGAAGGACTACTAAGGATTTTGAAATAGACTGAGGTAACTTAACTACCCAGCCGGTCGATTCACGTGCATCCAAAAGTTGTTTTAACTTAGAAATCGCCTTATGGTTTTCTGTTTTAAACGCACTTACTTATCTAGTCTTGGATTGTCATAAATCAATTACTGTACAATTCTTATACAATTTTGAAGAGTTACCTGGTGTAAAGAATCATCAAAATCGGTTTAAAAATACAGCGAATTGAGAATCTTCCTCTTTTTTTAAGTCGGTTAAAAGGGTTTGTTTGCAAAAAAACAAAGTGA
Source organism: Pelosia muscerda (assembly GCA_963691645.1). NCBI lineage: Eukaryota > Metazoa > Arthropoda > Insecta > Lepidoptera > Erebidae > Pelosia > Pelosia muscerda. Next base: position 6,914,040 of record OY829116.1, on the reverse strand, counting down.
CATTTTGAAGTCACCACGCTACGGTTTTTATTACGTGAATCGGGCATCTGGTAACATTTTCATTCTGATAGGTTTTGCAATAGCAATTGATTTTATAATCAAATTAGCAGAAATCAGAATTTATTCAGTAATTTATTTAAACAACTTTAAACATTAGAATTTTGAACTCATATTTTGTTATTGTTTACTTACTTTTAATTTGTATATTAATAATTTATAAACTTGTTTTACAAATTTTTGCACAACCCTAGCACGCTTGGCGACTCATATTTGTTATTGTTTACCTACTTTTAAATTATATGAATCATTTTTATACTTGTGTTTCATTTATTGATATTTTTTGTAAAACCCTAGGAGATTTTTAAGATATCAAGGTGATCGTAAACAAATAGTAAGTAATTATTTGAGTTTATCCAATAGGCACATATCCTTGCGTATAGATAAACAGTAGCGAGGAAAGGCTCGATGTTATTTCGACCATACTTGCTACTGAATTTGCAATTATGTTATTGAATGAATATTTTACGAAATAAGAATAAACTGTGGTAGTAAAATTACAAATAAATACATAGTTGGAATTTTAGGTAAGTAGAATACAAAAAGGTGGCTCTCTCTGGGTCATTCACCCGCCCCGGTCGGTTGTTTCAGTAAACAGTAGCGCTGCGGTCGCGCGAAATCGATGTTGCGTCTGGGCAATCTGGGCCCTTAATAGATTTTATATTTAGTAGTTATACAGGATATTTGAAAAATACTCCCAAAGCCGAAGACAAATGGTAGTACTACGGTTACACAATTTATTGGCATAAAAATACAATTTATTAAAAATATAATTTATTTTTTTGTACCATTTAATTTGCATTTTATCGTATCAGTAAAGTTAAATGAAAGCATAATTTAATAAATTATTATTAGTATTAATTTGAATGTTGATGATTTAATAAAGATTAATTATAAAATTTAATAAGAAGAAAATACAAATATCAAGTTTCCCTAATACCCTGTACAATGTTGTTCCTATATTTCATTTTTGAACCAAAACTAAATTGATTACAGTGACACATATGAACTAAATCGCAACAAAGTGACAACATTTTTCCCTTCCGGTGTATTACCGGTGCGTTGGTCATTCGACTTCGATCGCGTCTTTATGAGATTCAATGTTTTTATGAAACGTCTCAAGATGATTGAAGATATTCTGGCGGCTACAGTAGAGATACTCAAGTTGGAGAAAGTCGAATTTTGTGGACTACGAGGAAAGACATTGAGCAACCAGTGCATGAAGGTAAAAACTATTTTGAAAATAAATAAAATTTATTTAGTAAATCTGTGAAATAATATCGATCCTATATTGTGAAAAAATTGAATTAGCAATTGCTTTTGGCGACATGACCTTAAAGAAGCCTTGCCTGGAGTATAATCCCCAATTGTTTTTCACAGTCTTACATTTAGGTACGGTGTTGCCAAAGAGTTGATTCTGATACCTGTACATTACATTATAAAAATATTACAGGTACTGGACGATTACCAGCTGAAATACGTGAATTTAGGTAATATAACTTACGATCCCGCTGATCCTGAAAACGACAAGTTTTTGGCCGACTACGACAAGTTTCAACTTGTACTGGAGGATACTGATCGCAAACTAGCATCGATATTTACGCAAGGGCTTGATGAGTGCCATAACTTAGAACATTTCTTCAAGGTCAGTCAATTGAGATTTCTAAACAACTGTAAGCTTAAAAATATTTAGAATTGATACAAACAGTCATGGTACAAACTCACATGAAATAATGGAAAGAGAAAATATAAATGAATAACTCTTGCTTTAGTTCGTTGAAGTTTCTGTCAAATTTTCTTTAAAGCCAATATATTTTCTTTAAGATAAGTAAGTATAAGCTAGGCATATGGTGCCTGCTTTACAGAATCCAAAAAGTTCAAATTACTTAAGTACTATTATACCGCACCTCTATTTATGAATATTATGTGATATTGTTCCAGTTTTTCCAAATCATGGGAGATTTATTTCATCGGCCTGTAATAAAAAAAGAAATAACGCCCAAGCTTATAAGATTAGTTCAGTATATGGACGCCAATCTGGATGCCGTCAAAGAAATATTTGACGAAGAAATGGCGGTATGTACCGCAGTTCCGTAAAAGCCGTAGCTTTTAATTAAGATTTTAGATTTTCGGTACGTAGGAGGGTGATTGGCCTTGGGGTGACGAATGGAGCCGCAACGTGCGCCTCCTACACCCGACGGAGGTCATCTCGAAAAACAGGGCACCGGGTCTGCGAGGAATTAAAATCCAATGACACGCCGTCATTCGCCGCCGTTTTAATCGGTTCGAGTCCGACATAACCTCCCCAACCGGTTGGGGGTATCCGTGGGGATATTTCCCACGATTAAAAAAAAAACTCGTGACTATGACTGTTGGGTAGCAAAAATGTTAAATAATCAAATAACACTGAATAAATTCCACTGCTGATATCTGTAGTACCTGTTATTCTTATTCAGAAAAAAACTATCTTCCAAATTTCAGAAATTAACCAAAGGCCCTGAAAGGCCAATGGTGGATTCTTATCTTTCACCAGTCGCAGGTGTAATATGGTGGGTTTACAAATTGCGACGACGCATTTTAAATCCTATGGAAGATTTTATCTTGTTTGAAGACCCGTGAGTATTTTTATAGGTTGTTTTGACATTTTATTATTATATAATAAATATTCTGGCGGCAACCAGTGCATGAACGTGAAAACTATTTTGAAAATAAATGAGGTTTATAATTGATCGCAATACCCACTAAAATCCATTTAATAGATACAGTAAACCTGTGAAATAAATTCGACATTGTGAAAAATAGAATCAATCATTGCTTTTGACAGCATGACCTTAAAGAAGCATTGATGGAGTCTAATCCCTAATTGTTTTTCAGTCTCACTTTTCTGGTGTTGCCAAAGAGTTCATAAGCCACCACTTACAAAAAAGGAACCTAGACAACGACCAGCCAGGCTTATCATGTTCTTGTTTTAAATATATTAATTTTTTTTATAGAATTATAGAGTCTGAATACGCAGTGTACATGAAGCAGAAGGCAAATGAAATGATGACCTATTTAAACCAAGTGGAAGACAGGCAGTTTAAAGCGTGGTGTGTCACCGTTCCTCCAACTTGCAAAGTGCACCTGGCGAAGAACTTAATTTATAGAGATCCACCGTATGTCAGGAATAATTTCAGTATTGAGGTAACATTGGCTCAAACGTATATACAATATATATTTTACAAAATGTACTTACTTACTTAGAACACATACTTTATTGTAGCTAGTAATTTTGCTACGAGAAATACGCTACATGAAGTATCTAGAAAAGCAAGGTATTCCACCAGATGGGCTTGAATTATTTGCGAGGAATGAGAAGCTACAGGTAATCTCTTCTTTTTTAATATGTCTTGATTGTAAAGTGTCGTCGGTAGTTTAGTGGTTGAGGATTATGATCGAGGGTCCTGGTTCGTACACTACCGCCGTTGGCCTACTCCTGACACAAGCTATTTGGCACAGCTGGAGCGAGTTAAGCGCGATTCAACATAGCGCGTGTGTTTACTATTCACCGCTATTTTGGAGGATAAAGTAAAAAAAATATATCAAGAAAAGAGCAATACAGAGCGAAACCGACCCGCGCCCGACTCACACCCGTGCTATGTGAATCGTGCTTGAGCAGAAATAAAAGAACTATTCGGTTCCATAATCCGTATAATAATGTTAAGAAATATACATATTACACTTAAAGGTAAGGCGAGCCACACACTGAACTAATTAATTGCGGTAACTAGTAGGAATTCTTTTCGATGTAGTGCTAATTACTTGAAATATACGTGCAGTACGACTTGAATCGCCTAAACCGAGCCATCGCATGGTACAACGCGATTCGTGAAGGAAGTCACGAGACAGAAGTGGCACTAATTGAAAAGGAAATATCCGCCATCGATGACCTACTCGGGCGCGGCGTTGTAGAACTTACATGGAACGATGACTGTATGTTAATTTCCTTATTTACCTACTTCTTTTAATTTTTAGAATTTAAATATTTGTTTTTATCTTGCTTTGTTATTTTGCTGACGGCCATCAAGTGCACTATGGTCCGCAGCAAGAAAAGTTGTACCGCGGACGGCTCCTTCTTTGAGAAAGTTATCTCGTGGAAGGAAGCGGCGGAGGAAAGGAGAGAGGCACTCTCTGGCCCTCACTTTTGCGCATTGTTGTGCCTATAGTGCCACCCTAATGTGGCCGAGTGTGAATGGGTCGCCTTCAATAGAGCCTCCCGCGTGGGGGTGAACTATTGGTCTGTCTGGACATCGCCCAACTGTGAGATCGCCCACTCACTTTTGCGGGCACTTGGGTGATCTAACGATGAGATTTTAGGTTGACATGGTTAATTACATATTCAATATGTCGGGATATTTACCACATTTATTAGCACATATATTTCGACAAACATGGTAAGTCCTTCGTTTAGCAAGTCCTAAAAATAATTGATATATTCATATAGTTGGAATAAAATATGTAACTTATTTCAGGCCATTAGACTTATCTTTAATATTATAACTACTTCCTTCATTACTTTAGTTACGGATTGGATGGCCGAAGTATATGCTGCAATCAATACTCTGCAGGAGCGAGTATTGACTGCTCAGAATAACGTAAAAGAAGGTCTCGTTGATATTGCTAAGTGGGGAGATATACCACTGCACAATCGCAAAGTAAATCCAGATAAGAAGGAGCTCCTGGCCGTTAATGAGCGCTGGCCACGTTTCGTTAAAAGGTACCCACATAAAATCAATGTTGAAGAAATTTATTTTTAGTTTCTGTAGTACATATGGCATAATTTATATTGGTAGGCGCAACAAAATACAAGAAAGCTGGGATGATTTTCAAGATATATTGGAAGAGAATTACAAACTGTTTTTCAACATTCATGATGACGAAGATGAAGAATCTGAAGAAGAAGCTTTAGAAGAAGTAGATGAGTCAACTTTAGACGATGATGAGAAAGCGGCGCGGGCAGCGAAGCTTCGAGAAATAGAAGAACACCGCCAAGAAAAGCTATTGATTAAACAAGAGAAGGACAGAATTAAAGCTGAGGAGGATGCTATAAAATTCGAGAGAAGAGAGGCAAGAAGATTAAAGAGAGAAGCAAAAGCTGCTGAAAAAGCTGAAAGAGATGCACGAAGGGAAGCAGGTATTTTTATTATCATAATCATCATCGTCAGATTAATGAGCTTGATGAGGATTAATGATATATTTGATGAAAAAGGTAGAATATTCACGGGCTTAATATAATTAATAATATATTTATAATGTTTTGCAGGTGAAGAAGTCGACTCACCCGCGGAAGAAGTAGAGGAAGTAACAGATCCAGACGAACTTGCTGATATAGAAGCTGAAAGAATTGAAATGGAAGAGGAGGCTTTCAGAGGAGAACGTTGGCCGGCTTATGTGAAATATGTTGATTCACTCGTAAGTCTTAACGCTGCTGTACTGTTCGTTCCCATGATTCGCACGACATAGCGCGGGTAGTGGTAAAGGAACAGTCAGAAAGGAGGAGAGCGAGTGAGAACGGTATATACTCCTCCCGCCAAGCCACGCGCACCATGCGAGCTGTATAATGATCGCAGTGAAACTATAGTTAGATTTTTAGTCCTGTATTTTTTTTTTACTTTTTGCACAAATCTAAATTTCCCTTGCTTCCATTAATGGCTTACTGCACGGATCGTGTGCCAAAATTAATAAATCTTTCTCATAGGTTTCAAAACAAGTAATGAAAGCTGTGCAGTCGAGTGTAAATCTATTTGAGACTCAAACCAACTTAGAGAAGGGGCCAAGAGTGGCATTTCTGGAAGTTCTTGCGGAGTTGAGAGATCCAAGTAAGCACAGCATAAAACATTTGACACATTTATTGAGTAGGTTCCTAAGTAGTTAATTTTAAAATGAGATGATAATTAAAAGATTCAACGTTTAATATTTGTTATGAATCATTCAATTATAAATATAGTTAGTATATTAGCATTTTTGTTATAGATATTTTCTTTTCTCCTTCATTGGATGTGGAGGAACCGGATGGACTTTACGATACAATGCAAGAAATGATGAAAGATATGTTCCTTCAAGCAACACTTTTCCCAAGAATAGATCCTATAATTCCAATCGATTCTTATGAAGGTATGAAAATAAATGCATATTAAATTTAGGGCATCTTCATCTGAGTGTCAAGGTGAGTACTTTCAAAGCTTGCATTGTGTAGCCAGGGGGCAACTCTCTTAATAGTTAATTGCCATAATTTATGTTGACTTTTGAGGAGACTGCCGTTTGATCTCCAACTCATGTGCGAGGTTGACTTGGGCCCCGAAGATCTTAGTGGAGCTCTGTATACCCCATAAATTCAAAATGAATTTACATTTGTAGATGATCTGGCTGAAGAAGATGACTTGATCGATTTGTACCATGAAATTTTGAAGAGAATTGAAAATAGTATAAACGATATCGTGTCCTATTCTTCGGTAAGCATAAAGTGACTGAAACATGTTTACGATGTAGCTGTAAAGTTAAATGTAATTTTAATATAAAAAATGAAAATAATATGGAATGAAGATGCGCTGCGTCACTGTCGTAGATTATTGTATTGCTTTGTAATAACAAGTGGTTTGAAATTTATCAAACAGGATATTCCATTAGCTTCTTCACTATTATTCAAAAATAATATAAATGTTATAGTTCATTAGCCCTGTTCGAAATCATGACACCGAACCATTTTCAAGAGAGGAATAAATTTTCGCCTATTGAAATTGATTGCTAAAAAAAGTAGTCTTCATCTTTTTTCTACCATACAACTTAAAATCTTAGTGTCTTTCAAAGTGAACAACATAATTGTATATTTCCCACTTACAAATTGTGGTTTGGACTGACAGAAATACGAAAAATACACCCATTTGTGGATGGAAGACAGACAAGAAGTACTTGCAGGTTTCTTGAAATACGGACGCGTTATACCACCGGAGGAGTTTGACAGATATAAATATGAGAACGGGTGTGATCCTCCCGAGGTGAAACCTAAACTAGAACAGTATCAGAAGGAGGTATCTAATTGTTATAATCTACATTGTTTATATAAATATTCACAGTTTCAAATTAAAAGTCATTAGGGCACTATTTGAATAGCATCTTCATCTGAGTGTCAAGGTGGGTGCTTTCAAAGTACTCAACCATTATCATCGACATTTAACTTTCTCGGTCTAGATGAGTAAATTACTCTAGTAAAATACTACAGTCTAGTAAAATTTACAGATTGATAAATATAATGCATTATATGATGAAGTAGGAGCTCTACCTACTGAATACCTCTGTAATGGTTGGTTAAAGTTAGAACTAAAGAGACTAAATCAAGCCATTAAGAACATTATATGCAAATGGAGTAATTTGTATAAAGAAAATTTGAAGGAACATGTTCACAAAAGGTAAGGATGAAGCACACAGTATTGTACGGACTTTGGTTATCGTAACCCAAATATATGCCTACATTAAATATGATTCATAAAGTGAAGATTATGCATAAAGTTTATACACTGCAGTAAGTTTATAATAGACTATGGTTTAGTTGATAATGAATATGATCACACTCGAAATAATTAAATACTGATTGAAAAGTAATCGAATAAATTGCTATTTACGACGTGTATTTCAAAAATACCTGCGGTTGAATATTTTGTCACTTGCATCGATCCAAATAGTATTTTTTAGGTACTCGTAATTAAGTGCTTATAAATTTTTTAGCCTTGATGAATTAGAAGTGTTTATAGTATATGCTACCAAAGAGTTGAACGTAGAATTAGGGGAAGATGACTATGAGGGTCTGCTACAAGTGATGAAAGTGCTTAATGAAGTTAAAGCTAAACAGGACGCTGGTACTGATCAAATGTTTGAACCTTTGAGAGACATAATTGATGTGCTCAAAGAGTATGGTGTTGAATTTTCTGAAGAGACATACGAGCAGGTATGTTGTATCCCATGTTTTTAACAAGTACGCTAGACGTTTTAAGTTCCCTTAACAACTGTAATAATAATAGTACTAATAGATAAAAGTATTTGGTTATAACCGTTAATCGGCCATAAACACGTCAAAATCAATAGTTATTTTATACTAACACTGTTCCTCACGCCTGTTCCCGTTCTACTCGATTCTATTTTTTAGGTATATAGTGAAAATTCTTTGTTATACTTTCATGTAGCTGGAACTTTTACCAGAAAGGTGGCGAAATGTAGTGAAACTGGCGACTGTGATGAAAAACACTGTGGCACCTCTACAGGCGACGCAAGCTGCGCTAATAGCTAAACGCGTAGCGCTCATAAGCTTGCGGCTTACCATGTACAGGGAGCAGTTCAAGCTTAAAGACGTAATGCCACTCATTCATTAATTATTATTTTCTACATTCACTTATATATCATCGTGAGTACCTCACTAAGATACTAACCTCGTCTTAAAATACTAACGTTCGTAGAAAGAAGAAATTGCCCTAATCTTTGATATATCGTAAGGAAATTACGAATGATTTCTTTTCTAAATGTTTATTTTATGTGCGTTTAGTTAAATGTTGGTATTTTTTACTAAAATAGATTTTAGCATAAGAATATTTCTTTTTAGTAGATCAACACCTATCACAAGTTTGTCGTGGAAGATAATAATTAGTTGGAAGTCCACTTCATTTTTCAGATATTTTTGGAGTCGTGTAAAGAACCATACTGTAGTATAGATAAGATTTATCAAGAGATGCAAGGCTTTGAGGAAATCTTGAAGGGTTTAAGGAAGTCTTGCGGTCTGTTCGACATTCAGCCACCAGATGAAAAAAATCTTAAACAGTGCCAACGAGAATTAAAACTAGCTAAGGTAAGGACCCACGTATGTTTTAATGTATCTAGATATAAGAAACCTTCGAAGTAAGTTTTTATTTCATTGTATTTTTCTTTCATTATATACCTATTTAATAACAGCAACTCTGGGATTACTACTATTTGGTTATGGGAACCATTGAATTTTGGAAGAAGTCATCATGGAAGAAAATTGATGCTGATGGCATGGATCAGGAGTGTAAGCGCTTCACCAAAGACCTTCGGCAGCTTGATAAAGAAATGCGAGTTTGGTAAGAGATTAATTGTATTGAATTATGTTATTCCTAATTTGTGCATTGTCGTATTGGTTCATATTGTCTGCACTAATTTTTATTTTTTAGGCAACCATATATGTCTATTGAATCGACAATAAAGAATTTGATAACATCTTTAAAAGCAGTCACTGAACTCCAAAATCCAGCCATCAAGGATAGGCACTGGCTTGAGCTAATGTTTTTGATTAAGGTAAATTTGTATCATATTCTGTTTTCTTCCACACACCCGCTGTGGTATCCGCACACACCGTATGTGGAAGTCCCCCAAGATTTTGATTGATGATAATTGTTGATTGATTGACGAAGCTTTAATTCAGACTTTCTTCTGAGTAAAAATCGTGATAAACTAAATCATCTGAAAGAGGAGTAGAAGAGCAAACTTTAGGCTCCAGATTGTAAGTTTTTAGGTGCAATTTGGTCGATATACCAAATTATATTTCAGGTGAAATTCCATATTGATGACGACACAACACTCGCGGATTTGCTTGCATTGAATTTACATAAGTATGAAGAAGAGGTGAAAACTATTGTTGACAAATCCGTCAAGGAGGCTGCAATGGACAAGACTTTGAAGTATGTTACTAGTACGATAATTAACGCAATTTTTACTGTGTTCCAAAATTTCAGAGACAAATTTTTGGGCTTCGGACAATTTACCCCGGATTTACTTATAATATTAGTGTTATATTGTAATATAACATGCATTGGATATATATTTCATCAGTTTATTGTGTTTTTATTTAGGGAATTAGAAATAACTTGGGCGCAATTGGAATTCGAATATATACCACATGATAGAACTGGAATTAAACTTCCCAAAGCGACAGAAGAGCTTATTGAGATTTTAGAAGATAATCAGGTTAGATTTTTATTTGTTCTGTTTTTTATGCATTTCAAAGCAAATTCATATTGCTGTTTATTTATAAATACTGCTTTACACTTTCAATTTAAGTTGGTACTTATTTAAAATATATGTTTTAACTATGTAGAGTCAAGTTCAAAATATGATGTCATCTAAATTTATCGGCTTTTATGAGAAAGAAGTGACAGTTTGGCAGAAGAAATTAGGTAATGCAGATGCTGTAATTGCGTTGTGGTTTGAAGTCCAACGGAAGTGGCAGTACTTGGAGAGCATATTCGTAGGATCAGATGACATAAGGGCTCAATTACCGGAAGACTCCAAGAGATTTGATTATATTGATTCAACTTTTAAGGTAAAGTTATTTCCACTGACATATCGAAATTAGTAATTAATCGTTTCTAAAAAAAAAGGCACATTTTTTATATCATAATATTTAGCTTCTGGGTGATAGATAAATATAGTAAACAGTAATAACGAGAGTTTTATTGTTCCAAGTTACTTATACACGGAAAAGCTGCCGACTATCGACCCACTAGTTTACGGGCTACGAGTATACTTTATTTTCTTTGTCTTTACATTGTAGGAGTTAGTTCAGCTGCCACAGTCTTAAACCAACATTGACAATTACCATGTTTTCAGGGTCTACTCAGAGATATTGCAACTACACCAAACGTCGTTGTTGCTACAAATAAACCAGGTTTACTAGATAAACTTGAGGATCTAATGGCTGCTTTGAACCTTTGTGAGAAGGCACTCAATGATTACCTTGAGACTAAGCGGTTGGCCTATCCTCGTTTTTATTTCGTGTCATCTGCTGACTTGCTTGGTAAAGCTTTTACTATTAAACTAAATGCTTAGGTAATATCTATTTTTGTATATATTCTACAGAATTATTTTGGCTAGTAATAAAGTTGTTCTATGCAAATCTCAAAAGAGACGTCCTCTGGTCTGCCGAAGTGCGAGAGATAACATAATTACCTCCACTGGCTTTAGCGGAGGTGGTATTCGTGGGTATTTAGCGCACGATAAAAAAAGCAGTATTTTTTTTTTTTTTTTTTTTTTTTTTTTTAAATAAGAATATTAGCAACCAAAGTTACTAATATTCCCTTTAACCCCTCCAGCTAAGGTCAATGGCTTGTGTTAGGAGTGGGTTCACGTCGGTAGTGTAATGGCCAGGATTCGAACCCGAAGTATGTTCTGTTTACATTAGCACTTGGCTAGATCATTGTCGCATAAATATACAAAATATGTAGCTCTGTTTATGCATTAACAATTTGTACTTCGAATATATGTTTCATTAAATTGGACAATTGTTGGTCCCCAGACATACTGTCTAATGGTAACAACCCGCCCGCCGTATGTAGACATTTAACCAAGTTATATGACAACTTAGCGAAGTTGGTGTTTCCTAAATCCGGTAGCAAGCAAGCTTTCGAGATGATATCCAAGGAGAATGAAGAACATGTACCGTTTAAAGCACCATGTTGTGACTGTTCTGGAAAGGTTCGAATTACTTAATACTGTTGAACGATTTACTTGTGTAGGTACTTTATGTACTTTAATTCAATGTTCAAACTACGAGGTATTCCTCGAAACGCTACGATTTTGAGGCGCACCTAATGAGGCGCTCCTTTTTTATTCCTCGGAGCGCACCTTTTAGTAGCGCTCCCGATAACAATTAAAAATATTAAAATTTTATATCTTGAAGCGGCACCCACGTTTAAAAATAGGAAAGAGCATGAAGTGAAACATGCAGTAGTTCGGCACAGAAATGAAAATTTAGACATGAAACTTTTAGGTAAATCCATTTCGCACCATTTGGCTAACACTTTAGATTCAAATAGTCATCACCTTAAACAAGATTTCGTTTTCTTGTCATGTAATGTACAGAAATTTATCTACAGGTGGAATTATGGCTGAATCGAGTGACAGATTGCATGCGTTATACTTTACGGGATATATTCGAACACAGCGTTAAATCGTACGAGGATAAGTCTCGTGATGAATGGGTATTTGATTGGCCTGCACAGCCGGCACTCGTCGGTACCCAGATCTGGTGGACAACTGAGACAAACCAAGCATTTGAGAAGTTAGAAGAAGGTAAACAAGTTTTTGAAGTTCATTGACCTGGAAATTCTGATACATAATGTAACTAAGTAATGTTCCCAAGTCATGTTTATCCTTCCTAACTATTTACTAGTAAATCTTTAGTATATCATGGTACTTTAAGGTTACGAGGGTGCGCTGAAGGATTACCAAAAAAAGCAAATAGCTCAGCTCAATGCTTTGATCGTGCTACTCTTGGGTGACCTGACTGTCGGCGACCGACAGAAGATCATGACCATTTGTACCATCGATGTACATTCGAGAGATGTAGTGGCTAAACTTATAACAGCTAAGGTGGAGAATTCTAATGCTTTCCAGTGGCAGAGCCAGTTAAGGTAAAGTTCCTAATATATTTCAGTATATACTACCGTACGTACCGGTATAACGGGGTGAATAGGGATCCAAGGGTGAAAAGGGATAAAATTACTGGATCTCAAATAAGCCTCTTATCAGATATTTGATGATTCTCTTATTACAACAAACTAGTCCAAAATTACGGTTGAAAGAAAATAACTACAGAATTTAGCTGACCATTTAATCCCTATTCACCCTTGGATCCCTATTCACCCCGTTTTACGGTACTGTACGGTATATACATACTAACTTGTACACGAATTATGCACACTAAGTAAATCAAATTAAATATATTATTTAATGATATTTGCAGAACTATTTTACTGATTGAATAACTATTATCAAAATAGTTAATCTAACAATTCCTTAATTCAATCAATTCAACAAACTAACCTAAATTAATCTAAATCTAATCCAACCTTAGGTCCTGTTTAGTTAGACAATTAGTTTCTTACACAGCATTCAAGTTTCTGGCATGGATTTAGTTAGTTAATGGAGTTACGTAGTGTGCTGAAAAATTATACAGATGTGCATTTAAAAGTATCCCTAAGCTTATTAAATAATTTGTAAATACGATAGGTCGGCAAATTCCGACTCTGAGCAATTTACAATCATTATCTTTTCAGGCATCGCTGGAGTATCAGCCTGAGAAACTGCTATGCAAATATCTGTGACGCACAGTTTCTTTACGACTACGAATATTTAGGGAATACACCTCGTCTTGTCATCACGCCTCTTACTGATCGGTGTTATATTACATTGACACAGGTAACTACAAAACAGAACCCTTTTATTGAGACGCCCCCTTTTTTATCGTGCGCAAAATCCCCACGGATACCATCTCCGCCAAAACCAGTGGAGGTGATTATATCGGACTCGAAGATTATATATAATATATATTATAATTCTCATTTATACAAAACATCTCCTGATGATAACTCACAAAAAAAATATCCAAAAAAGGTGCAGTCGTTCGGAAGTTATCCCAGTATACGTACACATTCCGGTAATTCGTTTTTTATATAAGATAAGTACACGTATTATTTGATATAAAATTCCAATTTTCAGAGCTTGCATTTGGTAATGGGTGGTGCTCCAGCTGGACCTGCCGGTACTGGCAAAACCGAAACCACTAAAGACTTGGGCAGGGCTCTTGGTATCATGGTCTACGTATTTAATTGCTCTGAACAAATGGATTATAAGTCTTGCGGCAATATTTATAAAGGTATTATATATTACTTATTTAGATGTGTCTTCTGCTTGTAAAACTTTACTATGTGGTCCATTCATTATTAAAAAAAATCTCCAGGTCTTAGTCAAACCGGCGCATGGGGTTGCTTCGATGAATTTAATAGGATCTCTGTCGAAGTATTGTCTGTAGTGTCGGTACAAGTGAAGAGTGTGCTCGACGCCATCAAGGGCAAAAAGAAAAAGTTTGATTTTATGGGCGAGTTCATAACTTTGATTGCAACTGTGGGTATGTTTATCACGATGAACCCAGGTTATGCCGGCAGGACCGAATTGCCTGAGAACTTGAAAGCTTTATTTAGGTGAGACATAATATAAATAAATCATCCCTTATTGAAGTGAATTATCCTATTGAAGTACTTAACCGGATACCAATAATTTCCTTCAGGATGGAAAAGAAATAAAATTATATGTACATATTACATCTACTTTTTCTTCACTAAATCGTTTAATTTTAGTTTATTATCTTAGTTCACGATGCAAAATAACGCTATGTTTATACTCAGGCTAAAAGAATAACATAGACGAAAAGTATAGCACGGGCCCGTAAAGCTTTTGAAAGTAATATTAAGTAGCGCCATTTCACTCGCATTTTTTGTCTTAGGATATGATTTTGCCGCACGCTTCGCGCCACAGTGCGAGCGAAATTGTATCGCAAGACAAAGAGCGGGTACTACTTGAGCAGCTTCACTTGCTAGTTCTATGCGTAAGTCAGAGGTTACAAATAAATATTTTGACAGGCCATGTGCAATGGTGGTGCCAGATTTTGAGTTGATTTGTGAAATCATGTTGGTGGCTGAAGGTTTCCAGGAAGCCCGTTTGCTGGCTCGCAAGTTCATCACTCTGTACACATTGTGTCGAGAATTACTTTCCAAACAGGACCATTACGATTGGGGCTTAAGAGCTATCAAATCTGTACTGGTGGTAGCTGGATCGTTAAAGGTAATATATAATGTTTAATATTTGATAAAAAAAATCTGATTTTACTTATTTAAGAAATCTCCTTCATTTTATGTTCGTGTAGCGAGGTGACCGTCTCAGACCAGAAGATCAAGTGCTCATGAGAGCCCTGCGAGATTTCAATGTTCCGAAAATTGTCACTGATGATACACCTGTATTTATGGGATTGATTGGCGATCTGTTTCCTGCTCTTGACGTCCCCAGAAAGCGTGATTTTGAATTCGAGAAGCACTTAGTAAACGGGGCTCTGTCAATGAATTTACAACCAGAACCTGGTTTTATTTTAAAAGTAAGCATTCACTAGATGTGGTTTTGTTTTTGATTTGGTTATTATTAAATTACTTACATTTATACTATGTGAAATTCTAGATGGTACAGCTCGTTGAATTATTTGCCGTGAGGCACTCAGTTTTTATAGATGGATTTGCTGGAACTGGTAAATCTATGGTGTGGCAATGTCTCAACAAGACTTACTACATGTTGAAAATGAAACCATTTTATAACGACTTAGATCCTAAAGCTGTAACAAACGATGAGTTATTCGGTATTATTAATCCAGCGACACGAGAGTGGAAAGATGGTTTATTCTCAACCATAATGAGAGATATGGCTAATATGCCCGGAGATGGCCCCAAATGGATAGTACTCGATGGGGATATTGATCCTATGTGGATCGAGAGTCTAAATACCTTGATGGATGATAATAAAGTGAGTAAGAGTTTAAAAAATTTGCCGTTAAGCAATTAATATCGTTGCATATACTTACATACGTTTTATTAATGTTTTACCAAGGTCCTGACGTTAGCGAGTAATGAAAGAATTGCTTTAAATAAAACTATGCGACTATTATTTGAGATTTCTAACTTGAGAACTGCTACACCAGCCACTGTATCTCGCGCTGGAATTTTGTACATTAATCCTCAAGATTTGGGCTGGAATCCGTAAGTAAAAACTATTGAATTAGTTAATTGCAATGTCAAATCTCTGTGTATAAAATACGGTAGGTGATTAACATTTTGCTTTCTGATCTATAGATTCGTAGCATCATGGATAGAAACCACACGTGATGATGAATCAGAGAAGGCGATGATGACGGTCCTCTTTGACAAGTACATACCACCATTACTAGAGTCATGCAAGAAGTACAAGCGTGTCACACCATTAACAGAACTACAGCAGATTCAACTCACGTGTTATTTACTGGAGTGCTTTTTAAATAAGACTCTGTTACCTACAGATTGTCCTAAAGATTGGTAAATATACATCGATAATTTCGATAAGTCCGTTAAAATTTTGACACTAGTATATTTATTTTTATTCTTGCAGGTACGAAACATATTTCGTATTTTCAGCATTATGGGGTTTCGGTTCTGCGTTATTCCAGGATCAACTGGTCGACTGGCGTAATGAATTTAGCAAGTGGTTTCTCAACGAATTTAAACAAATTAAGTTTCCTGTTACTGGAAATGTGTTCAGTTTTTTCATAGACCCCGAAACAAAGAAGTTTTTGCCTTGGTCTGAAAAAGTAGAATCTTTTGAATTGGATCCAGATTTACCTCTTCAGGTAAATATATTTTTGAAACAGTTTAAGTAAACATAAAAACAAATTCAGAATATTGTACGTGTTACCTTTTACAGTCATGTTTAGTTTCAACGTCTGAGACAACTCGCACCAGGTTCTTTATGGATTTGTTGATTGCTAAGACGAAACCAGTGATGTTAGTTGGTAGCGCGGGCAGTGGCAAGTCTGTTTCTGTTGCGGCGAAGCTTAATTCACTACCAGATTCATACGCCATCACTAATGTGGGACTAAACTTCTATACTACGTCAGGTAAGTATATTATGAAGAGATATTGTTCTGAAAAAAGATTGGTATTTGCTAGAGTTATTAGTATTATTGTGTTACATAGCAAGCCTGCTAATTATTTTTTTCAAGTCTAATATGCAAGAGATAAGATAGACATCCCAGAATATATTACTATCCTATCTCATCCTAGGAGACAATTGACGAAGAACGCAGGCAATATTACTACGGAAATCTTTGTACCAACCCATCTGGCCAGCGTGAAAACAATAAGTCAAAGCCTCCCAATATTGGGAGAGATAGTCCAGGTAGACTGTGGTAGGTTAATTGATTGATTGATGATTGAGGTACACAGTTTTTTTATTACTGGTCGATTTGTGTAGGTCTATTTGGTTTAGAATCTTCAAATTCAAAACTGTGAATTAATAAACATTTATTCTGTATAGACTAAAGGTTAAGTTATAGACCAACAGCACTTACAAAACGTCCATATCTATACCTATTATAAGTTAGCGAGCAAATGTATCTCCGGCTCGAAACTCGGCCCCGACCTGAGAAAAGACTTCGGAGAGGAACTGTCAAATAGAAGGAAACATTAAATTGAGAGATAGAGCCTGCAAGATAGGAATCGATGAATAACGTTTTATTGTAATAAGTATTGTACCTGCTAAATTATTTTTCTGTCACAGAAATGATCCAGAAAATTTTAGAGAAACCTTTAGAGAAGAAGTCAGGTCGAAACTTTGGCCCACCGGGCAGTAAGTTCATGATCTACTTTGTGGACGACATGAACATGCCGGAGGTGGACACTTACGGCACGGTGCAACCACATACACTTATTCGACAGTTCATGGATTATAAACACTGGTAATTAAAATATTTTTATTTACGAAAAATTATTTGTTTTCCAAAATCTATCTTTATTCTGATAGAGTGGACGAGATGGCC
The DNA here is from genome assembly GCA_963691645.1 of Pelosia muscerda. Classification (NCBI taxonomy): domain Eukaryota; kingdom Metazoa; phylum Arthropoda; class Insecta; order Lepidoptera; family Erebidae; genus Pelosia; species Pelosia muscerda. The sequence goes on along the minus strand of OY829116.1, from coordinate 6,896,552 downwards.
CTAAAGATCAACCTCTATGAGATCTGGAACGGAAAATATATAATTATATATAAATCGAAATATTTTTTATTTTGACATGGTATTTGCATTTAGTTATTCCTCCGCCCGCATGTATGTCTTTTTTATAAATTGTAGCCTATGTGTCATTCTGATGTATAAGCTATACATTGTAAAGTTTCATTATAACTCATTCAGTAGTTTTTACGTGAAAGATTCCATCCATCCATCTATCCATACTTACAAACTTTCACGTTTATAATTTTCATGGAAATGCAATGAAATTTCTGTTCTGTGATAATATTAGTAGGATAATGTATAAATATAATAAATAAAGTAAAAGTTAGCTCATCGATATGCTTATGGCTTTTAGTACAATGTAATGAAGAAAGAAAGTAAAACTTTTGGATTTGTTCCAGGTATGATAGACAGAAATTGGCTCTGAAGGACATATCTAACTGTATGTTTATGGCGTGCATGAACCCGACGGCTGGCTCTTTCACTATAGATTCACGACTACAAAGACATTTCTGCACTTTTGCAGTCAGGTACTTATACTCGTACTTGCCAAAAAAAACTATGAATTTATACATTTTTTTAAGCTCACGAGAGTGAGACCGAATATGGGGATTGGCTCTAGAATGACACATAAGACTATTTGTAGGTTTAATTTAAGTGTCACTAGCTCATTGGTTAAGTGTTGGGCATTACAACCAAGAGGAACCAGGTGCGAATTTTGGCCATTACACCACGTGTAGGCACTTATATAAGTAATTTAGCTTGGCTTGGAGATGTTAACGAGAATACTAGTAATTTCGGTTACTATTTTATTATCTTAGTGATATAAAAATACCCAAATGGAGGTAAATAATACATTAAACTACGAGTATATTGTATTTTCTTAAAATTATGTATTCTATCTCAGTTTTCCAGGCCTGGATGCCTGCCAGCATATTTACAAACAAATTCTGTCCCAGCACTTGAATAACCCTCTCAATAAATATGGAATAGTAGTTACACGTTACTGTGAAACACTGGTGAATGCCGCTCTCGCGCTGCATAACAAATTATCCTCTGCATTCTTACCCACTGCTATTAAATTCCACTACGTTTTCAACTTGCGGGATCTTTCTAACATATTCCAGGTAATTATGACAGATATAACTATACCTGTGTATATAGCTGTGGAATGAACTCCCTGCCGTGGTTTTCCCAGGCGACTACAATATGGGGTTCTTCAAAAAGGGCATTAGAAGGTTTCTACAGGGTAGGCAGCACGTGTGTGACGCCTCTGGTGTTGCAAACGTCCATAGGCCACGGTGACCACTTTCCATCAGGCGGGCCGTGTGCTTGTCTGCCACCTAAGTGGTATAAAAAAAAAACCTTTAGTCTGATTGACCCTGAATTGTATCGTAACTACGCGTGTTCGTATTACATCACATTTATGTTGGTTTCGTTTCACACCAGTCTTCTATGTTAATCAATTAAAAAATATCTATTGCTGACGTAACGGCTATGATAAAAACTCAAAATCAAGCAGAATAATTACTCAAAAGTGAAGCTAATACAGCCAGTGCAAGCTTTAAATCGATGTTCTATGTTGTAGGGTATATTATTCACTACTGGAGATGCCATCAAAACTACATCGGAATTGGTAAGACTTTGGATGCACGAAGCAACGAGAGTTTACTCCGACAAATTGGTTGATTCCACTGATAATGAGGCTTTTGCGAAACTTATCACTGAAGTTATTAAGAAGAACTGTGAAGTGAGATTACCTATTAATTGCAAATATTCACTAATTCTTAAGATATAGTTATGTAGATAGTTGGTTTTGTATTAAAATTTATGTAATATACGGTTATACGAGTATAAATATAAATTATAAATAATGTTCATTTTTTAGGACTTCGATGAAAATGTAGTTTTCGAAAAGCCGTTGATTTATTGCCATTTTGCTGAAGGAATCGGTGATCCTAAATATTTTCCAATTCGGGAATGGCCACAAATCAAAAAGTTGTTGGATGAATCATTGTCTGGATATAACGACCTTATCGCTTCAATGAACTTGGTGTTGTTTGAGGATGCGATGTATCATATTTGCAGGTGACAAACATAAATCAAGTATTATAGTGATACTTAGCTTGAATTCACATTAAGTTTATTCTATTATTAAAATGTATAGATAATGTGTCACTAATCCTAAACTAGAATTTAGCTAATTGATAACTGAGTCCAGGACAACAAAAAATAATAATGATGATGTCAGAGCAGGCTCTGCCGTTAAAGTGCCACGCGATTTTCCAGCAAATTTAACTACAACACCTCCTATGTATTTGCTATGTGATCCCAAAAACCCTTTACAGCCTACCTTATACTTATCCTCTCCCCTCTCGTCTGCTTTTGTTAGCAAAGATAAAAAATATTGATAAGCTAATCATCACTATCACTACATAGTTTAAAATAAAGTCGCGTTCTCTGTCCCTATTTTTCTTGTCCATTTGTATGCTTAAATCTTTAAAACTACGCAACGGATTTTGATGCGGTTTATTTTAATGGATAGAACGGTTAAAGAGAAAGGTTTATATGTATATAACATCATGCTACGACCAACAGGTACGGAGCAGGAATGAAAAATGTTGCAAAAACGGGGTGACGCAGACGAAGTTGCGCGGGTCAGCTAGTAAACATATAAATAACAGTAAGCTTTTATGTTCCAAGGATTAACCGCATCATGGAAAGTCCTCGAGGTAATGCATTGTTGGTAGGCGTGGGCGGCTCTGGCAAACAGTCGCTCTCTAGACTCTCTGCTTTCATATCTTCATTAGAGGTCTTCCAGATACAACTTCGAAAGGGATACAGCATATTAGATTTGAAGGTTGATTTGGGTAAATACTTTGTTTTGTTTAATTTTGTACCAAATAAATAAGGAATGAAAATAAAATTATAAAATTTTATTTTAGCTGCATTAAATCTAAAAGCTGGCTTAAAGAACATAGGCTGTATGTTCTTGATGACCGACGGTCAAGTGGCTGATGAACGTTTTCTGGTGCTCATCAATGACTTATTGGCCTGTGGTGAAATACCTGAACTATTCGCTGACGATGAAGTGGAAAATATTATCAACGGAGTTAAGGCAGAGGTTTGTGAACATATCTTTATTGTGTCAAAGGATAGTTACGTATCTCGTTAAAAACTGCAACTCATGCCAGCTTTTGCAGGTTATTAATTGTGTGTTTTTTTTAGTTTTGGTCAATTTATTTTAATAAAAGTTTAACCTCTTGAATCAGCAAGACCAAAGTAGGTCTGATTTATAAAATTACTGCACCCTTCGGACCGATAAGTTGATATTTCAGCAGCCTATAAACAAATTGTACCGTTCTTGAGACCTTTCAAAGTTTTTTTTATTTCCAATATTGAATAAAATTTTTGTGTATTATAAACATCAAAAAAAATTTCAGACAAAAGCTAGCGGTGTGCCTGATACACGTGAAAATTGCTGGCGATTCTTCATCAATCGCGTAAGATCGACATTAAAGGTAAGAGTTTTTTTTTGAGTTCATTCATCTGAAGAGGAAAAGAGAGGAATATATATAAGTATTGTCTTTATTCATGTTCAGGTGGTGTTGTGTTTTTCACCGGTGGGCGCCACTTTGCGTATACGCGCACGTAAATTCCCATCTGTTGTGAGCTGCAGCGCCATCGACTGGTTCCATCAATGGCCACAAGAAGCGTTGCAGTCTGTGTCCAAGCGCTTCCTATCCGAAGTCCAAGCGTTGCCGGTTAGTTAATTACAAATATCTCTTATTATCACTTTATCAACTCAACTCATCATCAAACTCGTAAGTCAATACTATCAAAACATACAACATCACATATTTCAGATTTTTACTGAACCCCAGCGCACGAGCCCTTGATCTATGTATGCGCATAAAATCCGAATGATTGCATCAAATTGAATGACTGTTCTTTTTGTGTACGTTATAGTCAGGACAAGCTTTATTTGAAAAGGGAAATTCACGGCTTTTTTCTCTGCTCCTTCTACTTCCTGTTCTACAGCTTCTTCTGCTCGTTCTTCGTTTTGTTGTCAATTCTCTTTGTATATTAGTCCGGTCATTTTAGACAATTGAAATAAAGAAAATTCCGAAAATTGAGTAGCAGATGCCGATGTTGGAGGAAGACAAGATAGCTGTACTTGCTTTTTGTTTCGTGTATTTTTTACTAATGTTAAATATCTGTAGGTACGTATCTATGCAATCAATTTTTTTTGAAACTCCATAAACCGCAAGAAGAAACCGAATTCCTTTAGTAATTAGTATTTGAGGTGAAGAATTAATTTCTGTAAATATTTTTCGCCGTCAATCAAAAAAAAAAATGGTGCCATAGATACGTACAGATATTTAACATTAGTAAAAAATACACGAAACAAAAAGCAAGTACAGCTATCTTGTCTTCCTCCAACATCGGCATCTGCTACTCAACATTTGTGTCGAGTATTCTATCAAGTTCAGACATGGCAAGGCAATGAACTGAACCCTGAAGACTGGGGTTGGAAATTGATAAATAATACTTTGGAACCGATTCAAACTTTACTGCCCCCTGCTCCAGAAAAACTTCTTAACACTATTTTTTGCAATTGCAAGAAAGGTTGTAGTGCCAAATGTGGCTGTAAAAAAGTAGGGTTGCAGTGTTCTCCAGCGTGTACCAATTGCCAAGGTGTCTCTTGCTAAAATGTTCAATTAAATACAAGAGAGGAAGATTTGTGTGATTTTGATGAAGAGACAACTGATTCATCTTCATTTGAACAATTTCTAACCGTTTATCAACAGGAAGGAGAAGAAGAATAACAAGAAGAAATCGAAGAAAACATGATTGTTTAAGTTGAATATGAAGAGTATGAGTCAGATTAAAGTAATGAAAAAAAGTTAGAACGACAGTTAAACTCAGTAACCCATATCAATAATCTTCATACTATTAAATAATTATTGTTCCTGAAAATAACGTCATAAAGGTTCGTGAATTAGGCCTACCGGGTATACCACGTTTAAAAAAACGCACCGAATACACTACCTCACAGGTGGTGTGGAAATGTGTGCATATTATTTAGAACGTGATTCTTACAAGCGCAATATCTGGGAAATAGTGGGTCTTAGAGAAAAATCAAAGGGACCATTTTTATAGAGAATTTTAAGATCTTTTTTCTGGAAGGTACTTTTTCGATAAAACTTAGGTACCGTTTTCGAGAAAAATCCAAAAGACCCAAAATTTTGACCTTGGGCCCCGAATAAGTCTCTAAGCTCACATGGGATTGATGGGGACTTTTGACACTTTATTCCTCGTGGTAAACCTAAGGTCTCTACGAAAATTTGGCTCTGTCGGAATTTTCTTTATTTGATCACTATTTTTATGTCTAAAATGACCGGACTATATAAACCGTTTTACGTTAAATTATTGATTGCAGACAAATTTAGTTGATTCAGTTGCGGGCTTCATGTCTCATGTGCATCAGAGCGTGAATAAGATGTCAGAAGTGTATTTTCAAAATGAGAAACGTTACAATTACACGACTCCAAAGACTTTTCTCGAACAAATTGCTCTGTACAGTAAACTTCTCACTGAAAAGTCTACAAATCTCATAATGATGATCAATAGGCTCGAGAACGGATTGGAGAAATTAGCGTCATGTGCTGCAGATGTAGCTGTACTTAAGGTAAATCTTGGAAAATACAGTATTTTATTTGCTTTTGTGAATTTGTAAAAATCAATCAATTTTACCTAATATTGATGGAAGGATAATTTTAAATGTTCTATCATAATTCACCTAGGTAACTTTAGCAGAACAGGAAATTATTCTAAAAGTGAAGAACAAGGCAGCAGAGGAGCTAATTGACGTGGTCGGTGCTGAGAGTGATAAAGTGTCTAAAGAAAAGGCATTTGGTATGCAATTACATTATTGTTAAGAATATTATTATAGTATACTAGCTGTTGTCCGCGGCTCCGCCCGTGTGGACTTCTGATCCCGTTCCCGCTGCTCCATGAGCATTTAGGGGTATGAAAAATAGATGTTGGCCGATTCTCAGACCTACTCAATATGCTCACAAAATTTCATGAGAATCGGTCAAGCCGTTTCGGAGGAGTATGGCAACGAAAACTGTGACACGAGAATTTTAAATATTAGATATTATATTATATCCTTCCCTAATGTATTACAAAGATTTTTTACAATAAAGCAGATATTGTCATATTAGAAAGCAACAAATTTCATCCTTACGATGCTTCATATAATGTTCATATTTAATATTTCAATTCTGACAATATACACAAACATATCAAATTATTATAATGTTGATGACAAATTCTTTCAATCGAATTAGACATTACTTGCCTTATTTTGGTTTATTATCATCTTCGTCTTAGCGATGTGCTTCCAGTACTTATAACAATTGATGTTTTATTGATTAAAATAACAATAAATATTTAAAATTAACAGCCGCCGAAGAAGAGAAAAAGGTGAAGGTAATAGAAGAAGATGTAACAATCAAGGCTAAGATTTGCGCAGACGACTTGGCGAAAGCCGAACCTGCTTTACTCGCAGCTCAAGAAGCCTTGAACACACTAAATAAGAATAACTTGACCGAATTGAAAGCTTTCGGTTCGCCACCCGATGCAGTAGTCATGGTCACTGCTGCGGTACTCGTCCTTTTCGCGAAGAAAGGCAAATTACCAAAAGATAGATCATGGAAAGCTTGTAAAGTAAGATCAAGTTCATTGACATTATTAAAAGTTGCTAAACTATGAATTCGTTTACTTAGTCTCTATTTAATGTTTCAGGTAATGATGGCAAAAGTAGATCAATTTTTATATGACTTGGTATACTACGATAAAGAAAACATTCACCCTGATGTGATTAAGGTAAGTAATGTTTCAAAAATGATTTTGTGAGATTGGAAGTTGTATTCATGCAACTCAAGAATAATAACTTTTACCGAAAATTGGTGACAACATTTAATTTTTTGTGATCTTCGAAGTTTTTGTTCTTGGAACCGGACGAAACAAGCTTGATTTATTAGATTTTTTGAAATACCATTAATCCAGTTTGGTTTCTTTAAAACATAGGAATATCAAATTGCCAACCTGTATATAACTCTGTGTCTTCTTTGGCAGGCAGTTCAGCCTTACATCAAGAATCCAGAGTTCCATCCAGATCTAATTCGAGCAAAATCTGGAGCTGCAGCCGGTCTCTGTTCTTGGGTGATCAATATCGTAAAGTTTTACGATGTGTACGCGGTGGTCGAGCCTAAACGACGCGCTCTTAATGCCGCTAACGCAGAACTGCAGGCTGCCAGGGACAAACTAGACTTCCTTAAAGATCAAATTGGCGTAAATACTTACTGTTATTGTATAAACTTATTTTTGATTTCAATACAATTCCTCATGTTTTTTGAATTCTGCTTCATAGGAATTAGAGGAAAAATTGGATGTGTTGATGAAAGCATTCCAGGAAGCTGTAAATGAAAAAATGAAATGCCAAGCAGAAGCTGATGCCACTAACTATACAATCGATTTAGCTAACAGACTTGTAAATGGGCTCGCCTCAGAGAAAATAAGGTGATGACGCTATAACACACGGGTATATACATATATTATATTACAATAAAAGTCATACATTTATTTAAATGCGTGTTTCCAATCAATAACAGATGGTCAGCGACTGTGGTAAATATGAAGGAGTCAGGAGTGTTACTACCGGGTGACGTCCTATTGGTGACAGCATTTATTTCTTATGTAGGTTGCTTCACACGTGGTTATCGGCTTCAGCTTATAAACGAAGATTGGGTGCCCGCACTTGGTAATACTGATGTAAGTTTATAATGTTTTACTGTGTTTTTTTAATATTGACCATCTAGCGCATTATGCTAATTTCAAACACTTAATAAATTTAATAAAAGAAATGCCAAAAGTACAACAAAAGAGCGAATATCTTACAGAAAGCTTAAGAAAAATAAAAATAGCCCCTAGTGTATGCAAATAGTCGCCACCCAACACTATATGAATACTAACACAAGACATTTTGTTAGGAACTTAGTCGCCTAAGATACAACTTCATAAATCGTTTGCTGATCGTATATTACAGCCTAGAATACTGATGACGGAAGGTTTAGACCCACTGACGATGTTGACGGACGACGCACAAGTAGCTACTTGGAACAATGAGGGACTACCCACGGACACTATGAGTACGGAGAACGCTACGATTCTTACGAATTCGGCGCGCTGGCCACTCATGATTGATCCTCAATTGTTAGTTAATTTATGATTAACTAACTCATATATAAAAAATAGGAATCGAGAGTAGAGTAGTTAGTAATCTAACATAGATATTCAATTTAATAATTTCTTGTAATCGTTTTAATAGGTAGATAAGTTGACAGTATTTGGTCATCGTGTTCTAAAAATGCAAATTGCAGATATTAGTTTGTAAAATTTGGCTTTAATACAACATAATATCTAGTAACAATTAGTAATATACATAGTATATACCTAAATAGTAATAAACATATTTTGTTCGCATGATCAGACAAGGAATTAAATGGATAAAATCGAAATTTGGTGATCCACTGGTGGTGATTCGATTAACGCAACGCAATTATCTAGACCGAATTGAGCGTGGTGTAACCAACGGAGATGTGGTGTTACTTGAGAACATTGGCGAGACCATGGATGCCGTACTTGACCCGCTGCTTGGTAGAGTGCTCATACGGAAAGGAAAAGTACTCAAGGTACAACTGTAACTATTAGATATAGGTACCTAAAAACGCTTATAGAAAAGTTGTAACGAATTATTTACAAACTATTGAATTTTGATAAAGTAGGCAATTAGCGGACATCACACATGACATGTTAAAGCGTTCATTTTTGAGAGAGAATCAGGATGGAGCTGTGCCTGCATAGCATCTTTGTAGCCCGGAACATGAACGATATAAAAAAAGTAATTTATAGGTACCATGCCATTCTTACAGATTGGAGACAGGGAAATAGATTACCACCCGAACTTCCGCTTCATTATACAAACAAAGTTAGCAAATCCACATTACCAGCCGGAAATGCAGGCGCAGTGTACTCTTATTAACTTTACTGTAACAAGAGATGGGTAAGCACTTTTTATATCATAGTGTAATCCCAGTAGTAGCGTTAAGTTGGAACTTGGTATTTACAATTACTGAGCAACTTCCTCAAAGCAAAAAGGAAAAAGTATTTAAAATTGTCTAGTATTTTTTATAACCAGAAGTTCCCATTTTATTACAGACTAGAGGAGCAACTTTTAGGTGAAGTAGTAAAAGCTGAGCGTCCAGATTTAGAAGCTTTAAGAGCCGGTTTGACCAAACAACAAAACGATTTCAAGATCACGCTAAAGACTTTAGAAGACGATCTACTCAAACGATTGTCTTCTGCGGGGCCCGACATATTGAGCGATGCGGCTCTGGTCATTAACTTAGAAACCACTAAGAAGACTGCAGCTGATATTGAAATCAAAGTAGAGGAGGGTAAAATCACTGCCGTCAAGATTGACGAAGCAAGAGAGAGATATAGGTTGGTCTGTAAACAGCTGTACTTTGCGAATATTAGACCTATTTAGATCTTTTTACACCATTTGTTTAACTATCAATTAACTGATTAGCTTGCTTTGTCGGAAAGTCAGCTGTGACGCTTATAATACAAGTAGTCTAAACCTTTTTGTTTCGCTGTTATAGGTATAAAATATCTCAAAAATGAAACATTTAATATGTATGTTTTTTATTTACAAATTAACTGTGCCTTTTATGTACTAGAGTAATATGAGTAGTAGTAGGTTAATCTGTGGCTAGCTTTACTAAACAGTAACTTATACTTTGTAAATGTGTACAGGCGTGCAGCGACCCGGGCATCTATGCTCTATTTTATCCTGAATGAAATATGCAAGATCAATCCTATGTACCAATTCTCTCTGAAGGCATACAGCGTGGTGTTCAAAGAAGCTTTGCGTACTGCTGAAGTCGCTGAAGACTTGGAGAAGCGTGTGCGAAACTTGCTTGACAGTATAACTTTTTCGGTCTACGTATACACCTGTCGTGGACTTTTTGAAAGGGATAAGCTCGTGTTCTTGTTTCTGGTGACGTTACAGGTATACTATATTTTATTAAAGGTAATCCTTCGTCACAATTTGACATGTTTTAAACGTAAACAACATTGAAACACTTCTTTGCAAAGGTTCTTCAATCAGAAGGTAGACTGGATTTGAAAGAGTTAGATTTTCTGCTGAAGTATGCTGTGGCTCCGGAAAATTCACCGTACTCTTGGTTGTCTAATAACTCCTGGGGCGGTATTATAACTCTAGCCAAGATGGATGCATTTGAGGATCTTGACAAAGAAATTGAAGGTGCTACGAAAAGGTGATTAACTTTTTTACACTATGAACTGACAGTGTTAGATGTTTCTAGAGAACTTTCTACTTGACAGTTTGTAATTATGTGACTGACCCCATCCGTCATTTACAGTAGATCTTATTAGAAGTTCATCGATAGTATATCGTAAAAGATGGTACAAGTCTTAAAATTCAAAATGATAATGAACCAACAAAACTTTTTCAAGATACTATTCGAAGTATACTCTAATATCACTCATTGCAATAATAATTGTCGAGATTTATCAATTTGAGGTATATTTTAGATGGGAGAAATACACAGAAGGTGAAGCTCCTGAGAGAGATAAACTGCCGGGTGACTGGAAAAACAAAACTTCGCTGCAGCGACTCTGTATCATGCGAGCGTTGCGACCAGACAGAATGTCTTACGCCTCAAGGTAAACAAGCGCCTTAGTTTTTAATACCAGTTAGGTAGTAAATAAGCACATGGCCCACCGGATAAAAAGTAGGCGCGGGCATCTTGTCGAACAATTCATATTCATATTATGAATAGGCACCTACATGACATTACGAATTATTTCTTATATCTTTTTCCATGGAATGAATATTATGAAATTAATACTTTTACAGAAAGTATCGATGTCTAGTTGTGTTAATGGAACTAACAATTAACTATAAGCTGTTTTTAGACTTGGTTATTACGTAGTTCCTATATATAGTAGCTAATGGCGGCTTATAGTTTTCTGAGTCACTTTTTAACTTTTGCTATGGGTATAACACAAAGAATATCTACTAATTATTGTTGTTATTACGCTAATAGTGCATTTTGCGAAGAAATTCTTGGATCCAAGTTTGTTGAAGCCCGTTCACCGCCATTGGAAAAGTCTTATCTAGAAAGCAATTCCACAACGGCCATGTTCTTTATTCTATCACCTGGTGTCGATCCTTTGAAGGTACGCATAATTCGTGATTTATAGTCGTTTTGAATTCAAAATAAGATGGTACCACTCGAACAATCAAATCAAAATTGAAATCGAACCGGACGTGTAATTTCTAGCTAATGTAGCCCGTCTTCTATTCTAGGACCTAGAAAAATTGGGTCGTAAATTGGGCTTCGCAACTGACAAGAAGAATTTCCACATTGTGTCACTGGGTCAAGGTCAAGAGGTAGTGGCCGAAGCAGCTATGGGAGTAGCCGCCGTTAACGGGGACTGGGTCATTTTGCAGAATATTCACTTGGTCGCTAAATGGCTTGCTACCTTGGAGAAAAAGATGGAGGAATGTTTTGAAAACCCCCAACCAGATTATCGGTAGGTATGCTTTCTTTGTAGTTTTGCTACTGATGACGTTATAGGCAACTATTGTAAACAAGTTTATCTTAATTATCACGCTAACTACGATCTTAGATTTATATGTATAACACAAATTTAGTACTCGTATCTCCAGCCAACTCTTGCTCTAAAAAAAGTAATTAATTACAAAGTAAGTAAGACCAATCTTAAAGACTGACGTGTACATGAGTGAAGATGTGGTAATTCGTAAAATATGTCTAAAGTAAAGAAGTAAAGAAAATTCATGAGCTTTTTAGGCACGATAAGCCATTTATCAGCTAATTATAAACACTACATTATAATCGTGTCTTCATATGTCTAAAAGGTTATATCTGAGTGCTGAGCCAGCAGCTGACCCCGCATACCATGTGATACCGCAGGGCATTCTGGAGTCTGCTATCAAAATAACCAATGAACCACCCATTGGAATGTGGGCCAACTTACATAAGGTAGGCATTATTTTAACAGGCTTTAAGAGATACTTTTAAAACACATACCGGTATCACCAAATTAACCCCACAATTTTTTTCCTTTTTTCTATCGTAACCGCCTATTGCCTAAATGGATTTTTTTTATTCATGCAAACTAAAAACCAGTTTATAATATGACAAAAACGGCTCGTAGTGCTATCGGTTGATATACACATACGAGAACTGAAAGTTTTATTTGACTACGAATGTATAACTCAAAGAATATTCAAATAATTGAGATAGCAAAATTTTAAATGTCTTCATTAATTTAGTCTTTAGATAACTTCAGTCAGGAGACACTAGAAATGTGCAGCAAAGAGGCTGAGTTTAAGGCTGTGTTATTTGCACTCTGCTACTTCCATGCCGTCGTCGCCGAGAGACGCAAGTTTGGTCCACAAGGCTGGAACAGGTATACGAATACGTTTTCTACAAGTAGCTTCATAAATTAGATTATAATTTTCACTGCTCAAAAACATAGTCGTCAATAATTACTAAGCGTCAATAAGCGGAACGTCATGGGCCAATTGTTATTCCTCGTATTCACTGTCGAAATGTGGAGGGTTCATCTGTCCGTGTTCACTTTGGTCGCAAGCATAAGACATAAAAATCAAATGTTTGGGCAAATATATAACTATAATTTATACTCTAGCCGTATAATCACTGTTTTAACCGTATAACATGATATATGTAGTCTTGGACATAATGATTGTGAATTAACATTTCATCGAATGATCATAAAAATATTTCGCAGAGTGTATCCATTCAACTTTGGAGACTTGACGATATGTGTGTACGTTTTGTACAATTATTTGGAAGCGAATCCTCGCGTACCATGGGAGGACTTGCGCTATCTGTTTGGAGAGATCATGTACGGTGGTCATATCACAGATGACTGGGATAGAAGGCTCTGCCGAACATTCCTACTTGAATACATGGCACCAGAATTGGTAAATAGTGACTCTTTTGAAATAAATAGCATAGTGAAGTCAGTCGCTCGACTTAACCTACGTAGTTCTTAGTTTTTGATAACCAGGTAGAAATAGGAGTCCTTCTATGCGAATTCCTGAAACATAATTTGGCCGCCATTTTCTATTTAGTATTATTTCTGGTAGGTGTTTAAACACAGGCCTGACTTAATTTAATATCCGAATATATGCTAACAGGTGGATGGTGAACTGCAACTCGCTCCTGGGTTCATATCGCCTCCAAACTCTGACTATGTAGGCTACCACGCTTACATAGATGATTACTTGCCTGATGAAACGCCATACCTGTACGGACTACATCCTAACGCTGAGATCGGCTATTTGACCACAGTATCTGAGAGACTGTTTGGTGTAAGTAATTTTAAGGATTTCACCTAAAATAATACATAAAGGGGCTATTTTTCATATTTCGTTTTATCGGATCTATAAATAGATCCGATAAAACTTATTGTTCTGTAATAAGGTGCTCTTACAATCAATAGTTACCTACACTATTAGTAGGACACGGTTCAGATAAAAGTAGTTTACATCAGAGACTCACTTGTTTCGGGTTGTATATACCATATTTTATTATATAAGTTTATTTTTATTCCCCAATTAATAAAATATCTAAATGTGTTTAGGTGGTGTTTGAAATGCAACCAAGAGATACGGGTGCACAAGCAGGAGGTGGGGCAACTAAAGAAGAAACAGTGAGTTGCTTACACGAACTGTTTCTATAATTAGAAAATATGCAATATGAGTAATTTTACGATAAAAAGCCCGTGTACAAAAATACATTCTGTAACTTAGAAAAAAAATACATACAAAAAAAAATATATATAAAATACATAAATACATTCTGCCTCTATAGGTACGCGTGCTCCTAGATGACATCCTGGACAGAGTTCCAGAACCTTTTAATCTCCAGGAGTTAATGGCGAAGGTGGAGGAATTGACTCCGTACAACATAGTAGCGATGCAGGAGTGTGAGCGAATGAATCGTCTCATGGGAGAGATTAGACGGTCTTTGAAGGAGACAGAACTAGGACTTAAGGTGAGGCTAGACTTTTAGTCAGTAAGTAATTGTTTGTATCTTATAATACTTTTCTTATAATGTGAATATTTTATGTAGGTTTAAGTTGAATCATTCAATTAATTTCAGCAAGTAAATTGCAGTCAATTCCAAAATATGGCCGTCATTAAACAGTTTACAAATTGTCCTATCACTTTTAGTAAAAAAGAAACACCGAAAACAGTTTTTTTATATCAGTTTATAAGAATTAAGTGTTCACGTATTGACGTATACAGCATGCCCTCTGATTATGTATGAGTTATGAGTACCTCTGAAAACGCAATCTAGTAGCTCTCTAGACCCTGTTAAAACAAATCTCAGTTTCTTACAAAAGTTTCAATAATTACAGCATTAATCAAATAAGTAAGTAATAATAATAATGAGTCGATTATTTCGTTTCTAATACTTAGGTGGCAGACGAGGACTCGGTCCACCTGATAGAAAGTGATTACCGTGGCCTTTGGATGTTTGCAACACCAGGGGCGCCACCCTCGTGCTTACAACCCCGTGGAGGGTGGGAGGAGGCTCTGAATATTATGAGAGTATCTGAGCATCAATGTAGGAGATAAAGCAGGGTTTCAGAGCATCACATAGCAGTGTGAACTTAGCCCTCAGTCTTCCCATAATAATAAAATCTTGAATTACTTATTACTTGTTTGTAATTGAGACCTGTTTCCTGAGACTTTGCTTTCAGCTCACCTTCAGGGGAGGCAAAGTCAAAGTTCTAGATAAAAATGATATACTGCAAAGCGACATAATTGTGGAGAATGTGTAATTTTATGTTCAACTCGACTTAACAGGGTGAACTGACAATCAGCAGCGACATGGAAAAACTGATGGAATCCCTGTTCATGGACAAAGTACCAGACCAATGGACGAAGCTGGCGTATCCCAGTCTGCTGGGCCTTGCAGCTTGGTTCTCAGATTTATGTATGAGGTTGACAGAACTCGAGAATTGGACTGGTGATTTTAATGTAAGTATCTTATTTTCATCAAGAACTAAGCGGTACGGCGACTCTTTTCTATGTCGCACCATTAAGTCTTAGAATGCTCTGCCAACACACGTGTTTCCTTCATCCTACAGTCTCGGGTCCTTTAAGCGTGGGGACCGTCATTACAGAGACAGCACCTGTAACGGCCGTCTCCATGTTTTGGACTGCACCTCTGCTTACCATATTAAGGCGAGGTGCAGTCAATTTGACGACCCAAGCACAAAAAAAAGTTTGACAAAGTAAAAAGTGAAATAATTTTAAATGCCATTACTTATTCAGCCTACCTACATGAACCCAATCCTAACACAAACCATTGAGCTTAGCTGGAAGGGTTAGAGGGTATATTAGTATTTCTCTATATTCTTCAACGAATCTCAAAGAAATCCCCCGAAAAATGAGTACTGTAGTAGATATAGGTAATGTGTGCTACTGTTGATGATGTCTCATAAGATGTTGGATGAGAAAGTAGCATTATTTTTAGAAAATATCTAGTGATTAACTGTGGTCGAATATAAAAATGTAAAAATACCTTTTCAGTTACCTCCGGCGGTATGGTTGGCAGGGTTTTTCAATCCACAGTCATTCTTGACCGCCATCATGCAGCAGACGGCGCGAAAGAATGATTGGCCATTGGACAAAATGTGTCTCAACTGTGATGTTACTAAGAAGAGTCGGCAAGAGTTCAAGTGAGATTCAATACTTATAAATTATTAGTTAGGACATTCAAAACAGGCAATACGAAAAATTTAATCTTCTTCTTCTGTCGAATCGACGGCATTTTTGAGTTGCCATCGTGGTTTAGTAATTACAGCAGCACCGCTACTCACGGAGAGAGCCCGAGTATAGGTATAGGTTTCGCTCTTCGGGAAGGCTTACTACGTAACTTAAGTAAGTATGTCTACCCATCGGTGCTGCGATTGCGTGAAAGAGGATATGACGGGGAAAAACTGAGGAGATTGATTTAGATTGGAATAGACTATTCACCATTGTTCTACTTTTTGTTATACTAGTATAACAAGTAGGAAAAAAAATTCCTATCTGTTCTACTATGCATTGTGACAAAAAATGTTCACCACTTGGAAAGTGTAATATTATTTATTGATTCCTAGTTATTATACTGTATACCTTGGAAATGAAATATCAAGCTTAAAACTATAAGAGAATCTCCGTTACCTACTTCATTAATTCTTTATAATGACTTGAACAGATTTTACCGTTCATCAGGTCAAGTGTTAATCTCAATAAGATGGCATCATTTTGGAAACCATTAAGGGAACTTGGTTTGATGTTTTGACCTTCTTTTATCTTATTGAGATCAGCGACTACGTCTTGAGCATCATCACGCAGTACTTGCAATACTTGCATTATATTAGTTTTCCTAAGTTTTCTGCAATTGTAATTTAATTTCTGATTCCATCCTTCAGCATAGTTAGATGTTCTGTGACGCTCTGAGGAATCAGTTCAAAATTGAATTGATTTGATGTCTTAATGCTGGGTCGTAAAACACTATTACTCGAACTCCATTGCTGTTGTAATCTCCTAGCATGAAATCAGAATACTTTGGGAATATTTCAACGTTTTCTGGTTTTTCGAAGTTTATTTTCGATAAACCCTTTGTTCCTAGCAGCAAACAAAGAATTTCTATTGGAATTGAATTTCGGTACATTAGAAATTATAATATCCAATTCACTCTCTCTAAGAGATTTCTCCGTTCTCTTATAAATATTATTGACCAACAGTATAACAAATAGGACAAATTAATCATTTAAAAACATTTCCGGATTATTGTTCTAGTAGAACATAGGGTACATTTTACTAATTTTTAAATACTTCCTATTTGTCATACTGCATAGTAGAACAGATAGGAATTTTTTTTCCTGCTTGTTTTACTAGTATAACAAAAAGTAGAACAATGGTGAATAGTCCGATTGGAATAATCACTTATTCCAATCTAAATCTGTTTCGTCTGGGCATGTGAATGTCCAGACGAAACAGATTTGGATTGAACTTGAACCTGCGACCAGTCCCATATGGCGGGAATGGTCTTTTATACCACTTAGGTGGCAGACAAGCACGCGGCCAACCTGATGGAAAGTGGTTACCGTGGCCTATGGATGTTTGCACCACCAGAGGCGTCACATACGTGCTACCGATCATATAGAGAAGAGGTGGGAAGGGTAGAAGGTTAAGAGAGTCTCCGTGCTATCAATGCAGTCAGTCTCACCACAGAGCTACCGGGTCACAGTTAAATTATTCGAAATTCTCATTTACGTC
Source organism: Pelosia muscerda (assembly GCA_963691645.1). Taxonomy (NCBI): domain Eukaryota; kingdom Metazoa; phylum Arthropoda; class Insecta; order Lepidoptera; family Erebidae; genus Pelosia; species Pelosia muscerda. The sequence goes on along the minus strand of OY829116.1, from coordinate 6,879,046 downwards.
TTAGGGGGCAACGTTGCCGTTGGAGTCAACTACTACTACTACTATCGGAACTAACAGAAACAATGAACGACGATACAATATTTTTTTAAACATTTTCCTTAAACTTTTACCACTTTAAATTGATTTGAATACCTACTGAATACTTGACAAAACCGTTGATCATCTTTGACTTCTCGTGCGTGTTGTGCCGACCCCAAATATTTGTGTTGGGAATGATGATGATGTTTGAAAAGTTGCTTTGCTACAGAATCTTAAAGAACTCACAATTACTCATGGGTGCGCCAAAGTTCACCTAAATTTTCAACTCCGAAAATTGGAACTCCGAAAATGTTCTTCCTAACATTTTTCATCCTAACAATCACAATTCCTAACTACTCTGTCTCTAATGTTTTAATTCCGAATCATTCAACTTCATAATGTCGGTAGCAATAAACATCTATTATACTATTATTTCTTTTCCTATATTTTGTCAACATACCCATCTTTTACACTATTATTGAAAGTCATACCTTTTTGGTTTAGATTTATTATTATCAATAATAATCAGTATTATTTACATTAATTTTGCGTAACTTTTACAGTTTTAGTTATTTACACGTACAATCTCGCTGCGGTCATTCAGCCAAGTTCCAGAAACGAATCGGTCATATTTATAGTTGTAGGTTTAGGTTAGGTTAGAATTGTGACCACACAACGAATGCCAGAAACGAATTGAAAACGAAAAAGGTCATAAACATAACCGTAAATCAGTCGTATTTTATGATTTTTATTCATTTAAGCCAAAAATTCAGTGAAACAACCTTTAATCATTCTAAACAGTTTTCTAATAATTAATAGTAATAAGTATGTAACAACAAATAACCAAAAAATAATTAAAACTATAAATAAAATATAATTCTACCGACATATATTTTTATTACATTTGGTAGATAAATGTTTCTTTCTAAGATGAGTGACAATATTATGGTAATTATGTTTAGGGATAAAAACGTTAGGTTAAAAAACAGTAGTAGCTTCAATATTATATGTTAACGATTTTATAGATAACAATTTTCGGAAACATGAGTGTTATGAACATCGATGGTAGCACTACAAATAGTATGAATAAAAACTTTAGGATGAAAAATTTTAGGAGGAGTGATCATTCGGATTACAAATCGTTAGGAAGAACAATTTCGGATAAAGAACTTTAGGTGAGTCAATATGGACCCTTACTCATGCATGACTTAAGCATTTCAAGTGAAAAATATAGCCGCAATGAGCACTTCTTTGGTGCTCATGGCGCCTAAAGTTACATAAGTAACGACGATACAATTAACAAGTTATTTAGTTTTCACTTCTATCGGCAGTCCCGAAAGACTGCTACGCATATTTATTTGATATAATGCGAGTATACGATTTATTTTGCAGCGCCCCGCCTCGTGAGGGCGCGAACATCTGCGGTCTGTACATGGAAGGCGCCCGTTGGGACACTGCTACAGGCGGTATTGTCGAATCGCGCATGATGGAGCTCTTCCCAATTGTGCCTGTTATATTCATCAAAGCAGTGACACAGGACAAACAGGAGACGCGCAATGTATACGAGTGCCCTGTCTACAAGATTCGGTTAGTTTCTTAAGTATAATTCTCCAGGATCAGAAAGTTGATTTCCTAAAATGTTGAATTTGCAAAAAGTTGAATTTGCAGAATGTTGAATCCTAAAAAGTTGAATTTGCATAAAGTTGAATTTAATGAAGTTTTTCAAGTAAACATTTTTTTAGGTGCGCTGAGTATCTATTTACCCTTTGGGTGACCAAAATGGAATTCCCGCCTTTATCACCTAGCGCTTGGTCCATTACCAAACGCGTCACCGACCGTCAGATGTCAAGACGATATCATTCACAATTAGGCACTTAGTTTTGATTATTCGGCTTGGCATTGTCCAAAGAAATAAAATAAAAATTTCACTCTCCGCCACTGCTATTCAGTAATGAAATCGTTCCACGGTTCATATATTGGTCACTTTCTCAACTAACCTTTATAGTTTTAAAATACCTTTTGGTTGGATAATACCTATGTTAATAATAAAAAATCATTCATTATTAACAGAATGCGCGGTCCGACCTTCGTGTGGACGTTCAATTTGAAGACTAAGGACAAGCCGACTCGGTGGACACTCGCCGGGGTCGCTCTACTTCTTGGTGTTTAATTTAATAGACAATAAGGGCGCATATGTTTTAAGTACCTAGCATAAGTATTTAGGTTAGTTAACAAGAGAATTATTAGTTTACAAGATACATCACATTTTCAATGTGGATTTTGTTATGTTGCAAGAATAATAAATGTTTAGTTCTTTTTTCAAATAGTTTTTTTATTTCTTTCGAATTTATAATAATTTTAGAGGTGCTGTAGTCACCAATTAAAAGAACAGATTGACAGGAAAACCCGAGTTTTATGCGTGATGTCGACGATGCATCATTGTTGAACCGTTAAAGTAGGTACACAGATTGCAAACCTGGGAACATCATTGTGAATGAAAGCAAAAAACAAGATAATGATACTGTTTACGCAAAAAACAAGATAATACTACTGTTTACTGGAATCACGGGATGAAGTTCCTTTCATACTGCACTTTTCCGGTTGTAACATGTGAGGGTGAAATCCCTGCCTACCGCGAGTGTTGCGATTATAGAATGCAGGCGTGGACATTTTCCTTTGTATACAAACCATTGTATAATCGGTAAAATCTTAATATAAACTCTGAGGAAAAGTGGGTAAAACCATAGACTAAGGACTAATAGACTCGTTATCACTCGTTATCAGCATTTACAAAAGAGGATGCATATCTATTTCATCATTCTCTGAACCTTTTCCCAATCCAGTTGGGGTCGGCCATAGGGGTCGGCTTTCCAGTCTAATTGTGCTGATGGGCACTGTGCACTGGGGCTGAACTTCGATATTTTCCGTGAAGCGACTGCCATCTGACCTCCATATCCAATGGTCTAATGACCAATGGCAATTTCGAAGTTCAAAGTTAGACTGATTGGACTTTTTGAGGACTCCAACTACCCGAAACGACTCAATTGATGCCAAAAAAAAGCTGAAGGTGAATATCTACACCAACATCCCGATACTCAACCCAGTTGAGTAGAAGGGAATTGAAAGTACCCATGGCTCAACCAGTTGAGCATCTTAGTTGTGCAGTGGGTCAGGAAGGAACCCAAAGTAGCATCCAGATTTGTAACATGAACAGCGGGCCGGACCGCTTGGCATCAAGACATGACGTTGAATGTGGACGTATAAGCTGGTGCATTAAAGAAAGGTTTTATAAATGGCGGCTTGTACTTGCTTTGACGGAAAGTAAAGCTAGCATATAAAATTTCAAATATTTTTTTTTTCATATGAAAAATAATAAAAACAAGACCGGGTCGTAATAATTTCTAACTAGCTGCGGCCGGCGGCTTCGCCCGCGACACGTGATGGCATCTATTTTTGTTTTCATCGGAAACAGTACCTACTTTTACACATAGAGTCCTTTTAAACGCACATTAAGTCCTTTCATCCTGAAAAAGGAACGTATATCACATTCTATAAGGAGGATCATGGAAGATCATGATGTTGGTTAAAATAAAGAACTAACATTATTATGAACAACGGTCTTTTTTATATTTTTTTAAACTGAAAAAAAAAATTAAATTTTGTATGCTAGGTGTACTATCTGTCAACGCAAGTACAAGCCGACATTTAAGAATCCTTTCTTTTATGCATTGCATCAAGAGCACAGAGCGTGGAAGAAAATAAAGATCAATATTTTTTTTGTGTTGACGGTACGCGCGTGAGTGAGTATAGACAGTACTAGTGTGCGAGCGAGAGGAAGTGATAACGTCCGCCATTTATAAAACCTTTCTTTAATGAACCAAGTTATAATAACTTGTGGAACATGAGCACACAAACGCAAATGTAGACGCGTACTACTATTGTAACAGTACTTATAAATACTCTATAAAATAATCACATTTACCTATAAAATAATCTGCATATAGTTAGGTTACAATATCTAATATATGACCAGAATTTGTAAATATATTTATAACATTCTGATGCACTGGCTTACAGGTGAGCTGGGTTTAGCCCTGAGGACTTTCGTGGGGACCCAAACACCATGTTAGTACTGTGGGTCTACATTGTACCCACAATTCGACGCCCCCGAGGAATAAACCCGTATTGTACTATTACTGGGTTATTACTGTTATTGCATTTTCGGTATCTATGGGTCGGAATACACCTATGCAATTTTTTTTAAATTTTTCTAGCGATAATATCCAACTATTTACCCAATGACATCTTTGTTCTTCGGAAAAGTGTTAATTTTTATGTACGAGAAGAATATCATAATACATTATTACAAATTCATTTGTGTGACTACATTTCGGTTAAGTAATATTACTGCAAAATATTTTCTATTAATTACTGGTTAAAGCGATTACAGGTTTATTCTCGTGATTTATGAGATTGACATTTTCGGTAATACTCAGTTACAGTAATCATTTGGAATCGTGATATAGGTATTGGCGTTAACTGCTTCGCATTTCGAGGAAACATTGCAACCTGAAAGCTGCCCCGTAATGAATAACACTTATTATAGGTACCACACTGACCAATAGTTGTCAAAATAAGCAACCTGATATTGGAACTGAATTAAATAGTTGTTAAAATGAGCAACCTGATGTTAGAACTGAATTAATACAACATTCAATAGAGTTGAACCAAATAATTTGGAGATACCTCCCACTTCCCTAAATGAAAATGAATTCACCAGAAAACGTAAAACTAATGAAGGTCTATGGTCTAGCAAGAGAAATAAATTACTGAAATATCCACAAAAGTCTATAGGACCTGTAGGTAATTGTAAATTCAATTGTGGTAGCAAATTTACCTCTTCATATAGGCAAGATAATTATATTTGATAAATTTTATAAACTAGCTGATCGAAAACAGCAATAGATATACTTTGCTGAACATACTAAAACAGAAAACATCAAACGAATGACTCTACAACGAAAAAATTATCGCACACAGACTATTAAATATTTATTTTCTTCAAGAGATGTTTTGGTTTGTAAGAAGTTTTTTCTAAATACTTTACAAATTAATGAACAAATGGTATACACAGCAATAGTAAAATTTAAAACAGATGACCGCGTTACAGACTTAAGAGGTAAGCACAATAATAGACCTGTTGATTTGGATTCGACGATTGACCTCCACCTCGAAGTTTGATCCGTCTAATCGGACCATCTGTCCAAGGTAGACGTACTTGTCTGCAACTTCAAAGGTCGAGCCTCCAACTGACACTGGGGAGGGCCTTAGAATATGAGCATTCGCCATAACCTGGGTCTTGTCCATATTCATCTTGAGGCCCACCTGTTGAGAGACTCGGTTGAGGTCGAAGAGCATTGTGTTAAGATTTTCCAGCGATCCTGCCATGAGCACGATATCGTCGGCAAAACGAAGGTGTGTGATGAATTAGCCATTAATATTAATGCCAAGACCTTTCCATTCCAGTAGCTCAAAGGCATCCTCCATTGCATTGGTGAAGAGCTTCGGGGATATTACATCTCCTTGTCTCACTCCCCTCTGCAACAGTATCGCCGCTGTGCTTTGATCTTGTACTCGGAATGATATGGTGGCGTTTTTATACAAACACTTCAGCACTTCGATGTACCGGTAGTCTATATGACACCGCTGGAGAGATTGTAGCACTGCCCATGTCTCGATCGATTCAAAGGCTTTCTTGTAGTCCACAAACGCTAAACATAGTGGCAAGTTATACTTCTGAGTCTTCTGTATGACTTGCCGCAGCGTATGAATGTGGTCTACGGTACTATAACCTTTTCGGAAACCGGCTTGTTCGGGCGACTGAAAGTCATCAAACCTGCGTTCGAGACGATTCGTGATAACCCTCGAAAACAGCTTATAAACATGGCTCAGAAGCGAGATGGGTCTATAGTTCTTAAGAGAGGCTTTGTCACCTTTCTTGAAGAACAAGGTCACAACACTTCTGTTCCATGCTTCCGGCGTAGTACCTTCGAATAAGACGGAGTTGAAGAGCTTCTGAAGGACTTTAAGTATCCCGCTTTCAGAAGTTCCGAAGTGATTCCGTCTTCTCCTGGTGCCTTGTTTAAGCTGCTTGAGGGCCACCCTAATCTCATACAGGCTGATATCCCGGATATCCCCGGTGTAGTGTCGGGTTAGCTTGGCTCTTGGATCTTTAACCGTACATAATCCCTCGATCTCCCTCAAAACATCTGCCTTAGTCGACGCGACACTGCCGTCCTTCCTCTTCAGCTTTGTCAACTGGCTCTGCCCAATAGACAAGTCTTTTCAAGACAAGTCAAACTTCTGTGGGCTATCTCTTCGACGGGGCCTGAAGAATTTGGAGCCCACTGAATGGACAGCTTCAACCAACCTGTTATTTATCTCGTCCACTGTACTGCATTCTTCTAGGCAAGAGAAGCGATTTGAAAGTTCGAGTTGAAAGCTCTCGGGGTACTGTATATGGGAAGCTCTAGGTCGGAGCGTAGAGAGAACAAGATAATAATAATGATAACAATGAACTTAGTGATTGAGTACTGCGTTTGATGTTTTTATTTTTTTATATTTTTTATATTACAATTGTGATGTCATCATGGACATTTTGCCCATTTTAAACAATATTTTTTAAATTTTATGAATTTTCTTTAATTTTCCCTTAGAGATACCGATAACAAATTTATTTACGAAATCTGGTTACAACGATTACATTAAAATATAATCACCCGAAAGATCTATAATATTCCAGTTTCTATAATTTACCATTATAAGGTTATTAAAATGTTTACCGTAATAAGTCGGTAACTGAACATTACATTTATTTACTAATGAACATATACATCGTTGGAGAACTCCGTAAAGTAGTGTTATGTCTATGATTTTTAAGCAATTATTTTTATATTACAAGAATAATTCGGTAAGTAGACGTTGCTGGAATATTATTGATAGTTCATGTTGGTAATATATCAATACCCTAAAAACTGTTAGAAATTATTTTCGGTAATTTGAACTTTGGTGAATATCTAATTCTGTGTTTAATCAATAGTTACAATTCTAACTGTGATCTATTTGGGCAAAAATTAGCTTTCCCGGCGTATTAAAATGATATCATAATTGTCTTTTATAGAAAAGTTAGAACCGAAAAACACTAAATCTTTTCTCCTGTAAAATTTGATTTTTGCGATTACCGGTTTATTCCTCGGGGACGTCGAATTATGTTTTAGGGCGCGGTTAAGAGGACTATGGTTTTGCAAACATCCATAGGCCACGGTGTCCGTTTTCCATCAGGTGGGCCTTGTGCTGAACTGCCACCTAAGTGGTATAAAAGAAAGAATATGGACAGAGCAATTTCTTGTTTTCACACGGTTATTGATCGATTGTATTATCGCTTATAGTATGTTATGGCCATGAGGCTATATTATGGTTATGACATTTTGATTTTTAGATGGGCAGTGAGTTCCCCGTGCGGAAATACCCATGGATAAACCCCCGGACCCCCGACGAAGTAAGCGACGGTGGTTATGTTGGACTCGAACCGAACAAAACCGTATGGCTGTCTTGGGCCACCAGTCGCCGAGGGTGAGGTAGGGTAGGTAGGTAATTTTTCTGCAACCTACACTGACGGACTCATAAACTGCATCAAAGTTCAGGTTTACTCTAAAAGGATTTTTTATAATAAGTATGCAAACTTTTTAGATTAAATTATATAAATATGGTAAGACTGGCTCTTAATCTTAAAAAAAAATTAAATTTAAACATAGAACTGCAGTAAAACAAATGAATATAGCCGGGAAAAGAAAATTTACTTGTAGTATCAGATTTGCGTGTTATTTATAGCAAAGTTTTAAATTGATTCTCATTGATTTTTTTTGTTTTGTCAATTGAATTATTGTTACCAGCATAATTGTTGAGTTAGTTTTTTAACACATCGAGAGTTTTTGAACCATAATATGGATACTTCGTCCGAACAAGCGGCACAAATTGTAGCATTGGTGCGGGAGGGCTTGGATCAACGAACGATTGGTAGAAATTTAAATTTAAACCAGTCTACGGTTTCTAGAATATACAGAAGGTTTGTAGAGACAGGTTCTTACAGGAGGAGATGTGGTACAGGCAGAACTCGAGCAACCACAGGTCGTGATGACCGATTTATTGTTATAACTTCCCTGCGAAATCGTTTCCTCACGTCAGTTAACATCAAAACCGAGCTTAATGAAGTGCGTGGAGTAAACGTGTGTGCACGAACAATAAGAAGAAGGTTAAAGGAAGCGGATATCACCCCTTTTAGACCAGCAAATGGTCCAAAGTTGTCTACAGCTCACAGACAAGCTCGCTTAAGATTTGCGCGTCATCACCTGAATTGGACAGAAGAGCAGTGGGCCTCTGTATTGTTCACGGACGAGTGTAGGACATGTTTATATGGTGCAGATGGTCGCAGAAGAGTCTATCGTCGACGTGGGGAGCGATATGCTCAAAGTTGCATTGAGGAGCGTGTTCCTTTTGGAGGCGGTTCATGTATGGTCTGGGGTGGCATATCGATGAACGGGCGAACAGAACTTGTGTTCATAGACATGGTCCGTCAAAACGGTAATAGAGGGGGTTTGACAGCACATCGCTACATAACAGAGATATTAGAAGATCACGTGGTTGGTTTGGCCTTACATGGGATTCATAGGCGAAAATTTTACTTTAATGCAGGATAATGCCCGGCCGCATGCAGCTGCACAAGTTCAACATTATTGCGAAGAGGTTGGGATACGTACAATGAATTGGCCAGCACGCAGCCCGGATCTTAATCCCATCGAGCATGTTTGGGACAATTTAAAAAGAGCTGTATATGCGAGAAACCCTTCGCCCACGACAGTGGCAGCACTAAGAACAGCACTTTCAGAAGAATGGGACAATATTCCGCAAGATCTTTTAAAAACCCTTATAAAATCTATGCGGAACCGATTAGAATCCGTAATAAGGGCACGTGGGGGTAATACACCTTATTAAAACACAAATAAACCCTTGCATAAAGTTTGTGTCTATTGTTAAAACCATTTTTTTAATTAAACCAATTTTTCTTAAATTTCTGTTTTTTCTTCAAAAAAAGTCTTAAGGTCCTTTCCAGTACATAAACTTAAACTTAAAGATATGACCCTACGCTGTTTTAAAGTTCACGAACCAATCTAGAGGTTTCAATTTAAATCTGTATAGAAAGTATGCATACTTGGTTAAAATATTTATTTCAAAGTCGTCTATTACTTTGATGCAGTTTATGAGTCCGTCAGTGTATAATAAAATTCTCACGGATGAATAAATATCTATGCAAAGAGTTGAACCTGGCAAGAAACAATCGAATTTCAAAATGCAAGTTGCCATGGAAACGACAATACTGTACACAACACAACTGTGAAGTACGACAGTACAACAACACTTTTCTAGTTTTTACAGAAAGTTTTTAAAACATGTTTGTTTTAATAAAATGATCTAATATAAATCAAATTGCGTTCTTACATTTGTATCGATATTGTATAGCACATCATGGGTGACGTAAGTAGTTCCAACTAAGTATACCTAATATTATGTTTCGTAATGTTTACTTTTCGTGTTTGGCTTGTACAAAATATACCTTTAACCTACTAAAAACGCTTTCTGTACTTTTCGAATCCTTATTTTTCTCCTACGAGCTGCCAATTATACAGGCATACAAAAATGTATTGTGTACCTATATTACTGTTTCTCGAATAGCATATTATAAACACATAATCTCCTCAAATCAGCTATTTGATCGACTCGAAAGATGTCAGGTTTGATTCCAAGATCGTGTTATTAAGTTTTTGTGTTAAGACAGTCTCATGAACTGCTCTGACTCTGAAAACAGCGAGAATTTTTCAAGTATTCACGTAGTACAAGGAATAAGTAAATTACCTTAACTACTCACGCCACACTTTATTTTTCAGGATAATGTTGATCTTCGTTTAGAGTTCATGAGCGAATATTTACTTCGCACATTAAAACAGAAAGTTGATAAATGGAATAAGTTCATTACCAGCGATGAACGGGTAATCTTATTTTATAATTCTTATACCTAAATATGTATGTATTCTACTTCTTGTAAAAGACTAAATAATAAATGCCACAAATTGAACTACAACTATTACGGCTATGTCTATATTGCACTAAAAAGGAGACTATTCGGAGAATGCCATTGGTTGCTGTACCTATTTCAAGTGACTTTTATAAGATAGTCCATAATATATAAAGCAAATAGGAAAATACATTATATAACAATAAAAAAGAGCACATAACGATAGAAATTTAACCGTTTGTTACAGCATATTTTATTCAGATATTTCGACACACCTAAGTACGAGGTGCTTGTGTTTCGTATGAACACAGCGGGATTGCTGACTTGCGCTACACAATTTCCGCCCATCAGCAGGGGTAAGGTGGTATACTTTCTCAGGAAAGAAGGTGAGAAAATCACAATGGCGAATTTTCGTACGGTAAGTGATAAATCTCATACCGTAATTTAAATCAGTGTTGAGCTGAAGGTCCCCGAAGCTAAACGTTCTTATTGCCTTTAACCTACCCCAACAATTAGGCTATCAAATACAATTTCTTTTCAAAATATAGATCGAGCCTCATTGCCTGAAAATTGTGAGCTAACAGTACTCAACTTACATACTATAGGTACATAGTGTACTGCTACGTGTGTATTTTTTTCACAGATACCTAACAGTGTTTCTGCAGCTGAGGTTGCCAAAAATTTTTGGGCAATTAGATTTTCAATCCTGCGATATCATCAGTGTACTTTAACTTAACAGTGTACTTTTACTTTAACGTTACAGGCTATGACCATCGGTGAAATGTCTGGAAATGTGTTAATGGATTTGAGCGTGATGGCCGATGAAGTCCTAGGCCCGCTTCTTTGTAATCCTGAGAACCAAAAGGGATGGCCTAAAATAGTACAGCACGACATGAAAAGACACGTCAATGATTTGAGGAATTTGATGCATCAGGTCAGTAAAAATTCCTAGTGTAAGTAGGTATACTTACGGGTAAAACTTCTTTCTATTAAAAAAATCACCTTTTTAAGCTATTCCCATCTCCTGGGGTTGACTTTCAGTCTATATACGAAACGTAGAGATTTCGATATTTTTCGTGATGGGACTGCAACACACTGGCGTTATCGAAGTTTTATTTATTTATATTTATTTATTTTTATCTCTTCTACGTCCATCTTTGCAGGTTATCCCCTAACGCGTACTATGATTATTTAGGTACACTATATCTCTGGTAAGTTAACCAATGTCGTCCTTTTAAAGGCGGATGTAACGGATGACTACTTAGAGAGTACTGAGTTGGACTGAAAAAAATAGACCCCAGATTCAGGAGAAGGCCGGCACTAATGTAAGATTGATAATAATGATCTCCAATTCTCATTTCAGTTAAAGGGTGAAATGACTAGTCAAGTATTATTGCCTATGCCTGCGGGAGTGGAGGACATCTATCACGCAGAAGCGAGACTCAAAGAAAGGTATATCTTTTACATATATCGTAACAGAAGACAAAATAGCTCATAAGTATAATATGATCAAGTGACTCTTTTTGTTTTGGGGAATACCTTGTTACATTGATCTACTTGCCAGGTTTTACTAAGTAATCACATAATAGGAAGAAATTTTTTTGTGGAAGCGTCGTTAGGCCGCATACTTCCACCATTTTATGAGGTTGGTTGTGTACAGACCTAACTAATTTTAGAAAATTTCAGTTTCTACAAGTTCTAGTTCAATGTCCAGTCACTAATTTCATAATTACCATTACACTTATCCCAGAGAGTTGTTAAACACTTAACTTTTATCCCTCTATTAATTAACTTTACGGTGTACAATATGTTTGGATAGTGATGGAGACCAGGTGGATTTGTTTTTGAAGACAAATATAGAAGGTGCCGTTATAAAGTGGGCGCAACAAGTGCATGATTTACTGTCGGAGGATTCATACATGGGTGAGTAATATACAGGTTTTAGATATGTTACATGCATTTGCAAACATATTCATGTTTAATATTAATTTTATTTCTGACTGTAAAAAATGGATCATTTCCTATGATCCATTTTTTACCGTTAGGCGTTCAAAGTGAGTAATTAAACTGATTTGATCATAATGGTCGTATCATTAACGCGCACGATAATTGCAGCGTCGTGTTCTATTATGACAACACCTCAGACGTCGATCTCTACATTTATGACCTCAACTATCTTGTGCAATATGGCTAATTTAGTTGTTATTAGCACTTATTTTTTTTTTTTATAGCATTTAAGAAAACAAAGTTCCCGCTGCCTGCTGCGGATATTGATTTTTATACTCAACGATTACGTAACTTAGAGGGTATTTATACACAGTTAAGGGACCCTCGTGTGAAGCGGATGGCACACTACCTCGAGGATACTCGCAGCGTATACCTCAGTTGCTTTAAAACCATGCTTACTAATGTTGTCTCAGGTTAGATTTTTAATATTACCTATAGGAACATAAAAAATGTGTCATTTGTAATGTATGTTTGTGGACATATTTCATGTTTGGAACAGAGTATGAAAATGACCCTATTTGGTTTCAGCTATCGTTGAATGTCGCGACATTTATGTTTATCAAAAACCTTTACTTTCCCACTTCGAAAACTATGAAGGGACAGATTTTGCAGATTCAAAAGCTCTTATCAGACCGATGTTTCATTGCATTGGTCTGCTATGGGGCAATTCTAGATATTACTGCAACGTAGAGAAGCTTATACGTAAGTGAAGTTCACTTTCTTAAGAATAATATCAATCTGTAAAGTAGTGCTTTTAAACGATAACTTTAAAATTTAAATTATTTCACAGCTTTGCTGCGTGAAGTGTGCAACTTAGTCATACAGCAGTGCACGAACTCGACAGATCCTATGGCGATATTTCAAGGAGATCCAGATGAACAACTTTTAAAGATAAAAAAAGCAATAAACATATTAAACCATTTTCTGTTAGTAATCCGACTGATGCATTCTACAACTTTTGATAAATATACTTTTTTCTTTATATATATGACTTAATCTGTACTGTTACAGTGATACATATGAATTGAATCGCAATAAAGTGCCATCATTTTTCGCACCTGGTGTATTACCGGTTCGTTGGTCATTTGACTTTGACCGCGTCTTTATGCGATTTAACGTTTACATGAAGCGCCTAAAGATGATTGAATCTATTCTAGAGGCTACTGTTGAAATACTTAAGTTGGAGAAAGTAGAATTTTGTGGGCTCCGAGGCAAAATGTTAAGCAACGAGTGTTTAAAGGTGATAATTTTATAGAGATTCATTTTTTACTTCATATAACTTGCTTTATATAATTTATGGTTAGTCGTAATAAGGTCGTCGTCGTCGTCGTATACAAGAATATGTTTTGTGATAGCAGAGTAAATATATCGTATGGAGGCTCCAAAATAAATGAAACTATATTAAAACGTTACCAGACGTCCTAAAATAACGTACTTACACAATATTTTGATGCAGTCGTTCGTAAGTTATAATGCATATAATCTATTAAAACTATTAAAATTGAAACATTGCAGGTACTGGAGAACTATCAGTTCAAGTACGCAGAATTAGGTAATATCACTTATGATCCAGCTGATCCTGAGAACGACAAGTTTCTGGCGGACTATAAAAAATTTCAAGGTGTACTTGAGGATACAGACCGTAAGCTGGCATCTATATTTACACAAGGACTTGATGAATGCCAAAATTTAGAACATATTTTTAAGGTGAGTGGTTGTAATAAAAATGTTATTTACAACATTGTTGTAGGATGTTTATGTGCTTTTGATGATGATGAGGTTAATACCGTAGTAGATCATTAGTTCTTTGATATTTTCTTTTGAGTTTCACTTATGACATTTATTATGTAAGTTTAACTCACACAAATTTTTTTGCAGCATTGCAAAGAGTGTTTAATGTTTGAAATAATCTTTACAAAATATTACTTAAAATATCACTTTACCAGATTATGATTAGCCTCTATACCACGTTTTATTTAATAGCTTCATTTGATTGTTGCAGTTTTTCAATATTTTGGGAGATCTATTCCATCGTCCTATAATAAAGGCGGAATTAAAACCCAAGCTTGTGAGATTAATCGAACTTATGGACAGTAATTTGGATGCAGTTAAAGAAATCTTTGACGAAGAAATGGCGGTTAGTATTCAATCAATCATTCAGCTTTTTGTAGTCTACAGCTGGACACAAACCTGTCCGAATGTTGGGAGGCTTCCACCAACTGTTCCCACGTTTTATTTCGTGGTTTTACTTCCAGTTTTTCTCATCTCGCAGTGACATCATCTGCGTTTTCTGTTTGTCGCCTACGGCACCGTTTAGAAGAAACGGGGTCCGGTCGTGAATATTCTTTCTCCGTTACCATTATCAACTTACTTTTCCAAGTTATCTTTTCTTTATTTTTTTTCAGAAACTAGGCAAGGGTCCTGATAGGCCGATGGTAGATAATTATCTTCCACCAGTGTCTGGTATGCTGTGGTGGGTCCACAAATTACGGCGGAGAATTTTAAATCCAATGGACGATTTTATTTTGTTTGAAGATCCGTAAGTACCTACCGTTATAATTTTGAGTTACTTGATATTGCATCTTTTCCAGCAAAGCGTAATAAATTACTTAATTTTATAGTATAATAGAGACTGAACATGCAATGTATATGAAACAAAAGGCCAATGAAATGCTGGGCTACTTAAATGTAGTGGAAGACAGGCAGTTTAAGGCGTGGTGCGTCACCGTTCCACCGATTTGCAAATTGCACCTGGCAAAGAACTTAATATATAGAGATCCTCCATATGTCAGAAATAATTTCAGTCCAGAGGTAATATTTCAGATTTTGCATGTAAATTAATGATAAATGTGTATTATCTGTGTTGTTTGCCACAGTACATGCTTAGGAAACGTCCTAAACCGCGTGTTCCTTTTTAGCAGTAGCTGGATGATACGTATCGATAATAACAAGTATCAATACAACTTCATACAATACAATGATATGTTGTATCGATATACAACGATACGTATCGTATTCCTAGTTGTAGTTATCGTTTAGCGTTTCCTTAACAATATCTCTCATAACATCATCATAATTTGGGTGCGGTAAAAATGTTCGGCATATTATTAAGTCTTTCGCCAGACTCTTAGTCGTAATAGGGGGTTACACTGTAAATAATAACTTTTAAGAAATATAAAGAAACAGTGTATAAAAGTTATGAAGGTGTGAAAAGTTATGCATGCGTGTTGTTGGCATTGTAACGTATCCCATCCCATCGCATAAACCCATGTCATGTTGTGATGTGCACAATAAGCATAAAGTTTAAACAAAGTTAAACAACTTTTATATTACAGCTGGTAATTTTACTGAGGGAAATACGCTACATGAAATATTTAGACAAGCAAGGCATTCCAGCGGAAGGACTTGAACTATACGCGAGAAATGAAAAGTTACAGGTACTTATCATTGAGATACATAGTACGCACAGTATCAGCATTTAGACAGTTCACGATTTCAAATATTCAGTATACTTCTTCAGGTATAAAGCTGTTTGTAATTAACTTTTCAGTACGACTTGAATCGCCTAAACCGAGCTATTGGATGGTACAACGCAATTCGTGAAGGAAGTCACGAGACAGAAGTAGCACTAATTGAGAAGGAAATATCCGCCATTGACACACTACTCGGGCGCGGCGTCGAAGAACTCACGTGGAATGATGACTGTATTTTATTTTTTAAATTTCACATTTGGTATATTTTCAGATAGTTCTATGCATTGATTTCACTATAAATATCTATCATTTAGAACTGATATGTAATAGAACTTCATATATTTAGATTGATAAGTAGCAAAATGACTCAGCCTCAGACGCATCTAATCGGGTGGGAGTGCCCACACTTAATAATTTCACTCACTTTTCAAATATGATACTGCTTATGGCTTCAAATTCTTTTCTGGTAATAAATATTTTATTTTTTTAAATACTGTAGTTACGGATTGGATGGCTGAGGTGTATACTGCCATTAATACTCTGCAAGAGCGAGTATTGACGGCTCAAAATAACGTGAAAGAAGGCCTTGCTGATATTGAAAAATGGGGAAAGATACCACTACACAATCGCAAAGACAATCCAGAAAAAAAGGAGCTCCTTGCCGTTAGTGAGCGCTGGCCGCGTTTTGTTAAAAGGTACATAAACTTAATGTTCGATAGTACCTACATTATGCTACTTTAGTTATTGACGTACCTAATATTTATTAATAGACGAAACAAAATACAAGAAAGCTGGGCTGATTTTCAAGATATTTTGGAAGAGAATTACAAACTGTTTTTCAACATTCATGATGACGAAGATGAAGAATCTGAAGAAGAAACATTAGAAGAAGTAGATGAGTCAACTTTAGATGATGACGAGAAAGCGGCACGGGCAGCGAAGCTCCAAGAAATAGAAGAACGTCGCCAAGAAAAGCTACTGATTAAACAGGAGAAGGATAGACTTAAGGCTGAGGCTGAAGCAATAAAGTTTGATAGACGAGAGGCAAGAAGATTAAAGAGAGAAATAAAAGAGGCTGAAAAGGCTGAACGACGTGCACTAAGAGAAGCAGGTATTTATGCTGGATCTGTGCCCCGAGTACGAAAAACAAACAAATTTGTAACGTAAATTTATCGAGAGAGCGGAGTATTGCTATTGACTGGGTTCATATACGCACAGATTCACAATAGGCAAGCTGCCTATCGTAATACTCTGTTCTCTGGATAAGATGACATAAGCAAAATTTTATTCTCCAGTATTTAGATTAGGTTGCGTACCCTCTAGATAGGGTAAAAAGATTACACATTGTACTAACGCCATATATTTAACTTGGGACTAGCTTTAGAAAAATACGTCAATATATTATTTTTAAAGGCGAGGCTGTTGACTCACCGGCCGAAGAAGAAGAAGAAATAACAGATCCCGAGGAGCTGGCTGATATAGAAGCAGAAAAAATTGAATTAGAAGAAGAAGCATTCAGGGCAGCACGTTGGCCGGCTTATGTTGAATATGTTGACTCACTCGTAAATATCAATCCTAATATTATTAAAGAGAAAGATTAGTTCGTTTTTACATCTCTAAAACTAATGAACCGATTTATAACTCTAATCAGTCTGTCCCTTATATAAAGTTATTTTATTCAGAAATAACATATTTTTGTCTCGATATTCCAATGCAATCAAGAGTGACGCAAGTGATGCTAACTGTAGTTAACATCGTTCTTGATAATAACAAAATTTAATAAACATAGCTTATATCGTGAATGATAATATATTTCCGCTTATTATATTTTAGTTTATAAAACTCTTTAAAATATAATCGACCATGTTTACAGGTTTCAAAACAAATAATGAAGGCTGTTCAATCAAGTGTAGATTTATTTGAACTGCAGACTAACTTAGAAAAAGGCCCAAGAGTGGCATTTATGGAAATCTTAGCAGAACTAAGAGATCCAGGTAATAAAAATGACATTCGCAGCAAATGTGATTGAATCCTGTAAATAAGATAAGATAACGATGGGCTGATTCCAGATATTTTCTTCTCACCTTCATTGGACGTGGATGAACCAGATGGATTATACGATACAATGAAAGAGATGATGAAAGATATGTTCCTTCAAGCGACATTATTTCCCAGAATAGATCCAATCGTGCCAATAGCTTCTTATGAAGGTAATAAAAGTAATAACTTTATTTTTCTATTCAATATAAATTCAGTGTTAAAATAATGTTATGTTTTGTAGACGATCTTGTTAATGAAGATGAATTGATCGACCTGTACCATGAAATTTTGAAGAGAATTGAAAATAGTATTAATGACATCGTATCATATTCTTCAGTAAGTACTTACCAATTACTTTTACTCATGAGTGTATGAATTTTCCATAAATTACTTCAAATAACCCAGAAACGGACATTATTAATCAACATGAAATGCATGAAATAACATGTTTCTACATTTTAGGTAGCTTTTTAATTGATTAAAACATGTTAGTTATTGATTCATACATAGTGTAGCGGTAGTAAACGCGACTGCTGCGCGAGATGTGCGGGTTCGATGCCCGCTCCCTGCAAATATTTTGTATGTATGAATATGGCAATTTTCACTGGCCTGGTCGTGCCCCGGAGAGCACGTTAAACCGTCGCCAGTCCTGGTTGACAGCTTCAGATGCGACTGGGATTAGCATAGGGACGATAATGTTAGTTATTGATTCGCCTATGGCTTCAATATTTAGTTTACCTTATGTTTGACAGAAATACGAAAAGTACACATATTTATGGGTGGAAGATCGACAAGAAGTACTTGCAGCATTCTTGAAATACGGTCGTTTTATACCACCAGAAGAGTTCGACAGATATAAATTTGAAAATGGAAGTGAGCCTCCAGAAGTTAAACCCTCCCTTGAACAGTATCAGAAAGAGGTAATGAAGCACATTTACTCTTTCTTTGGCGATTTATATCATATCCTTGACATCGCGATACTATGATTATTAGTCCACTGAAATGTTATATTTTTTGGACTTAGCGTGCATTTGTGTGAGCCCTAAGTGTAACTTAGCTATGGGTTTTTACCAAACTGCATTTGGGTCAATATCAACAATACGTATTTTTTTGTCAATTTTGGTGGCGGAATTTATTCTTTGGCTTTTGTAAAAAATAAGGACGCAGTTTAAAAATAGATAGTCAAAGTTAGAAGAATCTGTAAGAGGGCTGCAAATCTATCAATAACTTTATGAAATAATTCAGTTTTAAGTTCAGGTTGGCACCAAAATTGAGATTCGCCCACCAAACTTGAAAATCAGTGGAAGCAAAATTTAATTTCTTTCACAAACCTCAATCTCGCCAACTCAAACCCACAGATTCTTAGGAGTTTAGCAGTATGTAATTCAAAGGATAATAAAACTCCATTGTGAAAAAATATGTTTCATTTTATGTAATCACAAAAACCATAATTCTATTTATTGCAAACAAAATTAGGTAAAAACTAAGAAAACCAATATGATTAAATTTAAAACTATTTTAAATATTGGATTTTAACCCTTTAACTGGTAGAGGAAACTAGTCATGTGATTGAGATGAAACTCAGTTATGGGATGTAGGTCTTTATTTTTATATTAATTATGCCATAAAAAAATAAAAATTAAGAAAACCTTGGAAAAATTATGATGAAAATTTTTAAAACAAGGAACAGCACACCAGGGCACTACGCATTTGCCACATTGTATGTTATACCTTTTGTTTGTGGTCGCGCTGCTACAAAGTCGGCAGCGCCTATAGGTGTCTTTACCTTCTGGTAAGTGCTCACTAACATTAGCAAATCGGATATCTTCAGGAATTCCAAAAAGTTTCTTCTTGCGACTGACTGCATCTACACTATAATTTTTTTTCTTTGCCAAAAATTTTGGAACAGATGAATATTTTCGTTTTCGAAATGTCAAGTAATTTACAAGTTCTCTGGCAAGCCTGAACATCTCTTGGCTCATAGGATTAATTTGTGATTGCCACATCAAACAAGAAATAAAAAAATCATTTCCACTATTTCCTGTTTTGATGAGCGACATGGATGGGTGGAGTCGATAGATTTGACCAGCAAAAACCGTGTAGCTTTTTGCTGGTGTAATCTATCGACTCAACCCATTCGCTATGAGTATTCTAAAACTGAGCGTGGACAGGAAAAGGATCTTTTACTACAATCCTTTTGTGTTCGGTGACAAATAGCCTCCTCTTTTAGGTGAAAGGCTGTACTCAAAATGGTCACTAATTTTGTGTCCTTCCAGATGGCAAACCCCACATTGTTCCGAACTCAACTCAAGACATCTGGGATTTTTTTGAAATCTCTGAAGTGTCATAGTCTCAGCAATCTCAGGGACACATAATGCTAGATTACTAGACCAGTAGTCTTCAATTGATGGTAATTTGTGTATCCCCATTTGTATTAGCATTCCAAGTTAATCCTTCAGTTCATTTTAAGTAATTTCGGTATAGTTTCTTATATTTGATTGTCTTGCAAACAAGTTCGTTTGAACTAGCAGGTTTTCAATAACTTCACTATCAAAAAATGATTCGGAAAAAAGGAATTGGTCTTGATCTACTTGGAAAATGAATCTGCGATTGAAGTTAGTTTTCATCAAAGGAAGGCACATTTACATCATTTCTCCTTCTTCTTTTTCCAGTCTATTTCATCTTCACTAGAATCGGGTTCCTCCAAAAACAAAAGGCCCTACCTTTTGTTGGTGGTGGTGACACGAGATGTAGAATTAAGAGGTGTGGTAGTGACATGAGTTGTAGAATCAAGAGGTGGTGCGGTGGTGATACGAGACGTAGAAGCTAGAAGTTGGGCAATGGCAGCGCTAGATGTTGCAGCACAAAGTACTCTGTCACTTCTTTCTCCTTCTATTTCATTTTCTTGACAATCTGTTGTATTATCAATATCCATGGTCCTGTTGTTGCTCTCTGTATCAGTTTCGTCTTCACTATCATATTCAACATCTTCTTCCTATTCATCCGTAGCTTGTTCGGGCCCATGCTTTCCACGTCTTCTCCTTCTAGTATATTACTAACCATTGGTTCCAAAATAACGACACGATCTCATCATCGTGCAAAGATACGACGTCGTTCATCGTCGGACGACACGATTGTGGTTGTTGGATAACACGCCCGTGTTTTCCAGCGATGAACGAGACGTTGTACCGTTGTACAATGATGAAGTCATGTCGTTATGTTGGAACCAGATCCTAACTGGTATATAATACAGTACATTTAAATATTTTGGTGGCAAGTTTTCAATTTTGGTGGCGAAAAACGCCACCAAAACCACCAAAATTGAGCCACCAACATTGAAACCAGGCGTAAAATAAATCTCTAAAAATAGAGGGTTTAAGTTACAATTAAAATAATAACAATGATGTATGTGTAACCTAAATCACTACCTATAATGTGTACTTAACTGGTAAAACACTTTGTATTCAAGAGCAAATCGTTCCACCAAATATTGAACTATTCTTGTCCCTCTTCCCGCGTAAAATGTAACTTACCTTTTTGGCAGGAAATCACAATACTAAATACACAACTGTTACACGCAAGTGCGGGCGCACGATTGAGGGATGAGCAGTAAATAGGTCACATCGATCTCACACGCACGTAACTTTGATTTATAGTTAATTGAAAAAGTGATACTAAAATTCAGATTTTTGCTTGGACAAACTTTGATTCGGGTATCCTGCGCTTTTAAATAATATTTTCTGATATGTTTAAATTGTTTTAAGATAATGTGTTTTGTACATATAGATACGATTTTTTTTTTTTAATAATCCTTTATGGTTTTGGTGTAGTGAATGCATTTATGTAAAAAAAGGGAAATGGGACAAGCCACCAAATTTGAATTTTGAAGTGATTTTTTTTATTCCTTAATTACTATTATACATTTATAATAAAAAAATGTTGCCTCAAGTAGATCAAGTTACACAGTTCACATTAAAAAAATAAAAAGGTAAATTCTGTCATTTTACACCGCGATTCCCAGTGAAGACATATAATATTTGCCGTTGGGATATTCAGCCATTTTTCTTACAAATACGTATACGTAAATATATGTATACCCGCCGTCTCTAAAGGAGGACTACCTACGTAGTTTAAGTAGTATAAAAGTGGTAATAAATTAAAAAATAGCCATCAATATACTCAATCACTATAAAAATAACCTGAAAGAAATTATTTAACTTTGTCTTGAAACAGACCGGGCTAGTAACAGCTATAAGCTACTAAGATAAATACTATTATTAACCTCTTATTAAAAAAAGATGGGGTGTTATAAATTTAGCCTGTTTGTTTGTAAATTTGTATAGGTTACGTACATTTTATGTTTATACAGATTGATAAGTACAATGCGCTGTATGATGAAGTTGGAACACTGCCATCAGAGTACCTTTGTAATGGCTGGTTGAAGCTAAACTTAAAGCGATTGAACCAAGCCATAAAGAACATCATATGCAAATGGAGCAATTTGTTTAAAGAAAATTTGAAGGAACACGTTCACAAAAGGTATGTTGAACGTTTGTTCATAGATCGTTATATTAATAAATTGATTATAAACAAGATGGATTAAAAAAAAATATATTTTTTAGTCTTGATGACCTCGAGGAGTTTATAGCATATGCTACCAAAGAGCTCACTGTAGAATTAGGGGATGACGACTATGAAGCACTGCTCCAGGTTATGAGAGTGCTCAATGAAGTTAAAGCTAAACAGGATGCTGGGACTGACCAAATGTTCGAGCCTTTGAGAGACATAATTGATGTCCTCAAAGAGTACGGTGTGGAATTTTCTGAAGAGACATATGACCAGGTATAATACATACACTAGAAAATTTTAAATTTGAGATTTAGCTAAGTAAAATAAATGTTGATTAGAGAGTTATCTGTACTATATTGGGTTATTTCATTTTTTGCTGGCATTTTTGGATTAAACAGGATGAAACGGAACACAAATATTCTGTGTATACTTTGGTAAGATAATAATTTATTTTTACAAAGACATTCATTTGGATGACCCAATCCAAATTAGGTCTGTAATAACATGCTAATAGGAGTCCCAAGCCCGATTTTGACGAAAACTAACACATTATCATTAAATAAAAAAAAAATCACTCATGTACCCATTCATTTTGAAATCAAAAAAGCATTATTACTACATCATTCGAAAGTGTCGCTGATAAGGAACGAATGCTGGGGATTAATAAGTGTAATAACATACGGAAAACGAAAAATCTCATTTTAAACCAATAAAATAATAATATTTGTATTATAGATAGTTGGATTTTATTTTTTACAAGTATTTTCTAGTGTCCCAGTAACTTTTTGTAGCCGCAAATAACTCTATATTTTCTTCTAAAGTTAAATAAATAAATAGTAGTCTGAATAGATTCTTCTTTCTTTCAGCTGGAACTTTTACCTGAGAAGTGGCGTAATCTAGTGAAACTTGCAACGGTGATGAAGAACACTATAGCGCCTCTGCAAGCTGCGCAAGCAGCGCTCATCGCTAAACGTGTGGCGCTTATCAACCTACGGCTTGCGATGTACAGGGAACAATTCAAGCTCAAAGATGTAAAGTCACATAATTTTGAAATATCATTTTACGTTATGATATTTAATTCAACTTTGATTTGAGAGTTGCTATGTCATTGGGTGATGTTAATTGGGGACAAGAATGATAAAGACGTTGTACAAGTGATCTGATAAAGCACCTAGAGACGAATAGCGTGGATATCCGAGGAGCGTGATAGGTTTTTTTGCACTGGCAGCGATCAGGGGCGGGATTTTTATTAGTATAGGTTAACATGTACAGGTGGCAATGGAAATAAACTACAATAGGTAGAGCAACGTACAATTTTCACATAAAATGGTACGTTGCTCTACCTATTGTAGTTTTTACAATTGATTTATTTTAGAATAATTACAAATCATGGAATATAGTATGTGCTAAGTTGCCTTTCGAAATATGTATGTGCTTTTAGTGAAACTTTAGTGGAGAATCCTATATTTGTTTTCGTGTTTGCAGATGTTTCTGGAAACATGTAAAGAACCATACTGCATTATTGATAAGGTTAATTTTGAGCTAGTGCATTTCGATGATATCTTGAAGAGCTTGAAAAAGTCCTGCGGTCTGTTTGACATACAACCACCTGATGATAAAAATCTTAGACAATGTCAACGAGAATTAAAACTTATAAAGGTATAGTTCTTATATTACTATAACATAAGGATTTTATTTGTAAGTAGAGGATTTAAGTAAATGAAAGGTCATTTCTCTCTGTCTATTCTTTAGGGTTCTCTTTCAATCAGATAGTAATTGACATGTTATTTAATCTATATATATAAAAATGAAACCCGTTTTCCGTTGTCACGACATAACATGAAAACGGCTTGACCGATTTGGCTGATTTTTTTTTTGTAGTTTTCTAATACTCTATACAAGGTTCTTACGGAAAAAAATATAACGAAAATATCTCAGAAAGATTGAAAAATATACATCAAAGCTACGCTAAGGCGGTACGAAGTTCGCCGGGTCAGCTAGTTTCAAATAAATTGGATGAGTTTTCTTTCTGTTTATTCTAATATTCCTTCTATTAACCATCTATTTGATAATAGCAACTCTGGGATTACTATTATTTGGTAATGGGGACCATAGAGTTTTGGAAGAAATCACCATGGAAGAAAATTGACGCTGATGGTATGGACCAAGAGTGTAAGAGATTCACTAAGGATCTACGACAGCTTGACAAGGAGATGAGAACATGGTAAGAATCCAATTGAGGTGAATCTTTTCTTTGAAATATAATCACAGAAATGCTTTTGTTAAGATAACTTGTACATTTACTTTGGGTATTGATTAATGTTGTTTGCTACTTTTCTTTTAGGCAACCGTATTTAGCTATTGAATCAACAATAAAGATTTTGATGACATCGTTGAAAGCGGTCACTGAGCTTCAAAATCCCGCTATTAAAGATAGGCACTGGCTAGAGCTAATGATGGCCACTAAGGTAAATATGCATTAATTATTCACAAACTACTTACGTAAAATTTACGTACACTATGAGCACTGTTTACATTTTCACTCAATCGCGTAAAAAATACAGGGGTATTAAAAAATACATCTCTTAATATACCTTTCAGGTCAAGTTCAGTATTGATGATGATACAACTCTAGCTGATTTGCTTGCACTAAATCTTCACAAGTATGAAGAAGAGGTGAAAACTATTGTTGATAAATCCGTCAAAGAAGCTGCCATGGAAAAAACTCTAAGGTATATTCACGGCAAATATGAAATTTGAGTAGAAAATTAAAAAAATAAAGAAAATAATCATATGTATTTCTTTTTTATACAGGGAGTTGGAGATAACATGGGCTCAAATGGAGTTTGAATACACCCCGCATCCACGGACTGGAATCAAACTTCCAAAAACAACAGAGGAGCTTATTGAGGTTTTGGAAGATAATCAGGTAAAATATCTTTAGACTTTGTTTTGAATTTGAACAAAAGTGAAACTTCTGTGGCTGACAGCAGTAGAGCGGTCAAATACTAAGCCAGAGGATTGATTGTATTTAATACAATGCATAACTGTACTTACAACGAAGTATGTATGAATAAAGCTATGTTGACTTTTGGTGCAAATAGCGCTGTGTAAAATTGTCTACAATATAGCCTTTATTATTCAGAGTCAAGTACAAAACATGATGTCATCCAAATTTGTTGGCTTCTATGAGAAAGAAGTGTCAGCTTGGCAGAAGAAATTAGGTAATGCAGATGCTGTAATTTCGTTGTGGTTTGAAGTCCAACGGAAGTGGCAGTATTTGGAGAGCATATTTGTAGGATCTGATGATATAAGAGCTCAACTGCCGGAAGACTCCAAGAGATTCGATTTCATTGATTCAACTTTTAAGGTACGCTTTCAAGTTCAATTGAAAAATAAAACTACACATACAGCTAATAAGGTTGTACCTATACATGCTGCGTTATAGATTAGTGCAATATTTTTCTAGTAAGGGTAAAGTGGCCTTGTCATTCTGGGCTCGAAAACAACCTCATAACACCATGGGTAATCGAAACTTGGACACCTCTCTTGTAGGGGAGACGTTGCTTTTTTCACCTAGCAAAAATACCACGGATACCCCTGCCAAAATTGTTGGGGTCCGCGGCCTTCTGTTGCTTGGGTTCGCCCGCGCTCATAGTGGTCGGAGATGCGGTGTGGTGCGAATGGAGACGCTGCTGCTTACGTCCCTGACGAGTAGTGGAGACACTGAAAAGCTGAAGGGTGCGCGGTTCACCGCTTCTGTATTCTCATGAGTGGTGGACATTGTCTGGCACCGTCAAAAATATTAAATAGAAAACTAACGAAATCTGGATGCAAATTGTTTGCTACAAAGATAAACAAATCCCTAATAATGATCTTTCAGGGTCTATTAAGAGACATAGGAACCACGCCAAATGTCGTTGTAGCTACAAATAAACCAGGTTTATTGGATAAGCTTGAGGAATTAATGGATGCGTTGAACCTTTGTGAGAAGGCGCTCAATGATTATCTTGAGACTAAGCGTTTGGCTTATCCTCGTTTTTATTTTGTGTCATCAGCGGACTTGCTTGGTAAAACTTATATTTTTTATTTTGTTTGTATTTAGAACCGCTAAATGTAGTTGAATCTACAATTATTAGCTTGGAAAGGTTTTTTTTACTTTGTTGGATTCTTTATTATTTATATTTGTAAATACATAGTTAAGTAAATATTACTTTTTCTTTATTGTATATATAATAATAATAGTTAATATTGTTTCTTTAATGTATAAATAATAATAAAATTATACTTACTTTGAATTTTAATACTTTTTATATAAATCACAAATCTGAAATTTAATTTTGTAAACAAATAAATTTTGTTAACAGATTTCAAATCAACCAAACATACAACGTAACTATTAACTTATGAATCGTGTTCCAATATTTAAAAGGCGTATTTAATATTGATTTTTTTTAATAAAATAAATATTGCTCCTCAGATATTTTGTCTAACGGTAATAATCCGCTGGCCGTGAGCAAGCACCTAACTAAGTTATACGATAACTTAGCGAAGCTTGTGTTTCCCAAGCCAGGCAGCACGCAAGCTTTTGAAATGATTTCCAAGGAAAATGAAGAGCATGTGCCTTTTAAAGCACCATGCTGTGACTGCTCTGGAAAGGCAAGTGGTTGTTACTTTAGTATTTTCAATGGCTCATTTCAATGGATGGATACCATCAATTCATCATCGCATCGGTACTATAAATATTAGAACATCAACAAGAGATTATGTTGCACGTTTTTGTGTCTATCTGATTCTTCTGTCTCCCGATTGCGCAGGTGGAGATTTGGCTGAATCGAGTTACTGACTGCATGCGTTATACTTTGCGCGATATATTCGAACATAGTGTCAAATCCTATGAGGAGAAGTCTCGTGATGAATGGGTATTCGATTGGCCTGCGCAGCCGGCGCTAGTCAGCACTCAAATCTGGTGGACAACCGAGACAAATCAGGCATTCGAGAAATTAGAAGAAGGTGCTTTAAATTTATTGTTAATTATACATCCGAACAGGTTATTGTTATCAGGAAATACATGACTAAACCATACCCTACAGAATGAAATTCACTTTGAAACTTGTTACGATCCATGGATCCACCAAGCGCTTGCCCGCAAAACTGTTGTTGTTTGTTCTGAATTAAAAATAATAACAATTAAGGTGTTCATTGGACGGTGCGGACGAATGATTAATACCCTATTATACTTTAAGGTTACGAGGGTGCTCTGAAAGATTACCAAAAGAAGCAAATAGCTCAGCTCAATGCTTTGATCGTGCTACTCTTGGGTGATCTGACTGTCGGCGACCGACAGAAGATCATGACCATTTGTACTATCGATGTGCATTCGAGAGATGTAGTGGCTAAACTCATAGCTGCTAAGGTGGAGAATTCTAATGCTTTCCAGTGGCAGAGCCAGTTGAGGTAACTTTGATAAATCATAGTATACAGAACGTATAGATGAATAAATATCCATATTTCACCAATCTCAGACCCATCTAATGTCATTTCCACGTATTTTATCGTTAGTTTGGCATATTAAAGCCTAGACGAATATACTGAATAGGTACCAAATTCTACAAAAATACTCTGATGTAATAACAAAGTAAATTACGGTATATATATAATTCCAGTATACACTGATGATTTCATCGCTGGGAGTGAGCGTAATAATCTTTAACTTAATCCTCTGTTTATCTTCTACATTTTTAAATTTTCAGACATCGTTGGAGTCTTACCCTTAACAACTGCTTTGCAAATATCTGTGATGCACAATTCCTCTATGACTACGAGTACTTGGGGAACACACCTCGACTCGTTATCACTCCTTTGACTGATCGTTGCTATATAACATTGACACAGGTAATACGTCTAATATTCACACTCTACCAATGATCCTTCTAAATCTTTCACATCATCTTTTATATCATCTATTTCAATAGTTCAATATTACACCAAGCACACGACACAAAAATTCATTTACAGTAAATTTTCTTTACAGAGCTTGCATTTGGTAATGGGTGGTGCTCCCGCTGGACCTGCCGGTACTGGCAAAACAGAAACCACTAAAGACTTGGGCAGGGCTCTTGGTATCATGGTCTACGTATTTAATTGCTCTGAACAAATGGACTATAAGTCTTGCGGCAATATTTATAAAGGTTTTATTATTTATATAGATATACCTCTATCATCACTGTTGAAATATGTGTATATAATACTGAATGTTGATATTTATATATATACTGTATATGGGTAATATAATTATTCAAGTACTTATGTCCAAAGGTCTGAGTCAAACCGGTGCATGGGGTTGCTTCGACGAATTCAATAGAATCACTGTAGAAGTATTGTCTGTCGTATCGGTACAAGTGAAGAGTGTGCTGGACGCCATCAAGGGCAAAAAGAAGAAGTTTGACTTCATGGGTGAATACATAGCTTTGATTCCAACTGTGGGCATGTTTATTACGATGAACCCAGGTTATGCCGGCAGGACTGAATTGCCTGAGAACTTGAAAGCTCTATTTAGGTAAGATAAATGTCGAACTTTATTCTACTGCTAACTTTGAATATATTCGTTATAATTAAATATGATCAACATTTTTACGTATGCATATTTAGCGCTTAAAAGAGAGGGTCAAGTCAATTACTACTGCTAAAGTCGCTTTTATAATTTCGTATTCAGCTAAGTTTACAATTTAATTCAAAAATGAATTTTCAAACAGGCCATGTGCAATGGTGGTCCCAGATTTTGAGTTGATTTGTGAAATCATGTTGGTGGCTGAAGGTTTCCAGGAAGCTCGTTTGCTGGCTCGCAAGTTCATCACTCTGTACACATTGTGTCGAGAATTACTTTCCAAACAGGACCATTATGATTGGGGCTTAAGAGCTATCAAATCTGTACTAGTGGTGGCTGGATCCTTAAAGGTAACACCATCAACAAGAGCCTATCCAAGTATCTATATTTTTTCAGTTAATTTAGTGATTCTTATGCGTGAGGGTTACTGACATGTCTTACTTTTTCTCCAGCGAGGTGATCGTCACAGACCAGAAGATCAGGTGCTAATGAGAGCATTGCGAGATTTCAATATACCAAAAATTGTTACTGACGATAGACCTGTGTTTATGGGATTAATCGGTGACCTGTTTCCTGCTCTTGATGTCCCAAGAAAACGTGACTTTGAATTCGAGAAGCACTGCGTAGACGCAGCAATATCGATGAACTTGCAACCGGAGGCTGGTTTCATTTTGAAAGTACGTGTAACCTAAGTTTTATTCTGGGTGTATAATTTATTTATTTACAAATGTAAAATAACACAGACTAAAAAGTACCAATAATACTGTAAATTTTCTTTTGTAGATCGTGCAGCTCGTGGAATTATTTGCCGTGCGGCATTCAGTTTTTATAGATGGATTTGCTGGGACTGGCAAATCTATGGTGTGGCAATGCCTTAACAAGACATACTCCATGTTAAAAATGAAGCCATTTTATAATGACTTAGATCCTAAAGCTGTAACAAACGATGAGTTATTCGGCATAATCAATCCAGCGACACGAGAATGGAAGGATGGTTTATTCTCAACGATAATGAGGGATATGGCCAATATGCCCGGAGATGGTCCCAAATGGATAGTACTCGATGGAGATATTGATCCTATGTGGATCGAGAGTCTAAATACCTTAATGGATGATAATAAAGTGAGTAGTTATACAGGCAGCTGATGCTTAAATGCGTTTACATGAATAATTTTACGAAGTTCAGTTTTAACTGATATTTATGTTATAATCTATAATACAGGTATTGACGTTGGCGAGTAATGAACGTATCGCGTTAAATAAAACAATGCGGTTGTTATTTGAAATCTCCAATCTGAGAACTGCTACTCCAGCCACTGTATCTCGCGCTGGTATTCTGTATATTAATCCTCAAGATTTGGGATGGAATCCGTGAGTACATCGTTTAATTACATAAATTATTACGAATTGATATCACTGATTTCCGGAATAGAAAGGGCCAAACAATTTGATAATGTACAAAATTATCTGTTTTACAGGTTCGTAGCATCATGGATAGACACAACGCGTGATGATGAATCAGAAAAAGCGATGATGACAGTGTTGTTTGATAAATATATACCACCACTGCTAGAGTCATGCAAGAAGTACAAACGTATCACGCCATTAACTGAACTACAACAGATTCAGCTTACGTGCTATTTACTCGAGTGCTTCCTAAACAAGACCCTTTTGCCATCCGATTGTCCCAAGGAATGGTAATTATCACAAAACAGTTATTATTGAGTTATTGTCAAAAATATGTTACAAAAATCCTTCGTTCCTCTCTTCCAGGTACGAAACATACTTCGTATTTTCAGCAATCTGGGGATTCGGATCGGCCTTATTTCAAGATCAATTGGTTGACTGGCGTAATGAATTCAGCAAATGGTTTCTTAATGAGTTCAAGCAAATTAAGTTCCCGTCCACTGGAAACGTGTTCAGTTTCTTCATAGACCCTGAAACAAAAAAGTTTCTCCCGTGGTCTGAAAAAGTAGAGAGTTTTGAATTGGATCCTGATATACCTCTTCAGGTAAACTTATGTTGATTTACTAGCTGGATCCCTGAAAATCGGTCCAGGCACTATGCAGACAAAGCAGCAAGACAATAGCCAATCGGACGAATGCAGCAACAAAAATTTCACTTACCTACTGTGATTCATTTATTTTTTTAATATAAGCCATTATTTTATAATATAATCGAACCTATTTTTAGAGGGATTTGTTACTATTTAATTAATAATAATGAGTATCTCATTATTATTAGCATCATTAGCCAGCACTAACTAACCTACATATACTCAGGCAAATCCGGTAGAGGTGAATTAACATTCACAATTCACCATTCCTACTATTAACAGTCTTAGCGTTAATTAAAAATATTAGATTCTTATAAGAAAATTTAATCACTTGTCACATATCGCTTGCACCATTGATGCTGCAAACGGTACATATTAGTGGTATTTGCAACATTGATGGTGCTGAACAAATTTGTGCAAATGAAACCACACCCTTATAATAATATACATTTTTCAGTCATGTTTAGTATCAACATCAGAGACAACTCGCACCAGATTCTTTATGGATTTGTTGATTGCTAAGACGAAGCCAGTGATGTTGGTTGGCAGCGCAGGCAGTGGCAAGTCTGTAACTGTTGCGGCAAAGCTTAATTCACTACCAGATTCATACGCCATCACTAATGTGGGGCTCAATTTCTACACAACGTCAGGTGGGTATATTCTATTATAAAACGTAACACATTTTGAATTGCTATTTAGAAGAGTTCTGAGGTTTCACAGCGCATGTTTTATAGCGGAGCTAGTTTTCGAAACTGTGCAGGAAGGGGAACTGAAGTTCGTGGTCCTGTACCGAAAGGTGGCAAGCTCGAAAATCCATAGTCTTGATCGACAACACTGCGAACTCTATCAAAAAGTTAAAACGAATTACTTTGTGGAGTTCGGATGGTATCAACAGTTATACGCGCGCCAACTGTGGGAAGCAGTTGACCGAGGGCATATCCACAAGAAAAGAAAGGTTACCAAATGTTGACTGACATTCAGATCACTGACTAGGAAATTTCGTTATGGTACTTCTTTTCTTCAATGGAAGCTGAATGATGAAGGCAGAAAATTTAAACGTTTTCGTTACTTTGTTTCACTAGGTGTCTCTAAAATTATTAGAGAGTGAATACCTAGGTTAAGCAAGTAATGGTCTGCTTCATTAATTATGTATTTATGTCACAGAAATGATTCAGAAAGTCTTAGAGAAGCCTTTAGAGAAGAAGTCAGGTCGAAACTTCGGCCCGCCGGGCAGTAAGTTCATGATCTACTTTGTGGACGACATGAACATGCCGGAGGTGGACACTTACGGCACGGTGCAACCACATACACTTATTCGACAGTTCATGGATTATAAACACTGGTAATTATAAAGTTAAAATTTATATAACGAAAACGTAATGGAAAACGCACGCTCAAGTTGTGGAATGAGCTCCCTGCCGTGGTTTTCCCAGGCGACTACAATATGGGGTTCTTCAAAAAGGGCATTAAAAGGTTTCTACAGAGTAGGCAGCACGTGTGTGACGCCTCTGGTGTTGCAAACGTCCATAGGCCACGGTGACCGCTTTCCATCAGG
Organism: Pelosia muscerda; assembly: GCA_963691645.1. Classification (NCBI taxonomy): domain Eukaryota; kingdom Metazoa; phylum Arthropoda; class Insecta; order Lepidoptera; family Erebidae; genus Pelosia; species Pelosia muscerda. The sequence continues at coordinate 6,846,592 of OY829116.1, read as the reverse complement.
TGGGCCGTGTGCTTGTCTGCCACCTAAGTGGAATAAAAAAAAAACTTCTGTTAATAGTAGTGAACTTCGCCTAAATACTTACTCACCAACCGGATTGTGATGTGACTTTGTAACAAACTCACCGATGGAAGTAAAACGATGAATGTTTATGTTCCAGGTATGATAGACAGAAGTTGTCATTAAAGGATATTTCTAACTGTATGTTCATGGGGTGCATGAACCCGACGGCTGGCTCCTTCACTATAGATTCGCGACTACAAAGACATTTCTGCACATTTGCAATCAGGTATCCTACAATAGTACAAATGTTAAAAATTGAGAATATTTTCGGATGCTTGTTACTCAAATATGCAATTTTTTGTTACTCAAATACGCTGCAACGACTCAACGGATTGGTCCTACAGGAATAAATCAGGGATAATTAGGAGTAACACATAGGCTAGCTCTTATCCCTTTCCCATGGCTCGCTGGAACCGAATGAATAGAATTCCCACACGGAAAAATTTTGGAATTTCCTTGTAAAGATATTTATTTGCTTTACAGCTCCACAGCTATAAAGAAAACAAGCAAGTTTCTAAACTTGTGGTTACTGCATACTCAAACCATATTCGTATCTCAGTTTTCCAGCTCTGGAGGCGTGCCAACATATCTACAAACAGATTCTGTCTCAGCATTTGGCCAACCCCCTCAACAAATACGGGTATACAGTCGTTCGTTTCGCCGAGACCCTGGTCAACTGCGCCCTTACGTTGCATAACAAACTGGCATCCGCATTCCTCCCCACTGCTATCAAATTCCACTATGTTTTCAACCTAAGGGATCTATCCAATATATTCCAGGTACGTACCTTTTATTAGATGCATGCTGATTATGTTGAAGTGCATCGTCATTGGTATTTATCTCATACGTATTTTTTTCCACAGGGCATGTTATTCACAACTGGAGAAGCAATCAAAACTTCATCCGAATTGATAAGGCTTTGGATGCACGAAGCAACACGAGTGTACTCTGATAAAATGGTTGATTCCACAGATAACGATGCTTTTGCCAAACTTATTGGTGAGACAATAAGAAAGAACTGTGAGGTGAGATTATGTTGAATACAGATTATATGCATTCATATTTAATATCCAAGAATGATCATACTTGAACTTAAATATTTAAACATGTTTAATTTCTAGGAGTTCGATGAAAATGTAGTTTTTGAGAAGCCGTTAATCTACTGCCATTTTGCGGAAGGAGTGGGAGACCCCAAGTACTTTCCTATTAGAGATTGGCCACAAATTAAAAAACTGTTAGATGAGTCGTTGTCTGGATATAATGATCTAGTAGCTTCAATGAACCTGGTGTTATTCGAAGATGCAATGTACCATATCTGCAGGTAATAAGCGACATACCCATTCTATCAACCCTTTAGTGCTCTTTTTTTTTATATACCACGTAGGTGGCAAGCACACGGCCCACCTGATGGAAAGCGGTCACCGTGGCCTATATACGTATGCAACACTAAGGGTGTCACACACGCGCTGCTCACCCTGATGGGAAAGGGGGAGAGCTGGGAAGGGGTGGGGAGGCTAGGAAGGGGAGGGGAAGGAGGGGTAAAGTGAGGTACTTCCCCAGTTGGACAGCTCATTTCGGACGGGAGTTACCGTCGTGTCCTACCTCCGTCGAACCTTCTTCTTCTCAAAGAACCTCATATTGAACTTACTTGTCACTTAGAAAAACCAGATCAGAGAGATCATTCCACAACTTGAGCGTGCATTATGGGTTACGCATTTAAAATTAACCATAAAATATCATTATTTAAGGATAAACCGCATCATGGAAAGCCCTCGAGGTAACGCGTTACTTGTAGGCGTGGGTGGCTCTGGCAAGCAATCGCTCTCCAGACTCTCTGCTTTCATTTCCGCGCTGGAGGTCTTCCAAATACAGCTTCGAAAGGGATACGGCATAATAGATTTAAAAGCTGACTTGGGTACGTACAACTTTTTCTTCTACAATACATTTAACGATTCTTAACAAACGAATATTACTTTACTTTAACTAAGCTGAATCTAAAGACAATTATAAAATTCCAATATTTCATTTTAGCTGCATTAAACTTTAAAGCCGGCTTGAAGAACATAGGTTGTATGTTCCTGATGACTGACGGTCAAGTGGCTGATGAGAGATTTTTGGTGCTCATTAATGATCTATTGGCATCTGGTGAAATACCCGAGCTGTTTGCTGACGATGAAGTAGAAAATATAATCAATGGCGTTAAAGCAGAGGTCTGTCTGTCTGTTATCCCTACCGATCAAAAACAAAATCATCTTAATAACAATTTTCTTTATCTGGTAAAGCTTATGGGTCTAGCCTTACCATAATTATCTAATAATTTCAGACGAAGGCTAGTGGTGTTCCCGATACTCGCGAAAATTGTTGGAGATTCTTCATCAATAGAGTGAGATCGACGTTAAAAGTAAGTTATATAAAGTACCTTAGAGTTTGTTGAAATCAGAAAGATCGCGAGCAAAGTATTATTATTTTATTCTCAGTAGCAATCTGAAATCTGGAAATATATATCGGTAAATGGCAATAGGATCGCTTTTATAACCTAACCATAACATAACTCACGCCTTTGTCCTCGAAGGGGTAGGCAGAGGTGTTAGCACCCACCTATCGCCAGTTAATGTTTAGGTCCCAATGTAATAGATGGCGAGCCTATTGCCATTACAGACCGATTTCTATTTCCATAGATTTTCCATTCCATTGATTTTGATTCCTTTCACCGATTTATGTATAACAATTCAGGTGGTGTTATGCTTTTCACCGGTGGGCCCAACTTTGCGAGTTCGTGCTCGCAAGTTTCCATCCGTTGTAAGCTGCAGTGCCATTGATTGGTTCCATTCTTGGCCAGGAGAGGCTTTGAGATCTGTATCTACACGATTTCTTGCGGAGGTGCAAGCGTTGCCGGTAGGTTCAAACTTTAACTGCAAAGGTTACTCTATAGATAATATTGATCCACTTGAGCCTACCAACTGAATAGTTCTTTTTGTCACACAATTTTTGAGCACTTAAGGCATCATCTGATCGCCATTCATTTGATACACGTCTTACTTTGTTGCTATTTGTTTGAAAAAGCATTGATTGGATAGTTACATTATGTTATTTATTACGTTACTTTGCTTCTGAAATTAGGAAGTAACAAGTCAGTGTGTAAATATGCTTTGTCGGGAGGTTACAAAGAAAAAGAAACAAAAGTGTGCAACAATTCAAACTAATCGGTAAAAGAAAGCGATCTTGGCCAATAGCGATTACGACTATCTGCGTTCATGGCAGGCTTTCGTGACATTCAGCTTCGGAGGGAAAATAACTACCAAGATTTTTATACAAAAATGAAAAACAATACTTTTGATTTATAGGTACATTTAGTCCAGCCAGTTGCGGCCTTTATGTCTCATGTGCATCAAAGCGTGAATAGAATGTCAGAAATATATTTCCAAAATGAGAAGCGATACAATTACACGACTCCCAAGACTTTTCTTGAACAAATTGCGCTCTATAGCAAACTCCTCACTGAGAAGACAACAAACCTAATGATGATGATCGCAAGACTCGAAAATGGTTTGGAGAAGTTAGCGTCATGTGCTGCTGATGTCGCTGTGCTTAAAGTAAGAAATATTCTCTGAAGTGCTAGGTTAGAAATACAGTTATCCGTCTACCTTCTGAATTAATTAATGTCAAATATCAAGCTTGTATTCCCATGTAGCTGTGAGAAATTCCCAAAGGATCGCCATGATAAAATACAGTCAACATCTAACATATTTTGAAAATCAAATCGTAGTTTATGTTACTTTACTTGTTGTATGTATTATACTGTGTCATTTATAAATAACTCGGCGAAAAAAATAACTTAATAAATATGACATTCTGTGTTGGTTATCTTAGATAACACTAGCTGAACAAGAGATAGTTCTAAAAGTGAAAAACAAGGCAGCAGAGGAGCTGATTGAAGTAGTCGGTGCCGAGAGCGATAAAGTCTCTAAGGAAAAGGCGTTTGGTATGAAATATCATATGTATATTAGTATGAAAACTTATTACTTACACGTCTTAGATGTGTTACCCGTGTTACCAATTACCAGAACGCTAGTGCCCATTTGGCGCTCAGCTACCCGCTACAATGTAGCCAGCACACAATTTAATGTGCTTTTAAATTATTAAAAATATCTATTTATTAAAATATTATTTAAACCACAAACAGCCGCCGAGGAGGAAAAGAAAGTGAAGGTAATAGAAGAGGACGTAACCATTAAGGCTAAGATTTGCGCTGACGACTTGGCAAAAGCTGAACCTGCTTTGCTTGCGGCTCAAGAAGCCTTGAACACACTAAATAAAAATAATTTAACAGAGTTGAAGGCTTTCGGTTCGCCACCCGATGCAGTCGTCATGGTCACAGCTGCGGTACTCGTCTTATTCTCGAAGAAAGGCAAATTGCCTAAAGATAGATCATGGAAAGCTTGTAAAGTAAGATAAAGTTCATAAAGATCATTAAACTTAAATTGTGAATGTTTTCAATTACGGCCACCGTATAATATTCCAGATAATGATGGCAAAAGTGGATCAGTTCTTATACGACTTGGTATACTATGATAAAGAAAATATTCACCCTGATGTGATCAAGGTAAGTAATATCTACTTACTAAAGTCTATTCTACTGCAGTTGAAGAGAGTCAACTTAATATTATAGACATAAAGGAAGGACATAGTAATAAAGTATCTGTAGCAACGAAGACTACCTACCCTGTTTGGTAGATTTGTTGTGAGGTGTAAAAGCTGTGCAATGAACTCCCTGTCGTGGTTTTCCCAAGCGACAATATGGGGTTCTTCAATAAGGGCTTTAGAAGGTGTCTACAGGGTAGGCAGCACGAGTGTAACGCCCCTGGTGCTGCAAACGTCCATAGGCCACGATGACCGCTTTCCATCAAGGGGGCAGTGTGCTTGTCTGCCACCTAAGTGGTATAAAAAAATGTGTGTGTCTATGTTTCATTAATAAACACTATGTATTATCTCTGACAGGCAGTTCAGCCTTACATCAAGAATCCAGAATTCCACCCGGATCTAATACGAGCTAAGTCTGGTGCCGCAGCCGGTCTTTGTTCATGGGTGATCAATATCGTCAAGTTTTACGATGTGTACGCGGTGGTCGAGCCTAAACGACGCGCTCTCAATGCCGCCAACGCAGAACTGCAGGCCGCCAGGGACAAACTAGACTTCCTTAAAGATCAAATTTCCGTAAATACTTGTTTTGACTATTGTTTATCTACGTCTAATTTTTAGTGAATCACCTCAGCTAGTTATGACCTTTACTTTATAGGAATTAGAGGAGAAGTTGGAAGTACTGATGAAGGCATTCCAGGAAGCAGTGAATGAAAAGATGAAATGTCAAGCTGAAGCTGACGCCACTAACGCCACAATTGATTTGGCCAACAGGCTTGTCAATGGATTGGCCTCAGAGAAAATAAGGTGGATATATTGTAGTGTAACTAGCTAATGTCCGTGACTTTTAATGTTATCTCCGGTTCTACTCAATCAATTACGATTGAACATTATGTAAGATTTTGTATGACCAAGACATATCTAACCAAAAAACCGTTTTTACGTCCATTGCTAACAAACAGACAAATAAATAAGGTTTTAAAAAAATATCTGCGGCATCCTTAGTTTATCCCTTGTTTTTAAAAATCTTCAATATAGAGACACGACTAATTTACAATTTCTCCTGTGCATTATTTTTTGATATTAGATGGTCTGCGACGGTAGTGAACTTGAAGGAATCAGGAGTGTTATTACCAGGTGACGTGTTGTTGGTCACAGCTTTCATTTCATATGTAGGCTGCTTCACACGTGGTTATCGCCAACAACTTATGAATGAAGATTGGATACCTGCACTTGAAAAAACAGACGTAAGTTCACCATCTTAAGATTTCACCATTACCAATATGTGGGTGTGGAGAGCCTATGTTAATAAATATAGAAAAACTCTCTTATGAAGACGTGTTTTCTTACTATTGGATCTTAAAGCAGGATGAGATGACACCAAGGGAGGATCGTCTGATTTGACATGTTGGTCACGCATAGCGTGGCGGGGCTCAACTATTGCCGTTGGGATAGTGCATATACTATGCAGCGTGAGAACTCCAATTGCGCGGTGCAGAATTAGTAGATGTGTAGAAGTTTCGTAGTAGATAAACTTGTTAAAGCTATATAGCGCTGGCTATATGTGGAATTGCTGGAAATGTAAGCGCACAAGGAATGGTTATTTTAGAATCGTATTAATTAAAAACTGCCATCACCCGTCAAATGGGTTTTTAAATAGTCTATTTAGATTTGTCATTTATTTTTTGTTACAGCCTAAAATACTAACGACGCCGGACCTAGATCCGTTGTCAATGTTGACAGATGACGCACAGATAGCTACTTGGAACAACGAGGGTCTGCCAGCAGATACTATGAGTACTGAGAATGCCACCATACTCACTAACTCAGCGCGCTGGCCCCTGATGATCGATCCTCAACTGTTAGTTTATTTGTTACATTTTGACTTAGTGAATTTGTACAATCTATTGATCGATTAATCGATTCCCATGGGTTGGCGTTACTGCCAATTAGCAATATTCCACATTTTTGGTAATAAAAGATGAAAATGGGACTCTTCTGAGAAAGTCTAGAGGGAAGATATTCATAGAAATTGTGTGGTTACAATTTAGCTATTATGTTTGCATATATTCTAAACGGTTAAAGTAACTAACTTTTGTTCACAACACAATTGGGGTCGGCTATATAGTCGGCTGAACATTTATATTTATTGTGAAGCGACTGCCACCTGATCTTCACAACAAATTGGCGATATAGAGTTTTGTAGTGAGACTAGGCCCCACTTTTTAGGGTTCCAACTACATGTAGCGATAGCCGCGTATTCGCGTTATAACCGGCTTCACATGCTCTTCGATGCACAAGTAGACAAATCCCATACCAATAATATCTTTTAATATACCGCATAATTTATTGTCAATTTTTCATTCACAGACAAGGTATAAAATGGATTAAATCGAAATACGGCGACGCTCTAGTTTTGATTCGTCTGACGCAACGGAATTACTTAGACCGAATCGAGCGTGGTGTCACCAACGGAGACGTGGTGATGCTTGAAAATATTGGTGAAACTGTAGATGCCGTACTTGACCCACTCCTTGGCAGAGTGCTTATACGCAAGGGAAAAGTGCTCAAGGTACGTGTGTAATAAAACTATCTTCAGTCTTCATCATCCTCTCATTACATCATTAGTTTTAGCAACACTTGCTGCTGCAAATTGATAAAAACTTCAATATCTTTGCAACGTTTTCAGATAGGAGATCGGGAGATCGATTACCATCCAAACTTCCGCTTTTTAATACAAACAAAGTTGGCAAATCCACATTACCAGCCGGAAATGCAGGCGCAGTGTACTCTTATTAACTTTACTGTAACAAGAGATGGGTGAGCACTTAGTAACTTAGTCATTCCTAGTCTTATTGTCCAATGTTTGTGAACCAATTTGGAGACTTAATAGATTATTCTCTCTAAACACGAATATTATGAACACCTAGTATACAAGCTGCTTTTGGAAGATAATTAAATTAGGTAATTAATTATTATTTTTAGATTAGAGGAACAACTTTTGGGTGAAGTAGTAAAAGCTGAGCGACCAGATTTAGAAGCTTTAAGAGCCGGTTTGACCAAACAACAAAACGATTTCAAGATCACGCTAAAGACTTTAGAAGACGACTTACTGAAGCGACTGTCTTCTGCGGGGCCCGACATATTAAGCGATGCGGCTCTGGTCATTAACTTAGAAACCACTAAGAAGACTGCAGCTGACATTGCAGTTAAAGTAGAGGAGGGTAAAGTTACCGCTGTCAAGATTGATGAAGCTAGAGAAAGATACAGGTTAGTTAGTGATCAGTTTAATTAACTACTATCTAGTATTTCATTTCAAGTACATTTCCAATAGTGATAAAAGTCTAAAAGCGCTGTCGATAATGAATAATATCAGGTATAAAAGCACTGTAAAAGACCTAATATTAGCACTTTCAAAATAAGTGATAATTTCTTACATACTTTGCAGACGAGCAGCTAATCGAGCGTCTATGCTGTATTTCATACTAAACGAAATATGCAAGATCAATCCGATGTACCAGTTCTCTCTGAAGGCGTACAGTGTGGTGTTCAAGGAAGCTTTGCGCACAGCTGAGGTCGGCGAAGACTTAGACAAACGTGTGCGCAACTTGCTCGATAGTATCACATTCTCAGTGTATATATACACCTGTCGAGGGCTCTTTGAGAGAGACAAGCTCGTGTTCTTGTTCCTTGTGACGCTACAGGTGAGCTGCTGCTCTAATGACTGCTTATTTGCGAATACCTTGTGTTTCTCGAAGTATACAAAAATATAATTTTCACCCTATCGCTCTCTCTCTCTTTTCATCACTCTTTTGGTTTAGCTACCAAAAAGCTGACAAAAATGCACTTCCAGTTTTTTTACCTTACGTTTTGCACAAATAAATAATAATTGTACAAAGGTGGACTTAATGCATGTAACTAGCGTAAAAATTATTGATATTAATAACCCGACCAAAATCACAAAATTATAATAAAACTAGCTGATCTGCGCCCGCGTGGACTTCTGATCCCGTTCCCGCTGCTCCATTCCGAGCATTTTCATATTTATTCACCTTTTAAACCTTCGCTGGACTTCTACAAATAATTTAAGACCAAAATTAGCCAAATCGGTCCAGCCGTTCTCGAGTTTTAGCGAGACTAACGAACAGCAATTTATTTTTATATATAAAGATGAGTTTTTAACATTTAGTATCATGGATTAACAAGTATTTTGCATTTAGTATATTACTTTGTAATAACTAATTTAATAAATACCTACAAGGTTCTGCAATCGGAGGGTAGACTGGATTTGAAGGAATTAGATTTCTTGCTGAAGTACGCTGTGGCGCCTGAAAATTCACCATTCCCGTGGTTATCCAACAATTCTTGGGGTGGCATTATCGGACTAACCAAAATGGAACCATTTGATGGACTAGACAAGGATATGGAAGGTGCTGCTAAAAGGTATCCTTTTGTGCAAAGTCATTTTGCATTAGTAGATTTAATTGGAAAACTATATTCGAAACTACATATAAGTATGATTTTATAAAAAGCACAGGGTTAAAATGTGTCTCAGGGTGAATACGTAGTAATTTATTAATCCTAGGGCAATATATCACATCCTCTGAATATTATTTTTTAGATGGGAAAAGTACACGGAAGGTGAAGCTCCTGAGAGAGATAAACTGCCGGGTGACTGGAAAAACAAAACTTCACTGCAGCGACTCTGTATCATGCGAGCGTTGCGGCCAGACAGAATGTCTTACGCCTCAAGGTAAGCAATAAAAATGTGACATTGAGTATATTCGGCATTTTGATTCATTATCAGTTCAGCGCTCTACAGAAAGTATTTCAAATTGTTTGTATGAAGACAATCAAATGGATATTACCTTTTATTCGAATGTTTTATACATTGCAAATCTACTAAATAATCATGAACTAATTTATCCTTGCTGTTGTTTTTACTGTTAAATGGATCGTTTAGGGCACGTCAATATAAGTATATTTTTACGTCAAGTCTATTCTAATTCTAAATTTCAATGTTTGATTTTATCATTATTGTAACAGTGCCTTTTGTGAGGAAATTCTGGGAACAAAGTTCGTTGAAGCCCGAAGTCCGCCACTGGAGAAGTCTTACTTAGAGAGTAATTGCACGACGGCCATGTTCTTTATTCTATCACCTGGTGTCGACCCGTTAAAAGTACGTTATATACATATTCATAGATACACATTTATTAGCACCCTTAATCTACCTTTCCTATAAACCCGCACTCTGGTTTCGAGTGCTTGTTAGAAAAGTACAAATTAGCTTATTTCAACAGTAGCCACAACTGTAACTAAATGTAGTCTTACCCCAACATGCTGGCAAAGCACTGTGCTCATCTTAAAACACTATAGATACAAATATTTCACTTCATTTTAATGATTTCAGGACTTGGAAAAATTGGGTCGTAAGTTGGGCTTTGCGACTGACAAGAAGAATTTCCACATTGTGTCACTGGGCCAGGGTCAAGAGGTAGTAGCCGAAGCAGCTATGGGTGTAGCCGCCGTTAACGGGGACTGGGTCATTTTGCAAAATATTCACTTGGTCGCCAAGTGGCTTGCTACCTTAGAGAAAAAGATGGAGGAATGTTTCGAAAACCCTGACGAAAGATATCGGTAGGTGCCTACTACCCATCAATCTGCATCGCGAAATATCAAACCGCAATTTATTATTTTTGTAAATTATCGATCAAGTGTGGAATTGAGGCAGTGATAAATATGCATATAGGTACCACTTCCAAATAAGATATCCTACGATTGAAGACACGCTGACAGTAGCCATACCTAAATATACATTTTGGTATGGGTAAAAGGAGTAGTAGTATTAACAATTATGGCTAGAAGTTCATTAACATTGCAATAAAAATGATCATAATATTTGTGTAAAAATATAATACACCCCTTTATTTTCGTCTTCTTATATTTTGTCTTACATGTCGTCCCCATTCAAAACAAAAAACTCGGTCATCGAATAGTTATGCACCTTACACTAACATGAATGTTAATTTACTTATCTCCGAAAGGTTATATCTGAGTGCTGAGCCAGCAGCTGACGCCGCGTACCATGTGATACCGCAGGGTATTCTGGAGTCTGCTATCAAAATAACCAATGAACCACCTATAGGAATGTGGGCCAACTTACATAAGGTATGCTTCTTCTGAACGTCTTAATACCTTAAGTGCTGATAATTTAACCTGCAACTTGCTATCAATCGTTCACAGAAAACAAGTAGGAATATATACTCGCAACACCCGCCCACTACCTATATTTTAGAACGTAGACTGGTTCTCTAGTTCAGAAGTACCCATTGCGTAAAAATTTCTCAATAATTGCATGATTAATTGCACTACCCTGTTCTTCACTGAAAACATAACATATAATAATAATAATAATAATAATAATAATAATAATAATAACATAAACTCTCGTCTATATCCCTGAAGGGGTAGGCAGAGGTGCTATCACCCACAATTCGCCAGTTTATTTTAGGTCCCAATGTAATAGGTGGCAAGCCGAGTAGATTGCCGTTAACCGGGCATTTATAAACCTGCGATAAAAACACATAACTTCGAAAAGCATCGAAAATTCATTGGTGTGTGCCATGGTAAAACCTAGGATCGAACCCGAGACCTCGTCTCAGCAGTCGATTACCCATACAACTAGGCTACCGTGGTTTTCTTACTGAAAACACTAATCTATTACTTGACATTTAATTAGGTTCACTGATATAGGTATATTGCATGAAGTGACATTACTAGCGCGAGCACGGCCTATTCAACATTAAAAAAAACAACTGGACAATTAGTTTGTCCGATATTATAACATAGACCATCTAACTAACTTCAAATGATTAAGGCCGTTCATGCACTCTTTGCCTCTATATCTAACAAGTTATGTAAGAGACATTCCTTTTGGAATTACTTGATACTAGAATCGACCAAATATATCTCTATATTTCTGTTGCATTCGTTTTATTTAGGCCTTAGATAATTTCAATCAAGAGACACTAGAAATGTGCAGCAAAGAGGCTGAGTTTAAGGCTGTGTTATTTGCACTCTGCTACTTCCATGCCGTCGTCGCTGAGAGACGCAAGTTTGGTCCACAAGGCTGGAACAGGTATAGCAGCACCTTTTGCATTATTTACGAGGCGAGTGAATGGGAATTTAAAAGCTGTGCTGTTTTAAAACACACTGGTTTCTTATACTTAATCTTATTGTGCTGTATATGAATTTGTTACCTTCTAATGGCTGAACCAATTTGGAAGGAATTGTTTGTATATTTGAATGGATTCAGAACTGAACTGAACAGTCTGAAAATACAATTGAGTATCGCTGCTATGAGTAAGTGTACTAATTTTCAGGTACTTTTTTAAGTAGGTCCGCTAGTGAAATATAAGTTTGAAAGATTTTTCTGTTCAATTCTTTGCAATGAATAAGAAAAAAGAGGACGTCTTCATATACATTGAGATCACACATCATACAATCCTCCACATAGATCACACATATTGGAACTACCTGTAGAACTCTGTAATTTCAACGCTTTGCAATTGCAAACTTATCAAGCATGTTTCTAATTAATAAAATTGTAACATCCATAAAAACACCGCCAATTTTTAATTACACGTGGAGAAGTTATTCATAACGTGCAATCAAAATTGTAGTAAAGCAAATAATTAGTAGTAAACCAGCTTAATTTCGTTTCTTGCACCTTTTGCTACGAGTATCACTCGAGTGACTGTTGAAGAAAAATGTTCAGGAATATTTGACACAGTAGTCAGAAAGTCCTCGAAGCATGGCTTTGCAGACTCACGTAACATCCCTATTCCAGAAGTAACATAATAGTGAAAAATTTACAAGCAAATTCCTTACAAATATTTTACAGAATGTATCCATTCAACTTTGGAGACTTGACGATTTGTGTGTACGTGCTGTTTAACTATTTGGAGGCGAATCCTCGCGTACCATGGGAGGACTTGCGCTATCTTTTCGGAGAGATCATGTACGGAGGGCACATCACAGACGATTGGGACAGAAGGCTCTGCCGAACTTTCTTACTGGAGTATATGGGTCCGGAACTGGTCAGTTGCACGACTCACTAATTTCATAAACTATAAATGATATGATAGAATATTTTTGGCGTATTTATAACATACCTAAATTATTTCAGGTGGACGGTGAACTCCAACTCGCTCCTGGATTTATATCACCCCCTAATTCCGATTACGTTGGCTATCACGCTTATATTGATGACTGCCTACCAGTTGAAACGCCATACCTCTACGGATTGCATCCTAACGCTGAAATTGGTTATCTAACTACAGTATCTCAGAGACTTTTTTCTGTAAGTGTCTATGACTCGAAACAGTAATACGTAGCCAACCATGTTGAGAGAGGTCTATGTCCAGCAGTAGACCACGATAGGCTAATTGATTGATTGATATTATCTCAAGTGTGGACCATTGATCGCTAAATCCGTTAACTAAACTTAAAAGTTAGTCCGGTAATCGAAAGATTAACTTTGATGGATTTTCAATGTAGGCTATTCAGATATGAGCTTACTAACTTGTGTGCACATTTTTCAGGTGGTATTTGAAATGCAACCAAGAGATACAGGTGCACAAGCTGGTGGTGGTGCTACCAAAGAAGAAATAGTAAGTATTTGTGAAAATCTAGCATTTTATGTTCTAGAAAAATTTATGGAACTCTATATTGCTATAAAAATAAAATAACAATCTTTTGAAAATTTATCCTTGTAAAGGTGCGCGCACTGTTAGATGACTTCCTGGATAGAATACCGGAGCCATTCAATCTACAGGAGTTAATGGCTAAAGTGGAAGAACTTACTCCGTTTACTATAGTAGCTCTTCAGGAATGCGAGCGAATGAATCGTCTCATGGGGGAGATCCGAAGGTCTTTAAAGGAAACGGAACTAGGACTTAAGGTAGCCTTTTACAGCTATTATAATTTATTCTGCTACTGTAGCAAAAGCTAATTAATAGGTATATCACATTGCAATAGTTCCTTCTGCATCTCAGTAAACTGAATTTATTATCAGATTTTTCGTCTTTCTCGTGTAAGAAATGTTTAATGTACTTTATTACATTTACAGTACCCTCGTATGAAGACAGTACACAATACCTACTATGTATAGTAAAATTACTATTTGAGCTTAAGTTCAAATATTTCTGGCTACTAGTTTAAATATTATTATTATAATGATTTGAGATTGACATGGTCATTCTCGTAACTATTATAATACTCGCCATGGTATTTACCATGAGTTTTAATTGATCGGATACGCAAAACAATTAAAAAAACAAGTAATTTTTCCTTGAATTCCACTTAATTTTCCACAAAATGTCTAATGATTTGAAGTATCTTTTTAGGAGTTAATTTTAAATTGTAATAACTACATAGATTTAGTTTGTTTGAAAACACTTTGTTCATTTGACATAACAGGGTGAACTGACAATCAGCAGCGACATGGAAAAGTTAATGGAATCCCTGTTCATGGACAAAGTACCAGATCAATGGACGAAACTGGCATATCCTAGTCTGCTGGGCCTACAAGCATGGTTCTCTGATCTTTGTCAGAGATTATCCGAACTTGAGGCTTGGTCCGGTGATTTTAACGTAAGTTTTTCAACTGCGGTCGAAAAGTAATTCAGTATATTATATCCAAAATAATTTGTTTGAAATAAAAAAAAAACAAACAAACTTTTCAGTTGCCTCCAGCGGTATGGTTGGCAGGGTTTTTCAATCCGCAATCATTCTTAACTGCTATTATGCAGCAGACGGCGAGAAAGAATGATTGGCCATTGGACAAAATGTGTCTCAACTGTGATGTCACTAAGAAGAACCGACAAGATTTCAAGTGAGATTTTTTATATTGAACACCGTCATTAATAAATTGACCTTAATCTTTCGAACTGAAGTACCTAAAATTACTACAATTTTAGTAATGAGATGATGGTTGTTTTCTAAGAACTCTACATTTGTGTTATAACTCTTGCAAGTCTGAATATTTCTCTTCTGTGAATTCCTGTCTATTCCTGTATTCTAGCTACTTCTGTCTATAATTAGGCTTTATTCTGTCTGTACAGTCAAGGAATTTGATTCGCGTACCGTTCTAAGTCTAAATTGCCGATGACAATCTATAATATTAAGGGTTATCTTTCTTCGACGACGCTTTTGTTTACAGACATAGACTAGAAAGAGATATTACGATGATACTAAACCGAGCCAAACCGAGCTCTTCCGAGCTCACTGTTTGACATCTTTCGAGAATACTATATTTGACAAACGATAAAGGGTTGACTTGACAAGGTATATAATTTTTACAAATTCTGTGAGGTTGACCGTGACCATAGACTTATTTTATATTTTACAAGTATAATAAGTTTTTATGGTTGGGGCGAACATAATTGGCTGTTGTCATTCATAACTTCGTGGTTGTCATAGGTGACTTCAAAATATTAGCTGTGGACGTTAAAGTTTTAACGTCGACAAGTTTTCCCGCCATTGAAAACTAAATGCTACGTTATAAAATAAACATCAGAAATTGTATTCTTAATACTTTTAATACTTAATAATAACTAATACTGTCAGACACAGCTTGGTGTCGGGCCGGCATTGAGTCTACTATCCGACTACACAAATGTCTGAACCACGCAACGATTCTAACACAACGTGACAATATTCCACTAAAGTTTGCTTCGTCCTTTCTTGACCATTTTGCCACTTCTGCACCATAATTCTCCAATTATCTTCTATTGGGTATAAATCGGGTGATTTTTCTTCTTCTCCAAATCGAGTAGGTAATCCATAGCCTCACAGTGTTGTTCTCGATATATCTATTTAGTAACCGAGCTATGTCGCAAATGCCGCGGGCCTGCTCATGCAATGTAATTATTTGACTTCTTCCTTCCGCATTTTAAAATTTTACGTTTTTATCAAACACGTTCAATGTTTTAGTTGGCATTTGACTGTGTCACTAATTTGACATGGCCGAAGATTTTTTTTTTCTATTTGAAATACGAAACTAAAAATAGGTTAGTATTCAGATTTAATTTTGACATAGTGAAATTAATCTAAATATCCTTTATCTAAGGTCGAAGTTTGCAGACCTATCAACCGAACATGTGTCATTTTAATTATGCAAAACTATTTTACCATAATTAAACGAATATAACCCTTATGATATTTTCATAGTTCGAGCAAAAAATCATCTGAACGGTACGCGAATCAAATTCCTTGTCTGTACATTGTATGTGTTGTGTGTGTGATATTTCTCCTGATGTACTTTGTAGTGCCCCGCCACGTGAGGGTGCGAACATCTGTGGACTGTACATGGAGGGCGCACGCTGGGACACTACCTCGGGTGGTATCGTCGAGTCTCGTATGATGGAACTCTTCCCTGTTGTGCCCGTTATATTCGTCAAAGCTGTCACGCAGGATAAACAGGAAACACGTAGCGTGTACGAGTGCCCTGTCTACAAGATTCGGTTAGTAGCTGTGGTCAATGTGGTCAATTTAGTATGTATTCTCCCCAGAGTAATTAATATTCCTCTGAATTATTTAACGGTAGTAAGTGCTTCTATAAGAATTTGGATTACTTAGAAAATTTATATTCAGAACACTGATAAATTACTAAATACTTAATGATGTGGTTGAATCGGATCATGATATTATTCTACCTTAAATTGTAAAAACAACGCCTTAATGTTGTTGCTTTAGCGTGACTCTGAGATTGTTTCCATTTGGGAAACTTACCACAGGAAGGTCTTCAAAAGAGATCCTCATCTTTAACTTTAGAATTTCGTGTAGTATAATAACAGGTGTTGACTAGTTTTCATAAATGTTCCTTCTAAACAGAATGCGCGGTCCAACATTTGTTTGGACATTCAACTTGAAGACAAAAGACAAGCCGACTCGATGGACGCTCGCGGGTGTTGCTCTACTACTCGGCGTGTAACTTACTCCTATCTAAAAGTAGCACAAGTTATATATATATAAATACCTCGTCGTATATAAATTATTATACAAGAACAACTAATATTTTTTAGTCTCTATTATATCGCTCATGATATGTTATAATTAATCATTGTTTAGAATTTTGTTGTAGTTTTAGAATACGAGTCATATTAATATTAATCTATCTTTATAATAATATATATTTTTAAAATATTTAGTTTTTAGACTGATTATAAAGCATGAGTTACCAACATAATTCATATAAATGAATCAGTCTTTGCTATCGTCATTTTAGTACAATAAAATGATTGTTTTCTTACTTGAAGGACTTTTTTTTTGGTTTGGCCTTCTATCACTCGCCTTTGCAGATTTTAACTGTTGAATGAGTGTTTCGAAAATATTCCAGAGAATTTAAACCAACCCAGCCCTCAATTTGCCACACTGGCCTAACGTTATTCCCATTTCACTTTAAAGCTTCCACCTTGAAGCCCAAGATCCATCGGATTTATATTCTTTTTTACACGTCGTACGTACGGTCGTGGAGCTTGCAAATTCTGCGCATTTTCCTAATTAAAAAACCAGGAGACCAGATCAATTTTTGAACTTAATCGTTTGGATCGCATAATAAATCGTATAACAGTATAATAGAAAGAGGTGTAACATTTATGTAGATATGTATGAAATAAAAATTAAACAATAGCACTCATGTTTCTCACTAGTTTATTATAGTTTTATATCCTGACAAAATATTTCGTGCTGACAATAACGTATTAGGTCTCATTGTCATAAGTTTTGAATGTGCAATACAACGCTTTAACAGGAAGACTACACATTGACTTATATTAAAGAAAATTTACAAATTTTAATAAGATTGTATCAGAACTCGATTCAATATATTAATATCCATATCTCGGAGTATA
Source organism: Pelosia muscerda (assembly GCA_963691645.1). Lineage (NCBI taxonomy): Eukaryota > Metazoa > Arthropoda > Insecta > Lepidoptera > Erebidae > Pelosia > Pelosia muscerda. Next base: position 6,828,980 of record OY829116.1, on the reverse strand, counting down.
TTTATAAAAATAAATACTTTACTTCACCTTTTTGGACGGCTTCTTTTTCTTAAGTCTAATAACTTAAGCTCATACTTTATCAAGGCAGAGCTGTTAAAATCGTTCCGTCGCGAATGGTCAAATTCGCAATCGGTCAAGTGACTGAGAAACCGTCAAAATCGCATTCGGTCAAATTAGCGATTGGTCCATATCTCGATCTGTCAAAATCGCAATTGGTCCATATCGCGAATGGTCAAGTTCGCAAATAGTCAAAATCGCAAACGGTCAAATTCGCAAACAGTCAAGATCGCAATCGGTCGAATATTTTACTTCACAAGTAGCTCGAAGAATAATATGTATACCTACCAATCAGTCGCCTCATATATTACTACTGAACTATTACGGGCAAATACAAAAAATAGTCAAGATTAAAAATAAAATTAAGTTTCAATATTATTTATTAATAATCACCACGAAAAACTTTATATATACAGATATTTAATATATAGTTATATTTTGTGGCATATTATATAATTATGTTTTTATGTATTATTTAAGGGTGTTATGATAACTGTTTAACATGAAAACAAAACAAATAAACCGCGGGCGGAGGTTAGTAATTAATGATTTAGGTAAGTATATATTGTGGCTTGTACGTTAACATGAAATAGCAGACTTGAGGCCCAGTATCTATGAAAATAGTATGAAATCTATGAATACGTGTTATATGGTAGGGATAAATTTAATGAATTTTCTTAGTTCATTCAATTGTTGTCATTTATAATTCTTTCTTAGTCAATGAAAATTCTCGATTAGTTTCTGCGGCTTTCTATAAAATACATGTTATGTGAAAAAACATAGAAAAATTATAAGACTACTTTTATTAAAAACCTATTTCTAGCCATTAACATTTTTACCTGGTAATATTTTGCCTTTATTATACTTGAAGTAGATTGCGATCTTGACTGTTTGCGAATTTGACCGTTTGCGATTTTGACTGTTTGCGAACTTGACCATTCGCGATATGGACCAATTGCGATTTTGACAGATCGAGATATGGACCAATCGCTAATTTGACCGAATGCGATTTTGACGGTTTCTCAGTCACTTGACCGATTGCGAATTTGACCATTCGCGACGGAACGTGTTAAAATATTCATGGAAATACTATTGGTAATTAGCACAGTGCACCTCAAAGGATCAATTGCAATAGAACAATTAGTGGCCCAACTTGTTACTTACTGGTGATAGGTTTTATTTAGAATGGATTATTTATTCATCTTTTCATTATCTAAGTTTAATTTTGAGAAGGGGGTTATTTCAGTTGTTACGAGTATTAATTATATATTGGAAAAGCGCCAGTTTATTTTTGTTCATGGCTTATTACTTCAACACTTGCTAATTACCTAGTATTAATAAATTCTATCACTTTCTCGGAACCAAAATGTTATCTGTAAGTGCATGAACAATCTACGTAGATATATTTGTTCGCCACCAATATTATTCAACTTGAAACTGGCAGTAATACACATTTATCTGTGCCTACATAAAAATAATTCTATTATCACAATTAACCATTACGTACACTTTTAGTATTGTATGTACCACTGGGTGAAGAATTGTCGTTATCTGAAGTCGGTTCGGAACCTTTAACAGTAAACGTTACATAATATCGTTTGTTCTTGTCAAGTTTCTCAGCCGGTAGCGCTATCAGCTGTTTTTCTGTGCCATGGGAAACCTCAAGTGTAACATGTGCTTTACCCGTTCCAGATGGAGGCTTTGAACTAATTTTTGGAAGGAATCCTTTAGATTTTTTATTCGAAGCGGCTGTAGCAGGTTTCGGCATCGTGTGATGGTCCAACTTATAAGGAACTGTAAACAAGTAAACTTTGTCAAAACCAAAATTAAAAAATAGACTGCCAAACGACACTTACAATACGTCAATATTAATATAATAAAAGTTAGTGAGCAAATGGACCACCGGCACCGATTCGAAACTCAGCGCGCTTTTCTTTTCTTTGGTCTATTTACAAACGTTTACTTAGTTTAGATACAGTAATTTGCTTGAGTAGCAAGTTGAGTTAACATTTCAGCTCATTTCCAATGGATATTATAATAGCCACCAATTAAATTGTAACCCATCAAATAAACTCAACTAGCTACCTAATAAAGCACAAAGTTAGAACGTAAAGTGAATTTATAGTGTTTGGAACGTCAAAGTACGTTCCCAAACACTATTAAATAAGAAGTATGTACTTACTGTATGCAGAACATGGTATCCCAGTATATGCGTGTACAGCATGAAAACATCGGTGTGTTTTGCTAGTACACAGACAAGGATTATCTGGAATAGCAGTCATTTTATAGAGTTCACTTTCACCATAGTCAAAATCTATAGGTCTTTCTGGTAACTTATCTAAATGTTTCTTGCCACTCTTTTGTAACTTTCGTAGACTTTCATATAAGAACTTCTCAAAGCTGCTGAAAGAGAAATCCGGGGTATTGTATGGACCTAGACCAACATGAGATAAACTAGACTTATTATATTCTTCAATTGCTCGTTTCACTAGGACAGCTTCATTTGCCTTGTTTGTTCTTATTTGTAGTCGTTTTAGTTCTAATAAATGTTGAAAAATCTTTCTCTCACAGTAGTATCTGTAACATATAATTTCAATAATAGTACAACAAAAAAAGTAAAATTAAATGCCTTTAAGTTCAAAAGAACTTAGTTTTGTGAGATATTTGAAATAAGATCTTTGAAAATAAAATTTGATAAACTTTCTTTCAACGTACCGTCTCATATTAGTTTGAATTCTTTGAGTGACTGACTTCATGTCAACGGCATATTTATCACCTGGCTTTCGAATAGGAATCCTGCTATCAGACTTTCCTGAGTATCTTCCGCTAGCATTTCTTTGTTGATAATAAGCAGCAAGTCGTGGACTTGTGATACGCCTCTGAAGAGCCCTAGGACTTGGTTCAAAACCGGAATCCATTAAACCGCTGGATTCGTATCCACGTTCTGAATTTTCGCTTTTAGACCTTATAGTTGTTCGACTCTTTGTTCGACCTTTCTTGCGAAATCGTTTTCTTCTTCCATCTACTTCACTGTGACTATATAATTCGTTATCGCTAATACTGGGCACCCTTCCAATGTAACTATCATCTTTTGAGCGCTTTTCTTCGGTGTAATCCTTTTCATCCTCCAGTGAAGCACCATCTAGTCTAATAGAAGATTTTTTCAGTATGCCCGTTGTCACATCAGGTGCACTAGCAATATCAGAGAGCACCCTATAACTTTCCGTTTCGTAAATGCTACTTTTACGACTACTACCTTGACTTTCTTTAGACGTTTTCCTAGTTTTCTTTGGTGTTTGTAGTGCCAAATTGACATCATAATCCCCAGACACATTCTCTAAAATAACTTTTTGGACTGCTCGGTCGCTGGTATCCATACTATCATCTAAAATACCCACAAGACCTTTATCCGGGCTTTGAGTATTTTCAGTACTACTTCCCGTTGCTGAAGCTGAAGTGTATTCCTTACGTCTTTCTTCTGCACTCATTATATTGCTTTCGCTGCTATCTTTATGTAATATACTGTCTTGGACCTGTTTATCAGTTTCAGGATCTAAGCTGTGATCAACGGACTCCCCCATTAAATGATCAACCTGACAATCTTTACTTCCAATAATTTCGTCTTTATTTGAAAATGTTACAGCTGGTAAGCTAGTCTTCTCTTGTGTTTCGGTTTGCTCGAAACTGGGAGCATCTAAACTTGTCTTGGACTCTCCTGAAATCTCTTTACTCATTAATGTTTCATCCGGTCCAGATAAAACTTGAAATGACTTTCTTCGTACTAGCTCTGCATTTGAATTTGACTTGTTGCTTTTTAGTTCACTATCAACACCTTCACTAACTTCCTTGGTTGATTCCTGAATGTTTTCGAAAGTCATCCCTTCTTCTGATTTAGCTACTTGTGTTTCACTATCTTGAGCTCTATTGCTATCTGTTTTAGTGTGTTCATCTGACTTTTTACTTTTATCACTTTCTACTTCATTGCTTGTTTTGCTTTGTGTTTTCTTTTCCTCGCTGGAAATTTCTTGTTTAACTTCATTTACAACTGATAATTTTGGTTCCTCATGCTTTGAAACTTTTGCTGCATCTTCCTTGGAGGTTTTTTTATCACTTTTATTTTCAACATTTTCACTCGCAAATTTAGTTTCTTCAGTTAAGTCTTTGTGCGTTACTGATAAATTAGATGTTTCAATAGAAACATTATTTGACGAGTCAACACTTACGTTTATTTCCGAATTTCCAAGTAGACTCGATTGGCGTTCCATATGAATTTGAGCTTCTGTTATAATCATGTTTGTTTTAACAGAAAGAGTATCTGTTTCGGTTTCACTTTGTGCGACACTTTTTGCTGATTTAATATCTTCTTTATTTTGTTCTAAATTTACAGGCTCACTTTTAGCTTCAACTTCCGTTACAGTACAATCATTTTTATCACTAACCTGAGAGTTATCTATTTCTTTATATTTAGTTATATTTACACTTTGTTTTTCATCATCGTTTTCAATATGAATTGAAGTTTTTTTTCCCTTACGTTTTGTGTTACGCCTTTCACTTGATTCAGAGCTGCTAGTTTCCGAACGTGAACTTGATTTTCTTTTACTACGTTTATGATGTCGTTTATTTTTCTTTTTATCTGAATAGTTATCAGAATCTGATGAACTATTTGAGCGAGAGCGGTAACGGCGATGATGTTTTGGGCTACGTTTATGCCGTCTCGAAGGCTCACTTCTTGACCTATTCTTCCTTGAATGTTTTTTTTCCCTTGAGTTTTCTCTTTCATAAACGTCCAGTTCACTGTCATATCCATCACTAAAACTCTTTTGCGAGTGCATTAGTCTTTTTCGTCGCTCTTTATGCTTATCAGCATATTTATACGATTCAGATTTATTCCGGCTTACTTTGCCACTGTAAGTGGAGGATTCATTAGATGAATCGCTATCATCCCTGTATTTTATGCGCCGTCTTTCTCGAACTGGGCTAGGTAATTCTACTACTTCCTTCTTTTCAATTCTTATTCTGTCATGAACATCAATTTTTGTACTTGTAACACGACGCGTTGGTAATCCTGTTATTGCTGCTCCATCTATTACAATTTGTGTGTTAGCTAATTTGGAGGCTGGCAGTCCACCGTTCATTTGTATATATTTGGCTGTAGACCTGTGTCCACGAGTCGTAGCGCAATCAAGTGGTGTGAGTGGTTCATTTCTTGACGATCTAGCTACTAGATTAATTTCAGCTCCTCTATCTAATAATAATTTACAAAGATCGGCATTATCTGTAGCCGCTGCTATATGTAAAGGAGTGCGACCCTCGTGGTTGGTAGCATTAACTTGAGATGGTCTTCCATCTAGTAACCATTTCACTAATTCTCGCCTACCTGATGCAACTGCTTCATGTAAAGGTAAATCTCCTTTTGAATTTCGCAACCACAGATTTGCACCTCTTGCTCCTGAAATGTAGTAGTCAGATTCAAAAACATTTGAGATTAGTATCATCATCATCAACATCAATCATAAGTTATTGCATAATAGGTATACCATGAAATTAACTGAATAGTTGTTGACATTTCACCAGACTGTACCGGGCGAGGACACGATCAAGGGGTCAACTACATTAGTTTGATCGTTAGATCCGTAGCAGGTTCAAGCTACCAGCTCAAGTGATCGAAATAAACCTACACAAGAGAGCCATCTCTGTAGCTGTAGCCTAGCGAATAGGTTTTCATGTCTAGCACCAATAATACTTTATGGATTCTAATTTTTTGAACAATAATTTAGGGTAACGAACGATAGTATCCCTACACACTCACCTAATTGTTGCTTTCAAGAGAGGACTAATAATCTGTGACTGCTATTGAAAATTTTCTAATTTTTAACACTGTCACCGAGGTCTTGCAGAATTCCTTTATTATTATTAATTGACACGGTTATTATAATTATGCCAATACTTTTACAGTACTCTAATTTAGATAAGTTATATTATACCTTTACGGTTTTCTAATGCAATACTAACCAAGAATCCGTACAGTTTCGATTTGTCCTTTAGCAGCTGCTGTATGTGCAGGACTACGACCTCTTCTGTCCTGCCGATGGGAATCAGCTCCATGTTGTAGTAATGCTGACGTTGCGTCAGCGTGACCTAATGCCGCTGCATAATGCAATGGGGTGCAGCCATGGGAATCTGCGACATCTACTCTTGCGCCACATAAGCCAACTAAAGTTTCTAAAGCTTCAGTATGCCCCCGAGCAGCTGCGCAGTGTAAAGCAGTTAACCCATCCCTGTAATCATGATAGTACAGTTTTAGTAATTTTTTTCTCACCTTCAAGTACAGTGTGACAGGTTCAAGTTAGTTGAAAGACCGAGAAACCCTTTGTCTTCTGTATTGACAGTACACAGACTCCTCCCTTACTCTTCCCCTCTCATCTCTAAATGGTCGACAGCACGGATGTGACGTCCTGGTGTTGCAAACGTCCATAGGTAATGGTAACCACTTTCCATCAAGTGAGCGGCGTTCTTGTCTGCCACCTAAGTGGTATAAAAAATTGACGGTAATAAGATACATAAGCTGAATAATTGACATTATTTTCTATATTATGAGTTATTATTGTGCATATTTGACATTATTATCTATATTGTTAATTTATTATTGTAAAACTTAATATTTCTACACTTATTATGGTAGAATATGTTAGAACTACTGTATTAACATGAAGACCTCGATGTACCATATGCTTGGAAATAAATATTCATTTATCATTCATTCATACGTAATACGTGTTATCAATTAATTATTATTTTAGTAAAATATACATTAGACCTCTAACTGATTTTAAAAAATGCTAATATTTGACACGAGTTACGTAGATATAGAAAAAAAATATCGAAAAAAACGTAATTAACTAATTTTACTTTTACTGGTTAAACCCGGACTCGACGAGACATAGAACGTGATCAAAGCAAAAATAATAATAAGACCTTATGGTAATTATTGCTATCGTCATAATAACTGCTATTACCGATAAAACCAGTTAATATACTGACCTTAAACTTGAATATACATGAATATAATGACGTTAAATGAAAAGGTGATTAAATCATACCTATCAGCATCATCAACCTTGGATCCTGCTTGATGTAACGCTAGTACTGCAGCTGCTGAGCCCGCTGAAGCTGCCCACAATAACGGTGTTCGTCCATCGGCATCTCGTACATCTATACGAGCTCCACCTTCCTTCACTAATGCCCGTAATACTTCCAATGCTGCTCCTCTAGTCTGTGGTTAGAAATTTAAAATACACCGTTACAATGGTGGCGCTTAGCGTAGCGGCCTCATCAGATCAAGGAACGGGGACTGTAGGAAAAAGGAAACACGTGCGCTGGTAAGGAATTCCAAATGGTAATTATAATGGTTGGTGAAATGTGGGTGTTAATCTAATGCCGTCTAATCTCACAACCCCGAAAAGAGCTGCACCAGTTCGCCTATGAATCATTCGTTTCATCGACGAGTTGATATCTACTAGGTGAGATTGGCTTGGACCACAAAAATCGTTGGTAGCTTAGTGACTGCGTCGGTAACAATTGTATTTTTTACGACTCATGTGTATAAATTGGGGCAAAACCTTACTTGGTGATCAGTGGCTGCTGGTGCTCCACACATTTGTGCTGCGTAGTGTAGAGGATATCCGCCATGCTGATCTGGTGTGGCGGCGTCTGCACCGGCTGCTAGCACGGCTCGAAGTGCTCCTACTTCACCGCACACTGCAAAGGAATTTAAGAAGAATTTAATAATTATTCCAGGAACATTTTCTGTGTTAAGACAAAACTATTTCCATGGAAGTTTATTTATTTACAATTTCGTTAACATACCTAGACGACTTAAAAATTCTAATCGCTACAGAAGAACGTAATGTCCATAAACACCTAATCGACTGGATCTAACCTAACATGCATAAAACATCAACCTGTCAGTCCGCCTCGACCTTTCATGTAATGTTCTCTGAAAAACCCAGTCCTAGATACTTCGGGCTGCGGACCGCAAGAGTTCAAGGCCCCGACCTTCGTAGCCGCTCAATACCATCATACCGGACACCCCCTCTGGCATCCCCCCAAAACACAGGTCAGTCTCGACCCCACCGTCTCCGCAACTCATTTATGACGATGACTTACAATGCGGTATTTGTACCTATGACATCGCTTTGGACGAGAATTTATATTATTCAGGTTGGATTTTATATGACTTACATCATTGCCAAACACAGAAAAAAATTGTGTTCTTTCACTTGTGGTTTTTTTTTCATGTTAGTTAAAATTATTATAACTCATGCCACAATCAAAATCGCTTTTATCGCTACTCCTAACGTCCGTGGTATTTGGTATTAGCATTTGTTGTCATCGTTTATCTAGATAGGATATGTCCTATCTAGATAAAAGACGACAACAAATGCTAATACTATTACAGCATTTAAGAGCCTGCTGCCTGATCGACGATAATGAGTCAGTACCCATTCCTATGAAATAAGAATGAATAAAATCAAGTCATCTTTCGGTTCTTTATAAATGCCCACGTGGTGTGGGCAATTCGATGTAGGTACTTGTCTGTGTCCTAATTACTCAGACGGAAGACTGTGACCTCCTACATAAATATTGTTGTAGGTAGAGGGATCACCAACATATTGCATTATACATGGCTGCCATCTTACATAACCTTGCAGTATGAATAAGCCGTTTACACGTGAACAATATGTTCTCACATGTTTACAGATTTACCTTGCCCTATGGAAATGAATCATGCCTTGTGTGACAGTAACATAATGTGAAATATTTAATTCTCAGAGAGATTTGTCGCTCAAAGAACATCGTGGATCTTTGTCGAATAATATTCCACCAACATCTATTTAATCACTCCGCTCTCTTTTTTATCAAGACAAATATGTACAAGTGCCGTTCGTCATTTTGCTCCTGTCTTTTATTCAGGTTACGACCTTCCCACGCTGTCTTCAATCTTTATCTAATCGTTCCCGAATTCTTCTAACCTGCACTTTTTTGTACGATACCAATAATTCTATAGGTGCAGGTATGTACGATGTTCTATCCGCAAGATTTCTTCGAAACATCTCAGTTCTAAGAGCCTGATTTCGCTCTAAGTTTGTGGTTTCACATTTATTGCACATACCTACTAATATTGCAACTTTGTTTCCTCCTAAGCGGTTAAACCAACCAATTTTGATCTTGGCTTATGAATACTCATAACACCAAAGCTTTCAATATTTTTTTGTTAGGATTTAGATCAATATTTTTTCTTTTCCGCCGTACAAGAGCGGATTTACCATATTTTATAGACTCATTTATTGAACATGAAACGATACAAGGATTTCTCGTTGCTCGCAACACCCTTAAATATTAGCTTTCCCTGATAAATCGACTTTGAGTAGCTCAGTTCACTGTTTCTCCTGATATGTATGACAGTATCAGAGGCCTTAATTTCCTAGTTTTTCATTCCAATCTTTTCAGTCTTTTCTTTTACCGCCTAGGGGAATGTGAGAATAATACCAGTGGTATTTTTTGAAGAATGCTAATTTGTCCATAGACGGTGGTACAGTCGCTTTGGAAATAACACACTTGCATGATGCAATGCCCCGAAGCGCCAAGTTCATAAGGTACATATGATTGACATGATGTGGTGGGTAACTAATTAGTTCGCGTGCTGCTCAGTATCGGGCCCGACGTGATGATAACCACGAAGGCTTCGTAGTGCCGCACACCACCGAGTGACACCGGTTAGATAACGACTCACTCCACCCTATCTATTGCAGTGACGCCTTTATAAGTTGTCTGTGGATAAATTACACTTAGCTTTACCACGCGACGGTGGTGTGTGGTTTACTTTGAAATACCGTTTTGTGTTAAGTACCTACCTATAGTTCCTTCAATCGCTTTCTTTGTTTCGTCTGCTCGATCTATCGACTAAACTGTATGTTACACGTTTATAGTAATCCACCAAATTTGAAATTTACTAACTGAGGAAGGGAGACTCTAATTTACACAATGAAATATGGAATGCCATACGTTTCAGTCTTTATATATCGGTATTATCCAATTGAATAAATAACCCTAATTAACTTTAGGCACTACATACCTACTACTAGTATTGGTTACGATCATAAGTACCTACTGTCATTTTATTACGGATCTTGGATATGGCTATAAGTACTAATATGGAAAATCTGCCTCGTTGATATGTTTGACAATATTGAATATGTTTCGAATTAAATACATTTGAATTGTTTACTTACCAGTTGCCCAATGAACTACAGTATGATGTTCGTCGTCCCTCGCATTGACATCTGCGCCAGCCGCCAGCAGGGTTTGCACAAGCGGCACATTGCCGTGTACAACGGCTAGGTGCAGAGGAGTCAAGCCATCTGCGTCACGTGCATCCGCCAAAGCTGGCGCTGCCATCAGCACGCGATCAGCACACGCTGCCCGAGCAGCAGCACTTGCGCTAGCGCCACTCGAAGCGCAGTAGTGAAGAGCACTGCGTAGCCCACGATCACGAACGCGGACCGAAGCCGGCTAGTGCAAAATAACTAGACTGTACAAGTTTTTATCGTTACTACTTCTCTATTCCAATTTTCAAATATTCTTGTATGTAAGTAACGAATTTGTATAACCAGTTTCTTTTTCAGTAAAACTTACGTACAATTCGAGAGAATTAAATAGCGCCTATGGCGTGTGGCTATTGATATAATATAGCTTCACTCTGGAATATAACTTTAGTCCCAAAGTAGGGAAGACCATAAGGGATTTTGCTACATTGCGATAAGTTATGAGATGTATCTGGACCAAAAAAGAAGAGAGTGGAATCTCCTCCAACTTCTATGTGGTGGCAAAACAGCAACGCTTACGAGACTACTCTAGAGTATGACGTGGTACCCAACCGTATTTTTATGTGCATTAGCAATTTTGGAACTGATTCTATAGAGACTTCCCACTAAACAATGTCAACGCTGAGAAAAAATGAATCAAATCAGTTAAGGGGAATAAAGGAAAACAAGTTCTATGTAAGACTGACTAATATTCATCTGCATATTTATACACAAAAGTACGAGTAAGTATAAATAAAACCTACTTCCCTATTGACGTAGGTGATGCCAAAAAAAATAATAAAGGAAAATACAAGTATTTGTTCCGGCATAAAAACGATAGCAACACAGCAAATATAATTGAATATGGAAAGGTTAAAACTCGCATGTCTAGTTAATGAATAATGAGCCCTCGTTGAAGTCGTTTGCCGTCTTGTTAACAGGTGAACAGGTTACGGTAGACACGTGTCGTGTTACTTGACAACCGTATTTGTAACGTCGCCGTCGTACGTATCAAAGCGATTCCCTCCTATTGTGTGCCAGCCAATTTTAAACCTATTGATTGACTACTCCCCCACCCCTCACCGCAAGCCCAGGTGCATTTTCATCATTGCTAGTGTCGATAGTGCTGTCAAAATGACAGAGGAAATGTGGAGGTGTTTCTTTCTGCCCTATAGTACTCGTATTGTCTTTGAATATTGGAGCGTTCATGACAAATTAACTATCTAAATAATGATTTTGGAATGACGCAGTTTCTTGATTATAACTAATTGATATAAAATATCGAAGGGAAATATTAGAGGTCGGTGAGCGGGCGTCGCAGGTTGTTTACATACGAAGAGCTGTAGCGATCGACGGCCGATTAACATCGCGTGCTCTGCTCATAAATAAAGGATTGAAGCTATGCTTCCATATACAACTGAATCTCAACCTCAATTTTAACGGTCAATAGCATCTATAATAAATGTTTTAACTATTTGGATGTGAATACTCGCATATAATACGACTCTTCGAGAAATCTATTTCATCGTATTATAATGAGGCTTATTACTGAACTCACGTCCTTGTTAAGTATTTCTACGACGGCCTTGTAGTCAGCTTGCTGGCAGGCGTACATGAGTGGAGAGCAACCCTGCTGCAGCGGTGTATTAACATCTCCGTTCTTCTTTGAGTCCACCGCCTTCTCACGTTTGATCTTAGTACTTTTGTCGAGTAAGTCACCTTTTTGTCGGACTTTAGGTTTCTTGAGAATGCTCGGGATGGGCTCGCCCCGGCCGCTGGTTGCGCGCTTGTCCATAACAAAGTGGGTTAGAAAGGCTTGCACGCCATGTGTGTCGTGTGTCACGGGTAAATCGGTGTATGGTGAGCGCTGAGGAGCTCGCGAGGGCGAGTGGGCGCGGAGGGCGCGTGCCTCAGACTGGCCCTCTACCGCCCGGTGCTGCCCGCTCGGACAGAGGTGGCGCTGGGCGGTGGGCGCCACGCAACGCCGCCCAACACCTAATCTATTAGCGTGTTCAAAGCAGGTCACCGTTTCGAAACTATACAGTCTTGGACGGATCGAATATTTATACAGAAGTTAACATAGGTCCTTAAATGTTACTTTAACATATGTATTCTGACTATTTGTAAGTAGTTTAATGTTAAATGTTACAGTAACATGAGTACCTACTTTGACCATATCTTATTCTTAAATTATCTGTCCCCGTTGTGTTAAGCCTAACTTCGCTAGTACTAGTGTCTATTCTGTGGTTTAGCATGATATTGTTGATTATTTTAAATATTGTTTGCAATTTATTTTACACAAAACGGATTTCGTTGACATCCGTTACTTTATTTTAATGACTCCGGCTAAAAGACGACAATGTAGTATGTCATTTATATCTTGCTGTGAATCAACCTTCAGAATTGGCTGTTATATATATAGTTAGTAAGATTTGAGTCATTTTGATAACCTTGAACCAAACTCAGTACACCACTTATTGTATTGCGTGTTCTTACACTCATTAGTAAGTTCAATATTGTACTCTAAATAAATGTCAAAAAGTTTGAATAATAATAGTCGAGGACTTATAATCGCAGAAGTTGTGCCAGTGGTTGAGAACCGCACTATGTGGTGTGCGTGGAATATGTTAGGGACCAAGTTTGATTGCACGCGTTACTTTACAGTATTCGAAGCTAGTTATAGTTCGGCGGTGTTGCTCGATGTGTCGAGTGGATGTATATTGTAGGCTGAGCGGAGTGATGCGTGACGTAAGGCCGGCACGCCATGACGCCCGCCGGCAGCCCTGAGCTGATCGTAATCGTACTAACATAATTTACGTTGCAAATTATGTAGAGATGGTTTTGCGTGAATCACTTCTGACAAAACTTTCAAGGAATTCGAAATCGATCAATAATGAGATATACAGATACCTATAGAGAGATAGAGAGAACAAAACATGTAGGTATAGATATATATATATATATATATATATCTCTATATATATATATATATATAAACATTAGATTTCATTCAATTATACATGTTTTGTTTATGCACCGTAAAGGCAAACATAAATCCTGTTTTTAATTATGTTCACCTACTAGGTAATACTCTAACTTGTGATAAAATTTTACAACCGTTTTATTTTCCAAAAGCTTTTCATAAATAACGTCTACTACGTCAGTAATTAATTTTTGCGTAAGTTTGCAAAATTGAAAACATAAGGTTTAAAGAAATATTTCTGATGGAAAACGATTACATACTTGAATTAAACACTTAGGTAGCCGAGTTGGATCTCAGTTGAGTCCTGCAGGGGCGCATTGTGGGACCTTTCATGTGGTCTGTAGAAGTAAACGATTAACAATATTTTAAAATAACATGTTTAACTAAATCAATAAAATATAATGACTGTAATGGTGGAGTTAAATTGTGTTTTGTGTTGTACCTATATAAACCTTACGCTAGCCTGACTCTTTTTTCTTTTATAGTGCGAAAAATTCCCACGGATACTCAATGCCAGAGCCGATTAGAGAAGTTATGTTGGACTCGAACCAACCAAAACGCACGCCGTCTTTGGGTCCTTAGTTGCCGGAGGTGAGATTGTAACCAACAAATCCCTCACACCCCGGCAGACCCCGGCAATCTCTTTCGAGATAACCCCCTTCAGGTGTAAGGACCACGGTGTCCCAGTCTAGCCCCCAAGCGTGGGGAGGCGCATTTACTTTGCGCCGCCACCGCGGCATGCTTCTGCTAGGGTCACAGGCGGCCACCCGTCACCCCCAGACCCGCGATCATGGAGGACGGAGGTCATACTGCGACCTCCGACGCCCGAACCGCCTCCGCTCATCACGGGCTGTACGGGCTCGAAGTCTTCTCCCGTCCCGCCGACTCCTTATTAAGACTGATCACAGAAGGAGGCGGCGGCAGCCCAAGCACTCGCGACGCTAGCCTGATACTGATAATTAAAAATCATAACATAACATTAATAAAACGGTTTGAAACTTTATTCACAGTTATTCCCTTGCAAAATACTAGGTTTATAATAAGGCGAGTCTACAAGAAAACCAAAGAAAATAATCACTAAGGATTAAATCATCGATGATGAATGAATTCATTCTGTGCTAAACAGTCCTGAGGATTATTCGTGTGTAGCAAAACACGTGTCAAGGTTACGTTCGTGGGCTTATGCTATCCAAAATTGATGGGTATTATTAGTTGGAGGTTACTACTTGCTAAATAAGTTCCTTATAGAGATTTTATTGTACTCCTATTGCGATTCGTTGCGACATTGCTATCCAGGAAATTGAAAAACTGTGTGTGCAGCAAAAGTGTGGTTTATAATGATAAAACAGTTTATGGATGATCTAGGTGCCAAGTAATGAAGATATTGAAGATGGAAGTAATGATGCATATTGGGAGAGTGCTATGTACTAGCACTCTCCCTATTTGCTGCGTGAAGCTAATAAATTGATTGTAGCGACTTTTGTCATTGACTGTACTCCTCAATTCTTTTTTAATTGGTTTTAGACCAAATGTATGTGTTTGTTCTCATTGTTCGATAATGATGTAGTGTGCTATATGATTTTATTATTTTATGTTCCCTAATCCACAGCCAGCCTGTATATGTTAGTAATATACTGATAAAACAATTTTTAATAGGTACACAATAATAACAGACGAATTCATTAGTATATGATGCATTGAACCAAAAAATTGAATGAAAACCAGATAAAGTAGGTATTTTTGTACATTTGATTGTACCTACATGATTGTACATACATTAGAACAACTGTAACTGCCACGACTTGTCTTGGTTGTAATGTTTTTGTTTGTACAATAATGAGTTATCTATCTATCTGTCTGTCTATTCAATGAAATACATCCTATAATAATCCAACCTGAACTCGTCAATCATTACAGAACTAACCACGGACATCTTATTAAGTGATGTTTTTATCTTGTTTTTATCAATGAAATAATTACCTGCTAACGCTAATGAAACCTATCATTATACCTACCTTCTTGCAATAATAGATAAGTCAGGTTTCGGTGAGCTATATTTTCTAGAGGGGGCAGGTATTAATGTAATGTATGTGACTGAATATACAGGGTGTTAGTGGAATGCTTCCAAATACGAAAATAGGGAAAACTACTGACGATTTTAACAAAATTGGGCTTATTTTATTTTTATCGTTTTGCTTTTTTTTTGGAAATTGTGAAAATTTAATGTATCCACTATAGAAACAGACCTGATATCCTGAATATCCTGACAGATGCTGACGGTTCGAGTTGCGTCGAGTCGAGTTCGAGTGAGATTATGAAAGCAAAGTAAAATTGAAAAATATTACTTCTCAGAGGTTGTGGTAAGGTCCCTGGTAACTGTACTTATACTAGGTACCAGGTGAACTATGTGCTTGTTGGCAACTTTATTATTAAGCAAAATAAACATAACATAAACTCACGCCTATATTCCCGAAGGGGTAGGCAGAGGTGCTAATGTGCACCCACATTTGGCAAGTTTATGTTTAGGTCCCTATGTAATAGGTGGCGAGCCTATTGCCATTAACCGGGCACTTATAAACCTGCGATAAATACACACATAACTTCGAACAGCATTGAAAAGTCACTGGTATGTGCCATGGTAAAACCTGGGATCAAACATGAAACCTCGTCTCAGCAGTCCATTACCCATACCACTAGGCTACCGCGGTCTCAATATAAGCAAAATAATATGAAGTCAGCTAAATAAGTTTAGCCAATAACGTCAAGCACGCAATGGAAATGTGAACGTGACAATATGATTCAAACATATTGGCGCGGATGGTATAATAAATATCTCTAGACTATACGATAGTATTATACTATGATATACTGTTGATTGATGGTACTTGGTAGTACGGCTTCACTACATAGTATAAAACAAAGTCGCGTTCTCTGTCCCTATTTCTTTTTCATGTCCCTTTGTATACTTAAATCTTTAAAACTACGCAACGGATTTTGATGCGGTTTTTTAATAGATAGAATGGTTAAAGAGGAAGGTTTATATGTATATAATATCATGCTACGACCAACAGGTAAGGAGCAGGAATGAAAAATGTTACAAAAACGGGGTGACGCAGACGAAGTTGCGCGGGTCAGCTAGTGATACATAAATCGGAGGTAGGACATGACGGTATCTCCCGTCTTTATTGAGTAGTTCGACTCAGTAAGTACCTCCGTACTACACACCGTACTCCCGTGGCTAATAATAACCTTGTGTTGTATTTCCGACGGTGAGTAGTGTAGCCAGAGCTCACTGAAAAGGTTTTGTGTTGCCAGTAGGAAGATCAAGAAACCCTTCTTTGTCTTCTGCACTGACAGCACAAAGACTCTTAACCTTCTCCCCTCCTCCTTCCTCCTCTATATATGGTCGGCAGCAATGTGACGCCCCTGGTGTTGCAAACGTCCATAGGCCACGGTACCCACTTTCCATCAGGTGGGCTGCGTGCTTGTCTGCCACTTAAGTGGTATAAAAAATCACTTGTACTGTTCCACAAAACCGTATATATAAAATTCTCGTGTCACAATGTTCGTTCCCGTACTGAATGGAGCAACGGGAATGGGATCAGAAATTCACGCGGGCGGAGTCGCGGGCAACAGCTAGTTCATTTATAAAATCTGACCCTATGTGGGTAATCTGACAAAGGTTATTATGACAGTCAGACAGACAGTATTTCATCTCATATCTCGAAAATTAAAATCTATGTTACCATTAAGTGTATTATCCTATAAACCTATAAAACTGACCTTTCAAGCCTAATTACTGCTACGACCGTATATTGTGTCACGTTCATAAATATATTTGACAGAAATTCTCAAGAAATTATTCACGCCTAGTGTGACTGTGTTTTGTGTAACTACCTACAACTCACGCAACCTTCAAACGCTCATTTGAAAACAAAATGGTTTTCCCGTGCTTTTCCGTAGTTTCCTTCTGATCTGGCGTTCAGTTGACCCACTGCCCTCGATTGTACGAAGAGGGCTAACGATGTTGTAAAGATTTCAAGTACCTCTATGTTATTATTAAACAATACCTACCATTTTATTAGAAGAACCCAGATTTAGGCGGTAAAATAATATTTACGTATGTACCTACTACATGTTTTCTTGCAATGAAATCGTTATGACTATAGCGTTGAAGAAGAAAAAGAAAATTTATAATATAACCTACTTCTAAAACATGCAAAATTAAAAAAACAATTTCGAACACATCGCAGAATGACCCTACCAAATTAGCTTCGATATAACTTTTCTAAAAGATACTAGTCCTCAAGCACCCAACATGTCACATACTTAGTAGCAGTTGTAATTAAAGTTAGCTCGATTTATAATTTCATGATATCGGTAGAAATTTGACGCACTTCTTTATCAGTATTTGAGGAAAGGTTATCTAGAAATGAAACTATACTCGTACATTGATATACCTACCTAGAAGTATTGATTTACGATGAATTATTTTATATGTACTTGTTTTGTTACCAAATCAATAATAAAGAATAGAATTCCTCGCAAGGAAAAGAAATGGTTCATGTTTTAGAATGAACCTTCAAGTGCTCCTTATTTATTATATTATGGTAGAAGGGGTAGACTCAAGAAGCACTAGTTCGATGACGTCAGGTGTAACAGTGATCTCCCTGCCCTGCTAGTGATGCCGGAGACCGGGCGAAGAGAAGTAAAAAGTACGACCAGGTACCCCGGATTATGGTGAAGTGAACCAAACGGTAAATAGTGAATGAATTTGCATATTATCTGATTTTATGCTAACCATTTGTAATGGCGGCATAGACATTAATATTACTAGCGTAAATAGACCCACAGACTCCTTAATTACCTTCCGCGTAACTGCATTTAAAATATTAGTGGCACTGTGGCAGTGACTTGTGACTTTTAAGTGTAGAAACATTGACGTCACTGCATATACTTATATTTGACAAAGTTATCAACTTGTATATATACACTGTTGCACCTTCTCTTGCGCAGTTTTTGTTTTGTCTATCGCACTGTTTGTACCTCTAAGAATTCCTTTATTGTATCGGGTGAAAAAAAATTCCCAAATTTATTTAGCTGCAACATTTTCGGCCTTGTCGCCAGGTCTCAAGTGCCCATGTGCCCAAGTGTCCGATTAGCGGCAATGGGCTCGCCCCTTATTACGTGGGACCGAAAATCATAGTTGGCGAAATTTGGGTGTTTATATCACCTGTGCCTACCCCTTGCGTGAGCATAATATGTATGTATGTATGTATGTAGGTACTATTGTATTCACTATTGTATGACAAGATTGACACACCTACAACTTTTAGTTAAGTAGGTAGGTACATATCCAAGAATCCAATAATAGACTTATATCACAGAAAAGATAATAGCAGGTAGTAGCGTACCTATTGCCTATAGCCAGCTCCTGTAATTATTTTATTTTATTATAATACATATAGATAGGTTAAGAAAGTGCAACGCAAAGTAGGCCGTATGTCGACCTGGTTCCACACGATATTTACTTTTCCCTTCGTGTGCTAAGTGTCAACAATTTGACACATTCAGTAGAAAGTGCGGGTACTCACTCAACTGCAGTGTAGGTACAGGTAATATATCACGGGTAAATTGAGTCCGCCTTCCCTACACAAGAACTTACATGCTATTGAGCAATTAGTGTACCAACTTAGTTAAATACATTTGACTACTTAAAAATATGATATTAGTATTTGCCCTTTGTGTTTAGCTATTTCGTTTGAAAGAGAAGTATTTTAGAATGTCTCCAGGTAAAAGTCAAGGGCATACGTTGAGACCTTACACACCTACGTAGGTAGTTTCAGTTATGAAAAATCCTTAAAATAGTAGCCTTCACGCCAGCGTTCACGGTTTTTACATAGATTATTTTAAAGGACTCTTGTACAATTATGATTTAATCGTTTTAGACTTAGTTGTTTAGACTCAGCCGGCCTCGATGACTTTTCTTTTCAATTATTATGAAAACACAATATTTTTCTTTTATTTACCGTAAAATTATGTTACCTTATTAGTAATTACTTATTAACCCGGCTAGCTGGCTTTTAAATGGGTAATTTCACGCATGCCTCATTTTTTGCTAATTTCGGTGGTATTTTTCAATCATGGGTTTACCGATGAAAAAATTTAATGGTGTTCTTTTAGAACACATTAGTATTCTAGATATTTAGAAGGAAACAAATAACTGCATTTGTTATAAAAATAGAACAATCACCGAAATTGTCAACCCACCGAAATTGCAAGATCACACCGAAATTATAAATTGTGATATATTTATCTAAACAATATGTACTAACGGCTTGAATGCATGATGCAGATGCTACATCATGCTGCCAAAGGCAATTTTGCTTTTGTCGTCCGTCCATCTCGCAGGAGGCCGTCCCACGCTTCGTCTACCGGTACGCGGTCTCCATTCAAGAACCTTTCGGCTCCAATGGCCATCTGTTCTTCTTGCTACGTGCCCCGCCCACTGCCACTTCAGCTTACTAACCCTGTAGGCTATGTCGACCACTTTCGTTCGTCTGTGGATCTCCTCATTTCTGATTCGATCCAGAGATTCCGAGCCTAGCCTAGATTATAGCCCTTTCCATAGCTCGCTGTGCGACCTTGAGCTTTCTTATGAGGCCCATAGTGAGGGTCCACGTCTCGGCGCCATAGGTCATTACGGGCAACACGCACTGATTAAAGACTTTTGTCTTTAAGCACTGAGGTATTTTGGACGAGAAGACGCTGTGTAACTTCCCGAACGCTGCCCAGCCGAGTTGGATTCGACGATTGACCTCCGCCTCGAAGTTTGATCCGTCTAATCGGACCATCTGTCCAAGGTAGACGTACTTGTCTACAACTTCGAGGGTCGAGCCTTCAACTGACACTGGGGAGGGCCTTAGAATATGAGCATTCGCCATAACCTGGGTCTTGTCCATATTCATCTTGAGGCCCACCTGTTGAGAGACTCGGTTGAGGTCATCGAGCATTGTGTTAAGATCCTCCAGCGATCCTGCCCTGAGCACGATATCGTCGGCAAAACGAAGGTGAGTTATGTATTCGCCATTAACATTAATGCCAAGACCTTTCCATTCCAGTAGCTTAAAGGC
Organism: Pelosia muscerda; assembly: GCA_963691645.1. Classification (NCBI taxonomy): domain Eukaryota; kingdom Metazoa; phylum Arthropoda; class Insecta; order Lepidoptera; family Erebidae; genus Pelosia; species Pelosia muscerda. The sequence goes on along the minus strand of OY829116.1, from coordinate 6,808,443 downwards.
ATCCTCCATTGCATTGGTGAAGAGCTTCGGGGATATTACATCTCCTTATCTCACTCCCCTCTGCAACAGTATCGCCGCTGTGCTCTGATCTTGTACTCGGACTGACATAGTGGCGTTTTTATACAAACACTTCAGCACTTCGATGTACCGGTAGTCTATATGACACCGCTGGAGAGATTGTAGCACTGCCCATGTCTCGATCGAATCAAAGGCTTTCTCGTAGTCCACAAACGCTAGACATAGTGGCAAGTTATACTCCTGAGTCTTCTGTATGACTTGCCGCAGCGTATGAATGTGGTCTACGGTACTATAACCTTTTCGGAAACCGGCTTGTTCGGGCGGCTGGAAGTCATCAAACCTGCGTTCGAGACGATTCGTGATAACCCTCGAAAACAGCTTATAAACATGGCTCAGAAGCGAGATGGGTCTGTAGTTCTTAAGAGAGGCTTTGTCACCTTTCTTGAAGAACAAGACTTCTACGCTTCTGTTCCATGCTTCCGGCGTAGTACCTTCGAATAAGACGGAGTTGAAGAGCTTCTGAAGGACTTTAAGTATCGGTGTTCCACCCGCTTTCAGAAGTTCCGAAGTGATTCCGTGTTCTCCTGGTGCCTTGTTATTTTTAAGCTGCTTGAGGGCCACCCTAATCTCGTACAGGCTGATGTCCGGGATATCCTCGGTGTAGTGTCGGGTTAGCTTGGCTCTTGGATCTTTAACCGTATCAGTAGCAGGCTTAGTGACTGAGGTATAAAGCTGTCCATAAAACCCCTCGATCCCCCTCAAAACATCTCCCTTAGTCGACACGACACTGCCGTCCTTCCTCTTCAGTTTTGTTAACTGGCTCTGCTCAATAGACAAGTCTCTTGCGAACACTTTGGAGCCTTTATTTCGCTCAATCGTTTCTTTAATACATTGAGTATTAAAGGCACGGATGTCGTGTCGCAAAGACTGCTGGATACGTCTATTGAGCTGCCGATGTGCTTCAGCGTCATTGCAGCCTCATAGAGCGTCGTTCGGCCATGAGTTTGAGGGTGTGATCGGTGAGCTTCTGTGGTCTATCTCTTCGACGGGGCCTGAAGAATTTGGAGCCCACTGAATGGACAGCTTCAACCAACCTGTTATTTATCTCGTCCACTGTACTGCATTCTTCTAGGCAAGAGAAGCGATTCGAAAGTTCGAGTTGAAATCTCTCGGGGTACTGTATATGGGAAGCTCTAGGTCGGAGCGTAGACCTCATCAGACGGGATCTCTCCAGTTTAACATTAATATTCAATGTGCCTCTAACCATTAGGTGATCACTTCCGGTTTTCACCCCATGGATCACTGAGACATCATTGAATATCCGTCTATGCGTCGTCATGATGAAGTCAATCTCATTTTTGGTACGACCACCGGGGCCCATCCAGGTCCATTTCCTGTGGGGCGGTTTTTGAAGAAAGAGTTCATCATAAAGAGTCACTCTTTCTCAAGAAAGTCGGCCAGCCTCCAACCCCTTCGGTTACGCCTCCCATACCCATATTGCCCCACTCTCAGTAGTAATAGTAAATACGTTAATTATAACAAAAAAAATAGTAATTTTATTATTTATTACCTTGTGAGTAAATATCTTACCAAAGATATGGAAACTCATAGCCATTTTAGTATTGATTCAATATAGGTGGCAATAAATCTACCACCGAAACCACCGATATTGCACCACCGAAGTTAGAAACATCAAGAAAAAATGAAATTAAACAAAACTCAGTGATGCATTCGTCACGTGAAATGTATGATTGCTGAGGGTACCTAACAACACACAACATACTCGCAAATCGTAATGTTAAAACCAAATATTCATTCATACAGTAACCCACCGTGATTGTAAAATTTCGTACTCCCTCTTAGAAATAAGAAGGTACTTACGTATTAGCGGGAAAACTGGGCAGAATCGGACATGCCATTACTGCGTAAACGCAAGAGAATGACTGGAACTCCGCGTGCGTAAGAAGATAGATCGTTTAAATTGACGTGTATACGTTGTATAAGGGTTTAAAAAAAACACACCGAAATTGCACTGTAGGCGCGGATGTTCCTTATCGACATTGTCACGATGTCTGCGTTATAATAGAAGTAATGAAAGCAGTAAATATGGTTGCTTCATATATTAATTAACATAATAATCTTAATTTAAGTACTAAATTTGCAATCATAGCGGACTTAAAGAGGTAAATGCGCTTAAAGGTGCATCGCGGACACGCCACCGTTATTGGAATCTAGCATATTTTAATTTTTTTTAAATTTTATGTTTAAGTGAAATGTATTTTCAGTAGTGACTTCATATAAGCTAGTGTTCGTATTACATGAAAAAAAATAGAGTGGTCATAGATAAACGTTTTACATAGTGATTTCATGCGAAGAAACTCTAAAAATGCGGTCGGTGAAATTACCCAAATATATCACACGGTTTCCGATTGCTTGCGATAACCTAACCTTTTGTTAGTCACGATATGGACGAACCTACTTATAATATTTCTCGCAATTTGATACACTATATGAAGTAGGCACTGATACCATCAATTATTATATTCCTACTCAATCTCCTGGGCACAATAAAGATTACCTGGAAGCCAGTACACCTGATGATTGACAGTCTTGGCCCTGACGCATTTTTTTCTATCGAAATTTCAGATTAATTCTGATAAAATTTCTGATAATATAATATTATATACTATATTCCTGGGGGCCTACCACCACCGTTTACGAAACAATCTTATTGCAGGAGCGTTTTGTTTGACATTTTAAGTAATCTTGCTTATATTCGTACTACAACCGTAGATTATACATATAAAGTATTCTTGTTTAGCCATTTTGTGACGTCACTTCCATTTTAGTTCATTCAATTGGTACCATGATGAGATTTTTTAACAATATTGTTTTTAGTACTATTGTTTTTATGTCAAAATTAGCCATCTTATTAAAGCTCCTCGAAGGCGACGGATTTATTATTGTTTTGCAAAATACTATTGAATAAACCATTTTCATAACCCAAGAAGCAAGGAAACCATATTTATTCATACAAACTTATGGAATGAATACTTTAGCTAACGATTATACTATCTTTTTTCGTGTTCGACGTATACTACCGTATAACCAGCGAGTAGGTTATTTCGGACTTAAACCGACTAAAATCGCACGCGGTTTCATCGAAGTAGAGCAATAAGGCATTCCATCACTCCGATGGAGTCATCTTCCTCATATTCGGCTTTTAGATAGCCCCCTCGTACCCCGAGGTATGCTTATAAATACATATACAAGTATAATTTGTATGAAAGATATCAAGTGATTTTTAGATATTTATTAAACAAATGCAAATTTAAAGATAAAGTTAACCTACCCTAATACATATTTTACTTCAAAGCAAAACTCTTTTAAATATACTCTTTTAAAAAAACTTTTTAAAAAGAAATCAATAAACAAAACACACTAGGTATAGGGCTTGACTCTAAAGAGATTTACCTCCGGTTTTAATAAACCGTCAGAATGCCTCCGGCTATTCTCCGGTAAAAGCTGAAATTATATTTAAAAGTTTAAAAATGGTCATATTCGTGAAGCGAATCCCGGACTTCTTGGTGAAAGCTTCGGAAGCGACCGGGACTAACGCAAGGATGATGATGATTATTTGTGAACATTTTAATTTAGTATTTAGGACATTGAGTTATCATCCATAACATAATCACCTTACTAAAAATAACTCCAAACAAAAAAAAATATATCAAGAATGTAAGGAAAATATAAAGAACACTATTTAACTTTACGTAAAATCTCCGAAGTTTTTGAAGAAGAAAACCGGGTCATTGGGTAAATCTAAATTCTCCGGAGGTTCTCCGATTTATCGTCTACGGGTCACAGCCCTAAGGTGAATGATTTATAGCAGGGAATAGACAAAGATTATAAATAGTTCATTCATTTTCGACAGTTGGCAGGAATCAAGTAATACTGTATTGTACGCTCATGGTACGAATATGAGTAAGGTTGTTTTCAAGATTGAAACAAGAAAAAGGATGAGTGTGTGAGAAAGAGATGGAGCTATATCAATTGTATAGCGCCATCTCTTTCTATCAGAAAATTATGTAATTCGTAAAACGTTTTTGAAGAAATACTTACCTTTTTTAAATAACTGGCAGAATATTAAGTCAAAAACCATGAATATTCAAAAAAGAAAAAAATATCAATGAGCAATCAAACAGGGCCGTAGTGAGTATATAACTAGAAATTCAAACAGGGCCGGTGCAAGGGACCTTCTTGATGATAATTTTAGAAGAACCGCGTGGGTCTTCTAAAATTTCATATTCATTTCATGAAATGGCTGGCGCTAGCTCAAGCGCGCAACGAAAAAGATGACGGTCCACCCGAAGTCACTTACAACTTGTAATTAGCAATATTGTGTCCGTACTTGATGCCATTCGAGACTTTTACTAAAGGCTCTCGGGTCACGATTAGATAGATAGTTAAAGTTCTTTAGTTCATGGCATTCGAAGTGTCCGAAAATGAAAAAACTCCACATTATTTTTTGGACAGCAGTAGAATTTATCATTATTTAATAATTTATCCACCTCTGCCTGCCCCTCCAGGGATATAGGCGTGAGTTTATGTTATGTTATTAATTTATTTGTTGTTGAATTCATTATTCTCAGGAGAATTTGTGTGAATTTTTTTTAAAGTCTATGCATATATTTATGTATAATAAAATTATATGTGCACAGTGGCGAAGTCAGGGCGCGCAGCTAGTTTGTATATTATTATAACAATCGTTGCTATGGAAACGGACATCATAGACATGCGCACTGTGTCTCTGTCACACACATCACATTCTGTCTTTCATTCACTTTTGTCTTTTAGATAGGGAGATAATAGCTTGGATTTTATTAAATGAGGCTGATAGATTTCTTGCTGAGCGGTAATTGAACCCGCTTCCGAATGCTCTATCGCTACGCCACAGCAGTCACCAAAATAAATAATGATAATAACCCCCTCATGGTTTTCATACACAATCTAGATTTGATTTTTTTTATTTAAAATAGGGACATAAAAACAATCAGGTTTATTTGATTAAATTCTATTATTACATAAACCAAATAGGTACTTTTATTTCACAGGTGATTTTCGATGTACGAGTATAAAAAGTAATTATAATCTTAAAATAAACTTTTATGTAGCCAAACACTATTGGAAAGGGATGTTATTTGTTCAATTGAATTGTCTTATGGCTTTAATTGGACTCCTACTTGTCCGATAACATCTTCGAATCAGTTGCATGAATTTATAATCCAATCAATGGCAATCAACATCTAGAACATAAAATTTGATGTTACATACATACTAGATACAAGTGAGGGGCCTAATAGAAACTATATAATTACACCTATATTGCATTTACCTAGGTCTCTACAAATGTCTGTTGAGAAATGGTCCTTCGCCGGAGGCTTTAATTCATCACACTGGATATAAACCAATGTCTTTGCGATTAGGTAGTACCATCAATGAATACATTCCGCATTATTTCCTCCAACATAAAGGGTTCACATAGCTCACGTACCTGCGTAGCTGTTCTCATAAATGGACTCGGCGTTATGAGTTTCTAAACACCAAATATTTCGTATACAATCGCCATCCAAACAGTAGAAATTTGTAGGTACTAATCATTAGATAGTTTATAATTATTTATTCTATGAGTTCACATAATTAAACACGGTACCTACACTTACTTCTTAGGACAAGATAATGATTTATTGAGACGTATTTTCCATAATAATTTCAATAAAACTATGTACAGCTTCTTGTTATTTTTACTGATTTTTGATTGACGTTTATCTATCAAATTGAATGAACAATATGAAGGTGACGTCACAAAACTGCCGAGTCAAGAATGTGGTTTGCAATCTTGTTTTAAAGAGATGATGGTACCAAAACACAAAGTAAGGTTGAAACAATACTGCTTTAAGAGATGGTGGTAAGGCCCCTGGTATTATAATACCACAGTGGGTGGTATACGTAGGAAAAAAAAATTAAGACCATTTTAAGACTTGCATTGGATAAGCATGGCACCTATACCTACACACTCAGAGATTACTCGATGAGGTCCTCGTGCAGGGCGTTATTAATGGAGACCCTAGAAATGTTAGTATTGTGCGGCCCCTATAATTTCTATAGGTATATAGGTACGGTATATAGGTCAAACAGTAGTTGCTTCACAGAAAATATCCATATTTTTCTTTCTACCTGATTTTATCTTTTGCCGTCGATATTAAAAATACCTAATTATACCGATTCTGTGTTTACCGTTATTATCAGGTATTAAGATCTTTCGTTGGCTTAAGTTGTATCGGCAAGTTTCATCGGCTTTTAGTCCAGTTTAAAAAGTAGGTAGCCTGCCGAAATGTAGATTTTGAGGAAGTAACATTCCGGTTAACCGCCATTACAAAATCAGCGAAGGTCGACCGTTAATCAGATTTAGTGGATGTCGTGGTCAGTAGTGGGGAATATAGGTCAGCGATCAACCGTGATAAGCGTAGGTAAGCTCGCCACTGGTCGCGATTATATGGAAATTATACGACGATTTTGCGCAGAACATAGACGTCCAACGTCCTTACAGTTGGTTAAATACTCTCATTGATTACCGGTTTTTTGAGGCTTCGAGATGTTATGGTTGAAAAAAATGAAGAAACAAATTGTAGAAAAGGACTAGCATAATAGTTAAGAAGGAAGAAAAATAGAACTGGAATGCCAGAGAAGTAAAAAATGGCCAGACACAGTCAAACCTAACGATGGATGTAGTGATAGATAGAATTCGTAAGAGGTCATGTGATACAGAACTATAGTTATCGACATAACTCGCTGAATAAGAAGCTGAAGTGGCAATTGCCTGTCCACATTTTTCGAAGATCAGATAGCCGATAAGTCGTAGAGTGGAGACAGCAAATCGGCAATCGTAGGTCCGGTCGGAGGTCCCCAGGTAAAATGAAGAATGCGTACAAAAAGAAATACAAATAATGAGAAGTCCACAATATCGTTTTCCTCATGAGTCAATAATGATAATAATAATAATAATGTTTATTGTTCCATAAACCAGTTTACATTATTCGAATGTTGATCGTGATTACCTTTTAGGCAAAGAATGCCTGTGACAGGTGATCACGCTCTTCCATGACTATGCAGTTTTCAATTTATGGTTTTTATTTTGAGAAGTTAACAATAATTAAAAGGATGTGCGTGAATGTTTGTGTGTGTGTGTGTGTATGTGTATGTGTGTGTGTGTTTGTGTGTGTGTGTGTGGGTGTGTGTGTGTGGTTTTCTATATGTGCTGTTCTAAAAGTGCCTCCACTTCTTCGTAGCTCAGAGGTGATAAATAGTTGGTTATTTCTTTTTTATTTTCTCTTAACGTTTTATAGTATATATTTATATTATTATTTATCTTATTATAAAGGTATCCCGAACGGCTATTATATTGTCTGCTCGCAAATGTCGTTTTTGTGTAAGTGCGGTCAACTACGTGTTTTCTTCTTTTAACAGTAGGGCTGGGGCTAAATGTTGTGGATTTATGTTTTTTTTATTAGTATCAGAAGAAGATGAATGAATCTAAAGAAAATAGAATCCCACAGAGAACTTGACATTAATTATACGAAATTCTACAATGACAGTTATAATATTAGATTTGTGTTGATAATTGATACATCACCTACGGTGTTTAGTGGGTTTCAATGAATATCCACTACACCGCTACTACACAAGAATTACTTATAACCACCAATGCTTGGTTTAAACTTCATTTAAATTTCTACTTTACTTACAAGCACTCAAATTTCCCTCTCAAAATAGCTGCGCAACCATCATGTGCTATTAATTATAATCTATGACTTACCACATTTCAACTGCACCATGTTTCTTTATGTGATATATTTCGTAGAACTGCACTTTTCATTTGTGAATAGTATTAAACTTTCCACCGTGCCGTCAATCAAACTTAACCTTACGAAGCTGTTGTTTCGACTAGCACACAGATAATAAATGTGAACTTATTACTAGCTTGAATAGTATTTGATTACTGATTTTATCATGAAGTTCGTCGATAATCGTGCGTGCAGACAGCCATGACACTGTCCATCGCCGTAATTGGTAAATAAACGCCGACGGCAGGGACATGGTTTGTGGCACTCCGTTGGCGAAGTCGCCATGACTACACGAGGGACGCCCCAACGTTGCTATAGCTTTCCGGCATCGTGCCATACAGTGCAAGGTTAGATAAACTTTTAGGGGATGTTGCTTGCTTAACTATGTGAATAGATTATTGATCCAGATAATTCAAACCATGAAATTAATTACGAAAGTGATATTGTAAGGTGACTTATGAACTTAACTTGTAAAAAGAATTATTTGCTTTCAATAAATATCTAGGCCAAACTAAATTATGTTCTCCATCAAATATATGGCAGATTTCTCGATCAGATCAGATCGTTAACAAAATGACATATACACAAATACAAGAAATGTTAAAAGAAAGTTTTTCGTACATATATTTGAATGTAGGAAGGTAGGTGGTAAGTATTAAGTTGCCTAGCAGGTAATGGGCTGCTGAGACGAGGTCTCGAGTTCGATCCCAGGGTTTACCATGGCACACACTAATGACGGTCGTCGGTTCGAAACCTGTCCATTACACTATCGACGTGAACTAACTCCTACTCCTCAGTTGGAGGGAATATTAGTGACTAGCTGTTCCCCGCGGTTTCACCCTCGCTGCTAAGCACCTGTTGGTCGTAGCGTGATGTTATATAGCCTATAGCCTTCCTCAAGAAATGGACTATCCAACACTAAAAGAATTTTCCAATTCCAATTAGTAGTCCCTGAGATTAGCGCGTTCAAACAAACAAACAAACAAACTCTTCAGCTTTATAATATTAGTATAGATTTCAGTTGCTTGCCAGGGTCGTCCATCGATATTTCGACGGTCCCTACGTACATAAAGACATGTCGAAAACAGCATTTTTTTTTTAATTGCTTATTCGCTTTAGATTGTCCATATGCACATACCTACATAATTTTTTTTTCTAAATATGATGTATTTCACTTCATTTACAAATCGTATAAGAGAACAAGTATTACAATTACAATGAATAAGTGTCGTAGAAGCGGATATCTATACATATAGTTTTGTACGCGGTGTTTTAAAATGTGCGCCACTCGGAACCACGCGGTTATGTTTGACTTAACGTCTTGTTTGATCGCGTGGTGAAATAAATTAATGTTTTGACGCTGTTTACATTTATTGGTGTGTGTTTTAGTTATACGTAGACCATGGCTGTACGAGTCAAATCTATGTGTGCCTTTACCGTTCCCATACTGGAGATGCCGAGACAACTCGACTTTTTGAATATCTGCGCAGGAGCGGTTTCCGAACGCTGAATTGGTATTTTTGGGGGTCTTTAATGCCCACCACGAGATCTGGTTGAGCTCCTCCAAATCAGACCATGCGGAAAGAGCCGCCCACGCGTTTGCACTGGCTCACGGCCTGACCCAACTGGTACACGAGGTCACTAGGATACCAAGAGGGTCGGGCAAAGCACCCTCTTTGCTAGACGTTCAGCTGACGAGCCACCCAGACCTATACAATGTTTCGGTGCAAGCCGCTTTGGACAACTTCGATCATTGTCTGGTCTGTTCCAAGGTGCCTATCATAGCGCCCTCACGACCAGTGCAGGGAAATCGGCGTCTCTGGCACTACTCGTCAGCGGACTGGGATGGAATGCGTAACTATTTTGCGTCCATCCCGTGGGTTGAGCGCTGCTTTGAACGTAAAGACCCATCGGATAGTGCAACTGCTGTCGTCGGTGAGATCAGTCTGGGTATGGAGTACTATATCCCATACACTGATGACACTGGTGCCCGCGGAGGGCGCCCTTGGTTCGGGTGCGAATGCGCAGAGGCTGTTCATCATAAACAGTCTGCGTATCTCGCTTGGGTAAGGGCGCGCACTATGCACGATTCCAACATAGGGTACTTTAAGGCAGCGTACAACAAAGCCACTAGGGTCTGCAAGAGGAGCGGATGCCCAGCGCATAGCACGGGTTGGTCAAGAACTAGTGGCGCATCTCGCGGGCAGCCGTGGCCACTGGCGACTGGCCAAAGCCGTGCAAGCCAACTTCTGCCAGTCTTCGCTGCCCCCCCCTGCGTAACCCTGATGGATCCCTGGCCCATGAGCCGCAAGAGAAAGCAAATTTGCTGGTTAATCTCTTTGCGACCAACTCCCGAATCGACGACTGTGGTATGCAGTCACCGACTCTACCCAATAGTGACCACGCAATGCCTGATATCCGTATCAGGCAACGCGATGTCCGAGCAGTACTGCAGTCACTTGATGTCCGGAAAGCCAGTGGTCCGGATGGTATATCAGCGGTGGTTCTTCAAAAACGTGCAGTGGAGTTGTCTCCACCCAGGGAGATCGCTCAAACCCAGCCAACTATCGACCCATAGCCGTCACCTCAGTACTGTGCAAGGTTTTCGAGCACCTTATCAACACACAGCTCGATGAGGCTACAAGTAGGTACTTATTATTTAGATGATAAGAAGATTTTCACTTAACAATAAATAATTTTCAATTATAAACCTTGTTTAGTTAATAAAAAACAATCCTGATAATTTTATCTTAGAACATGTCTTTGTTTACATTTCAAGAAGTATTGTCCTATCCACAATGAATGAAACCGCGTATAAAGCGATATGTCTCCATTGATGTATTTTTTATATCCATGGGTGGCGATCTGACGATTTTAACCTATCCGTTTGAAAACAATAACATAATTCTACGTTTTCATAAAACATTTTATTTAAATTTTATTTTAGACACTGTTTTCTTCTTTCCTGCGTATAAAAAGGTATCATAGACATGTCTGACATGCTTTGATTTTAATTTTAACGTAGAAACAGTCATCTATCAGTTTTTCCAAAAAAATGTAAGAAAAGAAAATATGTATAAATGCCATTATAAAGTTCCTAAAGCTAATAAAACATTGTATTATACAGATCTTTATATTGATTTTGGCAAGCAGAAAAGGTCACCAGTGTTCGACATGTATGTGTGTGTAACAATAACTCGTTTCCTCACTCACACACACCTACACACTTGCAAATTACAATTGATTCAAAACCATTCGTATTTATTTATCTTCAATCATCAGTTTACATTTTTCTTCAGTAATAAGAATAACTCATAAAATTCTTATTACTAGTATATGAACGTGGTTTTTGACATTATATTTGTAAGCCTTTGTGACCCCGGGGTTTACAGATACGCTTTTGAAAAGTTTAAGTATCGTAAGGTTTTGAGTTCGATTCCCAGTCGAATTTTACTTTTTGAACTTTTATAATTTGTATATCTTTATGTTAATTACTTACCTATTAAGGGAATGTTTAGGTATCATCACAAAAGTATCTTGATATTTTAGTTATAATTTTATAGCAACTTAAATCAGTAGTATTTTTATTATTACTGAGCGAGTATTGTTGCACACACATGATTGCATGAATGTTTCTCGTATGTATTGGAATTTATGCTACCCTCATTGTCATGATTAAAATAACATGATAATTTTAATTTTATCTGTCAACAATTGGATTCGTTGTGCTTTCCACACGGTTAATAACAACTTTTTTATTTATAAAAATGAATCAACAATTTACAACTATTATGAGAGCGCATATTATTACTTTGCATGAGCAAAATATTTCAATACATGAAATATCTCGAAAATTGAACATATCGGTAAGTAGTATTTTCTGCAATTTATTATTATGAAAGTTATTTGATTTTATAATCCTGGATAATCTATTATTTCTTCCAATACTAATAATGAACAAGAAATATAAGTAGATAAATTTTACAGAATTTTAACAAGGAATTTTATTACTTTATTTTCATTACAGATGGAAGCTGTGCAGCGGTGGGTGCGCCGATATGGCGATTCAGGCACCATAGACCGTCTTCAGCCTGGCCCCAAAGCCTTTGCCTACACCGATGCGTGTTCTTTGCATTAATATTTGAAAAACATATAGGTAGAAAACCCCTTTATGTCCACCCGTGTTATGACCACCAAACACCATGTAACATTGCAAACAGTAAGGAACCATCTTCGGGCGGCTGGGATCAAATGTCGCAGACCAGCAAGAAAAATTTTGATGTCGGATCTTCATCGTCGAAGTAGGTTAAGTTTTACCAGGGACTATTTAAATTTTGACTGGTGCAACAATATAGTAATATTTAGTGACGAAAAATGTTTTAAATCAGACAAGGATGGACCCAAAATTTTATGGAGAAAAGCAGGTGAGCGATATTGCCAAAAAATATTCTACCGTGCAGGTCGTGGTCATATTACTTTAGGGTACTGGGGTTGGATGTCCTCGATGGGTCCTGGTGGGTTGGTTGAAGTAGGTGCTCTTATTATTATTATCTCTGTTTAATTACATTGTAAGTCTGTATTTTAGTATATATACTCCGGTAGGTATAGATAACTTGGAATAATTAAAACCACTATATACTTACTATCTAATATATAGGCAAATTTAAGCAAATAAATGACTATTATTACTATTTATAATAAAAGTTGGAATATGTTGCGCCATTTCTTCGCACTAGTGCCTAGGAACTAAAAGATGTAGGTAATTATGTGGCATCATTTTGAGAAATAAAGAAATTGAACTGTAAATAAGTGAGTGATGTTATTGTTAACGAAATGAGAAGTTATTATATTTGCATATAGTATAATTTCTAAACGTTAACATGGTGATTCACTACACTTTAGTTACAGAAAGTTAATTAGTTTACCTGCGTCCATACTTGTCTGATTTAAACATACAGAAGGATAATATTGAATAACCTATTCATTATATAAAGAATGTTTAATGTATAAACCGCTTGGATTTCAATTATCCCGCACAATAGTATATGACTATTCTGTTTAACTGTTTAGAATTAGTTTAGTTACAAACATTGTGACTCGAGATTTTTAGATACTTTTAAATATATAAATATATATATATATATATATATTTATTTATTATATATAATAAATATATAAAATAATATAATATATAAAATATAGTTCTACGACACAACACAACTAAATTATTTATTTACTGAACAATCTTATTTTATAATTATATCATTGAAACAATGATGTTGTTTTATTTTCCATATTATTATTATTTTTGAGATTACGGAACACTTAGTATAAAAGTCGACTGTATGGTTCTTTAATATCACAAACAAAATAAAGAACTAAAATAAAACTATTAATTAAGCAAACCGCCTATATCAATATAGCTGCGGTTCGAACTCGCAACATTCACATTGCCATTACGCCTATAATACCACTCAACTACGTGAGCATGTGCTGTATTGGTGAAATTTACCTTCTCATTCGATGGCAGGCAAATCACTCACTAACACATTTTCAATCGTTCACAATTCACTGGCACACATAAACGTAATACACTAATACACCTGTAACGATGACGCACACATATGTGACTTCAAAGAAATGAGTTATTGTTATTGATATTGACTGTTCTCACACATATGTAAAACATACGGGTGCTTCTTCCACTTGACTCAAATCATAAATAGATTGTATTAGATGGTCAGGCTATCACATTTGCTTTGTGCATAGAATTATTTCTAGAGCGGTTTGAACATAAATTACGCTCTCCTGTAAACCTCGGTTTTTGACATGTCTTTATACCTGGCATGCCTTTTAAGTTCTGTCGTTTCTATATTTCCCGGCAATTTTGAATTTGGAACTGTTCTATATTCGAATGTGTATACATTTTTAATCTTAAAACAGTTGAAAGTATTTGGATTAATGCTATTGTTTAATCACAGCGTCGATTGGAATCTGTCAGGTCACGTACGAAAATGAATATTTCTAAGGAAAATGTTCGTGCAGTAATTTTTTACATCTTTAAAAGAGGCCTGACACGGCTTCAGTGTTATGAAGAGCTTACATCTGTATTCAGTGATGAAACCCTATGTGTGCGGACTGTCGAACACTAGTATTCAGAATTATAGTGTGGAAATACTAGTGTTAGTGACAAATCTCGTGAAGGACGCCCAAAATCCGCCTTCACTGTAGATAAAATCATTGCTGTGAGACAACTAATTCTCGAAGATCGTCATATGACATATCGAGAGATAGAGGCTTTATTAGGCATTTCAGGGACTACCATTCAGAAGATCTTGCATAAAACACTTGATGTGAGATAGGTAATTTGCCGTTGGATACCGCATCTGCTTTCTGACGATCACAAGGCGGCCTGTGTCAGATGATGTAAAAAAACTCGGCAAAGGTTTAACCGAGGAGAGTCAAATCACGTCTACGACATCATCAGTGGTGACGGATCTTGGATCTATGCCTCTAAGCCTGACTCCAAACAACAATCTACAATCTGGGTCTTGCAAGAAGAGCCAAAGCCGACTAAAGTTGTTCGCTCTCGAATCACTTCAAAGAAAATGGTGGCCACGTTCGTAGGAAAAACCGGTCATGTTGCAACTATGGCACTTGAAGATCGTAAAACGGTTAACGCAGAGTGGAAAATCACAGTTTTTTTACCACAAGTCATCGCTGAACTTGAAAAATCGAATTCAAAGCGACGTATCATCCTTCACCACGACAACGCAAGCTCACACAGCGTTCGTCACACGATTGAGTATTTGAAGCAGGAAAAAGTGGAATTACTTGACCATCTTCCATACAGTCCTGACCTAAGTCCTAATGATTTTTTTACGTTTCCTAAAATTAAGAAAATTCTTCGTGGTCAAAGGTTCCAGTCCGGTGAAGAAGCAGTCGACGCTTTCAAGCCAGCCATATTGAACACCCCCACTTCAGAATGGAATAAATGTTATAATAACTGGTTTGAGCGAATGGAAAAGTGTATTAAGCTACGTGGTGTATACTTTGAAAAACAATAAATAGTGCCTCGAGATCCTAGTGGCGTTTTTTTCTTCAAACGACAAAACTTAAAAGGCATGCCTCGTATACGTAGGGACCGTCGATTTGTGTATTGTATCTTGTAAGACAAATGTAACCAATAAATTAGACACACTAAGAAATACTGTTTGAACCGATTTCAACTACGGCGGTCGCTGACGGTTCGAATCAAACTATGGAAGTAAAGTAAGATTTTAAATAATATTACTTTTAAGGGGTGGTGGTAAGGCCAAAGGTTCCTTTCTGTTTACCTCCACCCGTTGAGGAGATATAAATGAAAAAGTATCACTTAGCATATATGGGGGAGACGTAGTAAGCCTCAAAAATGCCGTCGATTCGACAGAAGAAGCATTAAATGTAAAAAATATATCAATTAGGTAACAAATAAAAAACTATATTTTAAATTAAGCTATAATATTTGTCAATGTGAAACTTAATTAACCTATTTATGGAGCAGTAGTCGAGGTAGGCGTAGGACTACATTTTCCGTTAATACTTCTTTTGCTCCCAGGCGGGCACGGTTCTTTTTTAAATCGTTTCTCGACTGTAACAAGTGGCTCACAGGAGACAGTCAAGGTGGTAGAATTAATTGTTACCATTTCGAGGTATGGCCACGGACTATGGCAGGCATCCGACGTTCCTAATATCTCACATTTACCGTTGTACATAACCATACCGTCCCTAGTACATGGATTCTCGACACAAAACGGTATGGCGGACTGTTGACCTAGGACTAGATAGTGACCAATGTTGCAAGGACCTATTCTATACGCCGGCCAGCATCTGTCCGTCTTTGGATGATACAGGAATGCTGAAATAAATGCACAAAAATATGTTATTACTTTGTTATTAACTAATTTCTCAAGGTGTTGAATCGAAAACAAAGTCGCTTTCTTTGTCCCTATGTATGCTTACACTTTAAAAATTTTTAAAGTGTTTTTTTTATAATAGATAGAGTGATTGAATAGGAAGGTTTATATGTATAAACATCATGGTGCGGACCAGGAATAATTTATAATTAGAATTGAATAGTAGTAGAATTTGAAGGTTAACTTAAGTTTATAAGAAAGTTTAAGGAAGGAAGATCTCCCAGCTGTGATTTTTCCAAGGGACTACAACATAGTGTTTGATAGTGGTCCTTGACAGATTAATAGTACGTGAACACCTCGAGACTTATAGACATATATGTACTATAGACTCTAGGAGAAATACATTTACCTATAGGAAATAGTATTTTCGATTTCCCACACAAGGTAGTAATACAATAATAAAAATCTTATTACCAGGTCTACAATCGCAAATCCAATCATCTTTCTGATCGCCAGGGTAATATAATTCATCTACAGGACACGTAGCAGGGATGAATACTGGATGCCGCTCCTGAAATAGAAATATAATTATTCAAGTTTTCGTTCTTAGGTTGGTTGAATTAATCAATTAGCATATTACAACCCAATGCTGGACATAGCATAGGCCTCTCTAAATGTTGTAATGTTCGCCATTGCTATTTGTTCCCGCTATCCCCCATAGGTAGGTTGTGGGTTAGGTATCACTATCATCATCACTACATAGTATAAAATAAAGTCGCGTTTTCTGTCCCTATTTTTCTTGTCCCTTTGTATGCTTAAATCTTTAGAACTACGCAACGGATTTTGATGCGGTTTATTTCAATAGATAGAATGGTCAAAGAGGAAGGTTTATATGTATATAACATCATGCTACAACTAACAGGTGCGGAGCAGGAATGAAAAGTGTTGCAAAAACGGGGTGACGCAGACGAAGTCGCGCGGGTCAGCTAGTTAAAAATAAATAAGGGCAGACAACTTTTACCACTCTTTTGACATTCTTAATTCAGACTCAGTTGAATAGTGCATTTTAACTGTAGGAAAGTTGGTAGGTACACAATTATAGAAATAAAAAACCGTGTCATCGGTTATCGTTATGTACCGGGTCAAAGGGTATCGCGATAATAGTAATAAAGTAAAATAAGCACAAAATGTCACGGTCCAAACCCCTCCCTCCCGCTCCTCCTCCTCCTCACATCCTTATACAAACATCTTACGGGAACCAGAAGGAGGAACCAGAGTATAGGCTAGAAGACTGGCCAGTCCTCTGTTCACGGCGTCTATTAACTATTCAGAAATATCTTTGATAATACACAGGCATTTGAATCCCGTGACCTATTGCTATTCCTCCTATATATATACGCTGATAACGAGTCTACGTAATAACCTAATAATAAACGATAAGCTATAATAAAACTGTGTAGAGATATTGGTGCATTTTTTGACTGTTCTAGCATTAGAAGTCGCGGATTTGCTTCCGACTTTTAACTTTCAAGTAATAGGTACAATCTGTATTATCTGTATCTACTATTTCATATTCTTTGGTGCGTCCGCCAATAAATCAGTATTCTTTAATATGAAAGGTACCTACCTAATAATAAATTATTCAAATATACGATGAAAATATTTAAATATAATAAATTATTCAACAATTAAATAATCATTCATCCAGATATGACTGACGTCATGATAGCTTGCCTAAACTGAATTGACGCCCCTCACACATTCTTCGTGCGTTCACCATTAGACTATTATACAGAATGTTGAGGAAACCCTCCCGAAGCCGAAGGCACAAAAATAAAAAAAATAAAAATAATGTCGAGCCTTATTTTTTTATGTCAATATGTAGTAGGTATACCGGGAGTACTACTATATGTATAGGTATAACATTGGCACATTCGCATCATCTGTGCAAAAACGTCAATTGTTTCATGAACCTAATCGTCAAATCGTCAATAAATAATTTGCATGTGTATGTAAATACCTAAGGTGGTGAGGCGAGTGAATTACGCACATTAATATACACATATATTATTACATCATCATTTTGACCTTAGCACTAAAAAAATTCATTCATAAACGGGAATTACCACAAATAGTTATACTAAATAGTAATGACGTCACACACAAATCTATCTATAATGATTTTCCTATTTCGAACCTAGGTCACAGAATAGTTTATTAAACCTAGTGACATCACAGTTTTCTTGTAACGGTACCAAGGTGTTAGTGCGCAATTAAGTACTGATTTTATATTAAGTACTCGTAAATACTTATATATCATAAGAGAACTTCCTCAATAGCAAATCCTTATGGCAGGCAGGCGGTCTGATGTCTTATCTTATGTTATTGGGGGGTGCACCAAAGTTCACCTAAATTTTCAACTCCGAAAATTGGAACTCCGAAAATTTTCTTCCTAACATTTTTCATCCTAACAATCACAATTCCTAACTACTCTGTCTCTAATGTTTTAATTCCGAATCATTCAATTTCATAATGTCGGTAGCAATAAACATCTATTATACTATTTTTTCTTTTCCTATATTTTGTCAAGATAACCATCTTTTACACTATTATTGAAAGTCATACCTTTTTTGTTTAGATTTACTTTTATTAATAATAATCAGTATTATTTACATTAATTTTGCGTAACTTTTGCAGTTTTAGTTATTTACACGTACAATCTCGCTGCGGTCATTCAGCCAAATTCCAGAAACGAATCGGTCATATTTATAGTTCTTGGTTTAGGTTAGGTTAGAATTGTGACCACACAACGCACGAGCCGAGCGAGCGAAGCGAGCGTGCCGCGGTAGCGGCCGGCGAAGTGCTAGAAACGAATCGAAAACAAAAGGTCATAAACATAACCGTAAATCAGTCGTATTTTATGATTTTCATTCATTTAAGCCAAAAAATCAGTGAAACAACCTTTAATCATTCTAAACAGTTTTCTAATTAATAGTAATAAGTATGTAACAACAAATAACCAAAAAAAATTAAAACTACAAAATAATATATAATTCTACCGACATATATTTTTATTACATTTGGTAGATAAATGTTTCTTTCTAAGTATGAGTGACAATATTATGGTAATTATGTTTAGGGATAAAACCGTTAGGATAAAAAACAGTACCTAGTAGCTTTAATATTGTATGTTAACGATTTTATTGATAACAATTTTCGGAAACATGAGTGTTATGAACATCGACGGTAGCACTACAAATAGTATGAATAAAAACTTTAGGATGAAAAAATTTAGGAGGAGTGATCATTAGGATTACAAATCGTTAGGAAGAACAATTTCGGATAAAGAACTTTAGGTGAGTCAATATGGACCCGTTATTGGGGTGTGCTCTGTATCTATCGCGGACATTTCGACACTATTGGATCCTTTGTATCAACCTCAACTTGGACCATACGTTTAAGGAGATATAGCCCTCTCCAGCAAGGCGGCTATTCTTCTTAAATGTAGGTGCTGTAAACCTCTGGTTTGGGATAACCCTTCCTGAGAAGATCCATTCTATGTCTTCCTAAGGCGTGACACTCCCAAAATGTCCTGGGTCTGATGTACTCGCAACCTCTTCACCGTTGTGAAAATATATATTATTATTATTTAATTAACCAGGAACTTAGGAATTGGCAAATATATGAGTTTCATAATCTACGTAATTATTCACGAGATAATTAAAATTAACACTATTATCTATAGGTACTGTGAATTAAACCAGCAACTTATCTGCCTTTTTTCGTGTGGAAACCTCATCGGAAGTCAGATCAGATAATATACTAGAAACAACGATCGACGTATCAAGTCTACACCTACCTACATTTGACGTAACTTTTATAAATACACAACCGTTCTTATCTGCAAAGCCACAGGTCCATGACCCATGAGCCTACGGACGATCACAGAGGAAGGTCATTCCTGTTCTATGTAGGTATAATAAAGACCATATAACTATTTTGGTTGAATTTAATTTAGATCTACCGGTTTAAGTTACAGTTACAAGTTATTATTTAGTAGGTTCGTATTAAGTAACACTCATTATCATTTACACACCATGCGGAGCAGGCGGGACAGACAATTAGTAGTAATTGTCTGTTAATAGCAGTTATGTCGAAAATGATAATTAGTAGAACAGGTGTTTTAAAGAATATAATCACACAATATGTAGGTACATCAAAACTGTATTGTTCTTATAGTTAAAAAACCACTTCAAATTTCCTTTCCATTTAAAGTTGACACCTTTGGGCATAATTTGTCATGTAGTAATTAGGTATAAAGTGAAAATAAAAACAAACACACAAGCAGTAGATAAGAACCAACTATAGTTGCAGCACTATGATGATGATGGCCGTTTCAACACGACTGATTTTGCTCGTTTTCTCTTAATCCAATATTCATCGAATGGATAGACAAATAACTAAGTGAAATATGGCAAGACTGGCAAAGAATACAATAAACTTCACTCACACAAAAAGAGAAATGAGTAAAACCAGTCGTGTCAAAACGGCCATCATAGCGTGCCACAACTATTAAAATATAGTATTCACAATTTTTAAATACGATCACAAATAGTAGTTAGTCTCATAAAATGCTATGCGCGCCCTTCCCCATTCAGGGAAAATAGTCCTATTCCTGAAGAGGCTTACGATATCCCTTGGACAGCTGGGTCGTAAAGAAACACAGACCATAAGTCGCCTTTACTTAATATGGGCTGGTATGATCACAGCAACAGCAATAATAGTAATTAATGCACTGCTGCTAATGCTATGTTAAGAGGCAGAACTATTTTTGTACTTATGTATATAATATTACAGATAATACAAGATTCTCTATCTCATACCTAATATCTATAGAATTGTTGAGAATTGTGGACACAGGCAATAAACAGGAAATAGGTACAATGACATCCGCAATCATAATATTTACCCACAGTTTCCGTATTTTACTTAAATCAGTCATATAATTATGTCCCTAGATTTACTCTCGTAAAAAGTATAAATTCTCATATCGAATTATTTCATTCGACTAACAATAAGAGGCGATTACGGTTCCCGACAAAAACCTAGCCGTACTGTACAAAACATAAGTATAAATGCTGGTTTGTAATTTGTAGTTAGATAATTTATTTATTTTTTACTTTGAAATACCTAAGTCCATCATTGGTGTTAAAGTCGTTTTATTATCATCAAACGACAAAGTTTATTCTAGTATAGGTACTCGTACTACCTGCTTCGTGTATTTTTTAATTGTTATGGGAAGGGTTTAACAGTTTATAACCGTGTATGATTTTAGATTGACATGGTTATTTACATAATATTCAATATGAAATATGCCGTCATATTCTATAATTTTAATAACCGGTATAGGTAATTTGTGAAGCTACTACCTACAATCGTTGACAACATTTAAGAAAATATAACCTATGTACACATAGGTTATATTTTATTCTACAGAGTAGAGCGTATGTATGTATATTATATTTGTGAATTTATATTTCATCGACCTGAGATCCACTTATATAATAAACGTGGACAAACTTGTTAGGTGTTCAGAGAAAGTCCCAACGCCTACATTTAATCCTTGTGAGAGTTTTTATTACCATGTACCTACTTAATGTTCGCTTAAAAATTGTACGTTCTTACTGATATAAACGTTAGCAGAACGCGATAGCCGTGACGGCGCTTTAAAGTCGTGACAAGGATAAACTTGAGTATTATTTAAATTCAGCCTTATCATTCACTGGTTTTCATATAAACATTGGGAGTGTACATTTGCTAAGTCGTAAAAACGATTTGTTAAATATTTTATAAAACCCACACGTCGATATATCATGAACTGACGTCACTGATCATCATCATTTTAATTGATATCGTAAAACTTACATCTTTATTTGAAAGAGCAGGATTCTCTTCCGACTCGGGAAATCCTATCGATCCCGGTGCACTATTCCTCCTTTTAGCTATTGTCACACTACTGTATAGAAAGAATACGATAACACTTCTCAAAAAATACATTTTAAATTAGTGGTCCTAATAATCCTATTTTAAATAATTATTATTAAAAGTTATCACGTATATTGACGTGTTGTTTGAACACAATCTTATATGCGGGTGCTTAAATGCACAGCCGGAGAGCGACTATACTCCGTAACGTCGAGATAAATTCTTTAGAGCTGTATACAAATAAATAGTATGTCACGTGTACTAAATTAAAACAAGTTTTCGACGAAACGACTGAAGTGATTTACTGTGGACTTAATTACACGGAATTCTTATGAGGACATAAGCAAATGCGTGATAATAATTTGCGGGTTATTTTAATATGTAAAAATAGGCAATAAAATATAATTTATAAATTAAGCGTAATACTCGTACCTTCTATGTTCTTGATAAAATAATTATTACTAATTTTTATAACAAAATTAGCAAACCGCTAAGTTTGTTTGTATGACAAAAAGAAACTTCCTTTTCACTTGTTGTCTACTTTTCTATGTCGTTAGGTTTTCTATATCGTTGATAGTGGTGGTAAGCTTAGTGGTTAAGGAGGTGGCATTAGAGAAGTCCCAGTGTCGAAACGTGTCCATTACACTATCGAGGTGAACCTACTCCTAATACAAGCCATTGAGGTTAGCTGCAGGAATAGAGGGAATATTAGGTAGTAGTTAATACGATTGGTATTTTCTTTAAACTAAAAGGTTTTAAGGTATTTATTGAGCACCCTGATCACGGAGGAAACTCCTAACAATTCGTGGTAAATATCCCGAAGATTCTAATACTAAGTGGGTTTAAGTAATAAACTAATGAATGGCACTGCATATAAATAAGTGGGAATTCCCTTTATCGTTCTTCGATGAACTTTAAGTTGGCTTATGAATCATAATCGAACAGCTTATGCAATTTTTTTCTCATATGGAAACCCCCTTGGACTTTACCTCAACAGTACTGAGGACGTTAAGTGCGAAGCGACTAATACCGCACGGTAAATCGTCACGTCTAGGAAGGATATCCCTGAAACCTGGAAAAATTGGAATACGAGAATGAAAAATGCTTCTGTCGAACCCGTCTCACATCCTAGGGAGCCATCTTTACAAGCATTATTTCAATTTAGAATTATCTTTCTATTGATTTCGTACTCTGGTAAAAGCACAGCCACAAGACCTAAAGAAACTTGTTGCTAATAGCCTTATATACGTAATTATAAATATTTTTGAAATAATGTTTAATCATTAATAAATAGGCAATTTAATTAATGTGATTTTAATTGATGATATTTAATTAATGATTATGTACCTTATTTACTTTTACTTTATCTATACTTCATATTATTATTCTCATTAATTCAATTTCATTTGTAGGTACGCAAGCACGGCGATGACCACTAGGAATTTGATGACATCATTAGTTAAATAATTCGACTAATTTAGATAGAGATGTATGTGTTGAATGCTTAAAATTTGTACTTTGTACCTAACTATTTAGTGCCAGTGATATTTCCTTGTATTGATAATTTTGGCTCTGTCGTAGACAATGGTTCGGTTGGGAATCGTTAAGATAACCTCCATTATCAGGAATATAGGTAGGAATCCTAATAATATAAGTTTGTAAAGACGCTTAGGCGTTTATTGGTCAATTGCACGCAAATGACTGTTCTAGGAAGGATCTAGCAGAAATTGGTACAGGGATAGATTATAGTCTGAAGTACCTATTTCCATTCCTGGATTAGAATGCCTTGTGCAGTGGGCATGGAGCAAAAAATTATCTTGGGCGAATATTCACTCTTAAACTATAAATGCGGTGCAGTGTAGGGGTAGAAGAAGAAACACTATACCCTCCCCGCTGCCCTCAGAGTCGTGACAGCGCACTATTCAGTCAGCTTGTGATTCCGGCTAGTGCAACCTGGCGAATACGTTAAGCAAATCAAAAGGTAAATTAGTGTATTTACCATATGATCATTATGATCGCATTTAATACCCGGGTTTTGTTAACCACGTGGGTGGAGTCGCGCCAAAAACTATTGCTAGGAATAGTTACACTAACGCAGAACAATCTATAAGTGACTACTTACAATAATTAATTATATACTTAAAACAAACATATCTCAAAGACAGTACTTTTATAGATTTCTTTCTTAAATATTGCTCAGTTATGTACCTACCGAAATATGTTCAGTTGAAACAATACATGATAAATATCCCGACGACTCTAACATTAATGATAAAAAGAATAAAGGAACCATGACAGTTTAAATACAAAATTATTTATTTATATATCAGGAACAGACTGGACCCAAGACGCTTCCCTGAGGAACGCCACGCGATAGTTGTGTAGCTCTTATAGCACTTTTTTATTAATTTTCTTTAAAAAAAACACGTTACAGAAACTATTTGGAATGCTTTTAAATGCTATACCAATAAACACTTTAGTGACACCAAACCTCCTAACGCGCCTACCTTTGTAGGTATATCGGTATAATTAAAGATTTTAATAAGTGTTGACAAAGTTATGATACTTAAAGTTATCAAAGCAGAGTAAGTTATTAATGTTAATTAATACATCAACACAGTACTTGTTGCACAAAGTTGCCGAACTTTTTGAGCAACAAATGTTACGCGTCCGATGTTGCCTAGTGGAGGCGAGACTTAAAATACAATACTTACTGCATGTAGGTACCTATGTCCATTCTTAGCCTCATGGTTTGACTCATGTCGTAATTTTTCTGAAGGTTTTTATTATTCAAGGCCTACTTTAATTGAATTAGTATTTAGAACGAAACAGTCAACATACAAGAAAGGATTCGAACCACCACCCTTATGGGTCTGACGGGAGCTACTTGGAGTGTCTTCGATGTTGATGGTTTCCGATATAAAGTCTAATCATTCCATAAAAGATTGTTTTTAATGTATTTTTTTTAGAAGTTCTTTTTAGCCACCCACTCATTGTCTGTCTTATGACGTTAGACCACTCCACCGCTGTTTTGATTTAAGTAAATGGTAATGGACGTGAAATAAGCATATTACTTAGTGTTTTAGTTGCGGTATAGGTTTGTCCGAGTCAAGTCGGCATTCGGTCATATATTATAACAGTAGTTACAAAAGAGATACAAGACAAACTCATTATGAAATCCTCGAAATTGCAATATATACTTCTATCGTTTTGGGAAATGATGGTGAGATCGTCCTTATTTATATTGCAATACTCCGACAGTCCACAAATATTGCATTCTACCAATTTTTCAAGTAAGTACCAATGTTGATTTAGGGTGGAAAAAGTGATTACTCAAGACGGGACTTGAACCCGCGACGATTCCTCACAGGGTTCTACATGTTGAGGCACTGACTCTGAACTACATGAACACGTCTTGAGCAATCGAAATTCTCCTAAACAAACATCGATGCTAAAGCCATCTACCCATGTTCTTACGAACTATCGGAAACAATGAACAATTATAATGAATAATAAACAATCATTTCTATAATAAACATTTTTTTATTACTTGATATATTTTTCCAATCTAAATCAACTTGAATAGTTTTAAACTAAATTACTTTGGTTACCTAAACTGTTTAGGAGATGGCGTTATACAAACAAAAGATGTTGAATTACTTTTCGTAAAATTGCTTTTTAAACCGTTGAATAAACTTTCACTTATTGAATCCTAGACTTTTGAGTGGTAATTTAGAAGAACGAAGCTCGAAAGTGGGTATAATTTTGAATAAAAAAAGAAACATCCCATGTGAAATGTCCGCGTTCCTTGCCTTTGGTAGAAAAGCAGATGAGAATGCATTTTAATCCTGCCACGTTAATATACTTACCGACAATAGTTAGATTATAATTAGATGGAAGCACTCCTCACAGAGTAAGTAACAAAGTAGCACTCCTACCGGAAGTAGATACTGGATGTGACTGTTGGAACCGTTGGTCAGAACAGTATTTTTAGACGAAGCAGAACTACAGTGCGAATGTGAAGTTATTACTTATTCCATAGCACAGAACATTCCATAGCTTCCATACATTCTAGTCCAAGTAGTAAGTTCTGACTAACGTGTAGAACTTTGACTATTAACATAATACAATGCATGTACTCGAGATAAACTCATCTGCTATTTTGATAACGCCATTAAGTTTTTTTACTAGAATTATAAAATTGAGCAGGTAAAGGTCAGTCCTCGTTCCGTATGACTATCTTATGTTGGAATTACAATATTTATATGAATTTTGACAACGGTCAAAACTTGTAACTTTCTTTAGCCGAATAAATAAATTCCTTTGCCATAGAAAAAAATAATATAACGATCCATTATACAAAATCTATTTCATGATTTTTTTTATTAGTTGAATACAAATAAAAATCTATGTTTAATGATTATGATAGCCAATACTATCATAATCATTAAAAATAGAAAAATGAATCAAATGTTTACAATACCATTGTGTCTATAATTTAATGCTGGTCTTAAAATTAGTAGTGTGATAAACGGCTTTATTGTCCCAACGCTTAATACGCTTAAGCTTGTGCTTGTAAGCAGACTTAAAAAAGTGCTTTTCACTTAAAACGCTTTTTTAATAAGTCGTCTATAAACGTACGTAAATTGGACATGTTTTGTTATTTTACTTAATGAATAATTGTGTTAATATATAATAGTAAATTAGTCGTTGGAACATTGGAGATATTTTATATTAACGATTTTGAACACAGACATTGTTATCAGTCTCTATTGTTTATATAGGTACACTAGATTATAGTCTTATATTATTTACACTTATTATAACTACGCTATACCTATTAAATTGTACACTTTATTATACTTATTTACTATATTCACAATTAAAATTATATACACTGAACACTAACTATATACAATAAGTTTATAAACTACTAAACTGGATACCTAATTAAAATACGAAACTTGCATTCGAACTCGAAAACTCGCGAAATAGGTACATACGTAACGTCACGGACGATCGCTTTAAGCCGACAGCGAACCGCGTACTAAAAAGCATAAAACAAAATAAAGCTTAAAAAGCATCACAACACAACGAAAATTTATACGACTTGAAGTAATGTAGTCTTAAACACGTTTAAATCTATATTGTCAAATTATATTCAATTTAACCGCATAATCATATTGACAAAATTTTATATTTACGACTTTATTTTTGATCCATATAGTCTATTTTCCGACGCGCGCCAGTGCAATGCGACGCGGTCGGCGACAGTAGGTACATCATAACATACCTGCGCACAGTGCGCACCTAGAAACAAGCGTGCCGTCGGTTTCGTTTAAACCAAATAAGCTTATGCTTGTAAACGTACTTAAACGCTTGTAGCAATAAGCTCAGACTTTTCGTTGTGTTGTGTTTAAACGGCCACTACTACTTAAAATACGTTAAATATTACCGCAGCCCTTTAACATAACGTAGTTGCGTAGAACGAGAAAACCAGAATGTTTACGTCAACCGAGATTTTTATGTAAGTGAAATGTCAAAATGGGAGTGAAAACTTAAAGAAAACAATGTAAATTTACTATATTTTGAACGGATAGCATGAATAGGATCTGCGTAATGACCCTGTAAAAACATATCCGAAATGTTTTCTAAGAAACCTCACCAAGATGTTAAGAAATCGACAGTTAAAATACAAGACTCCAAAAAGGACTCTGCAACCCGACTAAAGCACCTAAAGATCGTTTTAGGTATGTAAAGAATAGTTTTATCAGTTCCCCACGTTCAGCTTCAGTTTTATGACCATTTTAGTTTACTGTAAGGTTTCTATATTCCATCTACAAGCATCGTGTTCTATACATGCTAATTAGTCAAGAATAACTGTAATTGCTGTACCTCAATGTACAATACAACTGTTTATTGTGTCGAAGCAGTAGTATTTATAAAGAGTTTATTTAATCAACTTTTACTTTATTACATTGGTAGCTAGATACTTTAAAATATGTTCAACTATAACTTGGCAATGTACATTATTATTGCTATGTATGAGATTTGCAATAATTCAACGATAACTAGGTTAACATTTTACAACTTGAGGATTCAGAAACAGTGTTACCAATTGAATTGAACTTGTGTAACATTTAGAAATTCAATTTATTACATATGACCTAAAAGTTGAACTAATATTTATTTTATGAATTAAGTGTTATAAAACACATTTTTTACCAGTGTAATATGATCAGTAAATAAACTCCATGTTATTATATGATTAAAAAGCAATGAGCACAATAATGCACTATCCTTAAAGAAGTTATTAAAAGTTAATAATTTTTTTTTTTTTTTTTTATACTATCACGCCTATATCCCCGAAGGGGTAGGCAGAGGTGCAAAGCACCCACATTTCGCCAGTGTATATTTAGGTCCCAATGTAATAGGTGGCGAGCCTATTGCCATCAACCGGGCACTTATAAACCTGCGATGAATACACACATAACTTCGAAAAGCATCGCAGTCATTGGTGTGTGCCATGTTAAACCTGGGATCGAACCCGAGACCTCGTCTCAGCAGTCCACCACCCATACCACTAGGCTACCGCGGTTTTTTTTTTTTTTTTTTTTTTTTTTTATTATATTTTATATATATTTTATATATATATATATATTATATTTTATATATATATATTATATATATTTTATATATATATTATATTATATAAGTTATTAAAGTTAATAATATTTTACACTATTACCATTTTCTGGATCTATCCTAGGATAGGAATGGTGGAAAATGTAGTGTAGGCTTCCCTCTTGAAGTTTGGGGGACAAATTAGTTGTGTTTGAAAAGTTAACTGTTATGGAATTAAACATTAACTGAGCATACCTAGGGCTCCAAAGTGGAAGCTTCGTGTACAACCAATAAGCCTATTATGAAACATCTGCAATTGTGTAGCAAAGTCGAACACAAATATAATTATCATGGAATACATTTATCTCAAAATCAAATGCTATGTAAAACTTAGGTTTGTCTTTACCCTACAAAAAAAATAATGTCTTCATTTATGTTTTGTGTGGACTCAAAGTTTAGGATGTTTCACGCTAATCCCCTGAAATTGATGATCAAGAAATTAAGTGGGAATAAAAATTATTAAGTAACAATAACTATAATATGATGAGGAAAGTTTACCTGCAACAACACTTACTATGGATATCTTTAAAATTTAATATTTTCCTATTAATAGTACAATAGCACATTGTACTATAGAAAATATAATAATATAGTTAGTTCCTATTATTATATGCCAATGGCATTAAGTCCGCCTTTGTACATTTATTATGTATTTGTGCAAAAAGTTAAAATTAAAAAAAAAAATGATACTACAGCTATATTTGATGTCACCATGTTTATCTTGTCACTTCTAGATAACAGTGAATCAGTTTTATATGCATAGCTAAATTATGATATAATCTGTTCACACTTCCATAATCTGATAATCTATAACTACCTTCTGTCACCCACTTAGGTCGGCACTGACTATGTCCTTAGGTTTGCATGAGTAGCATCAAAAAATATTAAACACGTGTAGCTCTGATTTTCATACACTCTCAGACCAAAACTGCCCTTCTACCACTCCCTCACGCAAAAACTGCACCCTAATGTGGAGTAGCGGCAAACACCCTGCCATACCATACCTGCTACTATACGGAATCTATTCCCAACTCAGTTGGGATCTGCTTTTTAGTCTACCTAAAATGCGGCTGGACTACGCTATTTTCCGTGAAGCGACTGTCATCAGACCTACACAACCAAATTGGCGATATCGAAATTCTGTAGTAGTCTAGTCTACTACTACTAGTCTAACTACAGAATTTCGATATCACGACTGGTATCGGATAGTTAGAGCCCTCGAAAGTCTGACATGACTTTTTATGGCTCCAGCTACCCATAAACTAGGGTATAGTATAGGTCTAAATTTCACAGGCTCTTGGACCAAAAAGGCCATGCTACAATTTACATCTGTAATTTAATAGAAAAGCTATTAACATATAACTGGTTCCTTCCTTTTATGACCAAAACTTATTTGGTGATATATGTTACTGTAAACAAATTTTGTTCCAGAACACTTTGACGTTGATGAATCCAAAACATACTTCGAAGGCAACTTTAGCCATGTGTACTTCATCCTGTATGACAACTTCATCCAAGCTGAAAATAATCTACGTCAGCGAGGTAAGCAGAATTACAACTAATGAATTGTATGAGAGTAAATTAACGAAGTAATGAATTTTACGACATTAACGTAAAGGAAATAATATTCTTGGGATTTCCTTTTTTATGGTTATCCCAGTGTTTTTGTTATCTTTTGTGTGCTTATACACACAATCATGATCATCAAGATCATCGGGCTCTAAGCCATCTTCACCTGCTCGCTGGTAGACTAGCTGATTATTATGGCGCAGGCTTTCCCTACGGGGTTAGGAGGTCAGACGTTAGTCACTCCCACAATAGGTAAAATAAGTCAAATCAAAAAGAGAAGAGAAAGTTGCTAGGGCAGCCCAGGGCTCCAAAGCAAAAGTTCCTCATGCAATTTGAAACAATTGACGATTAATGGTCACTAGGAAAAGTTAACCAATGTGGAACAGAATATGCTGTAACTACCACTTTTAAGATATCATCTACAGAAATATAGCATCATATTCAGTGCAAAGAAACATTCGAATAATAATAAATTGATTGATTAAACCTTAACCTATTGCAAATAATCTTTGCATAAAAATATCAAATTTTTTCTTAATCATAGTTTTGTGTACCAATTTATTTTACTGGGTACCAATTTATCTATTTATAAGTACTAAGTACAGTGTTGTAGATCGCTAAATTATGTTATTTAGTTTTCTAAACTGAATAAGTATACTTACTTCAAGGTAATCATAAGGTATTATGTAGTTTTCTCACTGTCGAAATTGTATAGAAATTATACAGTTTCAATTATTGCATTAATGTTGTTTCAATAAAATAGTACTGGGTATCTACTAGTCACTAAATTCGTCTTTTTTATGTAAGAAGCATGAAGTTTCATATACTTACCTAGTCTTATCCCTCTTTTTTTTCAAAATTTCTCTACTAAGAGGTCAAAAAAGGCGACGAGTGGTTGTATAAAAAGTTGGTGAAGGATCCCTTTACGAATTTATACGCGATACCGGAACCCAGTCCGCTATCGTTTGTAAATTCAATAATCCAGTTGCACTAAACACACAATTGTTAGGTACGTACTTCTAAAAGTGCTATCTAACATTTATATTCCACAGGAAGGTCAGATATCTCATATTATGTTCTTTTTTATTGAATCATCTACTAATTCGGGTAATAAATTTTAGTAGCCTTATTTTTACGCTACGTAACAAAATGCATAAATGTGTTACGACAATAATTGGTAGCCGACCGTATTAGAGTACTGTTAATTTCTGATACCGTGAAATATAAAAGCTATCAGCCTATTTTTCACATTATTACATAATCAGCAATGACATTAATAATCTCCGAAGAGTAGACTCATTGTAAAAATTTGTCTCACTTAAAAAAATAAGACGCGTCGCTTCGTGAGTCAATCTATCCCAAAACTATGAGACGTAACCACGTAAATGGCGATAGTGCAATGGGTGAGCAAAGAGCATGGTTCGGGCTCTAACTGCAATCAGGAACAGACTGTAATGACTACTCCTCAAGACTAAATCCCTTATAGTCCTCAGCTCTTTTGCCCGATTATCATGAGAAGCGGGTGGCTTACTTATCTCTAGAAGGGAATTCTTATTACATTAACTAATCTTACTCTACCACACACATACTGCTCAGTAATCGTGATTCATTCAATCGAAGCTGCAGTACGTGGTGGATAAAGAGTCAGCCATACCTCCTTACGATCAAAAAGTCGGCGTCTCTGAAACACTTGACACTTTTGTGACTACGTGAACCTAATTCAAACACGAACAATTTATTTATTTCGATGACTAATATTCTTTATACAAAGCTGTGAATTTTGCCTAGTAGATACCTGACTACGATTTTAATCATAAAAGATAGCTAAATTGATATTAGGTACCTAAGGATCCATGTTTTTGATACCAACTCTATTTAACTCACTAGAATGACTATAGGCTACTAGTAAACCTTAGTGCCAAACTTGTACAGATATTTACTTATTATTTTTCTGTTTTTGCGGTACAGAACTGCCATTTCATCTCGGTGAGTTTTGGATGTTTTGATACATCAGACATATGCCATAGATCAACCTGTATGCCATTATATCAAACAGTTAAATGATGTTTAAAAGTTTACCATAATTTTTTATTAAAGAAATATAGCAGCAAATGAGAGTTACTTCTATTAATTTTCATACCTTTTTTACATTATTTAACGACCAACATTGGAGTACTTTAATATTTTACATGTATTTAATTTGATACTTCGCATTGACCTTGGTAGATATCATTATCTTTAGATTATCATCAAGTTTTCACTGATTATTGGATTCAGCATGACTCATTTTAGGATTGAATATTCACACTATCCTATGGCTAGCACTTCACATTGAAATAGATATTGCGTTATCTTGGAAAATCAAATTTAACTTGTGTGTTCCTCTTTATGATTGATTTTATCGTGTTCATTTATCGCAAAAACATATTTGTTACAAATCTACATGTAAGGTGCCAGCTTTAATTAACACAATAGTTCAATGGCCTGCTTGGGAAAACTAAAATTTTAAGAATGGATATATTAACTTCTCTCTGTTCCATACTCATTTGAACAATGACTTAAATACTTTATAACAGTGGGTTGAAGCACGCCTATCACCAAAAATATCGCTAATGTATTGAAAAATACACCATATAGTTTCTGTATTATCATATTAAACTCCATTCGAGCTTTACTTAACACTCAGTCTTACATCTCATTTGCATGTACATTAACATATTTGTATTGAATGTTTTAGTTCACAAGGCAGGCAGAGAAGAATTAGAAGGAGCATTATCACTGTTAGAAAAAGTATTATGTTTGCTGCCAGAGCTCATTGGGAAAAGATGGCAGTTGCACTCATTGACGAGAATATTCTCAAAGCTCCTCCATAATGGAAACTCACAGAAGTTAAGAGCTGAGGCTATAAGGTATAATTAATATAACAATTGACAAAAATACCCTTGAGTATGTATATACAGTGCACTATTTATAACAATAATTTTATTTTTAGATACTTCTTGTTGTGGTACCAAGCACTTGGAGACAATGCCCCAAATGAAGTCCATAAAATGTTCGCTACACTGGTCCCTGGACTGCCGGAACCTATCATACTACCCAGCGGATCCCCACTCAAGCCAAAACCATTGGACATTACAGCAAATCCAGCCAATGAATCAGGCGATTTTAGTATAGAGGATATTATGCACCATCCAAATTTCAATTCATCAGCTGATAATGCAAAAAAGATTGTCGTAGAACAAACTTCTACAGGTATAATAGGAAAGATAGCTACCGTATCTGCGTCTATTTTCCATGATACTAACGCTTTGAACCCAGTACAGAGTGTCGAAATCCAGCCACTATTACCACCAAGTGCTAATGAAAAAGCTGCTGATAATGAAACCAAGCATTATTTTGAAATACTCCTCAATGGTATGGCTACGTCTGTCACGAAAATACAATGGAGAGATAGATGTCATACAAAGTCGATGAGATGTTTCGCTTTTCTTTTGGAGAAGTTCAAAATATACTATTTGCCGATCATCTGTCCTCAATTTAATAGTAAAAATTCGTTGTACAAGCCTAATTTGGGTAAGTTTTAGTGGACTATATTTCAATAATATGAGCGTATTTTTAATAGAACGCAATAGCATTACCATTAAAATTATCCTGACATTAATAGTTGTGATTATTTATATAAATAAAAATGAATCGTGAAATATGTAACCACACGCAAATCTCGAAAACTGCTGGACCAATTCGAGTAATTCTATTTTATTTGTTCTTTGAACTCTACGGAAGGTGATTATGGAGCAGCGGGAATAGGATCATAAGTCTACGCGGGTGAAACCACGGGCAACAGTTAGTTATTAATAACTATACAAATATTGTCCCTGGATCCTTTTTTGTAGTTTGTAGTCCAGTAGTAACATTAATGAAACTATAAATAAAAGAATAAAGCTTGCTAGATTTAATTATACAATATTATTGAATTATTTTAGAATTACCAGTTCAACACAACATTCTGGAAGACGACTACGTTTTATGCCGAGTAACTTTAATAAAATGGGTAGCAAACTATGCTCACTTCATGAAGAAGCAAGGCAGCGATGGCGGTCAACCTTCGTCCATGACAAGTACAGGCTCACACTTGCCGCATTCGAACACACCCACACCGGCCACTTCTTTACACCACGAGGAAGAAACGTCCTTTACTGTCGGACACCCTTCGGACTCTAGTAGGGCGTCCTCTCATGACTCTGCGTCCAATACTCCACATCCTAGTCTGGAGTCAGGTTAGTATTTTTAAAGGTCTTGACGCAAACGTCACTTTCGCAGAATGTCATCGAGAAAAATTTGGTCACTTTAGCGCAATGTCACTTTCGCAATAACGTCACTTTCTTAGAATGTTACTTTCGCAAAATTTTCATACATTAATTAAATAATTGTCTATTCATGTCTTGTTATAAATGTAATAAATAAAATCAACATTATGTAGTAAGTAACGTTGTAAAAAAATTACGAACTTAATCAGAATGCGTAATACTTTGAATTATATTTACGCTTTTAAAAAAAAAATTCATAGCCACAAAATATTTCGCGCGGTAATTTTATCTATATATTTTAGTTTATTTTAAATCACCTATTAAAACAGATATTTCTTTTTAAAATCAGATATATTACTACAAAGAAATGAAACACAACTTAGAACACGATTAGTAATATTGACTTCATTTACACTTGTACAGTACATACAGTAGTCATTTTGTAAGTTTATTGTAAACTGATATGCTAAACATGATAATTGTTTATTCCCATAGGTGTGTACGAGGAGTTAAGCTCCGAACAAGTGGTACGTGACGTATTGTGTTGCTCGTCGCGAGAACACGTCGATTTCACTATCGAGGTTTTGCGCCAGGCGTTCCTGTTACCCTTCTCTCAGGCGGCCGCTGTGAGGCGAGTTATAGCGCTGTATAAGGACTGGATACAAATGAATGTAAGTATTTAAATACGTTGATCTTCTTCTGGGAGTCGAGTAAATCTGACATATATAGCAGATTTTTAATTTTATTTTTATTTTGTTGGCCCAATACTTAGCCGCAGCAATAGCGTTTTCTGGTGCTCTACAGATGTCTACATGTGTGAGCACAGTGCGACATAGACTAGGGTTCAGCGCCGCAAGCCCCATTTCGCCATATTTTCCCTGCAGCGACCTATTCAGGTCCGTAAGCGATTTAAAGACTTCCAAGTTGGTCACTGAAGAGAGATGATATCAGGTTAAATATTGACGGCAAGCCAATTATTGCTTATTACACAACTTGCAGAATAGGTCATTTCTACGCTCTGTAAGAGTCGATTCTCACTGAAAGAGCAGCGCTTGAAATATACTACTAGAAATAGTTGTGAAAAGGTACGTGCAGCCCCGCAGCGCTGTGGCCCTCCTTTGGCTTCAAATGACCTTGAACTTTGAGTCTACTCGATAAGATTCAAAATTATTGTAATATCTTACCCTAAATAATTGCCGGCTGCACTTTTACTGACTCCTTTTTGTCTTGAGATTTTTGTTTTGTTAATTGGCAATGTAATAATTATACATATTTAATTTTCACAGGTGGCAGAGATTCCCCCTTTCCTAGTAGAGAATACATTCGATCAGCAGGGAGCAGGCGAGCCGGCAGCGCCGCCGCGTCGACTGCGCAACGACTCATACCTAGGGGCGGTAGGCCGTGACAATGTCATGGTGAGGGCTGGCCTGCAGGTATGATAATGGGCTACTACGTCATACACGATTATTATTGTTTTACTTCGGGCACTTATCATAGACTTAAGTCGCGAGAGAAACGGGAACTTGGCTTGCGCGAACTGTTTTGATATAGTCTATGATCGGTGGATCTGAGCTCACCCAGTGCCGAAGCACCCCGTACCATCCTTAAAAGATACCCATTAAACGCGTATTGCGCTTATAGACCGCATTTTGAGCAGATGTTTGGTAGATTGAAGTAAGATATATGCCCCGAGTTTTTCTATAGTAGATCTATTGAAAAGAATTTACAGTGGTTTACAGCGAACTCGCGTCAGTGCCTTAATTCAATCATGAAAATAAAATTAAAATCAGTATTTTGTGTACAAATCAATATTTAAATTTTGTAAATATATCTATCTATTTTTGTTATCGATCAGTCATATTTTAACTTTCAATCTTTGTTCCACCTGTCTTATCCCTCTGTGTTTCTCATACACTAGTTTTATCGTAAATGAAATGTGTCTTCATAATTTGTTATTGTACTCCAGAATGTGCTACAAATATTCATGACGCAAGCCGCAAATGTGTTCCTAGCGTCAGGGTCACCGGTGGCTCCGCCTGGTGCGCTTGGCCAACAACAGCTCTTGGAGGAACAGACAGACACGTGCAAACGAGTGCTGAATATATATAGATATATGGTTATGCACGTTGCTATGGACGCTAATACATGGTAAGGTAGCCACAGCCTTAATGTTCATGTTTCATAAAAAAAATATTTAATCTTCGTGTCAGTGGCAACAATAAATGGACACCTAGCACTCGGTAACACAGAGTTTAGGTGACTAATCCTCTCACCACAGTGGCAACAAACTTTATTATAGTAAAATTAATTTCATGCATGGGATTATTTGCACACGTTTTGTTTTGCAAATATGTTAAAGTAAGATATAAGTGTATCTGTATATGTTTTGCATGTTTAATGTATATTTTTAGGGAACAGCTGCTGCTTGTACTCTTACAAATAACGTCCTTGGTGCTCACCAAAGTACCGCCAAAGCGGAAGCAGGAATCGTTAGGTATGTGTTTATTCAAAGTATTTATTGAGCACCCTTACCAAAATTACGATTAATTTATTTTTACTGTTTGTTAATTAGGTAATTATACATCGCACTCGCGTAACATACTATTTTACAGATTTTAGAAGTTGAAGTTTGTCTTTATATACTTTTGGTAAGGTGTGGCCATACCGTAGAAAGCTCTAGTTGATTAGTAATTTCACTAGAGGATATAAGTGTATTTATTAATTTTTAGGAGGTTTTCTTGCGCCAGCATTGTTCCAGACTCTGATAGTGACGTGGATAAAAGCAAACCTAAACGTCGCAGTGAAGTCTGAACTATGGCAGAATTTCATGGAACTGCTGTCACGACTCACGCACTGGGAGGATCTTATCAAGGAGTGGGCGGTAAGGCTATTTTGGAACAACTTTCGCTTTTTAAACATCAAAATGTGAAATTAACAGATTTTTTAAACGCTATAACGTCTATTGGTAGGCAGAGGTGAATTAACACCCACATTTCACCAATCATTGTATTCGGCTACACATAATAGGGGTGAGCTTATTGCCGTATTCTGGGCATAGTGTCCGGAATACGATATGGTGTTGACTCCAGCCAAGCATTTGAGCCTGAGTCTGGGCTGTATAAATTAAACATTAAAGAGCCCTATCCCTCAGTAGCTTTGTACAACACCACATGGGAAGAGATGGGGTGGCCTAAATTCGACTCTGCCGGGAATCATGGCTTAAACACAGTAACATGTATAGTTATGATATAATATTATGCTAACGAGAGTTAAGTATGGTAAAAATAACATGAGAGTCAATAAGATACAAGGTGCAAACTAGCAGATACCGGACTCTCACTCTTCTCCAAAAATCTGGTACTGTTATATGTTCACATCGAGGAGAATAAATATAACAATAAGATGTTATGCTATTTCTGAACTACCAAAGCATTGAATATTGTATACTCGTTTTCATACATTATTGATAACACACTTGTACTTCTCCACTGTATTTATTATTGTACCTAACCGGTTTCACCTTGCGGCATTCTCAAAGGTTTATAAATACAGTAATAAATACAGTGGAGAAGTACAAGTGTGTTATCAATAATGTATGAAAATAAGTTCCACCAGGTGCCATCAATCACCAGTATAAATAATTGTATACACGTCGTTTATCGGTTGTTTGAAATGTTCGCCCAGAAAACAATGGAGACGTTGACCCGCGTGCTGGCGCGCCACGTGTACTCGCTGGACCTGTCGGAGAGCGCGGGCGGCGAGCGCGGGCGCGCCGGCCGCCGCCTGCCGCCCGCGCCCGCGCCCCGCGCCCGCCCCGCGCACGCGCTGCACGCCGCCGCGCACGCGCCCAGCGCCAGGACGCCCGGTCTGTCCCACACACCATACGCATCACTACATGGTTCTATCAGACAGAGAGCGGTCGCGCGGTCAAGCGTTCAAGCTGTCAGTTTTGCGTTCTTTGTGTTATATTACATTACATAGATATATTCACACAGGAGGCGTTCAACAGCGGGGTTCGTGAGCAATAGCACGCTCGAACGCAGAACGCGAACGCAGAACGCTTGACCGCGTGACCGCTCTCTGTCTGATAGGACCCATAGTATAAAATAAAGTCGCGTTCTCTGTCCCTATTTTTCTTGTCCCTTTGTATGCTTAAATCTTCAAAACTATGCAACGGATTTTGATGCGGTTTGTTTTAATAGATAGAATGGTTAAAGAGGAAGGTTTATATGTATATAACATCATGCTACAACCAACAGGTGCGGAGCAGGAATGAAAAATGTTGCAAAAACGGGGTGACGCAGACGAAGTTGCGCGGGTCATCTAGTTATTATTATACTCTCTCCACTCGTTTATCTTCTTTTTGACAGCTCACGCATATGAATTACTGTTTTTATACATTCACTGTTAAGTTTATTTCGTTGAATAACCGATATTTCGGCGCTGTTGCAAGCGCCATGATCACGGTGGTGTACTGACGACCGCCGAGTTAGTTGAATGTGTAAATGACCATGTCAATCTAAAATCATACATACTGTTTTTATATTTGGAATAATGTAATACAATAATGTCGTACTTTATGTACGGTACCGCCCACTTAATGAAGTACCCTGTGCATAACGAACAGACACAGACTACAAAACAAGTCTTGAAATAAAATAAATCGATCAATTGTTCTTAAATCGATTATTTGTAAGTTTATTTATTTTCTTTTCAATTGTATTTAATAAAAACCTGATACACGAGTAATTAATATTAATATTTAAAGGTTTTCGCAATCCGAGACGACCTTACCTATAATAACACTTAAATCTCTTTTGTGGTACAGAATTCCAAAGTGCAAACTTTTGTGCACCAATTAAAAGTAGACATCGAACACCCTGAATAGAATAGCGTTCAATAGGTACCTGCACCTATAAACGCTTATTATACATCATAGGTTTTACTGTCTACGCACCTACTCTATCCGTTTACGTACATACTCATAACTATGTTCGCTGTACTTAGCTATGTTATGACATATTTCTATTTGTAGGAAAATCTCCAAAATCCGGTCACGAGTCGCATCCCCGAAAAGAAACCGGCAGCACACGACGGCAATTGACAAGGTGTCGAAGTGACCCGCATCTTAGCAAACATGGACAAATACATGCAGGTGAGTGCTCATACTATAATATTGTAAACGGTAACAGTTTATTGCTAAAAAGCATCGTCATCTCCTTGTCCCAATTACTTGGGGTCGGCACAACATGTCATTCTCTTCTATACATTCAATATCAGATGTCTTTTCCTCAGTCACTTCTTTCTGTACCATATCTTCTTACACACAATCCATCCATCTTTTTTTGGGTCGACCTCTGCTCATAACTCTGCCCTCTTCATTCACACTATGGACTATTTTTACAATATTACCCAATACCTGATTGAACAATAGATACTTTATTGCTAAAAAGTATCTATTGTAGAATTGGGTTTATGTCGTAAGACATACCATGATAACGTAAGCTTCAAAATAATGATTACTTTCAACTTCAAATAAACATTTTTGTACAAAATACCCAATTTATATTTCTAAACGAAATGCTGTTTACTTCTTCTATTCTAATAGTTAGAAATGTTGTTGTTATTCAGATATTTAAGATTCAAATCTGTGATACATTTGATACAATATATTTACTTTTCTTTTCAATAGAAACCAAAGAACCCTTAATCGAAAAACCGTCAAAAAGATGGTACTCCTTGGACTCATTACGGAATTCATTACATCATGAGGAGCGGGATTCAGCGAGTGGTGAGTATAATGCAAATACATAAATATAAATATGTACTTTTGTCCTCTATACATTCCTATGTATGTTATCCGATTGTATTTACATTTATTAAGTATTTCGCATATAGGTTCCAAACAAACAATCAGTAAAATTTTAATTTAAAACTAAAACCGAAACTTCAAAAAGCTAACACAAACAGGCCCTGATAAACGAAATATAACTGATTTACAAATTTCATTCACAAAACAAAATGCGAGTAATTTTTCCAATGAATTGATGACAATACAACTAACTTGGAAGTACGCTCGTTTAAATAATAAAAG
Organism: Pelosia muscerda; assembly: GCA_963691645.1. Taxonomy (NCBI): domain Eukaryota; kingdom Metazoa; phylum Arthropoda; class Insecta; order Lepidoptera; family Erebidae; genus Pelosia; species Pelosia muscerda. The sequence continues at coordinate 6,767,987 of OY829116.1, read as the reverse complement.
AATTTCTAAAATCCTAATGTCACGTCGAACATTTATAACATAGGTACTCCTTCTTTTAAGTCGATTAAAAAAAATTACAAAAATCTCGGCATTAGCTAGTTCGTCAACAAAATATTTCAATAATAATATGATTTTCAGGGTCTCGCTCACCATCACCTGCCCCCTCAAGTGGTTTAGAAAGTAGTTCTATTAAGGACTCTCCGTTGCAAATTGATTTGGCTTCCGACGGTGGGAATGTTGGTAAGTGTTTCTTAAATTTTTTATTATCTAGATCTCTACTATATAGCTGGGCAAGTAAATAATTCTTTGTTTTTACCAAATCAAAATCGATTATAAAGAATGAATAGATACGGCTTAAACTTTGTAGGCTCGTTTTCTAATACAATTTTCAGTCAAGAATCTCGATTTTAGGTTAGTTTTAAGTGCAGGTGGTATTCTAGAATTGAACTTCTTATAAACGCTTGATTTTAGGTTAGTTTTAGGTACAGATGGTATTCTAGAATTGATCTTGTAGAGTTATTAACGCTAAGGTGATTTACATTCATAAAATCTCCCTTAAGTATAGTTAAGTTACAACTATGGACTTGAAATTTTACTATATTTAAGGCCCGTATTTTTTAAACGATAAATCAATATCGACTGATTATAGTTCAAAAATACGGACCTCGGTCTTTAAAAAGAGAGTTATAATATGCTAAAAACTTGTTTTCTTGCTAACATCTCCAGACTTATGAATGTTGCTTTAACCAGAATGGACGGAGAACGAAACATGCGACAGTGTCAGCGGTCTGGGTCTGGGGGGTGGAGGGGAAGGCATAGGGGTGGTGATGGGTGGTCGGGCGCGCGGCTGGCTACCCGACGTGGCGGCCATCATGTGGCGGCGCATGTTGGCCGCGCTCGGCGACCCCAACCTGTTGCGGGACCCGCACGCGCACGCCAACCTCTACAACTACCTGATACACCTCAACAGCACGCTACTTAAGGTACGTACCCTTCGTTATCCCTCACATTAGGACAGAAGCGCTACCGTCTCCCTTGCCAGGGTGCAGCGAATAGAGATCCCCGACCAAGCTCTTCCATATAAAGAAGTACATGTCTAATTCAATGGTCGTGATTTATGCGCAATATTTGTAATAACCAACGTTTTCTCATAGCAATTTTGTGGTTGCCCATCGACTTAAAGTAGTTTGCATCCTACTAATAAAATATATAAATGTGAAAGTTTGTTGACATGAATGGATGTATGTTTGTTACTTTCTTACGCAAAAGCTATCAAACGATTCTAAGGGAAATTTGGAACAGATATAGATTATAGTTTGGAATAACACAGGCTACTTTTTAACCCGGAAATAGCTTCTTGTGGGACTTGACCACGGAATATCGCGGTACTTAAAAATGCGTGCTGAAGCACTAGCATGAACTCCTATCGAATTCGTAATATAAAGGTTTCGAGAGGACGGAGCATTGTGATTGGCAGTCTGCCTCTTGTGAACCTGTGTGCGTGTGTAGCCCGCCAATCGCAATGCTCCGTTCTGTCGATAGCTTTACATTACGAATTCGATAGTATTTCGTGCTAAGGCTACGCGTATAAGACGAATATAAATAGAAAAAAATGTCTACGATTGAATTAAAAATGTTACTAGGCTTACAACATATACAAATTTTTCGCGGATGAAATCGTAGGGTGGTGCTAATTTTTTTTTCTTTTTTAATTTTAAAGATTTTTAGTTATTCCATCATAATACAGCATTAATGTATCGATAGCATCTATTTTCATAAACAACGCAAATTTATCAAGTTCAATACATACGTTCAAAATATAAAACCTTGTTAAAAGTACTTGTAATCCCATTTTATGAATCAATTAGTGGTTAAAATATTATCTTTCTTAGAGATAAACTTGAAAAACATATCGGATATCGAATTTAATAAGATAAACGATATTTAAGGAAACACTTATTGTCGTGCGAGTTAGTTGGCATTATATTGTACAATTACGTGAGCTGTTTTTTAATGTTGCTGAGCAGTGAGACTTCAATATGCAAGTAAATAAAAGCTATTATTTATTCTACGTAGAACTAATAATTGACCTTCAAAATTAGTTGGAGTTTTAACTAAATATTGGATTATCAAAATAAATATCGAATGAAGTATTAATATAATTCGTAAGTAAATATGGCACAACAAACAAGACTACAGAAAAAATATATTAATAGTAAATAAGACTATAATATCTAGATCTTATATTAACAGTAATCAGTCAATAAAGGTGATCTCAGAAAAAAATCATTTTTTGTTTGAATATGTTTTACTAGATTTTACGTGTATGGTTATGAATGACGGTATAGTCATGTCTCCAACGGATGGCCCCCCTTTATGGACTTTCAATACAGAAACATCATAAAATAAGAATAAACTCAGTTACGATGATATCATTGAGCAGCATTTGTGACACACGGAGTAGTGTGGTATGAAAGCGAATGTGGTGATGAGAATTTAAAAAGGTATACTGAGTAACTTTGGTACCTAAGTAGAATCAATTAATACTAAGTACTGGGGTGCAGGCTTTCCTCTCGAAGTTAGGGGTCAGATGGCGAAAGGCAAAATAAACCAATTGAAGACAGCTTAGAAGTTCGGTCAAACAGGCTTTTAGACTGGATAATACGGACCCCGGATTCTGAAGTGAAAGATTCTTATTGGCCTGGGACTAATGCAAAGATTAGAAACCAATTAACGGAGTTATAGGAGAACGGGCGTCAAGCTACAATACGTGACCTTGGTAAGAACCGCCATTGGCACTTCCATGAAGAGAGTAATGTCGTTCTGACATTAGGCAAGTGGCGTTTTTTCACATACCAGAATTTCGACCAATCTCCGTAATCCACCACCTTGCTGATACTTTTTGAGAACTCGTGCTTGGTTGTCGACACGTTAAACTCTAGTTTCTTCTTCGTCTGAGTTGCCTAATGTGAGAAAGGGCTAAGACGAAATGAACGACAAATCGGTGAATCATCGCTCTCCTAATCTGTAAATAAGACGACACAATGACATTGAAACGGCACGCAGTGCGATGAACGTTAAGCGAATCGTTTTATCTCCTCTCAGTCAATCAAATAGATATTCTTATAAACACTCACGGTCTTGTTGACGTCGAGGAAGTTCGGGGTCCAAGCTAACCTCAGCTGTAATCCGGTACGATACTAATAGACGGACGAGCCTCTGCCGTAGGCTTTCTTTTTGGAGTCGGGGAAAAATAAAACAAAAATAATCCAAATAATGTAGCTGTAGGAGATTGAACACCGAAGTAAGAATTTTGGATGCACCTCCTCTGGGCTAATCCGAATGAAAAAGGATTTACGAACACAGATTTCATCAGTATAGATGTGATGAAAAATATAGGTACTTTGTAGTGCTGACACACACATACATACTTAATACGTATACCTGTTGTCAGTAATAATATCCGTACTATTCATTTTACTTGAAGATAATTTAAAATATTTCAATAGCTTTTTGTACAAATAGATTCAAGGTGATGACCATAGGAAAGAGAATACATTTACATAAGTACGTACGCGTAAATTGGTTAAGCGACCACCACCCACGTTAAGTAAAATATATTTACGTAAAATTGTACACGTTTAGAATCTTTGAAGTGGAATGAGTATTGTGAATGAATATGAATTCATGTTACAACAAAGCTGAGCCATCTGTTAATGTTTATCGCAAATAATGGCACGCTGGACCAACTTATCAGTCGATATCTGTGAATGTTTGGCAGATGGCGCAATGGAAAAATCATTATTGTTCATCTCGATTATATTATTGTTATTTTTGTAAAACAGGCTTTATTATTTTATTGAGTGTTCCGTCGGGAGGTCCGTTGTTCTTTGAATGGTATTATTCTCTCTGTGCGCACTGTTGTCCCAATCGAAAGTATTCAAAGGATGCCACTGCGAAGGAAGAGCAGGAAAAAGAAGACTGCTAAGAAGGCTACGAAGAAAAAAGGTCTTTGTTTACATTGTCAAATATTTTTTATAAATCTTAACGTGGGTAGTTTAAAATTAATGTTTGAGTTTCGATTGTTTTGACAGCAGAGAATGAATATGATAGCATTTCTTGCTAGTTTAAACAATCTCATGGAATTTAAATATGAATTTAACAACAACTATTCTCGGCAGTTGTCGTTTGAAGACGGACGAGATGTTGCAAAGGCAATATTTACTTAAAGTGAATGATAATTCGGATAGAAATGATTATGTTTGTGATACGTTGTGTTTATTGCAGATAAGCTCAAATCAAACTCTAAATGGGAACACGGAGATCCATGTGCCCTTCAATCTCGTGGCGGGATGGTGCCTCGAGGCCGAAGCTTTACCGCCTTCGCACAGGTTTGTTACTTCATCTTCACTTTCACTTTACTACATCGTTGGTACTGTAATTTGTATATCCTATTGTTGTCGACCCGGACAGCGCCCACACATTGTAGTACGTCTATCAGTGTGTGGCAAATCTCAGTGTAAGCAGATGTTTTAGGTGTTAATTTATTTAGTTAACGTCTATTGCGTTTACAGAATTTATATTCACCTATGACATACAACCATTCATAATGTACTAAATGATAATTTATAAACCATAGGCTATACTATGACTGCTGCGTCGGAAGTTGCGGGTTTGATACCCGCTAAGTGTTCATATTTATACCTATTTACAGAAAATAATGTTTTAGACTACATATTATGTATGCCTAGGTAACTACCGTACGTCAGCAATCAAATAATATTTTCAAATATCTTATGTCACGAAAAAAATAAACAAGTGATTGTTTTAGTAGTCGTTTGTTATAGATTTACACTTATTATATCGACAGAGATGCATGATCACTTTTGGTAAACACACTTACTAAAAGGCAAATGAAATTTAAACAGATCTCAATTTTCCTTTAAAATAAATAATCAATTTTATAATTCCTCATGAAAAATATTGTTGTTTTGTCTAGAGCGGGGAAACTGCTAGCTTTGCGCTTGTTATGCGAATCGACGCAAGCGCAGGGCCCAGGCGCACCTTCCTCGTGCAACAACCGATTGCACTTGGCACATCTACATCTTTATCAGAGAGCGCTGCATCATGGTAAGTCTAATATCGTAATATGTAGGTCAATGACTGATACCCTAAGCTAGAGCTATGAAATAGTCGTTACTTTAATGTCGTGATATTTTTCGAATTATTATCTATGTAAAGTGAATGCTTCGACGGAATTCACTCACGAAGCATTTACTTTTTCCTATCTAAATTTAACTCCTAATAATACTCATGTTTTGTGACTGAAGAAACAAGACTGGATTACCGTTTTTCAGGGACCGCTTCCTATAAGTTAGTATTTAAGTTTTTTTTTTATACTACTTAGGTGGTAGACAAGCACACAGCCCACCTGATGGAAAGCGGCCACCGTGGCCTATGAACGTGTGCAACACTAAGGGTGTCACATACGCGCTGCCCACCCTGAAGGGAAAGGGGGAGAGCTGGGAAGGGGTGGGGAGGCTAGGAAGGGGAGGGGAAGGAGGGGTATAGTGAGCTCTGGACACTAGAAGTAACACTGTATCGCGGTAAAACTGCGAGGAACAGCTAGTATGTCCACAAAATATCACTTTTTATTCGCATACTATAATTATAAATCCAGTGACTCATGCTGCATGTTATTGTTTACCTAGACACTTGCATACATAACTATTGTTATTCCACAGGCCTAACTGGTGAAGATCGATCTGTTGTGGATGTTTTAGTAGAGCATGCGGCCCCTAGGTATCTGTCGTTAGCCCTTGATGGATACTCACTGCTGCTGCTTGACTTTGTCCATGCTTCTACTGTGGTGCTCAACTCTTCCGACATGGGACCTTCGGTCAGCTATTTATATTTTACTTATTTATGTACTACGTACTAACTTGGTGCGGGTCTCGTTCATAATGTGATAACCCGGTTTTATTCAATTTAATAGTTTTTTTTTATTTCGGTCACGTCAACTTGACTTCACCACGCCTGATGGTAAGCCGAAGGCAAAGTCTTAGGAAAGAGGGTCATCATTACATACACGCACAGTGTTACAATAGCGGCGCTCAGCTTGACGGCCTCATCGGATACTTTTTCACGCCCCGTTTAAAGTATCCGGGATTGTAGGAAAAAGGAAACACGTGAGCTGGTAAGGAATTCCAAGCCTTAATGGTGCGGCAGTGGAAAAACTCAACGAACAGCTTGATTCTTGATGTAATCTTCTGCACTGTATGCGGGTGATATCTAGTAATATTTTCATTGATGAAATTTCCACTTTATATCGTCTACAGTTATGAAGGAAAAGTAAACTTTGGCTAAAGTTATTTTAAGAGTAGGTACTGTGTAGACGCAAAGTTTAAAAAACTATTGAAATTCTGTAACATTAACTTGTTGGTATATTTTGAACCCACGACCTACCTATGTTAGCGCCCGACCCAAAAAGTCTTAAGAGCCATGAAATTGATCTACACATCACCTAAATTTGTTAGTATCTTTATTCCTTACCAGTTCACTACGTTTAACTGACCGCAATGTTTAACGGCATTATATTGACTAGCCCAAAATTCGACAACATTCATAGTCTCGACAGTCCTCAATCGTGCAGCTAAAGTTTCTTATCATTTCGATCATCAATGTAGATTCTAATAAATTCTATATTGTTAATGATGACAAGAATATTTAGCTTCGCATAAATCACTAATTAGTCGTTTCTCTTCTAGTGTCCTCGTACGGCAGCCGTGACGTTTCTGGGCTCGCTGCTTTCTTTACCCGACGGCCTAATGAACGCGCCTATGCTACAACCTTACCCACACCAATATAACACCGTATCCTGCCCAGATCTGAAGGTATGTGTTTTAACTTATCTATATAACAAATGCCGAGTAAACAGAGTATATGCTATAATTGTGTTTTCTTTTTTTTTTAAATCGATCAAATACAGAGAGGACATTTTTAATTGGGTTTCTCTATAAAAGAACGAGAGACATTTTACTTTCTTTTTTTCATCTACGGATCAGCAGCAAAACGACTCACTTCAATGTTTATGTTACTATCTCATACTAGATTTACTAGATATACAAAGATTAACAAAAAAAAATATAGCAAGGCCATCGAGCAACTAGTATAATTGTATATTGGCAAGACACAGACTAGAAAAAAGCTGTGCAAGGACGAATGCCGTTTGTATAATGGCTAGAGCCGTGCCTACCTAAGGTCGTGATGTCAACATGAAGACGTAGTTGAAAATGACAGTAACTTAGTAATGACGTCTCCTCTCTGTATTGGCTCTGTGGTTTGTATAATGTCAAGCGAGTGATGTGCGCCTGGCCGTTCGCAGGAGCACGTGCTGAACATAGTGGTGCGCGTGTGCCGGCGCGAGGGCAGTGCGGCGGCGCGGTGCGCGGGCGCGTGCGCGCTGACGGCGCACGCCGCGCACCTGCTGGCGGCGCGCGCGCACTCGCCGCGCCTGCCCGCCTACGTCACCTGCCTGCTGCAGATGCTCATGGTACCGTATGCTACATCGTGCTTTACATTTACTGTACCTTTCCATATAGACTAGCTGCGGACCCTGGCCTCGCCCCGATGCAATATTATTATAACACTTTACCCGTATTTAAACCCTGTCCTTCCAATAACATTACAACAAAAAAAATCAATTAGCCAATTTGCTACAGTTTTTCGAAAGTTATACTCGTAATTTGGTGATTCAATTTAATAATTTGCAGAATATTTCAAAACATGTCAAAGGGAGCTAAAGCACACGGCCTAACTTCGTTTGTATTGTTTTCTTCTTTTCTAGTCATTTTAAAAATATTTTAACCAAAGCATGGTTAAAATATTTATTTTCTACTTAAGGACTGTTATGTTTATGATTGCAGATGAAAAACAAAAACATAGCAAAGGTGGTAAGTGACTGCGTGTTGGTGCTGGCAGACTACACGGACCGAATTGTGGAACAGTATCCTGGGCTCGCCGGTAAGAATACTTAGAATGTGTCTCTGTGATCAAACGCTTTTTGAATATGATGTATATCTCATATCATTTTTAGGTAAAATAATAAAGTGGATATGCGCATGCTTGGCCCAAATATCGCCGACCAGCGGTCGCGACTCAGTGAAGCCCCTGGCGGGCTCCTTGCTCCTCTGTCTGGCCGAGTTCGCAGTTCGTTGCGGTCCCACCTACCTCATGCAAGAGAAAGATGGGGAACAGAGCCTACTTTTGATGATATTTAAGGTAGGTGAAGATTTAAGCTAAATTACCTATTTGGGTTCTAATTATGTATAAGTTCAAAAGTTTGTTTTAAATCTGCTTCAGACGTCCTTCAGTTCTAAAGCCTTTTTAGTATTGACGCACATTTTTTTTTATACCACGTAAGTGGCAGACAAGCACCCGGCCCACCTGATGAAAGGTTATCTTGACCTATATACGTTTGCAACACCAAGGGCGTCACATTCACATCTAAATTAATTAACGTCTATTTTGCACACGTTTGCGTGTAACTTCTTCTATCCCTCCCTCCCCCTTGATATCCAAAAAACAAAAGATGTCCTCTTACGAATATACTCTACTAACTGAACTACGTCTGCGCCACCCTGTTTTTCACTTCTGCAACATTTTTTACTTCTGCTCCACACCAGTTGGTTGAACATTTTTCACTACTGCTCCACACCAGTTGGTTGTAGCATGATGTTATATACATATAAACATTCCTCTTCAATCACAAAAACCACATCAAAATCCTTTGCGTAGTTTTAAAGATTTAAGCATACAAAGGGACATAAGGGATATAGACACGGGATAGACATATAATAGGGACACAGAACGCGACTTTATTTTATACTATGTAGTGAAACCCAAAAATGTAACTTTCCAATGAACTATTTTAAATAATGAATGATTGATTTATCACATTATTTAACGAACAGTGTGAATGTCGCTTGGATTAAATATTTGCTAACCAGATAATGCGAATGAAATAAAAATGTGTGTAAAATCAAAATACAAATTAGGATCAGTAAAAATATATTTACAAAAGTTCGTAAAAAATCACAATAATACAAAACACAGTGATCACTCAGTAGTATGAATAGTAAAACCTACTCACACTTCTTACCCATTTTACATAAACATTAAACATCGAATGAAATTTCATATGAAATCAATTTTGTGTGAAGTTCATTTGCAAAAAAATGTATAGTTTGACTGCTGAAAGTTAAAAAGTCATAAGCGTCATGAAAGTTAAAATAGACCTTTTGGACTCGAAATTATTAGGACATGGAAATTATTACATACTGGTTTCAATATCGTTTGAGCCGCTTTAACTTTCAAGCAAAAATTTATTAAAACAGCCTCAAAAATCAGTTGATTCGCTCGTTGCCATTATTGTTATGTTTACGTTAGTTCGCTTTTTAAATAATCAGAACTTAAACGTAAACAGAAGTAAATATAGACATGGCACGCAAATTTTTGTGAACAATTTACCAATATTTGTTCTAAGTTGTGTCTATTTATTGTGAAGTGTGTTCTTGGGCTTGGTAACCGTTTTCGTCAGCAGTAAAAGTGACTGCGTATGTTAGACCGTTGGGAGCCACGTATTGGTAGCTACCGGTGACCTCGAGCGCCTGGTGGTCGGCGTCAATCTGCTTGAATGTACCCTTTTCTTGGCGAGATGTACCATCGCTGGTCTCGAACCTGTTTCGATAAAGATAGATATTTTAGTATTGTGATATTTTTTTATCTAATATTAGATACAGACTTGGAAGATGACTGAAAGTTACTTAGAAATATTATATACTAGCTGTTGCCCGCGGCTCCGCCCGCGTGGATGTCGATTATCGCGTTGTACGACTCTACTCGATTCTCTACTTGCGTCTCTATAATACTTCCCCTTGCTGTCATGACAACGGAAATAACTTCATAGAAAGCGTCGGTAGCTTAGTGGTTAAGGAGTCGGCCTTGCGATCGAGAGGTCCCGGGTTCGAATCCTGGCCAATACACTACGTGAACCCACTCCTAACACAAGCCATTGAGCTTAGCTGGATGGGTTAACGGGAATATTAGTAACTTCGGTTGCTAATATTCCTTCTTTTAAAAAAAAATTACCGGCTCTATTGAGATTTATGATTATTGCTCCGCTCCCTTGGGTGGTAGCGTGATGATATATAGCCTATGTTACTCCTAGATATTGTAGCTTTTTAGAGGTGAAAGAATGATTGAAATCGGTCCAGTAGTTTCGGAGCCTATTCGTTACAAACAAACAAACAAATCTTTCCTCTTTATAATATTAGTATAGACTAGCTGACCCGCGCGACTTCGTCTGCGTCACCCCGTTTTTGCAACATTTTTCATTCCTGCTCCGCACCTGTTAGTCGTAGCATGATGTTATATACATATAAACCTTCCTCTTTAACCATTCTATCTATTGAAACAAACCGCATCAAAATCCGTTGCGTAGTTCTAAAGATTTAAGCATACAAAGGGACAAGAAAAATAGGGACAGAAAACGCGACTTTATTTTATACTATGTAGTGATTAGATACAGATTTGGAAGATGATTATAATTCATTAGGTAAATTTATATATACGTATGATTAGCACTTACTCAAACTGATAACCGTCGGGCCCAACATTGGAGTCCTGTTTTAGGATGTACACCTGCTGATCTTCGGGTGCTCCTTGAGGTGCCGCTGTGGCTACGGTGAAAATAGCTAGAGCGCAAATTACCTGAAACAGTTTTTTTTTATTTACCAGATTTGTTTTAAATTTATTAACTTAAGGCGGCATTAGCCTTGTGGCTAAGATCACCAGACTTTCGATTGAAAGTTTTTTCCTCTTCATTAAGAACATTAGTAACTGAAATTACTAATACTCCTTTTAACCTCTCCAGCTTAGCTTACCGAAGCTTAGTTCGCGGGTTCTAATCTCGGCCGGTTACACTACCAATGTGAACCCACTCCTAACATACACCATATAGCTTAGCCGAAGCTTTTACGACAATTTAACTTATTATTGTTTGAACAAGCCATAAATAGTTTTAGCTCACAATTAATTTTAATTTGTGTCTGTGGAGTTATAGCTCATATGCTTGTTGTATAAATCTACCAAAAAAAACTCGTAAACAGCTTTGAGAGATTTTTCTTTAGGTTTTAATTGTTTTCCGAACATTGTATTTTAAAAAAATACTCACGAACTTATGCATTTTGGATATGTATAGGTTTTAGAGAGATAGTGACTATCACTGAAACAGCTGTTGACTGATGCATCTCTCGGCACGCGCCGCAGTTTTAAACTAACTGTCCGGTTGATGACGACATTGTCTTTTGGGGCACACGTAATATAGTGCTAATAGGTAAACACATCGCCAGACTAACTGAACGGTATTTCTTACATAAACTTATTGGTTCTATTACAAAATTGGCCCTGTTAATCTAGTTAGCGCTTTAGTGCAAATAAATTTACCTATAGCCTAAAAGTGTTGCAATCAAATATTTGGATACGAATCCATGGTCCAGTGAAAGAATCAAGCATTAAACTGTTTTACTGAATGGGTTCAAATGAATCCTTTAAGGTTTTTTCTTAACTACATCAGAGGTTGGGTATTTAATTACCGCGGAGTGCACATATTATTATATTTTGACCATTTGTATTGATCAGGATTTAATTTTAATTAATTTTTATGGAATTAATTTTATTCCGTCGTCGTTTTAGTCCAAGTGCAATTTAAGAGCGGCTTCGGCCTTTACCCCGCTTAAACCCTACCAAGGATCTTAAAGTCTAATTACATTAGATTCAAGAAATAAATTATATTATTCTTGTTGCAGGTTTTGTACGCAGTAATGAAAGGTACTAATGGATCCGATATCGAAGGCCTAGTGCTACCAACGGACGAAGATTTTGACCCCAATATTCAAACCGATAACCTGGGACCAAAGACGTCACCCGCTTCTACTATAGATGTCAAACTGTGGGCGCAAACGGTACTTATTTCATTCTTTCTTTACAAAAGAAATATTCATTAATTAAAATGTGTTAACTTAATTGATAGGTGATAGGATATACTACAGAATTAATAGGTAATAATATGCGATTCAGTGTTGTTTTTAGCAATTCCACGATGGACTCATAGCTTGCGTGGTAACATAAAATAAGAATGGGTTATGGAGGTCAGCAGTCGCTTCACGAAAAATATTGAAGTTTGACTCTATCGCATTTAGACTGAAAGCCGTTCCCGATTGATTTGGGAAAAGGCTCGAACGAAAACATCGACCTTACATAAATGTAACCCCTCGTTTACCTCATGAAACATGGTGTAAACAGGCTTGATACAAAATTGGTTGAAGATTTGTCGGAAACTTGTAGGAGACCTGTCTGTTTTATACTGTATTGAGACTGTCTCAAACAAGTTTAAAACATTATGTGCTTTCACACTGAAATTTGCGACATATTTTTTTAACATAACATAACATAACATTAACTCACGCCTTTATCGCATCGAAAAGTCATTGGTGTGTACCATGGTAAAACCTGGGATCGAACCCGAGATCTCGTCTCAGCAGTCAATTCCCCATACCACTAGGCTACCGCGGTTTTTTTTGTACATATTGTACCTCGTCAAATACATTTTTTTACGTTAGTTAACGAGGCGTTATAATTGTAGATCTGCACGCAACTGGTGCTATTCCTGGGCCACTGGCCGCTGTGGGGCGGCTGGCAGGTGTCGTCGTCGGTGTGCGAGCAGCACGACAGCCCCGCGCTGGGCGGCGAGCTGGGCCCCGCCGTGCTGAGCGCGCCGCACGTGCAGATGCTGCGCCTCAGCGACGCCACGCTCGCCTCGCTCGTGGAGCTGCCCGCGCTCGACGTGCCCGCCGCCACCACGCCCGGTCACTGTTCACACATATTCACTGTTCAATATTAGCATTCACTAATGAAAGGGAAAACTTGGCATATTTTTTCTTATTATTTAAACTTTTTGCACAAATACATAATAAATATACAAAGGCGGACTTAATGCCATTGGCATTTTCTACCAGTCAACCTTAGGGTGATGCAGAGATTTGTCAAAGTAGGCATTTCTGAATGTGAAGGTTGAAATTCGAGATGGTTCTCTGGGGCATGCCGTGTATAGAAAGCCCGCTCACACTGGCCGATACTTCCGATCCGCGTCTGCTGTACTCTGTAGTGATACCACTTATAGTCCATTTGTTTAGGTACTTGAAAAAAGATAAACAATGTTAGCGTGCTTTTAAATGTTTTTTCAAAAAAAAATTCTACTTAGTAACGCATTTTGAAGACTAAAACCTGTGTCAAACGACTAGTCAGTCAGTTAGTCTGGTTTTTTGTTTAACACGTGTTTTTTATAAAAGTTGCCGCAAGATTGTTTACCTTTATTTAAGTACCTCAACAAATGGCGTATAGTAACCATTAATACGAACCACCCCGTACAAAATCAATAGTTTCCCGTGTAGACTTTAATTATTTTGTAAATGTCTTCAGGGTTAATGACGTCAGACCGTCAAGTGCGAGTGTTGCTCCGTGACATCGCTGGCAAGGCGTGTTGGGACGCGTCAGCGCTCTACTATGATCCCGCCATTGCTTCCCCGGAAAAGATAGAACCGCTCCAATTGTCTGATAGGTATGTACAAACCAAAATATCAAATACCTACTTGGTAGTTTTATACCATATATTTGAAATTCATTAGTGACTAAAGCCATGTATTGTTAGTTTGAGACCATCACCCTCTTGTGTGATCAGAATTGTTCAAATGTAATAGTTTGGAACATTGTTCTCGATGGTATTTGAGGTTTTGATTTTAGAGTTCGGAGTCTATTGATTCCCTTTCCACTATTTGATTTGGTTTATACTGCTTTTATGGCAGTGATTGCCGTCAGACTCCCAACCACGAAAAAAAAAGCCTACGCTAAGCCTCGTCCATTAATTCGTATCGTAGATGTACGGTTTTGCAGGTGACGTTGACTTGGTGCCGAAAATGGTCCCCACACTCACATATTTATTGTTTGGATACTGTATAATAAAATTGTAATTTTAAACGCTTGTAAATATTGTCTTATTTCAGTACGGAATGTCCAAGAGAAAACACGTTGTCATCCCTCCCGCCACCACTGCCGCCCGATTTGTTGCCAGATTACAAAAACTGTCCACCAGACAAACATCAATTGGACCATGTATGTATAATTTATTTTCAAATCTAGGTGTATCTTTCCTGTTCCCGCTTGTTTCCGAATTGCGACCCACGAGATGTAGGTACTCATTTTACATTAATTATTAATTGATATATTTTCCATGTAAATTCTTTTTTGAAATTCGAAGTAAAAGAGAAAAAGCCGGAAAGCGGATTCCGGACTCTGAGAAGAAAGGTTCGGATGCGGCGGGGGCTAACGCAGGGATGATGATGATGACCTTCATGTAATTTCTATCAATCACCTCTTTGTGAAATCCCAATACATAAAAACATATTTATATGATATGGGTATACTGAATTTACGGACACGTCGTATATTTTTTGTGAACAATTGCATCATTTTACAGCAGAGTTCGCTATTTAAATTAAACTTCTACTTATAGGTGTTGGCATACATTGGACACACATCGCCAGAGGTCGTATGCGGGCGGCGTCTAGACGAGGCCGGACCTTCGCCTTTGCCACCTGGCGCGGAAGATGAGCTCGTGGCCACCCTTGTAGCTCACAGAAATCATGAGAGGCACTACCTCGCCACTCGAGACAGGTAGAAAGCACTAATTTTGGGAAAGATTTTATATTTTAATCAATCAATCACAGGTTCTCAGGGAATTCAGTTTTTAATATCTTGTCACTATTTCAAGTCGATTACTTATTGTGGTATAGATAAATTTCTGCTTAACAAATTTTATATGATATTCCTATCGTATGTCATTACTGCATAGATCACCGACCTACAGTCACGATCAGGGCCTCCAGACAAACTGACAATCTATTGATGGAATCGCGACGAAGCAAATCATTGGAACTCCCATTCAATGGACTAGTTGACATTACGGTGATTTTGATGATAAAAATTTGTGAAATATAATATTTCGAGTCAAAAAGATGAAATTTCATAAAATTTTCGTAGGTTTATATCAATCGCATACTTTACTGAGCGATCCGACTGGCGTTTTCGTCAATAGAATGTCACTTTATCACACCCTAGGTTATGATAAGAAACGGGTCTTGATTGAAGCTCATAACTCATAAAAAGCAGCAGACGGCTTAATAAGCCGTTAGGTAATTCGTCCAAAAACATGTGTGTGTATGTATGTGGACAGCGGCGACGAGGAGGAGCCGGCGGCGTGCGGCGCGCAGTGGTCCCCGCGGCCGTTCGGCGTGTGCCGCGCGCTGGCGGCGCAGCTGGGCACGCTGGCGCCGGCGCGCCGCGCGCACGCGCACCTGCTGCGCCGCTCCGACCGCCTGCTGCGCGAGCTGCGCCATCTGGACGCGCAGAGGTACGGGCGCCCACCTGATGCCCCTTGTTTTCATCGAGAAACTAGTCTCTTTCTATCTCTCTCGCTCTCTCTATCTCTTTCTCTCTCTCTCTCTCTTTCTCTATCTCTCTTTCTCTATCTCTCTTTCTCTATCTCTCTCTATAATCTGTCGAGTCCACGGCATTTCCACTCCTATCAGAGTGGCACAATTGGTTTGGTTAAAGTCGCCATAGTGGTGTAGTAATTTGTTTCACGGCAGCGCCGCTACTCACGGAGAGGGCCCGAGCATAGGTTTCGCTGTTCGGGAGAGCTTACTGCGTCCCCTCGAGTCCTAAACATTTGTTACAAAACTGATCTTGTCAAAAACTTGTAGAAGATCTATCAGAACACAATTACTATTTAATACACATTTGCGTGCACACTGAAGTTTGCGACATATTACAAATTGTCAAATATATGTTTTAAATCTTGGTGGAAACGAGGGGATAGGGCAGTAAAACCTGCGCCATTGCTTCTTCCATCTTTCAACAGGTATACTGTCTAGCTGTTGTGTTAGTATCCCACACAAATTATGTAGTTTTTACCATATTTCATTCTATCTTAGTTATACAATATTTCGTTATAGTAATTAAGTGTTATCAGCTACGAACTCCTTATACAAAAATAAAATCCCGTTGCAGATGCCGCGAAACGCACAAAGTAGCTGTGATATACGTAGGCAAAGGACAGGAGACCCGGAACGAGATTCTATCAAATCGTTGTGGCAGTCCTGCCTATGAGGCTTTTCTTGCTGCCCTAGCGTGGGAGGTACGATCGTTTCTTCATATAAATATGTTATTATCTAGACAATTCTAGCTTCATCTTCATTATACCTATACATATATTTACGACAGGTGGAATTAGAGAGCCATGTAGGTTTCACGGGTGGTCTGCGGGGTGGCGGGGGTGGCGGGGTGTCTGCGCCGTACATCGCCACACTTACTTTGGAAGCGCTGTTCCATGTCGCCACTAGAATGTCGGCCGACACACCAGACGCCATTCTTAATAAGGTACGTGTTGTAGCAGGGAAGGTAACTCATTAACAAAGGTCATCGTTTATTTATTTTAAAATTTTGTGCGAATATTGTTGTGCGGGCGTACACGTACATTGCAATAGCGTAGCATTTACGTTACTCTAGCGTCAAGTGCATTTCAATTAGACTATTTTATGTGATTCAACCTGCACTTATATTTATTTGGTAGACACGCCACCTCGGGAACGATGAGGTGCACGTGGTGTGGAGCGAGCACTGGCGGCCGTACAAGCGCGACACGCTGCCTACGCAGTTCTGTGACGTACTGATCGTGCTGTACCCACTGCCCGGCGGCCTGCTGCGGTGTACCGTGTCCAGGAAGAACGATGTAAGTGGCCACGGATCATGTCAGGCTTTTAGTGCAGAGAACTTATGATGAAAAGTCGTCTTGAATGTTGCCAAATATTATCAAAATAATAGATTCTTCTTCTTCTTCCTCTTTGAGTCAATGGGTCGACTAAATCGTATGTATGGCACATTTTTATATATTAGACAGCTTATTAATTTGCTACAGCAACAATAATAAATTTGCGAAGTTAATGCGAAAAGTTGTATGATTAAAATACTCCGAGTTGGACTGCCGGAATGGGCGTTCGTATGTACTCGATACTGATGAGCCGTTGGCCGCAGGTGGCGGTGTTCGGGCCGGTGTGGGAGGAGAGCATCATCCGCGTGAGCTGCGCCGCGGCGCTGGTGCGCTGCCTGTCGTTCGCGGGCGGGCGCGCCGTGCGCGCCACCATGGCGCTGTACCAGCACGCCTACAGCGAGCGCGCGCGCGGCCTGGGCGCGCTCGTGGCGGCGCACACGCAGCCCACCACCTTCGAGCACTTCGTGGAGCGCGTGCGCGAGCCCGTGCCCGAGCCGCCGCCGCCGCACGGTACGCCCCGCCCCTCCCGCCCGTCCCGCCGCTCCCGCGCCCGCCCGTCCGCGCCGCCAGACTAAACCCCCGTGTGGTCGCAGATCAGGGCAGCGGGCGCCTGGCGGCCGCGCTCCTGGACCACGGCGCGAGCGCGTGGGGCGCCGCGGACGCGCACGGCGCCTCGCCGCGCCCCTCGCGCCGCCTCGGGCCCTTCAAGCGCCCCGCCGTCGCCGCGCCCCCCGCGCCGCCCCTGGCCGCGCCGCCGCCGCTCGCGCCGCACGCCGCGCCGCCGCCGCGCCGCAACCGGTGAACGACACGCCCCTCCGCGCTCGGTCCGGTATACGACGTGTGAGACCTCGGCCGCTAAGTCAGCGGCGAGCGGCAAGGCAAGCCGATAGGAGACAGAGAGAAAGAATAAATTATTTCTCTTTCACTATCATTGGCATGCCGTGCAAAGCCGGTCGCCGATGAGTTCGCGAACGAGGCCTATAGTACGCAAACCGAGCACCAGTTGGACCGGCATCGATATCGTTCATTACAACACGCATCACTTTCATGTTGATATCCACAGTATACGGTTCGGTCCGACTCTTGCGCGGTTTCAATTTAGTCTGTCTCGTATTCGTGTCGCCTGACAGTTAACGGCTTCTTAGACTTGCGACCGACTATATCTCATCGATCTGCCTCATTATTTATTAAATGCATCATTTTGATAAATTTTGTATTTGGAGTTATACGAATGCGTCCAGTCACTAAACATTGCGGTGACAGGCAATTGTTCAAATATCAGTCTCGATCTGTATTATCATTATCACCTTAAATTTAAACATCAAATTATTTTTTTTTCTTTTTCAAATGAGGAGGCAATTGTATTTAAAAAAGGCATTCGCATTTTTGAAAACTTTTGTAAAGAAAATTAATCCTCGCATAATATCATCGCCTCTCTGTAGTGGCACATACTAAAATGTTCGATGAACGTCTCCGCTACTTCTCTTAAGTTAATTCGTCCATCGAGAGATTATACTTACTAAACTAACGGACTTAAAGGAATTTTCATGTACTTAATATTTTTAAGCTTTTATTACTTGTAGATTCTTGCATTTAAAATGTAATGTACATGCTTGCTGTAGGCTTTGAATGTGATGTGCTACGGTAGAGTTAAAATGTTCTAAACATTTTAACAAATATTTTTTATGTAAATGTTTTTGAAATATTGAAAATTAAGTACCATAGAAGACCAGCAACCATTCGACATTACATTGATGTTTCTGTACATATGTAAACTAGTTATAGAGCTTTAACTGTTGTAGGTTTGTTTACACAATTTTATTTATTTGCATAATTGAGATTTAATCAAATTTGCGTTTCGTTGTTATTATTTATTGTCTATTTGGAGTGGATGTGTATTAAGACAAAGTTTATGAATATAAGCATCCAGGTAAAGTAACCGACTCATTCAAACAGCACCACAAGAGTCACATCATCTCAACACAACACAACATATTCCTTAACTATAATTTATCATGGTGTATGCAACCCGACGTTTTAAGCACACCTAAATATTTCTACAGTCTAAATTCCACCAACTTCCATAGGACTTGGTCTGTTGTTTTACAATATTATTAATGAAAACTACATTCCGTTCTTTACTATTGGAAAACTACTTGATGTACTGACGGCTTACCATGCGTGTTGAAGCGTTCCGTATGAGAAAGAGGGACAGCGCTGTATGTGGTGTATAGTTCCATCTCTTTTTTTCACCACAGCTTCAGAATGGCGGATGTCGATAAAATCAAATCTCTTTGACCCATGAAATCAAAATCTGAAAATGGTGGTGATCACGTAAAGAGAAGCTAACATCATAGTAAGCCATCATTTAGAAATAGTTCCACATAATCTGGAGTTAATATTGTGTAACAGCTTACATTTATGGTTTACCTATGGTACACAAGTCTCATGCATTCCATTCAAAATATTTTTTGAATAATCTGTATTGTTTCTCAGTATCTCTAGTTGTATTCATTTAATTAGTTATTTATTATTTATTAATCTGATCGATTATTTCCACTTATTAATTTTAAACAGTATTTTTATAGTTGTTAAGACTGACACAAGATTATGTATTGCAAACACTAAGTATTAAAATGTTATATTTTATTGAACTATGTGGTGGTATTACTTATTAATAACTTATTTGAGCTAATTTATTATTGCTAGTATTTGTTGATTGAAATAGCTTCGGAAATTGTCACTTATAAATAAGTAATCCAGATATTAACCCACAGAATTATTAATGTAACCAAATTTTTATATTTAAAACAATCTAAAAAAGAATAAAGTTTTGTTAAACTTTAACATTTTGTTTTATTTATACCTGACAGTAGTATAGTTCGAGGCATATATCTTCAATTCTGAATGTGTTATAGTTCAGTACGCATTTTTGGGTGACTTATGAGAAATGCATGTGGTACTGGCAATGGACGAAATCAAATCCACTCATCATAGATTATATCAAAACAATACACACGTACCAGGGCCTCGGTTTTTCCCGCAATTTAGTTCTAAGACATGAGGTACGCCTAAAAGCAGCAGACCGTAGACCAGATCTGTGTGCATGTGTAAAATTAATTATTTTCTTAAGCTGAGTGTGACACAATTATTTATTATTACAAAGACCTGGGACACTTGCGGCGACATTTCCATTTCATCCTTAAGAGTGACTCAATACAAACCAGTGGTACCTATATGGATGGTACAGAGGTGGGGTCAGGTAGACTAGCTACACATACAATACCACACATAGGTACAAGAATAAATTTTAAACTCACTGCTAGGTTCTTAGGTGCAAACAAAACTGAATATGAAATATAGGTATGCTGCATAGTTTATTTGGCAATGTCCTTAAAATTTATGTTTTGGGCAACTTATACATTCCACCTTGTAACACGAGCTGATGGGTCCTAACTTTCGTATCCAGAAACTGCCTGAGCTCCTGAAGGCTACATTCTGTGCCTGGTGCTTGTGATGCAAACATCTTTAACATTTGGTGGATGCGATCTAGCGGCAGGGAATCCAAATTAGTCAACATACCAACAATGTAAGACCAGAATACTTGTAATTCACCTTCCCTTTGGTCATGGGCAGAGGCCATAACACTCTCAGTTTCATCATCCTCACAAATCATCTCCTGGACTTGATTTGTTGCTACATTTGCTTTGTTTGCATCCGAACCATCCACCAAGACATATAAATCAGTACTTTTTTCTGTAATAAGCCCCATTGACTGCCAATAAGTAATTTTTCGCCTTAAAATAGTTACTGGTACTTTCATAACTTGATGCAACTCATCTATAGTCCACTCTGGTTTATCTTGGAAGTGCATTATGAGCGTGGCATTGAATGGTGACACTGTTAAATCTAATTTCTTATCTCCAATCTCAATTTCAATGTTTACATTACCAAGATGTGGCTTCCAACTCAAAGTCCGATTTCCTTTTAATGCCTCAAATGATTTTGTATAAGCTTCTAAATGACGTTTTATTTGTTCAGGCAGTTCTAAACTCTCATCTTTGAATGGAGGCCAGAATTGTGCAGATAAAATCATTGCATTTGATGTGAACTTCTTGTTCAAAGTCTCAATTTCCTTGTCTTGGTGGATAAGGGCATTGATTCTCTTAGAATCTGATATATCCTTGAGCATTACTTCACAGAAATGTAGCTGAGACTCTCCAAATCGTAATTTTAATAATTCAAGATATCTTATTTCTTTTTCTGTGTTTATAGCACTTTGTGCCAACAATCTGTCAGCTAAAAGTGTTCTGTATTCATTCACAAAAAGCTCCTTACTGCCATAGACATTGACAAGCATTGAAATGATATCATTTGCTCTTCTATCACTGGAGTCAACAGCGGGATCAGCATCAACAGGGTCAGGGTTCCATTCATCCCATGCTTCATCTTTATCACTATCACCATCTGCTTCCGCTGCAAACTTCACCAGCTCTTCAGCTAACTCACTGCCAGCTCCTTCTTCAGTCAAACTACTGACTACACTACGAACAGTATCATCGCGATTCCTCAAGTAATTTCTAACAGGTTTTGTGACAGTCTCGAGAATAACACCAGATGGGTCAAGGTGTCTCAATGCTCTAATAGTTGTTATGTAAGCAGTTAAAATATCAGGAGTATTCACCCCCGGGTGCAATAACCTTGTTTCCAGGGCATTTTGTAAGCTTTTACATAGTGTAGACCTTAGGTCTGTCTTTTCTAAACATAGCTTTATATCATCAACAGCAGGTTGGGAGTCTGGGTATTCTATTATGATGTTAAACAATTGGTCAATTCTCAACTTAGTATAACTATGGTATAAAAAGTAACTTAGTTTCTGTTTGAACTTGGCTATAGCACTGTGAATATGTTTATCATCAGGAGATGGTTTTGATGATCCTCCGCAATAAATACGAATTAGCCATGACATAACTGTTGTATCTAGCCAGTTTTCTAAGAACCCTAAGTGTGATACATCAAATGTTCCAGTACAGAGCTTCTGTATATGCGACTCAATCCTCATTTGTATAAAGCTTGTCAAAACCTGACCAGTGAGCCTTTCAAGTAATTGCAATTCCATAAGTTTTCTACTGGTATCATGAAATACCTTCACAATGTACATACAGTTGCAGTCTGAACACTCATTCAAACAACCTGAGCACATAACATCTTCACCCATATCTGAATTTTCATATTCATTATCAAATACATTAAAAGATACCTTGTAGAAATGGTTTATGATCACTTGAAAATCCAAAGGTAACTGGGATAGCAGTGTAGCTCTTAGAAGTTGTTTGAACCCAGAAAGAACATCTTTCTCCCCATAAATGGGTTTATTATCACTACAACTATTGTTTAATATGCTTAACCTTAGTAATAGTTTTGAGAAACTGGACACTGACTCATACAGATCATTCACGGCTGACTTAAATAACTGAAAGCCCTTAGCCTCTTCTTCAACTTTCATAAATTTGGACCAAAACGATGGTGCTATATGTTGACGAAGGTATTTCTCAATGTGAAGAAGAACAAGGTCGCGTATTTTGATCTGAATACCTAAGCCGACGATGATTTGCTGAACTTCTTCATACTCCGCGGTAGTGCAGTCACAAAAAATTGTATCATTGAGAATTGGGAAAGCATAATTTATCTTGTCCCAATAAAATTTCAAGTCTTCCTTCATATAAGACATGGCGATACCATTAAGTTGATGAATGGAATTCTAATGAATAAATAATTTCATTATATATGTGCTGCACAAACAGTAACTTTAACTTCAATTTTTGTTTGAACTTGTATAACTATAATTAATAGTTGTATATCTGCAACAAACAATCGCCAACCACCAATCGGTCGCCGTTGCTGAATGCTGACAGAATTGACTGACATGACAGTGACACTAACAATAGCAGAAGTGAAGATAGAAAAAGTGTAAGTGCGTTTGGGGAGTAAGTGTAGTGGGTACACTTTTTATGAGGGAGATACATAAAAAAGGTATCTTTATTTCGTGGGAAGGGTGGGAAGAAATCAGAGTATAGTAAAATATAAGAAGTTATTGTACTAGCTGTAGCCCACGGCTCCACCCGCGTGAATATCGGTTATCGCGCAGTGCAAAATACCTACCCTATGTTGCTCAGGGTGAATGTAGCTTTCCAATCGTGAAATAATTTTTGAAATCAGCACAGTAGTTTCAGAGTTTATTATTTAAATACACACACATACACACAAATACAAAATTTTCGTCTTTATAATATTAATGTAGATGTATATAATACATGACAGTCATGACACCGGGTCAAATTTTGGGATAATGTAATGTCTCTGGGGATTTCCCTCGTAACCGCAATGATGAGAATGAGAGTGGGCAGTAGACGCACCCTAGCCAACCCGACTGACAAGCTAAAAAGGGTGCCTGGGATAGACTGGATAGGGAAGGTCGAATATCGGGAGATATAGCGCACATTGACAAAGATCTCTCTTTGAGATGACCCCCTTCCCCTAATGTGGTGTCCCTATCTAGCCCCCTGAAATGGGGAGAAGCAGTTTGCGTCGCCGCTGCTGCCTGCTTCTGCTAGGGTAACAGGCGGCTCCACCGGTCACCCCCAGGCCCGTGCTCTTGGAGGGACGAGGTCATTCTGCGACCCCCAACGCTCGAGTCGCCTTCGCTCATCGCGGGCAGTGCGGGCAAGCAGTCTTCTCTAGACCCACTCCGCCGCCTCCTTTTCGAACATTACTTGCTCGCAGTGAGTAAAACGGCAAGCGATACAACACCTATTCCTAGAGCTGCCACTGCACCCCCGAGTCATTACAAGAAACAGGTCGATGCAACAGTGTGTTGCAAGTACTTTCATTAAAGGGCCAAATGAGCTGCTTCTTCTTTTACCAATGCAGCACTCGCACCCCTAGACACGTGCCTACTCTGCCTTTAGGATAATCCACCACTACAGAAAAGGATTTGTACCAGCAAATCATATTACTGATATGAAACAAAACAGTTTGAAGTCACATTATCTTTGATTTGGAATGTCAATGCTTTTCTTTCACAAGTGTGTTTAGACTTAAAGAAAAACAAACAAAACTGTTTTATGGCTTATAATTAGTAGTAATATCTATAAGTTACATCTTAATGGATAGGCTCAGGTTGTTGTGTGAGGAGTAGACCAAATCTCTTCTTGATAATTATTCTTTGTCTTGAATATTTGTCTTCAGGAGAGAAGCGAGCTGAAAAAATAAAGGACTCTTGTTGAAGGAAGATGTTCTTAATTTATGGTGATTTTCACATGTTTAGCATAAATATAACTAGCATTACTATATTCATGATATCTATCATGTTCACAATCATGTCAAATGGGTTTTGAACTCCAAGGTACATCCAGTCCTGTGATGCTTAAGTAAATAGGTACCTATTTAAGATCTTATGCTCCTATAATACTACCAAAATAAAGGGATTGGATTGAAATATGAGTATTTTGTTTAGATCCGAAATTGTTTCATGCATATACAGATAGATAGATAGAAGACAAATACACAAAGAATTTTATAGCTATAGTAACAGAAACATTGATTACCTGGATGTGCTGAGAGGGTTGGTTTTCCGGAAGGGTCAATGGTCTGAAAATTCAATATTGATTACATGTTATTTTAAACTTGTATGAAACAGTTTCACCAATATTAGTTACTAAGATAGTTCTACAACTAAATAGCGTTGTATTTCACCGATTAGAACGCACAAAGTTAGTTTCCTGTAAATACTTTTCGATTTGGATGGTATTCCGATATCCTCACTTAAAAATTATTCCATCATAGTATCCCATGATGTATTATTGTAAACAAACACGTGATTTTTAGGTTAGGTGAATGTTAAAAAATATTTATTTACCGCTAATGTGTACTGCCTGTCTCCATTTTCGTTTATGAAATACCTGAGATACATTTTATCAAAATAGTAGGCTACTTGTGAATCAAGAAATAACTAGAATTAGTGAAGAAGTCGGAAGATAGGATTTTGCCGAATAAACCTAACCAAAATGTCTCGAGTCGAGTTATTTATTTTGACTTTGACAGATGAGATGAAAATGAAAATGATTTAAATAATCAAAGACAAACAAGTGTTTTTTTTGTAACTTTGACATTAAAGTTTTTAAGTCAAGAACATTGATTATGGACAATAGTACAGTGAGTAACACAAATATATTTTTCTTCGGTACAGCAGCAGTGTAAATACTCTCATCTATTAATGAAATATGGATACGCTCGAATTTGTCTAGCCGTCTAGCGAAAAAACGAAAATTCTGCACGACGACGACGGTAGGCAACCTTGACATTCTTCCGTCAAATATTAATTGTCAAATGCATGTCAAATGATTGGCAAAGAAAAAGTACCATAACATATGTAACATGATTATTATATTTATTATTTATTAGAGATATCTTAATATTGTTTGATTTGAAGGGGAAAGTTTATTTTTAAGGCTCCTCTATGTACTATAGGGTTTATTTTATGTGCAGCAATTTTTTGTAGGTTTAATTTAAGTAATATTATCGAAATGACTAATATACCTCCACGAAAAGTTGCCGTATCAAGTAAAGCAAAACAAGATGTTTCGCCACTTCAAATACTTTTACAAATGGGATTTCCGAAACACCGGGCGTTAGTATTATAGATATTCCTCTACCTAATTCGTTAAGTGCTCAGATTTAAATAGTGATAAGTGTTATCATGCATTCGCAGTCTAAAAGCTCTTGCTGCTACCGGCAATCGCAGCGTCCAATTAGCCTCTGATTGGCTACTAACTCACGTGAACGATACTCAGATCAACGACGATGAGCCCAGGGAATACATCTTCTATGCAAGCCCCACTGGACCTTTGCTCAGTCAGCTTCTTGAGTTTTGGGATAAATCTAAGGAAGCTACAGGTTGGAATGGAGCTCACAATTTTCCTCCTCATATTACATTAGTTTCATTTTTTAAGGTGAGTTCTATTTAGGCTACCTACATTTGATAGTATTGTAGGCCAGTCAGCCTATATTGAAGCAATTGCTTTCAGGCTCCTGATGAGACCTCACTGCAAATAGGGAAGGCAGTGAAACATGTTGTAGAGAGTGTAGGGGAACCCCCCAACTGCCCATTGAAATTGGAGCCATACATGTCTCATAACTTCATGGGCCTTTTTGTGTCTGAAGAACATGCTGACTATTTGAAGCGAATTGCAGTACAGTATGTCAAACAGGTTTCTTCCTTATGTAAGTATGAATAAGGTAGATTATTGATTGTATTTTTATCATCATTCTGTAGTACCTATAGTTAGATAATGATACTTTGGTGACAAATAATGTAATCTTGTTATAGTAAATGTTTGGTTTAGTTATCTTTCTCCTCTTTAGTTATACTTATATAGTGCAGTAAATAATACTATAGTCCCGGTTAATCTTCATGACATAATAATTATTTGTATTAAATGTACTTTATTACATTTCCTCTTCTGTATTCATTCATATACATCTGAATAATGGGATTGGTAACTCACTAGTTTAGTAGTCAGTCTTACAATCAAGAGGTCCCTGGTATGAATCTCAACCATTTATTAACAATTAACATTATTATTAATTATGTATAAGTAATTAAATTAAATCTTTGAACACCTATTTTGAATGTTATAAAGTATGCTATTGCCCACATTGATTTTCATAGTTCTAAAATGTTAATTTTTTATGCCAACCACTGTATGTCAATCAATTGAAGTACCTTTTGGATTATCAGTATAATATGAATAATTTTCATCTTAATCTTATATAAATAAATACAATAATTTAGATCTTAAGGGGTAATGTACGATCAGTTGATGTCCTAAAAATAATATGTATTCTTATTATTCATGTACTGTATTCTAGTGGGTGTAATGGTGGATACATATGAAAATCTGGATATGTTGGGAACATGCTTTCCATGGTGTACTATGCCGCAAGAGAGACCTAAATGTAAGAACCCTTAGTAACTGCTATATTGCTATTGTTCCTTCAATATTTGATTGCGGAGCTTTATCAAATTGTATATAAAAGAAAAAGTAAGCATTTGGATGTTGTAAATATTTTTTTGTTTATTTGTGAATTAAAGTTGTTTTCATTGCCTATCAGTAGGTTTGTATATTATACATTTACAGAAAAAGTTCCACATATTATCTGAAATCTGCAATTTGAATACAAACTTAATTATTATTTGTCATGAGTTCATGACAAATAAAGTAAGAATAAATATTGACTTTCACTATATATACAACATGTGGATTTGGCTTATACTTTTCACTATTATTTATTTTAATTGTTGTACTACAGTGTTGTTGTTGTTGTTTATTTTTAGACAAGACATTCATTTTTTTATTCAATATGCTAATACAATCATACTCTTTATATTTCATCCTACATGATATTATTTATATCTCTACATAAAAGGACCCAAATTCTTTAGTTATTTTTTTTTAGTGCAAGTTCTTTACTTTTGCAATGCCTGACTGAAAACTGTTTTAAATTATGTTTATCAGCTGTTCTGTAGACTGGTGACCTGGTGACGCATGCACCAACATAATGCTTTGTAAGGTAATTGTTATTTATTTTATTTATGCTTTAGTTTATTAAATACTTAGTACAGGTTGCCCTGCCCTCTGAAGTTAACAACATTCAGTCACTCACTATTCATATTTTGATCATTATACATTTTGCTATTCTTATAATTCTGAATCCCTAGTTAGTATAATATTATAGATAGATAGTAGGTAAAAAGCCTAGTGGTATGGGTAATGGACTGCTGAGACGAGGTCTCGGGTTCGATCCCAGGTTTTACCATGACACACACCAATGACTTTTCGATGCTTTTCGAAGTTATGTGTGTATTTATCGCAGGTTTATAAGTGCCCGGTTAATGGCAATAGGCTCGTCACCTATTACATTGGGACCTAAACATAAACTAGCGAAAAGTGGGTGCTAGCACCTAATTCTGAGTTCGGTGGGGTGATAAAGCAGGGGGCGCAGATAAAGCATCTATCGTTATCGTAATAGCCAGCACCGTTCTCGATTGATACCTTCTGTAATGTTTGTACTGCCACTTTGACATGAGTCATTTAATTTTAGCCTAAGTAACACAGGCAGGAGGGGACACCTTGGGAAAATATTCCTCGCTGATTGATTCTCTCATTGTTAACCATGTAGTATATAGAGGCGACAGAAGAAAGTGTTCATAGCCAACGGTGTTCGACTAGGTGTGGCTAATGTTGGACGAGTTTAATTTCATAACTGCCCTCATATTCCACCGGAGTTCCAAAGTGCGATGGGGCACGGATGCGGACCCGGACGTATGATAAAAATATCAGTACTAGCACAGACGAGCCCAATTCCACGGTGCGTAGTCCACAAAATCGCGCACGCCTCAGTAAAATCGCAGTTGGTGGAAAGGCGATTTAAAACTAAAATCCATCGTTTCGTTGGATTCTCGGTAGTTATGATACTTCCACGTCCAAGCTACACTCATCTGTGCATTGTTCTTACAGCTATAAATTTAGAAGCTCACGTGAAGTCTCTGCATATTACACTTGCGTACCGCTTCGATGAGAGTGCGTTCGATGATCTAAAAAGATTGGTTGATAATATGCAGCCATCGGACCACTCAAGCTGGGAACTACGGCTATATTCTAGAGATCCACGCTTTGCTAATCATCAGGTGAGTGGAATTACTCCAGTTATACGTTTGAAATTAGCCGTGGCTCGGAGAATACTTAAGTCGAAGGTCCCGGAAGGTTTTCACGGCTAATTGGGGCCCTAAAACGTCGCTCTCTTATAAGCCAATTAACCTATTAAAAATACTAAACAGACCTCCATAAATTTTGGACGGAACCGGCAAATATCGTTAGAAGAAGATGATGATCGTCCGAAGTTAAAGCAAACAGTAAAATATGATAATAATAATTACATCATTCTCATCATTCTCTGAACCTTTTTCCCAACTCAGTTGAGGTCGGCTTTTTAGTAACTGTGATGCGGCTGAACTTCGATATTTTCCGTGAAGCGACAGCCATCTGATAGTCATGATAATTATAATTACATGTGCTATAAAATTGGCGAATATACGGAGCACGGTCTCCGAGGTTTGGATGCGGCCAGGACTAACGCAAGGACGATGATGATGATAAAATATTATGATTATCGATTATGTATATCAACATTTTTTACACAACTCGACGCCAAAACGTGATTCATAATATAAGACACGTGTCCACGATATGCTGTGTCGGTACTAACCATATTTGTACATAATAACAACACATCACAAGTGCACCTTGTATGTTAAAGCGTGTTAAATGTCAGTACTATCGATATTCTGTGTCAGTTAATCTGTTGTGTTGGTTTTACACTTAAAGGGCGGTCAAATAAAGCAACAATATACTTCATTCGTGCAAATTTTAAGGTACACAAAGTGACACAAGGCTACGCGCCACAAGCTAGCGACGAGCTGGAATTGGTACTTGGTGACTATATATACATAGAGGAGAAAGAATTTGCCAGCTCATCAGACGGTTGGGTGCTAGGCACGTCGTGGCTCACAGGTATGAGGGTATGGCTA
This sequence comes from Pelosia muscerda, assembly GCA_963691645.1. Lineage (NCBI taxonomy): Eukaryota > Metazoa > Arthropoda > Insecta > Lepidoptera > Erebidae > Pelosia > Pelosia muscerda. Next base: position 6,738,393 of record OY829116.1, on the reverse strand, counting down.
GCACATCTATACGTATTAGTTTAAGTCATAGATGTTAACATTACTAGCGTAAATAGACCCACACAGACCGCGTTACTGAATTTAAAATGACAGTGGTTTGTGACTTTTAGTATAGAAACATTGACGTCACTGGAATATCTATTTCCGACAAAATTGATAATGGTTTACAAAAAACGGTCACGGTTCATATACTCTGTCACTTTCAAACGCTTAGGTTTTGTTTAGAAAAAAATGTATGATACTCGCACACTTCCTTCCTCTAACGATAACTTTATGGCTGACCCGCGCAACTTCATCTGCGTCACTCCGTCGTTTGTAACACTTTTTTAAACAGTTGGTTGTAGCATGATGTTATATGCGTATAAACATTCCTCTTCAATCACTCTATCTATTAAAAAAATACGCATCGAAATCCGTTGGGTAGGTAGTTTTAAAGATTTAAGCATATATAGGGACAGAGAAAGCGACTGCGTTTTATACTATGTTGTGAAGTAGGTACAGTAAGTAGGTATTAGATTTGGGCTGCTATTTGTTTTCTCATTGGAAAACTACCGATCTACCTACTTTCAGTGAGATGGTGTACCATTACACTGACAGTAATGAAGCGCCAAAAGGTCGCGACTTAACATCATCATTAGTATAACAGCGTTGCGTCCCGATTGAACCCTATACTTAGAACCTGAGGAGTTCCGCTTACCAGCTTTGCCTCCACCACTTCTCACTGTCGTGGGCATCCCTGGCAATGAGATTTGGCGTTTCAAGTTGTCTCGCACTAAAACCAAATGGAGAAATGGAGACACCATTGATATCAGACATTTTCTCGGGAGAGGCGGCATGCCCATAGTGAGCACATCGTTGCTGTCAGATCAATAGCTTGTCAGCGGTTCCCCTTCATCTCACGATGAAGAAATACCAGTGGTTTATTTGACTTGATTGAAAATTGACGTTTGTGACTAGACTGAAGAATTTGCGAGGCGCAAAGAGGTGGCGTAAACGGATAGAAGTCTAACACTCCCGTAATATAGAAACCGCACGTGGCGGTGGAGGTTGAAACGAACTCCGTCTGACGAGAGCATAGGCCTGCTTCTGGCGGTGACGGTTCGTGGTCAAGGCCAGGTGGGGTCTCAGAGAGGTCCTTTCTAGGGCACATTAGATTTCTCGAACACAAAATAACCGATGTGCAAAAATACCGTGTTGTTTTAATCGGTCCGAGTTTGATATCTCGTTACCTGCGGTGAGGTCGTATTTGGCACAGCAATAGGTAATGTGTGCAATGTGTACAGGCGCGCACACAAACACGCTCTGTTGGCTACCGATGTATAAATAAAGATAACATAAATGCTCTACTTCTAGTGCGAGCGTGACATTAACCTTGGAGTCGAAATCAAGGTCAAATGTGCGTAATGTGTTAGTAACTATCTGTACCATTCCAGTGTACTCGTATTATAATTATTATACCGACTTATCTCAGAAAACGAGACGACATTTTAAATTTGAGATTACATACTCGTATAACGAATTTATATTAGGTATGCAATAATGCCTTGCATTGCATCCCATTCTTTCACGGTTACACAAAATTAATTTAATCAATTAAGTACCAAGTAATTTTCTTATTGTTTGCTTACGTAGTAGGTATGTATGAGGTTGACTTAAAATATTATACCCTCGCATAATAGCTAACCAATCACGAGTCGCTTTATACCTACCTATCAATTGTCAGCTGATTTAGTAGTACAGTCGCGATTATGCCGTTTTCTCGGCTATGCGCTTTTCTTTTTGCCTACCTATTGTTATTAGTCAATCTGCGCCTACTCTGTACTTAGTGCCGTGATTTTAGTTTTTAATTTAGATTTTATGTAGGTAGATGACCTATGACTGTTTAGTGGGTGACGTAACACTACTACAGAGGAATAATTACTAAGTAGTCTGTGGTAATTGATAATACATTGCCAAGTCATGCATAAATCTTGAACACAAACAACATTCTATTTTTATTTAGTTATTTGATCCACATTCATTTATTAATCAGTTTATTTATAAGGGGAATGATTTTACAAGAGCGTCGTCATATCTTACTAATCTAGAGTAATAGATGAGATATAATACTATAAGTACGACATCCGTGTTCAAGTTTCGTGGGACTTGTGTAGTGTTTTTGTCTCAAATGTCATGACTCACCTCATGCGATGACCAAGTTAATCAAGAGCTTCGGATTGGTGGGATTTAAAATTGGAGGTTAGTGCTTTGTTGTTTGTGATAGGACCTATCGATCGTATCAAATCGTATGTGACGAATACCAATAAGTAGGTACCTATCTCGAAAAACTGTGTTTTGTGAATGGTGAACGAGTGTCTAGAGATAATGACAAATTCAGTTAGATTTTGAAGAGGCAACATGAAGATTGAACAGCCCTTACGGTCCTTATGGCCCAAGGTCAATATTTTTATTGACATGCGCATGTACTAACCATAGAGTTAAGTAGAAAATTATATGGGTATATAATTCAATACTTATATTTTATCTGTGGTATAGCTTATAGTTTACTCTTTGCTTATTGTTAAACTATTCCGTGATTTAACTCATCACATCATCACATCACACACACAGCTTCAGATACTTCATGCTAATACATTACGTAAGTCTCACTTGATATAATATACCTTAAAAAATAGTTGACTAGTTTATATAAATGTACTTATGTAAAAGTACTTATTCATTGTTTAAAGTGAAATAAAGTTAATAATAATAATAATATTATTGCAACTAGTTTTTACCTTTAGTTACCTTAGGTATTAAACAAATAATTATTTTAAATAAGATTCACCATAGGTTGGTACTCATTTTATCATTCGTTTTTTTATTTTCCTGTTTATTTATATATACATATAATGTTATGTAAGGAATATAATAATTGCTACACAATGTACAGTCAATGACAAGTGTTGCTTGGCACTAAAATATTTACAAACCTTTTTACACTAGAATACATTATTATTAGGTATATCAATAAAAAATGAAGTTGAAATAAGTAGTTAGGTAGATAATCAACAGAAGGCTAAGTTAATATAAATATGTTTTATGCATTATAGGTACTTACATACTTAATTATTCAAGCTTTAAGTCCAGCTACTTACCTATTTCATTGTTTGTACTTAGGTACAGGAAGCCTAGATTCCATTCACTATATCGTCAGTGTGCGCATCTGTAGCTGCGCTCGCGTCATAGAATTAGTGTAGGATCATTAGATTTTATTGCTCCCACTCAAATAAAAAGTGCTAAAAAAGGATTCCCTAACTGACCAGTAAGGAAGTACGAGCGTGGTATAGGGAATATGTATTGTTTTGTGATACCTAGCTTAGCATAAACATAGTGTGAATTTATCGGATGTACTGCTATGAAATATAACAGTAGGCATAAAGTATAAGTAAAATCACATTGTTATCGTATCTGTTTCCCGTACACTAAAGATTGATTCATACATCACATCACAGAAAGAATTAACAAAAAATACAGCGTGGCTACGCTAACGCTTGTTGAAAAGTTTTTTTGCCCATACAAGGCAAAAAAACCTTTTCTCAAACGTAACGTCTAAAACTCAAATACGCAGTGTTGCCCGTCAGCATAAAATAAAGTCTATGAATGGTATACATTTTAGATGTATTTTACATAATGTAGATTAGTAGATTTGCACATAGATTTGTTTGTATGCCAAATTAATTAACTCACTTATTTTCGTATAAAACGAAGAACTATTATTAGGCTATATTTTCTTTAGTCAGTTAAATATAACGGGGACGCCAGTTTGCAGGTGGTTGAATACCCTTCGTGTGTGGATCATTCATTTCATTTGATAGGAGCGATTTCAGCCATCTTCCCTGCTTTGGGAATGGCGGGGGATATTCGACACTCATAGCGTTTCGTCGAACTTGTTTTTTTTTTTCTCTCTCTTTCTTTCTTCTTTCTATATATGCAGGTGCAATTTTATAGTAGGAGTATAAAAAGCGTCCGGAACAAAATATTAAACTCTGTGGAGATTTCTAACACATTAAATTCTGTCAATGAATCTATCATTAACTTCTGTCCTGGTGGTAAGGGTGGTTATAAAAATAAACTAGCCCAACCTATTGCGCTGCTCCTTTCAGTCTTGTTTCTGGGTGGTTATAGGTTTTTTATAACCACACGTAACACAGGTTCATGCAGGAGCACTGTTACGCGCCCGCATATAATAACAATAAAATAATACAAAGATAGGTATTATGATGACTAATAATATCATGACTTCCGTTGATTAGAAGTTTCGATCGTTAGAACAAAAAAAAATATAATAACAAAAATTAGTACACAAAAGATATTCATGACTAATATTGATTTCCAATTATTAGGAGTTTGGTCTTTAGGACTAGGACTAGTAATTATTATTATAACTTAAAATATTATGACAAGCATTTTCGGGCTGCCGAAACTAGGACTTGAAACTTTATTTGATAAAATGCGTACCTCCGCTGAACTCCTGACCTGATACTGAAAGCAAAATGACTTACATTAAGTTCAGCTGCGGTACACTAGATGGCACGCGTCACCTCATTTTTTGTGTTATTCTTATAAGTTCCCACATTTCTTAGTATAGTCTTTGGCTTGGATCTGTAGATGCTCGATAGAAATAAGTAAATTGATAAAAATTCTACCTAAACCTCCGTAAGATTTGCAAACAAAATGCCAGAAGTTTCACGCACCCGGCAGTTCGGTATAGTTGCGGCTGCTGTCGGTCGCTCTCGTAGACTATTATCATCAAAACTAATTTTTTTAGGATTGAGCGGTTACCTGCCGGCTATATTTACAAGACGGACAGCCGAATCAGACGCTTGGACGCTACACCGCGCCATCTCCCTTGGCAACAATAACAGTAAGGTTTAATTCTTTTTAAAATAAATACCTAGTTTTAAATTTGGCTGTAGTTGAACTGCTACAAAACTTATATCTTTTTTTATAAAAAAGTTAAAACTCTTTGTCATATAATTTACAATTACTCTTTGATTTGTTTTAGTTTACTACAGTGTTTACTTATTTTATTATTGTAAATTATTTAATTTACAATAATAAAATATTTTTTATACGTATGTAAGTTTGTCCAGAACTTTTTTATTAATTAATCAATTTATTAACTTTTTTATTTAGACTGTGAATATAAAATGCCGGCCACTATATTATCAGATTTTCAATTTTTAGACACCTGATAACGAATAGGAAAATACTGTAAACTGTAGTATCCTATAGTTTCACTTAAGTATGTAGTTAAGTACATAAAATAACGTTATGTTTTGGAATATTATTTAACATTAGATACAATGAAAAGATTGTCCAATTTAACTTTTTTAAAGATTAAAACTATGATAGCTCACTTCTATCATTTTCTTCGGTTTCCTAGCATCAAAATACAATAATGTCAATAATTTGTAAGAAAGTTCTTTGTTCAAACCGACTCGCATTCGTAAAGTTAGACGCGGCGTAAGTGTCCTTCCTTTGATTAGACGCCGCCGTTGTCTTTAAGTACGCTTTAAGTTTTGTGATAAGTATTACCACGAATAGGGATATAATCAAAGTCTATAAAACATAATTTAGAATGATATTTGAGATATCATTTTTATTTATGTTTTACTAACTTTGATCGTGTTATGCTCATGCACCTGTTGTAATAAACATATTCACAGAAAGGCGCGTGACCGGTTTGTCACAAAGAAATATTGTTAAGATTATCTCGCGCATTCACAGGACATGCACGAGACATGCATTTCATTATCAATTTTCTACCTCATGTCAATCTTCTCTGATATTTTCTGATTTAATCTTTTTTTAAAGATTTTATCGCAGATGCAACTTCTCTGCAAATTTTATTTGATTTTTCCCTGAACAATAATTGCTGCTTGTACTCAATAACCGATTTAATTCTTATTTTGGGCTACGACGTATTCTACTAGACTTAATAGCATACATACTATTTATAAAGGTGAAGCGTTTGTTGTGACTTTTGAAGGGGAAGAATCAGAAAAAAAAACAATGCGCGCTCGGACGGGCGATAGGACGCTATGAATTAAAGTTGAGCATGGCGGGGGTGAAATAGGTAGTGGTAGGGCTGGTAGGTCATTTGTACGAATAAAAATTGCCACAAATGTTTGTCGACGCATAATTCTAAAGTAGATGCAAGTGTGTGACTTCTTTTGATTTGTTGTAAGTAAGTATTTATAATTGAATTAACAATTATGACGAACATTCTTGAAATATTCTAACGGACGCGGACGGGAATAGTACCTAAAATCACGGCCTTCATGCCTCTTTTGCTTCTTAATTGTTTTATTTCAAGTTTTCAGGCATATTTTCGTACATAACTTTAATCCGAAGTATATGACAATAGCTTACATTATTGACAATCTTGGAACTCGCGCTGACTCAGCACTTTCCCATCTATAAGTTCAATTACAAAATTATCCATTAGTTGTACCTGTATCTGTACATTGGAAACATTCAAAAAAGAAGGTACTTGATTTATGTCAAACTAACAATTCTAAACCATAACATATTTTTTTGGAATTGTCTTATTGTACGCGATGGATTAAAAACTGCTGAACGGATTTTGACGCGTCTTTTTTATGACAACTGTCTTGATCGTATTTATAATCTTAAGTACCGGAATTGATTGTGTAAAACCAAAAGTCGTGATAATCGACATCCACGCGGGCATTATATACTTATTTGTAGCATAAAATCAACATACATGCGCCTGTGCGATGATGGCCCCGAGTGTAGTATACTAGCTATCACGTGTGTAAGCGAGTGTGTAGTGTGAAAAGAAGTATAATGATATACATAATAACAGAACATGTAGTATACTTCGCAAAAATATTACAAATGATGTAGTTACCTTTTCCGAGGTGCCAGATTAGATATAAGATATGCATATTATATGACATGACGGATAAGATACGAACACACTAGACCAGATTCTCGATTGTGAATTGTGATCAAAATGAAATGACAATCTTATGCTTCTGTTTCTATACTTGCTCATATTCTGTCATCGTCATCATCATCATCGTAGCGTCAATCGTCAAATCTCGTGAATACTTTGGAGCCCGTGCTTCGCTCTCTTACAAAACATTTTACCTACTTTACATAAAGAATATAAATATCATCGTACTTTTTTATACCACTTAGGTGGCAGACAAGCACGCGGCCCACCTGATGGAAAGTGTTTAACGTAGCCTATGGACGTTTGCAATACAAAGGGCGTCACAGTCGTGCTGCCGACCATATAGAGTAGAGGGAGGAAGGGGAGAAGGCTAAGAGAGCCTCTGTGTTGTCAATGCAGAAGACAAAGAAGGGTTTCTCGGTCTTCCCACTGACAACACAAAATCTCTCCAGTGAGCTCTGGCTACCCTACTCACCGCTGGAAACACAACCCAAGGTTATTAGTAGCCGCGGTATTCTGTAGGGCGGAGGTACTTCCTCAGTCGGACAGCTCAATTAAGACGCCAGATACAGTCATGTCGTCCTACCTCCGTTTATTATCTTGGTACGTTAAATCGCGATCGCATCCGAGGCTCTCACTTCGAGAGTCTGGTGTTTGCTTTCCGACTTATACTTCTCCACTTATCACGGTCTTGGCCATCCCTGGTTGCACGCATGTCACCCTCTACGACGCCAAGCCAGCGCTTCTTGAGTCTACCCCTCTTACCGACATTACCAGATATTTATTACTCACGTAGCCTGGCGGTTTGCGTTACACGAAGCACCACCGAATAAGACATTGAATTTTATCTGCAATGTCACGGATATGAAGGCTACTGATGATGCATCACGCGATCTTTACGCATGACTCCGCATTATCTACCACAACATTTGTCTCCGTGACACGCAGCTCTTGTTTATATCACTCCAGCAGCGGCCACGCTTTACAGCTAGAAGAATAAAGCCTGTAAAAATACACATGTTTTTTATCGTCCTGCCTTTTCAACCTGACTGGCATTTCCAGGTCATATATGACCAGTCATTTCACACCATTTGACCCATTCGGCGGCAATACTTGACTTGACGTCGTAATTGATATAAACAGTCGCGTGGAGTACAGATTCTAGGTACTTAATCTAGTCCGTGCGCTCGACCAAGTTCTCATTTATGTAGACGGGTGAAGGATCTGTGAATTTTAGCGCCATACACTCATTAGTACTCGTAATATACCTAAGTACTTACTAGACGTATTCATTGTGCCGTTATTTTAGATTATTCGCTTCAGTATTCTATCATTAAAATGGAGTAAAGAAAGTATAGACTTTGAAGGTGTATTTTCAAATACATTACTTCGATAAGTGTTTCATAATCATAATAATATTTTTTCCGTGAATCATAGGTTGAATATAAAGGTCTTACTAGCTATTTTATGTTCGCTATGTCCTACCACATACGGTGTACAGATTAACACAAAAAATAATTTATAAGGCTTTTATCAAACAGCAATAAATAAAGCATATAAAATCAAATAAATAACCTATTATTTCTATGTCTATATTGTCTAGGAATACTATCACTGTGTGCTACTGTACTTTTCCCGTAAATATTTGTTGTTTATATAGGTCAGGTCGACTATGTCCACCAATGTTATCAATGAACCGTTGTGTGCTGTTGTACTTTTCTCTAAAATATTTGTATATTGGTGGAGTCGAATTTCAAATATCGTATTGATTTACAAATATGAAGTATATTTGTAAAACGGATAACGGAAACTACATCCGTCAATGCATATATCGTTATATTACTTCATTGAAGTACGTTACTGTTGATACACGCGTAGCACGCACGACATGCTCAAACGGTACACATGTTTTATGATTTTTGTTTTTATTTTAACAGGTTCAGAGTGTAAGTCAGAATCAGACTCGAATACTGACGGAGAAATGGCTGGTAATTATCCCCACGAAGATGCGATGCAGCTAGGTCATGAGAAGTCTGAAGAAAATTACAAAGAGTGGGATAAGTTCTGGAGTAATTCAATCGTTGATGACAAACAAGGCATTCTAAAAACTCACGGTGAGTTATTCACTATTATATCTAGTTACTAATATGAATTTTCAATATTTACATATGTGAAATGCTATCAATTCATCCAAATATCTTTACAAAATTTCGCATTTATTTATAATATCAATAGGAAACGATACTATAGTGTAATTAATTTAAGTGCATTTTGACAGTTGTAATCTGGGGTTGTAGTAGGTATCTCAAATCGATTGTGAAAATAATCGATTCAGGTAACAGGCGATTGATCGTAATTTGAACAAGAAACTACAATCAAGTTTCGAACTACCTGTCAGACGTTGCTGAAAAGCACCAAATAAAAATAACCTTACGATTAAAATGCAACAATCGAAGATAATACAGCAACAACACGATAATTAAAGAAACAAAGACGATAAAATGTAACTTTTACGAGGACTCGCACAAATGAAGAGTCATGCACTCATGCCATAGTTTGAATTACTGCAAGTAATTTAAACTGTGACAAGTTCCCACGTCTAATGATGTATATCATGTGATAATCTTATCGATCTCGGTTAAATGTCATACACTCTCTAACTTATAAACCATAATAAATTACAGATTTACAAGTTGAAGTACTATGCTGTGTCAATACTGGATTAAGTATATCAATGAAAGCATTCTTATGTGTATATCGAACAAAGCTGTACTGTTATTTCTTACACAGAATTACTGTAATGTACGGTTGACTTAGTAGCAAACCATTGTGCATTGATTTGCTTTGGTTGATTAATTTTATTATTATTGAGTAATGCTTCGTTAGTCATTATGCGCACTCCTAATAATATAGTATTAGTAATATTGGAATAAAAATATTAACTTCCTATTTATTTTATACTTTGTCGCGTAGATTTCGTACCAGTAACAAAGAAGAGTAAGTATCTAGTACCTACACCCAGACTTCTGTCCAGATTTTCGAATTGCCATCGTTGTGTAGTAATTTGTTTCACGGCTGCGCCGCTGCTCACGGAGAGAACCCGAGCATAGGTTTCACTCTTCAGGAAGGCTTACTACTTATCCTCCCTATCCATCTATGAATAACCATAGCTATTTAATAATCATCAGCTATGGCCCCCGGGTCTGCCAGCGTAAAATTAGCCTGGTTTAAAATAATATTGAGTTTAAACAGTGCGCATGTGACTGCAAGCTTTCGCATTTTTATTATTAGTAGGATAGGAAGTAGGGTTAGGATACACAGCACTGTCCCACGTGTGACCCACAAGACTCAACTCATATTGACAGTGAGCGAGATGGCCACGACTGTTACGTACTATAGTGAATGTATTTTAATTTTAGGTGTTGACATCGATTGGCATACAACTACGAAACATGGGAATGGTAATGCTTTGGTAAGTTTGTACTTTTATAGGTATACTATTTAAAGAGGGGCAACTGTACGATACGGAGCTTTAGCTTACGGAGACGTACACATACAAAGCCGTATGCGTACGAGAGAAATCGATTAGTTCATACGATACTTATTTTCTGTCTTGTGTATGAGATGGGTCTAGGTGGTTATACAAAGCAAATCCAAATCGTAGTTACGAATCCGTATTGTCCAGTTTGCCGTCCCTTTAGCCGCTCACATTAATTAAATACGAACCTGTAAAAGCTAGCCCAACCAAATTTGATATTTAGAGTCAATAGAGCGGAGTCCAGGCTCTTAAGTTCAAGCTTTGAATGCAACCGAGATTCACTCTCAAATGATATTTTAGTAGTTTGGAGGAACGGGATGTGATGTCCCTCCAACACAAGGGAGGATCCTCCGACCAGGCAAGGTGATCGCGCCTGGCGGGCCGCAGCCCTAACGGTTGTCGTTGGGTTGTTGTATATATACTGTACTAGCGAGAGAACTTCAGTTTCGCGATGCAGGATCGATGTGACGTAGTAGTGACGTCGTAGTTAGTTTCGTAGTAGTTACTCGTGCTGTCGCTAGATGGCGCTGGATACATGTGGTATCGCCACAGTAGTAATATAAATTGTTTTGAGTCTTTCAGCCAATAAATTTATGTTACAGAATAAAACAGCAAAGGATGACAGTGGCCGACGCTGGATATTTGCTTTGCGTCACGGGGAGAGGGTAGACTTGACTTACGGGCAATGGGTACCTTATTGCTTCGATGAAAACGGTACCTATATTAGGAAGGATTTGAACTTACCACTGAAGTTGGGTGAAAGGTATGTTGTGATATTTTGTCTCTAAATGTGTAACAGTATCATTATCTTTCGAGCCTCTTCCCACACTTGGAGTCAACTTTCAGTCTAACAACGAAACGGAGTATCATCGATATTTTCGAACGATTTATGTCATTAAATTACAGTTCCGTAGCAAGACCAAATAGCGTACGTATACATAGGTATAGGTACTTTTGTCATGCATAGCGTACGTACCTATACGTTGGTACATATGACTTGTTTAAATTCCTAAGCGCCTTATCTAGTTTCTTGTTGTCGTTCCACGTTTAAATTTTTATATCATTATATATTCATCATTCCACACATCTTTTGTTCTAAATAGCTTGTCATGCATACACAGAAGTTTAGGTATTGTTAACCATATATCCAGATCCTTAACGCATTACTGAAATTAATAATGTTTCCTTACAGAGTAGGCGGTAAAGACTCCTACGCTAAGGATACACCACTAACCCGCATAGGGCGAGTGCAAGCGGAACTAGTGGGCGAGGGACTAAGGCTCGCTGGTACCAAGATATCACATGTGTACGCGTCGTCTGCCTTGAGGTGCGTGGAGACTGCTCAAGGGTTCCTTGATGGTAATAACTATTTAATCTTACCTAAACACCGGTACTGCAGTGGCGTGCATTCCATTAAGACAAATAGACACTGCATAGCCTACCCAAATCAGACAAATTATATGTACCTACTCTCATGTACTAGAGTAGCATACAAGTCAACTATAAGATAGGACTGTTAAGATCAGAGATATATATATATAGTACAGACTCAGACTCAGATGTGCGGCTCCAGTCAACAATAGTGCAAAGAATACGGGACATATACCTAGCCACCCTATTACTTGGGTAGGGAATAAAAAATAAAGTAAAGCACATCTTTATCTGATTAGGGTATGTAAGGTATGCAACGTATATTTGTTTCTATGGAAAGGTTGAAATTCTTGTCTACCTTTTACTGATTACTCGGTCTAAAAGTACTAAGCACGCCACTACGGTAGGTACTGTGTAGCAAAATGTTCAAAATGAACGAACTACCATAACTTATCATGTAAAATGTCATTGCAGGCTTACAAGCAGATCCATCTGTGAAGATCAGAGTAGATTCAGGCCTGTTTGAGTACAAGATGTGGCACATGGCCAAAGGCATGGCGCCATTTATGACGCCTATTGAACTTTATAAAGCGGGATTCAATGTTGATCTCAGGTAAATTAGAAGCTATAGTTATAATTTCAAAGGGAATAGATTGAATGACCTAACCTTGGTGAGATGGAAACCAGTGAATGGTAGCGTCTCGTCTGTAGCTTAATGATTAAAGAGGCCGGCCTTTCGATCGAAAGGTGTAGGGCTGGAACCTACCCCGGAGGTTGAGAGGCGTGAGTATATTTGTATGTACAAATCACAGGTGAAAATCGTAAAGAAGTAATATCGTAAGCTAGAAATGGTGCTCATAAGATTACAAAAGGAAAAGAATTACCGCTCTTTTTGTTTGTGATTCCAGCTACAAACCATACGTGGACCTTGATATTACCGTATCAGAGACATTGGATGAATATTACAAGAGATCAGCGAAGGTTATACAGTCTGCTGTTCAAGACACTGAAGCAGAAGGTAATTCTCAATATATTTTCATATATTAAAATATTAAAGTCAGCGATGTTCTCTAGAGAAAAACATACACACACACACACACACACACACACACGCACACGCACATGCACACACACCAACGTACACGCACGCAGTCACGCATTTGCACCCGCACATACACACGCTTTCAATAATACTATCTGTTTATTTTCAGGCGGAAACATAATATTCGTCGGTCATGCAGCTACACTAGACTTGACTGCCGTCGCCCTGAAGCGTCTCACCGATACTCGATCAGACTTTCCCCCATACCAAGTACCCAGTAACTTACTCAGGGTTCCATATTGCGCGTTGGGTGCGATGAGGGACAAGCCTTGGCAAATCGTATGCCCGCCTTGCCCCCCGTCGATTAATTCCAGCTCAGGGAGGTTCGACTGGAGAATGCTGCTAGACGCATAAGCATTGTATGGAAGTATACATACACATACGTAGATGACATTTAAAACTTAATGTCAGAATACTACGCTGGCGTGTACTACCTCAAGATTTACTTACTTATGTTTTAGCTGCAATATGTTTAAGCTTTCTCGTGTTTGATTTATCTGTAAGTTGATGACATGATATTTCATAGTTTTGTATTTTCACAAGGCAATGATATTTTTTTGTTCATAATATCGAATTAATACAAAATATGCCACTCGTTACCTACAACCTTGTATATCATCTAATATGGGCATCTAAACAAAGTGTACAATCGTAAGTCAATGTGATATGTTTTTTTAGTGTTTTGATTCCAAGCATTTGCTTTGAAATATTGTTTTGAACCCAAAACTGCCTTGGACATAAAAGTTGCATCTCAACAAATTTAGGTGGAGTCAGGGCATAAAAAATAGGTACAGTCTCATATAATTCCCTTATAATTGTTAATACTTTTTATAATTGTCATGATATTTAGTACATAACTATTTTAGTTTCAGAAATCATGATAATTAAATATATATGTAAGTTTGTGTTCTTTGTTAGACGTATTGCATAGAAAAAGCAAAGTGAAATAAGAATAGTGATTCATTTGCTAATTATTTTTTTAGAAATTTCATTTTTATTTTCAATATTAATTCATTCAAATAATCATGAGGATGAACAAATAATATTAAAGAACAATTAAAACACTTGACGAACGTTATTTTTAATGAAACTTACATTTATAAAAAAATGTTATGTATATTAATGTGGTGATCTAGCCACTGAGCTTTTTATATTCTTCGCCCTTTATTTGACCAGCCGTAACAAGTTCAGAATCATTTTAAAATACCTGTTTACTGATTATTTATGTACACAAACGAATTTCAGTTCGATGTTTATAATATTATAATTGAATCGTGAATTGACATTATCTTAACGCACGTCTGACTCGCGCATAAGGTGTTTTAACTGTCTAGCTGTCGTGGAGGCAGGCAGACAGTGTAGTCTTAGCACGTTTTCACCCTTGGGAACGGAACCTAAGCAAATTTTCTTGAAATGGACATTTTTCGAATAAATACGTAAAAATGTATATGCATATATGCTATATATTGTATATTGTTTTGATGTTTGTCTTCTAGACCGATATAACTACATATGTCAAAAAGATTTTCATAATGGAAATTATTTCCTTTCCTTACTGTTTTATGGATCTTCATGAACGCGCCTTCAAAAAGTCCATTGTTCCGCGAATTTAATATTTTTTTATATTCTGATTAATAGCTATACATTTACTGTATATTGTTTGCTGGATGATTTATTTTGTACTTCACTTTATTTGCCTTTTATTGTATAGGTACCCTAATAGACTGATTAGACGTATATGTGGATAAAATAAAGCAGTTACTACATGATAAATTGTTTTAATATATAATATTCTTGTGATTTGACATTGAAACACATTATGGCAATTAATATTTTCATGTATGATTTTAGATTGACATGGTCATTTACATATTCACTGTTAAATCGTACGGGATATTTACCATGTTTGTTAGTTTCTTCGTGTAACCGATATTTCGGCGCTGTTGCAAGCGCCATGATCACGGTGTACACGGTGTAAACATGGTAAATATCCCGTACGATTTAACAGTGAATATAATATTTTCATGTTCGTGAAAAGTTCCGCCCACTAAATGTACTGTACACTTTATTATACGAAAAATACGTTATAATAATAAATATAGCTATCACATACAGATAATAATATAATAATAAGAGTTTTGAACTTATGAAAAAAATACGATAGTGAATATTGCACTAGCTACAAAGTAGAACTAAGAACTCAACTTAGTTCTAGAACTCTTTTTACATAATTGCATTTATTTGAGTAGACAAATTGGGGTAATATTGATTAAGTTTACAACAACAGTTAACATTAATGAAGAAATGCAAATTTAACTTACGCTAGGAACATTATAGAAAATGCTAGTCATCACAAACAATCAATTAATATATTAAAATGATAAAATGAAAGCTCAAAGGGCGTGTTTTATAAAAAGCCTCTAGTTAACACTCCTGGTTACATCGCACCAACACTGACAGTGCTTATGATGAAAAGGCGACCGTCTATACTATCTTATCTTATCTCTGGACAAATTATGCAAATAATTATTATTGCACTTTAATTTGATAAATTCAACCCTTGTCCGAAATAATAATCTAACTGCTGTCCTTACTATGACGAGATCAAATTCATGTAAAAGTGTTCATTATTAAAACAATGTCTTAATTTTTACTTGACATTAATATTAGAGTAATTCAATCTTTCTGATAAAACTTCTTCAACAATCTTTTGTATAATTAGTCTGTCCTCTGCTTTAATATCTTCAGGCTTCGTTTTGTCATCATATAATTTTCTATCTATTAATCTGACTATAACCTCTTCAACGATAGAATCAACATTTTCATTCGTTACTGTCGCATCAGGCGTATCAATTATTTGATCTAAATCAATTTTTGGCTGTTCTTTCTCTGTGTTGTCAGTTTCAACTTCGGTATCAAGTTCTGAAATAAATTCCTTGTCAGGTATATCGCCTCTGCCGTCTTTTTCTTCCAATTCTGTTGTAACGTCGGATATGATTCGATCGGAAAGTTCGTCGGCAATATTTTTGTGACGCTTCATTATTTCCCTCAGTTTCTCTTTGGCGGACGCAACAACTTCTTTCCGAGTTTCTAGTTTAATTTTTTCTATAGCTTTCTTCTTTCTTTCCTGTCGTAAAGTTTTTAAATCATCGATGGCTTTTTTAGCTTTATGTAATTTTGGATTTACCGTTTTATTTTCGTGCAGTATTGGTTTTTCTTCATCTGTTTTTAAATCGAATTCCTGTTTTTCATCTTCAGGTAGAGTTTTCTCTTCGGATATTGTTTTATATTCAGATGATATTTTACTATCAAATAGTGTTTCATCTTTAACTACTCTTTTATCTTCAACTACGCTATCTTCAGCTATTTCAACATTATCAATAATTTGTTCATCTTCTTCACCTACATTTATTTTTCCTTTTTCTTCAACAATGTCCTCAGATGATTCCCCAGTCTCTACAGATATACTCTTTTCTTCCGAATATTCATTATCACTCACAGTTTCTTCTCTTTGGGTTATAACTTCGTTTGATTTTGGATCTGGAGAACCATGTCCATGCGGATATTCTCGGAAATCTCTTCTCTCTAGTATGAATAAAGCTGGTTTAGTTTTTATTCGTATGGGAGGCATCAATTTATAATTCATAGCTACTTGTGAAAATGATTCTATGCTATCTAAAATAACATGTGTAGATGTGAAATATTTTAAATTTGGGGAATATTTGCTTTTTGCTTCAATAATAAGATGCGTGTAGTCTTGCAACTGCTCTGGTAGTAAAGATTCGTTCTTACTGTACATCCAATGATCATGAATCTGTGTGTATCTGCTTACACCAGTTTGCGCAGCTAAATTACAAATATGAACGTGGATAAATGGTTCATTTTTCATAATCTTATGGAATCTGGAACAATAGTACAAACAGTTTTAAGATATTCACAAAACAAATATTTATGTAGATAGGTATAAACAATATATAAATATACAAACACAATATATAATATATAAACAACTTGATGACACACCTGGTAATGGCCACTCCACCTGGATAGTTCGTCATGGCCACCAAAGTGAATGCTAATGATATTATAATATTGCCCATTATTACGACAATTGTTCCCCAAAATAGTAACTCAAAAACAGGTGCTTTCGTTCGTCTTATATATCTGAAAATAAAGATTGTAGAGGAGAGTCAGATGAATAGAAGAAGTATCTGTATTTTGTTAAGCTAGTTTTTTATCCATTTATTTTTTTATCGTGCGCAAAATACCTAGGGATCCACCAAAGCCGGTGAACGTGATTATGTCGGACTCTAAAACGGACGCCGCCTATGGGTCATTGATTACCGGAGGTGAGATAATACAATACATATATTTCGCACCCCGGCAGACCCGAGGACAACTTTTTGAAATGACCTGACCTTTGAAATGAATGTATACATTCATTATAGGAATGTGTATAGGGTTAATATAATATATATATACATATAACATAATATAACATATCAGGCATAATATCTGAATCTAAATTTTACTTTTACTTACATATAGGAGCAGGCTGCGGCAGACGCCATGTTGAGCAAAGGGAATACGTATATAATAAACCTAAGTTCCTTGTGTGGTAAGAACGAATACAGTAATATATATACAAATGCTGGCGCAGCATACTGTATCAATCGCTTGTCTAAGTACAAACCAACTGGAACTAAGACTAAACTGGGCCCCAGGCCACGAGGCAGTGCTGAGTAAAAATACCATAAGAATGGTGATGTCTGTGGTTATGTTAAGGAATGTATCAAACAAAAAAGTATGAGAGAAGACACCAAAAGATTTACTGAAGGTGACTTTCTATGGTGCATAATTCTGCAGATCAACCCGCACCTATGAAACAAGTAATTCAAGGTGTGCAATGCCTGGTAGTTTGGTTAATCTGCCATGCCAGTTAAAGTCAGAAGAATCATGCACCGTGGAAAGATTTAAGGACTTAATATGAACTTTCCAAAGGATACACCCCAATCAGAGCTCTTGTTTAAAATCGTGTTGTACCAAAATACTTCTGCTTCTGGCCACAATAACCGTCCCCAAAATAGTGAATCTATGGCCACAGTGAGACCTACTAGCCCAATGCCAGCTGGAGTGGTTATCTTGAACAACCTGAAAGGTAAAAAATTTAGGTTTAACAATAACAACAAAAACAACAAACTATTATATTTGGGCAAAATATTTTAAAACTGAATAACAACTTGTAGGATTATTAGAGCTATCAGAATGCTAAAATTACCATTGGGAAACAATATTCAGCTCCTAGTAAAGTTGTACAGAAACATGTCTTGCAAGGAAGCACTCGTGCAATGCGTACAAGAAATATAAAAACTCAAAGCTATCATTTAACCTTAAGGTTAAGTTAACACTTTTGTGAATTTTTCACTGAATTCATTCACAGCACACATTACGTTGGAGGGTTAGAAAAAATATTCACAACTTACGTTTTAAAATCAATCTTCTTGAAATATAAACCTATGATGAGAAACAATCCAAAGAGTATAGCTAGTTCTGATCTAAATAAAACTATTGAAGCTCCAGCTGCCACTATGAATAGCTTATGTCTACCAGACAGCCAACCTTCAAATGCCAGAAGCACTAAAACAAGACAATGAAGATCTTAACTGGCTTGTACATCTATTACAATAATTAATACATGTTCTTGCTGAATATCCATAGAATTTCATATTTAAGTACTACTAAATACTGATTGTACTAGTGATAGGTGATGTGATCATACAAGTCGCAGGGCAAGACAGTTCTTCAGATGGGAAAATTATTACCAAAGTCTAATCAAGTGTGAAATTCCCCACTAATTGAGCAACAACTGGGGAAGTATCTCCACCCTACAAACAAATGCCTATATAATTAGTGAGGGTTGATTGAGCTGGATTTGATAGCTATAATTTTTTGTTGTAAAAAATCAGTTGTTTGGAACATGTTTTTTCTAAAATCTGTATATCTTTTATAAGTAACTAGCAACTCACCTAAAGGTAGCACCATTATGTTAGGTAATGGCCGGCTCATATAAAACATGAAATGATACTGAGTCACTGTGATGAGAGTGAACCACCAAGCAAATGTATTGCCAAACTGTTTCTGTAATGCATTTCTCAAGCGACTCCATGATGCTATTACTGATAATGATAACATTAGACGAACTGAAATAAACATAAATTTTATAAGTATAGTTTATACATTATTTTGTATTACAAAATAAATAAATTTGAAAAATATTTATATGAAGTAGTTACTTCACTTAAAAAAATAAATTAATTTAAAATACTATTCAAGTAATAATTTATAGTTAATGGAAAAGGTTGGAGGAGGCCTTTATCAATAAGTGGCATACAGACTGAACTGTTAATACATCATAGTTCATTAAAAAAAAAGAGTAATATTTTATACAAATAAAAGTATAAAAAATGTGATTCTGTCAGAAACAAAGAATATTATTATATTGTTATTATTACATATCTTATATGTATAGTTAAAAAATAATAGATGCAACAGTTGATGTTTTATTTTCATTGAATTTATCTGTTTTAGATAGTAAACTTCAAAACATAATTTTTACATGATTCTAAGGAAAATTTTTGTACTTTTCTATATAAAATATCCACTAATTAATACTTACTAACCTACATATTGCATCCAAAACTTGTTGATTCCAGTAATATGAAATATTGTTACAATGGGTGCCGATAAAGCCGAAATTACTAAAGGCCCAATGAATGTCCGCGGCACAACTCCCGGGAACTCATTATGATCATACTGGAAAAAATAGAAATCAATAGATTGCTAGAGCAACGACATGAATCCAAAATTAGAACTTGTAGACACCTGTGATAGGTTATGTCGATGATATAAAATATCGTGAGTGGCTTGAATATTGAAACTCTCTTCTACTTTTGTAAAAGGGCAAAGCAAGACATGCAAGCTGGCAATTATATAGAGTAATTGAACCATTTCTTAGAACACAAAGTACGTAAATATTTAATCAAATCAACCCATATCCAGGCTAGCACTTCACTCTCATCTCTCAAAACGAACACTGTCCATCAAAATCAAATGACAAATGACATTAGTGACAAGACAGGACCATCCATATGTCAACCAAGTAATTTTTTTTTGGGAATTTATGAACTGGTATCTTGGACCTTTAGGTCACTCAACAAAGTCAAGTAAATTAGAGATGACCACAATGGCTGATAGGAGGTATAAAAATACACAAATCATAATAACATTACACAAATCGGAAAGCATACAAACATTTGCTTACATTACATGAATAATTTTATACAAAAACATTTACCTCTTGACATTGGCGCAATTGCGGCGAATCTGCTTGCAAAAGAAGCCATCTTAAGAAGACGAATAAGATAGGAGGTATGGGAGAAACCTATATTCAACCTTCTATGGTTGAATGATGATGATAATAAAATGATGAATAAAATCAATCTGTTCAGTAGTTTTTGCAGTAAGAAGTACATTTATCCATACAAATCTTTACATTTGATTTTTAAATAGAATAAAATTAATTGTAAAAAATAAAAGAATAAAATGCCCAATACGGATTACTGCTATTGAATTTAAATTATATTACTAAATACATCACATTATTAAAATATTCACTCTTAATTTAACTCAATGTGTCATCCCGATGAAGTAATTCTTCATTAATTTTATATGCATGAAAACTACGAAAACCAATTAATTTCGAATGACAACAAAACGTAATTTTGACAACAATCGTCAACAATGGTGGAACGGATACCGTGACATTTTATGGCAGTATTCGTTGTCTGATATGAAAAATATCAATAATGATCAATAATTCACAGGAAATAACCTGTGCGATTATATTGCAATAATATTTCGCTATTTCTTGACATAAAACATTAAGAATGTGTGATGTTTGTTCGGAGTTTTCACAGCTTTTAGTAAATTGTAAGTTACATTGTTTCGAAATTTTGGAGTCCGTTTGGTCTTCTTCAAATATTTTTGTTAGTTAGGGTTAAAGCAATTAAAATACTAGCCTTCTCATAAGTAAATAAGTTATTGTGATAAAATAACACATAAACCTGTCGTTTTAGGTGAATCCAGATTAACCGACGATGTGTCCCAGTATCCAACAATAACTCAATCAGAGCTAGATATTGTTCTGAACTACATTCTTCCATGGCCACAAAGGTAAGGAAACCAACATAATTTCATTCCAGTTCACACCCACTTGAATTTGTACGAAAACTTGTGAAACCTCAACTGCTTTGTTTGACATCTTTCATACCCTTGTCTCTTATGAGTTTGCAAAATATACACATTGGCACACTCTTGAATGATTTATTCTACCATGAAACTATAGCTCAAATGTTATTTTACGCTGTTCTATTATTAATCTTAATTTTAGCTAAGCATTTAAACTGGATGCATTCCAAGATCTTTAGTGCTCAAGCCAACGATGCAGGCCTGTCTATATCTGATGGCTAGATGAGGACATTGTGGTCCTCATACCCTGATTAGTAAATGAGGCTTTAGCGCAGATTTTCTTTTTGGGGTTGGTAGGTGTAATGGTTATCGCTTATGCAAATGCCAAGAGCATCCAAATCATTGGCTTTGAAGCTACTCCTTACTAGGAGAGTAGACACAAAGTTTTTTGGGTGCACAAAAGACTAACATTGTAATAATAATCATCATTATTGAAGCGTTTCAGCGATGATAAATACTAAAGTGATTACTCGGCTATACTGCTACTATATCTATGTTGCTCATTTTTACTTTGTTTTAGGCAATGTATGTGCTGCTATCGTGATGTAAAGAATTTTGAAAGATTCTACCTTGTAGTTCAGAGTATTTTATGTTTATCTGTGTGTCAACTGAAACAACTGAAAGATGAACTCCTAGAAGCAGCTAAATTAACTCCAGTACCTGATAGTGTACAGGAAAAACAAAAACCTGAAACAGGCAGCGCCTCCTCTAATGAGGGCAAGCTAAATGACGAGAATGAGATATCACCAGAGCCAGATATACTTAAGCCATCACCTGAGAGCCCAGAAGAGCCAAAAGATGTTGAGCCACCTCCTGTTCCAACTGAAGATACTGAAGTATGGTCCATGCAGCAAAAAGAAAAGCTCATGCATATTGTGTCCAAAATTTTCCTACTAAACTTTCCACTATACTTAGCTTGTAAGCACTCCGCACTCAGCCGCTTAGATGACTTGTCAGCTCAAGAGATTTCCAATTTGAGTTCATACTGTGACTTACATGATACAGAAATACCAGCATACTTGCTTCGTAATGTCAGCCTGTTCTGCAAGCTTGGTGGAGTTTGTGCTATGACATCAGTATTTGAATATGCTACACCATCTACTCTGCCATTATCTATGGCACATGCTATTGTGGCAGCTGTTGGTAATCTGAAGTTATGGTTAAACTTTAGAGCAGTGGCACAGCTTTTTATGCCATTGAGGACTAAGATATTGAAGTATATGTGTAGTTTGGAGGATAAAGATCTTAGGGTCCCAGCAGTGAAGTCTATGGCAGGTAAGATATTAATTATGCAGTAATTTACCAGTGAAAACAGTTCAAGTAATGACCATCAGGGCAGACTTTTTTAGTTGATGAAATACATTGTATTTTGTCATGATATTTTGGCATTTAGTTTCAACAGTGACTACATTGTTGTACACCTAAAACATCATAATACAGTTTATTTCAACTTGCTTGCTTGTGAATGATTTTAAGAATGAAATTATTTGTAAAGATATTCTTGTAATACATATTTTTTGTTTGATAGATTTCATGTGGGGTGCAGCTAAAGAGCCTATTGACGCACCACTAGTGTTTGATGGTGATGGTCTCGCACTAGCCTTCAAATACTTTAACAGCAGCACACTAACAATGCGTTTGGCCGGTGTGGCGCAGATCAATGCACATATTGCTGCACATAATGAACTTTGTGCTGGAGAACCTGCGGCTGATGCTGAGATTGCAGGACAGCAACTTGCCTCATGGCTCACTTATAATAACATCATTGAGCACCTGTTTGGACCAAACTTGCATGTGGAGGTTTGTAATTTTCTTTTAAACAACAAAAAGTAAAATAGCTATAAATTTTTTATAGCTTTCTACTACCTTAAATATTAATTATTGTACCTTTTTATCTGATATATTACAGAAAGATAAAGTAATGTTTAAATTATTAATATTACTCGATGCCTGTATTTCAATTTGAGATCTATTTATTCCTCAATATTATTGAGCTTTAACATGCGTTGGTAACTAGCTGTGCTCGCGACTTCTATGTGACTAATTAATAATTGAATATTTTCAATTACTGAATTTTTGATAAATTACCATATTGCACCTTATCACAGATAGCTGATGTAAAAAAATCTTGTCAAAATCGAGTTGCCATTTCATTATAAAGCTGTATTTGAATGTTACTCCAAATAATATATACAGTGACTAGGCAAAAAAAGTGCGTGCTGTCCCACCGGCAATATGTGAAATTAACACAAAATCTGCTTATAATGACATGGTAGAGACAAACGCATCAACAACAAATTGACCGAACGTCATAAAAGCACATCTTAAAACGTTACTTAAACAACTTGCTATTTTTGTTAGATATTTATTTCAGTAATAAAAAAAAGAAGTAGTAGAAGATTTATTTATCTTTGTAATAAAAAAATAAACATGATCTCAAGGAGAAACATTGAAGGCCTTTGGAATTATGTTGTTCAAGATAAAGGAACGTTATGTATGATTTTAGATTGACATGGTCGTTTACAAATTCACTATTAAATCTATCGGGATATTTACCATGTTTGTTAATTTCTACGCGTAACCGATATTTCGGCGCTGTTGCAAGCTGTTGCAAGGTCAGTACACCGTGATCATGGCGCTTGCAACAGCGCCGAAATATCGGTTACGCGTAGAAATTAACAAACATGGTAAATATCCCGATAGATTTAATAGTGAATTTGTAAAGGAACGCTATTTGAAAAATAACAAATAGCGTTCCTTTATCTTCTTATTATAATAGGGTTCTTCTTCGGTTAAAAGTACTAGGTCATATTAAGCGACATGTCAGTTTATCCCACTGAGCGAAGTCATTACATCCGTCTTGACTTTAATAAATTTTGTGTGAAAACCGACTTTCGCGATCTAATTACGTCCTAATAAGCAGTTGGTCATTATACACGGAGTCATGATAAGCGAATTCTACTGTAGATCATGGTCTATATTTATTAATTCACACTGTGTGCTTATATTTGCGGAGCTTAAAGTAATGAGGATGTATTAATTTAATTGTGTATTTTTATTTTTACCTGGAAAGATATAAGTTAGAAGGCCAAGGCGGCAGCTGTGCTCCCATGAGAAGTCATTAGCCTTCATGGTTCTTTTTAAAACCACCATTTATGTTTTTTTTAACATTTCATACTATACCGACTGCGCACTCAGTAATGTATGAAATAATTGAAATGTCATACATTTCGCACGTTTTAGGCATACACTATGATGGTCAACTGCAGGACAATGCACAATATGAGTTTACTGTTTATATTTCAGGTAATAAAGCAATCTCATATGATACTGAAGTTCCTAGCGGTAGAGGGTCGCGTGACACCAGACCATATTCTGTTGATTTGGGCGGCAGCGCAGCTGAAGCACTGCGGTCGGCAGGTTTACGATTTGCTGCCGGGGTTCATCCGTGCACTTGCCCCTAAACCTTGCGCACATCTCTACAGCTTGCTCTGTTCACTGCCACCCAAAGAGCATACTGAACAGGTAACTGTTTTGAGCTATTATTTTTATTTTTAGTGATTATATCTTATGGCACTCGATAGTGTTGATAGTAAAATACATACTGTAAAAATATTGTGTGTATATGCCTCAATAATACAGGGTCTTTATTGTGCACAGCCAAAACACACAACATAAAAATGTTTTACTGTTAATATTATTGCGTGTGCACGGTGTCCGCTAAGGTTACGCTATGTGAAAATTATATCACAGCAAACCACGTTCTTCGGCTGTCCCCGGTACTTCTTTGAATTTGACTTCTCTTCACAGAGTCTGTATCTAGCATCAGCCCTGATGCGTGCAATGTGGTCGCGTGGGAGTGGTGGCGGGCCGGGCGTGGGCGCTGGGACGCCGCCGGCTCTCGCCGACGAACCTCCGCTGCGTCCTCCACAGCCATCGTGCAAACCACACCACAACTCTTCGTCCGAAGCCAGCGTCAGTATGGACCAGACTAACTCGGATGACGATCCCGTAAGTTATGATAGTATAGATAAGATTTCTTTCATATATTCAATGAGGATTAACTAAATGTGATCGCCTGCAGCATGCAAAAAAAATCTTTCTTGGCCCGATAAATACAGTCCCATATTTTATTTATGAATTATATTTTACTGTTTTAAGGGCGAAGAGTTGAGTACGTCTGGTGAGGAAGCTGGACCAACACCACGTAAGCAGAGCAAACACCAACGCGAGCTGACTGGTAAATATTAATTGGGCATCTGATTGTAAAGAGTTTCATATCTAAGGTAGCATAGAGACCTGTATGTATGACATACATCCAAAGCAATTTTTTGTTTGTGGGTTCACTGCTGCCGCCACGGCACAGAGGCTATATAGTTTCTGCTATTTGCTTAAATCATGTTTTATTTTCCAGCTGAACAAGAATGGTTACGGGAAGGCGAAGAGCTGAGCAAAAAAGAATGTCCTACTCTTAAATCTTGCCAAAAGTAAGTTAAATATTTTATATTCGGATGATCTGTAAACTTGGCTTAACTTAAACAAATATGATAAGTCAGTTATGGACTGACCGCGACCCCTTTCTTGGGTCCTAGGTAAGCGCGATGTGTCAAGAGACGAGGTAAAGAAATCGAAAGGAAGATCATGAGAGTGACATATCGCCATGAGCTTTGACGGCTGATTGTCCAAAACTGAAGGTCGACACTTCCCCCATGTCTCGTTGCGCACATATCCAATGTCCAGTACAACGGTAACGGTCGGTCTATAGTACCAATATTTTGCAAGGATATTTTAGCCCTATAAGGAGCTAGTTTTTGCCGTCGACTAACCACTTGATGCGTACTGCTATTGAACATATTGACCCAAGAAAAAGCAATGACACTTTACCTGCTTCGGAAATCGAAGTCAGGCCTCAACCACGGCAGTAGCACACACTACCGTTGCGCCATCATTACCAAGACTTTTTAAAATATTCCTATTGTGTATACAGACGTAACAAGCGAGCGGGCAGCAGTGGCAGCGCCAGCAGCGGCGCGGAGGAGTTACTGCGCCCGCGCAAGAAAAAGTTCTACAAGAAACGACATAAACCTGCCAAGCCCAAGCATTTCCGTGAGTGCATGGTCCATGCTCTACATAAAATACTATACAACTATTTGTACTTTTAAATACTTTTATTTCGTATTAGACATCGTTACTATAGAAAATGGACCTAAACATTTGAAAATGAAAAAAAAAATAAGTCCACTGAGCTCTGTAATCTATATGCTGAACATGTCTTCAATGTTTTTTGATTTAGATATTTTGTGTGTATTTGTAAGTTTCGTAAGTCCTGTTTTAATGATCTATACAAAATAAAGCACGATACACAAAAAGCACGCGTACGTGGGCGCGGGTCGGTTTGCTATCCATCGCAATTTTCTAAATCTTAAGTTTTTTTACTTTATCCTGAAAACAGTGATCCATCCGCAAACCGATCCGCGCCCGACCTGAATAGCGCTTAAATGATTTTTGACTTCGACTTTGATAGTCAGTTTTTCTTATAGAATTTATGAATTCAATTCGTGATACAGCATAACATAATCGAGCTCTCAGGGTACCAGTATACAAACAAATTTAAAGACGTTAAGCATTTTCTTTGTAGCTACGCAAATGAAGGCAGACCTGGCCGAGTCAGTTTCTGAAGTTGAAGAAGAATCATCTGGCAGTGACACTCCACATTGTCAGCTACTGTGTGACAACGTTGATGCCAGGTAAATGTTTATGCAGGCCTCGACTTCAACCATTTCGGTAATTTTTAACTAACCCTATAAATTGACAGCAAAACCCGGGTTCACAAGCTTGTGACCATGGTTAATGCAACCAGGCCAAAACGTCACGCAAATTAAGAGGGAAATTTAATTTTATTTACCTTATGATCGCGTTAATTCATGCAATTTTTGCAAAAAATGTGAATATTGCTTGCAGCGAGTGAAGGGTACAAACGAAAAATACAATCAATTTTAATCGAAGTTCATGATTTCTGCCACACAATTTATGTATGGTAGTGGTGGAGGGTGAACTTTTATCATAGGGAAACCGAAAGTTCAAGTTTGTCACGACCTTGCGACCCATTAGGAAGTCGGCAGGAATCGGGTTATAGTGATCTTTCGCCACTGATGTATGGACTATATGGCAAGAACCTGGGTAGTTAGTGGTTTGTGGTAAATATTTTCGTTGTATAAATCTCTTTTCTTTTCTCTATGTTCGTTATTAAGGTTAGGACTAGATTTGTATGTTTTGAAAATTGCACGGGTAAGGTGTTAATACTGCTACCGACCGTGGCAAAGCTTGGGCGTAGTTTTATGTGAAAATAGTATCTGATATAATATCGGACTGAACTATTCCATATAGTTACCACCAGATTACTTAGTTTAAAACATTTTCATTTAATAATTCCAGCATATTTCCTAAAACGTGACTTAATTTGCAGTAGGCGTTTAATGGAACTCCGTTTGATGGAGAGTTACAAACGACGTGGAGGTACAGCCGCAGGAGGCGAGGAGGAGGAAGGCAGCGCGTCATCGGCGCTATCCCCACACTCGCACCCTCACCTCGCAGACCTCGACGAGGACGACTCAGGCTGCGAGGAAGAACTGGCTAGACTGGCCGCTCAGGTAACTATCACTAAGAGATATTTTTGTAGTATTTCCTTTTCAATATGTATTATGATGCTATAGAGGGTATCCACGTGCCCGACTGCGCCATGGAGGGTAATATGTTAGGTGCATATGTATGTTAAGTTTCTTTGTTCCACTCTACAGGCCTAATGGCTGGACAGATTTTGATGAATCATGTCGCAAATGAAAGGTATTCATCTCCCGTTTGTCATATGCTACGTGAAATGTGTATAAAAACTACCGTGGATATTTGGTGCTATAACTTCTGTTGTCGATTTTTTTTTTTCACTCAAACCTATCGAATAGGCTATCAAAATGAAGGAAATCAGAAGGAAGAAATTTTTAAGTAAAAATAAAATAATAAAATTAACAACATACTTTTCTGTTGAAATCGGTGCCAATGCAAATAGACGATTGATTATAATACTTGACCTGTGGTGTGCAATAAATAGATTTTTATTATGTATTTATTATTTATTTATTTAAAATGACCACATGATGATATTTCGTGGTGACGTCATCAACTCCCTGGTACACACACAGTTTACGATTCTTTGGAACTGTCCAAGCGGTCAGCCTGTGGCATCGTCGCGGTCGCTACCAGCACCGTGGCCAAGATTTGCACATTACCCATCACTAGCAACTGGTTCATGGATATGATGTGAAGTGACTCCTTCTATTGATTTCTTTTTCTATAGATTTCTATAGCACAGAATATGTGATAATGGTAAACTAAGAAGTATGTCTTCAATTAAGTGATAATTGTTTTGTATCTAGTATAATATGAGGCATCGGCTCTCTATGATTACAGCCTGTAAGTTTGTTAATATTTGAAAATTTACATTGTTATATACGACACATGTATAAGCATACATGTGTCGTGTATTTTCTAATAAATAAAACCTGATTGTGATAATATTTTTATGCGTTTCCACGCTATGATCGTTTTATATAAAAATGTTATAGTTTACAGCATTAAGTTGCACAATATATCAATGTTATTAGAAAACACAAATTACATTTTAATGTTTTTATATGTTGCCAACTCGCCTTATAACTTTATATTAGCACCGTAGCCAATATTAGATTTTAAAAAGCATTATAGAGGTGGTATAGATGATCATAAAAATATAACAAAAACATGACTGCTGGTGAAAAGATCACTCACTTGGCAATCCAATTTCAATTTCTCGAACGAGAAATTCAAATATGTATCCTCTTTCTGATTCCTTTCATTTTGATACACTCTACACTCGATAGGTTTGAGTAAATATTTTTTTGACAACATCCATTTAATAGCGCATAAAATACACGATATAATTCGTATTTCATGTAGACTATGCCATTCGGAAGAAGAAAACGTTTCATTTGAGGCCTGTAGAGGGGGATAAAGAAACATCCATACGCGAGTAACACATTACCATCGTTGGCGCGGTCGGGCAAAAGTAATATAATATAGATAGATAGAAGGCAGTACACTTTTTTTCGAGTTATGGTTGGCAATTTTTTACTCGTTTTAATCTGAATGATAGAAAGACAATTTTTTAGTAAGTAGGTTTTATATTTTTTTTTATATTGCCGTAAATGAAATCACCTAAGCTGGTAGCAATATACTTTATCTCTTTATCCGTTTCACTTGACTGTTGACCGTGGAAGATATAGAATTTTTCTACATATTTAGGCAACGCATATACTAACAAAAAATTAAAATACAATGTCGTAGACTTAGAAGATTGTTAAACTTGACTAAATTTTTACAGGATCGTTATGAAATAAATGAATAGCATGCCTACAATGTATGTGTTCCCCAGGCGCAGTGCCTCACGGAGTACCAGGGCGTGGGCGGGGGCGTGTCCGGGGGCGTGGCGGGCGGGGGCGCGGGCGGCGCGGGGCGGGGCGCGTCCCCCGCGCCGTGCGACGTGGGCGACGTGTGCCGGCCCGGCAACACGCTGCTGTGGGACCTGCTGCAGGACGGCGCCATTGTGAGTTGTATGACGTCACACACACTCAGCCGCTAAAGTACATGTTTTTTGTTAGCACCACATGGAAGTTCCCGATGAAGCACTCCTTAGTATTGTTACTCAAAATTTGATTTTGATACACATACCTTATGGCATATATTGGACTAAGAATATGCTTAAAATGCGCTCTATGTGTATATAACGTGTTTTTCGTGAATAATACTGGGTGCTACAGCATTGGGAGAATTCAAATCTACCGATTATACATTATATCAACATAATCCGCCTCGTTTCTTTCACCACTAGGGTCCAACATATGTGCCCCAAGGTGTATCAATTATGGAATGTTCTTTAATAATTACTACATGGTAGAATTCTTAATTACATACATAACAGGAGAGATATTAATTTTAGACGCACTAGCCTCGCTATAAATGTATCTAAAAAATTGATAATCGTCAAGGGGACATGTTAAAGAGATTGTACAATTTGTACATACTGCATACATTTGACGACATCTGTAACGTGGCTACTCAGGAGGCGCAGGTTCGATTCCCGTTCAGTGCAAATTTTTGTGTGCATGAATATGAATATTGATTTGGTCTGTGTGTTTCTATATGTTATTAAAAAAAAATGTATTTAAGTAAGTTTATCCACATTCTAGAACCCATAACACAAGCTAGCTGAGCTATGCTTACCGTGGGTCTAGGTAGCGTTATGTAAATCGGCCTACAATATTAATTAGTATTATGTATTATTTATTATTTAATGTTATGTGTAAGTATCTATTAATTTTTGAAACCGATAAAATTATAACATATTTTGACTATCTCTTGTTACAGGAGCAACTAGGCGAAGGTTTAGCGCTTGAAGCAGAAAAAGCGCTCTGTGCTTTACTATGTTTCAGCACAGATAAGTTCATAAGGATTAAATTCATTGAGGGATGTCTAGACAACCTTGCTAATCACAGGTGACTAAATAATATTAACTATAGACACTTTACACAACATATGTTGGGTTGGGACGCGATAATATCTCTTTTTTTCGTGGTAGCGTGCATTATACGTTAAGTGTTTCGAATTCGTAAACTTACGGGGACGTGTTATTCGGTGTTACACTTTCCTAAGTCACGTATCACACTCGATTATGTCGGACTCGAACTGACTAAAACGCACGCCGTCTATGGGTCATTGATTGCCGGAGGTGAGATTATACAAGACATATCTCTTGCACCCTAACAGACCCGGGGACATATCTTTTGAGATGAGTCTCTTCCCTTAATGTGCAACCCATGGTGTCCCCATCTAACCCCCGGGTATGTGGACCAGATAATATCTGGAACTATCGACATGTGCTATTCTGAAATGTACCTAATTATATATTTGTAACTTTTCTTTCAGATCTGTTGCCGTCTCACTTCGATTACTGCCGAAGTTGTTTTCTTCGTTTCAACAGTTGCGTGGTATGGATATGCACCAGGTACGTTTGTTACATCATTATCTTTTCTTTATATCGGTTTTGCTTGAAATCACTAAACCATTAATTTGATTTATTTGTTCATTAGAAGATGCAAGTTTGACTATTACGGCTTTTCTGTGTGCGAATGTTTTCTATCCTTCCCATCTCATGAAGAGGCAAGCCTGAACTGATTTCTGACTTGAGCATCAAGTTAGCTTGGGATGTGACGATCTGATCCTCATGTGCGCGTACATAGGCCCGCGCCGGACGCACGGCACGCAACGGATTAAACTGATTTGCCACGAAATGTCGGCTTTCGATGCGGCCGGTGCGATGCGGATAGTGAACGCAGCGCTGTGTAAAATCATACAAAGCAAACTAAAATCCGTTGCGTGCCATGCGTGCGCTGCGTACAGCGCGGGCCAATGGACGCGCACCTTACTAGAAACTTTAAGGAGATTTTGACACCAACACGAAAGCACGATTCACTTCCATTTTTACGTATAAAAACTCAAATTTACAACAAATTTAGAAAACGAAACAGCAACGATATGACACTTTGCGTTCCCGCCAAAACCCCATATGTATTTACTTTTTTTGTGATTTTATGAGCCGGTAATAATATGTATGTACGTGCGATCCGCAATAACGAGTCCCCCCCCGCGGCAGGTGGTGATGTGGGCGGAGCGCGAGCGCGGCATGATGCGGCTGTTCCTGGAGGACCTGCGCCACTACACGCGCGCGCGCGCCGGCGACGCGCCGCACTACGCGCACATCACCGAGCTCACCGTGCGCCTGCACTTCCTCACCGCCATCTTCTCGCCCGTCGGCTCGCCGCAGCACTTCAGGTTACCCACCGCATTATTATCAACTGATGGTTCAATTTTCTTGTGAAGTACGTTTAAAAAAGTATAAGTTGACGGCAAACTTCGTGAGCAACAGTTATAAAATTCACACATTTCCACAATATAGGGTGTTAGAGGACGCTCCCGAAAACGAAAACAGAGGAAACCTACTACTGACCAGTTTAACAAAATGGAACTACTTTTTTATTCTAACACTTTTATTTGGTAGGTACCATGATTTTTGAATCCCTTAAATAGTGTTATTGCGTGAATTATAATACTCTGTATATACTAAATTATAACAAGGAAAAGACTAATAAATATTTTTACCTTTTCAAACTTTTATGGATTCGACTGCCGCTGACCTCCCAATCCCGAAAGGAAAGGTAGCACTAGAGTTTTGTCCCTCGTTCAATTAGCAGATGTGTATGTGGTCCTGAGCTCTTTCTGGAACCGCAAACGTCCTCGACCCCGAGCGAGTGTAAGTATGTACAATACCAATACGAACCTCTTTTATAATTTGATAAATTCCTTTTCAGATTAACAGTTGAGCAAGTGGAGGAATTATGGCAGTGCATGGTGGTGCGTGGCAGTAGCGAATGTGCAGATTGCCTTTACTCATGGCTGTTGACACATACCAAGTCGCCCGACCAACATGCGCTAGGATTAGATGCGCTTAGATTCCTATACATTGAAAAGATGCCTACTTTGGACCCTGAGGTATGATCGTTTTTCCACTTTGAACTACGCATAACTGTGAAAACTGTACCAGACTGACTGTATAACAATAACACACAAGTAAATCGAAGGGCCTTAATCTAACCAATAACCACGCGAAATTTGATGTGACTTGGAATGTCATTAAAAAGGAGCGTTATATCTATAGTCTATACAAATAGAGGTTTACAAAACTCATTATCCTAATTTTTACGCCCTATGGGACACTTTTTGCATTCCTATTTCATTGCGAACCATGACACAATTCCAATTTATATCGGAAAAGTGAATGCTTCGACGGGATACCAACCCGCGATCTTTCCCTTACAGGGGGAACGGTCTAACCGTTGAGCCACGAAACCATGTCTGAAGCATTTGAAATTCTCCTATACAACCATGAAAAAAATAGTTTTAAAATTTTCAATACATGACACAATTTTTTCTAAACAGCTGGTTTAAAACACTTAATAATGTACTTCGTATTTATAAAAAATATACTCGGTTAACAATGTTCGTTGTTTTTTGTTGTTTGATCAGACGATCAGTATAATGGGGCTGAGTCTGTATCAACAACTGTGCAACCTGGCGCGCATGGCACTCGGCACGGGCGACTCCCGGGACGCGGCGCATCCGCACACACGAGCTATGGACCACTTGTGGAAGATTGCGCTACGGGCCAACAGCACGGGTAAGTTTACGGCACTAATTCCACTAATTTAACGTCTTTGGTGTCTGTAATAGGGACAGTCTTTCCTAAGACTGTGCCCTCAGCTTACCGTCAGACGAGGTGAAGTCATGTCGAGTTAATATTTGTCTGTTTCAGATGTATCAATGGGAGCAATCCAGTACTTAAACAGCTATTATATGGGCCAGCAGCTCCAACAAGAAGATGATTTCGTAGCCAAGTGCATGTTTCATCTTTCTTCTGCTGCGGAAAGACTTATAGCGAAGAAGCAAGACGGAGAAGGCACGACATTGTCTCAGATGTCTTGTGAGGAAGTTAAAGAAGTGGAGAAGACTGTTGATAAACAAAATATTTATGAACATATGACTGAGGAGGCAGCTTTGCAGTGTATTCAGAGGGCGTTGTTACTGTTAAAGACTCACCTTGATACTTTTAAAAGGAGGTTTGTACTATATTGAAACAATAAATATGTATCGAATTATTAACTTACTACATGAACTTTTGTTAAGTAACAATTCGTCGAATACTATCCTTATAAAAGTCCAAAAATATTGATCTATTTACCAATTCGTGTTTTTTGATACTAAAATCTGTCCCCTCCGGCTATAGAAAACTGACGATGCCGTAAAATGGCCAAAGTAGGAACTACTGTTGTCACTGTCACACGTATACTGTTTTATTGCAAATCCATGACAAGCATTGCCCCCGTAAGGGAAAGATCGCGGTGTTCAAATCACATCTGAGCGTTCACTTTTTCCTATCTAAATTAGATTTGAAAGAGTTAGCATAATAATTATGCAATTTCATTATAAAAGCCTTTATAATCTAAATATGCCATTATGAATGTCCATATGCAGATGTCTTTTAAAATCATTTAATAGAATTGTAGCAACTACTAAGGGTAGCTAACTTAACCTACCCTACTATTTGAATTACAAAAAAAAAACAGTAAACTCTGATGGGATAGCCGAGTAATGATTTAATTTTTTTTCAGGTACGCATACCATTTGCGTCGATGGGCATTGGCAGAATCAGGAGCATGGGAAGGTTGCTCGGCGGGAGCGGGAGGTGGTACTGTTCGAGTAACATTACAGCCGGCGGGGGC
Organism: Pelosia muscerda; assembly: GCA_963691645.1. NCBI lineage: Eukaryota > Metazoa > Arthropoda > Insecta > Lepidoptera > Erebidae > Pelosia > Pelosia muscerda. The sequence goes on along the minus strand of OY829116.1, from coordinate 6,703,684 downwards.
GGGGCCTAGGGCTTCACTTGCGTTGCACCAGTCCGACTTAGTGGCCCATTTACGAGCTCATGTTCATGTGTGGTGGGAAAAACAGGTAATATATTAAAATAATCAATTTCCTTCTTTCTAGCTTATGTAAAGTTCTTTAGCAAAATACTCAAGTACTTAACATACAAAGGAGTTTCCTATTTCATAAAGTGTGCCGTGTACTTATCTGCCACCTAAGTGGTGTAAAAAAGCCTTAATCTAAACATTCAGAAGTGTTTTTCTATCTTTACTAGACAAAAAAGACTAAAAACTACTAATTTCATCTGTATAGAGAATAACTGTTACCCGCGACTCACTTGGTGTCAATATAGCCTACGATAAACACAAGTAATGTGACTTTCTACTAGTGAAAGAATTTAAAAAATTGTAGCTGTAATAGATCCAGAGATCTCTCCTTACAACCTCACAGCCTTCTAGTCTATAATATTAGTATGAAAATTGATAACATCAATGCGTTATTCCACAGATACAAGGCGAGGAAGGCGTAACGGCCCTGTCAACGGACGGTCCATTGCGTATGATCACACAGGGTCAAGAGCTAACCATAGACTATGACGAGAGGACGCTCTACGACATGGGCTTCAAGGACAATCAGGTTAGACTATAATCCCACAGCTTCCTCTAAAGAGCTGACAATTTAATATTTAGCAGGATAAGTAATGTATTACTAGTTGTTACTTCGCCGCAAGGATGTCGGTTATTGAGACTATACGACTGATCAATACTTTTCTAATAGAAAAACCTCATCAAAATATGTGCGATAGTTTTTGCGACTAATGATGACTAATGATGTTTCGATTACTCATCAGAGCAACCGTCTCTCTGTTTTATTTCAATGAGTCAATCATTTTATATTGTTTTTATGGTTTTGCAGTTGGTGTTCGTGTCAGTAGGCGTGGGTGGGAGAGGTGCTTGGGCGGAGTGGCCTTCCGCCCAGCCGGCACCGGCCAGGGCGCGACTGCCTACACTATTATTACTGGACCCCACCTACTTCCATCATCTTTTTACTCTCATGCAAGCCCTTGGACAGATGAAGGAACCCGGAGCTAATGGGGTTAGTATGATAGACATTTCTTCTAGCTGAGAATTAAAATCGAGACCTTAGTAACATAGAAAAAGTTATTATAATAAAATTTATTGAAACAGAGAATAGCTACATACAATCACGCCTATAAATCCCAAAGGGGTAGGCAGAGAAATATTAATACCCAAATTTTGCCAGCTATGATTTTTAGTCGCCTATAATATGACGTAATATAAATATATGGCTTAATCTATTTGAACCCTGTATACCGTCAATTGGTTACTTTGACGGGAACGAAAAATAAAGAGTTTATATATTTATTTGTACCAATTTTAACTTCGCAGGAGCCCGTAGCGCATACCAAAGCTCAACTGTTATCACGACGCGTATGGGATATACTTCAAGCCGTACCACTTAACCCTACGCTGCTAGAAGCATTCCAAAACCCTATCGAGAGCAAGCTACCAGAGTTACTTGACCCCACCAGCCCACAGAAACTCATGTATTCCCTTCACATTATCGACAAACTGAGCTCAAGTAGCACCGGCCCTCCGAACGTCAAAGAGCCCACAGCTAATGCTGAAAAGACTGAAGAAGAGAAAGCCTCTATTGAACATTGGAACGAGTTATTTATAAAAAAAGGTGGCTTAAGGCTGTTGTATGATATTATGATGTCAGGTACGTGTGCTAATTCTTATGTTTGTAGTATTTGTTATATTCAAATAGATACCCCTATATTTACTACCAATTCCAACGATAAATGTATATTGTATAATGTGAAAGTATAAGCTTGCTTTTTTATTATTCCGTCTTCGAAAAGGAGTTTAATTAGCATGGTCGAATCAAGTTCAGTGTTTCCTTTTTTTGTCGCATGATAGAGAACTAGAATACGTTACCCATGCCCATACGACACAATGATAAATGTATATTGTATAATGTGAATAGTATAAACTTACTTTTTTATTATTCCGTCTTTGAAAAGGAGTTTAATTAGCATGGTCGAATCAAGTTCAGTGTTTCCTTTTTTTTGTTGCATGATAGAGAACTAGAATACGTTACCCATGCCCCTGTTTACATCTTCTTACAACCCTGATTCTTAAAGCAGAGCTCAGGCTTATAATCTCTTCAAATATTTACACTCGGTTTATCAGTATAGTACGTTTTGTGAATGTATGGTCTATTACTAATGATCTAGGTATATACTCTTGTTTCAGGTGTGTTACAAAGAAGCGACGACAGCGAATGGAGACAGGACTGTCTGGCGCTACTACTGCAGTTATTATGTAGAATCGGCACACTACCTTCGACTGATCCTGCGCAGACGCCCAAATTACATCCAGTATGTATATTTCTATAATTACTATCTACACTGGCAATGTGTTGTGGTCATAGACATTATTATTACTAGCGTAAATAGACCCATAAACTCTGAATTCATATATCAGGGACAGTGCCTTGTGACTTTTTGTGTAGAACATTTATGTCAATGTGACTTCTGTTAAAGTTGTCAACTTTGTTTATAAAATAAAGTTTCACAGTTCATGTACTCTGTCACTTTACCACACCTAAGTTTTGTGTAAAGGTACATATGTCACTCACACGCTTTGTTTCCCTAAGAATAACTTATGACTGTGGTTGTATGATATGACAGCTACGACATGAATTTCGATATTTAAACTTTTTATAATTGATATGTTGTGAGCGTTTTCAGTCTTTAAGTCTGCGGTGAAGTGATAGGCAAGAATAATAATAAGTTCTTTCCTAATATACAATTAACCACACCGTATTTGTGAAAATTAAACAACTTTGTTGCAGTCATTGCTATCTCTAATGAGCGTGGAGGAGACAACAGATAGGTTGATCTCAATATTGTGTGAAGCGGCCACGTTGAAGGAGCCTACCACTTATAAGACTGGATTCTGGGGAAGAGCGCAGGTACGTCTCAAGTGAACAATATCAAATGTAATGAGATGATTTTGGTGCTTATTCAGATTTCGAAACGTATTAGAATGTATGTATTGAGCCTTGTCAGTCGGTGTCGAAAATAATTTAGGGTAGTAACGAAAGTTTAATATGAAAAAAAATTAGCAATCCGAGAACACTGATAGAAGTGAAAACAGTTCGGATAGAAAGTACAAAGTTCTTACTTACTCCATAAAAAAGCGTTTAAAGCGCCTAAAAAGTTTTCACTTAACATGTGACAATGTCACAATTTCTCAAGTAGTTATTACTGGTCTAACTATTATTTCAATATGACATATACATGTACTTATGTATATATAGAAAAAATACCATAGTTCAGCCGCAACGCAATTATACTGGATAAAGGTAGACCCCGAACAACGCTGTAACAGTTTGGGATGCGACCGCGACTAACGCAAGGATGTTGAGGATGTGTGGTGACGCTTGTGGTGGCGCAGGTGGTGCAGCACGCGATGCGCATGTGCGTGTGGTGGGCGCGCGGCGGCGGCGACGCCGTGGCGCTGGCCTGGTCGCTGCGCCGCGCCGCGCCGCGCCTGCTGCTGGACGACGCCGACCCCGCGGTTAGTGCACACGCTTTATTCATCGCTATTACTTTTTTTGGAAGGTACTATGATTTTTAAACCTTTTTATTAGCATAATTCAGACAATAATACTATGTAAAGGGTTTAAAATCATGGTACCTACCTACCAAAAAAAGTATGTCAATTAAAAAAGTTGCTCAGTTTTAGTAAACTTATCAGTAGTAGATATACCCCTATTTTTGTTTTCGGGAGCGTTTCCCTAACACCCTGTATATCTAATACCAAATGAAATCCAAATTTAAGTTAACAAGAGCAATAAGAGAAGGTTCATTTTCATTAAAAGACTACCTTTAATGAAACCTTCTCAGGCTATTAATAATTTAAGTTTTCACAAGTATCTGTCAATATGTTTTCTTTGTCTGGTTTACCTTTTTCGAATCGTGTTAGTAAAAGTAATGTGTTAATGGTCACGGTTACGGTACGGGTTATATCTATTTCAGGTACGTCGGGAGGCAGGCAGCGCGCTGTACCGGCTGTGCGCGGGCGGCGAGGTGGCCGTACTGGCGCCGCTGCTGCAGCTGCTACTGGAGCACCTGCCACGCGCCGCCGACATGCGCCCTGCGCACCAGCCGAATCCGCACGTACGTACACGTACACGCATACGCACACGCCTACTCACACGCACACGCACACGCATACGCACACGCACATTCACTCACACACGCACTCGATCACACACCCACATCACACGTTAACCGCCCGAAAGCGGCCAATTAATACACTTGCCACAAACCACTATTGCCACTAACGACTTCCTACCACCCAATATTCGATATTTAAATCCATCACACACTGTTATCCACCGACTGCTGCCCGTCACACACTATTGACTCCCTATCTCATAATCCACCACACACTACTTTGGCAAAACGATGTAATTTAAAAATTTAAATTTACGTAAATTATTGAGATGTTTGTAAAAATTGGAAACATTATCGTTGTTTAAATAAAATATATTAACTGTTCTTCACACAGGCGGTTCATCACCACACGGAGGAAGGCAAAGAACCATATGGACCGGCTTGTCGGGATTACTTCTGGCTTGTGTGTAGGCTAATAGATGGCTTACCCGAAGACTTTTTCAAAGGTTAGTTACTGTGTCGCAACAAAGTACTTCACACATTAGATTAAATTCAACTGTGTATAGAAGCAGCGATGGCTTCTTCATCTTCGATCTTGGTACAAGTTGACATATACGTTCATCAACTTAGTTTATGAAACAAAATTGATATTTTCTATACTTACACATAATGCGTATTTCTAGACGTGGTTGCAATGCAGTTTATTAGCAAAACTGTGGCTTTCTAGTTGTATAATCAAAAGTTCAAACACTACATGACAGAAATGTCACCGTTCATAATTTTTATCCATGCACTTAGATTAATCCTGAATCTGAATTTACAATGTGTATTTGTTACTTATATGTGTATCTATCCTTATTGCACTTGGATAAGTGTTTTTCAACATTTGAAAGCCTAATATCCACTAGGCGACATTATTATGCGCCATATTACACAACGTTACACAACAAAGATGCGAAACAATCTTGTCTATTCATCATGATCAATTACGGAGCAATCTACAAGCTCCGCGTCATAAAGCACGGCAACTAGCCACGTTGGTGAACTTGTTGAACAACATTGCGCCCAAATATTGCTTATTGGATACGAGGCTTTAAAAAAAGAAAGCTGTTAATATTAAAAATGATACACAGAAGGTGCAACATCAGAAGACAGCGGAGCGCCAGATTTGAATGAACTATGCGAGCAGATTCGATCGTCTTTAGAAAAACGAGAGATCATTGAGCGACGCGTTGAACCATGCACGCCCGACGATGGACTGTACGGACAGCTCAGCTTACTGACGCACTTACTCAAACACCCGCTACGTTTCAAGATGTCTGAACAAGGAACTCGGACGTTAGAAATGGTATGTCATACATGCATATATCATATTATAATTCTCTTCTTAACGACTTCTTATATTCGTTTCCTTGGTAAGCTTAAAAATGTAAGAAGGAAAGGAATTTTTAAAATTATGTTTCAATTTGTTTAAGCCCAAATGACATGCCCATTTCTCTTACAAATTAATTGCAAGGGTGACCCTCTTTTATGAGACTTTGCTTCAGCTTAACATCAGGCGAGGTGAAGTCAAATTGACGTGCCATTAAAAAAAAATCAAGCATATTATTGACGATCAAGTTCATGAAACAACAAATGATCTTTTCAATGTAGACAAGTTAAACGTGATCATTACTGATTTTTGTCATTCTTATGTTTGTAGGTGTTCGGGTTCTTGTTCGACGTTCCCAATCCTGACAACAGGAAAATGCCAAAATGCAAGTCACAAAAATCCCGCGCGGCAGCGTACGATCTGCTTGTGGAATTAGTAAAGGGCGCTCCGGATAACTACATGGTGCTGCATAACAAGTTGATGGAACATCATAAACCAGGTAAGATTTTAGAACTAAAATTATTTCTTTAGCCTTTACTCATCGCGGAAATAAACTCATCCTTGTTGGTTTAAACAAGTTTGTCGTAGTAAATGAGTTGCGGACGCGGGGGCATGTCAGTGAAACCTCGCACCGTGGAATCCCGGCGTATATCTAGTGTGTGTATGTTTTGGGCTCTATATTTTGAAACTACTGTAAGGTGCATCAATTCCGTCTAGTACAAGTACTGTGACCCCTTAACAGACTCGGTACATCTATCTTATGTTCAGAGTCTTTGTGTGAACTGAGCAAAAAGTATATTTTATTTGATATCAGTGTTCTAAACTGATTTCAGCTATAACAACTATGGCTGTAGCCGAAATCGACTTAGAAGAGTCAGTTTGTGAGTATTTTAATTGCATATGGCATATTGCGTGTACGTTAAATGAAGTAAATAAATATACAAATATGTACAGTGCCTGTAACTTTTAGATTTAATGAATAGTATCCAAAGTACAAAGCCAGATATTTGAGTCTGTATACTGAACCAGACAGTAACTAAACACAATTTAGATCGTTTATTACCAGGTCCACAATCCTCGTACCCTTGGGACTACTGGCCAGCCGAGGAATCCAGGTCGGAGTGCGGCTACGTGGGCCTCACCAACCTGGGGGCGACCTGCTATATGGCGTCATGCATGCAACACCTGTACATGATGCCGCAGGCGAGACAGGCGCTGCTCCAGGCCGACCCTGCGGCCAGCCGCCATGCCGCTACTCTGCACGAGATGCAGAGGATGTTCGCCTACCTTATGGTAAGTGAACGCATCATGTTGAATTTACAACTGTATTTCTTTGTAAGGTGGATGAAAGCCCACAACACTAGCGGATTTGAAAATGACATAGCAGGTAATGGGACGCCCCTTAGTCAAATGGACTGGACGACTAAAAAAAAGGTGACTCGATGCGAAAGCCGTAAGATCGGTAGCAATGGCGCACATTGGGAGACGCCAATGTCCAGCAGTTGCTAATAGATTGACATTGACCGAAGGTAAAGGATTAGACTTGTAATCAAGAAGGTGCCTAGTACCACGAGACACTGTTGAAATATATCCCCTGAATATACGATATACGAATTAATTCCAATGCGATACTTCTTTACAGCTCTAGTTATTTGTTGGCTATTCAGCACAAAATATCGTGTCATCAATTCGTGAGAAATGGAGTTGTTGCAACATTTATTGGACATATTAGTTTTCTAAAATCTCGTTCTTTAATGACGCCATCAATCCGACAACGTAATACATATCTATTGGGATGCGTACCAAATTATATACTTCCTTATCTTAATTTGTGTCCAGGACTTCGGGCAGCGACAATTTTGATCACATCGTCTAGAACGAGACTTTCGTAATTAGTATTTTCAAATAAGAATACAACAGCATGAATGCATTTGTAATTTATATAGGAAAGCGAACGCAAGGCGTACAATCCTCGCAGCTTTTGCAAGGTCTACCAAATGGACCACCAGCCGCTCAATACAGGAGAACAGAAGGACATGGCGGAATTCTTCATAGACTTGGTGTCAAAGCTTGAAGAGATGACACCGGAGTTGAAGAAACTTGTGAAGACTCTTTTCTGTGGAACACTTAGCAACAATGTTGTATCACTGGTAATTAGATGTTCTATCATTTCATTACATTTAACCATTGTATGACTTTAGAAAAACAGACTTTGGAGTCATTCTCTGATATGCTGTGATACGGCTGAACTTCGACATTTTCCGTGGAGCGACTGCCATCTGACCTCCACAACCAATGGTCCAATGACCAATGGCGATATCGAAGTTCCAAGTTAGACTGGTCGGATTTTTGAGAGCTCCAACTACCCGTAACGACTGCCATAGATGTTTGTATGGCAACCGGTACCGACGGCTTAACGTGCTCTCCGAGGCACTTTGGAGTAAATCAAATAAACCCCTGTACCAATCCGTCTGGCTAGCGTGGAAATTTTAGCCCAAAGCCTCCCATCATTGGGAGAGGCCTACTATGTCCCGCAGTTGCCTGCAATAGGCTGTAACATGTAGTAGGCGGCCATGCCATGAATTTTGCTTCAAGCCAATCTTACCTGCTAGCTGAAATACTTGCCAATATCAGGAAACGAGGCTTCGGTATTTGCTTCCGTGATAGCTTTAGTAGCCTAGCCCTTATGTAACTTATAGATAGTACTGTTTTAGGATTCTACTATTTACTTAGAACTATCTATTTGTTTTCTGCGTCACCGTCCGCTGGAAATTTAACTCCTATTCCCATAACAATATTCGCATTATAAGTATCCTACGTGTTATTTCAGATTATACATAATCTATCAACTGTATCAAGTTGCAGACAAATCTGTTTAGCCGTTTGAGTGTGATTGACAAACATCCACACAATTTTTCACAATTTTAATATTATTAAAGAATATGTGAACCACTGAACAGAAATATGAAATGCTTGTAATCCTCAGGACTGTCCGCACGTGTCCCGCACATTAGAAGAGTTCTACACGGTGCGCTGCCAGGTGGCGGATATGCGCAACCTGCACCAGAGCCTGGACGAGGTCACGGTCAAGGACACGCTCGAGGGCGACAACTGCTACACCTGCTCGCAGTGCGCCGCCAAAGTACGGGCAGAAAAACGGTACGAATTTATGTTAAACCTCACATTTGGTACTCAACAGTGTAATGACGTTTTGGTAGATCTTTTATCTCATTAATGTTCGATCATTGTGAAGGTCCATAAGGTACAGTGGGCTGCAGAAGTCCACCTGAGTCTAACTTAATTGAATGAAATATAGATGATGTTCGTTACTTCGGTTAACAAAACTAAAAAGCATCTATTACATCCAGTTGGAAGAAGAAATGCATTTATTTACAATTGCTACGTTAGTTACCAATATATTTATATATTTACAAGATGGCATGTGGCGTCATTTCATGCAATTCTAGATTAATATCATATGATCTCGGGTTCCTCAAGCGGATCGTGAAATAGCATCCGTCAAGGGCGCCAAGGCCCACCATTTTGGGGCTTTCAATATCTAAAATGGTGTTCTATAGGGCTTCTTCTTTTTAACATCCAATGGTGTGTAGGTAATCAACTGGCTGAATATATCACACAAAGAATACGAACTTGCGCAGCTGGCCGTATCAGTTAAAGTGCTAAACCCTTAAATAAAAATACTATAGTGAAGTAAATATTTCTTCAACAGAGCGTGTTTCAAGAAGCTGCCGCGCATCTTATGCTTTAACACGATGCGTTATACATTCAACATGCTTACTATGCTCAAAGAGAAGGTCAACACACACTTCTCGTTCCCAATGCGACTCGACATGTCCGGATATGTGGAGAAGCATCTCATGCCCGCTCAATATCAAGGTAAACTGGTTTAGATTATAATTCAACAGGTAAAATATGTAAGCAGGTTATCTTAATCGTAAATGCACCTATCAGTCTCACAATATGCTGGTAATTACTTCCGACCAGTATGCCTAGTGTTTCCCCATGAGAGGGGTCCGATTGGAGAGGTCTTCTGTACTCTAATTATCAAGAGGCTATATTTATTTAAGTTTGTGAGAAGCTTCTGTCTATCATTCTCTTTTCTTTCTCTCTTTCTGTATGAGTAATTCGCATAGGTTAAAGTGTAAACCAAATAGGGCTACCCTGTGGTAATTAAATATTGCGTTTGTGCATCGAAAATATAAACGTATACGTTGACTTTTGCAGAAGAGAAAAAGAAATCCGCCGAGAAAAAAGAAGGCGAATCTAGTCCAACAATGGAAAGTGAAGACAATTCAGAATTTGAAGAACATTACGAGTAAGTAATATTAAACAATGTTTCACGTCTTTTGTTTCATCATTATTCTTTTTGTTTTCAATAACATAATTACCCCATTTTCTTAGTAAATATTTATTTGGGATCAGCGAAACATGAGCAAGCATAGGGCTTGCTGTCTCTCAAATACAATGGGTACTTGTTTGTGTATGTACATTCGACAACAAATGTCACTCCCATACATTTTCAGAGCGATGACGAATGTAGATTCGGAACGAATGCATTTTGGCTAGTACCCATTGATAGTAAAAACTATGTGCATAATCCATTTATTTGATAATAACTATGTAAGTATTGTGAAAACGTTTATTTTTTTGACTAGCTGATACCCGCGTGGAATCTATTCTTTTTTTCATGCAAATCCATACAAACGTTAAAGCGTGATTGAACAAAATGGAACAATTATGATATTAGTAGGATTCATATAAAATAAAGTTTATTATTATTACTTGTAGATACGAGCTAATAGGTGTGACCGTGCACACGGGCACGGCGGACGGCGGCCACTACTACTCGTTCATCCGCGACCGCGAGCACGAACACCACGACCGCTGGCTGCTGTTCAACGACGCGGAGGTCAAACCCTTTGACCCTGCACACATCGCCGCCGAGTGCTTCGGGGGCGAGATGACGGTTAGTACTACTTACTCATCACGTCACGTAGCATTTTTGGATGCCATTTGCGGATAGCACGGGGTAGGGAGCTTACACCCACAAATCATAGATTAGATCAAACCAATCCGCGTGCCAGTTTCTCATTTCTCTCGAGATTTGGGGTCTAGATATATGCCGGTAGCTCTATTTACACTATCATGGTTACTAACATTAATATTAGTTAAGAATGTGTGGCGATACAGCTTTATGTTTTTATCCGGTGAAGACACGGCTGTACTATTGTGTATGCAATATTTTGTAATATGAAAACACGCTAATTATGAGATTGCCGAACTGTGCTTAGGACACAAGTAGTTTCGGTAATTGAACACGTTACTTAGAATGCAATTATTATTTTCAGAGTAAAACATACGATTCGGTGACAGACAAGTTCATGGATTTTTCATTCGAGAAGACGAATAGTGCTTATATGTTGTTTTACGAGTGGAGTCCGCCGCGGAGCCAGCGGGGCTCGGAATGCGGCCAACTCGAAGAACCACAGGTACGTTAGCAGCACGTTTACTGTTCAGGCAGGCATTAATGACGTAATATTCACCTCGCGTGGCGGTTTTTCTGCTACATTAAGAGATCACGATTTCGTTGCTCACTCAGTACCAATATTAGTATAAATGAATATGTATTGTGTATTTCTCTTGCTCTAGATATTTTTACGTTAACATTCTAGAATCCATATTACAAGCACTCATTTGAAACCCATTCGTTTAAAATAATTTTAAGTTCAGAAAATAAAATATAGGTATGTAAATATATCCCAGCGCTATGGTCACTCTCTATAATGTCTGGTTAAACAATGCCAAGCTGTAATAAACGTAGAGTGTAAGTCACGGTGTGATGTCGCTTGCAGTCGTCGACGGCGGAAGGTGCCAGTCCCAGTGCGGCCGTCGAGCGACGGAGCAGTGACGCGGCGGCGAGCGTGCGCCTGCCGCCCGACCTGCTCAAGTGGATCTGGGACGACAACATGCAGTTCCTGCACGACAAGAATATCTTCCAGCACGCCTACTTCACGTACGTTTACATATTATATTTCTTTCACCATTAGAGGCCTTGCACACTACCTTTTAAAGTGTGATTCGATGCCGTAGTTGTCCATTGATATTTGTGTACTCATCTTTTAAAACAAGTACATAATCTAACAAATTAAAACAAATCTATCACTAAGGTAAAATATACTTTTCAGCGCATTTTATCCTGTGTATCCTGACAGAAGCTGACGGTCTGCAGTGTTTGAAAAAATCATAACCTACATATTATAATTCGATTTGAAAATAGAACTGATCGATAAATCGAACCTAAGATATGAATAATATATTAGTGGACTATGAATACCAATGAAGGAATCGATTTATTTATTCCATGAATATAATAGCAATATAACGATATGCATTATCACACACAAATTCTTCCTTTCAGAACTGTTTCTAGAAAGATCATTAATTTCATTGAAACAACAAAGAACATTCAGTTCAGTCAAAAAATACCTGACTGGGATCCAGGCTAGTAATATAAAGTAACTTTAAATCATTCACAGACTATAAGAAATTAATACTAATGTCTATGATAAAAAAAACCTAGGAAAATTAAATTTGTCAAAAAAAAAGAAAATGAAGGTATGATTTTATTGAAATTATAAAAGAAAAAGTAAAAAGATAATTTCCAGGGGACACCCGGGTTTGAACCGGGGACCTCTCGATCTGCAGTCGAATGCTCTACCACTGAGCTATATCCCCATGAGAAGTCGAAGCGAAATAATGGATCTATCTATTACTTGAGACTTGTTGCATGACAGTAAATAGCGAGGGTGCAGTTTGGACGCGTGAATAAAGTAAACAAATACTATATTAAGAAAACGGTGATAATGATGGAAGGCAAACTTACCCGCAACCGCGCTTTGTGAACATCTTGATCCAACTAGATTTCTTAGATAGGCGTAGCTTCATTAACTACTTTTAGATAACTCGAAATTTGAAAATAATCTGACTATTTCTTCCTATCGGCACGGATCTTGGACCTAAGTCGCGAGATAAACGAAGCCGTGGCGTGCGCGGACTGTTTTGATATAATCTATGATTGGTAGATTTGAGCTCCTTCATTACCGTTGCACCCCGTGCTATCTTTAAAAGGCAGTCCAAAATATACGCATACTACGCTTATAGAGCTCATTTTGAGCACATTTTGAATCCACAACTCGTGCTTATATCTACGGTTTATGCTGGTTTAGACTGTGCGCCATTCGCATGAACGTCTGGAATCTGTTCGCAGATGTTCCGAAATACATTAAATAGAGTATGTAATGACTTCAATTTCATACGGTACTCGATGCACGAGTCGGACTCGCACTTGACTAGCGTTTTTCTCTTGGTTGTGACACCAATCCACACGTTCATGCGAATGGCGCACAGTTTAAACCGTAAGTATAGGCACGAGTTGATTATAAATAATTTTTATTCCTTGTTATAGCTTCATGGGTCAGATGTGTAGTTCGGTGCCACAGTCACTACTAACCCTTCGACCCGAAGTCACAGAAGTAGCCGCGCAACTATCCACGTCTTTCTTCATCGAAACGTTTATTCACGCTAAAGAAAAGGTAAGCAATATTAGTAAATATAATTAAACGCCTTAGATATTGACAGTTTATACTTTTTTTGACGAACTCCAAAGTTAATATCATTGTAATATAATATTTAATGACATTGCTCCTTATTTTTGTAGCCCACTATGGTGTCATGGGTGGAATTGGTGACAAAACAGTTCAACGCGTCAGCGGCAGCTTCCGAATGGTTCCTAGGTCACATGGCTGATGACACTTGGTGGCCAATGCAAGTACGTACAATCAGTTTTACTTATACTCTCTATTTATCAGTTAATTTGCTGTTTCATTTAATTATCAAAATTATTACATGATATATACTTTTTTTTATTCCAGGTATTAATAAAATGTCCAAACCAGATGGTCCGGCAGATGTTTCAACGACTTTGTATGCATGTTATACAAAGGCTCAGGTAACTATTATGAAAATACTTTTTAAAACAAAATACATTATTTATAACAGGCCGCTATAAGTAACAGACTGACAGAAGACACGCAACTGATATATTTGTTTTAACTATTTGAGAACCGAGAATTTAGTAAACTTATCATGTTTCTAAAGAAATGAATTTAACTATATTTTCTTCCGATTGCCTATCTACTAATCCATAACCTTAAAAAATTATGTATTGTTCTTTTTTTGCAGATCTAGTCATTGTGCGTTATATCTGCAAGGTACAGAGGAAGACCAGGATACTAGCAAGTTGGGCGAAGCGAGTTGTGTTACTAGGTTTATAAGAATGTTGTTATCATTGGTAAGTAACTGTTACAATACTTCTTTATAAGAATTTGATGCAGGCATTAATTACTTGTAATTTGAACAGTCAGACTGAAGTATTCTTATATCTATTTCAGATGGAAAATGGAGCGCGATCTCATCTACGTCATTTGACGGAGTATTTCAGTTTATTGTACGAGTTTAGTAAAATGGGCGAGGAAGAGGGAAGGTTCATGTTGCGTATCAACGCCATATCCAGCATGGTGAACTTTTACCTGGGTCAAAATTCAAACACGGTAAATATAATATTTAAATTTTAGCTCATTGCGATCGTAACTTGAGATAAAGATACCGGCAAACATCTTGAACGAAACTCGGAAAGGTCACGATAGTTCTTTTTTGGAACTTCTTTTCGAAAAGGGCAAAGTTCTTTTTTAATAGGACACTTCGACCTCGGTAGTCGTACTCTGCACGATCACCAAAGATACTTTTTTTTCCGGTGCGGAATAACCGCTCGGATACCCCGAGGTCAGCGAGGGTGGGTATGTCGGATTCGAACCGACCAAAACCGCACGGCCATCTGGGGCCATCAGTTGCCGAGGGTAAGGTAGCCTCTGGCATATCTCTTACGCCCCGGCTGCCCCAAGGCTAACGAAGGCCCACTCGTGAGTGGGACTACGGTGTCCACATCTTTCGTTGATTTTCGTTGACATAGATAAGGAGGAGCGCGTCGCGCTGCCTTCTGCTAAGGTGACAATTGACTACACCTGTCCCCTCTAAGAGAAAAATCGCGAGCTCGATTTCCGTCTCACTTTTTCCGATCTGAATCGAAATACTTAATTTTTTTTAAATGTTCGATTCTTGGTAGCTTCCCAGCATACTGCTGTAAGCTAAGCTAGGCTAATATTACCAAATTATGGAGGTATTTTATGTATTTAACATTGTACTTGTCAGACGGAGTCACCGACAGAAGAAGCGGGCGGTAGCGCTAACGCGGAAAGTGCGGGGGACAAACTACGGCCGGGCGCGCTCGACAAGATGGTGGCGCTGGTGGCCGGCCTCGTGGAGCGCTCGCGGGACGCCGCCGGCCACCTCGCGCTCATGGAGCCCGACGCGCGGGCCTTGCTCCACGCCAAGGTACTGACCAGGGGACTGGGCTTGTATACTCGCCATAGGAATTAGCTTGGCGCATTCCAACTTACCTCAGCCTTCACACAACACCTTGTCAACTAACAAGTATATTTGGCGGGTTAATGTTAACAAAACATCCATTTTAATTATTATTTTTATTCACCTGACTCATATGTTAATAAAATGTTTATATTAATATTGCTTTCATTATTATTCACACCAATCACACATTTAGTAACATAAACTACAAATACTAAGTAAACCGTAAGTTACAAAATGATACCAAACGGTATTGCATGACAACTACGTATTTTTATAGAAAGAAATACAATAAATAGTTGTCGACACTCAATCCATTTTGCTATGGCAATAAAAAATTGCTAATCTTGTTCTGTGCCAGTGTGCAATGTTCGTGATTTTGTACGCGAAATGGATTTTCCTCAGTTGACATACACTTGACGACGATACACCGGTAAAGGTTCCGGCATTCACTACATTATTTGATTCATATAACACCAAAGTACCAACACCAACAGGAGTGACACACAACACTATGTCTTCCATTTGCAAAACTATTTGTATTAGGTGTTTACTTATAGTTGCATTAAATATTAACAAACTAATCTATTGGAAAATATACTTACCACTTCTGGGACAATCTACTGTCAAATAACAGAAACCTCTTCTGTGAAACGAAGAGTCTATGGATGATGTTGAAGTAACAATTCAAAACATGTAATTCAGTCTATTGTGTGTTCAGTGTCAATATTCAAGCCAAGGACAATGTAGGAATCAGGTACAGTCTCCAAAAGCGTGCCACGGTCGTTAATAAAAGGAATATCAATTTTCAATTCTCAATGTATTAACAGAGCTAAAATAAAACGAATGATATAAGGCTGTGTTGCTTGTTTGGAAATTTATCGAAAATAAATATGAGCATCGGTATCGATAAATGAGTACCGTATTAAATTACTCGATTTTATTGTGTTTTATTTAGAAAACAATTTTTTTAAACGATCTTTTAATATATATTTGAATTATAAGTGATAATGTATAAGTACTAATCATTGTTCAAGCGGTAACAATTTTACGAAAAAGACAATATTCTTGTATAATTATATCGATTATACGATTAATAATACACACGATACATAATAATAACACGATTATTTTTGTTACATTTTTACTGGCAACATTATAAATGTATAATATCATTTATAATGTTGCCAGGATATATTAATAATATATATATGAATAAATAAACGGTTGAACCTTGAAATTAATTGAATTACTACTTTATCAAAGACATAGGCTGATACAAAACCCAAATCACCAATATTTATGTAAAGATCATATTTAATTAATGCCACTAATAACCGTTTGCAAACAAAAATCTTGTCTACGGATAACTAACTACGGATCGGACGTAAAACGGAGCGTAAAAATCGGTATGAAAAAGAAAATAGCGATCGTTGAAATGGTTTTAGATTTCTTTATTTAAGGCATTGACTAGACCAACTGTTCCGCAATCACTGTTCCCCTGAAAATATGAATATTAAATCCTCAATCAACCAAGCCGTTTAGAAGATACACGCACGCTGATAAATAAAACAAAGACAGCGAATGTGAAGAGTCTATAGGACAGTATTACTTTTCACCATGTACTTAATAGCTTGTCAGTCGAAATATTTTGATAATTACCGTTTTCCTTAAACTGAACCTTGTGTCACTGATATTACGGTGCACATTAGACTACTACCAGCTCATAAAATAGGTATTCATCATAATTGTTGTTTTCCGCAGGGGTTCCCGTTTATTTACCAGCAGACGCGCGACTGTCTGAACCTACAACAGACGCGCTCTCTTATCTTTGCGCTGAGTCGGTGGAATGAGCCTCTCGCGCAAAAAATTGTCAACACGATATTCCAGGCCATCGCCAAACATTCTGAGGTAACTAATGTTAGATTATAAAATGTGTTTTATTTGTACTTTAACGATATGTACGACAATTTGGGTCTAGGACATTCTGAGATTTGGATATTTGTGGAATATGAACAAACTGGGATGGACGTTTTGCATTTGTATTGAGACTTCTGGACATTTAGGAAATTGGACATTCTGAACCTAAGACGATGTGTTTGCATCTTTATATTTTAAGACGGACGCAATACTATCGCGGTAATGTCTGTCTCTATAATGACATATCATAATGTCCTTACGCCCTTCTATATAATTGTAATCGCGTTCTTGCCTTGTCCGTACTACGCCTGCGTCATACGTTTCTGTATTTTATTGTATATCTATATTGTATACCTCGGGGCATATATGTTGGACCCAAAATGTGCTCTATACGTGCAGTACTCGTTTTTGGATGTCTTTTGAGGATAGCACGAGCTCAAATTCACCAGTCTATATATATATATATATATATATATATATATATATATATATATATATATATATATATATATATATATATATATATATATATATATATATATTATACTATATATATATAAATCTCGTGTTTGTGTTTGTCCTCAATGGACTCCTAAACCACTTAACCGATTATAATAAAATTCGCACACCATGTGCAGTTCGATCCAACTTGAGAGATAGGATAGTTTAAATCTCAAATTATAGTCGCAATTTTAATTTATTGCTAATTATTTGTCTGTTATTATTTGACAGTCACAATTATCTGTTAACTCCAAATGGTTCTAACAGATGTCGATACCTTTCGACTGGGTTGAGTAAGTAATCAATAGATGGCGCTGCTATGGTAAATCTACGAATGTGTCATATAAGCTACATTTTAACAGCATAATTACCACGTGTTGTTGACGCTATAAAACGCAGACGAAGTTGCGCGGGTCAGCTAGTATACTATATATCTAAAATGTGTGCGCATCAAGGTTTCATTTTTCTTGCGACTTGCGTCCAATATGTGTGCTCTGAAGTATATATGTTATGTAGGTATATACAATTCATGCCGAACGTATGTGTTGTCCCCCTCAGAGTAGCAACCCGTTTTTTAAACTACTGACGCTGCTGGTGGACGGCAGCGGCGGCGGCGCGGGTGCGGCGGGCGGCCTGCCGTGCTTCACGCAGCTCGTGCTCGCGCGCCTGTGGGACCTGGCAGAGGTGTGCCCGCACGCCGCGCTCGAGTGGCTCGCCTTGCAGGTATTGTACCATCAACTTCGATGCCGCTTGCATCGGAGGTTTTCACCTTGGGACCCTGAGCTAGTTTCACATTATTTCATTTTTCATTTTGATTTGCCTCATAAGGCTTTTATGGGAACGAGAGGAAGGCCCGCTTAAGAGACTCGTCCTTCTATCGGCAGGTGTACCGGGTTGGACGTGTGCTTGACTTAGGACATAAATATCTTGATACATTCCCATACACCCACGCTAACAGTTATAACATGTCTACCACGGCTTCCCTTTGCAGAGCCAACCGGCAGGAATCGTGTTATTTTGAATCCAGTTCTTTACCCACGTTTACTGTAGATAAACCTTGAATTTCCTGCAATAGAAAGGCCCAACATAACCTTTTAAATATCTCTAAGCTACAATAATAGACGATTCTTCAAGACGGGTATTACAAGGTTTCTACAATATCGGCAGCGCGAGTGTGACGCTTCTGTCGGTTCAAACGTCTAAGGCCCACAGCCCACAGTGATCACTTTCCTACGGGTGGGTCGTGTGGTTGTCTGCCACCTAAGCAGTATTAAAAAGAACTTGTACACGTACACGTACACGTACAGGTACCGCGGAACAAAGCGGCGCACGCGTGGGCGCTGCGCACGGCGGACCGCTGGGTGGAGGCGCAGCTGCTGGGCGCGAGCGCGGCGCGCGTGCGGGCGGCGGCGGCGCTGCTGCTGGTGGCGCTGGTGCCGTCGCAGCACTTCCGCGCCGGGTACGCGCGCGCGCGCCCGCCGCCCGCGCCGCACCACCCGCACCACGCGCACCACGCCGCGCACGCGCACCACGCGCCCGGCGCCAAGCTGCCCGACCCCGCGCAGCACACGCTGCACCAGGTACGGCCCTTACTGTACAGTCGACAACTTAACTTATATAATCCTTTGATGGCCTAAGTCTCATTTTACCAACAGTAATATAAATGACGTTGGCAAAATAAACTATTGATGTCTTGATCTTTATACGAAAATAAGTAAAATCATGCAAGTAGTAGCCTAAATTTAATTTTATAAAAAGTAGATTTCTTATCCAGTAGCTTCTGAGATAAGTAGTTGTGTTACTTCATTTTGGACCACTGTACTACCGTAGAATATCCATATTTAGTCATAATGTAATGCTCATCATAATACTATCGTCTTCATAATAACTAGCTATTAAACTACTAACTAACAACTACTAACTGATGGTTTTTGTAGTTTTATTTTTTATCAAAATGCCGCCCGAGACACTTTTATAAGTACTTTTTGCTATTATGGATATCTACGCTCTCTGAAATAATCCACCCGTATATCACCAAAAAATAACTCTTACAAAATAAGAACAAGCGAAGATACAACCGTAGATATATGTACGTGTTGTGTACATTTAACAACTAATCTTATACCATTTTCAGGTGTACACGATGCTACTAGGCAAGCTGCGGGCCGCGCGCCGCTACACTGACATAGCGACGCACGGTACCATGAAACTCACGGCATACTTCGGCGTCATGTCCTACTGCATCGTCAGCAGGGTTGAGAAACTTATGGTACGTGTCCAATCAACCATAGACCAACCGTGACTACTTTACCGCCCCTTTTATATCTCACTCACTCTAGACTCATGTTCTTTCTTTCTCTTTCGTTCTCATCCCCCGCCACGCAACGCTTTCTAGTGAACTGGTACAGTGATCGGTCTATAGTTTATAGTCATTTCATTCCTACACTAGGGCCTCATCTATATCTAACACCCTTAGTGTTGCACACGTTCATAGGCCACGGTGGCCGCTTTCCATCAGGTGGGCCGTGTGCTTGTCTGCCACCTACGTAGTATAAAAAAAATATCTAAATTTTACTATCTCTGACAGCCCTTCCTTTCTCACTCTAGTTTTCTATTTCTGGAACTAACCTACTCATATTAACTTACTCATACTCATATTAACTTATGCTTATTTTAACAATATATTAATTTTGTGTGTGCAGTTCGGGCAATATTTCAACGATCTCTGGGACCTGTACCACCCGGCTATATCGGAGCCTTCGGTGGCAGTGCATCCTAATAAACAAGCGCTGCTCTCGTTCTGGCACGCAGTCTCCGTCGATTGTCCAGAGAACGTGCATCTCGCCGTGACCAACCAACGCCTCATTAAACACATCGCATTTAATTATATACTGTAAGTACATATATCAAATATGCCTATATTCTGAGTGACAAACCGTTTCGTAATATATAACTATTTATGTTGGTTTGGTTCAGTTTTATACATCTTTTATATGAACCAATGGAAATCTACCGACTTCCCACGTTACGAACGCGCTTGAACCTACAAAACTAAACTGAGTTGATTCTCGGTGGTATTAAAGCCGAGCATAAAAAAATATGTAAATGAAGTATTTTTTCGTAATCAATGAGTTCTATCTGGTCGAAGAATACTGAAAAGCGTGTATTTCATTATGTTGCTTCTCCGTGTAACATTAAAAAAAAACTTATGAAATCTACACTAAACTCGGCAACATTGTTATGATTAACTATACTTTGTAAAATGTAGCTTGGGTCCTATGACAGCTGTCAGTGAAATCCCGCACATGAAGTCTTGAATTTTCTATTATTGAATGTAGTAGCTGTCAATGTCATACTTTATGGGCATACAGAGCTAATTAGTGATGGGCGATGAATCATCGTGACCACATACTTGAACTATCGATATTTTGAATAAAGCTTAATTCGAAAATGAAATTAATATAAGAAAAAAATAATTAGAATTTAATCTTATTGCTTAGGTATTTTAATATCATAATAATATTTATATTTAAATATAATATTGAGTAGGTAAATAAAATCCTACATTCAATCCATCAACGCCCTGAACCTGTTTTTGGATTTTGTAAGAAGACACGCCGCGTTTGGCTCTTGGGCCATGATATAGGCATAAGATACACGCGCCAACATCTTGTTTGATATGAACTTCCACTGATCCACTCCACTCATTCTCATCAGTACGAGTGCCGACGCCTTGTATGCTACGTATATTCCGTTCTCATTACAATTAAATACATACATACAATTAAATTAAACCTAATTATATGTAACATGCATCAATAATAGCTGATAGTATCGACATTTTCATCGAATTTCGGACATCCCTATGAACCTCATTTTGACATCTGTCATAGGACCCAAGCTATATTTTACAAAGTATAATCTGCAAAACCAATGTTTGATTTGGTATCAACGTTGCGATTGAATAGATTTGTTATTTAACACTCATTCTCAACGGGGATATAGCTCAGTGGTAGAGCATTCGACTGCAGATCGAGAGGTCCCCGGTTCAAACCCGGGTGTCCCCTGATAATTCTTTTTGTCTTTTTTATTTTGTTAAGGGATGTATAAAAGTAAAGTTACATAGTGGATACAATGTTTAATTCACTAATTTAGCTTTTATTACAATTTTTCGAAATTTTTATATTATTTCATTTTCCCAATGCAGTTGTTACAGATAAATAACACTCTCGTTTATATTGATATTGAGCATTATTGCCTGTTGCTTGTTGCGTGATTTTAATAAAACTTCGAGCCCGTACCAGTTAATTTCTGGACAAACGTGTGCTGTTAACACTATAAATGAAGTCTCCGATCTTATCAAATGTTTAAACTAGCTAAATTTTGTCTAAAGGTAAGTAGGTATACAGTGTATATACTACGAAACTGACACTCGTCGCGGCAGTGTACTCAACACACACAGTCGTTCGAAGACTCTGAATACTTACATAGTATGCTTACCATTATATTCTGAGATCATCATCATCATCTATCAAATTATCAATTCAACATTTTCTTATTTATCAAATTTCTCTGTTGAACATTTTAGTGCGAAAATGACATATAAAATCTTAGTACGAGTATTATATAGCTCATACAAATGGAGAAGTCGTAAATATTTTGTAGTAAATGTCGTCATCAGAGCTCTAACCAATCACGAGCGTTATTGTCCTAGATAAATTAAGCAACAAAATAGAAAAAAATGTATTTGAAATTCTCTAAAATAAACATATTTGAGAGTAAATTATAGTCTCGTAGGTCTTTTTTACATTATTTTCTGATATATGCATCTAGTGCAGGCACGCATACATACCTACCAGTACATGCTCAGGCCGGTTATTGACTTGCAAGACGCATACAGAACACAGATACATGAAACACTAGTTCTGCGTACTAATTTGTTGAATTTGTATTTAGCGCGGACCACGAAGATGGCGAAGTCGTGGCATACAACCGCACCATGCTGCCGCCATACTACGCGCTACTTCGCCTCTGTTGTCGCCGCTCTAGCTCGTTCGCGCGCACTCTGGCGCAGCACCAGAACATACACTGGGCCTTCAGAAACATCGCGCCACATTCACAATTATATCCCGGAGCTGCTGACGAGTTACTCAGGTCAGTGCTTTTGGCCATCCAGGGCCACTTGAAAAATTCACCCTGTATGTGGATGGAGACAGTAGACGAAAGCCTCTGATTATTGGGAGAGGACCTATGTCCAGCAGCGGACTGTAATGGGTTGATTGATGATTGTTTGTTTGTATATTATAATAGTGTTTCTTTTTGGGTTCATTTTAATAAGCAAAGTTAAATAAATTTTACGTAGAAATAGAATAAAATAAAATAGTATAGTCCTTGATGTAATAAAATTTAATTCCAAATTAGAAACTTAAAATTCATTGATCCAGGAACTTTGACCCAGTTTGTGTTGAATATGTGAATGAAATCTCGTGGAGTTCTTCTTCACTAGCGCCCAGGAGACAGCAGTGGTAAACTTAGTAAAAAGGAACTTCATCCCGCGTACGCTCAAGCTGTGGAATGAATTCCCTGTTGTGGTTTTTCCAAGCGACTACAATATAAGGTTATTCAAGAAGGGCTTTAGAAGATTTCTAGAGTCGGTAGCATGATTGGGAAACTTCTGGTATATTGCAATAGTTCATAGGGTACAGTGACCACTTTTCACCATGTGGGCCATGTGCTTGTCTGCCACCTAAGTGGTATGAAAGAAAAATTACGTCAATAACAAATTATTATATTATTCCATTTTGAAAAATGAATACTATGCCTTCCTTTTGGGATCATCAGTTTGTATTTTGAATGAATCTGGTGTGGTCAGGTTGGCGCGCGTACTGACGCACCGGACAGGGCGAGGTGGCAGCCCCAGCAGCGGTAATGGTACCGGCACTAGTACTAGTACCAGCAGCGGCAGCGACACCGCCGAGGGACGGGAGGCTGCCGCCTTCCGACGGAGCACGCTCGCCGCCTACCTACAAGGTAAACTATCGTCACATATTTTGAACCTAAAAGAGGCCCAGGTTTGTTAAAATTTATATAAACGGTGTATGGACGCATGTATGGTCCATAGATCCAGATATATCATGTTCTCACGCCTATTCAAATCTTTGATTTGTACTGATATTAAAATTGCCCTACTTCGTTACTATAGGTCTAAATGGCAGGACGTGTTGGACGACGTTAATAGCTGCGTTCTGCACCCTTGTAGAAAACGAGGATGACAGACTCTACGTCGTGTATAACGGCGGACTGCAGATGACCTTTGAAGTAAGTGTGACTTTACTATTTGTATATAATTATTGAACTGTGTATGAGTTCAATATTATTTACGGTTCGGTTTCGGTTACGTACAATTGGTTTATTTTTTTTAGTTTAGCAATACATTTTATTGTTAAAAATGCTTGATGATCGAATTAATTTTTCATTATTCACTTTTCAAACTGTTCCAAATTCAAAATTCATTTATAAAAGACACCCACAATATATGTTTTTTTTTGGTAATTTTAGTTATTATTGTCTATGGTAAATAAGCGAACTTGAAAACTAAATGACTGCCCTGACATCTTCCCTTTCTTCGGCAACTTTAACCGATAAGGTGGTCAATGGCAGTTAGTCGTAATCGTATCATCATCATTCCCTGAACCTTTTTCCCAACTCAGTTGGGGTCGGCTTTCCAGTCTAACTGTGATGCGGCTGAACTTCGATATTTTCCGTGAAGATAGTTAGTCGTAATCGTATCTGAAATATAATTATGTCTCTTCATAGGCCCTGCACAGCCTGCACGCGGTGTACGTAGAGGGCGGGTCCGCAGGCGCGGGCAGCGCGGGTTCGGGCGGCGCGGGGGCGGGCGGCGTGCGCGCCGAGCTCACGACGGCGCTGCGCTGGGCGCGCTCGCTGTGTCGCACGCTGCGCACGCGCCGCGACGCCAAGGAGGCGCGTGCGCTGCTACTCGCCTGCAAAGACTGGCCCGAGTGCGCGCGTCGCCTACTCACCATGCTCAACCTGCACCATCGGCACAACCATCTGAGGGACGCCGCGCTCGGTACGTGCCCACTGTACAGTCACCGACAAACCGTATGTTCGTTTGTTAACTGATACCCTAACAGTGTAGTGCGTGCGTGTTGCAGGGGTGCTGCGCGAGGTGGTGATGCTGGGCGGCGGCGCGGCGCTGGGCGCGCTGGTGCCGCTGGCGGCGAGCGCGCACTGCGCCGCGCGCCAGCGCCACTCGCACGTGTGCGCCACGCGCCCGCTCATGGACCGACACAACGCGCACCGCGTGGCCTCGTCCTACCGCCCCTACCACAAGTTCATAGGTGCGACTATATCACCGCTGTCCATGTTTCGACGAACGCGCTACGCGTCGGTCCCCGTTGACATACATACGTCTCTGATATTTGTAACGGGGAATAGGAACACAAAGTCCGCAATCTGGTCCATCTACAGAGCTTCAATTTCGGGTTGTAAAGGTTTAATCATATTGTGTTAGCAAGTAGCTAGAATTATGATTATACATTGATTATTGCAGCTAATCATCATCATCACCATCATCACCTCGTATCTCGGGCTCCGTAGTTACTATAGCCTGCTAAACCCCTATTCACGATACTCAACTTGCATGCAATCAATAATGGCCTTTATGAATGTTCTCCAGATACGTGTTGTCGCGTGGCACGCAGCCAGCGCTGTATGTCGGACCAGCTCGTGTTATTGTCAGCCCTGTGCGCGCTCGAGGCGGTGCCTCTGAAGTTCAACTTCTTCGCGGCCTTCTGGAGAGATGTTGCTACAACCCCAGTGAGTTGTAACAAATTTAACGTATATTGGAAATTAAATTGAATTGCTGTAATTTATAATTTTAAGATGGGTAGAGTCTACTCCAAACCTTCTTTTTCCAATGTCATTGATACCTACTTAACATTATTTGGAACGACTTTGGGCCATCTAGGTTTACAGCCTTATATTGTACTCTATCAGACTGGGACGACAGACGAAGCTACCAGCCGTTTCTTCTTGACATGGATTCAGCTGCCAGTTTCGTATGACAGAACTGTCTGTGATATAATGTGCATAGAGTAATGTTATTACTATTTCTAGGGCGATGCGAAGCTCGAGGAGATGCTTCTAGATTGTAGTGTGGCGGCAGAATACGTGGACGCAGTGATGTTCGACGAACGGGAGTCACTCGTAGATCCCGTCATATTCCAGTTTATGCAGCACTATTATCCTAAGGTATTATTTCTAAATTTTTGTACTATATTCATGTGGTTGAGCTACATCAAACCTCGTGCCGATAGGAGGGCTAATGGGTCCTAGCCTTAAGTCGAAGAATGTGATATGCATGCTAATGGTTTCACCACCCGTGGCCGCCCAAGATCTTAAGAAGTGGAAAAGAGAAAGCCGAAAAATGGACCATGAGCTCAGAGTACATTTCAGTCTCGGAAACAATCGGCAAAATACGCCTTCATGATGATGATGACGTTTACCTCCTGCAGAATCGTTGACGAAATGGGCAAAGGCTGTCGGTTTCTGCATCTGGGCACTGACATAGGGACTGGCGGATTATTAGGGAATTGTTAAGCATAACTGCTTTAAGACCATTAGATTCTCTTCGCTAACAATGAAACTCGTGATGATTACAGCTGGGTAGCGGCGCGGTGGGTCCGGGCGGGTCGCACGGGCCGGGCGGGTCGGCGCAGGGCGCGGCGGCGGTGGCGGCCGACACGCACGTGGACGAGCTGGTGGCCATGGCGCCGCACGCGCCGCTGCGGGCGCTGCTGGCGGCCGTGCGCGCCTTGCAGCTGCTCACGTCGCGGGCGCCGCACGACGAGAGAGCGAGTGACCTGCCGCGAGCTACCGCGGCGTTGCGGGCGCGTCTGCAGCACTGCCCAGGTACGGGGATATCGTAGTGTGGGCATCCACGGGGTGGCCGCCCGATAAGTGCTCTGAAAAGTCAGGTGTCTAATGCAATTAGAAGTTGTTAATGTAGTTTTATTTTTATTCTTTTAACATTTTTTCATACGCAATCTGACGCGTAAGATATCGATTTGTATCTGTCATCTAAATCCACAGAAGAGGAAAC
The DNA here is from genome assembly GCA_963691645.1 of Pelosia muscerda. NCBI lineage: Eukaryota > Metazoa > Arthropoda > Insecta > Lepidoptera > Erebidae > Pelosia > Pelosia muscerda. Next base: position 6,677,052 of record OY829116.1, on the reverse strand, counting down.
TTCGGAACCGGAGAGCGGGCCGAGCACGGCGACGGTGACGCGCGCGCCGTCCGCGTCGGGCAGCGAGGCGGAGGAGGCGGCCGACGACATCGGCGGCTCGGCGTCGTCGTCGGGCTCCGACGGCGGCTCGGCGCGCGCGCCCGCGCCCTCGTGCCGCGCGCAGCTGGCGCAGGCGCTGGCGGCGCTGGACGGGCCGGCGCCCGACGCGCCGCCGCCCGAGCCGCCCGCCGACCCCTAGCCCCGGAGCCTGCTGCAGGCGCTCACCCGCCTCTACTTCCCCAACTTGTAATTAGTGAGTGCTACGGACCGATCTCCCCGCGCCGGGCGACCCGCCGGGCGAACCTCAAACTATTTAATCTCGAGTGATGTGTGCTTTTACAAATTTGCGTTGCGTCTGGTCATAGGACGTCACGCTACCCCAGGAACGGACACCCGGTTAACGATCTGTTCACGTATTATAGGACGTCGAACAAATTTTATTACGCTGCCGTGTAGTGTGTACGATATATTCGTAATGTTACATAGACTCTCCTATAAACTTTTTAAATTTAAAACTGGCATCTTATCTGACGGCATAGGCGATGTCGACGACGGAACTGTTTAGTTGTTTTATAATATTGTGTAAGTTATTTGTATATACATACATTTGTGATCGTTGCGTTTCAGTAAATATATTATATGATTATTATTTAGTTAGGAATTGAAAAGGATACAGTGACTCGTAAACACTTGAATTACGAATTTCGTATAGTGGTGTAGGACTGTAATTCGTAGCCGCGTCTATGTGGGCCAATATTTAGTTTATACGTGGACTACGTGTGAGTGGTGCTACCTCATATTTTCCACAGAAATCGTGTTTTTGCGTAATAAACCGTTGTGATTGAAATTACTTTGTGTAGTCCAGTATAGTCTTGCAATTGTCCTACATAGTTCGCGATTACTGTAATACATGATTATCCGAATACATTCCAAACGTATCATCACAAATATTTTGAAGCCCCCTTCATTAAATAAAAATGTCAAACGTACATATTTTCATTTATTTACAATAAAGTAAAATTGGTGACATATGGATGTGTATGTGTAGTGCACTCTCGTAGAATAAGGACCATGTCTTATAGACCTTGTGAATTCTCTAATTTTTAATGTCATATGTTTAGCATTAGTTTGACGATTTGATATAAAAGTTTTCATATATAAAAAATACATTAAATTGGACAAAATATACCTATATACCTAACTACCTATAAAGTCCTCGGACATAGCTTGGAGTGGAGTGCAGCTAGTTCGCTAAGACAAGTCTAAGGGGGGATACACACCAAACTAGCATGCAACAGGCACACAGCAAATTGCCATAAATGCTTCTTGACAAGAGCAGAAGCAAGAAGCATTTGCTGCATAATTCTGCTTTAGTTTGTGACCTCCCTAAGACACTGTGTCTTACAGCTTGTAGATACAGTGAATATTTATAAAATGATTTGACTCATCAATTGTCTATTTAAAAAGTTTTAAAGCCGTTCAAAATCATATGACAAGAATGTATCTATTCATTACTAATAGAAAATACAACATGTAATTCTGAAATCCTACTAATGTAGATTATTACTCAATTTGTTTTTGAGCAAACTATTATAATTTGAATCTTTGTGACGAATGCGCATTGTCCTATTGGACCTCGGTCGTGAATTCAGCGGCGAGCAGCATGGCAAGTCTATGAGTGAGAAAGAGAGAGAGAGAGCATGAATTATTTCTTTTTCTCTCTTTCATTGGTTTGCCAAGCCGCTTTCTGTGCCGCGCCGCTCGCCGCTAAGTTTGTGACCGAGGCCTTAGGGCACACAAATTAAATGGCTATGATCTATCTATCGTGTGCTTATGTTTGACCAAGATTTAGATTTTAACCATGTTAGTTAATTATTTTTAAATTATGAATTCTCGTTAAAATTTTGAGCATGCTGTCCTTTTTGATCTGATATATCTGATTAAATTGATAAAACAATCTTGTTGGATTTCTGTCGAGATAGTAGTAGCTATCTTTTTGAATAATGTTAAATTTTTATTCAGCTTGTGAATATTTTCATTAATAACACGGTTCTCTTCAGTTGTATATTTCTGAATACAAATTTTTACTCTAGTTGCCAATACAATCGCCGATCGCATTCAACCGAGTCCAAACATTTATCAACTCTATAAATTAACTCATATTTTGTATATCACTTGTACTTCTTGGAAACAACGCCTATTGCTTTAATTTATTTATTTTAATGAATTATTGTTCTGTCGGTTGGCGGCTGTTTCGAAGAGTAACTAAGATACTTGTTTTATTGAAATTTTCGCACGAGATACATAATGTCTGCACGTTTGTAACGGGAAGGCCGGTTTGTGATGTGAGTATAAAAATTATGAAGGCCTTAAAAAATCTTTTTTGGGTGACCTTACGCTTTATTCTCGCATGGTCATTTCCTAAGCCTATAGAGCGTCACGATTCTTTTCTTCCACCGCCTGATTTTCTCAAAAACTGAACTCAAAATATAGCTTCTTGAGAAAATGTGCAACTGTGTGATTTCAATGAAACAACAATCTTACGTTCGTTGAAATGTTGTAGTGTTTTGTGACAAGTTAACTCTAAGAAATCTTATTAATTGCTAAGTAGCACATAATATTAGATTGCAGCTCTTTGTACAGACGTACTCCTGTACAGCTGGTTGTGTATATTTGTATTTAATTTCACTGTTCCATAAGTCACTTCATTTGTATGTGATTCATAATAAACATAAGAAATTCTATGCTCATTATTATAAGAACTAAATGTGTATTTTAATCTTCTGAGCTGTATGACATGATACCCGTAGATTTCTTACACCAATTACTAAAGCTATCAATTATAGATCAAGTCTAATATTTAAATAACACATGTTGACCCATTATGGTATATCCTGGCAATCTCTAAATTTTTAGGGTTGGTCCAAAGTGCATTTTCTTAGCATCTAACTATTATAGTAGGTATTTATGAGTGTGTGATTGTCGCAAAATTGATATTGTATGTCAAAATTATAATAATGTACATTTAGGCTGTGAGCATTTTGTTAATTTATCTTAAATATTATTAACTAATTAGTCAAGAATGGATACCCCACCCCGCTTCTAGTGTCTAAGTATGAAGATGCTACTAAATTACATAATCAAAAATCACCCGTCCAAGGCGCGTACTTTTTATATTTTTAGCGGAGTTACGAATATTAGGCCAGTACGATATCATAGTCGGAAAATTGCCGAACTCGGAAAAAATTACTTATTCTAATTTTAAATTTATTCATTTTTATTGTTCACTTTGGAAGTTTTTATAGTGCAACTTGGATTATGACAAAATAAATCGGATACAATGATCAGTTCATTTACATTTTAACCTAATTAGAATAATTATACCCCATTCTTTGTATATAGCAACATTTTACCTACAGATCGTTCAAAAAAACCTGTCCATTTTATATCTTTATAGTGAAGTTTAGCATGACCTATTTATGGTATAGTCCATCACAAATTAGTTGTTGTATAGAATGTTTAAAGTGACGATAAATGTTGTACGTAAATCACCAATATATTGTATGTTAATTCTAATATCTCGAATATTGTTCGGTAGGATTTACACCGCCGCACGCGAGTGTTGGATATGTAGGAAAAGAGCGCGTATTAAGTATGCTGTCGTAACTATAGCTCTCTGGCTCTCGCACTACCTATCTTTATATGAATAGGACCCACGTACGGCCGTGCAAAGTACAACTACTTTTATATGTGTACCACTATCTTAGCTGCAAAATAGTTGCATGTGGATTTCGATAACGAAATAAAGCAATAAAATGATTAACTCAATACGAATTATTCTTAATGTGTCTCAATTTTCATAAAGATTTGTATTTTATGAGTGTATCTATATGTGTTATAGTCGATCACATTTATCATATTGTGTTACTACTGCGTTGTGGAGCCTCTCGAGGAGGCGTCAGTCACTGGGACAGTTATATTGGGTTTATGAGAGTAAAGTGGTGCTATCTTTATGATCGGAGTGACTGGAACATAAGACAAAACATGTATTTAAGTTTGTCCTGTTTTAGAGCTTATTAATATATACAACTTAATATAACTATGCTGTAATTATCTTTATTAATTTTTAAGATTATAATTTGTTTCTTAAAGTTATGAAGTAAGACGATCGCAAACGTTTTGTGGTAGTTGTTGTGGTCACAATGTACCCCATTTCGTTTTTGGCTTTGAATTTGTGTATTATATTAAAATTGGTTACTGAAACTTGAGTTTCAGTGAAATATAACTGTGTTATTGAATACAACTTGTGAAAAATTAATGAAAATACTGTAAATCGGACTGGAAAGCCAAAGTAAACAGTATTTTATATTCATTTTTTATTTTCTTTTACCCCACTTGATCCATTCTATCGTACTTATACATATACCTTACCATTTTGAGGATGTTGGTAACTCAAACAGGCTAAAATGTCAGAAGGGATCTGGTTGTTGGGGTAGATTATGTTGTAGTAAGAATAACACTACTTTTCATCCCTAAAAAAGATTCTTATAGATGGTAGAAACAGTATCAAAATTTCACACAGATGGAGCCGCAGGTGCTTCACCCCACTTTTAAGGGTACAAAATAATAAGCATACATTACTTTTATGGTTTTTTTAATTGCATTAGTTTACTTTTAATTTCTACAGGAAATGTGTCTATAGCTTTATAAGCACACGTCAAACAGTAAGTCTTCACATAAAATAAACTGCATTCTTTACTTATACAAATAGAACTGTCACACACGGCACAATCAGCACCTATGACTAATATTTCCCCTTTCCCTGGTGGGCTGAAAGGGTCTTTCATGACATAACTCGGGTACTTGAGAACAAGGTTCCGAGAAAAGGGTGGATGTGTTCCTTTGTAATGAGTTTTTTCTTCAATATCACACGAAGAACATTTAAAATCATAAGTCACTTGCACAACCTCATCTTTGGATTTTGTTTCCTCCATGATGTCACTGAAACAATGCACAGGAAAATATATAAAAAAAAAAATCACATTCAAATCATTATCTGTACAGTGGATTTATTTGGTTTTTATATTTTTGTGTACAATATATTTCTAAGCACTGCAGTAATCACTGTTATGTTAGTAGATTAGTAGATTTAAAATGACACTTCAATGTCAGTCCAAATAAATGCTTACTACTACTCCTACTTCTAGTCATGATGCCATTGACCAGACGGGTGATCAAGCCTTCTCTATGGGCCATTTTACCTATTTCCCCTGTAACAATTACCATAGACGTTCATATGTTATGTACGCAAATATTTGCATTGAGCGGGAAACGAACTCGCGCCTCCTGCATAGCAGCCGCGTTCACTACCGCCACGCCACAGAGGCTGTCAAATAACTGCCTAAGAATTTGGCTTCATTTGTAGGTTTTCGTTCCTTTACAACCACAGAATTGTACTAGCTGATAGATCTTATTTATTTAAAGAAACCTTAGTACCAAGATTTTTTATCACTTAGGTGGCAGACTAACTTTCAGCCCACCGGATGAAAAGTGGCCTATGGATGTTTGCAACACCAGGGGTGTCACACTCATGCTGCCGACCATATAGAGGCAGTAGGGACAGGGGATGGGTGAAGGTTAAGAGAGTTTATGTACTGTCAGTTCAGAAGACCAAGTTCGTAGCTGCAGATAGAGAGAAAGAGTAATTACCTAATAATAATTCCAACTGTTTTAGTTACATATCGTTATTTTGTTCTCACTGTAATTTAGCTGAGGCTTTTTCTTTAGGTGCTTCAATCGGCCACCAGTCAGGCTTTACAGCTTTAACTGAATGTTGACCGATTTTTAAAGATTTAGCTTCAAGTGCTTCTTTTATTCTAACTAATCCTAAGCCACAGTCATTAATCCAAGTTTTGAATTTCCCCACATTTGTTTTTTTATCATCATCAGCTGTAATCACAGAGTCCTTCTCTATATCTTCTTCAATAATGTCTGTAAACTTGAGGGGCATTATTCTCTTTCTCACTACACCTGTGTGGTGTACTCGGGCAGTCACTTCTTGACCAATATAACAGCCTTTATGAAAACTCACTCCATGTAGGTAGTCACAGTTTGCTTCAAGAGGAAAACTAACTCCTGGAGGCAAATCATCAGCTCCCTCACTTACACCTAACCTGTGTCTCAAATATTTATAACCTGTTTCATCATTGGCTATTATAGTGTTATCTCCAAGAAGGCCCTCAATATATGAATTATCTGCCCTTGTAGTAGCTACCACTCTGTGCCCTAAATCTGAGAGCCGTGGATCCTTAAAGATATTAATATTCTTTTTAGGATGAATTGTGGTATCAATATTTGCTTCTGTTGGCGCTATTAATGTAAGTACTCTGAAATCATTACTTAAATCTCCAATTTCAACATTTCTCTTCAACTTATATAATGTTAAATGTTTCTGTAGCAGTTGGTGCACATTTTTATCACATTCAAGTAGGAATGAGTCATTACCTTCCCATTTATATATAAGGGTATCATATAGGACTCTACCTTTATTGTTTAAGAACATAGCATACATAGAGTTTGCACCTTCTTCAAAATGTTGCATGTCATTTGTGATAAGGCCTTGCAAAAACACTGGCGCATCGTTGCCACTGACTTTGAGCAATTTTCGACTCTCTAAAGGATAGAGAATTTTAATTATCTTTTGCTGTGGCACTTTGTATTTATAGTGCCTGACTAAATATTGTTTTAAGAAAATTCTATTTACCTGATACATCATATCATAATATTATACTAATCACAAAATAAAAGGCCCGTTTTGGCATATGCCTACTTGGCATAACTAGTGATGTAACAAAACGACTCGGTACTCGATACTCACGATTAATCGAATCCAGTTTGTATGGGGATTTGATCGATTTGAATATGTATATAAAGTACATTGGTTTAAAGTTCTGATTAGAAAATTAGCTTAATCTTTGATATTGTAGGTATTATAAAATGATATATTATGAAAGGTCAATTTGCTTTTATTTCATATTTTTGTTATAATAACATTCACTCAGTCACAAAAACAACAGGAATATCAAGATCAACAAGAATCTGGTTGTAGAAATTTGATGGCACGAATTTGTCAAAAATTTTGAACGGTTGGATGACCACCATGCACATATGCGGAAAAGCCTTCATAGTAATCCAACCTCGGTTGCATTGCGTTCAGGGGTTTGCAAGTGCATAGCCGGGCAGAGGTGGTGGTACATATGGGACCAGTGGGGATGGCGCGAGGCGACCCGCCAAACAGGGAGACCCGTAGAAACGGTGGTGCCATGGCTGTACAGTGTACAAGTCAAATCTATGTGTGCCTTTACCGGAGCATTGGCAGTGTTCGAATTCGGTAGATATTCGAAGAGTCGAGTTGTATATTATATATATCCATACCGGAGATGCCGAGACAACTCGAATATCTAAGTCAAATAATCCAAAATTCAACAAAACCAAACGTAACGGGCGCACAGTCAACAATACGGGCAAACACACGCGTATGCCTCTTGGTCAAAGACACGTCATTCTATAAAAATCTATGCTGCCATTATTTACTTCTTTAAGCTCCAACCTCATAATTTTCAGTAAATGATCACTAGTTACACAGTGCAGTTCAGTAATTAATTTCGGTCTAAACACTAGTTTAAATAAATAAAAATTGGGCTTATCTTACTCGATATTCTTTTCCCTAATTGATTATTAATAGTCTGTGGACAACGTAATAAAAATCGTTATGCACAGCACTAAGCCGAGTGGGCGGTACCTGTCTATGAAAAATGTAATAACCTTCATAACATTTTGATTGGTAAAAAACTGAGAACTTCATGGGCGCGAACTGTCAAAACGGGCCTTTTATTTTGTGATAACTATAAGTACACCGGGTTACACAAGATTCACAAATATTTCTTTACACTAACTGTTTTTGTGGGTGATTTTTGTGAATTAGTTGCCACAAATTTCACTAATATTTGAGATGAGATAATTAAAACTACGAACTCAAATTTTTCTTGCTTTAGCTTTGACTTTTCAAAAAATAAAACAGACACTGACATAAGTGACAGACAGCTGACATAATAAGACAACAGCTGTTTCTGTACTTTATTAAATGTATTTAATGACTGTGGCTACAAGTCTTTTGAGCTTAACCTAACTTTTTTATGATTTCTTTTTATATACGGCACGTCAATTTGGTTTCACCTTGCCTGATGTTAAGCTGAAGTCTCATGAAAGAGGGTCATCATTTCTACAGTGCTACAATGGTGGCGCTCAGCTTGACGGCCTTATCGGATGCATTTTCACGGCGCGTTTAAAGGACCCAGGATTATAGGAAGAAAGGAACACGTGGGAATTCCGAAGTGAATAGTGCGCCAGAGGGAAGACTCACCACTCGAAATATTCTGCACCGTATGCGGGTGACATCTAAGTGACCCGCCACGTGTTGTCCTGTGAAGAAAATGATAGCTCATCAGAACATTCACTATGGTAGAGACGGTAATATACTGCCAGGGACACAACATCTCTACGCATCTGCAAAGGTTCGAGGGTATTCGTGATCTCAGGACTCCTAACAATACGGATCGTACGTCGCTGCAACTTGTCGAGAGCATCTAATAAGTAGGTACTTTGTGGAGCCATTCCAAAGATGCGAGCAGTATTCCACGCAGGGGCGAATTCGTGTCTTATAAAGAAGTCACCGCTGCTCCGACGTGTAAAAACATCTGACTCTGTTCAGGACTCCGAGTTTATGCGAAGCTGTCTTGATGTTGCTCTCGAGTTTGGCCAAAGAGTATCGTAATATATAGGATGTTGGGCGTGGTATGATGATGGATGGATGGATGATAGCTGGCATTTATGTTTATGGCTTTTTCTAAACCCAGAATCTGATGCTTCTATGCTTATCTTTCCCCAAAATACATGCAATTCAAGAAACCTTTATCGATAGGTACATAAATTTCTCGAATAGGTAATAAATTACTGAATCAGTGCAAATAGGTCAATAAAGCTGCAGAATATGTAGGTAACTAAAGTTACTTAGTTTATTAGAATAATTGTCATAAAGTACTAAATTACAAAATAGGCAAAACAAGTATTTTAAGCAAAAGCTTTCGTAGATAAGTAGGTTTAAGTATCTTCTTCTTCTTCGGTACATTATTGTCAGAGTGGTCGAGGCCTATTATGCAGGTTTTTGGGTGATCCGCTTTACTACACGCCGCCATTCCTTCGCAGGGTAGCTTTGCTAGCGCATTTGCTTAAGGTTGCCGACACACTGGATTTAATCAAGTCGGTCCATCTCATTGGAGATCTTCCTCTAGGTCTTCCACTCTACCTTGCACAACTAGGCGCTCTATGGACTCTCCACCTCGTCGGGATATATGGCCAAAGAAACCAAGGGTCCAGGCTTGTACAGCTGACAATAGACCTTGCTTAATCTCGAGTTCCTGAAGGATAGAGACGTTTGTGCGAAACTCCGTCCTAGTAAGTATACCAAGTCTTTATATATGTTATACATTTATTATTACAGAAGTGTCATCAAAAGCATCACTTTTACATATAGATATACCTACTGATATATCTGTGGCTCAAACTTAACAAATAATGGACATAGAATTAAAATGAACCAAGTTAGAAGTTTATCGGTGGTTTTCGAAGCGTTCTTGCGGCGTGTAAGTCATTTCAATGTTCTCCGTATTTCGTGGAGTGGATGTCTTCACTGGGGTAACCATAAGTGAGGTGGGAGCAGAGTCTCCCTGGTCTATTGAAGCCGTCACTAATTCCGTCGTGATGGTTGGTTCGGATCGAATCGAAACGTTGTCACCTTTATGTGGCGAGCTTTGGTTCGATCGCTCATGTTTTCGAGACTTCTTCAAGTACGGGGTAATTTTCTGAAATGGAAGAGAAGAGAGATTTTAAAATAATAGTATTTGTGACATAAAATTTATAATAAGTATCATTTAATACACAGTGAAAACTGTAAGTAGGTGCCTATATAGTTACTATACGTGGCCTTTTCTTCTTATTCCTAGGGTTAGTAACTTCCAAAGTTTCGTCAGGAGCCCAGGGAGTACTCTTAATTTTTACTGTGCGTATTCCAACCCTGAAGAAAATGCCAGTACCAGAGCCTCGCCCGTTGTTTACCAGGCACGTGTGTTCAGCCAGTAAACGTACCTTCTGAGGATCGCTGCTAAGATATACGTTAGTCCGCTTAACCTCGAAGTCGGGCGCTACGAGGCAGCGCGCTAGTAATAACGCGGCGGCGCACGCCCAGCTCGCCAGTACGCCGGCGCTGGCCGCGCGACTTGCTGCTAGGCGACCGCTCATCACCCAGGTTGCGTTCCAATTCAACTGGATGAAAGGATCTACAGCCGAACAACTGTAACAAAATAATTGATAACAAAACTCTAGATCAAAAGGATCATTTAAGTTTTTTTTTTTTTACTGAATACTCAGATGTTTTGGGCCCCATAAACTATTGCTTTTTATATTGAAGCAGGCTCAAGAAAGACTCCAGAGGTTCTATTGTTGGATAAGTTTCCCAGCCATGCGATGAGAACTACACTGAAAATCGACGAAAGCCGTCACTCTCAGTCGCTCCGAAAAAAGCCGTGTAATCTTAATCAGAATGAGGAAAAGGATCAATTGGGAATTTCACTAATATTATGATAATAGGTATCTTAGCCAAATATAAGATATATTAGTAAAAATACTTGATATAGACCCACGTTGGGCACCAATTCGAATTTTCAAATGGCGGGGACTAATGAAGCTGACCAACACAGATTTTGAGTTATGAATCTACTACTGTCATCAAAATAATTACTTATAATAATAAATACTTAAATATTTAATCCAACTTAATAAGCCTTGTACTTCAAGGTTTGTGAGTCTTCTCATTCACGTATTGCCTAATCTCTAATAGGTGTCTAATAATTGTTTATATCGCCGCCGCTCAAAATGCCAAGTTTGAATTTGCAAATTCAATACTTACGTTGTTGAATTAGTGTGGATATAAAAGTCTGCGCAGAATGCGTGGATTCCGCTGTTAGTGAGAGTCAAGCTATGGCCGGTGAGGCCGACCATCACCAGAGTGAACAGCAAAGCCGGCGGCAGGATACGCCAGGGTTGAGTCAAACTGCAATCAGCAAAATAGATATACATCGGGGCTTCTCTCTTCTTATATTGGCCCAAGTCGGCCGGAAACAAGGCTCTTTCGCGCACGGATTGTTTTGATATAACCTACAATTGGTATATTTGTGCTCATCCACGGCCATAGAACCGAAACAAAATATTAATTGCAATGAAGAACTATAAAATACTGAAAACCACCCAGCTTGCAGCAGAAATGTTCACATGTTAACAAGACTGACCGACTGTTTGTTATGGTAACCTCGTTGGCTTGTTGCCAACCGTTACACCCACAACACAATCATGTTTTTTTAACTAATGATTTCCTACACATTTGGTGTTTATTCTTACTAATTATATCCGACCTAGTAAGTAGATATTTTATGAAGTAACGACACAGAAATATTTATATTGTGTCTATGATACTCTTCTTCATCGCTCTGCCTCACACTTTAGCCTAGGCTTTACTGCTTAAGTATACCTCTCTAAACACACAAAGGAAGTTATACAATTCAACTGATGGTGATAGACATTCTAATATAAATAAACATTCTAATATAAAAAAGGGATCCTTGAAAGTCGAATTCGCTTCAGAAATACATTGTAGTTAACTTAAGATGGAGGGTTATTTCGGTTGCGGTACTGGAACAGGTACTTTACAAATCAGGTGACTAGTTATAAGCCGATTATTTAGGAATATTTTTCAGTAAGAGCATCATTCTAGAAAACTGCGATCGTTGTCATAGTAGTCACATACCCAGATCTGGCTCGTCCACCGCTGGGACACATGGTGAACATCGTCACCCAGACTATAGCGAACACAGTCGAGAGAAGCGGCATGTACTCAGCAAAGACGCAGTTGTTGTCTATGTTGAAGAGAGTCCGTGAGGTGTCTAGTGCTAAGCGGTGAGTCGCGTTCTCTGCAATTTAATTTCGTAGAGTTACAGGGGCCGCACAACACATTATAATGCTTATGCATCATCATTCGTGCGTTAATCCCGGTCGCATCCCAAGCTGTCACCTCGGAGTCCAGGGTCTAAAATTTTCCAGTCTACTCGTAACTACGTTGCGGTTAAACCTCGATATTTTCCGTGATGCGATTGCCATCTGACCTTCGCAACCTCATAGGCGATATCGAAGAAATACAGCCAGACCAGTTGTTGAAATTTTTAGGACTTCAACTTGTTTGGTCAGACTGCTGGTCTAACTACTAACCACAGAACTGTATTGTGAACTGGATTGTGGAGATGAAAATATCGCTGTTCGAGAACTTAACATAACATAACATAAACTCACGCCTATACCCCGAAGGGGTTGGCAGAGGTGCTAGCACTTCGCCAGTTTATGTTTTGACTTGACACTTACCGTAAGACTTGACAGTAAGAGAGCTCAACAGTTAGATTGGAAATGCGGACTCCGGACTCCGAGGTGAAGACTTGGATGCGACCGGGACCCGGGATTGATGTAAGGATGATGATGAAGACCAATTGAACTATCTCTTCATTGCAAAAAACTCGATAGAAAACCTAAGAGAGTCGTCAACAATCGTTAAGTATAACGTTCGTGGAAGAACATAACGGTAACCTTGTGTTAGGTTTCTGGTGGTGAATAGGGGAGCTAGAGATTTTGTATTGTCAGACTGAGATCATCTGAACCTTCCCCCACCCTCCCCTCCCCTCTACATTATCAGCAGCACGAGAGCACAAGGCCTCTACGCCTTGGTGTTGCAATCGTCTATAGACCACGGTAAACACTTTCCATCAAGTGTATGCTTTTCTGCCACTATACAAAAACACCACAGCTCTACCGGCAGCCACGTAAATAATTTGCGTTTTGTTATCAGCAATTCACTTACCAGTAGCTTCGGTTACGTTTGGGTCTATTGTTGAAACTTCATTTAAATTCATTGCTTCGTTATCATCAGCTTGTCGTTTTGTTTTCCTGTTCTCGTCACTAACTGTTGTATTTACTTGAGGTTGAGCTACATTAGTTTCGTTTTTAAATTCATGATTTCCATTAAAGTCTTCTATATCTTGAGCGTCTGTCAATTTTACGTAATGAAATTCGAGCTCTCTTGGGAACAAAACGCAATTGTGGCCAACCAGCTCCATCGCATTTTGTAAAAATACATAATTCATTATGCCAAATATGGCTGCGAGTACGTACAGGATTAAATGCCATGCTGTAATAAAAAAAAAACATTACTAAAACGATAAAGTTTTCTTTAGAGTAATAAATATTTGCGAGTGACACACATACCTATCTTAACACAAAACCTAGGTGTTAGGAAGTACAAGTTAATGTTATATAGGTAATACTAATAAGTTTGCGCTACTATTGCTAGTTAAACTAAAACAAGAATGTCATGTCAATTTCCCAATTTATTCGCACATCATTACAGATAGACCTAAACGTTTGTGGCAGGGAACACTAACACCTATGTTGTCTTCTGCTTTGAACTTACCCCCTGCATTACCTAGATAGGTAGGTATAGGCACAGTTGAATGAACTTCTACCTGTAAGTTCCACTCTTTTTTAATGATAGTATTCTGTTTCAGTTATCAAAAAGTAATTGTAGTTATTTCACGTGAGCACAGTGTTATATTCATATAATATTTTGGTACGGCTCTAGATGTAAAGCTAAATAAACAAGTGTATCGACGCCAAATAAAACAGTTTAAAACTGTTTAAACAATGATTAAAATTCGAACGACCTCAAAAAGGTGTGGCTGTCATAGCCAATGTGTGAGGTCATAGTGACATAAGACCGATAAACGGTGAGCATATGACGCATTAATTATCCTCTTTATTGCCACAAATACAACAGCTGAAAGGCAGCAATAGTTATTTAATTGGTAGTCTAGTCGGGGTATCCTGTGTACGGTACAACTAAATTCAATATTGAATTTGATTGTAGACCGTACAATAACAAACCTTAATGGATATTGAGTTATAGCTATTGTTAAACAAGTTGATTGCTTGAAGACCATTTTAAGTTTGAAATTTGACTAAATAGGAGCGATCTGATTGGTACTGTACGTACCTACGTATTGAAAATTTAGAGCAGTCTATTTCTGGCTCAATCAGAAATAGAATGAGAACTTCGCACCAGATTAGTATTTGAACGGCAAAATTAGCAACAAGCCGTCTAGCCTAGCCTAGGTAGGTATCTAGTTATTTAGATTTATTACTTGAAGATTGGTTCCTCGTACGACTTAATGTGATATACCTAGTTGTCTTACGGGGGACATATAAATTGATAGTAGGTACTTAGTAGGTATAGGTACACAAAATTTCGTGTTTGTGTGTTGATGAATGAAGTAGTTGAATATCAATAAATCAATCATATTCGCAACTAAAAGAATTGATTGATTGTAGAGTTCCTTTGTCGAGAACTCCTAGATGTCATGCTTGTCATAAAATACATCTTCGCCTTTGTGATCCAAAGTAGAAAAATTCTCTGTAGAATAAGAGGTAGTGGTTTTAATTAAACTTGTAAGCGAACAGGGAGTAACAGTAATATTGCAGGTTTGTAAATAATGTAAGTAGATATTAAGTAAATATATTTCTAATGTTTATTAGTTATCACCATTTCTGCCATTCAATTCATTTGATACCATGGTCAATTGAATTGAAGTATGTAAGTTAGGTAATCACTAATCAGAAACGGAATTCATACTTATGTCTCAATGGCCGAGCACTGTCTCCTAAGACACAGGTTATCCTAGTTTAGGAGGCAGGGATCAATAAAATATGTTAACAAAATTTACGCTTTTCTAGATATTACTCAACCTATGTAACCTAGACTAGTTAACAATGTACATCCTTAATGTCAATAAAGTATTATTATTATTATTATTATTATTACTTATATTGAAATTATCTTTCCGAATCATTTTAAAAATAGCTCTACAGCTCATTGCACAGCAATGTGTACTTTAAATATTATTCAGTCATGTTTTGTATTGTAGATAGGATGCCCCTCCCGTTCAAGATAAGCTATCTATTCATGCCTAAATTTCCTGCCTGTCTGTCTTTTAAGGTCGTAATGCTCCAATATTTGCATCAAAAGTAGGTCCTATGCAAGCACAAGCAAATTTACTCAAGTTTTATCATAAAATCATGTTATGATAATATCTTTATAATAATCATGCAATATCTTTATAATATATGTAGAGTCAATGAATTGAGCGTGGTCTATCAAGAAAAAATCTCCATCATGAATTCATTAGCGCTAATTTGTGAATAATACAACCTGACTTCAGGACTGTCAAGTAATTTAGTTTTAAACTTTTGGACTTTTCTTTTCAAATTATGTAATTCTTAAAATAAAACTACGTAGGAAAGGCGAAAGGCTGTAGAAGATATATTTTACATATTGTAAGCTGAAGCTTAAAGAAAACGTGACCTGGGCCTCTAGACATTTTATTGATGGAATCATGTCGAAGTCAACCGTTTTCCACTTGCTATCAATGGATTACTTAACACTGTGGTGATTTTAATAATAAAAATACGTGAAATAAAATATTTCGACTCGCAAAGATTCTAATTTCATGAAATTTTATAGTCTTATTACAGAAGTCAAACTCAACTTTACTAAGCGATTCTACTGACATTTTCGCCAATAGAACGCCATTTTGTCTAGGCCCCTGTTGCTGTGATTACCCTGCCTTACCTTTCCACGCATTGAGATGTCTAGGAGGCCTCTCTTGCAGGTCGCGAACTCCGTACAAAAGTATAGTCATTTTGACGTCACTCCATGTTCAAATTTAATCTGTAACAATTATTTATTAGTTAGTAGATAAGTAACCAACTAGCTACAAGGACCTTGTCTATGATACCACGGCCCAGTAAGTGACTTGAAACCCAAGAACTGTAGGGCTGGCATCGTAGAAGATGACATAATTTGATGGAAAGTGGTTACTGTGACCTATGGACGTTTGCAACACCAGGAGCGTCACATTCGTGCTGCCGACCAAATAGAGAAGAGGGGGTAGGAGATGCGGGGAGGGTAAAAGGTTAAGAGAGTCTCTGTACTCTCAGTGCAAAAGACTAAAGGGTGTCTCGGTCTTCTCCCTGATAACACATAACCTTTCCATTGAGCTCTGGTTGCCGTACTACCCAGTCGGACTGCTCAATTAGGACAAATGATACCGTCATCGTTAAGTCAGTTTCCGTTAGTGCCAAGAGTCTCACTGCCATGAAGCAAACAGTGAATCTTACACCAGTGTGATCTCAACTTTTTATCATAATATTTCATGACAAATACTAATTTAGGTTATATCGATGGTAGTTGAGGGGCGGTACATCATTAGTTAATTAGATTATTTGTTACATTTGTAGGTCAATTAATATATTGAATTGAACATCCCTGGGGGCGAATAATTTATTGAGCTATGGTTTGTATATTTCGTGCGGAAATAATGCTTCAAATAACGAATATAGGTCAACACGGCGCCGTAATTCACACAATTAATTACCTACACTTGCTCACATAATTGCCCAGTAGCCCAAAGCTGCAGTGAGTTGTTTGGGTCCCCACTAAGATCTTTGAGTAGGGATGCAAATGATACATCGATGTCATCATAGACGATGTTTTAATACATCGATGTTTTTATTTTCGACATTTGTATCCCTATCTTTGAGGCTCTAGCCAAAGTCACCGTGATATCTGTAAACTGCACCTAACTATTGACAGAAAAGGCGACCGTTACGCAGGAGGCGCGGGTTTGATTTCCGCTCAGTGCAAATATTTCTATACTTGAATATGGCTATTTGCATTGGTTTGGTTGCGCCTCTGAGAGCACGTCGGTTTAGACGTAGGTCCCGATTGCGATGATACGATCATCTAATTCCAATAACTGGTCTAACTGCAATACTATATTACCATGTTGCTTGTGTAGGTCAGATGATAGTCGCATAAGTTCAGCCAAACCTGCAGTTAGACTGGTAAAACCCGAGACTCTGAGGTGAGAGCTTCGAATGAGACTGGGATTAACGTTAGAATATAGAAGAAGAAGATAAGAAGAATGAAGAGGAGAACAGAAGATAGTCTTATTATTATGAATTCTAGAGCTTCATGATCCTTAGCTTACTTTGGAGAGCAACGGACCCCGGGCGCCAAAGTGCTCGTTTTATAAGTGAATTGGCGCTCAGATGGAGAGGAGGAAAATATAATAACAATTAAAAGGTAGGTTGGTAAGTCAAATGTTTTGATATTCCGATATAATGTTTGATAGGTCTAAGGACAAGGACGCAACCATGGCTGAATAATAACACGCCATGTGCCGAGCACAGTTCCAGAAATAAATTACAGGAAATAGCGCTGCCGTGTGAGAACCGATATTATTAGATCGGTTAAATTGTATTATTTTTCATTGTAGGTTTAAATGTTACGTATAATTCGAACTAGAATGTCTTTGCACGGTTTTTAAGAAGTTAATAATAAAAAACATAATGTTTTGATTTTTTTTTGGAATGTATTGTAATTAATGTCGCATCAATGAATAAAGGAAAAAATCTGACAAACGTGTTAATTATTAAACAAATTTTTCAAAATAGATTGATTAACTACAAAATAAATTTAAAAAAAATATTTCAGTAGATCCAGATATAGCCCCCTTACAAACTTCACCTCTTTATAATAATAGTATAGATATAGATATGCTTCACACGCCTCTCCTCTAGGGAAATTATTCAATACATAATTATTAAAGGCTATAACTCAGCACTGGCAATAGAGAATGACTTATTCTATGTATACCTACATAGGTAGATACTAATCTTGAAAGTGCCATAGTAACGAAAAGCACCACAGCCGAAGTTCAGTGGCTGACCTCGGGGCGAGTATTGAACTATGGCGCTAATGCAATGTAAAGTGCGAAAAGTTCCTATACATCTTACATTAATTGGTTGTATAGATATGATCGATATAATGTCTATACTCCATTTGTTTAGGTACTTGAATAAAAGTAAACAATCTTGTGGCACATGTTAAACAAAAACTTAAACTAGACTAACTAACTGACTAACTAGTGGTTCGATAGGGTGGTACTGTGGCACCTGTCACCTGTAGTTACGAAACACAAAACAGCGATTTCCCCAATAACTTCCTCCAATTCAAACTAAACTGGGTTGATTAATTATTCCTTGTTGGTAATTCCAGTGAGGTAATAATCATATTATTTCCCTGGTGATAATGATAAGCAACATAAAAGGGAGTAAGTACAATTTTATATGGTTTCTGAATTGAGATATAGCTGTTGTTCTTAGCTTTAACGAGACGGGACTACAATATCTCAATTTAGAAACTGGACACGAATATGCGAAGCTATGTTATATTCTTATGAAGCGTTTTTTTTTATAAATACCACATTGATTGATAATTGCATTTTCATCCCAGGCTCATTACAAATTCTTTCAAAACGATTTGATTGATCCATGGCCCATAAATTCTAAGGAAAATACATGAGCCGTGAGACTTGAAATTGCCAGACTGCATTCAAGAATACATTACATTAATTCAAGTGTACAATATAGTTATATGTAGGTCGGTACGGTACCTACTTTATGTATTAAGCAGTTGCAGATTGCCCGTAAATTTATCTGTCCCATCAAGTTTGCAGTCGATCAGTAAAAATAATTGCACCTACCATTCGTTGAGCACGTCAAAATATACAAACACACGCATATCTTGTATTATTTGTTATATGAGATATCCATACATGTAAATATTTTAAAAGTTGAGTTTGGGACACTAGTCATCACACAATAAATATCTTACTATTTATCTATTGTCACAGTGGAACGAATAACTAACGAAACGAAACACAAGAGTTCTGTAAGTTGGCAAAATTGATTGATTGAGCTGTTTTTGAAGATAATAATACCTAATCGTATAATTCTGAATAGCAAAGGTTATCTCTTCTTCTTTTCTTCTTGTAGAATGGGGATAAACATACTTAGCTACTTACTAAAAATTGAATCAAAATATATACCTACCTAAACACTTAGATTTGAGTCAATTTATTTATTATTATTTATTTTATTACCTATATAAATATCTACACAAATATTTGCGAAACTTCTGAGTGAGCAAATGCAGCTTTACCACTGTCACATTTTTTCTAAAGTTACGTTTTATAAGGTCTGACTGACGATGTGACGACGACAAAGCTATGCGCTGAAAGTACTTATCGTTAGCAAAGTAGTGAGACAAAACAATACAAAAATACTACTATAATATACACATAAAGATAAAATAAAAAAGAAAAGAGGCTACAACTTTAGGCATCGAAATATTCCTCTGCATCGATCTTTAGTGGAAGGCTGGTGGCATTACCACGCTGAATGGCGAAGTAGCTGACCATTACCTCGCACAAAGAGTTGGCATTCATTGAGCGAGGTAATGGCAATTTACTTAGGCTAAAAAAGTAATGGCATAATTAATGTTAAACGACGTCCACATATTTTTGTTTTTGTCAAAGAATCAATTATAATTATTATTTATTTGCCTATCGCCGTTCACTGCTGGACATATGCCTGTCCAAATGCCGGAAGCTAAGCTTTGGTCTTCTGTTTCCTCGCTGGCTAGATGGTTTGGTACAGGGTTTTATTTCGAGTTTTGCTTCTCTCGCAATGATATATCGGCGACATAATTTTCCGTTTGTCACCTTCTAAGACCTCACCTTCAGATGAGATGAGGTGGTGATATTCTTTCTGAGTCACTATACGGATAATATATTCAATTTTTTATTTTGCACATTGGCCTTATCTATGATTTACGTAGCTGAGCAACAAAATCACTGCGAACTCCGTTCTAAAATGCATTATCACTACAATAGAATAGATATCATCAAAGAAAATTGTAATTCTGAATTAAGTCAAACACAAATGTAAATGGGTTGTGTCGTGAGCTGATCAGCTACCGTGATGGCGTCATCGCGTCATGCGCTTGTTTAATATTCGGCTTTTTATAGCCACGGTTTATGCGCGGGAGTACGTTTGATGCGGTATTCAATCTTGTATACACGGCTGTAACACACTGTCCGGAGCTTATCGGTATCTAATAATCTGTAGCCTTTGTTTAGGTACTTAAATAAACGTAAACCATCTTGGTGTGTCTTTTTAATTAATATGTTATGTTTAAAAACTCGCTTTAAAAATAATTTACTGCTTAGAAACACATTTTAAAGACTAAAGATCGACATCGGACCACTAGTTAGTCAGTTAGTTAACCTAGTTTATTTGTTTTAACATGTGTTTTTATAAAAAGTTGCCGCAAGCTTGTTTACCTTTGTTTACGTACCAAAACTAATGGAGTTTATCAGTATATAATTACCGAGATTATAGTAGATTGTTTTAATCTTTGCAATTTATACACCAATTCGTACCACAACGTATTGAGTCATGTTTAAGGTTTAAACTTACAATTTATTGCATTTTTTATGTATGTTGCTTGGTTTGGTACTGCACAATACATATATTATGTATTTATTCTCACAATTGCAAATATACAGATAGATTCTTTGGGTGTTATGTTATTCTTATATTACACGACAATTTATCCAATGCATAGCAACATTTCTTTCTTCTACGAAAATAAACAGTTGCTTCAGGTAGGTATAGACTAGACTCATATAAATTTAACTAATATCTAAGGATTTGTAGGGATTCGTAGGGCTTCGTAGGTATGCGTAGCGTTTCGTAGGGATTCGTAGGGTTTCGTACGTATTCGTAGATATTCGTAGGCATTCGAAGGTATTAAATTTGTTGGTATTTGTAAGTATTTCTAGGCATTCGTAGGTATTCGTAGGTATTCGTACGTATTCGTAGGTATTCGTAGGTATTCGTAGGTATTCGTAGGTATTCGTAGGTATTCATAGGTATTCGTAGGTATATGTAGGTATTTCTAAAAATTCTTAGGAATATCTACGAATAATAACAGTTGAATAAGTGACCGTACATACGATTACATTGTGCGCATTGGGCCCAAGGCAAGTGCCTGCCGACATTGTTTTCACGGTTCACATCACAGACTTTTGTCCTTCATTCATAATAGCCCTCATCTAAATATAAAATATTTATGGTCAATCAGTGAAATCGTTGCGAAGTTACATGATAACATAACTAAAAGACGCACTTAAGATTATATAAATTATTTGTTATTTTTGTAAATACCTAATCAATTATATTATATTTGCAGTTTGCACACACACAGACATCTAAACAGGGTTTATTTATATACACTCAGCTTGTGTTTATTTTCTTTGGCCGTACCTTCCAAACTCAAGTAGGTTGTAAAGAGCTTAAAACGCCTTCACTATTGAAAAGCTACGTATTTTAGTGTAAAGCCTAACCACGAAATCGGCTGTTTCTTGAAATAATTGCATGATAAACAGCGTAATTTAGAATTACTGAGTCAGACATAAATAAAGGCCTAGCCAATGAAGATTTTGGATTTGTAGAGCTCTTGTATTTCGGCCTTGTTCATTACGTAACTCTAAATATGTACCCGCATAATGTACAGCTCATTCATTTTGTCCCTCATTCTTGATCTAATCCTAATGTCCCACATGTAAAAAACGATTATAATTTCCATGATATCAAACGTGCTTTACATAAGGAAATTTAAGTTTGTCAAAAAAGCTACTGATTTTAAAACAAAAACAAAATTATAAAAAAGCCTATGTAAGGACTCTATGCCTTTGTAGAGAATTTTATCTTCGTGACAATGTACAGGGTTCTTACCACCACCTCTTAAAATAATATCATTTCAATCTTACTTTTTTTTTTTTTTTTTAATTTCATAGTGTGATTTGAACTCGCGCTGTTGTAGTTCATCGATATTTCTGTAAGACAAGTGTAAATCTAACAAATGTAACCAATAAATGTATATCCACTACAATAAGAGATACTGTTGGACCCATTACCATATCCAACAGTAGATATGCAGACGGATGCTGATAATTGGAATCACAGTACGAAATTAAATTAACATTGAAATAATATTACTTTTAAAAAGTCGTGATAAAGGCTTTAATCTGCCAATTTATAACATTTTTTTTTCTCACTAACCTATTTTAATAATTTCTGTATATTTTGAATGTGTCTCAAAATATATCTAGCATCTAAAGATTTATAAGTAAGTAGTAATGAGTCTTGTTCATTACGTCAACCATTGTCCGTCTCCGTGTCGCCGGAGCCTCAAGGTCAAGGATAGAAACAAGGACATAATTCCGACTTATTGGATACTGCGGAACGCGATCTTGAGAGTATCGACCCGCCTCTGAAGAGAGCAAAAAGCTTTTAGTAAGGTACGAAGATTTGAGAGGCGGCATTGTTCTTGGGAACGGTGAAATGATCTGTATTTTTGTTTGTTTTGTTATTATTATAGTGTTATATTGATATTTGAACTATTTAAGTATACCTAAATAAAGAAAAGTAGTTAAAGTACGTACTTGTTAGGGCAAGGATACAAAATATGAGGTTATATAATAATAATTGTAATTGTAATTGTGTACGTGGGTTTTCCTGTCACCTAAAATTTAAAATAATTACTTAATGTTAGCGTATTTTTGCAAAATAGGTAGATATAGGTAAGTACCGACCTAGATATTTTGCATAAGTAAAGCTATTTTCTAAAAAACCTTGCCTAGGTTTCGTATTCAGGATTTTCACCGTGTTCTAATAAATCCCATTGCAATAACTGTCTTCAATTTGAAATATGAAATAAATATTGTACATATTGCTATTATTTTTTTAATATTATTTGCCTTGTCAATACCAGTGCTATATTCCCATATCACTCCTTCATGTAGAAACCAAAGGTTATACTTATCAGAATATTGGTTTACCTACCTGAAATTTGCAATCCAATAACACTGTAATATGTTTAGTAAAATGTTTATTAAATTTAATTGTATAAAATGTGTAGTATGTCCATACCTTATCACAAATAATATTCCTTCGATGATAACGCGACACCGATATCGACACTTCAAAACGTTCACATTTTCATTGATAAAAAAATTACTGGTTGAAATATTTCTTAGAATTGTTATCAGCTACGGTACTGCTAAACACTGCATCTACTACGCATGCCGCGTAAACTGACTCGAATATACTTCTATTCGACAAGATAGGACCTTTTAGTTTTAGAATATTGTGCGGTTGGCGAATGCGCGTTCAAGAGCGAGACAACAGGAAAACACATTCCACTTGCATACTTCTGAAAGAGATAGGTGTATTTAATAAGTTCCAACTCGTTATTTCGGAACTTTTGACAGCTTTGTTTACATGACGTAACTATATGATGTCATGGCAACGTGCCGCCATTGCCATTGAACCGGTTTTAGCGGTAGTTTTGTTTTGGTTAGAGTTAACCAGAAATAGCTGAATTAGCTGATATAAGTTTACATTACAGTATTAGCAGAGGTAGCTTTCAGGGCTCGTAATCACAAAAAAATTATATGTATGTGTGTGTAATGTGTCTAAATGTCACACTAGGCGTCTTTAATGAATCATTTAATTTGGAACCTTCCCCGTGAGCCTAAAATTAGAAATTTAAAATACAAAAATCATTTATTCGTATATAGGTACCACTAAACGGAACTTACAAAACGTCAATATTAATAATACATTATAAGTTAGTTAACCACCACCGCCGCACCGGTTTAAAAAACAGCCTCGACTTGAGAAGACTCCGGTTAGAAACTCAGCGGGCTTTTCTTTTTCTGCTGGATCCTGGATTTTATAATAGTCTTTTTGACATATTTATTTTAAATAAAAAAGTTATTTAGTTGATAGTTCAATGGCAATATTAGTAATCTCAATGACAATAGCTAACATTAATAGAAGCGAGGTTCTGTAAGTAGGCATACAAGCCAGGATCACCTTTACAAAACATACCTACGGCACAGTACAGTACAGTTAATGTACTGTGTCATAGTGCAGTTCAAAACTCTAAAGCACTGGCTAGCAAGAGAAAGGTCGTGAAGCGTATACAGTGTGTAAAGGGAACACTCCCGAAGCCGAAGGCACTCATGGTACACAACATATTCGCATGAAGAAAAATTACGGCAAAACAATTTTTTTCAATTCTTTTTATTTTTTCGCTCTCTCCATCGTATTAGTAAAGCTAAATGAAATGAAAATTTCATAAAAAAAACCTCACTGGAAAATAAACAAGTGGTTGCCAGTTCATGATATTTTTATTAAAAAATTTTTTCATTCAGCTTTACTAACGCGATGGAGAGTGAATAATGCAAGTTAAACGGTTTAAAAAAAAAAAAGGAAAGAAAAAAAAAAAATTGCGCTGCCGTTTTTTAATGCCTATATGTTGTGTATCATGAGCATTACCAGAGGCCTTCGGCTTCGGGAGTGTTCCTCTTACACCCTGTATGCTTATAAGGACAGAAGCAGATGGCGGGCTCACTGGCCTGTTGTATCTATCTATCCCGGAGCTATACACCGCGAGGAACTGTTCTACACGCATCCCTACCTGGCTCCATATATCCATTACAGTATTTTTATCTCCGTGACACGAAGCTCCTGCTTGTAACGCTTTAGCAACAGCTACGCTCCGCCACAAGTGTAAGTGCTATGTAAGTAATGATGGTCGACTTGTTCGGGAACTTCTCGCCCATTTAGTTTAGGAAACCGTTATGGGAGAGATTCACATCCCCTCATTATAATACTTGTAACTAGCAATAACTAGGTATTCATCCATCCAAAACAACAGTACGTAACCGTAAGTTGATTACTGTTCTGATTATTTGGGCGCCTTTAGACCTAGTTCTTTTGTTCAGTTTTAAACATTTTAAACAACACTGTCTAGTCGTCTAGACTCAAAGTAAGCAGAGCCTGCACAGCATAACTAGTTTGTGTAAAGTAAGTGTATCTAAATAATGTTATCTTTTGTAAATACATATAAACACCCAGAGTGGTGCAAATACACAATTTAATTCATACAAGTATTTACACAGAATGGGCATCGAACCCGTGATTTTCAATGTAGCAGTCGAAAGCCTAAAATTCTTCCTTGGCGCCACAGAGGTAGGTAGTAAATTCTTGCGTACACTTTTTAATTACGTTTATTGTTATATTAACGGGTGTACTGAAAATTTTGAAAAGCAATTGGTATGCTGACTGTTCAAATCAAATTTAGATAGGAAAAGTGAATGCTTCGACGGGATTCAAACCCACGATCTTCCCTTGGGGGAACGCTCTGACCGCTAAACCACGAAGCATCGTCTGAATCATTCGAAGGGAAAGATCACGGACTTGAATCCCATCGAAGCATTAGAGACAGCTGGCTGACCCTTCTACATCGAGATAAAAGCTTGCTCTAG
This sequence comes from Pelosia muscerda, assembly GCA_963691645.1. NCBI lineage: Eukaryota > Metazoa > Arthropoda > Insecta > Lepidoptera > Erebidae > Pelosia > Pelosia muscerda. The sequence goes on along the minus strand of OY829116.1, from coordinate 6,651,502 downwards.
AGCCTCATCCGTACATCAGAAGGTGTACCGTTTTACAGGTGACCTCACCATAGACCCAAAGGTCTTAGTGGGGCCTCAATAGGTCGAAGGTGACATCAAAGAAACGAAGAAGTCTTTTAACATTTTGGTTTATTTTATAAAATTGTATCCAAAGAATTAGTGCATTGTTGCTAACAATTATGCTACTTCCTATATTTAATACAATATTCTGTGACACTTAAATCATCACCACTATACTTTGTAAAATGTAGCTTGGGTCCTATGACAGCTGTCAGTGAAATCCCGCACATGAAGTCTTGAATTTTCTATTATTAAATGTAGTAGCTGTCAATGTCATACTTTATGGGCATATAGAGCTAATTAGTGATGGGCGATGAATCATCGTGACCACATACTATGAACTATCCATATTTTGAATAAAGCTTAATTTAAAATTTGAAATTAATATAAGAAAAAAATAATTAGAATTTAATCTTATTGCTTAGGTATTTTAATATCATAATAATATTTATATTTCAATATACTTGATCCTAAATAATATTGAGTAAATAAAATCCTACATTCAATCCATCAACGCCCTGAACCTGCTTCTGGATTTTGTAAGAAGACACGCCGCGTTTGGCTCTTGGGCCATGATATAGGCATAAGATACACGCGCCAACATCTTGTTTGATATGAACTTCCACTGATCCACTCCACTCATTCTCATCAGTACGAGTGCCAACGCATTGTATGCTACGTATATTCCGTTCTCATTACAATTAAATACACACATACAATTAAATTAAACCTAATTATATGTAACATGCATCAATAATAGCTGGTAGTATCGATATTTTCATCGAATTTCGGACACCCCTATGAACCAAATTTTGACATCTGTCATAGGACCCATGCTATATTTTACAAAGTATAGAGCATAATATAGAAAACACTTCAGTTTATTCAGTTTGGCAACACAGAACCTTATCTTTCTCAGTTAATTTTTTACCTTTGCGACGGAAGTGATGACATTATTTTTTTATTTAAATAGCAATAATCACGACTCAAGCTTGCAACTCTGCTCAAGCTTAGAAATAAGCGATATTTTTAATAAAACAATAAAAACCGACTATTTTTACGTTCTCCAATCATTGACACATGGAAGTAGAACAAAGGAACCAAATAAATGTTTAAGCTACAATAATATTACTTATTATTATTTAAAATATAGTTTAGATGGTATGTTAATCGAAGCCTACATTAAAAAAAATATTTTTATAGTAACTAGCCTAGTAGGTAGGTATACCTAAAAGTACTAGGTAACTGGTACTACTAGGTTTCCTCGTACTACTAGTTAAAATAGCTATGTGGCAGATCGGACGTTCAAACCCAGCGTTTCTTCGGTTATGTAGAGCGGCTCTCTATCGGACATTGAATTGACATTGATATCTTTATATGGTGTAGATAAAATCTTTTGCGTGTATACTTCAAAAAGATATCCAATGCTATATATCAGTAGCGAAGAGTGAACATTTTCAAAAAGAAAGTAATAACGGGGGTAGGACACGACGGTATCTCCCGTCCGAAATGAGCTGTCCAACTGGGGAAGTACCTCCGCCCTTGTGTTCGCGCCGGTAAGTAGGGTAGCCAGAGCTCACTATACCCCTCCTTCGCCTCCCCTTCCTAGCCTCCCCACCCCTTCCCAGCTCTCCCCATTTCCCTTCAGGGTGGGCAGCGCGTGTTGCACACGTTCATAAGCCACGGTGGCTGCTTTCCATCAGGTGGGCCGTGTGCTTGTCTGCCACCTAGGTAGTATAAAAAAAAGAAAGCCGGTGGAAATAGAACACTAACAACAATCTAGTTTGTCATGCATCATGAAACATAGGTAAGCCGACTAGAATCGTGTTCTATGGTCCCCTTGCCGCTGATCGATATGCACTGTGTCATAGAGAGAATGCTCACTTTACAGTGATTGTGCTTATCGCTACCGACACCCCAAATGTTTGTAAAGTCGAGTGCTGTACGTGTACCTAGTTATTGTTTAAAGTTTCCGCAAAGCTGTAATGACTGCGGCCATATGATAGCCTACACCAATCTTAACATTGTGTCCTTATAATCCTAACTTGATCACAACCTATATAAAAAGACCTGTGATCACACTGATCATACAAGGCACCTTATAGCTTTAATAACCTAAAACTTAAGTACTTACATTATAATCTCCTCGTTACATAATATCACTTCTTATTCGAATACAAAATACAAAAGTTCGTTTAAAGCAGTCTTATCGGAATAAGTATTAGAGGTCCCCAGTCAACAGAATATGTAGGGCCTGACGCAAATAGGACATCGGTCCGATGTGGCGAGGCATTTTCTAAGACAGTCCGCGTGGAAGAAATGGGCGCATGGTGTCACTCGTGCAGACTTCATACTGCCGAGACACACTGCGCACACATCTTCAAGTATTGCGAGCTCTTCTGGAGTCGCACGTCTGAACTTGGCCAGTGAATCACAGGCCTCTTGGAACTTCGTAATAGCTTCTCCAAGTCTGTGTCTACCATTAATAAAAACACATACATAGAACACTAAAGCAGCTAATCGCATCCTTTCGTAGTATACCAAAGCTGGAACTAAAGGTAAGGCTAACGTCGTGGTTATACCTCTAGACCAAACACCGAAGTATAAGGCCTCCATGCCTTCGAGCCTCTCCAGTTTTAAAGCTGATAGTCCAAGTGGCCAGAGTTCTAAGAATGTTCTCTCTGTTAGAATATAGTATGTGCCAGTGATGGCTGTGTAGAGAGCTGTGGGTCGGTAATGTTCTAAACCTTGTTCCAAACCGAGTGCTAAAAGCACAAAGGTTATAGTGACAACGAATGTGACAGCTTTCGTCCATTCCAGGACAATTTTTGTAGCGGACATAGCGAGGTGCTTGACGCGGGAGTGGCGAGTGACGTTGACATAGGGTGACCAGTCTTCTTTGGTGCAGATTTCTCGGACATAGCTGACTGAGTACGTTACTACGTTGTAGAACATCAGAGAGTATAGACAGGTCAGCCTGCCTTGCGACACTAGCAGGCGGTCGCAGGCTGTGAACATCAGCAACTGGAAAAAACATTTCATGGTCTTTGAAAAAGTCCTAAGATTTTGAAATGCGAATCCCAAAGAAGGTGAAAACCGAAAATACTGGTAATTAGTAACAATATGGGTGGGTTAGCTAGTAGTTACATTGCTAGATGTATGGGACTCTGTAATTGTTAGTGGGGTTTGGCCAACCTCATCTAGAAGGCCGTGATCACGTTTTATATTAGGCGTTGGTAACCTATTTGTAATTCCAAAAGATTTGGCAGTTTTAAAACTGTAATTAGGACATTGCCTATGTGGTTCACCAACGTGTTCAGATGCTCTGCCAATTTTCATGATAGCTAGATAGATACATTAATTATAATTAAAGGAGTTCAGAGAATGGTTATAGTTATATAATATAACATTATATAAACTCACGCTTATATCCCCGAAGGGGTAGACAGAGGTGCTAGCGCCCACATTTCGCCAGTTTATGTTTTAGGTCCCAATGTGGCGAGCCTAATGCCATTACCCGGGCAATTATAAACCTGCGATAAATACACATATAACTTCGAAAAGCATTGAAAAGACATTGGTGTGTGCCATTGTAAAACCTCGAATCGAACCCGAAACCTCGTCTCAGCAGTCCATTACCCATACCACTAAGCTACCACGGTATATGGTATATGGTTACTGGAATATGGATAACCAAACTCCAATACCCTTATTTAACACAAAGACAAAGAACCATCCAGATCACTATTCATGTATACAAAATTTACACTAAACGGGAAATGTACCCACGATCTCTGAAATAGTAACGCTCTACTCTCAACCCGGTCATCACTACATAGTATAAAATAAAGTCGCGTTTTCTGTCATTATTTTTCTTGTCCCTTTGTATGCTTAAATCTTTAGAACTACGCAACGGATTTTGATGCGGTTTGTTTCAATAGATAGAATGGTTAAAGAGGAAGGTTTATATGTATATAACATCATGCTACGACTAACAGGTGCGGAGCAGGAATGGAAAATGTTGCAAAAACGGGGTGACGCAGACGAAGTCGCGCGGGTCAGCTAGTTTTATAATAGTTTTAGCTGGTACCTGTCCAATCATAGTTGATAAATTATTCATCTGTAGGAAGATTCGCTCGGCGCGCTCCACCGGCGCGTAGACTGCCTTCACTATCCTCAGGACCCGCGATGCTGGTGTCCGAAGCCTTTTGGCCCCTTCTGTTAACAATTAAACAAATTATTCAAAGGGCGGATAGGCAAGAGACAGGTTTATTTGGACAGAGCACGCAGCTCACCTGATGAAAAGTGATTACCGTGGCCTATGGACGTTTGCAACTCCAGGGGCGTTTCATTCGTGCCGCCAACCATATAGACTCAATACACTTGAATATACAATATACTAGAAATAAATGATAAATAAAAAATAAAAAAAATAAATAGAGAAGAGGGGGGAAGAGGAAGGAAGGGTGGGAAGGGGGGGAAGAGGTTAAGATAGTCTCTATGCTGTAAGTGCAGAAGACAAAGAAGGATTCCTCGGTCTTCCCACTGACAACACAACACCTCTCCAGTGAGCTCTGGCTACCCTACTCACCGTCGGAAATTCAACACAAGGTTATTATTAGCCGCGGTTTTCTGGAGGTACTTCGTTCGGGGATATAGGAGTGAGTTTATGTATGTATGATGTATTAAATGATGGGATACATTGTGATGCAGATACCTACATATTGACATCATGTGTATGTATCTGAGACTATTGATACACGGTGAGAGGTACCTACATGTTCATTCATTATGGTAAGTGAGGACCAAACCGATGTCCGAAGACCCTTAATCTAAAAAGTCCAAGTTATGAATGCAACCGAGATTCTTGGATTGATGTTCGTATAAAATTAAAAATTAAAAATTTCAACGTCTCTCATATTGAAAATTTTCCATCCCCAGCCAGGAGGGTCACCCTCTATAAAATAATTGTATTTTAATAAAAAAAACGACGACCTCCGTAGCGTGGCGGTAGTGTACGCGACTGCTACGCAGGAGGCGCGGGTTCCATTCCCGCTCAGTGCAAATCATTATTTATGTGCATGAATATTGCATATCTGCATTGGTCTGGGTGTTTCTATGCATAAAAAAATTTCGTTTTATGTTGTATTTACAGAAAAAATGGATCTAAGTATGTTTATCCGCATTCTAGAACCCGTAATACAAGCTAGTTAAGCTAATGCTTACAATGGGTCTAGATTGTCCTAGAATATTTATTTATTATAAAAGTAGGTAACGATCTATCTTCACTGGATAGCTCGTGGGCGTCCGTCTACCAAATGTCACATCGTGTTGTCCACGCCGAGTTAGCTTTTGCTCCTCTGAAGTACTTTGATTCATTTGCATATTTTTTCTTAACGATAACCAAAGAATAAAATTTTATTTATTAAGTTAGTTATAAAGGAGTGGATGGTAAATTCAATAGGTGACCAAGAATGGGATATTTTGTTGTTGTAAGTATCAAAAATCATATGCCTGACGCTACGAAAAACTATTGATGTCTGTGGAACTATCGACAGGCTCCACTAGTCAACACACACAAAATCTGCTTACGGTAAATACAAGAAACTAATAGATTAAGTAGTCTGGATGATTATTTAAGAGGCCCAGCCAAGAGTTTTTTATGCTTTCCTTGCTGGTTTGGGAGGTCAGACAGAATTCATTACCGCCAAAGTCAAGTCATCGCCCGTTTCTGCCAGAATAAAATTAGAACAGGTAGATAGTCAATCAATTAATTAGCCTGTAATAGTCCACTGGTGGACACAAGACGTCGTTGGGAAGTGTTGGCAGTTTAGCCTTACTGTTTCCACGCTGGCCAAACGACGCCTTATTGGTGGCCGCCTGTCCCCTAGCAGAAGCAGGCCGCGGTGGCGGCGCTAAAATTTCGGGGTTTCTCCAATTTCGGGGGTTAGACTGGGACACCGTTGTCCCTAAACCTGAAGGCGGTTATCTCGAAAGAGATGGCCGAGGTTTGCCGGCGTGTGAGAGATATGTTGGTTACTATTTCACCTCCGGCAACTAAGAACCGAAAGACGGCGTGCGTTTTAGTCGGTTCGAGTTCGACATAGCCTCGCCCAACCAGTTCTGGACTGACGTGAGGATTTTTCGCACTATAAAAAAGACAGAGCCTTATTTCGAGTTTTCGCAGTGGTATTGTCTGCGTGATTTTCTGTTAGTCGGTTATCTTACGACACCCTTTTCGAATTAGAGGGGCTTCGGAAGAAGCTAATAATTAGATAAATAATAATAAATTAAATAAATAGTTTAAATTTAATTCACCTACCCAATATGAACAAAATAATTCTTCAAGGTAATATTTTTTATCATAATTAAATGACTGCTTCTTTAAGATTAAAGCAGTCCCTTGACAACAATGTCCAGCGAGACGTTTAGTATAAAAGGATCCCCGTGTAACAAGGATAGTCAGTTCAGAACAAGGAATCAACTTGCACTACCATCTTCCCTACCCTGGAAGAATCTGGTAAGTACTTAGTTATACCTATTTTCTATATTTGTATTTCTGTGTAATCTTTTATATGCATTAACACACACACACGTAGGTATAATCACACGCAAATGTATATTTAAAAAAAAATGAAAAAAAATAGGTTTTATTAGCTATTGCAGAAAACGATTAATATCAAGAATAGTTAAAAATATAGATTTTTAATTTTTCTCTTTATCAGAATTTTCAAATCGGGCACAGTAGTTTTTGAGTTTATTCATTACAGACATGCACACACAAAAATAATTTTACAAAGATTTCTCTACTAAGGGACTTGTTTTTGGTACCCTCGTTTAGTGTAGTCAATTTTATAACTTATAAGTTACAACTTAGTGGCGTAGTACTATTATTTATTTTGTACTAATGGTCTCGGGTTTGAGTCCTGACCATTACACTACTGACGTGAACTTTCATAAGTAATTTAGCTTAGATATTAACGGGAAAAGTGTCCAATAATTTCAGTTACTAGTGATCATTATGGGGATTATATTTGAGAATAATAATCCCTATTACATAAATGATGAATTCTGTATAGACAATCGTTGTATGAAGACATACGCCTTGAAAAGTCTCTGAAACGGCGGTTTTCTGGGGTTGTAAGTAATACCTCTATAAAATCATCCCGAATGCTTCATGGTTACGAGGGTAAATATTTAGGTCTCGCCACTGTCTAGGGTTCACTTTAGGCGGATCATAATGAAACACATTCATCCAGTAACATATACGTGTCGATAGTATACATACATAGTAACATATCTAAGACAAAAAAAAAACAGCTATTCGGCCTACCTCACAAATTCTGTCTTAACTACCTACATACAACTATTAAAAGTAACCCATACATCATAGTTTTCACAACCTATTATAATGTATAACACGTGAACATAGTTTATCAAATGTCTGCTCAATTTCTTTCTGGTAAGATAACATTAGTTGGTACGTATCAGGAGATGTAAATACGAGAATAATTTATGTTTTCATTTGCGTGTGACAGAAACGTAGTAATTATGAGTTCGGACGTTGTTATTTGGCTGCAAATACCACAATGAGAAAGAAAATAATGTATTTTTTTTAAACAAATGTTTAGATTTGAGTCTGACTGAAGCACAATATCGAATAATTGTCCTCTTTTGCTAGAGCATTGCGCGTGAGGTCGTGTGCACTGTATTCACACTTTTTAGATTCATGCCAAGTATAGCTCAATTTGCTAATAAATAATGTATTGAGAAAAACAACATTAGCAAGAACGCAAAATGCCACCAACATTCCATTTGTTCTATAGTATGATCGTTCAGGAGTATATGACCGATAGGTACACATGTGTACGTACAACGTAGCATGTGTTGTTATTTAGACGTAGAAAAGTAGCTACAAGTAAATGGTCTGCAGTTGACGCATGTACGCTGGCTCGACGCCAGTTTCCGCTGTTCCATTCAGTTTCTTCTCGACAATGACCTGACTTTTACACACAAATATAAATTTAATATACCGATCATCACAAAGCCACAACAATGCAATAATCATAGAAATAAATCAAACGAGTTAATTAAAGACACTAGCTTTGATTTCGGGCGGGACAATCATATCATTTTATGAGTTGTTAGTCATTTACAACAAATAGAAAAGTTGATATTGTCCTAATTTATTGCAAGGAGGTATCAAAACTCATCTTCATTACTTAGAAGATCTAGATAATCATGGCTACGAATATGCTACGAATAATTTAAAACATGTTTTTGGTGATTCAAGTCAATACATAACTGAGCAATACGGTAAGGTAGCTAGGTACTAAGTAAATTTTATTGATTTGATGCAAATTAAATGTCTCTATTCATTGTATGATTTTAGATTGACATGGTCATTTACGAATTCATTATTAAATCGATCGGTATTCATTTCTTCTCTCATTGTCTAAGATCTATATTTTCTCGGAGCTTTTAACGGAATCGAAATGTTTTCCCTTTCAAGTTCAACGCCGAAATTGAGAACGGCTATATCTATCTCAAACCCATAGTTTCTAGCTGGATTTGGAGATTTAAACTTTGCTTCAATTAAACTTCCATTTAAATTCATCGTTAAGAGTTTAACCGCAGTTAAACCTCATAAACACTGATTAAAAACGTTATTGAGGAAAATTTAAAAACGCAAGTAAAGTAGTTTTGTGAGCCAATTTATTTTTGTATGAATTTGCTTGTACGTCAATCGATATAAGTTCGGAGAATTTGGAACCCACCTCTATGGCGATGTAAAAAGATTTCGACATATCGTGGGCGGACTATAGGTCGGGAGATTGGCACACCCCGTTGTTTGTTCCAAAACTATTTGCGTTACAGAATCTGTGTTTACTCTAGGCCTAAAGACAGCGACTATTTAGAACATCCTTGACGTTGGTAGATCATTAGAAGCGTTCGATGTTTATCCTATGTTTACAAAGTTTAACGCCTTGCAATAATTGCGCACGAAAAAGACTTTCGTTTGATTTTGTGTCGATGCCAATATCCGTTTCCGGTTTATCCTTGGGATTTTAGAGTTAAGAACTCCTTTATCAGAATGTTTGTGTAGTGATAATTAAGTAGTTTTGTAGTTAGTATATTGTCATAGTGAAATGATTTTTTTTTAATTGGATTAACTACCAACTGGAATTTTCAATACCACGTTGACTGCTTATTGGTAAAATAGGTACCAGTAATGAGTGTAATGAATAAATCGAACTATTTTTGTGCTATTTTTAGTATAGTATTTGGTTCATAATTGAGGTTGTTAGAGCACCTTGAAAAAAAGTTATCTGTTCATAATTTTATAATAGGTAGGTATATGAATCTAATATACGGGTACGCTTGCTTATACGTGGACCCAATTCCCTTAAATGTTTTTTTCAATTTCATTAATCGACACTTCAGGCCGATTTCTGGAATGACACTCAGTTCTGAATCTTCTTGATTTATTTGAAGACAATTGGACAGACAGAGAGGAAGCCCTTGGAGACGTGTACTTGCGATTCATCATCGTCAAATTATAGAAGGTTCATAACGAAATATGTGATTCATAGTTGTATCCTAATGCGGTAGGTCCATTTTGAGTTTGACACGATAATGGGAAAAGTGAGAGTTCGGCTTATGATCAACTTATTCCGATTTTGTAAAGCGTTGTCTGTATCACACATTACAGTATAAAGCTTTATATATTTTCATTGCAGTAAACTTTTTTTTTTATATTCAATAAATACAAATGGGCGATAGAGAGAACGTACTATAAAATCGAAGCAAGTCGATATTAACCAAATTCGTACTCTTATCCACAACGTGCTAACAAAAAAACCGGGTTCGTTGCATTAAAAAAATCAATGAAACTCATACCTTGTGCGAGTTTGACCACAGCAGGGTACCAGCTCGCAGGATACTTGTAGTTGGCTGAAATGAGGACTGGCACCACGAGGCAGGTGTAGGCAGCCATCAACCACGCGCCTCCCAGCGCCACCAACAATCCTCGCGGCGCCCAGTACGGCAGTAGGAGAACCAGAGACAGGAGCCACACTGAAATATCAAAATTTCCCATTGAGAAACAATTCCAATATTTGCGATCGCTCGGCAATTCTTACGAAATTTTTATTGTTCATCGCCTTATTTGAAATTGGAGCGTTTGTCTAACTACAGTACGCGTACTTTTCAGCACTAAAGAATCAAGTTATAGACACAAATATTTATGGTAAAATCGTAAACGTACAGAAACAAAACTCTTTACGCGCAAAACTTATTTTAAGTATTTTTCAAATGACAGATTAAGTATTTAATGACAACATATTCAATGTGAAGAGCTTTATTGGGTTATCTACTGATCTAAATATTCGTAGATATTCGATAGTGGAAAGTAAAAGTAACTATGCAAATTACACAACTAATTGCGATAACAATTTAGAAAACATCAAACCATAATTCATACAGAGAAAGAAATGAAAGCCGATTTGAAAGGCAGTAATATAATCCCTTCAACTAAAGTTTTTGAAAATGGCGTCCGAAAAAAATTATAGTGTCATTGACACGCAGTACGCAGTGCAGTGGCCTGTAAATGAATATTATTAACGATCCCGAAATAAAAAATACAGACGCCACTGAAAAATAAAACCTGTTCAAATATTTTCCTTGTGAGTTACTATATTTTATGTTCTGCGTCAGAGTCAAACTCTGAGATCTAAAAATAGTATTCGAGTGTGAAAATGTTACGACTTTTTACTTAGCTTCTCATTATAAATGACGACGGCTTCCGATGGCGCCCGTTTAACATTTTATAAACGAATATACTTTATAGATTACATTTTATATGCGTCAACCTCATATTCATACTTATTTATTCTGTCCTTCTTGGTCAAACTAACAATGCAAGAATCCAATATAGTGCATTGTTTTCATCAGCCTGTTTATGAACCGCGACGCGATCCGAAAAACTCGCTATTAAGATGAATGAGTCATGAGTATTGTATGGCAATGTATCTTAGGTTTTATTAAGTATTAAGTAGGAAGAAAAGCTCTTTAAGCCATACTTAGCTGGAAGGGTTAGTAATTTCGGTTACTTAATTTTAATAAATTATCGCATGAATTGTGTTTTAGGGCTCATATAAGTCCTACTTAGGTACATTTGTACATAGTAATGTTATGGATAACTTTTAAGCTTTCCGTTATTGTGCATGAAGTTAAATAAATAAATGTCTTTGGTTACGCACCCAAAAATGTAGGCTAGGTGTGGACAAAGAAGTCCCAATACAACCCAATGTCTGGTTGTTTACTAAAAAAGGAGACTATCAAATCAAATCTTATCAATTCACACTGTATGCATTTTCTGTATTTTAATATTATACTATCGTTAAGTATATTAGGGGTTGTAAAAATTATTGCTGTATTTTCCTGACACCTCAATACCGCGTTCTTTACGAAAACTGACAAATATTTTACAGTAACATGTTATGATTTCTGTCATCTCGCGGCCTCGACCGACTTTCGTTTAATTTCTACTCCTCGTATTTTATAGGAATGCTCACATTTTCGCACCATTTATATAAACTAGCTGTAACCCGCGGCTTCGTCTGCGTCTGACTCTCTCCGATAGTGTAATATTTGACACTCATGGGGTTCATTTGGTGAAAAAATGCAAAATGGTCCAGTGGATCCAGAGATTCCCTCTAAAACTTAAACTCACTAACGTTACCTTTTTTGTCAACTAAGGTGGCGACAAGCACTTTTTTTAAATTAACCTTACTCTACACCTACTAAAGGACGGTAATTTATGGTGTGCGATCTGGCATTATTTTCTATAACAATTAGTAATATTTTACTATTGCTATCTTTAAAATTGTAAACCCGGTGACTGATACGTACTCCCTCTTCCCACCATAATACATTTTTCTTTCAATTAGACCTGATAAGGCGTATATACGCCCATGTATCTAAGCTACACAGGCCTTTTAATATTGATCTCAATATCGGGACGTCCCACAAGTATCGGTATACCTTATTTACAGAGGCTAAAGAAATAGTTATTTGTGCAACAAGAGAGCAAAACTGTTTTTTGCTGCGAGTGCTGATTTTGAATCCTGAGCAAGCGAGGGATTCTAGGATTGAATCACGAGCGTAGCGAGTGATTCTACTGTAGAATCCTGAGCGTAGTGAGGGATTCAAATGCACGAGATGTAAAAAATTTTGCTCTCGTGTGGCACACATTACTTTTCACTTCAGCAGCGAGAACACATAAGAAATATTACTTAGAAGATAATGCAACACTTATTAACAGAACAGAACACCTATTATTAATTAAAATAATGCTGAACATTTCAAAAGTTAATAATTAATCTAATTACTTATTGCTGTTCTACAAATTTAAAGTTGAAAGTTAAAAGTTAAATTTTATACCCGTTATTTTTAAGGTGTGTTCAGAAACAGCGTGACATTTTATTTTTCAAATGTTGATAATAGTAATCATTATAAATACTTATGCATTACTCATTTTGGTATTCAATAACATTACATAATTATTAAATAATGTAAATAAAATACATGGTTATTCTTTTACAAATATCTTTCAAATTTAGAATTTCGAAATAGGACCTTTGACGTGCCATAAATTAAAAAAAAACCTTCAAAATACTTGTGTTTGTCACTCGAACTTTTTTATGGACGGCCAAGAGACAGAGTGCAGTGTATGTAGTTCGAAAGTTATTCGCGGAACAATTCTTTTTGAATCTATGGTTGGCACTCTTTATTGAAAATTAAAAAAAAATAATTAAAAAGCTACTTTGTCTCACTGAGTGAGCAAAATCGCATTTTGCACACTGTTTTTACGCAGCAAAACTCACTTGTTTGAGCTGCTGTGGTGAAAAGAAAATTGGTAATTTCTTCCACGGTACCATAAACTGAAATAAAACACAGCTCCTTAATGTCGGTATCGGTCCATTCGTGCTTGGAAACATGACTGCAATACTTACAAATTTTCATGAGTGTACGTCAATGCAGTTATTAGGATTTTTATTGCTGTCTGCTGGGCTGGGCGTACTTGGCATACATTTATTTGGAACAAGAATTTAGATCACCGTATCGAGCTGTTTCTAATTGAAATGAAATAAGATTAAGAATGGCTACATCTGTGGCATTCAAAATTCTCCTATAGAACCAACTTAGTGGCGATGGTGGGGGCCATCTACCGATAGTCATACGAACTATCGGTCAATGGAATGGAACAAAAAATGGGAAAGCAATTATATCTTTCTGTCAGAGATCTTTACTAGGCATTTTCCTCAATCGATTTTGTTAAGATTTGCCACAGCCTTACTTGACGCCAACTTCACGGAGAAAATAGCAATTTTTAACGATGCAGGGTATATTTAATGATAGATGGTGGAGCCACAGCTGCCACAAGCAGCAGTTACTACTTTATAAAAGTCGGACACGTCTACGAGATTAGCGCGTAGCGTAGCCATATAGCGTTTAACAGCTACGCAGGTCTCGGGTTCGATTTTCCCTCAGAGTAAATGTTCATAATGTTCTGGGTGTTTCTGTCTCTATATATATAATATAAAACTAAAAAGTTTATTTGTTTGTTTAGTTAAAAGAGCTAATTTAACTTTTAGTTGAAGGAACTGACTGGAGTATTGTATAATTTTTGTCCACCTAATTACCTGCGCTTATTCGAATCATCATTCATTTGGCGTTGGCTTTCCAGTCTAACTATGATGCGGCTGAACTTCAATATTCGACTGCCATTTGACTTTCCCACCCAATTCTGAATAGAAGTTCTTTTGTTACGAGTAGACTAGACGGACTTTTAAGGGCTCCAAAAATCCTAACCGTAAAAATTCCAAAGACGTTCGTATGGCAACCGGGACCGATGGCTTAAAGTACCTACTCTCCGAGACACATATATACATACATCTACCTACTTAGTCATTCAATGCAAATGGACATTTTCATGCATATAATTTTTCCATTGAGTGAGACTGAAACCTGCGGCCCCTACGCAACATTCGTGTTCTCGACCGCCACACTTCTGAGGCTGTGCTACCAATATCAGTATTTATTATTTGACATTGGTAGATAACCAAAAATATACACCAAAAATTCAATAGGTACCGTCGCAATTTTGATTGACAGATGACAGGGCAAGATCCTAGCGCAGCGCGTGGTAGAATCGCACTTTGTTATTTGCCCCCTAATGTTTATCAACACGTGAGAGACGTCTAGTAGACGCATTTGTAAACAAATGAGTCACATAATAAACAAAAATAAATGCGACCAATGACAAATAAAACGACGAATTGATAACAAAAATAGCGTGACTTATACTGAACATTGTTTTGGGTAAATCGCCGTAACAGTCTGCAAATGTGACTGGCTTGTTCATAAAAAAAAGTTCTTTGCCCGAAACACAGCTGAGCCCTTATTCCAATTGACGAATGAAAGGTGAATGTGCTTGAAATATGTTCGTATTGGCCGGCACATTTATTTAAGGTCATTAACATTGTGTTCTTAACCAATTGGGCTCTAACGAATTATTCGCGTTACGCCTATGATAACTTACGTCTCCGACTACTCCAGAGAGTTTAGTGAACCGTAGTGTGTATGATCTTTGAAACCGCAAGAAAAAATCAGCGCGGGCTAGGGCCAAAACTATCAAATTCGTTACTAAAAACTTATGTAAACTTTTTTATACTACCAAAATAAGGTAAACAGGGCTCCCCTTATATTTTACTTACCGATGTTGGCAAGTTTGTCCTCCGATTTAAGAGTATGAATCTTCGAGAACGAATCACTCCTGAGTCTGCCCCGCACTCGCGATATCATACCCATTATATACCTCAATATTTAGAACAGTCACTGTTTAGAATAAATCACTGGATATGAATTTTAAAAATCAGTCTCCACGAATATTTATTTTATTCAAAACGAAAAATAATAAAGCGAACGTCTGTTTTCGACGATGAATTATACATGAATGCACAACACAGACAGAGTGAACGAATGCGTATGTAAAAACGAGGACGTCTGACTCTTTGCAGTCTGAGTGCGCAAGCGCCGATGATATTGTACTCTGATACAAAACGACACTACTTTTTCCAAAAATACTAGGAACCGTGACTCAAATTATTAATCGGCCTAATTTCATGGTTTAGTAAACGTAGATATGTATACAGTAATAATAATAGAACAGTCAATGCATCGGTCTTCACTTCACTGAACTCGTTTTTTAAATAAAATTCCATGTCACTGACTTCAAAGACTAAAATATAATTTAATACACCTCCGATATAAAAAACTCATCGTGAGTCATATGAATATATATCATAAGAGAAATTATGATAGTAATCTTGTGTAGCGATACAGCTTTTGAGCGCTACATAGAGTTGTGAGTTCGATTATCGCTTGGTGCCGAACCCAGACGCAGTATAATCTACAGTTACTTTGTACCTACCTGCACATTGGAAGAAGCTGTATTTTTTAAAATGACAGCCAATGTTTAATTCACTTAAAGTGAATAGATACACTGGATACACAATAATATACGTCAACAATATAACATGAATCACATTTATCTTCTTAAAAAATATGTGGAATAATTATCTCGATTTTTTTAGTAATAAAAATAAGTAGGGCCAACTCTATAGTTATGACGTCACAACAAAAGTCTACAAACAAAGATCACGTGAACCAAGCCCCCAACTCAATGTACAAAATATAAAAGCTCTTGTAATAACAGTAACAAACAATAGACAAAAATAACTCTTTGACGTATAATTTGCAACGATGTAAATGCGAGACAATGATGATCGCATAATTTAAAACTAACTCGAACACGTGGGCTGAATTTCTTTCACAATATTTACTATGTTTTCAACTCTTGGAAAAGTTTGTGTGGAATTTTTTGAATTTCATAACAAGTAAAACTTTGTTTTCAACTAATATAATAATAATAACAGCAAGTATACCTACTAAATACTTACAACCTCCTCAGTATGTTTTTGCTTCGTGGACTCCCTTTCTCCCTCCCTCCTGGCACATACGGATACCTTTTAACATGAGTAACATGACGCCAAGACTGGTATCTCCGACATTTTTTTAAACACTAAATAAGAGTGTTAACGTTCATTCACAGAATAAGCCCACTACCCACTACCCACTGCCCACAAATATAACTCTGTGACAAGTATTACACTAATAACTCGTGATTAATATGAATGTAAAGTTTGCTCACTCACATGCTTCAAAGTCATATACAAACGGATAAAATGGTATTTATTCTTGTGAAATTCTATTTAGTAATGATTTCATTTGGGGAAAATACTCAGTTAATACCTCAGTCTGTAACCAATATACTCCTTCTGTGAGCTCCCTGTTACCCTAGCAGATGCAGGCCTCGGCGGCGGTGACACAATATGCGCCTCCCCATACGCGGGGGCTAGACGGGTGATCCCTACACCCGGATGTCGGGTCAACTCGAAACAGATGACCCCGGATTAGCCGGGGTCCGAGGGATGGGGTGCGGTGTGCATGGATGGCTACTATCTCACCACTAACCACGGACCCAAAGACGGCGTGCGTTTTAGTCGGTCCGGTCCGAATCCAACATAACCTGCTCAACCAGCTCTGGCTTGTATCCGTGGCGATTTTAGCACGAAAAAACATACATACATACATACATACATAAAATCACGCCTGTTTCCCGTAGGGGTAGGCAGAGATCACGGATCTCCATTTGCTACGATCCCGACATACTCCTTTCGCTTCATTCACTCTCATTACCTTTTTCATGCATGCTCGTCGGTTTAGGGTACTCCTGACCTGCCCCTTTTCTAACATTTCCCCGATTTGGTCCAGGTATGTGCGCCTAGGTCTTCCCCTTCCGACGGTGCCATCCACACTAGCCTCATATATCTGTTTCGTTAGTCTTCTTTCATTCATTCTCTCAACATGACCGAACCATCTTAACATACCTTTCTCAATTTTCATCACTACATCTTCTATCACTCCACATCGCTCTCTTATCACGCTATTTCTGACTCTATCTCTCAAAGTCACTCCACACATACTTCGCAACGCGCGCATTTCCACTGCATTCACTCTACTCTGATGCTTTTTCTGCCACACCCAACTTTCGCTACCATACATAAGAGTCGGCACTAATACTCCTCCATGTACAGCCAGTCGTGCCTTTTCGGACACATTCCGGCTGCTCATAAATTTGTGTAGTGCCCCATTCACTCTATTTCCAGCTGTAACTCTCCTTTCAACATCTTTTTCATGCTTTCCATCTCTCGTAAACAATGTTCCCAAATATATGAACTCATTCACTTGTTCCACTCTTTCTCCATCTATATAAATCCTACACTCTGTCACGCATTCATCTCTTTCAAATACCATAACTTTTGTCTTACTAACATTCATTTTCATTCCTTTCCTCTCAAAAGCTACATGCATAGTTGTTACCATCTCCTGCAACTCATCTGCAGATGACGCAAGCAAAACCTGATCATCAGCATAGAGAAGACATTTGACGAGTAACTCATTCATTCTTAAACCACATTCTTTATCTTTCAAATCTTGCAAACAACTGTCCATGAACAAGTTAAACAGCCATGGTGACGCTACACATCCCTGTCTTACACCCTTTTGGATGCTAAACCATTCAGTGTATGACCCATGTATCCTTACGCAAGCACTGGAGTCGTCATAGAGAGACTTCAGAGCTCGAACAAGGTTGCTGCCCACCCCATACGTAGACAGTACCGACCAAAGTTCATTCCTCATCACTTTGTCATAGGCCTTTTCCAGATCCACGAAAGCGCAATAGACCTTTTGACTGTTGGCCAAAAATTTCTCGGCTATGCTTCGCAAGGAAAAGACCTGATCCGTACATCCCATTCCCTTTCTAAAACCCGCTTGTGCATCCCATATTTTCTCATCGGTTTCTTTCATAACTCTCTCAATTAACACTTTCGCATACAGTTTGCCGACAATGCTGAGTAGGCTAATGCCCCTGTAGTTTTTACAGTCCTGATGCGAGCCTTTTCCTTTGTATAGTGGAACTATAACGGCCTTACACCAATCACTTGGTACGCGGCCGCTAACCCAACACATGTTGAAAAGGCGGCATAACTGGCTCGCTACGAGGCCTTGTCCAGCCTTCAGCATCTCGACTGTCACCTTATCATATCCCGCTGATTTTCCAGCTTTCATACTTCTTAAAGCATTCACAACCTCAGTCATACTAATGCCACTTTCATCAGTGTCAACATGGTCATCCATTACTGACGTTAGTGACTGTACCTCGTCCTCTCTTTCAAACAAACTTTCAAAATAGCCCTGCCATCTTTTTAATACACATTCTTCACCTTTTATAATACTTCCATTCTGGTCTCTGATAGAGTTCAGCTCAGAGCTCTGCGTTGTTCCTCTGGCTGAACGAATGGATTTCCAAAATAACTTAATGTTGCACGAAAAAAATATGTCTCTAACCACTGAACATCTGCCCAAGGAGCGCTGGTGGTTAGGCTAAGGAAATTCTAGAGTCGTTTTGGTTTGAACCAAATTTACCGACATTAGGTAAGTGTAAGGAGTACCTTACACTTACCTAACTTAGAGAAGACCAACAAATTATAATTTCTATTTCGAACCAAAATTTCGAATTTGTTCTTTAAGAACCCACTATTTGAATAGCTATCATTCATGTAGCTATATACAGTGGGCTCCAAAACTTCCTGGACATCTTAAGATCTATAATCTTTTGACAGCCTAAATGTAAATTAATCAAAAGTAACATAGATAGCGTTCATAAAATAAACTACTAATGTCTTGTTTCTTAATAAGAAAACTACTACTAGCAACTTCGTCTGCGTTACCCCGTTTTCACAACATTTTTCCTTCCTGCTTCGCACCTGTTGGTCGTAGCATGATGTTATACATATATAAAACTTCCTCTTTAACCATTGTATCTATTAAAGAAAACTGCATCTAAATCCGTTGCGTAGTTTAAAAGATTTAAGCATACAAAGGGACATATAAGGACATGAAAAATAGGGACAAAGAACGCGACTTTGATTTATACTATGTAGTGATAAGTCGACACATACAATTAGAAGGCTATACTGAATTACATTAATAAGTAGGTCTATTACCAGTTACTTCTAAGACTAGTAGGTAGTCGTGTAGTGGCATCACTTCTTTTTTTTTTCAAATTGTCTCGGCACTATAGTTGCCCATTGTATTATTTTTGTTAACTTGACATTACATCGTTCCAGAACTCTTCAACATGATGAATCACTTGTTGTGTCTGATACTGTTAACTGGTGTTTGCTTAGGACACTACAGAGGATCGTACGACACCCATAACTTTATTGTCCGAGAAGAACCTAATGTCGAGGATAATGGGTAAACTATTGATATTGTTATACATACCAGTGCTGGATTATAATAGTTACCAGTCTATATCTTGACCCCAAGTCGAAAGCTCTTCCGCCGCCATTGTAGCACCACGAGCTATCTTGAAAATGTACCCAAAATAAGTATGCGTATTTCCGTTATATTTTGAGGATAGCTCGGGATGCTACGCGTCCATAGAACACTGCTCTTAATATACAGAACCTAGGTTTTTTTTTTGTGACGAGTTTTTGGGCCGTTGGGCCCCGTGTCTGCCAGGGTGCGAGGATTTTTCACCTTCGGTAACTAAAGACCCAAAGATGGCGTGCGTTTGGGTCGGTTCGAATCCGACATAACCTCTCCAACCCGCTCCAGCGGGGAAGAGTAAGGGAGGGAAGAGGGAGTGGGGATTTTTCACACGAAAAAAGGAAAAAAACAAGGTAAATTTTGTGACAAGACTTCGGTCAAGATAACCGGTAAATTTAATTAATTTTAATTAAAATGAGATTTCGAAATGAAATTTATTTTTAGGTAAATAATGAATTACATATTAAATATGTTATTCTGTGAATTATAGAGATGTCGCGTATGTGGAGTGTCCCGTATGTGAAGCGTCTGAACATTGGTTGCTAAATAACGAGAAGTGTCCTTTCAAGAAGGGCAACAAGACCTATAAGAAATGCGAACATGGCACTTACATCAACGAAATTTGTGGTAACCGACTGGACTGCTACAGTGTAAGTGCAATCTGCAAACATGTACCTGTATGTGTATTATTAACCATATAAATGATGGTTTGCTACCTTAAGAAGTATGGAATAAAGGGCCTTAGTACACTGTATTATGCTGGGACCACATTTACGTACCCACATAACAGTTTGATGCGCGTGTCAGTTTTATATTGTCGACGTATATGGCTGCGTGATAATGAAACCATCGATCCTGTCGTGGTGTCAGCATAATTCTAGTTTGTGCTGATACGGTAACAAGTGGTTCCGTCCACACTTGACGTCATGTCCTTTACGCAAATGATTGCAGTCCGGTCTGTTGTTCGTGTGATAAATGTGGACCCGGCCTTACAATTATACCTAGATCCAATAGGTTCTCTGTTGCGAAACTTGCGGATAAACATTTCTTCTTCACTTAGATATATTTTCAAGTAGTAGGTAACTAACCTCAGAACACAGAATAATCTGTTTTCTGAGGTAGGTACTGACAAATAGATGACAGATTGCTTATTGTCTACAGGGTCCTGGCGAACAGTGCACCGTGAAAAGGGAATTTGACCTTTACGGCAAAAAATGCGCCCCCGGCTTTTATTGCCATAAGTCTGTGGGTATCTGCACCGGTTGGAAGTACCAGGTCGACAGCACCATGCAGTATCAACTCAATAGGTACCCCTACACCTGGCGAAGCGACCTCAAGGGACAATCTGATGATATAAAATATTTATTCGAAGGAGACCGAAACTAATGTTGTAACTACAAAAAAAGCTAGTTTTATGTAACGGACCATAGATAATGTACGCAAACTATTGATTTAAAAGGCAACTCTGATCTCATTTCTAGTCATAATTTTAGTGCATATTTGTTATGTGACATTCCTAAGTTAAATTTTAATTTATATTACATTTTATACACTTTGAATATATAAGTATACAAATAAAGGGGAAAGTACCTACATCGATAACTTGCTTATTATTTTGTTGTCACTTTTCGGCCAAGGCAGACCATTCTAGCGAGGAACGATGATTTAACAATTCATTCTACATCCTTATCTATACTTCGATTTTAATGACACAAATCCTGTTGCAATTATACCTAACCTGCCCCTTAAGTACATACATTACTCTTCAATCTCTGAACCTTTTCCCAACACAGTTGGAGTCGGCTTTCCAGTCTAACTGTGATGCGGCTGAACTTCGATATTTTCCGTGAAACGACTGCCATCTGACCTCCATAACGTTAGGCAATAGTCACAAAACAGCCACTAATATTATAACACTTAGTGAACCTTATTCAATTTCAATAACTCACAAATTGGTGGTCTCACGGTGAAAACACCCGAGTCCGCGGGTCACGAATGTCATGATAAGAGAACAATAGAATCCCTATTCCGGAGCCGCGATAAGCCCACCTTTTTTGTGCAACTGTTATAAAAAGTTTTAAGTAATGTATGTTGACTGGTTCAGTTTACTAAACAACCTTGGTATCCCTACCGCCATATATAATGGATTCAAACCGTGAGAGGAACGAGGCCCTGCTGTGCGAGAATACTTAAGTACCCAATCATTTAGCGTATTTGAGCTCGTCCACCGCCGAAACAGTGTAATAGCACCTCGTGTTGTCCTCAAAAGACACCCAAAGGGAGCGTAGGTACTAGGTACTGTGCGTATAGAATACATTAGTAAATTTTCGCGTTGCATGATAGGATCATATGGTAAATACGAGGGATGCCTTTTAAGTTTTGTCGTTTGAAGAAAAAAACGCCACTAGGACCTCGAAGCACTATTTATTGTTTTTCAAAGTATTCACTAAGTAGCTTAATACACTTTTCCATTCGCTCAAACCAGTTATATAACATTTATTCCACTCTGAAGTGAGGGTGTTCAATATGGCTGGCTTGAAAGCGTCGCCTGCTTCTTCACCGGACTGGTACCTTTAACCACGAAGAATTTTCTTAATTTTAGAAAACGTAAAAAAAATCGTTAGAACTCAGGTCAGAACTATATGGAGGATGGTCAAGTAATTCTACTTTTTCCTGCTTCAAATACTCAATCGTTTGACGAGCGCTGTGTGAGCTTGCGTTGTCGTGGTGAAGGATGATGCGTCGCTTTGAATTCGATTTTCGAAGTTCGGCGATGACTTGTAGTAAATGAACTGTGATTTTCCACTCTGCGTTAACCGTTCTACGATCTTCAAGTGCAATAGTTGCAACGTGACCGGTTTTTCCTACGAACGTGGCCACCATTTTCTTTGAAGTGCTTCGAGAGCGAACAATTTTAGTCGGCTTTGGCTCGTCTTGAAAGATCCAGATTGTAGATTGTTGTTTGGAGTCAGGATCGTAGGCATAAATCCAAGATCCTTCACCACTGAAGATGTCGTAGACGTGGTTTGACTCTCCTCGGTTAGACCTTTGCAGAGTTTTTTTACACCATCTGACACGGGCCGCCTTGTGATCGCCAGAAAGCAGATGCGGTACCCAACGGCAAATTAGCTTGCTCATCCAAGTGCTTCATGCAAGATCTTCTGAATGGTAGTCCCTGAAATGCCTAATAGACACTCTATCTTTCGATATGTCACATGACGATCTTAGAGAATTTGCTGTCTCACAGTAATGATGTTATCTTCAGTGAAGGCGGATTTTGGGCGTCCTTCACGAGATTTGTCACTAACACTAGTATTTTCACACTATAACTCTAAATACCTGCGTTCGACAGTCTGCAGACATAGGGTTTCATCACTGAACACAGATGTAAGCTCTTCATAACACTGAAGCCGTGTCAGGCCTCTTTTAAAGTTGTAAAAAATTATTGCAAGAACATTTTCCTTGGAAATATTCATATTCGTACGTGACCTGACAGATTCCAATCGTCGCTGTGATTAAACAATAGCATTAATCCTAATACTTTTAACTGTTTTAAGATTCAAAATTTATACACATTCGAATATAGAACAGTTCCAAATTCAAAATTGCCGGGAAATATAGAAACGACAGAACTTAAAAGGCATGCCAGGTACAATAATTTACCTTTTGTTTTGCTTGACGTCGTTGGCCAAAAATGTATAGGTATATTAATCTATGAGCCGAAACGTCAAGAACAATGATAATGTCTCTCCGTAATATATTATAGGTGTGCTGTGCTCCGTGATATATTATAAAGGTCCTAGTTCCTTGTTACCATGGCATAAAATCCCAAAAAAAAGCAAAACGCAAATCATTGCACAATGTGTGGGGAATTCCCCGAACTGCAGGAAATGTAGGCATGTAATGCAATGGAATGGTTAGTTTAACGGGGAGTTTCTAGAGGAGTAATAATGTTACCTGTTTAAAGTTGATTGCAACCCAACGAGGAGTTACGAGAATTAAGAAAATGATTAGCGACTTGGAATTTACCGCCTCTTAAATGTATTTTTAAACACGTAGGTAGGTATCGAAGTTTACTTAGCTCTTGGGTTTTAGACATAGGTTGGTTGGTTGGTTTTAGACATTTACACAATTGGGTTTCAAGACATGACATTAGATATGAGGTAAGTATTACAGAAATATATAAACATGCACAAACAGATTCGCGTGGAAAAGCCAGTTTGCCAAGATTTTCTTACTAAATATATTTAATTGGGGAATATTAATTTTAAGAACCCCAAACTGGGGATTCCAGTCCGGTTTGACCGGTTTGCGCATAGACAAAGGATAAGTAGATAGATCACAAGATAGACAGGAAATCAGCGTACATACGAGAGAGGAATAAGCAATGCTAGTTTTTTTATTGCCAGGTTATAAATTTTGTAATAAAACTGGGGAGATCTCCAGACCTACGAAATATTCGCCATTGTGGATTTAATAAGAGATTTTTTTTTATACTATCACGCCTATATCCCCGAAGGGGTAGGCAGAGGTGCTAGCACCCACATTTCGCTTGTGTATATTTAGGTCCCAATGTAATGTGGCGAGCCTATTGCCATCAACCGGGCACTTATAAACCTGCGATAAATACACACATAACTTCGAAAAGCATTGCAGTCATTGGTGTGTGCCATGGTAAACCTGGGATCGAACCCGAGACCTCGTCTCAGCAGTCCACCACCCATACCACTAGGCTACCGTGGTTTTTTTTTTGGTTTTTAATAAGAGATCAGAAATATAAGAACGTTTACATTGAAAAACTATTTTGTTAGCTTTTTGCATTTCATGTTATGTATTCGACATAATTCGACGAAACGTGGCTTTGTACTGAGAATACTCACGTAACAAAAACTGATTTTGACTGTGTGATCTATTTACAAACATGTAGGCACCTATATTTAATCTAAAATTACAATGTTCTGTTCGAATAGGATAATAAACTAAAAAGTTGATTACCAATCTTTTTCTTAAATCAATTCAGTTTACATTAGATTTGAATGCATCTTAAACCTCATTATTTTGTCGGGAAAATCAAAGAAATTAAAAGTATAAGGTACTTTCTCACCTGTCATATAAATTTTGAAAAAGTATAACGTGGGAGACTTTAATTTTTGTACACTGATCATTTAGCTATGGTTAAGATCATAAATAAAAACAAATGCCACTGTCACCTACTGAAACTATGGCAGTTCAGCTGGGTACCTAAGCTATTTATTTTAGTCGGATAGTATATACTATGTGTCAGCTTAATTTTAGGTACTTGGCTTGGGTACCCAAAATCGCTTAAGGAGATAGGGACAAAAGATTATTATTTCTGCCGCCTACTCCTATCACAAATGTAATATGGGCGTTCCTCTCTGATAATAACTGACATTTTTCGTGTCCACAACCTATTTAATTAAATATTAAAATTCATCTATGGTGTCGCTCAACAGGTTTGTGCTGATGGTGGGGAATTAGATCGTGGTCATTGGTAACACTGAAAGTGGTAATGCCGCAAACATCGATTAGGGATGTCCGATACAATCTAAGTATCGATACCTACTTATATCAATAATAGTACTTACTTAAAATATTATCCTATACTCATATTTCAGATTTTTAATGTAAATATCGTAGCATTGTTTATGGACAATAATTTTGTTAGGATAAAGTAATTGATGAACCAATTTTTATTGAGTTAACATAAATTATCCTTTTCTAGGAGAGGACGTTGTAAGCTTTTCCGAAAAGCGAAACCTATGCACGGGCCCTCTCGGTAAGTAGCGGCGCTGCCGTGAAACAAATTATTCACCACGATGGCAACACTAAAATGATATCGGTTCGATAGAAAAAGAATTCATATCGTACTATTAAAAGCCCTACCTACTAATATTGTGAATGTGAAGGTTTGTTTGTTGATCTATGTTTGTCATTCTTTCACCCAAAAACTACCCCACGGATCTGAATGAAATTTGGCACAGAAATAGATAGTCTGGAATAACATATAGACCACTTTTAAGCCATGGTATCAGTATTTCCGTGACTTGGTACTTTTTGTATGGAATACGGAATACCAAGGTCACAGCTCTAGGTATTTTGGAGACGACATATACCTAGTGCGGGTTACGTCACACGCGATGAATGGCGCGATGGTCAATCTGATTCGATACCAAGTAATTTTGTTTTGATACCGAATATGATGCAAGATTGATTTGATGCCATTAGTACTTGGTATCGAAACAAAAGTATCGAGTACTCTACTTACTCGTATTTACTAGTATCGTAATGTCCCTTCCCTAACATCGTTATTGTGAATCTATGGTTTTGTGTTTGTGTCTTTGTGTTTGTTAAGTTTGTTTGAATTGTTTGTGTTTAATGTCGGCGGCTCGGAGTCGGAGTCGGCTTTTTTTGTATTCTTGATTCGGCGCTCAATGTGAGGGGCGGACTCACATTTCGGATTCTACTTCCTTGTTATCAACGGAAAGAAAAACAGTAATGCGGGGCATCCTTAACTTTCTTTAATTAACAAGTTACTTTGACGCTTTTAAAGACTCATAATTTATCTAAAATGAATTGTAAATTATGTTCTGAAAAGAACATTGGACCGGCACATAATAGCAGTGAAAAACATCTAAGAAATGTAGCATTAGGGGAGTTTCAGACTATCAAGTAAGTATAAAATTCATAATATTTTGTTCTAAACCTTTGTTTGAATATAAGTACCATAATTTAAATAGACTTGATCTATGAAATCTTGAACGCCGTTTTTCTGTTTACAGAACTAACCTGGTTGGCAATCGCAAAGGCATTATAGTAGCATGTAATGTACAAAGTAGCTTTGTATCATTCTTTGACTGCGCTAATGCTAAAATAAAAATATCTGTAAGTATTTTTTTGTTTTATCATAATTACTTTGTATACTTTGTGCGTTGATGAATAAAACATTTGTTTTAAATTATCAGTTAGTATCAAGTGTTAAAAATCAAATCATAAGTCGAGCGTCAGAAGTGAATGCCGCAGACATTTGATCTCTGTATGTTATCAAGTCTTATACTCGGAAATATCTGATATTATGCCAGCTTCCTAACACAATAAGATATTTTAAACGTGAATTAAATGCTTGTAGTTTATATAATCTCTCTCTTGAATGATGTGCTTCTATAAACACAGTGTGAATTGTGTTTCATCAACATGTAGATGATTTTATTTTTATAGTTGTCTCTGGTTAATTCAAACTAGCACTAATTTTGAAAATCTATATAATTCAAAGATATCATGTGTTCCCCAAAATAACAAAAAATGGAGCCCTCACCTGGTCAACATGTGTGACAAGGGCTTTTGTTCTTTCCGCTCTTGTGTCCCATCTCTCTAAATCGCATACAATTTGCCTGGTGAACACAATGAGTGTTAAAACATTAAGTTTTAGTTGCAAAAAGGAATGTTGTCCCAAATTTCAAAATTAGGTTTCGTCCATTACACTACCAATGAGGTATTGGTAGGAAGCGTAATGGGTGTATTCATTAATGAATAATTTATTAATTGATCACTATTCCATAATTTATTGTTTATTAATTTAACATTTAGATTTCTAACCATTTGATATTTCAAATGCATGTCGTGATATTTTTGAAGTCCCTTGAATTTCATTAACGAAAGTCCACTGCATTAAGTAGTGATTATAGCAGTTTCCTCATATCAATAATGAATAACAGAATAATAATTCAAAGACTGAGTTTATTTTTGTTGTATGTGTTGCATGGGATAAATATATGTAGGTACTTGATGTTTTTAATGTCGCAATACCTACTTAAATAAACTTGGAGGCAATTGGAGTCATGAACTGTATTCATCACAATAGGGCCCGGAATTGACATTTAACATGTAGTTTCCACATAATCTGTACTGAAAAAAATCCAAAGTAATGGTTCCAGCTGTATAGACAGCAGTGGAGAGAGACCTTTTCTTACAAATTTATCTGAAAAGGTCCATTACAATGTGGCTTCTAGTAATTACTTATCATTAGTGAGCAGCTTTATACAAACAATATGCTAATGAAGTTTTAATTTACAAAATTATTTGGCAGGCAAAACCAAATGAGATGGTGACATTCCAGTTTTCAATATTAAATGACAGCAAAAAAGAAGAACTTAGTGTGCAATCGGCTCAAATGGTTCATTCCAAATACAAATTTACTATTAACAACCAAGGTTTGGATGGGACCAATCCACAGAAGCTGCTACCAAGTAAGTTTAATTGAAACTTTTACATGGATAATTCTGTACTCTCAAAATGTAGGGCATGTCTACTATTCCAGACAATAGCCTATCTGTGTATCAAATTTCATTCAGATCCATTCAGCAGTTTATGCTTAAAAGAACGACCATCCTTGCACACTTTATAATTTCGCAAGCAGATAACTGTGGTTTCACCCATGACAGCTCTTTTTAATTTGTTATCAAATTTTTATTCTATAGTTTTTAAATTGATCTCCTAGTCAAGCCCTTTCATTTGATGAACTAGTGTAACATAAAAAGGTGATTCGCCATTGTGTGAAGGCGTCCATCTTGGGTATGGAATTAGTCCTCATAGTGTATTGAATTAGTCCTCATAGTGTATTCTACTAGTCAAGCTCTTTCATTTGAGACCCTTATTGTGGGATTTGAGGGAAAATATGTAAACCGCTATTTGGTGGCGCCGGCCATCTTGTAAGTACCGATTTTTATAAAACATAGCTCAGATCATTTCCTACTAATTCACATTTCAAACATTAAAAGTACATCGAAATCGGTTCATCAGTTCGGGACCTACGATGCAACAAAAATACACATACTCTTAAATACGCCAAACTTAACACCCCTGTCGTTTTTACGTCGGGTGTTACAAAGAAATTGAAATCCGTTGGGTAAGTATTGAGTCCCTCATTATAAAACGAACAAACATACAAGAGTTCCAAACATATTATTATGTTTGGGCTCGAGTCGTTAAATGATATGCCCGATATTTATTTAAAACTTAAATGATTATCGGGCATGTAAATTAATATTCAATTTTTAAATATCTCTGCCTATGCTCGCGGTTCTACCCGCGTGGTTGACGGTTTTAGCGAAATAAGCGCCATTTGCGCAGCTTAAATTCTATATTACTAATCATAACTCTGGTTCTACTTAACCGATTGCAATCAAACAATCGTAAGATTTTAAGTTCGACCAAACTCCTTCAAATGAAAAAAACCCGCATCGGAATCCGTTCAGTAGTTTTTGCGTCCATCGCGGACACACATATACTTTTTACAATTATATAATAGTAGGTATAGATGGCTGTCACCATTCATCACTGTCTATTTTATAATAGTTGTTATCTGTGGATGGGGATTCCCACAAAAAATTCGATCATTCCTCAATACGTTGAATTATTGTTTATAGTGATGCAATTGAAGAAAATTGCATTCAGAGAGAAATAACATTGCCACAGGACAAGTCATTAGCTATAAAATTAACACCGCATATCAAACCGCGAAGACTGGCAATTAACATTCCATAAAACCTTCAAAACAAGTCTTACGATAATCGTTAAGTACCTACACGATACGAGTACGTAGGTATAATATGAGAAATGATTAATATCTGCCGGGAAATCCCCGGCCGGTTACTTTATTGAATATAGGAAACAAACTTAGCACTGTATTTCAGTAACGACTCGGCGACGTCAATTACGTTATTTAACCTTTTTTTTTCTTCATTAATATAAGCCTTATATTCCTATCTTCATCCGTTGGAAGATGTAAGTATGATCATTGTTATTCATTTTCGAATTGATAGTAAGTCATTGAGATACTGTTTTAAATTAGAATACCTAGACTTGAGTAGGCATAAAGATAAAGTCGGATATTCTTTATGGAAGTACCATGGAAGTAGTGGTATTCGTATTATATACCTTCTTATAGGTTTTATAGCATACTGCTATCATGCTTTTTGTTAACAGTGTTATTAATGAACTATCATTATGCTGGTATCTATTACCTAATTAGCATTTAATTTGGTCGAGTTTCGACATAAGTACTTACTCATCTTGTTCGCTCTACTCTACTACACTTCCATACCATATTTGGGTTTACCCACTATGTGTTTATGATGTAAATTTATTGAAATTTACTATGGCAGCCAGATGTTCCGCATTTTGATGTGCTGCGCTTAAAATGACCCGCATTTTTGTCATTGTCCTATAAGTTCCATTATTCATTTATCGATTTCCAAGTTTAGCTCAACACAAGACGTATTATGGTGACCACGTTGTCGTACTATTATCTATTTTGTGCTTTATACATGGCAGCGGTTTACTAGCTAAGTTGATTTCGAACCTACTTGACTTCGAATGCAATTTTCCGAAGTCATTAGTTCAAGCTTATATCACTTCGCAGAATTGGACACAGGACAGGACATTCGCAGTTTAGTAGACAGAAGAGGACCTATTATATAGATGCACATAAATAAAGACATATTTCAGGTAGAAAAGCGTCGCCAACAAATGTAGAAGTCCGAGTGAGATGTTGCATTAGTAAAGTACCCTAATATTGAAGCAGGACAAGAACTGACCGTAATAAAAATAAGAGCAAGACAGAGAGTGACGCCATTTTTTTTTGTTTCGGCGAATGTTATGAATGACGAATGGCAAAATTTATGAAAATTAACAAACAATTATCGTGTCAAAGCCACCGTACCACCGACCATACCACTGTCACTATTGGTCTTGTACTTCGAACCTAGTAAAAAGTAAAAACCTCGTAAAAAAACGAACGATCGATCGAACTCGTTGGTTTGGTATTTCTGTCGAGACCGTTGTGGTGGTTCTGACGTAGATTTTGCGCTGGGGGTTGAGAGCTCACAAGCAGTCACTCTCTTAATAGTCAATTAAGATATGGTTTAGCCTTAGATGATCATCTAATGCCGGTGATAATGATTCCGGGTTCAGAAGTGAAAGCTTTGGATGTTACCTTTGATCATTGTTAAGATGAGGATGATATTGGGTTCAATAAGTCATATCATTAGGGGAGACCCGGGAAGTATAGAAACGAAGATTTTTACTATACAATCAATGAATCAATCAATTAGGCTATCGCATTCCATTGTTGAACAAAGGCCTATCCCAGTGTTGGCAGTTATTAGCTTACTGTGTCCACGCTGGCCAGACGGATTGGTATAGGATTTTTACTCGGACGAGTAAAGGTTCACAAACTCGGACTAAAAGAATAACATGTCCGAGTGCTTAGAACTAGCGAGTGAAGCCACCTTAAGTAATACTAAAGTTGTACCATTTAGTTTGCACGTTTGCGTAGCGTGCGGGAAAAAATAAAATAGTGCGAGCTAAATTCTGCTATTTCAATATTACTTACGGTGGCACTTTAGGCACTCGGCGCGAGTTCTGTGCCCTTAGCACGTAAAGCCATCGAATTCGTAATGTAAAGATATCACGAGAACGAAGCATTGCGGTTAGCGGGCTTCACGTAAGCACATGTTCGCAGTAGGCAGACTGGCAATTGCAATGCTCCGTTCTGTCGATACCTTTACATTACGAATTCGATAGTATTTCGTTCTAAGGTCTCTGCCTCCGACTAAAAGAGTTACATAAACGGAACGTATACCTACTAATAAGTTAAGTGTACGATATTCAACCATTAAGGAACTTGAACTACAACTTGAAATTAGGAGTCTTTGAAAAAATTTACTATGCCACGACAGCCTGCGACTTACCCTATTCATTGTTTTTGAAGATAACATTTCTCTTTTCTTATTATTTACTTACCTTACCTGCCATAGACAAATAAAAAGTTTATTATTATCCTCTTCAGGTAAAGATCCGTTACTAAGCAAACAATCTCATTTCGAACATCGTTTACGTTATTTTTTCTGGGGGTTTGCAATGAAATGCAAATAAACGTGTTTATCTCAGATATTTTATACACTAGCTGTTCCAACGACTTGGCCCAGAGGAGAGTGTCGGTTATCGCGACTCATATCATATCTCGGTTTCTACTCAACCTTTGGCTAAAAAACTTGCGTGATAATTTTACTCTAGCCAAGATCTTTCGAATCAATTTCCGTTAAATACTTTTTGCGTCCATCGCGTACAAACAGAGACGAATTACAAAAAAATAATGTTTAGCTCAAAATAACCTAACCTAAGTACATATTTTTTATTAGAATTTGTTATTTTTCTCTACGCGCGCGCGGCGAATAGCCGCGGTAGCCTAGTGGCTAGTGGTATGGGTAATGGACTGCTGAGACGAGGTCTCGAGTTCGATCCCAGGTCACCATGGCACACACCAATGACTTTTCGATGCTTTTCGAAGTTATGTGTGTGTTTATCGCAGGTTTATAAGTGCCTCGGAGAGCACGTTAAGCCGTCGGTCCCGGTTGCCATACAAACATCTTTGGCAGTCGTTACGGGTAGTTGGAGCCCTCAAAAGTCCAACCAGCCTAACTTGGAACTTCGATATCGCCATTGGTCATTAGACCATTGGTTGTGAAGGTCAGATGGCAGTCGCTTCACGGAAAATATCGAAGTTCAGCCGCATCACAGTTAGACTGGAAAGCCGACCCCAACTGAGTTGGGAAAAAGGTTCAGGGAATGATGTTATTTTCCTCTACATAATTGTTAGCGATACAGAACTTTGTACTATGACTACGAACAAATCTGTAATATGACTACAAAAATTTAATACAGTGCGTTTCGACGCGCCTCCACCAATAGAATGTTCCTTTGTCTAGAGGCTCAAGACTCCCTTTTTCGGAGGTCAATGGTTTGAAAACGGTTGACAATTTAGTAGAATCAGTTTTTCGACTTATTAGGGCCTTTTTCGACTTTTTCGTATGACAACCGGTACTGAGGACTAAACGTGCTCTCCGAGTAGTCCGAGGCATGGCTAGACTAGACATATTCATACATACAAATATTTGCACGGAGCGGGTATTGAATCTGCGCCTTCTGTGTAACAGTCTCTTTCACTACCGCCATGCCACAGAGGTTGTCGAAAATATCCAATACATTATGTCAAATTATAAATAACTTATATGCGTGCGTCACATATCATTATCTTCTAATTATAAAATAGACAGTTGTTAAATTTATAATTAGGAAGGTGCTGAATGTTAAAATATACTTAATAATTGAATCATTATTTCTAAAATATGTGATTATCTAAATATGACATTAATCCAAACTCCATTACGTAGGTCATATAAATGCATTCCGTTCGTGTATTTCAATCATTTGCCCGAAAGGTTTTTCTTTTGCTTGTTTAGTTTGCTTATTCTCTATCTTCCTTTGAATAAGTCAGGATTTGGTGCTTTTAAGTTGTACAAAAATGACTGTTGTGTACTTGACTTTCTAAGTGTCTGTGAATAATTGCATTGGTTTTTGAAGACGCGAACTGCTATTTTTTCTGTATAACCTGGTAAGTAATATCCATTTAATTTATGAATTCATCAAAAATATAAGAACGTGATCTTATATTTTCCCAAAATACCCAAAACCGTGATGAACCGCATACCCAAAATTTTCATTTCGCTAATTAATTTTAAGTTTAGTCTGAATCAATATTTTACTACCCGACTACGGCAAAGCCAAAGAAGGGTTAAGTTTTGACATGCTATGTATGTAACTTCATCTGTTGCCTCATAGCTTCTCAAGTACTTATTAGAACTAATACTCCGCTGGTTATAGCACAATAAATAATAGTATTGCGTACAGATTATTCTCCTTTAATCTTGAAGAATGTCGTCGTCTGAATAGTCTACTAAATTTTCAAGGTATCGCCTTTCGTGCCGAACATACCGCTCCGCCAACTTCAGTGTTAGGGTTGGTACTTTGTGAGAAAATGATCTTAAAACGATTTTTGTTACAACTACCTATTTAGAAAACGACATTTTTATTAGAAAAAAATTGGCAAATTTGCTTTTTCGCGCGTACCTTGTATGTTAGTATATTTCTCTATTACCTGGACTATCGACTGAATAAATAATGTGATTGTTAAGACATAAGGTATCGCTAGAGGTCTTGAAAACCCAATTAATTGAAAAAAAATTCCGACGGATTATAGGCACTAAATTATTTTTATGCATTGCACCTCAAACGAATAAAAAACGGAACCTTTATCACTTCGTCGCTGTGATAAAGATTCTGCAAAAACTAAAACCCAACTTTAAATATTATTTCTTTAATTTATCTTATTAAAATATTAAATAAGAAGCAAAGGACAATGGGCGGTTTCGTCCCAAGTATTGTAACATTTTTCTACCTACATCATTTGAAAGATCTCAATGAGTGCTATGTTTTTTTGTATGGGCATAACTCCGTATCTCGTGCAGGGAAACTGTTATAGTGGTTTTTTAATTTCATAAAAATGTTAAAAATATCTTAATTAATTAGTCATTTAATAACCAACGGACAAAGGCAACTTAAAAAATCAAGTGGACAAATACCACGCGGTCGACAAGGGCCTATACCTACTCTAACTTAACGCCCCCTCTAACTGGCTCTCATGCTGCTACGACTTCAGATGCGACGATAATGAATACCTATTCAAAATGAAATAAATCCAATTCATTATGTTCTTCAAAGTAATGGTTTCAGAGATTCAATATCAACCTTAGAAACTTGGGGCTACCAAGCCCACATGCCTCCGACAAAACTAAGAAGTGATAGCCAACTGAAATGGTAGAAGCTAACAAATCAACATTAGTCACAATCGTGAGATGGATTGTAGAGGTGGCGAATGGGTGGATTAGGCGAGATATTAAAACATTCAGACAAGAATATTTTAATCGAGCAATGACGCTTGTATTTATTGACATACGCATTGCTGCTGCTCTTTTAAATACTTTTAGAGAGCCCGTAAAAGACCATCCTCGAGCTCACGAAATAATAGAAGTTTTAAATAGGAGAATTCATATGGCCAACATTCTAAGTGACTATGTTATCAAAAATAATATTAATCGACGGCGAGCTTATGCACTTTCCAGTTTTAACAGAAGAAGACCTTTTATTAATTTCATTAGGAAGTTATCAAATAAAACTTGCACGGTTTATTTGAGCGAACACATAAGAAATGACATGTACACTATCGAAATATGCATAGGAGCTATTCCAAACCTTGTGCGATATAATATAAACATCACAGAAGGTATTGTTTTGAGCGCGCGGATAAAATCTCGACACGTATCTGGTAGAATTCATAAACAATACTTAGTCTGGCCATAAATACTGTTACAATTAAAAATAAGAAAGATATTACATTTGGATTTGGAATCTGTCATTTTTATACGATTGTTCATTGTGTTTTCTAATTTTGGCGCCAATACATTGTACAATATTTTGCTATATTAAAATGGAGTGGGGTGATAGAAAAAACCGAATCGCTGTGATTGCATTACACAAAGTTGGTATGGAGCCGAATGTAATTTTTAAAACTCTCCATACGCTTGGTATTAGTCAAATGTTTGTGTACCGGGCTATTAATAGGTACAATGAGACCTCCTCTGTTTGTGACAGAAAAAGATCTG
The DNA here is from genome assembly GCA_963691645.1 of Pelosia muscerda. Lineage (NCBI taxonomy): Eukaryota > Metazoa > Arthropoda > Insecta > Lepidoptera > Erebidae > Pelosia > Pelosia muscerda. The sequence continues at coordinate 6,616,340 of OY829116.1, read as the reverse complement.
GCCGTCCACGTAGTGTTCGTACGAAAAACGTGGTCAAAGCAGTAAGGGAAAGAATTCGAAGAAATCCTGTCCGAAAGCAAAAGATTTTATTTCGGGAGATGAAGATAGCACCCAGAACCATGTCGCGCATTTTAAAAGATGACTTAGGACTTGCAGCCTATAAGCGACGCACTGGTTGGATTTTTTAACTGATAATTTAATAAAGAATAGGGTGGTAAAATAGAAGCAACTACTGAAGCTGTACGCAAAGGGAGGTCACAGAAATTTTTTTTTACGGATGAGAAAATCTTTACAATTGAGCAACATTTTAACAAACAAAATGACCGTATTAATACTCAAAGCTCTAAGGAAGCTTCCCAATTAGTCGACAGAGTGCAACGTGGGCATTAGCCGACTTCAGTGATGGTTTGGTGGGGTGTTAGTTATGAAGGAGTGACTGAGCCATATTTTTGTGAAAAAGGTATCAAAACATCGGCACAAGTGTATCAAGATACCATTGTTGAGAAGGTAGTTAAACCCCTTAACAACACCATGTTCAATAACGAAGTATGGTCCTTTCAACAAGACTCAGCGCCGGGTCATAAAGCTCGGTCCACGCAGTCTTGGTTGGAAGTGAACGTTTCGGACTTCATCAGAGCTGAAGACTGGCCCGCGTCGTCTAGTCCTGATCTTAATCCGCTGGATTATGATGTATGGTCAGTTTTAGAGAGCATGGCTTGCTCTAAACGCCATGATAATTTGGAGTCCCTAAAACAATCCATACGATTGGCAGTGAAGAATTTTCCCATGGAAAGAGTGCGTGCTTCTATTGATAACGGGCCTCAACGTTTAAAGGACTGTGTTGCAGCCAATGCATATTGTTGCCCGCGACCTTTTTGGATGAGATTATTGTAGATAACGACCATTATTAAAATAAAAGATACTATATACTAATATAAATAAATATAAATACTGTGATATGATAAAGAGATCGATTGTTGTATCACAAGTACCAGTGTATAAAGTGCATTGTTTGAGCCATAGGTTTACATAAAAGAATATTTGGCGATAATTGTAACATTTTTACTTAAGTAAATTTTTTCAACTGAGTGTTTATTGATGATGATGATGATGAAATACATGTCTAAAATAACGATTACTGTCTGGTGATTATTGTACTGTTATAATGGGCGTAATAAGTATGTGAATATGTAACATAAAATGTTAAAAAGTATGATTAATGCATTTTTTAATACAAAAAAATATTTTTTCATTTACAGCCCAAAACTTATGACCTGCACACAAATATAATAAAAATTGAATTATATTTGATTATTTATTATAAAATGAATATTGAATTATTTATTATAAAAAAAGTTAAGTGAACATGTTTAAACTAGTCGGAACATGTTACAAGGGTTGGGACGCAACCCATACAAAAGTGCCCATTGTCCTTTGCATTTAATTCCAACTTAAAAGAATGAGTTTAATTAACTCCTTATTTAATTTAATTGAAACCAAATAAGAGGTATATCACTGTTGAAAATATTATACTTTAATAAGTACCTAATACTACTTCTTGAAGGAAAAGTATGAAATTCCATAGGCAAATTGATGATACTCCTATTTATTTTCGTCTATCTCCCGCATGGTTAAAATTTGGTGCTGCACTGTACTTGTGCCATGTCATAACTTTTTTTACGTGCCAAGACGATGGCGTACCATTTGTTTCTCCTACTAATCATAGTAGGAGATAATAAAAGGTTAAACATAAACTTCTTTCAATCTAACCTTTGCATTTACAAATATCAATATGCATTTACAAACTTAGGTTGAATGAAGGAATGTTGTTGCTCAATCCGAATGAAATTTTACACAGATATGTTTGTTTACATTATGGATGTTACTTTTTTCCTATTAAGTTTGTAATAAAAGTTTTTTTTTGTATTAATTTCAGTTTTTTATGTATCTTTTTATCATAGCTTAAATTTTATTGCAGAGTCCCGACTGCAGAAGAACGTTACCGTTACTTTCAGATCCCCTAACGTCGGACAGTATGAGACACCTATTATATTTACATTCGTCAAGTTAGCTACCAATGAAAAAGTCATTATTGTAAGAGATATGGTAAGTTTTTTTTAAAATGATTTGCGGCAATTTGAATAGGTACTTTAACTTACCAATTAGACTTAGAAGAGCCATTGAGAATGAATTGATAAATAGTTGTTAGAAGTAGAAATTAATTATTATTATGATATTGCCTTTATCTGTATCAAATCGTCGAAAGCTGAGTGCTTGACTGTGTAGAAATGTTAGCAACGCGTGATGGTCGTATGTAGGTATAGCTACCTACTAATATAGTATACACTCCTAGATATTTGTGTATATATAACATGCTGACAACTACGTTATAAATATTCCAGGAAGTCTATTGAGTCTTATGTATATGTTATCATGTCTGTTGACCGAGGTGTCCAATATCCAAGATCCGCCCGTGGATGTCGATTCTCGCCACCAAACATAACCTATGCTACGTCGACGTTACCGAAGTTTCGCATACATAATTTTAGTATGGATTTCAACCTAACAAATAATGGCACCTAATGACCTAAGCCCTTTCAAGTACGTACGTACATATTCTATGATTCTCATGAAACATGAGGCCATCTTCAAATTATAAATCTAAATATTATGCTAAATACGTGATCGAAATCCGCGAATTATATAATAGACGGATGGGCCCGCTTGTGTGAGAACCTCAACTGCATTTTAATTTTTATAAATCAGTCCTTATTTGCGAACATGAGTACTACAAAGGCTAAAGCTAGCCAACAATAATCTTACAAAATATAGACACGAACATAGAACCTTTGTGTTTTTAACACGTCTGATATCCCACACAACAGAATCTCCACTCTATTTGCATCCAATTAAGTAAAAAAACAGCTTGACATTGTACTTTTTTCCGTCAGTCGTCGAGCTAGTATTGTTCGGATAATGTATTCATTCATTGGGAGTGTGTATTATTATTTATGACTCTTGGTGGAGTCTCAATTCGCTTCCTATTTTAAAACACAATAATGTATAATCGATTTCTTGGTATATGTAGTAAGTCTAAAGATTTTGTAAGATTCATATAAGTATTTTGTAAGATTCCCAAGCGACGACAATATGGGGTTTTTCAAGAAGGGCATTAGAAGGTTTCTACAGGGTAGGCAGCACGTGTGTGACGCCTCTGGTGTTGCAAACGTCCATAGGCCACGGTGACCGCTTCCCATCAGGTGGGCCGTGTGCTTGTCTGCCACCTAAGTGGTATAAAAAAAAATAAGTATAATATTTTAAGATTGAAAAATTCGTCAAAGGTTAAACTTGGTTCTCTATATTTCTGTCAATCAATATGTACCACATGCACGCATGAGACGAAAGTTGATTAGCCCGACTGCTTATATCATAATTCAGGGCTAACTGTTAGCATCCAGTTGATGGACAATGGGGGCCTAGCCAAAATGCATTCGTTCCGAATCTACATTCGTCATCGCTCTGAAAATGTATGGAAGTGACATTTGTTGTCGAATGTCATGTGATCCGATTCCGGAACGAATGCATTTTGGCTAGGCCCCCATGATAGCCTAGGAAGTCATCGCCATTGTGTGCAGGCGTCAATGGTATACAGTACTTAACGCGCGATGTTGGCTGGGGACCACTTGTGTGAGCTTTATGATGATGGCCAACAGTTGCGTATTGCAGAGGTCGTAGTTGCGACTGAGGACATTACACAATTGTTTTTACAATAATAATAACATCTTACAATGTAGCAAAATTAGCACTACTATTACAGCTTCCGTTCGTTGGACGCGCCGCCGATTAGATAGGATGAATTTCAGAAACATAAGAACGTTATTGTAATATTCTCTTTTAGATTTCAGTTTCTATCGAGGGCTCGTTGCGAACTTGCGACGCACGTACCTTGTATTGCATACCTGCGTACTACCTACCTAGTTAAACTTCATTGACAAGGGGAATCCCCTTAAGTAGCTTAGTGACGCACAACGGTCCAATCAGAAATCAGCGATATTCCTTCGAATAGTCTTAGTCTTAGTTTACGTCAGTCGCTTAGTAGTAAAACTAAGTTTTTAGTCAATTATACTTATTTTTATTATAGTTCTAATTTAAGTAAATTCTGCCCTTATATAAATAAAATGACAGCGGTAACATAAATACATTATAAATCTTAATGCACCTTGATTATTAATTAAATTGAAATTTCAACGACTGTTGTGTCGCAGGTTGTATTCGTCGAACAACAGCAGACTCAGCACGGAAAAATGGAAAGTCCATACGCTTGCAAGGAAGTCGTGGCAAAAAAATTACACCGAAGTCCCGATGTAGAGTAAGTATCTCATCAACATCATTATTACCTACAGCCATCCTTTTTGCATGATTTAGAGTTTTAGACCTATTATTTTGTGTTCTGTGCTGAAAACCGAGTTGTCATCGGACGATCAGAATGTCGTGGAAACCTCTCGCGTTAAATATTCTGTCTGTATGTACCTCATCTTAGGGTCTTTCTAGGGCCAGGTGGGAACGCAGATTTTTACTATCAGATTAATCTCTGAATGCGCGTCTAACTACACTAATAAATGAACTCCCACTTTTCGACAGTACTTAACATATTTGGGGTTTTGGATAGGCTTCTCTGTACTTTCTGTGAGCGGAGCTGAACTGTCCAATAATCGGCACTGAAGCAGACCGTATTTTACATCGCTGGTACCATTTTAATTTCAGCTCCTATATGTTTAAGCAACACCGTTCCATCGGACAACGATTGTACCATTTCGGCTCCTTTGAATGATTTGTGAATTGAATCGTGAATTGAAGGTGTTTCTTTGCTGCTATTCCTACCGGGACTGGGGAATACATTTCATCACTTGTATGATCTGTTTCTTCCGCTACCTTAGCGCTTGCTTTTTCAATTCATACTTATGTCATATGTAATATCTCCACTTTTGGGTGCAGTTGTTAGTCACATTTACAGCAAAAATTGTACGCTGTAGGTTAATGGAGGCCTTAGCATGGTATGAGACCTAAGCGCATCATTCACTGATGGGTCATTGCTCTATGCTTGCTGCCTGTCATGTGTCGTTGTCGCATTTTTGCTGGCTGGTTAAATATGAGCCGTGCTTGCGCCTTGCCGTATTTTCTCGCTGCAAAATGATGCTGTCGCTGACATAGTATTTACACGGCGTTTTTTTTCTGTCTGAAATTCTTAAGTATTTGCAATGACGGTATATCCTTCAGCAAGAAAATTATCGTCTACAATGTAGACATCTACATGATTGTAATACACGAGGCTGCGTGTTCTCTTACAGCCACTCTTCGTACAGATTTGTTGGCGTACACTTTTCAGCTATCATTTCCCATCCGCGTCCTCCCTCATTTTTAACACGCTTTTACACACTTCTCAAAGTTCTATGACAAATAATAATGTAAATAAAAGATCGAATGTTAGTACTAAAAAGTAACAAAAACATATTTTAATGGAAGACCTGACTAAAAACTACTCCTAACCGATGCAACATACATACAACGATGCAACCTAACTGATGAAAGCAAATCTAGCAAAGCACGTTTTTTTTTGTAAGTCAATATAGGTACCTCAACGAACGAAGCTAGGAGCTAGGTAAAAAAATTTGTTGCCGTGTTATATCTCGAATAATTATATTATTTTTCTGTTTGTTTGCAGTAGTGGCAGTGGCTTGTTCCTTGTCCCTAAAAATTATAAGCCAATCTATCTCCGCAGTATGAAAATTGATGAAAAATGTGACGAACAGACGAAACTTTTAACCGCAGACATTCAGTAAGTTTCTTTTTGTTTTGTTTTATATATTTTTTTTTTTTTTTATATGTTTTATATATGTTTTATATGTTTTATACATTTCGTTACCATACAGCTTGACCCTACTCACGTCACGACATATAATCTACAGGATGTTAGAGAAACGCTCCCGATGCCGAAGGCCTGCTTGTGCTTCGGGTATACTACGTAAAAAATACGATTTGGTATTTTTTGTACCGTTTTAACTTGCATTATTCACTGTCCATCGTGTTAGTAAATCTAAATTCACCAATTTCTTAAAAATACAGCCCCTCGCATTGTGGCGTTATAGATATGTTTTTTGTAGTGCTGTTTATGAAAATATCGTTTTAGTTAGCTTTACTGTTACGATGGAGGGTGAATAATGCTTTTAAAAATATATCAAATTGTAATTTTTTATGCCACTAGGTATGTAGTGTACCCGGAGTGCTACCATGTGCCTTCGAGAGCTTTTCTCTAACATTCTCTATGCGCTGTATGTGTTTTTTGAGTGTCTTCTGCAATATAGTTATTAGTCGATTTCGGGGGACTTTACGTTACTGCGGTTTTGACTTGCAGGTTCGAACCCTGTTTTTAGTGTTGATTCAAATTCATACCACTAAACATGTGCTTTATAAATAAACCCATTCTTGCTGAAAAGATGATATTGGCATCTTTAATCTGTCATATTGACACAGGGAGAGATTAGACAATCAATATATTTGTTTAATCACGTTCCGCGTCATCCTTTTTAATATATTCATATCTATTATAATATTGATATTTAATCAATATATATATTGACAATCTATTCTGAAATGTAGCTTCCTAAAATCTTAGAACGTTTTATGTAGGTATGTATCAAGAGAGCTTATCAAAAATTTTCTTTTCACAGACATGTGTTCAATAAGGGTGTAACTCAAGATAACTATGAGAAGTTCTACCATAACTTACTGTGGTACGAGGAGACGATCACTAGGGTTAATATAAAAGTAAGTGAAAACAACCTAAATAATCCCTAAGTATATAAACTGAAAATTAGTGTACTGACTGTTCAAATCAAATTTAGATCTGAAAAAGTAAATACTAATATGCTAAATGTAGGGTAGGCAGCACGTGTGTGACGCCTCTGGTGTTGCAAACGTCCATATGCCACGGTGACCGATTCCCATCAGGTGGGCCGTGTGCTTGTCTGCCACATAAGTGGTATAAAAAAAATGTGATAGTTTGCGAAGATGTATGTGTTCACACTGCTAGAAACGTGGGAAGGATGAAATAAGCCACTCCACGATGCGTGCAAGCTCGTATGTTGAGTCAGCGAGCGGCACCAAAGCTAGGAATATGATTACTAATATCGAAAATGAAGAAAAAATTCTAAAGAATATGAATTTTCAGAATTACAATATGTCGGGTGTTCATCTGACCAAACCAGTACGAGGCAGTTATGGTCTACGTGTGCCGGGACTCGCTGAAAAACGTCCTTCACTTATGCTTGGTGAGTGTAAATTGTTAAATATTTTGTCTTAAATCATTCTCTATCACACATTGTATGTTCACAGCTTTAATATTTTCTACATCTCATATACTCATAAACTCACGCCTATAACCCCGAAGGGGTAGGCAGAGGTGCTAGCACCCACTTTTCGCCAGTTTTATGTTTTAGGTCCCAATGTAATAGGTGACGAGCCTATTGCCATTAACCGGGCACTCATAAACTTGCGATAAATACACACAACTTCAAATCACAAAGTCATGCGTGTGTGCCATGGTAAACCTGGGATCGAACCCGAGACCTCGTCTCAGCAGTCCATTACCCATATCACTAGGCTCCCGCGGTACTTATATACTTTTTACAGTAGTTAAAATTACAGTTTTAATGTCATATGAACACAAACAGTTCTACATACCCTACAAACGTATCAAAGTGTCAATCCGATGTAATCAAAAGCACACAAAATTGAAATGAAAGCACTTATCGCGATTCTATCGCGATATATTTGGAATAACGATATGCTATATAAAGTACCAACACTCAACAAAGGCGGCTGTGTGTGAACACGTGCAAGAGGGTACCAATCTTTACTTAAGGTTTGATAAACCACAGATACTAATAAAAAATCCTCTATTATAAAAAAATAAAAATAAGCAAATCAAATAAAACAATCAATGGAATTGTTATTTAAAAAAAATATTTTTCTAAGTAACAATTCAAAAAAAAATGTCTAGTTGTGCCTTAAAAATTATTATTAGTACCTTATTAATAACATGATTTTAATTTATTAATAGTAGTAAACTTCTGTTTTAATCCTTCACCTTTACCCTCATAAGACAGTCAATCCAGAAGTTCAAACCCCACTGGGAAAGTGGATCGCGCTCTTTTAAAGCATAATTTTAACTTTGCTCATTTTTGTGATCTTACTTAAGAACCATGAGACAGCCTCCGTGGCGTGGCGGTAGTGCACGCGACTGCTACGCACGGGGCGCGGTTTCGATCCCCGCTCAGTGCCCGCTGTTTGCACTGGTCTGGTCGTGCCTCGGAGAGCACGTTAAGCCATCGGTCCCGGTTGCCATACAAACATCTATGGCAGTCGTTACGGGTAGTTGGAGCCCTCAAAAGTCCAACCGGTCTAACTTGGAACTTCGATATCGCCATTGGTCATTAGACCATTGGTTGTGGAGGTCAGATGGCAGTCGCTTCACGGAAAATATCGCAGTTCAGCCGCATCACAGTTAGACTGGAAAGCCGACCCCAACTGAGTTGGGAAAAGGTTCAGGGAATGATGACTTAAGAACCATCAGGGTTCTCTCCCACACTGTTGTAAGAAAACATAAGACAATCGTACTTGAATGAGTTTCAAAAAATACGGGTAAATATTTCCAGATGGATTCATTTAAAAAAATGGCTGTCTTTGAACATCTGCTAATGGAAATACAACTTCTGAATTGCATTACCTTGTGTTGTGTTTCCCGCAGTGAGTAGGGTAGCTAGAGTTCATTGAAGAGGTGTTGTGTTATCAGTCGGCAGACCGAGAAACCATGTTTTAATGTTCTGCACTGACAGCACAGAAACTCTTAAACTCCACCACCTCGAGTCTATTCACCTTGCGTCTATTGAATATGTTATTTTTTTATTTTAAAAAAGACAACAACCGCACTAGGGAATAAGCCCTGTATCGCGGGGGACTTTACAAACATACAACTAACGGACACAAATACACCCAGACTCAGAGTAATTATTGGGGGATCACACAAATTTTTGTCCTGTGTTGGGATCGATCCCATGACGTCGTGCACAGCCGGCGCATACTACGCCCACTAAGCCACGCAAACATGTATTTTTACGATAGTCATTCATCAATTTGAATGTTTTCATTAGCCTTTTGTTTATTTCAGGTGACTTACTGTTTGTGAGGCCACACAATAATGAAGAGGAGATGTTTGAAGCTATCATCACCGAAGTGAATGAAGACACGGCCTCAATCGGAAAGTTCGACTATAAGTAAGTTTTATTTTGTGTTACTTACATACAATATAACATGTGTTCTGTCTTTTATTAATTGATCACACAATATGTGTAACAACTGGAAAGATAAAATACTGATCCCGTTCTCACGACCGACCCTCCAGGAACTTGTTCCCGAGATTCGATGTAACTTATATACTAATCATAATCATAATCATAATCATAATCCAGACAAATAACATTTTTTTTTGTTTATTTATTTACACTCCCACACTTCACTATCACACATCGTCTGTCTGTAATGGTAGTGCCATTACAGACAGAGGTCAGTCTAACGATATTGAAGTATCAAAAAATAAATAAGTATTTAACATGAAACAAAGTCGATTTCGATCGGAAAAACTGAATGCTTCGACGGGACTCGAATCCGCGATTTTTCCTTACTATGCTCTAATCGATGAGTTACGAAACCACGCCTAGAGCATGCGAAATTGTCGTATACAACCATCTTGTGGCTATGGTCATATCAGAGCATTCCCTTTTTAACCGACTTCCAAAAAGGAGGAGGTTCTAAATTCGATTGGTATTTTGTTTATGTAGGTACATTGATTACTCGGAGATTTATGATTTGATTTACCTGATTCTTTTTTAGTTTGATGCGAAATACTTGCTATTTGGACTCATACATTTTTTATACATATAGGTAGTTTGGACCAGTAGTTTTAATTTTATAAACATTTATGTGTGTTTTGACATGTAAATTTTAACGGAATTTTTATTCCGATCTAAATTCAGTTAAAACAGCATAGGTAGTAATTGCATTACAATTTCAATACATAAAAAAGTTATTAACAACAACATCTAGACACCGTGTCCATAACTATATGATTTTGTTTCAGATTTTCTCGGTTCTATAGCCCTGAAGCAAAATACGATATACGTTTCTTCCCATCTCGGGTACCGTTGGAGCGCATGCATGTGGCCGTGCAACATGTCACTGGTCGAAACCTATGGTCCAGGATATTCCCCAAGGAGCAGTTAAAAATAAAATATAACGCACCGAAGCTTTCGTAAGAAACCTATACTTTATTACTGTTCTTATTGTAACAGGTTAGGAGATGCGTATACAACTTTACATTCAATAATATAATAATATGAAAAAGTGTATACTTATTAAGGAATAGATACACTTTTTCATATAAACTTGTATACAAAGGTGTATATGTATCTAACTATAGTAAGTTGAAGTACATACATACTTATTAAGTATATAAAATTAGCCCGTACTTACATTAATGAATTCATTCCAAGAAATCCTTGAAGGAAACTGGAGTTTCGTCTACTCCAATTCCAGCAATCCTGCAGAATCCGCCATCTTCCTTCTGAGAACAAGAGTTACAATTCCGGCTACGGCTTACAAATGTTTCGTTTAAGTTGCCTAATGGAAAAACGTCTTTTTATGTGGTGTTGCAACCGTATCTTCTTTGTCATACCTATAGTTACGCAGAAAGCATCATTAAAATTTCTAAGTTGATGAACATATATTCTGATTGAATCACTGTTATGCATCATTAAAATGATCTAAATCTTTACTTAAGACATACCCTAATTTAAATTTTTGGAACACCTACTTAAAATACGTGATTAAAAATGCTCTTTATGTATATACTTAGGTATAACATGTAATGTTCACCAGGTTTTACAATATGGACATCGAAGAGAACCCGGAACAGCGTGTAGCTGTTGAACATATAGTGGCAGGCACGAGTGGACAGGCGCCTTACTTGTTGCACGGACCGCCCGGCACTGGCAAGACTGTCACCATCGTAGAGTCTATATTGCAGGTAAGACATGCATGGAAACGTACCTATACTCCATTTGTTTAGGTACTTAAATAAAGGTAAACAATCTTGTGGTAACTTTTATAAAAACTGGACTAACTAACTGACTACCTGGTTTGATACTGGTTTTTAGGCTTTAAAATGTGTTACTAAGCAGAAAAGTATTTTTATACTGAGTTTTTAATCATATTAAAAAGACACACTAAGATTTTTTACGTTTATTTAAGTACCTAAACCAATGGACTATAGTTAACCCAGTCAGAATCATTAAAGTCAATATAAACCAAGTACTTATTTTTTGTAGATATCTCCAATGTTTAGGACACGACTATTTTACAATTTCATAAATAGTACTAGTGTAGTCTACTTGCATAGAATTCTGATCCCGTTCCGGCTACTCATTATCGGGCTAAAAAATATATCTGTGTTATTTCAGACAATAAGGCAATACGGCGACAGGTACTAAATTACAACCCGATCTAAGGACTAAGACTAAAATTTGTCACGTTTAATCAAAATCTTCAACATTTTTTTTTTTCAATTTAGAACAGAATAAGTGTTTCGACTTGATGGTTGTATAGGACGGGATGGTTATACAGGACAATTTCAAACACTTCAGATGTGGCTTCGTGACTTTCTGATTCGAACGGTCAGAGTATTTCCCCTGTAGGGGAAATATCGCGGGTACGAATTCCGTCGAAGCACTCATTTTTCCCGATCTAAATTTGATTTGAAACAATTAGCATATTAATTGCTTTAAAAAAATTCATTACATATAAAAAAAATATTTTCCAGCTAGTAAATCAAAATCCAGCAAATCGCATCATGGTATGCACGGACTCCAACATGGCCGCTGATCACGTCGCTACACTGATAATTAAATACGATCACTTTTTCGATAAAGGCTTAGTCCTTCGTGCTAGCTCCAAATACAGGGTGTGGTAAGTAACGAGTTTATTTATTTTTATGACCGAGGTCTAAGCTCATCATCGACACAGCTTACTTTAAAGCTCGGGTCTGCTCTCTTACTGTTTTTCTTGATGACTTAAAAAGCTACATAACCACGCTTAACCATATGACAAGCCTGGGCCAAAAGTTGTATATTTAATTTAACATATTCCACTAATTGGTTGACAGTTACTAATTACTACAGAGTTCAATAGTGAAGCAACGGTGTATGTATATGATATGCCACAAACTATACTACAAATTGTTCAGGTCTTTAAATAAAGGTAAACAATCTTGTGGCAGCTTTTTATAAAAACACTTGGTAAACAAATAACTGACTAACTATTGGTTCAATACAGGTTTTTAATCTTCAAAATGCGTTACTGAGCAGAAAAGTATTTTTATGCCGAGTTTTCTAACAACACTTATTAAAAAGATACTAAGATTTTTACAATTATTAAGAACCTAAATGAATGGAAATGGCTTGTCCATAGCATGTGAAGATCATTCAATGATATTGTGTGGCTTACCATAAACAAATATTTAATATAAATATACTAAATTATTTTACTATTGCAGGGAAACTCTACCGGAATGTCTAATACCATACTCCAACGGCTCCAGCCGAGAGAATTTCGAACCGGTGTCAGTTAAGGAATTCAAATGCTATAACATCGTAATCACCACATTGTCTCATGCCGCGAAGTTTGCCAGGTAAATATTTACATCGCTTACATGTGTAAAATAAATTCATATTTACGCACACTTCACTGCACAATTTAGCTCCCTAAAATACGCTGTGTGGACCGGCACTCGGCAAGCTTAGTAAGCGAACCTTCTCGTTCCACAGACAGATGTCGCAGAAGAATACGGCGCGCTACATCACGCACCTGTTCATCGACGAGGCGGCTCAGTCCAGCGAGCCCGCGTGCCTCATCCCCGTGAGCGGCCTGCTCGCGCCCAGCGGCCGCCTCGTGCTGGCCGGCGACCCGCACCAGCTCGGCCCCGTCGTCATCTCGCGGAATGCTAACAACATCGGGCTGGGTACGTCTGCTCACTCACAGAGACTAGTATAACTTGTCTAAACAGAAATGACACCCCTCACACATTCAAACGTCAAAACGTCAATTGTTTATTGTACGTGTGCATTAATTTGCTAATGTGCGTGAGAGAGGTGGTGAAACGTGTTATTTCGGCAGACTATCAGACTCGGATCAACTGCATAAAAACTTTTATCCGTTACTTGAACCGCTTCTTCGCTTTGTGGTTAATTAGTGGAGGTCTCACCTTGAGGTCCCAGGGGCGACACCCTGGTGAATCCTGATCGACTACGTGATCTCGTGCGAGGCGGACACGTGGAAACATATTTACTGCCGTGGCTAACGTGGCTCTCCCAGACTTTCTTGAAAATCTTGACATTGGTGTCTCGCCATTAATTTTAGATTACATTTACCATATTTACTAAAGACCGGCGAAATTGCAGCGATTCTGCAGAAGCCATTCTAAGAAGTTGAATTTGTAGTGCATTCGAAGACGTGAACCCATTAATATTAGCAATTTAGTTTAGCTGGAGACTGGAGTGGGTAATTTTTTACTTTAGCCACCTTAAAAGTTTAAAAAAGGAATGCTGTTAAAATTGTCACTTATAAATTATATTGACCGTGTGATATGAATTGTTTCAGGAATTTCCCTTATGGAGCGCTTGATCAAGACATTTCCGATGTACGATCATGAGAACGGGAGCCCTAACTACATGGTCATGCTTCGTAACAACTTTAGATCTGATAAGGAGATCCTTGATATACCTGATAAGCTGTTTTACAAAGGACAATTGCGGGTCAGTATCTTAATGAGGCGTCTATTATTTAGGACGTTATGGGTAACTTAGAGGTATGAATGAAGTGCTTGTCTGCACACCTGTTGATTGACCAGCGGTTTTAGTCAGTCCGAGTCTGACATAACATCCATCGAAGGCCGACGAGAGTGGTATCCGAGGGGATTTCCACACGAAAATATATACTACTAGCCTATGTTCGCGGCTCCGCCTGCGTAGCTATTGGTTATCGCGGCCCAAGCGCCATCTGTGCAATTTAAAATTCTTTATTACTAATCGTAACTCTGGTTCTACTTAACCTATTGCAATCAAACAAAATTAAGATTAAGTTGGTCCAAACCCCCAAAATCAAAAAACCGTATCGAAATCCGTTCAATAGTTTTTGCGTCCATCGTGGACACTCAAACTGTTTACAATTATATAATAGTATAGATAAGGAATTTGTTTACAGGCATTGGCCGAGAAAGATTCGTTAAGTTTCGTGGACATATTGGGCGAGAAGCCACACAGCCATGCTACCGTATTCCACGGCGTTTTGTCTAAGGAACAGAAAAATGGCAAATCACCGAGGTAAGTATCGAGTACCTACTCAATGTTTTATTTTATTGTTCTATAACAACCTGCAAACAATTGGCTATGCTCACTCATTCATTACTGAGTACAACTGACGGAGAAGATACGGTATATAATATACCCCATCACAAGTATTCAATAACTTACTGGGGTTTGTCTTAAAATATGGTAGTAATAACAATGCATGAGTTGCGAAAATAAAAATGATTTGAAATATTTTAAATTTTGAACCGTATATACAACCACATATATATGAAAAAGTATACTTGTATGTATGTTGTACTAATATTTGCAGTTATCTATACAACAACACATGACATACAACTTTATATGAAAAACTGTCCATTAAAAGTGCAATTGTATCTTTTTTGTCGACTGTACAGTGAGTACAGTCACAACTGTACAGCTCCAAAAGTTACTGATGATCTATAATCCTTTGACAGTCTAAGTCTCATAGATAGTGTTAATAAAATAAACTATTCATGACTTGTTTCTTTATAAGAAAATATAAAGTCATGCAAGTAATAGCCTAAACTTAATTACATTAATAAGCGTAGTGTGTGTGTAGTGGCATCACTTCATAAAAATATTTTTCAAATTGTCCTGGAAATTTTGCAGCCCACTGTACATGGTGTCCTTCGTTTCTGTTTTATCAAGTCTCCACTATAGCTGTTACCACGTGTATTTTATAATCTCGTTTTTTTCTGCAGCTACTTCAACTCAATGGAGTGCGATTTAGTGAAGCAATACGTGCAGGCGTTAGTGACAAAACACGAGGTGGCTATGGGTGACATAGGCATAGTGACACCCTATATAAGACAGGTAAGGAAAACAGTATTGTATTTGATTGAATGTGTCGAATACTAAAATGCTTAGGCAGCGCAAGCGGCAAGGCAGCCCTGTATGAAGTGTTAGGAGATCGTTTCCAAAAATGATATATATATACTTACTACTGAACAGTTAATCAAAATTGGGTTACTTTTTATTGTAATACCTTTTTTTGGTAGATACCATGAATTTTTCACCCTTTAAATAGTATTATTGTGTGAATTTTACAAATAAAAGGGGTAATTATGTTAACAAACTACTAGCTATGCCACCTTCCCCGGGCCCCGGTAGGAGGAGTAGATTCAAGAGTGCTGATTTGGCGTCGTAGAGGATGATATGCATGCCAATGGACGCACCACCATGGGTGCGCAAGACCGTGCGAAATGGAAGAGAAAACGTCGGCAAGTGGTCCCCGCTTCGGATGGGACTAACGCAATGATGATGATAATGCTAATAAAAGAGTTTAAAAATCATAGTAGGGACCAAAAAAATATTGCTATCTAAAAAGTAGCCCAATTTTGTTAAAATTGTTAGGAGTGTCGCCTGTTTTCGTTTTCGGGAGCGTTCCTCTATCTGGCCTGCTCTGCTGCTTTGCTACCACGCCGCCGACCGCTTTCAAGGTCTTACAAACTAACTTGTTAATTGTTATCCATGTGTGACACTTTTTTCTATTTTTAGGTGTATGTCATTAAAACGATGCTTAGAAGTCTTGGCTACGAGAAAATTGAGGTCGGCACTGTTGAAGCTTTCCAAGGAAAAGAGAAGCGTGTTATTGTCATATCGACTGTCCGCGCCAATTGCAATCTACTTGATCTCGATGCGAAATTCCAGCTGGGTTTCCTCGTCGATGATAAGGTAAGCGTGATAGACAAGGCTAAGACCTAATAAACTATAGTTTATTGGCCAGGTAACAGGTTAGAATATTGACCACCAATACACTATTGTGCGTACGTAAAGTCACCTCTGGTTTGAATTGACTTAGGGTGCTTTTGTGTCGAATTTTATATTATTTTTTAATATATAAATAAAAATATATAAATCGCCTCTCATAATGTAAGTAGTTATGTCAAATTATATTAAAAATGTCAACGTCAACAAAATAAAATTCAACGAATATAAAGCGCGATTCACACATAGCGCGGGTGCGGGTCGGGCGCGGGTGTTTTTGCCATACATCGCCGTTTTCTCAGTAAGGTATTTTTTTACTTTATGCTGTAAACGGCGATGTATGGCAAAAACACCCGCGCCCGACCCGCACCCGCGCTGTGTGTGAATCGTAATTAAATATGTAGATTCATACTGTCCCTTCTATCTATCCTTTCCTATTAGCGAAGTCATAATGTTATTATTGGTTAATATTTATGGTAGTCCAATTAACTTTAATAGCACGAATCTAGGAAGGCTCGGATAGTAATCGTTGTCACATTTTCAGCGCTTCAACGTCGCAATTACAAGAGCCAAGGCCAAGGTGATTATAATTGGAAATCCTTTATGTTTAAACAAGGATATGAAATGGCGAGCTTATATGCAAAAATGTCGCGATTTGGGAACATACTGCGGGTTCGACTCGGAGGATCTGAACAATGACGAAAACAGCAATGATATTGTTGCTAACTTACAGCCAATGTTGGCCGAAATGAAGATAGCGGATTTTATACCAAAGTAATGTTAATTACCTGTGTGAATGTTTAATAACCGGCAAACATCTAGAACAAAACCTATGAAGCTCGCACGCTTGCGCTATATGGACCAATAAGCCATATTGATTATCTATATAGACACAGTATTGCTAACGTACTGCATCACACAAAACGACTAGAAATACGCATTATGGGTGAGTAAGCTAATGTCAATGTTTTTCTTTAAACTGTCAATGTGTTCATGTCGTAGGATGTATGTCAATGTGTACCAAAGTAGTAATTATTTTTTATGCTGCATTGCAGTAGGTACCACCGTACCACTGTGTCTAAAAATAGCTACGGGATTGTTTACCTTTAGTTGAGTAAATAATCAAATAGAATATAAATTATGTTCCATATTCTCCTGTGAATATATTGTCAAGTTGTTTGCCGGTCATTATAACTAATATAATTGACATGTAATGATTTCATTCCGTTGAATAATGTACCTTTTTTGTATTACTTTAATAGATAACAACAATTTAGATACCTACTAACACTTTTTTGTTTTATACCGATTTTATACCGGCAAACTTATACATGACTAGGAATGTTCATCAGTTGTAGACATAACAGCAAGGTTTGTCACCTGTCTTATTTGTCCTTATAAACTTCACCATGAGCAAGATCCATAATAGTATTACTTACAGGAAAATGTATGACCCATAATCACTGCAATGCAAACCAACGCGCACTTTGCGCAAGGTTTGCATTGCAGGTGGTAAGTTTGCCGATGACTATACTATAATATTGTTGTTATTTATTTAACCCGCAGACTGTGATGACTTTTAAATATGTTAGTGATATTATTTTTCTTTTGAATACATGACGTTATAAGTAGAATATGAATGTGTAAGAATCATTACTATAAAATCAATCTGAGTGTCTTTGTTATTTTTTTATATTTTGACGCATGAAAAAGTACATTTTGTATCATGTTATTTTGAATTGACATTAATTTTGAAAATACGTATTTTTTGAATCGACAAACTATATTTTAAGATATATTCCTATAGTTTTTAAGTGTCATATTAGATGTTAAGTTGGTACAATCGTTGATATTAGGTTATTTGTGTTAAATGTTATTATTATAGAGTATTGTAAGATCTGTAGTTCCTGACTAAACGGTACTAAATCAGTACTTATGGTACTATGTAAGCTTTATAATATGGAGGGCACAACTATATTCTGAATAGAGAAATTCAGAAGCAATCAAAGAAATCACGCCTCCATAACATGTTTTCTACAAATCTGAGACGCACAACTGAGTTAAAATTAATAATAGGAGTACTCGTCAAAAATGAAATGTTAAAATTCTAATTTTATTTGCATTCTTGACTGTAGAAAACCTTCCATTGGTTTCAAGCCAATTCATCTAAAGTTGCCAGCCAGCCAGAGTTGTTTTTATGAATAGATGATTACGTAAATGTGTCTCGAGTATTACAAAGCACTATAATATCTAGAGTCTACTTTATGTAGTATTGAGTTAAGAAAACATGTAAAGGAAGGCGTGGTTTTAATTCATTCATCAGTTTGGCACATAAGTACATTTATACAAGAACTGATACGAAATAATGTTGTGATAGAAATTACAGGAAACAAGATTTATCAATAAGGCTGCCATTCGCATTCGGCGTCTGGTTATTTATTGTATAATATCGACCGTAATCTATTGATTACGAATATTAGTTTACCTTGTATTGTTGGAAACAATAACAAGCGGGTATTTTGATACAGTTGGTTATATTTACAATCTTTATATAAAGTTATGTAGCTAGATGCTATATATTTGAAATATTTTATATTTGCCTACAAAGTATAGGGTCCTTGAACCGCAAACATAATAATTGCAACATAACAATAAATAGTGGTAACCTGCAGAATTCGGCACGACACTTGTGAAATAGACTAAACAAAAAAGAATTTTTATACATAGTCAATTGAGTCTCTTAGTTACACGAAATTTTGTAGATGATGGCCTACATCTACCTAGATGACCCGTCAGATGTTTATATTTAACATATTAAAAAGCTTCACTTTCAGTTGATTACTCGCAGCTCGCAAGAGTTAAAATTTGGATGAGGCAAAAAGACCGTAGTATGGTGCTAGAGTGAGAGTGTGATAGACAAAAAGGGGGAGAGCGCGAGTATGCGAGTTTGATCTGACAAGAGATATAGTATAATAGAGATAAGTAAAGTATATGTGACCAATAATGGGTTTGACTTGAGAGCTCACCCAAATTATATAACTATTATAACACTCGCCAGGATATTTACAATGCTTTTTGCAAGTTTTGAATATTCGATACTTCGGTGCCTTATAATATGCTTGTGATATGATCACGGAAAAATCCAAGTATTAAAACATAGAAAATATCACCCCGTGTTATATTAGTAGTTACGAAAATGGCCATGTCATCAAAAATCATACAAAATTATATAGTTAGCGATTTATTATTACGAATACCCGCAACGTTGACGTAATTTTATTTTATTTGGTGCCATAAGGGCAAAATCACACTGAAAGAGCAGCAGAGGATGTAATTTGTTACTACAGATAGTTGCGTGGAGGTTGGTGCACCGTTGCGCTGATCGCTGTGCCTTCGAGTGACTACTTTTTCTCCAGCAAATACGGTTTAAAATGGTTTTTAATATGTTGCTAGGCAATGCTCTTTCAGTGGACATTTACCCTAAAAATAAATTTTAACAGTGTTGAAATTGGAAGTTTGCAATTGGATGTCTATTTACATAGTTAAACAGGTCACTTAAGTTAAGAACTATTTTGTACTATTTTATAATTTTTGTAGATCTTACGTTTTGGACAATTTTTGTATTGTTTTTATTTTTAGATTACCTGCCTTGATTCTAGGGATGTAAGTAATTGTGTAAGATGTTGTTTGAATACTATGTTCAATTTTGTATACCTACAGTCAAAAGTGTTGTTTTATTTACTCGTTTCCTTATTTACGCATTGTTACCAGCAGGAGTTTGCAAATACTACTCTAAGGGCTTTTCCCTATAACTTATCTACTGCCAGTTTCGTGACCTTTCACACAAGTCACAAAACTTTATCTATCTATGATTTTAGCGTCCCAATATATCTACCAAGGTCACAGAATAACATTATTTGGAACGGTCGTAAAAAGCATTCATTATTCACTAGAATACAAGTACCTAGGCTTCTCCATCCAGGGCCGGCAGTCTCGACATTGTCGTAATGACTGCTACCAAAATCGTAAGCAAAGATAGCAAGAGAAACATTTGTTTGCAATAGCGAACAATACTGCTATCTCATTGCGATTCCTAATTATTTCTTCTTAAAATGGATTCTGCAGCAGAATCGCCGCTATTTTGTCAGTCTAGTAAAATTGTAAACGTAATATAAAATTAATGGCGAGTCGCCACTGTCAAATTTTTAAGAAAGTATCGGAACCACGTTAGCCACGCCAGTATTTAGTCGCACCGATTCCGGCATGAGCCAAGCTCTAACTACACACTACTCGGGGAGTTTTTTTAATTTATCAATTCACCCCGCTGTTGATGTGGGCTATGTTGAACACTTATTAAATTAGACATGGAGGTCATTCGACCTATGATCAACATAGCCCGCTCTTTAGCGGTTCTTAAAATATACCTACTCTTTGGTCTGATGGACTCATAAAGTTATTGTTAAGTATTTGTATGAATTGAGCAATAGTCCTCTCATTACCGTGTTATCGAATTTAAACATGCACTTTTTAAAAAGGTAGAGGCAATAATCCGCTAACTATAATCTTCTCTTTGACCTAGGGATCACCTACGGACGAGATCGCTTTTAGCGATAGAACAACTGTAGGTAACTGTCACTACTTGTCCTTGGCGTTTTTATTTTGTTCTTGTTGTACAATAAAGATTTTTCTATCTATCTATCAATAAAATGGTTAAAGCGGTCACAGGACTGATATTATTTCATTGGTCGCAGTCGACCTGCAATACGTCCATGCCGGCAATTAATTCGCAATCATCTTAAATGTTACGGGCACGAGCCCTCAGGCTAGGAGAAGAAGACTCCGGACCCACTCAGCCCACGATGGGCGATACCGTTGCAGAGGGGAGCCAGGCAAAGAGATATAATATCTCCGAAGCTCTTCTATAATGGAAGATGCTCTTAAGAGCTATTTTGCTATGTTCGGAATTTTTATACGAATCAGAAACTACTATGCATTTCAAATGAGAAGATAATCGCGATCGCGGCAACTTCACTCCGTACTCGTCAAAATTGTACAGCTAACTTCGAAATTTCCATGTCGGATAGATTCATACGTGTATAGTAACGACGAGTGACAACTACTTAATGTTTATTTTCTTTTCATTAAGTACATAACATTTTTTTTAATACTAATTTTAATATTTTTCTTTATTAATAAATGAAACTGAAGTTAGCAACGGGAACCAAAATGTCGTTCTGACAGTTATCAACTCATTTGAAATGCATAGTAGGAGATCCGTAGACGAACGAAAGTTGCAGTCATAGCCCAACGGGTTAGCAAGCTGACGGGTGGCAGTGGCCTGGGCACAAAGCGAAAGAAAAGAAGGCCGTTGGAGCCGAAGGATTCTGGAATGAAGAATCCGTACCTACTGTACCTACGTTAGCTACAGTTAGCTACGGGATCTAGACTGGGGATTGGCTATTGGCTATAATCATAGATTAGCTAGAATCACAGAACACTTATATCCTATGGCTAGAACTTAGAATTTTGTTGTCAAACTTGTCAGTGCCAGTTTTCGGTATTTGTCACTTTCAGTTCTGTCACTGTCAGTGATTAGTGTCATTCTTACTCACAGCCCGAGAGGATGTGTTAAGTGCGGCTAGAATTTAATAATCTGCTCAAGTAATATTCTTTTTGAAAACGTAGAACCAATGCTGAATATCCTTATAATTTCTGACTTAACTAAATTATTGTATGAGATTCTAGTCGTCTTGTTTCAGTATTTCATGTGTATTAATAGTAGTGTCATAAGTGCGGTTTAATATTTGTTTAATTAATCTAGAAATATGTGTGAACAAGTAGATTTTGTTGACATTCTGGAGCCGAGGCGAACTCAGTCTTGTGTATTCAGTTTCATGTCTCGAAACTGGTATCCTCATAGGACACAAATTCTAGAAAGACACTATTCACCACAAGACCTCAAAAGTATTGTAGCGAATTCTACTTACTTGGATGCTGTCATAGAAGCGGTAAGTACAACATAATTATTTTATTATCTCGAATAGTGATAAAAGTCATGGGTAATGGTTGCCATGGATAACTACTGAATAATATAAAATATTACAATACAATACAACATTCAAGCCACCCGCTTAAACCACAACGGTTTTGAATGCGAGCAGGAGTTCGCCTAATGATCATAATAATTTAATTTTTATACTTAAACAATCAGAGGACATGAATAAATGATGATTAATTATTTAATCCAAGGTAAGGTAACAGAATGTATATAACTGGATGGTTGACCACACTCTAGGATTGGGGTGGTGAATAATAAGGAGATGGTTGTATAGAAGAATTTCGAATGCTTAAGCAATGGCTCCCTAGCTCAATAGTTAAAGCATTCCCCTGTAAGGAACAAGTCGCAGGTTCAAGTCCTGTTTTACTATTAACTTTATCTGATCTAAATGTGTTGGAACAGTTAGCAATATATTACTTTAAACCTTCATTACAAGAAATAAATAATGAAATTTCTAGAATAAACAAACAAATTCATAAGTAAGCGCAATATTCATAAGTAGCTACACAATTCTCAAATTATACCCTTTTTTATCGTGCACCTAATCCCCATGGATATCACCGAACTGATTAAAAACTCACACCGTCTATGGGTCCTTAATTGCCAGAGGTGAGATTATTCAAGATGTATCTCTCGCACCCCAGCAGACCTCTCAAATTATGCCTGATATAAATATTTAGTACCATACAACATAATGGAAATATGCGTTTATTTTTGAAACTAAATAATAAGGAATAAAGAATATTTAAATTTTCAACTAATTTAAATTAAACTGTAATTCTACTTTCTAGTGATATAACATCAATACAATAAAATAATTCAGAATAAACTTGGCATGATGAAGTTACTGTTAGAAAAATAATTATTTAACTATGGATTTACTCAACTGAAATTATTCAAAAATCCTAAGGTACCTCTGTGTATGTACTATTCCTCTCCAATCTAACTCTAAGGACCACAATACTTTTTATTGTCTTTAATAGCTTTCAACTTATTTTAAATCTAAACAATTGGCCTATTGAAGTCCACTGCTGGACATAGGCCTCTCCCAATGTGTGCCATTGCTGTCTATCCTCTAGTAGTATACGTAAATATAATTGGTCATTCCATACCCTATCTATACCCTAATCAGAAATTATGATACAAAAGAAATTATAACAAAAAAATAAATTATATTCTTTACACTAAAATACATATTAATGTCTGATATGAGTGGGATGCAATTATATATTAGTAAATGAAAGAATTAATGATATGAAATACTTTAATAAGTTGAAGTACCTACACATATATTTATCTTATTTGGGTAGAGTATACAGTGTGTGCACCTTGTACCTGAAATCTAAGCTAATATTTATTTTATTTATCTATTTAATCTTAATAACATTAATTGTGTTCGGCCAATGGTGAATGGTGGTTACATGCAACTGTTATAAGAAGTCTAATACTCTATTCAGGTACTAATTGAATTTTAACCAAATGTATTTTGTGCCTTAGGAATGTTCCAGAACTGGTTTAAACAAAGCCAAACTACATCAAGAAGTTCATGCTTATTTAGAGGAGATGGGTCTAGATAAAAAAATACATATCATCCGATGGATGGGTATAATATTTTTGAAACTTTCTTTGATGATGAAGATCAAGATGTTTGTCAATGAAGCAGCTGTTCTAAATGTAAGACTTTGGCGTCTAGTAATACTAAAAATTTTCTGAAATATATTCAATAGCCAGGTTTACACAGAGTGAACAAATGCTTTGCAAGGAAACTGTCCCCTAATGACCAATACAGGCTTGGTAGAATTGCTCGCGCATTTCTCACCTCTACATAGACCAAGCAGCCCGTGTGGGAAAGCAAAGATGCTCGCTCTGTATGGATCTGGTTAATCATTTGTAGTTTATGCTGAGTGCCATTTATTGCTTCCTCCTATATTTGCCTACAAAGCAGCGCATAAAGATGTTTAAAAGGTATCGAGAGAAGCATTGAGTTTGGTGGGCTTCACACACACAGGTTCACAGTAGGCAGGTTGCCTATCGTAATGCTCCAGTCTCTCGATACCTTTACATTACGAATTCGCTAGTTTTTCGTGATAAGAGCGTAGTAGTTACGTCTATTAATGACAGTCTATGTAGCGTAGTGATAGTGAACGCCACTATTCAATGCAAATATTTGTATTCATGAATACGGCAATGTGCATTGGTCTGGTCGTGCGTCGGGGAGCACGTTAAGTCGTCGGTCCCGGTTGTTATACGAACATCTACCCCATCATCTGTCCGTTCGGCTAACGGCCATCCTTTGAAAGTAGTAGGTACATCTGTTGATTAACGAATTATGAACTGGCGCTGCATTTTCTGTTGTGGTCGCGGGGCGGACAGCATGCAGTTGCGCCAAAGAGAAATAGTAGAAGTGCATTTCATGAGCTCCACAGAGGTGTTGGTGTAACCAGGACTATGTATAATGATAACAAAAGTCTGTGTCATGCCGGGGAATGTGTACGAACCGAAAGGGTGACAACAAAACTACTTAACTAGTGGAATTCGTCAATTATTACCGCTCACAAAATTTCGACCGCATGAGTGTGATGTCTCTGGTGTTACACACGTCTATAGGCCACTGTAGCCAAGGTCCCCATCATTTGGGCCACGTGCTTGACTTTCACCTAACTGGTATAAAAAATGGAGATAGTGATGGCTAATACCACTCATTTACTATTATCGTACGTCTTCGTCGTCTTACGTTGACGCAAGTCTTTACTGGTTAATTCGTGGCCGCTCGTCAGCGTGGTATGTACCTGGTGTAAACACGCATTTTGTAAACAAATCTGCTACAGATAGGAGGTATGTAATCTTCTAGTGTAAAGCTGAGTTTCATCCACGAGCGGATAGACCTCGTTTACACGCCATTGAACTCTTGAAGAGTTAAAGTAAAGTACCTAAATTATCCCTTGTTGTGTGTTCACTAACGCTGTTAAAACATGGCGTATACACGTCCATAATCTATACTGCTACTGTTACAGAGTTAATTCATAACAGCATTTATTTTTTTTAATTATCTAAATCTTCATCCTAGCGTTAGTCCCGGTCGCATCCGAAGCTTTCACCTCTGAGTCTGGGGTCCACTTTCCGGCTTTTTCTCTTCCACTTCGCACGGTCTTGCGCATCCATTCTTGCGTTTACCCCTTCTACCGAGGCCTGGGGGGAGCCGGAATGGCCAGACATTTGTTGTGGTCGCCGCTGAACATAGCCGTACCAGCGGAGGCGACTCTCCTGACTTCTCCTGCATTGTCACGCACATGGAGGCTGCCCCGGATGCGAGAATTCCTTAAGTGGTCCTTACGTGTGACTCCACATATCCACTTCAGCACATTCATCTCTGCGACACGCAACAAAGACAATGCTTCGCAGCCGTGTAGGACAGGTCCAATGATGGTTTCGTAGACCTGCCCCTTCGATCTGACCGGCATTTTGGGTTCGCAAATGACACTAGTGACATTGCGCCACTTGGCCCATGCAGCGGCAATGCGCGTCTTCTCGTCCTAGTCGACGTCACCAGTCCTAACCTGGTACCTATCCTGGTCCATGCGTTCGACCAAGTATTCGCCTATACGGATCGGCGGAATTTAGTGCCAATTACTCGGTTTTTATTTTAAGTGCTATAGTCTGATTGACCACACCTTAAGCAGTCAATAGTAAATTAGTCGGCAATGGTTTATTTTCATTAGTAAGTACCATCTACGTACTTCAACAAAAAAATAATGTTGATAACATTTAACATTGTTACTTTTAAACAGCTTCATGGCCATTATAACGAAACAATTATTATAGTTTGTGACGTGATCATACTTAACAAAAACTGTAATTATCTATATCTTCCCACACCTTAATCTTTAAAATTTCGGCAGGTACCTACCTAGTAAAAATCTTCGTTTCGCATCGATAGGTACACGTTTTTGTTGTCTGTTTGACACGTCGAAAGGAATATTATCATTAGCATAGTTAAAATAATCCTTTTATGCACTAGAGTTATAATTTATCTTTTATAATAGGTTTCATTGGATTGGCCGTCTTGTTTTGACCATCATTGTATGTAGCCAAGCTATTATCATACACTTTCAATTTGTAGGTAATCCATACTCCACTCTCTGAGCCTATTCCCAACTCAGTTGGGGTCGACTTTCTAGTCTAACTAAGATGCGGCTGAACCTCGATATTTTCCGTGAAGCGACTGCTATCGGACCTCCACAGCCAAATTGGCGATATCGAAGTTCTATAGTAGTTCTGTGTAGTTCCGTAACGACTGCCATAGATGTTCGTATGGCAACTGGGACCGATGGCTCAATATGCTCTCTGAGGCACGACCAGAACAGTGCAAACAGTCATATTCATGCATACAAATATTTGCACTGAGCGGAGGTTGAACCCGCGCCTCCTGCGTAGCATTCGCGTTCACTACCTCCACGCCACAGAGGCTGTCAATTCGTAGGTAATATTACCGTTAAAATCAACTAATAATGTTTGTAGGTGAGGTCGACAATGGGCAAGAATCCAGTATTATTCCTACCAACACATAGAAGCTATGCAGATTTCTGCCTGATGACATATTTATGCTATCATTATGACATAGACTTCCCTGCAGTGGCTGCCGGCATGGGTAAGTTAATAAATAATCTAGAACATTCTGTAAGTATAGAATATCGCTATCAAGACACATATTAAGTACAACTTAAATTAACTTCTGTTATGGAACTTATGGATTTTAAAACGCGATATGTACAATCAACAAAGGAGATACTCTACATACAGCATCATTCTCTGAACCTATTGCCAACTCAGACTTCACGGAAAATATCGAAGTTCAGTCGCATCTTAGAAATCCGACCTCAACTGAGTTTGGAATAGGCTCAGAGAATTACATTTTGTTTTTGTTGTAGTAAAATTCCATTTTTAAATTGCCACTACTTTAACTTGAGTTATAATTACAGATTTCTACTCAATGGCAGTGATGGGGCGTTGCATGCGCGAGACAGGCGCCTTCTACATCCGCCGTACGCTGGTCGGTAACCCGCTGTACGCGGCAACTCTGAGACAATATGTACGGACCGTGGTAACGAAGCACGGAGCACCTATCGAATTCTTCTTAGAAGGCACTAGAAGTAGAAGCAATAAGAGTATGCCGCCTAAATATGGTAAGAGATTTCAAAATGTATAACTTAATATTTTCTATTCGTTCAGTCTACTAAATCAGAAAGTTGTTCGTCGATCTAAACTCCGAAACGTGAAGTTAGAACGGGACGGTATATCCCGTCTCAATTGAGCTGTCGGACGGAGGATGTTCCTCCGCCATACAGAATACTGTGACTAAATGACAAGGTGTTGTGTTCCCGGCGGCGGTGAGCAGGGTAGCCAAACTACAATATAACTAGGTGGAATAGACCGTTTATGTCGGAGTCGGAAGACAAATTTGACGAGTGTGACGCCTCTGATGTTGTCCATTGGTCACGGTAACCACTATGCATTTGGTGCTTGTCTGTTACCTAATTATTGGTGAATAAAAAAAGGAAAAAATTTATGTCTTAAATAAGGCTTAGGATTACGGTTCGATCTAGGTGTTACCCTAGTAGAAGCAGGGCTAGGTTCGCCAGTTTATGTTTAGGTCCCAATGTAATAGGTGGCGAGCATAAACCTGCGATAAATACACACATGACTTCGAAAAGTATCAAAATGTCATTGGTGTGTGTAAACCTGAGATCGAACTCGAGACCTAGTTTCAGCAGTCCATTACCCATACCACTAGGCTACCGCAGTTCTTTATAGTACTCGTAATTTAGGTAACACTTATATGTATAAAGCGGCTGCCTCTTAGATCTTTCGGAATAAGCTATACATTCGGTTCCAAACATCATAAGGCAGATACAGACAGTCGTACCAACAGAGCAAATACAATTAGCTACTCACATTGATGGTTGTGCAGTAAATATAAACTTGTGAACAAATATCACATAGACGGACTGTTTGTTTCCTTGAAACGAGGCGCGTATAAAACCGGATTTTTTTAACGAGCCGTGTAAATCGACGAAATACTATGTACCGACTGATATTTTCACAATGTATATTTTTTATAGATATAAGAACAAGAATGAAAATATATTGTATTAATATAATGAAGATAATGTACAAAAAGGGAAACCATGTAGGTTTTACGGCTTTTGAGAACCTGCGTGTTAATCCTTCTCAAGCAATTGATCATGTTGGGATCGTTTGCCCATCTTTTTTCATGGCAGTTCACAAAAGCATTCTGTAACTAACAAAAATACGATGTCGAGATTCTGCTTAGACGAGTAGAGATATATATATGTAGTTCACATCGTGTATGTCCAGGGAACTTGCTATGTAGCGCCGAAAATGCGTTACAGGCATCGGTCCGAGTGCAACCCCTCTTAGCATACCCAAAGTAAGTTCTTTCGTGTTTTGAGCGAGATTAGACGCGGTCGCAGACCTCTTCTCACTTCGATGTAAGGCACAGTGGGCTGGCGGACCATAATTACATGGGACATACTTGTTGTGTATACAATATAGGTACAGGCACAAGCTATGAACCAAGATGTGCCCTAAATGCGCTTTTCGCGCAGTAGGTACGTGTCTTCGGACGGTCTATTGAAGATAGCAAGACGTGTAACGGTGCTAGGTGATTTCAAATCTACCAATCATAGATAATATCAAAATAATAATAAGGCCTCGTTCCTCTTGCAACTTAAGATCCGTGTCGATAAGTGTACAGTGAGCTCCAATAAGTTCCTGGACAATTTGAAATAAAAATTGTGTATCGTATTGTAAAATAAGGGGCATCAGCCCCTACACAATTACTAAGCTACTGTTTATAAGATCTACTTATTCAGTTCAGAATATTATGTGTACGAGTTTACTTATTTTCTTGTAAAGAAACAAGACCGATCAAGTTCATTTTATTAACGCAATCTATGTAACTTTTGCCGAAACTATTTAGGCTGTCAAACGATTAATAGATCTTGAGGTGTCCAGAAATTTTGGAGCCCCCTGTACCTAATGCATCTACTCATAATTTGTTAACAGGTATGTTATCCATGAGTTTAATGCCACTGTTCGCGCATGAAGTAACCGACATCACCATAGTACCTATAAACATTAGTTACGACCGGCTGGTGGAGCATTCCCTCTTCGCCTATGAACATCTTGGAGTGCCTAAGCCTAAGGAGTCAACTGGGGTGAGTACTCCCTCCCTAAGTTTTGTCATTTAGGTCACGATGCTGTGATTCTTTGTAGAAACTTTTTCTTTACCACTAAATTCTTTGATGACTACTATTGGACTATCGATTTTAGTTTGGAAAAATTGAATGTGCAAGGCGCGATTTGAACCTGTGACCAGCGAACTGACCTACATGAACACGCCTTAGATATTCGAAATTTTTCTATACAACCTTTAAAGTAATTACTTCAAAATGTCATTAAAAACTTTAGACTGACTATATGGAACAAATAATATATCGTGAAAGACCACAACCCGACTACTAATTTTATGTGGTTATCAAACCGATGGTATGAAGAGGCGCGCCATGCCTATATCGACAAATAAGTGTGAATATTCTACGTTCCGTTTCCAATTTATTTTCGCTTCACCCAGGAACCGTAATAGAGTTTTAAACATCCAGTATACAGGGTGGGAAATTTCTGATCTCTCTCTAGTCGGTACTGGTCAGGTCTGGTGACGTGAAGCCCGAGGGAGTTTCTGCACGTAAAAACAACCGGGGGCTGTCATTAACATATTAATTAACTATGATTTGTAAATTTATCTTCTGTTTGTTCAACTATTTTTGTGTTTATAATGGGTTCAAATAATTTAAATGCTAGTCTTAAAAAAGGGGTATTAGTGTGCCTACGTTACATAACCAGGCTTTTGGTTATGAATGAACGAGATTTTTCGTAGGTAGTAATTAGTATACATACTATTAATATAAACGCGAAGGTAACTCTTGTCTGTCTGTTTGTCTGTGAGTATCTTAGGTTTTCACGCCTAAACCACTGAACTGATCTTGGTGAAATTTATTGCAGAGATGGATGGGTTAGAGCTTGGATACAGACATAGCAGATAGAAAAAAAAAGAAACAGGAGATGATAGTTCGTCATTATTGAAGATATTAGAGTTTAGGAACGGATACAGGCTGCCTTTTCTCAGTTTCCTGATAAAAGGCAGCCTCCGAAAAGGGGTTAAATGGTGGAACATTCGTATGAGATTGCGTCATTTTTGATCCTGATGAACACATGGTATATTAAAAGATTAGAGTTCGGGGAAGGGAGTTATGGGAAATAGGAATAAAGATTTTTTATTATACTACTAGGTGGCATACAAGCACACGACCCACCTGATGGAAAGTGGTTACCATAGCATATGGACGTTTGCGACACCAGAAGTGTCACATTCGTGCTACTGACCATATAGAGAAGAGGGGGAAGGGAGGACGGTAGAAGGTTAAGAAAGTCTCTGTGTTGTCAGTGCAGAAGACGAAGAAGCGTTTCTCGATCTTCCCACTGAAAATACAAAACCTTTCCACTGAGAATAGGGAAATGGGAGAAATGGGAAATTGGGTGGGGAGATACTCATCTCCAATTCTCTCTCAAGTACAGTCGAGTGTAGTCTAGTAGAATCGAATAGAGATGCGTGTAGAGAATCGAGTACATTCGAATAGAGCGCTAAAATTTACAACACGGCCCGATAACCGATATTCACACAGGCAGAGTCGCGGGCAACATGCGGGCTCACGTAGTAATAAAATTAACATAAAAGAAACGAATCCGGTTAGCCATTAATTGTTTACTACTTAGATTTTCATTTTCCTACCACATAACAATTGGCTCTTTCCTGTGTTTCTATTGGTTTCTTATCGATGTAATAAAGAGGCCAACACCTCACTGAAAGACTTGCCTGCATAGATAAAACTATATGTAAATACTTAATCAATGTAATGATTTATGAGAATAGTGACACATCTAATTTTTTTTTTAATCAGTAATATTTTCTGTAGGAAAATGACGAATGTTAGATCCGGGGCTCTAGCCAAAATGCATTCGTTCCGAATCTACATTCGTCATCGCTCTGAAAATGTATGGGAGTGACATTTGCTGTCGAATGTCATGTGATTTTTTTTTTATACTACGTAGGTGGCAGACAAGCACACGGCCCACCTGATGGAAAGCGGCCACCGTGGCCTATGAACGTGTGCAACACTAAGGGTGTCACACACGCGCTGCCCACCCTGAAGGGAAAGGGGGAGAGATGGGAAGGGGTGGGGAGACTAGGAAGGGGAGGGGAAGGAGGGGTATAGTGAGCTCTGGCTATCCTACTTACCGGCGGGAACACAACACGATGGTTATTATGACCGCGGTCTTCTGTAGGGCGGAGGTACTTCCCCTGTTGGACAGCTCATTTCGGACGGGAGATACCGTCGTGTCCTACCTCCGTTTCTGACAACAAATATAAGAAACAAAATACGGTATTCTAGCTAGTATGGAAATTCCCACTGATACCACCAAGGTATGGGAAGCATAGTATTCACAATTCCTCTTCCAACCCCGGAAGTACAGTGTGGGGGGCCGTTCACTCATTTTCATCAGCCGCGATTAGATAAGGTGATCCTATCTGATCATATCCATATCCGAATAAAAATGGTGGATTAATTATCTTTTGACATGAAGATAATAACTTAGTACTAATAACTACTTGTCACATTGTCGTTAGCCTGGATTTTTTTTGTATTTGTTTGAATTTGACATATAGGTACGATTTGGAGAGAGGGGGAGGGTCATGACTTCTGTGACCCATTATATTAGTACCGGGCGTGGTGGGGCCGTCATTTCAATTTAGATAAGGTAAAGATTAAGATATTGTGAGAAAATTGATTACACCAGTGATGAACAATGGATCACTTGTCGTGTAAAAGATCGATGGTAGCCCCTTCTCTCACCTTGACCGGGCTTTATTAAACGTAAACGATAAACTTATCAATCGTAAAGCACTATCTCTTATCTAGCGGCTAGATTCTTACAAGTATTAGGCGAGGATATTGACTTTTAATTGATTGTATCACTATGAAATGTACGATATCGTGTGAATTTTACGTTACGTTGCTAATCCTTTATACATACATACCTACTACAAAATATTTTATGTGTAAATACATACTTCCTAAAATGGGATTTTGGTGTATTTATCGCAGGTTTCTAAGTGCCCGGTTTATGACAATATGCTCGTCATATATATATTACATTAGGACCTAAACATAAACTGGCAAAATGTGGGTGCTAGCACCTTTGCCTACCCCTTCGGGGATATGGGCGTGAGTTTATGTTATGTTATGTATTTCAAAGGTCATCGTGCAGTGCTTGCTGCCCAAATAGGTATCTAGGTAATGAATACAAGGTCCCTTCGCCCGGTAAACAAAGAACTGCCCTCTGGCCCCGGGCACTAATATCAGGCGAGGTGAAGTCAAATTGATAAAAATAAAAATATACAATATAAAAATAAAAAAAATATATACGTATATGTATATGGGTTTTATTTTGCAAGTATAGACACCACTAAGTGCAAACGAATATTTATAAATTTGTAGCCGATTTAAAGTTGGTGAAACCAACCTAACACCTACTAAAGATTTATATATACAGCTATACACAATCCCCATAATATCGTTCAAATATACCTAAAAGTTGATCATTTGTTTACTGTCACTTCGCATCAGAGTATTGTCAATATTGTCCCGACCTTCACGACGACGACGTGGCTATTTGCGGTTAACAATGTATGCAACAAACTGTAAGACTGTTTCAAGTAAGAAACTTGTTATGTAAATTGACTGTCAATCTGTCTGCATCATAGATAAGTATTGGTCCGCATAACCTGTGGCAGACTGGTAGAGAATACCTGTGATATTGATCCACATTACCTGTGAAAGACTGGTAGAGAATAACTATGATGGATACAGATATGTTATAGTCCACCTCTACACTTACCTTTCGTCGCCGACTGCATTCGGCTAGAAATGGAATCGACTTAAGAATAGATAAAATAATACATTACGGTTCGATTTTTCACTAAAATCATTCAGTCTAACAGATTTTTATGAATGAGAAGTACCTACTGTAAAAATTTTTTTATTTTTATTTATTCTTATAAACGTATAACCAGGTATATAGGATATTATGGTTCAGTAACAGTCATTTGAGTAACACTATATTTAGCCTTGCGGCGTGCTTTATTTCACATTAGAAATTTTAAAGTACAAGTTTTATAATATCGGTAAGATTTCAACTAGTACAAGAAAAAAAACTACTAGCTAACATAAATAATTTTATTTACAGGGCTTACTAAAAGCGCTGCACAACTTAAACGACCACTTTGGCAGCATCTACATAAACCTTGGCACTCCATTCTCTGTTAAAGAGTACCTAAAGAACAACACTTCACATACGAAGGAGACGCTCAAACCCGTGGATATGCAGCAGCTAACCCCTGAACAGTTCAACCAGGTTCAAGAATTAGCTGAGTATGTCGTCACCCTACAACAGAAAAACACCGTAGCAACAATCACAAATTTGCTGTCTCTAGTAACAATGCAAAGTATTATGAAAAATGAGGTTCTAGAACTCGAGCAAGCTCTTCAAGAAGTTAGTTGGATGATCACAGTGTTGAGGAATTTGGGGGCGTCGGTGTTTGAGAATGATGTGAGAGGCAGTGTCGAAAAGATCCTCGTGGTGCACAGCAAGATGTTATGTCTCGATAAGCAGAAGCGATTGAGACTAGTTTCAGGAGTTTTAATGGAACTGTCCAAGGATATAGAGCAGAAAATGAAAGGTATCATTTATTATTTTGATTACATTTAGCTTAACAGAAAAGATAGTTAAATTAAATTAATTAAATTGGTTAAGCTGATTAAATTGATTAATTATTAATTAAATACATAATTACATTAATTGCATTAATTGCTTTAATTGCATTAATTGCATTAATTGCATTAATTGCATTAATTGCATTAATTGCATTAATTGCATTAATTGCATTAATTGCATTAATTGCATTAATTGCATTAATTGCATTAATTGCATTAATTGCATTAATTGCATTAATTGCATTAATTGCATTAATTGCATTAATTGCATTAATTGCATTAATTGCAATAATTGCATTAATTGTATTAATTAAATAATCTTTATTTAACAACATACGTACTTCACATACATTTGTAATTTTGACATTTGTTAATTTGATAATATTTTTATATAGTACTAGCTGTTCCCCGCGGTTTCACCCTCGCTGCTAAGCACCTGTTGGTCGTAGCGTGATGTTATATAGCCTATAGCCTTCCTCAAGAAATGGACTATCCAACACTAAAAGAATTTTCCAATTCCAATTAGTAGTCCCTGAGATTAGCGCGTTCAAACAAACAAACAAACAAACTCTTCAGCTTTATAATATTAGTATAGATAATGTAAAATGACCATCTGACAATCTCTCAGTAGTGAACGCGGTTGCTATGCAGGAGCCGCGGGTTAGATCGCCTCTCAGTACAAACATTTGTTTGCATGAATATCGTTTTTTGAATTGATCAGGTCAATTCAGAGCACGTTAAACCATCGTTCCCGGTTATAGTACGAACATCTATTGCAATCGTTACGGAAAGTTAAAACTCTTAAAAAGTCCAACAACTGCTCTAACTGCAGTACTTCGATATGGCCTATAACTAGGTTATGAAGGTCAGATGACAGTCGGTTTACGGTAAATATTGAAGTTAGACTGGCAATAAACGGACCTCAGATTCCACAGTTTCAGATGCATCCTGGACTAATGCAAGCATTATGATCATTTTAAAATGGCCATCTATTTTTAACGCTTACTGCACGCCCTCAGAAAGCGATGGGTTATTTACGACTACGCTAACGACAGATTACATACAACATTTACAATAATATGTTAAGTGAATCCGTGCGTCACAATGACAAGTAATATCATTAATGTATACTAATGTATACTGAATAAAATTTAAAAGTGTCTCTATTTGTAATGTTAGAATAAACATATTTTAAATTGATTGTTTTATATTAATACCTATCTTCGCGGTGGATGTCGTAGAAGGCCGTAAGGCGTAATTGTATGGCCACCAGATGACAGTAAAATACAGCCCATATTGAAGCGCCGATTTGACGGTAATAGGGTCGCTCTGTATTACGTGGGACCAAAAATCATAGTTGGCAAAATGTGGCTGTTAATACCTGTTAATAACTCTGCGTGTCTTTTCGGGGATTTTCAGGCGTGAATATACGTGTATGAAATTTGTTATTTGAAGCGACTGGGCGAAAGGGCGACTACAGACCACTCAACTTAGTAGACCTTCACCACACATAAACATAATTCATCTTTTTTTATTATACGGCTGGGTTCATACCTCAATCACTTATAATATATATTTATACAAGATATAATTTCGTATCACTAGATTCCCAAGTAGCTGTTGTGTTTTTGCATTAACCTTAAGTACAATAGCATAATTATACAGAACATTTGTAATACATTGTATACAAGTTGTTTCAATTACACCAAGGACTTATTGTGTTCAAGGTTGGAATGTAATTATTTTTATACCACTTAGGTGGTAAGCACACGGCCCATCTAATGGAATGTAGTTGCCGGAGCCTATGGACGTTCGTATCACCGTAGCGTCACATATTGATATATCATTGTGTTATAACACATCCAGAATTTGCATGCCACATACTGTGGCTAAACATCTTGTGCTGTAATATAATTTTAAGATCTACCTATTGTACCATGTCTATGAGCAAATAAATTCTTTCTTTCTTTCTTTCTTATCAAAACTAAAAGTGCTATAATGCTGCGGCGTCAATATTTTTTGAAGTGATAACTTCTTTAGGCGCGTTGAGCACTTTTTGGCTGAAAAATATGGATTAGGACGGTTTAGGCCCTTTCTCTTTACGTCCCGCTTATAAAATATCTACGATT
This sequence comes from Pelosia muscerda, assembly GCA_963691645.1. Lineage (NCBI taxonomy): Eukaryota > Metazoa > Arthropoda > Insecta > Lepidoptera > Erebidae > Pelosia > Pelosia muscerda. The sequence goes on along the minus strand of OY829116.1, from coordinate 6,580,033 downwards.
CGCGATATGGACCTTTTACGATTCAGCTTGTTCGCTATATGGCCCGTTCGTGGTATGACCCATTCGCGATTAGGCCCGTTCGCTGTTTGACCCTATCATGAACTTATCAGCGTCCCCTATCATAGGTATCTACTCCTCCTTCCCCTCCCCTTCCTAGCCTCCCCACCCCTTCCCAGCTCTCCCCCTTTCCCTTCAGGCGGGGCAGCGCGTGTGTGACACCCTTAGTGTTGCACACGTTCATAGGCCACGGTGGCCGCTTTCCATCAGGAGGGCCGTGTGCTTGTCTGCCAACTACGTAGTATAAAAAAAAAAGGTAATGTACCCATTAATTTCTGAATGTTTACTAAATTCTATATTGTCTCTCACAGGCCACATACTGCAAGCGCAGACGATGATGGTCGCAGTGCCAATAATCCAGCTACAGTTGTACGTGAACCCTATTTTGCACTACTTGGTACCTCCAGCAGTCATTTGTCTACTAGTGCATAAGCAACCACTTGATAAAGGTATCTTTTACATTTTTTTACGATATAGATGTAGGTAGAAATCTATTACAAAAAATATATATTGGGGAATTGGGCTTAAACTGTATTTCACTATTTTCTGACGTTTTCATCTCTCTCTTTTTCAGACACATAATTAATATCTTGTGATAATTTTCAGTTAAATTGCAAGCAGATTATCATCATATAAGAAAACTACTTAGACACGAGTACTTTCACCTGGAAAGTGAAGAGAGTAACGTAAGCATTTTTTTCATTGTGTTCAAAGCATGACTATATTAGGTTACATTAACTTTCATTGGTGTCTGTAAGGAAACCGGACTTTGGCCTCTAGACAAGGTGATATTCTATTGATAGGATCGCGGCGAAGCGAACCATTTTAATTTTGCTGTCAATGGGTGATTTTAATATTAGAAATATGTTAAATAAAATATTTCGAGTCACAAAGATTTAATTAAATTTTTATAGTCTTATTACAGATTTATGTCAGTCCCATATAAGCGATACCCCTGGCGATTTCGCCAATAAAATATCACTCTGTCTAAAGCGCCTTGATGGAAGGCAGTCTAAGAGTTGTATGTATTAAGCTACAATAACTTCGGTCGGCAATGGCTATGGGAATAAATTCATATGGAAAGCCAGGCAAAAAAGAACGCTTCAATCTAGTTTATCATGCATAATGCGATCCATCGGGAAGCCGGCAGGAATCGGGTTATCGGCCACTTCTATAATACCGCCACCACCAGTGGTCGGTCATATTTGTTAGTTGGAATCTATGAACCGGCAGAACTTTGACATTTTCTGTTAAGAGACTGAAATGATCTTCACAACCCTGTTAGATTATTGTGGTTAGATCAATTTGTTGGGCATTTTAGGGTTCTCACTACCAGTAATGTGTACCGGTAATCCTATCTCAAATACTCCATCCAACATACATTTCCATCCAAAGGTTGCCTGGAAGAAATTGTGTAAAGCGATAAGGCCGCCCTTTGTACTGCTCTTGTGTACTCAATTTCTGTATCATGAATAGTTGTAATTTGGCGTACAATAAAGTATATAATAAATAAATAAATAAATAAATGTGCTCTTAAAAGCACGGTTACACCTTTTTTGTTTTCTTTTTCGTGCACAAAATCCCCACGGATACCACTTGCGGAACCTTGAGTGTGGTTACTTGAACATTCTTTTTTTGTTTTCAGAGATTCAGCACGGCACTCGAATATTGTTTAGAAAATAAAGTGATTGCGTACAACGGTACGGTATACTCGTTGGGAGAAGATTCAAAATTGCAATACTTATTGAAATGGTCCGTATGGCCGGCGCTTACTACTCTATTGACCTGTGCAGAAGTTTTATTAGAGGTATGTTTTAACATTTTTGTATTAGAAAAAAGATTTATGTCAGGCCAAAGTAGCTCCGAAAAATACCTATGTACATAAGCTAATGAAGTGGAGAGCAGACTGTATGTAGTGCGTGTATTGAATGCTATTGTGTTCGGCGCTCGAATGAAGAATACTTCATACGGCGTTTTAATATAATCCTAAAATTGTTTTCTAGTACATTCAATAAAATTATGAATTTTTGCTAAATCCGTTCGCATCCGAAATATTTCACTTTGGAGTCCGGGGTCCGCATTTTTCAGTTTAACTGCACGTATTTGGCTACTACGATATTTTCTGTGAAGCGACTGCTATCTGACCTCCACAACCTAACCACAATTGTAGTTTGCAGGTAGACCAGTTGTTGCTCCAAATACCCGTAAAAACTGTCGTAAATGTTCGTATGACAGCTGGGACCGATAGCTTAACGTGCTCGCCGAGGCACGGGATTTGAAGATTGTGGGTGCCACAGGTCCGAATTCAAGTACCCGTGACACACCCCCAGAGATATCATCCAGGGGTGCCACGGGTCCGGAAGAGAATACTCAATGTAAAGTTATCGAGAGAGCGGATCATTGCCATTGGCGGGCTTCGCGCATACTCGATACCATTGCATTAAAAATTCTATAGTTTTTCGTGCTAAGGGCACAGGCCGTGTACTAACTTGCAAGTGATAACTCGGGCTCACCAGGGCTCCGAAAATCTTGATAAGGATCAAAAGCACTCATTAAATAGTGTGTGATCGTTAATTTATACATATAAATGATTGTTCCGGCAGCCTAGTGGTATGGGTAATGGACTGCTGAGACGTGGTCTTGAGTTCGATCCCAGGCATCAATGACTTTTCGATGCTTTTCGAAGTTATGTGTGTATTATCGCAGGTTAATAAGTGCTCGGTCAATGGGCAATAGGCTCGCCACATTGGGACCTAAACATAAACTGGCGAAATGTGGATGCTAGCACCTCTGCCTACCCCTTCGGGAAAATAGGTGTGAGTTTATGTTATGTTATGTTATGTTATAAATGTTGTTCTCAGCGTGTTAGTTGCGAGCATAAGCAAGCCTTGAAGTTAGTCCAAGCGAGGGTGGAGCGGGCGCGCTGCCACCCGTACTGCCTGAGCCTGGAGGCCGCCAACAACTGCCTGCAGGGACTGGTGGCTGCCGGGGCAGTGTCCAGGCTTAAGAGGTAACCGTATCAACAATATATTTATATACCTTTCGGCACGGATCTTGGATATAAGCCGCGAGAGAAAGAGGCAATGGCGCGGCGGATTTATTTGGTATAATGTATGATTGATAGATTTGAGCTTGTCTACCACTGTTGCACCTCGCGCTGTCAAAAGACAGTAAAAAAAGCGTACTCCGCATTTCGAGCAGATTTTTAGCCCACAACTCGTGTATATACCTATCATAAAGCTACTAGTAATACTTAGAGGGACAAAGTCTGTGAGTGACATACATATTTATACACAAAACCTTTGTGTGACAAAGTTGCAGAGAATATGAACGGCGAAACATTTTTTTATAAAGCTATCGCCTTGTCAGATAAGCTGTCATAAAAGTTCACATTTTCAATTTGATTTGACATTTAAAATTCGGTCTCGGTAATGAAGTCATGCTCTATTTACGCTGTTAACAATAAATTTATGGCCTATATCTATACGATCAAGTACTAGGTAAAAATATTCGGATATTGCAACAGTGACGAAATTGTCGTTTCACTAATTAGTTGACTGGCGTCAATGGGTCGACGGTCGATTATCGCATACAAAAATTGCGTGATAAGATAAGCATCCATTCATCCATCAAAAACTTCGCATTTATAATGGTACTAAGAAACTTCGTGATAAGTATAGATATCACGCATTACTACATTACTACTAAATATATCTATAGATATCACGTAACGAATTACTACACCACGATGGCAACTCAAAAATGCCGTCGATTCGACAGAAGAAGAAGAAGATATCACGTATTTCTATCTAGCTACTATACTTGCTAATAATTGTAAAGTGGAATGTTTCTACGTACGTTAAATACAAAAAAAGTTTTAACGATACTGAATACAAAAATATCTTTTTAAAAATTTAAATTGTTTGTTTGATCGAAGTGTACGCAATAACTGCTGAATAGATTTTGATGCAGATTTTGTTGTTAGAAAGCTCATGCTCAGCCTTAAAATCTCAACAACAGCCTGCAAATCGATCACGTTGATTGAGTAGAATCAGAGATATGACCATACGTCGCGAAAACCGACAATCACGCGAGCGAGACCGCAGTCATAAGCTAGTTTCATTTTTAGTCTCTTTTTTATTCATCTTTGTGTGTAATTACTAAGAATTGGATAAGTTTTATGTTACTAATCCCATATGGACTACAATGGTCTGCAATATTTTTAATAAAAACAAGGTTCCCTTGACGAGTCCGCCCATTGCACAGTATAACTGTAACTCCCACTATTTGTATTTGAAGTATTTTTTTTGCGTAAATAGTTATCTATCTATCTTTCTAACATTACTTTTTTTATTTCAGGGAGCAAGACGTGATATACGAAGTGAAACCAACGATATTAGATAAGAGCCTTAGTTTAATTAGCGCTATAGTGCCACAGTTTCACGTGGACTTCGGCAGCGGCAATAACGTCATCTTCGATCAGAAAGCATTGTCGAGGTTGTAAGTGTTTTTGGTGGTTATCGAACGAGACTTAATAGAATTTTGTAGCAACCAGTATGCTATATCTCCTATGAATTTAGATTGAAAAATGTCAACAAGTAGGGCCTCGATTCTACTATAGTTGCGTCACGGTATGATGGCCGTTTTAACACGACTGGTTTTGCTCGTTTTCTATTTTTGATGCGCTAACGAAAGGCTACGAAACTATAAAAAAATATGGCGAGACTGGCGCAGAAGAAAATAAACTTCACACACCAAAAAGAGAAAACGAGCAAACCAGTGGTGATAGAACGGCCATCATAGCGTGCCAACTGAATGTGGGAGGCATAGTGTCCCCATCTAGCCTCCGGGTGTAGGCCGCAGCCTGCTTCTGCTAGGGTGACAGGCAGCGTATTAGCTACCCGGACTCGTCGTGGATAGTGAAATTCATTATGATAAACGTGCTACTAAAACAATGAATGATATCACAGTATTTTTTAAATATGGAACCCATCCGATTTTTTATGTCAATGTTAGACATGCCACAGATAACAGCCATTCTAGGATAGTTTTAATATAGTTTGATGAAGTGTATTTTCTAGCTAGAACATATTTTATGAAGTTTCTTGAAGATAAAACCAAACGGTAATGGTCGTCTTGTTAACTTTAAAAAAATACTTTTATGCCTTCTTGGTAATGGTACCGCAATGTGCATAATAATATGCGATGTGTGTAACGGCTATGATTAGCATCGTTTAAAACGGGTTAAAGTTTGATTCTGTAGCCGACCGCAGACCGCTCCAGCAGATACAACGTACAGTGATAGGTATAGATAATATTGTTCATTGTTTTAATTCATTGTGGCTTCTCAATGATGCTGTTCATCCATATCAAAGTTTAACAAGTAATTTACGACACGTCCTCCGACCGCACATATTGTACAAAGAAACAAAAGAATGGTAGTCCCGCAATACGTTCATTTGTCTATAATCTAAACATTTGAATTTTTCCACACACATTACTTGTCAAACCTCGGTATGGGAAATTAAGAAGCCGCAATGAAAACAATAAACAATATTGTCCCATTAAGGCTATTTCACGGTATGCTGTATCTGCTGCATGCGTCTGCAGTTGTCGTATGCGGTCGGCTACGGAATTATACCTTTAATGTAAATGGGTGTGTGTTCTCTACCGTTATCGGTATTAACTTTTATTATTTGATAGTTACCAGTGAAATGTACTTCAACCTAATTATGTTTTATATAATATACATGCTATAGGATGTCATCACACCAATCGATCGTTGGACTATAGCATCGGTGACATCGATCAATAGAAGATAGGATTTGTTCATGTCATCAGATAGTTTCTACTACATACAGGCGATTGTAAAGTGTAGACTGATCGAGGAACGAATACAGTAAAACAGGGTGAAAAGGGATCAAGGTGTGGCTAGGGATAAAATGGTCAGCTATATTGTGTAGTTATTTTCTTTCAAGAGAAACTTTGAACTAATTCATTGTAATAATAGAATAATTAATATATGGTAATGGGCTTAATGATCATTTTATCCCTATCCACCCTTTTCACGTCGTTTTACTGTAAATAGGATCGATTATATTATCGGTCGATTGTATAGTGGTAAAAAACCTTATGTAACTATGTTATTGGATATACAAACATATACAGGTGTAAGGGGAATAAAAAAATAATAAAAAGAAAATTGAAAAAAAAAAGAAAAAATGCGTTGCCATAATTTTTTTAGTGCCAATACGTTTTGTACCATGTATACTACCAGGGGGCCTAAAAAGGCCACTAACGACGAATCGTATCCGCATTGAAATACGAAGCGGATTTAATTTCGTAAAATGGTCACACACAGCGCAATTCGCCGCGCGATTCGTTTTTGGCAATTCGCCTTTTTGACAAGTTTCTATACAAAATCGTAAAATGGCTCACCAAATACGAATCGCCTTAAATGTCAAATGGCAGTATTGAAAGACGCAACTCCCACATTGCGTCTAACAATTCGTCGATCGTTGTGACTTGTTTTGCTTGACTCAATTGATTGAAATTAAATAGATATAGCTTAAATATGGCTGATATATTTCTTTAAGACAATTTATCGCAACATGCAATAGCCCAAGACGACTTCACTCACCAAAACGGACACTATACTTCATCGAAACGTATTTAGTGTTCCTTGTTATTACTTACAGAATTATGAACATGAACAAAGTAATGAATTAATACGAAAAAAATATCTCAATTGAATTGAATTATTTTTTTATTTTAGCGTCATCTAGCGATTAATCATGAAACTCATATCACTTGCTCATAAATTGACACTCGTTGACAAAGCACAGTTTATTACCAGTTAATAAAATATTATGCTAAAATATATATTTATGGTATAAAATAGTTCTTAAAGTCTATTTTTTTATATAATATGAATAAATTCTTATCTACACGCTTTTATAAGTCTTTATAAGTATTATTAAAATAACCGGAAAGTTACCGGTATATTGTTAAACGGTGTATTTTTAAACTTGCAACATTTCATCTTAATCCGAATCCTCCGACGAACCGCATTGTAGACGAATCGTCGTTAATGTGTTTCATTTTATGACAGTCGGCGAATCGTAAAGCGTTTCGTCGGACGAACTGGAAGACGCACTGCAATCCGATTCGTCTCATGAAGTGGCCTTTTTAGACCCCCAGGGGCCTTCGGCTTCGGGGGAGCGTTCCCCTTACGCCCTGTATATGCGTGTGTACATACATATATAATATATGTGTATGTTTTAGCAGTATTTAGTCAGGTTTCGAGTCATAATAAGGAGAGACAAGCAAGAGTGTCCTCCAACCAGGCTAGTCAGCAAATGTACGGGTGTCTGCTCGAATATCTACATCACGTAAAGGATACTTATGCCATCAGGATATGCTAGAAAGGCGATGCATTATGTTTCAAAAGTGTTAATTAATCCTGATATGAGTCGTTATAAATAAATTTACTCTTAGCGATAAGGTGGTTTTTAGCAACGGTAGCTAGCATATTTTGTAATAGTACGGTGATATGACAGTTAATAAGGAATATGCATATTGATATAAATACTAAATTGAAACGTCATTGTCCACATTTTTTTCTTTTCAATTTATTCTATATTGATTTGGTAATTATTAATAAAAAGTTTAAATACTCTAGGAATTCAAAATTTTCTATACGCTAATACTGTTAAGATGAAAAAATGTTACGTTAATATTATAAAACTTATTTATTAAATACATTTACGTTAATATAAAAGTACTTACAGTTTTTAATAGCGAAATATAGCTTGTCTAAACCCAAATGACGCGTTCCATCACCTCTTTCATTACAAAAGCAAATCATATTGACGATGGAATTAATTAATAAATTAGGAAAAGAAAAAATCGATTTTTGGGAATGATGCGTTGAAATAAATTATTTTATTTCTAATAAATGACATATTGTTCCTAATTACTTGACTGTGCTATACCTATCATCAGTTTAAGCTAGGGCCCCTATTAGTATCCGTGCTAGTAGAGGCACGAATCCGGCCTCAAACTTTGACCGGTTGTCGTTTCTACGACTTTTACATAAATGATGTGAATGCGTGGGGTGTCATTCCAGTTTAGACAAGCTATACCTGTTTTATTTTTCTGTTAACTATACTAGTCATCGACTAAAACAAATAATACATGTATATTCTGTATTCGGTATTATCGCCATGGTATTGGAATTTATTTAATAGTGTAGTTCTCCCAATATGATTATGTGGTTCTAGGTATGTTATAAGTATTTGTGATTGAAGTTATCTAATTATATTATCGAATAATTAAGATCTGGACCCCTAGATGAGTGGCAATAGAATACACTAAAATGTTCAATGTATGCGATTGACACATACTTTGACGTTTATGACATTCATGACAGACGTGAACGAATGTCAATACCATACATTGAGCAATCTATTCTATTTCATTTTATGAAACGATTGCCACGTGTCTAGACTATTCGTCGCTTTAGTTCTTTCGGTACTATAGCAGTCGAAGTTCACACTGCGTACTGTTTCATGGAAATCGTTAATATTTATAAATATTTTTCTTTGTCGCACCATTAAGTCCTGAAACGCTCTCTAACACACGTGTTTCCTTCCTACAGTCTTACAGCGGGGTGTAAAAACAAAGTAAGGACCGCCATTCTAGATAAAACATCCAAAATGGCGGCCACTATTCTATGGACGATATCCAGGCGAAATGCGTTCGCTACACGACCTAAAAATAAAAATATGACACAGGTTACCGCATAAAGCAAGGCTTATATTGTGTTGAAAGCATTAGCTGTAAGACAAAATATAGCATTCCATTTTTTTAATAACTGATCGAATATTCCTCTAACTTCCCCAGCTAAATTGCTTACGTTAGAAGTGTGTTCGCGCCGGTAGTGTAATGGCCGGGATTCGAGCTCAGGACCTCTCATAGGGCTGCGAAATAGCTAAAATGACGAATTGTAATTATTAGATTTTAAAAGCGATTTACTTGGAAAAAGACATTCATACTCACGCCATCGTATCGATATAAGTATGTATTAACTGTTAGGGTAGATCCATACTAGCGCAGAGTCTAAGCTAAATTCTTCTCAAAAAGTTCTCAACAATCTCATCAGTCAGCAATCGCTGTATTCGAATTCACGTAACTTTTTATTTCAGTTCTATTCCACAAAAATATCAATAAAAAATTGAGATATGGGTGAACGCTTGTAGCCATTACTTATAAATTTTCGGTTTTGCGCTAGTATGAATTTACCCTTACATTTTGATGGAACAATTTTTCATGGTGATGGTCATGATGGAAATTTCCAGACAAGCTCAAGTAGCTTATGGTTTGCTTTCTACTCATTGAAAATGTATGTTGTGAATGCTAATAAATAAAAAAAAAAATAAAAAAAAGACAGCCTCACCGTCTCTGTTCTATATGAACGACTGCCAATGTTATTTTCGGTAGGTACAAGATGCATAATCGTAATCAACTGTGTCATTATTTATTTAACAACATCAGTATTCCTTGAGGGTTAGTTATTTTGTTTGTAAGATTGTAATAGAATGGAAATTTAATAAAATTTTGTTTTAATAACAGAACTGCTTCAGAGTTTTCGTTGGCGGATTATAATATGGACGACCCCGTCTCTTCCCATGAAGTGTGGTTAAGGCCTGTTTAACATCAGAATCTGCCTCAGATGCATAAAATCTTAAACCAACCCGACTGGCCAGTGTGGAAACTCGAAATAGTAGGTCTAACAAGATCTACAAGGTCTACAAAGATCTACAAATATTGCCACCCATTGTCAGGAACTGAGATTACAAACAATTAAGTACATTTAATTTTGAACTCTAAATTTACAATGTTAAAGTTTAAAATTAAATGACATTGTGTAGAGTAAATGAAACGCGGCAATTCGCTTTTTTTATTTAATTTTGAACTTTAATGCAATGAGAATAAAGCCGAATATGCCATGACAGTTTTTGTGATCTCAGTCGTCTGACTATGGTTAAAAATTAGTAGAATTTGCGTCTTGGTCGCAACGTGTGAAGATGAATTTCCTGTTTATGGATAGCGATGCGATGATAGAATGTAGCTGTGGGCATCATGTCGAACAGTTTATCTAAACACAATATTGTATAGGAGGTACCTTCATCGGTACAGCGCTATAAAATAAAACAACTGATTGTCAACACCATTTCTCTATATTTACAAAATTACTTTGAAATTCATTTACACAATTGTAAGTGGACATTATAATTACATATCTCACTAATATTTAACATACAAAGGTTCAGAAGAAAACTTTATTAATTTATATGATGTTCAAAACTTTTAACCCACTGGCCTAAGTTTATTTGAAAGTTATCGCTATGATAAATATAATTAAACATATTAACAAACTAAATATATTAATACAATATATTTAGTTATTGACCCAAAAGCGTACAGAAAATATTACTGTTCGTCCCTTAAATTAGGCGAACTTGTCCCTCTCTTATAAAAAACACGGAGATCGGACTTGGACAGCTCTTATACTGAAAAATAACAATTATTCAATAACAACACATAACATAACTTATAACAATGTTTCACAGTCATAATAGTAGTCACCTCCTTTATACCTTAGCTCAAATAATCAAGTTATTTATAAAATTATAGAATTTATGTATCTTTAATAGAAACACTTGCTTGCCATAAACCAGGGTCTCTGAATTGTAAAGCTGCGTCCAGATTTGTGACACGAACAGCGAACCGGACAGTATGGCATTAAAACATGACGTTGAGTGTGGACATAAAAACTTGTGGCACATGGGCACACAAACATACTTGTGCTGACCCGGCCATTAGTCAATGGTTTCATTTAAGCTCAGCTACACTCACTTCTGCCACGGTCACGGTAAAATGTTACGTAATGTAGACGCGGCATAACAGGTTATATACAGAGGTGGACAGTGGAAAGAGTATATTGTATTATAAATCAAATCAGAAACTACTATAAAAACTCTTATTACATTAAGCAAGATTGGCGAAGGAACAAATAGTATTACCATCATACGATATATACATCAAATATAAGTTATGTACTAGCTACCGTTAAGTATTTCAGTGCAAATATATACAACACTTAAAGCTAGTAATGCCAGACGCATCGATTATTATTTAACCATAGTTCTATCCATGAAGTCTCTTTGAAAAGCAACGTGGCGCTGCAGAGGAGCATTATTCTGAGTGACATCTAGTTTCAAATGCAATCGTGACCTGAGTAGACCGTCGATTAGAACTGGGCCCCGATTATATTAATTGTACTGTAAAGTCACTGTTATTACAAAAACTGCCGTTGTATTTTCGGCTTTATCAACATAGACTTTAAGTTCAAAATTAAATGAAAAAGAGTTCATTAGTTTCAATCACTTAACATATTTAACTTTAAAACATAGTAATAAAGTTTAAAATTCAATACTATTTTTGTGACCTGTCGTTTAGCAATGGTTAACAATTAGTCGAATCGGGCCCGTCGGTTAACTGGTGAACAACTATACCAACTTTAATTTGTTGGGTTTTCCAAACGCGCGTACTTACGTTACAGTCAATCACTCAGAATAAGGGTCCTACTGGAAGTATTATTGAGACATGTGGATGCAAGAATTGTAGACAATTAACTTAACATGTTTATAAATATCAATCATAATTATTATTATAATAAAAATAAATTAACGCAAAACAAAAAATCCATTAGTTTTAAATAAAATAGAATTATGTTTATGATACAATCATGATACTAGAACTGCGCCCTATATAGACGCAACCAGTAAAATATGAGAATATCTGATCGCAGGGTACGGCATACCCTGGAAACGTCCTTAGCAAACAGCATAGTATACTATCTAAGACGTAGTGCGCTTCAAATTACTTTCGTAAATGCTAATCTCGGTTTTATTTCGCGCTTTCAATATATTTCCTAACCTACAATCTTTTCATCCTTTTGTGCCTGGTTGACGTCAATAGGTTCTGAAAATAATATGGGCAAACTGTGCGCCACTGCCTTCAGGGGCAATGTACTCAGCTTTATATAGCGAAGTCATGCCCTAAAAAGGGGTGAATAGGGATCCAGGGATGGATAGAGATGAAATGGAATATTTTAAATAACTTATTGTAATTAAGCCCATTACCAGATATTTGATGACTCTGATATTACAATGAACTATACTCCGCACGCCGAATGATGATCCCTATGACGTTTCAACTGACAGTTGTATTAGTTATGCGAAACAATTTCGATAAAATACTGTTTTTTTAGGCAAATGTCATGTCATTCAGCCAGGTCATTCAACATAATAAGCAATATTTATTTATTTTGAAAAAAAGACTACGCGCATTGATGGACATAAAACACTTCTTTATTGGAAGAAGCTTGCGCTCAAGTGACAGCTGACGATTGGCGAAAAGTGGTCGAAAGAACGAAGAAAATTTGCTTACAAGACTGGGATCGAGATGTACAATACGACAATATCATTGACCAACCGTTAATAATAAACGTCACGGATAGCTGCAGTTCAGACTCAGATTTTGAAGATCCGATTGACCCTGTATCGGATTCAGATTGATATAAATAAAATACAAACTCAAAGCAATTGTTTTATATTTCCAACAAATTATCGATATTTTGTTTATCGATGTGTCCCTTCTTAGTCGATAACAGCTTGACGACGTAACTTTTGCAGCACGTACCATGTACATTTGCATTGAGTTTTTTTCTATTATTTCCGAACATTACGTAATAATTTCTTAATATTCATTTTTATAATTTACAATTGTACACAATTATGATTTTTTCGTCTTTTTAATGGACCTCTAAAGGATTTGATGTGATAGGACGTCAGTACAATGTTAAGCGCTAACGAACTGTCATAGGGATCATCATTCGGCGTGCGGATTATAGTGCAAAGTTTCGCATGAAAGAAAATAAATACAGAATTTAGCTGACCATTTTATTTCTATTCACCCCGTTATACCAGTCCTACGAAACTCAGGATACTGCACCGCGCAATAGAAGTTATGATTCTGAATTATGAAGTACTAAATCGTGGCGCAATGACGTCGATTGTGGTATTCTCCTAGGTAACAACTTTCTTGTGATCGGCAAGAACTCGGTTAAGCAGAATACACTAAAGTTTTTTCACCAGTAACATTTCTTATAGAAGATCTTCAAGCAGATATTATATGGTTAACGAAACCCCGGTATTAACGCGATCATAATATAGTAAATAGAATAATTTACCTTTTGATTTGTTTAACGTTTCGGCCCGGTGGCATTAGCCGCGGTCAAAACCTGACTCAGTCAGCTAATACATGGAATTCAGGTTATCCACGTATCAGGTAATTTATATATTGAAATTCTGGTCATCCGCGTAAAAGGTATTTTGCGTTTCTGGTACTGTGCGTCGGAAGGACAGCGACAATACCCGGGTTCCGCTAACCATATATTATGCAACGCGAAAGTTTAAAAGTGAGATATTATTATTCACAGATTTCATGAAATCTGATGCCTTGCTATTTGAATGAATCTCATTAAATAAGATGCCGTCTATTACAGTTCCATTTTTATCACGATTATTATACTTAATTAAATGCTTACACTATTTCTTAATTAGATAAGTGCGGATATAACGGAAACAAGGGTGCGTTGAGCTATATGCACTGGATACGTGCGTCTCTTTCTAGTTACTGGTTGTGTGTGAGAGTTAAATGCGACGAGGGAGAATCTTCTATCGAATGGAGAGCCCGGGCATTTTAGGATAATGGAGGCGTTGTAACTACAATATAGCAGAGAATTATTTTAATAAAATGGAAATCCGCATATAAATATTTGCCCTGAGCAGGAATCGAACACGCGCCTCTTGCACAAATTTTTCTTCTAAATTTGGGGAAATAATATCCAGATAGATAGATTTTTATATAGCATTTTGTAATGTTTTTTATTATTGTAATTAAATGGTATAACAATAAGTTTCACCAAGTGCCAACCATCAGCAGTGTTAATAGTTCACAGTAGATATTTTAATTTTTTGAACATATCATGATATTATTTGTCGACTAAGATTGGGCAATACCTAGTCCAGTTTATCATGTCAAAAAAGACCGTCCTGGGATAAATATCTCCTTAAGAAAGGCGCCGTCGTTTTTAGCTAGCTCATACTTTTTATATCTTGCAAATAATTAATATCACAATAGTACCTATGTTATACAAAAACAATTGTGCATTTTGTCAACCAAATATAGGATACCTTTTTTCCATACCTTTTCGATATCTTAGCTCGAATACAATTTAGTAGTTCTTCAAAGTATTGTTGATGAACACCGATCTCACTTCTTGAGGGCACAGAGTAATAACACCGTTTGGTAGCTGGTTCTTCAGTGTGATGAATGTTAGAGTGCTTTCGTATACGTTATTGGTGGGCACGTCAATCACCTCTGATACTTGAACCTGTGACAATAATAATAAACTATAGCAATAAAAATAATAATAACAACAATAATAAAAGGCTGAGTAAAATTGCTTTAAAAATACATTTAGTGAGTAGATCAAATCGAATTCTCCGTCTATGGAACTGTGTATTCAATTACATGACTTCATCAGAAAACAAATATTTTTTTAGAAATAGTTGATTGCGTCGAGTGAGAGAATATTTTTGGAACTGAATAATCAAAAAATACTGTCGAATTAAGTGATGGTCGGCAGAACGAATGTGATCCCCCTGGTTTTGCAATGTCCATAGGCCATGGTAAACATTTTCCATTGGATGGGCCGCGTGCTTACAAGGTGATAATACAATAAATTGAATTTTACGAGTATTATGAGCCTTCTGTTCATAAGGAAACCTCCTTCATCAAACAGATGTGTCAAGAACACTATCTCCATGTAACATATTATATGCGGCTTCAATACGACTATTTTGTCCGCTTTATTTTATTAGAGGGTCAAAGTTGATGGTTAGTGCAATAATACGCACGGTACTGTTGGAATTCTGTTGGCAAGATCTAGATTCAAAATAAAGGCGAACGAAACTGACCTGGCCGTCTGTGAGATGATACCACTTGGTGATTTCTTTGTTATTGCCGTAACATGAGTCGAGGTACAATCGCTGGAATGTCATCCCGATGCCTCGAACTATTGAACCGTCCTTGTTCTGCACAACAAAAAAATATAGTGCATAAGTAAGTAAGTATGTAGCTGTAAATGTGAAAGTTTATGAAGGTATTTGGGTATTTGCTATTCAATCATACTAACAGTTGAACGGTCTGACTCAAATTCCATCAGTTTCAATCAAAATTCTAGTCAAAAATAGATGTATCGTGTTACAAAAAAATCATAAAATTTATTTTGTGTATTATAGGTTAGGTACGAGTATAAAGGTCTTATACGTTATTTTATGTACGCTATGTCCTACTACATGTGGTTGGCGGATTATTAAATATGATCTTTTTGTTTGACTTCACTACTTCACTGTCGGGAAGAAGAGGGAGAGTTTTGTTGATCGGACGGGTAGTCTGCTCTTGTGTGTGGGCAACATTACTTCGCTGAGGGAAAGAAGAGGGAGTGTTCCAGCTGGACGTTTCCCTCCCCGGACGGAACTCTCCCCAGAGCCGTCTTCACCTGGAGGCCTCTGGGTACATACAAGAATTTTGGATAGTTTAGAATTTTAGATTTGCTAGAAATTGTCTTCCTCCCCGAGGTAGTGGACCCTGGGTACCTGCCCCGAGTGCCCCTATGGTAAAGATGGCATTGGACCGCACAGGTAGTGTTATGCCTATCTGTGTGGGCCGTTTGATCCATTCCCCTGTCTGTCCCCTGGCGAAGCAGCGCCCGCCCACGCTCAAGCTGTGGAATGATCTTAGTGGTTTTCCCAAGCGACTACAAGGTCCCAAGGTTTCTACAGGGTAGGCAGCACGTGTGTGACGTCTATGGTGTTGCAAACGTCCATAGGCCACGGTGACCGCTTCCCATCAGATGGGCCGTGTGCTTGTCTGCCACCTGGCCATTACACTACCGACGTGAACCCACTCCTAACACAAGCCATTTGAGCTTAGCTGGAGGGGTTAAAGGGAATATTAGTAGCTTCAGTTGCTAATATTCTTTTTTTTTCTAAAAAAAAAAAGGTGGTACAAAAAAGCAGTGCGCGTACCCTGGCGCCGACGTGTGCGTGGCAGGCGGCGAGTGCGAGGTCTGCGGCGTCGAGCGTGGCGCGCGAGTAGGGCGGGCGCGGCGAGTCGTCCCGCGCCGTGTAGTGCATAGCGATGAGCGGCTGGAGCAGCAGCTGCTGCGACACGTGCGCGCCCAGCGTCAACTGCCCGCTGGGGTGCTCCGCTGCCGTCTTGATCTGAAACACATTATTATACCGGCTCGTTTTATAGTTAGAAACAAAAATTAGTTTCGATAGTAAAATCGTGTCATCATTCTCTGAACCTTTTCCCAACTCAGTTGCTTGGCTTTCCAAAATCGTGTAACAGTATTAATTTAGCGAAAATAAAAATAAGTTACATACATTGTTTTGTTCACATGTACATTATTTTCGTACATTACGTGAGAACAAAAATATTTGATACGTTTTATTACAACTTCCAGACGATTTTGCTATGGAAACTGTGACCAAAATCATTTTTTGCGAAACGACTATAAAATTGAGTTTTGGCGGGAACGCGAAAAGTGTCACAGCATCATCATCATCATCAACAATCATTCCAACTATACTTATCACAAAACTAAATTCGACACTGGCAAGAATGTCCCCTAAATTTGGTTGATATGTTGCCATCTAAGAAAAAAAGAAGCAGAAGACTATAAAATTAGAGTGAATGAAGAGCCACGTGTATCGATACAATATTCGGCCGCTACGCAGGGGGCACAAATTCGATCCCCGTACAGTGCAAATATTTGTATGCCTGAATATCGTTATGTGCATTGGAAGTAAAATGAGGGAGAATTGCAGTGGAAGACTTGCCGCATATTGAATAGGGCATAAAAATCAAACAAAAGAGCGGTAGAAGAGCTCTACGTACCGGGCAAGGTTTGTTGGCGTTCTCGATGATGAGTTTGAACGTGTGACGAGTTCTCACGTTGTCCAGCACGCCCTGAGCCATACCTCTCGAGTCGTCTTTGCTCAGCCTTCTGTCTTGCATTATCTGTAATTTATAAGTTTTCGCAGATATTAAATAGTAATATTTTATTACAAAAACTATATGGACAGAAGATTTACCATTCTGTCTATACATAGATGTACTTTGTCTTATATAACATACGTACAAAGTATCTATAGATATACTTGATATACTAAAGGTAAACCATCTTTATGTGACTTTTTACATACATATAAGTTTATGTATTTTCGATTTAGAAAATATTAAACGACACATCAATATTGTTAACCTTTAATTAAATACCTAATCATACAAAGTATAGCAATTTGAATATTAAAAAATAAAAATTAAAATCTCTTCATTGGAACTAATAAAAGTTTACAAAAAGGACAGTGTCCAACTAGTATAAGCACTTGGCCTGATATGGACAGATAATAATTGGGCAAATATGATACAGGTTTGGTAGTTCATACTAGTAAGAAATAAAAAAACATCATATGGTTGTATCAGAATTCATCATTCATATTATATATCGACCATAGCATTTAGTCAATCTTTGATAATTTAACATTAGCTGTATTCATTATTTCTTTATTATTCGGATTCATAAGTTATTAAAACATTACCCAGGCATTAGGCATGTGGATTTACATTATCTTGGTACCGTGCCCAGCTCAAAAACCAAATTATTGTCATGACAAGAGCGCAGCAACCTACTTACTGTTCTTCGTCTGACAATACAATTACAGCAGAAAACATTTTACATAGCACTTGCGGTGCAATCTATTGCCCTTTAACAGATGCCAACTCTTGCGAACGGAGGTCATGTCTTCGTGTTTGGGATAAGTCGATGCCACAATTCACACATTGTCTCATCGTGGGAGCTGTTCCCTTAATCGTGCCAGTATTATCGTTATGAACGGATTCAAAGTCAGTAGGCTCGCCAGGCTCGGTGATGAAAGATTTATCCGGGTGCATTTTCCAATACAAATAGAATAAAATCGGCTTTCACGAGAAATAGAATAATGTATTTACAAATCAAGATGACAAACGCATGACATTTTTATTACGGATTTCTTTCCAGTTGCCATAATATATACAAACACAAACTCAATCGATTGAAATAAGTTCGATTATGAATCGTGTAGAAACAGTTTGAATTCCATAATTATAAAACAATGATCAAAGACGAGACCATATTAGACTACTTTTTCGTATCTATATCTACTATTACACAATAAATATCTCCAATCTACTGATCATTGGCGGTATTAAAAAACATTATATTAACGATACTGAACTTTTTTATATTCCTGTATGTTTGCCTGTTTGGTTATGGATCTGTGATGAACCCAAAAACCGCTTTGTTAGAAAGGAAGTCATTTCTAATAAAAAAAGCTTCTAGCGATCAAATACTTCTAAATAATACTTCTAGTGATTGCTATCGCTTGAAAACCGGTGATATAAGCGAAATAGTGATATCAATGTCGAACGAATGCCTATTTTATATTTTAATTATGTCTTATTTGTCCTGGCAACTATTTATTTACTTAAGTAATATTTATTATTACATTCACTATTTAGCTTAGGTTGACTGTAGAGAATACCTATAACATTAAGCCCGCCTATATTCCTACTTACTCGTGCATGAAGTCTAATAAATACTTAAATAAATAAGACTATTATTAACCGAGTATAATACTTAATTACTGACATATCTGTACGTTTTCGTAGTCATTCTTAAAAATCTTATGTTTGATCGTTGAGTAGAACCGACTTCAATGCGAGCGGAAGGCTATTATAATATGAAAATCCTTCACCAGTTATCACATCGAATCAGTTCACGTTCGCATTCGAGTCACAGTCGACGCGTACTCAATATCATTTAGTTTATGTATCTTTTTTTTAAGTATCAATTAGTTATAGGTTTCAAATCAATACCTATATCAAGTCAATCTATAAATTCGTTATGAAACTCTGGTGTCCCATACATTTACTCTGTATCGATATAATCATATGTCTCCAATCAAAAATCGATTATGTTCTTTAGTATAACTGGCAACATTTTAGCATTAGGGAAAAGAGAAAGATGGTTCCAAGAGTAAAGTAATATATATTTCAGGAAGCTAATTGAGTAAATACTAATTATTTAAAGATGTATCTTGATACTCCAAGAAATCATTATTAGTTCGTTAAAAATTAAACATGATTATTGATCAATAGCTACATTTGCGTACATCGTGTCCATGGAAGGCCAGTTTTGGATATAGTCCTTTGTACGATAATGACCGCATTAGTGAAACACTGTGGCGTATGCGTTCCACAGAATATGTTTCGTATGTTCAGTATTCTGTATCCTATTGGCACAGATCTTGAACCTAAGTCGCGAGAAAAATGAGGCGATGCCGATCGCGAATAGTTTTGATATAATCCATGATGGGATCTACCCATAGCTTGTCTATCGTCATAGCACCCCGTGCTATACTCAAAAGACAGCCCAAAAGCGCGTACTAGAGCGTCTTTTGAGCAAATATTTTGGTCTACTACTCGTACCTAGACAGTGTTATTTTACAATTCAACGGGTTCGATTCCCAGCTAGGATTATTGGTTTTTCAAAAATCTAATAATGCGGTTTGAGTTTCATCAAAATCGGGCACGTGATTCCTTTGAGCATTTTTTGCTATTCCTTATAGTTCCAGATTTAGTCATCTAATCCCTTTTGAAAAATTCACCTGTAGTTAGATTTCAGCGAATTTTTTAATTTATTATTAAACACTTGACCGTTATTTGAAGCTTACATGATTGAGAGCAGCGCTTGTCGTTTTCCGGTGTCTTTTGTCTCTTTCGCTCCTTATACCTCCTAAATATGTGTATCTCGCTTGCACATCTACCCCACCGGGCGTCCGCCACTACCACGTAAGTGGTGCCAGCGGGTTTTAGAATCATTGGCGTCTTGTTTTCCGTCGAGTGCAGACGTTCGTCAAGACTACGTCGCACTAGTTAGAAATTTCTAATTGTCTCTTATACATATTATAAGTTATACGTAACATCACTACAATATCGTAAGTGCTTCCCGGCGGGTACTGTAAGTGATAAACCAATCTAAACTATTCTATAACCTTTAGTTGCTTTTTATAACAAGCGGGTATATCGATATAACGTTTTTAACGTTCGTATTCATTATATTCTTAATGAAATAATGAAATCGTAGCTTTGTTTCCGAAGAGTGATTTTGGAAATAATTTCTTATTTTGATATACCCACTTTTTGTTTTTTATTTTTTATTACGTGTTTCTTTCTGTGCATTATTTTTATATCGTGCATTAATTAGGATGTCCGACCCGAATGATATCAACTCGGCTCCGGCCGCGGGCCCATCTGGTATACATGTGGAACCATCATTGCGGGCAAAAGACAGTTCATCTTCTTCTAGTAATACCGATAGTAGTACTAGTTCGTCTTCGTCTAGCGCGTCCATGCGTAAAAGAAAACGCTCTCATCGCCGTAAACATAAAAAAAGAGGGGACAAACGAAATCGTAAAGATACATTATTACACAAATTATCAAGTGAAGTTAACGAACTTCGTAATCTTTTTTATGATAATGCTTCGGTCCACCCAAGCACCCAACCGGCTGTAACCTTCTGCTGTCCAGGCGAAGATTCGGACAGGGAGGATGAGGACGTAATCTCCTTATTGCCGAATGAGGAGTTTGAGCCCTTGTACGATCAAGAGGCCAATGATAATTTTGCAAAAGAGTCCAATAAATTTAATTTTAATATTCAAATTAAATTAAAAGAACCCTCAGTGCCTAAGACCCCAGTTGATTTGTTGAAGGTGTTGGAAAACACCCAGCACTTTGATAAAGATGAGTGGAGTGAGGTTAGGTATTCTGAAGTCCAGAAACTATACAATCACACTCCGGGCTTTACGGAACTGGAGATTAACGAGGAGGTCAAACCTTATGACTCCCTACGCCACCTAGCGTATGCGGATAAAGCATATGGTGCACTCACCTTTTGCATTCTAAAGCAGCGGGAGGCATTGCAAAATAGTATGACAGAGTTAATCGCCTTTGCTGGAGAACAAGGTAATGTATCAGCTCAACAACTCCGCGATAAACTCATGGATCTGTTCTCTGAAGGAGAGTATCACAAAGTATCCTCCGATATGCTGCAACTCATTTGTGGTCATCGCGCAGAGACCATTCAAATGCGTAGGGATGGCATAATCAAATTTGCAAGAGACCCTTTAATTAAGTCGTCCTTGCGCAAAATCCCACCTTCCAGCCAACATATCTTTAGTGGCAACAAATTTACATCATTTTTGGAAAAATGTGGGGGTGTAAAAAAGACTTTTTTACCCCTCAATAGAGCCAGTGGTTCTAAAAATATTGCACGTAACCCCTCGCAGGGGTCAGCAAATTGCGAAGTACCCTCGCAGGGTACCCCTTCTTGCACTGGGTCACG
This sequence comes from Pelosia muscerda, assembly GCA_963691645.1. Classification (NCBI taxonomy): domain Eukaryota; kingdom Metazoa; phylum Arthropoda; class Insecta; order Lepidoptera; family Erebidae; genus Pelosia; species Pelosia muscerda. The sequence continues at coordinate 6,558,333 of OY829116.1, read as the reverse complement.
TTCTATCCAGCCTTCGCAGGGCTTTGTACATTGTAGACCCAGTCAAAGCTATGAACCCCCACAGGGTTCCAGTAATAAGCATAGCCACGGCAGCACCCGCAGTGCCAACAATATTACACGACGTCCCTTTCGTCCACGTGGAGGCGGCCAGCGTGCCCACAGACAAGAGCCTGTTACAAATAAGAGACGCGCTGCAGCCCCCGATTCCTATTCAGGAAGTAAGAGAAGGAGGTACTGACTACTTCCGAGCGGGCCAGCTGATACACTATGTCGATCGTTGGAGGGAACTGGGTGCACCAGACGCATTGCTGCACATAATAAAAGGTTATCGCATACCCTTCATTCAAAAACCTCCGTTTGTTTTACCCAATACATGCGGTCAGTTCAAAACAATGGAGTCGGAAGAGTTGTCAACTCTCATCTCACAAATGTTGTCTCAGAACGTACTAGAGAGAGCTCCATGGTCCCCAAGTTTCTTATCGACATTGTTCCTGGTTCCGAAAACCGATGGCACCAGTCGCCCAATCTTCAACTTGAAAAATTTGAACAAGTTCGTTTTCACCCCACCATTCAAACTTATAAATGTCTTCCGAGTGCCAAGTTTCCTTCAACCAGAAGACTGGCTTTGCAAAATAGACCTGTCGCAGGCCTACTTCAATGTGCCAATTCGCCCGTCGCACAGGCGTTTTCTACGTGTAATTTACAAAGGAAAGCTGTTGCAAATAACATGTCTTCCTTTTGGCCTCAGTACGGCACCCAAAACATTTGCGACACTGACAAATTGGGTAGCACAAACGTTAAGACAGGAGGGCATTCGAGTACAGGTCTATCTAGACGACTTTTTGGTGGCTCACCAAAACCCTCAAACGCTTCGAGTGCACATTCAAATAGTGCAAGACCGGCTACGCTTCTTGGGTTGGCAAATAAATCTTCAAAAATCAGTGACTTCGCCTTGCCAGAGCTTGGTGTACCTGGGTGTCGTATGGAATCCATGGCAAAACAAGAAATCCTTGCCGCACGAGAAACTTATATCTCTGAAAGAGAGGATTCAACTATTATTACAAGAAGGTGCAACAAACTTAAAAAGTCTCCAAAGCCTAGTGGGGACATTGAATTTCGCCAGTTTCGCAGTGCCCATGGGCAGACTCAATTTTCGAAACATACTTATGTTCCTAAACATAATCCAGATAAAGAGCATTGCCAGCTCGTACACTCTTCCAAAAGAAGTAAGAGACGATCTGGTGTGGTGGCTACTGAATTGCCAACGTTCGTCCCCGATTCATCTCGCTCCGCCGTCACACTACCTTACCACAGACGCATCAAACATTGCATGGGGTGTTCAATTCGATGGCCAGTCATGGTCAAGACGTTGGACCGATCAGGAACGGGGCCTCCATTGCAACCAAAAGGAAATGATCGCAATACTGAAAGCCTTGGAAAAACATGGACCAGAAATGTCCAAATCAACGGTCCTAGTACAATGCGACAACAGAACCGTTGTAGCATATCTACGAAAAGAAGGGGGGACCAGATCACCTGCCTTGATGAAATTAACAAAACAAGTTTTTCATCTTCTCTGCATCTACCAAATCAGCCTAAAGATACAATACTTGCCGGGCAAATACAACGGCTATGCAGATCACTTGTCACGGCACCGACTTCCTCCGGAGTGGCATCTCCTACCTCGGTGCACGACGATAATATTCAAAAGGTTCGGAGTACCAATGATAGATCTGTTTGCTTCAGCACGGGCAAAGGTAGTGACGAATTATGTAACGCTCGACCAGAACGACTCTCAAGCGTTATACCACGATGCCTTCTCCCACAGCTGGAATTAATGACGTCACGGATGTCAAACTAATCGATCATTGTCCCTATAATTCTTATCGCAAAAAATAGTAAAAAGTGATCAAATACATTAACTGGACCGTATAAGTGAGCTCCGGTATTCAAAGGTGCCGTACAAGTGTTAGCAAGTGGCTCCGCACATCGTAATCGCGCTAAAGTGAAAAAATATAAGCACAGTGAATACAGTGACCTGAGTATCTACCCGCAAACGAAGTGTGAAGACGATCAACATTTTTCGTACTTTGACTGTATATTCTGGTGTTCCATTGTGTATGCGCCCTTACAAACTCGCATCGTGCATCTTCGACCACTTTTAAATCCTCTTATAATACCATAATAACATCAACATAAATTATCCATAATATTATTTTTAACTGCGCCATCTAGCCGCAAATCACGGTAACAGCTGATCTCTCACCAACGTTATTAGCTAGCAAAATGACAAAGTCATGCAACGCGTGTGGGAAGTTTCTTTCACCGGTAGATGCCGCTAAGTGCTCAAAATGTGTGTCGATGTACCATCGGAAATGCGTTGTTTTGTCGGTGACTGGCGTTATTTCATCATCCTGGGTGTGCCCTGAATGCAAGAGACACGTGGCTACCGATAACGGGACAGAGTCGCCGGTCAGGGGCACCTCAGTGCAGCAGCGCCCCGTGGGCAGTGCTAACCAGAAAACCAACGATGAAACGACTGTTTTAACAAACGATATTGCCACAGAGCTGAGGATCTTTAGAGACAATCTACGATCAATAAATGACATGTTAAAACAATATAAAGAGGAGATGACTCATATCGTTGTGTCCTTGAAGGAATGCAATGCCCGGGTCGACATCGTGGAGCAGCGGCTGTCTGTTTTGGAGAAGTTGCAACCCTCCAACCATACTCCAGATAATGATGTCATTGAACAACTTAGGCAGGACTTAAATGACCGCGACCAGGAGCTGTTGAGCAATGATGTCGAAATTTGTAATTTGATTGAACCTGATGGTGAGAACCCAGTTGATACGATTCTGCGAGTTGCCGTGACACTTGGAATGAAATTGGAGGGGCGGGACATCGTCAGCGCAGAGCGTGTCGGGCCTCGGTATTTGCAGTCGACTGACTCACGAGGCCCGGTACGCCGCCCCCGCCCCCTTGCTGTGCGCCTCGCGCGCCGTAACTTACGCGAGGAGCTACTGTCGTGTGCGCGCGTGCGCCGCGGTGCGACGTCTGCGGACTTGGGGATGGCGGGGCCGGCGCTCCGGTTTTATGTTAACGAACGTCTCACCAAAACGAACCGACAATTATTTCGAAGGGTGCGAGACGCTGGACAACAACATGGTTGGAAGTTCGTATGGTGTAAACAGGGGCGTATCTTCGCGAGAAACAAACCCGGCGAAAAAGCTGTGCAGATTCGTTCAGAGTCCGACATTGAATCTGTGTTTGCTCGTGCCCGGATATAGACGTGTGATAGTCACTGTATTTTTTTATCGAGTTCATTTAATTCTGAGTTTATATACCGGAAAACCACCGTGTACGTGCAATGCTAAGATGTCTGATTTTGAGCGTATTGTGCTATGTTTTATTTATTTGCTGTGCATTATTATTGTACTAAGCACCACTTTAGATGTAATATGTGTCATATCAAGTGATAGCTATCGGTGTCGCGTAGCCGATTGTACCTGTTCGAAAAGCAATCTTGTTGGCTTATCTACGGTTTACTTATGTTATATTTCACTTCTCTCATCGTTATCTAATGCTCATTGTTTTTACGCTCTTTTAACGCGAAACTATTGTGTATATTTTATTATTATTATTATGTATATATATATATTTTATTATTATTATGTATATTTTTTTGTACTAGAATGTAGTGATGACTTGGTTCGTGTTAAAACCGGTGTCTATTCAATGTATCTAGCAGATGTTGCCGCGAGAAAATTGGTTTCCATAATGCGGGGTCTTTGGGAACGCATCACGATGATTTTATCGCATTGTTTGATAAGCACCGTGTTGACTTGATGGCAATAAATGAGACTTGGCTGCGTCCGGACGAGGAAGGTCGTGCGCCTGTCGTTCCTGGCTATCGGTTGCGCCATATACCACGTTCCTCAGACGTTCGCAACGGAAGAGGGGGTGGTGTCGGTTTCTACGTTAGACATGGGCTCAATGTGCGTACGTGGAGTCACCCAGTGGATCCAAGATACAGCTCCGTTGAACAAATGTGGTTAACATCGACTTTAAATGGTAAAAAGCTCACTATTGGGACTGCCTATAGACCTCCGTGGCAGGACCTACAGTTATTTCTTGACGCCATCACTGACACTATTGCATCCCTAGGCAATTGCGAACATTGTATATTACTTGGTGACTTTAATTCTGATATGCTTGTGACGACTGATAAATCGAAAAGAGTGATGGAGTTCCTAAACTGCCTCAGTCTTAAGCAACTTGTCACTTCGGCTACGCATTTTACAGACACTAGTGCAACCCTCATTGATTTGGTGTGTACCGACCTTCGCGCTAGGCATATGTATGTCGAACCGTTCCGGGAGGTTAATGGGCACTCAGTCATTACCTGTGAGTTTAATATAAAGAGAGACAAATGTAAGCCATATTTTATTAAATTTAGACCTTTAAAGGATGTGTGTCAGGACAGCATCACCCATGAGTTGGCGGCGTTGGACTGGAGTGATTTCATTGCTTCGAGTTCTGTCAATACTATGGTTGATGCTTTCAGTCACAATATATTGACTGTCTTTGATATACACGCCCCAGTCAGGAAAAGTCTTCTCAAGGAACCGTCATATCCGTGGATCACGGACAATATTAAATTGATGATGAAGCTTCGGGATGATGCCTTAGCTAAATACCGTAGTACTAATACCGCATCAGGGAGGGAATACTATAAGCAGCTGAAATCACTGGTCACCACCTCTTTGTTTCATGAAAAGGCAGCCTATTATAAACACCACATTAATATGCACATTAATAATACTAGGTTACTTTGGAAAAATCTAAAAAATACTGTATGCCGTCTTAAAATAAACAAAGAACTTCCACCCCATTTCACCGATCCCTCAGCTATAAACAAAAAATTTCTGGACGTACCTGGAAACCCCTTGGCTAGTATATCTCTCATGACATACTATGAATTCCATAGATACACTGATACCACATTTACTATTATGCCAGTATCACTGAACGTCGTTGCTTCAACAATAGCCGAATTAAAGTCGAATGCAGAGGGATACGATGGCATCTCGCTAAAAATGCTTACCCTAACGTTGTCATGCACGCTGCCATATATTACTGGCATAATCAATTGCTCAATTGAAACTTCTACTTTTCCTGACCTCTGGAAGATTGCCACAGTTAGGCCCATACCAAAGATACCCAATCCCTCTTCTGTTAAAGAACTACGACCAATTAGTATCTTACCTTGTCTTTCCAAGGTTATGGAGAAAATAGTGTGTAGACAGCTTAGTGAGTATTTAGAAAAGTATAGTATTCTACCTGAGTTGCAGTCAGGCTTTAGAAAGAGACGGAGCACAGCCACAGCTCTGATAGACGTCACTGATAATATTTTGGCAGCTCAGGACAGGGGATGGTGCACGGTGCTGGTTCTGTTGGATTTTTCTCGTGCATTTGATAGTATCCATACAGGATTGCTGTTGTCTAAGCTCAGATATTATGGTATAGATGATAGATCAGTTTCATGGTTCCACAGCTATTTGAATGAACGCAAGCAAATGGTAGCACTTAAAGCGAGCGATGGGAATGACATAGTTTCACCGCATGCATCGGTTAGTAGAGGAGTTCCCCAGGGCTCGATTCTTGGGCCTATTCTATTCAGTCTATACTGCGCGGATATAACTAACTGTCTTGAGAACTGTCAGTATCACATATACGCGGATGATGTACAGGTATACTTGTCATTTAACCCTGATGAACATCAAGCGGCCGTTACGAGGCTAAATGACGATCTCAGTCGTTTGACAACGTGGGCGACAAACAACTGTTTGATACTGAACCCTCATAAAACCAAATACATCCTATTTGGTACCAAAAACCAGATTGGTCGGGTTCCCTCCAGTCTAGACCTCAGTCTCAAGGGAGAGCCAATAGATAGGGTTACAGCGGCTCGCAACTTGGGGCTATATGTTGATTCTGGCTTAAGATTTGAACAGCACATTGCACAGTCAGTTCAGAATTGCTTCTATCGCCTGAAGGTACTCTATAAAATGAGGCCTCACCTATCCGAGGAACTTAGGGTCCGTGTAACAGAGTCCCTTGTGCTATCTAAGTTAAATTACGTCGACGTAGTTTACGGCCCGCGCCTGTTGGCCCGAACTGAGAGGTTGATACAGCGAGTTCAAAATGCCTGTGCTCGCTTTTGTTTCTCGATACCGGCTAGAGGTCATGTCACACCATATCTCAGTAAAAATTCCTTACTTAAAATGAAAACCAGAAGAAAAATGCATGTGGCATGTCTCCTGTTTGGTGTTATCAGGTGCGGTGAGCCGCGCTATTTGTTTGAAAAGCTTGGTTGGGTTACCAGCAGAAGATTGTGTGCCAGGAGACAGTGTTCCCTGCAACTGTCAATACAAAGGCATCGATCGGAAACATTTAGGGGTAGTTTCCGTTATGCAGCTTCCAAAATATGGAATAATCTACCACCACCGCTGCGTTCCATTAAAACTATCACCACATTCAGGAAACATTTACGATTGTTCCTCTTGGAAGCCCAGAGGAGGCTGGATAACGTGAACTCAGATGTTTCTTTGATTTGACACTATAGTTAGCTTCATTATTTTATTTACGTATTTTATTTGGTCACTAAAATCCACCATCGCCTATCATCACGATATATTTTTTGTTAATTACGATACATTATTGTTTACTTTCACATTGAAATATAAACACATAACGTCTACACACCCCATTGCACGTACATAATGCTTTCACACTTGACTTCGACGGTTCGGCGTCCGTGTGTCACTGACAAATTGGGTTCCAGTCGAAAACCAGCGTCAGGTTTCTACCTGGCACATGCTGAACTGGACACCTTTTTGGTGTATCTGTGAGCCACTCTGTTTATTTTGTTTTTCTTTTTTTTATAATTTTGTTATAATTATATTGTTAGTTATTGTTATCTTTGTGACCACCTTGCACCAAATAAATATTTCTTTCTTCTTTCTTTCTTTCTTTCTTTCTTCAATTATCCTCTAGCTTGGGTCTTTCCACCACCTTACCTCATACCGAAAGTACTGGAGCACCTCAACTCAGCGACCGGAGTGTTCCTCGTAGTAGTACCGAGGTGGGAGAGAGTTTTTTGGCGGCCAGACCTGAAGGCTCGCGCGCTAGCAGCTCCCTTCACAATAGAGAAACTACACCTGCACCTCATAGATACAATGACCGGTCTACCACCCCCCAAAGTTCAAGAAATGACCTTGGAAGTATGGAAATGTGGGGGTGGTCACAAAATCTGACAGAATGGAATGAACCTCAAATACAATTGTTACAATCTGCCTGGCGTCCGTCTACAAAGAAGACGTACAAAACAGCATGGAACAGATGGCTTAAGTGGACTAAAGAGCGTGGAATAAGCCCTTTAACAGCTACAGGGCCAACCCTAGCCCGTTTTCTAGCGGATTTATATATCATAGATGGGCTATCATATAATACCATCTTGTTACATAAATCAGTCGTTTCTACCCTAAGTAACGCTGATAATGCAGATAGACTAAGCTCGAATGTTATAGTTAAGCATATTCTAAAATCAATTGCTTTAAAAAAGCCTGTACCAATAAAACAACCGATATGGAACATAGATAAACTGGCTTCATTTTTAAGTGCATACACCGTGAATGAGAGTAATGTCTTCGCAACCTGTAGACATACAGCAACATTGTTACTATTATGTTCAGGCAGGAGAGTACACGATCTAACTCTTCTCGCTGTGGATTCAAATCACCTGATTGACAACGATGACTATTTAACCCTGTGGCCTATCTTTGGATCTAAAACTGACACTGCTGTTCACAGACAGTCAGGCTGGAAACTGTCTCACAATCCTGCGAATAAAAATTTAGACCCTGTATACTGGGTTAAACATACCGTATCTATTCTAGAAGAGAAACGGGGTACAAGTAATTGTAACAACCTGTTTCTCAACATTAGAGGGAGACCAAAAGCTGCTTCTCGTACTGTTATTGCGGGATGGGTGAAGTCCTTATTGTTGGAAGCCGGTGTAGTGGCCTCACCAGGAAGTATTCGGTCAGCTGTTGCGTCCAAAAACTGGTGTGACAATTTTCCCTTAGATGAAGTCCTCTCCCGAGGAAATTGGAGGTCACAGAATACCTTCGCTCGCTTCTACTGCAGAGAAGTTATGCCATCAGACACTAGCTCTGGTATAACTAGGGTGTTTAATCCAATTAACTAAATCAATTGTTGATTCTCTTATGTGAACATAATTACAATCCATGATTTATAATGAACATAAGTACAACACAATACATGATTATTTTTGTGTTCCTGAAATATATTATGGTTGTTGCCTTGTAAAATGAATCTATAATAATAATTAAATTAAAGTACATCTTGCACATCTCCTATTTTTATTATTAAAAGATGACTTTCTTAATCCTGAATAATCAACATAATCGTAAATATAAATTATTATGTTTGGGTCCTACTTGTTCTTGGGTACCTACATAAGTCACATTGGCGTCGTCCCACCAGGCGATAACAAACACGTCTCAATCATGTAAGCTTCAAATAACGGTCAACTGTTTAATAGCAGTGTTTTACCTGAAAATAAAACACATATTAAATACTTACCTTATTTGAAGCTTACACTTTAACTTCTGCCTGGTGCAAATCTGAGACTCAATGATTCTAAAACCCGCTGGCACCACTTACGTGGTAGTGGCGGACGCCCGGTGGGGTAGATGTGCAAGCGAGATACACATATTTAGGAGGTATAAGGAGCGAAAGAGACAAAAGACACCGGAAAACGACAAGCGCTGCTCTCAATCATGTAAGCTTCAAATAAGGTAAGTATTTAATATGTGTTTTATTTTCAGGTATTATTTATTATTTATATGAGTACCTCGATCTGGCCGGCCTGTAGCGCGGCGACGCCGAGCGGCGTGGAGGTGAGCACGGTGAACCGGTAGCGCTCGTCCTCGATGTAGGCGGCCGCCGGCAGCGGGTAGAAGTTCGCCTGGATCGGGAGCTTGTCGAAGTGACGCCGCTTTATCATCTGCGGAACAGGAATATATGCTTGAATTGAAAATGAGGCACAAGATATACTAAATTTTATTAATCTATTGCTCACTGGCGTGGATGTAGTTCATTTTTTATATAACTTTATACACAATTATATAGGCGAATTTAAAGCCACAAGCTATCGTGACAGGTATTCTTTACCGATGGGTAAAGGTGGTAAAAGAGCTAAAGGTGGTGAAGAGCAAAATAGAGATATCACGAATAAACATAGTCTATGTCCTTTCCTGAGTTCTAATCCACTCTGTGCCAAATATCATCCAACCCGGTTTAGTAGTTGAAGCGTGAAAGCATAACAAACAGACAGAGTTACTATTGTATCTATATGTATTCGCATAGATATGGATTCATACGAATAAAATGAACATTGTATCCTGCAGTTTAGTGAGCATCTATCTATAGTGCACAATTCTTAGCAGCGCCATCTGCTTGTTTGCTAGAAGCATAAAAGTGAACAAAACAATATAACATACGTGCATTCCATTGAGATCGGTATAGAACACGTCCCCGTTCTTGATGTCGGTAGAGAACCGCATGGCGAGCTCCAAGTTGTCAACCTGTGGGTCTATCAGCAACGTGTTGCTGATCTCAACCTCGGTTTGTTGAAGAGACGGATTGTTGTACACACTGATCTGTAGAACAATTTATTCTTTTATTTTCACACAAAGTTTTAGGTATTGTGAAGAGCAGTAAAGAATCTTCAGCGTTCATAAGCACAGATCTAATGGAAAATTCTACACGTTCCGTGAGATTATCGCTAAGTATTCTTGAACGGAGGGAGGTTACCACCAAACTACACAGTAATTAATGCACCTGTGATTATTATCGAAGTTCAAAGTCTACCAGGGTGCCTGGGTTGTTCATTCCTAGGGTATACCCTGTGTCTCTGTTGATGAACTTAAATGCATGTGGATGGAACACCGTGTGGTATTAGTTGGTACAAACCCAGCAAAGCCTCTTTACCGCTAGCACTGGTCACCGGTTAGGAGTATCCAGACGCACAAAAAAAATCTTTTAGTTTTTATTGTTTTAATGCAAAAACCCAGCTACCTTTTTCAGACCATTTATCCAGCTTGCTGGGGCACCCCCTACTTTCCGTTTATCGATTCGCGGATGGAATACGGATACAAAAAACGGAGAATCGAGTGCTCTGACATTCATTAATTGGCAGTGGACTGCAATCGGCTAATTGATTGATTGTATGTAATTTGTATCTTTTCAAGAATAACACCTATACATAAATATATTGCCTGGAAAAAGCAAGATATAAGTTATGTACGCCTATATATAGTATTAATTATTACTAACCGCCATCACGACGTCAGCAGCTTTAGGCGAGGTGAGTGCAGAGTAGACAGTGGCTTTGTATATCCCCTCGGTGACGACAATCTCGGGGAAGGGTTCCGGTCGGAAGGGTTCAGCGGGGCCCGCCGCTACGAACAAGTAGGCGCCGCTGTTGTTGTCCCGGCCGCGGTGACTGTCGTATCTGGCGGGTTGGAGGCGTTTTTATTAGAATGATAAATTTTCGAGGCAATTCTTAAGTTAATGCTGTCTTTTTCATCATATGAAAGATCCCCACGGATACTGGATCTTTAATTGCCGGAGTTTAGATAGTAGCCAACATATCCCTCGCACCCCGGGGGTACCGGGGCCCTCTCTTTCGAGATAGCCCCTTTGGGTTGTAGAGACAGTGTCCCCGTCTAGCCCCCGGGTATGGGGAGGTGCACTTTGCGCCGCCGCCGCGGTTTTCTTCTCCTATGGTGACAGGGAGCTCCACCCGTCAATAGGCCAAGTTAATACTGTCAGGAATATTCACTCGCGAACATTGGAGCCAGCACTAACGCGACGTCGCTGTGTTTGCCATAAATTTGCACGGCGTCACTATTATTACTAGTCGATCTCAGTTGAGCTTTAAATGGTTTTTAATGTTTTTACCCCAACTTTTGTAAGGTTCCGTACTCAAGAGATAAAAACGGAACCCTGCTACCCGTTTTGCTGTAGTTCCGTCGGTCTGCCACCAGGATGCATTTATCATCTAATGTTTCTCGTGTTTCCTTCTTCTTACAGTCCTGAGTCCTTTAAGCGCAGCGTGGAAAATCATCTGATGAGACCGTCAAGCTGAGTCATTGTGATACTGTAGGTGTTTGTAATGATTACTCTCTTTCCTGAGACTTTGTCTTCAGCTTACCATCAGGCGAGCTGGGGTCAAATTAACCAAAACCAGAGTCAGAGCTTCGATCATTAATCAGCTGGTGCAGCGGTAAGCAGATACCGTAGGATTAGATATGGAAGATCTTATTGGAGTCCCATATACCCTACACTTTGAAAACAAATATAATATAAAACGAACACTTACTGTGCGAAGTCCATATGTACAGGTACAACCGTCCCGTCCGGAGACACGAGGGCCTTGATGAGTCCGTTCTGAGTGACGACTACCTTGGTGCCGTTGCTGGTCTGTATCGTGATGTCCTCTGTGAGGCGAGCCGACGGCTGTTCCACCGGGAACATCTTCGGCAGGTCCACTGTCCAGTAGTCAGCGTTGTATACTCGTACGTGCGCGTAGGATGTATACCTGAGGGAAGTGTAATAGTATACCTATTAAAATTTTGGTGACAACACCAAGACCACCAAACACAACACCAAAATATAAGTACCTATTAGGTTGTTACATATGAAATTGCCGTATTGTTTGATGAAATTGGTGGAAACTCAATTTTCAGTTGTGTATGAATGAAACAACATTAAGCTAACCGCAACTTTTATTACATTTTTGAAAAGTGACAGCTGTAAAAAAGTAATACGAAATTTATCATCAAAATGGATAGCATTTAGGATGTACTGTTTTTGAAGATCGAATTTAATTTATCAAGCGGCCAATAAAAACAAAATTTAATACAATCTTGAAATCAACTTTCAAACCAAATATAAATAATGGAAATAGCTATTAAATTACAGGAATAATGAACTCAGAAATCTTTAAGACAATTTCGGCAATTTCATATGTGAATGACCTATTATTTAGTATAAATATTAATAAATACTTACTTATTAATACTCATACTGTCTCTAAGAGCAACGGTGTACGTAGTGAGTGCTAGTGAACCGACGACCACCGGGAACGAAAGCTGGTACTTGTTGGCTGCGAACGCGAGCCTCTTTTCACCCGCAACTACCGGAGACATCTGAGCCATCATAGGATTGCCTGCAGGGTCGAATACCTAGAAGAAATAATATTTAACAAATTACTTTTTGTGTATGTATCACTGAAATCCAGGAATTGACACCTTTACGGGGTAAAACCAACCTGACAGTCTATCCTACTAATTATTATCAAATCATAGACACTGCCACAAATGCAATTTAATTTAAGACGTTACTATTATGCTGTTAAAGTATAAAATTAAATTACATTTTGTAGATTGAAGGTAAAAATGCTTTTATTCATTAAATTTTGGATTAGAAGACTATATAAATAACGTATACAATTTAATGGCAATTTTTGTAGTGTCTGTTTTTGTATTTAATAGGATATTAGCAACCAAATTAGTAAATTACTAATATTCCCTCTGAACCCTTCAGCTAAGCTCAAAAGCTTGTGTTAGGAGTGGGTTCACGTCAGTAGTGTAATAGCTAGGATTTGAAGCCGGGACCTGTTGATCGTAAGGAGCAGTAGAATCGGGTTCCTGTATGTCGGTACACCCGCTGTTGACGAACTGTGCTTTGGTGCAGTCTTTGCTTTCAGGATTGGGTTGTCATACTATAGACCCTCTAGTAAAAGGAAATTACAATGAGGAGTAGGATTAATCCTACGTTTTCTGCATTAAGAGAACTTAACTTTAGCTATAATTTATTGATAATTTTAGTGAAAAGATTATCAATAAATTATTATTATATTAAGATTATTTTGAATTGTTGGTACCATATGTACCAACAATTCAAAATAATCTTCATATTACTCCAAAATTATGCTATTTCTACTATATACTAGGAAATATAATAATTATGACTAAAATAACTGTGAATATACGTAATTACGACTAAAAATAGCTGTGAGTAAACGAATTTTGTAATTGCATATGGAGTCCACATGTGCTAGCTGTAATACCACACATACAAGAGATCAGATCACTTCTCTATAAATTATGGAACATTATATACATTACAGAATATTTTTCAGAATAAATTTTATTTACAAGCTAAATGATGAAAAACAAGTTTTCTTAATATTTAATCGATTATAACTAATACTCTAAGTCAAATCATCAAAACCTAAATCTTTTCATTAACTACAAAATTTCTAATAGAAAATTAAGGAGAATTAAATTATTACCATGACATGTTGGTTCTGGAATAAATAAAAAAACGTATAATAAAATACTGTTTCTTAATCTGTATCAACATAGTCTGATAAAAGTGCACAGTTGATGAGAAAAGGGCTTGCTATTATTGTCGAAATATCCTTTCAGGTGTATGTATAAAAAAAATGGTGTATATACAGGTATATACAGGGTGAATTCGAACATCTATGGCAGCCGTTATACAGGGGAAATAGGAATGAATTGGCCATACAGAAGGGTTGATCACCCGAAATAATGCGACGACTATTTTTGGATTTGTTGATAGAGTGTTATAACTTGTAAAAACGCTAGGGCGAGCGTATGTCTTGTTTTATAAAATACTAGCTGTTGCCCGCGGCACTGCCCGGGTGAATTTCGGTTATCGTGTTGTACGACTCCACTCGATTCTCTACTTGCCTATCTATAATACTTCTCCTTGCTGTCATGACAACGGAAATAGCGATATTAGCGCCAATGAATAGAAATCGACCGGATTTATTCTTCTCTCTATCTAATCTATTGAGATTTATGATTATTGCTCCATTCCTTAGGATGGCAGCGTGATGATATTTAGCCTATGCTACTCCTAGATATTGTAGTTTTTCATAGATGAAAAAATTATTGAAATCGGTCTAGTAGTTTCGGAGCCTATTAACAAACAAACAAACAAAAAAAAACTACTCTTTCCTCTAGCTAGTCTATAAATCCACCACACTCTGTACACAGAGTGTGCTGGATTTGGAAACGAACTACGTTTTTACACAGATTTAGCGTAATTTTAGTTTAGACTTGCTATATGATCTATTATATTTACCTCAACATGCGGCGAAGAGACGAACACCGTTATAACTTCATGTCTAGTAAACGGCAATGCATTGTACAGTACTATTTTCCTCGAAGGAGACACCGCGTCCAACGCTATCGTAATCCTGGACGGAATCTCATCGTGTCGCCGCCAGATGTCGTCTACGTCGAAATAGATGTCATCCTGCGTCTGGTCCATGATCGGAGGCTGTTTGAGTAGGTAGTAGGCCGCTTGTTGTATGGCTGATTGACAATATTTTATTGCCATGTGCAATCTGTGAGGAAGGTAAGGTTAAGTAAGGGTTTAAAACTATTTTTACAGTGGAAAAGTAATGAAAGTGAGCAGTAGTTTTAGTAGTTTAATGTAAACCACTCAATGCAGCTAATGGTACACACATTAGGATTTTATTTTGTAATAAATTAATTAAATTATGGAGCAATTAGTATGCACGACGTATCGTATAGCACGATTTCGGAATTCCAGAATGTATTTAAATAGCTAAGTTAGCCTGAGATGCCTCCAAGAAGGAGATTGGCTGCGGCTAAGTCCCGTCCTGAACGTTAATTTCTTTTAATTTAAAAAAATAGTGATTGTAAATATGATTTTTTGTAATAATAGTTAGTACCAGTAGTAACCACTCACCACTGCCGTAAATATTGCGACTAATAAAACTTACTTCTTAGCATAATCTTCTCTGACGGGGTCGGTGGATGTGCCAGCGATAGCGTCGTGATGCTGGAACAGTGCAAAGTGTCTCCTAGCTTGTTCCACGCGGTCGCGCAGTTGCAGCGACATGATGTGCGACAAGGCGTGGGACGACGTCGCTTGAGTACTTATTATTTCTGCCGCCCTGGTAACCAACATGACAGAAGGTTAAGGAAACATGCTTGGTGCGGGTACCATCTCCACCATGAAACGGAATGGCCTACGGAATATAAAATCAAGAGGAAGTGAAACTGTTGTGAAGGTGTTCAACACAAATTGGGTGTTCAGTCAAACAGAACATATACGATCTGTAACGTACAATATCTGATGCAATTCTGGGCTTGTACAGTAATTATAACATAACATAACATAACATATACTCACGCCTATATCCCCGAAGGGGTAGGTAGAGGTGCTAGCACCCACATTTCGCCAGTTTATGTTTAGGTCCCAATGTAATAGGTGGCGAGCCTTTTGCCATTAACCGGGTACTTATAAACAGTAATTATAATTTAGCAAAATATGAAATCTCACCTAAGATACGCAAGTAGAACTCTGTCCATGTTCTTATAGAAAGGCCTTGATGTGAAGTACCCGCTCCAATAATGCTGTTGCCTGTCAGCGTAAGTGAAGAAATCACCCGACAGTACCGGGAAATCTGATAACTTCACCTCGGCATGCAGCGCCTTAAAGTAATCTTCGAGGTTGCCGAATTGAATCTGTAATAATTCATTGGATAAATTTCTGAAATTGAATATATTTGCGTTCCGTATTATTACATACTAGCTGACCCGCGCGACTTCGTCTGCGTCACCCCGTTTTTGCAACATTTTTCATTCCTGCTCGGCACCTGTTAGTCGTAGCATGATGTTATATACATATAAACCTTCCTCTTTAACCATTCTATCTATTCAAATAAACCGCATCAAAATCCGTTGCGTAGTTCTAAAGATTTAAGCATACAAAGGGACAAGAAAAATAGGGACAGAAAACGCGACTTTATTTTATACTATGTAGTGATAGTGATAATTATTAAAGCATTCTTAAAGGTGACTTTGAGAATACCGCAAGGCGAAACCAGTTAGGTACAATAATAATAAATACAGCGGAGAAGTACAAGTGTGTTCTCAATTATGAGTATATATATGTATGTATATGTATATGTGTAATAAAAAGAGGTGAAACTCACCTCAGCATTCCAAGCGTCGTTGTTATTGATGTAATCAATTAGCATGTCGTAGTTCTGGAACTGGTTGTCCCACTCGTTGGAGCGATCGTACCTGAAGTCGTCGCCTAGAGGGAACAGGAGGACGTTGCTTCGGTACAGCTGAGCCTTCTTCCGCCATTGGTCTAGAATTAGAGATGCCCTGAAACGTTCATAATTATCACTTTTGAAGGATGGTAGTAAGCGGGTGAAAATTGATGGAGATGTTGAATGAATTGAATTGAATTGATGGTTCAGAACGAACAATATATTTATTTTCTTAATTGTGAAAATATTTCAAAATTCTATCAGTTGAAAAGTTTTAGATTACTTACCTTTCGTGTACGTTTTTAGGTGTTATCCTCTGAGGTGCAACACCCCATGGGCATGACATACCGTTACCGGGAAGCCTTCTGAAATCGAATTGACAGCATATCTAGAAAAATATAAAAATAACGATTAGGAAGAGCATATTAAATGTCAAAAAAGAGTGTAATGTGTTTTACTCGACAGGGATCTGTATCATAAAAGATTTGTGTAAAGTAAAGAACAAGGGGCCCTGCTCTTTACAAATGAAAGGAACAATGTAATGAACTTCTTTCATTTTATTTTAAACTAGCTGTTGCCCGCGGCTCCGCTCGCGTTGTACGACTCTACTTGATTCACTACTTGCCTCTCTAGACTACTTTTCCTTGTCATGACAACGGAAATTGTTAGCGATATTAGCGCCAATATGTATAGAAATTTACCGGATCAATTGAGATTTATGATTATTACTCCGCTCCCTTGTATGGTAGCGTGATGGTATATAGCCTATGTTACTCCTAGATATTGTAGCCTTTTAGTGGTGAAAGAATTGTTTAAATCGGCCCAGTACTTTTTGAGCCTATTCATTACAAACATACAAACATACAAAAATAGGTACAAATCTTTCCTCTTTATAATATTAGTATAGATTTAGAGCTCAGTGGTTTGACTATGGTTAACAATCAGTAGAATTGACATAACCACCCGCGTTGAACACACTTGGGGATAATTGCACAGGAAATAATAATAATGATATCAGCCATTGAGTCGAAGAAGAAAACGAAGAAGTATGTTACCGTGTAGGTTGATTTTGAAGTAGTATGTCGTTAGCTCTGTGATAGAAATATTGGCTTAGGGCGTGTAGTTTGATTCTATTGTATTATTAGTATTGTAGTAAAAAACTACGGTAGTATAACACCTCACTTATTTAAAGACTTACTTTAGGATCAGGACCGCAGGAATGTGGCACGTCATAAGAGTAGAAAGGAAACAAGTGCGTAAACATATCCGTTTTGCCAGCACCATCTGAAAAAAAATATGTATTTTTTTATACTATCACGCCTATATCCCCGAAGGGGTAGGCAGAGGTGCTAGCACCCACATTTCGCCAGTGTATATTTAGGTCCCAATGTAATAGGTGCCGAGCCTATTGCCATCAACCGGGCACTTATAAACCTGCGATAAATACTCACATAACTTCGAAAAGCATCGCAGTCGTTGGTGTGTACCATGATAAACCTGGGATCGAACCCGAGACCTCGTCTCAGCGGTCCACCACCCATACCACTAGGCTACCGCGAGATTTATTTAGCGAGATGTAAATTTATTTAGAAACTTATAAACCATTTCAATTTGGATAGATAAGATAGAAGGTCATCAATTTGGGATCTAGTTATTCACTTTAAAATCCAGAAAAGTAAAAACTTAAACATTTGGACAATAGTTATTGCTGATTAACAGGTTAAAATATAATACTCACCCCACAACTGCCGCCAATTGAATTCCAACTGTCTATTAGAAGACAATTCTTTTTTCACTATATAGTGGACTCGTTGAATGACGGAGTTATCAAAGCCAGCCAGTTTTAACAAGTAAGGCTGGGAACTGGAGTAGCCGAAGGGATCAATCGACCAGGAGTTTTTGGGTATGATTCCTAAGTTGTCCAGACACCATTGATGTCCTGTGGTGAGTTGCTGAACGGTTGAAATCCAGTGGGAATTGGCTTCGTCGTTCATGACCCAACCACCTGTTACTATTTCTATTTTCTTGTTTTTCAGTAGGCTGTAAATGAAAGAATTTTGTCTGTGATATGGCGAATTGTGTAGAGTATTATAATGTAAAGCAATTCGAAATGTGGCTCACCAACAGTATTTTGTATTTACATTAATTCTAGCGACCAAATACTGTGTTGTTAACGAAAATGTTCAAGTAGAAAATTACTATGAAAGTATACAGGAATCGAAGGTATGACGTCGAGTTTGCACTAAGCGCAAATTTAATCATAATATAACCTATAGGTGTAGGAACGATTTGTGGACCCAAAATGTGCACAAATTGCGCTCTAGACGCCCAAAACGCGTTTTTGGGTTGTCTTGTGAGGATAGCACGGGGTCTAACACTGGTGAAGGAGCTCAAATCTACCAATCATAGATTATATCAAACCAATCTGCGCACGTCAGGGCTCCGTTTCTATCGCAACATAGATCCAAGATCTGTACCGATAGGTATACTAGATGTTGCCTGCGGCTCCACCCATCGTGCAGCGTGGGTGGGTTGATTGTCGTTCGTGACCAAACAAAGTCTTTCCCAAGGTTTAATCTACCCCTGCACCAAATTTCATCAAAATCAGTTCAGAAGTTTCGGTGTGAAAGCGTAACAAACAGACAGAGACACTTTCGCATTTATAATATTAATATTGGTTTAGTTGAGTCTAGTAAGACTCCCAACATGTTTAAATCCATAGCACATTTACATTTAAAAATATTATGACATTTAAAAATGTTACGAATGTCAGCAATCTGTATACCCACTTTAGGAATTGCGCTTTCTCCTTGTCAGACGCGTCACTGTTCCACCACAATGCAAGGAAACTGATCTCGGCCCATATAAACTTCCTGCCGATGCCCTCGTTCAACTTCTCTACCATATTCGTGAATATTGCACGTGTTTGCGTTTTGTAGTAATTTTCAAAAGTCTTTATCCAACCTGAAAATGAATTTAGTCCGATAGATATAACATTTCACGACATATGATTGTAAACAGCGAGTTTGCTTAGTTTTATTGTCTAGGTTTAAATAAGGGCTAAAACACTAAGGTCAATCTAAGAGGGTAAAATATTATCAAAATGTGCCCAAAAGAGTAGTTTGAGATTCAAAAACGACTTGAGGTCGCATCGTAAAAAAAAATTCAAGTACCTAAAGGGGTTTTTGGTAAACAAATCCTATCAGCTTTAATAGTACTCCTGATTGTTGTGTGTATATATGGGACGTCGAATGACCGCACCACGCTTCATGGTAAGCTTGGATGCAGTCCAGAGAATAGTGGGCGCCAATATAGATATTTTCTCTAATATGGCCGTCCCTTCTTTAACGGCCTAGACAGATTTTTTTTCACGCTACGCATAAAGGATCTGGGACTGTAGTAGAAAGGAAACGTGAGCAGGCTAAGTGTTAACAGTACTTTATGGTACAGAAAAGTAAAGACATTGAAGGAATTGAGTGCACCGTATGCGGGTGTCATTTAAGACCTGCACATGATGTCCTATGTAGGAAGAAGTGGGTGCGACTAGTTGGAAGAGCCTAGCAGAACACTCGCCATGATTTACCATACAAATATTCATGAAAAAAAAAATATTTATGGCAGTACTATGAGCAGATCTAGAGACACAAATGAATTATCGCCGTAGTAAAAGTGTATAGTGGTCAATCTGTGGAGTATGTAGAGTATTTACTTTTAATTAACTTGTACCTCGAAAGCGAAACATTATATCGATTAAATTGAAGTTTTATCTCAAACTCGAGGTCTAGTATCAGTATATAACCAATCAACAGTAATAAAATTCAAGATATCAAGGGACATGGTTTGTGATAACAATTGTAATTACTATATACCTAAGGACTATAATGCGCCAAAAATCAAAACTCATACCGGTATGATTCGACAGTAAAATAAGTATATGAATAGAATATACTAGATGAACCAATTTTCTTTCGTTCTGCCGCGTCTACATTTAGGTACAGAACATTTTGCCGTGGCCGTGTCAGAAGTGCGTGTCCATCGCGTATTTAGCTGCGTGACAGCTGAGTTTAAATGAAACCATCGATCGACTGGTGGCCGTGTCAGCGCAATTCTAGTTCGTGTGCCCATGTGCTACAAGTTGTTACGTCCACACTCAACATTTTGTCATGATGTCACACTATCTGGTCCGCTGTTCATGTCACAAATCTGGACGGACCTTTCTCTATTTTGTCTGCGGCTCTACATACGTGCGATACTGATCCCATTCCCGCACAGACACAAAGCTTCCCGAAACGCATATAAAGTATTCTATGCCTATGCTATTCCAGATTATAATCTATATCAGTATCTGTAAAATGTCAACCAGATCCAGTATGCAGTGACAACGGCCACGTACATCCAGTACAAAGCGCCTCTTACAAAGTTTCACATTCATAATATTAGCAAGATTAGTCGACCTAAAAGGTCCACGTAATGCTATGCCACTGACGTAATGTTACCGTCGAGTCTGCAATATTGATAATACTAAATTATTCACTCTTTGACTTCTCGCATATTATTATGGAATGATAATACCACGAGGTGAATAAACTTTTGGAGAAGAATTCAATGTCAAATATTTACACGGCGTGTCGAGCCGCCGCTGAATATAAGAAACAATGTGGTCCCGCGAAATATGGTGTTTATTATACCTAAGTGCCTATCTTGGACCTAAAAATATGCTAAAATAACGCACATAAAGTACGGTTTTTGGGGTGTCTTTTAAGGATAGCACGAGGTGCTAGAGCGGTGGATGAGCTCAAATCTTTGAACAAAACTATCCGTACGAACTAGGCCTCTTTTCTCTTGCAACTTCGGTCCAAGTATGGCAAAGAGGTATACCTAGTTGGTATTAATAGAAAAGAGAAAAATCTGGAACGTAGTTCTCAATTCACGTAAAAATGATAGTAAGAGATAGGATATCGTATAATTTCTTTCTAGGAGACACTAAAATTTCTTGAAAAGTCATAAATTGAAGTCAAATAACTCGGTCAATCTGTTACTAGGTCGATGGTTCCAATCATAGAGCATGCGACAGACGACAGTTACCTATTTTCTATGTATTAATAGTTATTGTCGTCTAATTCTCGGCCTAGATTTTGATTAACAATCACCAGGTGAAAGTCTTGTCTAAAGAGAAATTGATAGCAATGCCACGCTTGTATTTAGAAGCATAGACAAATGAAGTTCTTTATTCCGTGTTTAGAAGATTAATGTATTGTGGAAATTGATTTATGTGAGGCAGTACTTGATGGAGTTCACTCAAGTCATCAAGATTATCCAAATGAATGACTATATTAGTGGGATAGATATCAATCAGAAGGTGTAGAAGCTTACAGGTGAGGTTGATTTATTATTCCCCAAATATTTTGTTAAGAATAGAATTAAACTTTTAGTAATAATATTCATAAATCAGTGGTATAGACTGATTATAACATGTACCTATTATCCTCGTATGCTATGAATTCTGTTTATTTTAGTGGCATTATGACCGCTCATCTATTTGTTAAGTATTGGTAGGTATTGATCCCAATCGTAACTATCAATGTCCTACGCTTGTGCAAAAAAACTGACCAATCACAACGAACAGCTGCGACCTTATCGCTATCAGAAGCAGCTTAGCACGAGCAAGGACAGTACACAGTGATAATTATATATATTAGGTCAGTATATTAGGTCCAATCAATCGTTTCTGCGGATACGTTGCGTGGTGTATACTACGAGTAATACTTATTCATTATCACATCAGCGTTGAGTCTCAGAGCCTGGGATCAGTGCCCCGAGCAAGAAAAATGTTCGAAATCCTATCGTAATGGTGTCTAGAGTGCATCGCCTTATGATAGACAACCTGCCTACTGTGAACCACTATTTAGTGTGTATGTGTGCAGCCTGCCTATTATAAACGCGATATAGTGTTTGTTTGTTACTTAATCATGATTTTATAAACAGTAGAGTACCTGGGTCTACAATGGATTTCTGGGCGTGCGAGCATAGTTGGGAATAAATGTCAAGATTGTCTGTATTACGGTTAAACGGTACCACCCTTTTCTAAAATAGTATATATGTACTGTTAAGTCGTGGTTTCGTGACGTGCTACTTCACGGTATGCGCACTTTATGTAGCAATACACGCGTTCCGGCCACTGTCAGAGAGCATTCACTTGACAGCCTATTTGTAGTATTTATTAATAAAATGGACAGTATCAATACTAATACCTGATAGCTTCAATATTGTCTGATAGCTTCGCATAAATGAGTTTATCTATACAGTTAACAGTAACGTTTACCATAACGCATGTTTAAGCTAAAAGACGTGCTTAAGCGAGGTCGATAATGACTTTAGGCCCTAAACTCATTAACGGTCAGATAAGTATTCAGACTGATTAAGGGCCGAATGTTTAGGGCCTCGATCAGCCTGGATACTGATTCGAATTCTCTCGAGATTTTCAATCCATTCAGCTTGTAGAAAGTAATAATGTGTAGGTATGCTTTTTTTACGTGCGCAAATCCCCACGGATACCACCGCCATTGAGCTGGTGGGAGTGGTTATATTGAATTTATTAAACGCATGCCTTCCTCGGGTCTTCGGTTGCCGGAGAAGAGATAGTAACATATATAAGGGTGCGACACCCTGGCCGTCACTTTTGATATGGCCTTTTTCGAGTATGGGGGGACACAATGTGTATACTTAATGGCTTTATCTGAATAACACACAATCCATACCATAAAGAATCAATTACCAGGCTAATTAGTAACAGCTGTTATTGGCGTTTGCATCGTGAAATTCTGATTTAAAACCCATTCCAAGATTAAAACTTAGCCTATGCTCTCCTGGCTATTCATCTATGCTTCACTACACAGTATAAAACAAAGTCGCGTTCTCTGTCCATATATCCCTGTCCTTATGTCCATTTGTATGCTTAAATCTTTAAAACTACGCAACGGATTTTGATGTTTTTTATAATAGATAGAGTGATTGAAGAGGAAGGTTTATATGTATATAACATCATGCTACAACTAACTGGTGCGGAGTAAAAGTGAAAAATGTTGCACAAACGGGGTGACGCAAACGAAGTTGCGCGTGTCACTTATTTCAGCCCGATTCGTTCAGTCGTTTGAGCTATTGAGTAGCAAACATTAATACATCTTTACAAACTTTCTCATGGATAGGAGGATACAACTATTATTCGGTTAAGCAAGGGCATTATTCTGTTCGGAAACTATGTACCTATGTGTAATCACAGCAGTAGGTAATGTGATGTGATTACGTACGTGACGTCAGTGAATTTCAATTAGTTAACTCAGAAGGCATAAAGCTATATGACCTTAGGTTCTAAATAATACTGAAGTACGGCATGTGGTTCATCCGATTTATGGTATTTTAAAGCAATTGACGACCTCCGTGGCGTGGCGGTAGTGAACGCGTAGTGATACTACGCAGGAGGCGTGGGTTCGATTCCCACTCAATGCAAATATTTGTGTACATGAATATGAATATTTGCATTGGTCTGCGTGTTTCTATGTATAATATGTATGTATTCACAAAAAAGTATCTAATTATGTTTATCCGCATTCTAGAATAGGCACGCAAGGCATTCTAGGTATAAAAATAGTAATTCTAGGTTTAAAAAAGTAATATAATATCAGTTGGTCAGAGCATTCCCCCAGTAAACGATTATTCATCTTGTGGACATTGCGGATCAACTGGTTAATACTCGATTACTTCCTTGCATCTTTCTTTTTATCAACAAGCCGTCTTAAACCTTATCTAATTGACATAGATGTGGTACAGTACCAAATAGTGGTATAATATCAATGAAGATAATATATCTAACATGAAGTCATGCTGGACTGAATGGATTGCGCTCCTGTGGGTCTACATTAACAAACGCCTCCGTCGGGCCCCGGTAGGAGAGGCATGGGCATCGTGGTGGATGGCATGCCCATGGACTTACTATCATGGATGCGTAAGACCTTGCGAAGTGGAAGAGAAAACACCGGAAAGCGGATAACGGATTCCGAGGTGAAAGCTTTGAATGCGACCGGGACTAACGCAAGGATGAAAATGATGATGATGGGCCTACTATAACATGTTATAAGAGATGGTGGTTTAGCTCGCGATCCAGGGGGTCGAGACAAAATGCGTTAGTGATATTCGATTGTCAGACACAGTTTGGATCGACTGCCAGAAAGCAGAAAGCGCGGAAAGAGGTGCTCCATCCCTCTCTGACATCGTACTAATCTGAGTTCTCGGGTTAATACGTGGACAAAAACGTCACCATAACGCAGTTTAGTTATATTTGTTGGTGAAACCAGACCATTCTCTGTCAGCGCGGCATTCTATTTTATCGCAAATAAAATCGCAATCCACATTATCCGAACATTTCAAATGACCTTGATTTTTTATTACTGTTTTATTATTCTGACTTGGTGTACCTATAGTTTTATCACTTATCTCAGAATTTAAACGTACGGTCGGCTCTTTTATATTAGGAACCGTACGCTAACAAAAGTTAAAAAGTTTTTACCACCAAGGCTTTGGCCGAACTAGATAATTTGTGCAGACAATTATGTAGTTTAGTCGAGAGAGGTTCAAGTGTGAAAAAAATCCAGCCAAGTGCGAATCATCCTCACGCACGAAGGGTTCCATACCATCATGTAGCAAGCTCCCACTCCTTAAAATCACGTTTATTGTATGGGAGTTCTCATTGACTTTTTTGTAGTATTTGCTAAAGCGGCAGAAATATATCATCTGTGATGCAAATTAATTTATTGCCTACTACTTAAGAGTAATTCAGCGATACAACATAATGCAGCAACTTAATCGAACCCACTATTAGGATTTGTCACCCTTTTTTTTTATCGTGCGTAAATCCTCACGGATACCCCCCATCAGAGCCGGTTGGTAGGTTATGTCGGACTCGAACCGACTAAAACGCACGACGTCTTTGGGTTTTCAGTTGCCGGAGGTGAGGTAGTAGCCAACATATCCCTCGCACCCCGGCATACCCGGGGCCTTCTCTTCGAGATGACCCCGTCAGGTGTAGGGACCACGGTGTCCCCAACTAGCCCCCGGGTTTGGGGAGGCGCACTTTGCGCCGCCGCCGCAGCCTGCTTCTGCTAGGGTGAAAGGCGGCTCCACCCATCACCCCCAGGCCTGCGCTCATGGAGGACTGAGGTCATTCTGCGGCCTCCGACGTCCGAGTCGCCCCCACTCATCGCGGGCTGTGCGGGTCCGGAGTCTTCTCCGAACTCGTTCCGCCGTCTCCTTATCGAGCATTACTTGCTCGCAGAAGGAGGCGCCGGCAGCCCACTATTAGGATTTGTCACACTGGATGCGTTCAGCGATCCGAGCAGACAAGTGACGTGCCCGTTGAGCCTATCCGCCCGCACGCATTCTCCCCTTCTTTTGCGTGCCCACATGGTCCAATCGACAAATTTGTTCACACATAATGCAGGTTGCGTTCAATTAGACCTAACCACTGACCGCAGAACGCATCCAGTGTGGTAAATCCTATAATCTCAAGTACATTGCCATTCACCGAATGCCGTGAGGAAATAATTTTTAAATAGGTATAAAAGAAATTATCGAGTTCGTCAAACTGAAGACCGCCATTTTAAATTTTTCAGGACCTGGTTACGCAGCATCCATTTTTAAAAAAGTTTCACGTTTGTACTGAGACATTTGTTAAGTTCTATTAAAGGATAAATACCTGGATCGTTGTGTGAATGCGGCACAATAAACACTTTGAGTTTGTTCTTCCGATTCCATTGATCCTCCTTGTACTCGATATTCCAGCCTTGCTTCCATACTCCACCGTCGATATCGTCGAACAAAATTCTATCGTACAGTGACAACATCTGCAAACAACATCAGAAATTTAATACAGGTAGCCTTCCTCTCAGAACTGCCTTTATCCAGAGGGGTGAGGAGTGCGTGGCACTCGGGGTTTTGGTCCAAGTATCGTGTATGCGAGGTTTCATGGACACAAATGACAAAGGCGACTGTACTAAATTGCAGACGGGTCTCATTCCACGCGTTCGTAAATTAGTAAAATCGCGGGGCGTGGAAAGACAGCTTTAACGGCGCCGGCGTAATACCTAGCCTATAAATTTTGATAGAATTTTGATTATGTAAGTATCTTGTCATAACAGAATACATACCTGTATATCTGTCTTCGGAACTGTTTGCTTTTGTATGGGGCAAGTTGAAAGATTAAACGGAATGCGCATCTTCGGTGGTTCATCCACAACGGGTTTGAATTCCCGCGGTTTGAATACTTCGTTAGGCCTCTTCTGTGGCGGGTAGTATTCCTGAGATTTCTCAGCCATCTGGTCGACTGCAGACTTAATTTCACCGACCATATCATGATGTTTGTGCAGCTCACTTTCTATATGACGTAGCTTTGTTTCAAATGCTGACCATTTTGCCTGGAATAAATGTAATACTGTAAATATTTTGATTTCTATAAGAAAAATTACCCATGAAAGTTATACTCTAACAAAAGGTTTGAAACAAGTTTTCAGAATAATGCATACAGCAAGAAATACAGTGAGTATGTTCATTATTATTATTAGGGTTTAAACCACAAGCAGTAAAAGTTGATGCATGTGTATAATGTAATGTAGTACCTACCCATGTGTATGTAACCGTAAATGACATTTATTCGTAATCTATTGATGACCTATATTTGGGGCCGATCTTCATACCATATTAGGCGGTACTTACCAGATTGTGAGTACCAACATTTAATAGTAGATTTCCTATTTTGTGTATCAAAAATATTTATATTTATATACTTTTTAAATAAATTAGGCTGTATTTGCCTACTATCTTAACTATTAGTGAATCATCTAGCTAGGTGAATAAATTACATTAGGTCATTGATCTCCTATTCAAATGAGGTAGATATGTTATCTCAATACTCTAACGATACGTTCATACGGAGACACGCCGCCATATACAGTTTAGTAATTTCATATTTGAGTTGACACATGCATTTGAATTAAAAAAAAATTAGACTCCTATGTCACTCGCCTCGCGGACGAATACAAGTACATACAATACGCTTTCCGTTCAGAATAAGTGAGTATTCAGTGGCTTTAGACAAGTGGCCAAAGTGCTTAAGTGGATAATGAACGGTAGCACTACCATGAACTCCTATCGAATTCGTAATGTAAAGGTTTCGAGAGAACAGAGCATTGTGATTGGCAGTCTGCCTCTTGTGAACCTGTGTGCGTATGTAGCCCGCCAATCGCAATGCTCCGTTCTGTCGAAACCTTTACATTACGAATTCAATAAGAGTTCATGCTAGTGCTACAGTGTATGGTACTGACACATTGTTTGTAGTACTATTATTTATTCAGTGACATACCTACATACGAAATGTACAAACAATAAATGAATGTATAGGTACACAAAAGCATAAAGTTAATATAATAAGGAATAAGGGTGAACCTTGAAGGTTAAGAGAGTTTCTGTGTTGTCCATGCACAAGAAAGCAAAGTTTCTCAGTCTCCCCACTGAGAACACAATACCTCTCCAGTGAGCTTACTTAAAAAGAATAAGTTCACTAGTCATAATGAATCAATAAGAAATATTTGTTTAAATAGACCATAATGAGGAGACTAATGTTAATCATAATTATGACTCTCGCAATGTTAAGAGTCTGTGATCTACTGTTCCCATTACCCACACTGACCAGATGCATTTGTACAGGGTTTAATTATGAGTTTTCTTTCTCTCACATTGAATTGAATTATTCATATTTATAATGTTATATATTCATGACTAAGAGAGAACCCACAATAATTAATTTAAATATGACTACCTATATAGTTTTCAACCTATCTTCGGAATATGGGACAGCAGGAAAGGGTAAAGACCCATTCAGGTTGATTTACCCCAGTTTTATTGTGTTCTCTTTTATAGTAGTTGTGCTAAAGCACTTACAATTGTTTATGGGTTTTATATATTTTTTTTAAAGTCATTTGTTTTGTTGTTACATCAATATACCTTCAGCTGCACGGAATTAGCTTTCTATTTTATTTGTGAATTGAAACTTGCGTCTTTAAAATATTAAAAACTATAGCTTCACTCTTAAATGATATCAAGCAATTGATATGCAATATATAAAAAGGGAGTATAATATATGTATAGTGTGGCGGCCTGATTCCAACTACTATCTGTCATGGGGCAGTTGTTGTGTGATACGGTATAAAACCAAAGTAATCTGCTCTTAACTAGACTCCCTTATATTCCCGTTGTCCTAAATCAAATGCCCAGAATGTTTATTTGGGATGTCTGGAATCAAGATGTGACATGTCCCGAGTATCAATGATTAGTGCACCAACAGTACTGTACTATTAGTTAACTAGATAATTCTTAACATTACATTGACACAAGAAACGTTAAATAATCCCACAGATTATAAGGAATTATATTACTTACTGGTCGGTTATGGTGGGCCTAAAAAATAATTCTCATAAGAATCACATAATCACGTTAAACTTTAAAACATTGAATTGAGATCAACTTGGATTTCAAAAAGTTATCAGAAATATACTTACGTTATCCAACTCATCTATTGCGGGTTTGATGCTAGGCAATTTAAAACTTAAGTCAGTCATGACATAAAGTATTAAAATAAATGCTACGAGACATGTTGCCCAAAATACTGCCGATAATCTTCGGATCCTCATATCTGGATCTGACACTAAAAAAAACAAAAAATCGATCACTTGCAATAGAAAGTAATAAATACTCTACTAGCAGTAAGTAGAAAACTAGTTAATCAATGATAAATTAATTTCTTTTCTGCAAAATGGTCACAAACGATATCGGCAAAATTATAAAAAAATAAAATTTGCCGCAAGCGATGTTTCGTTGTATGTTTTCGAAACAACTTCATTCATGTATTTGAAGACGATTTACTCACAAATTGTCAGAGATCACTTGCGGTAAAAAAATCTATGTATTTCCACACTATAACAGTAAATATTCACACAATTTTATGCGAATACATATTCCACAATTTACACCCTATTTGTTGTGATAAGTTGTCACTTGTCTATCTGTCAGTCAGATGGTGGTCGACGGCAACAGTTTCTGTCAGTGGACCAGCTTTTTAAATAAAGAATTGTTGTTTGGCTCCCAGACTTTTTAGCCACTTTCTCACGTTTCCTACACTCTGACTTATACAGACATGTTTGAGTTTATAATTAGAACTTCTAATCTTCTATATATTATTCTCTTAACGTTTTCTCAGCCAAATTTAGTTAGGATTGGTTTGGGTTTAGTTCGGTTAGTTTTTTTTAATGAGACCGGGACCAGCTTAATTTCAATATTATCGAATATCTTAAGAAGTGACATTTGCTTTTAGAGCCTGAACTACCCATAATGCTGTAATGAATAACGTTCGCGTAGGAACTGGGACAAAAAGACGGCCAAATGTGCTCTCCGAGACACAGAAAATCCCAGGTTAAAATGTAAAATGTATAAAAAGGGTGAATTTATCAGGTTTGTATTTAGTAGAGGGATACAAATTACAGTCTAGTTATTCCACATAGGCACACATCCTGGTACAGTTTCCCATGGAAACGGTACCAGCCCATGGGCTACAAAACGTGATCAACAGATATACCTATTATGAAGGCTCAAGGTATAGGTACCTACATCTAGAGCGGAGCAGCTGCGGGCAACAGTAGTACCTACTACAAAGGTGTGGATGTCGGTCAACACGAGTTTTGGCCATAGTCATAATATTCGGTTCCATGCAAATTGCTCTGCTCTCTCGATACATGTACCTACAGTACGAATTAGATAGTATTTTGTATTAAGGCCACTGATTGCATCTCTTTAGGAAATATCAATTATTTCATATTTTTCCTTATTTGGTTCACTTCATTTCAGTGTAACGTTATCGATATACTTAAAGGTTATCAAAGTCGCTGCTTAAATAAATCATGGCTAGGTATCCAATATAATAATAATAATATAATCTTTTCTTTTCTATTTCTTAACTACCTACTACTGTTTCCTTACCCAGACCCATTTGCCAATCATAAATCGAAAGAGAATGATCCGTTTTTAAATAAATAAATTTATTTTAAACTGTATAATTATGACAGGTACGAGTGTACGACATATTATATATACATATTCTGGTAATCTCCATCTGTTGGCCTTCATTTTGATATACTATTCTATTTTTTTTTTTGACTACATAGATATTTTATAGCTTCAAAAATCCACAGTAGGTATAGTTTTTAATCACATTTCATGTAGCCTATGCTTGAGCATTTCCTTCGCACTTTTGGCATTAATCTATGCTTTGGGCTATCTCCAGCTTCGGAATGGCCCCTCATTCATGTAGGTATAGAATAAATCATTAGATAATTATCTAATGAATAAGGTAAGTATTTAATGACGTCATTATCATCATCTTAGCGTTGTGCCCCGATTACATAAGAAATTCATGTTTGAGGCCTGGACCTCATTCAACGGACCATAGACTGGATGCAACCGGGGCTAACGCGAGAATGGTAATGATGATG
This sequence comes from Pelosia muscerda, assembly GCA_963691645.1. Taxonomy (NCBI): domain Eukaryota; kingdom Metazoa; phylum Arthropoda; class Insecta; order Lepidoptera; family Erebidae; genus Pelosia; species Pelosia muscerda. The sequence goes on along the minus strand of OY829116.1, from coordinate 6,527,522 downwards.
AATAACATGTATGTGTATGTGTATGGATATGTATACAATATATTGTACATTAAAATTTCCAGTTTCATGTACACAAGACTTCACCTCTCTTTACATTGGATTTCCTCTGTACACTTCCGAGTTTGCAGGAAGAGAACTCAACCATAAGTTAAGCTCGCCTTTGTACATAACATCTCACTGTATTGTATTAATATCATTTATGTGTACAATAAAGAATAAAATAAATAAATCATCATGATCATCATCACCATCCTCGTTTCTAACTTTCACCTCTTCTAACTTAAAATTATTGTCTTATAAAATAGTATTGAATAGATACTGTAAGCAATCTATTTAATACTTCCTCTTACTTGTGCTTTGATATGACTTTTCTGCTAGGTACTTCTGATAAAAAAAAAACAATTTATTCCAACGGGTGCAGCCTGACCGGGCACACGAACAACACAACCATTTATTTTTACTTGTGACAACTTATAAACAATTTATTAGATAAGATCTAGCGCGGTATAAATTCGATTTGACTACTAAAGTTATAATCGATTTAATATGAGAAATCACTGAATTGAACTGAAACGATATTTTATTATTGCTTGACATTTATATTTTTTATGAACGTATTCTTATATTATACAGGAGGTGTTTAAAGAAATAAATTACTATTACAATGATTAATTTATTATTGATTAATACTGAAGTAGGATAAAAAACTAGAATAGAAAACCTAAAAATAGTTGAATCAAATGAATTTTTATTAAGCTTATCGTCCATTTTTATTAGTTAAATCCCTAGACAATTTTGAACGTTGTTATTTTGGCCATTAAATGTAAGGTTGTTGTTGAAAAGTCGTAGTTGAATCGATTACATGTTATATTCATTAATTACAGCGAATCCATTCAATATGGTTATGTTTCGTTCGTTCGTTAAAGCAGTCTTGAATGCACATAGTGCGCAATAAAACTTCAAGATGAAATTTGAGATGGTCCTTCGACCTGGATGGAGTTTATAGTTAGGTTACTTAGAATTAAACTTATATAAATATGAACACGTGAGCGGAAACATCAACTTTGCATTTTACTATTCAACAAAATGTATGTAACATTTACATATTTATCCTTCTAAGGTTATGTATGATACAATAGGTACACTTGCTAAAAAACCTGCCATCCTACATAGTTAGATTGTTTTAAAATTATTTTAAAATCTAGTTAGTCTTCAGAGTCTCGTTGATGAACACCGATCGGATTTCTTGAGGGCATAGCGTAACAACACCGTTTGGTAGCTGGTTCTTCAGACTGTTAAATGTCAAAGTACTTTCATGTACACTATCAGTAGGTAAGTTCAGCTTTGATAATTCAACCTGTAACAAGGATAAAATTTGGGAAACTAGGTAGGTGCCATTAATCGATCGACCGGAGGTAGGACACGACGGTATCTCCCGTCCGAAATGAGCTGTCCAACTGGGGAAGTACCTCCGCGCTACAGAAGACCGCGGTCATAATAACCATCGTGTTGTGTTCCCGCCGGTAAGGTAGCCAGAGCTCACTGTACCCCTCCCTCCCCTCCCTTTCCTAGCCTCCCCTCCCTTTCCTAGCCTCCCCACCCCTTCCCAGCTCTCCCCCTTTCCCTTCAGGGTGGGCAGCGCGTGTGTGACACCCTTAGTGTTGCACACGTTCATAGGCCACGGTGGTTGCTTTCCATCAGGTGGGCCGTGTGCTTGTCTGCCACCTACGTAGTATAAAAAAAAATCGATAATACTTCAAGAATCAAAATATGTTACATTAAATGAAAGAACTTTCCCTATAACATAACATAACATAAACTCACGCCTTTATCCCCGAAGGGGTAGGCAGAGGTGCTAGCACCCACATTTCGCCAGTTTATGTTTAGGTCCCAATGTAATAGGTGGCCGAGCCTATTGCCATTAACCGGGCACTTATAAACCTGCGATAAATACACACAACTTCAAAAAGCATCGAAATGTCATTGGTGTGTGCCATGGTAAACCTGGAATCGAACTTGAGACCTCATCTCAGCAGTCCATTACCCATGCCGCTAGGCTACCGCGGTTATGCGTTCCCTACATTGCTTAAAAATTCCACTCTGTACACTTACGAAGAATGAATGAGCTCCCTGCCGTGCGACTACAATATGGGGTTCTTCAAGAAGGGCATTAGAAGGTTTCTGCAGGGTAGGCAGCACGTGTGTGACGCCTCTGGTGTTGCAACGTCCATAGGCCACGGTGACCGCTTTCCATCAGGTGGGCCGTGCGCTTGTCTGCCACCTAAGTGGTATAAAAAAAAAATGAATGTCACTGACCTGGCCATTGCTGAGTTGATACCATTTATTGATTTCTTTGTTGCCGTAACATGGTTCGAGGTACACTCGCTGGAATGTAACGCCCTTGCCCCGGAAGAGATTGCCATCTTTGTCCTAACACATAGAATACATAGCACATTAAAAATATATATGTGCGACCAGTAATGGATATCTCTAGCAATCACACTTCCAGAATTCAGTTTAGAGCATGAATTCATAAAATACTAGCTGTTGCCCGCGGCTCCGCCCACGTGGACTTCTGATCCCGTTCCTGCTGCTCCGTTTCGAGCATTTTCATATTTGTTCACCTTGTAAACCTTGTCTGGACCAAAATAAACCAAGTCGGTCCAGCTGTTCTCGAGTTTTAGCGAGACTAACGGGCAGCAATTCATTTTTATATATACACGGTGATTTTATAGTGGTTTCGGAAAAAGAATATTTTGTTTCACACACAGTTTCGGAAGCAAAATCGACTGAAAGTTTTAATTTTGAAAGAAAAAAAAATTACTTTATGTATGGCAATAATGTACAGGTGAACAGAAAAATGTATGGGAAGTGCAAAAAAAAAAATTTTTTTTCGCCTAATTAGGACTTCCTTACGATTTTACTATCGAAATTGTGCCCAAAATCTTTTTTTCCAAAACCACTATAAAATCAACTGGTATAGATAGATAACACAAATACTTGATTCTGAGATCATACTTCTGCATAATTTTTTACGTAAAACTGCTGTAGAATAGAATTACCTTAATAACCACATGTGACTGGTAAGCCGCGAGTACAATATCTGAAGAGTTGAGCGTAACACGTGTGTAGTTGCTGGCCGGCGAGTCGTTCCTCGCTGTGTAATGCATCACGATGAGAGGCTGTAGCAAGAACTGCTGGGACACATGAGCACCCAGAGTCAACTGTCCACTTGGGTGCTCCAGGGGGGACTTGAGCTATTAATTACACAAAAATTTATTAATAAATAACACTTCTAGTTTTTCTTTTTCTATTGTGGCGATGGCGTTTCGACTATCTATTTGATCTATTTGTATTTACCCAGTGTGCTGCCCGGAAGAAATTACACTACGAGGTATAACGTATCTAATAGTCTTTTTTCTATTAGCTTACTATGACGTGATGTAATATGTAAGTTACCTTGTGTGTGAGAGTGCGTATCTGAGACCTTACAAAAAAAGGTCAAAGGACAAAGCATAATTTTTTTATTTTTTACTTCTTGAAGGGATTTTTTGTGTCGGGGGTATTTAAATTTTCAATTTAATTTTAAAAGAAGTCGTATGTAATTTCAAACAAATAAATGTGTACACTACAGTAAAATGATTGTTTGACCCATTTTAATCATATAATGTGTATCCTGACTGACGCTGACCGTCCGAATCGCACTATGGAAGTAAAGTAAGATTGAAATACATAAATATTTCTTTTAAAAGATAGTAGAGCCCCTGATAGAGAGGGATGAATAGGGTGTATAGCTCCTCTGTTTTCCTCTGATACGCAGTCCATATCATAACACGATCGTTATAAAATAAACTAGAACGCATTTTCATCACCATGACCTATTTTTATTATCATTGCATTTCTTGTAATTCATAACACTAGCGACGGGGGCTTACGATATTGAATCTAAGAGGAAAATAACTTTTTTTCTATTACAGTGGGACATAAACATGGATGTACCTATTTAGATTGAACTTGAGAGAAAACGGGTGCTACTAAGGTAAATATATAAAATGTGACTAACGTTGAATATATATTCAACTTTTGATTGGCTCATGAAACGTCGTCGGGAACAAGGGAAAGGTGAGATTGGCTTGACCCCGGAAGTCTTGATACATCTCGTATCCTTCCTCCCACTCCCTCCACCTCATATAACCGGACCCTCACCTTTCTCGCCGACGCGGTATCGAATCAAAAACCGGATACTGTGCTCCATAATTCACGAAGGCGAAGTGTACAGACTATGAGCTTTTGAAATAAAAATAAAAAAAGAATAAAACAATCTAGATACCGGACATGGACCATTGGCTTTTTCGACGATGAGTTTGAACGTATGTCGAGTTAGTACATTATCCAGTATTCCTTGACCTAAGCCTCGAGAGTCATCTCTGAGTAATCTTCTGTCTTGCATTACCTGTAATATTCAATTTTAAACTTGAATTAAGCGGTTTTTAATGTTATTATACAATATACATCAGTGGAGAAAGGGTAAAATTTTCCAAAAAAGGTGTTATAAAGAAGTTCCTACCTCGATCTAGCTTGTGGGGACACCAGCAGAAATCTGTTCTCTGATATAACGTGAGTAACATATGTCTTTCGAGAATCCTGTACCAGAGCTTCATCTTCCAATCAGCAGGGGAACTAGTGTTTCGGTTTGAAATTTAAAAAGAAAGAACGAAACAAAGATGTCCTGTCCGCGATGTCCAAGCTTCAGAAACTAAGGCCATATTGCAATAAATCAGTGCAGTACCTCCATCTGTCCGGACAGTAACGCTGCTAAACCGAGTGGTGTTGATGTGAGTAGCGTTAGTCTTAAGCGGTGGTCCTCGATGTAGGCAGCAGCTGACAAGGGGTAAAAGTTCGCTTGGATAGGAAGCTTCTCGAAGTGGCGACGTTTTATCATCTGCAAGAATGTATAAAAACAATGATTTACATTGGCAATTTATATAATTTCGAGGACAATGTGAATTTTTTTTTTTAATTACAATGTGATGTGAAAGGTGTATGTCAGAATCGTAGCAAATGGAAACATAGGTACTAGATGCAACAACATTCACGCTTCACAGAAAATCTCTAAATTCAGTCTAACCTGCCGTTAGACTGGAAAAGCCGAACCCAAATTTCAAAGTGAAAGCTTCGGATGCGACTGGGAATAACGCTAGTATGAAGCAAATATCCAGGTATGGAGAAAGGAGAAGTAATGTTTCTCCAACGCAAAGGCAATTGCTGAACAGACAAGGCCAGACAAGCTGAGTAGCCTTAGCATGAACTCCTATCGAATTCGTAATGCAAAGGGATCGACAGAACGGAGCATTGCGATTGGCGGGCTACACACGCACACAGGTTCACAAGAGGCAGACTACCAATCAAAATGCTCCGTTCTCTCGAAACCTTTACGAATAGTACCATTACGAATTCGATAGGACTAGTGCTACAGATCACGCCTGGCGGGTTGCGACCCTTTGGGACATTGTATATAATATGTTACACTCGCACTAAATTCACCTTCGCGATGCAGAATATGTAGTGACGTAGTAATACCGAAGTAGTTCGATTTGAAATCGCTAGATGGCGCTGGATATATATAATATACGTATGTCATAATGTGTACGCATATAAATAAAAAATTGGAAACCTACTTGCATTCCATTAGCGTCGGTATAGAAGACGTCCCCATTCTTGATGTCAGTAGAGAACCGCATGGCGAGCTCCAAGTTTTCCACTTGTTCGTTTATGAGTAACGTGTTAGTAATCTCCACCTCACTTTGTTCAAGTGATGGATTATTAATGATGCTGATCTGTAGAGAAGTGCTAACTAGGTATATGTGATTTTGTAGTATTTTACAATTGGTAATATTTTAATAGGAATAATAACATTTACTATTCTTAGAGGCACATTATATTTAACCATGCATATATACGAAATAAGAAAACGCAGAATGATGTAGCTATTAACCTAGCTATTAATATTGGGATCGATATGGCAGAATTTGACCAACTTCCTACGTCAAGTATAGACCAACTCGAGGGGTCTACGAATGACGAATGAAGGTCTACGAAATGATCTACGAATGGGTCTGCCAATGATGTTAATCAGTAGGAGGTAGTAGTCAGATGTAGCTGATGCTTTAAGGGATTTCGATACCAGAGATAAATAGTAATAGGCTCTTGTGAAGGAAGAATTCGATTACTAAGCCACTTCATCGATAGTCCTGTTGCGATGATATTCGAGGGAGTTCCTACATGAACAAAGAAGGATGTAGTAAATTGGTGGAATCGGCGAGATCAGGAAGTACGTGTGTATTAATATATAACTAGTAATATATCTCGTGTCACATATCTTGGACTTAATTCTCTCGCGCGCGGATTGTTTTGATATACCTAATCTATAAAAGGTAGATTCTCGTGCCATTCTCGGTAGCCCGTGCCACTGCCGCAGCACCCCGAACTATCCTTAAAAGACTCCTGAAAACGGCATAGGTACTATGCGTATAGAGCATATTTTTGTCCAAGATATAGCCTCGAGCTATACGGTAATGTAGGTAATGATTTTCGGTGTACGTTTCTTTTTATACCATTTGCCTCTAAATTAATGTATCCCAATAAATACCTATAATATCACTGACCGCTACTACGACGTCCGCAACGTTAGGTGAGATGAGTGCAGTGTAAAGAGTAGCTTTATATATCCCTTCAATCACAACTATTTCAGGGAAGGGTCCGGAACGGAAAGGCTCGGCAGGACCCCATGGTATAAACAGGTAGGCGCCACTATTACTGCCTATACCACTGTCGCTGTCATACCTGATGAAAATAAAGTTTTTTTTTGTTATTATGTCCAAATCCGGCCCAATTACGTAGTGATGTTACTCGGCCGGATGTTATAGACTATTCTTTATCTATGGCGGGAAGTGACTTTTTTGTGTGCTACGAGTATACTGTATATGTAGTGACATAGTACAAAGTCAAAATGCAAAGTCGCTTCCTGCTGTATGTCTAAATGCTTGCGTAGATCTTTAAAACTATACGCAACGGATTTTTGATGTGTTTTTAAGAAACAGAGCAATTCAAGGTTAACTTTCATATGTAAACAATATCATGCTATGACAAACAGGTGTCGAGCAAAAATTAAAAATGTTACTAAAAACTAGACGAAATTGTGCGAGAAAACTTCATTAAACTTTGTCATCCGTAAATAATTTTATGATTCCAAATCCGACCGCATACGACAACTGCAGACCACGGAGGACCGAACTATAATTCTCCATGCTGCAGACGTATAAGCCGGTACAGCGTACCGTGATATAGATATGAATGTGTTATTATCGTTTATTGTTTTAATTCATTGCATCTTCTCAATGGTGCCGTTTACCCATACAAAGTTTTAACAAGTAATGTATGTGAAAAAATGATAACGTGTAGATATAGACAAAAGAACGAGTTGCGAGACTGACATTCTTCTTTTATTTCTATGTGAGATTGGTTGCCTTATCAGTAGCGCGCAATACTTTTTCAACTTTGATTGATATGGATAAACAGCATCATTAAAAAGCGGCAATGAATTAATATGTTATATATTGGGGGAGGGAGGGGGACCCACCACTCACCCACGGTTCAACAATTCCAACGATAACAATAGCAAATTATTACTAATTGTAGAATAGAATGTCAAATCACACCCATCAAAGCAAGTAAAAAGACTTCTTACCCGATGGGAGATGTTGTAGTATGTATGCAATAATCCGCAAGTGCGAAGGACAAACCTCGACACGTGTTTCGCCACAAACGAGGCATCCTCAGGGGGCCTAGCCAAAATGCAATCGTTCCGAATCTACATTCGTCATCGCTCTGAAAATGTATGGGAGTGACGGAATCAGATCATATGACATTCCGACAGCTAATGTCACTCCCATACATTTTCAGAGAGATGACGATTGTAGTTAGATTTGAAACTAATGCATTTGGGCTAGGCCCTCAGGAGCGCTTTCTAGCGAATTCACTTGAGAACGCTCCTAAAGATGCCTCCCCTAATATATAGGTGACGTTGTGTAGATTGTCCTAGAATATTTATATCACGCTACGCCGCCGTACCGGCTGCTGCGGTCGACTACGGAATCATACCTTTACACTTACTGTATAAAGTCCATACGCACGGGTACGGGCGTCTCGTCTCGAGATATGATAGCTTTAATCAGCCCCTTCATTGTGGCGACTATTTTCGTATTGTTGCCACTTTGTATGGTAATATCTGTTAATAGTGGAGATGTTTGTTTATCCACCGAAAATATCTTCGGCAGATTAACTGTCGTGTCTTTCATGTTGTACACTCGCACACGTGAGAATGTCGTATACCTGTGGAGATCATATGTGTGGCAATTCATCATTAGCTAATTATACATCATTATACTCAAACATGGGACGGCCTCCTGCGAGGTGGACGGATGACATAGTCAAGGTCGCTGGTACCCATTGGATACAGACCCCATCCAACCAGTCGGATTGAAGGTCGGTGGGGGAGGCTTATGTTCAGCAGTGGGCGTCCTGTGGCTGAAATGTTGATGATGATGATACTCAAACATTAGAAAATATTAAAGAAATAACGTCTAACATTCGCATTTGAACACCTGCCGCGCTTATACATACATACATGTTCACGCCCGTAATCCTGTCTGCATCCAACGGTCACCTTAGCATAAGTAAATGAAATTAATTGTGTTCTTGACTTTTTTGTGAAAGAAACTTACTATCAAAACTGCCGCACTCAGAAATGGACAAACAAGAATTTTGTATTTGACTCTATTTAACTTACTGTTTCTAATCATATCATAATATAATTAATCCTTGCTGTAGATTTGTGTGAGGTTAATATATAATTCATTTTTATTTAATGTCTCTTTTGTTTATGTGTTCATGTCGCCTACGGGTTTAATTACATATAGGGTTATATATTTATATAAAAAATTATAAGAATCTGTTATTTACTTGTTGAGATTTTTGCTGTTACTAAGCACCACAGTGTACGTTGTAAGTGCTAGTGAGTTAACGACCACTGGGAACGAAAGCTGATACTTATCTTCAGCCAATGAGAGGTTTCTTTCACCCATAACCACTGGAGATATCTGAGCCTTGATAGGATTACCTGAAGGATCGTATACCTGAAATATAACACCGTACAGATAATTCGTAACTTATTTTGACGCTACGCTACGACTGCTACGAGCTTTGCTACGACGTTGTAGCAAATAGACACAAAGTTGAATCAAATTGAGGTTGTAGCATTAAGCTTAGTTCATACTAGAGCAGAAGCGTGTCGAAGATTCATCTTAACAACGTTGTGTATTATTAATGCGTTAGATCAAAACTACGCGTGGATCTGCCAGTAGCTAATAGTGGACAAGAAGTAAATTGCTACCTTGGCTTAATTTCACTTCATCTCATCATCATCTTCCTACCCTTATCCTAATTATTTGGGGTCGGCGCAACAAGTCATTCTCTTCCATACATACCTATCGGATGTCATTTCCTCAGTCACTCCCTTCCTTGCCATATCTTCTTTCACACAATCCATCCATCTTTTTTGGGCCGACCTCTGGTTGTAAAGCCCTCTACATTTATACTTTGGACCTTTTTTACAATATTGCTATCATCTCTTCTAAGTAAGTATGTCCATACCACGCAAGACGTTCACTCTTCAGTTTTTCATTTACTGGTGCTACGTTCAAACTTTCTCTATATACTACTACGCCAATATCGACCGTAAATCCTTTATTTACCTCAACATACGGCGAAGAGACGATCACACTTAAAATTTCATGTCTAGTAAACGTCAAAGCGTTGTACAGTACAATTTTCATCGGCGGTAGTTCCACATCGAATGTTAACGTAGTCCTGTACGGTATCGAGTCGTGTCTCCGCCAGTACTCGTCGAAGTTAATGAAATCCCTTATCTGATCCAGGATCGGGGATCGATTGAGGAGATAGTAAGTCGCTACCTTTATTACTGACTGACAATTGATTATTGCGGTCTGCATTCTGTAATGGAAGTCACTTTTCTTGCAACAAATAAATATTTAAGGAGACAGAATTTATTGAAATTTTAAACCATTAAATGCTCTATCTATTTAAATAGGTTTAAGATTGGTTAAAGTGAATGTTTAGACGGTTATTGAACCCGCGAACAGTCCCTTTACGAGAACTACCTTTACGTCGATCGTGTCAGAAGTGCGTGTCTGTCGCATATACAGATGCGTGATAGCTGAGCTTAAATGAAAGCGTCGATCGATTGGAGGCTGAGTTCCTAGCTTCACAACTTGTTACATCCAAACTTAACGTCATGTCTTTTGCAACGTTGTCCGGTTCCTTGTTCATGTCACAAATCTGGACGCACCTTTAGCCTACAAACTTTCGGTACTAATCCGGAAAGTCAGCAACAAGCAGAAATATACCTTCCATAGATATGCTTAGAGTTGAGAATTCTTAATAATCACATGAACAATAAATGCATACTGAAGTAGTCACTTTACTTACTTCTTAGCATAATCTTTTCTGACTTTATCCCTGGATGTACCGGTTATTGCATCGTGATGTTGGAACAGTGCCAGCGCTTGCTTGGCGCGTTCCACATTATTGCGTATACTGAGCAATATCTTGTGCGACAAAGAACGGGATGACATGGCTTGAGCACTTATGGTTTCTGCCGCCCTAATAATGAACAAATAACGGTAAATAAGCTTCAAAATATCATTAACGGGAATTTAATCCTTACGACCACCACAATTTCAATCAACTCCTTTTCAAGAAGGACAATGGAAGGTTTCTATAAGGTCGACAGCACGAGTTTGACGTGAGACCTTTGGTGTTGCAAACGTCCATAAGCCACGGTAGCCACTTTTGATTAGGTGGGCCGAATGCTTGTCTGCTACCTAAGTAGTATAAAAAATTACAAAGCAAGGCAATTGTTGAAACCAATACCCCTCTTAAGAATGAGAGTGATATTTGGGAGTCTTACTCAGTTCAGATGGATACAGTATAGGTGTGGTATAGATAGGTGAACATTGTATATACGCGCAGTACGCGTCTAGGGCTGTCCCGGGGGTACAAGGTGGTGACGAGCTCAAATCTACCAATCATAGTTTATATCAAAACAATTCGTGTGAATTAGAACCTCGTTTGTCAAGATTCGTGCCAATAGGTATAACTTAATCATGGTAAGTTCAAACAATAAAAATCTCAGTAAGTAAGAACAATTATAGGCATAATAAGTGCTGATTTTCTAGATATCTCGAGACTACTAAACAAACGAAATCTATTTTATGATTACTACTATTATTATCACTGTCATAACTATTATTACTATTTATAAAATCGAGTGAAATGAGGGAATTTAAAGAGATTATGTTCATGGAATTATTTCTTCAGTTACGATATTTATGATTGTTTAGTAGGCATTCACTTCTGAAAGAGGAATAGATTATTCCTCCCCTGGATTGGACTGCGAATAATGAGGACAATCAAAAGTAATAATTAATCAAATCTGACCTGACATATGCTAGAAGAACTCTATCCATGTTCTTATAGAATGGCCTAGAGGTGAAGTACCCGCTCCAGTAATGCCGTGGTTCGTCTGCGTACGTAAAGAAATCGCCTGATAATACTGGAAAGGCTGACATATTGACTTCTGTGTGCAGCGCCTCGAAGTAATCCTCAAGATTACCGAATTGGACCTATAAGGATAGTTCTTCGTACAGAACGCTGTTTGCCCCACATTAAATAGAGTAACTACCTCAACCAGCGAAATCATAGTTAATAATTTCAATCGTAGGAATGTGATTGTATAGTGAGATGAGCACGTTTTTTCACAAGAAAGTTCACTAACTGGTCTGAAATGTTTGAAGTAATGAATTAACCCTCGTTGAAAATAAAATATTAACTATGAATATCTTGCAGAGGAGTCATATTGGAACTTTTGCCAAAGGTGGAATTCTTTACCAGCGCACGTGTTTCCTTCTTCCTACAGTCCCGGGTCCTTTAAGCGGGGCGTGAAAAAACATCTGATGAGGCCGTCAAGGTGAACGCCACCATTGTAATACTATACGTGTTTGTAATGGTTACCCTCTTTTCTGATACTTGGCCTTTAGCTTATCATCAGGCGATTCGAAGTCAAATGGACGTGACATAAATAAATAAGGGTACAAATAAATTATGTAACCGAACCTATTTTATGGATAATCATTATGAAAATAATATTAGGCTTCCTACCTCGGTGTTCAAAGAATCATTTTTATTGATGTAGTCAATAAGCATGTCATAGTTCTGGAACTGGTAATACCAGTCTTTGGGGCGATCATACGCGAAGTCATCGCCTAAAGGAATTAGAACAACATTGCTACGGTACAATTGCGCCTTCTTCCGCCATTGATCTAGAATTAGAGATGCCCTGAAATTGTAATCAGTCTTTTATTTATTTATTATTAACTTTATTGTACACCAAATAGAAATGCATAGTTAAAATCTATAAGACTATGGAATCAGTACAATGGACGGCCTTATCGCTTTTTAAGTGATCTCTGCCAGTCAACCTTTTACATTAGTAGTACAGTAGTTTTTTACATTAGTGCATTGGTAAAGCTGTTGCTAAAAGCAATTACTTATAGGTAGGTATATTTTATTTATTATTTATTATTAAAATATCGTACAGGATCCTGATTCTGCTGATTGTCCATTATAGTCAAACTAACTACTGAGATAACAAAAAGAAATGAATTTTAGTCTTTATCAATATACAGCTAAAGTCTAAAAAAAGTAAACGGCATCTTGTAGAATAAGTGAAATGATATAATTAATCATATGTTAAGTAGGTATATCAATAAAAACTAAAATTAAATGGTTTTTTTGTAATATCGGTGGTTTGGCGATGGTTGATAATTATAATATTATTAATTATATTATTATTAGCAGAATCGAGGTCCAGTTATGTCACTTAGTATTAAATCCGTTGTAAATACATCGACATTAATAAGTTAACTCACTCACCTCGACTGGACGTTATATGGGGTTATTTTCTTAGGTGGATCACCCCATTGGCATAGCAAGCCGCTATTAGTAAGCCTTTTGAAATCGAATTGGCAGCATATCTAAAAGTGTCCCAAAATTTAATAAGAACTAATTTATTGCGATGAAAATTTGTGGTAATTCCATTGACGACTCTGTGGTGTGGTAATATTTTTTTTTATCGGGCGCAAAATACCCACTGATACCACGTCTACCAAAACCGATGGAGGTGATTATGTCGAACTCGAACCGACCAAAACGCACGCCGTCCATGGGTCCTTGATTGCCGGAGGTGAGATTATACAAGACATATCTCTCGCACCCCGGCAGACCCGGGGACATCTCTGTTGAGATGACCCTCTTCCCCACTGTTGAGAACCTACACTTTCGAAGAGCTGTAATACCTAATCAATGAGGCACACATCACGTTACAATGTCAGAAATGTACCTAACTATCACTTCTTCGTCTAGGAATTTAAAAAGATAATTCAGAAACTTACTCCAGGATCAGGACCACAAGAATGTGGCACGCCGTAAGATACAAAAGGAAATATATGAGTGAATATATCCGTACTACCAACACCATCTGGAACAATTAGGTTTGAAAACTGGCATTTCACACTGCTTCTCGTATAAGTTTTATAATTAATTAAATAGGATCGAAGCGAAACAGGTTAAATGGTTGTGAGTTTTTTGAATTTTAAAATCTTCGGATCAACCTCACGTTCTAGCTGTTACACCAGCCGAACGACGGGCAAGACTCTGGTCTTTCGGGTTGCTTCCACCAGAGCTTCCACCAGAAAATTGGAAGTGAATTGTGGGCGCCGAAATAAAAGCCGCAGATGTCGGATCAAGCGTCGGTAGCTTAGTGGTTCAGGAGTCGAGTTACGATTGTGAGATCCCGAGTTCCAATGACCATTACACCACCGATGCTAACACAAGCCGGACCTTAGCTGGAGGGGTTAGAAAAACTATTCGTAATTTCGGTTGCTAATATACTTAAAAAACCAGGAACATCGTGAAGATCATGAAGATGAAGCAATTCAAGATAAAGCCAAACATAACTCACCCCATAACTGCCGCCACCTGAACTCCAATTGCCTATTAGAAGCTAGTTCTTTTTTAACTGCGTAATGCACTCGGTGTATAACGGAGTTTTCAAAGCCAGCAAGCTTCAATAAGTAAGGCTGAGAGCTGGAGTAACCGAAGGGATCAATGGACCAAGCGTTTTTGGGTATAATTCCTAAATTGTCCAGGCACCATTGATGACCTAGGGTGAGTTGTTGGATGATGGAAATCCAGTGTGAACACGCCTCGTCATTCATGACCCATCCACCTGTTACTATTTCTATTGTTTTGTTTTTTAAAAGTCTGAAAAAAGAGAATATGTCATTTAGATTCTTTCAATGTTTAAAAAAAATGGTTTTTTTGAGGGATTATTTTTGGCTGTAGTCACAACAAACTAGCGGTTAACCTCAATACGGCTAGCTGCAATATTGATCGCATGCGGAGTTTTAATTATAACAAAATAATTAGTTAGAAACTTCAGGATATTTGCAATTAGTATATGAGTATACCTACTTACTTCAAAAATACATCTTTTTCGTTATCATTCGCATCATTCTTCCACCACAAGGCGAGGAAGCTGATCTCGGCCCATATAAACTTCCTATTATTTCCTTTTGTCAACTCCTCTACCATATTGTTGAAAATTGCACGGGTTTGCTTGTAGTAGTATTTCTCAAAAGTTTTTAGCCAACCTAAAATGTTTGACATTTTAATACACTTTTTAGGGCTACTTTGTTATGTTTAAATGATGTTATTAAGTAAATTATGGAGTGGTCACACGTTTTAATAATAATCTCATCTTTATAAATTTTTAATTATCCGTCATTTATCATCTCAAGCATACATGAAAAATTGACATTAAATTTAGAAAAATGAACTTGCGAAGTAACGAATTTATGAACAAAGAAAATAAAGTCATTGCAGATACGTTTTTGAATTCGGAACAGTACGAAGCTTGTTATGTGGTGCTTTAAACGTTAGTACAGTTAGAAATTCTGTGCTTTTCGTACCAAATAAAACAGGGTGAATAGAGATCAAAGGGTGAAAAGAAATAAAATGATCAGCTAAATTCAGTACTTATTTTCTGTCAAGCGAAACTTTGGACTAGTTTATTGTAATAACAGAATCATCAAATACCTGATAACAGGCTTATTGAAATCTAGTAAAAGAAATTATTTAATAAATTCTATTGACTATTTTACCTCTATCTACCCCTGGATCCCTATTCACCCCGTTTTACGGTACAAATGTCAAGAATTATAAAAGAGATCCAATCAAAGAGTATTTAATAACGCCCTTACTATAGACGAATTAATGGAATTAAGTCACCAGAAAGCTATAAGTAGGTAGATAAACAATATTATCTACCTGGATCATTGTGAGAATGTGGCACTAGAAAAACTTTTAATTTGTTCTTCTGATTCCATTGGTCCTCCTTATATTCAATATTCCAGCCTAGCTTCTCACGTATTACGATCTCGTCAAATGACATCTTGTCGTACATTGATAACATCTGCCGACAAATCACATGAAGTGTTCTGATAATAATTCCTCATAATACATGCCGTCAACAACTTTAAGGGTCTGCTTCTTTTAAATGGAGTTATAGAAAGAGCACTGGAGCAACCCTTGAAATAATTGAACACAGCCTTATATACAGCCTTATGGCAAAGAAGAGAAGTCAAATCTCTAGCGGAAATCAATTATAGTAGATATTATAAATATTATTAAAAATATTATAGTGAAAAATACTTCAAAATTTTAACAGGTGAAAATTCTTTCTAAATTTTTTACATCACAAAATAATTATTTATCCTTTTACAGCTAAACACAAGTCAAATATACTATTTTTGATTAATTATTACGAATAAGAAAAAATATCTAGCGAAGAACTAATAGGTACATACATAAATATTTAGGTAGAAAAATTTTTAAGTATAAAAATAACTAAGTCCATGTATTATCTGTACAAATAGAATAAGCACAATATAAGGGGCATCTACTAACAATTAGATATATTTCAATACCTGTATATCCGTCTTGGGAATGGTTTGCTTTTGTATAGGACAAGATGAACTATTGAACTGAATATTCGCCTTCGGGGCCTCGTTCCCTGCTGTCTGAGAAGACCTTGTTGTAGGTACTAGATTGTTCATATTCTTAACGCTATTTTGTGATAGATATCGTTCCTGCGACTTTGCCACTGATAGGTCTACTGGCTTGGTGTTACTGCCTGTATTATAATGATTGTTCAGTACACTTTCTATGCGAGACACTTTGGCTTCTAGTGCCAACCACTTGGCCTGAAACGAATGTATGCATGTAAATATTGTGAATGGTATTTGATTGCCCTTGTCGTTTTCCTCTTCTGCGCTGGATGGTATTCCTGCGATTTTACAGTTATCGGTTCAACTACAAACTTGGTTTCACTGCCTATATTAGAATGTCTGTTCAGTTCACTTTCTATGCGAGACACTTTGAATTCTAGTGCCAACCATTTGGCCTGAAATGAATGTATAAATGTAAATATTGTGAATGCCACACATTGTTTTAGTAAAAATGTACGCTAGGGATTTGCGCAACGTTAACAGCACGTTATCTATGTGCTGTTAACGATGCTATTTAAATTTTTGATGACCTAACTACCACCTATATTAGCTGTTGGTGATATTTAGATCCACAGTGGAATACGTTGGGTTAAAACTAACTTATTACATCGAAACTTCCCAGGTTCTCTTCTCTAGTAATGAAAACACTTCACATTCCCTTCATTACCACACCAACTCCTCTGATACTCAAAGATTGGCTGAGAGAGAACTCACATTGAGTTAAGCTCACCTTTGTATATGATTATAATTTGTTTATGTAGGTACTTACTTTATCAATACCTTCTAGTGCGTATTTAATGCTACGCAGCTTAATACTTAAATCAGCTACAATGTAAACTAATAAAATAAGTGCCGCTATGCTGGTACCCCAAACCACTGCCGACAATTTTCGAATCTTCATACTCAGTCCCTTCAATTAAAATTTCAAAATCCAAAGTACACAATCGCGTAATAAACAAAATTTCCATGAACAATTACGAATTTACCACAAACGAAATCGGCGAAAATTTCATTAAATATAATTCGCTGAAAGCGATTGTCCGCTGTTGAAATTCAGCGGCATTATGTCGATTCGGAACAACAAATTGCATTGCATCAATTCCTCGGTCTTTCATCTGAAAATTCCATCAATTGTCTGACAATTGTACGCATTACGTGTCCGGCGATACAATGAAATTACACTCGTTTAATAAGAGAATGCCTCGCCATCTATACGAATATTATGTACATACGAGAATGGTATTTATTTTAGCAGGTAGCTTTAGTTTACTGTCGATACTACACAGATACTTTTAGAGTTTCTAAAATTAATTTAATAATTAGTTAAATAAAACACTATATGTATAGGGTGCTGTAGGAGTCCCGACGGGGGTCATCTGGAAGATAAGGCCTTGGGTCTGCCGGGGTGCGAGGGATATGTTGGCTACTACCTCACCTTCGGCAACTGAAGACCCAAAGACGGCGTGCGTTTTAGTCGGTTCGAGTCCGACATAACCTTCCCAACCGGCTCCGGTGGGGAGGGGTATCCGTTGGGATTTTTAGCACGATAAAAAAAAAGGTGCTGTAGGAGTGACCTAGGCCTGGACATATTCGGTCTTAGGGGAAATTCACCCCCATGCGTGTATATGATACTGTGGTCGTCAGAAATATAGAGTTAGATTTTTAGATATAGGGGTTATAGGTTATTATAATTTTTACATAAATTCGAGTAAGTAAATATTCAGAGTCCGCAACCCTGTAACGCCACATGTTGCATACTATCCATCAAGTGGGCCGTGTGCTTGTCTGCCATCTAAGTAGTATAAAAATTCTAACTAGGCGAGCAGAGAATTTCGTAAACTACCACTAGTGTTGCTATTGTACCTATATTTGGAAATTCTACGTTTCTTGACTAAATTTAGAATTGTACCTACAAAGAACTAAGTTCAGGTACAATAAGCTGTGCAATATCCCCGAACCACTTGGCGTTGTATTTGTTCCGTGTGCAATTTAAATTCTTACTTCCCATTTCCCGTGCAGTATCGGGTTAAATTTGGGGAACTTATGTTATTACATAACGTGTTGTAACCTAACTATACACATATGTAGTTAGTATACTGCAATACAACATAAGTATTTATTTACTTGGTATATTCTGTTTGTAATTTTCGGTCGATGTGTCTAAACTGGGCGTTAGGGGTCACAAAGCCGAAGGCAGGTAATCAATTTTTCAGGTGATCTAAAATTTGAAGTAGAATAGGTACAAGACCTGCTTACTGCCAAAGGTGTCCATATAACCATTATTGCCATTAGATGTACTCTATACATAGCACTTACTTAGTATTAAATATTGACACGAAGCCATCAAAAGTGCCAGGCTACTCTCAGTTCCGTAGCACCTTTTCTTTTAGTTGTATGCTGTTCCATGGCCATTAGCTGTCGATTTTGGGTGAGCTACCCATCAGTGCGTCACAGCTCACTTCTTTCTATATGAATCTCTCTGCGAGGTTGCGTAGCAACCTAAAACGTATGTTACAAAATATGGATATTGCCGATGATGTCGACGGTGACACTGCCAACCCGATTAACTATCATTGGTTGTGTTCGCATATCTGCGTGATACATGCGCGTGTGTTGTAACTTTTGTATATTAACTACCATTTTGTCTCAATCCTTGAATTACGTACCTATATGTTCTGAATACCAGTTAGTTAGTACCTATATGTTCTCAATACCTATATGTAACATCAGTTTTATGTTACCGATGCCATAATAGCCCTCAGCAGGCAGGCGTTGGCTCGTAGTCTATGCGACATCAATAAATTCTTCAAGACCTCAATTCAGACGATTCAGTTCGGACAGTCTGAATATAGCGTTTACCGTTCCGGATTCCGATATGACACACATGTGTTAAATTAGTTTTGTTTAATATTATTTACATTATGTATTTATACGTACCGGGTAAAACGGGTAAAAACCGCGGTAGTCTAGTGGTATGGATAATGAACTGCTGAGATGAGGTCTCCGGTTCGACCCAGGTTTTACCATGGCACACACCAATGATTTTACGATGCTTTTCGAAGTTATTTGTGTATTTATCGTAGGTTTATAAGTGCCCGGTTATTGGCAATAGGCTTACTACCTATTACATTGGGACCTAAACATAAACTGGCGATATGTGGGTGCTAGCACCTCTGCCTACACCTTCGGGGATATAGGCGTAAGTTTATGTTATGTAATGTTATTTATACGTATTGACGAAGCGGTAATTATAATGTTTGACTGCTAAGCCTGGGCTCTAAGGTCTGGGGAATTGAGTAGGTACGGCTCTGTGCTGTTGTAAGTATTTTCATTCCCATCCTTGATCTGATAACACGAAATAGGTGAGCTAAGCTTATTCTGTGTAAGTGGAGCTGTGTAGAATGTTCTAGAATTTTGTCATTATCTAGGTATATAGTAATTTAATTAAATTAAATATTGTAGGACAATCTACACAACGTCACCTAGACCCATGGTAAGCATAGCTTAACTAGCTTGTGTTTCGGGTTTTAGAATGCGGATAAACATACTTAGATATATTTTGACGTGACAACGTCTTATAAATTGGCTTGCCGGGTGACACTTCAAGAAACTGCGTTACGCTCCGCTCACGTTATGCGCTCACAATGAGAGCGAGTGAGAGGCACGCGTCCCTTCCACTCGGGCATGGTTAGCCCGCCTAAGAGCGAGAGAGACAGACATAAATTCATCCTTCTTCCTACTATACGAATGAATATTCACATTAAAATTATTTTACCACTCAAAGTCGTTGTCACGTAAAACTTTCGCCCGTATACCGACTTTACAGGCAACCAATTTTTTTTTTTGTAAATACATACATAGAAACACCCAGACCAATGCAGAAATTCATAATCATGCACATAAATAAATGGACTGAGCGGCAATCGAACCCGCGTCTGCTGCGTAGTAGTCGCGTTTACTACCGCCACGCCACGGAGGTCGTCGTCTATATTCGTGCACGTACAAGTGCAAGAATATAGACGACGCATACGTTATTTTGATAAATTTATATAAACTAGGTTATTAGCGGAACCGTTTGAATGGCCATTAAAAAAATCCATATTAGTGCGTGGACATGTGATATTAGTACTGGGGATGTTAGTACATACAGCACTGCAGTTTATTGAGAAATCGATATAGAGCTATGTAGGGCGAGGTACATAGTCAAGTTTCAGGTTGTATAATCATCGTTTGCAGGTTTTACAATTATCATTTTTATTTATAGAAACCATACTAGCAGCTAGCAGCTCATTAGGTGATACGTGTGTTTTCTCTGATCTGAAGACACTGTTATGTCTGTTCTTGAACGCATTTACCGTCGTGCCTGTTTGACCTGGTTCTAATCATAATTTTTTCATGCCAATATGTAGTGTTCCAGGAGTACACCCAGGGGCCTCTGACTTCGCGAGTGTTTCCTTGCACGCCCGTGCACACACTACTTACCTTATCGTAATAGATATCAGATAAATAAATGTGTACAAACATACTGTGTAAAGTACATATAATCTCTGCTTTGAGTAGGGTATTATTAAAGAGTAGGGGATCTCATTCCTAAGACTTCAAATTAACTTACCGTCACGTAAGGAGAGTCCATATTGATGCGTCCTAAAATGGGATCACTTGGTACAAAGACCCTTCAGAATATGATTTACAATGGAAATATAATGGTATAATTTGCATTGGTCTGGGTGTTTTTATGTATAATATGTATGAATTTACAAAAAAAAAGTATCAAGTATGTTTATCCGCATTCTAGAACCCATAACACAAGCTGGTTAAACTATGCTTGCCTTGGGTTTAGGTGGCGTTGTGTAGATTTGTCCTAGAGTTTTTATTATATTATATATTTTTCATTTCTATTAGCGAATATATTTACTTTGTTTTTTCCGTTTGCAAAATGTCCCCGGATACCGCCTCCACCAAAGTCGGTGGAGATTATGTCAGACTCAAACCGACTAAAACGCACACCATCGATGAGTCTTATACAAGATATATATCTCGCAATGTGGGAACTATGGCGTTCTCATGTAGCCCCTGTATATAGGGAGATGCACTTTGCCGGGCCAGTCCTGCTTCTACTAGGGTGACAGGCGGCTACACCTGTCACCCCCAGGCCTGCGCTCATGGAGGACGGAGGTCATTTCGTGATCTCCGACAATGTGATATTTACTGAATAGGGAATACATTTGCTGTTCACAATAACATTCATTTATCAATGTCTTGCGGATCACTCTGAACAACGTTAACAAGGGTTTCGGAATAATTTACCGTAAATGCGTCTGTCTTGATTATATTGGTTTTCCTCTGCCTATGTATACGTATAGTATATAACTAACTCGTATCCATTGTTTACATCATTCACTTAGAAAAATACCAATGTTGACCAGTGTTACCAAAACAAAGCTTTTCTTTATTTCATAATTTCGAATTAACTAATCTTTTTTGCACTTAACTTCTTTTAATTACTTAATAACCAAAATAGCTGTGTCAAAATCATTTAAACGTATTTCAATATACATCATAGTTATCTACTAATTTTATGATGTGGGTAATGTTTACTTCACAGAATTTTCGTAGAACTAATATTTCGTAGGACATTGGTTCTACGAAATTTCATTCCAATAAATAAGGTATGTTTATATATGCTTACTATTATTACGCTGTTATATTTACTAGTGCACTGACTGACGCGAATGCATTTGATATTAAATAGGTAAGAGCTCGCTCGAATGTGGTATTACTGTTTGGTTAAACTGCACTTGCGTCGTAGCAATGGCTACGAGCACATTATAGATAATGGTACGAGGATTTCTTGGTAATAGTCTGAGCTACGATATGGACTTATCTAAGAAAAATTACCCTGATCAGTTGATAGATTCTAGCAATCACTGTACGTTAGACTATAAATATATAGACTAATTGCATCACGGTTGCCATGTTAACTTCGAGGCCGATGCTGTTAAATAATGGAAAAGTTCTTTAATCCGATTGCAGCGCTTTCTATCGACGGAAAAGTAGATTAAGAGATAAGAAGCAGGCTATACGAAAGTTAAATTAAGCTCGAACGATGCAGGACTTTTTTAGTATGATGTTACATAAGGAAGTGGAAGAGCTACGAGTATTTGTGGTTTCAAGCGCATAACAACTTTTGGCTTAAGTGTAGTGCCACTGCCAACAGTGTACTATAAAATGATATCAAAATTTGAGCTAATCGCTATAGAACTTATGCTTCTCAGTTTTATATTACTTAAACAAAATTGATTCAGAAGCCATTTTAACAAATATGAAGGAAAGAAGGGAGTAGAAGACGTATTTGGAGAGCCAGTTACGTAGAAACTTTTATGGTTAGCGAAATCCGGGTATTGACGCGATCATATGGTAATATTATCGCGTTAGAACCCGGGTTACGTTAACCATATATTATGCAACGCGAAAGTTTAAAAGTGACGTAGTATCTATTACAGAATACCTAACAGTAGCACTAGCATGAACTCCTGTCGAATTGGTAATGTAAAGGTTTCGAGAGAACGGAGCATTGTGATTGGCAGTCTGCCTCTGGTGAACCTGTGTGCGTGTGTAGCCCGCCAATCGCAATGCTCCTATCCGTCGATATCTTTACATTACGAATTCGATAGTATTCCGTGCTAAGGTTACTGTACTAACGTGATAAATCTTATTTTATCTGTGGTACTGCCAATAAGTATGGTAACAATATGATCACGTAATAATAAACATAAACCAATTTCTTCTGAAACTTTATTTAAAACCTTGCCTATGTAGGTAATCTTCAATAAGTTTCGTTGATGAACACCGATCTCACTTCTTGAGGGCACAGAGTAATAACACCGTTTGGTAGCTGGTTCTTGAATGTGATGAATGTTAGTGTGCTTTCGTATACACTCTTGGTAGGTGCAGCGACTAACTCCGATATTTGAACCTGTAAAAATGATAAAATTTGCTACAAGATAGAAAGTTCTTCAAACGATGGGTTTCAAGAATATTCAGGGTAAGTACATTTAAACCACATTGTCAAACACTAGTGTAGTTAAATAGTTATTTGTGCAACAAGAGAGCAAAACTGTTTTTTGCTGCGAGTGCTGATTTTGAATCCTGAGCAAGCGAGGGATTCTAGGATTGAATCACGAGCGTAGCGAGTGATTTTACTGTAGAATCCTGAGCGTAGTGAGGGATTCAAATGCACGAGATGCAAATAATTTTGCTCTCGTGTGGCACACATTACTTTTCACCTCAGCAGCGAGAACACATAAGAAATATTACTTAGAAGATAATGCAACACTTATTAACAGAACAGAACACCTATTATTGATTAAAATAATGCTGAAAATTTTAAAAGTTAATAATTAATCTAATTAGGTACTTATTGTTGTTCTGCAAATTTAAAGTTGAAAGTTAAAAGTTAAATTTTATACACGTTATTTTTAAGGTGTCTTCAGAAACAGCGTACGTGACATTTTATTTTTCAAATGTTGATAATAGTAATCATTATAAATACTTATGCATTACTTATTTTGGTATTCAATAACATTACATAATTATTAAATAATGTAAATAAAATACATGGTTTATTCTTTTACAAATATCTTTCAAATTTAGAATTTCGAAATAGGACCTTTGACGTGCCATAAATTAAAAAAAAATACCTTTTTTTTGTGTTTCTTGGCGATCTCAATCACAGGGCGGCCCTAACGCACTATTATAAGGAAGGACAGCGTGCCAAGGTCACCAAAATCTATGAATGCTTTGCGCCCCGTCATTCATAATTTTTTCTAGTCTTTTACTACAACTAGCATACTAGTGACGTACTTCAAGAAAAAGATTTATCGACGAACGATGGGCCGATGACTGCTTATTTGAAATTTAATATCCATAATGATTATAAAGAATTGCTAAAGTGAATTTTCTTGACACAAATATGTAGTTTTGAAGATATTTGATTTCGAAAATTGAAACGAGCAACTAGAAAACGGTTTTTGTGTGAGTGACGGCATGACTTCTTAGTAAGTATTGCAAATGCATGAAGTGCAAGAGAATATTGCATTTATCTCGGTTCCGGTTGTGTTTTGTTGTGTTTACATGTATGATTCATTAAAAAATAAAAGTCATTTGGAATAGTAAGAAATCTATAAATTATAATAAAAATAAGAATTATAATATTATCTCATGAGTTTAGCATGTTACCGGTCTTGTTAAGTTAATACACGTTAAAAGATAAGTAAACCCAATCGTATTAGTATACGTAAATCGACCACTTCTGCGATAGTAGAAGGCACAGCACTAACGTAGTAAAACGTCCATTCATAAAAATGGAACATAGGTAGGACACAGCGTTTTGTAGGTAGGGCCCATCCCCCTCCTTATACATCAATGATCTCAATGCCTACGCCATCAACTCAGTTTTTGGTCGTTATTGTATGTACATATTCTGTATATTTATTATTTTACAAAAAAAAACCTTCAAAATATTTGTGTTTGTCACTCGAACTTTTTTATGGACGGCCAAGAGACAGAGTGCAGTGTATGTAGTTCGAAAGTTATTCGCGGAACAATTCTTTTTGAATCTATGGTTGGCACTCTTTATTGAAAATTAAAAAAAAAAAATTAAAAAGCTACTTTGTCTCACTGAGTGAGCAAAATCGCATTTTGCACACTGTTTTTACGCAGCAAAACTTACTTGTTTGAGCTGCTGTGGTGAAATAGTTATTTGTGCAACAAGTGAGCAAAATTGTTGTTTGCTGCGAGTGCTGATTTTGAATCCCGAGCAAGCGAGGGATTCTAAGATTGAATCACGAGCGTAGCGAGTGATTCTACTGTAGAATCCTGAGCGTAGTGAGGGATTCAAATGCACGAGATGCAAATAATTTTGCTCTCGTGTGGCACACATTACTTTTCACTTCAGCAGCGAGAACACACAAGAAACATTACTTAGAAGATAATGCAACACTTATTAACAGAACAGAACACCTATTATTAATTAAAATAATGCTGAAAATTTTAAAAGTTAATAATTATTCTAATAACTTATTGCTGTTCTGCAAATTTAAAGTTGAAAGTTAAAAGTTAAATTTTATACCCGTTATTTTTAAGGTGTGTTCAGAAACAGCGTACGTGACATTTTATTTTTCAAATGTTGATAATAGTAATCATTATAAATACTTATGCATTACTTATTTTGGTATTCAATAACATTACATAATTATTTAATAATGTAAATAAAATACATGGTTATTCTTTTACAAATATCTTTCAAATTTAGAATTTCGAAATAGGACCTTTGACGTGCCATAAATTAAAAAAAAAACCTTCAAAATACTTGTGTTTGTCACTCGAACTTTTTTATGGACGGCCAAGAGACAGAGTGCAGTGTATGTAATTCGAAAGTAGTTCGCGGAACAATTCTTTTTGAATCTATGGTTGGCACTCTTTATTGAAAATTAAAAAAAAATAATTAAAAAGCTACTTTGTCTCACTGAGTGAGCAAAATTGCATTTTGCACACTGTTTTTACGCAGCAAAACTCACTTGTTTGAGCTGCTGTGGTGAAAAAATAATTATCTGGTTTTAAGTAAACCATGGAGTTTAAGTTCCAATTTTCTGTAAGCGCCGTCTGTAAATCAGTAAGTTTATCGGCTTACAGGTGAAGTTGGTTTGAATCCCGAATATCTTGGTGGATATAACAGTCACATAATTTTACAGACTCATACTTGTGAAACATTATCTGTTAGGTAGGGACGAATGTCACTGACCTGGCCATTGCTGAGTTGATACCATTTATTGATTTCCTTGTTGCCGTAACATGGTTCGAGGTACACTCGCTGGAATGTCACGCCCATACCACGAAGTAAGGTGCCCTCATTGTTCTGTTTGTAACATACGTTAATATTTATTTTGTAGCGTTTGCTAGAGAGAGTATATTATATTATAGAGAGAAAATTACTTTACTTCCATTTAGCTAGAAGTTAACACAAAACCCTTCCGGCCGCCAGGTTAACGATTCAAGATGAAATTATTCGGAAAAAATTGCTTTATTTAAATTGGCATATGGCGGGAATAGGCTAGTTAGTAGCTAGACTGGCTGGCTAGCTAGTAGTATTATGTGTAATCAAAAATTGTAGTTGGCGAAATGTGGGTATTAATACACCTCTGTCACGCCTTAATAATCGTAATTTGAACTTAGTACCCCTTTCTTACGTCTATATGATCCAGGCGTTTTCTGACGGTTAAATAATTTATCGTTATAGCTACCTAAAAGAACTCGATGAAATAGCATGCAGTTGTATACCTTGGTAGTTACAAAAGATTGATAGGCCGCAAGTACTAAATCTGCAGCGTTGAGGGTAGCGCGAGAGTATTCAGATCGCATTGTGTTATCCCGTCCAGTGTAGCCCATGACGATGAGCGGCTGTAGTAGCAACTGTTGAGCAATGTGCGCGCCCAGCGTTAGCTGTCCACTTGGGTGCTCTACCGGAGTCTTTGCCTAAAAAAGTAACCATAAGACGTCATACGCACGAGGGTTTAAATAACATCGCATTAAAAAGCTAGTTTACGTAGCTTAGGCTTTATAAGCTCAGGGCTCATAATGCAACACTGTTCGACAAAAGCGTCGTCTTCTATTCTAGATCTAGTCTATTATCTATTAAATCTAGTAATAAGATTAATGTGAAGTTATTAAGGAGAGAAGCAATTGATGAAGTTGTTTTAATTGATGAGCTGCCTGTCACCCTAGCAGAAGCAGGCCGCGGCGGTGGCGCAAAGTGCATCTCCCCATATCCATAGGTGGGAGAAATATGTCTTGAATGTAGGTTCGAGTCCGACATAATCACCTTCACCGATTACTAGGCGTAGGTGAATTGCGCAGGGATTTGGCGTGCGATGGAAAAATAGGTGTTGTTTTTGTGAAAAACAATTTCAGAATGAACATAAATAATGTGAGCATCTACTCACTGGGCATGGTTTATTGGCATTTTCAATAATAAGTTTGAACACATGTCGAGTTCTTATGTTATCCATTATGCCCTGATCTAAACCTTTCGAGTCATCATTGAGTAGCCGTCTGTCTTGCATCACCTGTAATATTTGAATAAGTACATGACGTTAGGCACAAAATGTAGGGGTTTTTACCAGAAGAAATTTGAAATTCAAGACCCACTGAATATCGGGTGTAGGCTCTCAGTCTCTCAATCACTGAGTTAATGACTCAGTCTCATTTAATTTTCTCAATTCAAAGTCTATAAACTTATTTTTGAAAATTACTTTTCACATGCGTTTTCGAAGAACGGAAGATATGGTGGTGTTTTTATTTTTAACAATAGTTACTCTAGGCAATTCTTAAAATAATCCCAGCAGAGGTATCCAAACAAAGAGAAACGGCACAAATAGACAGAAATATATATGCTGTGACTACAATGTTTACACACTAAAAGTTACAAATCATAAGTCCCTGTCACTGACATTTTAATTTTAGTAACATGGTAATGAAGGAGTCTGTGGGTTTATTTACTCTAGTAATATTACTGCTTATAATTAACTCATACCTCTATCTGTCCGGGCTGTAACGCTCCTATACCAAGCGGCGTAGAGGTAAGAAGCGTAAATCTGACATTCTCATCCTCAATGTATGCGGCCGATGGTAGCGGATAGTAATTCCCTTGGATCGGGAGTTTCTTGAAATATCGACGTTTTATCATCTGTGTAACATGATATTTTTGAAGTTTAGACGAAATTTAAATGAATACAAATGAAGTTTAAATGAAATTTTACGGATTCTATCGCGATATATTTGATATTATTTACTTTTAGTTTCCTCTGCCGCACCATTAAGTCTTGAAATTCCTTGCCGGCGCACGTGTTTCCTTCTTCCTACAGTCCCGGGTCCTTTTAGCGGGGCGTGAAAAAACATCTGATGCGGCCGTCAAGCTGAGCGCCACTATTGTAGCACTGTACGTGTTTGCAATGGTGACCCTCTTTCATGAGACTTTGCCTTCAGCTTAATGTCAGGTAAGGTGAAGTCAAATTGGCGGGCAATAAATAAAATAAAAAAACTAAATAGCTGCAGTATATAGAACATAAATTAATAGAACAGATTCAATTGTTCAGTTTCGGTTAAAAACCAATAACTTGAGGACATAACCTACTAGGATATATCTCGTACATACATGCATTCCATTAACGTCGGTGTAGAACACATCTCCGTTCTTAATGTCAGTAGAGAACCGCATCGCAAGCTCCAAGTCGCCCGCTTGTGGGTTTATAAGTAACGTGCTGCTTATCTCCACTTCGCTTTGTTGGAGAGATGGATTATTGTAGATACTGATCTATAGAAACAAAACAATTATTACTATCTCACTTCATCTCTGCAGCTTCTAAAATAATATTTCATTCTTACTTCCCTTTCACTGTGAGATACGGACTGGCAGCGTTCGTTATTATACTCAGGGTACTTACTAGAGTTAAGTATATGGTTAAAATAGGTCAAGCAGTTATCAAGATACAGTACCTACCTTCACATATATCGTCAAACGACATCGAGTCGAGTCCGAATTACACTATGAAGGTAAAGTTAGATTAAAATATTATCATATTTAAGAGGTTGTGTTAAGAATCAATCAATGATTTATGATTATTTAATGGACGTTCCTCAGCATACATAGAAGATTACATTGTAATGTGATTGGCCAGTTATTATATAACAATGGCAAGGTCTTCCACCAAGATTCA
The DNA here is from genome assembly GCA_963691645.1 of Pelosia muscerda. NCBI lineage: Eukaryota > Metazoa > Arthropoda > Insecta > Lepidoptera > Erebidae > Pelosia > Pelosia muscerda. The sequence goes on along the minus strand of OY829116.1, from coordinate 6,498,484 downwards.
TGCTCAGTTGCAATTAAAACAGCAGCACCAACGTTAAACAACGTTTTTGAAGCGTCGGTAGCTTAGTGGTTAAGGAGTCGGCCTTACGATCGAGAGGTCCCGGGTTCGAATCCTGGCCATTACACTACCGAAGTGAACCCACTCCTAACACAAGCCATTGAGCTTAGCTGGAGGGGTTAAAGGGAATATTAGTAACTTCGGTTGCTAATATTCTTTTTATTTAAAAAATAAAGAAAAAATAAAAAAACGTATTTATCGACACTTCATGTACGCACATAGCGCAAAATAGATATTATACTGACACATAATAAGTACTAGATTGCCTAGTAATTTTTGTAACCCCTGATTTACAAAAATAATGTATAAAACAAGTAGGTGTATATATATAGGTATGTATATATATATAGGTATGTGGTAGGTGTTCTGGCAGATCTTTTACAAATTTTTGACAAACCTTCAACCAGTTTTGTATCAAACATGATTAAAATTTCTTTCTTAGGAAAACGAGGGTTAATAGGTACTATCACTGACCGCAAGTACGATTTCAGCTTCTTCTGAGGTAAGTACAGTATATAAAGTAGCTTTATATAAGCCTTCAGTAACAATGATTTCGCGGGAAGCAGCTAAATGGAACGGCTGAGCGGGGCCCGACGGCATGAACAAGTAAGCGCCGCTGTTGTTGCCTGTACCGAGTTGACTGTCATATCTGGTGATAGTAAAAATATTGTTGATATAAATAAATAAAAATCACTAGCTAAGAAAGTATATTAAGAGGAGGAAGCTTACTCCCAACAAAAGTATAGCAAAATATCACTAATTGTCATAGAAAAAAATGTCAAACTGCACTCCACAAAGCAAGTAAAAGTCTTCTTACCCGAAGAAATAAGTGCGAAATTGGGATTATTAAGCCGTGGATGAGTGGTGGGCTCCCTTCCCACGATATTTTTCTTGTAATGGATTACCTCCATGTAACGTCTACTTCAATTTCTTATCGTAAACACTAGCTGTTACCATCATGTACCAATTTCATCAGCATATTTGCAAAAATTACGATTTTGAACTTCTTTTTTCGCGATAAAAGGTAGCATATTATGTCCTTTCCCAAGCTCTAATTCAACTCTGTACAAAATATTAACATCAGTTCAGTGATTTCGGTGTGAAAGTGTAACATAAAGACTGACATACATTTATAATATTGGATTTACAATTCCACAAACTAGCAAAGAGTTTCTAAATGTATTATTCCGTCATCAATCATCCTGTTGTCTTTCCAAAGGTGTCTATTGCAAAATATAGGAACGTCGCGTCTGCATGATAAATGTGTTTTTAACCAAATACGGAAGTGAGAGGTTGTCATGCCGATTGCTTCAAAAAGATTTTGTGAATATTTCTGTTGTAGAACTAAGTTTTGATTTAGTTGAAGAAATATAGACTGAGTAGACTGACTAGACTGAGTTTTAGAGCGCTGCGTGGTTCCCGGCAGACCAGAATTTGGGCCACCCTATCTCTTCCCATGCGCTGTCATATGTCAAAGGGCTGTCAGCATCAGACAAAAATATAAACAGCCCAGACTCAGCCTCAGAGGCATAACTCGAGTCAACAATAGTGTGCGGAATACGGTAATATGATCGCCACCTATTACGTGGGACCGAATACAATAGTTAGTGAAATGTGGGTGCTAATTAACCTCAACCTACCCCGAAGGGTATATAATTATATGCACGTCTATTTCCGTCCATTTGTATATATAATTATGTATTAAATTACAAGTGTTCCGGACAAGTGCCTGAAGGTTGAGACCGCAATATGAGCGAAGCACTGGTTGCAACTATTTTTCCGTGAGGTGCCGACATCTAGTAGGTAGATTATGTTAATAAATTATTATGTAATTCACTTGTCATCGATCTGAGCTTAAGAAAGGATTACACACGTAGGTACAGTTTCAACCGCTGCATTTTTATTTTATTATAATCCATTCGGAATCCAATCTTAGACAACAAGATTATACGTTACAAATGATTAAACAACTGAAAATCACTGAGCTCAATCCCTCGCAATTTAAACTGGTATATTTTCTGTAACACTCACCGAGCAAAATCCATATTCACAGGCACGACCGCTCCATCCGAAGACATTACAGCTTTAATGAGCCCATTCATAGTGGCGACTATCTTGGTGCTATTGCCACTTTGTATCGTAATATCCTCCATTAAACGAGCTGATGACTGTTCTATTTGGAACATCTCTGGCAAGTCCACTGTCCAATGATTTGCGTTGTACACACGCACGTTGGAGTAGGACGCATATCTGAGGAGATCATAGTGACCAATTGCAACTTTACCACCCGTCATATATATTGGAATGAACCCAAATTATGTTTGTTTTTTTGAATGTTTTTTGAGGATACCATGCTACGGCGATGGGCGAACTCAAATCCACCAATCATAGAGTATATTTTATTAAAACAATTCACGGTTGAGGTTCAAAATATATCGCGGGAGGTATAATATAGAGGTCCCATTAAAGCAAATTCAAATTTGAACTAAGACCATACTTACTTATTAGTTTCCGTGTTATTGCTGAGTGATACTGTGTACGTTATAAGCGCTAGCGACTTCACTACTACAGGGAACGAAAGCTGGTACTTAGAATCTGCGAAAATAAGTCTTTTGTCACCAATCACCGCTGGAGATAACTGGAATGCTATAGGATTACCGACAGGATCAAATACCTGAAACAAAATTGTATAGGATGATAAGTACGAATCGTTATCAGATTTACCATGCATGTATTATTAGGTATGTCCAAATAGGTCTTAGTGGGGGTTCCAAATACTTCGGAAATACCTTCATCACATATTCAAAATTTGAGCCTGTTACAGTGGGATATAAAAGTTCCTGGAAACCTTAAGATCTATATTCCTTTAACAGCCTAAGTCAAATTTAATCAAGAGTAACATAGATAGCGTTAATAAAATAAACTAGATCGATGTCTTGTTTTTTTATAAGAAAATATGTAAACTCATGTAAGCAGTAGCATAATAAACTCATTTACATTATTAATAGATCTATTATCCAGTAACTTCTATGATTAGTATTTGTGTAGTGGCATCATTTCATGCAATTTTGGTTTCAAATTGTTCAGGAACTTTCGGTACAGTACCAAGATTCAAAGCAAAATATATCTACAACGTTTATTATTATACGGTAATCATTATTACCTCAATGTAGGGTGAGGAGACGTATACCGTTAAAACCTCGTGTCGTGTAAACGCCAAAGCATTGTACAATACGATTTTTCTCGAAGGTGTGTCGTCATCGAGGGATATAGTAATCCTGGACGGGAGTTCGTCGTGGCGACGCCAATTTTCATCGAAATAAATGATATGCCAAGACTGGCCTGCGGTCTTAGGCTGTTTAAGAAGAAATGAGGCTGCTTGCCGTATGGCTGATTGGCAGTATTTTATTGCAATCTGCATTCTGTAAATTAACATCAAATTAAGTATTAAGTGGTTACACTAAGACCCCTAGTCAAATTACTTACTCAATTTTTAGTTAACTCCACGCATAGTTTTAAAACTTGCACGTTTCGCTTTTTGTTTGAGTGTTAACTCGTGCAAAGTCTACGAATATAACTTTTGCTAAAATGCAGGCAAAACCTTAAAATTTTACTCTCTGGCAACCTTAATATTTTACAAATTTGACTTAACTATCCGAATAAGAATTATCTATTCTCTGATTTTCGTCAAAGTGATTCTGCTAGACAGAGTAACTGAGAAATGATCGAAAAACTTTGACAGTTAAGAACGAACTAGTAATTGTTTATAGAATATATCAGATTATTGTTTAAACATCACAATCACGCTTCATCACATAATAAGCCTGGGTTGCACAATCGTATAACAGTGCAGTTCTGTACCGATCAGGTATAAAACTGGTTGCACCATTTGACAATTGTTAAAATCACGTCATAACTTGACGCTAACTGTAACCGGCAACGCTCAAACGTCAAATTCTATCAAAAAGATAACTATAACAGAGCTACTAAATACACTGGTGCAACACATTTAGCCAAACCACTAGAATCAATGTTACTGTTACTGGTAAATTTGACGGAAACCTTAACTTTAACAGGTAGTTGGAGCAACTAAGCCTAATCAATTATAACTGTCTTACTTCTTAGCATAGTCTTCTACGACTATATCCCTGGACGTCCCAGTTATAGCGTCGTGATGTTGGAAAAGTGCCAACGATCGTCTGGCTTGTTCAACACGGTTGCGCAGTTGAAGTAAATATGTGTTTGATATAGTGCGCGAGGCTATCACTTGAGAACTCATTGTTTCTGCTGCCCTAGTAACGGATTGTAAAATTAGTGCCAGCGGGGATGATCTCTTGAAGTTAAGGAGGGCCTTGATCGTAAGGAGAGTATTGTCGTAATACCATTGTAGGTATAATTTATGTTCCTGTTTTCACAGTACCTACATGAGATTACTAGGTTTCAGAGTCATTATTGTGAAGAGTCCAGTAGCCTTAGCATGAACTCCTATCGATTTCGTAATGTAAAGGTATCGACAGAACGGAGCATTGCGATTGGCGGATTACACACGCACACAGGTTCACAAGAGGCAGACTGCCGGAACCTTTACATTACGAATTCGATAGTATTTCGTGCTAAGGCTACTGGTGTGCTTTTTAGCTAAGACCTCGGTAATAGAATATTCGACAATGATTGATCCTGCATCTTTATCATTAAAAAAGTAATGTTTTACATGTGACTTATTTAGCCATTGTCATTTTTCAAAATACATTTCGTTACATAGTAACTAAATGTAAATACTACCTATGTCAATATAAAATATATTTCATCCATTAAAAAGCCCGTTCCGGATCGTTTCCGTTACAAAAGTGCCCATCATACTCATCGTGATTCCACGCTGAATTGCGATGGCTATCCTCTGGATCAGGAACGATCCGAGTCGATCGATACATAGTTAATATAGTATATTGCATTTTAACCTGAGATACGCCAAAAGAACTCTATCCATGTGCTTATAGAAGGGTCTTGACGTGTAGTACCCGCTCCAATAATGCTGTTTTTGATCAGCGTAAGTGAAAAAATCACCCGATAGTACGGGAAAGTCTGTCATTTTTACTTCTGCATGAACCGCCTTAAAATAATCTTCAAGATTGCCGAATTGGACCTATAACAAAGACTTTAAATGAATTGAACATATTTAATTTTTCCCCAAATATGGAAAGAATTAAACAGAGGCTGAGAAGAAATTTTCATGTACTTACCTATCTAGGTATGTAATACGCAAGAAGTATATATGAGTAACTGATATTATTCAATTTAATGACATAAGATAATTGTATAGGGGTTACTGGTAACTGGACGTAATCCTGTCAGGGGTTGTTGACTACCCAAAATGCAGCAATTTGGACCCCCATGTATAGCCATAAAATCAATAGTTTCCGAAATAAATGAGTTTTGTGTTTTTTCTCACATTAACCCAGAATTCAGCTCTCAAGTACAATAAAAAAATACCTATATATTTCTGCAGAGTCAACTACCTACCTGTTTCTTAGTTTACGAAAAATAAAAAGATTCTTACCTCGGTATTTAATGAGTAATTTTTATTGATGTAGTCAATAAGCATGTCGTAGTTCTGGAACTGGTTGTCCCATTCGTTGGAGCGGTCGTACCTGAATTCGTCACCTAGAGGGAACAGGAGGACGTTGCTTGGATATAACTGGACCTTCTTCCGCCATTGGTCTAGAATTAGAGATGCCCTGAAATTTTTAGCGTCAGCATTTAATTGCAACTTATGGTTAACCATGGTTTTGCAATCATATGCCGCTTTTAATTCTATTGTTGCTAAAAAAATTAGGCCTTTTAATCAATTTATCAATCTCCATTGTCGAATTCTAACTTACCCACCTTTCCTGAATGTTTTTTTGCGTTATTTTTTGAGGTCCCTTGGGACACTTACTGGATACGGGGTTGTCTGGAAGACCTTTGAAATCAAATTGACAGCATATCTGGAAAAGCATAATCATGATACAACAACATAATCATAAAACATTAGCATTATTGATATTCAGTGAAAAGCTACTTGCATGAATTGGTACATAAAAAAGAGCCAAATTTACCATTGCAACTGCTATTATATAGCAGCTCTATCACATTTCAAGCACTAACTCTACACTAAATTCAGTCTTATGAAGAATATTATAGCACATATTTTAAGGCGTACGTTTGGATCAATATTTTATTACCTCAACATCAGGGCCACAAGAATATCGTACGCCATATGAACTGAACGGAAACAAATGTGTAAACATATCAGTTTTGCCAACTCCATCTGAAATAAAAGCAAGGAAGATTGTTTTATTTTACAGTGCTTCTCGCGTAATATGAAAACGTAATAAAACTTACCCCACAATTGACGCCACTTAAACTCCAATTGCTTATTCGAAGCCAGTTCTTTCTTCAGTCTATAATGGATTCGCTGAATTACAGAATTCTCAAATCCAGCTAACTTTAATAAGTAAGGCTGGGAGCTAGAATGGCCAAAGGGGTCCATGGACCAGGCATTTTTGGGTGCAAATCCTAAATTGTCCATGCACCATTGATGACCTGTGGTAAGTTGTTGGATGGTTGACAGCCAATGGGAATTGGCTTCGTCGTTCATAACCCATCCGCCTGTTACTATTTCAATTGTGTTATTTTTCAAAAGGCTGCAATTGAACAATGACATTAAGGGTAATTTAAATGGCTTTGAAATATCTCCAACGTCTATACTCACTTAATGAATAAAGCCTTCTCGTCATTAGTGGCGTCACAATCCCACCACATTGCAAGAAAGCTGATTTCAGACCATATAAACTTCCTACCATTACCCTCAATCAATTTTTTCACCAAATTGCTAAGTATCGCATGGGTTTGCTTGTAGTAGTAATTTTCAAAACTCATTAACCAACCTAAAAATAATCTTCAAGTTGAAAAACAAGCGGTCGTTTCAATGCACGTAGACAGAAAGTACCTAATTTATTTCAGTTTAAAACTGCAGTATCTGGTAAAGTGCAGATACTGCAGTTTTAAACAGAAATAAATTACTTTCTGTCTGCTGTCCGGACAGGATGGAGGAGTTACATAATAATACATATTCTACGACTAAAGTGACATTATTATTTCCCTACTATTCGCCTACATTACCTGGGTCATTGTGCGAGAATGGTACTATGAAAACTTTCAGTTTATTCTTCTGACTCCATTGGTCCTCTTTGTATTGTATATTCCACTCTTGGTTCTCCTGCGTTGCGTTGTCTTTAAACGTTAACTTGTCGTACATTGACAATATCTGCCAAGTGGTAGACACAACATTAGTACTTTTGCATTTTTTCTGCTATTGCTTATAAACACATAACTTATCTACGCTATGCAAAAAGCATTCAGTATCATTGTTCGTGATTATTATTAACATCATTACGAGTCTTGCTTTGAAATACAAATACCTACTCGTAGTTTTGTGAACCAAATGTTGACTCCGGTATTGTAAAGAAACACGCGTGTTTTCCTATTATGTTTTATATAACTTTGTGAGATATCAGGCTGCTAAAAAGGAGCTAAACTCACATCTGTATGATGTAGGTATCGTTCAGCAAATATTGTGTACACCTAAATCTGAAGCTGCTTACAGTCTTTTTAAATTCGCTATATTACGATTGTAAGTTTATTAAATATGTGGAAAGGTACGATGGGACTGGCATAAGTACCTTTGTATAAAAGTCCCCAATACCCATAAAGAGAGAAAAAAATATATAACTAAGCGTCATAGAAATAAAGACAGGAGACGAGAGTTTCAATAGTAAAAGGTTTTCTTAAAAATTTTGAACGTGCTGGTAATTTTTAGTCAATAGAACCTAACTTACCATTGACCAGTACTAGTCTCGCCATCTTTATAGGTACTAAGTCTACGTCAAACTATTTTTATGAGGGTCTCAATATAGGCAGTTGGTGCTTAATTAAATACTTCACTAATTAGACAGAATTCCACATGCGCTGTTAGTAAAACTTAAAAGTGCCTACTAGTTAGAATTTCATGATATCATGACTGCAGTGTGACTTAATTAAATTAAATATCTGCTTATCATATCTTATTTTACCAGTCTATCTAAGTATGTAAATAGGTATATTATAAATAAATAACCATCATTCTACTAATACGAACGACGAAGAGTCTCCGTCGATTTGAATAAATAAAAAAGTATTATTAATTTTAAAAATAAAGATTATTATTTCAAATCATATATTGTTTAATGATAATGTAACATACTTGTTATTAAAAAAAAAAACATAAACTCACGCCTTTATCCTCGAAGGGTTAGGCAGAGGTGCTAGCACCCACATTTCGCCAGTTTATGTTTAGGTCCCAATGTAATAGGTGGCGAGCCTATTGCCATTAACCGGGCAGTTATAAACCTGCGATAAATACACACATAACTTCGAAAAGCATCGAAAAGTCAAGCTGGGATCGAACTCGAGACCTCGTCTCAGCAGTCCATTACCCATATCACTAGACTACCTATTATTATTATTATATTAAAAATTAGTTTAAATACTGAAGTGTCACTCTTCTAAAAAGACAATGGCCTTAGTGCCAACCGTAGCCTGGCTGCCCCTAAATAGAAAAGATAAAAGAACTCGAAAATCCTGTTAGACCCTTCAACGGAATTTTCCAATGGAAGCAACAGTCCTAAGCCCGTGTTAGGAACCCGCAGTTAGTGAATTTACCCCAGAAGAAACACGTTATTAGCTAACGCCACCTTACGCCTTTCCAGCCCGTTGTATCCATCCATCCCTATTAAGAAGTACTGCTTAAGGTAATGGTAACTAGGTATACTGAATAAATTCACACTAACCCGAGAATGAAAGGGTATAGTCACCTGTATGTCAGTCTTCGGAACAGTGTGCATTTGCATAGAACAAGATGAAATATTTGTCTGGAGTGAAGTGTAATTGAATTTGGTATAGTTTTTCCTCACATCTTTGGCCATAATATATATAGACCTCTTTTGCAGTTGATTGAATTCATTTGACTTTGCCGATATTTGATTCACTATAGATTCCATTTCATGATGCTTGTCGAGTTTTGTTTCTATACTTTCTATGTGACTTACTTTTGATTCAAATGTAGTCCATTTTTCCTATAGTAAGTTGTACTTATATATTAAAATTGTAATAAAAATTAAAGTTGTGAAATTAAAATCTATTTGAAATTTAAAAATAATTTGCTGATGGTCGCTATTAAAAAAAGTAAATTTATAATTAAGTATACTTACAGTAGTATTTTCATTTAACGAGGATTTAATTTTAATGTTACACAGTGCAAAACTTACGCCGGTCACTACGCAAACAATTATTAGAAATGCTACAGCTACAAGACATTTAGTTGTAATAAGTAATGCCAATATCCGTGTTATCATATTGGTCTACTAAGTACTTACTACTGAAAACTAACCACTGTCACTTAAAATTTTGAGATAATATTGTGTAAGAACATAGTTATTGACGAAGAAACCAATTTATCAATCAATTTGTCTCCAACGATCATTTGCTACTGAAAACCTACAACGTAGGCAGTACTCTTAGGCCTCAGTAATGTTGTTTTAGAAAAACAATCCATTCTGTTCATACCTCAATCTGTAAACTGAGAGTTCCATCAATATTATGTAACAGTGAAGTGGTTGCAAGTAGGTAGTTCTTGCTCAACGGAAAGAATTCTATAGGTTTGGATACCCTTATATTTGTCTAAAGGACTATGTCCAAAACTGGCCTTCCATGGACACGATGTACGCAAATGTAGCTATTGATCGATAATCATATTTAATTTTTACCGAACTAACCATGAATTCTTGGAGTATCAAGATATATCTTTAAATAATTAGTATTTACTCTATTAGCTCACTGAAATATATATTTCTATACTCTTGGAACCATCTTTCTCTTTTCCCCAATGCTAAAATGTTGCCAGTTATAATAAAGACCATAATCGATTTTTTTATTTGAGACATATTAATATATCGATACAGAGTAATGTATGGGACACCAGAGTTTCATAAGGAATTGATAGGTTGACTTGATATAAGTATTGATTTGAAACCTATGACTAATTGATACTTAAAAAAAGATACATAAACTAAATGATATTGAATACGCGTCGAATGTGACTCGAATGCGAACGTGAAGTGATTCGATTTGATGTGAAGGATTTTCATATTATAATAGCCTTCCGCGCCGGAGTGGAAGTCGGTTCTACTCAACGGTCAAACATAAGATTTTTAAGAACGACTACGAAAACGTAGAGATATGTCAGTAATTATGTATTATACTCGGTTAATAATGAGCTTATTTATTTATTTATTAGACTTAATGTACAAGTAAGTAGGTATATATATATATATAGATATTCTCTACTTTCAACTTAAACTAAATAGTGAATGTAAAAATAAATATTACTTGAGTAAATAAACAGTTGCCAGGACATAATAAGATATAACTAAAATATAAAATAGCCATTCTAGACATTCGTTCGGCATTGATATCAATATTTTGCTTATATCACCGGTTTTCAAGCGATAGGGATCACTAGAAGTATTATTTAGAAGTATTTGATCGCTAGAAGCTTTTTTTCTTAAAAAAAGTTCAGTGTCGTTAATATATAATGTTTTTTAATACCGCCAATGTTCATCGTACGATATTGGAGATATTTATTGTGTAATAGTCGATATAGATACGAAAAAGTAGTAAATAATAACAATCTTTTAATATGGTCTCATCTTTGATCATTGTTTTATAACAATGGAGCTAAAACTGTTTCTACGCGATTCAAAGCCGAATTTATTTTTAATCGATTGAGTTTGTGTTTGTAATGGCAACTGGAAAGAAATCCGTTATAAAAATGTCATTCGTTTGTCATCTTGATTTGTGTTTACATTATTCTATTTCTCGTGAAAGCTGATTTTATTTTTCATTGGATAATGAACCCGGATAAATCTTTCATCACCGAGCCTGGCGAGCCTGTCGACTTTGAACCCGTTCATAACGATAATTCTGGCACGAATATGGGAACAGATCCCACGATGAGACAATGTGTGAATAGTGGCATCAACTTTTTCCAAAGACGAAGACATCTCCTCCGTTTGTAAGAGTTGGCATCTGTTATAAGGCAATAGATTACACCGCAAGTGCTATGTAATATGTTTACTGCTGTTATTGTATTGTCGGACGAAGAATAGTACCTAAGTAAGTTGCTGTGCTCTTGTCATGACAATCATTTGGTTTTTGAGCTGGGCACGGTACCAAGATAATGTAAATCCACCTGCCTAATTCCTGAATAATGTTTTAATAACTTATGTATCCCAATAATAAAGAAATAATGAATACAGCTAATCTTAAATTAACAAAAATTGACTAAATGCTATGGTCAATATATAATATAAATGATGAATTCTGATACAACCATATGATGTTATTTTATTTCTTACTAATATGAACTACCAATCCTGTATCATATTTGCCCAATTATTGTATGTCCATATCAGGCCAAGGGCTTATACATGTTGGACACTGTCCTTTGTATATACATATATAAACGGCAGTATCTTTTGATGGAATTGATTGGATTTGTTAACGAAGTTTTCATTACGAATGACCTCTACGTATTTCTGCAAAAGGTCGTTGACCGAGCGACCGACATACGGACAAGGAAGGCATCCTATAAAGTTTATCTTTTCCGTTTTTTTTTCTGCTTTGGAACTTAACTCCTGATAGTAATTAGAGATCGTAGACAGATAGTTACTTCCTCTGTGGTATAGAAGTATAGATAGATCTATATCATAATGGGAGGTCGCAGAATGACTTCCGTCCCCTATGAGCGCGGGCTTGGGGGGACGAGTGGAGCCGCCTGTCATCCTAACAGAAGTATGTCTTAGCATCGGCACGCGGTGCGTGCCTCCCCATGTCCGGGGGCTTGATAGGGACAGCGTAGTCCTCACACCAGAAGGGTGCCATCAAGGGGATAGATAGATAGAAAAGGAAAGGTCACTGACTGACGAGACACCTGCACGATTAGTTTATTTCAATAATTATAACGTTACATAAAATATGTCATATGGTCTGCTGCTGTGAGGAACTTCGATATCGCCATTGGTCATTGGACCATTGGTTGTGGAGGTCAGATGGCAGTCGCTTCACGGAAAATATCGAAGTTCAGCCGCATCACAGTTAGACTGGAAACACAACAACTCAGTTGGGATAAAGGTTCAGAAAATGATGGTCTGCTGCTGTGTGACTCAGCCGCCGATATTGAAACTATATTCATATTACAGAAACGAGCAATAGGTACGTGCAATCTATTGCCTCGGACCCCGTGAATAGATGAAAGATCTGTTGAAAGAAATTAATATTTTAACTGGTGGTTATTGAGTTCGATGAGGTAGTTTATTTTCATTGATACTGAGTATTTCTATGCAATAAGTATATATGGACGGAAGGATAGTATAAATGATAACCATTATTTTGTGACATCAGAATGTGTTTATTCACACTGTAGGACCCATATTAGAAGCTATTTAAATCAGGTTGCTATTAATATGTATACGAGTACTAGGGTCAGTCCTAGAAATGTGTCGTAGTGATTCCCAGCTACAAAGACAGAGAGATCACAAAGACGGCGTGCGTTTTAGTCCGTTCCAGTTCAACATAACCTCGCCACCGGCTCTGGCGGGGGAGGTATCCGTGGGGACTTTCCCACGATAAATAAAAAGGTTGCAATACAATATTGACTGATGTAACCAGTAACTATTGTGTTCACCGTACTATTGAAGGGTGGTACTAGGTACCTAAATAATATGGTTCATAATACATAAATAAAACATATCACATATCTACAAAGATGTTTAATTATTCAATAATCATTTTATTTAGTAAAATGTACTTCTAAAGTCTTGAACGTCTTGTTGATGAACACCGATCGCACTTGTTGAGGACAAAGAGAAACAACACCATCTGGTAGCTGAGTTTTTAACGTGGTGAATGTCAGTGAAGTTTCGTACACGCTATCATCGGGTGTGTCGACCAGCTCCGACATTTGAATCTGTATAATGATCAATGTTAATAATATAATTCATATGTTATACTTTTCCTATATATATGTAGATAGCGAAAAGTGAACAATCAAGTCAGGAGTCGAACCCGCTACCAGTCCCCCACACAGTGGGAATGCTCTGACCAACTGAACCACATGGAGACGACTTTCTTGTTCGAAATTCTCCTACATGTACTTTCGACTTTCGTCTCATCTAGGTTGTTCACATATTCCCATGTATTCCAAAACAAAATGTCATAAAACTAAAACGTAAACATCCTAAATCGGTTCATAGTCCACAGTTTATAAGAATCATTTATGAATGATGTCGTCTGATCATAGTAAGTGGTGTCTCAAGACCATACATCAAAGTAGGTACCTACTAAAATATTGATTACGGGATGAGGGGAGTTTGTTGCTATATTCAAGCTATGATGCTACGCGCATCGCAAGAGAGCTCAGCTGTGTCTTATGTGCTTCTGACTGTCTCACAAGCATATTAATTTGTTGCAAGAGAAAATTGTATGTACTAACCTGACCATCATTGCAATGATACCACTTGCTGATCTCTTTGTTACCGTAACGTGGCTCGAGGTACACCCGCTGGAATGTCACGCCCATGCCGTGGACTAAGGTACCCTCCTTGTTCTTGAAAACATATTAATTTTGTTAGAGACAAACGGGAAGGGGATGCTACCTATTAATATAGACTGATGACCGGAAAAGAGTGATATGGTATGGATTGATTGTGCTCATATTGGGAGAGACCTATGTCCAACAGTGGGCTGCAATGGACTGATCGAGGCTTGCTTGAGCTACGCAAGCTACCCATGCAAGACGTTTCAGCTGCTTATTGATGGACGAGACTCGGCGCAGCCTTACTTCCCGTGATTAGGATGTCCGATGGTAGTCTCTGCCATAAACGTCGTATTTATAAAGACAAAGGAAAAGGAATAAACGTATCCAGGTTCTATGGTCTTTTTGGGGTCTTCGATCTAAAAAGTCTTGCTTAACATTACCTTAGCAGTCACGTGTGACTGGTAGGACGCGAGCACAAGATCTGCAGCGTTCAGTGTAACGCGTGAGAAGGTGTCGTGCCCTGTGTAGTCCAACGCCGTGTAATGCATCACAATAAGTGGTTGGAGTAGCAACTGCTGGGACACGTGAGCGCCCAGGGTTAGCTGCCCGCTTGGATGTTCCTTTGGAGTGTTGAGCTGGTAATAATTATAAAGTATTCAATGACTTGCCATGCTATATGCATATTAATAATATGTGACAGCCTCTGTGGCGTGGCGGTAGAAAACTTAACTGCTAAGCAGGAGGCCCGTTCGTAATGTAAAGGTATCGAAAGAACGGAGCATTACGATTGGCGGGCTCCACACACACACAGGTCCATAGTGGGCAGGCTGCCAATCGCAATGCTCCGTTCTGTCGATATGAATTCGATAATGATTCGTGTTAAGGGCACAGGCACGAGCCACGAATAGAGATGTACCTATACTTATACCTATATATAAACGACGTGGTATAGACATAGTATGTCGGAATAAGAAATTTACTGTAACATAGAAAAATTTGTTTTTCAATACCTACATCTATTTATATACATCGTCTTGTAGGGTTTAGTACACATTTCCTCAATGGCTTTACGTCATAAGCTATTACTTTTATTGCCTACTGACATCATGTCACCCCTCGTTTACCATCGCCGTTACGCCTTGAAGTCTCGTGCGTACAAGTCTATTATCATCGCTAACGTCCAATCGTCTAATCGTGAAGGAATTCATGCCAAGGACTACGCGGGTTTCGCAAAATAATGCTCTTAATATTTGAATATCGGGCTATAAAAGGTATACTACGGTGTTGATGTAGCTTATAACATACTTAGTTATTGCATAACATAACATAAACTCACGCATATCCCCGAAGGGGTAGGCAGAGGTGCTAGCACTCACATTTCGCCAGTTTATGTTTTAGTTTCCAATGTAATAGGTGGCGAGCCTATTGCCATTAACCGGGCACTTATAAACCTGCGATAAAGACACATAAATTCGAAAAGCATCGAAAAGTCATTGGTGTGTGCCATGGTAAAACCTGGGATCGAACCTGAAACCTCGTCTCAGCAGTCCATTACCCATACCACTAGGCTACCGCGGTCTAGTTATTTTACGACTAAAATCTATCATTTATAGATATAACTGCAAATACATAGGTTCATTTGATGGAAAGTGGTATAGCGTAGCCTATGGACGTTTGTAACATGTTGGCAGCTTATTAGAAACTTTCTAATCCTCACCGTATTGTGCGCATGGCAGCCGCTTTATTGGTATGCTGTCATTTATGAAGACCTAAATTAGTTGGGTACGGATTTTATACAACATAACTATATCGACCGGTCATAAGATAGGCGGACGACAAGAAAAATATGCTAGTGATCATTTGAAAGTGCAAGACGTAGGGTGAGGTACTTGCTTATGACTTCCGATTCTACTAATGTCAACTATTGTCAGACAGAGAATACAAAAATTGCCATTGAAATTTAGACTTTACTGCTATACGTACTAAAGGACTTGCTCATTGTTACAGAATAGATTGATAAGTCTACATAGATGTAGTCTTATACCCACCGGGCATGGTTTAATAGCGTTCTCGATGATAAGTTTGAACGTATGACGAGTTCTCACGTTGTCTAACACCCCCTGTTCCAAGCCTCTAGCATCGTCTTGACTTAATCTTCTGTCTTGCATCACCTGTTATGTTAAGAGGAAGTAAAAAGTATGTAAGTAACGAAAGAGATGGAGGAAATTTTATGACATTCGTTTAAAAAGGGGTCGTCCTGAGATCCTTCGTTTCAGGCCAATTTAACTTGACGAATTGATTGAATAATATACATCTACACCTCCACAAATTTTCACAACAACTGTATTAAGTAGGATTGATACACAGGGTATACAGGTACTCCGGAAGAAGAAGGCTCCTGATAAAAACACATCCTATTGTTCCCGCGTAATTGGGGGTGAGCCTATGGCCCTATTCCGGGCACCGTTGTTGACTCGAGCCATTCATCAGAGGCTTAATATTTATTTATTTTTTTAAGTTTAGCTAAGTAATACTATCAAATATTTTAACTGTTGTTGCTTTGAGTCAATAAATAATTCATTCATTCATATCAGTCAGATGTAAAACAGTTCTACTCCTAAGTCCCTTTGTTCGACACCTCATGGGAAGAAATGGGGTGGTCAAAATTCTACTCTACCGGGAAATTAAATAAAAAAAATAAAAGAAATGCAAAAAAGTATAGGTATATTCAAATGTTTTATTGTTCCATACCTCGATCTGTCCGGACTGCAAAGCAGCTACACCAAGCGGTGTAGATGTAAGTAGAGTAAGTCTTATGTAGTCGTCTTGGATGTACGCAGCCGCCGGCATCGGATAGTAGTTAGCTTGAATTGGGAGCTTGGTGAAGTGTCGACGTTTTATCATCTGTTGGACACGAAAAATCTCATAATATAATATATTGTGTTATAATATCCTCAAAAGTTGATCTTATTCACAGACTATTTGGAATGAATCCCGTGGAATTTTGATGTCGCTCCAGCAATCCACAGAAACCCATTCCAGATATAAAAGTAATCAAAT
This sequence comes from Pelosia muscerda, assembly GCA_963691645.1. Lineage (NCBI taxonomy): Eukaryota > Metazoa > Arthropoda > Insecta > Lepidoptera > Erebidae > Pelosia > Pelosia muscerda. The sequence goes on along the minus strand of OY829116.1, from coordinate 6,481,695 downwards.
GTGCTTATTGCAAACTTTAATCTATCTTAGAACAAAATCTCTATCCTAAAGCGTGACTGAATTATAAACATCCAAACACCTTCATAAACTTCTATAGTATTAAGTATTATTGATATACAGGTGTAAGGGAAACACTTAAGAAGCCGAAAAAAAAATTAAAAACGGTCGTAATTTTTTTATGGCAATATGTTGAGTATCAGGAGTACTACCAGATGCCCACGACTTCTGAGGTATTTCCCTTACACCCTGTATTACGAATCTGAAGTTAAAGTGAAGAATATTTGCATTCCATTAGAGTCAGTGTGAGGCAATGAACTAGTTACATGTGCCGAACTATCAATAATGGAGCAAACAAATCCTAGAGTGAATACCACATACTTGCATTCCATTAGAGTCGGTATAGAACACGTCCCCATTCTTGATGTCGGTAGAGATCCGCATGGCGAGCTCCAAGTTGTACACCTGTGGGTCAATCAGCAACGTGTTGCTGATCTCCACCTCGCTTTGTTGGAGAGACGGGTTGTTGTACACACCGATCTGAAGAATAAATAAACCATGAGGATTTGCTGTCTTGATATAACTAACTTTAAAATGAGCTTACAGTTGCTTACTACAAGTCAAATATTATCCTTCCTAACTATCCTGCAGCTAACCTTTCCCTGGAGGCTAGGTAATGTTAAGGTTGTTGATTCAGTACATGAAGAAATTTCGATCTCTGTACTGGGTAAAAGAAGACATGACATGATATGCCAACAGTTTCTCTGCAATTGCTCAACTCTATTAAGATATACTTGCAAGTTAATCGTCAAGTCTTCTTCACTAAAATGAGCATCAGTGGCTTAATGATTGCAAACAGGAGTTAGTGTGGTGTTACGATCAAAAGGGTCGGAGTGCGAAGCTTAATCGTTCCACTCCACTGACGTAAACCGCTTCCACCTTGGTAATACAAACTGTTACCAGATTGTATTACCAATTAGACTTAAGAAGTACAGTTAACGAGAATAACTACTAGTAACTTTGGTTTATCAAAAAAATCACTAACCTCCACTACGATATTTGCTACTTTAGGTGAGTTGTGTGCAGTATAGAGAGTGGATTTATATATCCCCTCAATAACAATTATCTCGGGGAATGATTCTGGATGGAACTGCTCGGCGGGGCCCGTCGGATGGAACAAATAGGCACCACTGTTCTTATCCTTGCCGTACTGACTGTCATACCTGATAATTGAAAATACTCTTAACTACTGGGTTTTTTTATGTTTACGTCGTCAATTGACTGCACCACACCTAGCAGAGGCGCAGAACATGGTCCAGAAATGGTTAGAAACTGTTAAGTATAGACAGTTTCCCACAGTGGGCAGGGTGAACATTTTCAAAATGGAAGCTAGTGGAAAAAGAAATTAACTCGATCTAGTTTATAAATCATGCACCATGTGATCTATTGGAAAGCCTGCAGGAAACGGGTCAAAGGTAACCTTCACCACTGGTGGCCCCCTTGGAGGATACTAAATCTATGGACATAAGTTGGCCACAATAAGGAAATTCGTAAGTGCCCTGTGATTACGGCGTCTGTCTTTTCAGCGGTTCCTACAGGGTCGGCAGCATAGGTGTGGCGACCCTGGTGTTGTACGCGTCCATAGGCCACGGTAACCCCTCTCTATCAGGTGTGCAGTGTGCTCCACCAATTTTGGTAGAGGTGGTATACGTGGGGATTTTGCGTACTATAAAAAAAAGAAAAATGGTGGGCCGTGTACTTGTCTTCCTCTGTAAAAAACTAGTCCATGATACAATTGCTTCTTGAGACTGTGACTGTCCTGTACTACCGAGGACCTGTGTGGCTAAATAGAAAACGCTGAGTCTGACATCGACTCAATGACTCAATCAATCATTGACTCAATGATGAAGACGAATGAATAGATTATTAACAATACTGATATATAATGATATCTAACATAAAACTGAGTCTAAAATACGTTAGCAAATCTCTCTAACACTCACTGAGCAAAGTCCATGTTCACTGGTACTACAGTCCCGTCTGATGATACAATAGCTTTGACGAGTCCATTCGCATTGGCGATTATTTTGGAACTGTTACCAGATTGTATCGTGATGTCTTCTGTCAGTCGAACTGATGATTGCTCTACTGGGAACTCCTTAGGCAGGTCCATTGTCCACTGGTTCGCGTTATAACCACGAATACTACTATAGAACGTGTGCCTGGAGAGATCATAATAATTATTACGCACAGTTAAAGCCACGGAATAAACCGTAGATATTAATGTATTGTGTACTAGAAAGTAAATTTTGAGAGAATTAAACCACCCATCCTCCACTTCACTCATTTTTCACTTCATTCTTCAATCACTTTGTGAAAAATGGGTATGTCGTAAAAATATTCCTAACTGAATATGTTAGGGGAAAGTGGGGTGGATTCGTACACCGGGAGCATTCATACAACGGCCATAATTGGAATACGGATCATGGTGGCGCCTTCGTATTAGTGTATGTGGTGCCCACACACACGCATAATATAACCGCGGAGTAGCTCACCAATGCAGCCGCTGGCTTCGATGTGACAGGACATTACGTGTTTTCGCTTTGCAAAAGTAATTTTTCGATGCAACTTTGAACGTGTTTATATTCTATAAGTTTTGCTGCCATTACTAAACTGATTTTTTGTGGTGTTTGAAAACATACTTAAGTTTATTTATTTTTACATTTACTTCAACATAATCTTAGCAGCTATTTTTATTTTCAATATTTTAATCGAATTTTTTGGTTGGGGTAGCTTCGTACAGGAATGAACGGGGTGGGTTCGTACTATATGAATGTACTGCAGTAAGAAATGCAATCCGCATTTACGAGACTACTAATAAATTCGGATTTGTCCAGGTTCGTCCTAGTCTAAAAAGTGTCCAGGCGGGGTTTTTACTGTAGTCTGGTGAAACCTAGTGTCCGGGTGGGGGTCCTCGTAAAACCTACTAAATATTTTGAATATAATGTAGTCAGATTTTACAATACAAGTATAATGATCTTATTATTAGGTACTTAGCACCCCAGGTTGTTTCTACGAAATTTTGATCTCAATATACGTTACATTTTCTATAAATAGCACATATACGAAGCTACCCCGTGAGTGGGGTGCATTCGGACGATTTACTTTTTTTTTTTAAATCGTCATAGCTTGGCTACGGTTCTTTCTATGAACAAGTCGTCTAAGGGAACATTGTAGGCAAATATATAAGCAATCTAGCAATGCTCAAATGGTTATCAAATAGTGTTTAGTTTTTCTGCTATAGAGCTCGAAGTGAAAAGTGTACGAATCCACCCCACTTTCCCCTACAGCTAAATAAATTTGGAAACATAATTTTATTTTGACCCCGTTCATTCTGTGCTTAACCGCACAAGCACTACAAAATAACATCTTGGAGAGTATCAGATTTTTTTTATTGATAAAGGTAGAGGTATACCTATATTGTTATACAGCACTATTGGTAGTATCAGTTCAGTTAGTGAGATTGTCGGATAAGCTATAGTCTTGTCCATACTTGAAAAGGCAACAGACCGACATACAGAGTTGCTTCCGTATAATATATATACTTAATATTAATACTATGTTTAATATTTTTATAAATATTTACTTATTAACATGTCCATGGGTTCTAAGCGCCACAGTGTACATTGTTAATGCAAGTGACTTCACCATCACAGGAAAAGAAACCTGGTACTTAAAATCTGCAAATGAGAGTGTTTTATTCCCCAGCACAACTGGAGATACCTGGGCTGTGATAGGACTGCTTGTAGAATCGAATATCTGGAACAAACAGTAATTAATAGCGAACCCGAAAACCGACTAAAAACTCTATGCTACATTAATCAAGGCCCTGGTCAATAGCGAAAGGAATATCACATTAGTACGAAGTTGATTGAACCCTGAACTGTTCAGAAACTAGAACCATCCATTATGCGACTCCGTATAAAAAGTCGTTCAAGTTGACAATATTTTTTATGTCTTAGGTGGTATACAAACACACCTGATGGAAAGTGGTTACCGTAGTCTTTTGAAATTTACAACTCCAGTGGTTTCGCACTCGTTCTGCTGATTATGTAGAGAGGGGAAGGGGGACAAACAAAAGTTTCTCGGTATTTCCACCGACGACATAAAACCTCTCCAGTGAACTCTGGCTACCCTATTCACCGTAGGAAACACAACACAAGGATATAATTAGCCACAATATTCTGTAGGACGGAGGTACTTTCCCAGTCGGGTTGTACAGTTACGATGGGGGATACCATCATGTTCTACCTCCGTCAAAGATGGAACGTAAAGATTATTCTATTTTAGTTATTATATATCCCCGTAAATATTTATTAATTTATTATTTATTTACCTCAACATGCGGTGAAGTGACGAACACAGTCAATATTTCATGTCTGGTAAAAGGCAAAGCGTTGTACAATGCTATTTTTTTCGCAGGTGTCACCGCATCGAGGATTATCGTGATCCTAGCGGGCAAATCGTCGTGTCGCCGCCAGGACTCGTCGAAGTAGATAACGTCCTGAGTTTTCTCCAAAATCGAAGGTTGTTTGAGAAGGTAGTGCGTTGCTTGCTGTATGGCTGCCTGACAGTCTTTTATCGCTATGACCATTCTGTAAAAAATGAGTATTTATCGAGACATGATATAATACGTGCACAACCTTCTTGAACAGTAACTGAAAAACTGCAAAGTTAAACCCAAGGGAAGCCACACGCTACAGTCGTAAGTAAATACACCAATGCAGCTACCCACATTTACACAGCAAATGCTTCTTGTAATTGGCAATTTTATTTTTTTCTTGACAATTAGCTTTGTACGCCGCGAAAACGGCTTTGGTATGTGTTCCCCCTTATTCACTACTGTCCTTACATCTGCTTTTCTGGGTATATTCTTGATGCAAGTGGTTAACCCGCTTACGACACGGATATGCCTACTCACACTATCTTCTCTTTGGAATAGCTAGGGACAACAGTCAACAGTCCACAATCTGCTTCTGTCCTTACTTATGTTTCACTTGGTTATTTATTACTAAGTTAGTTATTAAACCTTTTAACACATTTAATTAGTCACTTATGTTACTTACTTCTTGGCATTGTCTGCGACGACTTTACTACGGGATGTGCCAGTTATTGCGTCGTGGTGTTGGAACAATGATAACGCTCGCCTAGCATTTTCCACTTTGCTGAGCAGTTGGAGGGACATTAATCTTGACAATAAGCGAGATGACATCGCTTGCGAACTAATTGTTTCTGCTGCCCTGGTAAGTTAGCCAGAAATTAAAAATTACATTTGCTGGTCGTGATGAAAGCAAAAAACTAATTTTCTTCTTTTATAAAAAATTCTGTCACTTCTTAGAATGTTTAGAGAGGACTTTTAGATATCGATATACAATCATAATCAAAGCAAAATTTTAATTCTGTGATCAATATCATACCTACATATAAGATTACATACATCGCACTTTTAACGGGCGACTTTTGAACCTTACTTTTATAGACTTTGTAAAGTACTAGTAACTAATATCTCAATAGAATAAAAGAAATGAAAATATAGTCCAGTGACACCTACATCTCATAAGCAATCTCTTAAAAAGGCATCTCAGAGATACAAAGTAAACATACTTAAAGTTTTCTTGCGAATTAATATAAAATTGTAGAAGGCAATCGCATCAAGGTATTAGATGTAGGTATGTACCAGCGACAGTTTCTGCTAGGGAGTTACTCAACAAATTGACTTTTCGTCCAGATCTGCGTAATTGCCATTTAAGGCCGGTTGGAAAAAATAATTCAGCCAATTAAGAAGTCTAACCTGAAGTACGCCAGCAGAACTCTTTCCATGTTTTTATAGAACGGCCGCGATGTATAGTACCCGCTCCAGTAATGTTGCTGCCTGTCAGCGTAAGTAAAGAAATCGCCAGATAGTACTGGAAAGTCTGCCATATTCACCTCGGCATGAAGTGCATTGAAGTAATCTTCGAGATTACCGAATTGAACCTTCAATATTAGTGAACAATTTATTATGTGATGTAGCTACTGAAGTTGAAAACTTTTGCATAAAATATTGGAAAGTTTCGTATTCTTCGCCAGCGATTTGAATATGCCAAAACACCAATTTAACTCAACTCAGTGGACTCGAGAAACTTAACAATCAGATTTAGAAAAATGAAAAAATCAGTAGATGGAATATATGTTTTAGTAATTAATAGTCAAAAAAAGCCTTGCCTCTGTGTTCAAAGCATCATTGTTATTGATATAGTTGAAAAGCACATCATAATTCTGGAACTGATAATTCCACTGCATAAATGAATTAAACATTGAGTCGTCGCCTAAAGGAAATAAAAGGACGTTGCTTCTGTACAACTGAGCCTTTTTCCGCCATTGGTCTAGAATCAGTATAGCTCTGAAATAGTCGAAAGTAATATAGTAATAGGTAATATTTCTTCATATATTATTTCTGTAAACCAAGACAAAAAGGTTATTTTTCAATCAATAAGTTCGCAAAATGAAAAAGTATACAGGCTCTTCTAGCATAGGCGATGCCAATAGTGTATGTGTGATCTTCAATACCTAAATCTACACTACGAGTATATAATTTCGGATTCTATATTAGGTACAAACCTCTCATGAACGTTATCTTTAGTTATATTTTGAGCTGCAAAGCCCCATGGGCATACTACGTCACTGCCGTTAAGCCTTATAAAATCGAACTGACAGCATACCTAAAAAAGTACGCAATAAAACTGTCTTTAGTGTTTTAATAAATCGTGATTTAATTTTATATAGGATCTACAAAATATTACAAAACCACTTACTGCAGGATCAGGACCACAAGAATGAGGCACGTCATATGAGAAGAAAGGAAATATGTGTGTGAACAAATCCGTTTTGCCAACACCATCTGTAACGTAATTTTATGTGGTAGGTAGGTACTTGTCAAGGAAATACTCTTTTACTGAGAGGAATTGAAGCGAACCAAGATACACCAGTAGGCCTAGCCAAAATGCATTCATTCCGAATTTACATTCGTCATCGCTCTGAAAATGTATGGGAGTGACATTTGTTGTCGGAATCGGATCACATGACATTCCCATATTCCGAGATTCGGAACGAATGTATTTTGGCTAGGCCCCCAGAGCATAGTTACCCCACAATTGTCGCCACTTAATCTCCAGTTGTCTTTTCGAAGCTAATTCTTTCTTCAAGATATAATGTACACGATGAATTACAGAGTTCTCTAAGCCAGCTAACTTCAATAAGTAAGGTTGAGAACTGGAGTAACCAAAAGGGTCAATCGACCAGGCGTTCTTAGGTGTAACCCCTAAAGTATGCAAGCACCACTGGTGGCCCACGGTTAGCTGTTGGATTGTTGAAAGCCAGTGAGAATTCGCTTCATCGTTCATAACCCAGCCCCCAGTAACTATTTCGATTTTCTTGTTTTTTAAATAGCTGAAAAAGATAAAATATTGTTCATGATTATATTTACTTCTTTACTTTAATATTTTACTTTTTATTTATTTTATATTGTAACTAAAATAATAACTGCCTGCCATTTGTTTCAGTTTGGTTTACTTTACTATACCTACAATTATCGCGATTCAAAATGCGGAAAATTATTTTTTAAAGTTTTCGCTTAAAAATATTCATTATCTGCTCACTTTATAAATTTAGCTTTTTCGTCGCTATTTGCGTCATTTTCCCACCAATTTGCCAGGAAGACTATTTCAGCCCATATGAACTTTCTGTTACTGATGCCTTCGGACAACTTTTTGATCATATTGTCGAATAACTCACGCGTACTTCTTTCATAAGTAGTCTCAAAATTGTCTATCCAACCTGAAAAGTTAACTCAATGTCAGATTTGGATATTCTGATCAACTAGCCTATTACAGTCCTCTGGGCAGTTCATCTAAACATCATCGAAATCCAAGACAGACTTTCATTTACATATTTGCCTTTGTTTTCGTCGTCCCTATTTTACATATTGCTTACTTAGATGAAAGTAATTTAGTCGTAGATTTTATAATCAATATTGAAACAACATTTATTTCTTATTGACGTCAACCATCACTTCCAAACAAATTCTGGAGGAGAAACGTTGCACCGCCCAACAAACTCCTTCCTTTAAGAGAAACAAACAAGAGTGACAAGACTGTCTTCGCCTTTGCCTTGGTACTTAGCGCTATCAAATTCGTAATAAGTAGCTGGAGAACTCTTAGCTAAAAAGTAAAACAAAATACTTTTTAAGCCCTGCAAGCCTAGTCTCAAACAATCTACAATCGGTAATACCTGGATCGTGGTGCGAATGTGGTACTATGAAAACTTTAAGCTTATTCTTCTGATTCCACTGATCGCTGTTATACTCGATATTCCAGCCTTGCTTCCATACTCCGCCGTCAATATCATCAAACTTTAACCTATCATACATTGATAACATCTGAAAATACGAATGGAAACTTTAGTCATCATCATTCAGCGAGTCTTTACCCAACTTGGTCATTTTTCAATCTAACTAGAAAACAGTCAAAGCAGCTGCGAATGCACCTCTGCAATCCACTCAGAATATCGAAGTTCTGTAATTGTCGGATTTTTTTACATATAGCTTATATGTTAACTTTTACGACTATTCTAAAATTGTAACTAAGAGTATTATAAATACTGTGGTACGATATGGAAATATAAAATGGCAAAATAGTGGGTTTATCGACACAGTAAGAATACTATAATTAAACAGAATAATTTTTCGGAATTACCTGTATGTCAGTTTTTGGAATAGATTGCTTTTGTATAAGGCATGACGATATATTGAATAGAATGGGCATACTATGCTTGCGGACTGCGGGCTTATGCACTTTATTGGATATATCCTTAGCCCTCTTCCTTAGTGTAAAGTGTTTCACCGGCGGTTTAACTGCAAACTTGATTTCACTGAACACATCATGGTACTTGTTAAGCTCGCTTTCAATGGGATGTAACTTTGATTCCATTGCCGACCATTTACCCTGAAAAAAAATGTTTACACAGGAATTCCAAATTCTACTTAAACGATATGTACCTATCTCATGTATTACCAATTTATTTTAAAAGAATATAAATGGTAATACTAGGTCTATTAATTAATTAGAAAACAACTCTATCGGTATGGGCACAAATTTTGACATTCTAAAACATCCGAGATCCTTATTCGATGCGAATTTTCCTAGTTGTATCCTGCTCCTAGGAGATCACGGTCCGCCTTCCTGCTTTTCTTCCTCCATTAGGATACCGAATCAAAATTCCTTATTGAAGTGTACAATATAAATATACTCACTTTATTAATAATTTCTATATGTTGAATCCTAGGCAATTCAAAGTTTAAACGTGGCATCCAAAAAAGTAAAATAAGTGCCGCAAGAGCCGTAAACCAAATTACAGCGGATAATCTTCTGAACATAATACTTGGTGCTGATACAACATAAAAAGACGAATCCATCACTTTCAAACAAGAACTTCAAAAACTCTTGCACAAAATCGACGAACATCCACGATTAAATGAAAAACTAAATTTCTAGGAACATTTCCACAAACGATATCGCTGAAATGTGTGATCATTTTGACACAAGAAATTTCTTTAACACATACAACAACCAAACTATATGTTGTTTTGTGTCAACAAACGAAATTCCGTACATTCCATGGTTTGCTAAACTTCCATGCATTGTTTGATAATGATTTTCCATTACAAGGCTGGATATAAAATGTAGTACCTAGGTATGTGGTACTTCATTCAATCAATTAATTAGCATTGCTGGACATAGGTCTCTCCCAATGTTGGGTGTGTAATAGGGACAACCCTGTTATACTAATAAAACCCTTTACATAAGTATAGAGTTTTATTTCGAGTTTTCCTTCTTTCGCGGTGATATCGTCTACGTTTTTCGTTAGTCGCGTCTTCCGACACCGTTCTAATGAGATTGGAAGGTCATATTTTTTTTCCGATACCACACTCAATCAATTTAGCATATCGCAGTCGATGCTGGATATTCCAATATTGGAAGGCTTTGGCCTACTCCTTCCACGCTGGCGATATGTGTTGGTTTGGAATAAGGTCTTATTTTGAGTTTTCCTTCTTCACCACACTGCAAATTTAACGGTAGAAAAAAAAGTAAGAGAATTCAAAAATTTCAAAAAAAATATTGTTTTACCGTAATTTTTCTTCATGCCAATATGTTGTGTACCATGAGTACTACCAGGGGCCTTCGGCTTAAGGAGCGTTCCCCTTACACCCTGTATATTGTAAGTCCAATGCCATGAAGAGTACTTTTGAAGCGCGTAGCATAGTAATTATGTAGCCATAATCACTAAGCTAAGGACTTCATGATCGTCCGGTGCCGGGTTCTATTCCTGACCATTCGATTGCCTACGGTTACACACCATTACTTAACTAAGTAATACAAGTAATATAGTTAAACTAGAGAGGGTTAATGGGAATACTAGTAAAAAAACATACCAATCGAATCTACAACCTCTTCCTTTTAATGTCGGTGAAATAGCAACCAAATTGGATAACTGGCTGTTTGCTAAGATATTATATGTAGGCGCTTTAACATTGTTTCAATTTTAATGGCAGATACGTGATTTCTAGTCGATATTAGCCCATGTAAAGTAACTGCGTAAAATCTTAGGTAGTTTTAGATGTCATCTCTTCTCTATCTTTTACCTGGCAATGCAAATATCATCACCATTATGAATACCTACTACTAGCGCCATCTATTGGTAGTAAATATCATTCGCTTAGAGAAACGAACACTACCACACCTTCCTAATATTGGCTAAATTGGTACATTTTCAGTGTTAAATGTCATAAAGGTACATATCTAGAAACAGACAGACTGATAAACAACTACCTATACCTATGGCTTATAGAGAAATAAAGAAAAGACTAGCCTGGGTTATGATTTTATGAAAGAAACTTATAATTCTTTTCTGAATTCTAATGCACTTATTGTAATGTAATTGAATTTTGATTGTCTTGGCGCTTCATGAATTATCTCAGTATCCATCTCTATATCATACCTATGTGTATTTATTTAATATTACCGTTTATTCTTTAGGTCCCATGTCATAGATTGAAATGTTATATTTATTTTATTAGACATAACTCCCTACTCTCTATTACTTTCTCAAAAAAAATCTTTAATTAGACGAACTATAATTATTTAAAAGCCTACTCACATAATCAATTTAAACTTTGTAAAACGTTTATATTAAGACATGTGCTACACTTCTCTTTTCGCTTCAATTAGAAGTGTATCCGATCGAAAGCCTCGAAAATTGTTATCGATTTATATAGAAACGTCAAAGTCAAACTAATCTAATTTGTTTGTGTGTGAAAGATGGCGTCTAAGGAGTCTCTGGACGTAAGTAATATATTTTAGTTCAATAATAATGTTGTTTCGACAGTATTATGTTATTCTTCGCATAGTTTACATACTGGAGAATGTTTTCTTTATATAGGTTGCATGTGGACTATGAGATTTTCTCATTCTAATAAGTAAAGAAGACCACGCCCCTGCCGGATTCTGTTTCAACTTATATTTCAACGATTTCTTTGTAATTTTCAATAGGAATACACGGTTTAAATTGATGTTTCTACGAGCAAATATTTTGTAATACTTCCGTTGAATTATCTACCGATATCGATTAAGTTTTAATTGACGGAATTAATGTGAAACTACGAAACTATCAAACAAATTATTAGAACATAGACCGGCGTATTATTATTGTTTTGATTCTGTATTTTAGAGGAATTTTAAGTATTACATCATTCAAAATGAAGGCATTTAGTCGAACATGATTTTTAAAAATTACTTTCATTCACTAAATTAGAATGCAACCAACAGTAGGTAAAATAATACAGGTTTCTGATAAATTATCTAGGCAATAATTCTTATTAATTGGAAAAAGTTAAAATTATGTAATTTAATTATACAAAATATATCTCATTGATATAGTGCTAAATTGGTATCTACATACCAAAGTTTCTAATGAAGCCTCCGTATCAGTAAAGTAGCCAGCCAACCAGCTTTAGTACTTTTTGTCAACTTGCTCTATGCTTATAACGTGTCAGAAATGACACAACCTAAGCTAAAACATATCACATTTTTTAAACTTAAAACATATTTTTATGAACGAATAGTTACTTTTGTTCAAGTTAATCCTGAGTAGTGATGCCATTTTCCATTGGTTTAAAATCAGGGCATATGGCAAAACTAATCATTGTTTAGGCCTTTAAATCGGGTAAAACATAAACCGTGTACCTAGTCCTACATTCTCAGAGGTCAATCTTATTATAATTGTGTAGCTCTAAAAGCAGATCAATGCATATTATTTAAGGTTCAATGTTCTATAACATGGATCAATATTTATATGAAGCTCACCTTTTATGAATAATTAAGTTGATGATAGTGCATAACATTCCTATGCCCTTGTTATATAAGATTATGATAATGGTGGATGGAGATGGATGTATTTGTTATTATGAAAATGATGCTAGGTAACAATATTGGACATAGAAATGACTATAGTACCTTCAGAATTTATCAATCAATGAGCCTATCTTAGTCCACATGAACATAGGCCTCTCCCAATGTTGAGACCCTTTGACCTAATGTTTCCGCTCTGGCCAGACGGGTTGGTACAGCAGAAGTATTATATATTAATAAAAAAAATGGAAAATGGTAGACCGCAAAATGGGTTGGTATTTCTTTAAACAACTCCTATTTGGTGTTGATGTAGTCGCAAAGTGACAAATAATAATTAATAAATATACTCATTACATCTATAATATATTAAAACTAGCTGCATATCTGATCTAATTTATGACTCGTCATAATATAATATGTGGTTATTATTGGTCAGATGCAGAAAACTAATCTATTTCTCTTTACATAAAGTTCCGTTACTATTTTGGACTTGAAAGGTACCTATAGAAAATAATAGCAACCTTCAAGCAAGTAGCACAAGATTTATGTCTAGGGAGTGACTAATAGATCATGTCAGGCGCGGATGTCCCCTCTAACGCATATCCTCTCTAGCTCTTATGATGACTTGCATGTAATGGGTTAGCAACCTTCAGGGTTTTGTTTGCCTTTATTTTTTAATCTAATTCCATTCCCGCTACTGACTCTACTTGATGGTGTGATGATGCCTATAAGACTCATATAAGATGTCTTTTTATGGGTAAAAGAATTTTCAAAATAAGTGCAGTAGATCAAGAGATTACCCCTACAACCTCACAAACCTTACATACCTCATTCATTATAATATATATTATTATATTAAATATGTCATATCACAATAAAAGAAAAATAAAAATAAACAGGTGGTGCTCAATAATTTTCTTTCGGTTTATTATTGTCAAATGGGTACCGCCTGCTTCAACCTTGTTTGTAAAATCTTTTAAGCAGGAATCCATTTTTTTTATGTATTATTTATTTATTTTTAGTAACACCCGATTCTTACAATCCCCACACATTTCTACTGTAACTCTGTATACCAAGATCCACAGCACTGATCCACTGAAAGATCGAGTAATGACAATCGGGAAGTGTCATGGAACCTGCATCGAATTAGATGGAAATTGGAGCAGTGTGTTATGAATGCCAACCTTAAGTGGTGTTGAATTCTACATATTCGCGAAGTATAGCCAGATTCATTCATGTTGTCTTCATTCAACAACTGAAACACTGCAAAAGTGCGGTTGCAGCCTTGCGTGGTGTTTAGCGCGGTTCGATAACGGTCGCCGAGCCAATTGAGCGCATCCGCATTTGTATCAAAGGACACAGCACGCGCTCCAAGACGAAATCATCTTTGTCCAAGGTTACCAACACATCCGTAGGCAAGATACTCCGCATGGATACCCACGTACGTTCGCTTTTATTGCGGAAAAATACAGCAATTTTCGCCTATCGAACACGAATATTCCATTCGTGATTGACATGGAATATATTGAGATGATATCCTTCCGGAAACATCTCGTATTTGGTATTATTATAAAAATATATTTAGTAATAGGTATAAATCATAGCGCGCCCTTGATATAACTTTTGCAGGATTTTCGCCATTTATATCTATTTGGTTTCATTACTTTAACATTTTCTCAACGTAATTTATCTTGCTATCTCAATTAGATTTATACCTTCGAGACTTGAGAGTTAAAAGGGAGTAGTCCGTATTCAGTAGGTACTTTGTCTTGTCGACGCGTTGTAAGTTAATCTAGATACATAGGAACTTTAATATTATATATAGGTGCATAGGTATTAATATATTACTTGTCATAAAAAGTCCTAAGTGTAGGTACACTACCTACTTCATGATGTCATTCATGAAATTTGCCATGACAGCCTCTTCAATATGCGAATGAGCTGATAGTTACGAGCCAGAAGCAATTGGCAATACCTGAATAGTCGACCTTCCTCGCCCATCCCGACATTGTGCAGCTCGCATTATAACTTGAATGAGTACGCTCGGATTGTCAGTGCGTCTCATTTTTCACCGTCATTAGCGGACGTACTTCCCTATTCAAAAGATTTTTTCAACACATTTTATGCCCAGTAGTTTGCATTTCGTACCGGTGGGTACATCAGATAACAACTTCGTATATGTAAACTATGGTACTCCGTCTGTGAGCGAATTATATTTCCAAATTTAGCAAAAATCTTACTCCACATATAACACAGAACTCGTGTCTTATAGCGCTCGTTATAGGCAGTCGACTGTGAAATTAGAAAACAGCCTTGCGAATATAGGGCACGTCAAAACGAAAACCTTTTTAGAGATAACTGGATTCAATTGACGTAGATCTTCTGAGCTAATTTACTAGATACAGTATTAGAAGCAGAAAACTGTTTTACGTCAGTGCGAATTGCGTTTAAGAACATGCATTTCGCAATGTGCTCAATCCATCATAGTCAAATAGTTTCTGTCCCTAAATCCGTTGGATAGCAAATTAGTAGTGAAGACGCATTTACGATCTAGTCATATATCTTACTGGCAATCGTCTGAGGGATTGTCTGCAACGGGGTAACTCTAACTACAGAGCGAGGCTGAGGTCCTGCACAATATTGACGCAAGTAGCCGCACTTCCCGCAGGATGTCAGGAATGAGAGCGTGTCCTCATAACTCTTGTTCTGTCGTGGGTGGCGATCGTCGCAGACGTTGTGTAACTCCTCGGCCTAATGAGGATATTATTCAGGAGCATCTAAACGTTAACAGAGACGGTGCGCGCCTTTTGAAGCGGTTTAATTACATCGTTGAAGGCGGCCACCTCGTTAGTTCCCGTCGAAACAACAGACAGATTGTATCATTATTTAAATTAGATCATCTCGTGGTGTTAAATTCACTTAATATTCCAGAGATTTGAGTGTATTGGAATTTTTTGGAGCTTATTTTAATATGCTAAGATTAGTTTAACTACGAGTATAACATAAATATGTATGGGTTACGAAATATGACTATACTGAACAAAACACGTAATGCTCATTTACGTTACGCGTCTACTCGTTTCTCTGTTAACTTCTAAACGTCACAAAGGATTTTGATACGGTTGATTTGATATAGTAGTCACTGTCATTTAGATCGATTTTGCGGAAGGTTTGAGGTTGAGACCCCTTGAGTACTGTTACTGGAAACAATGATCGGTATTGTATTGTAAAAACTCTTGGGCCGAAATTTTTCTACGTCCGAGGAACTTTTTCACAGTCCAAGTCAATCATCCAAAATAGTTCAATACATTTACTGGAGATTTTTTACTTGTAAAGTTTATAAATGAATATGTCATGTCAGGCAATGGTCATTCTGTTTGTACAGTTGTAACAGTTACGTATAAAACAGAATTGTTGCAGAGGAACAAACAGTTGTTACGTAACATAGCTGTTCGTATAAATGTTCTAGTTTGTAGAATTATAAAGGTAGAAACCGTTGCGTGCGACAACCTCTCTTAGACATTCCCTGACAACAAAGAATATCTTGCAAAATATACTGAGGCCGATGCTTTATAAATGGGTTCATAAAAAGGTAGATATGAGACTATGAGTATACAGTAGGTAACAACAGCTGAATTATGACAAATGGCAATCTAGGAAAGCAAATGTTATCGTACAACTCGCAGCGCAGATTATTATAATTTAGAAGTCTTTTACTCGTACATAGTTCAATTTGATAATATTCCGATTTAATTAGAATTTAGCTTTGTACTGAAATGTATTATAAAAATTATGAGCTCACCACACCGAGGGAATTTAATAAACCTCAGATTTTTTAGTAAAGGTACGTACCCAATTCTGGTGAACCTAATAAGAAAACTATGGACATGAGCCTCTGAAAATATACGAACTTTTGTAGTAGTAAGTGCCGCTTTTGTTAAGTAACCATATTTATATTACTCTATATTGAATAAAAAACTTTGAGTTTGAGTTTTGTTCATCGATTTGTACCGCTCCTGTTGTACTCTACATTAAAAAATATTTAACTAGCATACCTTGCACTTTGCCGTAACTTTTTTATAACTATACATACATATATACATATTCCTACATCTATGGGTAGACGCCAAACTTGTCTATTTAACTGCTGAATATTGTACGATTATTTATACAGTACCTTTAAAAGAGAGTACACTATTTCTTTTGCTAAATAATTATAATATTTCTGTAACCCATAGATATCTTATCATTTTCTTTTGCAGCTACGTATGATCTTGACGTGTAATAACACAAAAAAAATTCATAGCCTAGCAATAATGGAAAGACTATCTCGTTTAACGTTCTGAATAATCGATAAACTGTATTCGGGCGTTCATACAGGATATCCTTATTCGTTTATTCATAAATTGGCTATCCATATTCAATTTATAACTTCAAATATAAGAGTGAAGGTTTGATGTTATTATTGACACTTTATAGCTCTTATTTCCAACTCCATACCAAGTATTACTGCAATCAATTCGAAGTAGACAAACGGCTTAGATAGTGTTGTTGTAGTATTGATTCTTTGCCTCCTTGGTGAGGAAGTCACATATCTACCTAACCTATAGCTTACAAATGGAAAAATACGCTCGGACTTGTGTCGTAAAAGTAGCTTTTATTACTTATTACTCGTAATATCAGCTCTCCTAATGTTGTTTTGTATTCTTATAGACTGCGTTTCGTTTACAGTACCTAAAAAAATATTATACTGCTCGTTCGATATCTTCCAAAGTACTTCGTTAAAATACTCTGATACCTATTTCAAAGGTGTTCGTGATGGACAGTCATTAGGGATTCATAACTAGTTGGGAGGCTCACTATAACTTTGCCCGAACATGTGTAATGAACTTGTGAACTTATGAGCAAGTAATCTAAACTAATCGAGGTAATTCCAACACTTTCAGTGTCCCTCGCTACAGGTATTAATGTGAAGACCATAAAACTAATTGCTGTTGATGAGCATGTTTAAAAGTATATTGTGAACATAGAATTGACGTGTCGAATCCTCTTTGATGAGAACTTCTTCGTCTGTTGCGCAAAACGTTCGTTTATTAATTCTGCGTCCTAAATTGGGTATATTTGGCGGTTGCTTGCGCCCCCACCTATTCAAGAATCTGTTTTCTGGATTCTAGACTACCTATAATCTACTGGAGTCAAATATCGTCTACGTTCAAAGGCTCTGGCATGATTAAAGTGTATTTGGGCCGTTCGGATTTGGTTCATCTCGTAATTCGATTAAGCAGAGGAATCGCGCTCGCGTATTGATCGCGCTGTCTAGGAAGTACGAAGGTTCGCTCTTCTTAAAGCAACGTGGTTGGTAACAATGATTATCTAGACTTAACGAGAGTATTCTCAATCTGTCGCTGATATAATATGATTAGTTCAATTTATTATAATTATTTCGTGGGTCTTCACCTCCGACATTTGGAAAAAGCCCGACCGACGGTCTAATCACGCGCTTTCGAGGCAGGAACGGTCGTAATTTTTATATGACCTGTGTAGTAACTTACATTACCTTTTTGCGACGTATCTAAAGTCCCTTGAGAACCGACCGCGCCTTGACTAACTAGACTACGTGATTTTAATACCTAGTAAGCTTTTTATTTTATTTTATTATGGCACGTCAATTTGACTTCACCTCGCCTGATGGTAAGCTGAGGGCAAAGTCTCAGGAAAAAGGGTCTCCATTAAAAAAAACACATAGTGTTACAATGGTGGCGCTCGGCTTGACGGTCTCATCAGATGCTTAAAGGACCAGGTACTGTAGAAAGAAGGAAACATGTGCGGCAGAGGAAAGACACCGAACCGAACCTACTTGCAATATGCGGCGCATACTGCTGCCTTATTTCATTTATAATTGTCCCGGGAATCATAAAAGCACATATTATGCACTTTTTTAATAATTTGTAGAAATTACGCGTAGGTACAAGTTTACTTCGGCACCTAATTTCACGGAGCCCACTGTGATACAATATGTGATGTTCATCGCAAAATAAAACGACGGCTTTGTATTCGGCCCTGATATTACGATGTAATACGTACTGAATCCAGATACTTTTTTAGACCTAAGTGATAAAATGTTTTGTAATAGTAGCCTATATAGTCCGAAATGGCTTCTACCTTTTGTTAAGGTAGATATATATGGGTACGTAAGAAACCGCCTTTAGTTGCGAACTAACGGCATTTTCCAGGAGCTAAAGTCGATAGCATTAGGAAAATTATAGTTTCAACATTGTGTCTCATTGTGTGTAATTAATCTTCATATGATAATTATGTATATTACTTAATGTAACTGCTAGTAATTTATAATATATGTTATAATGTAGGTATGCATACGCCCATAGTAATATACCTACAGATAGTCTAGAGATAGTGTGAATTTGTAATACATAAATCATTCTTCTTCATTTGTTCATTGGACTTCGTGAACACTTGCACCAAGTCGGGTGCAGGAAATCATACTTGCCCTTAAAAGAGAATGTCAAAATAACTTGATAAATCCAAAACAAGCCACTCATTCAAATCACATATTTTTGGGGTGTGGTTTCGCATTCGTATCATATCTTGTAACTAGGTGTGTTCGTTAAATATTATATCTCTCCAGTTTTCTCCCCTCCTGTTATAAAATCTCAAAGGCATTTTATTTAATGCAACTGAAGGAAAATGCTCGTATTTATTTGGTTAGACAAAGCGGTCGTTTCACGTTTCTGAGCGTTTCTATCGATCCGATTTATAATATTAGGTACGTAACGATGTGGTGTGAGTATTGTATAAATAAATGTATAAAAACGAAGACTCTTTCTACATTCGAATAAGGTATTTTTATCTTTATAAGGTTGTAATCTTGTTTCCATATTTTGGAATATTCCATATTCACATATTTATCGGTAAATTCAGGCTTGTCAATGCCATTTATTTGTAATCATGTCGAATTTGTACAAAAGCAACATGACAGATTTTCACAATTTTACCAGGCTGGTTATGCAACATTATGTAATCAGAAACTCGGACTCGCAAATAACTTGCACAGAATATTAATATCTATTGTGATTATTATTCAAATTCAATTCTGAAATATCGTTTCTGTCACTGCTCAAGTGTACTTATCCGAATTTAATAATGTCAGGGTGTACAATTTGTTACTATATACAATAAAATTAAACTATACCTACAAAGTGTAGAACAGAACAATAAAAAACCTTCCTTGTTCTGTATAATATCAATTAATCAATAATTAGCCTATTGCAGTCCACTGCTGGACATAGCCTCCCAGTGTTCAGAGGATTTGACCAGCGTTTCCACGCTGTCCTGACGGTTTGGTATAGGGTTTTATGTCGAGTTTTTCTACCATCGGCGATATCGTCTGCGTGTTTTCCCGTTCCCGTTTGTCGCCTCTTACGACACCTTTCAGACGCAATACATAATATACTACCATTAAATTGAAAAATGACTTATTTTATTGTACTGTATTGTTATGATAATTCTGATAAATGTTCAGAATTATGAACTGAACTGAATGAACGCAAATTCTGATTTTTTGTTGGAAACGTGGCCGACTAAAAAATCTTACGTTTAATCGCAATCTGTAGAACTGGAGGTATGATCAAAAGTCATCATAACCTCCATTGAAGCAGGCGGAGCCGCGAGCATCGGCTAGTAATATACAAAATACAATCAAAAATAGTTACTGAACTAGCACAGTGGCATACAGGGACAATATAAACCTGGTTCACTTATTTCTCTAATATAGTAACAAAGCACACGCTACGGTTTGCCCGGGCCGTTACTTGGTGCATTGGTCTCTAAAGAGGTCGCGATCGATCGCGCCAGGTCGCTTGCAAGTTTCATAAGTTAGATGCACTGACGCCAAATTGTAGCTTTCCATAGCTAACTCCTACAAATATTTGAACTCCTTCCAATTTTTATGGCCACCATTAGTATGACAGCAGTTTGTTACATATGTTAGTTATTTGTTTTTAAATTTACTAGTAGGTATGAGATGTTTTGACAGCGAAAAATTTCTGCATTAATTACACTGACGGACTCATAAACTGCATCAAAGTAATAGACGACTTTGAAATAAATATTTTAACCAAGTATGCATACTTTCTATACAGATTTAAATTGAAACCTCTAGATTGGTTCGTGAACTTTAAAACAGCGTAGGGTCATATCTTTAAGTTTAAGTTTATGTACTGGAAAGGACCTTAAGACTTTTTTTGAAGAAAAAACAGAAATTTAAGAAAAATTGTTTTAATTAAAAAATTGGTTTTAACAATAGACACAAACTTTATGCAAGGATTTATTTGTGTTTTAATAAGGTGTATTATCCCCACGTGCCCTTATTACGGATTCTAATCGGTTCCGCATAGATTTTATAAGGGTTTTTAAAAGATCTTGCGGAATATTGTCCCATTCTTCTGAAAGTGCTGTTCTTAGTGCTGCCACTGTCATGGGCGAAGGGTTTCTCGCATATACAGCTCTTTTTAAATTGTCCCAAACATGCTCGATGGGATTAAGATCCGGGCTGCGTGCTGGCCAATTCATTGTACGTATCCCAACCTCTTCGCAATAATGTTGACCTTGTGCAGCTGCATGCGGCCGGGCATTATCCTGCATTAAAGTAAAATTTTCGCCTATATCTCTCTAATATCTCTGTTATGTAGCGATGTGCTGTCAAACCCCCTCTATTACCGTTTTGACGGACCATGTCTATGAACACAAGTTCTGTTCGCCCGTTCATCGAAATGCCACCCCAGACCATACATGAACCGCCTCCAAAAGGAACACGCTCCTCAATGCAACTTTGAGCATATCGCTCCCCACGTCGACGATAGACTCTTCTGCGACCATCTGCACCATATAAACATGTCCTACACTCGTCCGTGAACAATACAGAGGCCCACTGCTCTTCTGTCCAATTCAGGTGATGACGCGCAAATCTTAAGCGAGCTTGTCTGTGAGCTGTAGACAACTTTGGACCATTTGCTGGTCTAAAAGGGGTGATATCCGCTTCCTTTAACCTTCTTCTTATTGTTCGTGCACACACGTTTACTCCACGCACTTCATTAAGCTCGGTTTTGATGTTAACTGACGTGAGGAAACGATTTCGCAGGGAAGTTATAACAATAAATCGGTCATCACGACCTGTGGTTGCTCGAGTTCTGCCTGTACCACGTCTCCTCCTGTAAGAACCTGTCTCTACAAACCTTCTGTATATTCTAGAAACCGTAGACTGGTTTAAATTTAAATTTCTACCAATCGTTCGTTGATCCAAGCCCTCCCGCACCAATGCTACAATTTGTGCCCCTTGTTCGGACGAAGTATCCATATTATGGTTCAAAAACTCTCGATGTGTTAAAAAACTAACCCAACAATTATGCTGGTAACAATAATTCAATTGACAAAACAAAAAAAATCAATGAGAATCAATTTAAAACTTTGCTATAAATAACACGCAAATCTGATACTACAAGTAAATTTTCTTTTCCCGGCTATATTCATTTGTTTTACTGCAGTTCTATTTTTAAATTTAATTTTTTTTTAAGATTAAGAGCCAGTCTTTCCATATTTATATAATTTAATCTAAAAAGTTTGCATACTTATTATAAAAAATCCTTTTAGAGTAAACCTGAACTTTGATGCAGTTTATGAGTCCGTCAGTGTAATTAATTTATCTTCTTAAATCTCATTATTTGAATTAGTCTGTTTGAGAGCGTATTTCAATAGTTGTACAACTATTGATTACGTCTCCATTCACGTGGAAAATAGTATTGGTGGTGTGCATAATTGGTGTTTTGATTTCCATTTTGTATCGTATCACAATGTGGTGTTATTTGGGATTCCCAAAATTTTATCCAGCCCCTACTACACAATTTTATATCATAGAATGACTGGTATTTCGCTATCCACATAGCTTTTGACCTCTTAGGTGATTTACTGCAAATTGTCTTCAGCGTCTGGCACGCGACAGCAGTCTTGGAATTTGTAAGTATTTTATGATAATATTGCCTACCAAATCTACACCTAACACTTGTACCTTTCTATTAGAAAGGTTTTAGTTTGAAACGAACTTTAGCTCTCTAGTGTCAGACTCCAAACATCCGTAAGAACCATAACCAAAGAAAATTTCATCTTCTATCGATTTATCTGCTTGGAGCAGCTATTAATTTTCGTCACTTGTTCATCGTTAGTCACTTGTTAGAACTATTCTGCCCGATTTAGTTTTTCGGCGAGTATCAATGAAATCAATTTTAAAACCTATCATTGCATTCCTACGCTGGTGACATGTGTTTAAATAGGTCGTTTTTGCAGCAAAAACTAGCCACCCTATCACCCGATCAATAAGTTGGAAGACGTGGATTGTTCGAGAACTCCATTTCATGACATACTTCACAGTTCGTTGACTGCCTACTCTAAATAATTAAATAGGTTTTTACTGCACAATATGCAGTTGAAAAGTGCACATAGTGATATGAAAAAAGTTCTGCGGCTCGTGTGGAATTAATTACGTTTTCTCGTTTAGATGAAAGTCGGGCTTCAAATGGCGGAGGTTATGCAGTTTTATGTTAAAACTAACATTTACCCAGAGCTCTACTACGTCGGTCGAGAAAATAAAATTTTATTGTTTCATTCATTCTAGCCTCAAGGTAAAGAGGAACTAACGCTTTTCACTAAATGTGATGTTGTGTTTGATGAATATTTAGAGAAATTAGAAATTAAACCTACAAGTATCGTGCAGACTACAGTTATCTGAAAAATCAGCTGCGTCCATATTGTTCCGCCTAGTTCGTTTGCATGAGCTTCAGAATTTCATTCAGAGGGAAATAAAATATCTTTTAAGCCATATAATCTAACAGCATGATACAGTGCTTTGTGTTAATAGCAATTAATAATGATTTATTCCAATTACATCCATAGAGATCAAGGAATAAATAAAAAAATAATTATTACTCGAATTGCTATCTTCGAGTTTTGCGCTTAACAACATATTTCGTGATTCATTTTTATTTATATAGATTGCGTGATTGAGTTACAAACGTTTAACTAAACACACAAACTTTCACAATAAATAACAATATTTTATTGAAAAAGTGCGAGTCAGCACCTCACGTTTACGGCATAAGATTGGCAAATATACCGCATTACTGGCCCTTTCTTAGCGACAGTTACCTACCGTACACGTCCCATAAACTTTTTATCTTTTCAGGTTGATAGCTTTGTAAAGGTCGTCTCCTTAGTACTGAAAATATTTTTCCAATATTTAAACCTGTCACCGTATTCGATAGACAGCATTTTAAGCTCAGAATATTAGGCTGCTTTAGGCTCATTTGGAAATTCGTTTTCTATTGAAGTGACATACACCACATAATACATTCCCAGAAGGTGTTTTAACATATAAAACCGCTAATTATGTTTTTCTGTGTCACGCAACAAGGGACAAAGATGAACCTATTGCTAAATCAACTTCGTAGCAGTTTCAAAATGCTACGGTCAAAGTTATATACTTTCAGAAAAATCATACGTACGCTACGTAGTCCTGACGCGATGACGTAGCGTTCTACGCGTAACACTCTGGCGTAACTTACAGTACCGTTTTAGGGTCCGAATATAGTCAGATGGTGGCTATAGGAACTCGTAAACTAAACAAGGTAAGCCTATCGAGTTTGTGCTCCATTGTATTGTCGTAACAAACTATCTGGTATTACATATATTCAGGGCCCGAACATGTAGTCAGATGGTTACCAAGTAACTCTAAAACCAAATACCTAAGATAAACATAGGCTAACTCGATAACGTGTTATGGCAGGGTCCATATTGACTCACCTAAAGTTCTTTGTCCGAAATTGTTCTTCCTAACGATTTGTAATCCGAATGATCACTCCTCCTAAAATTTTTCATCCTAAAGTTTTTATTCATACTATTTGTATTGCTACCGTCGATGTTCATAACACTCATGTTTCCGAAAATTGTTATCAATAAAATCGTTAACATACAATATTAAAGCTCCTACTGTTTTTTATCCTAATGTTTTTATCGCTAAACACAATTACCATAATATTGTCACTCATACTTAGAAAGAAACATTTATCTACCAAATGTAATAAAAATATATGTCGGTAGAATTATATTTTATTCATAGTTTTAATTTTTTTTTGGTTATTTGTTGTTACATACTTATTACTATTAATTAGAAAACTGTTTAGAATGATTAAAGGTTGTTTCACTGATTTTTTGGCTTAAATGAATTAAAATCATAAAATACGACTGATTTACGGTTATGTTTATGACCTTTTTCGTTTTCGATTCGTTTCTGGCACTTCGCCGGCCGCTACCGCGGCACGCTCGCTTCGCTCGCTCGGCTCGTGCGTTGTGTGGTCACAATCCTAACCTAACCTAAACCAAGAACTATAAATATGACCGATTCGTTTCTGGAACTTGGCTGAATGACCGCAGCGAGATTTTACGTGTAAATAACTAAAACTGTAAAAGTTACGCAAAATTAATGTAAATAATACTGATTATTATTAATAAAAATAAATCTAAACAAAAAAGGTATGACTTTCAATAATAGTGTAAAAGATGGTTATGTTGACAAAATATAGGAAAATAAATAATAGTATAATAGATGTTTATTGCTACCGACATTATGAAGTTGAATGATTCGGAATTAAAACATTAGAGACAGAGTAGTTAGGAATTGTGATTGTTAGGATGAAAAATGTTAGGAAGAACATTTTCGGAGTTCCAATTTTCGGAGTTGAAAAATTAGGTGAACTTTGGCGCACCCGTTATGGCATGGCCCATTGGTTTTATCTTAAGAAACTCTGGTATTACGTGGTATTCAGGGTTTGTAGATGGATACATGAGAATTTCTGAATAGTCTGCTTGGGGTTCGTTTTGCCGGTCTTGGTAAACACTCTAGGGCTATATGATATTACATATTACTAAAACTAAAAAGTGGAAAATAATATTATTACTTAATAAAAATATTTTAAGACAAGCTTTTCTTTAAAAGTCGGTTTGCACTATAACAAATATAATAATTTTACAAAAATGATTAATTTTATAAATTTTGTAGCGCGAACAGGAAAAAGAAAAGTAATTGGGCGATACAAGATTAGGAAATCAACACAACCCTTGCAGATATTTTTTTTTGTTTTAGAGCAACAAGAAAGAAAAGCTTGTTTTTAAGTAGTTTTTATTCATTTTATTAAATGTTTGTTCGGGTATTACTTTCAAATTCCACGAATCCATTGTACCTACCTGTAACATAAAACCAATAATTGCATTGTACAATACACTTCTCATGTAGTAGGTAGATATTCAGTCAATCTATCTATATACTCGTATATCATTTAAGTAGAGCCTTCATTAAAGCTTTGTATACCACGATCAAATACATCACGAGGGGATAGGGAAGCGGAACCAATTAGGCTCGTGAAGGTCAGTTTACTTTAGCGATTAATTTTTTTCTTCGACGCGTACTATCATGATAAAAGCCTATCTATGTCATCTTAGAATATTTACCAAGCTTTTATGTTAATACCAGTTACAAGCTTTAAGAGGAGGTATATAAGTCACTTTCTTGTTCGAATTTAGGGCTGCCTTACGGGCGATGTACATCTGTCTAACATTCAAAATACTAGACTATGCAACCCTTCTTCGGGTAAGGCACCCCTCTACATTGTATACCATAAAATTGAAGTCCGGTTTACGGTTTAAATGACGCTATCGATATAATTTTGGTTATTAAATTTGCAACGGACGGATATTTTTCGACGGACGGAAATCATTCCTGCCCAACGTCTGTTGTCTGTATTAGGAGGTTGAATAGTCGAGTTATCTCAGTTTACCCATGATGAGGAGCAATATAGGCATATTTAAACCCGGCTACCCGAGCCTTTTAGCAGCGCAAGCGGCGACAACAAACATCCGTTCGGTCCAATAAATACGCACATTTAGTTTTGTTTTTTAAAAGAAATTTTCCTCTAAGCTCATCTGTCTGTGTAAAACAAATAAGCAAGGTAGGCGTTTTTGAATTTTTCAGTTTGAATACTCATGCTTTTCTGATACTTCTATGACTATAACTAAAAAGATTTTATTGCCGTTTCAATACCTCATATTATTTCTTAGAGTACAATACCTTTACCGCAGCTCTAGAAGCTCACCATTTGCATCTATTGTTAACATTATTCTCGAAGCACAATGCTCTAAATGGAAAACATTTAATTGGAAAACTATTTATGCACTGCGTAAATGCTTGTTAGTCGTTTACAAGACACTACAGTACCTACTTTGACAGTATAACAAAATACCTCTGTGTAATTTTGACGAAGAAATTTCAAGTTTTGATTATATTCGTGGAAAGCAATCTCGTCATAGACTAATTTCATTATGAATAATCTAATTTGTGTTGGGATAAAGTTTTATTTGGATTTTGAAGGGGTTTTAGATTGCTATATTTCTTCAAATATTATTCAAATATCTTCTATCTTTATCATTATAAATTAGAGTAGCAATATGCGTTGTATATTAAACAGTCAATGTGAGTAGAACACGTTTATAAACATTCAACTTTTAAGCTTCGTAAAAAAAGGGTTTCTTTTAGTCAATCGCGTTTGACAAGTTTCTGCATTGTGAATGTGAACTACGTCTCCCTTTTTGTTTGGATTATTCGCTCATAAGAGTATAGATAAACAAAAAAACCTGATTGAAGTGACCTAAATAGTGTCACTGCGTGTGGAATATAATATTTCAATAGCTGTTTTATCATCATAGAGGAAGCTCATGAAGTGTGCAAGGGCGAAAGCAGATAGCGGGCCGTTACCTCTCCCATTTCTAGACGAAATAAGGCGCGACTCGGCATGTGTGTATTTTATAATCTTGACTATATTTACTTACTCTACAGACGCAGTAATGGTTGAAACACTACATCGCGGCGTAAAAAATAGTTACTTCTTTGGTACAAGTTGACATTTACTTACATGCCATGATATAGAACAAAATTGATTCTTATTCACACATAAAGCGAATTGTTTGTTAGCAATTTGCGATGCAGTTTGTTAGCACTGTGTCTATATAGTTGCATATAGTCAAACTTTATAATCATCATTTTCTACCAACACATTTTTACTCATAGCTGTTTACTTCACCATATTTAGACTGCGACCCATTTATTTTGGGATAAATCAATATGTTGTATGAAAACCTTGGCACACAACTCCAGATGTTATTCATAACGTAAAATGAACCAGATACATACATACATATGCTCATGCCCGTAATCCCCGAAGGGGTAAGCAGAGATGTAGTAAATACCCACATTTCGCCAACTACGATTTTCGGTCCCACGTAATAGGTGGCGAGCCTATTGCTGCCAATTTGCAGCTACCTAAATAAATTTGGAAAAAAAATTGACTCGATTCCTTGCTATACCTACGGTTTAAATCTATCTATCTATATTATATAAATAAAATAATCCCGAAATATGTTGCTCAGCTCAAAACTCGAAGACGACTGGACCAATTCAAGTAATTCTTTTTTAAAATTTAATTTTTGAACTCTACGGTAGTTTTTATGTTGTAACGGAAACGGGATCAAAAGTCCAACGAGCGAAGGCGCGGTCTATAGTTGTATCGAATAAAAAAATTGAATTGAGTGGTTGTGATATTTTAACTCGTGTTAGAACTCCATTGTGATGCTCCATATTTAGTTCTTATTATGTTGGCATTATGTAAGTAATAATAACCCTATTTAACGTGAAGCATGAAAATGTGCGTGACCGGGCAATACTTCAACTGCAGACGTAAGTCACTAATGATGGGACCACTCAGGTTATAATTGAATAGATGATATGCTTATCTTATTACTATTGTCTTTCTACCCCTGTTTCTTTCGACAAAGTTTTATATCTTATGGAACGTCAACGTCAAAGCTTACAGTGGTCGTTGCGTGTCGATATCACATGACTTCGTGTTCATAACTGAGGGTGGCTTGAGAAAAGCCCTTGAAACTAAATTCAGGGCGTCTTTTCGCAATAAGGCTATTAGGCCGCGCGCGTGATCGGCACCGTTATTTCGTTTTAGTTTCAGGTAGGTTTCATAAGATATTATGTTACATTGTATTGAAATTGTGACAGGTGTGAGAGTATGGTGAAATATTACTTATTTACTCTCGTTTTTTTTATTGCTATGTAATGAACTGGTAAAATGAAAAATAGTTTCAAAATGTTTATTTTATTTGGAAAATCCTGTTTCTTATCCGCCCAAAAGCGTTCTATACAAGAGCGAGACGTCACCGTTTTTAACACGTAATGGAAATGCATGGAGCACAAGAGAACATCGCATTTATCTCGGTCAGCGTTGTATTCACACGTGTTATAATAAAAGTTATTTGAAATTTAAAAAGTTAGAAATTTAGAATCAATTAGATTATGCACACAATTCAGATTTATAAGCTTAAACTAAGATATCACGCAGTATTGGGTATAGTGTTGCCCAAATTCAGTCTTGGTCTTGCAGTCTTGGTCTTGTTCTTGCGTTTTTGCAAGACCGAGACCAAGAACAAGACCGCGTATTTTTAGCAAGACCAAGACCAAGACTGACCGTGCAAGACTTGAGCAAGAACAAGACTAAGCCTGCAAGACTCTTGCGTCTTGCAGCTAGGACTTAGCGCTATTTCACGGAGTAGTTAGGTGTAACAGTTCGGTGTATAGGTACGCTTAGGAATTCTATGAGACGCAAAAAACTGTATCAAAGAATATGAAAAACTGGACCTATGCGCATTACGACTAATACCATAAACATACCTACATAGCGAATAAAAAAATATCCATTAAAATCAAACTGAGTGCATGCATAGTTATGTTTTAACCATCGGCACTTTGATAATGCGGCATCAAAGGTTTTGTACTTACTTCTCAAAGAAATTTGCCGCTTTTCGGAAGTACATGGTTATAATACACGCGCCGGCGGCTTCTTTTGAAATCATATACAACAATCGTTGCCGCCGCGCCGAAATCACAACATTTGACACTATTAGATTGCCGCCACAGGGCGTAGGTATACTCATGCAAAATAATTTCGAATTTTAAGAGTACCTACAGGTGTTCCAAAGAATAAATAAGTTTCAGAGTGCTTAGAATGAAAATGAATACATTATACTGATCACGCAAGTAGTATTATGATTGGGATAAAATGGTAAGGATAGGTAGTAGATTTGTAGATTTTGTAGATTTGTTTTTTTACATGTTGCAAATGTAAGCTTATAAATCATAAATGTCTATTAAGAAACAGTTACTTCCATGGAAAACGACATATAGGTCATTTGATTTTTCGACTTTCTTATCAAATCTTCAGTTATTTATTAATCTGATTGATCTTTACTATGGCTATGTTAATTCAAGCTCACAATGTTCCAATTCTAATACGTTTTTCTAAGATTTAAAGTAAACTTTAATAAATAGCAATAGATTAATAGGTAATTGCAAGACTTGCAAGACTCTTGCTGCAAGACCAAGACCAAGGCCAAGACTGGGAGCGCAAGACCAAGACCAAGACCAAGACCAAGACCAGGTGTATTGGCGCAAGACCAAGACCAAGACTGGCTAAGTCTCGTCTTGTTCTTGCATTTGGGCAACACTAATTGGGTAGAATCGAATTGTGAGTTAGTGAGCCGTAGAATTCTTCCAAGGCTATTCAAATTCAAAGTTATATAACAGTCTGGGAATGTCAGCTAATACGTTAAAGGTTTTGAATTTTGTACTTAAGTACTGTATAAGTCACCAAAAGTATGCAAAATAAAGTATTCTAGCATTTCTAACATTATTACCTACCAGCGCAAACTACTCATAGAAGATTGGAAGTACCTAACAAAAATTTACGTTTGAATTCAAGTTATGAAACAGCTCCTATAACAGCTAAAGATATTCCGGGATTTCAATTAGTGCTGATTTATCTTTGTGTTTCATAACACTATTGAGTTGATGTTCTAACTCCTACAAGTCCATTTATTGATTGGTTCAATGAGTTTCTGATCATATGATCACTTCTTTCTTCTTCACTTTTTTCAAATGAATTAAAAATAGGAAATAGTGAATTTCTAGACACGACTTGAACCCGCAACCATTCTCGTACAGGGAGAATGGGAGGTGAATCAAAAGTATCTTTACGCCTCGTTGCTTATAGGAGTGGATAAGGCACGCCCACTTCTGAAATGAAAATGATAAGGTACGGTTATGACAGAAGAGAACCCGAATATAGCTTCAATACCCTTCTTATATATATTTTTTTTTATTGTTCTTAACATTGGCAATTTTTGAAAATATATGTGATGTAATTTCTTGCATTATACCTACCCATCATTTCTTACATTTTGGGTTTGGCGGTATTTGGCCTTTCCAGGGGTGGCTGCCGTCCTACCTCCCAACTCCAAAAGGGAAGCTAGTGTCAGATCCTTGTGCGTTATTGACCAAGTGCACCAGAATGTAGATGAAGTTGACTTGGGTTCCGAAGACCCCATAGCCCATATCGTACAAAGTGAATGATGCTGAGCTCCGAATTCACATTGAATTCGGATGCATTCAGGAAAACACTCTACATGATAGTGATGATGATTATTATTATACCCATCACTGTTGCAAACACAAAAGCTATAAAGGACGTGAGGTGTAATAAAAGTGTATAGTCCGGTTTTCGTATAGAAAAACGACAAAAAATATTTTCATTAGGCTTAGGCGCGTAATATAAGCCGTACTTTCCTTGTATATTTTTGGGATAAAGGAAACCAGGTAGGTATATGTACCCGTATTTCGTTACATAATCCGGTAGCCATCCGTGTGTATCTATTTTACATTAACCAGTATTTTATATTAGATTTTTGTCGTGGATGGCACTTTCATATCCATCTGTGTTTAGTGTTTATGCTCATCGGTAATCGCTTAACATCAGCAGAGATATGTGTCCATTTACAACAATTTTACAAACAAAATATTATCAATATAAACTTATCAAATTTCGCCTTAGTCAGAACAGAACGGGGTCAGGTTCGACTATTTTTGTCCCATAAATCTGATCAACAAGTCGAAATATATGAATATTCTTATACGGTATTACACTCTTAGGAGTATATTGATAAAAAACGTCGAGAACTTGTTGGTACTAACCATAGCAGTGGTACGAAATTCGGACTTATCCATTATTTTACTGTCTTAGAAGTGTAATTTATAAGAACACCCTTTCACGCTTTACATCGCCAATGTATAAATGCGCTCAATTATTCCCAGAAAACAGTGCCGTTACGATCGAACTCCTACCCACATAAGTATTCCAATTTGTTGGCTTTAGTGTCGACTGTTCACAATCAATCTAACGTATATGACACTACCGTTTTCCAATGAATAAAATATGTATGTGCGTAGCGTAGTGAGTACTACATACAAATAATAATACCGCGAACTGTGAGTCGTATCAATACCCTTGGTATCTAGGTTTCAAATCTAAACGATCACTTTTCCATGTAATTCCCTATACGTAAAATGTCGAACCGAGTTATGCTAACGTCAGACATACAGCTTGTGCCAAGATGGGCGCCAAGATATCTGTAGAGTGGAGCTTTTCGAGCTTTTCCCCGTACATTGGCCCTGCTAGCATGAAATGCTCGCCGTCGCTGTATTGATTAGACAGAGGACTGCTGAATGTTACATAACTACTGAACGCGACTCGGCCGCAGACTCGTAGACTGCAAGACTACATTGTTATACTTTGATATTGCTTTCCAAAACTTCATATCCCAACTGTACGGAAATTTTCGATTGCGTGTCATGTTATTTCAACATCAAAAACACAAACATGATATGATGTAACGTGTTCCCAAAACACCTATATCACCAGTCCGTGTCACTATCCTAAAGTAGAAGTGCTCTTCATGTTAACCCCGGTCGACATATAAAATAATAATTGCTTTCTAAATTTGCACAAGCACTTTGCTTTTAGCGTAATTAAAACACTTATATGGAGTATATGGGTATAGCTATTTCAGAATTGAGTGACGTGATAGACTGACGTAACGCGTAACACACACATACAGAGCACCACACCATTGCGATCGCTTCAAATCGAATGTAGGTCTGCTGAAAATGTATTCTGGAAGAACATGACAACAAATTCAATTTACTCCAAACTAAGTTGCAAAGGGGGGATACGTAGGTTTGAAACGAATGCTTCGAAAGTAATTTCATCATTCAGTATGGAATACGAGTGAAGTACAGTAATATCGGCCTCTAATATAGGTATACGATATTGTAGCGATAAAGCGTCGTTATATAAACATTAAGTTATCATAGCAGGGTATGTTTAGAGATTATTTTCCATCGCCGTTACAAAACCGCCATGACTGATGAACTATCGCAAAACAACGTTGCACTACAGAAATAAATGTTGTTGCTTCATCATCTCGTCGATATATTTAGTTATTGGCAACCAAGGAAATATGGTTTATGCTAAGTACTAATACTATTGTCAGGGCCACACGATGTTCAGTTTGGAGATTTGTTACTGCAATAATTTTTTTAATGCACCAAAAAGCATTGTTCTAAATCTGTAAGACAAGTAACTACTTACCTGGTTTCACAGGCCTGGTTTTCGGATTTCATCTCTGAAATCTCCTGCGGCCGTTCCGCTTGTACAGAAATATTAAAGCATCCACTTTAATAATAAAATCCCAGCATTCTTTAGGTTCTTTTTTATGTACCTAACTAGATTAAATTGGTAATCCAGATTCGTTGTTCCTTTTTTGCTGACCGCATTTTTGTGGTGCAGTGTAACTGAGACACTTTAACTCTATAAAAAGCCTCAGTATTTTATTGTCTAAAGCCGCAACTGTCTCGTCGTTTATACTGTGTTGTGTCTGCGATTGAAATTATATAACGGCACAATTTAATTATTTCCGTATCTCTCAGGGCACGTTAGGCAGCCGGTCCCTGTTGTCATTATCTTTGGCAGTAGTTACGTTTAGCTCGTGCCTAAAAAGTCCAATTAATTTTACCACAGAACACAGCTACCACAGATATCACCAATTGGTTGTGACGGTCAGATGGCAAACGCTTCATGGAAAAAATACAAGTTCAGTCGCATCACGGTTAGATTGGAAAACCAACCCAAACTGAGCTGGGAAAAAGGATCAGATAATGATGATGACTTTGGCTATTGCAGGCTGTAAACTATAATAATGATAGACGAAATTTTCATCAAACAATATATCAATCAATCAATAAATCAATTAGCCTATCGCAGTTCAATAGTGGATATATCTAGGCTCCTCTCTCTCCTAATGTTGGTAGGCTTCGCCTTCTGTTTCCACGCTGACAGAACGCATAGGTACAGGGTTTTAGTTCGAGTTTCCTTCTCTTGCAGTGGATGTATTGTCGTCTGCATATTTATCCGTTAGTTGCCTCCTACAACATCCGCCGGATGAGATGAAGTAGTGATACTTGTTTTCTTTCTCTGAGACTATACGGATAATATATATGGACTAATAATATAATATAAGATATTGAAGTAGGCGTAACTGGGCGGAAATCTATGATAAAAAAATATTAACGTATGTATTTCCAATAATATAATCGTTACTTAACTTCGTATTGATGCCTTACAAAATGATATACCTATAACTTAATCTCAAATTCCACGTCTCGGTATTTGTATTAAAAGAAATATTATCTCGATTGGCTTTTGATTAAACATAAAACTTTGTTCAAAGCAATTCAGTGAACTCGAAATATAAATTGCCTTCAGTTTTAAATTCAGTTTCCATTTTTATCCCGTTTCTTCCTACTGTAATAACTTAAAGTAATTAGTCTTTGTCTGCGCTATCTTGGCAACATAAATAGGTATATCCAAGAGAAACTAGTAAACGAGTTTAATTTTATCTATCGGTAGTAGTAAATATCTTAACGTAAAGGAAAATGTTAAACAAAAGTTGGGATTTAAAGGCACCGTTACATTTTTCTTTTGCGTATATAGATAGCATATTAACACAACTTGATGTAATTTATTACAATAGCTATAAGAAGGCGCATGTAAGAGCCCTCCCGGTCTTCTAAACAACAAACGCAACGGCAAACCACCTCATAATACCCAACAAGCAGATACCTACTCCATACAAAAACGTAAAGCTAGAAATATGAAGGGTCTAATTGGTAATCTTATAAGATCAATAAAACTCATATCGGTGCTAGCAATTAGGTAAAGCCATTTTGGTGTTTGTGACATATGAAAAATGTTTTCACTGTAGTAGGGTAGTTTCATAGATTTATACTAATGGCTTCATAGTGCAATTACTTTTTTACCTACCCCTGCTAAACTGTAGGCGTCCCTAAGTGCGTTGAAAATGCATTTTATTATACTTTGTAAAATGTAGCTTGGGTCCTATGACAGCTGTCAGTGAAATCCCGCACATGAAGTCTTGAATTTTCTAATTATAAATGTAGTAGCTGTCAATGTCATACTTTATGGGCATACCGAGCTAAGTAGTGATGGGCGATGAATCATCGTGACTACATACTATAAACTATCAATATTTTGAATAAAGCTTAATTTAAAATTGAAATTAATATAAGAAAAAATTAATTAGAATTTAATCTTATTGCTTAGGTACTTTAATATCATAATAATATTTACATTTCAATATACTTGATCCGAAATAATATTGAGTAAATAAAATCCTACATTCAATCCGTCAACGCCCTGAACCTGTTTTTGGATTTTGTAAGAAGACACACTGCGTTTGGCTCTTGGGCCATGATATAGGCATAAGATACACGCGCCAACATCTTGTTTGGTATGAACTTCCACTGATCCACTCCACTCATTCTCATCACTACGAGTGCCGACGCCTTGTATGCTACGTATATTCCGTTCTCATTACAATTAAATACATACATACAATTAAATTAAACCTAATTATATGTAACATGCATCAATAACAGCTGGTAGTATCGATATTTTCATCGAATTTCGGACATTCCTATAAACCTCATTTTGACATCTGTCATAGGACCCAAGCTATATTTTACAAAGTATAGATAGAGAAGTGCTGAAATATTTACAGTATCCAGTAACCGAGTGTGAATATAAAAAGTTCCATTTGTACACTTCGATTACTAAATTAAATAATAAACTGACTTGTTTCGTTTATCGTCAAGCAAAGATCGATTATTTATTAGCAAAACCTAACATTTTGCTAATGTATGATGACCACTCGTAGCCAAGCAGCCACAGATAACTGTAGCCGCTTTCCAGAGCCGAGATGCAGAAGCTTTTCTGGAATTCTTGATTATGTCCTTTAAGATTAACATAATCCGAGTCACAATAACATTTACGATTTCAGAATACAGCTATCCATTCAAAGCAGGCAAGTATCCGCTTAGAAAACGAATTACATCAATTTTGTTTAGATCCAACTGCATCGCGACGGAATGAATCCAATCTCTTTAGAATTGTCGTTGTCTTCGCGTATACGTCCATTATTACTGCCACTGCATTTTGATATGCTCTTAGGTACCTACTGGGCTTGTGAACAAACAATACCTTATTTTATGAGATTTTATTATGTTATAAAACGTAACCTAATTCCGAGTATATTGCCTTTATGACTTTTATAGAAGTCACTGTCTGGAGAGGCATAAAAAATCTAGAGTAATCTCTAGTTTAACGGTTTTATTTATAGCAGTTATACAGAACCTAATGTGAAAATATATTTTATTTCCAGGGTCCAATAACAGTTCTCAGTAGGGGCGCGAGGTCAAAAATTTATTAACAACGAACCATTCTTCTGAAAGGCATTCGATAAATTTAAACATGATTGTGAGGCAGATAACAATATACCTAATAGAATTATTCTATTAAAGGTTTTCGTTCTTAAATATTATTCTCGAAATCTGGTGTTGGTTAAACATGTAAGCATAGGCATGAACAGCTAAAATATTCGTAGTTGGTAGAATTTCAAATGAGGTATTAATTGACGTGTTGAATGATACCAGAATTTACTACATACATATTAGATACCGCATTGATTCGATTAGTGCAAGTAACACGGGCCGTGTGTCGCCATATTCTGTCCGCAGTGGTGTTCAAATTATGTACTCGTTATTGGTAAATGTCAATTACGGCAGCTCCCGAATTTATTGACCACAAATTTGAATATCACCGACAGATTGGAAAACTGAATTTGCCTTTATGATAGGAAAATCAGTGACAGCTACAACCTATATCATGGCGGTAGTGAACGCGACTGCTCGGAGTGCCTCGGAGAGCACGTTAAGCTGTCGGCCCTTCTTGTTATGCGAACACATATGGCAGTCGTTACGGATAGTCCTTAGAAGTCTAACAACTGGTCTAGCAGAAACTTACAGATCAAATTACAATCCATTTATTTAGGTACTTATTAACGTCGAATAAAGACACTGCGAGACAGGTCGACTCTTCAAAGACCGTCTGCGTCTCTTCCTTACGACTTAATTTGGCTACTTTAAATTAACAAACCTAAATAGTTCTTTTCCTCTGACTCAGCCTAGGTACGCAGATTGCCCACTAAATAGGTTCAAAGGTCAAAATTTAATCCAGCTTAACTGCAGTGTGCTCGCCATCCAGTCTTTTAGATTGTATGACTAATCTCTCCGTCTAACAATGTATGCAAAGCTGTCTTCATTGTAGACCAGACCAGCGCATAGTGCAATTTGATTTATCGTTTTCGTGTAACTGCACTACCCGCGTACAATATAATAACAATATATAATTATTTGTTCATTACTGAAGCTTAATATTATTTAAATTCTACGAGTAGGAAACTTGCGTCCTCGTGTCATAATGAAGAACTTAAAATGTTCGATTTTGAGATTTATTACTGACAATACATTGCATTACAACAATGGTTAATACCTATATTTAAGAAATGAGAGATAGTAGAACATAAACAACTACTTCTTTACAACACCCACATCCAATTTCTCGCAAACGTTGCTATTCCGGTGGGGGTGGATAATGATACCTAAATCATTTAGTGTGACACTTAGTTTTTGTATAAGACTACTCGTCTCGCCTTTTTCCAGGCGTTTAAGTGAGATTAATCTTCACCATAAACCAGTTTAGTATTTTTCCATTCTAATCTAGCAAAGAATCAAAATAATGTGTTATTTGTTTGTTCTCCAACATATTTTCCGCAATTTACTTATGTAGGTACTATTGCTACGTCGAAAAGTTTCTTAAAAGATTAAACTGCTTTATATATTTATACCATTTCCGAGGACGACGCTTTGAAGGCACGTGCAAGCTCACAGATAAACGAGGGTGCTGACATATTGAAGCAGTCGTTAGGTGTCGGAAAATGATAGCACAGGTAACAATAAGGTACTTTATTTGACAAGTGACATTAAAGCCAAAAGTGTTGGTAGATAACGACTTGTTTGCGTGTGTGATTTATTTAGTGTGATACAAAAATTTATGTCCTATACTAATGGTGGAAAAGCCTTGCACCAATATACCTTTCATTATTCTGAATAATAGATAAAAGTAAATTATAATAAATATTTAAAGACATTTTATTGAATCGTATGATTTCCATTTACATTGTTATTTTTTTTGTAAAACACTAGTATGTATAGGTATAAGCGGAGGCGACTCGGACGTCGGAGGTCGCAGAATGACTTCCATCCTCCATGAGCGCGGACCTGGGGGTGACGGGTGGGGCTGCCTGTCACCCTAGCAGAAGTAGGCAGTGGCCGCAGCGCAAAGTCCGTCTCCCCACACCCATAGACTAGATAGGGACACACACACATCTCGAAAGAGATGTCTCCGGGTCTGCCGGAGTGCGAGAGATATATCTTGTATAATCTCACCTCCGGCAATCAAGGACCCATAGACGGCGTGCGTTTTAGTCAATTCAAAAACGACATAATCACCTCCACCGGTTTTGGCGGCGGTAAGACATGACGGTATCACCCGTCCCAATTGAGCAGTCCGACTGTGAAAGTACTACTTTGTCTTCTGCGCTGACAGCACAGAATCTTAACCCTACTTCCCCTCCCCCACCCTCTACATGGTCGGCAGCACGAGTGTGCAGCATGGTAACCAATTTCCATCAGGTGAGTCGTGTGCCTGTCTGTCCCTAAATGGTATAAAAAGTCCATTTCCAAAAGCATTCAACCAGAAAAGTACATTTTACGAGAACTGTAACAATTGCGAACATAAAATATAACATCAGATGCTCATTTTGCATCTACGACGGCGACGTAGAAACATAAATATTATATTATGAAGTTATTTCTATTTAAGTAGGTGTTAACTCTAGTCGGTGGTTTACTTGATTAAATTAAATGCTGAAGCTGCTAACCATATTGTACAGTTACTCGCACTGAAATTCTCATTTAAAGGAGGTAAATGTACCGACAAATCGCAACTATTCCGCAATTTAAAAGCCTCAGGGAATACTATAAAGTTCTAGGAAAAATGTAATCATCCATTCTGCTAGGCGTCGGAGGAACAATTTATAACTCTCGTTTGATCTCATTGTTCCCTTTCTTCTTTCAGTTTTAATGATGGATTGGAAGTATATGGGCGTTGTTTTAGATAGATAGATAGATAGTTTTATTTATAAACTTTTTTTTTTCAATTTGAATCGATATAATCGTTAAAAGTTGACACGGACACGCAGAAGAATTTACCAATGAAAATGAAATCAACTAAACGGGATTCTTATCTGGATAAGCACCTTTTAGCTGTTCAATAAAGACGAACCTAGCAATCGTATAGTAGAACAAAAAGGCAGTATTTTTAGTTAGTCAAAGGACAGTGTCCAACATGTATAAGCACTTGGCCTGATATGGACAGACAATAATTGGGCAAATATGATACAGGTTTGGTAGTTCATATTAGTAAGAAATAAAATAACATCATATGGTTGTATCAGAATTCATCATTTATATTATATATTGACCATAGCATTTAGTCAATTTTTGTTAATTTAAGATTAGCTGTATTTATTATTCCTTTATTATTCGGATACATAAGTTATCAAAACATTATTCAGGAATTAGGCAGGTGGATTTATATTATCTTGGTACCGTGCCCAGCTCAAAAACCAAATTATTGTCATGACAAGAGCACAGCAACTTACTTAGGTACTATTCTTCGTCCGACAATACAATAACAGCAGTAAACATATTACATAGCACTTGCGGTGCAATCTATTGCCCTATAACAGATGCCAACTCTTGCAAACGGAGGACATGTCTTCGTCTTTGGAAAAAGTTGATGCCACTATTCACACATTGTCTCATCGTGGGATCTGTTCCCATATTCGTGCCAGAATTATCGTTATGAACGGGTTCAAAGTCGGCAGGCTCGCCAGGCTCGGTGATGAAAGATTTATCCGGGTTCATTTTCCAATGAAAAATAAAATCAGCTTTCACAAGAAATAGAATAATGTAAACACAAATGACATTCACAAGATGACAAACGTATGACATTTTTATAACGGATTTCTTTCCAGTTGCCATATACAAACACAAACTCAATCGATTAAAAATAATAACTCAATCGATTAAAAATAATAACTCTCGTTTTAATAATAAATTATTATAAAACAATGATCAAAAACGAGACCATATTAATATATTGTTATTGTTTACTACTTTTTCGTATCTATATCTACTATTACACAATAAATATCTCCAATATCATGTACGATGAACATTGGCGGTATTAAAAAACATTATATATTAACGATACTGAGCTTTTTTTAAGAAAAAAAGCTTCTAGCGATCAAATACTTCTAGTGATCCCTATCGCTTGAAAACCGGTGATATAAGCAAAATATTGATATCAATGCCGAACGAATGTCTAGAATGGCTATTTTATATTTTAGCTATATCTTATTATGTCCCAGCAACTGTTTATTTACTCAAGTAATATTTATTTTTACATTCACTATTTAGTTTAGGTTGACAGTAGAGAATATCTATAGCATTAAGCCCGCCTATACACCTACTTAATTGTGCAT
This sequence comes from Pelosia muscerda, assembly GCA_963691645.1. NCBI lineage: Eukaryota > Metazoa > Arthropoda > Insecta > Lepidoptera > Erebidae > Pelosia > Pelosia muscerda. Next base: position 6,441,097 of record OY829116.1, on the reverse strand, counting down.
TAAGTCTAATAAATAAATAAATAAGCTCATTATTAACCGAGTATAATACATAATTACTGACATATCTCTACGTTTTCGTAGTCGTTCTTAAAAATCTTATGTTTGACCGTTGAGTAGAACCGACTTCCACTCCGGCGCGGAAGGCTATTATAATATGAAAATCCTTCACATCACATCGAATCACTTCAAGTTCGCATTCGAGTCACATTCGACGTGTATTCAATATCATTTAGTTTATGTATTTTTTTTTAAGTATCAATTAGTCATAGGTTTTAAATCAATACTTATATCAAGTCAACCTATCAATTCCTTATGAAACTCTGGTGTCCCATACATTACTCTGTATCGATTTATTAATATTATTATGTCTCAAATAAAAAAATCGATTATGGTCTTTATTATAACTGGCAACATTTTAGCATTGGGGAAAAGAGAAAGATGGTTCCAAGAGTATAGAAATATATATTTCAGTGAGCTAATAGAGTAAATACTAATTATTTAAAGATATATCTTGATACTCCAAGAATTCATGGTTAGTTCGGTAAAAATTGAACATGATTATCGATCAATAGCTACATTTGCGTACATCGTGTCCATGGAAGGCCAGTTTTGGATATAGTCCTTTTGAGGGGCAACTACCGTGGATAAATAAAATAAAAGTTACGTACCTACTAGTCCGGTCAATTTAGACCAAAAAAATGAGAGTGAAGGTATATTAATTCCCAACAAGCTAAAAATTAGTAAAATTGTTTAAAGGTATTATAAACAATACCTGAAAGTTCCCTATCATTCCCGTGTAAGGAAAAAAAATTTAAGGTCAAAATGATGAGTTTTTCGCGATTTTCAGCAAAACGGTAAGTTTTATCATAGAAGTACCTCAGACAAAAAATGTAAATTCTAGAATTATCTATAATAATGTATCAATAGTTTTTTTACTACGAGCCACCGTTTCTGAGATATATCATAAAGTTATAAAAGTTATTATCGTCATAATATGTTGTTATGTATTATATGTCGAAATATTTTTAAAAAACATATTCAAATTCGATTCGAGCAAGAACAGCTTTTGCTATTGCACCGTATCGGGTTCGACCCCAGGTTTTACCATGACACACACCAATGACTTTTCGATACGATAGTATTCCACGCAGGAACGAATTTATGCCTTGTATAGACCGATATGAATAGACCGCTGCTCCGGCGTAAAAAACGTCTCACTCTGTTCAGGACCCTGAGAACGTGATGCTGTGTTGATGATGCTCTTGATATAGTTCTTGTCTTTAAATTTCCATCGAACATGAAGATAATGATTGCTTTTATTTTACGTTTAATGGTTAAATATAGCTAGTTAGTCTAAAAATAAAAATGAAAAGAAATTCAAGAGTACAAATTTTTCACATAAAACCGGTATTCGACTTCCTCCGGGACATTATTAAAATGCTATGCACGAATGAATTGCTTGGATCTAATCTTATATGAAATTCAGGCAATCCTAATGTTCTTATGGACTTTGTTATATAATACATGGCCTCATAACACCTATTAGGTGCTCCATCTTACCGGCGCAGACCGCCTGAAGTAGATCTTACCGGCACTACCCAGTAACGGTTGAAAGATAATCGTTTAGATTCGTATACTCTCATATGCACAACTCGACAATCCTTTTAAGACCTTTTTCACTGAAGAGCAATGGAATTGAATAATTGAATTGGGGTTCATATAAGACTTTCCATTGTCAGTCACGACCTTTTGGTTAATGGATTATCTATTGAATATAAAAAAGTTATAAATTAAAAATGTAACGACTGAGGAAGTACCTCTGCCCTTCCCTTCTCCCCTACTCCTCTATGGTCGGTAGCACGAATGTTTCGCCTCTGGTGTTGCAAACGTCTATAGGCCACGATAACCACTTTCCACCAAGTGGGCTATGTGCGTGTCCGCCACTTAAGTGGTATAAAAAAACCTTTCCCACGGACTCATTATGACGGTACCGTTAAACATTTATATAATCACTGCAAATAGAGAATATGTACCTACCTAATCGTAGGTATTACTTCTATAATTCAGTTGCAGAGGTGCCAACATGTTCATAATTAAGTTATGTCGTATGCGACAATTCTCACATGCACTTAACACAAAGTGATTCACGAACATTCTGACTACGTGAAACACCCTGTAATCTGTTTAACGCCTTGCGACCCTGTTGCCTATGAGAGAATCATCTAGATAATGGACCTCTATCTACCTATATTGATGGAGTTACGTAAAGCTCAATGGCAAGTGGTTTCCCTAACCTGTGAAGACTATGAAACAAACATTTGCGTTGTCAGTGTATACCATTACGTATACTTGTATCACACCTACTTGGCTTTACCATATAAAAACTTTTAATAACGCGACCTCACTCAGCCTGAGTAAAATAAGAAAATGGTCCGACCCGCGTATATAGCTATTGTAGTTGCAATCCTTAATTATATATTGTTGAAAGAGGTCATTTATGTTACTGGCAAACTCATCTATAGTGAATACATTAGGTATTCACTACTAGTTCCATTTGTTTCAACTATATATATCGTTCAAAAGGTCATTATTGTATTCAGCTGCGGATGATAGTACCTTTCCTACGAGTACAACAGTATTATGTAACGATTCGTATTTTCATTTGTTCTATTTTTAAAAGGGCTTTGTTTGCGGCTCCGTCCCTCCATACTGATTGTACTAATCCGCTGAATGTTAATGCAGCCTTTATGTCGTACTTCTCAAATGTCACCCAACTTGTAACTTGTAAAGCATTTCAGATCTGACAGTTTACAGGTTTCGTGGTTAGTTGATCCACTTCTATGTAATTTGTTGGGGTAAAAGTGGGTAAAAGTATCACATCATTGGGTGCTTATATATTTACTATTGTATGGAAACGTGTCGTTTTAACAGTTAACTCAAACCATGTAACTGATATCGAAAATATTGGTGTGTAAATAGTTTTGTATACGGTGCGAATACAACTAAATAACACATCCAAAACGCAGCTTACAAGAATATCAATCAATGGTGTGCTTTCGAGACGTGTGCAATTTTTGGAATAGTTACTGCGGGCTATAAATATTATCTGCTAGTACATATTGCAATAAACTTCCTTCGTCTTCACCTTCAACATATAGTAGGTACGAGAGCCGCCTATAGCAACCGTGACGTCCGATGTATGTACAAACTCATATAATGTTTACTCTATAATAATTTCATTGACTAAAACATTTCAAGGAATCCGTACGTTTACGAAACTAAAATACGTAACGAAATATTATGTTCCGCAAAAACTTTTCGAAATATTAAACCTAAATTTCCTGGAATATTGGACCGATTTCCTTCGTATGTCTTCTTTCACTTTTGAATAATTGTTATGAGAAATTAAATTAAATTCGATGACTTTGCGTATATACCTACTATTCTTGCAGGTTTCGACTCAATCTCAAGGAAAGCAAAGCTATAGTACGTCACATCCGTCGCCTCATTTCCGCTTGTAGGCAAATCTGAAATCGAAAATTTACTAGACTAGATTGATTATTCATTTCTACTCGACGGAAGATGTAGCAAAATTACTGTTTCCCTATTTCGTTACGTTTGCAGATGAAGTTACTTGATGTAATTTAAAAAAGGACTTGTATTTGCTATTTCGATGTTCACATCAACTCGCAAAATTTATTCAAGTATTTTACTCAAGTATTTAATACCGTATCCGTGTGGTGACGGAGAAACCCACCCCATCTCGTCCGAAGGGTTTCGTAAAAGGTGACTAACGGAAAGACACGTAGACAATACCACTGCGAGAGAAGGAAACTTCTAAATAAAACCCTTTACCAACCCATCTGTCCAACTCAAACTGGAATGAACTCTGCCATGGTTTTCCCAAGCGACTACAATATGGGGTTCTTCAAGAAAGACAATTAGTAGTATTAGTATAGTAGTAGAAAGACACGGTGACCACTTTCTATCAAGTGGGCCATGGCTTGCTTGCCACCTAAGTGGTATAAAAAATCAGTAGGCCGAAGCCTCACAAATTGGCAGAGGCCTATGTCCAACATATTGATAATACCGTAAGAGAGTTCATACAATATATTACTCCATATTTTATTATACTATACTAGCATTAATATTATATTATATACTCGTACTAGCTGTTTACTTTTTATCATTTATTCTTGAACGTGTCCTCACGTTGCTGTTATAACTATGTTACTTTATTCTGTACACACGTACTATCCGCCTCACGTTTATAAAGGAATCTAATATTGAAATGTTGACGTAAAAGCCGTCAAGTTGTGATATCCATTACAGATATATCTTCTTGAGATCGTTTCGGTTGATGGTTAACGGCTAATGGGCTATCGGATCACAGAATATTATGGTTCCGGCAAAACGTTCATATTTCTACTACTAGTTCATCTGACAGTTGCTTGATATTGGGTAGATTTTTTATTATACCTGACCCACTATAACCATGTGCGTATTGTTCATTAGAATACCTGCATAAAAAGAACTTGTCTAATTATCTAGTTATAATAATGCGATTCGCATTTGATCCATGTGATAATTACGAGTATATGCGCATTGAACTACGCATAGTAGGTACTTACATAATGCTAGGAACCTCTCCATTGGAATTGAATAATGCCATAAATGCATAGAGAACGGACATTCATTTTAATATATCTAATTCAATTACTTTTCGTATATACTAGTGTTGCAGGTTTCGACTCCATCTCAAGGAAAGCAAAGCTATAGTACGTCACATCCGTCGCCTCATTTCCGCTTGTAGGCAAATCTGAAATCGAATATTTACTTGACTAGATTGATTTATTCATTTTTACTCCATCATGACTCGACGGAAGATGTAGCAAAATTACTGTTTCCCTATTTCGTTACGTTTGCAGATGAAGTTATTTGATGTAATTTAAAAAAGCACTTGTATTTGCTATTTTGATGTTCACGTCAAGTCACAAAATTTATTCAAGTATTTTACTTAAGTATTTAATACCGTATCCGTGTGGTGACGGAGAAACCCACCCCATCTCGTTCGAAGGGTTTCGTAAAAGGCGACTAACGGAAAGACACGTAGACAATATCACTGCGAGAGAAGGAAACCTCTAAATAAAACCCTGTACCAACCCATCTGGCCAACTCAAACTGGAATGAACTCCCTGCCATGATTTTCCCAAGCGACTACAATATGGGGTTCTTCAAGAAGGGCATTAGAAGGTTTCTGCAGGATAGTAACGCCCCTGTCTTTGCAAACATCCATTAACCACGGTGACCACTTTCTATCAAGTGTGCTATGTGCTAGCCTGCCAACTAAGTCCTTAAAAAAATCAGTAGGCCAAAGCTTCATAAATTGGTCTATGTCCTATGTCCAGGCCTATGTCCAACAGTGGACTGCGATAGGCCAATTGATTGATAATACCCTAAGAGTTCATACAATATATTACTCCATTTTTATTATACTATACTAGCACTAATATTATATTATATACTCGTTCTAGCTGTTTACTTTTCATCATTTATTCTTGAACATGTCCTCACGTTGCTGTTATAACTATGTTACTTTATTCTGTACACACGTACTATCTGCCTCACGTTTATAAAGGAATCTAATATTGAAATGTTGACGTAAAAGCCGTCAAGTTGTGATATCCATTACAGATATATCTTCTTGAGATCGTTTCGGTTGATGGTTAACGGCTAATGGGCTATCGGATCACAGAATATTATGGTTCCGGCAAAACGTTCATATTTCTACTACTAGTTCATCTGACAGTTGCTTGATATTGGGTAGATTTTTTATTATACCTGACCCACTATAACCATGTGCGTATTGTTCATTAGAATACCTGCATAAAAAGAACTTGTCTAATTATCTAGTTATAATAATGCGATTCGCATTTGATCCATGTGATAATTACGAGTATATGCGCATTGAACTACGCATAGTAGGTGCTTACATAATGCTAGGAACCTCTCCATTGGAATTGAATAATGCCATAAATGCATAGAGAACGGACATTCATTTTAATATATCTAATTCAATTAAAGCAATATTCTACTAACCTTCACAATATTTTAGGCTTTCGTACTAGACCTATTTTTATCTTTATCCACCCTACTTTCAGGATTAAAGGAAGCCAATAGAAAACAACGATATACCAGTACACAAACAAAAGTTACTATTGCTAGTAAAGTTTTAGTTTCTTAGCTTTCACTTGGAAACAATTGTGGTAGTTATTTAATAATGAAATTAACGCGATCATGGTACTACGCGAAAGTTTGAAAGCTATTTATTAGGACGTTTAGTGACTAGTCCACTACTGCAGTAGATGGACCACCTCCTGTCGTGCCCGCATATGCCCTCATACCTGCACAATTCTCGACCGAAAGCGACGAAAAATGCCGCCGTTAGTGTCGCCGAGTTTGGGCTGGGCGTGTCTTTTTAACTTTATATTAATTCTTAAACAAAATAGATAATTTAAAACTATACCTATATTATTTTACATACAACAAATCAATTTTTTCCTAGTACTTCTAGTAGTCCTAGTATTTCAGCATACCCAAAAGAAATTGGTATTTACGTCAAAAAATTGCCATTTGTTCGCGTAAAAGTCAATATGAACCAAGGAAGGAAGATAGATCATGTGCTTGGGCCGCGAAAATCTTTATGGGTGTGTTTGCGGTTTTGTTAACTAAAAGGTTCAGTGGTAACGGGATCAGTCATACACATCAAAACATTAAAAAAATAATGAAAGGTACAGCGATAATCGGGATCGGAAACACACGCGGAAATGTGAATAGAAGATGCAACGGGAACGTGATCTGAATTCGATGCGAGCAGAAATAAATATGGCGGCGCGAAGTTCGCCAGGTCAGCTAGTATAGTTATAACAGTGGTTTTAAAGTTTAATTAGGTACCTGCAACACTAGTATATTATATTCAGAGATGGTTAAACACACTGTAAAACGAGGTTTATTGTACAAACATATAGACAATTCAAACTACAATAAAGTGTTTTAGTGTGAACCATTTTGCAAAGCTTCAAACAAAATAACAAATTAATTTTATGTTGTAATTTTCGAACGATTTACTCTTTTAAACTTCGCATTTGTGGTACTAACAATCATAGCTTCAACTGAGTAGAAAAATAAACACTTCATACGTTTAATAAGAAACAGAAGTTAAGTGATATAGGTTTATAATTTGTCTTTAGAATAGAAATAGTCTTAACGAATAGCCTAATGAACAGACTAAAATGAACTAGTTTATTCAAAACTGCTCGCGTACTTAATGGTTCTACGTATATTAAAATTATTCATTTTTATGAATACTGATCATAAGTTTTTCATAATAGGTCGGCAATTTCATTTTACCTACTTAGAACTTTGTTTCTATTTAATACGTAAAGACAATTATTACGTTAATAAATGTCTTCAAAGCAATGTATACCTGTACATACGATACAGTAATAATTTTCAGTTTAACCTCCACCTTTAGAAAGCTGCTAAGGAAATTTGCTAATACAGAGGCATCCATATTTTGTAGATAGTCTTACTTATGCAAAAGCATATATTTGTTTTTGGGATAAAGGTCTTGGTGAAGGAGGAAGGGATTATTTCGGAGTAAAACCATACACAACTGCCTACCGTCGTTTTACCTTGTAGCCGAGGACCCAGTCCCGGGGAAAGAAAATACAATTATTAAGGTTATGTACATTTGAAGAAATTTCTGATAATAATTTCGCACCTCTCAGTGCTACTCACCAATATGTGTCTAAATTCCTTGCATCCCTGAAAAATCACTCTGTTACCATATAGGGTTACGTTACGAGTTGACCAAACCATCTACTGCGGTGTCTCTCAAGTGAGTGGGCAAACAACAAAGAGCTGAAAGGGTTCTCAAAGCTTTTTTTAGGTTTACGTGGCTAGTGTTGTCGAACAAAGTAAACTCAACTGAGTAGTTGGATGGTTATATTTTAGGCTGATTTATAGTTAATTCGAGATCATAATTATTGTGAACTTCGTAAAAATCCAAAACTACGGACCTATTGTGCCATCTTCCGCTCACACCCACTGGTAATAAAATTAGAGAGGCACTCCCGCCTCTGTGGAACATTACCCGAAATACTACGTCAAAGTAAAAATATCCGTAGACAATTTTGAATTGTGTATAAGTAAAGCCTATGTACTAGCTTGTTTTTATTGAAGCAAACATAAAAATATTATATAATGAATCCCTGAGGGATAACGGACTACACAAACATTTAATTTTCGCAAGCTACCTTTTTTGGGCACACATAATAAGGAGTGAGTCCATAGCCGTCAACTTAGCTTGGGATTAGATGAAGGAATTGGGACTATGTTGGGACAGGTCAAAAGAGGGATATCGCTTTTACGAAAGGATTGGGAATGTAACCTTAATAAATTGCTCGAGAACTCAGGGTCGTGTCTATCAAAATAATAGTCCCTAAACGACAGCAGACAATCTAATAACTATAACCTGGTGAAAATATAAGAAATCTTATTCTATTCTTCGAGCAAGAACGAAAAATGTGACAGTAGGTATAATAAGAATTTTTTTAAAACTAACGCTCTCTGTTATCATAAGTACCTACAGGTTTAATAATTTATTACCATTACAATAGTAACAAGCATAGGATTAGTTGCGGTAGATTCTGAACGATGTTTCTTATTGAACTGACATTTCGGCAAGATTTAATTCTATTCCAAAGTACACCTTATCATTTCATAAACCGCAACGTCTTCAAATTTAACAATAACTTTAGGGATACGGGCTGACGGGTCTGATTTGTCAGTGAATGTATAAGTAGTAGGTATACTATAGGTACATCATCGAGCTACCTATTGCGATAGTTTACCTTATGTCTGGAAACGATACCTACTCTCCAGGCGTAGCTATTTCTGAAACACGCGGATTGCGGTCTAGGTATTATGCCTAACAATAGATGATTTACTGGGTACGGGAAGAATATGTTGCTTTACACAAAGACTTGTGCATGATACCACAACAAAAAAGTGGTCAAATGCAAATCCCTTCAATTTTACTGTCATTTCTTCAAGGCACCAAAATCTTTCTATTTAATGGAATTTATAATATTCATCATAATAATCATAATAATCATCATAATAATGGTATTTAATGGAATTTATGCAGTATTATGTATATGAATCAAGCACGTTTTTATTACAAGTATTTAAAAATTTTATAAGTAACACTAATTGAAATTTTGATTTAGGTAAGTAATATTATAACGTGTTTTTCTATCATTCCATTTTCATGATTTCAGACATTCAATTTTTTTTTATGTCCTAAAAAATAATTTCTCTTGTTGGGCATATTTGACATGGACATCGTTTTAACATGGTAAAAAACCATTGAAGCTGCGGCACAGTTACCGTTACCTATTTAAATTAAATTGGCTTTCTTTGGTTTTTCCAATTATATGCTGTCGGCACTCCCGGAATGCTACTGAATTTTTTTCCAGTAGTATACTACTGCAGAGAGGTACATGGTCCTACATAGAAATTCTACTTCACAAATCACTGCTAGTTACAGAGTTTTATTAATTATGTCTGTATATTAACAAGTAGATATATCATAATAACAAACATTAAAATATTCAATATTATCTCTGTAAAAGTTTTGGTTCTCATCTTATCACCATAATGTAAAAAGTTTTCCCAATAATTCAGTTAAAATGTAAATGTCAGCGGCGAAAGGTGTACATTGTACATCTTGAAAAGAGACCGGAAGATTTGGTAATATATTTTATCTTGAAATTAATAGCACGATATACAATCGATGTAGAATGTACGTAGTCAATATAACAGTTTTCCCCAGGATAATACGTGGGTATATCAAGTGAATAACAAATACCTACCTATATGAATGTTATTAAATATAATCTATCTATAAGTGGATGTCAGCAGACACTGAACGTAGGATGTTATAGGAATATAAATAAAATATATCACCTTCTCCATCGGAAATATCCAGAATTCGATAAAGCTAGTGTTCTCTGTCAAATACTAATGTACACCAGTCCGTAGTAGCACCGTATAAGCTGTTTAGTTGCAATATTTTCCAAAACTACAGACTTATAGCCACATGTTACATCTATCTAGTTAACATTCCTCTTCTCATCGGCTCTCCTCGTCAGTAATATTTATGGGCCCACTTCAGCCCGCTCCCTGACTCGAAACGCCTCATTACAATTTTCAACGTAGTTAGTTTTAAAATTATGAGCTGTTTCAGATGGAGTTTCGCAATTTATTGCATTATCTATTAGATAACACCTTTCCTAAACGATATTCCCAACATCTGATTAAATCATTACAAGTCCAGTATTGTAAACACCTTTTTTCTTTATAGAAAAAATCTACGTTACGTACGGTTCCGATAATCTATGCTAAATTTTTATATCTTTATTTCATTTATCTTTACGATTTAATAGGGGATATTGATAGTCTTCAGCGTTATCTAAATAGCTCTCATATTGTAAGAAGCGATTTGGAAAATAATTAATGTTGGTAGGGCAGTGTGCGAGACGCGTTAGGTAACCGGCGGCGAGCGAGCGGGACGACCTACGGCGCGCGCCGACACCGCTATTGATCGCGGGGAATGACGCCCGGGGTGACCCAAATAGAGCCTCCGTATACCCTCCGCCCTCAAACCGAGCACCCCTTACCGACTCCCCGCGCCCGCCGGCAGCTCGACGACGAATTTTCATATCAGTCGTTTCTTCACGATTGAGGAATGGTCCGTTATCGATACTTTGACTAATGTATCGATACTTTAAGAGCATCTTTATGAATTTATCATTAAATACTTAACAATTTTAAAACTATTGGAAGGTCCAATTCGGGGTTTTACTAGTATACATCGAAGGTGGATCCCAGGTCTCATGGTAAAGTCTGCCGGGGTGCGAGAGATATGTCTTGTATAATCTCACCTCCGGCAATTAAGGACCCATGGACGGCGTGCGTTTGAGTCGGTTCGAGTCCGACATAATCATCTCCACCGGTGGTATCGGCGGGAATTTTGCGCATGAAAAAAAAAAAGTTTCGTGGTAAAATCCTCAGATGCAACACAGCATACTGTGATGATAATGAGTACTAGTAACCGTTGAAGCGTGTCCAGATATTCACATCCTGATTTTATCAGATGAGATGGACGATGTTCGTATCCGAATCAGTGGACCCGGATATTCAGTTACAAATCGATAGGCACCGGTGATTGAAATTTTGTAAATGTGTACAGTTACGATTTGAATACGCTGTCAATTACATTAAATTAAATGTTAAATTAATAATTGAAATTCATGTGTAAAAGTTATTATAATTATTCTATAACAGGATTTAATTTTTGATAGACTTTCATTAACTTGTCGTTACCATGTAATCGATATAACTAGTTGTAGTTATAGAAATTAATTAATGCCAATAATCCAAAAATATAGACTAAAATATTGTGTTCATAATAATAAAACTCATAAATGTGAACCTAACATCATCGTACACCTGCTGTATATTACATACCTAGCTTTAGATTTTTAATTTCTCTCCAAAATAAAAATCAAAAGCTATACGGATCATGATTAAATCATCCAGAACACGAGACACTTCTTGCAATTGAAGTGCTCCTTATATTCATCGATTTTGCAAAATGCGTTTCTAAGTTGGGTAACCCCCTTGCCAACCCGGCACGTAGTAACTGACCTATGCCTGGGGCATCATTTCTGCCGTGCCGAGCGGTGCATGCGTGCTAGCCATAAATATATTCACTCTGCTGGCATATTGCAATAGTATTGATTGGGTTCAACTACTTTACCCGGGTATCAGGTCACCTGACTATAGGTAGGGTACTCTGTGAATATTATATGATTAATAAATCAAAAACTTTGAGGGACGGCAAAGTTTTTATTTATTCATAACGCGTACAAGCTTCATTTAACTACGTTATGTACGTTATCTTTTCCTTTGAGAGCTCTCATTATTTTGCGGTAATTTGTAAAATAAAACTGGAGAAGCGCTTACAATTCTAGATGAACTGAAACAATGAGTGGAAAAGGACCTTTTGTTTCACGTTCTTGTTCAGAATTAGTAAAATGAGAAATACTCGCGCAGGCTGTGCCCGACGGACGTTGAAATTTAAAAGTGTGCAACTTTGGTTTTTATTAAGCCGAGGAGAAAAAGACTGCAAGAAATTGCAAATAACATTTATCCAAGCTATTTCTTTTTCTTATGATTATATTTATTTTAACTTAACTAGAGAAAATTTAATTCATCTTAAAATGGTGCTGAAATATATATAATTTTCATTTTGAGGATCTCAATATCTAAAATGGTAATCCCTATCATCTGGACTTCATCCTAACTTAGCCCTGTCATCCGGCGGGGTGTAGTCAATCGACGGGCTCAATATAAAATTAAGTATCTATACAAATCTTAAAAAACATTTTGCTTATAGTTATTTTTTTTTTAATATTTAATTTAAATACGCTCTCGTTTAGAACAAAGCGTGTGTAAAAAATATTTCACATATAAAAACATCCTAAGTAATGTCTAGCCTTTAGCATCATTGTATTATAAATCGGTACGAGGGTACAAGAGCTTAAGCGTGCTCAAGAGGGGTTGAGGAGCCGGCCGATTATAAGCTATGTAGCAACGGCGATACGTTTATATTTGCTGACGTGTAATCACGTCAAGGCAAGCGGCGCCAAGTACCGGAAATTAATATTTGACAGGTGACGCCCTTAACATACCGGAAACATTTTCTGGGGTACCACTTATTTGCTTTATCCGCACTAATTTTGCTAAACTGCTCACACATTCTCTGGCACTTAGGTAAATTAAAATTTTGTAACGTATAAAATTAGAATAAGTTGTATAAGAGTGAGAGAGAAGGATTATAATTTACTTTTTATAGACGTTTCATAGATATGTACCGGTATTGCTATCAAATAGTTCTAATTTTTTTTTGTTTCTGCAGTAATCCTTAATTCTGACTTACTTTCAACTTTCTTTAAAATTCTTGATTTATCTCAAATTAACGAAAAGTGTTATAGGATTTTAGGAGAATACTAACCTTCTTGGTGTATGTTTGGTTTTTTCTTCGTTATCAAGTGTAGTTATTTCTGTTAGTAATCCCAATACACTGTAATCTGCTCAAACAATGTAAGTTCATTTAGAGAAATGTGTTTCGGTTATATATAAGGCCAGAGTCTATAAAAATAATTATACATCTCCTATAGTCAAAGATATAAAACTACACCGTCATTTAAAAAAAATATTAGATACCTACATTACATTTGGTACGGGTACGCTGGTTATCTGTGTCTTGTTTTTCAAGATTTTTATTAGAATGAAAACCTCCATGAAAAATAAATTAAATCTACCAACTTTCAAGGTGATCGGTCAAGTTAGAGTTTATCGATTTCATACATCGGGCATCCGTATTTTATATATTTATTATATATAAACGTGCCTATACTTACTACGTGCTACTATATACGTGCTTTACTACGTTATTGTTGCGGTATTGAATAATTTGTAAACTATTGCCTACAAAGAGAATGTTGTTTGTTTTAGCCTCATATTTTAGTATAATGCTGCCAGAAATATACTTGCACCAAACTGACTTTAAGTATGTTTATTATCTATTTTAAACAAGGACGTGAGCTGTTTCTAACAAAGAGTAAAATCTATACTATCTAATGAAAGAGGCTACATATCATCCGTGAGACTCCCAATGACTTAGGTAAAACTTTTACTGATAATTTTTAAGAATCCTTAGGTAGGCAGCGATAACAACAACTTGCTCTGAAACTTCTCAGGTGTGAAAAGTCCCTCATTTCACAGTTGATTGGCTTCCTCTTCTGTCATTAAACCTTTCATATAACCTACTGATGTCTGATGTGATACTCCTGACCTGCCCTTTTTGAGAATTTGATCGATAATGTTGATTGTTGTGTAAGGAACACTTCAGAACTCATCTCAGTCTACGCATTTAACTTTTAGCTTCTGTGAGCTAATTTAACCACCAATTTTACACCAATCCTCGGCATCGGATCAGTCGATGTCCTTACTGTATCCACACTTAATTGTATCCACAAGAATATCATCAGTGGAAATTAATTTTCCACGTATTATATCATTTCAACAAGAGCCCCAAAATATCTCCTGCGACGCTCTAAAATTAATGTTTTTACATTTATAATTCCGTCTTGTTCATCCCTTATTATATTCATAGAGACTGAGTTGTTGACTTCCTTGTCTTTCCTTTATGAGTTTGTTTATTATCAGGAATTTATTACAGTTTAATGCCTGTTTTTCAATGACTCGAACATTTTTGATTTCAATCGAAATATCCTTTGATTTTGTGAAATATTTAGGTATCCATGAACAAAATCGAACGGACTACTGATTCGTCACACTCGTCACACTAGTTTTAATAACAGAACTTTGTCGTAATGTTTTCTAGGCTACCTCTACATTTTTAAATACAGAGTATCCGATTATGAAGTCATTTAGGCTCATCTAATCACTATTGACACCTAATAAGTCTTAACATAAGTGATAATTTAAATTATTTCAGCAATAATATTGTCGCTCCTAATTATAAATTGTAACCCATGTCGGTAAAGCTAACTCCTAAATTAACAAGCATTCAGCTAAAAAAACTCAAGTTTAACAATAATAATTGTACATAGTAACGTACGTCCCATATTGATATTGCCTTGAATGAAGTGACGTATAGACTATGTGATATTTCCAAGAAAATGTTCTGGAAATTAAACTGAGAATTTTGACTAAACCGATTTAAACATCTTATTTTGGCATTTGAGGTTGAATGTTGGTATCTTTCGAATATGAAATTTTGAAATAAAATTCAATTAACTCTATTAAGAGCCCCTCAAAAAATGTTTGTGTCAAATTAAAAGAAATTGATTAACAATGCACCTCTATTGGTATTGGTTTCTTAAAACCGAGCCAATCATTCAAAGAATATTTGACAAATAGGAGTTTTCTAAACATAAACATTTTCTAGTATAGGCATAAGTATTTATAATGTTTTTGTTATAAAAACAGCTAAAGCGTTTGAGCGATTTCGTATAGCCCCAAGGATAGTTTCTAGATCTTTAATAGTTTTTTTCAATTAGAGATTTATTTATGTCTATTATATTATTGCCTATCTTTCAGGATATCAATCATGTGCTCAGACACAGTTGTTTGATATTCGTATTGAGTTATTCATAGCTCGTCCTGGTTTCCACGTTAGATTGAAACGATCGTTACTTGCATACGGCGGTAAAACGAATGTACCGCAAAGAGGGCAATAGCAATTTACTTTATCGATTTATCTAAAATTAACTTCGTAAATGCATTGCTACTTTTTCGCTCCGTTTTTTTTTTTTTATTGTGTAGTAAGTATTGTGTAGTAAGTGTGTGATTGACGTGGATCTGTTTTACCTATTTAACCATGGTAAAAGGAGTAAATAATTTACGATTGACAGATTTTAGTGGAAATATTTCAGTGATGTCCACAAAAGATCCGTACGTTTCTCATTACCAAAGCAGATGTCTTCATACTCTTAAACTGCAATTTTAGCATGTGCGTCGCAAATTAAAATACGAGCTGTATCCAATATGCGGAGTCCGGACATACTACAGTTTTCTTTGGATATTCCGGGTGATTAGAATACCAAGTATTAAAGTATATGTGCTTTCTAGAAAAACAGCAGATATAGCAGGCCCAGATGGGTAACTTCTCTCGAATGGTTCTTGACTGTAAAACATTTACATTCCTATTTTATTTATAGGCTAAGGTTATGATATTTTCATAATATGAACGTAATAAAACTAACCCAAATGTATATCGCTATAAATTTTATAGACCAGACAAAATCTATCTATTATTGCCAGCTACGGTGTGTGAAACATTGTAAGCTTTGCAAAAAAGAGAAATATCGCGTTCAGATGGCCAGCTAGTAACTATGGTTAAAAGCAGCTAGGTGTATTCGAGAGGAGGTGGTGCAAGTTCCATGCCCCGGTCATACATCTACTTTCTACGCTCGTTTACATACTTCTCACGTTAACGTTATTGAAAAGAATGTCTATATTCTGTCCCAATTTCTAGACTAGTAAGATTAACTGCTTTCGTACTAGAGAAACCCATGTCTAATAGACAGTTTTAAAATTTGAAATCGACGTTGCAGATAAATACTTGTCTTACAATAATTCATTAGTCGATAAGTATTGGAACAAAGTGTCGTGGTGGAGATTCGATCGACTGCTTCGGTCAGCTGACCTGAGTGCAAATATAAACGCCGTTCCATTTAGAAACCCTGTTGAAACTCAGTTTTAGTTCGGTTAAGCATAAAATTTAGATGTTATAAATAAGGATAAGTAATTGTAACCAGTAGGACAGATAAAAATATGCGATAGTCGGTTGCGGAGTGCGCGTCTACGGAAAGCTTGTCGATCAGAGGGGGCTGTCAACGTACCGGTTGTGGAAGGTTACGAGCGGGGCGGGCGGTGGTGGCGGCGGCGACGGTGGAGGGCGCCGTGCGCAGCGGGTTGCGCGCGACGTTGGTAGCGGCGGCGCTGGCGTCGTGACGCAGTGTGACGTCACTGCGCCGTCGGCTCAATACGCGCCGGCCCCACCATCAGTCGCCGCCCGAAGCAGGCCGCAGAACGACGCGCCCTACGCGCCTCTGTCATCCGCGCACTCTCTCATACCGGGTTTTAGTTTCGTACCATGATGACATAGTCCCAGTGCCGTGCAACGAGACAACGTGAAAGCGCACACTTTTTAAGTTTTTTCATTGGAACGAGGAAACTGTAAAGATCCCCGTTGTTGCAGAACTAGCTACGACCCACCCCACTCCGTTGAGGGAAAGAGGCGAGACCGAGAGGCGGCTTGTTCCTTTTTATCCGCCTATTTCATAAAGACTAGCGAAAATGGGCGAGGTGAGTGCAGTGCTTGCAGTAGTGCTTGCCTTAGTCTTTACAGTAAAATGGTGCCCGACATTGCGAGGCAGTGCTTTCGTGAAGATGTGAGTGCATGTTGCAAACTGTGAGTGCGAAAAGGTAACGAAGGAGTTTTCGATTGGTATCACGGTGCTCGCCTGCTTGTGGACTGTGTCTACGTTCCTCATCTCATAATCCCAGTGCAGTCGTATTGCGGAAATCATTTGCACGTTTCATCGCCTTTGTTCTGTTACTTGCAAAGATCCTGAATTACGTTACCTTTCGCACGTAGCCATCAACGTTTTCGCTTTAGGTCGGTTATCAAGTTTGCCCCTTAAATAGCATTATTAATTTTAAGTTATCATAGTGTACGTAATATGTTACCTGTAGTCGCAGTAGTATCGCTAACCGGTGCTATAGTATTACAATTAATTGCCAAGTTTTGAATTGGGGAAGAGAAATGTATTAGAGACGGCGCCGGTCGGGTTGCGTAACTTGGTGTATCGATCTGTGCAAAGAACGGGACATTCACTCAACTCGCTCGTATGTAAGTAGGTACTGAAGCACTTCCTCATATTGTCCTATATTCTACAATACTGTAAAAGCCAACAATCTCCAGTAATATTCTGTCCAATTGATCATAATGCGATATCAGGTACCTATTAAAGGAATATTTTTCCGTTGCGGACATTGTATGTACAAACCTAAGTTTCAGACAGAAATTGTATTAAAAAAAATTGTTCATTTTCCTCTCAATATATATTTTATTGAAAACTTGCAGTAAATAACTAAGTCATTGCGTTTATGTAATGTCGTTGTACAAAATCCAGGGTGGATTTTCGGACCTTTGAAATCGTAGCAAATTCTACCCAAAAGAAATTACCTAAGATTTTACTTACAGGTTTTATCCTAATCGAATCACCTATACTTTTGTCTAAAACTCTTCTGCATTTACGACTAGATTTTTCCACTGAAAATCCGTTGCACTACTCATGGATTTGACGTTTAGTTCAATGAAATTAATATAATGCCCTAAGGTGAATCAAATGCAAATGTCATTTCCTAATTTGTTCCATTTCAATTTTCATGTACCTATTGGTCACGTGATCATGAAGAGGCAAAAAGACAATTCCTCACTAGGTGATCTGAAGGAAGTAGCTAACAGGTTATCGCGGGAGCCACGACATCTATAAGAGTACCGAAGGTTTATTAGAAAATTGCCTTGTCATTATGTCATTTAAATCGCATAGAGTACCGTCGCTCTATTGGAGTATTTCCTTTATCCTTTATGACGACGGCACGCATCAATTAGGATACTAGACTAGGTCCTTGAAAGTGTTCTTAATACTCTAAAAGTTCTTATATTATAGAAGATAGTTTCCTATTTGCACTTATTGACGTTTTTCATGAATATTTCTGTTAAAATCACGAAAATTCTGAATGATGCAATGGTGCATGTCGGAATGGTGCATTAAATTATAACAATTATTCATTAAATAATCACAAAAAGAGTTATTAGAACTTACAATTATAACAATGTCTAAGGCTGGTTTATCAATGGTCTCTATTGTAATGAAGCATCAAAGTTTTAGTTAGGTTACCGAGAATTTTGAGAAACTTATATTAAAGAAGGAATCTAATTTTGGAGGAGTGGGACTCCCGGCCAAGGTTAGTATTTGCGAAAAGCTGTACTGGGCCTTCAAGTAGTTTCAAATATGTTCCTTCTAGACAAGCGTGTTTCATTGTGAATCACATTTTTTTCAGTATGTAATAGTCAAACGTAGGTCTATAAAAAGAAATAAGAATCAAATATGTCAAAAGCAATCCCTTTAGTCTTATGTAATTCTTACAAATTGTTACAAACTTTGTTCCTGATTTTCTCTAAGTTACTATTGACTTTATCCTGATATGTGCTAATCTTAGTCTACCTTCTATCGATTCAATATAATTATCATTCATCCTTGTCAATTCAATATGTAGGTACCTACGCTATGTCCCAATAATTTGCGTGCCATATACGTTCCTTGAATGCCTCTAAATATCTTGTTTCTTAACTCTACTGCATACTATTCAGTACAGTCGCATCTTATACTGATTAAACCATAAATTATCTTTTCGCGATTCTAGATACTTCTTATTTTATTTACACTGACTCATTCATTTCCGTTCGATCCTCTACATATTTCTCTCTGAATTTTATCTTGAGACCAGCCCATTCCCGATCGTCTTTCTAGATACTTCGCAATAATTTCGTAGATGGAACATTTACACTGTCATTCATGGTTCTGGAAACTTCTGTATAAAAGTACATCTTGAATTCACTTCAACGTTTACTGTTTGAACTTTTAGAGGTTTCATAATTAGTAGGTATTAAAATTTTAAGAACAGATAAAAATAATGATGACCAAATTGTACGTAATTTCTTAGAGTATCGACCTGTCCGTGTGATTAACGTGTGTTGATTATATGAACACGCGTTAATTTGTAAACTTTAAATAAGAACTGTTTACTTATATTAGTTATTAAACATTTGCAATTTCTTTATGGGCATAAATAACTTTAGAGGCAGTGAAAACAGAGAGAGTCACAGCGAAGAGGATTTTGCTAAGGCACTCGAAAATCAATTGAAATAAAACCACTTTTTAACGGATTCTATCTTAATATATATCTGGGATTATTTAGATTTAACCCGACGTTTCGGCAATTTTCAGCAGCCACTTAAAGTTACATACTTGAACTTGACATAGCGCTCGCGTATCCCTGAAAATATGCGGACAGATTTGCGGAGATAACGCTATTCGTCGGAAAATACCCGACACCACGCGAGTATTATATATTATCTCTGTCTGCACTGATCATTAATCGACATTTCTTGATTGTTATAATAAAAAAAAGTTTTGCTTCGAGTTTAGTGCGAAGATTTCAGAAAAGACGACTATGTGTGAATTCTCTAAATGCCTACAGAGGATTTTGAGAATAACGCACAATCCAATTTCGTTTACTTTCGTTCACGTTTTATGTTAATGTTCGTTATGGAATATCATTTGTATCATAATAATATGACGTAAGTTTTACTTAGTAATATGTTTTGGCAATGAGTTCTGCTAGTAGTATCGTCACGGAATCGTCGTCGCAAGTGTGCCGCATCATTAATGTTAAAAATAATTGTTTCATTCACACGTCACATTTATCTACTACGATAGTAACCACAAATTTTCAGTATGAAGCAGTGTCGTGACCGTGGCAATGAATCTTCCGCCGCCCCGCGTCACATGGCATGACATTTTGTTCGGCGTCCATTTAAATAATTACTCATACTGATTACTCCACGAATATTTATTTTTGTTTTCATAATATGTATCTTGGTGTCAATGTGCTAATGTCATTGAGTACTCAATTAAAATATGTTTCATCTTGTTATGAAATCACACATATTAGGTATTCTGTTCTTTCCGTCAGTTGCTTGTTCGAAAATCTAACGTTTGTTTCACTTTTCTTATGAAGTTGTTTTACTTCAAGTATGCCCCTATCTCAACACTTCATTATTACTCGTCTCTTTTCAGGGTTTTAAAAATAGATTAATCATCCCTTCGACGTCGACGTTTTATTCTCGTCGAAACCAGTTTCGATTTTCCATCAGATATTCCGGTTTAACCTTTATAGAGATTATAAATGCGGTCGTCGAGGCCCCGGGGTGGCAACCTTGTCTTTTAGCTATTTATGTCGAGGGTAGCAAGTAGGGGATGGTCTGTGGTGCGCAGGCCCGATGTGCGCGGCGCTTATGTAACCCGAACACGCTGCCGCACAACTGTCGAATCACTTCGCTGTGTCCCTTATATTCCAGTACATTCTGCAAGTTGCAAACCAATTCCTTGCAGTCTTCCATCAGAACAATTCCTATTTTTATTAGTAGTCTCTTTATGAATAATAATTCAATCACTGCAGCAAATCTGATTTCCTTAATTTCTTAAGGATGTATTTCTAACACAAATGCTAATTTATTTAAATCCCCTTAGTTACAAACTTCATTACTTCTAGAATTTTAGGCCTGAGTGCTTTTCAAATTCTGTTGTTGTAGTTATTCTTGCGATGACCTTCACGGGAATTCAGGGCGCGGTTTAATGAGGCCTGCTATGAAAACGTTCATCAATTATCGACGGAGACGGCTGGCTTGTTTACGGCACCGCGGACGCATTTAGACTTGTGACATTACTCCCCTGAACCACTTATGCATACTTAGGGATTTTACGTAACAGAATCAATATTTAGCTAATTCAACTTAAGACCCTCTTTAGGAATTGACTTAACATTATCTGATTAATTCATAAGGTATTAGGATTAAATATATCCTGTAAATACGAATAAGAGGACATGGGCAAAATTGACAATGTAAGTACTATAGTAAAATGCTATCAGCATTATACTCGTGTTTAGTGGAGGTTTTATGTGTGGGATCAGTCATGCATACAAGTATACTTGTACGATGTCCTTACATTAGCTCTCAGGTTCGCACGCGCAACTAGTTCAGATCAATTGAGTACCATTGAGCCGTTTGGTCCCTAGCTCTATAGTGTAGTCATTTGGCAAGGTTATGCCACTCACGTTATTGCTGTATACGCTTTGCAATTGTATGCTTCTCATCAGATTACGTATTCAACTATTCCCTTATACGCCTTTGTAAATTGTACTTTAATTCATCAGTTACAGCACAGTCATTATTTATCAGATGCAATTCGTTAGTTATCATAGATCTAGATTTTAACATCTACATGCATTTCTTTTAATTTTTTTAAAAGATTCTGGATTTTCGACATGTAAAATTATAATAATATAATCTTATTAAATCCGGTTTCTTTTTATGATATAATCATATTTTGTTATTGAGTGGCGATATTTCATGCTGAAAATTTACATTAGTTTCTGAATTCAGTGTTTAATTATTACGAGTCGCCCTCGTTCGGCTCAGGCTTATTTGTCACGGTGCATGTAAAATCGCCACTCGTCACTACCACCCTTTCATCCATAAGTGCATGGCCCATAGGGCCGCCTTGTAGAATGTGTCTAGCCCCTAGTTGTGTTTGCAGCATGGCCGTACCGACTCGTACCGCGTCGCCACCATCGGCCCCATTAAGGACGATAATAGAACTGCTGACGGACAGTACAAGGTTTTTATTTACATTACCATCTTTCATTTAATCTTGCTAAGTGACCATTGAAGCCAGAAGTCACAAGACCAGCAGCTGTCTACTCTACAATTTATTGCATGTGTTTTTATTTTCAAATACATTTTCTATCGCATTGTGTTTTATCATTGTAAAAGTATAAAGTTAAATATAAACTAAGTAATCTAAAAGTAATTGATTTAATTGGAAATAATTGGTGACTGAATGTGTTTTAAAATAATTTAACCGTATATCAATATAGTTTATGAAACAATTCACAGACACGCCGGAAACCCCCAGCGAAGAAACGGAAAGCAGGAGACTTAGATGATCTTAAACAAGAGTTGGATATCGATTTCCACAAAGTTACACCCGAAGAACTGTATCAAAGATTTCAGACACACCCAGAAAATGTAAGGAATTACCAAGACGCTTTAATGTATACGGTAGTGAAGTTTGAGAAATCACTTAACTATTAATTGTCTTTTCAGGGCCTTAGTCACGCAAAAGCGAAAGAAAACCTTGAAAGAGATGGTCCAAATGCGCTCACGCCGCCAAAACAGACGCCCGAATGGGTGAAGTTTTGTAAAAATCTGTTCGGTGGTTTCGCGTTATTATTGTGGATTGGTGCTATTCTTTGCTTTATTGCCTACGGAATTCAGGTCGGTATTGTCAAAGTTTCCATATTTTCTTTCTTACATTCGTGAAATGAATCGTTACTCAAAAAATAACTATCAATCCCACAGGCGAGTACCGTAGAAGAACCAGCAGACGATAACTTGTACCTCGGCATTGTATTGGCAGCTGTTGTGATCGTGACGGGTATTTTCTCGTACTATCAGGAAAGCAAGTCATCAAAGATTATGGAATCGTTCAAGAACATGGTGCCACAGTTCGCTACCGTCATCCGTGAGGGTGAGAAATTAACGTTACGCGCTGAGGATCTGGTACTGGGAGATATTGTAGAGGTTAGTGATCTAACATAACACTAAATTATTAATTTGTTTGATGTGGTTATCCAGATTATTAATATTCTATTTGTTACCAGGTGAAATTCGGTGACCGTATCCCAGCCGATGTTCGCATCATTGAAGCGCGAGGATTCAAGGTGGATAACTCAAGTTTAACCGGCGAATCTGAACCCCAATCGCGAGGATCTGACTTCACCAATGAAAACCCTCTGGAAACTAAAAATTTGGCATTCTTCTCTACTAACGCGGTTGAAGGAACAGCTAAGGGCATTGTCATCTGCTGTGGCGACAACACGGTACGTGTAACGACCATATTTATTTGTTTTGTGTATCTAAGTTCTCTCTAGTAATACTAAGTATTAATGTTTGTGTTACATAGGTGATGGGTCGTATTGCTGGTTTGGCTTCGGGACTGGACACCGGCGAGACCCCAATTGCTAAGGAAATTCACCATTTCATTCATTTGATTACTGGCGTGGCTGTGTTCCTGGGTGTTACTTTCTTTGTCATCGCATTTATTCTCGGATATCATTGGCTTGACGCTGTCATCTTCCTTATTGGTGAGTATTTGTAAAAACATTCACTTAGTCGTGAAAAGTATTTAAGGGCCTTTTAGATGGGCCTTACAGAGTCTTCACAACTCTTTGAGGATGCATTTGCATGAGAGGAGAAATAGCCTTTCATTTGTGTTATTCTTTCAGGTATCATCGTAGCCAATGTACCCGAAGGTCTACTTGCCACTGTAACCGTATGTCTGACCCTGACTGCTAAGCGAATGGCCTCAAAGAACTGCCTGGTTAAGAATCTGGAAGCTGTAGAAACACTCGGTTCCACTTCCACGATTTGCTCTGACAAGACTGGCACACTGACACAAAATAGAATGACTGTCGCTCACATGTGGTTTGACAACCAAATCATCGAGGCTGACACAACTGAGGACCAGTCTGGAGTACAATATGGTAACTAAACTTCTCTTATAACTTATAAATATTGCTCATTTAGAACATTTCTAATTTCTTTTTCTTGTCTTCAGACCGTACCAGCCCCGGATTCAAGGCTTTAGCTAAAATCGCTACTCTTTGCAACCGCGCTGAATTCAAGGGAGGTCAAGACGGTGTACCAATCTTAAAGAAGGAAGTTGCTGGTGACGCTTCAGAGGCTGCTCTGCTCAAATGTATGGAACTGGCTCTTGGTGACGTTCTGTCAATCAGAAAGCGCAACAAGAAGGCATGCGAAATTCCTTTCAACTCAACTAATAAGTACCAGGTATCCATTCACGAGAGTGATGATCCTAGCGATCCTCGCCATTTGCTGGTCATGAAGGGTGCTCCTGAGAGGATATTGGAACGTTGCAGCACTATTTTTATTGGTGGCAAGGAAAAGGTAAATATATCTCTAGGTAAGGTCTACTATTAGATATTATGTGAGCGTAATATCTAATAAATTGTATACATTTTCAGGTCTTGGATGAGGAAATGAAAGATGCATTCAACAATGCCTATTTAGAACTTGGTGGTTTGGGCGAACGTGTTCTCGGTTTTTGTGATTTACAGTTACCTTCCGACAAGTATCCTATCGGCTACAAATTCAACACTGACGATCCTAACTTCCCACTTGACAATCTACGCTTCGTGGGTCTGATGAGTATGATTGATCCTCCTCGCGCTGCTGTACCTGACGCTGTTGCTAAGTGCCGATCAGCTGGAATTAAGGTAATATTAAATTTTCTAAAAACCTATGCCTATTTACTTAACTTATGACATATAACACGGTTTAATATGCCTTCGAATTCCAGGTTATCATGGTAACTGGTGATCACCCTATCACTGCCAAGGCCATCGCCAAGTCTGTAGGTATTATCTCTGAAGGTAACGAAACTGTTGAGGACATCGCTGCTCGTTTGAACATTCCTGTGTCTGAAGTGAATCCACGTGAAGCTAAGGCGGCTGTTGTTCACGGCACTGAACTGAGAGAACTGAACTCCGATCAACTTGACGAAATTCTGAAGTAAGTATTAGTAGGCATACATTCTGGAAGACAAAAACATCATAGGAATTTAGTTCATCACATCGGGGTGTTTCTACTGAAGTAGCAATGCGTAGAGACAGTCAGTAGAGAAGAAACAGAAGAGAAAATAAAGCTGAAATGACATACGTGTACTGTGTATCTTATCCTATTACAGTCACTTCTGGACATAGGCCTCGCCCAATGTGCCCTACTGCTCCGGATCTTCCACCTCCCGCAAACCAGTATATTCCAGTCACATTTTTCAGGTCGTCAGTCCATTTGACTCGGGGGCATTATCCACTGTCCGTTTAACATCTGATGTGCCTATTACAGTCGAACATAAGTCTCTCCCAATATGTCCCATTGCTCCTGATCTTCCACCTTCCGCAAAGCAGTATATTCCAGCCACTTTTTTCAGGTCGTCAATCCATTTGACTTGAGAGCGTTCCACCTTACCTTTAACTTCTCGCAGTCTCCACTCAAGACTCACCCAACAACCATTGGTCCTTTGACAGATGTGGCCAGCCCACTACCACAATTTTATTCTCAACTTATTTTGCCATAGAAACTTTACAGTATTTCTGTACCAGTACTTATATTATCCATACACATGTAACTGCCGAGATCCTGAACTCGTTTTTCCTTGCTTAGGTACCACACTGAAATCGTATTCGCGCGTACCTCACCGCAACAGAAACTGATCATCGTAGAAGGTTGCCAACGTCTCGGTGCCATCGTGGCTGTAACTGGCGACGGAGTCAACGACTCCCCTGCCCTGAAGAAGGCCGATATCGGTGTCGCTATGGGTATTGCCGGATCTGACGTGTCCAAGCAAGTAAGTATTTAAATTCATATCCCAACCTAAGTTACCCACACCTATACAAGAGTATGTTCGTGCACAATTAACATGAACTATTTCACAATACGAAACAATTATTATTCTAACCACCGCAGTTTCCCTAGCGAAAATAAATTATGTTATTCCAATTAAAATTGAACTCTATATTGGGCACTAACTAAGATTTCAATTCAATTAAGCCGCAATAAATCTTCTAGGCTGCCGACATGATCCTGCTTGACGACAACTTCGCCTCAATCGTAACTGGTGTAGAAGAAGGCCGTCTGATCTTTGACAACTTGAAGAAATCCATCGCGTATACCTTGACTTCCAATATTCCTGAAATCTCACCTTTCCTCGCTTTCATCCTTTGCGATATCCCATTGCCGCTGGGCACTGTTACGATCCTTTGCATCGATCTTGGAACTGACATGGTAAGTTCGACTTTATTTTTTAGATGTTATAGTCTATATTTTGATGATAGGAGCTACATTGCAAGAAATTATATATTACATTACTAGTTTACTTTAATTTGTAATTGAAAATACACGAAGTAATTTTTAAAATCGTATTACACACTTCTTGCAACGTAGAATCGAATAGGATCGCTATAAACTACATAATAATTATATTGTGTACTAAAACTATTTACAGCTGTTTTTCATTAATTTAGTACAATCAACGACAAAAGTACATATATAACAATTTACAGACACTAAATGTAAAACCTTTAATGAAATAACAAACAAAATATGTATCGCCCGTCAACAAAAAGTTTATGTAGACAGCGATGGAGAAAAAGGTATATTTTTATTGGCGATACCAAAATTCATTTGCAGCTATTGAAAAAGAAAATAAATGAAAATATTTTATTAACTGCGACTCAAACTCAATTCGTTTGTTTAAAATTGTGCAAATCTTTACATCTTTTTGATGTCAATAATAATTTTCCAAGGCGCTAGTGGGGAATAAACTGCGCAACAGACTCTCATTATCATTCCTCATTTCTGCCTGCTTAATTTCAATATAAAGATATTTATTCGTTAGGGTTAAGCAACTTTTGTCGTCGACTGTACCATATAAATATCAAAGACATTATATTTTATTTAATACTTCAGAAATTATGAAAAACAGCCGTAAAATATAATATGAATAGCAGATATTTTACTTAACATTCACAGCTAGAAGATACCAGCAATTGTAATATGTATTAAATAAGTGTATGACATAGGTCCCAGCCATCGCGCTGGCTTACGAGGCGGCGGAAGCAGACATTATGAAACGCCCTCCTAGGAACCCATTTTGCGACAAACTAGTCAATGAGAGGTCTCTATTACGTGATTACGCTGTGTTGCCATATAACTAACTCGATTCCAGCTAATCAGTCGCTGTTGTCTCGATATCGTGTCGAGTGGATGTTTTCTAATGTGTTCTATATTTACGTAATCATAAAGTCTAAATCACCTTAACACTTAATTAGTTTGTACATTTTCTTGAAACAGTTTTAGCCTTTCTGGTTACGTATAATAAAATCAGTGTGTTACATTGTAATAAAAATACAAAACCATGCATTACTATAGAAGCAGACTAATAGGCTGTGTACCCACTAATATTTCATATTTATTTTTGAGCGAAAAGGGAGTCTAAGAATGAGGGGATATAGTGTAATGTGTTTTGTTTTTATTTTTTATCCAATCTTACTTATTCCTTATTGATTCTATAAAGACTATCCCGTTGGAGAGAACCTTGACAACAAATAACATAACGTCTTCATAAAAGGTTCAAAAAATCATTGTACAGAGAGACAAACACAACACACTAAAGTTACCACAGTCATCGTCATTGTACCCCTATCATCACCCATCCGATATTGAAAGTATACAATCATCAATCATTGAGTTGTCGTAATAACATTCCATTTCATTCCATTGATATTTAAGTTACAAAATCTGCGTCCCGTCCCGTCTGCCACAATTGAAGTCACCTCATGATTTAATATTTGTTGTGTTATTTTAATTTCTGTGATAGTTTTAAGCCTGACAGTACTTACAAGCAAACGCTACTCGCATTGACAGACTATTGGAGAATTATATAAAATAATCAATTCTGGTAATTACATTGTACAATTTTATGATCCTCAAAGTGTGAGTTGGAGATATTGTGTATCCAAAATCTTTAACAATAGATAGTGTGTTTCTATAGTCCTTAATTCGGAATGTTCTCATCGAGTTGTAACATAGTTACAAAGGACAGTGTACGTGGCGTCTGCTTGTAGTATCGTCGCTGATTGTTCGATGTTGTACTTGTACACACGTGACAATGATGCACCACGCTTTCGTCCGAGTGCGTGAGTAAGTGTCGCTGTGGCGCCGCGACCGCTGTTCGCTCACATAGCTAGTGTTTGTGTAGGTGCCCGCCATTTCCCTGGCTTACGAGGAGGCCGAATCTGACATAATGAAGCGACAGCCGCGTAACCCTTTCACTGATAAACTCGTTAACGAGAGGTAAAACCCCACGAGTGAAGAGACTCGTTCAATGATATTATTCTATCCGCTACTTGCTTGCTACCACGTGTACGATAGTCTTCAATATTGAGGTTTTGTTGTTGCCTGCAGTGTGAAGGTGTCCTGTACACGAATAGTTGTCTGTGTGTGGATATTGAAGGCGACAATCGCACCGCTCCTAATTTATGCCTATGTCTTTTTATATATTTTTCTCTACTAACGTATCTCCTACTTCCTTTAACTACGTAGCTTGATGTCGACATGGAACAACGCGGCTTGCTCGTGCCGGGCGCGTTGTTCCATCGCTGAGTTGTGGTTTTATTACTAATACTTATTGCTATGTACAATGTGGTCGTGTGCCAAGGTAAGTTCGGTGTCTCCTTGTCTCTGTCATGTGTCTATCGTGCATGTATGAACACATCTTGACCTTTTTACAGTTTACTGGTTATTTATTTATTCTATACTTATTGTATTTTCTCATTTTGTACCTCTCATGATCTCCATGTACACCATACATATTATATATCACAGCAAACATCGTTATCATTCGGTACTTCACACGCGCGACAGCCTATCACAAGTATATCTCATACAACACAAAGATCATCCCCTACATAACTATTAGGTACTTGGTACAGACGCTCTGTATAATACAACAATCAACTTATAAACATGCTGCTAGGTCTTATATTTGTAACTCCTATCACTAGCGTAGTATTTCAGATTATATTTTATATATCTCCTCAAGGATAGAACTCCAGCTGTATGATTTATTTCAATTTTGATCACGCCAATTTCTTCACTTTTATATTTACTAGCTAATTTATGCGTAATATTTTAAGTACCTACTTATACGATAAATAGTTTAATTGTATTTTTTGTTAATAAAATTTAAAAACGCTAGATTGTAGATTTAGGTGTGCGACGTAGCCGAGGGGTGTGTACGTATGTCTATTATGTATAAGTGAGCGCGGCGCTCGTCGCGCGAGTGTTGGTTTGTGCTGATTGCTTGTGTTGTGAAGGTGCCTGCTATATCATTGGCGTACGAGGCGCCCGAGTCCGATATCATGAAGCGGCAGCCGCGGGACCCTTACCGCGACAACCTCGTCAACAGAAGGTTGGCCCCGCACCACACCGTCCGCCACCGGCCTCCGCGCTACCGCGCGCGGCCGACGCTTACTAGATTCTCATTTGGGTGTTAACAACATGACTAGCCCACTGCCTAAACTTGTACAATTTTTATACTAATTGGTGAGATTAAAAATGTTTGAGTGGTGCGGCTACTTGTGATTCAACAGTACCATTTGAAACTGGATGTGGAAGAGTGATTATGTCGACCCGAACCCCCGCCCTAGTCCGCTATTGACTGTCTACCCGAAATTGTCGATATAGAGTAAAGCCCCCTTCCTTCTAGGAGCAGAATAGAGGCCACAAAATACAAAATGAATATACAAATCCTTCCTAGAAATATTTCTTATTTTGAATCTATTATCTTGTTTGAAATAAAATGTATCTAGATTTTATAAAAGATTATCCTAGTCTCTAGAACTAGAAGAGCTAGTGCTGTCTTTAATCTCCTCTGTAATCTTTTCACTCTTCCATATTTCAACATTAGTGATTCAGTTACTAAAATTAGCGATGCAAAACAGATGCACGTTTAGTAAACAATTTAGAGAAATGTGTAGACTCTATCATAGAGAGCACTAGTGTTTACTTATTGTGTGTCAGTTACGTGTTAGCCATAGTAGAACATAGTGGTGGCGTTCTTGACAAGTATTGAGTTAAATCAACCGTTTTTGTTGAAGGAATGTCTTAGGCGACATGGAGCATCTCTTTATATAGTAACATTTATTTTTATTATATTTTCTTATAGTAGGACTATTTGGTTCATAGTTTTCTAGTAACATATTATTCTATCTAGTTCAAGCACGCTCTTGCAAAGTTTACACTGCTGCGAGCGCTTCCTACAGCTCACGAACAAATCACACTGGATAGGCCTTATTATTAGCCCTATTATACTATTTTATTTGAGTTTTCTTCACATTTAATGCTTAATTTTCACATCTCTGGTATTAATCCTGCTGTAAATTAAGGTCGCTTGAGCTTTCTCTACCACAGCCTTTAATATTCTGCATGCTCAACCCTAACCTAGAAATGTTATGTACAAATTAGGGTATAAATAAAATGTTAATACGTTTTAAAACAGAATATTTACGTTTGACGTTAGTATTGTATGATAGTACCGCTTCATAATGAGAGCTTAACACTGAACGCTTGTTTTAAAATTCTGTTTTATAAAGTATTTGATATAATAATGATTCTTATGACAAATGAGACGTAATTTTTTAAACTACCCTCTAATTGTACTTGAAACAATAACATTACTTTCATATATTGTATCTTTATAACTATAGTATCAGTTACGAATCTTAAACAAATATTTACCTTTTATTTTCATTTCAAACTAGTTATACACATTTATGTTAACTTTATTTGCATTATAATATTACCCTTATGTGAGTAAGTACTACATGTCACAGCTTACTATTACTGAAGAACCCCATCAGCTAAGGCAAATGGTTTTTTTAGAATAGATACACATACATGGTTGTACCAGTGAAGGTGTATCAATGGTTGTTCCAGTATATTTTCATTTGAAAATCCAACGCCTTAGCCATTACGCCACTACCTTCTTTTGAAATAAAATTTGACCTTTAGATTCGAGACGGGTACTATATCTGTTTAGCACAAAAGCCTCATTTGTCATAAAATCAATGCAAGCAGTAGTTGTAAGACTTACTGCTTCTTATTTTAAATGATAAATTAAAGCAATAATAAATTGATCCCTTTAATGCTGTTACAATTAACTTTCAAATTATTCCAATAATAATCTGTCACTTGATTTGATCGCACTGTTTTCAAATAGAGTCTTTGCTTGGAATAACTTCATGAATTCAAAATTGCAAAATTATTTAATGAAATACGAATCTAATTGTATATGTGGGGTGTATACAGGCTTATTTCGATGGCGTACGGTCAGATCGGTATGATCCAAGCTGCTGCGGGTTTCTTCGTGTACTTCGTAATAATGGCTGAGAATGGCTTTTTGCCGATGACACTGTTTGGCATCAGAAAGATGTGGGACTCCAAGGCTATCAACGACTTGACCGACTCCTATGGACAGGAATGGGTGAGTACCTGAGTACACTTACTTTTTATTGGGCGCAATTGTTATTTTTGTTTTCTTGTTAACGATAAACTGATGAATAATATTGTGAAGAGTGGATCAGGACAATCTAAGGAATTGAACTTACTGAGAAGTTTGCAAAACATTAATACATATTAACCGTATGAAAATATGTTCGTTATTGTGTCCATCGCATAACAAGAATTCACTTCATATATGGTTGACGGAAGTCGATATGACGCGCTCACATAACGCATTAATACCCGGGTTACGCGTTCCATATAAGAATTTCAACAAAAAATATTATTATATTCAGTAGCATTTGTATAGCATAATACAAAAAAAAATCTAGTATCCAATGTTATAGACGACTAATTTTAAATTTTATGGTAGTGTAGATTCGTAGTAAATATTTAATATCTTACCCGTCAATATTTTCCAGACCTACCGTGACCGCAAAGCTCTGGAGTTCACCTGCCACACCGCTTTCTTCGTCTCCATCGTAGTAGTACAATGGGCCGATCTGATCATTTGCAAGACGCGCCGTAACTCCATCGTCCACCAGGGCATGCGCAACTGGGCTCTCAACTTCGGCATCATCTTCGAAACTGCGCTTGCTGCATTCCTATCGTACACTCCTGGAATGGACAAGGGATTAAGGATGTATCCACTCAAGTGAGTATATCAAACTACCCTCATATAGCAACTATTATATCAGATTACCCTCGCAATACAGCTAAATAATTTAACTTATTCTACACCCATACTATGAGCCTCATAAGAAAGTGCAAGGTCACTCAGCGAGCTATGGAAAGGGCTATAGATCAAATCAGAAATGAGGAGATCCGTAGGCCAACTAAATTTGCCGATATAGACTACCGGCAAGCAATTGAAGCCACCAGCAAGCTGAAGTGGCAGTAGGC
Source organism: Pelosia muscerda (assembly GCA_963691645.1). Taxonomy (NCBI): domain Eukaryota; kingdom Metazoa; phylum Arthropoda; class Insecta; order Lepidoptera; family Erebidae; genus Pelosia; species Pelosia muscerda. The sequence continues at coordinate 6,408,477 of OY829116.1, read as the reverse complement.
GGGGCACATAGCAAGAAGAACAGATGTCCTTTTCAGCCGGAAGGTTCTCGAATGGAGACCAAGAACTGGTAGTCGTGGGGTAGGAGGCCCCCGCGAGATGGACGGATGGCATAGTCGAAGTCGCGATTATGCAGACTGAATTAAACCGCCCTAAACAGGACTATGGGGGGAGGCCTATGTTCAGCAGTGGACATCCTATGCCCGAAATGAAATAATGATGATATAGATCCAACAAATTGACGTTTACTACATTTGTGATGGAGTAACGTGGTTATCGACAGATATGATTATATCCCATTATTCACTGGCATTTCTTTCAGTAACCTCTATTCCTTGTCTTCTAACAGCGCGATAGAAAATTATATTATCTGTCACAATCTCCTGAAATTTAATTAGAATTTAGTCGATTCTCACTATGCCTCTATTGTTTTCCATTTACGATGAACGACTACGTTTTCGTGTGTGCAGGTTCGTGTGGTGGCTGCCTGCCATTCCGTTCATGCTGTCGATCTTCATCTACGACGAGATCCGACGTTTCTACCTCCGCCGCAACCCCGGCGGATGGCTCGAACAAGAGACTTACTACTAAAGAGCACCGACCACTGTCCACGCCGTCGTGCATCAGTTTAGTTACTGCGTACATAAAAAGTTCATTTGTGTTCTTATATCAGACTGACAGAGGTTGCGGTGCCGTTCCGGTATATGTGTAATCGCTGTCGTGTACGCTTCTCACCGCTTGTTACCGCATCGCTCCGCACAGGGGCACCTGTGTATGTACCTGTCGAGTGTTATATATTATTATGATGTTCGTTTTATTGCGTAACGTGACCGAGAGGATGCGGCTGCGGCTCGCCCTCGCCCGCCCGCGCACCACTAGCGTTTCTAACGAACTATGTATGTATATATGCACAGTGGAGAATGAAGTTTGATATTTGTGATGATATAAAAATATACACATATTATTGTTTGATTGTGAATCATGTTATTTTTGTATCGAGATCGGTTTTTAACGTAACTATTGTATCTCGACTGTCATGCGACAATTTATGAATCTTTTCGAATATTTGTTGAATCTCTGTCTGATTTGTGAAGCGACGCGGCGCGTCACGGCCTCGCCGCCCGCGCCGCGCCGCGTCGTGCCGCGCTCCCCGGGCCGCGTGCCTCGTGCCGTGCCGTGCCGTGCGCTCCGTGCGTGCCGTGCCGCGCGACGCGAGGCACGCGGCACGCGGCGGACTCGCGCGCACGACTCACGCGCAAGCGGCCGCCGACTCGGACATCATGTTACAGTAGTACGCCCTCAGTGACATGCTGATGACATTATAAGATAGAGTAAAGTAATACTAATAAAATTGTTTTTCACATACTTATGTAATAAGTAATAAATTATCGTTTAGCGGTAGATGATCGTTCGTGAATCGAGTGGGCAAAGTATGACGCCCGCCGCGCCCCGTGCTCGGCGGCCAACGAAACGCATTTGTTGTAAAATTAACAGTTAAGAAGCCATTATTATTATTATAATTTAAGTGAATTAGATTTAAGTTGAATTTTTCGAGTGAAAAAAGTTTAGTTGAAGATTCGATCGGGTGCATGGTGTATGAGAGGTCGATGTGGAGTGCCTGAGTTTTAGTGTACTACTGCTTACTGTTAGGTAGGTAGTTGAAATTTTGATGCCGTATTTTCAATTGTAAAAGTAGATAAATAAAGCAAACACAGTCGCGATCGCTTAGAGGCGCGGGCCGATGCGCACGCGCGCGTCGGCCGCACGTTCATACCGCACTGCCGTGACTCGTTCGTGTATCGTCTGTGCCACGGGCCGAGCGCCCTCGGAGACACGACGCTTTTCTTTTCTAAAATAATCAGATTATTAGCGAATTTCGTCAAATTTATTAAAATAGGCTGCTCATGGTAATTACGTAAGATTTTATTTCTTAATTAAAAGATAATAACAAAACGTAGGGATGCGTAATTAGAAATTTTTAAAATTATACAGTTATGATAGAGTCATCTTGTTTTAGTGGCTACTTGGCCCTTGCACCGCGCCCGGCCCTACCGAACGCGCCGGCCCGCCGTCCCGTCGCGGGCGGCGGGCACTCGCGCGGTGCGAGGCCCAAGTCAGCGACTCATTTCAATTTTTCGTAACGAATACATATAACATTATAATAATGGTTACAAAAGTAAAATATAACATTATAGCGACTAATAAAATCTAAATTATATGAAATGTTTATAGATTTAAATGAAGATGGTTTCTTTAGGGTGACATTCTGTGCTTGTTTGATGAGAACGATGTAACTACATCTCACTGACAATAGTCGTTGATGATATTATTGTAATGATCTGGTCTTTGTAAGTGGTTTGTTTAATGTACACTGTAGAACTAACATTGTTTTGCGTTCGACAGTTCTTTACACCAATTCATTTTATAGTATTACTCTGTTGGCTAGGAGCGCTGTAAAAATGTAAGTGTTAATAAAAAAAACATTTTCAAAATATTAATATGTTGTTTCAATGGTCGTTTATTTTTATTTTAATTAGATTTTTTATTATACCTACCTTCTACCTTGAAATATATATTATGGGTACTTTCCGGAAGATGCGGACAGTCGGGATCGTTCATTCCACAAGAAGTCAGAACTTTACCGTTCCTTCGGTCTAACGCCTTAAAATTTCATTAAAAATGATTACAGTAAACCCGCTATTTTTGACTTAATAAATGGCAGTATATATGGTAAAAACGGGCACACACTCGATATATAATTACAATGATAAATAAAGAAACCCGTGATAGATAGGTATATTCAATTTTTTTTAAAAATCGAATTCTTCAGTGACGCTACTTCAACAAACCTAAGAAAAAAAAAATTACATATTTGACACAATACATAATATTATTAGATCTTCACTTCATACCAAGACTTTTAAAATCTGATTCCAATTTTGAATGCCGTTGTCCGCATTGATAAGCATAAGCAGAAAATTCCCATTGTCCTTACTATAAAAAGGATAGTGTCATTAATGAATGCACCATAAAGCGATGATGACAACGTTGAGTAGGTTAGGTAGGTACCTCTGTCTTCCTTAGATCCACAATATTGGCTATTATGATGGCGTTCAACTACATGATGAGTAGGTACGTATCGTATCGTATCCTACTGGTTTTGAGGCGAAGCTGTCCTTGGATCGCAAAGTTCGTTTTCTGCAAAGGGTTTAGTATGGTTTTCGGTCTTTTTTAAACGATAGGGGACCGGACAGTTTTCAGATTAAAATTTATAATGTACTTAGTTAAAATAAATATGCTGTTTTACGATTATTTATCGAATAATAATCTATAAAAGTCTATAGCTAAGTCATAATTATGATTTTCAAAACTAATAGTAGAACGGGGTGAATAGGGATAAAATGGTCAGCTAAATTCTGTTATTTTCTTTCAACCGTAATTTTGGACTAGTTCATTGTAATAACAGGATCATCAAATATCTGATACCAGGCGTATTTGAAATCGAGTTAAACGAATTATTTAAAATATTCCATTGGCTATTTTATCCCTATTCAGCCCTGAACCTGAACCCTTACCTTAATCACCCCGTTTTCTTTTACTCCCCGTTTAATCATATCAAAATAGTGAAACCCAAAAACACAGTGCCACCGATGCCGTCTAAAACTGACATAGTGAGTGTGGTGTGTCGCCAGCCTTACTTTCAATATGAAAGTAATGGAGGGTAGGCACACAAGAAATGTTTCCTGCACACCGCGCGACGCTCGCAGGCCAGTCAAGTCGTGACCACGGATGCTGCAACGCACCCGAAACGTCGACAAAAGTAAGTGTTCAAAAAAAAAAATATCGCGTGAAGTCCCGAAACTTATAAACACTACTTACATTGTTTTAATTTGTGTTCAAACAACAATCACAGTGCGTGACGTCATCCGTGTAAAATCATTCAACTTTGTCATCTCCTGCGAGCATTTTTTTCGCAACATTTCACAACTGAACAAAACATTGAATCGGAAAAATGCGCCCAGAAGACGCCGCATAAGAACTTGCTTAGTTCACATCATTCGATTCAGAATGACAAAACGTAGTATTTTGGCGGGCTTTTTAAACCTACATTATAAAATTAACTCTGGTTTCCCTTCAAAACGTATAAATCTTTCATAAAACATAATTTTGCGTACTTACCTAAAAAGGGTTTAAAAAAATAAAACACCCTCGCGCTGGCGTGGCGGATTGTTTTGATATACCTAATCTATAATTGGTATTTAATTTGGTCTTGTCCTCCACCGTTGCAACCCTATCTAGTTGTGCTATCCTCAAAAGACCGAAGAACGTGTGCTGGACCTGGGTAGAGAAACCATTTTGTGCAGATTTTAGACCCACAACTGCCTATAAATATATTTACCTCTGTGCTAGTGCAGTGACATTAGGCGTGAAAGTGAAACGGACCTATAGATTTATTTATACGTACCTACGTGTCTAATTCTTGAACATAGGTAGGTATCGAAGTTCCTAATTAAAATATAACAAGCACGCTAATAGCTTTTAGGGTAAATTAAAATGTGGTGGTGTTTACGATATAAATGATACAGTAGGGAGGTAACTTGATGAAGAGTAATTAGGGAATGTTATGTTCTATTACTTAAGGTTAATTAATTGGCTCGAATCGTTCCGCGTGCCCATCAAATTATGTAAATTAGACTGAGTAGCGATGACAAGTTAGAGATCTTTTCAAATATAATGTTTTAATTGGTTAGGTAAGTGATGCCATGTTGCAAATGGGTTTTGGCTATAATTTTCCAACCGGCCGCCGGCCGCCTGCCTGACGTTAACCTCCTTGGGAATATACTCGTTGACGGTTTCCCCTCCGCCTGTAGGGTGCCTTAGTAGTGCTGTTCTTTGATGCACCAAGCAATAATCTCTCATCTAGAGAAGGAAAGCATTTATCTATTACAAGTTTAACTACTTAATAATTTACCATATATTATTACATCTAAACACCTATCGCTGACTTAAGTACATACTTGATAGACAGCTTCTGTAAATAACGTATGGCACATATCCAATGCCATAATTACCTTAACACAATACAAATATATAGACAGATATGTACCTACGTAGGTACGGGGCACATTGTTTATATTAGATAAGTACAACATAAATATATATTTCGTATATCGAAAACTTCTTACTTATGTTTTATATATTATTGTATCTTTAATATTGTAACTGCATTTAACCAACGTTACGAACGTTTTAAGATGGATTTTCGGGCTTCTTTGTTCTTAACAAGGCGCTACGTAGCGACAGCATCTACGATATGGCCTCGTAGCAGTTACGATGTTTAACGTAGGCCCACCGTTGTATATTCGTAGTATTCAATTTCCATTCTAATTACAAAGAAAGTCAGTTAACGTAACGCAACCATTTGTTTCTTTTTTTTCATAATAAGCAGCATTTATAATTTACAAAAAGTCAAATAAAGAAGCTTGCACTGTGGCTAATAATGCGTTCTATCATTGTAATTAATCTGTAGATATAAGCGAAGCGAAGGGCCGGCGAGGGCATACCGCACGTGCCGCCCTCGGCCTTGACGACAAGCTCCTGTAAACTGTATTATACTCGTTTATAGTTACAAGTACACCTGTAAGCGAGGACGTTTGTCCTATAGCCGCGCAGATATTCCACACGCCCCGCCGTGCCTCTCCTACATCGCGCATGCGCGTCGCTTTGACAGCCCGACCGTGCCAACACGTCCCAATTACTCCCCTCAGTTCACTTTACTGTCGCATATTCAAAGACAATATATATTGCTGGAAAGTAATTACAGTGGCGGGAACGTAATTCCATGGTGCGCAGCAATGCGCCCCAAAGGCTTCGAGTGAACCAGAATGGTTGCCAGCATCGGCATCATTAGTCCAAATAATGGTAAATATTTTTTGTTAAGAGACCTTGCGCGAAGTTGTCAAGATGTCTTATATTTGGTGTATGGTGTAGTGGAGGCGAGCGCGTATATCAGCGCTGTAGCGGCCTTCGCGGGCGTGGTGCTGGTGGTTCTCCTGTTCCTGAGCCGGCGCTGGTGTTACTCAGCGGTGTTCGGCCGCAAGTGCTGTGATGATATCCTCGCAGTGAACCCTCATGTACCAGCTCCTTGCCTCACCCTCGACAATGCTCAGTTCGGTAAGTGAACATACCTTTGTTTTGCTTCTGTGTTAACAAGCTACTGTATGTCTAATCTATATTTCATTAGTTATAATGATTTTCTTTGTTGCTAACACAATAGTTGGTCTAAATACCAAATTTAATAATACTTAGGTATAGGTATTATATATATCATTAAAGTATATTGTATAGAATTATAAAATTCTTTGCCTTTATAAATAAATCTACGCTTATCGATTTTGTGATTAATAATTTTATAACATTTCCATTTCGTTATAGAGAGAAGTACTTACTACTTACTTAATTTGTGGCAGTCTTTGTGTAGCCTAGAGAGAACTAGGTGACTGTTTATAGTGTTTTATGTACCGACAAGGTCGAAGAGTGCGTCATGAAGGTCTTGTATAAAGTTTCTTTGTTTGACTTGTTATTTGTAGGTATTTGTTTATACACATAGACATATTTGTACTTTAGTAGAAGACAAATAGGTTTTCGCTAGTTGTTAGTGTTAAGGGTTATTTGGTTTAGCGGCTTTAGTTGGGGTTAGGGCTATATTGTATACCGATTGACGTTGTCCGTACGTCTGTGTTGTTATAGATGCTTTGTCGAAACCGAACCATTACCCCGAACGAATATTCGCGTTCGAGGCGTCCGACTCGGATGAAGAGCTGCGTATGCGCATACAACAGGTAAGACCGACACGTACGACATTTCAATTAGACTCCTTTCCGCTGACTTTGCTAGTACACGCTTTTATTTGGTTTTTGTTTATGATCCTGGAAACGTACCTACTAATATTGAAAAGATTGTAAGTACTTTATTAACACGCAGATCTACATTATACTTGGCACGTACAGTGACTGATGAAATACAGCCCAATGTTTAGTCAATATTGTTATCTCAGCATATAGAAATAAGATTGACGGAACGACTATAACTAGCGATTGAAGCCGCCTAAAGTTAATACCATTTTGTTCTCACTCTGTTGTCGCCACACGCTGCGCATGAGTGTAAGCAAAATAGTAAAAATTCGAAAGTTCTGTATAGACCACTAAACAGCACTTATAAAACGTCAATATCAATAATACCTAGTTATCAGATGGACCACCGGTTCGAAACGCAGCCCCGACCTGGAGCAGACTCCGTCAAGAAACTCAGTGGGCTTTTTTTGGTCTATTTAGAAATATTTACTTAGTCTAGATACTACTAGGTAATACTTTAGATAACTACTCGCTAGTTCTAAGCGTTCCTTCCATCTTGATCTTTTCGTCTTGAGATTGCTTTGTCTTAATACTATCAAAGAAGTTATAAGTACCTAAATAGATTATAACTTGACTGCTCAATTTCCTGTGATCCAGAATGCATCGAAGATAAAGTTTCTGTGCATGGATTTATTCCGTATATCTCTAGATAATATAATAAATAAGATATCTGCAGCATATATGCAGTAATATACTTATATATACTGTAGCACATAGCTGCAGGACACCTGAATGAGGTCGAGACGGCACTAAATAATTGTTGAATGAATAAATTTGTTAGCATATTCTGTTCGTTAATTACCTATTACCATCTGCCTTAAGATATTCTAAATATCTGAATATCGTATGCAGACGAACATGATAGTTGCTTACAAGGAATTTCATGAATTGCAAATTAGTTTTACCTACCAATTGATTAGCATATACAAATGAGCTGTATATTAGAAGACATGGCAGTTATTTATAAATAGTTTTAGTGACATTGAACCATGCATGAAAGTTTTTATAAGGTTTGTAGACTATATTTTATTACTATTCGATTTTTTTTATAAATTTACTATTAGAAAATCATCTGTCAGGGTTAAAATGATCATTGTGTCATCATCAGTTGTTGGGTAACTAATTTATATCAATAAATTATATTATTGATTTATTGGGTAACTGGTACAGATGTCATTGGTTTTGATTTAACTTATTGGGTCACTTACGTAATTAAAACTTTAAATAAAATAAATAAACGAAAATTTTATAACGTTAAATTTCCCCTAAAACTACCACAATTTTAAAAATAATATATTAACTTAAGTCTTGATTTATATCAACAACAATATCGTCTGTAAAGTGAGTAACTTTTGAAGGCGACTAGCTTTAGCATCATGGATGGCCTAAAAAGGCATCACTTGCCAGTTGTTGCGTTCATACTAATTTTCTTAATACATTACTTCGCATTTTAAATTTCTCTTGCCACAATTTTCTCTTCACCTCGCTCTCCATTAAATTAGAACAATTTAAATTATCCCTTCTCCTCAGGACAAGGAAGAAGTGGAATGTCATTACGAAGAGAAGAACGAGAACGCCTGCTCATCCAAACTGGATGTGGAACTAGTGGAGACGGCGCTGCGAGAGACCACGCTTCGGGAGACGAGGATCGATGAAGTACTGCCTCAGAGAGCCGAGTACATACACACGCTGGAAGCGCAGAGTAGCGTCGATAGTGATGTTATTGCACATAATGTGAGTATTATAATATCGAATAAATAATAAAACAAATATTTCGGAACAAACTACACATCGCTATCTATAGTTGCGGTACGCTATGATGGCTATTTTGACACGTATGATTCCTTAAGATCTTCGCCTTATTCTTGACTGATACGTCTTCTCATTATACTGTAAACTGGTGCTTAAAACTACAATCTATTACTTGAAAACTGTAGGTGGTATAAAATTGATTATGAAAGGCCCACCCACATAACCACGTCATGTGTAAATTATTAAAGAACTTCAATATTCAAGGTCAATCGATTTTATACGGCCTATGTCGTGACGTGTAATAAGTCCGTCTATATAAAGTGGATGACGAAAGAAGGAGGGTAATTTTCAATGTATTACGTTGGAAACAAATAAAATTGTTAACTAACATGTGGACGATCCACATAGCACACCATAGTGAATCCCGTTTACGATCTTTTTCTAACAGGGGAATTTTAAACATCGAAGTTAATCATATTCAATAATATATGCTGCTACGACGATTATTACAATTATGTTTAATAAAAGATGTATTTTTCGTAACTTTTTCATGCTTGAATATTTCGTTACCAGACTTCACCCTCTTTTGATGTTTACAAAAGTAGATATTAGACAATTCTTTGAGTCCGAGTAGGTATGAAGTGGAATACCAATCTTATTTTATCCATTAGGTAATAAATCTGGCTGAATAAGGCCTTGTAGTAAATCGAAATCTAGGACTAAGTTTCGCTCTGAAATACGATTCGTGATAATTAACAAAATATAGGTACTTACGTAAATTACTAATATTCTCGTTAAGCTTTATTAGCGCGGTCCCTACCGCCTGTTACTAAGTAATTAAATTGATTGAGGGCAGCTGCTGAAAATTTTAATTGGGCACAGTGATGAAATTACTAATTAATGACCTTTAGTTAAAAGTAGTAAGTCGTTTTTCAGAATAAATCGTTTAATTACGCGTTTTCCTATGACTCTTTGTAAGATATTTGTAGTTTGAAGATTTTTACGACCACGACAGCTCTGCGTACCAATAATGAACAGCGGTCTCTGTTAGTGTGTACTTTGAGTTTCGTACCATTTCTGAGTGTACTCTTTCTTTTGGTTTTCCCATGTAGGTACTATTTCCCTTGCCCCTTAATCTTGCAGTGGCACGTGTACCTCTTTCATGTCCCTTACTCTTGCAGCCTACCTCTCTCATGTTGCAAGAGTTCATTTCGTAAGCAACAATAACCATGTCATATATCATACGTTGTACCATGTATCTATTTATTCCTTAACTTAGCAAATACCTTAACACTTACCTTACCTTTACCTTCCATACAAAAAATGGTGTGTGCTTCATCCCGAGGGTTTAAATACTTTTCTTGTCCAGGACACATCTCTGCTCTGCGGCGAAAGCAGCAGCTCTCAAGAACGTGGTACAGTAGAACTGACTGTACTATACGATGCACCAGTTAGGAATATGACCGTACACATTCTGCAGGCTCGAACCTTGCCACAGAGAACCGAAGGACAAATCCTGCAGAGTCAGGTAATTCAACTATACGTCTTTATATTATGTTAAATATGGCAGAAGAGGTTGTTAGACTTGCTCATTGCTAATTTTTTAAGCTTCCATAGCTAGGAGCTTCCACAGGATAATATAACAGGTAGTCTGAATCTTATAATTAGAGGTATCTTAATATTTACCAGTATTGTATAGAGTTTCCGACATTTCGGTACTGTTGACAAGACTAAATAATATTAGTAAACAATATAATTTTCACAGAAGAACCGTTATAGTGTTTAAAATTTGATATTTTCAGGTTAGAGTCGTTTTGTTGCCGTTGAAGAAACAAAAATATAAGTCGAAAATAAGGAACGGTGAAAATCCTCAATACATGGAGAGTTTCGTGTTTCATAAGATTAATCCAGGTAAACGAAAATAATAATTCTACTTTTCGTGTGATCAGTTTCCACCGATATAGCAAGTTGAGTTTCATAATTAGATAGTTGGTTTTAAAAAAAGAATATTCTTTTTAACTAGATTCAGATTGAACTGAAAGAGTAATAGCAAGTAAAACTCGTTGACCAATGCCATTGCATAGTACCTACTATGTGTGGGCCTACGCCAATATAATAGAAGCAAGAGCTGTGAAAGAGTGAAGAAGCTCGTCGTGGTAGTGATGCATATCATTATTATTCTATTTGTTGATTCTGTCCGTACCTTAATTTAAATAGCAATATTGATTAAACCTTACTCGTGGTGTTAGGCATTAAAATTCCTCATTCATTCTCTGAACCTTTTTCCAAATTCTGTTATGGTCGGCTTTTCTGTCTAACTGTGATGCGGCTGAACTTCGATATTTTCCGTGAAGCGACAGCCATCTGACCTCCACAACCAATGATCCAATGACCAATGGCGATATCGAAGTTCCAAGTTAGACTGGTTGGACTTATGAGGGCTCCAACTACCCGTAACGACTGCCAGGCGATGTTTGTATGGCAACCGGGACCCACAGCTTAACGTGCTCTCCGAGGCACGACCAGACCAGTGCAATCAGCCATATTCATGATTACAACTTTTTGCACTGAGCGGGAATCAAACTCGCGCCCCGTGCGTAGCAGTCGCGTGCACTACCGCTCCGCCAGGAGGCTATCTAGGCATTAAAATTATCTTATTTAACTTATTAAAATGTGTCTCTCAGAGGATGTACACGGTCTCGGTCTGCGTGTGCGCATCTACGGTTGCGAGCGAATGCGACGCCAGCGCCTGCTGGGCGAGGCGGCTGTGTACTTCGCCACACTGAACCTCGAGCTGGAGAATCAATTATGGCTGCAACTCACGCCCCGACAACATCAACAGCTTAATCTGCAAGTAAGACTTTTGAACACGATTGACGTGGAGAAGACTCATTCGAAAATTTGCCGCATTAAATAGACAATAGGTACTTTCAAAGCCGCGGTAGCCTAGTGGTTTGGGTAATGGACTGCTGAGACGAGGTCTCGGGTTCGATCCCAGGTTTACCAAGGCACACACCAATGACTTTTCGAAGTTATGTGTATATTTATCGCAGGTTTATAATAGTGTCCGGTTAATGGCAATAGGCTCGCCACCTATTACATTGGGACCTAAAACATAAATTGGCGAAAAGTGGGTGCTAGCACCTCTGACTACCCCTTCGGGGATATAGGCGTGAGTTAATGTTATGTTATGTACTTTCAAATTATGACCTCATATCTTTATATTTTTTTTAGCTTCCGAAACTAGAGTTGAACCATTCGCACTCAATACCGGGAGTGCTCGCGAGTCCGTCCTCTATCACGACTGTGACGACTCCTGGCGCCACTGGGGCTGGTGGTGAAGCCTCCAGCCTCGCGAGGTCCGACTCTGCCTCGTCTTGCTGCAGTACACGCTCTGCTCCCGAACTACTGTTGGGCTTACAGTACAATTCTACTACTGGACATCTTTCTGTTGAGGTAAGTTTTATAGACCGAATAAGACCGGTCTGTTGAGAATATGGACTATATATTTTTTCGTTCTTCGGTGTTGGAACTTAGCGTGGCTTGGTGGCCACAACAGAAACGCCGTTTTGTTGATAGTAATATTTATTGCGACACAAGGTGTTAGAACACGTCAGCTTAGCAGGCGAATCAATTTCGAGAGAGCGATGTAGGTATAGCAGAATGAAAGGAATGAACCTTTTGTTGGTGTTGCCAACAAGGTCAACCAGTAGTAGAGGAACAACCTTTCTACTCGAACATATCGCTATAACTAATATTCAAAAGAGTAGAAATATCTATGTTTATTCAAATATATATGTCCAGAAAGGTTCTGTAGATCATTAGCAGTTAGGATATCGTTAGCATCAACCATGGTTAGCCTCAATTGCCCTTGGCCTTTTCTACTCGGATTAACCGTTCTAGAATCAGTCAGACGTTTGCAGTTCCTACATTGGCCAGATAATGTTGTGTGTGAAATGAGATCAAACTTTTGTAAGCAATTTCTTGGAAGCATTTGCAACTTATGAGGCTTTATTTACTCACTCAGAGGCTTTACTACTGGCACGGGAAAAAATATAAGTTAAGCCAGCTAGGAAGGTAAGCCCTTACAGATTGTATAAAATTGAGCACATTTTTCTGACACTGACGAATTCTCTATCTTTGAATGAATTTGCAAACAAAACACGCGCGGATACGGGCGCGGTGTTTCTAATATAACTGTGCACCAAAACCGAAAAGCCCTTCCAGGGACTGTGCTTTACAGTTATTTACATGAAGGATTTCTAACACCTTGATTAAAAATAACTGAACTTCCATTTTCTTTTATATTTATTTTACCATAATTGTTTGTCCCTAGATAATAAAAGGAACTCACTTCCGCAAATTATCGCCGAACAAGGCGCCTGATACCTACGTGAAGATGAGCCTCATTAACTCACTAGGCATGGAGATGGGACGGTGCAAATCCACTACACGCCGTGCTCAGTCCAACCCACTCTATAAGGAACTGTTTATATTTCAGGTAACTAACTTTCAATAACTATACCAGTTCACCTTCTTTGATCAATTATGTATTGTTTTTTATGTGATAGTTACATCTAATGCGCTGGTTTAGATAAGTACTGAGACTTGCCAACAGTTTTTTCGTAACAATGGCCCCACGTTGGGCGCCATTGTATCGTAAATAACTTTAATGGTTCACATACTGTTGTTGTCGTTCCTCTATCAAATTTAGGTAGGTACTGTTATGAAATGCGTGGTTTCACATTGCAGGTAGCCTTATTCCAGCTAAGCGAGGTAACCCTTATGATTTCGGTTTGGTGGCGTCGTAGTGTAAAACGGAACGAGATGGTTGGCTGGTTCTCTCTTGGACACTCCTCCTCTGGTAGGGAGGAGGAGAGACACTGGCAGGAGCTGTGTGAGCGGCAGGGGGCAGAACAGGTAAATAATTTTGTATGAGTTTAAAAATCTTCCACAATATCGCTTCAACCCCCAGTCTCACTAGTTCTGTGTCCAGAATTACTGGGGATATAGCCTTATATATGGTTTATTCCTCTCCATTTGAGTATTAATCCCGTTTGCGTCCAACCCTTGTATTGTGACACATTGAACACACATTTTCCTTTATGTGAGTGATAATGTTCTGAATCGCCAGCCCAAAAGGAAAGCTTGCGCTAGAACCACGTCCGACAATCTAACAGGTGTACTGACTTGGTTCCAAAAGTCTTGTCTGACTGATGTGACTTTCTTATCGAGATGGTATGACATGTAGTGACTTGTCTTGTGGCAGGTCCAACGTTGGCACGTACTGCTAGACTCCTGACGTGCGGACACATAGTGTGGCGACTACACTCGCCGGAACTGACTCGCCGCTGGGCCTCCCCCCCGGCCCCGCCCCGCGCTCGCCGGGCCCTCCCCCCGCTCGCCCGCGGCCGGCCGCACCGCGCCGGTGCTTTTGCGCGTCCTGCGCCCGCCGGCCGCCCCGCCGCGACGTGACGTCATCTCTCTACTCGTTTGATGTTTAATGCGTGTCGCTTGCGTTTTATGTCGCACGCAGTTTTACTTTGCCCGTGGGGCCCCCAAAGGGGTCACCACCGTTTGATATCTTTGTATCATTCTTGCACCGGGAGCGCATTTTTCAGTATTTGGGATTTGATGAGAAGGATGTCTGAATTTCTACATTTTTCTTATAATACGGTGTGCTTTTGTATGTTGGCGGGAAATTTAATGTTTTTTTTTTGAGTTCTTCCTGCTACAGCTTGTTTTTGAGAGTATTTAGAAATTCATTTATTGTTTGGAAGATTGAACGATGGCGTTTTTGTAGTGTTTATATGATGATGAAGAATTGGAGCGCACAATACTTGTGAGATAGAATAATTAAATTAGAAGAAATATATATGAATAATATTGATATACATGCATTATACCTTGAAGTACAGATTTTTTCTAGTACCTACCATGATTACTCATAAATATATTCATCATAAGCAAATATGTAAAAAGAAACAACAATTTTGTGATGGAACTTGAAGGAACCGATGTTTCACAAATTCAATTAATATGTTACCGACAACATACATTTACTACTAATTAAGTATTAATCAGAAACCTCATACAGTTTTATATTAAATAGCTTTGGCATTTTTGAAATATAATAATAATCTTATTCACAATTCTGTGACGTATCAGATTTATTAATTTACCTACCAACAATCTGTAAGTATGTATGTATGTATGTATGTATGAAAGTTGCACCAAGAGTAACAATTGATATTATCTCGAAAAATATATTTACATATTATATATATAAAATTTTAAATGATATAGAGATTTTATATATTGAAGTGCTATGTTATATATATTGAAGTTATTTCTTTCGAAATATAAACATAATTAGAAAGCTTGGAATTATAGTAAATATATTGTAATATTGTTTGGTGAAATGTTATATAAAATGGAAATTATATTATTAGAAGATATTATTATTTATATAGGTACTTTCATTTAACTGAAGGTTTTATTCCTCCAATGTTTTAGGAGATATCTAATGCATGCATGCCTATTATTAGCTATTGTACTCAAATATTGTATTTTTGGCAAATAGACGAAAGATTTGCTAATGAGCGGAACAATTATAGTACTTAAGTATTACGATACTCTTTTATAAGTAACACCAAATTCGGGAACCTCTCTAAAGGGACTGTTATGAACCGTAAAAGTGATATATTCATATTATATACCAATTTGAAAGTGTATTAGGCAGTTAAAATATATATAATTGATGTACTTACGCATCACATTTCTTCAAATTTGAAATGATTTGGTAATAATGAATAAATATCTAGAATTAATTCATAAACTTTGGTAAAATCTCTTTGGTTCTGGACCTTCTCTACATTTAAAAAAAAAATTATATAGATAAAACATTGAACATTCTAAAAAAGCATTTACCAAACACTATTGAAGATTTATATATATATATTTATTTTAATTAATAAATAGTTAACAAACTGATAACTTACATTGAATGTAGGCAAATTTTTCTACATTTTATAGGCCTCGCATAAAACGTCGCTCATTACCGATTACTAACAAAAGTATAAAAAAACAATTAAAAAGTAATTTATTTTATGAAAAATGATTCTATATTTACATTATATTATCTACTGAAACACGCAAGTTAAGTATTATATATTTATATAAAATTAAATTATTAATAATTATTTATTTTTACCTACGTTATAAATATATATTCTTAATTCAGTAGAATTTTAGGAGATTGTAGAGATATATTATATAGCCGGTTTGCTCAGTACTTGCGGCTCAACTCCCCAATGCAACGGGCTTCTTTTAAAGACGTAGCAAGGCTAAGATGACCAATAGTTAGATACATTCATGAGATTCCAAATGTTAAATGAATTCAGTGACCATCCCTCTTTCTACTTACCATTATATTGTATATGTATATATTATATTGTCATATACTTAGGTACCTTGTAAAATTATCACGACAAGGAAGCCAAAAAGAATAGTACCTGCTCTATGATACGTTAAATCATACAAATAAAATTAGTAAGTTTCAAACTAACGATTAATATACATTAGTGTACAACACTATTTTTAATTATGAAGAATTTTATTATAAACAAGCACCTAACATTTAACCGGTAAGGTGTTGCCCGGTTCAAAAACATCTACAATGGAATGGAGGCTCGATTATCCGCAAAAATGTTGTCTGGAGTTATTCGGATAGGCATTCTAAAATCTGATTGATTAAATTTAAATATCCTACTTGACTTACCCTTTATAATCTGGACAAAAGCAAATCCGTATAACTATGGTACGGATAATCAAGTCTGCCAGCAAAGAGTGATAAATCCAACTGTGGATCGTCCACTCGCGTTTATTCGAATTGACTGTTGCTTTATATTGAACATAATCGATTTATTTTGCATTACAGTATTCTCTAGTATGTATTAAGGATATATTTATCGATCTTGCCACAGTAGTTACATAGCTTTTGACTATGTGCATTAAAATACTCTTATTTTTAGTTTTTAAATGTGTATTTATGAATATTACCCACCACACTCTGTGGAGTTATTACTATTTCTGTGTACAATTTATCTTGACTTGTCATGTGCCGGATATCCGTATCCGCGAATATCTCAGGGAGAAATAAGATCCGGATATCGTTAACTTTTTGAGGGATAACAGTAGCAATGAAAATCTTTTTGTTTCGACTTCCATTCAAATTATTAACTGTTTTAAAATATTCTAAATGTGGGTAAATGTTAAATATATTTTGTTTCTTAAAATTAACTCTCTGTGTGTCGCGTAGAACATCAATTATTGTTTAGTGATAAAGTGTGTAAGAAAGTTAAAATCCTGTATTTGCCCCTAAAATATCCGCGTATACACATTTTTAACCATCCGGCACATCACTAATAGAAATACTATTTTGGAGATACATAAAATTAATTGTTATGGATATTATTGTTAGTATAATAATAGTTATCGATATAACTAATGAATGTTTAAATGGCCCCATATAGATTCAGTTTACTTTGCCTAGTGTTAACAATTTCGTCTTGGCGATTAGTCTTTAACTGAATAGGTAATCTGAAAACATTTTGCTGATATAATTTGTATGACTGACAATTACCATATATATTAACATTGTATGATATTGTTTGGAAGTTTAATCTTATGGAAACTTTAAACATTGTTACCTACTACGAAAATATGTAATGAGAATTTCTCAATAAAATCACTTTATACATTTTTCCTAACTACTTCTTTTATTTACAAAGAAATGTAAAAAAAATATGAATGCGAAAACTTTCTCTGCTAATTGAACATCTAAGACATACATAACATAAACTCACGCCTTTATCCCCGAAGGGGTAGACAGAGGTGCTAGCACCCACATTTCGCCAGACATCTAAGACGTCACTCAAATAATTAATTCTATGGATTAATTATTTTGGATTCGATTTCAGCTTATTACAAAATATTCATAATGTTCTTATGAATATTATGTATATTTGCATTGGTCTGGGTGCTTCTTACCTAAATATTTGTACCTAGATATTTAAAAGAAAAGTTCATTTTATTAAATTTCATAACAGTACCTAAGTTCTGTCGAAACTTGTTTGACCTAAAGAATGACGTCATACATTGAATGTCGTCATTTATTATATTAAATAAATTATTTGATGTTTATAAGCTCAATTAAATAATTACTTTAACTATACAAAAGTAGTCAATTATATAGGTATAATTGCACATTGACGATATAATTACAGCTAACTGGTACAGTATGTACCTACTGTGATTATTTTTATTCATCATTTTAATTACAAACTATATCATTTTTAATTCTCACGCTATAGTTATAGCTTATAAATGAACAATGACCACTCTACTTTCCGAATGCAAATTGCTACGAACTGTAACACAGTACTAAAGTCTCATCAAACAATAGTTATGGGGAAAAAAAATTGGGCACTATTACGAAAATACTGTTTGGAAAGTACACCGGTAGGACTAAAGTATTTCTACCTGTATCCTGACATTGTGACAAGGTAGGTAATCTATTAAGTTCCTTAAATCTAATCTTGGTCCCAATATGATTCCTTGTGGCAGTCCAATCACTTTTTTAACCGATATCGCTGTATGAAATATGAATCACATTCGTGGCATGATGACACCACGCTTCCCCAGAGAGGAATAGGGTACAAACGCTCGCTAATGGTGGACAAGATTCACTAAAAGGTGATGTTGGTCTTACAGCGATGTCAAACACATCCTTGGAGTTACCGACGCGTGCAATAATATAGCGGCAATTTTTTTTTCTCAGAGGTTTTTGGGCGTTCAATATGATATTCGTCTTGGTGCTATCGGGTTTGGTAACAAGGTTGTTGTATTATCGTTTCTTGGAAACACCGACACGTATTACCATAGAAAACCAGAGTGAATCGATATTCCACCAGCCTTACCCTTCGATCACGCTGTGCCCACCGACACAGGTGACTGTGTCCTCTGTGAAGTACTTCAAAAAATCACTTGTGTAAGTTATTAGTTCGTTTTTATGTTCCGTATTCCTGCTTTGATGTAAAATTGATTTAGTTTCAAGACCCTAAGTCGCGAGAGAAATGAGGGCTTGACGCGCGATAAATGTACCTAATCGTTTGATTAGTGAATTTGAGCTTTTCCGCCGCGCCGTGCTAACCTCATAAAATGCGTACTCATAATAGTACATTTTGTAACGTAGAGAGTAGAGAACTTCATATATACATATAATAAATCCGGATCCATTATTATAGCAGTTATTTTTATATTTAATCGTGTATAATTTTATTATTGCTGCAGAGAATCAGAACTATCTAAAATCAATATCGACTTGGAAGGTACATTAACCCAGCTGATGGGCTTTTACAGTATCATGGGTCAGCTGCAAGAGGACGACCTAAATGATTTGCAAGATATCTTGGATCTAAATCGGTTCACTGTAAGTAGGTACTATAGCCGTAAGGAACGTGATAAAGTGGCGAAAGATGAAATTTTTCAAAAAGGAAGGAATTGAAGAAAATCTTATCACAAATCACTTTAACATGTTTTAGAAAAGCGATTTGTTATGAGTTATGAAAAAATGCATTTCCAAGTAGGACTTGTCATACGTTAGCCCTTTAAAAACGCGACAGTGTTGCGTTTCGAACGCTGAGTGATGGGCCTAAGGCCTTAGGTTCAGTGAACTACGTTTTGAACGCGACGGCGACGTTAACAATGTTCCCATGTGAATTAGGCCTTACTTGTTATGGAACGACCATAGCAACGTTATATGAAATGCTTTCAAATTTAGATACAAAATATCGGATACATTCCGTTTTCGGTTTAAAATAAGCTACTTTTTATCCTGCTAATCAACTGCAAATAAAACTACGGGATCATGTTAGTTACTTATTAATTATACTATCTAAATACGGCTGCGTTCCACTGTGTAAAGACCACCTTATGTAAAAAGGCAAGATAGAAATATCTGACTCGAGCAGCATAATGCAGCAGGCTACTCCTTTATTGCTATTACTCCGACATTACCATATATTAGGTAGGTGCGTGACTTTTTTCCTAGTTATTTTGACTGACAAATGTACTTTCGCTCATATTATTTAGTGTTAAGAAATCTTCTTTTGTAAATTAGTGTGCCGAAAAAGCTGTAATGGAGTTGGTTTTTCTCAACTAGTACCTAGGAAGCGGTGATAGATTTAGTTTAAATAGATTTATTATTGACGTCAATGAATTATTATAGCTAAATATGTTATTCTAGGTATATTGCATAAGTAATGTTTGAGTTTGTGGCGAGATAGAGTTTATGGTTTAATAGCAGATAGATTAGTAAACTCAATCATATCTACAGATCCCCGAAGTGATGGCCAAAATACCGCTGAGCTGCGAAAAGTTCCTGAAGAGATGTATATTTGAGGGCAAAGTTTATAATTGTAAAGAACTGTTCCAACCAATTATGACTGGTTATGGATACTGTTGCACTTTCAATAACAAATATCATTTTAATGGCAAAAAGTAAGTCTAGCTTCAATGTTTAAGTAGGCAAACAGGTAGATATATTGTGATGAATCTTTTACCGCCCAGTTTCTCAATCATATTAAGACTACTCGCCGTCATGTCATTACGACCTCAGTGGTTGCGTAGCGGTAGTCGGTACACACCTTAGGCCGTTATAATGGAATTAGAGAATTTTAATAAAATATTCTAGAGAAGAATGATCTGAATAGATCTTAGAGCACTATAAATTTACTCGTTCAGATACAGATGCAATAACAACTTTTACATTGGTTTCGAGTACCTAAATAAATTGATATTTCTACCTCCTGATTCTTTTTTAATATGTATATTCTATTATTTTTAGGATAGCTACAAACCCTAAGTCCAAGAATCACACGGTAAATGGTGTCGGAGTTCACTATTCACTAATAGTGATATCTGATTATGAGCCTCATGAAGTATTGAAAGATACTTTGTACAACGCTGGAGCTACTCAAGTGAAATACTTTTTATCTAAACTTTCTGTAGGAAATTGTATCTTCTTTTATAACCTAGACAAGTACCTAAATATATGAGCAATGTACCTAATGTCCAGATCTATTGTCTTTAAAACGCTATAACACGCACATACTTTAATACATTACATGCCTGGGGACCTAGCCACTCCCATACATTTTTAGAGCGATGACGAATGTAGATTCGGAACGAATGCATCTTGACTAGGCCCCCTGGGCACTTCGATCGACAAGCACGTGCTTTCGCCCTGCAGGATAAAAGCTTTGTTATGTATACTATATAAATATGAAGCATTACAAAGTTACATCTGTATTTGGTGCTATGACTGCCGTTTAATTATCGAACTGTTTTAAAAATTTATGGTGCGGCACTGTCTCTGATCGCGACTGACAGTGACATAAACATGTCTCTGTATTATAATATCGATCTACCCGCACAAACAAGTAAGTATAAACACGAGCTGTGGACACAAAATGTGCTCAAAATGCGCTCTATACGCAAATTATGCGTTTGTAATCCTCTCTTGAGGATAACACGGGGTGTAACAGTGGAGGACGAGCTCAATTTTTACTGTACCTCCATTCTAGGTATTGATAACGGATCAATCAGAATACCCTCTGGGCAATGAGTACTTGCTGGTAAACAGTGGTGGGGAGGCGAATCTGCTGTTACGTGCAACCTACACCTATTGCTCTAATGATGTTGCATTACTTTCATCTGAAAGGTACGTAACTTACTTTTCTTATATAATCCCCATAGATCACATCAAAAATGAAATGAGAACCAAGTTCAATATTGAGAATATATCTCGTTATTCGTTGTTGAGGGGTATGTATGGGTTTATCTATCAAATTAAGTGAAGATCTAGTTATCGTTGATTAAACAGATAAATTTGAATTATAGAAACGAGTCCCGGGTCTTTTAAGCGGGACGTGAAAAAGCATCTGATAAGGCCCTCAAGCTGAGCGCCACCATTGTAGCACTGAACGTGTTTGCAATGGTGAGTGGGTGACCCTCTTTCATGAGACTTTGCCTTCAGCTTAACATCAGGCGAGGTGAAATCAAATTGACGTGCCATGATTAAAAACAGAGCGTAGACGAGTGGACACATTAACTATAGGTAAATAATTTTTCTAACTATTTTTTTTCAGTCGTGGATGCAATTTCGATCATGAAAAGATTGTGCCATCGTTCAGTGGTTACCGCAGTTCTGACTGCTACCATTCGTGTTACTTGAAAGCAATCCAAAAAGTCTGTAAATGTATGCTTTTCTACATCCCCATCGTCAGAAGTCAAATTTGTAAGCTTACAGACTTACTGTGTATTAACGACTTCAAACGTATGTATATTGTTGTTAATTTGTTTTCTTGTCTTGTAGTAGTGTAAAACCTGCGTACTATAGGTTAGTGTATGATAGACCCCACAAGATGCGGATCTTCGTTTTTTCCAGACAACTGTCGTCTGACAGCCAGGCTTGCTCCGAAAGGGTAGCCTGTAACAGAACCTCATTCATCAATTAAATAAAATATAAAGCCGGCGAATTTGATATTTAAAAAAGAAGTATCTTCGTATGCTTATCCGCATTCTAGAACCCGTAACACAAGCTAGTTAAACTATGCTTATCATGGGTCTAGGTGACGTTGTGTAGATTGTCCTAGAATATTAATTTAATTTAATTTAATTTATGTTGAAATAAATAAATAAGTACTACCGAATACTATTTTGGTGAAATATGGGTGTTACCTAATTCACCTCTGTCTACCCCAGAGAGAAAATGACGTAAGCATATCTATGTATATATGAAATAAATCAATCGAATTCAACATTTTCTAAACGCCACTGTTTTTATCTCAGATATCGTCTACCTAGGTACTAACGCAAATATCAAACCTTTGAAAATTCTCAAGTACCTTCATTTTCCAAATATCACTCCATTAAAACGATCACTCAATAAAATTGTGTATTTCAGAGAACTGGAGCTCGTGGGTAGTGTCCGATCTATGTAATTGTCCGAGAGATTGTGTGTTTTGGAGCTACAGGGCAGAACTGAATTTGGGGAATTTCGGTGCAATACCGTATATGATCCAGTCAGACAACCCGTAGTTAGTATCTTTTAACATATATCAGGAAATATTAGTACACCTTTGGGCTCGCAATAATATAATTTGACTTCTAATAACGAATAGGTTTTTTGCCTAATTTTATGGAGGTACCTACATTCAACGTAGACCAAAAATGCTGCCTTGAGGAACACCCTAGCTGACCAAACGTGCCATAGAAAGTATCGCCTATCTTAAAAGTGCCTTTTAAATACTTACATGCTCACTCTAATCTTATATATAAAATTCTCGTGTCACAATGTTCGTTCCCGTACTCCTCCGAAACGGCTTGACCGATTCTCATGAAATTTTGTGAGCATGTTGAGTAGGTCTGAGAATCGGCCAACATCTATTTTTCATACCCCTAAATGCTCGGAATGGAGCAGCGGGAACGTGATTAGAAGTTCACGCGGGTGGAGCCGCAGGCAACAGCTAGTATTATATAGAACTCCAATTCCATATGCAACAGAATATATAAGATCCGCCATGCTCAAAAACCAAACCATTTATTTAACGGACATACAGATCCTTAAAAGTTTTATTCATGGTTATGTATGAATATTTCAATAATGTAGACAGCATATAAGAGCATTGGATCCATAAATCTTGTTGTTTTAAGGAATATCTACTTATTATTTTTTTAATTCTGTTTTATTTCAGTAGAGGTCTGACATTCAATGAAAGTTCATCTATACTTAAGTTTATGTTCCATACACCGACATATGTGAAACAGAAACAAGAAACTGTCATTTCGATTACCATTTTAATATGTAAGTCTATTTAAATCTATATGTGAGAGTAAAAAATAATTTGCCACCAATGTTGCCACATTTGGCAATTAGAATTCAAATCCTTTAAAAATTTTAACCCTTATTTTATAGTGCGGCAATCCCCTAAGTGATTCTTGGATCACCAGTTACCGGAGACGAAATTATCACTGGGCTGGCATATCTCTCATCCATATTTTCATCTATTTTCGGATTCGAGATAGTCCTCTCGGGTGTGCCCATCTTACCCTCGGGAAGGAAGAGGCACGCATCTCACCACTGCCTCTGTCTACTGCTTCTAATGTGACAAGCGTCTCCACCTGTCACCCTCAGGCCCGTGCTCATGGAGAACGGAGGTCGTTATGCGGCCTCCGACGTATTGATTCGCCTTCGTACATACCTACTTTCAGCCCAGCCCTGTAATTAAGAGTCTTTTCTATTTCAGCTAATTTGGGTGGAGTATTCGGATTATTCTTGGGGTGCAGCGGAATCAGCGTTTTGGAGATTCTCT
Source organism: Pelosia muscerda (assembly GCA_963691645.1). Classification (NCBI taxonomy): domain Eukaryota; kingdom Metazoa; phylum Arthropoda; class Insecta; order Lepidoptera; family Erebidae; genus Pelosia; species Pelosia muscerda. The sequence goes on along the minus strand of OY829116.1, from coordinate 6,384,376 downwards.
TCTATATCTATCGGGGGATTAAAAGCTACGTTCATAGCGCAACGATGGAGCGACATCGAAATGCTGTTAGTTAAGAACAAATTATTTACGAACGCGCTATATTAAAATACTACAGGGCCTTTAGACAAAAGTACATTCTATTGATGGAATCGCGTCGAAGTGAACCGTTTTCAATTTGCTATCAACGAATTACTAAACTTAATACTTTTTGTTTTTATCGTGCGAAAAATCCCCACGGATACCTCCCCCGCCGCAGCCGGTTGGGGAGGTTATGTCCAACTCGAACCGACTAAAACGCACGCCGTCTTAAGTTTGCCGGAGGTGAGATAGTAGACACCATGTCCCTCGCACCCCGACAGACCCTCTTTTTCGAGATTACCCCCAATTACTTAACTTACTGAAAAAAATATCGAGTCACAAAGATTTCATTTTCATTAAATTTTTGTAGTCATAATATTACAGATTTATGTCAATCCCATACTTTACCAAGCGTATTTGCCAATAGAAGGTCACTTTGTCTAGAGCCCCAGGATACATTCACAACTTGATCTATGTAATAACAGATGTACAGTCAGAGCTCATAAGTGCTTTAGCATATCAAGGCTCAAAATGGTTTCGCGTGCGGCCGACGCGCTTATATGTGTGTGTAATATTACTATGCAATACGAAGCGACGCTGACTTGTCTTAAAAGAAAAAGGTCACAAGTAGCGTTAGAATGTTGACGCTATAGTTGCGTAGGATTGCTACTGCACTTTTGAGTTCTACTGTATCTACCTACCTATATGGAACACATCTACACGTTATTTATACTTACACGTAAACACAGTCATCTTTATCCTTGCGTTAGTCCCGGTCGCACCTGAGGCCTACTCCTCGGAGTTCTGGGACCCCATAAATGTGAGATGGTGGTGATATTCGGATCGCCTGCCGTCTGACTTTTCAACCTCAGTAGAGATTAGTAGCCAACTAATGATTGTGTTGTTCAGGTGACTCATATAGGCCTTCGTTTTCACTAAAGAGCTATTGACAGCCGGGACCTACATCGCTCAGATGAAATATTACTAAGAGGTCACCCATCCATATGGCAAACGCGCCTAAGTAGCTTAACCCACTGATCGTTTACCAAACAATTAGCACATCTGGCCCCGAGCGCTGTACAGCTTTATGTTGTACCTATATATGTATAGACGCAACTTGTGAAGCAAAAATGTGCGTTTTTGGGCTGTCTTTTGAAGATAGCACGGGGTGGAAGGTCAAATCAAATCTACCCATCGTAGATTATATCAAAAAGGGCCACTTTGCTCTCGTGACTGAGGTCCAAGATCCGTGCCGATAGGTATACTAAGGTATTAAGTGTGTAATAAAATAAAAACACAAAATCTAGGTGTATGTAAACAAAATTTATATTTTCTGATTCACATATATATTTCACTACATATGCATATAAATTCCAATAATTTTATCAAATATATTGCTTTGCTAATTTTCATGAAAAAATACAAAAGTATTCTATAATTGCGTTAAGAAACATCGTCTAGAAAAAATTACATCTCTTACCAACCTATATGTTCATATTATGCGTATTATAATATTTCGAATGAGTAATATGTTTACAGCGAGTGTCGCACAAAACGTTAGGCAATATTTGGTTCTATTGCACTACATGTTATAGTGACGGTTTACAATTATTCGTAACTAAATAAATACTCTCCGCTATCCGCGACGCGTAGTCAATAATACTTTAACGGGAATAGCTTAACTAAACCTAAATTAACGACATAAACTCAATATTTGGCTTAGATTTTAATTACAACTACGATAAAGCACATGAAGTAATAATTTGGTCTAAGTTATGCATATAATATAATATATATAATTAAATTGTTAAGTGCCCTTACACTAATTATTGCCTTACACTAAAATTATTTTTTATTTCCAGTGGTCTTCACATTGAAGACATTTTTCTAAACTCATGCCATAGCATAAATACTATCATTGAATTGACTTAAATATTTTTATTAACAATTTGAATAATTTAATGTAAGTAGGAATTTGTCAATAATTATCATGTATTAACATGTTCTCTTAACGTTACAATGTGAGTAAAAAACACAGTCCGTGCGAAGTACGTACAACGATAAATGACATATCAAATGTAATAAAGGGCATGAGTCAAAATACATAAATAAGGCGGGCTCGCCACCGCGTACAAATCACTGGACGTATCACAAAAGGCTTAATAATAATTTTACACTACCAGTACCTAATCCAATGGAACGGTAAAACGTTACATCAACATTGAGCTAACTTACATTCAATATATTAATTATTCTTTAAGTAATATTGCTGTTAGTTTATGGTTAACTAAATATTTCGTACTCATAATTATTGTATTCCTGAGAGTAGACGTAGTAAATGGCACGAGGTTTATTATGACAAGATACTTGAGGATCGTTCAATAAATACATCTTTGTGCCGAAACATTTCCGAGAGAACAATGTGAAAGGGAACTCCCACACACTAGCTTAGCTTAGCTTACAATATAAACGCACCGTTAACTCTAGCCTCGCTAGACATAGCACAACACGAAAATAAATCCCTGAAATGCTTCAAATAAAACTCTGTTTTATTTTTGATCACAATTATTATTTCTGCAGAAATACACATCTACTATAAAAATATTTCTTTTCTTTAGAACGCTACAAACAGCTCGAATTGACATCATAGGGCAACGCGGGGCCGTCGCTAAATATTACAAGACTACGATATAAATACAAAGCACAAAATGAGCAAGTATGTTACTTAAAATAGAGCTCTCAATAAATACGGAAAGGAGCCGATCGCTCTATAGGAGATTAGAGAAGACGAGAGAGAAGAGAGATCGGTACAACCGAGATAGGGCACCGAATAAATACGTTTGCATAATCGGGGCACGAAACACGAACTAGGTTCAGGCGCGCGGCTCGTCTCACGGCCGACGCGACACGACGCGACGGAGCATTCAAAAACGTTATACTCTCAACCGAGTGTCGATTTCACGAGTTCAACTCTTCCGTCACGCGTGTTAATATAAATGTACAAAAAGCCTGTAATCGTTCCAAAAACAGTAATCAAATGGATGGAGGGTCGCTCAGAGCGATACGAGACTGTTGTGCGCGTCGGGCGAGGCGACGTCGGGCGCGGCGCGCGTCTGGTGGTGGCAGGGGTGCGGGTGCGGGTGCACGGGCGTGAGCCCGGTGCCGCCCTCCATGAGGCTGTCGAAGTTGAACGGGATGCCGTTGCTCGGCGTGCTGATCTCCACGCCCGCTATTTTGTTGTTGCCCAGCGCTTTGTTGTTGTGTATCTGTAATTTGAAGATGTAGTCGTTAATTAAGTAGTAGCTTAGGTTCTAGCAACTGGAAAGATATTCCTGTCGATTCATCTACATAAAAAATATGATAGAAATCAATAAAACTTTGTCTAGTCTTGGCAAAATGATGCAAACCACAAAATATGAGTAAATTCAATATAGTATAGGTTAAGTAGACAGCGATGTGAGAGGTCCATGTTCAGTAGTGGACGTCCTATGGCTGAAATGATGATGATGGTGATGAAGTAGACATAATTTTTTTAACATTCCCATGAGTTCCACTCATAGATGAGTATGTCCCACTAGTTAAGACAAAGCAAAGCGGAAATACCCGTAAAATATTTAATTTTTAAAGATCACATTGTCTCGATTACAGAGAGTTCAGTTTTATATTTTGTTTCTGCCAAAATGCCTACCCGAGATTCTAGTGAGTATATTCATGAAAGTGTTAAGAGTAGTAGTTGTGTACTGACCTGTGCGGGAGTGAGCGTGAGCGGCACCTGGAGGGAGTTGGGTCGGTTGGGGCGCGAGATGGCGGGCGGCGTGTCCAGCGTGGCCACCACCGCGCTCGTCACCACGCCGAGGTTCGCCGCCGAAAGCATTATTCTATAACAAGAAAAACATTCATTAATATAATGAGTCTAACTCCGAGAAGTTATACCTGGAAATCTTCAAGTCTCGGGTGTATAGCCTCCTAGCGTACCTCGTTATACACCATGATGCGGCTTATTACGAAATCAACCCAATAAACTTAAGTATATCAATAATAATATCCCATCACCATTCCCGGTTGCATCCAAACCTTGCACTTTAGAGCCGGAGTCCCCAACCTTGGGGGGGAAGCCTGCGCCAGGACCTTGTTCGTCAATTTGCAGGCTTGCAGGTTAAGTTGGTCTTTGTCCCCATGTTTTTGGGGAGAGGAAGGGCGAATAATTATCTACTATCAGCGTGTGAACCATGCACTAGTTTACCAAAAAGTGGTCGCTGCCTTTGACCTTCGTAAACTTTAGTTCCAAATGAACTTTAAATAAGGAATAGTTATATTATAATCTATGAGCACTTACTTCTTATTATTATGCGGCGATGTGTATATATCCAACCCTAGGACCGGGTCCACGGCTGGCTCCACAACCTCGACTTTGACACGAACACCGTCCTCGGGCATGTCCGCGTATCCATAAGGATCTTGGAAGGGCTTCACGTCAGGGGGACTCGAGGATCTCTTGCCCAGCGGACAGGAGAGGAGATGAGCCTGCAGGATAGTTTCAAGTTGCTCCCGTGAGGCATTCAGTTTCCGAAGTTCCTCTTGAAGAGCGTGTTTCTTTTCTTCTAGTTTATCGGTTTCGTCCTGAAGCTCGTTGGTATGGTCGAGTCTGCGTTTGCGGCAGCGAGCGGCGGCCATCTTGTTGCGTTCACGCCGGACTTTTCTCCGCTCTTCTTCTTCAGGTGTAATATCCTGCGGCGCCTTGGTAGGTCTTCTTCCGCCCATGTTGCGTCTCTTGGGCGTGGGCAAGCCAGGGCTGCTGCTGCTATCGCCGCTGGCGGAGAGTGGGCCCGGCGACACGTGCAGCGCCGTCGTCGGGCCCGAATCGCAGTACCCCACCGAATTCAGGATGCCTGGAAAAAGACAGGAAAAGATTATACATGCTATCGAAATTTTCCAAATATGGTTGTAATATTATTGTTGTATCTTGAATGTGGAATGGTATTTTCCTGAATTCTTATTCCAATTACGCGCTAGGAAGTCGTTAAAAACTTTATAAGTGTCACTGTATGTAGATTATAATCACGCTTAAATCTGCTCAGAAACTTCATGATAAAACTATTAATTCCATGAATAATTTTGTGTCATATCCCGGCTCAGACAGATCAGTAATCGCAAATAAATGGTGAATCAAAAACCTCATGGGATTGCCGCGCCGCGTAAAATAAATAACAATATTTCAAGGGACCCATTTCTAAATCCTCTCATTCATTGAAAAAGAATAGCATATTATATTACCGTAGTTGTTGGCGTGCGTGACTGAAGGTGGTACGAATCCGGCGTGTGTGCTCTGCTCACTGCGGCAGTTAGTCAGCTCGATATATGTCTGCTCGAAATTCCGCAACTGGGTAGGCGTGATGGTCGCCGTGGTGCGAGTTGGAACTCCTGACTGTAAACCTTCGAGGTTCGCCAACTGGAACAAAACAAGTTGACTATTAATAACGATCAAAAAGTGCTAAGTTTTTAACAACCTTAATCAGAGAGACAGTACCTAATGTAATCAATGAACCACCACACAATTTGTATCAACATCATGAGCTCTATGAACAGTTAATCAAGAATCTAGCTACAATGGTTAAAACTTCATTACATTGTATATCCACTGATAAATATTACAAACGTGCATTTATTTACTGCAAATTTGTTGCTTTCGTTATGCAATATTTATTGTTATGATCATCGGCACTTGCTTCCACATTCCGATGGCAATTTATCAGCAAAATATTATCATAACATATATAACAACAACATATCGAAATAATATAACTTTGTATGCATAATTATTTTGCATTCTTCCGTAATTATAGAGCCCTAGAATAGAAATAATCCCAATTATACAACCCTGTCCCCTATTCAGTCGCTTTCGGTGTCTTAGGTCCAGTTACTGTCATGCCCAGTTCACTCTCGAGTCTATTTCTTCGAATGTCCATTCCGTTATTGCCTAATTTCTGAAACGTCCATTCCGTGAAGGTCTATTCTATATTTTACCAGACTGACAAAAAGGAGGATAAGCGCCATTGCACACATTGATAAATGCCTATATCTAACAGTAGACTATATGTAATTGATTGATTGACCAAAAAGATTTTGCTTCTTTTAATCGATTTACAAAAGGAGAAGGTTCTCAATTCAACTAAGTGTTTTATTTTAGTCTATTTGTTTACCACCTCATAATAGAGTTTATACGAAAAGGGTTAGTTTTTATCCTTTAATTAGTTATGTTTATCTTGAAAATTACTGTGAGTAAATATAGTATGTACGGTAATGGGACGACTCATGAAAGCAAGCTCATAAATACGTCACCTCGAAACTGTTCTACTAAGCAAGCTTCGTCGTTACTCACTTTGCAAATTAGTAATGATAAGAATATTAACACAAATTACTGTTTTGTCTAGTCTTGCGATACCACGTATAAATAGTTCTGTATGTACAGTATGTAGTAATAGATAATTGTAGAAAACATTGCCGAAAGAATCGTTTAACATGTGCAATTTTTCGAAATTTAATCTTGGAGCGACTGGCACAATAAGAGTGATTGCTTTGCATACAATAGGGTAACAGTGGGCGATGTACCTGCTGGCACCACAGCTCCGTGGCGAGGATGTTGGCGATCTCCAGAGGATCAATGTTCTGCATCTTAACGGTGCTAACTCCACCACGTTTATAATTAGACGCTTACTCTATTGTGTTGCGCTTTTTGCGACGCGACACCTTCGTGCGGTTCGAGTTTGTTAGTCGATTTGTTCGTTATAATCCGCCCTCGCAAAAGTGCAGTAGGTATTAACTACAGTGAAGTCGATCCGTCGATGCACCGGTGAGATCCTTCGATATAACGGGATTGTCGTATCAGGGTCGGCGTTGGTGTATGTTTAGGGGCGGATCGTAGGTCGTATATCGCGATAGTTCGCGTGGAATATCGTATGCGCGGGAGTGCGGGTCGTTCGTTCGTTGCGCGCGCGGCGGCCGGCCGCGGCTGATCGCGCGCTACTGCCGCGCCGCGCCCGCACACGCTCGCCCGAAATCTTCGCCCACGAGCGACGTCCAATCATTTATTAATAGAATACTCCTCTAACTCCGGAAATATTTCGCATCATTTCGCATCGCACGCGGTGGTTACTTATCTGAGGTAACGCTTCATACTCAAAACAAAGCCGCTCCACGCCTATTGATGCGACTGCGCTCCAAAACTACGGTACGTGTCTGCAATTACGGAAGTTTTCCGCAATCAATCAGATAATGCTCAAGATGTTAGTCGTGCTTCTATGGACGGTTTAAAAAGGCGACGGCTAACTTGCTTAGATGAGTGATTATCTCTTTGTAAGTTATGCTTATGATGCCAGCAGTAGTATGACGAAGCTGGTGGGCGGGAGGCTTGGTTGGACCTTGTCGCAAGGACGCGTAACGCGGACCTGTGGGCGCCAACTGACTCCAACTATAGACGATCGTCAATACTACCTTATTTGGTCTCGTAGAAAAATGCAAAAAATGTTTTTAATAAGATAGGTAATGTGTTAATTTATAAACCTTATATAGGCATTTTTAATAGGCATAGTACATAAATGTTTCCCGGTCGACGTGAATAAATTGCAGCGGTATAAATCATCAGTCATGTCATGATATAACGCGACGTAAGTATCTATATGATGTCGACCCCGTGCACTACTGCAAGTAGAGAAGACAAAGCAGGCGGCAAACTGCTCCGGAAGGCGCTCTGCCCGGTCAATTACGACAATTGCTTAAATGAAATTCGTCTCAAATGTGCGAGCGCATTGTATCGCGCTGCTGGTAACATGTACGTTAATTGGTCACGGTGCTTTACCTAACAATTAACCAACGCTTTATTATCTCGCATTCTTGCTTGTTAGTCTTCATAATTTGGCTTTTCGGTTATTTAGATCCTTCATTACATTTCACTTTGAGTTTCTCCACTGAAATGTTCTAGTTATATGACACCAATTTCAAACTCTATATCGTTATGAGCTCATTGTAGTCGGAATTACTCTGTACCTTTGACATTATGTCTAAGAGTACGGAGAAATTGGTTACCTTGGCCCTCGACAAGATGAGTCATCCTGCGTAAGGCAACCGTGAAACCAGTGCTTTGAGTTTTCTCGGAAAATTCAATGAGGGCAACCGAACCTTAGCCCTTGAGGGTACAGCTACTACGTTCGCGTTATCGCACCGCGAGCTGCAAATGAGATCACCACTATATCTAGTTGTGACGTGTTGACTTCACGTTGCTTCTCTCATGCTTTTGTTTTTTGTTGTCACACATACAACTATTAAGGCAACAACACGAATTTTAGTAAATGCGACGCACGGCACTTGGCTCTTGCATAAAATTACAGTTTCCTTAAGAGGTAAGGAAATGTTTTCACAATTCTTAAAAAGGGGAATTTCTGTAAGGATAACCATTGCATAAATAAGACTTTTGTGGGTTAGTTAGTCACTTGTTTAATGTAACTACCACAAACAGAAAAATCTTTGTGTAATATAACTAGGTAAGGTTTAAAGTACTTAGGTATAAATTGATAAGGACAGCCGTTATCCGCACGTTTATTCACTCCGTGAAGCAGTATCTAATCGGTCCCATGTGTATTGTTTATGTCCAAAGTTCAATTTCTATAGTTAAAACTACATTTTCAATGTCATCATCGACATACTTAGGCGAAGGTTTCGGCAAGGTTTCCTTGTAATCTACATAACCAACCTTCTTCGAAACAAATAGTCAGTCGCCAAAATGCTTCGACGAAACGTAATATTTATGTTTTTGTTTTCCCTCATGAATTGAAAGAAGTGTCGCACAATTTCCCGAAGTTGCGTGTCGTCACGGTTTTATTTAGCTCCGTATCAGAGGTACAGTACGACGCGGCTTTCCGGGAACGATGCCCGATATCGCACATCTGCACACTGTTCGCCATTAAACTTTATAAAACAAATAAAAACATAATTTGGAAAGTGAATAAAATGTTGCTGACGTATAACAGGACTACACACATGCCCGTAGAAATAACATGAATCTTTTTAATAGCAATCGTACATATGTTGTTTGCTAACTTCTTTACTTGATAATTCAACTATCACACGTCTATTGATATAAACCTAGTCTCTTCTTTAAAGAAATCGAACACATAACGTAAAAGCAAAAAATAAGACGTAGAATCCGTGTGTCAATTTTGTTGACAATAACAAAGGTGTACGACCCGTTATAATCGTTGAGGAGAATTAGTATTCGTCAACCGGTTCGTCAAACATTGGTTGTGTGGTCGCACTTTAAGGATTTATATTATTGTTTTGACAATACAAAGGTCCATTCTCTGTATATTTTAGATTTCCCTATAGATAATATTGAACTAGAAAGATCGGCATGCGAATCGCGTCGCGTACAACTATATTGCTCACGCGCACGTGGCCGCCGCGTGATCGCGCGACAGGTGAGGCACTCCCACCAACACGTACAATATTTGGCCAGTACAATGTTATAGAGGTTACGAGCCATCAATCCTGGATTCATCACAAAATACTAGTCCAATCAGAAGTAAATTATCATAATGATGAATGATTTATTTGATAGTTAAACTAAAGGAGTATAAATACCACACAACACTAAAGTCATTTGTGCAAGTGAGTACAATAAGTTGAAAATAATCCGTGTTGGAACTCATAGTGCCAATGAACATTTTAAATTTTAACTTAAACGCACTTAGTAAGCGAAGGTCAAAAGAAGATGTATAAATAAATGGCTACCTAACTGAAAACAATGAAAAAAGAAAAAATATGTATTCACTAAACAATGAGGTATCAGCGGAAGCTACGACCAACTTTTACAAAGGATGTACTAAAAGTTTATTTTTATAGGAGTATGCAATGAGAAATTCCTCAGGCACGGTAACGTCTGAGAGTTACTCGAAAACTGACCCCAATTCCGTCGAGATACAGAGCTTATTGACATCGCTAATAGTAAACGCCATAAAGCACTCCCAGGTTGTTACACTATCAACTTGAAGTGACCATTCGACTGTAAAGACTTGTTCTGTATTATGACTTTTCGTATCTGGTCGGTTGTCTGGGAGCTCATTAACGAAGCGCTAATTGCTCATACTAATAGCGACGGTCCGTCGAGATAGAAAATTCCTTGAACTGATTCCGAATAAAATAAAGAACCGTTTGTAATGTGTTGCCATAGGTAATGGAAATAATTAGAAATACTTAAAATAAAAGGATAACTTTGGAATTTAACGATAAAATTAACGCAATAAGTATATAAGTAATTAATACTATTGTAACTTAAGTTATGAATATATATAATGAAGGCAAACAATGATGATATTCTTTCAGATATTGTAATAAATTTTCAGAAGAGCACGTCAACTGATACTTTTTCCTATAAAGAAAAATTATATTGGACCATTATACAGAATAATACTAAAACGACCTGAGTACCTACTATGCAAAAAGAAAAACAAACAAATATCCTTGATAGATTGTTCGTCCGGAAAGAAAAGGTGTGTTGTGCTTCAAGGTTTCGTTAGTTTGGAAGCTGAGAATACGTTTATCATAATTGAAACTATTTCAGCGTTTTATTACAGGTGTTGATCCGGTCGTACAGAATATTGTATAGTGAAATCAAATTGAACGCTCTTATTGTTACAAATATGGGCACATTACAAACTTTAACTAACAAATTGCCTATAAAATTTAAAGCTGTAGAAATAATAAGAGTAACACATGCAACGATGTATGGCGCCGCCGACGGGCTGTCGCGACATTGACCGCCACCAAGCGAATAATAAAATAAATCGACGCCCTGGCACCGCGCCAGCGTCCCTTCACTTTACCTTTATTGTACGAAACTAACGCTCAAAAGACAACCATCGCCGCGTAATAATGAAACTGTAAAAAGTGAAAGCGAACATGGACAGCAATGAAAAAGCCAAAGGTAGATAGACCAGCGTAAGTCGGTATGTAACCTACACAGCGATCGATGCACTGTCGCTTTTCATAATGCACCCTCATACACGCACCTTAGGGAAGCGAGGAACAAAGGGGTACTAATTATAATTTGCATTTATGTAGTTCTATTACATGTATAATTTAAATATTTTAGTTACAAAGAACATTATTTGATGACTTCACAAAAGAGGGTGGTCATTACAGCGATTGGTCGACCGGAGTCGACCTTCATTTTCACGAAAACTGTTCCATTCTGTATTTCTCGGAAAACCCGCGTGACTCACCGTCACTCGTTCTCTATCGCGGGTCACTACGATCGCGTATTTACATTCGCCGTCGTCGTCGGCTCAATTCAAAAACTCGATTACGTCGCATGATTCATTCTTGTCTATGAATCATCGCAATATTTTTTTTGAAGTTATACAAAATATATATATATATATATAACTATTTCTAGGCCTATTTAAACATCTAGATTTATAGTAGATATGAAAAAAAAACACAAAATTGTACTACGTGGCTGAAGAATTGACTGAAGAAAGAAAATTATCTAAGACAACGCATCACAGAGCTAAGCTTGCAGCTAATTTAGGTGCTGAAAATATTGAAAAGCGTAATTTTTTTAACTTCTGCATTTTGTAATTACTGAGATTATAATTCGTCACGTAAATTATGCGATAAGGTTATCTGAAGCGCTGCGTATGGCGCCGAACCAAGGACCGGATATCGTCCGGAAATGGCGAACATTCCGCGCGGCGCCGACCAACCGCACGGTGGTAACATCGAAAAAACTGGTGTTTTTTTAACATTTTGCGCTAGCTAAAAAGATTGTTCTCGGTATCAAATTATGAGGTGTACTAGTACTCACATTGTTCCATAATCTGATTCTAATTACTATATTAGTACATACTTTACAAATTCTGATTGAATGCAGCTGAAGGGTAACGGGTTATCTATAACGAGAATTGTATTAAATCTGTATTTATTGTTGTACGCCGATAAGGAACTAGCAGCTGCACGAGTGCGGTAGAACAAAGAAGTATAATTCTAACGCGTCAAATAGCAATGTAAATGATATCGGCCTGTAAATAATTACTGTACTTCTTACCGTGGCCAAGTTATGCACACTTATGCGCATTATCTCGTACAATTAGCTGCAAGTGTCACAACAGGATAATTGCATTATTATAACAAAAAAGTATGTAAACCATCTCTATCTGCTCATTTATTAATTAAAAACTTTTGTTCAACGATTATTTAGTGCTAGTTTAATTTTCTCATTGGTCTTCATTTGGACTTAGTTTTCTCAGCAGTGTCATGTGATTTAACAATGAAACTAAACTTAAACGCGTTCTTTTCAATATTTCTACCATAATTAATCATTTCGTTTATATTTTTAGTTTTATTTAATGAAAATGTTCTAAATTATGTTTTCCTGTATAAAGATTTCGCTAATAGACATTTTACTAAATAATGTTACAGGGCTAATAATATGCTTGTATTATTGTTATAAAATCATTCATATTAGCATAAACTGTTCAGTAATAGCAGTCTCGTCGAAGTGGCGACACGAGCAACTTGATGTGACGCCTACTCGCTGCTTATTATTTTTTTTTTATTTAATTATCCGCCTACATGGACATCAAAGATCTGCAGTCATTTACAACCAAACGTACATAAACAGCAATTTGCAATTGACTAAAATTATATGACGTCAACGACGTCAAGTGTTATGTTGCGCAAATATACATTATTAAAACTTTAATCTTAAATGACATTAAACAAACACTGAGCTAAAGTATTGAGACCGGATAATAAAGTAATTCCTTATGTGGGTATAGTATTTAAAATGTAATGCAAACTTAAAGGTTAGGTGAAGCAGATAAAGAACACAAAGTCGACATTAGTTTGAACTGGTAATTGTCGGTCAGTAATAAACGACCTATGGGTAACATTTGCTACTCGGTTTTAACGACATACTGAACATTTTTGGGACAGTTATGCGAATATATGAGCACTAATTCACTTTGTCAGTGTCGTTTAAAATTAAATTGTAAAACATAACTTAACAGTTACAGTAGGCGACGAACGAACGGATAGACAGACAAAGCCATTGTCTCGTTCCTCGCTGTTTGGCGGCACTTATGCAAATTTCGTTTGAGGTAGGTACACTCGAGTTTTACATTGTGTACTAACAAAATGGTTTATTACCTGCAATATTTTAAGGAAAGACAATTTTGTACCTTCAGACCACTGGTGGCAATGCAGATAACGTACACAGTAGGTACATTTATTTCTCAATGTTATTTCAGTGACATGGTGGTTTTATGTTTCGAGTGTTTCGACACCTACACTATAAAAATAAACTATCCTGTAGTTAATCATTCGTTTACATATAGCAAAGTTTGGCCAATATTTTGTCAAATGATCTATATGAATTATGCAAGTAAAAAGGACCAATACCTACTTAAAAGGTTGCGACAGGGATTCCTGTTAATCTATTACAAAACAGCTCAGTTGCGCGTACGCAGTTGAAAGCATTTTGGTTTATCAGTTGGGTGCGGAAAGGCACTCCACCGCGGCCCTGGCACCGCCTAGCACCATCAGAGATAATTGTACGCCCATCTCATACGTCACACATTCTGTTATTAAAAAAATGTTTAAGTTATACCATACTTGTATGTATGTACACACGCTGTAGATTATTTTTCAGGAAGCTATCGGGTTCCATTATATGCTTATCAAAGAACTTTTCTAAACAATTTCTTCATACAAGAAGGTAGTTTTAAATAAACATTTAATTATAATAGCACCGATAACGTCTATTCAATAATTTAAAAAGGACTACAAAATCAAGTCGATTGTAAAATGTTTGAATGAAATCGATTTAGATTGGAGAAAGTGAATGTAAAAACGGGACTCGAACCCGCTACCAGACCCTTACTGATAGAATGCTCTGACTACTGAGCTACTGAGGTATGTACGACTTGAAACCGCCTCATTAGCTTAGCAATGCCTTAAAAATTTCATCAGTTTTCAAATGACTTCAAAATGGATAATCTAGATAGTTAACACAAATATGTGAACGGTATTTGAAGTACGAAAATATTACAGTAATAGAGTAAGTTGTGCTGGACACGGGGCCCTACGTTATCACCTCAGATAACCGCATCCCAATCGCCTGCCAATACTGGCACCGTGCTTATCGCCTTTCCACGAACATTTAGCTGCGTAAACACTTGCACTTATCGCAAAATATTTCACAATCGCTGTTCTACACTATTTCTATATTTCTTAACCTGTTTTGTTGCCAGACCCATGACTTTTGTATTTTAATGAACATCAGCGAATGAAATTTTAACTCCAAATTAAAAAAAAAAAATATAAAATACTGGGTCGTATTATTATGACGTTATCGGGTGAAATATGTTATGAATGTCGCTAGAAACACTAATATTATCGAAAACAATTAAAATACAAAATTAACCTAAAACAATGATGGACAGGACAAACAGGACACGAGGTTGAAAAATCTCAAAAAGCGATATTTGCTTTTATAAATCAGCATGATGGTTAATAGAGCATAAAGTCGTACATTTACAATTTGTTGTCAGTTTTAAAGATAAAATTCAAATTATAGATTTATAGCTCCACTGTCTTATCAAAATTATCACGATAATCAACGATTTTCCTGTCAATTCTATAGTCATTATGTTGAATACATATACGATCAAGTAACTCACGTCAACTTGGCAATTGCCCAAGGTTTTTTGATACGGACTGCATATCCGCGTATCGGAATGCCAATTGTTCATTAGTATGTCATAACTTGTATTTTAACACACTTTCTTTATTGAAGGAAACAATGACTCTTTCAGGGGATCAGTTATATAATTGTGCAACTTGAAGTAATTTATAATGTGTAATCTTACAATTTGGTACTTACTTAGCTTTTCATGGCTCCTACGGTTTTTTTTTTTAAATAAGCTAAGTTAGTTTTGAAAAACGAATATTTGCTCGAAAATTTACACGGCTGTAATTAAAAATAAATTATTCCTTTGTCTCCTTTCCCTATTAAATATTTCCTCATGGTTAGTTTGACAAGTGTGCCAATTTAATAAAAATGCTCCTACATAGAATGTAATCAACTTTATGGTCCGTATCAGGCGACAAAATGCATTTAACGACACCCGACGAATAATAAGCCCGCATAAAATAGATTTGTACATTTTTATGAAACTGCTGTGAATAATGGCTCCTGTACAAAGCTAATTTGAATAGCGCAACAGGATGCCATGTCTTCTGTATGTATATGAGCCCACATATGTTTTATATTACATACATACATACATTAATAAATAAATATGTGTACTGAAATAAACATCGAATGACTGTATTAAATGTCATGTTTAGTGCAGGTCCTAGTATTGTACCTTGAAGGATCCCCCTAGTGATTTCTGAATGACAAGCAGTGAAAAAGACAGTTATAATGGTACGTTACGCACTTATTTGACTTAAAAAGTTCTACTTAGAACCAATCCTTATTGTTATGAATTATGATACGCACGATTATGAACCCTTTATTTTTTGTTGTGTTTATTACCTAACAATAGTTACAGTATAATAGCGAACAGGAAAAATGTCATGATACCAAAATCATATCAATAGATTTGCCCTATTGCTTTGTGTGTTATCTTATCAATTCAAAAATATGATATACGCATGGGTCTAATTCTACGTTGAGTGCTGTTGAGTGTCGGTTGAACAAAGCGTAGTTTATTTATTGAAGGATTTTCACCTCGTGTAATTAAATCACTGTATTATAAACTTTGCCAATGTTAAAGATTTAGTATTGTTATTGAATGTAATGAAATGCGAAATTCTCATTATGAACACCAATAACGTTGGAATCTGTCTAAAACTAGGTTGCCATCTACGAAATAATAATATAAGTAGTTTGAAAACTCTTGCCTTTACATTTTAAAACGAATATTTGTTATTAACTGCAAATTTGAAAATAATTAAGTAATTGGTCGTCAAATACCATGAAGGTTCATCAATGTAAGTAAAGTACCTATATAACAAGAATAAGTAATATTGACAAGTCGTCGCTGTTAATGTAAGCTTTTTTTTTTCAAATTCTGACCCCATTTGCGCTATTCCCCCTCCCTAACAGCGGGATTATATAACCTATGACACTTAACGATAAAGTGGCTTTTGATTGGTGAAAGGATTTTCAAAATCGGTTCAGTAGATCCAGAGATTGCCCCCCTACAACCTTACAAACTTTACATTATAGATGTTATTATGTGAAGACCGTATTCATAGTACTATTGGGTAAGGAGTAGGCATAAAGAAAGAAGCAGGCACTACACATGGATCACTGTTACGGCTAGCTACACACAGACCTCGATGCACCAAATTGTCGTCAAAATTTAAATATTTTCGGAACTCCCTCTGATCACCCCAAAACCTATATCAATCCAGAAAAGTCAAAAGAATGGTGAACCTACAAGAAAATTTCATATAGCAAAATAAAATTATTTTTTCTTCTTGCAATATAAATATTACAAGTGACAACGATACTAAATAACTAAATGAATAGAATGATGGGGCATTCAATTAAAAAATTATCAGCAGACTGGCCGATAAAATAGAAAGCAAACAACGTTCAAGTTTCTTATCATGATCGTAATGCGACCTTATTTACACTAGCGAAACGATATATTAAAAAACACTGCAAAGTCAACAATCCACGGCGTCAATATGAGGTGTTGAGCCGAAGAAGACTTGAGAGTTCATCCAAATTGTCGGTGAGATAATTAGAGCTCACTTACGGCCCACAGTGGGTACAATGGCGATGCAAATAATCGCGATTATGGCAAGGTTGACGTCGGTCGGCAGAGGGTTCGTTCAACTGACCGCGAACGATGACACGGTGCGCACGCGCAGCGTCGCGGCGTTACATACGCGCTCAAACCAACATGCTGCCTCTGTTAGTACCCCTAACGACCATCACCACCCCGAATACACCGTCACACCAATATAACTAAGGTGTGCTCTATCTTTAAATGTCAACACAAAGTCGGTGTCATTACCCTGTCTGCGCATAGGCTTTAAATTAGCTAATAGTTAATGATGATGATGGAAGAAGAAATAGACAATAACATAGTAAATAAAGTTTTGTTTGATCAATACGATTACGAAACACCGGGGAAAAACCAATTAGCTCTACGGTAGGTATCTCAACCAGAAGAGATTAGCACTTACCGATTTCCTTTAAGTGCAATCCAAATAACACACTTCACAATGCAACAGGAAACTTCAATTAAAAACTTCAAAAAACTTGTCGTAACTTGATACAACGAGTGCGATCGCCGCGTGCGCGCAACGAAAACAATCGGCTGACAGATGTCGGTCGGCGTCGGAAAACCCCTCAGAAACTACGCGGCGCAAAGCACGCAGTGTGTAAATATTATTGCCTCGGCTGGACAAAGGTTTTTGTTATCCAAAACCGGTGTCAGCGAGCGTGCACGACACGCGCGGTCAGCGGTAGAACGTGGAGTGAGGCTCGCGCGCCGGCCCCGCCACCCGTCTGATAAGCCTGGCGCGACGCCCCCCGGCGACGCCTACGCCCCACTCGGCGCCGTCGCACCGGTGCATCGTAAACACACCACCAGCCGCCCCTCGGCACCCGACATGGTCGTCGCAGCCACAATCGCCGCCGACCAGACGGTCCCCCGCATTATGCACCGCACCTACACACAATTTCACAACCGCAATGTACCTATGGCATGTTGCAGAAAATCAACATCGATTCCCTAAAAAGACGAGGAAACAGTCTTGGCACTTGCAAAACTATAGCGGCAGCCCAGATACCGATGAGAACAATGAGGCGCAAACAAACGCAGAACCTTTTTAGTGCCCTCCTAATTGGGCTGGAGGTGCGTTGGGCAGAAATTCAATATACAATGCAATCAGTGCGCTATATAAACTGAATAATTGAATTAGTACGAGCATGTTGGACCCAAGTTACTGTCTGTAATACACCAATGCCCAACACTAACCCAACACTATTAATATTATGTATACTACTACACTAATATTATGTATATTCAAGTATGAGACAGGGACAAATCCTACCAATTAAGAAGTAAAATATGACAACGATAATCTTTATTAATGCAGTAAGTACATTAGCATATTAACTAATTAAGAACTTTATTAATTTTTAAGACTTGCATCTGAAATAGAACAAGAACGATTTTATTATTTAAAATAACGGCCCATATTCATTACAATACAAAGTTGCTTAATGCTAAGCTCGAGATTATGTGTCTGCTGCAGGGCTAAAAAATGAATGATTTTTGCAGTAGTCACACGCGGATGAATAAGCAATCAATTCAAATAAAAAGACCATTTGGATTCATAATAATGCAGACTCTGAAACTAGACCGTGCACATCATGATAATTATGAAATAACTAGAATCGTTAACATAACAGTTGAATCTTGCACTGAACCAATAAATGAGAACGATAAAGAGAGATTGAGGAAAATGTTGATTTATTTTTGGTCAACCAAAGGGTTTTATAAAATACTCTTTGATGTTATCAGTGTAAGTGAATAGTGATTATTCGAGAAGGTCAAAAGGAGTTCCACAGTTTGATCACTTACGGGTTCAATGATCTGTGAAGTACAGTACAAACTAGCTAACTACGTAGATTCTATTCACGTAGCTAGGACAAAAAACTATTGTGGTTCAAACAAATATAATATATTGTATTCACTTATTCAAAAGTTTATGGATTAGGTAGCCGTACTAGCTGTGTACCAGTGAAAAAAATGCAAAAAACAGAGTCCAGTTCCAACATGACACGCGACCTTCTACAAAGGTTGAGAACTGCGTAGGTGTAGCCAAATACAAAATAAAATTCGAAGAATTGTGGCAAGTAAGTAGCCATTCGAAACCCATCAATTCAGTTATTTACTGACATCCCATGTTATCAAAACAATTTATTGGACGAACGTTTCACAATTCCAGTAAAACGTAGTTGGTGACTGAAATAATAACATGAGAACTCAGCTATACAAGCAAAGCAAACGCTCCCTGATATTATTTCCACAAAATATTCACATTAAAATTCAGAAATAACACTTCAATTTAACGCGCTTACAAGGTCATGACGATAAAAAATTTGCACGCATTCAATGGGACGCCATAAAAGTAAAATATTTAACATCAATAATCCAAAATGTTAAAACTTATATTATGGTGGCGGAGGAATCTTAAAAAAATGATTTAAATAACATTGAAAATGCAGCCACAGTCGTAAACATTTACGAGTGCATTACTCTCAGTAAACTGGCATGCCCGTGCAAATTATCCATCTGACAATTTATACATCGCATTGGTGAATTAGGTACGTTATTTGATTAATATTAACTTCGATGTTTCATTGTCGCTAGATCAGAAAGAAAATAATAGAGGTCAAAATATTTTGAACTATTCCATGACAAACGAGATGTAGTGGTCCAGAAAAAAAAGAGTTCTGTATTTCTTTGTGTTAAATAAAATCGATGTCATATAACTCTGTCCGTCAGGCGAGAAATCTGTCGGGGCGCGTTAGGCCCACATAAATTTCGAGATTAATCTTTTCAAATAATTTGACCTTTTCATCTGACGAGGGTTCATTAAATAATGGCGTCGGTATTGATAGTGCGGTTATTGTGCCGTCTATCACAAATTTTGTTGTGGGCGGCAGACTGCGTACAATTCATAGCCCTGTTATTCGTCGAGTCTTAAGGGTTGGCATATTTTATTCTTATGTAGATGAAGACATAAATAATACGAATATAAATATAAAGTTAATTGCGCCTTTTGTGTGCATCAAAGTTAACGTAAAGGTTTCTGTTTATAAGATTGAAAAATTATTATGAAAATGATTTATCGATTTTTTTTACTTTGGTGCTCTAGTGATTAATTACCTGCGCTGTCTCATGGGTGCTTTTACCACATGGAATATCGTTAGTGCGCGTTGTTCATTTTCCTAGTACCTTAATCCTAGTTGTATCTAACGAGACGGGATTATCAGAAATAAATATGACATCTTTTAATAAGGCACTCGAGGCGGAAATTTTGAAAATGTCAGTAATCAACAGAACGGCAAGCACGATTCTTGCCCATAATCGGAACAAGGACTTCGCAGCTGTTGTAAATATCAGTTCTGTGCTTATTATTGTGACGTAATTATTATCGCCTCGTGCAACAAAGACAATTATGCACGTTATACAGGGAATCTTTTCTTAGAACCTATAACTTACTACATAAATGTTAATTATACAGGGAAAAATGTATAGGGAACCTAGCTTCGTAATCCAGTTATCAAGATAAA
Organism: Pelosia muscerda; assembly: GCA_963691645.1. NCBI lineage: Eukaryota > Metazoa > Arthropoda > Insecta > Lepidoptera > Erebidae > Pelosia > Pelosia muscerda. The sequence goes on along the minus strand of OY829116.1, from coordinate 6,363,915 downwards.
TGGTATGGATAGAATGTCCGGTGGAATGCCGTGCGAGCCGACCCGGTGACTCATTGTGCGCCAGTCGGTGGTCAACTGTCGGGATCTTTATGTACCTTTAACGGATCTTCTGTCCAATCTCAGTCCGATGCAATTATTGTTACACCGTTACAATATACTTCAAAAAGATCTCCAGGAAACGATTGAGTCGCAAGCTTTGTGGCATCAATTGTGTGTTCACTGAATTCAGTTTTTTGGCAATAGCCGACAGTAAACAAAAGATCAGAAGTGAATAGACTTGCAAAGTTTATGATCTATTTTCTCTTGAAATTATTGTGCGGTTCTCAAACAGACGTTTATGACTTACTGGCGCTAGTGGCGATAGCGGTATATTGACAAATCACTTTAGTAGATACTAGCTGATGCCCACGGCTTCGCCCGCGTGGAATTTTGTTCCCGTTCCCGCAACCCTTGGGAACCTTTTCCCGGGATAAAAAGTAGCCTATGTGTTATTCCAGGTTCTAATCTACCCCTGTACCAAATTTCAACCAAATCAGTCCAGCCGTTTATGCGTGAAAGAGGAACAAACATCCATCCATCCATCCAAACAAACTTTCGCCTTTATAATATTAGTAGGATTTCTATTGATCTTAACCGTAAAAAAATCTGTTTGCGGCAGTAGCTAGTATGAATAGCTTAGTACATAACATACGTCTAAATTTTATGATCTTTTTTTTTCTAATTTATACAACATATTATAGGATAACTTTTAATCGTCGTTAAAAGACTAATTCGACAGTTAGAAAAGTAGCTACCTAACCCTGAATTTTAATATTCTGGGTCTTTTCTTATTGGCTTTACTTTTTACTGCGAAATTGTACACTCTGATCTTTATGATTGTTACACGTAACCTTCAACTGCAACCCAACCATTTGGTTCGCAACGTGACACTTATGAATGTCAAAATTTACATTTAATCTCTGGTTTCCACATAATTTCATTTCAATACATCATTTAAGCTTTGAACATTTGCAATTTATAAGCGAGGTGAGTTAGTTGGCTAAATGTTGGTTCGTAGTGTATACATATATGAACATGCATACGGCTCTGCTTACTCGCTCGAGTATTATTTTGAAAGTACGAGACGAACCGACTAGGTACTCCGAGGAAGCTCAGCACATAATATATATACACATACAGCACATAATAAACAATCACATGAGCTAAGTCTACTGGGTATTATTGGGAAGTACATGACAATTGATTGCATTGAAATCATGATAAATTACAGAAATATGAGGATAGCTTAATAGAAAATTCTTTTACAGGCACTTTTTTATTAGCTATCACTATTCTGGTTCTAATCGTCAAACTATCATACTTCGGTTTACCCATCTCATAAAGAACTCGAAGTTAAGTAGGTATACAGTTCTTTTTTATTTAAAAAGGCAGCGTTATGAGTGTTATGGGGTTTTAAAATTTTAAGTAGCCGTAACTAATAAAGACACAATAGGACGCATCAGTTAACCAGGTGAAACAGAATTCGTTTGCATTTTTATCTTGTTTTAATATTTTATGTCTTCTATTGAAATACATTTCACATTTTGTGATAAATACTTGTCAAAAATAATTAAATATATCAATTCAATTTAACATAACATAAATGTTGGAACAAACAGGAAATTAATAAAATTCAAATAATATTGAAGTCAACTATATTGTTGTTTTACTTATAAATAATAACTAAGGAATATTAATTTGTGAGGGACAGATGTACGTACCCATTTATATATAAATAGGTTAACGACAAGAATAATTTTCAATTTTCCTGTTTTTAACGTCATAATTCAGTTCATGAAATTAAAATAACGTCATGATATTAAGCTGGTATTTTTTTATTTCAGGATTTAAAAAAAATGTAACGAATTTTTACCCGATATAGGCTGATAACCATTAGCATCCCTTTTTCAAGATGGCGGGTCAAGGACAAGGGTCGTGGCCCCATAAATAAATTTAACGTAACTCAAACAACCTCTAGAACTAAGACATTCAACAAATAACTTTGCGACTTTAATACAAATATGTAAAACTGTTCAATGAATTCATAATGATGTAAGGGTTTAGCGACACTATAAGTAGTTAGCATACTAATCAGGATTAAGGGACTTTTCCTCTTCGTTTTATATTCTATGCACCAGCCTAACCACATTTTAACCTATTTTTTCCTATGAACAAAATTGTATTAATTAACTGCTAATTATACTCTATTTATTAGCTATTAATTGTAACCGTAATACAAGAAATAGGAACAATTCTAACCAAACATCGTTATGATGAGTTTGGATATACAATCGGAACTTTAAGTTTTCCTGTTACAATTTGAATACATTCAAACAAAGTCTTTTAAAAAATAAATAATATAATAATAAATAAATAAATTTCATAGTAAAATACTATATATTTAAAATTTAAATAGAAACAAATATTATCTACTAACTGTTGAACCTTTGCAATTCGTTCCCGTTCCCACGACCTCCTGGAACCTACATCCAGGAAAAAATTGGTTTATGTGCTATTTCGCATTTGTGTGAAAATTTTCCGGCTTTTGCTCAAAATACATAGTTCCTTACAATGTAATAGCAATCCATTCTCAGAAACCTCAATACTTATAATATTAGTAGGTTTATTGTGTATTCGATGTGAATAAATGTCAACATGAGATTGTACAACGTGGGAGGTTGGTCGGTGTTCACGAGGTACCAGGGCGGCATGAGTTAGCACCGCGCCGACAGCTACCTAACTCTGACAACTTAATGTGCTCGAGATAGTTAATCTATTGGAATACCGACTACTACCAAAGTACTCAACCTTTTAAATACACTTTCGATTAGAGCTAACAATGAAAACTATTATAGATATCAAATGAATAAGAAAACGATAAAATAAAATTAATCAATAATAGTTTGATATTCAATGTCAAAAAAGGTCTTTCGAACAATAATATATAAGTTATGTAAGTTATAAGCAACACGATAAAATCAACATGAATTTACAGTGGAGGTCACGGTGTAATATAATTTCATGGTTATATTTAAAGCATTTTGTAAGTCATTATGATCACCGATTCTTGCTAAATCATAGTTCGACCAGACCTCCAATAAAAGAATATAAGTTTCCAGACTAAGTAACTCCAAAGTAAAGAAAAATTGTGGAATGTCTAAAGTTCTGACAATATTCCGGTAGTTGGAATTGAAATACAATTCCAGATATCTAGAAACTAATGACCGTTGAAAACCTTTTACTATCTTTACAGTGGTGTTCTCTTTGTCACTGACTTGTAAGTCAAGTAGTTCGAAAGCAATGAATATCAGAAGACAAAGGAAAACACTTTATGTAATGGGTCAAAATGGATAACATGCTGTTATCTGTAAAAGGTAATAAAGAAGTCGGCCAGTAGTTTCTTGTTTCTTACCTATGTAAAAGCTTGTATTGTTCCGTGGTTGTAGATATCGGTACATAAAATCTCACTGTCCTTTGATCCACTGTCGTTTGATTCAATTAACAGAAGAATTAATAGCAAGGACCTACTGCTTTTTACGTTAGTATTCCGTAAAAACTAGTTTGGTATGTTTAAAATATCCGATATCCTGTACGTAGTTCCAAATCCACATACCTAGTCAATTCATAATATTTTGCTTAGATAGGTACATTTATTACGGGTAGCCCATTCTCGTCGCATATTTTGCTAACATTTTCATCACGATATGCAAAGCTAACATTCTTACACGTGAAACATAAACAAAGTTTATGTTCAAGTAAAAATCTTGCGAATGGGCATAAACAATGAGTTTCACAGACTACCGCCGCATGCTTTATTGCTGACGTCATCTTGAGCTGCAGGTGTGCGGCTTGCGAATTTTTTACCCATAACAGAATTGCATAAGGCCTCCGATGTGACTGATAATTCTACATTAGTAAGACTAATCTGTACAACAATAAACTGCAATGTATCACAAAAGAGTATAAGGCATGCAACATACTGTGTGGTTTATACACTTGCGACTTCATCATTTATTTAGGTTTCAGAAGTGGGTTCAGAGAGGAACAAATTAGATTAGATTTTAACCCATTGCATTGTTCGAGAGACAAGCATTCAGACCTACATAATTACCTGTATTATAATATGGTTAAACAAAAGGCGGTAAAACCAGGCAACTTGACTAAATCCAATATATTGATAACTCTCATATGCTAAGCAAAGTATCTCGTTCAAATTCATTAACATATCATTTGTAACGGATTCATTCGCCTATTCACCCAGTAAGAAATTTATCACTGTTCAATTGGGGTCAATTTATATTCGGAGACCCGGCATTACAAAGTGCTCAAAGTTTTAAAATTAACTTTAAAAGATGGTGTAGTTATTACAAAAACTAAATAGGTAGTTCCTAATTGTTCAAGTATTGGCCATTATGTCCTTCCCAAAAAAATATTGTATTACCTACTTCCGATGATTCACAGTTTTCTTAGAACTACTTGGCAAGTAGCGAAGATTATCTAATCCTCGGTTACACGATGATATCTACATAGAAAATGACGAATATTTCCGGACTAAACAAAGAAATAAGTCAATAAGAAGTTTCTACAAAGCTTATTTGATTTCACGTACCTACTCACTTAAATTAATTTATACCCTGAAAATACTCGGATTTTGCTAAGCGAATTTTCTTTATGTTCATGGTTGAATGTTTGCATGGGTGGTGGTGGGAATTTGTAATAGAGCCTATTAATCTAATAGGTTCCTTCAAGCAAACCTCTGGTAAACAGTGACTATACCTTTGCAAAATTAATATAACACCTCCTGAATATCCAAATTACTTCCCGCCTAATAATTTCCTCAAGTCACATATTAGACAGTGTACCAGCCAAGAAAGTTCAGTTAATTTTCCTTGACATTATTCACCTAAGGCCAATTCCGAGTTGGAGATACAATTAAAGCAAATTGTCCACATCCGTCCCGTATTGACTACAATAGTTTAATAGGTGTCTGTTAATAAAATACATCTGCTCAAGTCAACAAGGTCAATAGTGGTGAAATTTATTTACATTTCAATAGACAATATAGTCTATGGGCTACATAAAGTAATCAGTATACACATATTGTTTCTACTACAATCAGTTTTCAGTTGTGCAAAGCAGGTAAATGTTAGAGGTTGTTGCTGCTAGTTGGGATTCCCCGACTTCACGGACGTATGTTCTTGCCATTCTTGGAAGCAGTCAGGCGCAGGAGAAATTTCACAAGCGCGCGATGTAGGTCAAGTCAGCCGGACTTGACGTTTTCGACTCGCAAAGGTTACCATCACCGTCGCCGCCGTACAGTAAATCCGGTTGTTGGCTTGCGCAACTGATAGTCTCGTTTATCAGATCCTAAAAGACCAGTTGTTTCTCGAACGTAGTGAATTATTTAATACTGCGCAAGATGAATTAAAGTAGATGCAGATTATTATTATACAAATAAGGCATTTTAAATCATCATATGGAAATATCGATGCCTAACTTTCGCCTTGCGCCACGCCTACTCTTGGCGCGGATAATACCAAGATACTATCGCATATACACGTTGCATATAAGTTGCATCAGAATGAACGGGCATATTCCATTGATTATAAGACCGTATCGACTTATAAGTATAACTTATATGTGTAGATATATCTTGGGGTAGGAATTGGGTTAAGTTGTCGATGATTTAAATCAGTTTATGAACAATAAACTGATTTTTTTTTGGAAATATTCGTGTGTGAAGCTTAATCAAAAAATATAAAGGTTTCATGAGTCCATAAGACGCACTGGACCTTACTCACGGTACTGCTATGTAGGTATGTAAATGCATAATAAATAGTACTAGCAGTAAACCAAAACCACCTAATTTCTGTGTGGAGGGAAACCCAGGATTTCATTCATAGGACATGGATTGTTAAATGATGACGTGCTTAGATGGTTGTTTTTATTTGCGGGAATTTTCCTGTAGAGGAGGAAAATTAAGATACGTACCAAGTAGGTATCTATCAGGATAGAGCACCAAGTTGTATTTAAATAGACATTTAGATTTCTTTTAAATAAAGTAAATTAATATTTTTCTTCTTACACCCTTGGTTAAGGTTATTACCTACATTGATGATTTGTTTTTAAGTTGAATACCTTAAAGATATTCCATAACCTACCCATAAGTATATGTCTGTATGTAGATTATTAAACTTAAAAGGTCTGTAACGCTGAAGTAGCGTTTCCCAGATAGATAGCCAATTTTAACGTCACGTTGCGAACCATATAAAAGGAGCAGTGATGAGTGTAATATAAATGAAAAATACAAACTCCATTCTCTATTAATGTACCAAGGAGTATGAACGTTTAGATAATTACGGTTAGAAAAAAACAAACCGGACCAAAAACCACAGAGGTTTTTAAGATATCATTATGAATTCAACATTTTATTATACCTCTGAAAAGTTTCTAGTTAATTCACAGACTGCGTACCTACCTACTAACATTATTTGTAAGCAGTGGGGTAAAAGGAAACAAATTATACAATAAATGTATTTCTTATGCAACACCAAGAAATACTTTGGCCTACTTTTTTGTTCGGAGTATTTATATGATGCGTCATTTCAGAGTAGAAATCGGAAAAAAAACTAGCTTACCTACTACATTCACCACAAGTTTACGTGACGAGAGTCGCATCAAGGTAGGCATCAAAACAACGTTTTTCTACCATATATTTCCTTAATCAATTTTGTAGGTAGAATTTAAAATTGTCGCTCAATGTCTTTATCCTCTCCAGCATATAGAGCTCAATAAATTAATGTAAAAGCCGTATAGCCATCACATTACAATAATTGTTCAGGTAGTGTCGATATCGAGTTCGTGGAACTTATCGAGACAGCGAGCGGCACTGCGCAGTGGTTCAGAATGACGTCATCCGATGACGTCACCCCGGTCGTACCACGTGTGACGTCACGCGTTTACTGATAACACGAAAATTCCCGCACGTGACGGTGAAAACGTACTTTGAAACGGTGTTTACTATCTTTTTTTATAATTCTATTGGCGCTGTACGCGGTTTCATCGCATTGTCTTTATATCGAAGATAATAAATTAGTTTACTTACAAGTAGTGCCATCTATCGGGAGAAAACAATTTTATTTGCGCGCAAAAAATGTTAACTATATTTAAGTATGTTTTTTTAAATATATACAGAGCTACAAGGTTTTCTGAAATAAGTAGAAAAATAAAATTATAAAGTTAAATGCGATATTGTTCATTAAATACCCAAGAACGTCTAGAATTTTCTATGCATATCCCCTCCAAAACAATAATTTCTATAAAATAGTTTTCAAGTCTCTAGTTTAAATAAATAAATATTCTTGAGCACACGAAACTTGAATCCTATGTTACACAAGAATTTTAGATAGTAATATTCATGAAATCATGACAGACTGGTTAGGTTTATAATATGCCTATCTTTTTCGCACATTTAAACAGACCAATAGCGTGATTGCGCTTGTTAAAGTGACAGGAGACCTTATTATTAATATCACTAACAGTATACAGGTGGTATTATTCGTTAAATTAAGTAGGTAATGCGTAATGGTAAAAAATCAAGACGCAGAAAATCAATTCTCACTAAAGTTCCAACATATTGATAGAATAATTTAAAGAACGACATTAAATTTACAAACTTATAATATTAGACGTGATTGTGAATTACTTTGTAGGTCTGAAGGAGAAGTTATAATTCTAATAAATGTAACGTTTATCTACTATTGGAGATTATATTACAGCAAATTATTGCACCAAACGGCATGTGCTAAAAACTGTCCACTACTATCCACATTTCGTGAAAGTTGTTTACATATTCAATTCACGCACGTATTGCCGCTTAAAACTTTAACACTAACTTTGCAGAAACTTGAAATAACGTAGTTGAAAACTTACCACGGGCTTCCTGTAATCATCTGTTTGATAGTCGAACATGGTAGCGAACATCAGACCGTCGTCTTGCTCGCTATTGTTGAGGTGGTATGGCACCTGCTGAGACATGAAGACCACTTTCCACAATTATTTTCTAAACCAACTATCCACTGAGGGTTTTAATTTTAAAGTTCACAATACAGTTCTTAAAAATCACGTACAGCGTGTTAATTCACAACTTGATAAGAGTATGAGTCATACGAAGGCTTCTACAAACTGTAGACGTACTAGTAGCTAGAATGTTTTATATCAGACTGAGTCAGTTGGCGCGCTTGTGGCCGGTTTTGTATGATACCAAGCGACCGCAACGCGCACGCGCAAGCAACACGCCAGTGCCAAAACGTTGTATATCCAAACATTTCAACAATTCGCTAACCGAGCCAAATAGATTTTTTACAGTTCTTTGAATGAAGTTAAGTTTCAATGATTCAATGAATAGTTTCTCCATGACATGGGAAGTAAATATTTGTATTAAACTGTATCTGTTGCCAAGAGATACAAAATGTTGGTGATGTGAGGTGACGAATATTTGGGGAAAACCGATTTTGTTTTTCCGGAATTATTTGGAAGCTAAGGTAATATTCTAAGGAACTTTCTGGAGTATTAAAATCGTACCAAAGAAGATCGTAGATAGTCAGTAGACGGCTTGGAACTTCAAATTACACAGATATTTAAAGATTTGGAGTTATGAAGTTGAGGCTGACTCTGTACCTACACCTAGTAGGTGTACTACATTAACCTAAATTGAAACAAAAGCTGTCGTTAACTTACATGGTAAAGTAGGTCATTTGCTATCCTTAGATAGGAGGCAATATGAAAAACAAAGTGTAGGTAACTTATTACGGCCACAAAGCTAATAATTACACAAATGAGTCATCCATTACAACAAAACAAATTAATGCATTGTTAGAAACTGTCGCAGTTATTATTTTACAATTAAAAGATCACAAGTCGTTCATTCAAGACAAATATAAAATTACTTTGTTCAACTGTCAAACAGATACAGAATTTGGGGAAAATACAAAAAGATTGTGAGGCACTTTTAGGGGATTTACTTATTTTCCACAAACCTATACTGAAGGAATGCTAATTGAGTATAATTAAAGGATTAGAGACATTTTTGCCGTTTAGAATTATTTATCTGTTATTTATTATAGTAATAAAGTGAAAAAAGTCAATTGAATCAAAAATGCCCGAACTTCTTCATAGACGCTCAAACTGAAGGGATAAATGTGACTTCCATTGGACGGAAATTCAATAAGCTCGCTGGAAAAATGCGGTTTAGATTAATTCAGGCAAATGATTTTTAAAGACTCATCCTCGGGTGATTTGTTCGATTTATTTACCTTCATTTCCAAAGAATAAAAATAATATCCTTATCTATATTAGTATTCTAACTACTAATATTTTTTGTGCGCAGCACGCAGAATGTCTAAACCAGTGGTCACATCACAAAATATTGTTATTTCATCTTTAGATGGTTATTCCATATTTATATATTGTACTCAGTTGAGATATATCTAGGAATATTTTTTACAACAATTTGAGAGGAATCATGTCCTTGATGTTTCTGCCAAAAAATCATAATAATCATTACCATATACCATATACCATATAACAGAAGATATAAATATTGGCACGCACTTGTTTTTGTTATGTATATATATGCCGCATGAACTAAAGGAAATTATAATGAAATTATACCATTTAAAACCAGAGAATTTAATTAAGTTCACTTAATAATCTCCGTGGTGTTATTTTCTTATCAGGGAAATTCCCGCAAATAGTGAAAATCGTAAACACGTTTTTCGTGCTTGCCATAAAATAATATTTTAGGATCCGTTATCTTTTTTGGAAAATTCGTTTGGTTACCAGTAATAGGCTGCAACGGGAACTGGCACCAAAATTAGTACATATTATTATTACAGTAACTCAAACAATCACTACATAGTATAAAATAAAGTCGCGTTTTCTGTCCCTTTGTATGCTTAAATCTTTAGAACTACGCAATGGATTTTGATGCGGTTTGTTTCAATAGATAGAATTGTTAAAGAGGAAGGTTTATATGTATATAACATCCTGCTATGACTAACAGGTGCGGAGCAGGAATGAAAAATGTTGCAAAAACGGGGTGACGCAGACGAAGTCGCGCGGGTCAGCTAGTATTATATAATACCCATGTAGCTAAATTAATAAATCTTATTAGGGCAGTACTATTCTAATCTGTATACTAAGATTTGTTTCTAAGAATAGTTCAGCACCATGTTCTAATTATTATGAAGTCAGTTTACTTAATTAGGAAAATGTAATTGTTCTATGCAGAGAAACATGCTGTATAAACAAGACATTTATAATTAGCACTGTAAAAGGCGTTAAATTGTATTTAATTGACACCAGTTATCAGAGTGAATGCATATTCAGGATATTACTTTTATGATATAAACATTAGTACGAGTACCTATTGCTCATACAATTGTAGTGACACAAGTATACGAAGAAAACACGCTGTCTGACACTATGATTGGTCTTTACATAAGGCGATCGTTGTAGTTGATAAAAATGATTACGTCATTTCTGTAAAAAAAAATATTCAATCTTATCATTTCTTCGAAGTATTACACCTGAAACCTACATTTTGCTATAATATTGATAGTAAATGCGTTTTCCTCAACAACGGATGTTATTTTTTCCTTTAACGGTAATTCAGCATGTTATTACAAATTTTATTATCAGAAATGATATAAAAGCGATAATTTTCTTTATAAAGTTAGATAAGCTGAAATACCTATGAAATCTTTATGAACTTTTATTATTTATTATAATTTAGACGATCTCGGTGGGCTCTGTGACGGTAGTGCATTCGACAGCTACACCGCATGGGGTGCATGTTCAATACCTGCTCAGTGCAAATAACACATATTATTATTTATTTTGAAAAAAATAAATTATAAAGTAAAGTATGATTCGCTTTCTGGGGCTCATACAATTACTATTATTCTGTGCTATCCTGTATCCCGACCTAAATTGTGCTTTGGAAAATATCTATACTAAGAAGTACCAGAAATCCAATATTTTGTAGTGGACTATTCTACGCGATTTGTTAACTAACCTTCCTGATTCTGAAATTATACGCATGTACTTAGTTTTTTAACTGTCAATAAGTCATGAAAAAGCGTGGTAGTGTGGAGTGAACGTTCGCGATATGTGATATAATTACGGAGAGGCTTGTTAGGTGTGTCAAAGGTGTGTCACTAGCGATGCAATGAGCTGATTAACGACTTACGGATTACGGATCTCGCATTGTCAAGTTTGTCAACCTTGCTTTTGTAAAGTGTTTCTATTAGAATCATAGCCCTACTTTTATTATGCCAAAATCCTAATATTGAGAAGTATGAGACTGGAGTTTCCATGCACTAAAGAATAGACGTTTTCTTATTTAGGTACCTACCAAGTTAATAAATTCTAAAACACAATCAAATGATTGTACATATTTCTAGACGTTTTAAATTTCCAGTGAACCTCTAAAGCCTTATTCATATTTTTGTCCTGTCATCGTGATGTGTGCTTTTCAATTAAGTAGTTGTAATTTTTAATCAGGCCAAGATAAACAGTATACTTATTATTTATTACAAATAAACTTTAGTAACAATATAATACAATACAACGAAACGACCATTTAAGGATAGCCGACACTTATTTATTTTTTAAATCTTCATTTTAATTGGGGGTTCTTATCCATAAAGACACCTATTTAATGGATGGTTACAGTTCAACCAGTTTTCTTGAACTTTTTACTTTTTCTTTTTAATTTTCTTCGATGTAAATATAGGTGAGTTAAACTGGAAAATATTTTTTTTATTATGGTGTGGCCTGAGTCTATAATCTCTTGCTTTGACGGTATAGAAAAGTTAGATAAAAACCAACTTTGGATTAAAAAAAATTGAAAAACAGAACAATAATAAAGCGCTGCTGCATCAATCAGGTTTAAGGGCCCAGATCGTGAAAATCACCGAAAAGAGTGTTACGATATTTCATATTTAACTTATTTAGATATGATTGATATCAATGATAATTTGTATATATTACAATCAAAGACCAAAATATATGTTAGTCTTATATTAAATCCTTAAAACCTAATAATTGCTATATAATAAACGTCAACAAACGCACAAAATTTGACAAAAATGCAAAAACATGCCTTCGTATTCTTCAAATATTACCCAATAAATCAACACAAATTGATAAAAAGAAACACTTTTTGAACACTGAAGAAACCAATACTTAAACCTATGTACTTTTTTTTGTACCTTTACAAACAAAGACTTCCTCTTTTAAAGCCCTAAAATCTAGATATGTTCTACGTAAATTCTCCATAGAAAAATGTATGAAAAATCACGCGCATCCCGATATTATGATTTAGTAACCCGCATCGCTACTGATCGGCAGTACGTTTTTATGGTTCAAGGTGACACCACGCGTGTCGGATGCGCCAGCAATATTACGTGTTGTGAATTTGTGTTTTTTGTGAAAAACTGTAAGTATAACATTTTTATAACTAATTCACTTTTAGTAAGTAGGAAGTACCGATATAATGAATGTCTGGAAGAAAACCATGATGGAACTAGATATAAATCGTAAAAAATACAAAATTATTTAGATAGGTACGTAGTTTGTTGAGGAGGTTATTTTATGAACCTTGTAAAGTAGGTATAAATACCGAGGAAAAAAATTACGAGATTTGTGTGAAAGTGTCATGTAAAAATTCTAGTTTTATTTGAGTGCTTTATCATGTCTAAGTACTAATAATAATATATTCGCATTTGTTGATGTTGTTGCATGTAAATATTGGTTATAAAGTCGATTTCTATAGGAATATTCTCATAATAATTAATTTTATTACATAATATAGTTAAATATTCGTTTTCATGTTCATCATATTGTCTAAATATCAGATTGTGGAAGTAGGTATGTTTCCTATCTGAAATAGCATGGGCGTACATACTTCGCTGCCGTCAAAGACGCGCGCGGCGCACCGCGCCTAGTCTGGTTAGGGTTAGGGTTGTACAAAAATTACAAAATAAATAAAAGTGGATACTATTGATGATTAATATTTCCAGTATTGAAAATAAAGAAAACCTTCAGGCCGAGACTCCGAGCAACACTGCTACGCGCTGTATAGAGGTAAGTTGTTATACGTAATTAGACTTGTTACATAAACAAACGAACTACCTAGTTAGTGATGGGCGAAGACAAAATCTCAGTACCTATAGATTTTTTTCTTGCAATATTTATTATTTTCATTGGGAGACACAAACGAACTACCTAGTTAGTGATGGGCGAAGACAAAATCTCAGTACCTATAGATTTTTTTCTTGCAATATTTATTATTTTCATTGGGAGACACAAACGAACTACCTAGTTAGTGATGGGCGAAGACAAAATCTCAGTACCTATAGATTTTTTTCTTGCAATATTTATTATTTTCATTGGGAGACACAAACGAACTACCTAGTTAGTGATGGGCGAAGACAAAATCTCAGTACCTATAGATTTTTTTCTTGCAATATTTATTATTTTCATTGGGAGACACAAACGAACTACCTAGTTAGTGATGGGCGAAGACAAAATCTCAGTACCTATAGATTTTTTTCTTGCAATATTTATTATTTTCATTGGGAGACACAAACGAACTACCTAGTTAGTGATGGGCGAAGACAAAATCCCAGTACCTATAGATTTTTTTCTTGCAATATTTATTATTTTCATTGGGTGACAAACACATTAGTACCTAAATAGTTCTCAATTGCTTTCTCAAAAGAAAATTCTCGTTAAAATCCCATATTTTATGTATGTAGGTATAATAAATAATATTTATTTAACCGATTTTGATGATTTTAGAATCATTAGAATTGTCTTCTAAGCCCGAGTGACATAGAGTAGGTGACGTCATAAAAAACCAACACCTATAGCGTAAAGGAAATTTATAATATATGTAGTCAGATTTATTTATTTTTTGACGTGATAATGTCTTATAAATCGATGAACAAAGGCAACATGCACGAAAAAGTGTCACATTATGTCACGTTAGGGTCAAGCAAGAGCATGGAACAAGCGATGGAGAATAATATTATAATGTTATCCCGTAAAATTATTATCCTAAACCGACTTTACATTTTATACAAAACGTTTATGTTTTTGATCTATGTGTTTCAAAGATGTATTCTAAGGGACTTCTTAGCTATGTTTGAAGAAATTTGGCCCATTCTTTATTTATTATTTTTTATAAAAAAACAATCAAGCCATTATCTTTCTTTACAGGAACTAGTAATTGAAAACCGTCAAGAAGGAAAGGTGGTTGAAGTGGAAGTTGGGCGTAGAGTAGCAGATATTTCTTTTTTTTTTAAAGCTGTTCAGGCCATAGGGGACCGCGGTCCAATGGATTGTATCCTCAGTATAATAGGTGAAGTAAAAGTTGGTCGGGACTCAAAACTCATCATGAAATGTATGTGTAATTAGTATGTGTAATATGAAATTTACTGGTGTGTTTGGTTGAAAGGAAGAAGATAGCATGGAAGTGAATCATCAAATTGTATCTGGTATCATATCATCTGGTGGGAGCTACTTTCAGTTAAAAACATTAACTGCCCTACCAATTATGTCACCTTCATTATATAATGAAATTTATAATACGGTTTGCGATTGATGGGAAAAGACAGGAGCACAATCCATGGCAGAAGCTGTCAAGGAAGAAGCAGAGTAAGCAGTGTCAGTGTCAAATTTTGGAAGGAGCAAATGGAGATGAAATTAGTTTGGTTTTATTACGATTGACTACTTCCAGAATTAGTTGATCCTCGGCAGTCACGAAGCGAATTCGTGACGCGCCCAGTTCCAGTATCATAGAGGCTACGAAAGAGAGGAAAGAAAGAACTTTACGTGTTTTGAAAGAGAAGGACGCCTAAGGATTTTGAAATAGACTGAGGTAACTTAACTACCCAGCCGGTCGATTCACGTGCATCCAAAAGTTGTTTTAACTTAGAAATCGCCTTATGGTTTTCTGTTTTAAACGCACTTACTTATCTAGTCTTGGATTGTCATAAATCAATTACTGTACAATTCTTATACAATTTTGAAGAGTTACCTGGTGTAAAGAATCATCAAAATCGGTTTAAAAATACAGCGAATTGAGAATCTTCCTCTTTTTTTAAGTCGGTTAAAAGGGTTTGTTTGCAAAAAAACAAAGTGACATTTTGAAGTCACCACGCTACGGTTTTTATTACGTGAATCGGGCATCTGGTAACATTTTCATTCTGATAGGTTTTGCAATAGCAATTGATTTTATAATCAAATTAGCAGAAATCAGAATTTATTCAGTAATTTATTTAAACAACTTTAAACATTAGAATTTTGAACTCAAATTTTGTTATTGTTTACTTACTTTTAATTTGTATATTAATAATTTATAAACTTGTTTTACAAATTTTTGCACAACCCTAGCACGCTTGGCGACTCATATTTGTTATTGTTTACCTACTTTTAAATTATATGAATCATTTTTATACTTGTGTTTCATTTATTGATATTTTTTTGTAAAACCCTAGGAGATTTTTAAGATATCAAGGTGATCGTAAACAAATAGTAAGTAATTATTTGAGTTTATCCAATAGGCACATATCCTTGCGTATAGATAAACAGTAGCGAGGAAAGGCTCGATGTTATTTCGACCGTACTTGCTACTGAATTTGCAATTATGTTATTGAATGAATATTTTACGAAATAAGAATAAACTGTGGTAGAAAAATTACAAATAAATACATAGTTGGAATTTTAGGTAAGTAGAATACAAAAAGGTGGCTCTCTCTGGGTCATTCACCCGCCCCGGTCGGTTGTTTCAGTAAACAGTAGCGCTGCGGTCGCGCGAAATCGATGTTGCGTCTGGGCAATCTGGGCCCTTAATGTTCATTGGTAACATATGGCTGCTATTGTTTGATAGATTGTCGACAGAGTCGAGTCGTTAAACCCCGTGACAGTTGAAGGTCGGGCCCTTGACTTCTAGTCACGCGAACTAAAGCTTCCACGAGTTCAGCCTCATTTTCTAGGAACGCCGTCGTCGATACCATCATACATAGAAACCTTTTGATTTGAATAATATTATCGAACAAAGCGAATTCATTTGAATTTGAATATGGAATAACCTGGGTGCCGCAATTTTATGAAAGTTTTTTTTTTTCAATGTAACGGAAAATGTTATTATAATGCTAGGTGACGACCCCACTTCTTGTCTCTAATTCCTGTACCCATTTGGCCTATGTTAATAGCTTACCTCTTACAGAACTTCCCATGTTAGTCTGATCTTTCTAATCGAGTTGATGTTGGTCGCGTTTCTGACAAGGTATTTTAAGAAGAATCACCTCAGTAGATTCATCTCTATCGTTCGTATTCTCTTCTTACACACAGCCTTTACCTTACATCAGTTTCTTCTTGTACATTCATTACACACAAGTCAATGGCAACTGCATTATTTCTTCCTCGGTTCCATAATTACTATTTCATATCACTTCTAAAATGACAAAATTCATGTACAATTTACTTACATATTGCTTTTTTAATTAATTATCTTTGTTGTGTACTTAAATTAGGAATAAATCTTCTAGTGTAAAATCAATTAGTAAGCTGCCTATGACAATAATACCAGCGGTATTGAAATGCACATTGTGAATGTGTGTACTTTCTTTATGCATTCATACACTCACGAAATACATCAGGAAATCCCCAGGGCCGTTTACTTAGGCTTGTTATTTTTCCTACACCTACATAGACTGACCATGTTCACACGCAAAACAATATGAATATATTAACAGAGACGACCACCTATCCAAGTAACTTATAGTAAGTAGACTAAGAATGAAATACATAAATATAAGGTCAATCATGTTGAACTTGCTAAACCACCATATTTATGTTGAAAACAAACATACCGATTTAATATCATACTTTATGAAACATGTCAAGTTTTGATTTAATTCGACTGCCGTGTAATCGTTTGATAAATATGTGCAGCAATGCTTTCAAACATAGTTCATGTCAGATTACTTTTTTAATAATTATTTTTTCTTTTTTAATCTATACATAACATAATCGCATACCTACTACCTTATAGGTATACCTAAGTGGTTTTAAAAAATATAGGTAGTAGTTTCACAAATTTGAACCCGATGAATAAGAATAGAAGGGCACCTGCATCGTCCATAGGTACTTCACCATGGGCTGCTTCCATGAAGAAGTTCCTGATTAATGTCAATAGGGTTGTCAAGTGGTCACCTATTATGTTAGACCGAATAACATAACTTGTCACCATGGTAGTTAACTGTTAACTCATCAGTCCCTTTTTATTAATGTCAAAACCAAGTTCTCTGGATATCACGAGGATACATGAGGAGAGTAGAACATGTAATGTAAAGATGTATACTTATTTCTTTGGCCGTGTATATATTTAAAATTGCCTCAAAAGCAATTAGGCAAATACAACGTATAACTGAACCATTTAGGAAGTGAATACAAGAACAATAAATCTGAGACAGTGCGAGGTGCGAGGTTCTTGCCCAACCTGAACTCGCGTTAATTGACTTGCTAATTCATGTTTGCGCACCACTAATATAAGTACTATTCGATTCAACTGTACAAAACAGGAAAACAACTATCGATTCCGTTTACGAACCTCAGTACCTACCTTGAAGGTCATAATGTTCAGAGTAAATAAATACTTACATCATTTAATTGGACCGCACATCTATGGGTCTAACGGATAGTCTAAGCGCATGAAGGAATTATAAGAATTAACGAATAAATGACTTTTTGTTCAGAGAAAGAGCGTGACAAATGAAGTTAGCCTCACTTAATTTTAATGGTATTGTACTATATTTTTGCCTTTTGTACTACCTATATAATATAGGAAAATAATATAGTAACTAAGGAAATATAATATATTTTCATAGCTAAATGAAATATAAATACTTTTTCATGATAACTGTAAGTTGCATCCACTGCGCGGTCAGATAATTTTCGGACAGCCAAAGTTAAAAGTAGTCATACAAATATTATATTTTACAACCCTAGCCTCACTACACGGAAAACACTGCCTTGCTTCGCAACTACTTACTCTAACTTAATGAGATCTTTAAAAATACATATAAATGTTTTGTGACAACTAACACCAAAAATATTAAACTGGGACCCAACGACAAATATGGGTTTGTCTTGCTTTCTAGGTGTTGTTATTCAATGGGGCTACTCGTCCAGTTGGCATTTCAATGTCGATAGTTCACTATGGAATTGGACTCCTATTTATTCTATAATAGTCACAGTCAAGATGGTGAGGCAAAAGTAAAGACCCAGGAAAGCGGGTCGTCATTGCAAAAGGACTCAGGACTGTAGTAAGAAGTAAACGCGTATGCTGATAAAGATTACCAAGTCTTCATGATAAGCCAAAAATGAGGTGCTGAACCGTTTGGTTCTTGACAGAATTGTATGCACTGTATTCGGATGACACGCGTTCTATAGACATAAGTACAGAAAAGGAGAGATTGTGTCTAATAGAAGCGTATTGCAGGCTTTCTAATATTTAATCAATCACGTGAAGTGATAATTAGTCTGCAATTTTTATCTTCTGTTAATTAAATTAATAACACGTCATATCATTGCAGTTTGCAGTCGATATATTATGGACGAGTAGATAACTAGGTCATTCAGTACCACACTGTGCAAACAAAACATTGAGTGGCTGAGTGCGATAATTATTTATAGAATAGCCGAGAATTGAATAAAATAATTATGCACTAACTGAAGCGTTTATTGTATAGACTCAACTACTAAAAATAGGATTGAATTTATTTTCCAATTATTACGAATAAAATAACAAGTAGTATACGAAGATCTTGACCTAATATTAGTACCTACTCGTATATTCACAGTCAAAGTCATTATTATCTTCGCAGCGATGATCCCAATTGCAACGAAGGCTTGGACTTTGGACTTTAGAGCCCGGAGTTTGTTTTCCATTTTATCAATAATGTTACATTAAATACAATTGGATAGTAAGAAATATGTAGTACCTACGGTAATCCGCTGGAAACGCGATTATCCTCGAGTGTCAGTGACCTCTTATTATGTTTTAGTCAGTGTAGTATCGGGGCTTACCCGAAGTTAGGTACCTACTGATGCAATAATATATCGTCATTGTGTATGTTTTCGGAAACCAGTCAAAGAAGACGTACAACATATATTACGTTAAAGTGCGTAATCTTCTGCTATCTTATTTGTTAAACTTCGATATAGGTACGAGTATGAATCAAACAATAAACAGCATTATGACATTTAAGTCTATCTTACGGTACCTGTATTTGCTGCTGCAGTCTGTGGTCGGTTACTAATCCGTTCACTTTTTTATTTTAGTCTTTTCCACTACTAGAAAACAACAGTGCAATACCCACAATACAACATGTTATAAAATATTTTACTTTTATGGTTGGTTGTACTTATTATTATCATTTCATTTACCACAACGCAATTTCTCAAAACAGATAACTTTATCTGTGTTAATTTTGTGCTTGTAAGTGTCAGTTATTAAGCTTTAATAACTAAATTAACATTTTTATAATTAAAATTAGATATCCAATCCAGACTAACAAAAGTTTATCATTAGAACAAAATAACGCTATTAAATATAGTTTACGATTTGGAACATCTAAATTACCAACTATTAGAATATGGTCTAGATAAAAATGGTAATTTTGGCCGCTTCATCCATCTTATTTAGATGTTCATGGAGACGGTAACGTATAACGGGTTATTCCGTTCGAATTTTAAGACATTTTGTACGGGAAGCACCTTAACCCTTTAGAAAACCGCAATTAATTGGTTCCTGTGTAGTGTTGTTTTTATATTGATACGTAGGGTTGTCAGAGCGCCTTGAGTAAAGAGCCAGACTGACATCACGACTTAAGTTTAGCAAGTATAATGTAAGACAAAAAAAACCTACCTATTCATAATACGCTTTTGTTATTATCTCCCCCTATACAACTTCATACTCTAGGGGAGTATATATAGAATTTAATGAACTTCTACAATCTGACATCCGAATGACATTCCATTTGACTCCATCAAGTTGAGACTCCCTATGGTTGGCTCTATATCTAAGATGTAGACAGGTATAGAATTGGAATTCTTCAACCGCTGCTAGCATTGTATTTAATTGAGACAGATTTTTGTTTTAGCCAGACGGACTTGCGACTTGAAAAGGTATTCGTAGTCCAGTCCCGTATTTGAAGACAGATTTATTGAAATAACTTTTTATTCCGATCCTACAATATTTACATTCTTCATTCATAAAACTAAGATGGCAGGTATTCCGTATTCACGACAATTTAAACATCTTTACATAGTTTTCCATAACGAAAACAAGTGATCTTCGATATAACGTATAATTTGTAGGTCGCCTGTTTCGCTTGCACTGTGTGTGTGTCAGACTGTGTTGCCTTGAGCGATTCCACATGTCACATTTCAAGGTCTCGTTTCTGCGAACCATTACTACAAAATACAAGACTGTGGTCGAAGTTACGTGACAGGGCTCCTCAATCCATGTCAGTGAGGGTACGCAACGGATCAATTTTTCG
Organism: Pelosia muscerda; assembly: GCA_963691645.1. NCBI lineage: Eukaryota > Metazoa > Arthropoda > Insecta > Lepidoptera > Erebidae > Pelosia > Pelosia muscerda. Next base: position 6,343,240 of record OY829116.1, on the reverse strand, counting down.
GTTTGTACAGTTCCCAGCAAATATCCTGACAACAGTGATGCCACAAAATGTACTCTGAGCGCGCAATACGCGTTTTTGGGTGTCTTTTGAAGACACAGTTGCTACGATGACAACGACGGTAGAGTTCAAATCTAACAATTGCCTTGTTTATTTCGCAACTTGGGGTCAAAATACCGGTACCGATAAAAATATATAATTCTTCTCTATAAACGATTAGGGCAATCAAAATATTACAGTAATGTAGCCAAATGTAAATTTGTATTACATTAACATTGAGGCCCAAGTCAAGCTAGTCTGCAAGTAGATGCACCAGCTAAACAACGGATGAGGTTTTGGCGCTAGCTTTCCTACCAGGATTGGCAGAAATTCCCTCTAACCCCTCTAGCTATATTGCTTGTGTAAGGAGTGTGCAAGGATGCACCAGCTAAACAACGGATGAGGTTTTGGCGCTAGCTTTCCTACCAGGATTGGCAGAAATTCCCTCTAACCCCTCTAGCTATATTGCTTGTGTAAGGAGTGGGGACGGGTCTTCTCGATCGTAAGATCAACTTCTTAATCATTAAGCTACCGGGAGTTAAAGTATTCTCTAATGCCGTTGCATGACAGTCTCATGCAGTAATATGTAATAGGTACTCTATCTAGCCAAGCAAAAATCCGCATCAGTAAAGTTCAGCATACTAGCTAGATGCTTGAAAGTGTATTATTCTTAATACTTTGTTTTTCCTAAGCATCTTGTTTGCGTGAATATATACGTACTTTGCAAACATAATTTACATTGGAATTATATTCGTTACGAGCAGTCTATACTGTCGTTGAATATTAAGCATATGTAGCCGCGACGCGACGCGACCGTCTGTAGACTTTGCGCCCGCGAGGCGTGGGCCCAAGACCCACGAGTTTTCCTCGAATCGCTGACGTCAGCAGCCAGCACGGTCATCGCCACTCAACGTTTTCCTGCTTTAACCTTGTTTTGAACATCTAGCGGCATTTCAAGTTAATAACGCAGTAAATAATACTAATTTATAATTTAATGGTTAATTAACACTCTTAACGACTAGCAGTAGATTTTTTAAAGGATAAGAAAAACCCATTTAGATTGTGATACAAATGACGTTTGGCGCCGTGAACTGACCTTTAGATTTATCATTATTTCAATCAATTAGCTTATTGCAGTACTGATAGACAGCTGGATATATAGCTGTCCCAATATGCCCCACAGCACCCGACTCTGCTTTAGGCATCCAATCAATCTTAGCTATACCTCGAGCCACATATCTGGGACCTAAGTCACGAGAAAAACGAAGCCCTTGCGCTCGCGAATTGTTTTGATATACATACGTAATCTGTGAATGGTGGATTTGAGCCCGTCTACTGCTTATAGTACCCTAGAAGGTAGATCTTTAAAATACACACGCGTTTTAAGCACATTTTAGGTCCAAGAAACATATATTTCATGGTTGTCAGTTAATCTGACAGTGGGATTGGTTTCCCGAGATTTCTCTTTAAGACTTGATATACGTTAAAAGTACAAAATTAAATTTCCTAATTTGTTTAATTCGTTAAACAAAAGGAATAATCAAGTCAACCAAAGGTGAAGCATGCTGCGAGTTTCTGTACCTAATAAGCATTTAATCGACACACACAAAAAATGCGCGCTGTGAATGAATCTGCGAATAAATGAAAGAACTTAGTGAATACCACATAATAAAAGTAAATCTTTGCTGTGCAGTAATACGAATGCACGAAATGAAAAAGTGAAAGCACCCCAGTAGGGGACCTTTAATGCTCTTCTTGAAGAACCTGCCCTTGGCCTTGTATCCGAGGGTATTTCCGCACGAAAAAGAAAGAACCCTTTCCTATGCTCTGGAACATTAGCTGACTATGAGGGTAAAACACACACACACACGCACACACACACACACATTTCAAAGTGGGTGGAAAATCTCCAGAAAGCAATCTCCAAAATCTCATTACAGCATCGAAAATTTTAAAAGTACATAAGTATGTAGGTACCTACCTATCAGTTTTAGTAATTATGCGCAACCACAGAATAGATTAACTAGTACAAGTTTTATTAGTACTTCGGTACAGTGATTTACATAATACTAGAAAATAAATGGGTGGTTAAGTAATTAAGGAAACACCATTGTTCAAAACAAATTTGTTATCATAACTCCACGGTATTTGCGTAACATGTACAAGACTTACATACATCATACACGTGTTCAATTTAACAAAAACAATAGGAAAGAAGGATCACCAAGGAACTAGTTGGTGATTCTATGTGATATTGAAAGTCATCTTATTATTCAAAGCCAGCTTATTTTTTCGTGTGCAAAATCCAAAAAAAAAGGTGAGCGGGGATGGTGGATGTCGGACTCGAATCGCCTAAAACGCACGCCCTCTTCGGGTCTTCGGTTGCCGGAGGTGAGATAGTAGGTTACATATCTCCGCTTGGAAGCCGCTTTTTTTTATTTTTTTTTTTTTATTGTGCGCAACATCCCCACGGATACCACCTCCACCAAAACCGATGGAGGTCATTATGTCGGACTCGAACCGACCAAAACGCACGCCGTCCATGGGTCCTTGATTGCCGGAGGTGAGATTATACAAGACATATCTCTCGCACCCCAGCAGACCCGGGGACATCTCTATTGAGATAATCCTCTTCCCCCAATGTGGGGACCATGGTGTCCCCATCTAGCCCCTGGGTATGGGGTGGCATTTTGCGCCATCGCCGTGGCCTGCTCCTGCTAGGGTGACCGGCGGCTCCACCCGTCACCCCCAGGCCCGCGCTCATGCGTGGAAGACGCTAGCGCATTCTCCAAGGAGTATCTGTTTGATGATTATGAGGAACACACACAGCATAGATTAATTTTGTGTGTTATGTATGATATAATCAGAGTAGTATGAATAGGTATTTGAACTCAAAACTTTTTGGTTTCCAGGGACCCACATGGACCTATATTCCTAAAAAAAATGTAATGCCCTCCTTTCCCCATTTAAATCATTCTCTACGAATTCTACAACGATTGGCTAACAAACAATCACACATTCATGATTTTAGTAACAAACAAAACATAAAATGAATATGTTATCAAAATTGTTATAACATTTACTGTATTATATTGATTGTATTAAATAATAATTATCGCTACTATATAAAAAGCAAAATAAAGTAGGACTTCCAAGAATTTTATCAGACTGAGTAGGTAATATGTTTACTATATGACACAGCAGCTAAAAACGACAGATGACTAATAGAAGTATGTGTTATATTTATCTGCATTCATTGATAAAACTTATTATCACCTGCTATCAGTATTGTGGAAGTTATGTTTTTGAAGAATACTAGTATCTGCTAAAGATTAAAATAAAAATAGTTATCATTTAATATAGATAGAACATGAAGTCAGAGCCCAAATAAAGTGCCCAAACAATTTTTTACACATAAGTAAATTATTTAATGTGTGAGGGCCGAGGGTGTCATATTTAGTAAGCAATAAGCAAAACATAAACTCACGCCTATATCCCCGAAGGCATAGACAGAGGTGCTAGCATCCAGATTTCACCAATTTATGTTTAGGTCCCAATGTATATGTAACGTACGGTAACGATCCTATTGGCATTAAGTGGGCACTTATAAATCACGATAAATACACACATAATGTTTAGTTTTAGGTATTGGCCTACTATTTCCATGCTTGCTAGATGGGTTGGTACAGGGCTTTATTTCGAGGTTTCCTTCTCTCGTAGTGTCCACCTGATAGAAAGCAGTCACCATGGCCTATAGTTGTTTGCAACACCAGGGGCGTCAGAAACCTAATTCTTGAAGAATCTCATGTTGTAGTCACTTGGGATTTTGTCTGCATATTTTTCTATTTGTCGCCTCTTCTAACCGTTCGGATGAGAAGGAGTGGTGATATTATTTCCGCTTCACCCCACGATTAATAAAACTACAATTTTAAGTCTAGAATATTATTAATAGATAGTAAACTCAAAAGAATATGACACTTTTTTAACCAGAAGAACTAGTCTTCATAAATACAATTGATAAGCTCAAACAGTAAATCTGTTTAGGGTTTTGTAAAGTCAGTTGTGACGAGTCAGGTGTAGAGTCTAAAAAGTCCTAATTTTACCTTAACATTACCATAACAGGATTTAATTAAGAGAATAAATAAGTCAAATAGATTACACGTGAGCCTATTTCCTTAATCAGCCTGACTACAATCCTTAGAAAGAAATAAATTTACATTATTTGAGCCTGCGTAACATGCATCTATTGAAATTGAGGAAGATTCTAAACATTGTGCCAAAGTTTAATATCCTAAACTACATGGTATAAATAGAAGATGTATTTATTTTTCTCCAAAATAATAACTCTTAGGCCATACTCATTCCACTTTTAGCCCTAAACTGTAAGAAACTAGTTATGGATAACATTATATTGACATAATGTTATGCTAAAATTGTTTCACAAGGTAATTGAGTAAGCAGGGATGTTGTTTCTTTCAATTATAATGCTATATTCCAGGAAGTCAATAAAATTAATAAATCAAGGTTCCTATGAAATTCTACAGTTTACAACAAATAGCTAGTTTGGCATAACTGGGAGTATAATATGAATATCTTTGGTAATTTCCTAGTACAGGTGTCAAGGTTAGCAAAGTATTCCAAATTCGAAACACGAAATCCAAATTAGATAAGTTGATCATGTCGTTGGAAACTTTTCAATAACTTTTTAGTACGTTGTAATATTTGCAGGTGGCAGCCTCAAGTTCCTGTTAGCATTTAAACTTACCGTGAGCAAAGATCTGGAAGTTGGTATAGATGAAACAAAATCATTTGTAGATGAATCTTGCGACGATTGACTGTCGCAAGAAATGTCCGACTGGTTCGATTGACTATCACTTATTTCTAGCTTCATCGTCATCTGTTTAATTTCACTTAGGTCCAAAAAACACTAGACACGTTTTACGTAATTGATCCAACACAAATAACAATTTTCAATGTTACATATAGAACTTCAAACTAAAGTTTGCAGTTAGTTCCGCGTAACTATCAAATACTGCGAACTGCGAAGTATCTTGTGACAGTTTACTTAGTTCACTAATGACAGCGATGGAATCAAAATAAGGCGCCTTGAATTGTAAAAGATTATCCAAGAACAAAAACACAACAATGATGACTCATCATTGCAGTTTGGTTGGTTTGCTTTGCACACAAACGATGACGTAGTCGTCGCTTTGGGGATGCCCTTCTCCTAAGAATTTGTAATGTTCTATTTCGAAACGGCATAAGCGCCAGTACTTCATAAACACAAAGTTACCTTTTGTAAGTGTTGTCATATTTCAGCCTAAACGAAATTGAAGGGTGATCTCACAGTCTAAAAATACTGTGTAGCGTGATATTCAACCAATGATAAAGCTTCTGTGCAATGACGTCATCAGTTTTGGTGGGTGAAGTTGCTAGAAGTTGTTCAATTTGTCGGAAGATTACCACATGAAATTCGTAACTAAAAACGAAACTGTAGATTTTGTAGATTTACTTTTTAAAATATTAATTACGGTTAAGAACTTTTGTCGAAATTATACTAATACAAATGAAGATATGTACTTCATTGTAGATTAAGTTACAGAGATTCCTATCCTAATCTAAGTAAAATGCCAGTATTATGAATGAATAACTTAGGTAGTAGGTACATACTTAGTTCGATCACGAAAGTTTTCTTACTCTTACTTACGTAACTTATTTATATTGAGAACTATATGTAATATACAGTCGAACTTTCTCAAAGCTCCTCTGGAAATCTGGTATGCAGATAGCAAATTTCAATCTGAAAGAATTGGCTTACGCTTTGAGTAAATTTGGCATCTCCGCGCTATTGCACGTGTGCTCAAATATTCTTGGAGCAGTGGTCATTATCTGCTACAGACAGACCACCACTCAAATAAACCGTAACGACAACGGTTTTTCAAGTTTCGCTCCAGGTAGCATATGAGGTTTCACGGCATGATTACTACCAACGGACACAAAATGTTTAGTTTTCGAGGGTAAGTACTGGTTCGTTCCAATATTTTAGGGTTGATAGGTATATCTACTTTAAGATGATAGCAATGATGACAGTATGCTATCCATAGCACTATAGTAGGTAGGTACCTACTGAGGTAATATACATCTATGACAGCCTATTCGACCTATTCCGTCACTAATCGGGGTAGCCCTACCACATTTAGTAAGAATTATGAAAAGAACAGAAAACGGCTTGTCGATGAACCAAAGCATGAAGTAAGTTCTTAATCTAGCAGTATTAAGGAAAAATAGAGTTGAGGACAGTCGCACCATTTCGATACCATTCGGTGAAAGTTGTGCTTGTAGCTTGTTTTCATTGATCTGGGCTTTTTTATATTATATTATGCATTGATTTAGGGAAAATAGCTGCAGTAATTACTATGTCTATCGGCATTCTAGAGCCCATCTATAACTTAGTTTGGGTATAAAGGATAGGAGATGCATAGTTTGTCCCAAAAACGGTACCTATATATTTGGCCAACTTTTATCTTTAATCTGTTAAGAAGCGCCAAAAGATAGGTTTACAATCTCTGAGATATTCTAATTAGATTATTAGAAAGTCGATATCGCAGCTGCGTCTGCTGCAAGGAATATGTCTAATCATTCATTGTTGCCATTGTCAATGTGTCAGTGCTGCCAGCTACCAGCGCGCTATTGTCCCAGAACGACGTAAGCATGCTCCTCAAATTTATCTTTTAAATGTCACACTGACATTTGTTGCGTTTCATTTTGACATTGATTTGCGACGTTTCGTTCCATGTGTTTTATTCATAATATTGAGAATTTAATTTATCTTTCATCTCTCTCAAATACACCACGAAGTTGTACTTGTGTATAGAGCAGCCAAATAGTGCATTGTAGAACTTTTATGTGATTTTAAGATTTATGTTTATCGAAATTTATTATTTTTCATCGGTGCTATCAGTGTTTTGATATTATGTTTGACTTTTCATCTAATGCGCCTTGATTTATTCAAGTCTGCTGAAATCTAGCCGGTCTGCTAGAAGTTGTAAAAATTGGTTTTAGAAAACTAAAGGTGGGTAATTATTTTGTAGAGCTAAGATGTACATAACCTACAATACCATAATATTTATTGCCGATTATCGTGTTTAGCAATATGTCGGGGAAGAAATGCAAGCAATGTGGATCATCAGAGATCGAAGTGGATCCAGCTCGAGGCGATGCGGTGTGTACAAACTGCGGAACAGTGCTAGAAGATAATATTATCGTAGCAGAAGTTGAGTTTCAAGAGAATGCACACGGTGGGGCCTCCGCCATAGGACAGTTTGTGTCTGCAGAGTCCAAAGGAGGGGCTACTGGTTTTGGAAGAGGTACTTACATGTTTTTCAAATTCAACTACATGGTAAAAGGTTTTTCGTGGTAAATAATCATCTGCCTAAGTGCTAACCACAGAGGCTTATCTTACTTGCTTATAGTTGTAATCAGTGTTTGTGTTCAGCATAATTTTGTAAATTTTGTCAGAAATAATAAGATTTCTATAGGTAATATAAGATATATAGATGAAAACCATTAATATCTCTATCTCTGTGGTTTGACAGTAGTGAACGCAACTGCTACACACAATAGCAAGGATTCTTACTCAGTGGAAATATTTTTACACTTCAAAAAAAAATATCTAAGTTCTTCATTTTAGATTAGAAAGTTGACTCCAACTGAGTAGGAACAAAATTATCTTTTTTTGTCCTTCACTTATATATATATTCTTTTTATGGCATGTTGTCTAAGCACACACCATTAAAATAAGACTTATTATTTTTTTAGCTTTCAATGGTGGGATTGGTCAAGAATCAAGAGAAATTACACTAAGGAAGGCAAGGGAAGGCATTACAGCACTATGCCAACAGTTGCGCCTTAATCAGCAGTGCGTAGACATTGCGTGTAATTTCTATAAGATGGCACTATCACGACATCTCACAATAGGAAGACCCTCAAGCCACACTCAAGCAGCCTGTGTTTATATGACTTGCAGGACTGAGGGCACAGCCCGTATCCTTTTCATAATTAAAATAATGTCCTACACCTCAAGGGAAGCCTGTACTCACTAATTTGGTTTCACTTTCTCAAGTATACCATATTTCCCGTATGTGAACTTTTATAAAGATTGAGAGAAGCTGTAGGAATAATTTTTACTTTGTTTAAAATTTTCGAATTATATCAAGGGCATACTATCTTTTTTGTATAGACAATTTCAGTCAAAACATATTGGGCTGAGTCGATCCACTTCACACAGTTAGTAGACCTGTCACACAGTTTCATACAAAATGATGATGAATGAATGACAGGCGGATTTTGCGTTGCGATGCTGCCCAACCCTACCCGCTTGATAGACGCCTACCTCGATTAAATTAAAGCAAGATTCACACATAAAATAACGCGGGCGTGGGTCGTTATTCCATCCATCGCTGTTTACACAATAAGCCAAAAAAACTATATTAAGAAAACGACGCGGTGATGGATGGCAAACCGTTCCGCGCCCAAACCGCACTCGTGCTATATATGAATCGTGCTTAAACCAACGTTTTCGTTAACTGAGTGAGGTGAAACCGCCACTATACTTGCGATAGTATAAAATCGTACTAAATTGTCTTTGTATGTTTTTGTTCAATCAATCATCAATTAATTGGCCTATTGCAGTCCACTCCTGGACATAGACCTCTCCTAATGTTGGGAGGTTCTGGCGTACTGTTTCCACACTGGCCATACGAGTTGGTGCAGGGTTTTATTTCGAGGTTTGTTGTTGATTTTACTGTAAACTGTATGACATACATTATAGCCCTCCTTATAGAGTAGAATCGAGCCTGTAGTGGCGAAGAGTCCTTATAGCCCAATTTCTGCTGGCTTCCTATTGGTTCGCATGGTGCATAAAAAATTAAATCAAAGTTTTTTCCCATTGGCTTCTGTTAATAATAATTTTCACCCGTCGCCACTGCTATCCCATTTATGCATGTTGCTATCTTTGTATAGTTTTATTAGGAAATCTGTAATAGAATCTCTGGAGAAAGCCTTCATTCCAAAATATAAAAGTAGGTGCATAAGCCCCATTTGAATAGCACAATATGCATTCAAGCTAGTTGTTAGTCCCTCCCACGCCATTCATTAGTGGCGAAACTAGAGCCCGTAAGGCTTTCATTGATATAATATTACTTACTTACCCATTTTGTTCTTCTTAAATTGCGATGCTATCAACTATTAAAAAAATTATGTTGGAGTTTGAGCCGTCGTGGATGTATCTGATTATGTGACCGTGTTTGGTTTACCTACTTTGGAGGTTTGGAAGGTTTTGGAATTTTCTTACAATGATCATTTTTGAGAGATAAAATAAAGAAAACGTTAAAGCCAGTCATCCTACAAAATTCCGGATAACGTTTAATTTTTTTCAACTCCCCAAATATAAGTATCAAGTTATATGGGAAAAAGCGGAAAAATACAAAAAATAGTGAGAAATTTCAAATCCAAGATTCGCCTCCACAACATTGCGAATCAAATTTTTAGTGTCATAATTATGTCATACGACCATCCGACATAGAACTAAAGTTACCGAAATAGCTTCCAGAATACGCTAACTGAAATGGGAAGTTCATATAAATGAATTTCTTCGTCGCTTCGATGGAATTTAACGCGCCGAACATAACCAATGCAGCGCGAATACTCTCCAGTGCACTTTCGATTTCGGTAGGTTTACCGCCGAAATCTGTCGGACAGTACCTTTTGGTAATTCAAAAATACATGTTGAGAGTATAAACATAACAAAAGAAATAACTCCCTCCTAACTAACCTACCCTCATACTTTGGCCATATCCATACAAGTACCCCATCTTCCTCGTAGTCAAACTTTTTGGTCAAATTGGTTTGACTATGAGGAATTACGTTTCCTCGTGGTCAAACTTGTTTAATGACCCTGTACATTGTGTGTTATTCACTAATTACTTAACATGCTAAGTGCTCAAATCACTTTAGCAAACATTGAATAAATAATATGAATAACCCTTCCTTGGCAGTCAGGTAAAATGCAAAACAATGTTTCACTAAAAATATGTAATTTCCTCAACTAAGTATACTAGACCTTTTGATTGATGTCAGTGATGCAGTACCAATTTGCTGCTATCAAGTCGGCCGAACTTACTTCAAGCTGTCCAGAGCTCTGTGCATCAATATTCCACCAACTGGTAAGTCAATAATTTATAATTATATCTTTAATAAAGCCCGTTTTAGGTGAAACTGGAAGACTTTCGATGTTGTCCTGTTTTTAAAGGATTAGGTACTGGTAGTCAATAAATATTGCAATCCAATATTGTGATTCCGTGTCTAATCTCTATCTGCTACTCAATGTGCTTGTAGGTAGTGTATTGTTGACAACATTTTCATGCAATGATGAGCAATTAAACGAGCAATCTCTACGTCTACGCCATTTGGGTCATAAAAAAAAATGCAGTTTACTGACGTAATTACTGATTCAGTAACATGAGTTGCCCGTTCTCAATGTTTAGGAGAGCATTGTCCTTCATTTTTAATTCTAAAGATTTGGAAGGAAACAATGAAATACAAACCACTTTGTAATAATTAAGTATTTACTATAATAATATTATATTGCAATGATTTTGTATCATGATAGGGACTACACCTATGGATTATTAGAGAGCTTTTGAACGACACCTATATCACATTGTTAAGGTACGTATCTTATTCGCTATTCAAGTTCAATAATATACACAAGAACTTCAAAAGATTCTAACAAAACAATATTGGGGAATGGTGAAGTAGCTATAATACAATTTAAGATATACTTTTTCCAAATATTGAGACTTAAACATTCCCGATTTTTGCTATACAGAATAATAATTAAAATTTCGAGATCTAGTCAATTGTCAGTCCTCATTAGAGTTTGTGTTGGTCAGTGTTGTGTTGAGGGTTGGCCCATAATAAATAAGTTCTGGTATCTGACCTCCTTGGACACCTGTGCCATTTGTACTCTCAGAAGAACAATGAAACTGGAAAGTCACTGTTCCCATATACACTTCACTCAGTCCTTCTTGCCCAAAATAACTTAGTTCACTGCCATCAAGTATCGCAGACGCAGTGTAGAAGCATTCAGGTTCAATTTGTATTGGGTTCTCAAAGTAGACATGGAAAGTGTTACTTGACCCATCTGAAAAGAATTTTGTGTTGTTTTCAGCCAACACTCTGCCTAACCTTTTCAGTTCGATTTTAACATTATAGTCAGCTGCTCCATTTGACGATCCATAAAGTCCAAATCCAACGACAAATATTCTTTTGTCCACACAGAATTGAATTGAATCACACCTGCCTCGGTACCTCCATTGATTGCTTCTATATGCACATGACTGGAATCTGTGGCATATCTGAAAAGTAGTGAAGTTTCTTGATGAATTGAACATGTTTACTTTACTTTATATGTAACTATTACAAACTATAAATAACTAATAATCAGAGTAACTATAGTAGGTATTCCTTAAGTCCTGTGTTGACTGCATCCTGCCTGATGCCAGGCTGGTTTGAAGTCCACAAACCCTTTGAAGTATGCAAGGGAAAAAATTGTACTAAGAAATTTTGAGGCAATAATGTGCTAACTTTTTCACTTCAATTCAAAACTGGAAAAAGTGTATTTTTAGATGGGACTTGAACCCACCTGAGCTACAGACTAGGCCCATCTAAAACATTTTAAAAAGAAATAGTGAATATTTGGTGGTGAAAACTATATTGTTGTATAAATCATAACATAATTACCTGGGCTTTTAATCCTGCTCTGGATTTAATAGGATATGATAATAGAGGTTTGCTTGATGCAGTAAAATGTAAAAATATGTCTATTGTCTCTTGTGGAGATAAAATACCAATCTGGGCTGCACTGTTAGCAAACTCTTCCAATGACATTGTAGGGAACCTTATCAAGTATATGGCACCGCCCAACATTGCCCTTTTATTTGAAGGTGTTGGGTCTATTTCTCTCCTCACACACTCAGCATGAGCCCAGGCCAATGCTGCCTCAAACAAGTTGATTTCCTTACAGTTGAGCGTTTCTCTTGCTAATACTGATTCAAGTGTCGACACATCAATGTCAACAAAACCCTCTGATGTCAAGGCCATCTCTGCCTATAAAGAAACAATGTGTGTTATGAAAGGTCAAGGTTATTAAAACTGCAATACAATTTGTTCAATAGTTTATTCAGATACATGTACATTACATTAAAAATATTACAAAATTGTAATATAAACAGTTACATGCTCACAACAAACCATTGCATACTAGTAAGCAAATTGTATTGCAGATAAATCTAATTTATATATTTATATTTAGTTATGACTAGAGAGATACATAGATCTATAGGAATGTCAATTAATAAAACCTATATGTATACAAAGTAGATAGATAACATAAATTTGTTCTTAAGCCTAAATCACAACCTAAAATTGAGTATACAAATGCTTCAATTTGTGGCACTGTTTCAAATTTTAATATGGGGATATTGTTAGATAAATACTTTTCTTCTTAATTCTTCATATCACTTATATTACAAATTTGAATTAATCATAATGAGATATTCCTGAAGGATTTTCATTTGGTCTGTTCAGAGATTCTATCAGTCAAATTTGAACAATATTTTCTACAAATAACTAATTATAAATGCTGTGAACATTTTCCATGCTCTCAGGGCTAGAGAAATTTCGACTGGACGATTCAGATATTTCCAACAATAGACTGCTGTATGATGAGGATTGTTCAATACACATTGTAGCTATATTTTCAGTTGATTCACATACCTGTGCATCTATCACTTCCCAGCACCTCTGCATGAGTTCTGGCTCCTCAAATAATCTTGACTGGCTGAGGAGCAAACATGCATTCTTTGCTGTTAGACTAGTTTCCAAATAATTGACACATGCTTTGGCCAAATGCGGCACAATGTATTTTTTGGCAACATATAGTGTTGATAATACTGTATCTGCTTCTAATTGGATTTCATCACAGTATATGTACCTGAAACGGGAGAAGACAAGGATAAATTAATATTGTGCAAATCTGTAAATTTAGATGTTAAATATGAATAATATTACTCACTTTAATAGTGTTAGAAATGCAGATGGCTCAACATCGGGGACTTCAATCTCTTGCTTGCATTCTGCTAATCCTCCATAAAACATAGCATAAAATACAGAACTGGCTGTGGCAAGTACATACTTATGTGCTGGAATTATTTGTGTGTGTCCTGTAATGAGTAAAACAATATTTTTTAATGATTCATCATCCTCTGAGCCTATTTCTAACTCAGTTGTGATCAGCTTTCTAGTTTACTAAGATGCCAGCTGGACTTATGTATTTATACTAGTCAGAGTTTTAAGGGCTTCAACTACTCGTAACAAATACCATAGATGTATGTATCTGGGACCAATGGATTAATGTGCTCTCCGAGGTACAACCAGACCAGTAATTTTTTATGATTATCCCTAATATAGATAACATACTCTTAATAATAAAAATCTAGGTATTGTGCTACTAACCTGGACTGCCAACAACAAATGTAATATCGGACATGAGTTGATTGTTGAACATAGCTGCATTTCTTTCTCGTACAGTAGGTTTGGTAGCTTGCCAATTAGGGTCTAAAGTTGCAGTGCCAGGGGGAGGTGCCGGAGAGGTCGTGGGGGAAGGTGTCGCGCTCGTAGACCCGCAAGGGGACGGTGGCCCACTGTAGCATTGCGACACCTGGGTACCAGTCTCACGCTGCGATATCGTATGGGGCGGGGACATCGATAATCCACCACCATTATTAATATTTTCAGCTGGAAATTACAATTCTTTACATTATCACACATAATAGTGTTACATAAAAATTTATATCACAGTAAGATCATCATAACAAAAATACGGGTCGCGTGCTAGATTAAAACTTGTCAACCATAACACAACAATACCTAGCTGTTCAACTAAAAAACTCTGTTATCTGTAATAGTTGACCTCTATAAATTGAAAAACACTCGTAACACGACTGACACATAAATCAATATTTACAATACAATGCTCCACAATCTCACCATTCATCCAAGTATTAGTTTGTGCAACGGACATACTGTCCCTACTCTCCTGTAACCTTTTCTGAGGTTTTGAAACGATTCTAGAACACAAATTCGACATTGTGTATCTATGATTTCGCTGAGTTTAAAATTTACAACAAAACATTTGGGCCGTGAGATTCTCTAGGCATAAACGTCAGCCATTTTGTTTTGTTTCCTTTCTTTGGCGCAGCGCAGCGCAGCGCTGAGCGCAGGAAGCCATTCGAAAATGTTGCCAACTTAAATAAAAAAAAAGGCCAAGGTAAAGAAAAAGTACTGATAAATCGTAGGTATTGATATTTAAAAATCTAACCTAATAAAAAAGAAGTTAAACTCAGCAATATATTTTGTGGACTAAAATCCTCGTCTTATGGGTATTGCAATTGAGAAGAAATCCTCAGGTAAAGAAATCAGTCAAATTGGCTATAGATCTGGTGCCTCTAATTGATATTTTGAATTACATTCGGCGTGCCCTGTTAGGAACTAAGTACCTTACGTTTTTTCCGATTTCCGATCGCACATTCATCGCTCCATTATTTTTTTTTATTAATTTCCTACGAATATGAAGATAAAGTATCAGGAAAAGGGTTCACCGTTACAGACATCAATAATGCTACAGTTTGTATCTAACTCCTTTTCGTTAGACATGTGTGTGACAAAGACTAGCAGAGGTCAAGAGGTTCCGCTCGATGTAAGTTCATTTTCAATGTGTCCATTAAACTAAAATTGAATATAAATTGATAGATTGAATATAAAATTGCATCAAACGGGGACACTTCAAAATTGGCCTACATGATATAAAACTAAAATTTTAACATTTTTAAAAGTACTAACCTTGTGGTATTGACCGTGGTCGAGGCCGGTACCCCCGTTGTGGTTCTTGGCAATTCAATTCAGCGAAGCGCCCATCTTCGTCGATGAGACTTTCAAAAAAATCCACGCTGCTATTCATCGAGGACTGCACGTGTATATGACACGCATACCAAACAAAACTGAAACAATAATAGAACTAACGTAACGTATCGATAAAATTTATCATTTCTAATCGTTTACACTTTTGATGTTGATTTATTTATTGATGCTATACACAGTAATGTAATGCCTGCTGTCGTAAGTAATTGTGATAAGTAACAGTAACAATATGTTATCAGTATCGCCAGTCCCGCTGTTTATTGTTATGAACATACGACGTGTTCCGCAGTGAAGTGTTCTGTATGTCTGTGATACACACATTAAAATTGTAGTCATTACTGCACACACACCGCACATCAAGCAATTCTTATGTTTAGAGAGAGAGACACTTATTGAATTGTTGAAGTCCTTTATAAATGCAGAATGTATTAGGTTTATCGTTGAACTAGTTGATGAATAGCTATGTATGTTCTTGGGTACGTTGAAAGAATTTCGGCGATTTCAACGTCGAAATTTTAACAAAGCTATTCTATGGAAAGAATTTTAATTTGCTTTTAATATATTATTAATCATATTAACGAAGGTTGGTACACGATGTACCTAATATTATAAAACAGTAACTATGTATTTAGCTAGCAATTCAACATTTTCATTTTGTAGGTTGAGTTCTTAGTATTTGTCGCTCAATTAATAAAAAAATACTTCATACACCAAAGGTTAATGTCACTTAATGGGTCACGCCAACATAATTAGGAGTTGTGAGATGATTGTGACATTTCCATTCGAAATAAAAATATGATCAAATTGCAATTCCGATCCCACATATGCCATTCTGTAGCAAAATTTTCAATATTCAGCATTGACTGTAATTTTTCAACTTTCATTGATGCCGTAATGAGAACTAGACGTTATTTTCTCTTCGTTGTCAATACTATCGTAATGGGACTGAACCTTACTGAATTGATATAGATGCGGACAGATAGTATATTTCCTGTTTAGATGTCATGTCCATTCGCACAAATAAAGTGCCGTTTTTTAACCCTTTCAATAATATCGTACATTTTAAATAATTTTAATCTAACTAGGCCTTGTAACATTACAATCTCGATCGGGGTTGTCATTATCTATGACTGTAGCTCAAAACTAGTAGGTACCCTTTGCTGGTTTATATTGTTCTCAACAATGTTTTAAAACCTCGTTGACTTAAAACTTGTTTTCCTTGAAAACACTCGTTCTAATTTGAATAATTGTTACAAAGCCGCCATATCACTATGTTTGTTTAAAATCTTGCTTCTAAATCATTGCTTGAGTTACCAAAAATATTTCTCTATTTTCATTGTCTAAAACATACAACCCTACCTACCCGTAACAAACATGATCTCGTCTATCTTGTAACATTATTATAAATAATATCTGCTTGCACCACATGCGTCCATAGGCTACGGTAACCCTTTTCCCTCACGTGGGCCGTTTGCTTTTCTGCTACATAAATGGTATAAAATAAATATTTGGGGTTTTTAACGAGTCGGTCATATCGTCAGGCGACATTTACAATGAACCTTGAAACATCTAAAGTATAACAGTTCCGTGTTCTTTATTTGCAACTAGCTGATGCATGCGGATTCTTAACTAACTTAACAAGTTTCGACAAGTCTTCAGCAATTTTTGTCTTTCATACAAGTAAACAACTGGTTAATTGGTGAAAACGAGGGTTTCAGATGGGTTGTGGCTAGATCGAGTTTCTGGATTGAATTTTTCTTGAGAATAACAAAACATTGCAATAGTTAAAAACAAAGTGAGGAAAATAATACAATGAACATTCAATATCGTGAAGGCTATTTAAAACTACCATCAATTTGTTTATGCAGTATTGATAATTCAATCAATGCTACATTTTTTCTTCATTTTAATTATGTTCAATACACCGCGTTATCGACTTTCGTTATACTTTACCTAATTTACATTAATCTAGTACCTGCAGAAAATAGGGCTATGAAAATTTTATAATTTATATTTAATTATCTCCTTTATAGGAGATTTATTTTACCCAAAATTTTCCTATGAATGATATTTTACTAAAAACGCCAAAAATCCCGATTATAGTTGCTTTTTTAGCAAGTTCGCTTTAGCGCTACCAGCGCGCGGTTACCCAATCAAACTCCAACGACATTGGCCTACGGCTGGCGGTGGCCGTGAATGTCGTGATGAGGGTAAAAGCACAGGTTGCCTAATAGTTGCAAGTTAAAAGGTATAAATGAGGCATAACAGCGGGTTCTCTCCATGTTGAGTTTCTTTAAAGGGAATTCGTCTTACTGACATAGCTAGCATAAAACCAAATTGGCATTAGGCTGGCTGACTATAGGGGCTACATGAGCCGCAGGACCCATGGCTGGTGAACAAACGAAACTTGATGACCAGAAACTGGGAAGTCAGGGTAGAAGTCGGATGGCCTGACTTCTCAAAGTAAGAAGAGCGGGTGTAATCGCACGGAGACGTTAACTCCAGCAATGAACTACAATATTCA
The DNA here is from genome assembly GCA_963691645.1 of Pelosia muscerda. Classification (NCBI taxonomy): domain Eukaryota; kingdom Metazoa; phylum Arthropoda; class Insecta; order Lepidoptera; family Erebidae; genus Pelosia; species Pelosia muscerda. Next base: position 6,325,641 of record OY829116.1, on the reverse strand, counting down.
TTCATTCATTGATTTATCTCCATGTTAACACCGCTACGTGTTGTGAATTACCAACTTGCCACGTTAAATGACTGGTAGTTGTGTAGCAATTGTCACAAATACTCACATGTGCAGTAAACTAGTTTATAGACAACCTATTGACTGATGGTAGCTTTCAGTATTAGCGGTTTGCGGTTTAGGCCCTTGTAACTATTTTGTACAAGGATGAGTACAGTTGGAATTTCAATTTTCACTAGGTAAGTTAAACAGTTAAACCCATACAACAACAATTACATGCAGTAGGATTAGGTACCTAAATTAATTATCTATGCGTTGGAAGAACGATGTCTACTGGCGTCAATAAACTAACCAAAGTTTTGTATTATGTTGTAGACGAAACATGACTCAGCAGTTTGTTTAACCTTTGAACTAACTGTAACTATCACACTTCGCTTTATGGGAAAAAGTAGTTGTATCGCTTTTTTGTTGAACAAACAAAATATTAGAGCAAAGATAAGAAATGAAAATAGCAATAACAACATATAAATATAATTTGTAATCTTTATTCTACATCTTTCTACCAGACAATAAGTATGATAAAAATGTCTGCACATTTCTCTACTACTAGATTATTTATTATATTGAAGTACTGAATATAAACAATTTTAGAGTTCAACAATAATATACAAGAACCTCAGAAAATAAGTTCTGTTGTTGGGCTAGTCGGACTTTTGAGAACTCAAACCACCCGTAACGACTGCCATATACTACCTGTATGGCAACATACTTCAAAAGAGTAAGATATCAATATTACACAAATTAAATGAAATTATTGAATAAACACATAGGAAAAGGAATAAACTGATAGCACGTTTTGTGATAAGGACCTTGTAAATTTTGTAACATCAAAGTCAAGAAATTTTGTGGAGTGTACGTTTTGCGACTTAACCATTATATCACCTAGGCTAGGATATATTGTATGATGTGCAACCTTAATGTATCAATGTATTGACCTTTAGATGATGATGAAGATATTATTAGGACTGTCGGGGATTCGCCACCTGTCTGCAAATTGACTAACTGTAATGTCAAACATCGTGTGCACAAAAAGTGAACAAACAGTGGTCGTCTAACGGTTGTAACATACAGTAAAAATGATGAAATACAACACAATAAATACCTACTTTTTTGTATTTGTACTTACGCAAAATCGCATCGTCTTAGACTCATTGGTGGCTACAGTATCGTAACAAAAAGCATCTTACTTGACACAAAACAATTATACACAGAGTGTCTATTAATCACGTGAAGTACGTAAAAAAATTGAATTTTACAATTCCTCTGATAAAAGAATCATACCCGAGGCCCTGACCTGTTCCGTGCACATTTGTTAAGAATAGGCCTAACCCCACATCGCTATGACGAGGCCGCGTGTCTTTCAAGTGTATAGCCATCAATGACTTTGTATCTATTAGAATGAAAGGTGATTACAATGTCCTAAAAATAGTCATAATTATATAGCAATAGATTAAACGTGCCATTTGTTTCTAGTGTTGCCAGCAATAAGACTTTTTTTGGTAGGGCTAAAATAGCACTGCCGAATAAGTGATAAAAGACATCGACAGACCTGCCAAACAACAAACAACTAAATAATAATAAGTATACGAGTAGTTAAGATGGTGTCACGGATTACAAAGATATAAAGTTCCTTTGATAAATAAACTAGAAAATGTGGCCAAACATCATAGTGACAATAGAAAACTATCTTACAAAATAATTATTAACCTCTATTAATTGACTCATATCTACTAACATATGCTATTTATTTATTATTGTGTATATTATTTTAACTTATTTTATTATATTATTTTAACATATAAGCACCCACATTTCGCCAGTTCATGTTTAGGTCCCAATGTAATAGGTGGCGAGCCTATTGCCATTAACCGGGCACTTATGAATACCACCTGTGATAAATTACACACATAACTTCGAAAATTATCGAAACGTCATTGTGCCATGGTACAACCTGGGATCGAACTCGAGACTTTGTCTCAGCAGTCCATTACCCATACCACTAGGCAACACTAGGTTCAAACAATATAACATCCCTCAAAAAAATAACGTTTGAAACAAGCGAGATCCAGTCCTATTGACAAGCTCTACATAAATATAAAGAAATGGCACTGCTTGAAATACTAATCAAAATACTATTATTTAAAATTGTTGTGCAAATCAACTCGTTCACGTTCTAAAAATAGATGCTATTTCGTATGGCAGTGATTTAAACTTGATTACAAAACTCGTCCAAAACCTTTGCCGTTCATAAACCAAACCTGTTTGCGAAATATTATCTAATATACGAAACATTTTATTCTCTAATTATGTCTAATATATTTATGCACACATGCATTTTTTTAATACCAAATTTCCCTATTTTGGTTTTAAAAAAATGCACGACAGCCGTATGCAAAACGTTATATCACTTTCTCGTTGATATCTGCAGTAAATTGTGTGTTTTCGAAAAGTCGTAAAATGCGCTCTACTATTTATTCATTCAACATCTGCAGCAGCGCGGCAGCGGTCTGTCATATTCTTTTCAATCTTGAGGTACTTTCAATAAAAGTGGTTTATAAGAAACTCATAGATGGTAAGCAAAACATACAATCATTATAATAAGTCTGCAATTCAATCATAAATATAAATTCTATTAACGATATTTTAATTTAAAACACATTATGTAGTTAAATGTTTAGAGTTTTAAAACAATAAAACTTGCTTCATGATATCATTTTTCAATGCAACAGTTCATAATTTAGACTTTCTATTGTAATAAAACTTGAGTTGTTTATTAATAACGTTGATGACAAAAATGACATTTCTGTACCGACGTAAAGAGAATCGTAAAAACGTTTTTATAGCTATTGTACATACATATATGTATGTTATTAAACCCAAAACAGGTCTGAAATGGAACACGAAGAATCATCGCAGTTACTTGATCTCTTGCTTTCGAAATGTCCATTTTACTTTTAAGGTAAAAGAACGAAATTAATACCTACGAACACAACCACAAAACGAGAATTTTATAAGGATCTCACATCTGGACTACAATGCACTAACAGAATTATAAATTGATTGCAAATAGAATTTCTGCTGGTATGGTGTTAATTCCATACTCATATTCTCAGTTTATTCAGAAGATATCAAACTTGACGTATCGTATGAAGGGAGAAGACCATCTGAATACCGTTTCGCCCGCACTACAATTTCAATTATAAAAGTCTTTTAGAATACCGATTTGCACTTTTTTCAACTTTTTATCACATTCGACATATCACTTTACATTATAGTTAATGTTGGATATTGAAAATTTTGTTATGGGTATTATAACATTTGTGAGATTGAGATTAGATCAATCGCACTGAATTTTCGCCATACGTAATGTTATTACGATAATTACCTTTTTGATGTTGGAATCAGGAGTACTAAATTGACACTTTACTATTATTTAGGTACGTCGAAGGGCCGAAGGGTCCTTCGACATGAAACGTCGAGGTACATCATCATGCTTCGAAAAATCTGATATTAAGTGTCTTTTAGCTATTCGTATTTTAATTTTTTTTTTTGTTTCTTTTTTATTACAACAATTTTTATTCTAAAAATGAATCTGTAAATAATATTTGGCTATTTTGTTTACCCCCTGTGACAACTTTGCAGTTGAAGCAATATCGTACGGCGGCGATCTATAATGCCATGGACATTGTCCTTTTAAAATTTAGTTTAATTCATATGCATAATACACTTATATTTACATACAAATGATCAACTTTTGTTTGTAAATCATTTACGTATGTAGTATGGGATTGTAGATATCGATAGCACTATAACAAGTCTATATAAACAAAAAAAAATGACTTCTTACAATTTACAGTCTTTCCTACGAGTATATAACTAATTTGTAGGTAAACTTAAAAACTGAAAATCTTAATTGTTTTCCAATAATATAATTTTTTTCATTAAATTAATATTGTTGCGTGCCTTTATTCTGGCCACGAAAAAGTTTGAGTGTGGTTATGGGCTAATGCCCGTGTAATTATTATGTAATTTTGTGTAAACCGTCATAAATGTTTTATTATTATTTAGATAACTAGTGCAAATATAAATTAAAAAAAAATTAAAATAGTACATCTGCATTCTTAGATTAGATTTATCAGTTATATCTACTTAGAAAGTCAGGCTGTGTGATAGCACTACGATATACATAATATCACTTAGGTTGAATTTCACCGGAATAAATATTATATTAGCCTAGGGGTATGGGTAATGCTGAGGCGAGGTCTCGGGTTCGATCCCAGGTCTTACCATGGCACACACCAATGACTTTTCGATGCTTTTCGACGTTATGTGTGTATTTATCGCAGGTTTATAAGTGCCCGGTTAATGGCAATAGACTGGCCACCTATTACATTGGGACCTAAACATAACCTAAAAACATAAAAACCTACCAGTTCGGGGATACCTATAGGCGTGAGTGTATGTTATGTTTATGTTTATATTGTATTCAAGTTAAGTTTCAGTTTACACGAATTATTCACTGAAATTCATTGAGTTGACAAACTAGTATCCAGCCCAACAGCACCAATAGCTTTTTGGAACACACGTATTTTATTTGTAAACATAAAAAACGGCTCCAGACAGAGAAGAATTTGGGTCACACCCTTCCCATGCGGTGTCGTACAAGGTGGCTAAGGGGATTAGGCTGTTTAATATCAGACAGACATCTACAGCCCAGACCCAGACTCAGCCTGCGATGCATGGCTCGAGTTAACAATAGTGCCCGGCATTCATAAATAGGCTTACATCCTAATTACGTGGGAACGACTACAATGGTTGATAAAATGTGGGTATTATTTCACCTCTGCCTACTCCAGAGGGATATAGGCGTGAGTATATATATGTATGTATGCATTTTTCTGTCCTAGAAAAAATACGAGTATGGGCACTAAATTGTCGGACACTGTGTCCAAGTAATATTTTTCTTATTGAGAACTCGGACACTATAAAATTATTGAAGATTTTTAGTACAGACATTTAAAGTGGTTTTAAAATAAAATAGTGAAAATCGTTACCATTAAGAAATCTTAGTAGAAGCCCAAAGAAATGAAGTAGTTCGGCTTCTGATTAAAGAATTTTAAGAAAGGAGAAACTAATTTGGTTTGGCAAACATCAAAATTCAATTTAATGAAATCGGGGTTTGACCAAATGATCCAAATTGACATTTGTGTTGTATGGTTATAAAACAAAATAACCTATCCAAGTCGGGACACGCAGTACTCGACTTGGTACCGTTAAATTGGAAATTTAGATTTTGGGCTACTGCATTTTAAGTAAAGGCATTAATGTCTTCTGATATTACAATATTAAAAATTGTTTTTATAACTATAGAATATATCTGCAACAACTTTTTTACTGCTTGTAGAAACTAGCTTTATCTTTTGGTATCCGAGTAGTCAGCAAGAAAAATATTAAAATTAAAATGAGACAACTTGGACACTGTGTTCGAGTTATTGCTTACAGAAAAATACCACTATTATGGAGACTTCACGCTCTTATATGTATTTATTCTTCTATTACAAATGCCTTCTATCATGTCTCTTAAATACAAGGAAGCTATGTGCATAAAATCATAGAAAATAACAAACCGGTAAACAAAGAATACGAGGTCTGCTTTAGTGAAGAGCCAGCGCAAAAGTACCTTTCCTAGTACCACTGGAAGCTTACTAGGCGTCCCGGTACTCCTTCCCTTCATTTCATTCCTTCAGGACACCCGATGTGCCCTTGCAACATGACCACAGGTTTGGATACAAACTTGTCACAAGTTACAACACTAGAACACTTGTAAATATTCAAACACAAGTAAACGAACCGATACTATCAGTCAATAAATAGTAGATAGTTCTGTATTTATGATTGGAGCGAGTGGATGTGAATGCGTTCGCGCCAGTGCCCTCAACCGACTGCCGCGTATCTCACGTGTGCGGCGCGCTAAGCGACGACCACCGACTCTTGCGCAAGGCCACTGGGGACACCTGCTTCCAGTGCATCGAGAAAGTATTGCGATGTCATACTTCATCAATCCAGAGCATTGTGATAATGATATTCCCTAATTGATATTAATTTACAAATACGTCTTTCCTTATCTATGTTGTATAATAACGATACGACATTTCAATATATTTTATTTGTTCATAAAATTACAGATTCAATTACATATTTCATTATATTTTGATTTTTAACAAATCAGCACGTACAGAAAATTTAATGGTAGTTTTATTACCTATTTAACTTTTTGATTTCATTCGCGTTCTTCAAACGTTTTACCGTTTAAAGAAGACTATAAATAAGCAACATAATATTTATAAATAGATACATGTGGGCTAAATTAAATCACTCGTCAAATGGGGTATATAATATTATAGCAGTGCCATTCATCCTTATCCCACATAGAATCATTAATTTCAATTCCGGTAAATTTGCCGTTACTTTTAAGTCTCTGCCACAGAGCAAATATAGCTATATAATCGCGTTTATATGTAAATATTATGATCTTGTATTCTCAAATTGGGTATTAACATCATTTATGTGGTTGTTAACTGTACTTAACAAAATGTGAAAGCACGGATTGTCGTCAGAAATTAAACAGAATCCATACAAGTATTGGAAAAAGTCTCCAAGAAAGTGCCCGTATAATGAGTCCCACAATTACCTGTACCTTGTTTGGCGTGTTGACCTACATACGCAGAGTGAAATAAAAACCTTGAAATCGTATTCAACATGCCCGAGTAACTTGGTTTATAGTTATCGTGGTGAATCACTTAACCCTCGAAACTCTCGAGCTCAACGTTTTTAAACAAGTTTCTAAAGATTGCGATAGACTATAGATAACTTTTTGAAATGAATGCATTTGTATCCATTGCTATGAATGTAACCACGACCGAATATACGGCAAACCTCTTTGTCATCGCCTTTGGAGCCGTCATATTAGAGAGAGGTGACAAATGTGTTGTTAGGCAACTCACATCACATATTTCTTTTTCTAAGGACTAAAGACATGTAGACATAACTGTTTTCGAAATAGGTCTTTTGTAGCTAACACTGGATTTACTGACTATACGCGCGTTTAATTCTTTTAACCTGCGTCAGCACATTTTACTCATTGAGTATATCGGGTAAGATATGAAAATTTTGGGTTGGCAGACTAATGTCATAAATTAAAAATGTCCGACTACTAATAAAGTTCAAAAACAAAAAAATTCAATACGAATAATGTCCAAAAATTACTGATGAAATTTAGGTTTAATATACGAGTCAATACGAGTAATGTCCAAAAATTACTAATGAAATTTATGTTTAATATACGAGTACATTTCTTTGTAATGATGAAATACCGCTTTGAGCCAATATCGCAACGGAATTTTAGTTCATTCATAATTCTTAGAGGTGGGCATAACGGGTTAACCCGTTCGATTTACAGAAACTGCGGTCAACAATCAGTTTGTTTAATAGACGCTACGTTGAAGCGTTTATTGACACCTCACTAGCGCTAGTTTAGTCTTCTTGTCTGTTGGTCTGGACGACCTTCTTACTCTTCCTGACTTGACGTATCTTTGCTTTTTCGAGATGCCACTGAAGAGAAAGAACAGCCTGCGTTATAGCACCCCACTTATTCACCTCAGTGGCATAAAAATATCTTACCAATATTGTCATCGATGTAGTCATACAGTAATGTCCTATCTATGCTATACAATGGAGTAATGCTCTATTTGTACAATAAAATGTACATTACCAAACCGTGACTCAGCAAATCTTTTATCACTTATCGCCTCGGATATTTCGATTGTATTTTATACTAGCCATCACCTGCGTCTTCGTGCGCGTGAATACTAATATCCATACGAGTATCAGGTCAAACTATGATATTCTGTACAAATATTACATTTAACACCTAATCTCCAAGTGCACAGATTTTGCTAATAGCTATCTAATAAAAAAGTTTCACGCTACATGTGTAAACTCACGATTTGTGTGTCTTTTCTATTTCTGCGGTGAATTTCGTGATATTGAAGGAATATAGTAGAATGCAATATTCAAGGTTAACACTTTAGTGTGAAAATTACTAAACAGTGTAAATTAGTAAATTGTAAACAAATTTACCGATGCGAGCTACTGCTGCTTATTCAGTACTGCCCGTAAGTTAGACGGTGTGACTGTGTAGTTAGATCTGTGAATTGAATATTGTTCATTAAATGGATTTGACATTCGTTCATGATACGTGTCAATCCCATACATTAACCATAAAACGACGACCAAAGAATTGTCACTTGTCTTCCTGGGCTAACTCAGCAATTATACGTTATAATATCTGTTAGTGGAATATCGTTTTTATATACTTTAGGGCCAAAACATTGAAGAGTTTTACGTTATATATTGATCAATAAATCAATTAAGACCCAAGATATAGGCATCAAGTAAAACAAGTACCTATAAAACAGCAATATAGCAAAAATATGTACTAGACAGAAAATGAATACACAATTCAGTTAAGTACTAATAATATTTTTTTTGTTAGTAAATGCATTAACAAGGCGCGTCACGCTGCGCGTTAAACGGTCATTCGTTGGAGGTCGGAATCACAGACCTACCTTATTTTGCCGGCCACGTTACGTTTACGTAATTTGTGACGCATAAACTAGGTTGGAGTGACGTCACATCTAAGTTCAAGTTCAACTTTGAAGACATTCTTATAATCCTATTTCCTATTATTGTTATAAAAGCGAAAGCTTGTAAGGATGGGTGTGTTAGTTGACTTGCGTGCGAAAACGAATGAGATTTGTCATTATTTCATTGAATTTGATTTAATTTGAGTTAATAATAAATGTAATTTTGATTTTTAATATTAGCTTATAAGGTCACACTTGTTAGTAACCCAGATTTTATGGATCCTGGCATCTGAAATAAATGATTTGATTTGATTTGATTATCATCTTAAAATCCCGATGCACGTCTTAACTTTGAACAATGCTATATGTACTAGTAGTTCAGTGCACAGTAAACCTCACTAATAAAATTATTTACCTTTTAATTTGCTTGACGTTTCGGCCAGGTTGCACCAGCCGTGTTCACAAGCCGGGATTCGCTAACCATACCTATATCATGAAACGCAAAAGTTCAAACGTGAGGGATCTGTTCTTGATGTTTCAATCAAAACTCATTCCGTTAGTAAATAAAGAAACATCAAATTACGCCCCTTTTTTACCCCCATCAAAAAGATTTTAAATCAAAAAATACACGTGCCGAGTTCGGAGAAAACTGTTAACATAGACATGCCCTCTGAACCGGAACTGAACTGACACACCCACCGAGATACATAGTCAGATGTTAACAAAAGCAATCGGCCACCTTGTCACAACGAAAACTCTCGCTCGCTCCGTCAAAAAATATGTGTAAAAAATATATGTTAACGAAATTAATTACAAGGGAATAATCAAATTAAAAGTGAAAAATGTATAAAAATATTTCGTGAAGAATTAGGTATCCCTAATGTATCTACTTACAGCAACTGTCTTATCAAGGGATATGTACTAAAATAATATTTGCTTGTGAAATGCATGTATCACACATTGATTAATTAAATTAAATATTAAACTTCTTACTTAACTGAAAAATGGTAGGTACTTTATACCCGCGATGGCAACGTACGGTACTTGCAGGTATAATAAAATTGAATAACATCTCTACAATTATGCCCTTTCACAGCCCTTCTCACCTTCACGAAGATTTAGTTCAAGACCCAGCGTCTTGATTTTGAAAGCGTTTCGAGGCCGCGCCTGGCCATCACTTTAGTATGTGAATTTTTATGTTTATTTAATTCACAGCTCATATTCATACGGCAAGGTTACCGCGGGTGGTATATAGAGCCATCGGCATGCAAGTCGCGCGTGCGCAGCCTGTAAGCAGACCATATACATGCTATTGCTGAGCGAGTTTGTCTTTGTTTTCGTATGATACACGTTTTGTCCGTATAGCCGCCGGCACCGTTAACTACTAACAGATTGTTCTATAAATTCTTAACATATGTGTAGCTGTATTAGGATGTTTCTATATGTAAAAGTTTGTTTATTCGCTTGTAGAACCCAGGGTACAAACTAGTTAAGGTATGCTTATTTTGACATTTGGGTCTAGCTAACATAGCGCATTATATATATTTACAGAATTTCATATAATGTTGTTGCATATTCACTGCCCTGCTCGACTAACAAAATCAAATTGTGCATTTGTTTTGTGTTCTGATTGCCTTAATTAGTTTGTTCACGAAAAAGTAATAATCAGTGGTTATTAAATAATCATTTTTATAAAAAACGAGATAAAAATTACCTCAAAATGCAATAAAGGTGAACAAAAAAGATAGCTACAAAAAATAGCTCAATATTTTCAATATCACACACAACCTAAGGGTTAATTACGAGTATTTATGCCACGTAACCAACTTGAAGACCAATCATATCAAAATCAAAGGAAATGAACTGAATGATTTTTATTACGACCTTGAAGTTCACATCTAACTGGAAAAGCGCCCTACTCTCTATCACCTCGATGTGATTATTAAGGTTGCCTGGATTACAGTAGGTAGGTACATTCGGTTATAATGTGATGTGATATTACAATTACAACGCAAACTTGTAATTTGCCTTACCATATAACGAGGATCTAGTTTCGTAGCCAAGTTTCAGACGTTTAGTAGCTCTGTTGTAAAAGCAATACTCAGAGACTATTTATACTGTTGATTGATGGCACTTGGTGGAAATTGTTGTTACACATATTGAGAACTCACTTGTACTTTTCCACAGTATTTTTATTTCTTAATAGACCTGACCGGTTTCGCCTTACGGCATCCTCAAAGGTTTACAATGACATACCTTTGAGGATGCCGTAAGGCGAAACCGTGAGTGTACAAGTGAGTTCTCAATATGTGCAATACTCAGAGATCAATAGGGTCCTTCAAAAATTACATACATATACTCACGCCCGTAATCCCCAAAGGGGTAAGCAGTGGTGTATTAAACACCATTTCGCCAACTATGATTTTCGGTAACACGTAATAAAGGGCGAATCTATTGCCGCAAATAGGGCACATTGTAAAAAAAAAGCTGATGCCGAAAATAAAGTTTTGACCCGATTCTTGCTATGCGGTGTAAATCGCAAGGAAATTAATTACGTGCTCAGCCGCACAAGCACTACCAATTAACATCTTGGAGAGTATCAGACTTCAAAGATATAGGAAAATAAAAGATCCAGCAAATATTTTTATTGTATTTTTAGAGGTCAGCCATAGAGTACTTCGTGGAATCGATCTGTCTAATTTTCCTGCTTTTGTTGTTACTATTAAGGCCATTAGAAACACAAAAGATGTTGATTATCAGTCAGTTTTATCCTCTATATAACTGAAGACTGCGGCTCCTCCCGTGTGTCTATTATCGGTTTTGGTTATATCTTCGGTTCTATTCAACCGATTGCAATTAAACATACTTCGGGTTTGAATTCAGAACAAGACCTTCCTAATTGCATAAAGCTTATCAAGATCTGTTCAGTTGTTTTCACACCCTCCGTGAACAAAAAGCTAAGAATTTGGAAAATCATACATTTTTGGGTTCAGAATCGTTATTTAACACAGTAAAAGTTTTTTTTAAGAACCTAACTCCAGTGCACAGATAACTAAGTTACAATATTGTAATAGTACCTATAGATAAATTGTTATTAGTTTAAGGACGTGCTTGTGTAAAACACTATAATTCACTATTACCTTCGTTGAAAGTACAGAGATCAAGTTCAGAGGATATCTGAGGCCATCTCTAGAGAATGAAACTATAAGTAATTATACGATGCCCTCAATACCCAAACCAAGAATAGCTTATGTTATAGCAAACTTAAGAAAGCTAATAAAAACAGATAAACTTGCACATGGAAACCAATGCATAATTACAAATATTTGTACTGACGGACAACTTAGTGATTTCATATGGGTTCTGTTGTTTTCCTTTCGAGGTACGGAACCCGAAAAACATTGCAATATTTATCACCACATCACAATTCTACAGCACATCACTATCTAGGAATTATTAACTTGTTGAAGGCTATCATGATACTATATCTGTTTATTTGAAGGAAGCACATGCAAAAATAATAGTTATGTAATATATTAATATATTAAAAAATAACTACCGGGTAATAGACAAATCTGGTACACCATGGCTCCAAGACGCTAGATAGCACAAAAGGTATACGCAGAAAACTGCAATATCAGCGTTAGTAGCCACTTTGATAGCGAGGACTATCCCTCCTCTAACTTAGGGGTCAGGGCGACGTCGACACAAAGGATCCAAATAGAATCAAGTGTCAGCGAAAACTCCAGAGCTCGCACCCCAATAACATAAGATAAGATAAGATTCATACATATTACTCACGCCATTTCCCATTACTATTGCATAAGTTTATTATCAAGTAATTTTAATAATAGGTAATCCTATAAAACGTGTTGGATTACTTATATTATTATTATTGATTGCAGTTTATCGTGAAATTATTGTTATCGATCATAGCGATTAGCACATAACAGTATGAAACATAATAGTATGTAATATGGTTACACAGTTGTAGGTTTAACTACGGTACTTCGACATCGCCAGGAGGTATCCTTGGCCATTCCGTAGTTAGACTATTAGCCTACCCCAATCCTAAATACATTTGAAAAAGGCTTGAATGATGATAATGTTTGCACAGGTGTGTGAACTTGTCTACAGCGCCGTCTGTTACTACACTGACGGACTCATAAACTGCATCAAAGTTCAGGTTTACTCTAAAAGGATTTTTTATAATAAGTATGCAAACTTTTTAGATTAAATTATATAAATATGGAAAGACTGGCTCTTAATCTTAAAAAAAAATTAAATTTAAAAATAGAACTGCAGTAAAACAAATGAATATAGCCGGAAAAAGAAAATTTACTTGTAGTATCGGATTTGCGTGTTATTTATAGCAAAGTTTTAAATTGATTCTCATTGATTTTTTTTGTTTTGTCAATTGAATTATTGTTACCAGCATAATTGTTGGGTTAGTTTTTTAACACATCGAGAGTTTTTGAACCATAATATGGATACTTCGTCCGAACAAGCGGCACAAATTGTAGCATTGGTGCGGGAGGGCTTGGATCAACGAACGATTGGTAGAAATTTAAATTTAAACCAGTCTACGGTTTCTAGAATATACAGAAGGTTTGTAGAGACAGGTTCTTACAGGAGGAGACGTGGTACAGGCAGAACTCGAGCAACCACAGGTCGTGATGACCGATTTATTGTTATAACTTCCCTGCGAAATCGTTTCCTCACGTCAGTTAACATCAAAACCGAGCTTAATGAAGTGCGTGGAGTAAACGTGTGTGCACGAACAATAAGAAGAAGGTTAAAGGAAGCGGATATCACCCCTTTTAGACCAGCAAATGGTCCAAAGTTGTCTACAGCTCACAGACAAGCTCGCTTAAGATTTGCGCGTCATCACCTGAATTGGACAGAAGAGCAGTGGGCCTCTGTATTGTTCACGGACGAGTGTAGGACATGTTTATATGGTGCAGATGGTCGCAGAAGAGTCTATCGTCGACGTGGGGAGCGATATGCTCAAAGTTGCATTGAGGAGAGTGTTCCTTTTGGAGGCGGTTCATGTATGGTCTGGGGTGGCATATCGATGAACGGGCGAACAGAACTTGTGTTCATAGACATGGTCCGTCAAAACGGTAATAGAGGGGGTTTGACAGCACATCGCTACATAACAGAGATATTAGAAGATCACGTGGTGCCTTACATGGGATTCATAGGCGAAAATTTTACTTTAATGCAGGATAATGCCCGGCCGCATGCAGCTGCACAAGTTCAACATTATTGCGAAGAGGTTGGGATACGTACAATGAATTGGCCAGCACGCAGCTCGGATCTTAATCCCATCGAGCATGTTTGGGACAATTTAAAAAGAGCTGTATATGCGAGAAACCCTTCGCCCACGACAGTGGCAGCACTAAGAACAGCACTTTCAGAAGAATGGGACAATATTCCGCAAGATCTTTTAAAAACCCTTATGAAATCTATGCGGAACCGATTAGAATCCGTAATAAGGGCACGTGGGGGTAATACACCTTATTAAAACACAAATAAACCCTTGCATAAAGTTTGTGTCTATTGTTAAAACCAATTTTTTAACTAAACCAATTTTTCTTAAATTTCTGTTTTTTCTTCAAAAAAAGTCTTAAGGTCCTTTCCAGTACATAAACTTAAACTTAAAGATATGACCCTACGCTGTTTTAAAGTTCACGAACCAATCTAGAGGTTTCAATTTAAATCTGTATAGAAAGTATGCATACTTGGTTAAAATATTTATTTCAAAGTCGTCTATTACTTTGATGCAGTTTATGAGTCCGTCAGTGTACTACTTCCAGTGGGGACGCCGGCGTATGGACGGGTAATCAGCCCTCATGGGTCATTTCACCCATTTTCCCTGATCGTATGGCAACCAAGGCACGACATACATTCATACAAATGTCAACACTGTATTGAAAAGTAAAAAGCAAGAAACCTTTTTTATTCTGCTATTGGCAAAACAAACATCTATGCGGGAACTGAACTTGTGCCTACTGCATAGCAGTTGCCTTCACTACCACCACGCAAAAGAGGCTGTCTGCTAGCTAGCTAGGATTCCATTGTCTGAATCGCAGTCGATACCGTCCTCATTATTCTTGCCTTATAGAAATGCATGCATATTCCTAGAGGTTATTTTGTACCTACCCAGTTTTGTATGACATAAACCAAGAAATCAAACTTTCAAATCTTTGTGATTCGGGTCCCAAGTCAACTCCTGCAAACCGGTTACATCTGCTGATTGACGGACGAAGCTTTAGTGTGAATCAAAGGGAGGAGAAAGCATAATTTGACCCTCGGCTCCGATATGAAAGTACCGTATGCAACCAAGAATGGCGCCAAGATGATGATGACGACCGTAATCGATGTTTAATGTTGAAAAAAGTTTAGTAAATAGCCGTGAAGTGCCAAAATTTGTAATATTTATCTTGTCTGCATTGTGGACATCATCAGTAAGTTTAGTACCTGCCTAACCTTTGAATTAGCCACGTATAGTATTGTTGAAATGTCGACAGCACGTACCGTCCGCATATGTGCCGATTTATCGTCATAATTCTCATTGTGACTTCCCCGTCCATCAGAACTACATTTTGCTATTGATTGGTATACCTATCGGCACGGTTCTTGGACCTAAGCAACGAAGCCCTGGCAGAGAAACTCGTCTGATCTCTCAACCTTGTGTTCTCTCAACTCGTACTTGGTTGGCTTGACCCATACATACATAAGCTATACGTGATAATAGCTGTTACCTACAGTTTTGTAAAAAAATTTATTCAATAAAAATCAAAAATGGTGTAGTAGTTTGGTTTTTATCAAATATGAAAGGCCAAATATAATAATAAGGTTGGAAATATATATGCCATCATGAACCCGTTTATTGTTACCGGACACCCAGTTTATTTATCGAAATACCTACTAACTGCATGCTTAAAATTTGTAAAGTGTGTGTGCTCATCTTTATTTTATTACGCTATTATAGAGATTAATGTTAACAATTTACAACATCCAATAATTAGGAATTGTCTGAGAAACAATCAATTTGCACATAAAGTTATCTACACAACCTCACCTTGGGTTTTCGCAAGACTGGGTCACTCTTTAGGGTTCCATAGCCAAATGGCAAAAAACGGAACCCTTATAGATTCGTCATGTCTGTCTGTCCGTCCGTATGTCACAGCCACTTTTCTCCGAAACCATAAGGCCTATGCTATTGAAATTTGGGTAAGTAGGCATATTCTGCGAACCGCATTAAGAATTCACACAAAAATCGAAAAAAATCAATAAATTTTGGGGGTTGACATACTTAGAACTGAAAATCTATAGATAGGTCTTTAAAAATGATTTCTAACATCTTTTATATTCTGAACAGAATAGTTTGAGTGAGAGACACTTTCAAAGTGGAAAAATGTGGGACAACCTCTAAGTTCTAAAATAAGAGAATGATAAATCTAAAAGAAATATATGATGTACATTGCCATTTAAAGTTCCACCGAGAATTGGTTTGAATCAGATCTACTAATTAGTTTTTTTTTAATACGTCGCAAACCGCAATTTTCGCCTTTCTTTCAGTTAACTCAAAAATTATAAGGCAAAGCGGCTGATCGAAGCTGCTGATGTTACTTGCTGCTACGGAATCCTTCATGGGCGACTCCGACTCGCACTTGGCCGGTTTTTAACTCATTTTGCAATATAAGTAGATTTTTACTCATTTCACTGCACAGGATACATTATGCATGTCGTGTGGAAATAGTGTTCAAACATTTTCAACTACATACTAGGTACTTACTATTATTAATTTTTATCTCACTTAGGGACTAAGCTACCTAATACTCCCGTTGATTAAAGGACGATTCTCTGGCACAGGCTTTTCTCCTGGAGTTGCGTGCTCCCAGCAAAGCAAAATTACACAACCCATAGAACGAAGAAGTTGGCTCAGAGCTTAGTTTGATTATGAATATCAGAACATACAACCTTAACTCACCTAAGGCAGTTAAGTGCTGCACATTACAACTTATAGAAAAATAAACTAATCATCCATTTTCCGATTACCACATTAGTAACAAAATGAAGTATGGTCACCATTAAAATCAAACGTTTATTTTACTACAATAGGAATCAAAACAACATTTTATTACAACTGATTTAATAGCTGTAAATTATATTCATAATCGTAATTCAAGCTATGAAAATGGAGTTCACTGAGAGGTATTTAATAAAATTATTGCTCAGTTTCAACAGATTTCGATTACCTTACATTCAATGCAAATTATGTAGTTATAATATTGATACACATAAAACGTATATTGACTTGCAAAAGTTTACCCAGGAAATGCAATACCAGTTATATTCAACAAAAAAAATATAAGACCGATCGGTCTTATTGCCTTATTTACATTTACATCAGGTCTATATAGCTCTAAATAAATTAGCACAAGTACTTAAATGGGTGAATGTAGTTTAACAGATTTTT
Organism: Pelosia muscerda; assembly: GCA_963691645.1. NCBI lineage: Eukaryota > Metazoa > Arthropoda > Insecta > Lepidoptera > Erebidae > Pelosia > Pelosia muscerda. The sequence continues at coordinate 6,308,451 of OY829116.1, read as the reverse complement.
CAAAGTTCAATGTCAAATCTTAACATTAATAAATTTCTTTTTTTGTGAGGGAATTCCCTCGGGTATTGTGCCAGCTCACGAGGGACGCTGTTATATCGAGCACGGATGGATGGCTCATATGGCATAAGGTGTAAAGGGTATATCCCCTCGTACTCCAGCTGCCCCAGACCCAGTCCCAGAGGGTCGACACCACGAGTGTGACGTCCCTAGTATTGCTAGCGTACATACGCTAAGGTAACCACTTTTCATCAGGTGAGCCGTGTGATTTGCTCCCACCTAAGTGGTATAAAAGATCTCCGAAAAATTTTCTTCTAATTTGAACTTAGAACCTAGTAATAATTTTAAAATGTATTATATTTAAATTTATATTTGAATTCATACACATTCCCTATAATATTATCATCAATATACATTTTTATTTGATTCTAATCAAATTCCAAGACAAAGGACTAACTAAAATATAAGTGTTTCCCTTTATGTAGCACGTACCTTCGTCTGCAATTTTAATGTACTCGGAGCAGGCTTTCAATAAAACATAAAACGCATAGCACGTTTCCTACACACGCTCTAAGGTTCTTCAACCATGCAAGATAAATAAATATGTAAATAATCATCTGTATAAACGTATAAGTAGGCACAGTGATTATTGGTGAATATTTTCCGATCCCGTAAAGATATACGTGCAGTTTACTTAACCAATAAGTTTGAGCAATTCTCTCATGGTCGAGTGCAAGTATGGCTTTAATACAACGAAGGTAGTAAACAGGCATACTAATGTGTTATAGTAAGCTTGCGAAATCAATACCAGGACCATTACTCACGCGCAATAATAGTAACTACTTCCTCAACGTTCAGCGCATGAAAGGAAGATAAGAATTCGAAGTCAATTCAGGTAGGCATAGAAAGACGTTCAAGGGCGGATCCCAATTTCAAGTCAGAAGAGAGTAGGTTTAGTGAGGGTTGATTATTTGTTCTTACATAAACAGACTAAATTGTTCCAATATCATCCTGTTAGCATCGAAAGATTGCAGTTAGAGCCCTTTGCTGGATTACTAATTTAGCCGATTAATATGTGCATGAATTCATTAATTTCTGTCAGCAATAATTAACTTAACACTTGTGTGACTTCCATTGCTCACTGTTACTACAAAATTCGTGTAAAGGTACTAGCCATGAAGGCCAAATTAATAAAACAATTCTATCCTCAATAGCATTGCGAACGGTTAGTTGGTACATTGTTTTCGAGAATATTCTTTCAACCTGGGATCTCTCTTGATCCTAGCGCCAATCAATCAATTAGCCCATCGCAGTTCCCTGCTCGATATAGGCCTCTCCCAATCTTGACCCACTGTTTCCTCGCAGACCATACGGGTTGGTGCATAGTTATATTTCGAGTTTTCCTTCGCTTGCAGTGTGGAGTCCAACTATTTAGGTATCTACCTAATCTGTGCCAGAGTCCTCCCATTGCTCTTTCCATAAGTTAGTGTTACTTTAACTTTCACGTTTAATCAATGTAACAGGGAATATAATCTTCAAGAGAAGGTCGAACGTGCAAAGAGTGTCTAATTCAATTCCGGACACACGTTTTTGTGTCTTGAATAGACAACACTGGCTGTTAGAAATATTGTACCACACACTTTAACAAAAACTTTAATCATATTCACATGGTTGCATATTGTTGTAATTGTGACATGTTTGAAGCAGTAAAAATATTGCCAAGCTGTTGCTTGTATGAGTATTCTTATGGAGTTAAGGCGCAGTCCGACCTTGTAATCGATAAAACGTTCATTATTGTTAAAGATCTCCAGGTTTTTATATGAATGTCTTCTTCATCCTAACGTTAGTTCCAGTCGCATCCGAAGGTCTCACCAAGGGTTTGACTGAACTTTGGTATTTTCCTTGAAGCGATTGCGATCTGACCTCCACAACCTATGGATGAAATCGAAGCATTGCTAGATCAGTTGTTGGCCTTTTTTGAGCTCCAACTAACGAGTGCCATAGCTGATCGTGTGAAAACCGAAATCGACGGCTTAACGTGTTCTCGGAGGTACGACCAGATCAATGCAAAAAGCCATATTCATGCGTACAAATATTTGCATTGAGCTGCGGTCGAACCCGCGCCTCTTATGTAGCGGTCGCATTCACTGTCGCCACCCCATAGTGGTTGTCCTACCTACATATATGCATCTATCAAACGTAAATTACACCAGTAAGTATATAAATAAAAAGGTAATATAAAATTTAGTGCTCCAGGATGCAACACGAACATTGTTCAGCTTTATTACGTAATAAAATAAAATTGTGAAACTGCGACAGTGCCGACCTGAAGTGAAAACAGTCTGTATGAAATTAAAAAGTATTTTCCAACGAAGGAAAATTTTCAAAGGATTTTTAACGAGACTAAAAAGTCACTTCAGAGAGATAAATAAAATTGTGATAAATCACAAATATGTGAGATATTTGTGATTTATCACAATTTTATTTGTCAAATATTTACTGGCCAGTATATTCCTACTACTAAAATAGAATGTCAACAATCGTCATGCAGCATTTGATAGACATCAAATACGTGATTAAAGGTGTCGTCCATTCTAACATCTATCGGAGCGGAGCGTGATGTAGTGTTAGGTAATAATGCGAGTTCACAATTTTTCCCTTATCCTAAATTATCTGCGAACAATTTTTTTTATGAAAACTGCACAACGCACATAGAAAAGTATTCACTTCAAAAATCGCAAGGGAAGCTATACGTTACAAAAATTAATCTTTGGTATCCGAGTTACCCGTATTTTAGTGATACATACACATATTCGGTGATATATGAAATGTGTTAAACAATTAATTTCTATTAACGGAAATTAACAAGAAAATGTTCTTATCGAAACAATATAAGTTATGTTTAAACTCTTTATAGCACTGATTGTCGGATTGAATTACGACTGTGCGAGAGATATGTCTTGTATAATCTCACCTCCGGCAATCAAAGACCCACGGACGGCGTGCGTTTTGGTCGGTGCGAGTCCGACATAATCACCTCCACCAAACATTGGCGGAGGTGGTAGCCGTGGGGATTTTGCGCACGATAAAAAAAAGGATTGTATTACGACTGCGCCTTAAGTACAGCTATCTGAGAGGACTCGGTCGGGTACTTCACAAAGATGCTAAAAGATCCCCGAGGTCGTTTATTGAACCACCGTGTTGTCATAATTAATAATGTGAAAGCACATATGATGTTGCAATTAAAGAAACTTCAATGTCAACAACTAAGAATTTACTAACGCATGGATTTAATATTCATTCGGATATGTTTGATACGAACAATTTTCTGATTCTGGATTTCATTTAATCACAGCCAGGGGTTCTACCACCACCTCTTAAAAGTAATGTTATTTTAATATTATTCTCCATAACTAATGAGATTCGGACCGTAAGCATCCCAACTTGGGTTGGAACACACAGGATGTTCGTGTAAATATGGTTGAAATAGGTCAAACAGGACCTTTTACTGTAGTGGATACATTTATTTGTTCAATTTCTTTATAGTTTTTAGTCTTACAAAATATACTACATAAATATTGATAGACGACAATGGTCCGAGTCCGGATCATTCATCAGTGCTACTATATGTAAAGTACATCATGACGCATCACGAAAACAAATTATTATCGGCATCATTAAATGGAAATTGTAATTGCAAACTGTAATGTAATTTACCCATGGCCCATGCCCATAATATGGCCATTCATATCGTCCACATTAATTTATTCATTGATATAATCTAGTTGAGTAAGTAGTAGAGTAACTGGCCATTCAGAAAAATGCAACCATACCATAATCGCGTTAATTCCCGTTATAATTATTGTATATCATGAAACACGCATACACTTCTCATAGTTCTCATTGTTCTCATTGAAAACTTTCAAGACTGATAAAATTCTTTTGTTCCAGATCCTTGTTTGTATATACTGCGCTTCTCATCTCAATTGCAGTTTGCGGAGAAACAACACGAAGTGAGCATGACAGCGCTACGTTTAGTGCAGAGGATGAAGAGAGATTCCATACACTCCGGTAGAAGACCATCCGGTATCTGTGGAGCTGGTAAGCTATATTTTTGGTGTTATTCGTTTGTTTTTACGCATTGTTTTACATAATACCTCCTATTTGAAAATGCCTTGTAATATTTATATTATGTTATATTTAGCTATTAGGTACGAGAACGACTACCTTCTGACCCCCTGTCCACTCTGAAGGAAACCACCAGAGTCTCATCTGTTGATCGGCAAGTAGCTGTTAGGTGTTGGCTACTATCTTACCTCTGGCAACCAAAGACGGCATGCGTTTTAGTCGGTTCGAATCCGACATAACCTCCCCAATCAGATCCGCCGGGGTTTAGCATGGGAATATTTCGTACGATAAAAAAATACAGCTGACAGGTGAGATTGAATTGGGCTCTTAGGATGTGAATAGGACTATGTTATCCAGCTGGCAGTTGAGATTGGATTGGGCTCTGAAGATGTTAATAGGACAATGTTAAACCATACAGGACATTTAAGAATCTTGCGTATATTTTAAGAACAAATGGCGATTCATATAAAATTCAAGGAGATCATAGAACTGTACTTAAGCTATACGAAGTATTATTATGTGCAATATAGATATAAATCTATAAATATTTTGCAAAATAATACCTAGTGGTGCGCGGCAAGGCATGACCAAAATTGAGGCGAACAAAAACAGTCCAAAAATAGTTAAGTTTATATTGCTAGATTGTATATTTCTTTAAAAATGATTAGCTAATTGTATGTCTCTTGTTTGTGTAGCAGAAACATTTAATAACTGTACAATATTCCTACATACCTACTCTTCTTTTCTCTTCAGTCTTTCCTCTCGGTTTAGGAGGTCAGATAGAAATCACTTATTTTTTAATGCACGGGCAAAATTAAGCCCAAAAATAAAATTGAACGCAGACCCCAGGCTCCAAGTGAAGTGAAGTGAATCCCTGAAATTCATGCAACCAGGATCTCTGGAATCTGATATCTGAGGCTAACTTTATCTTTCTAGCTAAAAATACTTAATCCAACACTATGTGCTCAATTATCGAATGACCTACAGCAATATTTTAAACCGGAACTGATTTATGAAAAACCCTTACAAGTTGTCACAGACTTCCGAAATTTATTTTTAACAAAACTTTTATCATGTGGTCTACCTTGTAGCCACAAATGATTGTATCTACGTCATACACACGTGTTATTCCATGACTAAAGACACGGAACCGGAAAATAGTTCGAATTTTATCCATCCACGTGGGTGGAGTTTTGAATACAGTTTTGTCAAAGATCTCTTTGTCCTCGTACTTCCAAATACACCATTTGAGCATACGGAAAAAGGTTGCAAAAAGGTCGCATTAAATTAAAGTGCACCTGAAGAACAACCCTATTTCTTCCTGTGACTTGTAATTTTACAAGGAGTTTTGGCGGGAACGCGAAAAGTGTCATAACGCTCCCGTATTGCATTTTCTATATTTGGTGTAAATTCGAGTTATTATGTGTAAAAATGGTGGAGTTTTAAACATAACAGCTTAGACAAACCGCACAAGTGTAGGAAAGTGGAATATTGTAGTGAATTGTGATTTTTCGTGTTGGTGTCAAAATCTCCCTTAGAAAAGCTTCTAGTACAGTCTCCACCGCTATACTGGGGCTAACTATCATCCGTCATCGTCATCCATCATCATTAACAATCGTTCCAACTAGATAAGTGAATAAAGTGTTATAAAATAAAATAAGACTTGACATAAAGGTCCTAGTTACCATGTCATAAAATCCCTTAAAAAAAAAAAAAGTAATTTTACAAGGGGTAGCTTGTAAAATTACTGTCCATACATTATGGACAGTAATTTTACAGGACATCGCAGGACGAAATGCGAAAAGTCTTCGGGGAACTGCGTTGGGGGATTTACATTATTGACATTTTAATGGTAAATCCACAATAGGAACAAAGTATAAAATAACTCTATTATGCTCTAGACCTGGTGAAGAGTGGGAACGTCAAATATTTAGAGAGGAGTGAGCACTGGGAAAATATCAGGGTCCGTCGCCCTTTGTATATACTTCGCCTAGGTGGTGTCCAGAATCATATGCACTGAGAACGAATATAGTTAATTACCTCTTTTGTTCACTTTTCATTTCATTTTGGAATATACAGCTTGTAATCAAAATATTTTTTTATTTTTTATCCTCTAGCCTTACTCATCGCAGCCCGCCTCCACGAATTCAACCGAACGCCAGCGGATGTTGTTCGAATAGTAAAAGTTCACGAATCGACGCTGCGCAAGCGACTGCTCGAGTTTGGTGATACCCCTTCCAGCGCACTCACTCTTGAGGAATTTATGACTGTAGATCTAGAAGAAGAACAGGATCCGCCAGCCTTCAGAGCCGCCAGGAAGAGAGACAAAGAACGATTACAAAAGGTACGATTTGGTGCTACTAAACATTTTCGGTAATTACTGAGGTTTGGTGGTAGAGCGTCCGGCTGCGACGTCGCAAGTTCAATGCCCGGTCCCGGCCGTGGTTAAATATTTTTCAATTTCATATATATATTCTGTTCTTTGTAATATTTGTGGGTAGTGTTTACATAAGTGTTTACGCTGCACTTTCGAGATGAAGAAAAACATCAGATGATAGTTGTATTATTTATTTAGGTATTTGTCAGGTAGTGTTGTTATTTAGTCATAGCATCCTGTCGAAGTTTATTTTGTGAGCTTTTTAAACCTTGGAAGGAAGGTCCCTGACTTGATTGACTTGATTTTTTTTACACTTGCGCATCTTCGTGACAATGAGATTACACGGCAACATGAGGTGTTATTATCCTTAGAAAGGCGCTAAACTAAGCAAGATAACCCGATCATTTTAGGGCTCATTTGATAAGTACTCATACATACAAAAGGCATTCAGTATACATTTTAATGGAAGAAAGAAGCATTACGTTGGTACCTTTAAATTAGCTGCTATGCCAGTTTACACATTCCTTTACTCCAATTTCGTATAATTTATATACGAATACTCAAATATATCAAGGAGTACCCGTGGGGCCACATCAAAATTTCCAAGACCCGAGACAACAGGCAACCTCACAAGGAGGAAAATAGGTAGTAGAAGAGTGGATCCCGACTCCAGAGTTGTGCATGCCCTCGGAATTAACCCTTGGAGAGAAATAGAGATTTTATTGCAAAGGCACATGTCCCCATTGATGAAGTAAACACTCGAAAATTTTATCGCCATTTATTTTGTGCCCATGACCGCGATTCCTAAAAAAGCGGAACATCGGAAACAGTAAAAATTAAGAACCACATAAAATGAATAGCGATAAAATTCCTTAAAAATAGTTTTTTTTGCATGGCAAATAAATTAAAACTTTCTCACAAAATATGCCTAATATTCAGATCAGCCAACTAATTATAATATAAATCGATCGATCTGTGTGTCAGATCAGATGGTATTGAGATTATAGGTATTGAGTTTTTTTACACGACATTAAAACTTGTACGAATTACGAACTTTAAAAATAAACTGTCAAAAATTTGGAAAGGGATGTTACTTCAACATTTCAAAATTTTATTTTCAGTTGATGGACGAAGAAGACGGTGAAAAAGAACTGACAGATCTACAGAAAGAGATAGAAGTACAATTAGAGAAGGACACAAATAGAAGGAAAAAAGTAGCCGCTGTCATTGGCACTTCGGCCTCTTGCCTAGGAATTGGTAATTTTTTAAATACTAAATTTTGAGTTGTTACTTTTAAGCTACGGTCTTGCAATTTTAAGATATTGCAGACGTTTAACTTAACCTAAGTGGGAGCTGGGAGCTATAATGATGCAGACAACATTCTTCTTCGTATTATCTATGCAAGTAGGCACTAGGGTAAAGGAAGCCAGAGTATTAATAAATACATTTAATTAGTTATGTCGATCATGTATACAATTATTTCACTATCTTAATATGTTTGTATATCAACTGGAATCGACGGCTGAACGTGCTCTCCGAGGTACGACCAGACGTAAGCAAATAGGCATATGCATACAAATATTTGCACTGATCGAGAATTGAAGTCGCGCCCCCAACATAGCGGTCGCGTTAACTATCGCCACACCACCCACACACAACTGGCTGTCACAACAAAAGTACATAATATATTTTATCTACCTACTTAACGATATGACTTTCTTACAGCCATGACTAAAGCGCTATTTCTCAAGTCAAAGTTTAGTGACTTACTTACCGACTTGTTTGACATTAAACGAACCTAAATAGTGAATCAGAGTCATTTTAATCTATCTATACTATTATATATAATTGTAAATCATTTATGTCTGTCCGCGATGGACGCAAAAACAACTGAACGTATTTCGATGCGGCTTTTTTCTTTGTTTGAAGGGGTTTGGTCCAACTTAAAATCTTACGTTGGTTTGATTGCAATCGGTTAATTAGAACCAGAGTTATGATTAGTAATAAAGAATTTAAGTTACACAGATGGCGATTAAGTTGCGACAACCGACAGCCACGCGGGCGGAGCCGTGGGCTTAGGCTAGTACATTATATAAAATTGACTACATGGGCACTAGCCATCGTATTTATCATATCTACTTAGTAATAAAACGTCACTTTACTTCAGTGAATAATGGTCCAAACATGACCTTAACCGAGTAACCGAGTTTACATAAACTAATTAGTTGAATACGAATGTCGAAATTACTTGTCTACTATGAATGAAATATTACGAATAGCCTAAACACTTTCCAACTACATTGATACTTAATATTCCTTATATTTATACGTTATAAGTTGGTCATTCTGAACAGGAAACATTATGATAAATGACCACAACATTTCTTAATAATACGCACAAATATAACCTTCATTGATTTTTCTTAAATAAAACCTCTAATTAAAGTAGCAATGCACTGTACTGAACCGATTTTGAAACACGTTGAATGTTACCGAAAGTGTGTTAAAATATTCGTGTAATTTACATAATTTAGGTGGCAAACAAGCACATGGCCCAACTGATGGAACGTTTACATTAACCTATGGACAAGTATATTTATCGATGAAACTAAAGAAATGTAGGAACTAGGAACCCAGTTTACTTTGACTTAATAGTAATTACTTTGCCTAGATGAAATAGGGTATAAGTGTATGGGACCTATGTTCAAGGCCCACGCCAATCTCACTGGCGAGGCTATATTCATTGTGCATTCATGCAATTTAGTCAGACTAAACGAATAACATTGACGAGCGCATAGAACTAGAGAATGAAGCCGCCTAAAGTAATACTAAAGTATTAACATTTCGCTCGCACTCGTGCGAACGGCGAAGACAATGAGTGCGAGCGAGATGGCGCTACTTTCGTATTACTTACAAGTTCTATACGTTCTGTCTGTTACTTTATTAGTCTGTGGAAATTTAGCCCTAATTAAAATATAATAATTACTTACGTGAATACCACAGTTACAGTATAAACAACACATTCACTGAGCAATGAATAACCGAACATAATAACACAACTTTGAATACCACTCAGTATTGAAACAACATAAGTACACAGTCACTATACAAAACGAATTTTATTTAAAATAAATCCATGTGTCGATAACCGTCTCCCGGAAGAATCAATGTACAATGTTCTTTAAAAAGCAAATGTTGAGAGGCGACTCTGAATTACTAAAATGCATTGTAAATAATATAATTAACGATCATACAGTTTCCGGCATATATATTGACACCAAATCGCGAGAGAAACGAATCCTTCCTTAGTGCACGTGGATTGGTTTTATATGGAGACTTTCTTTTTTCACCTTTTTTTTCTTTTCGTGTGGAAATCCCCACGTATATCCCCGAGCTTATATCAGCGAGGGTAGTTATGTCGGACTAGAACCTACCAAACCCGCATGGCCGTCTTGGGTGTTCGGTTGCCGAAGGTGAGTTAGTCTCTGGTATATACCTCACGCCCCAGCTGTCAGCGCCAGCGGAGGCCCTTTCGGTGCCCACATCTTTCACCGGTGACGGAGGAGCAAGTATCACGCTGCAGCCGCGGCCTTCTACAGCTAGGGTGACAGGCGACTGCATCTGTCACCTCCAGGCCCGGTAGGACATATACCTATGATATAATCTATGTTTGATGAATTTGTGTTCCTTCACCGCCGTAACACACTGTGATATCATCAAAAAAGAAGAAAAAAAGTACATTTTAGTGTTAACTAGCAGACCCGCGCAACTTCGTCTGCGTCACCCCGTTTTTGCAACATTTTTCATTCCTGCTCCGCACCTGTTTGTTGTAGCATGATGTTATATACATATAAACCTTCCTCTTTAACCATTCTATCTATTAAAAAACCGCATCAAAATCCGTTGCATAGTTTTGAAGATTTAAGCATACAAAGGGACAAGAAAAATAGGGACAGAAAACGCGACTTTATTTTATACTATGTAGTGATATATATGTCGGTAACTGTACGGTGTGTTTACATAAAATACTCTGTTTGTTCGGGGTTGTTCAACTTGAACAAGTGATTGCTATGACCCACATAGGAGTCACTGTCACGGTCAATGTTTCCTATGGCCACAAAAAAGTGGGAAAATATTTTTTGTTAGTTTAACTGTTCGTTATATGTACACTGTACACCCTTGATCTAAAGTGTTACAAGAAATAGGTACTCGTGATTTAAACTCTGAGGTTTTTTTTCTTAAATCTATAAGGATATACACACGTGTACTCATGCTTATATATGTTGGAATAGGTACAAGGAAGTATATTATACATTTCATACACATGGGGAAATGGATACCGATATAACACACGTCAATTTATCCGGAAACCATCTTATAAAAACATATATAATTTCTGTTATAAAGTCAGACACATTCAGTCAGTTTGTTACCGCCTTGATCCTTCGAAGTACGGACGTATCGTTAAAACATAGAACATTTAATTGATAGATAGAAGAATAGATTCACTTCATTTTTATTTACAGTTAACATAAACTAATCTAAAAAATATATATTGGGGGAGGGAGGAGGGCCCACCGCTCACCCGCGGTTCAACACTCCAACAATATATATTGGAATGTCAAACCACCCTCTTCAAAGCAAGTAAAACAAAAAGTCTTACCAGAGAGGAGATGTAACATGTGCAGTATTCCGCTAGTGAGAAGGACAAACCTCTCTCCCTCCTCCCTCCCCCAATATATATTTTTTTGTAATGAAATTCCGCCAGGTAACGCCTACATCTATATCGTATAAACTAATCTTACAATATTATTGAAAATATGTATAGGCCTCTCTGTACATAAGTAGTACTACTATTCCACACTTGGCACGCTTGTGAAAAGTGGATTTACGTGATAACAAAGACATGTCGTATACATATAAAGACAGCCATACAGTTTTAGCCTCTATATCTCTGTATATTATTTAGCTATTTCTTCTTCTATTGAATCGACGACATTTTTGGGTCGCACTCGTGGTGTAGTACTCGCAATTTGTTTCACGGCACCGCCGCTACTGCACAGGTTTCGCTCTTCGCGAAGGTTTATTACGTTCCCTACCTACTAAATTACATTGCCTGTTGTGTGAGTGTGGTACATTCGGATATACAGTATCCTAATGTAATGTAATGTAATGTAATTTACAGCTAAGTATATATATCCCGGCATGTAATATACATCACAGCTGCTGTGTGTGAAGTCCCTTAGTTAGTCACAGAGTAATGCAAATGGATTGCCCTTCCGTACTCCAGGTTCGATCGCACAGTTCGATTAATCGAACTACAAGATATTTTATTTCCTTATGGTTCGATCAATCGAACTGCGAAGATTTGTAATTCCTTGTAGTTCGATCAATTTCAGGTATCTAAGACTAATTCTGTTGGTCAGAGCATCCCTTCTAGATTCTAGATTGGTGGTCACAGGTTCAACGTTTCCGATTTAAATTCCTACAAAATATATACAATGAAGACAATAGATGCAGCGTTTTGCTAAATCAGAGCCTCTACGATTCCTTTTCAATTATGAATAATAATTATAACAGCTGTGTTCATCATTAGCATGAATGAAATGCGATAATCAATTCCTGTGGACAATGATAACATCTATATAGTATTTTTAAATGAAAATGTGCCATTGTTATAGTTTCTATTGTTACAGTGTTGTAAAAAATACAGAGCCACCTGAAAGAGAATGTAATTGTATTGTAGGCCGAATGAAAATAATATTACTACAACATGATTACATGTAAGAGCATGACGTCAAGTTCAGTTATGAATTTAACGAGAAAAAGGTGACAAAAGGAAATAAAAATAAATAATAATGGTAGAATGATCAATATCTACTTCATTATAGCAGCGAGACCTGGTGCTGTGAGTCTAGGAGACCCATGACATTGCCAACATTACCAGCCTACTGGTCTTTAAGACCCCACCTTTTATCTTCTATATGAGTAGGTATAATATTGCACAATTTTCACATGTAATTCAGTTATACCATTTATATTTCTAGGTGAAACTAGTGTGGAAGATGCTGAGGCATCAAGATTTGCTGCAGAAGATGCATTAGACCTCATAGGAGAACTGGCTACCCATGTGCAGTCTAAAGAAGATAGCAAGGGTAACTTCAAGACTGAGAAAGGACTTGGTATGTATATATTATCCTGTTTCTTTATAGTGTTGTGTACAATACATACATATGCTCTCGCTTATTTCATTCTGAGGTAGGCAGAAACAACAGTCCGGTACATGTTTCTATTCTATACTCTACTATATATCTAAACTTTACGTGTTTGTAATAGTGACCCGATTTCCTGAGACATTGCCTTCAGCTTACCATCACGCGGGGTGAAGTCAAAATGACGTGTCCTAAAAAAAATACTTCACGAGCTTTCTCTACTGTCAGTTAGTCTTTCATTCATTACAACCGGTGGCTTTGCATGAAATGACTGTAGCGTAAGCTTGTGAAGTATGTAAGGGTAGAAACAGATCTCTGTCTACCCCGGAAAGATATAGGCGTAAACATATCTATGTATTCACTTTTGAAATGTGTCTTACTGTTGAATGAAATCTATGATTCGTTTAAGCCTATACAGTTTTTTTTATATATGGCACGTCAATTTGACTTCACCTCGCATGTTAAGCTGAAGGCAAAGTCTCATGAAAGAGGGTCACCATTACAAACACGTTCAGTGCTACAATGGTGGCGCTCAGCTTGACGGCCTCATCAGATGCTTTTTCACGCCCCGCTTAAATGACCCATCGCTGTACCATAATTATGCCCTATAATATTTATTTTTAAATTCCCCATAGGTCCAGACCTGGCTGTGATAGGCCTTGGTCAGCAGGATGATAAAGATAAATTCGTTAAGCCAGAACCGAAGCAGTTCACCAAAGACCTTCACAACGCCGATGACCTGTTACTCGACCAGAAAGACGAGGAATATATCAATTCCCTTATCATGACTGAAGACGAAGCGAAACATAAGGCGATACTATGGAATAAAGTTAATGCTAACTATTTAAAGGAACAGAAGAGTAAGTAAAGATCATGCATTTCTAGAAGGAACAGTTATAATGGCGGCCTCTGTTCTTTGTACTATACCTAAGCTTACCATCAGGCTGGTGACCTCTTCTGCTTCTTCTTTTTTTCTTAGATGGCAACATATCAACTCAAATTAGGGGACAATCTCGCCAGTGTCGAGTTGGGAATTTCCTTTTATTTTGTGATAAGTATAGTTGGAATGATTGTTGTTGATGATGATGATGATGATGATGATAATGATGATAATGATGATGATGATGATGATGACGATGACGGATAATAGTTGCCCTAGTAAAGTAGTTCACAATTCACTACAATATTCCACTCTCCTACAATTGTGTGCTTTGTCCAAGCCGTTATGTCTAAAACTTCACCATTTTTACACAAAAAAACTCGAATGCACACCAAATTTAGAAATTGCAACACTGCAGCGCTATGACACTTTTCGCGTTCCCGCCAAAACTCCTGGTGACGTCATTGGACGTTCCAAATATTTAAAAAATCATCTCTTACTGATGGTTTATATGATTCCAAGTGTGCGATTTCTGTCTGACTTAATTCCGATAAGATCTGCGCCAGATGTCCGTCCGTCCGTCGCGTTAGATAAGCACAAAGTTGATTTGCGCCCGGTAGATTTTGAAGACTTATATGGTTATTCACACGTAATTAATTTCCTTGCGATTTACACCGCATAGCAAGGAATCGGATCAAAATATTTTTTTACAAATTTATTCAACTGCAATAATTTCGTTTGGGAGTTTATTTTCGGCATACCCATTTTTTACAAAGTGCCCGATTGGTGCCATTAGGCTCGCTCCTTATTACATGGAACCGAAAATCATGTTGGCGAAATGTGAGTGTTTAATACACCTTTGCCTACCACTTCGGGGATTACGGGTTACGTATTACAAAATTACATTTACAGTTGGTGGTACGAGTATGACAGCTGTTCAATTATTGACCAGTTTAGTTCATACCACGGGCTTTGTACATATATAATCCATACACCTATATCCTATAGTTCTACATAATGTGTTATAATGTAATCTTAATATAATTTGTAGTTGTAAATGTTTAAGTTAAAGAAGAAATACGTGCGAGGGAGAAGGAAGAAAATAAGGATCGCAAGCGAAAAGTACGAGGCTCCTACAAGAAGAGGCTGCCTTGTAATGCTTCTACGGCCGGAGAGGCTATCGGCAAGATGCTTGCTGAGAAGAAAATCAGTTCCAAAATCAATTACGATATTCTGAAGAGTTTAGATCAACCCGGTTCAGCAATACCGGCGCCTGCGACTCCGATAGCGACCGCTGTTAGACCGGAGTGAGTAGCTTAATTAATATATATATAGTAGACTAGCTATTGGCCTCGACTTTGCCCGAGTACAACACTTTTCTGTGCATTTTCTCCTCGGGTTCTTTAAGCGGGACGTGAAAAAGCATCTGATGAGGTCGTCAAGCTGAGCGCCGTACTGTATGTGTATGTGTTTGTTGAGACTTTGCCTATACCTTACCATCAGGCGATATGAAGTCAAATTGACGTGCCATAAATAAATAAAAAAATATTGCTATCTCTATTCTTCTATATTCTTAAGGAAATTAAAAAATAAAAGATAAAGTCTTACCCCAAATCTCTAATAACAGTACTCGGAAATCTTGTCCGTTAATCATTAGAGGTTATTCATCCGTTTCGCAATGTTGATCAGGTTGGCTTGACTCCAAACATCATTTTGCACTAGGCTACTTTTTAATAATAATTTTTGCGTGAGAATATAATATCACTATACTAATCACAAAATAAAAGGCCCGTTTTGGCATTTGCCTTCATGACGTAACTAGTGATGTAACAAAACGAGTCGGTACTCGATACTCATGATGAATCGAATCCAGTTTGTATGGGGATTTGATCGATTTGAATATGTATGTAAAGTACATTGTATTGAAGTTATGATTAGAAAAATTAGCCTAATCTTTGATATTGTAGATATTATAAAATGATGCAATATTATGAAAGGTCAATTTGCTTTTATTTATTATTGTTGTTATAATAACATTCACTCAATCACAAAAACAACAAGAACAACAAGAATCTGATGGTAGAAATTTATTGCACGAATTTGTCAAAAATTTCGTCCGGGTGGAATACACCATGCACATATACGCTCAGCATATCCCAAACCAGAGATGCCGAGACAACTCGACTCTTCGAATATCTAAGTCAGAAATAATCCAAAAAAATAGTCGAGTCAGGAAATATTATCAACATAACAAACATAATGGGCGCACAGTCAACTTCACAAGAAACTTTGGTCAGAGACAAGTCATTCTATAGAAATCTATGCGGCCATTATTTACTGCTTTAAGCTCCAAGCTCATAATTTTCAGTAAAAGATAACTACACAGTGAATTTCAATAATAAATTTTGATCTAAACACTAGTTTAAATAAATAAAAATCAGGCTTGAAAATCATATCTTACTCGATATCTTTTTTCCTTAACTGATTATTAATAGTCTGTGGACAACGTAATAAAAATCGTTATGGACAGCACTAAGCCGAGTGGGCGGTACCTGTCTATGAAAAATGTAATTACCTTTATATTATTTCAATTGGTAAAAAATTGAGAACTTCATGGGCGCGAACTGTCAAAACGGGCCTTTTATTTTGTGACAACTATAGCTACTTTTTAGGCGACTACCATTGATATTCGGCTATATTATACTAATCACAAAATAAAAGGCCCGTTTTGGCATATGCCTTGTTGGCATAACTAGTGATGTAACAAAACGACTCGGTACTCGATACTCACGATTAATCGAATCCAGTTTGCATGGGGATCTTATCGATTTGAATATGTATATAAAGTACATTGGTTCAAAGTTCGGATAAGAAAAATTAGCCTAATCTTTGATATTGTAGGTATTATAAAATGATACAATATTATGAAAGGTCAATTTGCTTTTATTTCATATTTTTGATATAATAACATTCACTCAATCACAAAAACAACAGGAATATCAAGAACAACAAGAATCTGGTTGTAGAAATTTGATGGCACGAATTTGTCAAAAATAACCACCATGCATAAATGCGGAAAAGCCTTCATAGTAATCCAACCTCGGTTGCATTGCGTTCAGGGGTTAGCAAGTGCAAAGCCGGGCAGAGGTAATGGTACAAATGGGACCAGTGGGGACGGCGCGAGGCGACCCGCCAAACAGGGAGACCCGTGGAAACGGGGGTGCCATGGCTGTACAGTGTACAAGTCAAATCTATGTGTGCCTTTACTGGAGCATCGGCAGTATTCGAATTCGAATTCGGTAGATATTCGAAGAGTCGAGTGGTCCTCTCTCTCTCCCAAACGGAGATGCCGAGACAACTTGACTCTTCGAATATCTAAGTCAAAAATTATCCAAAAATCAACAAAACCCAACGTAACGGGCGCACAGTCCACTTCATAAGACAGGCGAAGACACGCGTATGCCTCTTGGTCAGAGACACGTCATTCTTTAGGAATCTATGCTGCCATTATTTACTGCTTTAAGCTCCAAGCTCATAATTTTCAGTAAAAGATCACTACACAGTGAAGTTCAGTAAGTAATTTCGGTCTAAACACTAGTTTAAATAAATAAAAATCGGGCTTGAAAAACATATCTTACTCGATATTTTTTTTCTTTATTGATTATTAATAGTCTGTGGACAACGTAATAAAAATCGTTATGCACAGCACTAAGCTGAGTGGGCGGAACCTGTCTATGAAAAATATAATAACCTTCATAACATTTCAATTGTTAAAAAACTGAGAACTTCATGGACGCGAACTGTCAAAACGGGCCTTTTATTTTGTGTTAACTTATAGGACATATTATAAAACATAGGCGCTACCCATCTCTGGGGCTCTAGCCAAAATGCATTCGTTCCGAATCTACATTCGTCATCGCTCTGAAAATGTATGGGAGTGACATTTGTTGTCGAATGTCATGTGATCCGATTCCGTCAACACACTCCGACTCCGATACATTTCATTTTGCTACGCAGGTATCGCGGTTCTAACCCCGCTCAGTGCAAATATTTTTTGTATGCATGTTTATTGTTTATGGCTATTTGCACTGGTCTGGTCGTGTCTCGAAGAGCACGTTAAGCCGTCGGTCCCGGTTGCCATACGAACATCTATGGCAGTCACAAAAGTCCGATTAGCCTAACTACAGAACTTTGATATCGCCAATTTGGTCGTGGAGGTCCTATGGCAGTTGCTTCACGGCAAATATCGAAGTTCAGCCGCGTCTTAGTTAGAGTAAAAAGGCGACCCCAACTGAGTGGGAATAGGCTCAGAGAATGATGATAAATGATTCAAGATTAAGGTTTAACCAATCATGCTTTAACCAAAACCCATCATTTAATCCTACTTTTGGCTACGCAAGCCAAAAGTAGGATAGAAAACTGTTTTAAAAAATGGAGAGCATCTTTAATGACGCAAAAGAAGTTGGCTATTACATATTTATATCTAAACCTCCAATTTTCTTGAATTCTATACTAAAATGATGTAATTCTTTCAGGCCGATATCGACTACTGTAGTGACGGTACCAGCATCGCCATTACCCCGTAAACGGAAGAAGAAAACTAACCCCTCGGTCCCGGCGAGCCCCGGGCCTAAGACCCCCGCCACCCCAGGACCAAGGACCCCTGCGACCCCGGGGCCTCGGACCCCCGCCACACCGAGGCCACGAACCCCAAATACACCTGCTGTACTAAACGGTATGGATTCAGTTTTTTATACATTTACACTTATAAATCCCCGACGGGGGTTTGCCTTTAACCAAAGATCGGCATTGAGTCTAACTAGGAATCGATCAAACTTTGATTATTTTCGTGAAGCGGTAGGCGGATAGGAGGTAGGACACGACGGTATATCCGTCCCAATCGAGGAGTCCGACTGGGGAAGTACCTCCACCCTACAGAATATCGCCGTTTAATGACCTTGTGTTGTGTTTTCGGTGGTGAGTAGGGTAGCCAGAGCTCACTAGAGATGTTTTGTGTTGTCCGTGGGAAAACCAAAGGCTTATCCTACATCTTTTGTGCTGACGACATAGAATGTCTCTGTTCTTACAGGGGTTGCGGCACGAGTGTTATTTCTCTGGTGTTACACTCGCCCATAGGCCACGGTAACCACTTACCATCAGGTGGGCTGCGTGCTTGTCTGCGACCTAAGTTGTATAAAAAAAAGCGTCTGCCATATGACCTCCGTAATCCATAGTGATGATATCAAATTCTGTAGTTAGACCAGTTGAACATTTTTTTAGGGCTCCAATTACTCGTAATGAAGCTACAGAAGCTCAACCTGCTCTCCGAGGCACGTTGAGGTTTAATTTGTTATAACGGTGAGCTATCCTAAGACTAGCCTGGTTAATATTGCTAGATTTATTGTATACATATTATTATGTAGAGGGTTAAACACGATTGGATCTAATTGACTTAAAAAGGTACCGGCATATATCTTGACCATAAGTCACGAGAGAAAAGAGGCCCTTTTTTGTTTTTTTTTGTTCGCAAAATCCCCACGGATACCACCTCCACCAAAAACCTATAGAGGTGATTATGTCGGACTCGAACCAACCAAAATGCACGCTGTCCATGGGTCCTTGATTGACGGAGGTGAGATTAAACAAGACATATCTCTCGCACCCGGCAGACCCGGGGACATCTCTGTTGAGATGACCCTCTTCCCTAAATGTGGGGACCATGGTGTCCCCATCTGGCCCCTGAGTATGGTGTGGCATTTTGTGCCATCGCCGTGGAGAGAAAAGAGGCCCTGGCGCGTGCGCATAGTTTGATATAATCTATGATTAGTGGATTTGAGTACCTTACTATGTCTATTTATATAAACAAGTGTGTCTTACGCAGATGCAGTCGAAGATTATGAAGAGGACATTGACGCTGAGCCCGCAGACGGTGGCGACGAGCTGTCATTAGCTGCTATGTTACAAAATGGCGGCGGAGACGACGACTATTATGATTACGAAGAGTATTAACATTATATAAGTCGCTTATATGTATATATATCAAGAGAAAGTGTCCCACAGTCGTAATCGGGTCTTGCTTGAAAAATGTTAATAAAAGAAATTGGGGAAACTGCCATCTACCGGAAACTTTACCAAATATGCTAGCAGTTTTTGAACCCTATACTAGGTGGCTCTGTACAATGCATTTACAGTGCTACCTAGTAGAGGGCTTTACCTTATCAATAATGGTAACGGTCAATGTAGTAAGTTCAAAGGTTTTTCTCCATTTCAAAAGATACCCCGCGTACCCTTTAGGCGCGTTGGGCTTTTCTTTCAATCTTCGTAGTGGTTAGTACTAAGGTTGGTTATCGCTACCTAACACGCCTTAAGAAATTTTCAAGATAATATCATTCTGGGTTTTTCAGAGCCGTGATAAATTTCGACGCTTAATCTAAAGTGTAGTAGTAGTAGTTCTAAAAGTGTCAACTTTACATTTTTTTAATCTTAAGTAATAATATTATCTAAAGCAATAGCTATATAATAAGCAGCCTTAATTATTTACTAATTTGTGATTGTAAGGTTAGTTTAGTAATATTTAGAGGCATAACGCTCTTGTGGCTAGCCGGCTGCGTCTGACCGAAGAATAAAAAATCATCATCATCATTTGACATGACGTGCGGCCAGGACATGATTCTGCTAATTGTCAACCATTAGCGTACCACAGACACTACAAACATATCATTAACTTAACCAAAATTAAATTAAAAAGAGTTTTTACAACTTTTCAATTTAATTTTAAGCATCAGCAGCATAACAGTGAAGTTAAAATTCTGTGATGTAATAGTGGTTTACAATTAGCAGAATGGAGGTCCAGCCGGCTGGCCGCAGTGCGGCTAACCGTATATGCATTGTGATATATTTTACTGTTTACTAGACAACTAATTATAAAGATAAATATTTTGTCGTCAAGTAAACGGTGTTATAGATTTATTAATCGTTAGATGAAATGTGAATATAGATCTCAAAAGAAATGTTCTGCATTGTATTATTAAGTGTTTGTCAACTTCAAAACTAGATTCTAGTTTTTTATTTATTTGCTTTTTTTATTTATGTTTTAGTTTACTTCACATTTCTACCTAATTAAGCCGGTACCACACTTATTTCATCGTGATAACGGATCTCGAGGCTTACTCGAATACGCTGTTTTAAACTTAAATATTGAGAATGTTTATAATTTTTTTCTATGATCACGTTGCATATATAATGGTAATACAGATCCACTGAGATGTACGTAATACGGCTAGACTGTAATAGGTACATTACGTATATTGAGGAATGGACCCAAAACAAAATCACCTCACATTTTTGAACGTTTTAGCAATAAGGCAGCCCTTGCCATCACATTCCCAACCTATGTTATCGTTGGAATTGTTAAGTTAAACCGTGGGTGAGTGGTGGAATCTCCCTCCCCCCCCCCCATACATGTATATTTTTAAAAGGTGGTAATTTTTTCGATGTATAGGTCGTTCACCGTTGGTAAGTGTTTTAATAACCGAAGATATAATACTGACAGTAGCCTTTTTTTAAACACATTACAGACCAATGTAAATTTAAAACGACGTATGTTCGGGATCTATAGACAATTAATTTAGGCTTACGCGAATAATACAAGAAATAATCATTCTTTTTAAACAGTAAAACATTGAAATAACCCGACTTTTAATGCAATATCATAATCGATGAATGTGAAACATTAAAATAACACGTACCAAATAAGTAACAATGAAATCTTTAAAAAAGGATGTATTCCAATTGTTTACTATTTAAAAAGAAAGGTTTATTTGTAGTTTTAATAGTGCCTATAAGAGTATAATTATTATACACAATAAAATAGACTGATTTTAATTATATTATTCTTTACTTGTATGCCACTTTTGGTGTTCTGTGAGCAGACATATTTTAGCTTACTTTTAGCTGTACATAACATTATTTTATCTTATTTAAGGTATTTGTTGATATTTGATCTATTTTACTGTAACAAGGTACAAATAAAATACAAATACATATATAGAAATACAACGTTTTAATTTTGTATGTATAAATTAGGGTCAACGCTCTCTGATGCAGAGTTGAAATGATATAATATGAGTTCTTATCTCTACCATGCAATGCAAATTTCAAATTAAGAATTATTTTTGTGAACAAAACATTGTCGTTTCGCTTCTGCTCAACAATCTGTGCTAACCCTAACTGTGTTATATTAGTATAAAGAGTGTGAAAACTTTCTTAGCCTATTATTTTATAATACAGGGTGATATTTGTAAGTGGGCCTGGATGGCCATCTCCGAAACTATGTGGAATAGCGAAAAGTACCTACTCAATATAAACGGGTTTGTTTCCTTATTTATTTATCAAAAATCCAATGCTGCAGGTTTAATTTTCATTAAAACCGGGCCCGAGACTCCTTTGAGTATTTTTCGCTATTCCTCATAGTTTCAGAGATGGAAATCCAGGCCGACTTAAAAACATCACCCTGTATACTTAAATTAATAAATTACTACGGTAGCCTAGTGGTACGGGTAATGGGCTGCAGAGACGAGGTCTCGGGTTCGATCCCAGGTTACCATGGCACACACCACACAACAATGCTTTTAGAAGTTATGTGTGTATTTATCCCAGGTTTATAAGTGCCCGGTTAATGGCAATAGGCTCGCCACCTATTACATTGGGACCTAAACATAAACTGGCGAAATGTGGGTGCTAGCACCTCTGCCCACACCTTCGGGGATATAGGCGTGAGTTTATGTTATGTTCTGGAAATTACTAAACATGTCTGCCACCCCGTGTTGCTCTAAACTGACACATAATATTTATACAGCGACTATATAAAATAAGTCTAGTACCAAAATTGTGTCATGGTTCTTGAGTGAATTGAACGCAAAAACTAAATGTGCTCATTTGTTTTGTAATGTCATCCTTATACAAAAAGTACCTAATGGTTGTGGTTTTTCGCGGTAGGTTAGTACGTATTCTTTTTTTTATTGCAGCTAGTTGTGTCGTAATAAAAGCCATTGGAACTTCCTTAAACATTTAGCGTTCAGTCATCATTCTCTGAACCTTTTCCCAGTTGGGGTCGGGTTTTCAGTCTAACTGTGATGCGGGTGAACTTCGATATTTGCCGTGAAGCGACTGCCACCTGACCTCCACAACTAATGGTCCAATGACCAATGGTGATATCGAAGTTCCAAGTTAGACTGGTTGGACTTTTGAGGGCTCTAACTACCCGTAACGGCTGCCATAGATGTTTGTATGGCAACCGGACCGACGGCTTAACGTGCTCTCCGAGGCACGACCAGACCAGTGCACACAGCCATATTCATGCTTACAACTTTTTGCACTGAGCGGGGATCGAACCCGCGCCCCGTGCGTAGCAGTCGCGTGCACTACCGCTACGCCACGGAGGCTGTCAACTTCAACAGCGTTAGCGTTCAGTAGTGAATAATAATTCAGTCAAGGCTTTAGATCGGAAAGAGAAAATACTCTGACAGAACTCCAATCTGCGATATTTCCTTTACAGGGTGAATGCAATGATAGCTGAGCGGTTACAAGATTCCCTTCAAGGAGCATTCGCTTATTCGGATCTGAATTTGATTTGAAACAGTATTGCTTTTAAAAATCATTACAAATACAGTCAAGACCATTATACATCGACACGTCAATTCCGTAATTAGCGTCGTTTTGAATCCACCAATACCCCCGTTTCTGCCATTGGTATGGGGGTAATGGACTGTTGAGACAAGGTCTCGGGTTCGATCTCAGGTTTACCATGGCTCACACCAATGACTTTTCGATGCTCTTCGAAGTTAAGGCTAAAGGGCAGTTCTCTAAAACCATTATACGACTATGAGGCGAACTGAACACCAAACCCGGGCTCACTCAAGCGAGATCGGGACTCAATACTAAGACAACAAATCATGATTTCTCTTGATGACTATCGACTTAACAGAGAGGTATAGAGATGGTCTCTGGTGTCTATTTTAGGTCTATTGAATGTTAAACCTACAGTCCCGGGTCCTTTAAACAGTGCGTGAAAAAACATCTAATGAGGCCGTCAAGCTAAGCGCCACCATTGTAACACTGTAATGGTGACCCTCTTTCCACAGACTTTGCCCTCAGCTTACCATCAGGCGATGTGAAGTCAAATTGATGTGCCATAAATAAAAAAGAATATACCAGAGAACGAAAAAGATAGACGAAGAAGCTTAAATAGAGGGCAAAGACTAGAGCGATGACCGTGACGATTTCATAATAATTACCAAAGTGGAACTTACACAAGATGAAATAACTAGGTATAGATATTTTTTGAAAGATTACCATAATTTCATTTGTTAGTAATTTATTACTATATACGAAGTTGAGTCTAAATCATTTTAACCCCTTTTTCTAGTAGTCTAATATTTTTTTTTGACGTGACAACGTCTTATAAATTGGCTTGCCGGGTGACACTTCAAGAAACTGCGTTACGCTCCGCTCACGTTATGCGCTCACAATGAGAGCGAGTGAGAGGCACGCGTCCCTTCCACTCGGGCATGGTTAGCCCGCCTAAGAGCGAGAGAGACAGACATTTGTATGTATATTTGTATATAAATACGTATGTATGTGTAAAGGTAAAAATAAAATTTTGTTAATATGAAATTCAGTGCGAGATTCTTTGTATAAATTAATGTTTTAAATATAATTCTTTGTATAAATAAATGTTTTAAATTGTTACTATTATTTCATCCTTCTTCCTACTATACGAATGAATATTCACATTAAAATTATTTTACCACTCAAAGTCGTTGTCACGTAAAACTTTCGCCCGTATACCGACTTTACAGGCAACCAATTTTTTTCTCAATAATATGTGCAGAAATGAGAGTATGTTCAGTAAGATATCTTTGCCAGTGTAGCCATACATAAACAGAAGTTTCATGTCATGGGTCCGAGGCGAAATCCAGGTGCCATCCCTTATGAGCCAGCCTAGGCGGTTTTTTTTTTCGCCAAGTCAAGTCAGGTTATGTCGGTCTCGAACCAGTTCCGCTATCAGTTTCCAAGCTTGAGATATCTTTTGGTAACGTGCCTACAAAAATATGCAGGATGTGACATACGTAAGAAAAATAAAAATATGTAGGTGACAAACAATCACACAAGTGTGATTGTTTGTTTGTAAGCGTGGCCTATAAACGTATACATGTACGAAACTAAGGCCTGAAGCATTATTTATTTATTTATTTATTTTCATTCCTACATAGGTACTGTGCATTATACTTCTGCTGTTGACACTGTAAGCTTCTAATGCCCTTCTTGAAGAACCCCCGTACTTAATTACAATCGCTTGTATCGCGTCTCGCCGCAAGCTTCACACTATCACAGTAGTGCGATTAGGGTAGACTGGGTACGGTAGTAACAAAGGACGGTTATAACAACGTCAGTATCTCCCAAACCGGCGGCATAGGACGTAGGGGTGTAAGGGGGGAAAGAAGCAGGCAACACGAATGAACATGATTCACAATGTTGCGTCAGCCGCAGCGCGCTGTGCTTGTCCACAGGAGACCCTATTACTTTTTGACGACCTAAAGTAGGTATTTTTGATTGCAGTTTCTTTCCATTTTTATGTTTATAGTTCAATATTTCGATTTTAGCGTTTTATTATATTGATTTGCGTTTTATTACAAAAAAGAGAAAGTGTTTTATTTTGATTTTAAACTATGCATTGCGTTATTATGTGTCGTAATCTGAAAAAATGGCTGGTGGGGACGGTTATAGCAAATCGAATGGGTACAGTTGTAACAAAATGTGTATATTCGATTGCCTCGTATGTCTGTCACTATATTCAGAAAGCAGGTCCTGGGAACAATGGATGGTGTTGTCAGCTCTGGGCACACGAGGAATGCACTGCTGGTGGTCTGCCCTACATTTGCCATAACTGCGAAACTAAGTAAATTTTTCTTTATGGCAATTTTTCTTTATTATATAAATACGATTACTAAGAATAATTACAAACTGTTTCAAATCATTGATCTCACAAGATTGATTAGTAGATTGATTAGTTTTATAAAAAAATGTGTATTAGTTTCCTAAGAAGATTTGTTTTGTTTCATTTTGATAATTTTTATACTTGTAACTTAATTATAATGTAGCTGGAAGTACCAATTCAATTTAAGAAGGCGGTGTCTTTAGCCTGAACGGCATAAACTATTGATTGTTATAATAAAACCCATTTAATTATTCAAACGGTTCGTGTTATAATTGACCCCATTCCCTGTTACAACCGCCCTTGCCATGTGGTCGGTTGTAACAATTTCTCACTTTGTATATAAACTAACCTCGTAACAAAATTATTGCAGCAGAAGCCACAATGCATGTCCTGATTGAAGGACAGATATATTATCTTTCAAAATAATTAAACATTAATAAATTCCGTCAAATAATTCCAATGTTATGTACATTTGAATGAAAATTGTTTCAACCGTACCCAGTCTACCCTACTTCAAGCGCCTTCACTGGCTAGTTCTATGCGATCCGTCTATTATTTTAATCTGAGGCACTAGTGTCCGCAAGCGTTGGTCCACGGTCCGTTCTAAAACTATAGATAGTCCTCCTTTGTGTTGTGGGAATCGTTTCTAGAACCTAGATAATAATTAATAAACAATCGTGAGTCACTTTCGCTCACGATTCTACATGTTCTAACTGCTGTGATTGCCTCTGATCTATCAGACAAGCTTGGACATGTTGCTTAGTCACGTTTTAATGGTTTTAAATAAAACTAACCTAACACCTTTATTTAGAATTTAGGTACTTAAATAGGCGTAGTTCTAAACAAAAATATAAATAACAAAATCTCCAGATAATAATATACCTAGGTACCTACATTATCAGCCGAGGTGAAGGCTTCAGATGCAACCGGGACTAACGAAAGGATGATGATGATGATGATGATGACGCACCTATCTTTTCATCTTAAATATTTTATCTATCTACTGTAATAATAATTTGAAAATGCGTGGTGCTCGCACCTCTGACGGCTCATCCTATTGGTGGAGTCAATAAGTACCTATTGGCAAATACTTGTGAAAAAAAACCATAAAACATAATAATAATAATAAGAACTGCTTAAGTATTTAAAATTTTATTTCTCCAGACAACAATCCTAAAATCCCGACATTTTGTAATCTAAATATCTGGATATTTCGATTTTTCGATTTAGCAACCCTAAACGTAGTGGTAGAGCATAGGGTAGAGCATTCGTTCGCTACGTAGCGTAGAGGATACGATTTCTATTCCCGCTCAGAGCAAATATTTGTATGCATGAATTTGTGTATACATATTTGCATTGATCTGTATAATATACAAAAAATGTAGGTATCGGATCGGTAAGTTTATTCGCATTCTAGATAGATTGCATATCATAAGCTCGCTAATTAGCTATGCTTACTTACTTGGGTCTAGACAGCGCTGTAAACAATGTCGTAAAATATTATTAAATATACCTAGGCCTCAGACGAGCCAAGTATGTGTATGTCGTGTGTTGTTTCTTGCACGAAATAATGTATACAGAATACTTACAATACAGTAAGATTACCAACTGTTCTTACTACTCTGTGGTAGGTTTGTTAATTATACAAGTATAACGCGCTTTAGTAAAAATCAATCCAGTAGGTATTCGTAGTGACACAGAATAAAATAAATACTACTAGTGTTGTTGTGGTCGTTACTTATTATAGGTACCTATCTACCTATCCATCAATGTAAATAAATTGCATCACAGTTCAACGCAATGATATTAAAATTCCGACATGTTCAGACCTGCATAAAACGCGTTTTCCTCCTACCGCGAATTTAGCATTTTTGTGTGTCGGTCGCGTCTTCAGTAATGATTATGGGTGACGTCATACTGTAGTGCACTGTGTACTAAGTTTGATTCAGAGTGTCTAGTAGCGAAAAGATTATTAGGACTGCATTTGTGATTGCTGAACAGAGTAGGCACCTACCGCACACTAATAAAATTTGTTTAGACATACCTGGTGTTGTTTATGTTTGTCGTATTTTAAAAAGGTTAGGTATTCTTTTATTCAAAACGTATGATTTTAATTCGATTAGAAAGTGGCACACATTTCATACGGTTTGTAAAAGTACCGGAATGAGGTATTATACCACCTTTTCATTTATTTTTCAGCTGTTTCACTCTCCGCAAAGGGGTTTCTTGCCGGTCTTTTGAGGGATTACCTATAAGAGTACCTACATATAATGGGTCATTACATTATTTTTATACTCTTTCGTTCATGTAAGTGCCACTTATGTTATATACTTTGGTTATATATTTTCCTACCACTCATAACGAATAAATGAATGTCTGATTCAGAGAATACACCACACTACACTATGACACCACGGTTAGCAAGAGCGACATGTCTGTACGTGAACAAGACTACGTAACCGCCCCTTGTTGTACCGACCTAAAGTTATCACAATCTCTTGCTATCAAAATACTATACCGCACTAGTACGCGTTGTATACGCAACGGCGTCAATTTCTAGTCAATTTAATTTATTTTAGTGATAAAAATAATAATATATAACATTAAAATTTATTTACAAATAACCAATCAGTATTATTATGGGTTTTCGGTGTCAATTGCAAGAGAAAAAATTAAGAAAATATTCAAAAAATAAACTTCTTGAGAGGATCAAGGCTGACAATTATGTTTCTATACAAATGAGTTTTGGTACTTTAGTTATTAATTCGATATATTTACGTCGTTTGTTGATGGACGAGAGTATAAGGATGCATCTGAAACGGTAAGTTTTTACAGAATTCTAATTAGCTTAATTGTATATTGCGTTAGTTTGGTACCTATAGGTGTTTCTGAGACCATATTGACATCTTCAAGGTCCCCAAACCAAGTTAACTAACCCTACCTGTAAGTACCTAGTCGGTACCAACTCCTGCTGATTGGCGCCATTATACCTCAATGATTGGCGCAAGCTTTCCTCTCAAAATTGGAAGGTCAGTCGCTTCCGTAAAAGATAAGTCAGACCAAAAAGAGAAGGAGAAAACAAATCTAGGACTTCGAATCTATGTAAATTTCTTTTAAAATCTCAAATATTCTAAGTATTTTCAATCTTAATATCATAATAACTTCACAATGAGACTGTCAACCTGTGCCCTCAATAATTCTAATTCTGTTCAAATTTAATATTAGATTAGCTTCCCAATTATGAAACTGTTAACCTGTACCTGACGGGATACCTGAAGTCCTCAGGATATTTTATTGAAATTTTAATATATTAAGATGGTAACTTATTCAAATCAATTTATGTTTTAATCATGATACCAATAATGATACCTATGAATATTAAATCATTGACAGGTACCTAAATTATCAAATTATTGATTCCGATAGTTCGTACGATTGTCGATAGATGGCTCCAACTGCGCACTCTTAGACGTGACAGAGGCCTTCGATCGAATGGGCTAGATACTATGAATGTATCCATTTTTCGTAGGTTAGATATCACAGATTACTTTCTAGATATGGTCTAGTTGTTCAATTGGTCAGAGCCTAGTCGCGGGTTCAAATACAGTCTAGAGATTTACTTTCCTCAGGATACTTTTATGAGCGATTACGCGCCGGAGTGCTGTACCTACCTGTTAGGGGCTCGACGATGACGCTTGAATTACAAAAACACTATCTATTCCACATACTTTTTTATTAATTCTAAGATAGGAATGGCCACCCTGTTATTTTTAAATACCTATTTGTTTTCCTCTTTTATTATTTTTGCATTAAAATACGATTAACTTTCATGTTCATTCTTCTACCGCCAACCACCGTTCTTCAATAGCGGCAAAGTAAAAAGTGGTCGAATCCCATTTGTCGGGTCTTTGTATTCAAATAATTAATTAATTAACAATGAGCCGTTTTCTAGTACCTAGGTATTTATAGCCTTTGCGCACTAGATGGCGCAGCCGGCACTCTTGGTAAGAAGACTGAGGTGTCACATTTTGTGTTACCAAATTTATGGAAACAGGTTTTCGGACCATATACATATATGCATATACAGGGTGTAAGGGGAACGTTCTCGAAGCCGAAGGCCCCTGGTAGTACTTACTCATGGTACACAACATATTGGCATGAAAAAAAATTACGGCAAAGCATTTTTTTTTATTTCTGAAATTTCTCTTTGCTTTATTTTATTTTTTTCGCATTGTTTACTATATAGTATAGTAAAGCTAAATGAAACAAAAATTTCATAAGAAACCTCACTGCAAAAAATAACAAGTAGCGCCATCTTGCGAGGACATGTTTTTTCATGAAATTTTTATTTCATTCAGCTACACTAACACGATTGAGAGTGAATAACGCGAATCAAACGGTTTAAAGAATAAAAAGAAATTGAAAAATAGAAAAAAAAACGTACGTATTTAATTAAATAAAGAAAAACAGAATTACATCCTGTCAAAGAAGAATTCATGTTCGTGACAGCCATAATTTACTGTGCAGCATCGACACTATATCGAGAATATCAGCTGTTGTTTTGCTGTAATGTTGGCCAAACCGACAGATTCAAACCGCGGCAATTTTATTCTAACTTCAAATAGTAAAGCCGCGGCTTGATTATTGAAAAAATATTAATGAGATACTACTTAAAACGATTTAAATTATTTGTAATATAGCTTACCGCCATTCTACTAGTGTGTTAACCAGAAAATTAATTAAATTTTATACAAAAACGGCGTTTCTTTCAAGTGGCAACCGCTCAGTTTCGGAATGTTGGTCATGTTGAATGATGTTTTCTGTATTACTTCAGAACAGTTCGTTCGGCACATGAGACTGGCTTGAAGTTAGTTGTACCAAATTCTAAAAACACATTTTAGTTTTAGTTTGTGTTTATGAGGTTTGATGTTCATCAAAGTGTAGTGCCAATTAATTATTCGAAGTTTGTGATAATATGAAGAAAAGTGCGTTTATCGCTTTTTAGCGATGTGTGAATTTTATAAATTGAATTTATGGTGATACGGTAAAATACATGGTGTTTTCGATATTCCTAGTGCCGTTTGTAAAGTATAGTTCGAATCATAGGGTCCACAAACGAGGAGACGGATTCTATCATGGTCGTAAAACGGTAAGTTTTGTCTACACAGCAACGTGGTGCTTTTAGATCGTGCGTAGATGATTAAAAGGCAATGAAATGTGGTTACATGTAAATGCTTTGTTACATGGATGCATGTTGCGTTCCAGATAGAAGTCGTTTAAGTGTGTATAGGCAACGCGGCGCACATAGATACACAGTTTTTGTTTGTTTATGTTTGGTAGCTCATCTTAGAAAACCTCAGGTGTGATTCGCAACACATGCATAAACAATAATGAAACATTTTAACTTACCATGTGTTTTTGTCATACGAATACAAACGCAACTAAGTTAACGATGCATTTTTGTTACAATTATCGATCAAAACTCGAAGAACAGTTTTTGTAAACTTAACATTTTCCGTTCTAATTTTAAAATACGGTAGACTTATTTGAAGACAGACAATACAAAAAGTACCCACATGTCAAAATGTCATTGTAACTATTTTTGTTTTTACTGAAAATGATTTTTTTTTCTGTAGATAGATGGAAAATGCGCAACATAAATAAAAAAATTAACATAACATAACAGTAACAGAACAGTCACTGATGAATGACCAGTCAATGGCAGCATATTTGGGTTTGTGTGTCACCTAGCATTCAAATCAACAAAAGTGACATCTACACTGAGAACTTTATCATCATATTGAACTGTATACTATGTAGGTCCTGACTCCAGGGAGACAATCATTCTTTATTGTATTAGTTTCCCTTATAACAAGAAATATACAAGTACAAATGAATTTTACTTGTATAAATTCATTATTTTCATGTTGTACTTGGTTCGACTAAGATATGATAATTCAGGAAACATAATATTTTATTTGTATTCCTATAATTTTAAAAGTCAAAATTTATCATGTCACAATATATCTAAAAATAGTAAAATAATAGGAATAAATGGCAAATATGGCTGGTTTCAAGTACCTCGGAGAGCACGTTAAGCCGTCGGTCCCGGTTGCCATACAAACATCTATGGCAGTCGTTACGGGTAGTTGGAGCCCTCAAAAGTCCAACCAGCCTAACTTGGAACTTCGATATCGCCATTGGTCATTAGACCATTGGTAGTGGAGGTCAGATGGCAGTCGCTTCACGGAAAATATCGAAGTTCAGCCGCATCACAGTTAGACTGGAAAGCCGACCCCAACTGAGTTGGGAAAAAGGTTCAGGGAATGATGATGGCTGGTTTCAAGTAATAAAAGCAAATTGCTTTTGCATTTTTATATTTTGTTATTGTATTTTTTGTAATAAAATAATAATCGGAAGTCGGATTGGATTTAGATGGATCGCAAAAGACAAAGAATTGTGTGTATAGAGCTAATTGAACATGGGCACCAAAGTTTCAATAATAGACATTATTTTAATATTGACAACCAAATCCCCATAACATAAATCCAGTCAAGTCATGACCACTAGTGTTGCAACACATCTGAAACTGGGACGTTTCATAACATTATAAAAAGTACCTATGTGTTTTTCTATCCAAATAATAATAGGGATATGAACAGCTGAAGACTCTTTCAGACTGACGTTTAGTATTTTAAAGAAATGATTAGTAACATCAATGACAAGTAATGATGTAACCGTCTCCAGTTTAGTGTGCTGCGGTAGCCTAATGGTATGACTAATAGACTGCTGAGACGATGTCTCAGATTTGATCCCGGGTTTTACTATGGCACACACCAATGACTTTTTGATGCTTTTTGAAGTTATGTGTGTATTTATCGCAGGTTTATATGTGCCCTGTTCATGGCAATCGGCTTGCCACCTATTACATTAGGACCTAAACATAAACTGGCGAAATATGGATGCTAGCACCTCTACCTACACCTTCGGGGATATAGGCGTGAGTTTATAATATGTTATGTTATGTCTCCAGTTTAGCTAAATTGCTTAAGTATGTTAGATCTGTCACACTACAACAGCCCCAAAGATATACCTGCATGGTGAGCACTGGATGCATAAAGACACTCACTGCTGCAATGTCAGGGCCAGTAGAGTGATAGGACACAGTATCCATAGTCATGGTCGTGTCTCTAAACAGTCATCCTATAAACTCTGGACTCTCATACTGAGATGCCTTTGTAATAAAACCTTGCAATAGATCAATGGCTGCCGTGGCACACAAGCAATAACACAGCAGATGAACTTGCAAAGAGAGCCTGATATGGTAGTGATGGGACCTGAGTCCATAATACCAAAACCTAGGTACGCTCCGATAGCGTGTTGGTGTTCTTCAACGAGTTGAGGTGGATTGCATAAGTTACCAACCTTCATGCAATAAAGTCACATGTGCTAGAAGTGGGTTCATGTTGATAGTATAACGACTAGGTTTTGAACTTAAGATTGTAAAACTGCAAGGTTGCCTCCCTAACCACTAACCTATTTAATTTATTAAGGCATTCACACAAAACTAATTTATAAGACATTCTTTAATAGTTGTAGGCGTCATAACATTGGTGATCATGGTTGACGAATTTTCTAAGAAAAATCACTCAACGTCAACATGTCCTCGACCTGTAATAAAATTCTGTAGATATCTAAAAATAAAATATCTTACGCACGATGTGACATTATTAACGTAACCAAAAATAAAATTTCAAATGCTCAATTTAATTTTGAACCGTAATTACATTACGTACACGTACGTAGGTCGTAGGACCGACTGCGGGTCATAGTTCCATCATAGGTCGTCGAGGTCCGACAGTAAATCAAAGTCAATCATCCTTACTTACGATCATTCAAACTGTAATGTGATTAGAAATGAATAAAAATACAATTTTGAGATGAAATAGAAATTAAAATTCGGACAAGCTTTCTCTTAAGTTTTGACTTGACTTTTAACTTTGAGTTTGTCTTATATGACTTCTATAGAATCAACTGCCGTTTGACCTCCCTACTCCGAGAATAAGCCCAACGCTAGAGCGTCCTTTGTTAACCAGCAGGCGTAGACCTACAGGTGAGGTTGACTTCAAAGTCATCTTTATTATAATTAGGTACATGAACTAATTAAGTTAGTACATGATAACAATCGTTCTTGTTGTCTTCCTAATAACAATAGGCATTAAGGAACATGAAATGCGTCTGATGTCGATCCTTGTAATCTAGCTTACGACCTTGGTATGTCAATTGCGTCGTTCTAGCATGCAAAGTACAGAGTCTTAATGTTTTTCTTACGTTGTTATCTTGTCTGTCGACGACCTTTGCGGGCATTCACGTCCACTCTGTACAGCGTATCCTAACAAAGGAAACTCCTGTTAAAAGTTGTTTGATACAAAAATGCTTAAAGTAAACTTGGCTAATGTAAAGTTTATTTTATCGACAGATATTTGCAACATGTGACGTATTCGCTCATACATAACAATCGAGGTTTATTTTTAACGGACTGAGAACAAAGCACAGTAACTTTTAGCGTGGAGCCCTCTTTCAACCCTCACTCATTAAAGTTTCATCTTGGCAGGAAGCCCCCCCATCACCTCCCCCCTTCGCTGTCCGTATTCGCTTAGCTGATTACGCGAAATATGTCGCTGTCGTAACGAGAATGTAACGTTTCTGTACTGAATTATACTGTATAATAAAATATGCTATCATAGCATCTATTATTTACAGTGTTGAAACCGGGTGCGTCTCATAACGTTAGCAATATTTGATTTGATATGCATACATAATTTAGTTTTAATTACGTTATCATTACGAAAATTACGAAATATTAAGATTATTTCGACGTTTCTGGCATACCAGTTTAAGCTATTTTTATGTACAAGTTGCTGATATGATGGTTTCCAAGCCGATTTTAGCTACATAGACTGTCTTCAGTTGCTGGACTGTTCAATTATTGGTGCAACTTCTCATGACTGATCCCAATTTTAGCTGTGAATATTCGTAAACAGTTGCTGATTATTATACATACTTTCCTTTAAATTAACTTTGGGTACTTTAATGTGAAAACGATCTAATGAGTATTGTACTGGTGTTAACATGATCAAAAGCTATTTAATTTATCTACGAACTACATCAGAATGTCGCTTTGTATGTATATCATACATAATTGTGATGCATATAATATTCAGGTCGAAGAAAGCTTCACGAGTGTCAACACCGAAGCAGATTATGCTTATACCTATGAAATCGTGAATTCTGCCTTTTGATGACAGTGATAGACTTCAATTTGTAGCACAGTCAGCTGTTTGAAGAATTCGTTTATCCCCAGTAGTTCCTGCGAATGCACTACACAAAAACGTTTTACTTT
The DNA here is from genome assembly GCA_963691645.1 of Pelosia muscerda. Classification (NCBI taxonomy): domain Eukaryota; kingdom Metazoa; phylum Arthropoda; class Insecta; order Lepidoptera; family Erebidae; genus Pelosia; species Pelosia muscerda. The sequence continues at coordinate 6,273,456 of OY829116.1, read as the reverse complement.
TGTCCGGATACTTCCTTCAAAGGACTAATACTATAAAAAATACCGGTCCTCTTTGGCAGTTCTCTTGTAGGAAATACTGAGACCTTTTTTGTCCATACATTAAGATTACGTTAACGTACGTTATATTCTTGTACAAGCTTACTTTTGTTTGTGTATGAATTAACTAACTTCAATTCAATTTTGATTTTGACAGTGATGATTAGTTCATTACTTTTGAAATTAGAAGTTCTTAGTAGGTAGTTTCCTATAAATTGTTGATGAAAATTCATAACATGATGAGAATTTTAACTACTAGTATCCACGACAGTTCCATTTGCGTATTGCTCCTCGACGGAAACTGCTACGTGTTCGAGATTCGTATTTGATGTTGGAATTTATTCAATTTCTGTTGGATGTAGAGATTCAGCACTTTCTTACATCAATATTTAATATTTATCATTTATACCACTTACGTTTCGATATTAAAAGAAGGTAGATTTATTGACTCAAACTTTTTCTTTTTCTGCGTATTTGCTACATTTCTTGCAATATCTGTGCATTTCAATTATAATACAAATTCCTAATCCCATTCAATGGAATTTGCTAAATCATGTTGCGTGGTTTTCAAATAGCTTAGGGGACATTTCTGAGAATGCGCAGTCCCACTGTTTACCGATCCATATCCCGTGAATTAAAACGTCGTTTCTCCTAATGGACTGGAGAATCGCTCACCCATACCCAAGAGATATCAGTTTCTTTAGGGAAATACTGCTGTTCTGGATACCTGTGGTTTTTTATTTCATATTGTAAATGCTAAAGTTTGTGAGAATGGATGAATGTTCGATACTTGTTTTTACATAATATACGACTGAACGGATAAAGATTATAATCTGAAATATTCGTAATTTGTCAGAAAAGAGATCCTGTGATTCACGCGACCTCCATACAGCCTTTTTTTGATTGATATGGTTAATTGCAATAATATAACCAAGTTAACTTTTATGTTATTCGTAAAGAAGACGTTCTTAATATTTTTAAATAGAAATTGCGGTTAGACAGTTACTCATAACTTTATAGGTAAAACCAGTTTAGTCGGCGCGTCACACCAAGATAACGGTGGGTGGCTATACATTTCAATAATAACTGAATTCGTACATCATCGCCCTCCTGTCCTTGTCCCAATTAGTTGCGCATTTTTTTTCTTTTGGAGTTGACCTCTACACTTTCCTCGTTTTTGCCATCTCATCTTTCTCAGAATTTTAATTTGAAATTATTAATTATAAGACTTCATTGAAATATTCGCTAAAAACTCTTTCAAGTTGCCTCCAGGGGTCAAGCACTGAAAGTGATACGACCTCTTTTGTAGGACGTTGAGATATCGATAATATGATATTGTATAAACATAAAGTTTATCAGATAATAGAAATGGTTCGCTAAATTTTGTATCTATCTTATTCCTCTATCACATTTCAAACGGGACCGGATGCGGCAAAATGTTAAAATAGGTCCAAGAATAAGGAATGTTGGCCCTTTAGTGAGCTTATGTTGTACTTATATAGTAAAAACTATCTGCATTCCTTTTCTTATTGATTTTAGTACGAAAAAAGAAACCATTTTAGTGACTCTGACTAGAATAACGAGGCACATATTTCCACGGGTTGCGGGATCGGTATTTGTTTTGTACTCACGAAGGTTGAGGCACAACAAAAAATAATAAAAAGTAAATCACATTTGGTTCAACTATAATTAGATATTGTCGATTGAATTTTTTTTTGTTAAACTCATGAATTTTATGGGAATAGATAAAAAAATCTAATTGTACAAATATAGCGCCGCACCGGGCGGGACCGACACCTGCCTTCGTCGCGCTTGACACCAGTCCCGGCTCACACCTGCGCGACAGATGTTTGTATTTTGCTACTCTGATGCCCTACAAAACATTTCCTACAACCTTCCGGCTTTGACATTTACACCTAAGTTAAAAGCTTCCATTTGCGTAGGTCTATTTTGAGTAACATACATAACTATAAGCCGATTAAATTCACCCCTTTAGGCACGTACCATAGGCATACGTTAATCCTGTTTATTAAAGGGGTCTGCTTGATTATATGGTTGTAGTGGTCAGTCTAAATACCCACTTAAGGCGAGGTTGTACCTACTTCGTTTCAACAATATTTATGTAATAGACTTTAAAATTGTTATAACTTTATAGTTTTGAGAGGGTATTGCTTGGCAAGTTTTTGAAACTAAATTCCTTACGTGGTTTACGGGTAGTGCAAAAATCGTCACGTAACTAAAAATCGTATGCTGTGTGTGTATCGAGTGAGTGCGCAGAGGGAGAGGAGGTTTGCATTCTACACACCATGGGACAGTGTTAATTTCAACGAAAATTAAAATACAGATCGAATTTCATTCGGAGTTCAAGAAAAAACTTAAGGAATTTATTTTCTACCGAGGCCACGCTGCCGACCGCACAGTATTCTTTTAATTAGTTTATGCGTAATATACAGTTCGAAAACACAAGATTTTAATACCTTGTAAAGTGGTTTTTCAATTATATGAAAAACCGCATTAAAAGCAGTTCAGCCAAACGCAAAACAAACGTACATTACAACCATAGTGTTTTAAAGTGGCGCTGTTTTACGTATATATTTAATCTATTAATTTTGGGCACGAGGGTGAGATTAGTCCCATAAAAGGAAGAGTCTAAAGGACATTTTCTACGAATGCACCGTATTTTATCTACATCAGAATATAAGTTACAGTTCGCTGGCCGTATGGTATAACTTAACCTTGTTCGTTGCATGAAAACATTGCGATTGCCTTAGTGTTTGTGCCACTTGATAATAATTCAAAGAGAAGTGTCAAATTATGTACCTATTTGAGATGAACGTGTGTTCACATATATTATTTTTATTGCTCTTGAAAATATCTTACGTCTGATGCTAAATACTTGTTCCCCATGCGAGGTGAACAAACTATGCAGGTATCAACGAACTTGTCTGATCAAAAGTCATTTGGTTTTCCAATTACTGATTCATCATCCTTCCTAACGACATTTATTTCCATTGATTGGTGTACTTATGTACTCTCTCATAAATTAAAGTATTTGTGACACTTGTAGTGGTCAGATCATTACTGGTTCACGGGCACCTTAACATGTATCCTCATAATGTGATACATACATAACACTCACGGTCTTGGGCAATATGACGTATTTGTTGTGTACGTCACCTTGCTTCAGACCGTGTGAAACGGATAAAGAAAAGTTTACAAGCGCCATGAAGCCCTCGGATTCAACCTGGAAATGACGCTGTGATTATAATGAATGAATATAATGAATGCAATCATAAAGTCACTTATTCTTGTCATTTTATTAGACAAAGACCATATGAATACAATTTGGAAAATAGAAGAAGCATAATTTGTATTACAGGATAATAGTATACACGGTCTCTGCCTAATATGAACTCCAATATTATAGAATGATGCATGATGTGTTTATAAAAAATTACTTCTAATACCCATTAGAAGTAATTTACCTGAGAATATCATTCATCACTAAATATATTATATTACTGAGTCCTCCAGTTATATGCGAGGTTAAATAAGATCGATGAACTTAAAATTCGTAATCAAACTTAGTTTATTGCTCTTCAAATCATGAGCTATGTACTTATTACAAAAAGTAATATCTTAATGATTATGAAGATAAAGAAACTATCAATTCGTGGCTGTGCATCGCTTACTCCAACAATAAGATAAAAATGTAAGCTGCATTTTTCAGACGCGAGACGTTATCAATTATAATCAAAATAATTAATTATTTCATCTTACAAAACACTAAACAAAGTGACTACAATTATCTTGTGACAAAAAAAACAAATTACATACCTGCATAGATACATTAATTGGTCTTTTTAATGACACCTGTTTTTTTATTGCGCAAACCACATCGAACTTTACCTCCTCGGAGCTAACTATAAGTTGGGATATCGGACTCGATTGACCTTGGCCTCTCCTCTGAAAGTGACATTCTATTGATGGAATCACGTCGAAGCAAACCGTTTTCAATTTTCTATTATTCATGGACGTTATGGTGATTTTAATGATAGGAATATGTGAAGTAAAATATTTCGAGTCACAAAGGTTCAAATTTCATTAAATTTTTGTAGTCATATTATTAATTCATGTCAATTCCATACTTTACTAAGCGATTCCACTGGCATTTTCTCCAATAGAATGTCACTTGGTCTAGAACCTCATGGCCATCAACGTTGGCAACTCCGGCTAAAAATTATTATCCTCCCTTCCGGATAGAGAGGCGATGGTTTATTCGACAGCTAATCCGAATTGTCACCCCTATACATATACTCGTGGCATGGAAGACGACTAGCCATTGTATGTACCAATTTACTTATTTTGATTACGTTAACATTTAGATAGTAACACAATTATACCTAATCAATGAAGTTAACTGAAAAAAAAATGATTTTTATGTGTATCTATTTATGAAATATCTCGCAAATAATACACATGACATACATAGGTAAACCCATTCAACCATAGTTATTCATTACCGTCATAAATCGTATGTTGTTTGAAGAATGTTCTACTGTTATTGTTGTACTATGGTACTACATCATTTTCACTTTGCCTTTCAAATAGACACTGCCATTACCTACGTCCTCAATTTCTTTTATATTCTCGAACCAGGTCAAGTAAGAAGTTAATTAATAGATTATAGACTGGGTGAAAGAATTTTGTAAATCAGGTCACTAGTTCTAAGTACTTACGGGCCGATAGATAAAGGACTATTGCGTGTTGTAATACTTTCAAAACGTAAAGCTTTTCAACGGCAAGCGCTTCGCCCAGAAAATTGGTTATTTGAAATAAAAGTAGTACCGGTAGGTACAACGGGGTGAATACGGGTAAAATAGTCAGCTAAACTCTGTAGTTATTTTCTTTCAAGCATAACTTTGGACTAGTTCATTTCATTCATATTCGATAATGTGTAATGGACTTTATAAAATTCGTAATAGAAATTATTTAAAATATTCCATTAACCATTTTATCCCTATTCACCCCGTTTACGATACTTACTACTTTTATTTTTCATTTTGTTTACTTACTAAGTAAACAATTCAAAACTATCTAAAGATTGAAGAAAAATATCTGACGACAAATTACGGAAAATACTAACATTGGCAAAAATACTTTAAATTGTTTCATAAGCTTGTAAACACGTTTAGTTCGGTTTTTGAACTGTGTTAAGGAACGATGAATTTCATTGATAAAACATCAGACATCAGAATAGTTAGACCAACTACAACATCAATTCAAGACATCTTTATTACGTCAACTAAAATGATTATGTACTTGCTCAGGCAGATTCTGAACTGGTTTCAAGTCGAATAATAATAAAGAAATAAAAAAAAAACTACTCCGTAAGTTTCTAAAGCAGAGAGACAAGTGATAATGGCCACATTTATAGTCTCGACTATCCTATTAAGGCTAGACCACCGTGGCAAGGCTACATAAGATGGAACATCAAATAACGGAGATCATCAAGCGCTCGAGTGTCGACTACCAACCGAAACACAATGCGTGGGATGACCCCTCATTAAATGGACAGAATAGTGACGACAATCACTGGATACAAATGACTGTGATTTTGTAGGTAGAAGTTTCTAGTTCACCTACCTACCCACTGGCGGTAGATATTCAACACAATTCCTATTGGATTTGCCTTCCAGATTTATTAGCCTAAATAGATTACCGAATTCGGTTTCGGGTTTAGTTTGAAGATTATAGGTCCAAATAACTACCAGTCTCATTTGGTGTCTATTGTATAAAATTGTAGAACGACCAATACAACCGGCGGTAACCGCGCCGAAAAAATATTTAAAAAAAAACGTTTTGCTTTCCGGGGTAGGATATGGGTCGCAATGGTTAATCAGGTCAATAAACGCTACATTTTCCGCTTACCAGACGTATTTTCCCCTTCATCCATTAATGATTACCGGGAGAAACCAATATGGAGCAAAAAACCACTAAATTTTTCGAGGAAAGTAGTGGAATTAAGGAAATCTGTTTCACAAACTCAATACTTGTTCTTTGGTAGGCAGACATCGTTCCAGCTTTAAATTTCGTCATTAAATCACAGTCAAAAATGCTTCGTATCCGGATAGCGCTTCGATCCGAAGTAATTTCCTTCTCTTGTAAAAAAACGACCGTTGAATCGTCGACCGTTGCTCAACAGCCGATGATTGCGCGTTATAGATCGAGTACCTTCCTTTTTAATGTTTGATATTTTGATTATGAATGATCTATTTCCTTTTTTTTCACGTGTACGTTCTGTCCTGACTCCTAACAATATCATAAAAAGGTAATCCAGTAACCCGATTACAACGTCAATTACCGTATCTAATAAATTATACTGTATCTATAAAATTCGCACAAATACTAGAAAAAATAGTTTGTTGTTAAAAATAATAATAATAGTCTATAAGAGCTGAGCTCGGATCATAACTATGAGAATGGTGAAAGTACAAACATTGCAGGGATTCGAAACATTCTGTGTTCAAACTCTCGCTATGTCTTTAGAGCAATTTCATTGAAACTGAACAAATGAAACAGGTTTGGAGGCTTATGACCGACTAGCGTCCTCTTTACGTAGGTGTGTGTACTTATTTTGTCCAAGAAACAGATGGCTTTGAAATTAGTGAACTTGATTATCGTATGATGCCTACTTTTGGGTGATATCAGTAAGGTAAACGCAACTCTCTCTCTACCTAGAGAGAGAGTTCTCAAATCGGATGAAGTTACCAAACTTCATCCGATTTGAGAAAAATAAATCTATCTTCTTGACAATGTGAAGAGTAATAAAAATGTACAAACGTAATGTCAAAGGGAGACTTCCAATTTCAACCAGTTTCAGAGGACTCCTCAAGTGGCAATACTTAACAAAATAAGTGATATTCTAATAACCCATTTGCACAAGTGAGTTTATCATTAACTACTTAGAATTTAAGGACCTTACTAATGAAAAGTTATACCAAGCAAGCTGCTGTTATATCTAAATTTTGTATGCCATAAAGACACATTTACACTCACAACAGTTAAGTATTAACTATTATGCAAGCAAGTAGGGTCCTACATTGCCCGCAATAGTCCTATAAACACATCATCTACCTACTATTGAATGTTGAAAGATGTTTCTGACCAGACACCCCTTGAAATGTAATTTTATACGTTGGTCTTCGTATAAATGACTCAGCATAATTCCTCCCATGTAGGTATGATTCCACGTACACTTCCGTTGTTCTCACATTCGCCGCATTTGGCGTTGCGGCAAAACCGGATGCAGCGTAGCCTTTTATCGCCACGTGCTTCGTTTGCCGAAGTGGAAGTTCCGTAGGTCTCGGCGTCACTCTAATTCTCAGAATTATCACTACGATTACGCTTATTTCATTGTAATTTTACGTATCAGCGTGATGAATGAATTCTCGGAATTCCGTTTTGCAATCTAATATCTCATCGAAAATTGTAACGTTAGACATCGGTGAGAGACAAGCGGAAGAATCGTGCCGCAAAATTACACACGGACATGCAAATGAACTTAATTGTTATTGTCACGGAATCGACTGGCACTTTTACGTAATATCTTACACTAGGAAGGTGCTACAGATCGAGATTAACATCTGAAGTCGTTAACGAAGTGTTTTTAAAACCAATCTATCCTTACCTTTGTTTCAAATGATTAAATATTCTATATCGACAACGGACCGTCCAGAGAGTGTTATTATTTAAATACTGGCCCTGGGTAATTGTAGGTCGGCATTTTAGAATGTCCTATCGCCGAGCGCGTCGCCGCCGCCGGGCCGGGAGAGAAGGAGATGGTGGCGGGAGACTGAGGGCTTTGACCCTGTGCCCGTAATCAGGGCGGTTTCGGCGGCCGCTGTCCTTGCCATCCTCGTTTGAGAACAATTTGTAACTTTTCTGATAAATCCTCTTTGTCTTGCATTTATTAGTAGTTAATCGAACATAATATAGGCGTAGTTAAGTGTGTCACCATATGTACTTCGGCGTAGAAAGTGTATACCTACCTATATAGAGATAGAGTGGCCTAGTTCGCAGGCAAGCACTGATAAGTTATCGCCGATGCAATCGATAAACAATAAGCACTAAAGTGCTTTTAGGTTGAGCAACAAAGTCAATCGAAGAATTGCAAAACTAGTAATCGCTTAATTACTTTACAGACGCATATAATAACGTTGACGCTCGTTTTATTGTTTAATAACTGTGGAACTTTAATAATAGTTACTTTTATATCGCTTGCGTAAGTGTCAGTGCATCGGCCGCAACCGGTTCCGGCGGGCGTGGTCGTAATTTCCCACTAATCTTGACCCACAGCTGTCTTAGACCAGTTTCCCTGATGCGGAGGCATGATTCGTCATTATCATTAAGATCTCACTCGGCGGAAGTATGCACGTAGTATTCAAAGTTGTGGGTGGTATTCTTGTTGATAATTATCGAAACAAGCTATAAAGTACGGTACCGTACTGATTAACGGTGTACATATTTTTACATTAGATATATACGTACATCTGTCTGTCTTAAATCTATACAATAATGAGTGGGTAAGACGTTATCCTGGCACAAATCGTCTTTATGTAGAAGCTTTCGAAACTGGAACCAACCGTAACATACCAAATTTTTCAGAAATTGGTTAAGCGGTTTTAGGGATTAGCGTATAGCGTACACAAAATGTGATAATATACACTTATATTATGTTTATATACTTTATTATCACTATTATCTTAATCTTAAGAGGTATGTCTATTATCTTTATTTTTTTCTATTTTTGGAGTCAGTAAGACACCAGAAATGAGTTCTTGCCTATAAACAAAACATAGAGTTGTAAAATCTTGAAATCAACTTTCAAACAAAATATAATTAATGGATATAGCTATTAAATTACAGGAATAACGACCTCATGAATCTGTAAGAAAATTTCAGCAAATTCATATGTGTACCTATTATTAAAATTGACTTTTTAAATCTACAAAAGTAGCAAAAGACATATTGACTGCATGAAAGCGGCTATTGTGACGTAGAAAAGCTTCTAACACCCGATGAGTGACTTGTGTAGCACAACCTGTAGAAGGAATGAAGAATTTTGTAACATTTTGCTTCTAATAGTTTTTTTTGGCTGATATTAGTGGAAATGATTGATACTGCACCGTTTAGATGACTTCGCTTAGAGAAACTGTGGCATTTTCACCTCATACGCTAGCGTAGGAACGTCTAAGTTATTGGTTGTGTGGCTAAATCAATATTAGGTAGTTATATAGCTATAACCTCATGTCCAGTTCCAGTGATAAAGTTCGTTTTATACCCCCGAAAAGCCAATTGTAGTGTATGAAGAGTCTTAGCACAAATCATATACCTGTAAACAATCCTTCCCTCCCCTCCCCTTCCCAGCTCTCCCCCTTTCCCTTCAGGGTGGGCAGCGCGTGTGTGACACCCGTAGTATTGCACACGTTCATAGGCCACGGTGGCCGCTTTCCATCAGGTGGGCCGTGTGCTTGTCTGCCACCTACGTAGAATAAAAATAAAAATAAAAAATAAATAAACAGCAACGAACCCACTAATGAATATTCCTCTATCACAATACTAGTCTTATTCGACTATTCAAATTATATTATATTGTTACTATGTATTTCAGAATATTACTCTGTATTTCAATGCTGAAATTATAAAAAAAAATAGTTGACTGATGGGATCTTGTACGAAGTAACTGTGTATGACGTCATATTTTGTTATCTGTACAAATAAATACGGATGATTAAATAAGAATGGACTTAATTACCACCATTTACTTTGACTATTCTTTACTTAATGAGTTCAGTTAAAGAATTTAAGTTAGGAAACTACTCAATTAACTTTGAACGAGGATAAATCTTGATTTTATACAACTTACAAGGATAAAACCTATCCTAATTTATTTTAAACCTTCCATAGTAATTGTTTTGCAAATGATATAACTTGGTATTCTTGTTCCAGTGCTGCGGACAGTGCGGACTCACCCATTCTGGAGGAAGCCGGCGAGAGCGGCTCCGAACAGAAGCCAAAACCTCTTACCAAATATGGAGAACTTGTAATACTCGGGTGAGTGTTTACGGAGAAATTTCCTGCTAATTTATATTTAGACTCATTAATTGCTTCAGCATTGTGAATTGATATATTCAGTCTGAAGTCTGCTTACTTTTAAAATGAAGATAAAGCACAGCAGAAATATGGATGCTACCACTTTTGAGAGGAAACTACAACAGTCTTTCGACTAATTACCGCAAAAGTATGACAGGATGAATGATGTTGATGAGTATCCATCGATTTTACATTAGTATAATTGTTAAATACTCTTCAAGATCCTTTCTTGAACAGACACATCGATAAACATATACCTACTAGGATTTTAAACTTAGTGCATTGAGAACAGCAAGTCATCATGAAACGCTTTTTCTGTAATCACTAATCACAAACAATAATTATGCTCGTTAATGAAGGTTTGTGTTGTGTCAGTTTTTTGAAAAAGTAGTCGGTTATTAAACCATAACAACTAAGATACATATTATTACTGTCGCGTCCCCTCTGGTGTTCGGCCCGCGCAACGTCTAAATTCTATTTCGACCACATTTTTGAGTGAGGTCCATTTTAGCATATTTACTTATGGTCCACTATATGTTGCAAATATTCGAATACCAATAGAATACACTTACTTTGTTTTATCACGTCAAAAATCTTATTAAGTACGGGTCTCTTTTGCATTGAATCGCAAAAGTGATATTTTATGTTCGTCGATATTGACGCTTGAAGTGCCTAGTTTTTTATTTCGCTCATTTCCGTAAATGTTGTTTAGATCAATGCCTTGATATCTTTTCCATTATTAATTTTACAACTGTGGTTACTCTATTGTTATAAAAATCATCCGCAATCGTATATTTCGTAACGCGTCATGCTCGCTGATTGCGTGAACTGCACACTTGACCTTTTTTGAGGCTGTTTCCTAATTAAAGAATCATGCTTATAACATATTATGTATTATCATTTTCGCATTATATTTCGACGCTTCATTCTTTGATATAATTAACCAGGTAGTCCCTTATATCTACTAGGCAACATCGCACATTTTTAAGAGATATGAATATGACTATTTGAACGAGCCTACCTACCGTGCTACACTCTTGACAGATACTCATTCCTTATTTGTGCGTGGCAACGTGAGCACGTCTTCAGCAATGCCAAAGCGCAGTGCCGAAGACAAAATAAATCGTTATTATTATTTATTATAATCTAAATCGGTAAAACGTAAAAGTTATCGTCGTATATTTCTTCAGATGCGGAAGAAAACGAAATATGTGAGTACCTACATAATACATTTTATCAACCATTATATTGTGCATTACTCCGTAATAGTTACGCAATTCCATGGAGTGACTTAAACATTCTGTTCTCTGTGCAATCTTCCTATGCGGGTCTCCAACGATGATAATAATAATTTTACGTAAAACAACAAATAATTACTATCGGGGTCCATTGTGAATGCCCAACGATATTTACATAACCAAACAGTAGTATAAATATTACTATGCCGCAATGCTATAAAAAATATTATATATACCCTCCTTTTTTTTTTACTATTTTGTACATTAGAGTAATGAAAGTTTATAATATATTAGGTCAAAAGGACCAGAAATTTCAGAGCTAGCCTCTAATACCTGCCGATAATGCGGTTCCGACCGGATCACAAAAAAGTTACCAACTTTGACTAAAACACCTAATCTTAACGCTCAAACTATCATACGGTGCATTACTCTTTAATAATTAATTAATTCCAAGGCGAGACAATGTTCTGCAGGTAAGGATTGACTGCGGGTCAATATCTGCCTAGCAAATTACATCAGAGGTAGACTGCGAGTCTCACCCGATGATAATAGAACATTCTATTCTCCGCCCAAAGTTCCTACAGGTATGGATTGACTGCGAGTCAATAAATACCTTTCAAATTACATCGGGGTTGACTGCGAGTCTCCAACGATGATAATAATTATTTTACGAAAATCGTAAAATAAAGGAACTTTTAGGATCCAAGGGTCCAAAGGGTCCAAGGGTCAATCCATTGCGAGTACCCTACGATATTTACATAACCAAACAGTAGTATAAATATTACTTTGCCGCAATGCTATAAAAATATTATATACCCTCTTTTTTACTATGTCGTACATAAGAGTAATGAAAATTTATAAAATATTTGGTCAAAAGGACCAGATAATTCCGAGCTAGGCTCTAATACCTGCCGATAATGCGGTTCCGACCGGTTCACAAAAAGTCACCAATTTGACTATAACACCTAATCTTAACACTCAAACTATCATATGGTGCATTACTCTATAATAATTACATAATTCCAAGGCGAGACAATGTTTCTACGGGTAAGGATTGACTGCGGGTCAATATCTGCCTAGCAAATTACATCAGAGGTAGACTGCGAGTCTCACCCGATGATAATAAAACATTATGTTCTCAGCCCAAAGTTCCTACAGGTATGGATTGACTGCGAGTCAATAAATACCTTTCAAATTACATCGGGGTTGACTGCGAGTCTCCAACGATGATAATAATTATTTTACGAAAATCGTAAAATAAGGAACTTTCAGGGTCCAAGGGCCCAAAGGGTCCAAGGGTCCAAGGGTCAATCCATTGCGAGTGCCCAGCGATATTTGCATAACCAAACAGTAGTATAAATATTTCTATGCCGTAATGCTATAAAAATTATTATATACCCTCTTTTTTACTATTTCGTACATGAGAATAACGAAAATTCGTATATTATCAGGTCAAAAGGACCAGATGATTGAGAGTTCGGCTCCAACACCTATCAATATGTCGATCCGACTGGAACACAATAAATCACCGACTTGACGATAAGACCTAATCTTAAAGCTTGCAATTGCATTAGATGTACCTAATGTGGTTAGAAATAGAGATAAAACACTCTTTCTACTCAGCAACAATAACTCGGTTCAGGAATTACCACTATAAATAGGGCAATGGACCTTCTCTTATTAGGCGAAGATAAAATTCAGGCACTAAAGCACCTCAGCAATGGATGCCAGGGGTGCCGTTTGTTAACAGATTTACAGTACCAATTCACACAGTGCCGTACTAAGCTAATTATTACACTCAGTTTAGATAAAACCGGCCTAAGCGTAATCCATGATGCAGAAAGTAGGTAAAATAAAAAAAAAAAATAAAAAAAAAAAAAAACCTCTTTAGAAACCAATAGCAAGCGCCTCTTAACAGCCAGGCCCTTGTCACTACCACCATCAGGGAAACTGGCAAGCTCCTCGCTTCCCACCGAACAAGGGAAGGGGGCGGGGGGAGAAGGGAACTGTCACCAGGTGTGACGACTGAGAGTTCGCGCAACAACCAGCGTGTTCCCAATGCGAAAGCTGTCTCTCCGAACAAGCCCCGTGCAACGACACAGTAGTAGTTCACATACATGCCTGTTGTATAACTTATTGTTATAATGGCTGACCTAAAGTTGGTAAAATTACAATTGTTCTGAAACAGCTCAAGGAGGGCATTCAATTCCATTTCTCAAAGACGTTCAGCAAGTCACTGTTCCTAATAATAATTTCTTACCCATCGATAAACACGTTAATGTATATAGCCATAGATAAGTTATTAGGCTTAAAAAACAATTTCTCAATGTACAGCCACCAAAAACTTCTATCTAGCTACTATTGATTTAAAAGAGGCGTACCTACTAAAACCGATAATCACCTCAAATGTAATTTTTCTTTACGATTTCAATTCGAATCATCTCCGGTGTAAAAACCATCTATGAGTCCATAGAATCCATCTTTACCCTACGGGTTATCAGTCTCTTGGTGCCAACCAAGACCCTCACAAAACTTATGAGATCACGATTTTAGATCCGTGGCATACTTAGACGAAATATTGGGTATAGGAGACAACTATGCTCGGTGTCTAGAAAATATAAACGAAACTCTGTCATTACTAAAAAGGTTAGGCTTCGTTAAAAATTCGATAGAAGTTTATTACACTCACAATAGTCATGTGAATATTTAGCCTTTGTACATGATACGAGAAACCTAACATTACCATTATCTACCTATCGAAAAGCTAAATAACATAGCACAATTAGTTCAAAAGTATTCTACTTTACCACAGTGCATTATACGTGACTTAGCTCAACTAATAGGAGTTAACGTTTTCGTACCCTGCCGCCAAATGCGACTGGCTATACACGAAAATTCTAGAACGATATTAATGTCTTTTGTAATCGATATACGAAGAGTATGAAACCAAAATCAAACTCCCTCCAGGGTTATTGAAAGACCATAATTGGTGGAGCGAGAACCTCTACATTTATCATATGGCTCTCACTCCCTTTAAATTGGAGATTTACACGGATGCCTCCCGGACAGGGGGGGGCACAGTGTGTAACAGCAGTGGAGCAAGCGAAATGCGTTCAACAAATTACTTAGAGCCTTTAGCCGTCTTCATTGGTTTGAAAAACTTTAATGCGATTGGAGAACAACGGTGTACCTATTATTGCTTTGCGTCGATATTACGACTGCCATAAGCTGCAATTCTCTCATTTAAATGTCCGGGCTCATTTGGCATTGTTGCGAGAAGCGTGATATTTGGATTGTAGCATCTTACGTTAATATACATGAACATAAGCTCACGCTTTTATCCCCGCAGGGGTAGGCAGAGGTGCTAGCACCCACAATTTGCCAGTTTATGTTCAGATCCAAATGTAATAGGTAGAGAGCCTATTGCCCTTCTCCGGGTACTAAATAAATAAATAGATAAACTTGCGATAAATACACACAACTTCGAAATTACGTTAATATATTTATATATTTTTTTTTATAGCTCCTCACAAAAAAAAAAAAAAAAAAAAAGACGTAATAGTAAGATAATTACGCGGACTGTGATTAAAGAATAATAAATCCGGACATAGAATGGGAATTATCAAATAATGCATTCAAATACTCTACAGCATGGGACTCGACAATTCCCTTTTGAATTACACCTCACAATGATGGTATCCCAATTGATACTAATTTAAATCCGGAGAATATCATTATCAAGTTAGTAAATTCTTCTTGCTCTTTGTACAGCTTATCGCGTACAAACTTGTATTATTAAAATCGGAAATATTCTTTCATTTGGTTTTTCAAACAACGGTATTCGTATCTCGATAACAGACATGATAAAAACTACTGCTTCCGGTCGTGACCAACACTTTTCAAAGATTATATTTTTGTAACAAAAAATAAGTGAACAACCAGTACGGGTCAGTTATGGTTAACACACAAATTACCACATTATATCAGTTACCACACAATCAGTCTTAAATAGGTGCTGACAGAAAGCGGCGTTGACACGTGCTGCGTGTCTAGCGCACACAGCACGCCCAGGGCGCCTCGTCAGCCGCGCACTCGCGCGGTCTTTCAGTGGATACTTTAGTAAAACTGCAGAACACATCCAATACATTCGCAAAACTTTATAACTGAACAGTAATTGGTCACGAACATTTCCGCTAATTCAGTATGCTTAGCATAGTGCTACCCACATAGTACCTATGTTATTAGATTAAAATTTGTATTAGTAGGTAATTAAATATTTAATTAATTACCTAAGTAAATACGCGTTTTTGTTCTTAATATTCATTATGCTCATATTAAGAGTTTCACTGAAATAAAAATAAAAACTTTCTATGCTACATAACTCTGAAAGTCTACCTGGTTAATTATATCAAAGAATGAAGCGTCGAAATATAATTACTGATCAAGTGAACTTCGCAAGTGAAGTTCGATCATAATTATATGAGACGCTTCATTCGAAGATATAATCTCCCTCCCACCCATTGTACACAAACAGTATTGTTAATATGTTTGATAACTACTGTACCCAAAGCAAGAAAGTTTTACGAGGTTTTTTCCTCTCCTCTCTAAAAAATGAGTATCTGTCAAGAGTGTAGCACGGTAGGTAGGCTCGTTCAAATAGTCATATTCATATCTCTTAAAAATGTGCGATGTTGCCTAGTAGATATAAGGGACTACCTGGTTAATTATATCTTCGAATGAAGCGTCTCATATAATTATGATCGAACTTCACTTGCGAAGTTCGCTTGATCAGTAATTATAATGAGCGGTGAAATTTAATTAATCTCATGGCGCGCATTTTACATTTTAATATAGTGTTCCAGAAGTATTGTGAATTGAATTTCAATGAAGTCTTTCATGAATTGTTTTGTTAAGTATTCAATGTATTTTTCAACGCAATCCATTCGCCTCTTCTTCTTTAAATGGTTAAATCTTTATTTGAAAGGGATATGACAGCTGCTACAAACTTGAGTTTTTGGCGGTGGGATGTCCTTTATATTAATATCCAAAGTATTCACAAAGAACTTATAAAAATTTTGAAAACATAGGCTGTAAAATTGTTTCTTCTCTTGTGGTGCCGGGACAAGCCGTTATCAGCGTTATTTTTTTTATTAATTATACTGACATCAGCCGCTCTTTGAACTTACCTCATCAATGAAACTAATTAATAAATTACATTGTGCATTATCTTCTTTTGGATAAAGTCTGGTTTGCTTGTGGAAGGCCTTGTTTAAAGAGATTCAAAGTCCCTTCACATTGAACTTGTTTACACGATTGCGATAAACTATACTGTTTTATTTAAATCAACACTGTGTACTTTTAGCTCATTGTCCTTTGTCTTACTATCTATAAAACAAAGATACCATTTTACCGGTTTGTATGTTTCAATAGTAAGTTGTATAAAATAAAATAGTTTCCTTATATAATGTTACGTTGTTCCCGTAGTTTCATAATTCAATAAAACCTCATCTGTCTTCGCACTGCATAGTTTAAGGTGTTAGTTCTTTAGTATTGGGTATTTTATAGTAGTGTTTTCAGCTACAAGTGACTCTCAGAGTAGTCACCATAGCATCCCCGGGTCTGCCGGGGTGCGAGATATATGTCTTGTACAATCCCACCTTCCGATTGCAATCAAGGACTCGGGAATTCGCGCACGATAAAAATAAAGTGGTCACCGTAGCTGAAGTCCTGAATTTCAACTATTTGCTGCCCGAAGAATTTCTTTGCTCGTCAAATATAGATCTTTTTTAAAGAATTATTTATACTGTCGATTAATGGCACTTGGTGGATCTAACTGAACCTTTGAGATATTGATGAATCCAGTGGAGAAGTGTATTATCAATTATGTATTTAAAGAAATATATGACAGTCAGATTCTCCAGGTTAGGAAAGTAGATGCTATAGAAAACTGGGATTAGGGATCCCCACTAATTTGACCACATAATGATAATAGATAAGTTTTATGTCTCCACTTGTCCCTTCGAGAGTATGAGTGGAATTTGTATACAATATGATATGATAATGATAACGAAAAGTTCTTATTTATTATTTAAGTATCGCTTAGATGCACTGCGGTTGGTAAGAGGTGTACCCACAACTTGGAAAGTGCAAACAGCAGTGTGTACCTATATGAATGTATCAGCTCCATCGAGTACTAGGTTAGTTTGCGGTGGCATTTAGGTTAGCGAGTGTATCGTCAAATGTAATTTACCGACAACGATCCAAATCATGTATCGAGGACCGTATATAAAGATTTAATTAATATGTGTATGTCATATAATACAATATATGTCAAACCACATTGACATATATACTTTTAGTAATGTCCAAGAAGGTACTAATTGTTATACTAATTAAAATTATGTATGCTCATTGCCCATGGTGGTAACGCACTGACTGTTAATTATTTAGTCGAAATCTCTAAATTCAATAAGGCAGGCGATTAATTAATGTATGTCTTTTTCCATAATCCATTTTAGGTACGTACAGCAATATAAGCATTAAGTACCTATGACATAAATTCATAAAATTCTTTAAAATCAGTCAGTCAAGCGCTCAAAAATCGAAGTAATAACTAGCAAACTGCATCGGTTTCTGCACACCTGTTTAAACGACAACAGTCTTAACGACGTGAATTTCGGTGTCTATTTTTCATCCCGTAACCACTTTTCAGGCAGTAACACTCGAGTTAGGCCTGTGGTTCTCTAAGGGTATAGAGTAACCGTGACTATCACTATTTAGAACCAAACTAAGGTTTAGTTTGGTTATACACATTTGTATATACATAGCTTGTAATACGATAGGACGACATTGCAGCATTGCATTGTTCGACGTTCCAATTGCCTTAAAATTTAGGTCTTCGACTAGACCGTCATGTCATGCTTGTAATAATTTAGTGTCCAAAAGTGGACACTAACTGTCGGTCTGAGTCCACAAACTTAAAGGGTGCGCAACGGCATGTGAAGCCAGCTATTATTAAAGTTTCTTTGAAGGATAAACTTTGTAATGCAGTAATCCAACGAACATACGGTGGACCAGCCTCCCTATAAAAGGGAAATGGGGTAGACAATGGGGAAATTGAAACTGTTAGTTCAAAAAACACGTAATCGGATTTTAGGCTTGCATTGAGAGAAGCCAACTCAGTGACTGTGACTGTGGACTCTCCTCTTATACATTGGTGGTTAAACCAAACGAAGCATTGGCATACGCGTCAAAGAAAACACAGCTGATATAAAAGATTAACGCTCAACGAAGTTGACTATATGACTGTGAACACATGCAACATGGCACCAACCATTACTAGGGCTCTTGAAATTAAAAACAACCACATTTTAATAGAGAAGATGGTTGGAGCGTCCCCGCAGTCTGCGATCCAGTTATTCACTTACTTAAACCTAAGAAAATGCAAAATGTATTTTGTGCTGTAGCACGACAACGACAGTAAGCTCTACCTACGTAAATTCATAGTCACCCCGCGAACATGACGACTGAAATTAACCGAAACGTCGAACTAAAAGTACCTAAATAACAAAAAATATATCGCGATAGAATAAAAAAAAAGTGGTTTTATTTCAATGATTGATTAGTGATTGATTGTTGCATTAATCAACTCTAATGTATTTAAAACTATTAATAGCATGATTGGCTGCAGTAATGGACAAGGTATAGATTACATAATTGATTGTGGGCATCATACACCATGTGTTGAACGAATTTTATTGTTGATGACGAATCTGAGACGTTTCCGGTCTCTATAAAATTTGATATGATTGAAATATTGACTACCTACGTTAGTTGCGCTGTTACATAAATAACGTGAACGTGACGTTGGCTTCACATACGCTTATACCTAATAACGTCATATTTGATTAGGTATTCATTTGTCGTCACCATGTTGAATGTACAAACGACGGTACGGCAATATGACGTAAAATAGACCAAACGCTTGTCGTGATAAATTGCTAGCGAAAGTTGCTTAGTGTTTAAAGAGTGAGTAGTGATAATCGATTTCATGGAGAGATTGTAAAATTTAGATTATTTTTAATTTTAACTGTAAAACTACTTACTTATCGTAGTGCCTAGGTGGTAGGTCGGTAGTTGTTACTTAATTAGCTCTAACGACATCAATGTCGCGGGTACCTGTCAATACAGACCACCTCCAATCAGTCGGATTGGAGGTCGATGTGGTAATCCTATGTGCAGCACTAGACGTCCAATGGCTGAAATGATCTTCTATCGAATCGATGGTTTTTTTTAGTTGCCATCTTGGTGTAGTTCATTTGTTTCACGTCAGGGCCGCTACTCACGGAGAGGGCCCGAGCATAGGTTTCGCTCTTCGGGAAGGCTTACTACGCCCCCTCCAATGCTGAAATGATGATAATGATGAACGACAATTCAGATTGCATCAATCAGCAGTTCATTGACAGTGTTAAGTTCGAAGCTACAGATAACTACCGAGATGATTCCAACACCCGAAGGTGTTAATTTTTCATGATGACGGTCATGGCGTCATTATTTATGCTTCATATACTGTTTTTGTATAATTAAAGCGAAAGTATTCCCAACCCAAAATTTATACCCGAGCATACATTTTTAATTTTAATTAGAAATGACCTTACATTGGTGGGCTTTTTCTCTAATGAAATTAAACAAAATATAAATCTTGCAAATCATATTATCTAGGTACTTAATCGTCAATCAATTCTAAATATGGAATAAACAGTTTGACTACAATAGCAGAGACATTATTTATTAGAGTTCATTAACCTAAATTGAATAGCGAAATCATTTACAGTTTCTCTTAATAAAGATGATGAAAAGCGCACGATTTCTGAGAACAAAGAACAAAACCAATAAACATCAATTTTACGGCTGCGTACAGATAGCAAAATGGTTGGTGATTTAGAAACAAATCGAAGTACGTACGCTATAAATATTTAATTTTCTATCGATTGACATTTTTAATGGTTTGAGAAACGTGACTGTGTATTAATTAATCCGCTAATATTAGCTATGCCGTTAATCTGCAAACATAAAGATCTTTGTTTTGTATACGAAGAGTAGCTCAATCTACTCTTCAAGAATGCCTTATATAACGTATTAAATAATGTCACGTCTGTTTATTTTGCGTGTGTACTTCACCGGAGCATAATGAGCACGGTGAAATATTGTTGTTGATAGAATCGAACAGATTAAAATCACAGTGTACCAATATGGGAGATTGTTGATTGGAATTTGAGTATAACTTAGGAAAATAATGCTAAGGTCGCTTGGGATGCCAGTCACTTATATAGCATCGGGTACACTCGGTGTGGGCAGGGGTCTTGCTTTGCTCTGGTGTATAAAGGTACATGCGGAACATACCGACCATTTGAACTATCTAGCTGTCCACAATGATTGTCGTATCGTGGTATACTTCTTAAAAAGCCAATAGAAGCTTTGATGGAAGGAATACCTTACAATTACAAATATGATTATAATTTGTCTGTTATTACGCCTATTGCTGCAAAAATAAAACTTTTGATTAGAATTAAAAAATATGAATTACTAAAATTTTTGTTTGAAGTGTTTCTGGTCCCTTGAATATTTGGTGCTATAATATTCAAGTGAGCTAGGCTATTTATCATACACTGTGCCCCTAGCACGAATAACTATAGAATTCGTAATGTAAAGGTATCGAGAGAGCTGTGCATTGCGATTGGCGGGCTTCACACACACAAGGGTTCACAGTAGGCGTACTGGCAATCGCAATGCTCCGTTCTGTCTATATCTTTACTGTGTCTTTACATTACGAATTTGACAGTATTTCGTGCTAAGTTCAGTTATTTCCAAAATGTATACGATACGAAGAAATGATTGCATCGGTCGCTCTGTGAAAAGAATAATTTGAAACAAGCATTATGTTGATAGGCAATAATAAGTACCTACTTACACAATAAATTCATTCAGTTTTATCATAATGTAATAAATACTATATCAGTATTTACTATGTGTACATATGGTTATATGTAGGGACCTACTTTCATTCATATTCGTCACTTCCTATAGGTAGAGTAATTTTATCATAAGAGTTTAGTTCAAACATTATTGATATTAAACTATTTTTCCCTGATAATTGCAACATCTCGTTCTAAGTACCTACCTATTCACTTTCAAAATAACATCATCTGTAAAGCGAACAGGACATCGAGTATATAGGGAACATGTATAACAAAGCTTTCTTGGTTAATCGTCACGGACCTTGATTCCTTTTGAGGTTTGTCTATATCATCCATCACGTCTCCATGTATCACTTTCTATTTCGATTGCAACTCTGCTACAAATATAATATTACCAGTCGGCAGATAAATTGCAGAGTCGTGATCAAAACAATTGTTGTACTTCAGTTTCTTGTAATGCACGCATGTGGAATCTCATCGCGGTCATGACATGAATACATAATAATCGATAATATATCGAGTTCAAGACTTGGCTAACCGCAAAAACGTTTCTCGAGTATTTCGGACTATTTGGTTTATTTAGGACTATTCCGAATAGGTTCTTATTACAAGCGGAACCGTCATGATAATTGATATAATAATGCATATTAAGTAGTTAATACATAATAACAAAGATCAATAGAGATATAATTTATAAAAGTATTGATTTGCATTGTTCTTATGACGCATACAATTCACGGTTTGAATTTTTATTGTGCATAATAGCAATAGTGTGTGCAGTACGGGCACAGAATACTTAGAACTTCTGCTAGATTTTTGAAATTTGATGTACAAAAAGTGCATTCGCGTTCATAAATCACTGCTAATAGCCTGTTACTTATATTATCTAGTTTTAAATCGAAGCTTGTCATATTGAACCATTGAATACTAAAGAGGGCGCGCCCTATTCCTGTACAGAAATTAAACTCGCACTCTACCTCCTTATATTCCATAGAGACAGACGATTATTTGATAATTCAATGAAATGGTGACGAGAGAAGAGTGAACATAACAAACGAGGCTTGCATTCCTGAAACGTAACTCCGTTCTCTTTAATTATGTAAGCTTGTATGAATAAGACAGATTGTCATGAATAAAGAGTTTGCTTTTTAATTTTAATGTATAATTTTATATTTAAACAGTTCATAACTCACTTAGATCATTGCATTCACTTTTTATAACCGACTAAAATGTATGAGAATGTAATAAGTAATAATTCATGGGTGAAAACAACTAGGTAATGTGAACTGCTGGACATAGGCTTCTCCTGATATGCTCTCATCATCAGCTTGTATTATCATAATAATAACATCGTAGGTACGTGTTTCAAACTATTTTTAAAATTGAATAACTGTTTATAATTAAAAAATAACGGGCGTCGAATATGTAAATACAAAAGTGTAATTTTTGTTTGCTAATGTGTGAAACGAATTGTTAGTTATACCAAGTAGTAGTAAATATTTATGTGATAGCTATTTGCGCGTATGTAAACATAATTATGTATCTGTGTTAATATGCCGGTTTACCAGTTATTGTGTGTCGTGCGTGAGTTATATGAACGCATAGTAGTTGAATAAGGTTTCAATGTCACCAGTAATTTTTAAAGTTTATGATTGCGATCGTTATCGAACTTTTTTGCGACCCTTAATGTCTAGTATAATTTATGTTATACACATAGTTTAACACAACATGGCATTATTAATGGTCAGTAAAAATATATAACTTAAAGCCACCTTTCGACGGTGAAAGGTTTTATAGACGCGTGCGCTTGATTACGCGGACCACGCTCCGTGGAATGAAGGCTAGCTGTGATACTGTAGACATGTTTGTCCATAGTAAGAATAAAGGTATATCAATGCGTTTGTCGTACTAAATGCGGACGCATGCGGTGTCTGCGTCCACGTCCGAAAAACCTTGCACCGCACCGTGCGAAACCGGAGTTGTAGACAGGATTACGTTGTATTTCACACACACGCATACACACACTCACACATTAACCTTGGTTTGACTGTGTCTAACAAGGCACTCGTGCAAAAATCTAGTTTTATCGCGTTACGATGATTACAGGTGCGTGTAAATTTATCTAAATCATTCAATTAATCTGAATTCCTTACTTTGGGTGCACTCGTTAACTATCAACACGGTGGATATGTGCCTATTAGCTTTATATCTACATATATCGACTAAATAATGGTTTTTATTCTTCAGTCTTCAATCAATCTGCTAGTGTTAGGAGAAACGTGTAAATTACCGATCAGTAGATCGGTAAGGGGGGTAAGGCGATCGGTAGGGGAGTACCCCTAAATATCGAAATTTAAGCGATCATCTCTGGAAGGTGTTACGGATGCCCTTTTCGGCACACCAAGCATTCCCTCCTTACACATTCAGCACCTATTCTACTGACGCCATTGCCTTCCACTTGCATTCAGTGCCCACCCGACTTCTACGCTAGACAGCTTTCATAACCATACCCTCACTTTTTTTTTAAAAAGCTTGTGACAGAAAGCTTATTTAAAAAAAAAATCTGCAAAATGTATGTTTATCTTCCTTTCGTGGCGCTTTGTTATGTTGGCATAGAATTGCTTTTCAATTTTAAAAAATAAGTACCCTTTTTCGTTGATTTTTTTACGAACGCATGAGCAATGAATCGTGTGTGTGTTCGGTGTGAAATCCATTTTCTTTTTTTTTTTTTTTTTACAGAAAAATGCATTTGCAATTAATAGCTCTGTGTGCCAGTTTTATAGTTTTTAATGTTTCTTTTAGACCGGAGCGCGGCGCCAGTAGTTCCTTTATTACTACAGTTAAACGAAATTACGCCATGTTTTACTATAGCATATGGGGTTTTATTTCAGGGAATTAATGGGATAACGTCTTGGGCAAGACCTCATAAGCTATTTTCAACTGCATCCGCCGTGGATAGCGAAAGAGTTATCTTCCGGAAATTCAGATCTCTAAATGCCGATCCGAGCAGTAAAGTAATTTTGAACATTAGTTCGTTATAGGTGTCCGTTCTTGCAAGCGTGAAATTGTATAAAAACTCTGATTGCTATATCTGACTATTTTAAATCATTTCGTTAGTTCGCAGCGTTGCGTATAATTCTTTGCATGGCGTGAAGATGCGTTGAGGAAGTAAGTCTGCCTGAGACGTGCGCCGATGCCAAAATAGCTTCCCGGTTGTGTTATGTTATGTTCAAATACTAACACATTGTAATCGTACGCCTTTATGTCATTCAATATATGTACACTCGTAAATTGTTAACAACTACTTACGAGTACTATGTAATATAGCGCTTGTTAGTTACGCGTTGTAGTGAGACTATCATTTTGCTTATTTGATGAATCAGGCACAGTGATACAAATTGTTACCAGTACCAGCTATACAAGTCAAAATTTACAATAATTAAGTAAATATTCTATTACAATCTACACAACACCAGCCAGATCTATGGCAAACTGAGCTTAATTAGCCTGTTATGGGTCCTAAAAAACGGATAAACATACTTATATACATATTTTTTGTAAATACATTTCATTATACATAGAAACACCCAGACCAATGCGAATATTGATATTTCTGCACACAAAGATTTGTAATGAGTGGGAATCGAACCCAAGAGTTCTGCGTAGCAGTTGCGTTCATTGCCGCCACGCCACAGACGTCGTCGTGAGAGTTTGAATAAATATTTTCGCAATTCGGACGTCTTTTAGATTCTTGTTTATAGTCTTAAATTCTTAATATTTTTCGGCTTATCCAGATGTCGTAACAATGGTTTTATTCTATTACTCTACCGTTTTTTCTGAGAATTAAATTAGAGGACTACTTATCCATTAGCTACCGTTAACGTAACAAATACTTTTCTCTAACATATTAAGATATTATTTTTAATGAAATTACATTAGGACGTATTAGACATGCACCTACTAATTATTATTATTATCTGTGACAAGTGACAACGCACACCAATAATGAAACTAGTTTGTCCATTCTTCATTTAATATTTAGCTTTAATTAGTTAATAAAACTGAACAATGTCTCAATTTCTGCGTGTATGCAATGTAATGTGTAAAATGTTGTAGATGAGATGGTTCCTATAATATGTCATCGTCCTGCCGCCTCCTTCTCAGATGTATAGGAGTATTTCGAACGTTCAGATCAGAATGATCAGAGCATTCCTCCCTTAAGGGGCTGGTCATGGGTTAGAGTTCCGTCCGAGCAATCACTTTTTCAAATCTAAATCGAGGTGTCAAATTTTGTTACCCCTTACACCGAATTTTGATATGTACCGTACCTATAAACATTTCAGATGCCCGCGCATGAAAACGTTTTCTATTTAATTTTTCAGTTAGTAAATGCTTAATTACTTTAAAAGGCTTGAACTTTGACCTTAATTTAACGAGTTTTCGATTTCTAGTGACGTACTTTGAGAAATTTAGCTTATTAACTTTCCGAAACTAATCGTTTTCACAGTTTGAAATATTTACAAAAGTTTTGATTGACCGTAAACGGCACCAGTATTTAGATATTTTGTGTTCATGTGACCTTTATTTGTCATTTGGTATTTGGATAATGTATGCCGTAAGCAGAACACGTGAACGTTCTTAGAATTTTTCACGATGAAAATAATGCTTCAAGTATTCACCTTTTAACCTAAGAAATTGTATAAATATTTAAATAAGAGGTTACCTGTTACCATATAAACGGTTATTCATTAATTAGGAAACAATTCAAGGTTACAATGTTATAGTAAAACAATAATGTTAGATTAGAGAAATAATGAGAGAAAAGAAATTTACTTTTGTAATAGGACAAAAAATACGTTGGCTGTTGCCTGTACTTACATAAGCTGTGATTTTCGCATCATCTGCATAAAGCTGTATTTGATTTATTATAATTATAATCACCAACGAGTGTTGTCATACTTGTCACCCTTAACTTATGACAATAATGAAACGATAACTATATCTATCTTTTGCACATGCATCTCTAGTATTGGTAGTGTTTGTGATAAAAGTACACTTTCCTATTAGTATGGCGAAGATAAAACCATACTTTTCTTAACAGAGAGTAGAAAGTACTTGCTGCTTTCCAGTATTCTACAATAAATGAGATTGTGAAATTGTTTATTTGCATCAATGATAAAATGCTGCGCTTTATTAGTGTTACGTGACGAATTTGTACAATGTAAATGTCCATGAAATCTGCGATGGAAAAATAAATTTCCCAATTGGTTCATAGCGCAAATAGTTGAATATTGTGAATGGATGGATACTTTGTTAATTGTTGATGGCCACTAGCCAGTCTTGAACAGAGTTAAAAGAAATTTTAATGTTTTACATTATTTGCTTTGTGACCACTTGCTTTATGATTTAATTTTGATAATGTTCAGAATAAGAGCACATAAGATTATAAGATGGTACACCGATTGAAAACCCTTGAATATTTTAAATAAACAAGTACCGAGGTTTTAAGGATTATTGCCTACTCTATCAAATGAAATAAACCGTAAATTTCAATATAATATTCCCTTACCGCGGTGGGCTCGTAATACCCCACAGATTCTTGTAATAAAATTTTCATAACTTGAGTTTATATCTTGGATAGGGGAAGGATTTTTGAAAAGATACATCATAACACGTAATCCGTCAACCGAACGATAACTCTATTCAGTGGGGGTTATATACTCACGATTTTTTCTCTCAACTGTATGGTATTATATCGAGAGAGTTTATTACTTCGAGGAATTACACGGAGGTATATTGAAGTCATTACTTACAAGATTTATTATCTAATGACTTTGGTATAAAGACTAGATTACTACAATAAGTCGAAGTAAATTTCTTTGGAAGGATCGAATCGTTAGATAGAACACTTTTTATATTAAAGGTTCTTATTTGCTGCTGATTCGGGACCAGCATTCCACGCAGTTGTAGCCTTGGAGCATAGTATTCCATTATGTTAATGTACATTTTAACGTTAAGTTAACCGTGAGCCTTATAAGGATCGTTTATTTTGGTCACTACTTGGTTCACATAACCTCGAATACTTATTCATTCACCGGAATGTGTCAGCATGAGAAACTAATTTACGGAACGTTTACTTTTATAATCCTAGTTTTTTTACCTACCTACCATGTTTTAAACTTTAAAAGTAATGTTACACAGTGAGCTTCGATCATTTTTACCTATCATTGAAGATAGTGAGGGTCAATGTCTAATCATGATATGGAGTATAGGCAAGGGGCACGGCAGACGAGTGTTTAATGTGATTATGGATGACGTGTTTGAGAGGGAATTTAAAATTCCAAAGTCGGAACTATGAGTACTTGAGTGCGGCGGTTGGTCAACTGTCACTGCGTCCCGTTGTGTTCACTGCGTGGTGCAATTATATGTGTCATTTATCTTAATTACAATCCAATGATTTTTAGTAATGCTCCCTCTACACGTTGGCGAACACTATGGCAAATGCGTTCGCCAATACCTTGGCGAACGGGTAGAGCAGGGGAGTTTGCCATCTTTAGTGTGTGGTGGGGGATTCGTGAGAGTGTGTTGGCAATTGGCGAACGCATTGGCCACAGTGTCTGCCAACGTGTGTGCCTACGACTTGCTTTTTATTATTTTATTGTTTTGTAGTTCTTATCATTGTTTATTGAAGTTTTTATCATTGTTTATTGAAGTTATACAAGTATTATACAACTATTGTCTAACGATAACTACAAACATTGAATAAACTTGTAGAGGGGATGTTATATTTGTACCATGGTTTAAACAAGGGGCACGCAAACAATAGGTACTATGACTATATCCCACAAGTAGAATCAATATCGTGGTGTGGTTACATGTAGCTTACAAATGATAATGACATCCTAAACACATGGACTGTAGGGAATTTTCAGGTCAGGTACCTATACAGGCGTAAATGTATGTATGTTATGTTATGTTGATTGCTAATAAGCTTAATATTTCGTTGCACGTATTTCAAACTAGACTAAATTTTTGAAATGTTTTATGTTAATCCACTTACTCCTACGGTTTAGTAAAAAACATAGCAATTTAAAATAAAGGGGGAGAATGTGTGAGGGGTAGCAAAACCCGTATCAATAAATGCAATGATAGCACTCTTTCAAATTATTACTAACGTGGAAGTACATTTTGTTTTATTATATTTTAACCCTAGATTTATTATATGAAAGTCACGAAATGGGGAGGTAAACATGTTATCACGCGATACAATGCAACGTTAATAGAAAGATCATCGTTTCTATTATTAACTTCACTTGAATTCCTATTCTATAAATAACTTTAGGCATCTATTTGATTTTTCAATCAAATAGCCTAACTAAGTCCACTGCTGGGCATAGGCCTCTCCCATTCCACACTAACCAGACGGGTTAGTAGAAATTTAACCCGTTTACAGTGTTTTATTTCGAGTTTTCCTAACCTCGCAAAGATATCGTCTGCGTTTTCCGATAGTCTAGTCTCTTACGATACGACACCATTCGAACGGATGGGGTGGTTAGTATTCTTTCTCTGTCACTATACGGATGGTGACGGTAAGTGTATGTACGTCAATCTCGTTGGTTTTGGAGGTACCATTTGCTATACAGAACACACAGATGAGTTAGCTAATTAACCACTCACTAATCGATTTGCTTGCTTGTCGATAACGTAATATTCGTTATTACCTACCTTACGACACCGATAAAGTAATCGATTAGTCGACTGTTTTAAATAAACGACGCCTTTGTTAGGCGACCCTTCAAGAAAGTGAATTTAATGGCAATGGCAACATTAGGACTCAAACTAAAAGAACAACATAGACGGAGCCCATAGAACTAGCGAGTCAAGCTGTCCTCGCATTCGTGCCAAGTGGGCGGCGAAGACGAAGACTGCGAGCAAAATGGCGTTACTTTAGTGTTACTATTACAATATGGTCCACTAGTTAATATTTTATTCTGAGCGCTAGAAGGGCAGTTGTTGAACAACCTTGTGCAGTCGCTCTAATTCGATTATACCGAAACATTATCCCTATTTTCTTACCACTTTATGTAATGCAATCGTTTGCCTAGCTCCCCTGCTAGTAGCGACTTACGTATCGGTCATGATCGATTTATTTCTAATAGGATTTTCGAACGACGACTTAAGCCTTACTTGAACAGGGGATTCTATTTTAAGCATAAGATTGTAAAGTATTCGGTATGTGTTCTCTTCACAATTCATTAGGTAACTGGCAAGTTTGCATTCACGGGCTATTATTGATACTCGGGGAGAAAACTGTTTTAAAATACCGGAGAAAACTGTTTTAAAATACCGGAGAAAACCGATTTATCAAGCTATTATAAGAGTAAAATTCTGGCGGAATCGAGAAATGGGGGTATTTACGATTTATATTTCACTTGGTTATGTGGCTATAGTGGTAGTTAGTTTAATAAAAATAAGAGAAGATGAAAACTTTGCACGGATTCTTCACACACAATAACGTTAGAGATTGTGTAATGAACGTTTATGTGCGAACCTACACGTGTAAAGGTCGTACATATAAATTAATCGTTGATATTATGACGGTGTAGCCACAGAACTATAGATTTATTATCGGCCTGCGTACAAAACAGAAACAAAGCTGTATTTGCTCAATTTAACACTTTTATTGCTTAGAATGTAATTTTTGCTCTCACTAGCCGAAATTAACGATAATGTTTTTTCTTGACTACATGACCCTGGGCAGTTGGGCGAATAGGATAAAGTTATTAATGACATTTATGACCTTGAAATAAACCACAGCACCTGTTACTTTAAACATTTAGAGCAATTTTTGTTAGTCTGTAGCTTGAACGTGTTTGTGCAATCAGTGGACAAACACATTCAGAGAAAAATGCGTACGTAGAGAAAGACCACTGAGTATAAAATACTGAAACCTCTCATGTTTTGCTAGCATTTGCACATAATTGCTCCATTATACGTATACCTAGTTGAAAGAACAATAAATGGTTACTACATGGTTATGAAAGAATCAGCAGCTGCCTTACTTAACCAATTCTCAATGTCAATCAGCTCCTAACACAAGTATTCACTGTAAATATTATAATATAACACTAGTAATATTGCTCTATCTACGTAACAATTCTGAAAGAAAAAAGAATCAGATAATTTAAAACAAAGTAAGACATTCTATATTTTTTTATTTTTTTTTATTTTATTCTTTATTGTACACATAAACGTTCATCGATACAATACAGTGAGATGTTATGTACAAAGGCGAGCTTAACTTTTTTTGTTTGTTGCAATATCGATCGTGAAAAATATTACAAAGCATAGTTATACAGCTATACTTCTATTCCACAGGTGATGACAGAAATTCCAACCCTAGCGTAGATAAATATAAACATTGTGGGAAATAAGAATTTGACATGGATGTAGAAATAAAAATTTAAATCAAACAATCGTGTCTATGTGCGGAAAGGTGGTTTATCTGATGGGAGTTCACGAGAGCAAACATTTACAACAAAAACGTCTTATGTCAGTGTGTTACGACGAGTTATACAACACCACACAAAGGTCTGCACTTGTGCAGCTTCCCATAAGTCTAGCCACAGCATTGTAATATTTCTTACATCGTATGATTATAACACCGAGGCCATATAGGGCCTAAACATAGGTTTATACTACTAAAGTGACTAATAAGTATTGCGGCCTGACTAATGGTACCCTAGTGTTTCCTAAAATCTATAGTCGTTGTTATACAGAAATATATGGATAATAATTACAGAAAATAGTAGTAAAAGTGCCAGAATTAGAACTTATGAATTGAGGTCCTGGTAGAAGAAACAAGGAGCCATTGGAAAGAAACAGCTCAAAACTGATTTCCCGATCATGAGAGAGTCTTCTGTTCAGCAGAAGATGTCCATGACTGCTATAGACGAAATAAGGACTATTTTCATGAAACAGATGGTCCCACGTAATAGGGGTGAACCTGTTGGCCTCTAACGGACACTTTGTTAAGGACTGCAAGGTTATTGTCGGATGGAAAACAGCCCTATTCTAGGCGCTTTCTGTGACATACACGCGAAGAGATGGGGTGACCCTATTCTACCCCCACTGGAAACCAACTCGGTTTAAAACAATGCACAAAGTTTATCATTCCGTTGTTACTTAGTTATGAATGCAACTTTACGGCCATCAGCTAATTAGACATTCAACACATTCATGTTTTGGTGCGATCTTGACATTTGAAGCACTAGTGATGAATTTTACAACTCGCATCCATAAAAGTAATAGAATGTTATTTTTGTATACAAACAACCGACACAAATGGTCATTAGAACAGTTTTTATATTGTTAAATGACCCGTAGAGATGTGAATTTTTATTTAATGAGTTACTACTAATATTTATCTCGTTTTATGGCTTTTACGCTGTAGACCCAACATTTGTGTATTATCATTTATACATATAATATGGAATCTAGATAGTTAGCCTATATCAGAGACAATTGTTATTTTTTTTTAACCCAATCTCTTGGACAAGACATATCCACCGTTTTCTTACACTGTTTTAACCATGCAAATATAATTAAAAAAAGATATCGAGACATTGTTTGCATCAAAAATTTTGTAAAGAGTAATGCAACTATAGTTGTATACCTAGTTGTGGGAACAAAACCGAAAGGCACAAGTACGTTACGATTGTTTCTGATTAGGTTCTCACGGAAGTTTAACCTTTCCCATCAAGCGATTAACGCTTAACAGGCATTAGTACTAAGCACCTTATTGTTTCAGCGACTGAGAGCTAACAGCCTTAAGGACAAATCTTTATTCAAACAACTTAACTATAGACTTGTCGCTGTTGTAAACAAAATTTCCCATACCACCTTACGTAACCTTTGATTACATCTTATCTAGATGCCGTGTTGTTAAGGCCAGGTTGCAGTAATTTTTAAAATTTTTAAACGTCTGGATATCAAGTAATATAGCGAATTGCGCTAAATAAAAAGCACATTCATAAAATAGACTATACCTTCTAGGGTCCTGTGAAAACAGAAACACGATTCATGTTAATTGCCTCGATAGAAATTAGCGTCAAACATGGGTCTAAAACGCTCCAAATCGATATTTCAAACACGTTTTACACTAAGACGCCATCATCAAATAATGCCGAGATTGATATCATTATAAAGAGCATAATAATATCTAGCGACTGGTAAAATTATTTTTTATCAAGCAATTATTATTTTTTTCAAAAACTTATAAAACCTGAAAATCTTTGCATTTGAGCACTCGCAGCGGTCAGTCAGTTGAGTCAGTACTAGGGATGTCAGAAATGCAAAAAAGTATCGATATATATTGTATCGATATTAAAAAATATATCAATATCGATATTGATATTTTTGTAAAAAAAATATCGATATATCGATATATCGCTATGATTTGCCAGAGAATAATGGCACTCTGAATACTAATTTTATTTTTATATACATAAATATTACCGGCAA
Source organism: Pelosia muscerda (assembly GCA_963691645.1). NCBI lineage: Eukaryota > Metazoa > Arthropoda > Insecta > Lepidoptera > Erebidae > Pelosia > Pelosia muscerda. Next base: position 6,240,527 of record OY829116.1, on the reverse strand, counting down.
TGTGTATAAACCGGTTTTCTATAAATGTCTGAGCCTGCCTAATAGAATGCCCATTGCACAGCCAGTAATTGAAATATGAAATGTTATCAAGAAACATAATTCAAAATTCAAAATTTAAAAAACATTTATTCTGTATAGACCATTAAACGGCATTACAAAATTTGTCAATATCAACAATATTTTATAAATCAGTGAGCAAATGGACCATCTGTTCGAGCCCCGGCCTGAGAAGACTCCGGCAAGAAACTCAGCGGGCTTTAATATAAATAAATGGTGGTTACAAAAACAAACAACCACGAAGGCTGACGCAGGAGCTCCGTTTCCACCTTCGCCTTCTAATCTATATATCAAATTGAGGCGCAGTGAAATAGAATTTCCGCAAATCCTTTTGCAAATACAGACATAAATGTATTTATTTCAAACATTGCCGGTGCAACGTATACTTTTATATAGAATGCCTGCTGCATTCTATATAAAAGTATACGTTGCCTAAAAGTTTTAGTTGAAAAGCTTTCCTTTCAGGACTTTTATATCATAATAAATATCGTTTTTTATACCTTTTCGATACCTGGGATTTGATATCGATACATCGATATATCGAAGAATTGAATATCACTCAAAAATATCGATGTTTAGAAAAAATAATATCGATATATCGATGTATCGATATATTTTCTACAAGCCTAGTCAGTACCCGCCGAGGCGAGTTCAAGGTAGGACGTGTGCTGTTTGTTTCTGCGAGCTTCCCCCCCCCCCCGCACTTTATTACGTATAATCGGTTTCGCTGAAAATATGGGTATAACTCGGTTCATTAAAGGAAGAATTCTAAAATGGCGCAGCTTATCACTTTCTCTCGCTCGCACAATTGTGCTGTCAATTTAATTTAATTTATGTCTATTTATTTTTTTCTTTTGTGCCACTGTACAAAAAATGTACAGTAGGTATATAAAAATTTGAATTTGGTGTACAATAACTAGTCTATATCTATGGCTCTAAAAATTTTGGTATGCTTGATGACTGCTCTAGTCTTCTTAGCCCCTAACTCTTAGCTAAATTACAAGTGGGTTCACGTCAGTAGTTGGTCGAATTTACTATTTTTTATTGAATAGATTGCCTTAGTCACTAGGCTACCGCAGCTGAGTATAATTATACATATTTTATGTTACAGTGCTGCAATGAGAAGCGAAAATCCGCTGGTGTTGAACAGCCCGTAGACGTTTCTAATTCTAGTTTGCAAATTGCCACGTAACTATCAGTACTTTTACTAAAATCTGTGACATATTTGATTATTATAAAACTGGTGAAAAAAATTATCTCATAAACCTGATGAAACTTACAGCAGACAGGACCGTATTGAACGATCAAAAATTTTACAAAGAGATTCAAGTAAATGGCTCGAACTAAAAAAAAAAAAACAACAGCTTCAAACTTCGGTCCCATTTGTAAACGAAAAGTTACAATAGATAGTGCACCATTAGTAAAAAATAATCCTATATAATAAAATCTAAACCAAGTGGTTTCAGTAGCTCACTGCATCGAAAACGAAAAACATTCCATACAGCAAATGGAACAACAGAAAAATAGATCAGTGTGGACTTTTTATTGACCGCAAATACCCTTTTATTGGAGCCACTCCAGATGGTCTTGTTGGAAATGACAAAATTGTCGTTAAAAAATGGTTTAGAAAAATCTCTAGAAAATAATAAAATCCAACTTAACAATTTACCATAAATAAAAATAGTAATTGGTTTTACTAAATTCAAGGTCAGTTGCATGTGACAAATGTGTATTTTTGGTTTATGGTTATTTTTTGTTTTTTGGTTTATAATTCAGTTTTATATGAATAGTCTGCTGCCGGAGTTAGTTGATTCAAGGCATATCCGTGGTATGCCTATTAGAAGCATCGTCTTGAACGAAGAGAAAGAAAATAACGAAAACCATGTTCCTTCGATCACTTCACATCAGCATCAATCCAATCTAGTTGAGGCTGGCTTTAGTGCTACAAACAGAGAGTATAATATCATATTTGAAAATTTTTGAATTGTGCGTTTTCATCATCACCATCCTCATAGAGACTTATTTTCCTGACTGCATCCAAGGCCAAGGTGAACTCGGAGCTCAGGGTCCGCCTTCCGGCTCTTCCTCTTCCACTTCACACGATCTTGGGCGTCTCCCTAAACCTAAACCCTAAAATGCCAGTCAAGTTGAAAGAAACTTGACTTGATTTTAGGATTGCATGTGACGACGTGCATTTTCTACTAACTATCTATCTACTAACAGATCAGTAGGCAGCACAAAATGTCTTTTTTACCCGACTGCGCGACGCAAAGAAGTGGTAATGTGTTTATTTATGTTTCACTTTTCAATAGGTTTTGTTTTTTGAAGACGCTTTAATTTTTTCTGTATGTTCATATGTTCCAATGAAATGAAAATTCAAAAATATGTATGTTAAATTTAAGTGATTTTTTTCTCTAACTATACAATGAAAAACTATAACATTATGTGCCCGAATCTAACCTACTGCTTTTACGATATACGTACCGTGACCGTGGCGTAGTGACACCCTAGTTTGGTGACGTCACAGACACGAGTACTCTAAAATAGCACTACAATCTCCCGCACGCAACTTCATGTATGTTTTTTTTATATAATTAAAAACAGTGTTGCTACACAGTATATACACATATAAGTGAAAAAGGTACACATAGCCTATAGTGAGTATTCCGATGAACTCTTACAATCAATCCCACCCTCCCTTCATCCAGAACAACATGTTTTTTTATATCACTTATGTGGCAGACAAGCATACGGCCCACCTGATGCAAAGAGGGTCACGGTGGCCTATGACCTATATGTTCAGGTCTTAGGTGTCACCCTTTGTCAGCTTTTGGACTCCATCCCAGTTTCTTAGTTTTTGTAACAAACGCGAGTCTCGAGTTTTCGCGTACCGGGTTATACTATAAGACGGCGCGCGCCTGCGCGCCGCCCGCGCTGCCCGCTCGTTGCGTCGATTACACTCGATTCGGCTGCGGGGACTGAGGTACTGAGGCGACGTAAAATACCTACTTGACTCACTGCAACCTCGCCTTAATGTGTCAACAAAACCGGCATGAATTTGACAGGCTAGTGTCCGATATTGGCATCGATAAAATACGCCACATAGAATTTCGCCTTATGCACTCCCCCTGGTTCCCTTGTCACTTGTCACGCTACGTTACGTTACATATCCTACAAACATCAAATTTTATAATAAACTTTTTGCTTTAAAAACAACCTTACAAGTATTTGTACTTAATAAATTCAAAATACTCAGAATTGTAAATATTGTACTCGAAAAAACATGCCCTGTATTTATTAGAGTTTACAATCGCTTATAATGATTAAAGTGTCTGAATTAATATAATGAACGGACTATTTATTTTATAATTTATACTTTTACCAAAAAATGTACATTCACGACGAATTAAATTACTAGAATTTTCATAGGACATGTTACCATACTAATTGTATCAAAATATTAAATTATAAATAAGGCTCAACTTGGTAACTATTTCCGCAAAAATTGTAACGTCGTTCTTGCTTAAGTTCGTCTTTGGAGCGGCGGCGGCTCGATATTATGACTTTGTTAATATCCACGTCATCGTGCCAGTGTCTAATCATAATCACCATGTAACATAAGTATATTTGTTACAGTTACAATGGCTACCTTCCAGCAGGAGAGCGCGGACGACGTCGCAGCAAATTCGTGCTGTACCGACGAACTCAGCCTAATGGAGTTAGGCGCTCAAAACACTACGTGGTCAAGACCCCTCACAGCAGCAAAGCTATCCTCGATGCTAGCCAGCACTCAATCTCATACACACTCAGCCGAAGTCAAGCGGTCATCGTTGAGTATATGGAAGATCCCGACACAGATATGTTTCAGGTAAGACCACCTTATCAGTTGCTATTATGTTTGAAGTATTTAATTTTGTTCTTTTTATAAATTGTAAGGCATGCTGTTGCGGTGTCTACCTAATACATCTCTTTTGAGATGACCCTCTTCCCCTAATGTGGGGACCATGGTGTCCCCATCTAGCCCCTGGGTATGGGGTGGCCCTTTTGGCCGCCACCGTGGCCTGCTTCTGCTAGGGAGATAGGAGCTCTCACCCGTAATGACTTAAGGGCCTAAAGTTGCAGAACTTCATATTTTGCAAAAGTTTGCCTATTTTTCAACTTATCGTAGATTAATACTAGTGGACCACAATCACTGAGGGCATTAGATCTATGTGTATATCGAAGTCGAATTAACTGAACCTCCTGTATGGTTCCTTCTAGTTGACAGTAATATAATACATAACCACAAAAAGAAAAGTCGTAGAACACCATATTTGTCTTTGTTTTGAGCCGTATTATAATAATACTATAAAATTGAAACAATGAACCTTCTAAATTATGTCTACTAGCCAGAGACAAGCGCCATTAATTTATAACCAGTGTGTCATACAGGGCACGTCTCGTTTCCGCCTGACCTTTGTCCTCTCTCTAATATGATATAGAGAGTAATTATATGTATTCTCTAGTTCATGTGAATGTTCTATGTTATGATCACAATAACGTTTATTTAAACTTATAGCTTCCACCTGTGTATACAAAATAGTTTCTATACAGACTATTAGGTTTTACGTACTGATAAAAATGTCGAGAATAGTTATCACTGAGTCGGAAGTAAGTTTTGATACCGTCGGGGATACAGGTGTGAGTTATGTTATGTTAATATAGGGATTTCAAATGGTGTGAGAATTCTGGAAATTGGTTCAGCAGTTTCTGTATTTGTTCGTTACATACAAAAAAAGTTTATCAGATTCTTTTCGAAAAATTAGTAAAGAAGCATTCCGTCTTTATTCATGAATACAAATATTTGTACTGACCATGAATCGAACCTGTGACCTCTGACTTAGCAGTCAGGTGCTCTGCCGCTACACCACAGAGTTTGTCAATTCATCAGAACTTAAAATCTCTTAACTTATACCTCTTTACCTTATACTTCTATTTATACTCTCTTAGTTTGTAAATGTATAGCCATGTATAAAAATTATTCATTTCTATACATATGGTATATATTTATGTATTATCCTTCGATGAAAACATTTAGTATATGGTAAAAGTTAAGGATAGTGCCCTAAGTATACAATACATATACAATATACATACACAATACACTATCTATGGTACCATATACTTGACAGACTCAAATGACAATATTGATTAGATAGCTCTAGTAGACAAAGGTTATTGATATTTATTACGCAGAAAAGAGCATCGCTTATTGCGTTTTGTTGTCGTCATCTAGATTATGTACTTATTGACACAGGTATTCAAATGAGGCATGCATTCTTTTCCTGTTTGATAACACGATGGCCATGCTTCTAGGACTACGTGACAAAATAACCGTTGGTAGCATTCGCTGTCTGGTTATGAAGTAGGTATGGTTTTTCCAACTTATTCTAAGGCAATCACATGGATTATTTGAGTCACGCTTATAGTCACTACTTCCGATTAAAAACAATTAATTCATCTTACTATGTATATGTATTATGTATATACTCGTAATAGTTAAATGATGAATGATGTTTATTACTCAATTAGGCCAGAATGACTGAACTGAATGTAATTGAAGAGATAGATTTGGACATGAAGGAATAACATGACGGCATTTCTCGTCCTAATTGAGCAGTCCGACTGGGGAAGTACCTTTGCCCTTTGCCAGAGCTCACCGAAGAGGTTTTAAGTGTTGTCAGTGGGTAGACGGAGAGCTTAAGTTGACAAAACTCTGTGGTGGTATGATGTCTTGCTTTGTCTTCTGCTCTGACAGCACAGAAACTCTTTTAACTTCCCCCTACGCCCGATCCGCCGATCGGCAGCACAAGTGTGACGCCCCTGGTGTTGCAAACATCCATAGGCCACGCTAAACACCTTCCATAGGCCACGCTAAACACCTTCCATCAAGTGGGCTGTGTGCTTGTCTGTCACCTAAGTGATATAAAAACAACCCGGAATCTGGATCTGGAATAACGCGTCTGCTATAGGTTCGGGAATAGGTTCAACAGGTCGCAGGAATTAGCTTTTCACGCGGGCAGAACTGCCGGCAAAACCTAGCTATCTATAGACTAAACGACGCAATGCTACAACGTAGTAAGTCGTTGAATCTGTAGGCCCTTTAATGAAGTATACAAAGAGAAAGACGATGTTGAAATTATAAAGTCTCCTTATCGGCCAACAGACATTGTCTCTGTTTGTACTACAAAACATCGTAGCAATGTGTACAAAACGATTGCTAAATGAGGACGTATGTTAAGCATACCGACTGTTTTTGAAAACAATTTGAACGACCGACCGCAACGTTTTAAATAATGCGCATTATAAGATCGTCTTCGCTATAAATGTTCCGATCAAAAAATAAGTAGCCCAATACGTTTTGGTTTTATGCCAGACATCGCCAAATAGTTTCGTGGACATTTTGATTTTAAAACATTTTAAGTTTATTCATGTTGTTTGTCAAGAATTGTCTTAATTTGTGAAAGCCAACATCCGTTGTCTGGCAAATAATCAGTTCAACAACAAGAGTTCCTTTTTGCGTACTTCAGTATATTATATTTTTTATATGGTGCTTAAAGACAGTTATATATTGCGATCTAATATCGCAATCTGGATCCGATTGCATTTGTTTAAAACACATCAAATACGATTAATCGCACTGCATAACGATGATGGACCGCAATAATATTTATTGTCTACACGCGCCTATAAAAGTACTTGTGTAGGTTGTTAAATAACAATGAAAACAGAAAAGATAAGAACAATGGTTATCCTATCATATATGATATAGATTACTTGCAAACCAGTCTGTTGTTTTAGATTGTGTTGTTTATGTTTGCGCGTGAGTCGCTATGTTTACTTGTCGCAGGCGTGTAGCGGCGTCTGCGTCTCTCATATCTAATCGGCGCATATGGGTTAGTGCCCCCCGGGAGAACAATGCGTTGGTCCCTACAGCAAGCGTCAGTGCATGACCTCATGCGTAGCCAGTACCGTATTATCAGATCTGGGAAGATTATTGGCAGATTTTGTAACGTCTTGCTAAAGAATCACCTGTGATTAAAATATGTAGTCAATAAGTTTAGAAGTTCAGAAGAAGCAGAAATATATAATTTTCTCAAAACTTATTTAAATGTACCTTATGGAGATTCTAGTTGATTTATTGATGGCATTGTATACATAAGTAGAACTACACATTGTCCCATATGGAGATCGAACCCCGCAACGGTCGGCGAAGTGGCAGGTAATAAACGAAATGATCGCTTAATTAATTCACGTTACGTAGCCGCTTAGACCACTACTACGTACAATCAAATAGAGTATAATATTAATCATTTGCACGTATGATGGCGTATAATATCTAACATATAAATACTTATTTCTAAAAGCTACTTTAAAAATTCTGATATTATTTGTAAACAAGTTTCCTTTATATATATATGGCGGATGTTTTTATGTCCACTGTACAGGGAAAAGAATACAGATTTTTAGAAAAGTAATCTATAAAATATTAACAACGTTATAGCAAATTATTGCGAATAAGATATTTATTATGAAAAGGAAATGGTTCAAAATATAAGTATGGTACTCCAAAGTTAACCTACAGACAACAGTACTGTGTCTATAGTAATTAGTAATATGAGAACATAGTTCGTTTCACTAACGGGTTATTTCACTGAGTAATGTTTTGAAGAGTGCAGCTATTTATTAGCTGCATTCTTCGGGATATTACTCACTGGCTTGTATGTTGAGAATCATTTAGTTTTTCTCTAAAATTATTGAAACACAAACTTAAAACATTTAATAGCCGTGAAGACAATTTTATGCGACTTAAAATATAATTGAATAGATTTGTCCTCTCAACATATTCTTATTATGCAATCTACAAGGCTTTACCCTTGGCATTCACTTAAATAATACTAGATTGTCCACGACATATTTTTTACAATGGTTTTTTATGCTAAATACGAGTTTTTCTAAGTGAACGACGCTGGTGTAGTTGCGCTCGCGTTTGCTAATTTCTATGGCGCGCTGTAGTTCGTTGTCGTCGCGGTCGACGCACTGTTCCATATCCTGTTCATTTGATTGAACGCCATTTCCATTGTTGGATATAATACTTAACATCAGAAACTTGCCGGCACACAGAACTGTAATATTTATACCCAAATATATATTTATTCTACTCACAAACATCAATACGTTGTCTACCGGAAAGAACGGGTCGAACATTAGCATGTTACTGCGTCATTGTTTACGATTATCAGCTCATGAATGAAAACATTTTCTGGCAAAAACTTCCTCGACTTCAATATATCTCGTTCGTAGGCATTTTTATTTGTAGTTATCAACAAGTTTCATAATATGCTATCAGCAAAAAAAAAATGAGTTGTTCTAATTATAGATTTTGTTTATAAATGTAAGGGTCGAGAAACGTTGAAGGAATTGAAGGTTTTTCTCATACTAGTGATTGCGTAAATAAAAAGGAAAATAGATTTTATGCAGTATAAAGCAAATTTATGTATATAAAAGTTAACGGATTTTATATATTGGTAACTATTGACAAGCGAATACCAAAAAGCCTAATTTAATTTATTTTTTATTTTTAAATTGAGTGTATGAGGAATGGGGACGGGAGTTTCTCCAAGATTTTAGGGGCCCATGCCCTCTGCAAGCCGGTACACCGAATTGTTAACAGAGTAGGCTCTGGTGAAGGCTTACTAATTGTTTATGGCTACACGGTGCCTGTCTGTCAATTAGTGATTTATGATTTATTGGGTAGATATAAACATACAAACATGTATCTAAAATCAAGCGCATATTGCTTTCTCTAAACCATACTTATTTGTCTCCAATGCGGCTGAAAAGGTGAAAGTTAACCTACATTTCATTTATGTACTACATATTGTCATTGTGTATACTTTCTAACTGCAGATAATAGAGAAAAATCATTAAGTATTATCTGTCATTCGGAAAACTGCAAAGGACTCGTTCACTTTAGAAAATTGATTGCTTCTTCATAGTTTTCTGATTGAGGCCTGTATGAATACTGACTAACGAACCAGTGCAGACCTATGAATTTAACATGTATTCTTGAATTCATATTATTCATCGTTTTGGCGCCTGAAAATAAAACTCCAGTTCATTTCATAGCTTTGAAGCACACAACTGTTCAACTCAATGCGTTTCAACAACGGCAACGTGGAGATTATGCACAATAATAAACCATCTAACACTAAACTGACTCAAAACAAACCCTTTATAACAACCTGCAACGTGACTCTCTAAAGCAGCTTTGCCAATTGGTCGGGCACGCGAATGGTAATCATAAAAAATCTGTGGTGCATCATCTTTGATGGCGCTAACGAGGTGACACATGACGTCACAGATGACCCGATCTCCATGTCAACGAGGGAGGGGCGTGACGTCACACCAGGGTGGGAGTATGAGACGGCGTGGTCGGGCCAAGGACGTCGCCGGGCCGACCGACGCGCAACACCCGTCGCAATCAATACCGTGCCTTGACAACCGCGATCTGCAATGAACAGCCTATCATCATATCTAGCCTAAAATGTTATTTCCAGACCCAAAAAGTATTTATCTATGAATACAGGTGGAATAATGTGCCCAGAAGAGCAAATCCCTATCTGCCTAATTTGAAATCATCCATCAAACCCACTTTGTAGTCCCAAAATAGCGCTATAAACCTTCAGAATGGTTATTACAGATTTATTGATCTACTTTATCGTTCTAAATGTCTGGTGAATCACAAAAATATGTATAGTAAGGTCTACTATCTACTTTAGGCCCATCGTACATTTGGCTTGAGTTATTGCAGTGGTCAATGTTAGGTTTTATTAGGGTAAGTACCAAAATCATGTTGAGTTTAGGCCATTCGTCTAAAGGTCGTTCACCGCCTCATGTATATTGCATGGAATTTATTTTGCTACATGTTCACTCCGCCCTGGTTAGGTTACTTTCACTAGTGTTTTATCTTAGTACAACCTTCAAGATCACGAGCGGAAGAACTGGTTTTCATTCTCATACACACCAGATTATGTCAACGTAAAATGCGTAAATATGGCCATGTACTTAATTATATTTCTGTTGTTTGAATTGATTAAGAATTTATCTAAATTTAGCCCTCTCTTTTAGTGTTCTGCATTATGCACCTAGATAAAATGATTAAACTCCCTCGGTTTCTCTAAAATAATTATATTACAGTGAAACTATTTCAACAGGAGTTTGTTTGGTCGAACCTATATCTCGATACAGAGTATATTTTACCTCGCTATGATATAGAAGCCGGATATATAACAATTTTGAATGTCAATCGTGGATGAAACAGACGACCAAATATAGCAAATAATAAGTAATTAAGAGTGAAAGTCACGTAATTTTGTAATTATGTAATTTACATATAATTCAACGAGACTTCCCCAGCACGAAATAACAGTTCAAATAGTATGTTATCTTTGAGAGTGCAGCTTGGCGTGAGTCCAGAAAACATTCCGCTTTACACTAGTGAAAGTATTCCTTTTGGGTAACAAATGCCGTTTACATTAGCAATTTTGTTTCTAGGTTTATATTAGTTACAGAGTTTAACCTATGCAGGTGTTATTTGAATAGGAATGGAACCTTAGGTCATGCTTATCATCTCTGTGACATTATTTAGGTATTATAAAACCTATTTATTTGAATCGAAACTTGGACGAGATTAATAGATATCACTAAATTATAATATAAACGACAGCCTCTGTGGCGTGGCAGTAAACAATGCGACTGCTACGCAGTAAGCGCGGATTCGACTTGCTCAGTGCAAGCATTTTTATGCATGAATATGGCTATTGGCACTGATCTGATCGTGCCTCGGGGAGCACGTTAAGGTCCTAATTGTCTGTAGATCTGGGTTTTTGGAGCCCTTAAAAGTCTGACTAGTGTATAGCAGGCAGGATCCCAGACTCCGAGGTGACAGCTTCGAATGCGACCGGGATTAACGCAAGGGTGATGATGACTTTAGCTTTTATTTTGATATGAAGGGTAACATTTCGTAGAGATACTTTCTTTCTTTAGCAAAGTTAGTCTATCTATAATCTCTAGTGTGAGTGCAGTCTATCTATAATCTCGTCTACGGTCTCCAGCAAAGGAAAATTAAAGCGATATTTCACTAAAATTAGAAGGCTGTTTTGATATTGTTGTCAGAGAAAATTTTTCGTTACGTAGAGAGTTTAAGTTTCCCTTTCATCTTTTAATGAAGTGTTCCATTCTAAAGTCCTGCCAAACTGTTTACAAAGGACCATTTATACGGCTTGAAATTAATAAAAACTTTTTACTCGTGATCAAAAACTTCAGAAGTTAGCGTAAACAAATTTCTTATTAAGAAATACAATATTGTATCGCATTTATTTAAATAAAAAATAAAATCAAAGGCTGAATTTTATAATGGCAAGATGATATATGCCTTCATTTATAGAACTATGCGTACTTTTATCATGATTGTGCCTATACTTGTATACCTACTTACCAAATATGTGTGTAATGTCATTTAAATATGTACAAATTTGAATGCTACAGGCTAAAAGTAAAGCTACTACAGAATATAAGAGGAATCTCTCTCTCTATGTTTCTGGTTGATTACTATTTATCACCACAGATTACAGAACATCGGGAGTCTTACCTTTCTATTTAGAACTAGTAAATGAACGATATCGTACATTTAGTGTATCTGTTGTCGACTTGTACAATACATTATTAAAGTTAAACAAAGCTTTGCTTGGAAAAGGAGGGAACATTATAGACATTTAATTTAATTTCACAATAACTATTTATTTGCCTAACCTCAGGTAGTAAAGGTTAACGTTTTAATACAATGAGAGTCCTAGACAGACTAGATATAGTTGTAGCTTGCTCACGTATTTTATTTAACATTGTTTTGATTCAGATCAACAGCATCTATCGTCTAGACGTAAAAGAGATAATAAGGAGCGTCGCGACTCCACTTTACTGCTTAGGTTCGATGAACCGTCTCGCCTACCCCTTACCCACCCCAACTAGGCGAAATTCCCCTAACCGTCTCCTAATAAATACACCTCCTTGCCGGCTTTTGACACGTGTATTTCTAACTATAACATCAAAGTGTATATTTTTCTTTAATTAAGAGAATATACTTGTACTCACTATGGGTTTGTATCTTAGTACATTAATTTATATTCCCACATATCCATGTACTGTTAGAATAACCACAACTTCGGTAAAGTTTACTCTACAGACGTTGTTGTTTTGGTTAATTCAAATGTTCTATCTAAATCTAAATAATTCCATCTAATAATATCTAAAGTATATGTTCCATTGGTGCGAGGTAATATGAAATTATGCTGAAAGAGATTGGTGGCTGGGGAGCCATTGGCAATACAGGGATGATTAATTTTTTTTTCATGTTGAACCAGTCTAGAAAAAATACTGAATAATTATATTATTTTATCCGCAACAACGTGGCCCGCGACTCTGCCTGATGTCGTTTATCGCGCAGTGCAATATAGCCTACGGGTGGGTGAATGTACCTTTCCAATGGTGAAAGATTTTTAAAATTGGCACAGTAGTTTTTGAATTTATTCATTACAAACATACACACACATGATTTCTTCCTCTTTATAATATTAGTATAGATAATTATCCAGATCCTTCAAGCCTTCAAGCTTCGTAGCCATAATACGTGTAACACCAATACAATACAACATGATGAAGATTGTATGATATTGGTTAAGCGTTATCATAACAATCGACCGCTTTCTTTGTATGAATATACCTGTTTTTAAGGATATTTTAACCAAGAAACATTCGAATATAACTAGAATATCTAAATTAATTATTTAAAGTTTCAGGATAATGCAATATCTCAATATATCTCGTTCGTTGCCACTCATATTACTTGCATATTTTTCCCATTACATACCATACTGGAAATTTGTCTTCTAGAATTATCTAGATCCGTTCAGCGATTTGTAGTACTGAGCGGATGGACAACACAATGCAAAATAGACCATTGGTGGACGAGTAGTTTGAATTCTGATTCGCAGGCGAGGACTTCTAAAGAAATTGACGTTGATTACATCGACAACTGCATTGCCGGTGTCATTCATTTTTTTTTGCATGTAATCCTTCCACATGTATTACATTTACAACGTGCCTACCTACTACATATTTCATTTAAAATAATGTGAGAATAATACCGATCAGGCCTTGGCAATTCCCAAGTTTTACACACACATTACTGATTTGATATACAGAATTGCTAATCTCAAGGCTGTTATTTAAATATCTTTTCATTTTAACTGTCAATATGATCGAACGGCCATTCTAAAAAGCCATCTAAAAATAAATAAAACTTTAACATCCTTTCAATAAAAGAACTCTCAACAATCACACGAAAATTTGTAAGGAAATTAACCCTAAACGCAATGATAAAGTCTACCTACCTAGACGTTATTTTTTTAGGTCGTCTTCGCGTGAAAAACGAAACAGTCTATAATTTATTCAGCACACGAATGCCATTATAAAAATACCGTTATGCCGTGCATTTGACCTCCTTGTGGGTCGCAGTAAAACCGTTTGTCACTTCACTAACTTCCCTTATATTTCAGCTACATCAGTCATCGCATCGTAATCAACATAAAAAATTGCTGTTTAATATGTTTTGTTTTTATTTATGACTGCGTAGTATTGACCGGCTTTGTTTTTCTATAAGGAAACATGATCGCAATGGATTTATAATTCTAACCACCGTAATTTACTTGTATAGTTTATTGGAGATATGATGTTTTTTATTGTATACACTAGCTGGCTAACCCTGGCTTCGCCCGTGACACTCTTGACTCCCGTGGGTATAAAATGTATTTGCCGTATTAGTCGACAGACTACTGCTCCGCTCCCTTGAGGAGGTTATATAGCTTATACCCTTCCTTAATAAATGGAACATCTAACACTGAAAGAATTTTTCAAATGGGACCAATAGTTCCTGAGATTTGTGCGTTTAATCAAACAAACAAACGAACAAACTAACAAACTCTTTAGTTTTATAATATTAGTACTCATAGATGAATTGTCTTACAAGTGATTACTTGTTGGAAGTATATTTAGTTCCCAGGACCTTGCCTTGAACTTCTCACAATACCATATTCTACAGTACCTTCTTGGGTATCTTGTTTGAAATTATGGTATTGTAAACCAGATTTAAGTATTTGTCTCGGCAGTATGTAATTATAAGCATAACGTCGTGGGTATAAGTACCGTGGTATAGCTTCCCTTTACCTAACCTTTCCTGGCGATTCCAACTATTCCTTGCATATTCCAGTCGCACCCGAAGTTATCACCTCGGAGTCTGTGATGCGCTTCTTTCAGTCTAACTGCGTCGCAGCTGAATGACCGCTACAACCCTTTGGTGATATGAAGAGACTAGTTATTGAAGCTTTTAGCATAGTATAGCAACCGGTACCGACAGCTTAACGTGCTCTCCGAGGCACGACCAGACTAATACAAATAGGCATATTAATGCATACAATTATTTGCAGTGAGCGGGAATCCAACGCGTGCCTGCGTACTGCGTTCAAACTACGATAGTTAATATCAGGAAATCCTAGTTAATAAAATACCTTATCAGTTAACATACAAAGAGCTAAATGTAAAACAATGAATACAATAGACACATGCTGCTGATTGCTGAACGGAACAAATTGTTGTAACCGCGATAATTTAATGAAATGATAAGAAATTTTAATTTCATTGAAAGAAAACACTATACCTCGGAACTAGAACGCAATCACAGTGTTTTCCGGTGCGCCAAATTACAAACACTCTGTTCGCCTTGTAACTTTGTATTAGATCAGTTTAGTGATCGTGTAAATATAAAATATAAATATTTACAAAAACTATACGAGTAGTATTGTTTTGTTTAAATTATTTTATTTTAAACTTAAGCATTTACTGTAAATAATTTTTACACATCGACGTAAATGACAGAATTGTAACCGGTATCTAAAATAATCTGACTCATAAAAACCACAATCTGGTGGAACCTTGGAATTTCTCCGAATTGGGTCAACTGTGAGACCGACGACGGGTGCCATTTTTTTAAAGACCACAAGAAAGGACGCTTGGATGATTGTCCCTGTCCGACGGCCATCTTTATAATATGGCCTTTGTTCGTAGGACAATGGCGACGAGAATTAGGATGGTTTGTTGAGAACATGTGCGAATATGTGGACAATGGTAAATAATCAGCTACTCATTACGAATGATTGTTTGTAATAATTTTAGGTCTGTAGTAGGAAATTGTTCTTTCGTTTATGTTTGACACAGTTGACCGTTCAGGGTGAAAATTGCCCAGATTGCTAGCATGCTCAAGGCAAACGTAAAAATCTGTAATGAGGTTTGGAAAAAGATTCGAAATTTTGAATCACACAAATATCCCTCGTACATACTTGAAAAATCTAAGAAAATTTCCTTTACATAGGTATGTAGATAGGTATAGGTATGTGATGTAGGTATATGATTGATTTAATCGAGCTAAAGTTCTCATAATCGTAATGTTAGTGTTATCGTATTTATTATCAACAGTAATGATCATAACAAACTGGGTTACTTTAGAAAACAATACTTTACGACTATCCTCGTTTCGATTAAATTGTCACGGTTTCATTGCAGAAAGTTTCTATTTGAAGGTATTTACTTAGTTATTTAAGTTACTCGCTTTAAATAAATGTGGTCAGTATATCCAATCGATTACTATTTTGCTGCTTCAATAAATGGATTATGGAACCATGTATTATTTTATTGAAGCAACAAAATAGTAATCGATTGGAACTATTCCCAAACAACTCATTTAATAAATTCACATTCTCTACATCCGCCTGTGCCGGTAATGATATCAGCCGGTGTCGTTTGCCAGTCGTGCTGGAATTCCTCCAGCGCTATCCTCCCCTTGAGCTGAAATGCCGATCACCTCAAACTTCTAATATTGAATAGAGCTGCGAGCTAGCTAATGTTCTTAATAGAATAGTCGTTCTCTCGTAGTCGTACATATTTTAGAGTGTTTCCTTCACCTATCGCTGTTTTCGTAATATAGGTAATGCAGATTTGTCGAATGTATATTTCATCGCGACACGTGCACTTAAACGCAGGTAATATGTCGTTGAGAAGGGGAAATTTTATGTAAAATATCGTGGTTTAATCTCGACCATTCTTGTGGTGGGCGATTCTTGTGTATATGTATTTATTATACCTATTATATTTTTTATTATCAACCTGCCGTACTTATTTATTGCTGGTATCCTATTCTAGTACTACGGGTGTTGCCTGGGAACATCGGAGACGATAATCATTACTATCATTAGATTCGTGTAGTTAATGCCTATCTTAATACAGGGATAAAATTGAGACATCGTACAACAAATAGACTTGTGCACTAACCGCCTTGTTATTTCCAAATTTATTTAAATGTCTCGTAATTATACGATAAAATAAATCCAAGGTTTGGCTCCTGTTAGCTGTTATTGGGTAAACAAATTCATAAAACTATTGCCGTACTGCGCTTGGCTTGCGAAAGTACAATGCAACGCATGCAACTAGTACGAAGGATGTCCCATTTTGCGGCATTCGCGTGGGCCGGCCTCGTTATATGCCGGAATTTGTCCAATATCTCTCTCTATGTTTTATTACTTTATAGCGGCGAAACTAAGGTTGCTTAATTAGAAAATTTTGTAGAAATTGGTAGAAAAAGTTGCAATAGAACCTTCCAAATAAATATCGAAGGTCGAAGTTTCGTAGCTTGACTAAAAGATGACCAAACTGCTACTCTACCCTACTCTACTTATGTAATTTGTTACTCTATCGATTTTCAAAATGAATTATATAATTTTGCTACCCATGCTCCGGGTTCACTCTTTTAGAAAATACATACGTTTTATTTGTGCCTGTCTGAAGTAGACACAGACAGCCAACCATTTGTGTCTGTCCTCACACACTTCACGGCACGAGCTTCCTCCACTATCATTAAATCTCTCATGGCAGCCGACAGCCTATTCAAAGTGCTTATGACCTGCTTTCCTATGTAATGATCTTTTGCTTTTATTGAGTAGACAAATAAAACAATCCACACATCAAATCCTTTTATAATGCATTAAATTAAGTTTATTATATTAAGTGGGTTATGGTATATCTTAGGATCTAACGGTTACTGTAGAGGACAATGTACTTTTATATTTTCAGATTTCGTATAGCTGCAGCAAATTTCGTAACATCTAAACAGAATTAGACTGTCATAACTGAGAATTGAACCTAGAATCTTACGATCACAAGCAAATGTTAGCGTTTACTGATCCCACGTCATAACAATAAGGTAGTACTAACAGTATAGATCTACTGTTACAATTATACAGTGGAATTGCTTTTTCTAAACGTTATGGATCATTGTTCACATGTCAAGAACAATATATGGGTATAGTCAAGGTACTTATTCATGTAACATCTGTCATTGATGAAGTTTGAAAAGACCTGCTACTTCCGTTAGCACTTCCCTATAAAAGGAGCTACAGTGCAATTGACAGCTTGCGAGTGGCACGTCGGGCATCGTGGCATCTCCGGACAATTTCCGTAACATACACGTTTTCATTATAACGTGTTTAATATTGACCTAGTTTCACAGTCTACTCTATTTAAAGGGTACTAAAGTTCAAAGTTGCTAAATGTAGTATTTTTGAACGTTTGGCCAACGTTTGAAGTATCCGCCCTGAGCAGAAGTGGTAAAACGTATGTTATGAAATGCTTACGATGTATCCAGGATATAAATATCTCTAAAAATGATTAGATTTAGGAAACCGACTGACTTCGCTAAAATTTGGCAAGGAGATAGCTTATAGACGAAGAAGAAAAAATGCAATTTTTTAATACGGAAATAAGCAATTTCCTAGGACCGGATTTACAAGACAGAGTTACGGGCAGCAGTTACTTTGATAATATGTATTATTATAAAGCAGTTGAGTATTGTATTGAATTGATTATCTTTCTTTTATACACGAATTTACATATGTAAATTGAATTGGAGGCTGAATTGTGTTAATATCCATTGTCCACATATTGTGATCTAATTATGGGTATGCCACTGTTAAATAATAAAATGAAATTCAACAAAAAGGGGCTTAGATTTGTCAACGTCGTCGACGACGTCCCAAATTGTTATCTATTGACCTTTTGATTTGGGACATCATGTTCGGAAAGAAAAGTAAAATACAGTAAACTTATTCTGTTTGGATTTTCTAACAGCCCCTGTATTTTATTCCAAGCCGCTTGGGGAGGATATGTCGGACTCGAACTGACTAAAA
This sequence comes from Pelosia muscerda, assembly GCA_963691645.1. Taxonomy (NCBI): domain Eukaryota; kingdom Metazoa; phylum Arthropoda; class Insecta; order Lepidoptera; family Erebidae; genus Pelosia; species Pelosia muscerda. Next base: position 6,222,081 of record OY829116.1, on the reverse strand, counting down.
CGCACGCCGTCTTTGGGTCCTTAGTTGCCGGAGGTGAGATAGTAACTATCATATCCCTTGTACCCCGGCAGATCTCGGCCATATCTTTCGAGATAACCCCCCTTCAGGTGTAGGGATCACGGTGTCCCAGTCTAGCCCCCGAATGTGGGGAGGCGCATATTTGCGCCGCCACCGCGACCTGCTTTTACTAGGGTGACAAGCGGCCACCCGTCACCCCCAGGCCCAAAACTCATGTGCCTGTCTTTACTTTTTCAGCTTTGATATAATATTTCGAGTGCACTATTAATTTTTACGGTTATTTAACGTATTCTTTACTGTTCATCTTCATATATAGACATAAGAGTGACTGGTTGAATTGAAATATAGCTGTTCTTAGTATTTGACTGCGACATACATACCAAGACGCTATAATATATTTTGACATCACGCGTAGTCCGCTAACTTCACCTACGTGCCACCTACGGAATAAGATAATCCTGTACCTATAGTTTGAATTAAATCGCTTTCACAGCGATCTAATCTAATGGATAAAAGCAGCTCATTGTGATATTAAGCAAATTAGAAAAGCCGCTTTTAGGATTTAAGTCTCTCTAGTCTAGTTCATAATCCAAAGTTATTCTTGGTGGACTTTTCGCACTATAAGTAAAGGAGAAATCGAAATGTAGAAAAATATTTTTTTTTATTACATGTCCTAATAGAATATTCCGTTGCAAGTGTTATCTTTGAGGGATTGAAATGATTAAAATATCCCTACATTTTGAATTGTGTATGTATTGTCCTCGTAATAATATGTAGGTCAATCTAGCAGTATGCATTTCTTACGGCTTATTACAACCTTATTTCTATTCCGTTATCCCATTCTCTCTCACTCCGCGGGTAGTCACGCAAGAGTCACCCCAGGTGTGTAAAAGCGATCATGGGTCACTGGAACACTTAGGTACCAAAAGACGGGCCGAGCCATTGTGAAATCTTGATGAAAAAAAGTCTTAATCTGCTGTTGATGTGGAGAGGTACCGACAGATGTTCTGTTGATTTATTCGTGGTACGAGTACAAAAAATATCCCGGCTTTTGATGCTAACACTCATTAAGAAAAAAAAATGATAGTAGGTCTGGCACACGCGAGCTTTTTTTATGAAAGGGAGAACAATTTGATAGCATCTGTCAGGGCTAAGAAGGGCCCTACCGTATGGCACACGGACTTTGTACGGATTCTAATTCATCCTGTTAATTCGAAGACCTTCTCATCGACATCGTGATTTTGGTGATATTTCTTGCTAACATGTGATTAGGCAACCGTCTTCCTACACGGTATATCACTCCTATAACCTACCTCAACGCGTTCTTCTACACTTTTATTTGGTATTCACATTACGTTATGTGTGTTTGTCTTCAAATTATCTTGTAACTCAGGGGCAATATGCAATATGTGTAATCGGTCCGTACCAAGCTCCGACCGAAGGTACCAAATAGGAAAGTGTGAGGAAATAATATGGGTTATTCTTTTATCAGAACAATTTTCTAAAGACAACACCTTAAAAATTCTGTTACTCGTAGTCTAAGCAATCGAATTTTAAGAAAACAATGAGCTTTTAAAATGTAGAGGTTTTGCGAAAAAAAAATATGCCGATCATCTTGTTTGTTAAAACTGACTTGACATACTTGATGCTCTTATTCCACGAAGTCATACGTGACGAACAATGTTTATAAAAACAATATTGATTTGTTGAATAACGTCAGAAATATTTATAATTTTATATCGTAAACGGAATTTCTTAAAAACTAAATTAATTCATAACTGTAATATTTGCATTGCACTAAATTTATGTATTTACTACACTACTAACTATAAGGATTTATGTGAAACAATACATTTACCTACATTCAATTTGTTTACTTAATTTAATATGAAATGTAGTTTGAGTGTTCACAACATAGACAAATCATTTAACGTCTAATACCGGTGACTTGTAATGTAAGCACAAGCAGTTGTTAGTTGTTGGTAACATTCGTTCAATTATTCACCTATTTTGAGAGTTCATGTTAGGCGTAGGATAAAATACGGCTTACTACTGTTGAGAAGTAAGCGTTATTTTATCATGTCACAGTAGCGCTGTCTGTCGAATACCATTGGATAGATAGACAGATACATAGATAGAGATTTTTTTATTGTACACCATAGGACAAAGTTAACAATACAGTAACAAGTATAAAGTTGCATGTACAAAAGCGGCCTTTTCGCCAACGGCGTTCTCTTCCAGGCAACCTTAGGATGGACAGAAAAGTACAGAACAATTGGAATTATATAGGGTGCAGTTTAGACTTGCAAAATGTTAAACAGAAGAAAAACATTGCTAAAAGTGTATAACTATAAGAACTCACTGAGTAAAGTGCAAAAAATGTTAACGTTATTTACCCAACGAAAAAGTAACCCAGTAGGATTGATTTACGTTATCTATTAAGGTTGCACGGTCCATCATTTGCGCCAATGGAATTAACAGACCGTGAAAGTCCACTACAAAATGATAGGGCAGCAACATCAATGGCATTTGCGATACAGACTATACTACATAACTTTATGTTGATACATAAAAAGTTTTGCATTAGATTCAACTGTGGTTGGAAAACTAAGATGCATCATAGATGTGTTGATTCTCATCTAGGTACGAGTAATAACTCCTTGTGTGAGTCAACGAGAAATTGTTAAGACCACTACACTTACACTTGCTGATATGAACCGTGACCCGCGAGTGGGCTATTCCAGACTATTATCTATCAATACAGGTTAATAATTTTATAAAATAAGTTAAAAGCTTTCAATTCTATTGAATCTCGCTCGAATTGTAAGGTTTCTCCATTTTCTACAGAATTACAAACGAATTTCATACCTCCACAATGCATTAATAGTGTTCATTCTGTAGTTCTGTACCTGAGTTTTTGTCGGGCAGTATCAGGAAACAATTGAATGTACACAGGTACTTAAATGGCGCCAGCCGGCGGTTGATGTAAAGATTGAAATATTTTGAGAAATCCAGCTACTTTGTGCTGTGGATATTCTTAGAATTCTAAAAAAAAAACACTTATACAAACAACCAAATAGTTACGTATACTTGGTCGGGACGCATTACAAATAAACATATACAGTGCACCTCCACAGCTATTTCATTGCCCGTGCTTACGTCCGTAACTATACAAACTTTGAAAATGTAACAAAAGCAGTGATTGTTGATTAGCAAAAAAGTCTCTAAATAATGTTAAGTAATTTCATCGATATCAGCAATCCGTGCAGGTTACCAACGAACATGTTCCTAATGAGAAATAAGGATCTAACAACTTTTAAAAGTTTGTTGTGGTTGGTTGTCGTAAAACTAACCTAAACTATCTGCCGCAAAGACATTTACTGCAGTATAGTCTAATTGTGTACGAAAAATTGGCTTACTTAAGTACTGCAGTTTTACACTTTATATGTATGTGGATGTATGAGGAATCTAACTAGATGTTCGACCCAAACCAACCACGTGCGCTAGTTGGCTAACTTACTGTTTAACAGACGGCTTTAGCGCAGGATTATGTCTAGATAGCAGTCGCTTTGGCAAATGTCAAAGTAAACAAAATGAAGAGAATTTTCGTCACCTGCCACAGATTAGATCACGGTTCCCTATGGGGACCGCTAGAATATGTATGGGGTTCAGCAAATTTAAAAATTGTACTGTTTTCTGTATTTGGGAGTCTGCGAGTATGTGTTTTTATTTCCTAGGAGGTCCGTAAACTGAATAAGTTAAGATCCGATGGATTAGATAATAATTCCGGGCCCCAACGTACGCGCTTCGGAACCGGGACTACCGTTAGTGTTGGTGTCATTTAAAATATATTCATTATGTTGCTATAGGAAACCTTATAAAGCAGGAAAAAACAGGAAACCCAAACTTCTTATTTCTGTATATTATAAACTGATAAATTTCTGACAGATTCGTAGCGATTCACATTCTTGAAAGGTTTTCTTCATTTTAGTGACAAAGGCAGTCAAATGGCGTGCATGATATCCTCTTCCCTATTCCTAAATTAGATTGTGAGGCTAGCGGAGCGTGATGATAACGTTGAGTATCGAGTTTATGTTGAGGAAATTGCCTTCGAGTGGAAGGCTCGATTGCCAGTCGGCTCGATACCACGACCCCTCTATAAACCAACACCTGCGGTTACAATGAATTTATGCAGGGGAACCGGTGGGAATAAATAAATTATATTTAGTGTTTCTTCGTCTTTCAATTGTTTGGAAGTAGCTTGACGAGAATGTCAGGGCTCGGTGTGATTGAAGTTATTGATTAATTCGGCCTAATTCGGATTAATAGGCCATCCCAATTGATGATATAGTATTTATGGGAAACAAAAGAAACTAGAAATGGTTTTTTTTTCTGAATCCAAAGACATATATGCAGTTCTTGCGTAGCCCTGTGTTCAGTTATACGAGTTTCTTAGGATCCGTTCATTTTCAGATCTTTTCATTATAATTTTTTAGAGCTTTCATGGGCAGTATGCATTAGAATAGCTAGGTAGTGAATCGCGGCGGCTGTACCAATCAATCAGTTACAGTTACAGTGGAATAGTCACATCCCAACTAGAGTCATACATATCATAAAATTTGGTACCTGGTATTTGGTACTTTTGGTGGTATTTGGTACCTACTCAGTGTACTTTACTCTCATTAGACTAAATTATACTTTCTTGTAACAACACTTTTTATTCGACCACACAGACGAAATCGTCTGTGTGGTCAAATAATAAAACAAAAACCAGCATTGAGTATCTTTTTAATTTACATTCCTAAATCCTGTTTAGGAGTGTTTTTTTCTGTAACTATAAAAGAGGAAACAGAATAGAATCCAGAATGAAATTGAATTCCCCTCGCAAATACCAATCTTTGAGATGCAATAATGACTTCAAGCACAATGACAGTTACGAATAAAAGATTGCAAAGGAATAACTTCTTCCATGAACGGTATTCTGCAGAATTTAATTTATTTTCATTGCACTGAGCTACATGGACCACAGAAATAGCAAGGATATTGCTTGTTTAAAATATTTGACGGCAACTTGCTTAAAGTATGCTAGTGGTAGTAATTTCTAATCAGTTGGTGGAACATATTGGAAGAAGATTAATAATCCGCTGTAAATGGTTGTGTGTTTGTTACTTGTCGACAAATAACTTTCACTAATAAAAGTAATGCAAAAATACGTACGACTTGTGTCACACACGAGAGAGGTTGTATAATGGCTTCATTCACTTGTGATGTATCCTCGGGATAGTAAATTTCAAAACAAAATAACTTAATTATTTGGTAATCCATATTTATTCCACCTATATTATTAATATAACTTGTGTAATTGTAAAATTAACTTTCGTGTTAACGTTCAGTCTAATCACAATAAATCTAAATCAAATGACTTTTAGAGTACTTATGTGATTTTCTATTTGTTAGCTGACGCGACAATTAGATAACTTTATTCTAGTAATTATAACTATTGTTAATTACTTTTTCTTTTTAATTATAAAATCATTTAATGGTCAATTCACACTGACTACTTTGTAATGAAAATCTCTAAGAGCGGTAAACAGTCAAGTGACAATGTTGTGCTCAATGGTCTGGTGCCACAATCAATGGAAACATTATAAACGCAATTAATTACTTTCGAAATGTAATTAACTAAACTTTTATTGGCAAATACAATTACGGCCATCTTAAAATTGTCTGTTGACTCCAATGCAATACTAGTAATATCAGAATCACAACATATACTCAGATATACATTCATATCTATATTGCTTTGACTTTTTACCATTTATTCAACACTTGAAGTTAGATCTTTTTAGAAAATTCAATATGTCTGCAAGCAAAAGTTGATGTTAATGAAATGGTATGGTGTGGTGAATGTTTTCTGATCCTTACAATTAGTAACTGGAACTCTAGGAACTGGTATCAATTGACGTCCTCTCAATAGATTCTAGTTAAATGAAACAAAATAGTCATCTTACCGTATCGCTATCAGCGTGTGTGTGTGTACCTATGTTAAAAGTACGTGGTTAGCGTTGGTTGCTTGGTTATCTAGCTGTGGTTAAACGATATCAGTTACAGTCAGCCACTGTTAGACATACTGAGATATACATATAGAATACTTAACATGATCTAACGACGCAAAATTCTATATTATTTTGCTCTTGAGGGCTAAAAATGTTAACCAGTGAGTAACCGTACAATATCAGTTAGCAGTTAGCTTACGTTTGATATTAGTAAGTGATTTGTAAAATTTTAAAAAATATTACTATCTAATCTGATCTTGTCCGATACATAAATCTCTTATGAACATGAAACTCTTAAGTAAATACATTACCTTAACATCCTACTATATATTATGGTCACGGCAATTTCGTTACATATCTAATAACATTACCAACACCGAAACATTATTTTGAAATAGCTACGCATTTATGGACTTTTAAGAACAATACAGATTCTGAACACGACTAACTCGTGCGTGACAGTCCCCTTATCTCTTTGCCTAAGATGTAATTATCGATTGTTTTCGTTAATGTTTAACCGTGGCTAAATTAGATTCGATTCGCAGCTAATGACGCTCTAGTTGTTTAGTATAGATACCTGCCGCCATATATCTTGGGCTTAAAATGTGCGGAACACGTTTTGGACGTCTTTTAAGGACAAAATCGGTGCTAAAATCCACCAGTCATAGATTTTATCGGCGTCAAGGCTTAGTATCTCTCACGTCTTAGGTCCAAGATCTAAGGCGGGAGGTATATCTAAGCAAGCAGTAACCGGATAGTGTAATATAAATCATCTTCATTTTCTCGTCACGCTGGCTGATCCAATTCTGTGGTGTACAGGAAAAAATGTTATTCAGAGTCACTCAGTTGAAACCTAGAAGCAGCTGCCGCTATGTAATGGGTTTAGTATTACTTTTATTGAATTGAGATATATTATGACAAATTGAAGTTAAGAAATTCAAATCAGATTACTAGAATAAAACGTATAAGAATGAAATGATACTGTTGTATTGTAATCCACGTCGGATTACAATGCAACAGTATCATTCCTCCACGTCTCCTCTCTATATACTCCGGCATTGTAAAGATCCATAGGCTTACCATTGCATAGGCAAAATACTTCACTCATTATATTATTATACGTAATAAAAGGGTGTTTAGATTGTTTGTAGCTTATTTCGAGCTAAATTCAGTTTGGATTGAAGATTGAAGATTATCAGCATTTAAGGCTTTCCTCATAACTCAAAATATTACCACTTTATTCTATGCGTTTCAAATGAGAACTATGTCACGATTACGGCAACTTCACTCCGTACTCGCCAAAATTGTGCAGCTAACAACAAAATTTCCATATCTGATACGTTCATCCGTGTGTGGTAATAACGACTTAATTTTTATTTTGTTTCCATTATTATATATTATAAGTGAAGTAAAATAATATATTTGCTGACCTTACGTCATACAATGAAGTTAGCAACTCATTTGAAACGCATAATATCTAATCTGATCTCTTTTCATGAAGTTTGGCGGTACCCAGGCATTAACAGAATTCCCTGTTCTGATTTAAAACTGCCCAATTACTCGAGTTTATAATCTTTAAGGAAACACTAACAACATTTAAAGAATCTTACCCATGGCCACAACCTTGAGAAAGGTCAGCTAGTCGGTAGTCATAAAGTTAATTTCACAAGTGCATAATGCATTGCTGTAATGTATGTAGCGGCGGTGGCGTCGTCGTGGTCGTGACGCAAACGTCTCGTGCCCCGCCGAATCGCATTCAGTTATCCAACATCGGCAATGCGGCGTCAATCACGCTAATCTACATTCTTATGTCAAGTCTAAACCTGAACACACACAATAACTATTATTGCAAGCACAACACTCAATTAATGTAATGTTCACTAATTTATGTACTAATTCCTAACTAGTGGTTCGCCCCGACTGCGCACTCGAAAATTTCGTATTTCACCCGCTAATTTCGAAAAATCTTTCTTTTGTGAATGCCTATGCTACTACTATACTAAATTATTTCACTGAAAGGTATCTACTGCAAATATTCAAGCGCGTAACTCCAACGGTTTAGACATAAAGTACGTATTTTTACACAAAACCTAGGCGTGAGAAATTGAAAGAATATACGAACCGTGAAATGTTTTTTTATAAACCATTATCAACTTTGTCAGCAATAGTTACAGCGATGACGTCAATGTGTCTAGGTACACTAAAAGTCATAAGTAACTGCCACTGACATTTTAAATTCAGTAACACGGTAATGAAGGTGTCTGTGGGTCTATTTAGGCTAGTGATATTAATGTCTATGGGATAAGGCTGTTGATAAGTCTGTCAAGAGCAGTTTATAGGTATACTAACTTATAAATGTAGTGAGTGGGTCCTTTATATGAGAAAAGTGGAAATATTTACTATTTATCATAAATGGCTGAGATGACAGTTAGGTCAATTTATCTGTTTTAACGAACTTGTGTGTAAATAAAGCATACCAAACTTGGAGCGAGCTTTATATGAATGGCAGTTATATTATTCTAACATGACTTGTATACGAATTGATATAAACTCAAATTTAATATGAAAAAATCATTTTTAATTAGAGCATGATGTGTGATTCTGTAATCATTATTGTAGAACATGCCACGATCTTTACATGATGTCGATTACTAATTTATTTCAATGAATAACATTCGCGTATACTTCCGATAGAGTCATAATGTCTAATTTAAATTATTACACTTCAATGATTATCTCATCCCGCCTTAAGATAACTTGGTGGGTGCCATGGTTGCCTTCACAAGGACGTCTGACTAATTGTTATTATTATTGTTATTTTATGTTCTTTTTTACAATATTTAGAATTAGAATAGACTCAATCTAATGGACTCAATCTCTGGAATAGCTCTGTGTTCTGGCGATAATGAACACAGGGAGAGCAGGTTCGATTCCGGTCTAGTGCAAATATTTGTACGCATGAATATAACCATTTGCATTATTTTATGGGAATTTCAGCTCGTTAAGCCGTCAGCCCCGGTTGTCATTCGAACATGTATGGCTGTCATCACGGGTAGTTGGAGCCCTCAAACGTCCAACAAATGGTCTAACTGCAATACTTCCATATCGAAATTGGCTTGTGGAGGTCAGATGGCAGTAGCTTCAGTCATAAATCGAGGAAGCAGACCCCGGACGGTGAAAACCTCGGATGGGACCGGTAAAAGGTAGCAAGGATGATAAAGATGATAATTCTAATGATTCAATTATCACATGTTATTACCCGCGAACCTAATGGAATAACTATGAAATTATTGACTGCCACATTTGAACTACCAATATAGCTAACGACTGATGCCATCCCAATTACCAATGAATCAAGGGTGCAATAATCTCCAACAAATATACTTTTTATACAATATACAGTTCCAAAAATAAAATCGTACGTTCCACTTGGCGCTGGCACATGGCACAAGATTGCCAAACAGCAAACGGGACAACTAATCAACGAAAAAGTGTTATTCCAACTTCCACCAACGTCAAATAGCTTTTCCTAATGCCAATCTTTTTCGGGAACTAGATTTGACGAAAATCTTGAAAATAGACGTACCTAATAAACAATGCCTAAAGTTGCAGTCTCTCCACTTTTTATTTATATTTGTATATATTTTCTATATAGTTGTATATGAGATGATTTCTATTTCTCTGTTTATAGTTAAGAATACTATTGTTTATTAAAATACTTTTAAAACACTATGATATTAAAGTACTACATATTAAAATACTATTGAAGTCTGTGACTGTACGATGAATACAGCTGTCTTCTCCATATAGAATTGTGGCTCTCCGTTTTTTTTTTGGGAAGGTTTGTCAGCATCATACTGTCATCATTATCTGAACCTTTTCCCAACTCGATTGTTGTCGGCTTAACAGTCGTCTTTCCGAGAAGTTACTCCATAACTAATTGGCGATACGGACTGTTTAGAGCTGCAACTACGCATAACGGCTGTAATAGCTGTTCGTATGGCAACCGGGACTGATGGCTTAGCGAGCTTTTTGAGGCACGACCAGATCAATGCAAATAACCATATTCATGCATTCAAATATTAGCACAGAACCCGCGCTTCCTGCATAGCAGTCGCATTCAGTACCACTACGCCACAGAGGGTGTACTCATAAATACTGTACACGTCTAATAAAACTATTTGAAGATGAACTTATTCTGTGATCGTAGTCTACGTCATGTATGTCCTTATTAGGTATTGCAGTAATTAATTTCAATACCACCACTTCCCGTAGCCTCGGTGCATCACAGAGCAGACAGGAGGTTCTAATACTTCTCGTCTCTAACAATCAGAGCGCTGCATTCACTCTTCGGAACGGGTGACGTAAGTCAGCCTTCACACTCTCCGGCACTGAGAAACAAATCACTAAGCGTAATGTTAAATCATGGTTAAAATACCCTTAGTTTACCCGTCTACATAAAAAAAACAATCTACATAAGAAAACACTCACAATACAGATATAAGGGCCACACCATCTCTTCCCGTTGGCATTATACAAGATGAATTAGGCATTGGGCTGTTCAACATCGACAATCGTGCCCGTTTTACGGCAAGAAGATAATCCTCTATTACTTGGGAAATTTGGCGAAATATGGATGTTCTTTGAGCACAACGACGCATCGGTTTTACTTCAGGGTTGATCATCCTTGCCCCCTTTGACAGCGGCAGCGGCACTGCATTATGACCATGGATTTGTCTGTCTATAAGTAGTATTGTGCTTAGGTCTCTATACGTTTGTGCATATGTTGGTAGAGGACTAGAGGTATATTGCGTAGGTACCTAAATATTTAATAATGTGTTTACTCTCTTGCCTCAGACGGAATTTCAATTTGCTCATGCATTAAAAGAAATTTATTCTTTGTTTACTAGTTGACATGTCCACTTGTACGTCATTGAATATGTTATGTAAAATTGTGTTAAACACAGTCTGATAAGATTCAAGATTTTGTAGTTTCTCGAATAGGTAGCTTATAGTACCTATCAGTTGTACATAACATGATAATATATTTTTTCAACACCCTGGATTTCCCAATATCGTATATCGTTTAATTTCAAGAATAACAAACAAACGATTACTATTTATTAAAAACAAGTACGGTTCGGTTTCTGTTTATTGTACATTTGTGTATGGAATTTCCGTTGTATGTATAATGTTTAAAAACATTTTTTACAATATCACATATGCCTTATAGGTAGTAGCAGTAAACTTTTGCACACTAAATAGACGATTTAAGCAGCATCCGTGTGGACGACTCTACTATGACTGTACTCCGATTCGGGAGCGACAGTAGCGTCCTCATGATTGGCACCCAAACTGAAGATCGCTTGATGAAGTGATCCCCACATTCACTCCTCCCTACTCCATTTTGGAACCAACAATCATTAAACGTATTAGGACATCCAGCGATGTTTTCCCATTCTTCGGGGCTGATATCGAAGGCTACCATACGCAGTCCTTGAACTGCAGCATAGGTTTTCCAACCCTTCCCTTGGTCTTATAAGTACCTACACAATTTGAATTACTAGTCAAAATTGAATTATGATATTGACCAAGCAATGAGAATGGTTTAACAGTTTAATATCATAGGTCTGCATGTGCGTTCAGTACAAAGCCATTGTTATTAAGCTATTGTGCACTGGATAACTCTGATATAGAGCTTTAAACACCCTCTCTAGACGTGCTTAGAACGTCTCTAGAAACTTAAGCACCCCCGCTTTCTGATTGTAATGTGCTTTCATAATTCACATTTAGGCGTTTGTACTTCCAGTAAGGAGCAATTCCTTACTGTAGGTAGGTATAAATATATCGAACTTGGACTAGTAAGGTGAAAATTGAACTGTTGTACTAGCTCTTATTGATGTTAATTATAGTAGTACCAGAGTATTGAACTCGTGACCTCTGGGAAGTCTTATTGTTCGCTTTGCTAATTGTTAACATTTAACTTTGATTCGGAATCGATTTCACCTGTAATTTATTTTACAAGTTGTGTTTTCAAATGGTACTGATACTGTTCGTGCTATATCACTGAACGTAAAATGTAATGCGGTTTAGTTCACCTTGGTCGCTGTTCTCAAATTATTTTGAGAAATCCGCTCTCAATAACGTACCATTATCATTGATTGTCATTCATGTGAAAGTGTATTACTTATTTTTGACCATGTATATAATATCCATTAAGCCAATCTTATAAATAAGTAACCCATATTGTTAATGTCTTTGACCTTTAATCAGAAATCAGTCCTAAACACATTTTTTCTCTTGTCCACAGATCGGTAGATCGTCAGAATCACCTATCGACTTCGTAGTAATGGACACAGTAGCCGGCGACAAGAGCGGCGACACAAAAGTACTGCAAAGCACAATATCACGGTTCGCATGTCGCATAATAGCGGACCGTAACGATGTCAACAACTGCCGCATTTACGCTGCTGGATTTGACTCTTCAAGAAATATATTTTTAGGGGTGAGTAAGACTATACTTGTGGTGAAATTCTACATCTTAATTCAAATCAAAATATATGACTTGATTGATTCATTGGCACAAAACGCCTAGTCAATTACTTTCTTTTCATAGGCACATAGGAATGTCTGCAGTGTTAGCAAATATTTTATTCGACTAAGATGTAGCTTTTGTAGATCGTAAGATCGGGATTCACGCAAAACGCTATGATGTATAGCAGTGTTAGGTAAAGGTCGGCGGCGGCGCAAAGTGCGCCTCCCCATACCCGGGGGCTAGATTGGGACCCGACGGGGGTCATCTCGAAGAGAAGGCCTCGGGTCTGCCGGGGTGCGAGGCATATGTTGGCTACTACCTCACCTCCGGCAACTTAAGACCCAAAGACGGCGTGCGTTTTAGTCGGTTCGAGTCTGACATAACCTACCCAACCGGTTTCGGTGGGGGGTATCCGTGAGGATTTTTCGCATGATAAAAAAAAAGTGTTAGGTAAGGGTGTAAAAGTTAGCATATTTACTGACCTTGGCGTTATTCCTAGGTTTTGATGGCACTGAAAGTAATTTTACAAAAGAAAGGTGTGATGTATCTAATAACTTGTAAGCTCAGATAAATTCCTCTTTTGATATTTAGCGTGAAGAGACTTAGTTTGACGTGACAGTGTGTGGGCTTTAAATAATTAAAATAGTTTAATATTCATACTTTTGACGTAGGTACTCAGTGGGCGTTCTGACGCTCAATCGCGAGCCCGTCACGTAAATGTGCTTCTAATGCGAACGATTTCTTTGCAATTTGCTCAAAATGAGTTACCACTTAGATAGGTGCTGCCGTCTTTTGAAACAGACAAAATTGGACATTTTTTATGTTTGCGATCTTCAAGTTTTAATTGTGATAAGCATCAAAAATTATCTAAGTACTAATATAATACCATCTAGGTATAGAATAGAATTGAATACATCGGTTTTGAAAGTAAAAGATGATACTAAAATAATATATGTATATAACATAACATAACATAAACTCACGCCTATATCCCAGAAGGGGTAGGCAGAGGTACTAGCACCCACATTTCGCCAGTTTATGATTAGGTCCAATGTAATAGGTGGCGAGCCTATTGCCATTAACCGGGCTCTTATAAACCTGCGATAAATACACACATAACTTCGGAAAGCTTCGAAAAGTCATTGGTGTGTGCCATGGTAAACCTGGGATCGAACCCGAGATGTCGTCTCAGCAGTCCATTACCCATACCACTAGGCTACCGTGGTTATGTGTATATCTTTAAAAATAATATTGTTTATATTTTTCTATTGCAGGAAAAAGCCACAAAATGGACAGAGAACCATGAGATAGATGGTCTCACAACAAACGGGGTGCTGATCATGCATCCACGCGGTGACTTTTGCGGCGGTAGCGCCACATGTGGCCCCTGGCGCGAAACTTCTGTAGGTGGCGCAGTATTCTCGCTTAGGGAGAGCCGCTCTGCACAACAAAAGGTAAGAAGAGAATATTGATGAGTACCACAGAACTGAAATAAACTAGTAGAAATGTGATACAAAAGATTTTGTAGCAGAACCGTCGTCGCCAAACTCTCATAGACAAAACCATTAATCACACGTACTACAAAATCTTTTATTCTCGTAGTGCAATTTCTAATTATTTCAAAAGAAAACAGTATTATATAATATTATAGTACACTCATTAAACTTTTATGGGTTTATCTTGGGTGTGGTTGCGCTCAAATGGCACGCGTATTATGTCACAGTTATGATATTATAAGTCTCTAGGTACAAACTCACTTGCCAAGGCAGACATTGGGTACCATCATAGTATATTCTGTGCTTTTTCCGGCACATATGGTGAGTTCTTTCTACAACCCTCATAAGGGCATCAAGCATGACCTCAACACCCTCCTCACAGCTGAGGCGGTCACGCAAGCGTATCATATCACGTGTAACACACACAAACACAAACGAACGTGAAACAGTACTCTATTCCCTAATTAACTAACTAAATACCTGGTTCGCAATATTAAACACGAGGTAGCCACCTTTCCAATTAACGTTCAGGGGACATTAATTAACTAAAAGAAGCCATCGAGATATGGGACGTAATCAATGTAAAAAGAGCTTGAAATAAAATACATTTGCTGTTTTCTGTCACTCAAAAGGACATACACAGTAAAAAAGAAAATGTTTGCATAATTGACAAATACATATTCACAAGTTTGACTTTGTGTGTGTGTGTGTGTGTGTGTGACAAGTGTGAAGATAAGTGATAACCAATATTATCACATATCTATCTATATCACGGTTTGCTACTGCTGCTGCGGTCTGTGGTCGCCTAAGGAATCATACCTTATGCTACACAACGTGAACTTAGAACTAGCCTGTTACGTAGGTACCGTATCAAATGTCAATTCATCGCAACATTCCAGAAGTATCGAATATATTGAGAATTTAAATATCAAACCGTGGGAAATTACATCATTTCTTGTAGTAACGGTGTATACAAACGACTTATTTAGTCTTTGTTTAATGTGTTATTGTTTCATTTTTAGGGCTTACCTTGCCAAGCAGAGACAAACGTGCTGAGAGATGGAACAATGATAGACTTGTGTGGTGCTACACTACTGTGGAGGAGCGCTGAAGGCTTAAAGAATTCACCGGTAAGAATATAACAGAATAAACTATATTAATTAAATATATTTAATGTAAAGGGCTGCTGGGATACACTGGATCCGGGGGGGTGGAGAATTGGTAGAGGTCGTATGGTCCATTGTATCAAGTACGGACGGTAATACTCCAAACACTCTTAAGCTTACTTAAATATTTTCCCATCACATAATCACAAAACATTGCTTGACCATAGAAAGTAAAAACATAAAGTACACTTTCGTATTAAAGATTTCTTACAATTATTTGACAAATCGCGCACCAAACTGCTCATTTAATAGCAATTAACTAGTTAGCCGTTAATATTATGCCGAAATGCTTTTTACTTTTCAAAATTCACCTTAAATCAGTCACATCACAGGACAATAAGTGTACAAAATTAAGCGATTATAGCTAATCTCATCAATCCAAAATCGTAGTACCTTTACTTAAAAATGATATCAAAACTCCACTCTTTGTTTAGATAAAAGATGCATGCATAAATTACAATAATTACAATACCATTGGCTATTCGCCCAGTTTAAATTCCTTTACACCGACATAATAATAATGTGATGACAATCGGGTCTAGGTCGCAACACCTTCATACATCCGGTAGTGACTAATCCAACCTAATCAATTACTTTATGTTATATATAGGGTGTTTTAGGTAAGTATATAAGTTCCAAGTGAAACGAAACGCCTAAAAACTAATTTCTTTATCGTGATATTAATCTTATTTGGAAGATACTCTATGCCATGTGTGCTTAAAAATGATTTTGGACATAATATGGATCGAATGAAGCATAATAGTGAAATCCAATTTTCGAGTAATAGGAACCGTATATCGGTAATAACGCTGCAAATGTTTGCTTCCAAATGGTTCATCCACAAAAAAGGTTGGCTATAGATGCCGCTGGCCACCATAGTGGCGACCAGATCATTTCAACATTACACTCCATAGCAGCTAAAACTTCTGTGCGTACTGTACAAATTTTGATAAGTATTATCAACGGGAGTGTACGTGATATGAAAAAAAATCAATTTTTTAGCATAACTTACTCAAATCTATCATTATATCGCCTATAAAATGGAAGTAACACAACCGCGTAACCGTTTGGCGAACTGAACCATCATTTTCAAATTTTACACAATTTGCAAGCAATTATTCTAAAGTACGAGTAAAGTCTATTAATTGTGAAATATGAAAACATCTTGACTACAAATATATACATACCGCCGACTATTAAACTAACATTCAATAGAAACAGTGTGGTACCAGTTTAAAAACATCCTATACATTTACTGATAACGGTGTTTTATTATTATTAGTTATACTAACCATAACTATAGGTTGATCTTAAGGTTACAGAATTACTTTTGTATAGATAATGTAAATATCAATCATCTCGACAAAGCAATTCATTCCATCATTCGGCCCGAGGATAACCAATTCAAATTCGTGTACTTAATTAATCTTAACACTTCACCACTCCCCCTTGCCTCTCGGTGGAGATTGTACACAAAATTAATTAAAAGGGATGCTCAGAGATTACATTTATAAACGACGAATAACTGGTGTCTGTCTTATTGAAAAAAGAAATACATTTGGCTCGTCCGCTGTTTCGTGCAAATAATATTGTGCGAGTTTCGTGCAAAAATACATATAATTTTCGCGAAAAAGAACGCATATTATGAATAAGTGTGTGGTCACTGTTTATTCTGCATTGTACATTACTGCCCATTGTACATTCAAACAACTAAAAACTCCCACTTCTACTACTCTGATGTAATTTTTGGTGTACAATAAAGAGTTATCTATCTATATACACAGCAATTCTTATCATTAAAAATAACCAAACTTCAAGATCAAGTTGTTTATTTGTTGAATATGGTATAAAAATGATATTAACATTATTGTGTCAGATCTCATATTCTGCCGGTACTAACGTACAATTCGATTGCGTAATTAATCTTCAATACCTACAATCATAATCATTCTCGGAACCTCTTCCCAACTCAGTTGGGGTCGGTTTTTCAGTCACTGTGATGCGGCTGAACTTCGATATTTTCCGTGAAGCGACTGCCATCTGACCTCCACAACTAATGGTCCAATGACCAATGGCGATATCGAAGTTCCAAGTTAGACTGGTTGGTGAGGGCTCCAACTACCCGTAACGACTGCCATAGATGTTTGTATGGCAACCGGGACGGGCTTAACGTGCTCTCCAAGGCACGACCAGACCAGTGCAAACAGCCATATTCATGCTTACAACTTTTTGCACTGAGCGGGGATCGAATCCGCGCCCCGTGCGTAGCAGTCGCATGCACTACCGCCACGCCACGGAGGCTATCGTCAATACCTGCAATACAGTGTCAAATAATCCAAGTCAATATTAGAAGATATCATTCAAAAACTCGTCAGTAAAAACAATTATCATACAGAATATTCCCTTTCGATGTTATCTCAAAGCGTAGTCCCATACCTAATTAGTGCATTTTAACATTATTTCTAGACAAAGCGTGATCTAGAAGCGTTAGTAGATGAGCTGAACGCTGGCCGACCGCAGTGTCCCGTGGGACTGAACACGCTGGTGATACCGCGCAAGCTGTCCACCGCACATCAGGACCTCAACCAGCCCTACGTGTACCTCAACTGTGGACATGTACAAGGTAGTTATTTCTTGCACTAGCAATAAAATGTAGCACCGGTAAATGACCGATAACATATTTTTTTTCATCAGCATTGATCATCATCATTAATTAACCTCAGATGGATTGAACTGGATCACCCCATACCCATAGACCAACTTGATAGCACAACTAGTTGTGCGATCATTTAATTTTTTTATAACGATGGACCTGTGGCACCACCAGTTGTGCGATGAAAAATTATTATAAGAAATTTTATTCCTATTTTTATAGCTTACTTCTTTTTTGGTGTACATTGCATTTCGAAATTTCCAGCAGCGCTTGTCGTCTTACCTCCTTACCCAAGAAGAGTCTCATTCATTGTTTAGCATTTGCACCGACGAGTAGTTAAGCAAAAAGATAACATCCTGCACATACATGGAATAATATATTCTTTGAAAATATTAGCTCATCACTCATAACTAACACACCATAATATCTTGTACAGGCGAGCACTCGTGGGGTGCGGACGGCAGCGAAACTGGAGCTCGACGTTGCCCGATGTGTCTGACGGCAGGTGTAGTGGTGCGCGTGTGTATGGGCATCGAGCCGGCCTTCTACGTGGACTCCGGCCCGCCCACGTACGCCTTCAACCCTTGCGGGCACATGGCCTCGGAGAGGACTGTCAAGTAAGTATTAGAAGGGCATTAGATGGTTTCTACAGGGTAGGCAGCACGTGTGTGACGCCTCTGGTGTTGCAAACGTCTATAGGCCACGGTGACCGCTTCCCATCAGGTGGGCCGTGTGCTTGTCTGCCACCTAAGTGGTATAAAAAAAAGTATAGCCTTGACATGTTTGTAGCGGTGTATTGAGGGTATTTTGCAATGGCAACATTATTTACAAGAATTTCTAAATGGCGACATATATTGAGGTGTATGGTAAAGCAATGGCTTTTAAGTACTAAGCCACAGGTCGCGGGTTCTATGTAAAATATGTATGTATTTACAAGTATTAAAACCCATACCAGACCTAACTAAATGACTAAATTTATTATGCTTGCATTGATAAATCCACGATATACGTTTGCCCTTATTGTTAACTTTGGCGCCTTGGACTTCACTATGGAGCCTGGCTTACGCTTATTGGCTTGAAATCAAGCAATACGCAAGATTTTAAAATAAGAATTATAGAAACAGCTTTATCAGTATTCTTGTTAACCTCTCCAGCTTAGCAAAATTTCTTATACTAGGGAAGTAGACCCGATCACATTTTTGGCACACAAAGCCATATCCAAGTAAACACTATATCTAACCCCCCAACCCCGCTTGCAGGTACTGGGCGACAGTAGACATCCCGCACGGCACGAACGGCTTCCACGCGATCTGCCCGTTCTGCGCCGCGCCGCTACAGGGCACGCCCGGCTATGTGCGCCTTATCTTCCAGGACAACCTCGACTGAATCTCCACTGGATACGCACAGGTACCACTCATCATACACATGTGTTATACTTGCCTGTCTGTTGTGAACCCTAGAAGGCATAGGCAAAGGCGATATATAATTCGAGACATATATTTTACACCCAAAATGTGCTTTATAAGCGGAGTAAGCGTTTCATGGGAGTTTAAGCTCATATCAGATCATAGATGTTATCAAAAAAATCCGCACGCACTAGGGCCTCGTTTATTTCGCAATATACTTTTAATTCGCAATATAATTTACAATTTAGATTTTGTTAAATGACATATAAGTGCTTATAAAATACTAATTTTGTTATTAGCATATTTGCGTTAAAATATTTACGAATTTTGTTACATGATACGGCCTTCTGCTAGCCTGTTACTCACTGTACACCGATAAATACATATTTCGAATATATTTATTATTTAATCTTTTTAGGATGTTAAAAGAATCGAATAAATATTACAAAGGTCAATAACTACAGTTGTAAAATCAAAATAAAATTAATAATAACCCGTTTCTATATTTAACTACATTGCAAGGTACATAGGTACATACATTCTAAACAAAACCTAATAACATTTTATATTCCTTTCAGGTCGTAGGCGAAATCACCTGACGTGTGCGTTCAAAGTGCATAAAACGAATGACGCGGCGACGACGCCCCGAGTACACCCGACCGCGCCCGAGTACACCCGACCGCGCCCGATCGTCCCCTCCCCTAGTTATGGCGATCCTCAAACCGTTGAGGGTCACGCATGACTACGTCAGTGACCCCATATGTCCCCACTGACGCCGGCTATGCTCCACACAGTACGGACGAATCTCACTCCACTGTGGCTTCAACACAATCACATCTAATCTTCATTTTGCATGTTTTGATTGACTATAATTTATACGAGAATAATTTCTTGAGCACACCCTTGTACGTAAGAGAGTACTCAAGAAAATATAATGGTGTAATGCAGGGAAAACCATTGTAACTTATTTTCTAACGATTTCATTAATAAATTGATTGAAATTTAAAATAATTAAATTCTGATTTGCAATTACCTTTGTAGCCGTTGAGGGTTACTTAAACTACATTTTATTATGGTATGCAATTATTTATGTAAAATCTGGTCGCAAAATAAAATGTTATAACATCGAATATTAATGAAAGATTATATGAATTGATTTATATATATTGTGTGTACGCGCCATGTGATAGTTAGGTCGCCTAAAATACAGCGAGCCTACTAGTTTGTAAAGAATTCTTGCTCGGGTTTATTGGGATAGCTATCTTATTCACACAGCCTGGTTGCACTAGGTATTGTTATGAATATGATTCACTGTTCCCATAGGTGCATGAGTTCGAACGAAGGTGCAAGTAAACTGATCAAGTGCATTGCGTCTGTGCCGAACTAGGGTTTATGTTCATTAAAATATATTTATGGTGTATGTATCGTACCGCATGGAATATAAAATTGCGACCCATGAATATTTATTTGTTCAATGTAAGATAATGGTGGGGAAAAATCAAGAAATAACAAAAAATATTTAAAGCTTTGTACATTGCTGTGCTGATTTTATTGATAGAATTAATAATTGCTGTAATTATGAATGAACTGAATTATTTAATAGAGGTTTCGTTTGAAACTTATCTAGATTATAATTATTATATTTTTATTGCACATGCTTATAATGACTGTCTTTAGGCGCTTTCCTATGTCATGCTAACGAGCTATATCGTTCGCTCTAAGACCAAAATAGCTCAGAAAAGTACCTACATGAGTCGAAAGACAGCTGTTATTATAATGAATACAATATAATTTTTATTTCATATTAAATAACTGCGAGCGAGATCACATGAAGGCCTCACAACTGCGAGAATTTCAAAAAACGAACTTACTAAAGCTCAAAAAAGCAAAGCGTTTAAAAGCGCTAACATATGAACATATATTTGGAAATACATATTTTCACGTGTGTGAGGCCTTACTCTGTTCTACAATGGTCTGAA
The DNA here is from genome assembly GCA_963691645.1 of Pelosia muscerda. NCBI lineage: Eukaryota > Metazoa > Arthropoda > Insecta > Lepidoptera > Erebidae > Pelosia > Pelosia muscerda. Next base: position 6,200,772 of record OY829116.1, on the reverse strand, counting down.
AAAAAAAAAAAATCAACGTTAATAGTAAAGTAGCAGCCAGCCCTATTATTTTAGGAATAAATGTAAATATTTAATGTATGTTCATTTCAATCGGTAGTTAAGTAATTTATGTTGATCTAAAATAGCGCGTGATGTTTCATAGTTAAGTATAAACCAGCCTTTTAGCGGTAGAAATAGGCAGTAACATGTCAAAACAGCCAAATCCCGACGTCAGCGGAGTTACAGGGTCGAGAGCGAGTATTCATTGGTTAAGGCGACCGCTTACCCTGTAGCGAACCGTATGCTTGTTTGCCACGTTACTGTTATAAAAATAATGGCACACATCAATAAATTAGGCGTTCAATAGTGCAGTGAAACGATCAATTGCAATTGATAAGTATTTATGATCAATAGAATTCCCAACTTCAGTAAAATATAATGTATTGGATTCAGAATAGATTCAAGCTGCTCAAAAATGGTACACACAATTGCAATTAGTTGTTTTACTATACTGTAAGTTGGTATATGTTTAATAAGATACAATGTTTCAATATGGTCTCATTCCTTATTTGACAGTTCTTGAATAAAAAACAATGTAAAATACATACTTATAATTAGACCATAAGCAGTTCTTTATTTTAGACACGATGTTCAGTCGTTATTAAAATTATATACAACGGGATGTTATATTTAGATATATAATTTGTATTTGAGTGAAATGTTCTGCATTATCTGGCTGTTATAATTAAATATTATTAATTAGTCAACATTTGATGATGTTGTTTAATTCTATAATTAAGTAGTACAGTTGCGTACAAAAGTAAGCTCATATAATACTAAGTTGCACTATACTTTTGTAGTGACTGTACATGATTATATTGTAAAAAACAAAATATTAATACCGCGATCTCAAGTTCTCTTGAATCCCATCTCATTTCGTACACAATCACATAACGTTTTTAGTAAGTCCATCATACTTGAGAATGTAAAAAAAATAATGTAAGTTTTATAGAAGTAGTGATCGTTAGCTTACGGAGTATGAAAATTTAGTTTTTGTACAATCGAATTCGGATTCACTAGTTAGGGACGACACGTAACATTATTGCCTTCGAGTGGTGACCTATCATTTATTCAAACAGCTGGTCATTTGTTTGAATGAAAATAATACAGTCGAATTTAGAACCTCCTTTTTTAAATCAGTTTTTTTTTAAAAACAGTCTAATTAGAGCCGCAGATTCTTTCATTACCGCGTAACCTTATCAATTCGATTTATGAAAATCGGTTAATGTACTCTTGTCACTTTCTTACGCCTAGGTTCTGTGTAAATATACGTATATCACTCGCACACTTTGTTCCTCTAAGGAATAACTTTATGGTTAAAACTGATGATGTCGTGTCTGATTGACCACAAAAACAACCTTCCAATTTCAAATAATGTTACTACTCAAGCGTTTTGGACTTATTATCGTCACCATTATTTTTTTCAGCCAAATGATCAGCGCGTAATTCCATCAAACTGTGTTCTATCACAAAAAGCAACTGGAACACTTAACTATTATTTTAGTATGATAAACTTAAGTGGTTTAAAAAAAAGGAAAGCTTATTAAAGTTTCGATATAATGTAGTCGTTTAAATCGGCGTAGAAATGTTATCAGCCATCGTAATAATATGAGTTTAATTTAATTTTTAGTATGGTTGCATAATTTAGAACCATGAAGCTACTGAATATTGGACCATACAGTTATGTAGCGGTAATGTCTGTGTTATAATGTTGCGTTTCCTTACTAAGTGTTTTAATTAGGATTATTTTGGTAAGATTGGAGATATCGTGTGATGTAGTCAATCACATGTAGACTATTCATAGTGACAAGTCGTGAAAATGGATGATGAGAATTCGCCTCACTAGTTTGTTAGGATAGTCCAAGTACTAAATATGAGTGAATCTGATGATATAACGCCTTTAACTTAAAAAAACAATTGGTAGATCTTTACTGTTTGTAATACAATTGGTTTTTTTTATCTAGGACACGTTAATTTGACTTCACCGGGCTGTACCGAATGCCCTGCAACCAGGGCTCCAATTCTGCTAATATGAAAAGTTGGTATAACAGTGGTTTTGATATGACATCAGGGCTTGAAACCGGTTTAGAAAATACCGGTTAATAAAGGTTAAACCTGTTTTTAGTAAAGGTTTCATTCAGAGTGAAACCAGAATGGGAACCATACTAAAACCTTAATAAACCGGTTTAATCCAGAGCGACACGTACCTACCCGCGTCGGCATCGCTTGAACTAACTTGCTTGTAAATTGTAATTGTTCAGAGAGTGATGCATTTATTTAAACGATTGCTAACTTAAAGTGGGCTAAGTTATTGGTAATTTCGCAGCTTTGCTCCTAATTATTTTAGGTTTTTCAAGTAAAGAATGGGTCATAAGAGAAAGAACAAAATATATAGTTATTTATTTTGATTACTTGAACGAAAGAAATGTCTAATCGAAGGATGCGGCGTGAAATACGTTATAACTACTGGTGGTAGAAATTTGATGGAATAAATTTGTCATAAATTTTGACCGGGTGGGTAGCAACCTCGGTTGGATTGCGTTCAGGGGTCAGCAAGTACATAGCCGGGCAGAGGTGGTGGTAGTCGCAGCATTAGTGGTATTGGCGTAGTTTGGTGGGGATGGTGCGGGGTGACCCGCCGAGCAGGGAGACCCGTAGAAACTGGTGTCGCGGGCCGCTCGCGGCATAGTAGGTACAGAGGCTCAACTGGGGCTAACCACCCTGCGCCTTTTGTAACCGTGTTACACCCAGTAGTACACCAGTGGTACTACGGTTACTTTTTCATTACCGTGGTACAAACAGTGGACTGGTTGTACTAAGGTTACAGCGGTGGTACCACTGACCATAGTCAATGGTACCACAGTTAGGAAGAAATGATCGTGGTGCCACTCATAACTAGATAACAAGTCGTATAGTTACTGACGAAAGGGAGACTGCCTCACCAGGCCGCGCATAATACTAAAATGGTTCGTCGTGCAGTTTGGTGACCGGATGTGGGAACCCGCCGACCATATATTCAGGCACCTTCCGTTCGGCGCGTCGGCTCTCGCCATGCCCCACAACCACAGATAAAAGTAGGCTGCAAAATACCCAGCGCATAGCACAGATTGGTCAAGAACTAGTGGTGCATCCCACGGGCAGCCGTGGCTACTGGGTACTGGCCAGAGCCGTGCAAGCTAAATTCTACCAGCCCGGCAGCCCAGCTACCCTGCCCCCCGTACCAACTCTCCCACATTTCGGGTACAGTAGTGCCGACGGCGTGGAAAGAGGCGAATATACAGCCGATTCCCAAGAAGGGAGATCGCTCATACCCAGCCAACTATCGACCCATAGCCGTCACCTAAGTGCTGTGCAAAGTTTTTGAGCACCTCATCAACACACAGCTCATGCGTCACCTAGAGGATCACTGACAACTGAAACGGTCAACGGGTGATCTTCTGCGGTATATAACCTATCTTTGGGGTGAGGCTATGGACAAGCATGGTGAGTCACTGGCTATTAGCCTGGACATCGCTAAAGCTTTCCATAGAGTCTGGTACAAATCGCTTCTTAGCCAACTACCAACCTTCGGTCTGCTTCCAAGACTGTGCAATTGGGTTGCTAGCTTCTTGCAGGGGCGCCGCATTCGCGTTCCTTGTGATGGATGAGCTTCGGAGTTCCTGCAGGTAAATGCTGGCTCTCTACTTTCCTTCCTCATCGCACTCTTCAGAGCACGCCACTGCCATTTCAGGATAACCTCAATATACTCGGTATGGATGTTCGCTGCAAACTGAAGAACAAGAACTATATCGAGAGCATCATCAAAACAGCTTCTCGTAAACTCGGAGTCCTGAACAGAGTGAGACGTTTTTTCACGCCGAAGCAGCGGTGTCTTCATTACAAGACACAAATTCGCTCCTGCGTGGAATACTGCTCGCATCTCTGGGATGGCTCCGCAAAGTACTTATTAGATGCTCACGACAAGTTGCAGCGACATGCGATCTGCATTATTGGGAGTCTTATTTTTATTTCATAATTAAGACACAGAAGTTGTGATTTAGTTTTGTTCATTATAAAATATCAATCAATCAGCCTATCGCAGTCCACTGCTGGACATAGGCCTCTCCTAATGCATCCAGTCTGTCCTAGCCGCCTTTTTCAGGTCATCAGTCCATCTGGCTAGGGGGCGTCCTACCTTCCGTTTGCCTTCTCGCGGTCTCCACTCGAGGACTCGTTTGCTCCAGCGACCATCGGTCCTCCGGCAGATGTGGCCAGCCCACTGCCACTTCAGCTTGGTTATTCTGCGAGCTATGTCTGTAACTTTAGTTCTTTGTCGGATGACCTCATTGCGAATTTTATCCTTCAAAGAGACTCCAAGCATAGCTCGCTCCATGGCCCGCTGAGCGGCTTTCAATTTGTGGACTAACCCCACCGTCAATGTCCACGTTTCGGCACCGTAAGTCATAATAGGCAGAACGCACTGGTCGAAGACTCTTGTTTTTAGGCATTGTTGTAGGGAGGAGAAGACCCGACGCAATTTGCCAAACGCTACCCAGCCCAATTGGATCCTTCTGGCTAGATCTTTCTCGAAGTTGTTTCTACCAAGTTGTGTGGTTTGCCCCAGGTAGATATATTGTTGAACAACTTCGAGTGTGGCCCCTTCGACGGCAATCAGTCTCGGTATAACGTGTTCATTGAACATAACCTTGGTTTTGTTCAAGTTTACACCAAGGCCGACGCGTCGAGAGGATTCGTTTAGGCCGTGCAGCATTTCGCCCAGCTGCTCCAGCGACTCCGCAACTATGACGATATCGTCGGCGAACCGAAGGTGGTTATAAAATATGCAATATAATAATTAAATAACTATGTGGGCTAATAATAATAATGAGTCAAAAATGAGTAGGTAATTGTCAAAAAAAAACCACGCGGGCGAAGCCGCGGGCAACAGCTAGTATTATATATAATTAAAATTATAGGGAGTTAATACATGCCATTATCAATAGAATTTTTACCAATATCATTTATCAATAGAATATTTGATTAGAAAAACTGTTCTTATAATATTTTGATAATTAAAATAAATAAATTTTATTAAAAAAAATTGTATTAAATTGAAAATGGACTGCGCATACAGTCCACGATCCAAGTGGCCGGAGGCACGCGACCGACGACGCTCGCACTACACTTTGGTGACCTTCACTACTCCTTTAAAATATGGAAGCACTTTAGCCCTACGCTTGAAAATTGAAATTTTGTACTAGTGGATAACACATGTAGTCCGCGCGAATTGAATGTGAATGGTGCATCGATGTTGTCGGTAAGAGCGAAATCAAAACCGGTAAATTGAGTTCAAACATAAAAGGGTTTTTATCGGTTAAGGTAGAGTCAAACCTAAATGAAACGCTCTTATGTACTTACACTGAAACCGGTTTGATACATTAACCGGTAAACAAGCCCTGTATGACATAAAATTAACAAAATCTGACTACGCAGATTTTTACAAATTTCATTGCCAAAAATCAATATGATCACCAATCGCCCCTAAGCTGCATAGGTCCCACGAAGTTCTCTCTCTCTCTCTCTCTCTAAAACATACTTAGTACTTGGACTGTTCCTCATATGATGTTCGCTGAGTGGCAACACCGACACGACCTCACTATGAATTGCACGATCGAAGTTGAAATCTATTAGTGGTTATAAGAACTGAATGCTAGCCTTAATTTTATTTATAATGTGTACCTAAGTACTAGGGCTAACAATAAAGCGCTCTTTTAGTTAGAAAATTGACTGCTTGTTTTATTTCTTTAATTAGACCCATCATAACCTTGAGTCTATTGAGACAACTATAGTTCGCCGTTCTGCACTTTGAGTGTCTGTGTACGCAAGTTCCCATCAAACCACACAGTAAATGTGAGGGTGAACCGCAGAACGTTTTTTGTTTTCCATGGGGTGAACCCTTTGGCAAGTTGTATGATGGTGGAAAATAGCTCAATATGCACATCCTCAGTACATAAACCTTCATGGTTTATGTACAATTCGGTCTAAAAGGCTAAGGTACAGTCAAAAGTGGTACAGTATATCTTTGGTCGACTGTACATAAGTTCTAGAAGAACTGATACATTTTGTGTACATCGACCACCGTCAGTCAATTCGTTTGTCGTCTGGGTAACAAGAAGACAAGGGTAGGGTATACAACAGGCTAAAGGAAGCGAGTGCTCACTTTTTCAAGAGGATAAGGGCTCACTACAACGAAGGGATGGAATAGAGCAGTCAGCAATCGAAACTAAAACTTCACGAGGTAGAGCGCATAACCCTAATGAACGCCTCACTCTATAGGCATACCGCCTACGAGACGAAGTCTTCTGCCGCGTCTACATTTACGTAACATTTTACCGTGACTGTGTCAAAAGTGCGTGTTCGTCACGTATTCAGCTGCGTGATAGCCGAGTTTAAATGAAACCATCGATCCACTGGTGGCCGTGTCAGTATAACTCTAGTTTGTGTGCCCATACGCCACAAGTAACTCAACGTTACGTCTTGATGTTACGCTGTCCGGTTCGCTGTCGTTGCTGTGTCACAAATCTGGACACACATTTACGCTTCGTCGTGGATTACTGAGAAAGTATGGTAATGGTGATGGGAAAGGTAAAGGGAAAAAGATAAGTACCTACTTATAGATTTTGAATAATTAAAATTATGAATACCATAAATATACTTTATTATAAATATTTGTATTAGGTAACACTAAAGGCACTCACTCACACGCTAAACTAAATAACCATCATTGCATAGTTCTGCCGTATCCGAGGTTCACACGCGCACACGTTAATACCTAAATGCAAAAGCAATCAACTGAATTACTTAAAATATTTCTGTATTATACTATCTCACTAAGATTATTGCATATTAAGTTTAGTGGCGATTAGGATCCTAACATATTGGTCGTATGCGGTGGCTACGGCCAATCCAAGGTGATCCTTGTTCCATTCCAGGGCGTTAATAGGTTGACTACTGATTACCATACGCTGGAGTCGTTTGAGCTTGCCTGGGACGCCACAAGCCACGCCTTGTTGGTCTACATTGTATCGGCGTTCGGGGTACTCGCTGGAAAATCATAAAAACAAATAATATAAACAATTCGACTGTTGAAAGCCAAGGATGCAAAAGACATCGACTTTTCAAAGAAAAGAGGTCTATAACAACATCAAGAACACTGTACCTACAGGACACTGGATAGTGATTTTCCAGTCAACTATCATTGTCACTTGCGCCCTTTGGTCTTTCAGCCACTGATATTAACATATTACAATACAATACAGTAGCTATAGCTCACGGCAAATATATTGATCCCAAACGATGTCCTCAAAATCGACCGCAAAAACACGTAAAGAATAATATAGGTAAGCATTTTGCGACGTATTTGTTATACCTCACCAAATACAGTAAAATTGATGATATATGCCGGGCACAACGAAATATAGTCTATCGATTGTAAGGTAATGGTGTTTGACAAGGAAACTTCGATACAGTAGGTGCAATTTAGAATGAACTTACTACTTCCAAAGAGAAACTTGACCCGTGCCAGCACAAGTAATGAACAAATCTCGATTTTGTGGAAGATGACGCGCTACCCATATAGTGCCACTTCTAGTAGTATTATCAAGCACCTGGAAGAAAAAAAAAGTAAATACCTACATAACACTATTAGCTAAGTGTGTGGGGCTTCTCTTAGATCTTCAAAACTCAATTGAACCTCCCCTTAAAATCATATAATATACTTGTTGATTAACAAGCTAACTGCGGCAACCGGCTTTTCTCTCGAGGTTGGGAGTCCAACGGCAGTCGCTCTCGTAAAAGTCAAGATAAGCCATGTTCATACATACATAATATGCAACTTGTTCCAGCCAACGCTTAAACTAGAAAAAACTTCCGGTTTTGGTTTTCTCAATATTTGGCTTACCTGTGCAAAACCTTTGCTAGGACTTTGAGTTCTGACATCGAATACATGAAACTTTCCTTCCAAAGTTGTTGCTACTAATTTGTTCATTGGAATGTCACGGCGATCAAACTCTGTGCAGCATACCTGTAAAAAAAATAGAATCAACCAATCCATATTCGAACTTTTGCAAATCTATGCAAAAAAAGTAGAAATGAAAACCCGTGCATAACTTTCAAATGACTGCACCAAGTTGGATAATTTGTTTTAGTGTGTTCTTGTCAGGGCAAGTTTTGTATAGAAAGAATAAAACAGAACAGTGCAGTGGAAAATGATCTGAATTCCCCGCGCGGGGGTCTGCGGGTAAGTCAAATAATATATGGCGGTACGAAATTCGCTGGGTCAGATAAAACGTTTGTAAAACATACAACAGTACATTATAAAAGATTCAGGTAATTAATTCAGAAGGAAGTACTATACCCCATTTTTCAAATTACACTCCCATCTAAGCGACATGGTACGCAAGTCGAACATTTTTAAATCTCCATTGTCGTAGCCCGCAACCACGATCCTCTCAGCATCGTTGAATGAGTTGCCGAATGCTACAGCCCAGCAGTCGCGTCTGGTCTCACCCTTCACCGGCTGCATATTAGCCACTGGTTTGCCTCTTTGACGAGGATCCCAAACTTTTACTGTTCCTGAAATTATAGATTTGTGAGCAAGAGCAAGATTTGTGACTAAATGAGCAAGAAAATAAACTATCCCAGCAGGGACATCTGAAAAATAATGGATGTGTTTAATGGCTATTACTGCACAAAATACACTCTGAGCAAGACTAGTATGTATGTATGTATGATGCAAAATGGAGACAGTGCAAGGACTACAAATGGATCTACTTGGGAAGGGTTACTCAGCAAGCAGAAGATTCATCACTCCCAATTAAGATAAAATAGCCATGCTAATTAGGAAGGCTATCCACAAACATAGGGCCAGGTTGGGGTTGATACAAAGGATCCAATACAGTCGAAGTTATAAACCCTATAAGTATAGGCCAGCTATCGCCAAAACTTTCTCAAAACACAGAATAAGATTAGAAATGGTGCAAATACTTGGAATACTCAAGGCTACCATGCTGAATATCACAGTATAACTTTTGTTTATTCTCTCCTGTATGCCGCACTCACAAACTTTGATTATGTTATAATTAACTACAATTTATGCTGAGATATTGACACAGTCATTAGAATAGCCAGATAAAAAATAGGAGAGGTCCACCAAGATATTGATTAGGCTATAGTTTATTTTTGTTTATTAGAGGTTGAGGCTATAGTTTATTTTTGAGTGTTGGGAGGCCAGATGTCAGTCACTCCTACAAAAGCTGTATAAGCATATTACAATGAGTAAGTGGCTCCAAATAAAAACCTCTGATGCATCTGGGAACAATGATTAATGATGATGCAAGATGTCACACATGAACACAACCATTGCTTCAAGAAAATAAATCATTGGTTCGATAAATTTAAAAAGAAAGGTAGTACTGCCAAGAATAAGTACCATCTTTGCTCCCAGTAACAATTTCAGGTGCTCCACAGTTGACCGTACTTCCTCCCATCGCATCTATGGAATTTATTATATCTGTATGTTCTTTTGTTATATACACTTGGCAACTCTTTTCCAGATCCCTGTAATTTAGTTATATTTGGTTTATAAAAATTAAGTAAGTAGGTAGCACTTATCACAATAATATTGCAATCTTAAATTAAACAAGATTCTAATAAGAATTTTGAGAAATTTGATGCTTGCTACAAATCAGTATTTAGTTAAGGTGGTGTCTAATGAAGTCATACATAACATAAGCAGTTCAGTAGCTACTAACCATATTTCTAAACAGCCTTTGAAATCGCCGGTTGCTAATCTTCTTTCAACATCGCTACTGGCTCCGAATGTGCCACATTTAAAGGAATTAGGTCTTTCAATCTCCTTAATCTGTGCAATTTCTCCAGATGTAATTTCAAAAAGCTTGATAGTACCAGTTCCCTTTGGATAAGTACCGATTACTACAAACTTTGCGGAACATGGAATCCACTTACAATCGAATATGGAATGATTTATATTATGCTCTATATGAGTTATAACTTGAGGTGTATCTACGGCTTCCATTGTAATAAGATTGTTTCAACTTGTTTCAATTCTACAATATTATGTCTATACTTTTTACTTTTATAACCTAAATTAATAAACATTATTGTTTCCATGGTGAGCGCGTTGACATTTGACAGTCGTCAGGCAGTCATTTTAAATATATTTTTTACACAGAACAGATAAATCTAGGAGAAATCGTCGCTTGAAAAACAATACCGCACAAGTTAATTTTGACAAGTTTTCAGGAGACACAAATAACTGTTTTAATTGTATTCAGTATTACGTTCATGTGCAGTTAATTTCAAAATTGATTTAAATTGGCTATATTTTTACTTTTATCGGTCATTGGTGTAATTATTTAGGGTTGTAGAACTACACGCTGGACTTGTGCGGTTTAAGTTCGACAAAACAAAGACTTCTGCGGTGTTTAAAATTTTTATAATATATATATATATAAATATTTTAAGGAACAAAAATAGAATCTTACAACGTTTTATGTTTACTTTATTGTTTAAGGCAGGGCATCTCATCAACAACGAGAACTTCTTCTCGTTGGAGACAGGATATTATCTCATCTCCATCTGCTAGGGGCCTTAATATCTCGTCAACAGCGAGAACTTGCTCCTGTTGGAGGGTTGACATTTTACTTACAGGGGAACTTCTTCCGTCTGGGAACTAGAAATTACACCAGCAGTAAGAGCGTCTTCAGATTGAAAGCTCGATACCTTATCATCAACAAGACCTTCTTCTGGTTGGGGTATTATCCTCTCGCCTAAGCGAAAACTTTTTCTGATTGGAGGTTGGGTATGTCACCCACAGTGTCAACCAAAAAATTTAATACACTAGGAATATTGCCTGCGATCATCGGTGTAGGTGTATCTATATTAAGTAGAAGTTCTTTGATTGGAATGATCATTACTGAATTACCATCCGTACATTTGTATAAATTGCTATTTATTGTGTTTAATAATCCAGTCGTCCGGATGGTATACCAGCGCTGGTTCTTTAAAATGTGCAGCGGAGTTGTCTCCAATGCTCATGCGGCTGTACCGACTCTCCTATATTTCGGGAAGGTACAGTGCTGATGGCGTGGAAAGAGGTAAATGTACAGCCGATTCCCAAGAAGGGAGATCGCTCAGATCCAGCCAACTATCAACCCATAGCCGTCACCACAGTGCTGTGCAAGGTTTTTGAGCACCTCAGTGCTGTGCAAGGTTTTTGAGCACCTCAGTGCTGTGCAAGGTTTTTGAGCACCACATTAACACACAGCACATGCGTCACCTAGCGGATCACTCCCTAATTAATGACCGGCAATATGGTTACAGGCCGAAATGGTCAACGGATGATCTTCTGGCGTATGTAACCCATCTTTGGGGTGGGGCTATGGACAAGCATTAGAGTCACTGGCTATTAGCCTGGACATTGCACAAAGCTTTCGATAGAGTCTGGCACAAATTGCTTCTTTCCAAACTACCAGCCTTCGGTCTGCATCCTAGACTGCAATTGGATTGCTAACTTCCTGCAGGATCGCCGTATTCGCGTTCTTTGTGATGTACGAGCTTCGGAGTTCCTGCAGGTACTGCGGCCAAGCAGTCTGATATAGTGGAAAAAAGGCAGCTTGTTGTCACTGGGCTTGACCGGTTTCTCAATCACATTTCCCAATGGGAATCTGAGAACCTCATCGAGTTCAGTGCCAAGAAGACGCAGGCATGTGCGTTTACAGCAAAAACATCTTCTTTCCTTCCTCCTCCCACTCTTCAGAGCACGCCTCTGTCATTTCAGGAAACCTCAATATACTCGGTATGGATGTTCGATGAATAACAAGAACTATATCGAGAGCATCATCAAAATAGCTTCGCGTAAACTCGGAGTCCTGAACAGAGTGAGAAGTTTATCCTATCACAACAAATAATAATTAATTGAGTTAGTGTATCTTTTGTGTATATCAGAAGACGTAGACTTGTTGATAAATCACTCAAAATTAAATAAAAAAATGTTTATTTGCAGCGCGGCCTCACTACAACACGAGTTAGTATGGCGAACTGACGACTTGTGCGGTTGTAACTCATACGACGACTTGCGCGGTGCCGTTTCTTTTGAATAAAGCGCTGTTATTGGCTAATTTCAAAATTTCATATAACGCTATTAGATGCGGGATGAAAAGATCTATCCAATGATGTATAAAACGTCATATGGCCATTTTTCGACTTACGCGGTATTGTTGTATAAGCGACGAAATGTGACACGATAGTTTCTGTAGTGGAACCGATGTCGCGAAACTAACATATTATAACCGTTATTTACTGTGCGTTATCAATAATTGCCATATTTTTTACATTTTAATATTGTTGTGTACCAGGCCAGGTATACAGGTGTACTACCAGGGGCCTCCGGATTCGGGAGTGATTCCCTTACACCTGTATATTATAAATAGAAACACCCAGACCAATGCAAATATTCATATTCATGCGCATTAATATTAATAGTAAATATTGTAACCTGTATTATTATCTTGGTGAAAACGAGGGGTAAGATAGTTATTTAAAACTTTAACCTTTTTGTTTTGCTTGGTACTTTTAGAAAAAAATAAGTGTTTCTGACTCAATGATTTTGTGATTTTTTGAGCCGGCAGCACTATAAAGTTTTTATTCTGTTGTGTTTGTCAAACCGGTCAAACCACAGATAGTACAAATTGTTGCTGTGTCAAACCAATGTCAAACAAAAACTGACTGAACTCGATAAACGGAGTGGTGGGTGGTGGAAGTTTTTGTATTTGTGAATTGTAAATTATTTTTCGATTGTCGTCTTTATTTAGAAATATTGTAGTATTTTCGGATTATTCTTCAAAATTAAAGTATTATAATGGGTGATAAACGACATAAGCAAAGTGTAAGTAATGTTATTGATGATAATATTCATTCCATATTCCTTTTTATATTTCGTTTCATGCTGTTTTTTTTACAGAAAGCCGACATAGCTAAGCAATTCGATTTGCCTGAGCGACAGTCAAAGATAACGACGCTGCTAAATCAAGCCGGACAAGCGTATTGTATATGCCGCTCTTCGGACAGCTCCCGTTTCATGATGTGAGGATGATTATTCTATTAGTGGCTTTGCAACAAGTGTTCCATAGACTTAATAACCTTTTAATGCAGTCAGTGACCCTCACTACAGTTTTCTTAGAATAAATATGTTAAACACTAGCATTGTGTTTAGAGAAAACATTTAAGTTCTATATTGAAAATGAACCCATAGATTTTGATGCCTAGTGTTTAAGTTTGAAACATATGCTAAGTATATCTTGTATTCTGATAGCAAACTTTTTATTCTAGAGCATGTGACTCTTGTGAAGAATGGTATCACGGTGATTGTATTAACATATCAGAACGGGAAGCAAAGTATATCAAAAACTATTTTTGTGATCGTTGCCGGGAAGAAGACCCCAGTCTTAAAACCAGATTTAGACCACAGAAGAGAGAAAATGATGGAGATATGGGTATATTATGCTTTTTTATTTATCATAAATATTATTAATAATACAATTTAATTAACAATGCAATTTATTTAACAAATGAAATCGGTCAATCACACTTTGTGCTCGTCCCTTATCGTAATATATTACTAAATTAATAATTCAATAATGTTCAATTAACTTTTAACAGCGAGTGACACAAACTCATGTAAGTTCCTTAAAAATGTTTAATCAGAAACTATTTGTGTTATTTGTTCCTCATAACTGTAAGAAATTGATGTCAACTGTTGCTTACTGTTTCACTTCACATGGCTGTGTCTTATCTTTTCTATGTGTATGTGGAATTGACAATCATCACAAGATGACTCCATATTGTTCTTGAGATATTCGTCTAACAGCTTGTTGTCTAATATAATAAGCGCATTATTAAAAATTAAATAATTAACAAAACCAGTGGTATCTATACAACGTGAGTTTGTAGTGGTTTTGGAAAAAAGAAATTTGGGTATAGTTACGATAACATAATGGACTGGAAGTACTAATTTGAAAAACAAAACATATTTTTTTCATAGAAACGACGAAATTGATGACGTCAGTAGACAGCGAATAAGAACTCGTGGTAACTCCCTTAACTTTCACGTAATACACTAATTACGTTTTACTACTATGATTTCATTCACGATTTTACGTATGCGGTATGTAAACAAAAGACGAGACGTCTGCGCCTGCGCGATGGTACAGCATCCACCAATCAGAAAGCATCTCGCGCGGCCACGATTCTCCGCCAATCAGATGCCTCTCAGCGAGGGAGACCGAGCTAGCGCGACGCAGCCGCGCGCCGCCGGCGCCGCCGCCGCACCGCCGCCGTAGTTGCGCGCCCGCAAGGCGCCAACGCGGGCCAACGAACGCCCATTACGTCAAAGACTTGCAAGCGACAAGTTGCAAAAATGTATCGTTATCGTGAATATTCTAATGTGGAAGTACTTGGCAATGGTGCAGCTGTACAGCTGTACAGTCGTTGCTGGCTTCAATTTAGAAGAGGCTAGGCGGTTATAATCCCAGTCGGAGCACCTGGTTGGATTACGGCAACGCGGGACTAATGATTCCCAAGTTAACTGGACCCGGCCATCTTAACTGGAAGTTCGTATCTCGTAATGGAATATCATATGTACAGTGAAATAGGAATTACTGGAGAATGTGTCGTCAGCGTACCTACGAGACATGCCTATAAGCTGGTGCATTAAAGAAAGGTTTTATAAATGGCGGCTTGTACTTGCATTGACGGAAAGTACAGCTAGCATATAAAATTTCAAATATTTTTTTTTTCATATGAAAAATAATAAAAACAAGACCGGGTCCTAATAATTTCCAACTAGCTGCGGCCGGCGGCTTCGCCCGCAACACGTGACGGCATCTATTTTTGTTTTCATCGGAAACAGTACCTACTTTTACACATAGAGTCCTTTTAAACGCACATTGAGTCCTTTCATCCTGAAAAAGGAACGTATATCACATTCTATAAGGAGGATCATGCAAGATCATGATGTTGGTTAAAATAAAGAACTAACATTATTATGAACAACGGTCTTGTTTATATTTTTTTAAACTGAAAAAAAAAATGAAATTTTGTATGCTAGGTGTACTATCTGTCAACGCAAGTACAAGCCGACATTTAAGAATCCTTTCTTTTATGCATCGCATCAAGAGCACAGAGCGTGGAAGAAAATAAAGATCAATATTTTTTTTTGTGTTGACGGTACGCGCGTGAGTGAGTATAGACAGTGCTAGTGTGCGAGCGAGAGGAAGTGATAACGTCCGCCATTTATAAAACCTTTCTTTAATGAACCAAGTTATACCTACCACCACGATGGATATCCGACTCATTATGCTCGAGCAGTGCGTGATTACCTATTTAGACAATGAGTTTGGTGTACGCTGAATAGGCCTTGGTGGCCCTGTGCCTTGGCCACCGAGGAATTTTTATTTGTGGTTAGAAATAAAACGACTAGTTTACACCTGGGAATATGAATCACGTGATGACTTACGTAGTGCGATAGTGGACGCTTTCGAAACAGTGAAAAGTGACGGAGACACATTAAATAAACTGAGAGACAATAGCTTAAAACTTGCTCGTTTGTGTATCGAAAGCAATGGATTCCATATCGAGCAGTTACTTCGGCTCAGGGATACGTAAATAAACTGTAAATAGGTACCTATGTAAGTTGATTATTTTGTAAATATTCGTATGTAGCTCCAATTTTTTAAATACGCCTGAAATACCTACCTACTCGCAGTCCGTTGTTACTGTGTTTAAGTATTTTAAAGTTTAATCGTCGAGTACCTACTTAATATTCTAATGAAATACGGTCCTGAACCCGTATAAAGAATGAAGGAAAAATGATTTCGAAGTAGATGAGTTTCATAGTTTAATTCTCTGCGGTCAGTGTTCCCTTATAAAGTCACATGTTTCGTCATGGTTTCGCGAAGTTCGCGGCGCCGGCGCGCGGGGGATGGGGCGGGCGGCGCCTTGCCGGCGAGCGCGCGGCATCAATTCACGAGTCGAAATACGCGCGCTATCATTACATTCATTCAAAATTGTCAATGAATTATCGGAGCGCTACTAACTTTTCAACTGGGACAAGTGACAAAGATTACATTAATGTCAACGTTTTTATTATAACCAGTACAGTAATTGGGACCTCACAAAAAGGTACCATGCATTATGCCGAATAACCCCCTTTCGGGTCCAAAACCACTACAAAATCACCGTGTATACAGGGTGGAATTTTGTAACCCCACCTGAAGGAGAAATACTCTTAATACTGCAGATACAAATTTTTACTCAAAGGAAATATTCCTTTATTTTTGAAAAGAAACAAAATAGCATTCAATGTTTTTCTAAAATTCGCTTGCTGCACGCGTTAATCCAGCTGACTAAAATCTGTAAAAGTTGCACTCTGTACTTTTATTGCATCGATAATTAGGGTCAAATTATAAGAATAAAATCTCTTACTGGGTGCGGCAAACGAATTTTTCAAGATCATGGAATGCAGTTTTGTTTCTTTTCAAAAATAAAGGAAAAATAAAGGAATGTTTGCTTTCTATCTACAGTATTAAGAGGATTTCCCTTTCAGGTGGCATTACAAAATTCCACCCTGTATAACTATATTCACAAATGAAGTTCTTACTTTTCTCTCTAATTCATTTCTTTGTATCACCAGAAAGTTGTTATCATTATAATATATGTTTTCTTAAGGAATATGCCTATTAGTAGAACTGTTTATAATACAGCATGTATGTGTTGTTATCATTTACATCAAGCCAGTACTTGTTGTGTCGACTCCTTTCCTTATAGCCTGAACTGGCATCTACATCAATCTACAGCATGTAGTATTGTGATACCACAATATATACCTTCATCATTATTTGCTATGTATTGAGATATGGTATGTATGGTATGAGTATGTTGGGCTATTATTATATTTATTCATGTGTATTATGTATGTACTGAGATAATTGATCCGTGTATTGGAACCTCTGTTAATTTAGTTATAGATGAAGACATTTTATTTTATTGTATTTTAGCACGAGATGATCGAAAAAAGAAGCGTAAAGAAAAAGACCATTCAGAGAACAAATCATCGAAGAGACCTAGCACTAAAGATAAGGATGGATGTGGAGACTGTCCGGGATGTTTGCAGATACATGATTGTGGACAGTGAGTACCATTATCTGCCTGACCTTATCCCAATCATGTGGAGTTGGTGCAATATATTTCCTCTCTTCTATATTTTCCTGCCAGACAGCTTTTTCTCATTTCGGTGCTGATTTCTTTGCCATATTGTCTTATGTGGTATCTAGATGATTCCGTAAAAACATTTTTTTTCTAAAAATAAATATAAAGCGAACTTAACAGTTAGCTGCTATAGACAATACCTTAACATAAAACCCAAAAAAGGGCTGAGCACGTCAGATAGTCATCATGATCATGTATACATACACATATACATATGTGTTTGCCTGATTGCTTGTAGGCCAATGTGAACACGGAGTTCAGGGTCTGCTTTCCTTATTTTCCAGTTCCTCCCCCATTTTGCACAATCTTGGGCGTCTATGGTAGTGAGACCATTGGCACGACGTCAAGATTTCTTGGGCTTACCGCTCCTGGCGGAACCCGGCTGAGGCGCCATTGCCAGGCATTGCATGTCAGACAGTAACCTTGAGTAATTATATTATAACAGACTATCAATCAGTAGAGAACCGCCAACGTCTTTTAGCAATTATAAATATTTTGATCAATGTTATTGAATATTATGAGGAGTGATTGTTAAACACTTTTGTTCAATTCCGTCGCTGCGAACATTAACGATGTGTAACTCTTGCAGTTGTGACGCCTGTGAAAACATGTATAAGTACGGAAGTGCCAACAAGACGAAGCTTAAATGTAAATTGAGGATGTGCGCCAAGAGTAAAAAGCCATCTCGACAATCTAGGTAAGGTCTAAATAACGCTAACATAATTTATCCAGGTTCATCATACGAAATTCGAACTTTGGACACTGGGCGTCGCTCTCTTCTTATGTCCATTTTATGATTTGGTTAATCTTCATTTGGTGGGTGGGTTCACGTCGGTAGTTTAATGGCCAGGATGCGAATCCGGGACCTCTCGATCGTAAGGCCGACTCCTTAACCACTAAGCTACCGACTAAGCTATCTCCTGTGTATTTGTTACCTGTAGAAACTAAGTGCAAAACCGTATCTATGAATAACGAAGCAATTACATTTTTGGAAGCATATATGGTAGATCCATTAAATACGTTCCAATTCAATTATCTTGTGGTATGTCACGACCCACCTCCCGGATCCGTCCATGAATCTAATGTAGTCTGACGATTATTTTGCTTGCAGTAGCAGCAACCGAGCGAAGAAGAAGCACCACGAGCGCTCGGAGCACTCTCCCGAGGAATCGCTGGCGCACCTGCAGACGGCCGGCCCGCGCCAGTGCTACGGTCCGCAGTGCACGCGCGCCGCGCAGTTCGCCTCCAAGTACTGCTCCGCACAGTGCGGCATGAGGCTAGCCACAGCTCGGATCTACCAGGTAAGAAGAAGCACCATGAGCGGGACAAGCAGAAGCCCGAGGAGTCGCTGTGAAGTTAGGTGAAAAAGTAAAGGTGTTGGCCGTAGGTGTATCCGAAGTTTGGAACCGAAGTATGTTTTTGGAGCCCCATCAAAATCTTCGGAACCGAAATTTTCCTCTTTCGGAGGAACTCTGGTACAGGCGGTCCTGTAGGGTGACTCCCAACTGAAAAAAACTGACGATATTCCCCCCCCCCCCCCCCCCTTCCTCCCCCCCTTGTAGTAAGGGAGGTAAGTATGCTTAACTTAAATATTAAGGTATTCTACCTTATAATAATTTGACGCGCTCCAATAACTTCAAATATTCCTTCTAGGGCTCCCCACATTACGATACCGAAACGGAACGAAATGAAGGAAATGGAATTATTATTATATACTTGTGGTTTTTTTGAAGACTAAAATACGTAATGACGCGCTGACTGAAACCTAGTTTTAAAACATGTATGTTCTACGTAGGTTCTGCCTCAACGCATCCAGGAGTGGTCCCTCTCGACGTGCGTGGCGGAGCAGAAGAACCGCAAGTCTCTGGAGGTGGTGCGAGGCGGGCTGGCGCGTGCGCAAGCCGCCCTACGCGCGCTCGACACGCAGCACCAGGACCTCGACGCGCTCGTGGCGAGGGCCAAGAACGCCACCATCGTGTACACTGACGACAAGGTGCCTTGTTTTTATTTACTACTATAGCTGACCCGCGCGACTTCGTCTGCGTCACCCCGTTTTTGCAACATTTTTCATTCCTGCTCCGCACCTGTTAGTCGTAGCATGATGTTATATACATGTAAACCTTCCTCTTTAACTATTCTATCTATTAAAAAAACCGCATCAAAATCCGTTGCGTAGTTTTAAAGATTTAAGCATACAAAGGGACATAGGGACAGAAAACGCGACTTTGTTTTATACTATGTAGTGACTAGCTGTTGCCCGCGTCTACGTCCGTGTGGACATTCTTTATCGAGGAAAATTACTATTTTTAATTATCCTATTCCATCACAAGGTTGCCTGGAAGAGATCGCTTCCAGCGATAAGGCCGCCCATTGTACATTAGAACAACACTGTAACTCTCACTACTACTTGTCCTTGGTGTTTTCTTGTATTTATTTTTTGTTTCGTTTTTGGTGTACAATAAAGAGTAATCTATCTATCTATCTATCCTATGTTTAGGTCCTTAAAGGATGGAACAAAGTGTGTGAAAGAGACAGTTTACACAAAACCTTTCTTACTCATAGTGAGAAAGTGACAGAGTATACGAACCTTGAGACATTTTATTATAAACCATTATCAATTTGGTCACAAATAGATATTGCAGTGACGTCATGTTTTGAATGTGCCACTGACATTTTAAATTCAGTAACGCGGTAATGAAGGTGTCTGTGGGTCTATTTACGCTAGTAATATTAATGTCTATAATATAAGTTATTAGATAGCTATATGCCATCAAAACGGTGGTTATGGCAGGCAGCTATGTGATTTTTATAAGGAAGTTATTGGGTACAAATAATAGTGTTAAAATTTAGAAAATGTCCTCTGCAAAAGTAAAAATAATGTATGTCTCAGCTCCACAGCTAGTGAAAACCCTAGTTTATAAGATCTGTTATTTAGTATGATGACATTGCTATTGAAATTTTCATATCAATTAAAGCGATAAAGCGGCCTCTATAGCGTAGCGGTAGTGAACGCGACTGCTACGTAGGAGGCGCGGGTTTGATCCCCGCTCAGTGCAATTTGTTTTTTTACAGAAATTAGGTTACATAATTTGTGGTCGTGACTCGGAGAGCAAGCCGTCGATCCCGGTTGCCATACAAACATCTATGGCAGTCGTTACGGGTAGTTGGAGTCCTCAAAAGTCCAACCAGTCTAACTTGGAACTTCGATATCGCCATTGATCATTGGACCATTGGTTGTGGAGGTCAGATGGCAGTCGCTTCACGGAAAATATCGAAGATCAGCCGCATCACAGTTACACTGGAAAGCTGACCCCAACTGAGTTGGGAAAAGGTTACATAATTTTGGGCAGGTACTTTTCACCCTGGGCATTGCTGGGTTGCTGGGTATATTTTTAACCAGTATTTTCTTGTCCAGGACGCTGATGATGAAACATCAATGTACTGCATAACCTGCGGCCACGAGATCCACTCGCGGACAGCCGTCAAGCATATGGAGAAGTGCTTCGTGAAGTACGAGGCGCAGGCGTCCTTCGGCAGTAGGCATCGCACCCGCATCGACGGACAGAGCATGTTCTGTGATTACTACAACCCGGTCAACTCTACTTATTGCAAGAGATTGAGGGTAGGTTGATAAAAGTTTTGTTCGAATTTGGAAGATTTTTTTGGTAACTTTATTGGGTAGTTATTGTATTTGAACTACCTGCTGTGGTTTTCCCAAGCGACTACAATATAGGGTTGTTTAAGAAGGGCATTAGAAGGTTTCTACAGGGTTCTCTCCTGGTGTTGCAAACGTCCATTGGCCACATTGACAGCTTTCCATCAGATGGGCCGTGCGCTTATATGCCACTCAAGTTATGGGGGATATACACTTGACTTGACGGAGAGCAGACGTGTGCATACAACAATAAAATTGAATACTGCATTTAAATTAAATTGTTGACTAGTGACCTCCTTTCGCGGCAACAAAGTGTGTCAAATGCAAAGTGTGACAACTGTATAGAATTAATTGGAAAATTTTAGACAGTATAATGTGCTGTTAATAGAATATATCAGCAAGATGGACCATAGTCCCTTTGGCAGGGGTAGCAGGACTGCACGCACGCCGCCGCCTTCTCCCGCCCCGCATCCTAATATGGCAGAACAGAGCCAAAACTTGACGCAAGTAGAAACAATATCTACAGCAGAGATTCAGAAGTGGATGACCTCTATTGAACAATGCCTAAATGAGGTATGTACCATCGCCACCGACGGTGGAAAGCTCAACTCTGACCAGAAATTAAGGATTGCCACATTGTGCCGAAAAGTGTCGCATGGCACATCCCAAATGGCAGTGCAATACCAAGACCTTAAAGCCAAGACAGCGCAAATGAACACTCTTGGTCTAGCCCTACAGGAGAGACTGAATATATCGCAGCAAATGGGAGACATAAAGAAGGCCATTGAGGAGACAGAGAAACGTAAAACGGGTACATCATTCGCCGACATGGTTAAAAAGGGAACTAATGAATACATACCAAGAACTAATTTCAGCTCAGTCGTCATTTATCCCAATGACAAGACGAAGTCAAGCGAAGAGACCAAGACCCTTGTGCAAAAAATCATCCGACCTGAAGAACTAAAACTACAGGTTAGGGGGTTGCGCAAGACAAAGAATGGTGGCGTAATAATAAGCACTGATACAAAGGGAGACATCGAAAAATTGAAACGATCAGCCCAGCTCACTAACTCAGGATTCACCGTAGACGATCAGGTGAAAAGAAAACCCCGGGTTATAGTTATCGGAGTACCTGCGTCTATGACAGAAAAGGAGGTATTTACCTGTTTATACCAACAAAACCTGAGCGACAAGCTACCGGACTGCAGTCTTGAATTATTCCTCGCATCGATTAAGCTTAGCCATAAATCGGGTAAGAGGGACGCAGAGACCTGTAATTATGTAATCGAAGTACCAGCAAGCATACGTAAAGTCCTGATCAACAACGAAAAGGTATTTGTGAACTGGTCATCTTGCCCTGTTAGAGACTTTACGCTGGTTACCCGATGTTTCAAGTGCCAGCAGTACGGTCATGCAGCAAAAACATGCAGAGAGACGACGTACACTTGCGGGCAGTGCGGTGAGCAAGGGCACCCGACGAAGGACTGTACGAAGAAGGCAGAGGAAGCAAAATGCGCGACGTGTCTAAGATTCAAGAAGCCGAGTAATCATGCCACGGGATCGCTCGATTGTCCGGCGAAAGTAATGGCGGAAAAAAGGTACATTAACTCCATTGATTATGAAGGCGCCTAAGAGCGCCCCTAACCAAGTTTCTTACTGACCTTTTTATAGGTTTAGTTTAGTTAAGTATAGGAGCAATGACTCATAATTTAATTAACGAATTAGATAGCTTCTCTGTGTCTGAGTCTAGGACATGTGAGGCAGAAGAGTGCAAACAATATCTGAAATCGTGCAATAACCCATTAACCATAATAACACAAAACATACGTAGTATCTTTAAGAACATAGATGGATTTCTAACCCTACAGCATAGAATAGATATGAATCTAGACGTCATAATCTTAACTGAATGTAGGCTATCTTTACCATATAACATACCACTATTACAAGGATATAACATGTACAGAACTAATACAATATATAATCAGAACGATGGGATAGTAGTTTACATAAAAAGTGAAATAAACGCAACTGTAGAGGAACCAATTATGCAAGAGTGTAATAGATTATTAATAAAAATAGGAACAGACTTGGTAATAGTAGCAATATACAGGCCCCCTGCTTTCAACGATAAATACAAATTTATCAATTCATTAAATAACATCTTGCAAGATCTATCTTCTTATAAAAACATTATATTAGCTGGCGACATAAATATAAATATACTACAAGGACAACAAGACATAAAGGAAGATGCTCTTCATTATCTCAACCTCTGCTCATTTCATGGCTTATTCACCACACATTCTTTTATCACGCGTCAGGTAAGTGGGTCTTGCCTTGATCATATCATGCTAAAAACACAATATCCAGCACACGTACTTGTCATCAATTCTGCTGTAACAGATCATAACGCTGCCCTACTAACCCTAAGTTGCAAGTTACCTAAAATAGAAAAAAATAGCTTAGTCACGAAATTAAACATGGATAAACTTGAACACGATTTGCAAGACATCGACTATGACCCAGTTTATTATTCTGATGATCCGCAATTTTGTATGCAATACTTTATCGAAAATGTAAAGAATGCAATACTTAAAAATACACGGGTAATACGATTGCATAACAAAAACCACAACTTAAAGCCGTGGATTACACCAGGTCTGATCCGCTGTATGAAACACAGGGATCAGCTTCATTTGAAATGTAAACGCAGCCCTGATAATTTAACGTTACAGGTGTCTTATAAAAGATACCGGAATTTTTGTAATGACTTATTACGAAAAGTCAAAATAAATCACGATAAACTTGAGCTGGAAAGGGCGGGGTCAGATAGTAAAAAGATCTGGCAACATATTAAGAATGTAACATACATGAAAAAGCATAAGGAATCGCATTCAAGTTTATTAAACTCCCATCCAACACAGGTAGAATCAGCTAACATAGTAAATAAGTTCTTTATTAATGTAGGTAAGCGATTGGCACAGCAAACGCAAGCAAAGATGATGTGTTCCACAAGCCCATCATTCCCGAATAGGACTGCCCTGTCATCTTTTGTGCTATTAGACACCGACGAAAAAGAGGTTGAGAGGATTATCTCGAACTTAAAGGATGATTGTGCTATTGGCTGGGATCACATATCAAACAAAATCCTGAAAAAATGCAAGCATGTTCTGGTACACCCGCTAACTAACATTTTCCAAAAATGTTTGGCGACAGGAGTGTTCCCTAAGTGCCTTAAGAAAGCTGTGGTTGTCCCTGTATATAAGTCTGGAGGGAAAGATCAAATAACAAATTACAGACCCATTTCCATACTCCCCGCTATCTCCAAAATACTCGAGAAAATAATAAATATCAGATTGATAAAATATTTGGAGGATAACACGATTTTATCAAATAAACAGTTTGGATTTAGAGCAAATAGGTCTACGGCCGATGCGGTGCATCATCTGACGGACCACATAGCACAAGAGCTTGATAAGGGTAATCGCACAGTGGGAATATTTCTGGACCTTGCCAAAGCGTATGATACGGTCTCTATACCTAGATTGTTGAACAAACTTGACAGTGTGGGAATCAGAGGCCTACAGTTGGGACTCCTCAAGAGTTATTTAAACGAACGTACCCAATGCGTAAAGATAGGAACTGTCATCAGTGAGGACATGGAGAATACCTCCTTTGGGATTCCACAAGGAAGCGTATTAGGAAGCACACTGTTCTTAGTTTATATAAACGAACTATGTAATTTAAAGCTAGAAAACGGCACGATCGTATCATACGCGGATGACACTGCCCTCCTTTTTTCTGCTGAATCAGAAATGGAGGTATACGGGCATGCGCAACGCGGTTTTAATATTGTAAACAATTGGCTTCAATGTAACCTACTAACACTTAATGCAGATAAATCTAAATACATTAGTTTCTCGATGCGTAAAAGACCTATAACCCAGGCTAACCAACTTCTTTACGCGCATCATTGTGGAGAACCCAATAATAAAGGTAACAATTGTACTTGCCCGGTTATAGCTATAACAGACAAGATAAAATATCTTGGCATTGTAATAGATGAAACCCTTTCGTTTAAAGAACATATCGAAACATTAATTAAAAGACTACGCAAATTGATATTTGTTTTTAAAAAAATAAGACATATCAGTGAGCCTAAATTGATTAAGCAAATCTACTATGCCCTCTGTCAGTCAATATTAACATATTGCATAACAACCTGGGGGGGAGTGGGTAAGACACTGCTGCTACCCGTTGAGCGAGCTCAGAGAGCGATCCTCAAGGTAGCAACGTTCCGCTCTTTCCTATCTCCCACAGACCTCCTATACAAATCCTGCGAAGTACTAACAGTCCGCCAGCTATTTATATTGAGTACAGTACTTAAACAGCACGCAGCGCTTCCCTATAGCACCGATAATACTAACAAAAGGCGGAAAGATATTGTATGCACTGAAAGAATTGCGATAAAACACGAATACACTGGCAAATTTCACCTGTTTTTGGGACCACTTCTGTACAAAAGAATAAATGCTATAACAAGCATTTATTCACTAAATAGTGTGAATTGTAAGCGAGCTGTAAAGAATGTACTCCAAAAATTGTCCTACGATGACACAGAGAAGTTAATGTCTGTTTTAAAATAAACAATAAATTACTTTGTTTAGCAGTAGTGAGAAGCTATATATTGTATATTTCTTAATATTATTTGTTGTCTATGCAATAGTTTTTAGAAGCACAAAGTAGAAAGTTGCACCTAAAGCCTGAAACACAGGATTACCTAGTTCAGGCACAACTAATAAATTAGTCCTAAGCAAAGACCTATGTAAGACACTTAACTGCACAAACATTATTATATACGCACCTAATATATATTACTTTATATAAGATAACTACTCATGCACAATGTAACAACGCACGATAGATTAAGAACTATGTAAAATATTGTACAATGATTATTATGAAATAAATTTGATTTGATTTGATTTGATTTGAAGTGGTATAAAAAACATTCAAGCGCGTGCATACACTATATACCCTACCCAAATAAGATGTTTTTACTGTGTACTTTAATTTATACATTTAATTTATTACAGAACATATAATTGTATCCCATCTACATAAATCAAATAAATAACATATACTTTACTACATACTGTGTGAAGTACATTGTAATTTCTGATTTGGATACGGTATGTAGCGTCTAATTGTCCTATATAATGCACAGCCCTGGTATTCTTGTTCGGTATATTTAGAACTGTACCAACTTGATATTGATTCATTTCAGTCAAGATGGGAGAGATATACCGTCTCAGGCAACTAATGACATAAGTCGGCGTGTGGTTTAAGTAGGTTCGAGTCCGACATAACCACCCCCGCCGACTCCATTGTCTGAGGGCTTGCCGCTCTATAAAAAAGCGAATATGACTTTTGCTATTAATAGTTATTATAGTTGTGTATGTTTGTTTATACTAAAGGTGAAAATATATGTAATGATTGTTCCCTAGGTGATGTGCCCTGAACACTTCAAAGACCCAAAAGTTGGCGACACAGATGTGTGCGGTTGCCCACTGGTGCGCAAGGTGTTCAAACCCACTGGGGAGTTCTGCCGAGCGCCTAAGAAAGCTTGCTTGAAGCACTATCAGTGGGAGAAGTTAAGAAGAGCTGAAATAGACATGGAAAGAGTTAGACAATGGCTGAAATTGGACGAATTGGTTGAACAGGAGAGGAGTATTAGGCTTGCGATGGCTTCCAGGTGTGTTGTATTATCATAAATA
Organism: Pelosia muscerda; assembly: GCA_963691645.1. Taxonomy (NCBI): domain Eukaryota; kingdom Metazoa; phylum Arthropoda; class Insecta; order Lepidoptera; family Erebidae; genus Pelosia; species Pelosia muscerda. The sequence goes on along the minus strand of OY829116.1, from coordinate 6,173,973 downwards.
AAAAGGCTGAAATATGTACGTCAGTGTTGGACACTACCCCAGTGATCTATGACTTAGCGCACTGTCCATGACTAGCGCACTGTCCATAACTAGCGCACTGTCCATGGCTAGCGCATTATCCATAACTAGCGCACTGTCCATGGCTAGCGCATTGTCCATGACTAATGCACTGCCCATTGTAAGTGAAGGTCCATGAATAAGTACAATGTTCATTTATCTACTATACTATTCATGGTCAGTGTATCTGTCCATCCCCATCTAGACCCCCACAATCCATAACTAGTGCACTATCTACAACTAGCGTCCATGACCAGTGCACTTATGTAAAGATAATGTTACAGGGCTGGTGTTCTCGGACTCATGCTTCACTCGACGTACAACCACGAAGTGATGGAGCGCATCACGACTAAACCGACTGAAAACGGTAAACTGAAGGACGGCTCCTGACATTCGCGGCCGGCCAGGGAACCCCGGGAGTCCCGGGACTCTAGCCGCAGGGAACAACTGTCCCAGGATGACTCGCAAGCCACTGTCTATAGTATTTCCGAGTCGCTCTAATTAGTTTAATATAATTTAAGTTGATTAATAAAGATGGATTTATAATAAACGTTGTATTTTATTTGTAATTTTTTTAAATTTATTAGTTACGATTGATACTCCTTCCGCTGCATTGCGACTATCATGGGACCGGTACAGCGATCGCGATATTCTAGGAAATTAGTTCAACGCCATCTAGGTCCAAAGTAAGCATTTGCTTGTAATTTGAATTCTAGAATGCGGAGAAATATACTATTCTTGAATATAACTTGGTTCATTAAAGAAAGGTTTTATAAATGGCGGACGTTAACGCTTCCTTTCGCTCGCACATAGTACTGTCTATACTCACTCACGTGCGTACCGACAACACAAAAAAATATTGATCTTTATTTTCTTCCACACTCTGTGCTCTTGATGGGATGCATAAAAGAAAGGATTCTTAAATGTCGGCTTGTACTTGCGTTGACAGATAGTACACCTAGCATACAAAATTTCATTTTTTTTTCAGTTTAAAAAAATATAATCAAGACCGTTGTTCATAATAATGTTAGTTCTTTATTTTAACCAACATCATGAACTTCCATGATCCTCCTTATAGAATGTGATATACGTTCCTTTTTCAGGATGAAAGGACTCAATGTGCGTTTAAAAGGACTCTATGTGTAAAAGTAGGTACTGTTTCCGATTAAAACAAAAATAGATGCTTGTTTTTATTATTTTTCATATGAAAAAAAAAAATTGTAATTTTATATGCTAGCTGTACTATCTGCCAACGCAAGTACAAGCCGCCATTTATAAAACCTTTCTTTAATGCACCAGCTTATACGAGTAAGTACGAGTACAATGAGTACATACATAGAAGATTTTCAGGGGTGTGAGGCAGGGTCGACCGTTCCCGATTTTATGTTTTTGGATTTCAATAGCTTTCACCATTCTGGGTAAGTAGTGGCGTTCTGTTGACAGAGTCTATGGTTTATGCAACTCAATCCAGTGAAGCGTCCCTTCCTCCCTGCTTTTGAAATCAAAACTAACCGGGAAGATGAGTTTCAACTGGTGAGTGTCTGGCACCCGATGATTCATAAGTTCACAAAACCCAAACAAATGGCATCCAAAAACCGTGCGAGTCGATACAGTGAGTGTTGTGTGTCGCGATCGAGTACAGTGTGAGAACGCGGACAGTGTTAGTGAGAAAGAGGGTAGGTTGGCCGATACGGTTGGCTTCAATAAGAACTAGCTCGGCGGTCATCAGTACATCGTGATCAGGGCGCTTGCAACAGCGCCAAAATATCAGTTGCTCCATAAAATCCACATCATCATTCCCTGAACCTTTTTCCCAACTCAGTTGGGGTCGGCTTTCCAGTCTAACTGTGATGCGGCTGAACTTCGATATTTTCCGTGAAGCGACTGCCATCTGACCTCCACAACCAATGGTCTAATGACCAATGGCGATATCGAAGTTCCAAGTTAGGCTGGTTGGACTTTTGAGGGCTCCAACTACCCGTAACGACTGACATAGATGTTTGTATGGCAACCGGGACCGACGGCTTAACGTGCTCTCCGAGGCACTTATAAACCTGCGATAAATACACACATAACTTCGAAAATCATCGAAAAGTCATTGGTGTGTGCCATGGTAACCTGGGATCGAACTCGAGACCTCGTCTCAGCAGTCCACTAGGCTACCGCGGCGGATAAAAATCCACAAAATCCACAAACATGGTAAATGTCCCGAAATATTTAATATTGAATATGTAAATGACCATATCAATCTAAAATGGTAGGCACACAGTCGGTAAATAACAGTAAAAAAATCAACTTGTGACCACGGGTAATGCAAATAATACCATCTCTCAACGCGAAAGTTTAAAAGTGAATATTCTTTAATAGTGAGTTAGTAATTCTCAAAATAATTGTAATGCAATACAGACAGCTATCCTTAACCGAAGCATACGCTCGGGTACCCCTTAAAGTCACCCTGCGTTATACATTTACAATTCAAACGAAGTGTGTCAAACGCGGGCATTCTCTTCGGTTCCGCTTTATTAAAATAATATTAGCGCGTTAGAGTAGAAAAGCCGATTTTAGGCGCGTGTGCCTAATATCATAAAAGAATTAATGCTTAGGTGTCATGTGATACTTTAAGTATTTAGGCTGACGTCTTGGTGCGTCCAGATTTGTGACATGAACAAGCGGACCGGACAGCGTGGTATCAAGACATCATGTTGAGTCACACTCCTTCGAATATGTGAACGTAACAACTTGTGGCACATAGGCACAAAAATTAGCGTTGTGCTGACTCGGTCACCAATTGTTTTTTTTTTTTTATAAAGAATATTAGCAACCGAAGTAACTAATATTCCCTTTAACCCCTCCAGCTAAGCTCAAAGACTTGTGTTAGGAGTGGGTTCACGTCGGTAGTGTAATGGCCAGGATTCGAACCCTCGATCTTTCGATGACGGGACCTCTCGATCGCAAGGCCAACTCCTTAACCACTAAGCTACCGCCGCCTTACTCATTCGATTGATGCTTTCATTTAAGCTCAGCTATTATGCAGCTGAATACGCGACGGACACGCACTTCTGACTCGTTCACGTAAAATGTTGCGGCATAGGAACGAGAGTTTGCTGGTTTAAATAGTTTGAAGGTCCATACATTACACGACTGTTTATAATTAATGTCAGTTTGTTTATTTCTATAATTCAAGAACTAAGAAATTAGTAAAAAATATCAACAGTTGCTCAGTTGGTGTAAGGGACTGGTTACGGGTTCAACTCCCGTCTTGATTGCTTACTTTTTCCAATCTAAAGATGATCACGGATTAATTTCAGAAGCTATTTCATTCATATTTTATATTCTGAAACAAATACATTCACTTACGTGGGTAATGTAGGAGTACGACATTTTTGTTTTTTACAAACACTAAGTAGGTACCTATATAATACATAGTTAGATATGCGTGAATACTGCTGTTTGTACTGGTCTGGTCGTGCCTCGGAGAACACGTTACACGTTAAGCCGTCGGTCCCGGTTGCCATACAAACATCTATGGCAGTCGTTACGGGTAGTTGGAGCCCTCAAAAGTCCAACCAGTCTAACTTGGAACTTCGATATCGCCATTGGTTGTGAAGGTCAGATGGCAGTCGCTTCGCTCTCCGTCAGGAGTCTCACTTCGTCAAGAATGATCTTTGGTTACCTATATTGAGACCATAGACACGGTAATTCTTACCGTGCCATAGACATTATTATTACTCAAAACCGCCTATGCCTCATAACTCATTACCAAATTTAAAATGTAATAATGGTCGATTTACGCCGCACGATTTTTGCCGCGCGGCGTAAATCGACCATCTAAATGGCAATTCGGCTAAGTTGCAAGTGACTAAAGCCGCAAGCCCCAAAGTTGGGTAGCATCCGACTTTGGCCGCGCGGCAACCGGCCGCATGCGACTGGTGACTAAAATCGACCGTGTAAACGATCAGTTGCAGGCGATCGCCAGCCGCATGACGGTGTCCATGCCGCATGTGCATTATTTCAATTCCGGCACAAACGGCTATTCTGCTCAACATTTTCGATGGAAATGACAGAGCCGCATGCGATTTTAGTAACCTGTGTAAATGGGCTAGCGATGCGGCTTGGTGAGGCAATTAGTGAAGCAACTCGCCGCACGGCGAAAATCGACCCGTGTAAACCCCCCATAAGTGTTAGTTTGCGACTTTTACTATAGATAGAGACATTGACGTCACTGTACCTAATATCTATTTTAGTCAAAGTTGATAATGGTTTATAAACTAACGTTTCATTGTTCACCTACTATCTACTTATGTCATTTTCTTACGCCTAGGTTTTGTGCAAAGATACGTACCTATAGGTATTACTCGCACACTATGTTTCTTTAAGGATATCTTTATGTTTGAGACTGATCTTGCATTAACTGCTATTTAAATGTGCGTTTAACTTAACCGCGGGCCCTGCAAGAGTACTCATAGAGTATAATGTAAGGATTAAGTATTCAATAAAAAATAAGTTTAAATCTTTTAAAATAGAACAAATTGGAACACTTGCGTGACAAGTCAGACCCCAAAACAATTAAAATACAATATCAGTGCATTAGTTATAATATCAAAACATTTTGGACCCTTCTGTTTGGGCGTCACCAGTTCACCACGTGCGGCCGGCACGGGGCCCCCAGTTTTAATATAACAGGGCCCCCTTCGTAGTAATTGAAGCGTGTAATCAGTTGACATGTTTTGCTAAATCTCATAATTTGACACAGATCAAACACCCTCGTTAGAAGTTGAGTAGGTAGTTATGAGTATAGTGTAGTTATGAGGTATAAGTAGATCTGACAGTCGAAAAGAAACGGTAGTGCACGCGACAGCTACGCACGGGGCGCTGGTTCGATCCCGGTCAGTGCAAATCACGGGGCTCTTCCACCGGAGCCAGTGAAAGAGGTTATGTCGGACTTGAACCGACTAAAACACTACGAGATGGCTGCCTTCGGGAGTCAGGACCACGATGTCTACATAGCTAGCCCCCGGATACCTATGGGGAGGCACCCATCGCTCCGCCAACGCGGTCTTATAATATATGACGTATGTCGGGACTAAACGGGACTTGAACCCGCGACGAGTCCTTTACGTTAATTGTTTCGGACAGTTTATAGGATTGTCGGTACATAGTTCCAAATCCAACGTCGTCGCCCACTTAGACGTAGAGGGAAATTTAGAATGCAATAGAAGGGTTATAGTAGCTCAGGTGGTCAGAGCGTTCTGCCTGTAAGAGACTGATTGCGGGTTCAAGTCCCGTCAAGAAATTCACTGTTTACAATTTTCATCAAATTGTTCATGAAAAAGTGAGAATGAGTACGCCTCAAAATTTCATAAAAAAAATCGTTTGTGAAGAGTTCCTTCTTCCTTCCCTCCTCATTTACATATCTCATAACTTCACTATCAAACAGATGCAATGAAAGCCAATTTTCACTGGTTCCATGACACAGTAAGTTTGATGATAGTAACTAGGCACTTACGAAAGTGAACATGTTTTGATCCCGGGTTCGAATCACACATATACATACACTACCAACGTGAGTCCACTCCTTGTGGGAATATAGAAAGAAAGAAACATTGCCTTTATTTTTTAAAACTACAGTACAGAAAAAAATATTCAATGAAATAGTTTCGGTTAATCACTAAGTACATAGTATAAAACAAAGTCGCCTTTTCTGTCCCTATGTCCCTTTGTATGCTTAAATCTTTAAAACTACGCAACGGATTTTGATGCGGTTTTTTTAATAGATAGAATGGTTCAAGAGGAACGTTTATTTATGTATATAAAATTATGCTACGACCAACAGGTGCGGAGCAGGAATGAAAAGTGTTGCAAAAACAGGGTTACGACGAAGTTGCGCGGGTCAGCTAGTAATATTCTAAAAAAAATACTCTGGGGTCCACCGCCCGGCGTATCCCCCTTCACATTGTACAATTTTAGGTTTCCTAGGAAATGATATCCATTACATAACGCAAACCTTGTTCTTCTTACTATTATTACTACCATTTTTTCTCATAAAATCAACACTTGCACAATGAAAATGCTAAAATTAATATTTCTATATCGCTCCCTCCAAAACCATGGATCTAATTTACCCTATCCGCACCAATTTCACGTCAAACTTGACAAATATCACCAATTTCTATTCTAAATAGGACAAAGGATGGCGTGACGAATCTGCCATCTGTCCTCGGGTCACGCCTATCAAGCTAATACGATATAATCAATATGAGATTAGCAAATGCTTTTCGAATTATTTCTAGTTAGCGCAGGTGCATTGTGATTGTGACCCAGTCTTTTGTATGATTAGTACGAGTAATAAGGACTACAAGAAGGGAAAGAAGGTATTACGGTGTGTATTCTCCTCTTCATTTGCCTCAGAATAAGAAGGGAAAGAAGGTATTCATATTCTCCTCTACATTCCTTCTAATATAAGAAGGGAAAAAAGGTATTGCACTTTGTATTTTCCTCTACTTTCCTTCTATGTATTATATTTTTATTTTTTGTACACTAAGTAAAAATGCATAATTAAAATCTATAAGACTATGGAAGCAGTAGGTACAAGAGAAGGCCTTAAGCGATCTTATGGCTTTAAGCGATCTCTACCAGTCAACGTTTCCTTCTAGTCTATCCTTCTAGTGGAGGTATGAAAATTGAGATCTAGCTGAACATAATTATGAAACTGTAAATGTAACCTTTTTGCTATTACCGACATTGTTAAAGTATCTTGAGAGGTTTTTTAGACTAACAATGGTAAGAATAACTATAAGGTATTACTAGCATAAATAAAGCAACAATCATCATCATAAACTTTCCAAGAGTTTGTGACAAATAACATAAATACCATGTCTGTTCTTATAGTCTGTGATAGTAGACTCCATAAATAAGTAACTCTTTCCAGTAACTATATACGCTTTCTGGGCCTCGTTTCAAAACCGTGGCCCATTTGCTAAACTTAACAATAATGTATTATGAATTTTAATGTTTTGTAAGTGCCGTTTAATGGTCTATACAGAATCAATAATTTTTGAATTTTGAGTCTCATCATTACCGCGTATATAGAATTTAAAATGTCCAGTAAATTTAAATATGTCACTTTCTCACACCTAGGTTTTGTGTAAAGATATGTAATATAAAACCAATAACTTTATATTAAAAAGTGTAAAAACAAAACGCGTCGCTGCTGCGCTGGTCACAGTTAGGAGCAGCGCCAATACAGAAAATGAATGAAAATTTTAGGAGAAGTTATTTATGGGTTTATGAATAAACGGACAAATATACAAACGAAAGAAAGAAAAATATCTTACCTACTGTGATGATAGTAGGTACTTAGTGACTCCATAACTGGCTCTAATAAAACAGATAGCAGCAGGTACCTTAGTAGATTGACACTAACTCTCGGTTTGGTTATTAATGGATGACTGGATCACTTTTAATTAGAACCACGCTCACACAGTGAAAAATTGTATTAAGTAGGTATTTAGAGAAAAAAACTAGATAGGGACATACATCTATTATCCATTTGTTAAAGTATTTAAATAAACGTAAACAATCTTAATGTGTCTTTTTAATATGTTTTGTTTAAAAACTCAATATAAATAGTTATTTTCACCACAGCAGCTCAAACAAGTGAGTTTTGCTGCGTAAAAACAGTGTGCAAAATGCGATTTTGCTCACTCAGTGAGACAAAGTAGCTTTTTAATTATTTTTTTTTAATTTGCAATAAAGAGTGTCAACCATAGATTCAAAAAGAATTGTTCCGCGAATAACTTTCGAACTACATAAACTGCACTCTGTCTCTTGGCCGTCCATAAAAAAGTTCGAGTGACAAACACTTAGTATTTTGAAGGTTTTTTTTTAATTTATGGCACGTCAAAGGTCCTATTTTGAAATTCTAAATTTGAAAGATATTTGTAAAAGAATAACCATGTATTTTATTTACATTATTTAATAATTATGTAATGTTATTAAATACCAAAATAAGTAATGCATAAGTATTTATAATGATTACTATTATCAACATTTGAAAAATAAAATGTCACGTACGCTGTTTCTGAACACACCTAAAAATAACGGGTATAAAATTTAACTTTTAACTTTCAACTTTAAATTTGCAGAACAGCAATAAGTAATTAGATTAATTATTAACTTTTAAAATTTTCAGCATTATTTTAATTAATATAGGTGTTCTGTTCTGTTAATAAGTGTTGCATTATCTTCTAAGTAATATTTCTTATGTGTTCTCGCTGCTGAAGTGAAAAGTAATGTGTGCCACACGAGAGCAAAATTATTTGTCTCTCTTGTTGCACAATAGTTGTGCAACAAGAGAGCAAAACTGTTTTTTGCTGCGAGTGCTGATTTTGAATCCTGAGCAAGCGAGGGATTCTAGGATTGAATCACGAGCGTAGCGAGTGATTCTACTGTAGAATCCTGAGCGTAGTGAGGGATTCAAATGCACGAGATGCAAATAATTTTGCTCTCGTGTGGCACACATTACTTTTCACTTCAGCAGCGAGAACACATAAGAAATATTACTTAGAAGATAATGCAACACTTATTAACAGAACAGAACACCTATTAATAATTAAAATAATGCTGAAAATTTTAAAAGTTAATAATTAATCTAATTACTTATTGCTGTTCTGCAAATTTCAAGTTGAAAGTTAAAAGTTAAATTTTATACCCGTTATTTTTAAGGTGTGTTCAGAAACAGCGTACGTGACATTTTATTTTTCAAATGTTGATAATAGTAATCATTATAAATACTTATGCATTACTTATTTTGGTATTCAATAACATTACATAATTATACTTTGTAAAATGTAGCTTGGGTCCTATGACAGCTGTCAGTGAAATCCCGCACATGAAGTCTTGAATTTTCTATTATTGAATGTAGTAGCTGTCAATGTCATACTTTATGGACATACCGAGCTAATTAGTGATGGGCGATGAATCATCGTGACCACATACTATGAACTATCGATATTTTGAATAAAGCTTAATTCGAAAATGAAATTAATATAAGAAAAAAAATATTAGAATTTAATCTTATTGCTTAGGTATTTTAATATCATAATAATATATATATATTTCAATATACTTGATCCTAAATAATATTGAGTAAATAAAATCCTACATTTAAACCATCAACGCCCTGAACCTGTTTTTGGATTTTGTAAGAAGACACGCCGCGTTTGGTTCTTGGGCCATGATATAGGCATAAGATACATGCGACAACATCTTGTTTGATATGAACTTCCACTGATCCACTCCACTCATTCTCATCAGTACGAGTGCCGACGCCTTGTATGCTACGTATATTCCGTTCTCATTACAATTAAATACATACATACAATTAAATTAAACCTAATTATATGTAACATGCATCAATAATAGCTGGTAGTATCGATATTTTCATCGAATTTCGGACATCCCTATGAACCTCATTTTGACATCTGTCATAGGACCCAAGCTATATTTTACAAAGTATATTAAATAATGTAAATAAAATACATGGTTATTCTTTTACAAATATCTTTCAAATTTAGAATTTCGAAATAGGACCTTTGACGTGCCATAAATTAAAAAAAAAACCTGCAAAATACTTGTGTTTGTCACTCGAACTTTTTTATGGACGACCAAGAGACAGAGTGCAGTGTATGTAGTTCGAAAGTTATTCGCGGAACAATTCTTTTTGAATCTATGGTTGGCACTATTTATTGAAAATTAAAAAAAAAATATATTAAAAAGCAACTTTGTCTCACTGAGTGAGCAAAATCGCGGTTTTTCGCGGTGAATTGTGATTTTTCGTGTTGGTGTCAAAATCTCCCTAAGAAAAGCTTCTAGTAAAGTCTCCACTACTTTACTTGGGCAACTATCATCCGTCATCGTCATCATCATGATCATCATCATCATCATCATCATCAACAATCATTTCAACTATACTTATCACAAAATAAAAGGAAATTCCCAACTCGACACTGTCAAAATTGTCCCCTGAATAGGGTTGATATGTTGCATCTAAGAAAAAAAGAAGAAGAGCAAAATCGCATTTTGCACACTGTTTTTAAGCAGCAAAACTCACTTGTTTGAGCTGCTGTGGTGAAAAATACTTTTCTGATAAGAAACGTATTATAAAGACTAAAATCAATAGTTTATTTATTTAACGTGTGTTTTTTTTATAACAAGTTGCCGCGAGATTGTTTCCTATATCACAGCCTATATTGAAGTACCTAACCAAATGGTACCTATACCTAGTGAAGTTTTTTTCTTCACTATGATCATCATAACTACTGTATAAAACAAAATCGCTTCAACTCTGTCCCTATGTATGCTTAAATCTTTAAAACTACGCAATGGATTTTGATGCGGTTTTTTTAATAGACAGAGTGATTGAAGAGAAAGGTATATAATGTTAACATCATACTACAACCAACTGGTGCCGAGCAGAAGTGAAAAATATTGCAAAAACGGGGTGACGCAGACGAAGTTGCGTGGGTTAGTAGTTAATCTATATACGAGTATAAGGATCTACTGAAATTGAACGATTTTAAAAAAAGTCAGACAGATGGGCCTATTCTTATACCGTACCTATATTATTTTAGGTTTTTTTGGAGGTTTTTCAGTTAGGTATAAGCTGTTTTCTAGGTAGCTACCATTTTTATTATACCATCATCATTTAGTTGTAGGTACCTACTTGCATAAAACCAAGAGAACATGTGAGTCAGTGAGTGTACCTACATAAATTACACGGTTTTCATGACTTTTTGAGTCGAAATACCATTTTCCGTGTAAACTCAGTTGACTAGACCCGCCTCTTGCACCTGCTGCATCCAATCAGGGCACACCACCCTCATCTCACCCCTACGTTGAACCAATCTGGTGCGAGAAATCTGACGTTGCTATGGTTAAGGGTAATTTTCGACCCCTCTAAACGATATTTAGACCTTATGGTCTTATTTTTTGAGTTCTGATTAGTTTGTATGATAAATTTAATAAAACCAAGATGATCATATTTGTGTGCGGCGAGAAGATATAATAATTTCATTTAGTTGAGTTTGATATTTGAAGGATTCTGGTCGCTCTGACCGGTGGTGGTCTGCGAGTGAGTGCTAGCTCAGTGCCCCAAGGTGGTGTGTCGTTTTTACCGGGTGTGTGTGTAAAGGTATCAAGATTCATTTCCCGCTGATGTCCTACGGCAGCGAGACGCCGCACGTTTGGAGCAGCTCAGCAGTCAGTACATAGTTTTTTAAATTCTAATTGAAGAAAGGCTCACATACCGCCGGTAAGCGGGTACTAGGGTCTGCTGTTATACCTTAGACGTCGTGAGTACTTACTAGTAGGAATAACTATACCTAATTAATTTGCACTGTGCGCCAATAAGTAAAGGGTATTTATTTTTACAAAGACCTTTTTAAACCTGCTTATTATCGAACGTGGCTTAAGTATATAGTTTCTGTGTATGAAACGTAGATCATAAGATGTAGGTTTTAGATCCGATGAGGGTATCATATTCACTGTGTGAACAAACACTCTTTAAAAATAAAGATTAAAAAAAATATAGGTTCTGATTTTCCTATAGAATAGGGGGTCGAATAATAAAATATATAATAAAAAGTAAAGAACCTGAACACTGCTCAACCCGTACAGCAGACGGTGCCGATTTGGTAATCGTAAACCTTTAAATCGAAAAAGAAAATGATTGGACACCGCCTGCTATCAATTTTGTTTCGCACCAGTAATCGGGTTCCGTCGGTCCCGGTTGCCATACCAACATCTATAGCAGTCATACGGGTAGTTAGAGCCCTCAAAAGTCCAACCAGTCTTACTTTAGAACTTCGATATCACCATTGGTCATTGGACCATTGGTTGTGGAGGTCAGATGGCAGTCGCTTCACGGAAAATATCGAAGTTAAGCCGCATCACAGTTAGACTAGAAAGCCGACCCCAAATGAGTTTTGAAAAGGTTCAGAGAATGATGATCATTTATTTTATCCGAATCGTGTCGAAGAAAGAATATCACCACCCCGTCCTATCCGCAGAGTGTCGTAAGAAGCAAGCTAATACGATATAATAAAGCTAATACGCCTATCAAGCTAATATATAATCAATATGAGATTAGCAAATGCTTTTTGAATTATATCTAGTTAGCGCAGGTGCATTATTAATAAGATAATTTACTGTAACTAATTTATTAGACACTCTTGACAGATAGAAGCGGGTGCAGTCTTGGGGACTGCACTCTGACATAATAACCAACATCATAAGAGCTATGTAACTCATGAGCTGTGTCAAATATCCACGGTAGCCATCCCCATACGTAGAAACTATGCCGAATTAAGCAGTTAAGTACCTTTGTGCCTTTCTTTGTCGAACGATAAAAAAACTGGAATAATCTTTCCACGACAATATGGGAATATTATTTTTATGGATTACTTAGGTGACAAACAAGTAGACTGCCCACAGAAAGTGGTAACCGCCTATGTGCAACACCATACACTCGCGCTTCCGACCTAAGAGAATGCCCTTTTTGAAGAACCCCATATTATAGTCGCGTGGGAAAACCACGGCAGGGAGATCATTCCATGACTTGGGCGCTCGTGGGATGAAGTTTCATACCTGTGGACTCTGTTCTAGGTTGTAATGTGGGAGGATCAATTCTCTGCCTGTGAAGAGCGGTGCGTTAATGTATCTGTAGGTATCGTGCCAAACAATTTATATGAGCACAAGTAACTGTACAGGCAGTAGAACACATATAGGGAGGCTATGTTCCTACTGGGGCTGGGTGGTTCCACACCGCCTTTTTTTATCGTGCGCACAATCCCCTCGGATACCACCTCCGCCAAAACCGGTGGAGGTGATTATGTCGGACTCGAATCGACTAAACGCACGCCGTCCATGGGTCCTTGATCGCCTGAGGTGAAATTATACAAGACATATCACTCGCACTTGGCAGACCCGGGGACATCTCTTTTAAGCCCATCTCTGCCTATCCCTTCAATGATTTACATGCGTGAATATAGGTATGTATGTAGGTATAGGTATAGGCACGAGTTGTGCACTCAAATTGTGGTCAAAATGAGCTCTATACTTTTGAGCTGTCTTTTGAGGATAGCACGGGGTGCCACTTCTTTCTTTCTTTCGCCACTTACGTCCAAGATCTGTGCCGATAAACCTATGATTGTGTATGTTGTGCAGGGCAGCGAAGTGTCACCGTACGGACCGCTGTGGGACGCTCCGCCGGCACCAGTGGCCTACCCAGACATCCTGGCTTTCCCGCCAGCCGACCTGGGTGAGTCTTCTTCGTTTCTTGTGATAAATACTTGTTCCTTTAAAAATTGGTTTCTAAAGTTGATTTTTTATCTGACTATCAAATTCAATTTAATTGATTATTTATACTCCATTTGTTTAGGTAAGTACTTGAATAAACGTAAACAATCTTAGTGTGTGTAATGTTTTGTTTTAAAACTCAGTATAAAAATACGTTTCTGGTTAGTAACACATTTTGAAGACTAAAAACCGGACTAAATCACCAGTTAGTCTTAGTTAGTCTCACGTAGGTAGTTACTTTAGTTGATTTGTTTAACATATTGTGTTTTTATAGTTGCCCTAAGATTGTTTACCTTTATTTAAATTAAACGCATGGAGTAGGTATAGTTAATGTTATATTTTGGGTGTTGGTATCTTTGTCCCGTGCGGTAATCCCTATGGATACTCCTTCATGTGTATCTGGGCCTTGCTACGATCTGTGGGGTACAAGTCATTGACATCTACTGATTATCAGACGTGGCTTTGATACTGACTCTCCTATAAAGTACGTGGTCGAATAAGAAAGTAAATTTAAATGAATAAAAAACAAACGATCTGACTATTGCTGAACGGCCGACGGTAGCTATTTGGTAATGGTTTCGATTCTTTCAGCAGTTGTCAGGGTTTTTATTTTTAGTCATTTATTTTATTTTATCCGTGTGGCGTCTCGGAAAGAATATCACCACCAAAGGATATCGTAAAACGAAACATACGCAGACGATATCACTGTGAGAGAAGGCAAACTTGACAGCCTGTACCAACCCGTCTTGCCATCGTGGAAACAGTAGGTCAAAGTCTCTCAACATAGGGTGTTTCTATGTATAATATGTATGTATTTACAAAAAAAATGTATCTAAGTATGTTTATCCGCATTCTAGAACTCGTAGTTAACACAACACAAGCTAGTTAATAACTTAACTAGCTTGTGTTGTGTTTACCATGGGCCTAGGTAACGTTGTGTAGATTGTCCTAGAATATTTATTTATTTGATTTATTAATAGGGGTGGTTTAGGTCCAGCAGCGGATTGCAGACTGCGACAGACTTGGGATAAGAGTATCTTTCATTTGAGATCTCATTCATCAAAATCCGTTCAGCGGTTAGGCCTATAGAGGGATCCAAAGAAAATCATATATATATATATACATACGCAAAAATAATCCCTCGTTAGCGCTGTCGGGTAAAAATAGATAGATGAGAAATGCCGATTCCGAGCTCCAAGGTCGGCTTCATCCGAGGTCATACTTTGATAATTATTAACGTGGTTATTTACTTCTTCTTAAATGCATAGAGATCAGGGCCAAGAGTCAGAAATTTTTATGTTTTATCTGGACAGTGTGGTCGGCGGCAGGTTGTGGACGCGGCGGGTCCCGCGGTCCGCCCGGCGGGAAAAAACCGCGCCGACGGGTCGCCTCCGTGGCTCAACGACGAGCCGCCAATATAAGAGAGAGGCGTCGAATGTTCAACCTCAATGAAGCTTTCGATAAATTGCGTAGAAAGGTTTGTATAATAAAATATCTAGAGGCTGATCAGTTAGGTGAAGAGGTTATAGATAGACCTAAAGATGATTAACAGCGAATGAAGCTATAAGCACGCATTTCATGCAACAGTGTGTGTGTGTGTCAGTATGCGTGCTAACGCAATTTAGTAGGTATTTTTACCACTACTTGCGTATTAGGCTTAATAAGTGAGGTGCAAGATGGCACTTCAGCCTGGAATGGCTTCTGAATAAGTTATATCATCAGGAGGAGCTCTATTACTGTCCTTAGCCGTATCTGATTTAGACTGATCCTGATAACTTTACCTCGTTCTCACCAAGAAACAAGTTGTAAACATGCACAACACATGCTCAACTGGTTGAAGATTTGTCGAAATTTGTATAAGATCTGTCAGAACACAATTAATTGTTTAGACTGACTTTTTTTTATCGTGCGTAAAATCGCCACGGATATCTCCCCCGTCGGACTCAGTTGGGGAGGTAATGTCGGGCTCTAACCGACTAAAACGCACGCCGTCTTTGGGTCTGTAGTTGCCGGAGGTTAGATAGTAGCCAACATATCCCTCGCTGACAGACCGGGGTCCTCTCTTTCGAGATGACCGCCTTCGTGGGTAAGGACCACGTTGTTCCCGTCTAGTCCCCGGGTATGGGGAGGCGCATTGAGTGCCGCCGTCGCTTTCTGCTTCTGCTAGGGTGACAGGCGGTTCTACCCGTCACCCCCAGACCCGCGCTCATGGAGGACGGAGGTCATTCTGCGACCTTCGACGTTCGAGTCACCTCCAGTTTTAACTGACTGAGACTGTCTCAAACAAGTTTAAAAACACATTTGCGTTCACACTGAAGTTTCCGACTTATTGCAAATGTTAAATACATGTTTTAAACCTTGGTGAACGAGGGGTTAAGCTGTATACGTAACCATAGGTTCACAACTCGATCGTATAAATAAACATCTTCTTATTTCAGTGAATAGTGAGTTATATTAATTAAGAATGTGTTATATCTTTGTATTGTTGCTATAATTAAGTTATTTCTGCATTCAGGTACCAACATTTGCGTACGAGAAGCGTCTCTCACGCATCGAGACGCTGCGTTTAGCGATTACCTATATCAGCTTCATGTGCGAGCTCCTTCACGGGTCTCCGCAGCCTCACCACCAGCCTCACGCAGCCTTGCATCCTTCGAGACACGTGTTCGATGCTGAAGTGCCTTGGTGCGCTTGAATTACATGTTAATGTTCATTTGAATTGATGATTGATTTAGAGGTCTCTTTGTAACCCGATGTGATAACAAAAATGAAGCTTTCTTACACCCACACATCAAACACTTTTTCACATGTGAAAAATATGTGAAAGTGATTGATGTTGGTGTGCATGTGGGCCTTTCAATGAGTTTCTAGTCAATTTATTTGTTTTTGTCGTATTTGTTTGCAAGCATTATATATAAGTGAAAAGAAGTCTATATTTAGTCGAGGAATCACAATAATACTGTATCCGCGTTGCGAGCGTTTATTACACGTAGGTACATAGTACGTATACATAATGTAATTGCGTTACTGCACAATGTATGTACTGTACTGTAAAATGTGTGATGTATACCTACCTACACTTTACTAGTACAACAAAGGGAGACAACGCACCAAGGCAGCAAGAGTACTAAAGGACCAAAGCAGCCAATTTTTCTTGGGAGTTTGTTGTGGGCGCAGCAAATACTGTTTTGCAAAAAAGTAGCTAATGCACTAAAGTAACAGCCAGTGCTCTTAGCAATTTGCTGTGTTGCTGAATGCTGCTCTGGCGTCTGCCCCCTTTATGTCTATACAGTTCAATTAGAAATAAAATGTAATAGAAAAGCCTCTGTAATTAGACACGATAACATTATTTATCACATAACTAATAGAAACGTATTACCTACATAGACGGATTTGTGAAACGACTCGAGCGCCTCTGACGGATATAAGAAGGTAGGATATGTAGGCATAAGCTATTAAAACCCTCTCAATGTGTGTACGATTTTTTTACCTATCATCTAATCTATAAATTTCAATGGATTTCCACTACACTCGAGTAACTAGAAATTTAGGAGACTCTCTACTATAATAAAAGGTATAGCTTGTCTTATCTGAAATGATACCCCTCTAGATATCTACATCATCTGTGTAGAAACAGTAAAAATATCAATTGTTTAGTGAATTTTTTTTCATGCACACACACAAGCAAATGATTTGCTAATGTGCATGAGATCAAGTTTATCAAAAATGACATCAGTAGAACACAACAAACAGGCGCGCGATTTGGGCTTAGACAAGTTATACCTAATGGTTATACCTAATTTTATAGTAATACCTGAAAATTAGGTAGATACTTACCAAACTGAATGTAACTCTTGTCTTCCATTAGTTGTAATAAATATTATATTAATACTTATATCTAATTGTTGTATTATTTAATGACTCTTCGATGCTTTTTGAAGTTACGTGTGTATTTATCGCAGGTTTATAAGTGACCGGTTATTGGTAATAGGCTCGCCATCTATTACGTTGAGTCCTAAACATAAACTGGCGAAATGTGGGTGCTAGCACCTCTGCCTACCACTTCGGGATATAGGCGTGGCGTATTTGAAGCAGACGATCATTACAATATAAAATACTATTCGTCATATCGGGATGCCTATTTGAGTTTAGCACGGTCAAGCATGAGTAATTATTTGTACCTAATGTTTTTTTTATATAACTTAGGTGGTAGACAAGCACACGGCCCATTGACGGAAAGTGGTTACTGTCACATTCGTGCTGCTGAAGGGGGATGCGTGAAGCGGAGAAGGTTAAGATAGTTTTGTGCTGTCATTGTAGAAAATAAAGCAAGGTTTCATAACATCACATAGTGGCATCAACTTAAGCCCTCGGTCTTCCCATTAACAACACAAAAATTCTCCATGGAGCTCTGGCTATCCTACTCACCGCTGGACACATTTAATCGTGCAATTCCGTTGTGATTGAACTAACTGCAACCACACAATATCTTCGTAATCCCTTCGTTCCAAGACTCAACGGAGACTCATCAGGCCACGTTGCCCTAAGACAGAGTTACGAGAGTTTTGAATATCTAAGATTGAAAATTCTGAGACCTGTCTTTAATTTAGTTGTTCAGAATAAATTTATTTATTTTCCTCTTGGAGGGAGTAACGGGATATTGAATTTTTCCGATTTAAAGTTATAACTATAAATTATATTAGCGTCTGACTCAACCTAATTTAGGTAATATATCATTTTTAATTTGTATTGTATTAATACTGTGTAATGTATTTAAGGTAAGTATTCATCATGGACATAATTTCTAAATCTCTTATGTAATATAGTTAATTGCGTGATTACCTGTTCTATTAATATTTAGTACTGTTTAACTAATCTCTTGCTATTTAATAAATTTGATAGTGATTAAGTCGATATAAGTTCGTTATTGTTAAATGTTGGTTAGTATTGAACAAGCTTTTGGTGTGTGTGGTTGCTTATTTGAAATTACAAGCTCTTTAGTGGTAGTTTATTGTTTGAAGTGCTACAGAGTTGTAAGGTCGAGATGTGCAATTTGTGTCGGATATCGATAAATGTGAGTACCTACTATAAGTTTTATAATCTTTACTTTGTTCTAGAGATCATGTGAGATATTAAGTAATGTTTTAAAAGAAAATTTTGAACATCTGATACAAGATTATTGTGTACCTGCGTAAATATAAAAATCCTACTTGGGTTTACAGAATGAATTCACTCATTTGTACAAGTACATATTTATAAAATAATGTGCTATTTATAGCGACTTTTGATCGTATTTTCGGTTCTATGTAACCGATGGCGACCAAATTTGCATGAGATTTGAAGTCTGACAAAACCTTTCCTATAAAAATACTTTATACAAACCTGATTAGTAGTTTTTGCGTCCATTTCGGATAAATAGACCAGATTAAAAAATGTCCTCAGTATCGTTTATATAACATTAATCAAGTATGGCTCTTAATATCTCCTATGTACAGACATGACTCTATACCTACTTACTATTATTTAATTGGTCAGGGTTTCTCAGATTTCTGGCTCCACCAACCCCTGTTAAAGTTTCCAGATGATAGCGAACCTCTTGTCTTTAACTAGCCAATTAATCACCATCATAGAAAATAATAAAGTGGGTAACAAAACAAAAATATTTAATATTAATGTGAAGGATGGGCATGTTTTTTGTGGCAAATTGAATCAATATTGGGCGTTATTTTGGACAATTTTAATAATAATAATAATAATAATAATAACATGTCTTTATTATACACCAAGAATAGAATAGCAACAAAGATAAATGTTTGCACATGGCAAATACAATTGGCGGCCTTATCGCTCTGCGGCAATCTCTTACAGGCAACCTTAGGATGGAGAGAAATAGCAGTGGAAATGCGTTTCTGGGCAGCTTGGTGTGCAACATCATTATTATCACAATATATGAAGAAAATAATAATAATACATAAGTCAAACAACATACAATAGCACAACAACACAATAATATGCAATGTATACATATACATACATAGACATACAATATTACAACATAACTACATACATAATACAATTTTTATTTCTGTCAGAGAGATAAATAGTACTCCCTGACCAGCCTTTTGAACACAGGCAAGGACTGAGCACGCCTAATCGTCACTGGCAGAGCATTCCACAACCGAGCTGCTTGAACTGAAAAGGACTTGTCAGCAAAGTTGGTGCAATGACTTGGCATTTTCAATCTCAGATTCTCCGATGATCTCAAAACCCTAGAGTGCTTCTTAATTAATCGTACTTCTAACTCGATATTCAGTCGATTTCTATATTTTATTTACATCGCGACTTGATATGAAAAGCCGCTCTCATCTAGAAATGTTGTTTCAAAAGGTAAAATAGAATGTGTTGCTTTGCGTGAGAATTCAGGATACTCTTGCTGTCTAGCTGTCATTAAGACGCCATTAAGCAAATTTTGTCGCGATTGTCGCGAACACTTTACCGACTTATGGTGAACCCCATTTTGAGAAGGATTGCTATAGATATATAAATAATATTTTAGCAAATGCCTCTATGATTTTTTGAACTCTCAAGACATTACAAATGTACGTATTCAATTTGCTACACCACAATTTTTAATCGAATGAAATAGGTACAAGATGTTTCCATTAGTACTCGTTCATGTTGAAATTGTTAAAACAACTTAAATATTTATCTAAGTACCTCATTTTTTTTTTCAGTGTCTGCTTTTGATAAGCATAGTCTCAGCAGTACCACTAGGGCGTCATAAACGAGATATTTCGTTTTTCAAAGACTTGTTTAAATCAACTTTCTACGGGACCGATGGAAGGACACTACAAATACCAGACGTTCGAGTAGAACCAGATTGTATGATCTATATAGTACCTGGTTATAGTGATATTTTGCCCCAACCTATAGAAACTGAAGACGATGAAATAGTAATACCATATGAAGGAAAAAAAGAAAGGAGACCATATCCTATCAAGACTCACGTCAGTACAAAGAACTTTGAAGATAGAGATGAATCGATTCACTATATGCACAAGTTACCAGAAGCTACGAGTAGGATGCACGATTCTGCAGTTTCAAGAATTAATGGTCATAATGCTAGGAAGTTTGTGGTGGAAGAAAATATCATTCCTGATCCAGTTATAACTAAGAAAATTCAAAGTAACAGGCACGGATTTGTACCGTCTCCTAGAAGATATGGACGGGTGAGAACTGTTAACTTTGATAGAAAATATCTCCGAACTATTCCAGTGTTGACAGAAACAGTTGAACAGTTGACACCTGAAAAATTAGCATCAAATAGACGTATGAGGCTACTACAACCAGTTGAACCAAATTACTTACCCAAATTAATTGAAAGACCTTTTCCAATAATCAGATTTTCGCCTAGAAGGTATCCTGTGGCTAAACATAGAGAAAATTTCGTACCTATACCTCGAATTGATGACATCATTCCGTGGACTGACGATGAATATCATATTGTTCCTCCAATAGGAAACCATTATTTTTATTCCCGGCACCAATTTATGCCCTCAGAAACCCAATATTATGTAAGAAATATAGGTGGAAAATATGTACCACTCAATTCTAAGCTGTTGCCTTTAGTGGATTCTGATAATCACGAAGTTATAAATAAACATTTGTCAAATAAGAATAAAATACACAAGAAAATAGCTCCTGACGAAAATGATACATCAAAACCAGAAGAATTGAGGCCGAAAATATATCACAGTTTAAATAGAAGCACTACTGATAACATTACAACTAATGTTTTTCATGAACAAAAGGGTAAAATTAATTCAAGAAAGGATCATAATTATTCAAAAGCCATCAATATAGCAAAAGAAAAAGATGAAATTGAAACACCCTTGACCAATATAACTTCCGTAAAAAATATAACACCAATAATTGCGCAAACTAAAGACAAAAATCTCAATGTTGTTAAAACTGGTGACAATTTACCCAAATCTAAAACCCTAGCTCAATATATTAACGAACTTGTTCGTGATAATAAAACACATATAGTTGACATACAGAAATTTAAAGATGAAGTACAGACATACTGTAATACCGATTTGACTAATTTTACAGATATAGACACCATTCTAGATATAGTGTCCAAGAATTTGAATAATTCAAACATTACAATACCTTTTGATAAACTCAAGGATTTAAGAATCCCCAATGATAACGTTGATATTACACATGTTGTAGATGTAAATAATAATGGTAACTCAAACATAATAACACCTGATATAAAAATTAAAGATAAAACCGATGTTTTCAAACCAACAGATGTAACTTTCTCTAAAGAAATGCCCACACTTATAAATCGTACTAATCTTCAACCACTGAGTGAGGTGGAAAATAGGGATGATGCCCAGGCTATTGTTAAGAATTCACCAATAATAATTGATACAAGTGAAGCTAAAACAGATGACGATCTTGTAAAATCTGAAGTTAATAATAAAACAGTTACAGGCCAAGTATCAGCTGGTTCTCAGAATATTAGCCCTCAAAATAATCAAAGAAATGAAAAGAATAACACAAAAAGTAAGAATTTTACAATTTCCAAAGATGATGCATCTATTCAGCCTATACCTGTCAATAGTTCAAACTATATAAATTTACCTGATAAAATAATCAAAATGATTGAATTAGTACCAAAAGATATATCTTCCTCTCAGAACATTTATGATTCGGTAAATTATAGTACTCCTTCTCCATTGAATGAGATGGAGGACAGAGATAATTTGAAGGTCAATAATAATTTGGTGAAATCAAATGAAAATGCAAAATCAGAAGATAGTAGTATAAATTTGGTAGACAAAGTATCAAATAATTCTAAGTATATTGATTCGCAACTAGGTGAGATAATTTTTAACTTACTTAATTTATTGGAAGAGAACCATGAGCCTAAGACGAACATTAATACGTATCCGACTTTATGGAATCAAAATATTTCTTTCTCGCATATTATAGACAATCTATCACCAGTTTTGAATAATTCAAATATTAAAGAAATAACAGGTAATAATACACAAAATGTAAATATAGCTTCTGACGAAAAAAAAATAAAAACGAATGTTGTTACTAATTCACCCCTATCTGTAGACAACGATTATATGCAGGCTATTACAAACACTCCACCGATCAATTACACAGAGAATCAAATAAGTAATGGCAAGAAAGAAACAGTAAATACAGAAAATACTACTGATAGTTCTAAAATCAAATTACCTTTAGGAGATACAAAAAATGATCAGATTTCTTCTGAAGTAGCAACAGATGATGCACCAGCAGTTCAACAAAATAAAATTAATGACAGTTCTACTACTGTAAATGACAGTGATGAAAAATCAAATAATATTAGAGAAACAACAATCAGCAGAGGCGACATTCCAGAAGCATCATTCTGATTAATCAATAATGGAATCATACACTCAAAAATGATTAAAACTCAGTTATAAATGTTTATTATTTATTAGATTTACTTAATTTAAATATATTCAATATAAGCTTCATATCTAATAAAGATTTGTTTTATTTTAAAGCCTATTTTTATTCGTTGGAACCTTTTATGGGACATGGCACAGACATAAATGATATGGATTTGTAAAATTCAGCATATCTATTAAACAATAAATGCAGTTATATTTTTACATGTAGTTATTAAAGGACTCTTTCGCTTACATAATGCTTAAAGACAATATTCTAGATTTATTCACATGATTTAAAATTGGCATAGTAGGATTACAAAAGTGCTTTCAAAATTTCAAACATCCTTTCATATTTACATCTGACAATACATGTAGATACTTAATAACATTTTTGGAGGATTGTTAATTATGCACTCGTTTCGAGAATATGGACTCAAAAGAACTGCAATGTACATATAATATTAGATGTTTAATGAATAATTTAGCTTCAGCATTACCATTTTCTAAGAAAAGCATCGAGTTCTATGACGACACCGTACTTTGCTTAGACAGGCGTAGACATGATGCTTAGTGAATAGCATTGCAGTTCTAGGTTGTGTTTTACATCGAGTTTGTAGCAGAGCTCGTTGGCGCGGCTCATGGTATATGTCGTAACTATTAGTTTTATATTTTTTAAATCTCTTCTTCCTAATTTTTTTTTCTCTTGATTATAAATAAAGTGTTTGCTTTAACAAGTGTATCAATTTAATTTATGATATAGACAGAAAGTATATACGCAATATTAAATATCTTATCATCTTTATGTACAAAACTTCTGCTAGTTTGACTGCAGAATTTTAACATTAAGCCATAACAAAAATAGTATATGATTCGTTGATACACACCAATCCGAGGATATGTTGAGTAAGCTATAAATACATTAAACATTACAAATATCCAAAGATCGTAGTCTTACGATATGAAATCCAGATACTTTGTTATTTAAATTCAGTCGGTTCATAGCTAATCCAGTGTCAGTTTGAAATACATTTGACGTAGATATTTCTTCGTTATTTCCATCGTTAATACACCAGATAATGACATAATTTAACAGACAAGCAGTTCCATCCAAATGTAAGGGAGATCACCAATACAGCAAATGCATCAAAGCGGCAAATTTACAAAAGCTTTTTGCATACAACATTTTTCTCGGCAACATAATATTTTGTATGGATAACGCGCTGCAATTTTGGTCCGCAATGAAATGATGTGTTGAATGTAGGAAGTTCTCATCTTATAGCAATATTAGAAATCGTGTCTTTGAGCTGTTTGTCTGTAGTACATCAGAATTGAAACACTAAGTAGCAATTTATTTAGTAGAAATATCATCAAATATCACATATATAAATTAATCATACTCTTGGGATATTGTCAGTAGCATAATGTTCGGTTGAGATGCAATTGACGACAATAGGTGATCCCTGTTAAATGAAATTGAAAATTTAGTTTGCAACGGGTATTCATCCGAGTTTACCTCGTTTATTTCTTACTTTATCCAAACAGCAAAAAAATTACTATCCTGTAACCTCTTCGATATAAATTGACTCGTATGAAATTTTGAACAATCCCCATTTTATTTAAGCTCCCTTAAGTGTTAATTTGTCCCATGGAACTAGTTATAAAAAACATTCTTGATTTGTGTACGTGCTCGTATGCAAACAAGAGCCAATCCACATTCGTGGGTGGTCTAGATGTATCTATTATATACAAGCTATAAAAGTGGCCCCTCTACCGACCTTGTAAAAATTAAAATGATCTAACAATTTCGACAAACCATTTGTCTAAATCATCAAATCATTTTGATCTTTACAGAATCTTTAGAGGGTTCATTTTTGCAAGATTTTGTGTATTTGTCTCGATTCTGACATACTTGTAAATTGGCTCCCATTTACACAAGTAGGTTCGTTTGATACTGGAACTAGTTAGACCCATCCACAAATAAAACACAAATAATGTCTGACACAAATAATTTCTCTCCAGTCCGTTTCCAAGTTTACACAGCACTTTCTCTATGCAAAGTTAGCGTCACATCCGGTGGGGGAGGCTCGTGCCACCTCTCCCAGGCAGGTTTCCGTCTCCTGTCCACGGGAGGACCTGAGTCTGCTGAGGCATCAGAATAACCGCTACTGCAAGATCTCAAGCTGCATGAGGCATGTACTTTGTGTTCTGAAAAGGATAATTATTGGGTAAGGATTTTTTTCCACAGATGTAGTTCAAAGGGTAGGATTAGATTTATATGAATGGAGCCTTAAACTAATAGTTTTGAAAATGATGAGAACAACACCATAACCATTAACAATAGCAATGATAAGTGAATTAAATTTTGAATCTTCATCGTTGACTGGTAAATACTTGAAATTACCCTACAGAATATCGCCGTTTGTGTTGTGTTTTCGGTAGTGAGTAGGGTAGCCAGAGCTCACTAGAGAGGTTTTGTGTTGTCCGTGGGAAAACCAAAGGCTTATCCTACATCTTTTGCGCTGACGACACAGAATGTCCCTGTTCTTACAGGAGTTGCGGCACGAGTGTTATTCCTCTGGTGTTACATTCGCCCATAGGCCACGGTAACCACTTACCATCAGGTGGGCCGCGTGCTTGTCTGCGACCTAAGTTGTATAGAAAAAATTCTTAAAAACCATTAGCTGTTAACTTAGGGTGGGTTTTCGAAAACTCCTTGAGTGCAGTTCATTTACTAGTGGAACAATTGGTGAATTCTAAAACAATTGCAAGTATTATAGAATCCACTAGATCAATACTGGATCACATTTAACTTCAGAGTGCTGTTTGCTCCAAAATGGTGAAGGATAGCAGTGGATTCTTGTAAACTGAGGAGCAATTCATTCAGAAATTAAACTACCCACCGATATTGTCCAAGTAGTTCCTAGCGACGTCATCTAGCTGCAGGACCTGTATGACGGGTGGTGGTTTCTGCCGTGGTCGTCGAGCCAACCGGACTACTAGCACCGACGATATCACGAACACTGCCATCAGGATCACTGCTCCCAACGAAATCCCCACGTCTCTCTCTAGGAAGACTGGAAAGTAGATAACAATATGTTGTTACTGGGTTCTGCTCCGGTCTGTATTGAATTCCATTATTGTGAAAGATTGCTATTGCCCCGAAATAAAAAGGTCTCCGAAGTTGTTCTTCAGGTTATAAGCTATTCAAGAGAAGTCGAATGTAAGGTAGGCTGCCCTCTAGCTAGATGGACTGATGACCTGAGAAAGGCGGCTGAGACAGATTGGATGCCGGGGCAGAAGATAGAGATCAGTAGCGCACATTGGGAGAGACATATGTCTAGCAGTGGACTGTGATTTGTATATTCAAATCCAATATGCAGACAAATCAGGTTTGGGGTGTAACATTAAATTTAGATTCGTTCGCGAGCCCGTACAGAACATAAAAGAAAATAGTAGCATTGGCCGATTAAGTTCAAATTATATTATTTCAAGGTACGATTTTGGAACAGAGCGCCATCTATGATAATATAATGTCTACATTTCATAATTTCGGAGGGTTACCACATCCATGTACAACCCTCCGAAATTGAAAACATCAAATTGAAGAGGGGTGTATTCGGTGTAAACCGGTGCTCCGTGGATTGTGGTTTTGATTCTGTACATTTTTCCTAGATGGCGCTATTTACAATTAGTTTTCAATAAGGATATTATTTGAATTTACGAAAACATAGGGTTGAGTATCATTGTTTTTTGAAGTAGTTTTGATTCACTGAATCAAGGATTTTATTTTTTGTGTGATTTGAAACTTCCTTATTAATAGTTTTAGTAATCACAGTCATTTATTGCATTAGAATCGGATGCCCCTCTCTGTGATTCGTTAGGCGTATCCTCATTTACTGTGTGTACAATAATGGCCGCAAAATGAAAATTTATGTTAAAAAAAGTGTACTTACAATGCCACCAAGGAGGGTCAGCTTCATGTAACAAATTATCCGTAGGCCTCAGTAGCAGCGGCGTAGAGCACCCGTACCTATTGCAGGCCCTTGCCCCCGCCTCGTCACCCCTTCGCACCCGACCCAACGACGCACGCACAGCCAGTCGCCCTGCCATGAGACCGGCACTGTTCCCTGGCCCGCCGGCTGCCAGGGCTCGCCCAGTGCCGAAGCCCATACTGGCTCTTCGTTCTAGCACTAATGAGGAGTTGCTTTCTGACATCCGCCATACGGAGACTTCGTAGTAAGTTGCGTTTTCGACTGAAATTTAAATATCATAATATTGGATATTATGTAGGGTGTTTTAGGAAGTACCGCGGTAGCCTAGTGGTATGGGTAATGGACTGCTGAGACAAGGTCTTGGGTTGGATCCCAGGTTTTATCATGGAACACATCAATGACTTTTCGATGATTTTCGAAGTTATGTGTGTATTTATCGCAGGTTTATAAGTGCCCGGTTGATTGAGACTTAAATATAAACTGGCGAAATGTGGGTGCTAGCACCTCTGCCTACCCCTTCGGGGATGTAGGCGTGAGTTCACGTTATGTTTATGTTATGAAGGAAGTTTGAGGCCCGAGTGAACCTCCCCTGTAAGACTTGCTGATTAACTGACGAATCCCTGGCAATTTTTTTCTCTCAGGATTGGGAGGGCAGGTACCAGTTACTGCCATAAGCCTAGATACTCTTAACCTGACCTTTCATTAAAACATCTTCCATCTGATTGACATTGTATAGTCAGGGAAAACGGTAGAAAAGCTCTTTCAGGCTTGAAAAATTACTTTCATAGTCAAAGTCAAGCTCACGTGCCAGCCTTCACAATTTCTTATTGACGAACGAGATTTTGTCACAGAATTTCCCCTTGGGTTGGTTGGTCAGACCGTGCCGTGAAATTCGACCCTGAACCGACCCTGAACTCCGAAGTGGAAACTTCGGATCCAAGTTGGAAGAACTTGGATCCGAAAAGAAAAAAGAAAAAAGTGAATATTGTTCAGTACATACCTGGTATACACCTCATCTGAAACTCCCCAAACTCATAAGCAATGTCACATTGATGAGGTTGTGGAGGTCGAAGATGTTCAAAGCTAAATATTCTGTCACAAGGTTCCTCTTGCGATGCAATCCCATTACTAGCTTCACAGGAAGCCTTCAGGGTCTCTGCCAGGGGACCCGTAATCTGATCCAGGGGTAGAGTAGGAGATCCTGTCGTGAGATGCTGGTACTCGTAGTTCAAAGGTTGAAGGTGCCAGAAGTAGGTGTCAGGTGATGGTAACGCCTTAACGTTGCAGTGGATGGTTTCTTTGATCAGTCGGATGCCGTGACCAGTGCATTCTGGTGGGTCTGTAAGATTTTGTAGGAATGAAAACAAACATCCATTAAGGCGGTTTTATACCGGTGATTAGAGCTGTGGATGGGCCAAGCAAGACGTGATATTTGAATGATAAATATTTTATCTTCTATTGGAACTACACTAAAAAATAAATTTATGGTAAATAGATATCTAAGGCTGGCAGCTTGACACAAATTGAATGGCATAGAATTGAATAGAATTTCATTTGGTTTATGATTTGCAAACGAGTACCGCCTGTGACGAGTTTCTATTATTATTTTATGTAAACTCTTATATGTCGCTTGCACTTTCGCCTTTCTGTCATGCGTCGTTGTTTTTGAAGCATGCCGTGAGTTCAGGCCTTGCCACCATTTTTTAAATTAAAATTTCAATCTTACTTTACTTTCATAGTATGATTCCGACTCGGACCTTTGTCCATCGATATTTGTGTTCTGTATCTTGTAAGACAAGAGTAAATTCTAACAAATTAAACCAGTAAAATATTTTCTCTACAGTTAGAGATGTTGGATCCAATTTAACTATAAGATACTAGTATCCTGTGTATACTGACATGATGGTCCGAATCTCACTCTGGAAGTAAGTCTGGTAAGGGATGCTGATTTGGAACGTTCTAGAACTATACTGATTCAATGAAAGGAGGTACTTACAAAAAACTGTGATGCTGATGTTGTCAGAGCGTGTTTCTCCTATAGCGTTGGTAGCTGCGCACGAGTACCGGCCGGCGTGCACTCTCGTCGTCTCCTCGACCAGGAGCTTCTGGGATGACGTGGAGTCTCCCCATATACTGCCAGGTTTTATCTCTATATCCTGAAAACATAAAGCTGATTTTAGAACCTTAAATAATACTGTGTATACTCCTCCATTTGTTTGGTTAGTTAAAAAAAGTAAACAATCTTGTGGCAATCTAGTATATAAAAATAAGTCGGGTTTTCCTTCCTGACGCTATAATTCCAGAACGCAAGAACCGATTTCCACGGTTTTGCATTCGTTGGAAAGGTCTCGGGCTCCGTGAGGTTTATAGCAAAGAAAATTCAGGAAAAATTTCAACAGAAAAGCGGGAAAATCATTTTGCACATGGCGAAACGGAGTCACCGGGTTTGCTAGTTTCTTATAAAAATACATGTTAAACTAATTAATTATGCTAACTAACTGACTAACTAATAGTTCGATACAGGTTTTTAGTCTTCAAAATGCGTTACTAAGCAGAAAAGTAGTTTTATACTGAGTTTTTAAACAAAATATATTAAAGAGACACGCTAAGATTATTAACGTTTTTAAGTACCTAAACAAATCGACTATAGTTGATATTACATTGGCCAATCGTCACTTTATTAAATGAAATTAAGATGTCTAATATGAGGGTCCCGTCAAGATGTAAGGGGTCCAAGCCAACCTCAATTGCTAGCCAGCACATTGGCTGATTGAGGGATAAAACTTTGGTAGAAGTTTTCCTATTGGTTCACTTCTGCAAAAGTTTAAACAGGTAATATTAAAAGATAGAGTCACGGATACAATTAATGATTTGGAAGAATTGACTTCTCACAGTTTTATGATATGAGATCTCACAATATTTTGTGGAAGGTACCTCTGCATTGCAAGATTTGCGTATTCGATATTATTGAAGTACGTTACAGTAATTGGATAAGTATAGTGACATTTTCTGCAGCTATCTAACAGAGGACACTTGCCATACTATTAAAAATAGAATAGAATAGAGGACACTTACATTGAAGTACCAAGTAAACTTTTCCACGGGTGGATTCGCTTTGACGTCACACTCCAAGTGCAAAGAGTCGAGTTCCACTACGACGTTTCCGTTACCATCATCGCCTACTTTCATTACATCCACCATTGGACTATCTGAAAAACAATAAATAATTTTATCATTAATTTGTGTTTGCCTGTGTTTGAGGATATATCAGTGTGACCTTTACCCTCTTTTGCGGAGTAACTCATGACTGCCATACCATGACCAATCGAAAAAGACCGGGGTGAGGGTGGGACACGCACCCCGTTCCGGGGGCAAGATGAAGACGCCGTTGTTCCTAAACTCGAGGGGAATATCTCAAAACATGAGATATACCAAGGTCAGCTTCGGTGCGAAACAACTGCTTCATGAGGAACCTTACACCCGTGATGGCGTGCGGTTTTAGTCGGTTCGAGCCCATCATGACTACCTCCCCCCCACCAAGCAGCGGGAGGAATCTGAGTGAGGTCCAACACCTATTCGTGCAATGTACATACATATACATATACATATACAAACATAGCAATGTATGTATCTTTCTCTTCATACGTGTGTGTTGTGTGTTTGATTTCTATATGATCATCTTGTTAAGCATACTTACAAGTAACATTAAGTGTAAATACATCAGCCTTAGAGCCCTTGCTGGGTGCTATTACAGGGTTAGTGGCGACACAGGCCAGTGTGGCTCCGTCGTCGCCCACAGCTGGGTTCAGTTCCAAGAATGACACCGCCGTTAGAGAAGAGTTGTACCACGACTGGAATGATTATGTTGAGCAGTTAGACAGTTAAATATTTTAGTGGAATAAAAAGAGAAGTTGGTGTACCTATAGGCGATCTTTTTTTTAATAAACCGCGGTAGCTTAGTGGTATGGGTAATGGACTGTTGAGAGGAGGTATCGGGTTCGATCCCAGGTTTTATCATGGCATACACCAATGACTTTTTGATGCTTTTCGTAGTTATGTGTGTATTTATCGCAGGTTTATAAGTGCCCGGTTAATGGTAATAGACTCGCCACCTTTTCCCAATTACATTGGGACCTAAACATAAACTGGCGACATATGGGTGCTAGCGCCTCTGCCTACCCCTTCGGGGATATAGGCGTGAGTTTATGTTATGTTATGTTTTTTATAAAACAAAAAGTGCCTGAGTCAGAATGATTGCGGAAGGCGGCGCAGATTGGCAGAGGCCTATATCTACCACTAGAATGTAATATGGCTTCAATGGCGTTTTTGTAATAATCTGTGGTTATATTGGTTGTCAATGTACTACAATCAGTGTTCGAGCCTAACGCAAAGATATGCGACAGTGAAAAGATTAGCAATATCGCAGTTTTTGAAACACAGAAGTGACTATCTATAAATTACGATTTTTTTTTTATAATATCACGCCTATATCCCCGAAGGGGCAGGCAGAGGTGCTAGCACCCACATTTCGCCAGTTTATATTTAGGTCCCAATTAATAGGTGGCGAGCCTATTGCCATTAACCGGGCACTTATAAACCTGCGATAAATACACACATAACTTCGAAAAGCATCGCAGTCATTGGTGTGTGCCATGGTAAACCTGGGATCGAACCCGAGACCTCGTCTCAGCAGTCCATTACCCATACCACTAGGCTACTGCGGTTTTTTTTACGAAATTTATAAGCTGCGTAATACTAATACAGTATTAAATTGCTTGCTTCATTAGATTCCAAGGTCGGTATAATACCTCCTAAACGATAATCGATTCCTGTTCTGCAACGGTCTGCACCGCGATGGCCGATGATCGACAGGAAGTAATTACCTGCATCTCTTGGTTAATTGATTTTCTCGCTTTTCGTTTCGTCACGATATACTTTTTGTAACAGTTGTGATGGGTAACGTTCGTAATTACTTGAGTTCATTTTTGTCTATTCTTTTATTGTTTCAATTGTATTCTTTTTTAGAAATCTACGACTTATCAAAGTATTTACTTCTGTTTGATCGGCCTTTTTCAGTTTTTCTACGTGAATTCAATGACCTGTTTTAAGAGTTTATGGCACGTCTGCTCATCGTATGGGCCATTAAAATCGAAAGTCAAAATTCAAAAATCATTTATTCTGTATAGACCATTAAACGGCACATACAAAACGTCAATATCAAAAATATTTTATAAATTAGCAAATGGACCACCGATTCGAAACACGGCTCCGGCCTGAGAAGACTCCGGCAAGAAACTCAGTGGGCATTAGTGACGTTTGACGTCACCATTTTTTTTCGTACTGTATAACGTCTAACACTATACTTATTTTTTTCTTGTTATATAGAGTTTACATGTGGTGGTCTAAATTGTAGATCACCATAATATAATCATAAGATGTCTGTATATATCTCCGAAAACACAATGAACAACAAGAGGAGTACTTAATTACAAAAAGTAGAAGTCGAGGAAATAAAAATTACCTGGTTACTATGATGAGTGAGATGCCTGTGGTCTAGCCACCAGGATAGCTCTGGTTGCGGGTACGAGCCCCGTGCCGTGCACTGTGCTAGAGCCACTGAGCCTGTTCGCAGCGCATCACCAATGGTACCGCGCACCCAGTGGATTGATACGTTAAAAGCTGGCACTGAAGAAGAATAGCAATAAATTAATTTAGATCAATCGCAAGTAATGAAAATGCAAATAAAATCTGGGAAGAGACCTAGCGCTAAAATGTCTTATGAAATTAAATAAATAATAATAAGTATAATAACAAATATTCTAGGACATCTACACA
The DNA here is from genome assembly GCA_963691645.1 of Pelosia muscerda. NCBI lineage: Eukaryota > Metazoa > Arthropoda > Insecta > Lepidoptera > Erebidae > Pelosia > Pelosia muscerda. The sequence continues at coordinate 6,141,269 of OY829116.1, read as the reverse complement.
ACGCCACCTAGACCCATAATAAGCATAGCTTAACTAGCTTGTGTTACGGGTTCTAGAATGCGGATAAACATACCTACTTAGATATTTTTTTTTGTAAATACATACATATAATGCATAGAAACACCCAGACCAATGCAGATATTTATATTCATGCACAAAAATATTTGCACTGAGCGGGAATCGAACCCGCGCCTCCTGCGTAGCAGTCGCGTGCACTACTGCCACGCTAAATAAATCGCCGGTCCCCATATTTTGCATAGTCTGTAGCGCATGCAGAATAGGGAGTTCTTGAAAACATACTTTTTGACATTTGAACATTTGATGTATTTCTTATTACTTTTTGGTGAAAGCTGCTGTACTTGCTCCAAGCGACTACAATATGGGGTTCTTCAAGAAGGGCATTAGAAGGTTTCTACAGGGTCGGCAGCGCGAGTGTGACGCCCTTCCTTTTTTTTTTATAGTGTGAAAAGTCCCCATGGATACCAGCTCCGCCAAAACCGATGGAGGTGATTATGTCGGACTCGAACCGATTAAAACGCACGTCGTCTTTGGGTCTTTAGTTGCCGGAGGTGAGTTAGTAGACAACATATCCCTCGCACCCCGGTAGACCAATGTGACGCCCCTGGGATTGCAAACATCCATTGATCACGGTAGCCATTTTCCATCAGGTGCGCCGTGTACCTACTTGTCTACCACTCAAGTGGTATAAAAAACATTCTAGATTTTCATTATGACTACTCATGATATCAACATATATCATTCATCAAGATTGGTTTCGGCATCAAGTAGATATGAGTAAATACACAAACATACATTCATCGTAGTCAGTATTCAAACAAAAATAAGAGTTTTTTTTTATACAATTTAGGTCGCAGACAAGCACGCGGCCCACCTGATGGTAAGTGGTTACCGTGGCCTATGGGCGAGTGTAACACCAGAGGAATAACACTCGTGCCGCAACCCCTGTAAGAACAGAGACATTTTGTGTCGTTAGCGCAAAAGATGTAGGATAATCCTTTGGTTTTCCCACTGACAACACAAAACCTCTCTAGTGAGTTCTGGCTACCCTACTCACCACCGAAAACACAACACAAGGTTATTAAACGACTATATTCTGTAAGGTGGAGGTACTTTCCCAGTCGGACTGCTCGATTGGGACGGATATACCGTCGTGTCCAACCTAAGATTTGGTATATTATCTTAAAATTTACTTACAATACAGTTCAATTTCCAATGTTGCGACGATAGGTGGCGCTAGGTGTGTGTTTGATGCTCTGCAAGATAATGCAGCTGCATTGTCTCTAGTTAGAGGGAGATAGAGTTCATTTTCTCTGACTGTTGGGATATCGCTGTCTCCGTCGGACGCGTCTACCAAAGTGTCGCCGGAGTACCAGCTTATACGAGGCGGAGGACGACCTATAAAAAAATATATTTTGTTATATTTCTTTTATATTATTATTTTTGTATATTGATATTGTTGACGATTAAAATAATTACTGTCAAAGTTACCACCTGTATAATATAGTCTTTAGTAGTTAACTTGGACGATAATAGCTTATTTACTCAAAATTCAAACGATGGAAGCGAGAACAGCAATAATTTTGTAGAACGACTTTTTGTTTTCATAAAATTTCCAAGGTGCAAGCATGATACTTTGAAAATTTTATGAAAACAAAAAAGTCTTTCTACAAAATTCTGTATAAGTTATATATTTTTTTTAATTAACTTGTAGCAACAGTCACACATTAGGAACCAGGTCCTTTCGCCCTTATAATTAACAAAATAAAAAAGCAAAATAGTCTCTTCGCCATCTGCCAACGTATTATTAATTATTATATTTTAAAGTAAGGACTGCAGTGTTGGTAGATTAGTGGTCAACGGGTCGGTCACGATCGAAAGGCCCGGGTTCGAATCCTAGCCCTTACACTACCGACGTGAACACAAGCCATTAAGCTTAGTTTCTTTATATTATTACTAATAAATAATAAATTAATTATTCAGGTAAATCTTGTCTACTTTGTACTTATTATCATTATTATTTGTCAAATCCCTCTCGAAAGAGACGCCTGTGGCCACGTGGTTCGACCGTATGGTTCGATCAATCGCACTACATGAACGTTTTTTTCCATTTGGTTAGATTTTACAATCTTGCCAGATGAACTACTAAATCTTAGGACCACGTAGTTCGACTCAACAGTCGAACCACGATTACCAGTTCAACTGGTTCGATTCATCGAACATAAATAAATATTCACTTCATCTAAAACCTATTAGTACCTAATACAAAATAATTAATTAATGCGGCATAATTTATACGTCTGTTCTGCATACTCTTGATTCATTTTTCATCATACACCAATTATTTTCAAGAATAGCAAATTACTTGATAATGACGAAACATGATGTCAAACCTCGTTATTTAATATCATCGATCAGTCAATTGCAACGAAGAAGGTTACAAGTTTCCATATTATGGAACGGAACGAAATTAATACAAAGAAAATAATATGATTTGACAGTCTACTATACCAGCGTTTCCCAAACTTTGTTATACTTTGACCCAGTTATTTTATTATTTCATCATCGCGACCCACCTCAAGTATATTAAACCCTTCTAGCGCATATGGCAAAACAACACAATTCAACAATTCACTTTTCATCATGAACTCTTGCGATTGGTTATAATCCAATGAGGTAATGTTACAACTTTAGTGTTTTATATTCGTAGCTCAGAAGAATCAATTTTCCATATAAAAACTCGACCTGTCAAAATTAAAAGAAAAAGCAAAACCAATATTCTCGTGTTATATTTCGTGATATTCAAAAAAGAACAAAAAAGAACGTCGTGATCGCTTTAAACAAGAAAACATTTATGAATAACTGTTTATTACAAGAATTGACCCTCTTTCATAGCAATCGAGACCATTTTTGACATTCTGTAGATTGAAAGTAGATCAAAACTGAATATTGAACATCTTTTTATTAGAAAAATTGGCATTAACTGCCGGTATGCGACACACTCTTTGTGAAACACTGTACAACCCTACCGTTGGTCTCCCATGAAACTCTTAAATAAGCCCAATAGTAGAAGGGCTGTCATACTACCAGCGGTATAATTAACTTTGTATTCCCATATAAATTTATAGCATTACAAAGTTACATTTACAATTGATATTTAAATAGTCCAAGGTACGGACCCTGTACCTGTTTTAATGTCTCATTGGTCTGTAAAATTCAAAAGCCTTTCATTCAATTTATCCAGGACGTCAATCGTAGTAATTACATAATATTAAAGAGTAAATTGCTGATGTTACAAATTGAACCGTTGACTGGTATTGGCAAATGGGTCGAAATTGCGATGCTAATGGATGTCGCGGCCATTAAGTATTCGCTAGTTACACCGCAACGGTTTATCACTGGCATAAATGAGAATTTGAGGGATGAGGCAATAGTTTTGGTTGTCTTGCAAACTTCCAGGGTATCAATATACTTGTGATGTGGTTTTGATACTTATATCAGTCAGTTAATAAGAGTGGATTGTGCAGCGGATTAATTCCTAGACGATCTCAATATAACATTATATGTAACAAGTTAGTGTTTTTTGACCAGTTTTGCATCAAATAACTAAGTATACAACTAGAGGCTTTAGACAAAGTGACATTCTATTGACGAGTATGGGATTGACATAAATCTGTAATATGATTACAAATAAAATTATGAAATATTTTTAATAATATTATTTATTAAAGATTACAAAAAATATGGTTCGCTTCGAGGCAATTCTATCAATAGAATGTTATTTTGTCTAGAGTTCTTGATTCTTGATGAAATCGAGAGGGCGGACTGCGAGTCCCAGAAATGTTAATTTCATTCTGAACGGACAGGCTAAGCTCCAAGATAGAAGCAAGTAGGAGAATAATGATGTACTCAAATTAATATTTGATTCGTAAATTTTGTATCGCCAAGATCATTTGGACTTGCGTTCTGCGCTTCGCTATTTCTTTAAAATAATTCGAAGGATGATGTTTGACCTCGAACTTGTTCATTGCAGGGCCTCATGAGTTAGCAAGAATATTTTAGCAGATTTATTTTTGTCTCAGACCCTCTTCTTGTCGAGTATCGCTTCGACATTAGAATTTTCAAATGGAATCCACATTTTTTAAAGATTCTGGCATTGCCCCAAGCTCGATTCGAGTCACGTAAGTACTTCTGATTTCTGCAACTTCAACACAAAATCGCCAGATCCATCGAAACTTTTGTTAAACTTACGTGATTGAAAGAGATCGGTGGCACTTTATGAAGGAATATTAGTTCGTCGAAAGATTTCAATAAATAAAACGAATTTAAAATATAGCTCACCTCCTATTACTAAACAGCGAAGTAGTAAGGTGTCTCCATCGTGGTATGGCCCCACTTTCCCTACAACCTTGTTGTTCATCTCATCCATGAAGAAAGGCGGGCTGGGTAGAACTGAAATTAATGAATTTTATAATTAGTATTACATCAATTACCCTACACAGGTAGGTACTTAATATTAGGAGGCTGGGCATGTCGTTACCACCCTGGCCAGATGGGTGGGTAGTAGTAGTAAGTAAGTATATAACCAGGGGCTCAAGACAAAGATATATTCTACGGGCGAAAACGCTTAGTAAAGTATAGGATTTACATAAATCTGTAATATGACTACAAAAAATTCGCCTATGACTACAAAAATCGCCTTTAATCATTTCATTAGGCTATCGCCTTCCGCTGCCGGACATAGGCATCTAATATTAGGAGGCTTGGCCCGCCGTTACCACGCAGGCCAAACGGTTAGTACAGGGTTTTGTTTAGAGGTTTTATTATCTCACAGTGGTAACGTCTGTGTGGTTTTCAGTTCGTCTCTTATAACATACTTAGGTAGAGATGAAGTGATAATATGCATATCATAAATATGTTCGCGATGTTCCTGATAATAGAGCCCGTACCACCCTTACTACCAATTCTTAAAACAGGTCAATAATAATTGAACGGCTGTAATACCACTAACTGCAAATGTAACTCTGTAATCCCATATCCAATTTATATTGGATTACAAAGTTATTTAGTAGCTTTTGGTAGTATGACAGTAGTTCAATTATTAACCTGTTTAAAGAGTCCATGGTTGTACTGCAGGTTTATGCCTGTCTACGCCGACATGTAATCACTACATAGTATAAAACAAAGTCACGTTCTCTGTCCCTATATCCTTATGTCACTTTGTATGCTTAAATCTTTAAAACTACGCAACGAATTTTGATGCGGGTTTTAAATAGATATTGTGATTGAAGAGGAAGGTTTATATGTATACTAGCTGACCCGCGCGACTTCGTCTTCGTCACCCCGTTTTTGCAACATTTTTCATTCCTGCTCCGCACCTATTAGTCGTACCATGATGTTGTATACATATGAACCTTCCTATTTAACCATTCTATCTATTGAAACAAACCGCATCAAAATCCGTTGCGTAGTTCTAAAGATTTAAACATACAAAGGGACAAGAAAAATAGGGACAGAAAACGCGACTTTATTTTATACTATGTAGTGATGATAGTGATAGTGATAACATCATGCTACAACCAACTGGTGCGAAGCAGAAGTAAAAAAAGTTGCAAAAATGGAGTGACTAAGACGAAGTTGCGCGGGTCAGCTAGTTGTGTAATAAACTGAACGCGCTGAACCTGTTCTTAGCTCTGTGAGTAGGACAGGAGAGGGGTTCAAGTTGAAAGACCCAATTAAATGTCGTGAAGTATGTAGAATTTGGCTGTCGTTTCTGTCAATTCGGAATGGAGGCAGGAATGAGTGACACGGAGTTAGGGCAACGCTTCTGAAGCCGAAGTCCTCCGGTATCGATAGTACTCCTGGTACACTGCATATTGTCATAAAAATAGGATATGACAATTCTTATTATTTATTTTTTTAATTCAAACACGCCAATTTGATTTCAATTCACCTGATAGTAAGCAGCTGAAGGAAGTCTCAGGAAAAAGGGTCACCATTACAAACACGTACGTGCTGACGGCCTCATATGATGGTTTGAGGACCAGGGACCCGGGGTTGACAGAAGATTGAGAGAAGAAGGATTTCATAAAATAAATGTTTTTTCTTTGTATTATACCTAATAAGCGTTTATTTATGACAAATATTGCGTTAAGCTGTCAGACACTGATTTACAAGATACATATTTATCAGTATATTGAGTTCTATAGCTCTTTACATGTAACTTTGTCGATTTGTTACAACACAAAGGAACGCAAATACGACAGATAGTACACAAAAAGTGTTGTTTAAAAGAAATTACATTATGAACGTCAAAGCTGGGCACGAGGGAGTGTTGACTCAATAACAAAGCTTATCCTTATATTGTAGTCAAGATATCAAAAGTTCTATTAACATTCTCATGTAAAAACGAGCGTAATATCTTTGTTATTCGATGGTTTGATCCCTTTGTGTATATCAAAGGGCACTAGAGATGTCTTTGAAAGTTTTCTTATAAACACGACTAATGTATCAGGTGACTGAACTGTATGTGTGCTTCGTATCCATTATGTAGCGGCGTTCCAATACTATCAATGGGTGTTTACACTTCTGTTTCAACTTAGTTGTAACCAATAATATAGATGAGATTGAGTAAATACGAATGCACGTAACTGTATCATTGTTGGTTGAAAATTTGAGATACTAAATGAATGGAGTTGTTATTAACAGTTACTATTGTTCACGATTTCTATAGCGATTTATTTGGTAGGTACTATTTTATTAATTAGACTGGTTACTTTAGCAGTTATAGTTACTAATGCTCTTTGTCTCATAGCTGTGTAAGTTATCTCAAAGCAGGTACTAGAACCTACTCCGGACGCAGGTTCGGAGAAGACTCCGTGACTCCGGACCCTTACAGCTCGCGATGAGCAGAAGCGACTCGGGCATCTAAGGTCGCATAATGACCTCCGTCCTCCATGAACGTGGGCCTGGGACACCGTAGTTCCCATATTAGAAAAGGGGCTTCACGTCCGTCAATCTCACGTCCGGCAATCAAGTACCTAAGTGCCTTTTAGTCGGTTTGAGTCCGACATAATCACCTGCACCGGCTTTGGCAAAGGTGGTAATCGTAGAGATTTTGCGCACGATAAAAAAATGTCTGAACCTATGTTGAATTGTTGAAATATGTGTGAATTAAGAATGAACTCACAGTATCGTGAAGTATCATTTAATTTAGATTTTTCTTGCGTTTGATTAAGTGTAGACTATATCCCAAACTGATGGTATATTTCACCCATCTGCTCTAAACTTTAGTAAACTTCAGACAATATCACGTCTGACAATAACAAATGGATAATTTAAATTGAGTAAGATAATGAAATTTCAATTAGCAGAGAAATGTTCAAAAGCAGGCTTATCATGAAAGTACTGAAGGAACTGACACTTGACTATAAATCAGAGTTCAAGGCCAATGGGGAGAACAAACCCCGGTCATAAATAATGTCTTCATTTTAGCTAGTATGGTGGAAATATTTCTATGGATAACAAAATATTTTATTAGAGAAGTTCTGCGTTCTGAGGAATAATACTGTCGTGAACTGACATGGGTGTACAAAGAATAATGTAACGACTTGAGAATAAAAAGATAATCTTCCTTTTAACGTTGTTCGAACATTCGAAGATTTAATTTTTATTCTATTTACTTCAAATCAAATCAAATCAAATCAAATCAAAAATCATTTATTCTGCATAGACCAGTAAACGTCAATATCAACAATATTTTATCAAATGCAAATGAACCAACCGGTTCGAAACGCGGCCCCGACCTGAGAAGACTCCGGCAAGAAACTCACTTTTCCATATGTTCGTTTGGCGTATGCGGTTTTTTACAGGAGCGACTACTGTTTCACCAACCTCGAGAGGAAAGCCGTCGCTACAACTTGCTGGTGAAATTAACTTTGCTCTATAGTTCTAAGTTCTAGTAAAGTTATGCTTAAAGGAACAGAGTGCGTGAGTGACATACGTATCTTTACACAAAGCCTAGGCGTCAGAAAATGACAGAATATACGAACACCAGAGCTACAGAGAGACTACAGAGAACGAGCTACGGCACACCAGACAAATATATACCGGGCTTAAGTGAAAGATTTAAATAAAGCAATAGCATAATTCTTACAGTACGACATTTTTTCTAGTATAATTTCCAAAAAAAGCCGATGTAGCACAAAGTTAGACAGATGTGCAAGCGATGTCACAAACTTAGTTTTTCCTCTTGGGGGTTTCTAAAAGGAAGATTCATATTTTATGCATGAAACGGATACGCATAGAGAGATTTCGTAGAATAAGACATATCGTTTATTAAAGTATGCTAATCATTCTATCCATATTTAATCCCATCACAATAGGAATATTTTATTCAAACATATCGGCTTGAATAAAATTTTCCGAATGACGACTCTTTATACCTTCCCAGAGATTTTCTTATTGCGTTCGAAATTTACACGACGGAGTCCGTGATCTGCTTATTATTTTGTTATTTTTTTTAACTCCCTTATGTACTGACTCTCAGCCTCTGTTGCGCGGCGGTAGTGAACGCGACTGCTACCAAGGAGGTAAGGATTCGATTCACCCGCTCAGTGCAAATATTTGTATGCATGGATATGGCTATTTGCACTGGTCTGGGTGTGCCTCGGAAAGTACGTTAAGTCGTTACGGGTAATTGGAGCCCTCAAAAGTTCGACTAGCCTATCTACAGAACTTCGATATGGCCAATTTAGTTATGGAGGTCCGATGGCAGTCGCTTCACGGAAAATAGCCTGAAATTTAGCCTCGTCTTAGTTAGACTATAAGGCCGACCCCAACTGAGTTGGGAATTGGCTAAGAGAATGAATGACTGACTTCTCAACGTTGAGGGGAAACCCTGCATTAGAATTATGTTTATTGATTTGCAGGTGCACCAATGAGCAGACGAAGCGAAGACCTTAGTAGCGTCTCATATACTTACTAAGTTGATGGTTGGTGAGTGCAAAATAAGTAGTGTAAATATAAAATTAGTATTGAAGTCTTTAAGCGTCTGAGGAGGAGGCAACTGGTAATTTCGGCACAAAGGCGTATTTCGTACAGTAATTCACCACGGGAATGTTACTGGTTCCTGGGCATTTTGCCAGGGGCGATACCCTATTTCATTTTAATAGGTACCGTAGATACCGTATGTATTTCAATTTTGTAATAGTTAGATATAAATTTAAGAATTTTTAAACCATAGCATCATGATCATCTAAGATATTTATTAATTCAAATGGGGTCGGCTTTACAGTCCACCTGTCACTAGTTAGGCAATACTATTTAGGGCTTTCAGCAATTACCCATAAGGAATACCATAGATGTTTGTATGATGGCTTAGCCGATGGCTTAACATGCTCGCCGAGGCACGTATTTTGATATACATTGTCACGTCTTCGTATTTATTCTCTTTCATGACTTGATATTTCTCCCAGCGTAGGTACACCAATACATGTTTCATATCAATTAAATGTTAGAGCAATTTTCCAGTTTCTAATGCTACTTTGAAACGTTCATTCTACATCATGGCTCATGGCAGCTCTGTCGATACGAGCGTATGAAAATAAACAACGTGTCGCATTGATATAACACGTGCTATTAACGTTCGTTTCATGTGAATTGTTGTGTTTTAATTGTATGTTTTAGACAAAGGTCATTCACCTTTGTTGTTGAGAATTCGATACCCTTAGTTCAGTATTATCTATATACGTAATTTCAGGGGGAATGCCCTGACCAACTGACCTACCAACAGGCCAGGCGACGTCTAAAGCATTTGAAATTCTCATTTTCGTCCTGTCTTTATTTTTTCAATTTTATTTGGGATAAAAATATAATACTTAGTGCAGTTCGCTGTTTTACTTAATAAATATCTAAATACAGTTACTTATCATGCTAACATACAACATTGTCCACTTATTACTAAAAATTGATGTAGGTTATGCTACGCGATTCAAAAAATTACATTGGTAAACAAAAAAAAAACAAAACACGACTAAACGGAAATTTAAAATGGAGGTAACAAAGGAAAAGAAAAGTCAATATATGCATGAAAAGATACACCCATATGTGGGACAGGCTAAACTATACCTACCACTTAAAGAAGAATATCATATTTTCTAAACTCGATGTAGGGCAGAATGTATCTTCGGTGGCGACGTTAGAGCCATCTACTGATTTTCATCTTACGAACTATCAGAAACAATGACTCATTTTGCAATTACTTTTACCCTTTGTTTGTCAATGAAAGTCCGTACAATGAATTCAATGAAAGATGGTTAGAGCATTCCCCCTCAAAAGAACTTTTCAGAATCACCAAATATCAAAATAATGTGTCCGTTCGAATACAAATCTTAAGTCAATATCAGTAAGCACCAAATTTATACACTGTCTAGCAAATATTATGGGTTTTACTTTATCAATGATGGAGATTGGACTGAAATACTGATTGCCTACGTTTATCCCATTATTCAGAAGTCCTATTCAAACAATTTCACCGGTTTCATTCCAATTCAGTAGGCTTTGTAACGATACGTTCATCAATTCGGTACCGCAGGACTTCAAATATTGAACTGACAAAAAATGGCGGAAATGTATAAAAATAAATCTTTTGCGTAATAAAATCTCCATGGAAAGTGAAACAAAGAACAGCTCTGTTTTCAATTTTCAGCTTCGTTTGCTGAGAGTTCACTGTCGGTGGATAAATAGCTACTCCACTTTTCAAGTATTTTACGGCATCAACACGTGTTTTGGGAAAATATAGCTTGGATTTTATTACATCTTTCGTAATGTATCTGATACGAGCTCATATCTTAACAATGAAAACATGAAACAACTATTCCTCATATTGCTTTCTATATTTAAACTTAACGAGTTTTCCAATTTCGAATACTTAATTCGTTCTAAAAGAGTGAAAAGGTCCTTCATTTACACATATAGGCGCCGAGCGCCAAAAGGCTAGATTACAAAAAAAGAAAAACGAAATAAGGAATATCTAGTGTAATACAATATTAAGTTCAATTGTTTACGCTTCGGGAAACCAAATCATTTACGTTTGTGAAAAGTTATTTTTGCAAATTTATTCCTGGATCTAGCCGGGACCCTAGTCGCTAGTATGCAAGTTTAATGTATCTATCACTAGAATAAAAGCTGTCCAAAGATAATAATAACGTACCAGGGAAGAGTTCTGGCGGGTACTGTCGCTCTAGATCCAAAAGTAGCCGAGTTTGGAAATGCCCCGGTTGGAACTATCTACTCGTAACTTGTACCAGTTGCTTACACTTTTGTTAGGATTGGGTACCTACAAATAGCAGAGCAACAACTTTATTTTGAAGATATTATACTATAAAAATATTTCTAACTTGTGAGTGTGCAGAGCTCTTCCAACTCCGTTCGATCCAGTCCTTGGAGATTCAACCCATTAGCCCTGCCTGTTTTTTTTTGAAAGAAGGTGAGGCACATGATAATATATGACGCTAAATGATTAAGTAGGTTTTTCGTGCACTCTTTCGTACATTTAAATTGTGAAAAACTGAAATATGTAATATTTTCCGCTTGAATATACTTACTCATTGTAGTAATTACACTTTATCCAAGATAAAATATTACACAGTAAGTAACTATTAAAATAACAAACACACATAATATATGTAATAATTTCTAGCAAACTTACATTCTTGAATAATTTATCAAAAAAAATTGTGCACAGATTCATTAATTTACAATTAACCACAGACAGTAGACTACTTAAAGAATTGAAACTCTTTACATAAAATTATCTAAACATGCAAAGAGAAATTTGAATGTGGAATGTTCGTATTGTTGTTTTTCAAGTTCTGTTTTCTATGTTAGAATTTCACAGCAACCAACCAGTTGTCAGTCCGTATAAAGAAAACTTTGTTTCGCATAACTTTACGACTGACCTGACCTGGTATAATAATTTAATAATGCACGTAGCGAGGTTTGCTTTGATACATTTTGCATGTCGTTATGCAGTGAAACGTGTCGTATTCTTGGTAAAAATTATATCATGGCTATGCAAAGTAGTATTATTGTTGTTTAAACTTTTTTTAAATTAAAGGTAGTTTAATTGTAAGGTAAGCGTTAACAATTTATTACTAAGCCATCGTTTTGTGGTGCTTGAGGTTACATTATATTTACTGTATTTTAAACAAATTACAAGACTCATGTAATCGAAAGTATCTAATGTTGAAATAGTTTAGTATAAAGAAATAGTAGATTATAAAGTGTGTGATAGAGAGAATAAAGTAAAATGAGACAGCAATTGCAGTATTTTTACAAATATAAATTACAAAGGAAATTGTACTATTTTTATTACAATAATGATATTGTCTGTATCAAGTGCCGACTCCCAAATTTTCAGATCGGACATAAATTTTAGCTCAGTGTTCGAATCTCTTCTAAATTATTCTCATGGTTTCGTAGCCTGTAATAGTATGTAGATACTAGACGCAATTAAATTCATGTATCTTTTGGCAATGATAAGTGTGTTTAAAACGAATTTAAATTTACGCCAATGATATACGACAAATGAACAGATGTGATCTCATTCGTGTATGGGAATGACATACTTATTCATAAATTTAAAATTATTAGATAGGCCTCATTACCTCATTATTATGGAAAATAAGATCTTTACATCATTCAAAATCTTATGCGTATCACATATGGATGTGATACGCATAAGATTTTGAATGATGTAAAGTATTACAGATATGCCTTTTTTTTTATCGTGCGAAAAATCCCCACGGATACCCCCCCACCGGAGCCGGTTGAGAAGGTTATGTCGGACTCGAACCGACTAAAACGCACGCCGTCTTTGGGTCTTCAGTTGCCGGAGGTGAGGTTGTAGCCAACATATCCCTCGCACTCCGGCAGACCCGGGGCCTTCTCTTCGAGATGACCCCCGTCGGGTGTAGGGACCACGGTGTCCTCAACTAGCCCCCGGGTATGGGCAGGCGTAGCTTGCGCCGTCGCCGCGGCCTGCTTCTGCTAGAGTGACAGGCGGCTCCACCCGTCACCCCCAGGCCCGCGCTCATGGAGGACGGAGGAGATATGCCTATAGCGCTCAGAATAAGTACGTACATACAACTAAACAGAATAAACTCGGCAGTATTTGATAATTACAGTCACTGAGGTATATATGACACAATAAGGTATATTTGATGTATAATATTATGTAATATAAAATATAATCTATGATTACAGTCAATTCAGGATAGCGAAGACTCGAAGAAGATATAGAATGAGATATTTAACTGCTATGTATTATTTGCTATTGAAAGTAAAATAATATAATGCCTACCATTTATACTGTAGTTTAGTGGTTAAGGCCCTGTATTCCTGCAGAAGTGTGTGCAAAAGTTGAGTGGAGTCAGCCTTATGATGGAGAGGTCCTGGGTTCGATTCCCATTGGTATCGATTAGAGGGAATATTAGTAATTTCGGCTGCTAATTTTCTTTTGTAAAAATAGCTTAAATCTATTTGATATACATTATCTACAGTTCCATGAGTCACAGCAACGGTATCTCACAACCCACGGATTACTAATATAGCAGTATTTTAACAAATTAAAATATTTTAGGACATTCAACTCGTTATTTATGAGTAGGTAAAATCAAATTCCGGTATCCTAATCCTACTAATATTACAAGTAAGATAACTTGTAGTATTGACAATATTTTAAAAAAATGTTTATTATGTATAGTAGATCCTTAATCAAATATTTAAGCAAATTTTAACAATTTGTGTATCAAAATAGTTCTAATATTTAAATAATCTAAGGAGAAAAAGTGAGATATCTATTTTGAATAATAGTTTATTTCTACATTATTTATGAAGAATTAGGAATATATCATGTTTCACATTAGTATCGAAGGGCTTGGCTCTAAAGTTATTATCTTATTACGCTCTTCTTTACGTCTTTGTCCATTGTTTTTATTTAAAAATATATTCACAAACATTCATATAACACCCACCCATCCAGAATTAGAATTGCAAACACATATACACGCAAACATATAAACATGTGTTCCCATTTAAGTATGTAGGCAGAAACAATATCTTTTCAATTACTAAGATTTTGGCATGAATTGTTGAGCTATGAATTGTTGACCAAAATGAGCTCAAAATGCACTCTATTTTTAGGAGTTATTGGGCTGTCTTTTGAGGATAGCAGGAGGTCCTACGGTGGTGGACGAGCTCAAATGTACCAAACAAAGATTACATCAGAACAATCTGAGCGCGCCAGGGAGACTTATATGGCCACCACGGCGATGGCGCAAAGGGCTACCCCATACCCAGGGGCTAGATGGGGACACCATGGTCCCCACATTGGGGGAAGAGTGTCATTTCAACAGAGAGGTCCCCGGGGTGCGAAAGATATGTCTTGTATAATCTCACCTTCGGCAATAAAGGACCGATGGACGGCGTGCGGTTTTGGTCGGTTCGAGTCCGACATAATCACCTCCACCGGATTTGGTGGAGGTGGTGGTGGTGGTGGTTTTTCACATCTTCTAGATAGATATAGATAGATAAATAGATAATTCTTTATTGTGCACCTTAGGACAATGTTAGTAGTACTTCTATTTTCTTTCCTTATTCAAACATGTTCGCCGGTTGTGAGTCATTTCCTAAAATATCCTCAAAACAGTACGTCTAGATTGCCCATTCACACTACATTCTTGCAAATCACATGTATATATTAGGATGTCCGGTGAAACCCTCTACGCAGTAAGAAATAAGCAGTAACTACCTAAATTGCTGCTCCATTCGTGATAACTATGTATTAGAATAGTAATATGGGTCGTGTGTTGTCAACCCTTCAGAATATTAAATGTTATAGGCATTAAACCTGCATACCTACCCTCGATTGTGAGGACTTAAATATGTAACTGGTGGGTAGAATCGCTTCTTGGCAATTTTGGAATTCAGGTAGTTGACATTTGTATTTTATTATAAGGTATAAAATACTGCTATTTTAATTTAACAAGAAAATAAATTGCAATAAAATAAAAAAAGAATATTTGGTAGAATTTCAAGTCTTCGTTGTGTAAGTAAATTTAATAAAAAAATTTGAATTTCATTTTTGAAGGGCTTTATGAAGTTATTAATAAATTGCCAAATTGTGTGCCAAGTTTGGAGCCCATAATCCGTTTTCCTTAGTCTTGGTTTATTGCTTTTACTGGGATATCTGACCCCCGCTTTTACCGGGGTATCTGACAACTTTAGCATTTTTGGGCTGCCTTTTGGGGTGCAACGGCGGTGAACAGCTCAAATCTACCAGTCATAGACTATATATCAAAAAACCGTCCGCAGTCGCCAGGGTTCCGTTTCTCTCGCGGCTTAGTGCCAAGAGCCGTGCTGATAGGCATACCAGCATGCACGTGCAGTAGGTTTGAATACCGAACATCTTGGTGAACCAGATACACTTTTGAAACGCTTACGAATATTGAACATTGTGTACCATTTGTTTAAACGTAGACGGAATACAGGAAACGAAATCTACATATAATACTCAAAGTTTTATGAATTTTGGCGATCCATACCTTAATTTTCTTATGCAGAGACCCTACACCAACATTCGGCAGGGTGTTCTAAGAATTAGGTCGCTTAGAATACCCTGCCGAATATCGCTTTTGTGAATAGCACCTAGTAGTGGTATCGTGAAAAAACAGTCCTAAAGATTTCCAACTTACCTACAATAGAGACATTGATTCCCACATTCCTGGTAGGAGACAGTCTAAAGTCGACCCTGCAGTGGTACATCGCCTCATCGTCTTCTGTGAGCGAAGTGATGGTGACAGCAGTAGGTTGCGAGCGGATGTTGGCCAGCAGCCGCGAGCTTGTGTTGAAGGACGGTTCTGACCATTGCCTGTCAGGGATCTCGAAGCTGTTGGGAAATTATAGTCATTATAAACCTTTATCAACTTAACTCGATTTAGTTTGGAAAAAGCGAATGTTCAGACAAGACTGGACCACGCGACCCTTACCACTGAGATCAGTGAGCTGTTGAGCTACGTCTTCGGAATTCGAAATTCTCCTATACATTCTATCCTATACCAAACGTCTAAATAGATTTGAATAGTTATCATAGTTCTCTTTTTGAGTCTCGCCTAATGTAAACCCGAGAATTGAACCTTTACCTCATAGTCGCAATTACTATCCGTGGGGATTTTGCGCACGATAAAAAAAAGTAGTCGGATTTCCTAGAATTGTGTTGCCAATATAGTAGCTACTCTTGCGTAACATCGTAACATTTTAAAGTGTTGCCAGAACACCAATTCACAAACAGATCAAAACGATTTTGATAAATACAACTTATTCATTTTCGTTCGTGTTTATTTGAGTTTCTGGTTAATGTATTCAAATCGCCCTATTTCCAATGAGTTGTATCATTCTA
Source organism: Pelosia muscerda (assembly GCA_963691645.1). NCBI lineage: Eukaryota > Metazoa > Arthropoda > Insecta > Lepidoptera > Erebidae > Pelosia > Pelosia muscerda. The sequence continues at coordinate 6,124,792 of OY829116.1, read as the reverse complement.
AGTGGGTTCGGGCAAGTGTGTTTTTGTAGAAAAATAACAGCTGTTGGTTGTGTTTGAGTTATTGCCTAAGTTGTTGTGTACTCATCATTAAGTTCGGGTGTATGTGGTGTTGCCAGCTTAAACCTAATTAGGGTTAAACAGTACACTGTACGTGTTTCATACAGTCGTGTATAATATGGTGCATGGCTAGATTCATTTACATAAGTTGATAAAAGAATAGAAGTAGCTTGTTAACGATAGATTTGAAAGCAGTGTGGGGTAAAGTCTTGAAATACTTGCTTTTTTATACGGGATATGTCAATATGACTTCACCTCAGCTGATGATATACTGTAGGAAAAGTTTTAGAGAAGATAGACAACACTCGATTGTACACCAAAAAGTAATAAGTACACGTAAACAATTGTATGTACAATGGGCGGCCATAACTCTCTTCCAGGCAACCTTGGAAGGAAATGGGGACACCATTACAGCCTCACCTGTATATAGGAAGGTTGTTCTTGTACCAGACCAGGATCATAAACTCGTCGTCCGACGAGTCTGGGGTGGAATCACACAGCAACGTGACGTCACCTCCCTCCAGTGCTTGCACGTTGGATACGGGACCTAGGACATTGAAATTGACCTTAGGTATTGATGAGATGATTAATTTATATATTACTGTAGGGGAACCGAAGTACCTGCAACTCTATTATACGTTTGAGGAACAAAATGTATATCATCACCACTACATAGTACAAAACAAAGTCGCTTTCTCTGTCCCTATATCAATATGTATCTTCAAAACTACTCAACGCATTTTGATGCAGATTTTTAATTTAATAGGTTTTTTTATAGATAGAGTGATTGAAGACGAAGGTTTATATGTATATAACATCATGCTACAAACAAGTGGTGCGGGGTAGAAGTGAAAAATGTACACCACATGAAAATGAAATGGTATTGCAAGCATTGCGTTGCATGTGAACAAGTTTTAGTCCTTGCTTAAATCCCGGGTAGCTTCAATTGTTTTCACCTCGGAATCCGGGCTCCGCTTTCGGCAATCTAGCACCTTGTTTAGAACGTTTTCCTAATAATCTTTTGATATCCTACATCTAAACAATAGTCCTAGACATACATCCGCTCTTCATCAAGAACTTTCCCCAAAAACCACGCAACTACGTAAGACAAATCAAGTAATTTGAAAGAAGATCGCATGAGTTACGGTATACGTTCACAAGTTTTTCGGTTATAAGACTAGTTTTGCCCTAGTGTTCCTTATATTTCTTGGGCTCACTACTTAACCGCATAAGTATAAGTAATTCCCTAAAAGTTCTGGGTGCTTGTGTGGAAGTTTCGTTGTGGAAGAGTGCTGGCCAAGTTGCTAAGTAGTTTAGAGATTATGTACGGACTGATAATACGAACAGACTGTTAGTAGAAGTATACTAATATACTCTGTAATTTATTTTGTGTTATGTACAGTCGTTTACTACATCTTTATATGGAAATGTCTATACTTATCTCCTTTGCCAACTGTACAATACGCCATTTTGCACTAGAGGTAAGTACTTACTCGACTTTTGTAATAGTACTTTCGGAAGGAAAACTGAACGTCATCGCCTGTATCAACTTGCTTCGGGTTTGTTCTTTCTATTGGACAGCGTAAGTTTACAAACTCGATATCTTTAGTTGTAACAGTTTTAACTACTCTATAAAGGTATGGAACTGTCAGTTGGTTGTACAATAGAGATAATGCTATACAAAATCGAAGAAAGCCCTACTCGCCGGACGCTCACTCTTCTTCCCGATGTCGACGTTCCAAATCCAAAATCAGATAATCTGATTTTGGATTTGGAACGTCGACATCGCATAACTGCACTAGGTACTTATGTAGTTATGCGATTCTAGAGGTATACCATTGTCACACTCGGTCTCAAATGAATTGCTTTACAAAACGTTCATTACACGCTTGACGTCATATCACAGAAACTCGCACGCGATTAAATGCAAATGTGCCGAACAGTTCATTTAACCCGTACCTTGGTAGAGAGGAATGTTAGAGCTTTTTGATGTAATTTATGATTTATGTACGATGTTACGTATATTTAATACTAATTGGTGACTAGCTGATGTCCATAGCTTTGCCAGCGTGGAATTTTGATCCCGTTTTCACAACCCAAAGTAGCCGTTATAGCATGATCGAATAACAAATATACAAACATCTTTACAAACTTTCATATTTATAATAAGTTTGGTTAATTCCAAGCTTTTAAAGTTTTCCCATTAACTAAGTCAAAATGGCGATTAGCGTCTGTTGCGTGGCGGAAGTGACCGCGACTGCTACGCGGGACGACTGAATCGATCCCCGTTCAGTGCAAATATTTGTATGTATAAATATGGCTATTTGCACTCATCTGGTTGTGCCACGGAGAGCACGTTAAACTGTCGGTTCTGGTTGCTATACGAACAACTATAACAGTCATTAAGGTATTGCAAGCTAGGTGGCAGTCGCTTCGCGAAAAATATCAAAGTTCAGCCACAACGCAGTCAGTCTGGAAAAAGCGGGCCCCGGCGATTCCGAAGCTTTGGATGCAATCGAGATTATCGTAAGGACGATGATGAAGGTCAAAATGGCGATTATGACTGTATTGTTTTTTTTTTAATATGAAGCGCGCAATGAGAATTGTGTACAACAGTTTGATTGATACAGCTCTTTAAAAAAGACATATACCAATAATTATAATTTTAATCAATCAATAATTAAATGAATAATCTAATTTAATTATATATTTATTTTATCTTGACATATTTTAATTAATTTATATCGATATGAATACTAATAGCAATTATTAATTTATTATAAATTGGACATTAAATGGTCAATGATGTTGTTGTTGCCGAGCCCACGCCAAATTGTTTAATTTCAATTTTAATTACAATATGCTACTAACATAACTATAAGTTTAATAAATTTGTTACTAACATCATGAGTAAACATTACTTGAGTATAAAGAGATTATTAGGTATATTGACCTGGATGGCATATCTATCTCGATTAGATATCTTTGCTGCAACCATTGTTCAGTTCAACTAACATTAGTAAATTGAAATCCTAGCTCCTGTTAGTAATGGAAGTGCGTAGTAATTGTCATACGTCATTCTGCTAAAACCTTCTTGAACGCGACGACTATTATGACAGCTTTGTGTAACAGAAAGTCATATATTCGTGTCAAAATTCAAATTTAGGCGATTCTAAGCTCATAAATCACTAGTAGTCATCTTTTGGCCAGCAATTCTTATTCTGAAAGGAACTCGTACCCATTTATCGACAAGTAATGGGCTGACAATGATGGATTATCCTACCAGACTAATGATATTCGTGGCTACAACTCGGTGATCATCACTTTAAAGGATCAACGAATAAACATTTAGGCGCTGCGCAAACGTAGACACTTTTGTTGCTGACACGGCACACCGCCACAGGAAACCGTAGTTGCTGTGTCCCGTATCGACAATCGGACACAGTTGCCGGTTCTCTGTCTCCGACACGGCACACCACTATAAACTGTAGCTGTAGTTGCTGTATCACACACCGAATGCACCTCCTTCGTTTGCGCAGCTCAGTACTATTGTAGGAAATTTGTGAATGTTGCTTGTGTCTTCAACTGACGACTTTTAGTTTCAGTTACCGACACCGAACACTTTTTGATCGTCCTGAATATAGCGTTAAGTGGAAGCAACTGGACGCACGTATGCGCAGGGAGTTGAATGATTTCATACTTGTTCTATAGAATTCAAGAATTTTTCGGTAGCTTGTAGCTGACACAAGAAACGAAAGTGTCTACGTTTGCGCAGCGCCACAAATGAATCAGCCAGCTTCACCTGTGACTAGCTATTTCTCAGTAGCGAAGAGTGCATATTTCGAAAGGAAGCCGTTAGAAAAAGAAACTGCCTCTTTTTTATTATTCGATAGGCTCGCGTTTGACCGCTATCATACCTGGTGGTAAGTGATGATGTTGTTGACGGTGGAGCACGATTGCCTAGAAATAACCTATTCACTCAAATCTTGAAGACTTTAAAGTTATAGCTATATATATATATATATATATACTTATAGCTATAGTCTATACTCGGGCTGGGCGTTCCGCTCCTTGGCTGTACACATAATGAACGTATCAACGAATCGCTTGGTACGTATAACTGGAAGGTCCACCATTTGGCATGTCGCCTGTACGTCTGGTCGTTCGGAGGTGGAAGGGACGTGGAGGGATCAAATTGTGCAACTCCAGCGAATACTCCTAGAAGTGCACTCGATAAATCACCTAGGTATATAGTTTGTATATAGTGTGTTTGATTAGTAGGCCGGCAGTAATCAGCGCACTGCTGTATATATTTGTCAAACACTTTTACCAAAATCTCATCTACAATGAATATACATGCAGCCACGCCTCTTCCACATTTAGATAGGTAGAGATCCTGTGATATAGATTTCGTTTCTTCTACGAAACCACAGAACATGCTTCAAAAATCTATTATAGAACATACAATATTATTTGTATCAACGTTCATATTTCAGTAGTGTTATAAAAATCTACCATAGACTTCCAAAAACATAAAATCAGAACAACATAAGTTACCAGAGCAAAAAGTCACCCTACGTTATAAAAAAACAACGAACAAATTCCAAAATAAATAAAATACCTAAATTATCGTGAAGGGGGATCTCACCGTCAACGCCAGGAATAAATGCATAGCCCCAGGTACAGATCAGAAGGATTACGTATATGTGCGCCGGAGTGAGGCGCATTCTACGGCCCATCCATGCTCCCGCGCTGCCCTCTCATTGGTGGAGGGAATCGCTTGCTCCGCGCATCACCTATTTGATGCGCGACTTACATCAGCTGTTGGAAGACTGCATGTTCTTTGAGAGTAGATCTGAAAAGAAGAGAAAAGCTTTGTAAATATTTATTTTGCGTCAATGACTTTTATTGTGCTCTGAGACTATTTGTAGGGAACGAAAAGGCTGGTATTCCAAAAGATCACTCTTTGACCTGCCAACAAGCAAACTTTAAGTCACTTTTCCACCTTTCTTGTCTTAATTACTTCATATATCTTAATCGTTGCAAGAAACACTATGGTAACCTCTTAGTTCTAGATCGATTGTTTGCTCATGGTAGTATGAGTATCACTACATAGTATAAAACAAAGTCGAGTTCTCTGTCCCTATGTCCCTTTGTACGCTTAAATCTTTTAGACCACGCAAGGGATTTTGATGCGGTTTTTTAATAGATAGAATAGTTAAAGAGGAAGGTTTATATGTATATAACATCATGCTACAACCAACTGGTGCGGAGCAGAAGCGAAAAATGTTGCAAAAACGGGGTGATGCAGACGAAGTTGCGCGGGTCAGTAATATAAAAAAAACAAACGTGTTCCAATAAGTTTACGGCTAAATTCCTGTTTCGTCAACTAAGTCAATACTCAGATCAATTTATACGTATATAAATGTTACGCTAATGTAATTAATGTGACAGATAACGAGATGAATGGGAATTTTTAATCCCTGCATCGAACGAGGCCTTTGCACGAAACCGCGGTAAACAGTTAGTGTTTTATAAATTAATTACAAAGTTTTGTTTATTACAGAATTTATGGAACAACTGTGCAATAACATGGGTGGTAGGGAAGTTTACCGTGTGAAGGATTAACTCGTTGTATAGTTTTGGCGGCAGAAGTTACGACTAGGCTCGACTAAGCGCGGCGGAACGGAACTGAGTGGAATTTAATCAAAAATAGTTGGATGAAGCTTTAACGTGGTCAGTAATGCATCCAGAATGTACTCGTATACTTGAGTTTACGTGGCGAGTTCTGCAGTTTTTTAATTTGTCATGTAGCAAAGCAAAAAAAAAAAAAAAGCCGCGGTAGCCTAGTGGTATGGGTAATGGACTGCTGAGACGAGGTCTCGAGTTCGATCCCAGGTTACCATGGCACACACCAATGACTTTTCGATGCTTTTCGAAGTTATGTGTGTATTTATCGCAGGTTTATAAGTGCCTCGGAGAGCACGTTAAGCCGTCGGTCCCGGTTGCCATACAAACATCTATGGCAGTCGTTACGGGTAGTTGGAGCCCTCAAAAGTCCAACCAGCCTAACTTGGAACTTCGATATCGCCATTGGTCATTAGACCATTGGTTGTGGAGGTCAGATGGCAGTCGCTTCACGGAAAATATCGAAGTTCAGCCGCATCACAGTTAGACTGGAAAGCCGACCCCAACTGAGTTGGGAAAAAGGTTCAGGGAATGATGATGATGTAGCAAAGCATGCCCGGGCCTAGAGAAATTAAGGGATTGTCATGTCACCAAGTCGTAAACATAATATATTCCCAAATATTCTATCCTATTCTACTCTACTAACGATTGGTTCACTGGTCTAAACTAGCTGGGCGACCAGGTTTCATTTAGGAGTTTTTAAGATAACGTCATCTCGTAGAGGTTTGAGGTTATTATAGCATATTTCTTATAAAACACATTCATATAAAAAATGAACTATTTATTATAAAATAGCATTATTTGGAAAGGCACCAAAATAACTAAGTAAATGAAAGAAAAAAACAATTTTTAGAGCAATTTCTGATGTGATTATGATATCAGAACTAACTCTCTGATCAAACTGGTCAGTTTTTTTAACGAAAATGTTCGAAATTGGACCATTTTCCATTTTTGAAATTCGAACTGGTTCTAATCCACATCTTGTCTCTGAATGAACAGTCATCAAACGCTATCGAATTTGTCATGTGTCATTTGTTTTGCAATTTTGGTGCTTATTTTAAAACATTTTCTTAGGAGAACATTTTCGCCCCATGATTTTTTATGGATGTCGTTCCTTTCGATGTTTGTTCCAAAATAGCATGAAATTTGCATTTTGAAGTTTCGTAAAACATTATTTTCTTTTATGCATTGCACCAAATCCTTAAAATAACAAATAAACTTATATCTATAATGAATGCTTTATGCATAGTCCAAGATATACTATATGTAGTAAACAAGTTGTTCAGAAAAAAATGTGTAGTATTTTAAGAGCCAGTTCTTTTCGAGACCACACGTGTTCTTTCGGCGTATCGTTGAACTGCTAATTCAGTATTCAGGAGATAGATTGCCACTCGGTGCAAATTTTTGGATATAAATAAAAAAACGAAGAAAGTATCAAACAAGAATTTCTAGCTCACTCCGTTCGTAATAATAACATCACACCTGGCGTGACATTGTAGGCACATAGCCCTCCCCAACAAGTAATATGGAAATTAGGATTTATTTTGTGAAAATAGGTAATGTTCGCACATTCGTAAAATAATTCATTATTTTAGTCTCTATCTCTCGAGGGATAAAGCCGATGGCAGACGTGTTTCACACACTTCGGGTGAAATAATAACCCTTTAAAACGGCGAAGTGTTTGTAATTAATTTATGAAAGTGGATCAAAATTAATTGAGCGCGCTATTATGAGTTCATGAACTCAACAGCTGATGTTAACATAGATACGCCTCCCGACCTAGATTGACTTTTTATTGCTATGCAAATTATGCTAAAAAGTATTTTCAAAGGCGAAATCCTTTGTATAATACAAATGGCTTCTGTACAAATCTGTCTTCATTTATATAACTAAGAAGATGACGAAATAGGATAGTATATTGTCCAGGGGTCCGATAAGTGACACACACTCAACGAGATTTTGTTACGATCGCACTATATTATTCAAACTGCTGTGGAATAAACTCCCTATCGTGGTTTTCCCAAGCGACTACAATATGGGGTTCTTCAAGAAGGGCATCAGAAGGTTTCTACAGGGTCGGCAGCACGTGTGTGACGCCTCTGGTGTTGCAAACGTCCATAGATAATGAACTGGTGACTGATAAACACTTGATTCCGCGGTTATACCATCTCTCTCGTCAATTGTAGCTTGTGCTTCCCTGTCCTTTTGAAAACTCCCTTTGGTGTGTCATACACACGGGTTCAGCCAGCGAGTATAAATAAAACACTCAATTTTTTTTGTTAAGGTCATAAATTCTCTGAAGTATAGTGTACATGCGAGTACGATGATATGATCTAAAGATACATTCAAATTTCTGTAGAAATTTCCGTTAAATCCCATCTGTCAACCCACAAGTTGTGACTTTTAATAATATATAATGAAATGAACGTTTTCAATGAATAAGAAACGGATGTTTTCTACACATTAATGACCATTTATTAACGAAAAGAATTACACTGACTAATCCGTTCAATTACAATGATTGATCACGTTATACCAAAGATTAATCACCAAACGCCTGTGGACACAAATCACTTCGTCATGTACCTATCCAATATTTTATAAGAATCAGCATATGAATAGTGGCTATTATCTAACTAGCAATTCGTCAGTAGTCTCTATGTTATTTAAACTGTTAATACATACACAGTGATTTTATAGTGGTTTCATAAAAAAAATATTTTGTTTCACACACAGTTTCGGTAGCAAAATAGACTGGAAGTTTTAATTTTGAAAGAAAAAAAAATTACTTTATGTATGGCAATAGGGTGCCGTCTATTTGGTAGAAACTTGATACTCCGAAACCTATTTGGGATAACTCACTTCGCAGAAACTTCTTTAATCGATCATTTATTAGGCATAAAAAATATTTGACATAAATATTTTTAGGCATAATGTGCTTATGACCGAATTTAGAATGGCATACATTTAAGATAGTCGAATTTTATTTGGCATAATTACCTTTGGCATAGTTAAAATTTTGTATAACTTCATTTAGCATAACGTTCATGTAGAGTACAGAGCAGCGGCCGGCGAAGCGCCAGAATAGATAGTTGTTTATACCCCGACACAGAGTACCCCGACTCGGATAGGTTAGGTTAGAACTATGACCCCAACAGCGCGAGCCGAGCGAGCGAAGCGAGCTTGCCGCGGTAGCGGCCGGCGAAGTGCCAGAATAGATAGTTGCTAACACCCCGACACAGAGTACCCCGACTCGGAAAGGTTAGGTTAGGTTAGAACTGTGACCCCAACAGCGCGAGCCGAGCGAGCGAAGCGAGCGTGCCGCGGTAGCGGCCGGCGAAGCGCCAGAATAGATAGTTGTTTATGCCCCGACACAGAGTACCCTGACTCGGATAGGTTAGGTTAGGTTAGAACTGTGACCTCTTATGTGCCAGAAACGAGCATGCTCTCATAGGCAAGGATATAAAAACCAAATAATTATCATTAAATCAACTTTCAATGGTTCTACTTTTAAATAGTTATGGATAAGAAATATATACCAAAAGATGAATCTGGTTTTGAACTTTCTGCGATGTGATGGTTATACATTGTGATTATTATGGATACAAAAATTATGCGTAAAGATGATTCTGACTTACAAAATTATGGGTTTCAATGTATGCAAAATGAGTTTATGCCAAACGATATTCTGCGAAAAGAGGTTTATGCTATTAGTTGTTATGCAATATAAAATTATTACTTAAAAAGTTCTACTATATGAGGTGTACCCATGGCAATAATGTGCAGGTGAACAAAAAAATGTATGGGAAGTGTAAAAAAAAAAAATTTTTTTTTCGCCAAATTTGGACTTCCTTACGATTTTACTATCGAAATTGTGGCCAAATTATTTTTTTCCGAAACCACTATAAAATCAGCCGGTATAATAAATAAATAAATAAAGGTTTATTGCAAAGTTTCAGAGACAGTATGCACCCACAAAATATTAATATTTATAACACGTTCTTTATGGATGGTCAGTATTACGTTCTTTATAAACACACACATATGTACAGATGATACTTATTGCAATGGATAAAGTTAGGAACAGGCAAACACATGCCATCAAAATGATTAAAGATGAATGGCGCCCTCTCAGCCAGATGGAGTGACAACCTGAAAAATGTTATTGGATGCGGAATGCAGAAGGTCGGGCAGCCTATGTTCAGCACTGGATTGCAATAGGCAAATTTATAGATTGAGGGCAGGCTGGAAGTAGTTTTTTTTTTATACCACTTAGGTGGCAGACAAGCACACGGCCCACCTGATGGGAAGCGGTCACCGTGGCTTATGGACGTTTGCAACACCAGAGGCGTCACACACGTGCTGCCTACCCTGTAGAAACCTTCTGATGCCCTTCTTGAAGAACCCCATATTGTAGTCGCTTGGGAAAACCACGCTTGGGAAAAATACTTCTATTGATTAAAGGATGCACAAACGGAAACAAATTCACTGGCGTGGCTAACGTGGCTCTGGTAGACTTTTCTAAAACTTGAAACTTGACATTGGCGTTTCGCCATTAATTTTATAAAACGTTTACATTTACTAGAGACTGGCAAAATTGCGGCTATTTTTTTTTTAAACTACGTAGGTGGCAGACAAGCACACGGCCCACCTGATGGAAAGCGGCCACCGTGGCCTATGAACGTGTGCAACACTAAGGGTGTCACACACGCGCTGCCCACCCTGAAGGGAAAGGGGGAGAGCTGGGAAGGGGTGGGGAGGCTAGGAAGGGGAGGGGAGGGAGGAGTATAGTGAGCTCTGGCTACCCTACTTACCGGCGGGAACACAACACGATGGTTATTATGACCGCGGTCTTCTGTAGGGCGGAGGTACTTCCCCAGTTGGACATCTCATTTCGGCCATCTTAAGAAAAGAAGAAGAAGAAGAATACCTGATTCGTCTTTGGGTTGGGAGGTCAAAATGCAGTTACTGTGACGACGCCACTCATATCAACCAAAAATAACTAAATCAAATACGTGAACACGTTGTAAAACAAAAACCTTTTCGGTCTTGTTACAAAACACGGACTAACTCTCAACAAGCTTATATGGACTTTAGACCATTCCCCATATAAAATCATTTTTTGTAGTTATCTGTGGTTATTATTGAAGTCAAGTAGTCTAAAGTCTGGTTTAAACCAGACTTTAAACCGTTTTTTGTAATAAGACCGTTTATGTCTTCAAAAACTCTTTGCACATTGTTAATACTAGACTCCGATGTCGGTGTCGAATAACCTACAATTAAAATGTTGTCATTTTAATGAGGTGTTTATACAGGCATCATGTTAAGGAGCTAAACGGATTTACGTTTAAAGCCTTGCAAAGAATACTTCAATTAGTCTAAGACATACAATACTACGTACACTAAGTCTGGCTTAATATACATATTACAATGGCAAAGCTTGCGTCAAAGGGTACGGTGGCGTTCTAGAATACGTATAAATATTCATAAAACTTTTTTTGGGGAAATCAGAGTTGGTAACTCCTGCACGATTTAATCTTGATATTTGCCGGCTCGCCCTGACATTATTGTGTCAAATAGAATGTATTAAGAAAGTTTCATACGTCTATATAAGCCTATAGAACGCGATCGTTGACAGTAACATATTATGCGGTGCTTTTAGTTAGTTGCACTTTGCTTGTGTTTCCATGTCAGACTGGCTCAGCTGCCGAAATAGTAATGTTATGATAATATAATTAGAGATTTTGTTATTCGAGATCGCATTGCTACGGCGCGGCGTTAAGTTTTTCGTGGTAGCGTGCATTCGTTGTTAAGTGTTTCGAATTCATAAACTTACGGGGACGTGATCTTCGGTGTCTCACTTTTCTAAGTCACGTATCACACTCATGATAAATATATTGTTCAATACAGAACATAATAATAGTTTAATTTAAGTAGTGTTAGTATGGCAATATATTTTGCTTATTCCTCTTTCCATTTTCACATTTATACCGAGTACATGTCGGATTTAATGAATCCAGTTATAATACAGAATTAGTGCATTTTATGTCATTTATCAAGCAATAAAATGGTCCTTCGAGCCGGATATGAACCAGCGATCTATATTAGTGGTCATATCCGGCTCGAAGGACCATAGGGCTACTTTTGAACTTATGGATAATGCTCGCTGATGCTTGCAGCTGTACTGGTGTAAGTTTATTGAGTTAATGCACAAAGTTCTTCTTCTTCTTCTTCTCCTGTTGAATCCATGACATTTATTTGTAGTAATTTGTTCCACACAGTACTTACTAATTAAAGACCAATTTTTTTTAGGTACGATTATGGTAGATAATGGATAAAGGAATTAGCGCTAAATATAAATAAAATACCCGAGGAACTTTAAGGTTTTTAAAAGCGGTTACTATTTTTGATTACACATAGACACATACAACCAGTAGCATTGAACTTCTAATTAGTGAAGTAAATCATAATAGTTTTTATTCTAGTTTCCATTGATAATTTTATAAATTCGTCGAAGCACGGACTGTTTTGTGTCGTTATTCATGCGAAACATTATGTTCATTCATTCATTGCTCAGAATCTCAGTCGGCTACATTTTAAATATCAACTGGTTTTAATAATAGTAAAGTTCAATGTATTCTATGGAATTTTAGGCAAAAAAACTTAATAACACTTTAGATACGAGTAAATGACTGTTATATATTTTATATACCAAGCTCACGGCCCACCAAATGGAAAGCGGTCACCGTGGCCCATGGACATTTTTAACACCAGGGGCGTTATACTCGTCCAGCATATACTGTAGAAAAACTACACTACCAGTCAACTTCAGGGATAGTTTGACCGCGAGACTATTTAGTTTATTATGAGCCGCTGTACTGCACGAACGCTGTACCTTTGCTCCCATAGTGTGCGCGGTGAAGCGGGGGAAAGAGAAAGAAAGAACATAATGCGAGAGCGAGCAAGATAGCACAGTGAGCGTTAGTGGCGGACTTGGCCGAACGCTCAATCCTCCCCCCGCCACGCCGCGTGCAACTTGGAAGCGGTAAGGCATTTCTAAGTCTGTACTAGACATTATCTTTGGACTCATTTTACTATATAATTGATTATTGACATTGTTATTGTTTAATTGATTATTATTTTTTTTGACATCTTATAATTAGTATTGAATTGTTTTGTACTTACCTACTAATTATATTTTCTAAAATTTGTACGCCGTCATAAATACGGCTAAACACGTTGGACTAAAACGTTATTTTAATATCTTGCATGCACATAAATGTATAACACGTGTTTACACAAATAAATGATTAAGATGAAATGATACAATTTTGGCAAAACTTCAAACTCAAGTTCGCTGCAGTTGTTTAACCCAACAATAATATTATTAGTATACACCCCCAGGTCACTACTAGAGTATAACTTTCTTGTGACTAAAAGGAAATAAATATAATATGAGTAACTGAAATAATAATAACTAGTGTTATTTCAGTTACTCATATTATAATGAAGGTAGTGTAATTATCAGTAAGGTTATGAATGGGACAGTTCTCCGACAGTTGCGACATAGTAGAGTAGTAATAAAACGAAAAGTACTATAACTCAAAGTTTTATACTTAAAACACGACGGGTGTTTAAAACGTCATAGCTCGTAAAACAATCCCAAAAGTGGCACTATTCTGCGTCACTTGCGTATTATCCTGCTTTAATAAACATATCTACCACATTTTGCTTTCAAAAAGAAATAAAACCTCAGTACTATGTTGCTAAAAGGTGTGACGAAATAATTATGTTAGTGGAACATACAGGTCAACAATGTTACGAGAAGGTTTGTTCGCTCGACACTACGCAACCGAAATAGCTTAATCAAGTTTGACATAAGGGAAACTGGGGACACTTGATCTCTATGGGAGACAAGGTACACCAATATTTTTGGAATTATTAAGCGTATTAGACTATTTTTAATGTGGTAACACTAAGGGTAATAATGTTTACTTAGTGCTTTCACACTAAAAATACTCTAATACACTTAGTAATTCAAAAAATATTGGTGTACCTTGTCTCCCAAAGGGTACAAGTGTCCCCAGTTTCCCCTATATATGTATAGAGAAGCTATATTAGTAGTAATCAAACAGGTCAGTCATCTAAGTGTTCACTGATTACACGTTAAGCCGTTTGACACGACTACCAGATGAACGTCCTGTGGCACTCGCAGCACTTGTACTTGTACCTATAGGTAGGTATTTGGGGTTAAATTGGTGAAAGTCAATGGCAAAAGCTTCTCAGCTTCGTGGCTAGAATGAAAACCAATCCCAACTTGTACGAAAAAGGCTCGAGGATGAGAATGAAGTTGGACCTGATTAGTTACACCTGAAGAACTATTTAGTAGTAAAATTGTTTTTTTTCTGGAGTTTTTTTACTCATACAAATAGAGAAAACTGGTTCCATCATTTGTTGAATATAGAAATGTGTGAAAATTGATCGCGTGTTAGCAACCGTGGGGGACTATTTCAGGGATAAAACATAGCCAATGTGTTATTCCGTGTCTTGACATAGAAAGTATGACCACACCATCTCATCCGAATGACGTTGTAAGAGGCGACAAATGGAAAAATACGCAGACTGAGATATAATGAGAGATATTACTACTAGAGAAGGAAAACTCCAAATAAAACCCTACACCAAACTGTCTGGCCACCGTGGAAATTGTCAAATTTAGATATTAAAAAGTGAATTTGACGAGATATCTAAATTTAATTTGAACAGTCAGCATACTAATTGCAATTAAAAATTTTCTGCACTAGAGGCAATAGTCGTTCGAAACCTCGGCAAGTTTTTTTTCTTTTATTTATATTTTTTTTTTTTTTAGAAGAGTATTAGCAACCGAAGTTAGTAATATTTCCTTTAACCCCTCCAGCTAAGCTCAATGGCTTGTGTTAGGAGTGGGTTCACGTTAGTAGTGTAATGGCCAGGATTCGAACCCGGGACCTCTCGATCGTAAGGCCGACTCCTTAACCACTAAGCTACCGACGCTTTTTGGTTGGGAGAGGCCTATGTCCAGCAGTGGTTAATTGATTGTGTTCCCTGTAACAAACTTGTGGCGAAATCCATCCAACCGTAACAAACATCCAAACCTATATCTTCCCAAACTTTAGCAATTATAATATTAAGTAGGAAAGTAATGGAATAGCATATTACAATAAATCAATAGTGGTTATGTCACTGATATATTGCACACGTAAGCCGCATATTTATTAGAACAAATATCATTACAAATCATTAGTTTCAAGTCAATTTATGTGACACACACAAATACAAAATCGATAGCTCACAAATACGAGATTATCCCGGTGATTAGCGATTACATACTGCACAGTCGCGAGCTATTGTTGGTAAAACAATGCATTTATCGTAATCTGATTTATAGTTTAGGCACATTCGATTGGATACCTAATCGGGATTTAGAATTATCTAACTGTTGTAAATATGTATAGTGTTGTAGTGTAGAGACCCAAAATGCGCTTTATACTCGCAGTACGTGTTTTTTGGCTGTCTTCTGAAGATATCAGGGGTGCAACGGTGAGATGTCCCCGGGTCTGCCGGGGTGCGAGAGATACGTCTTGTATAATGTCACCTCCGGCAATCAGGAACCCATGGATGGCGTGCGTTTTGGTCGGTTCGAGTCCGACATAATCACATCCACCGGTTTTGGCGGAGGTGGTATCCGAGGGGATTTTGCGCACGTTAAAAAAACGTGGTGCAACGGTGGTTGATGAGCACAAATATATAAATCACTAGCTGTTGCCCGCGGCTACGCCTGCGTGGTAGTCGAATTATCTCGTTGTACGACTCTATTCGATTCTCTACTTGCCTCTCTTTACTACTTCTCCTTGCTGTCATGACGGCGGAAGTAGATATAAATATTAGCGCCAATGTATGGCAATCTACCGGATCTACTGAGATTTGTGATTATTGCTCCGGTCCCTTGGATGGTAGCGTGATGATGTATAGCCTATGTTACTTCAGGTGATTTTTTAGAATTGATTCAATAATAATAATATTTAGTTTTCTCTAACTGCGCCTTATCTTAACATTGTATGACACAAAGCACTAGACATTATTTCGAAGTTTCGAATAACAATACTTCCGTTTTATTGTAAAGGATTAATTTTTAATTTCTGCAAACAATGGCATTGTCAAGATGGAAACCGGACCGATATCTAGAATCGTGTTCTTTGTAAACTGTTTGCCTTTATTGTTTATAATTGATATAATCTGCTACTAAGAGTATATTATGCTATAAATTATTATCTGCATGCATACCATAACCACTATGTTATCATTTATATTATTTTTGCATATCTACTTAAGAAACAGAGTTAGCTGGTCGAAAACACACACGATCATAATATTTCCTTTTTATGAGTAACATTTTACAAGTTAAGTACATCTGACTTCGTATTAAATACAGTTAAAGTGCCGTAATAAATGGTCAACATTGTAAAAAATATATATTCCTGAAGGGTAAGAAATTGGCTACAACCTTTAGTTCATCAGTGTACCCATTGAACATAGTATAAGTATGTAGATCGCAGTGACTTTTACGAATATAAGGAAATCTTTTTAGCTTTTTCAATCATAATATTACCACCCCTTTTTCCAACTCTTGACGTTTGCGCGCACGAATGAGCATGTTTTGTGCACACGGTGCGAATTTTGTGCAAAAATATACATGATTTAAAAGTATTTATAAGACAATGGACCCTGTTAAAAGCTACTAAACAATACATATCGCTTAGTGACGGCGTTTTACGTTTATTTTGATATCTACATATACATGTGAAACTGATTGGCTTATTCCATGAATTGCTCGGTGGCTAGCTTCAGAATTTCTGTTTAATAATTTTCACAGTTCACCGATCTGAAAGCGAGTTTGTGGCCGCGTAGTTATTGTGACGACTTGTAACTTCCACAATTGACATAACAAGGTAACGAATCGGATAAAATATGTTTGTACGGACAGTTTGCTCATTTTGAGGACTAAATAAAATTAATTATATGATAACCGCGGTAGCCTAGTGGTATGGGTTGGGTAATGAACTGCTGAGACGAGGTCTCGGGTTCGATCCCAGGTTTACCATGGCACACACCAATGACTGCGATGCTTTTCGAAGTTATGTGTGTATTTATCGCAGGTTTATAAGTGCCCGGTTAATGGCAATATGCTCGCCACCTATTACATTGGGACCTAAAAACATAAACTGGCGAAATGTGGGTGCTAGCACCTCTGCCTACGCCTTCAGGGATAAAGGCGTGAGTTTATGTTATATGTATTCTTAGGTTAGGTTATGTTCAGCAGATTAAAAAAAACTTACACTGAAGCCATAAGCGAAGATCAAATTCTTCGTGGAAAATGACATTAATCGTAGCTGGATACAGCCGACCCTCCGCCTTCAGTATGCAAGTAAATTATTATACTATTATTAATTAATCTGGGTGTAAAACAATCGGAGTTGATTTCGCTCAGACGAGCGCCATTTTGCAGAATTAAATAAAATATTATATCGAGGAAATTAGAGTAGGAATTGTCGCGTCATTACGATTCAAGTCAACGTCAGTGTGCCTTGACCCTTACCTTAATAAAATAACTCAAAGAACGTATATATTAATCAATGATTTGTAAATTCATAGCAGAAAATGCAGCTTATTCAGAGAAATTGGTTACATAAAACGGTATTGAACCCTATCGATAGAAAGAATAGAAACTTCATGTTCGTTTTCGAGGTCCATAACACGAATAGCTTTGGGCAAAAATCCATCTCACGAATAGCTTCAGGCAAAAATTTTAACTTAAGGTTTAATCACGCAGTCGACCACAGACCGCAGCAGCAGATACAGCATATATAAAGATAATATTGTTTATCGTTTTAATTCATTGCGGGTTCTCAATGATGCCGTTTATCCGTATCGAAGTTTAACATGTCAAGTCATCCGAACGCATATAATAAATCAGAATATCAGTTCCACAATGCGCTCATTTGTCTGTATCTACTCATTTTAATTTTTTCACATACCTACATTACTTGTTAAATCTTGAAACGGCCCCATTGAGGAGCCACAAAGAATTAAAGTTATAAATTCAATGTTAAATTCATCGGGATATTTACCATGTCAACAAAATAAACAAACATGGTAAGTATCCCGATGAATTTAACATTGAATGTGTAAATGACCATGTCAATCTAAAATCATATAAAGTTATAAAGAATAATATTAATAATAGTATATTTTACGGTACACTATCTGCTGCATGCATCTGCTGTTTATGTGGGCGGTCGGCTGCAGAATCATACCTTTAGCATAACTTTGCCGGTGTACACATTTTTAGCCGCACGCCACCAAAATTAATGTGACTTATGATTATGATATATTATATAAATCTGGTTGTGTAGTAATTTTTACATTTTACTAATGATGGTAATTAAGTTTGTAATTATCGTTAGAGTTAATTGAGTTCTCAGATTACTGATAATTATAACTTAAATAAATTACTTTGATGATCTCTATGGCAACTGCTGTCACAGATAAGTTGAAGAAGTATAGGACGCATTGTACATCAATTTTTTTCCGAAGGGGTAGGCAGAGGTGCTAGCACCCACATTTCGTCAGTTTATGTTTAGGTCCCAAGGTGGCGAGCCTTTTGACATTAACCAGACACTTATAAACCTGCGATAAATACACACATAACTTCGAAAAAGATCGAAAAGTCATTGGTGTGTGCCATGGTGAAACCTGGGATCGAACCCGAGACCTCGTCTCAGCAGTCCATTACCACCAGCACCATTCCATTACCACTAGGCTATCGCGGCTATTTTTCATATAGAGGTTACGTTTTTTTTTCATGACAAATCGATGTCCCATCTCATTGAAGCTAAAGATGAAACATGTCATAGAACGATGGAGTCATGTCTAATAAACCAGGTGTGCCTTACAAAAGAAAATCTAGAGGACTCCGACTGGCTTTGGCAACTATTTCAATATACATTTGTTAGATACTAACTGTTCCTGTGATAACGTCCGCGATGAAAAAGAAATGTGCTTTAATTTAACGCAGTAAAATTTCATCAATATGTGCCGAGAATAAAAAGTACAATATGACCGATACACAAAAATTGCTTAATTGAAAATTCATATGCTTAAATTAAAAAGCTGCTATTTTGATATTACACACAGACACTCCAATTTTATTCATTTGTTTGCATTCCATAATAACAATAGGGACTTAAGCTATTGCAGTATAATATGTAGGTATGTTGCTGTTATAATTGAAAGTTTTTTTTATTTATTTACTCTTGAAGAAGACTTACAGATTATTATAAACTAGCTGACCCGCGCGACTTCGTCTGCGTCACCCCGTTTTTGCAACATTTTTCATTCCTGCTCCACACCTGTTAATCGTAGCATGATGTTATATACATATAAACCTTCCTCTTTAACCATTCTATCTATTGAAACAACCGCATCAAAATCCGTTACGTAGTTCTGAAGATTTAAGCATACAAAGGGACAAGAAAAATAGGGACAGAAAACGCGACTTTATTTTATACTATGTAGTGATAGTGATTTAGTAACAACAGTGTAGGTACCTATGTCAAAATCGCTAACAATAAGCCTCCATAGCTAAATAACAATATGGATATATAAGGAACGGATACTGTAGGTGGTGATGTGCACTACTTTCAGTGTGTATACACTACAGTGAGTGTGACAGTGAAGTTATATAACAGTCAATATATAATAGGTTTATTCACCTTATCTTTGATGATCACCATGATTATCAAGTCGGTAAAACTCAACATCAAACATTTTGTTCTTCGCCAACAGGATACAGGGTTTTACCATATTTGAAATGTTAACCATTATTAAAATAATTTTTTTTAGTTAAGTGTAGGTGTAGGTATATTAAGTGGTAAAACTCGTTCCATCGTAAACTTTATAATGTATAACCATTATAAACGATCGGAATTCGAATGATGGACGGTTAGGTCTAAGGTGGGAAAAAAATCTGATTCGTATTTCTTTATTGAGAAGGCTAAAGTGAATACCAGCTAAACAATTATACACTAATATTATGTTTCTAAGTGTGTTCGTATGTTTGTGATTTTATACTCAAAAACTACTGCGCCAAATTTCTTTCACCATTGGAAAGCTAAATTTACCCTGAGTTACATAGGGTATATTGTACTGCGCGATAACGATATTGAGCCGCGGGCATGAGCTAGTACGTTATAATTTAATTTTAAGCAAAACTGGGAGTGTTTGTTGAGAGGATAAATGGGTCTGCCTTTGGTAGATTTTTGCAAGCTACATGTGGCTTGAGGAATCTATTAATTCCACAGCACTCTCGCGACATTAATTAAATAAAGCTCTTACGAACATAGATTTTAATTGTGATTGTAATTTCAATTTAGTACTTAAAAGATTGTCTTGTTGTCTGATATAAAAAAAAGATCTTATGTTAATTTAATTCATCATAATAATTTAGGTTAAGTTATACTAAGTTTTTTGTAAGATTGTATTAGGTAGAGTACGAAGGCCAATCCAAACTGCAAACCGATGCCTGCTAATTGATTTACTAAGGTCTAGTACTAACAGTACTATAGAGTTAGATGACAGTTACTCTCATAAAAGTCGTATAAACCAAACCAATCGAAGGTGTAAGAGGACCTCAGATTCCGAGATTTTTCTTACATTTATGTACAAGACAAAATACACTTAAAGAGCAGAAGTCATGATGGTAAAGCTGAGGAATAGATATTTTGAGCATGATACCCTTAAGGGGAAACCACGGAGCATAACAGTTTTACCCAGCCTATCATTAGTGGTCAAAACTAGGGTACAAACTGTCCGGAATGTCCACATTATGATGCCTTGTCTGTCTTTGTACCATAGTTAGGTACTACCAGACAAGTATCAAGCCACCAGTATCAATTTCGAAAGAAGTGGCTTGATGTCGTGAAACAAGGACTCTTCGAAACTGCTGAGAGTTCAAGAGTACGATAACCTATTGGAATTACGGTGACCTTTCACTATCTACACCTTGATCGCTACTGCTTTATTATTCCAGTAATAAATAATTATAGTTACTTCGTCAATCATTCACAGCAATTTGAATATTTGGAAACGTATGAAAATTTAAAGTAAAGTGGACTTATTATATGCTATTTTGAACCTGGCTTGTATTTCAGAGTTATTGTGTGGTTGCTATATAACTTTGGCAATATAATAAAAATGGTAAACTATTATACTGCAGTTTTAAAAATCCTCGATATGATTTAAGTTTAAGTAATTATTATCATCCTTTTGGCAATTCGAGGCTCTCACCGAAGAGTTCTTTTCATTTTGGTTCCACTTACACAGCTTTTAAAGGAGTGGCTGAGAGCGACCCTGAGAAGAAAGCCACCACCAGCACCAGTTCGTTAATTAACAAGTGTACCGACTTGCAGGTCAGGTTTGCTTAAAACCTAAAAATTTCGGTGGAATCGTCGGAGGTCTTACGAAACAATTTGTTGGGAAAAAAACTCCAAACGTTAGGCGCAATTGAATAGTGTGTTGTGTTTGTACCTATCAGCTAGTTGCGACACTAAACGACGTTTATTGTCTGCTAGTGCTGCCCGTGATTGCCGCTTGTTATAAACATTCATCAGCGGCATATTTCAACGGTGAACATGATAAATGGTCATTCGTTCCACCAAAATGAGTCATTACAATTTTTGGGCGTGGAATTACTCAATAGAAATGTATGGACGTGCTTGCGTTTTATATCTTAATATGAATTTGTTATATGACTTCGTGTCAAGGTTGTCATGTGGGTTATATTTGTGATTAATTAATAACGGGGAAGCTAAGACGCGGGTTATGGTTTTTGCGTTATGGGTTCCGTAGGATCTATGACTAAAAATATTATACGTATATTCTTTCTAGCCGTCACCACCACTGTTTTACTATTTATACAGGTGGCAAACAAACACAAGGCCCACCTGATGGAAAGAGGTTACCATGGCTTATGGAGATTAGGGAAGGGTGGAGGGGGGATGAGGAATAAGGGAGTTTCTGTGCTGCCAGTGCAAAAGACAAAGCAGGGTTTCTCGGTCTTCCCATTGACAAAGCCTCTCCATTGAGCTCTGGTTACCCTACTCACCGTCAGAAATACAAAACAAAGTTATTATTAGCAGCGGTATTCTGTAGGGCGGAGGTACAGTCAGAGCTCATAAGTGCATTAGCACATCAAGGCTCAAAATGGTTTAGCGTGCGGCCGGCGCGCTTATATGTGTGTGTAATGTTACTATGCAATACGAGGCGAGGCTGGCTTGTCTTAAAAGAAAAAGGTCACAAGTAGCGTTAGAATGTTGACGCTATAGTTGCGTGGGATTGCTACTGCACTTTTGAGTTCTACTGTACCTACTTCCCCAGTCGAACTCCTCAATTAGGACGGGAGACCGTCATATCCAACCTCTCACTCATCAGCTTCCCATAGGCCTAGATGTCGTTGTGTATATTGTCCTCGAATATTCATTTATAATCAAAAATTTAATTGATTCCAGCACTCCATATTATCAATAAAACGTTCAAAAACTTTGAGATTAAATTCAAATCGTAAAACCGTCCCGTTGTAAAACGCTGACGTAGGCATAAATATTTGGTTACCTACCTTCATTCGAATATTTTTACGGCTGCCGTTAAAGCTCGCGTGCGTATCAGCATTTATTGGACCATTTTTTATTTATTTTTACAGGACAATAGTAATTATAGATACGTTTATTTTGAATGAAATGAGTTGAATATTCTGTGAACCAATTGTAATGTAATAAACAATATACAAATACAATCAATCAATCGATTTTGGTAGAGGTGGTATCCGTGGGGATGTTGCGCATAGTAAAAAAAATGGTCGTGTGTCCACACTAGAACTAGTAGGTATGTTGCCTTTTGACGCATAATGACCAACACGCGTATTGACTAATCATAAATACGCAGGAGCGGTCATTGGTCTTTATACAGATATGATCAGCCCACTGCGATATTTATCTATTCTAAAAATATTAATAAAATATTTTTTTAAATATTTGAATGACTATATTATTTCGTTCTACTCGTATTTTTAAATAGCCGCACCTACTGACTCCGGTGGGAGAGGAGGGGGGGGGGGAGGGGTATACGTGGGGATATTCCGCACGATTAAAAACAAAAAGGCAATACCTACGTCATGAACAATAAAATTATTCACACTATGTATCGATAACATCACGCATAAAATATCGATTCTAAACGATCGACTATATATTCTGCCAATACCACACAAGATTATGTAAATCAGGTGTCAAGTTACATAAACATAGTGTCCTCAATAGCAGATGTACGGTTGAAAACATGGTTGAACCTATAATTTGCATAATTTGTAGTGATGCTGTCTGAACATTGTACAACATGTCTATACAATTTAATATTGAATGAGTTGATGGAATGGGCAATGCTTAAAATAGTTTGGTTCGATCGGATATACAGTGTTTCCCAAATGGTGGCTTGCTACGGGCAAAATAGCAATTCTGTTGTACATTTTCACTGAACTAAAATCTGTAACTTAAATCTTCAGTACATCTCGTTTAGTTATGCTTGTTTGAAAAAAATTAACTCCTCAATGTCATTACAACTTGCACCTTTTTTTTTATACAACTTAGGTCGCAGACAAGTACGCGGCCCACCTGATGGTAAGTGGTTACCGTGGCCTATGGGCGAGTGTAACACCAGAGGAATAACACTCGTGCCGCAACCCCTGTAAGAACAGAGACATTCTGTGTCGTCAGTGCAAAAGATGTAGGATAAGCCTTTGGTTTTCCCGCGGACAACACAAAACCTCTCTAGTCGGCTCTGGCTACCCTACTCACCACCGAAAACACAACACAAGGTTCTTAAACGGCGTTATTCTGTAGGGTGCAGGTACTTCCCCAGTCGGACTGCTCGATTGGGACGGATATACCGTCGTGTCCTACTGTGTCTGTGTCTGATCGTTTTTGTCAATTTAGGCAACTAAATAACAAATTTTAACATCAACGTAAAATTTAGAGATCTTATTTTAGTTTGGTAAAATGTACAAAGGAATCGACACCAATCTTACCCGTTTGACTAACATACCCGTACCACTCGTATAAGTCGTAAACCTATGTCAGTACCATTCATTGATCGTTCTATTCCATCTAAATAATATAGAACCAAGCGATTCGGCGACTCTCTTCTATATCGCACCATTAATCCTGGAATGCTCTGCCAGCCACGTGTTTCCTTCATTGGCGTGAAAAAACAACTGTCGAGGCCGTCAGGGTGAGGACCGCTGTTGCAGGGATATCACCTGTAACGGCGGCCTCCGTGGTGCAGTCAATATGACGACCAAAACATAAAAAAGGAATAAACATAGTAATGGTAAATGTTTACCGTGTAAGTATGTGAAATCTTACACGAATAGGCCAACATCTTCGAACCTATATCTAACTTCTGCGAGTTCCAACATTGCGCGTTGCTATTTTAGGTGGAGGATAAATCGATAAAATTGGTGGCAAATGAGTATATAAGGTATATTAGGTAGATCCATAGTGCACTATGTACCTACCGAATGTTAATAACAATATACAAAATATTTACACACCTATACTAATTATAATATAAATACAGAAATAAAATACAAAAAGTAGAGAAACTACAGCTTTAGGCATCAAAATATTCCTCCATTCATCCATCCATCCATCATCTCTCTCTGTATCTACCTAATATACTTAGATTCACCCCTAATATGACATTTTTAGTATCAACATTTGCAGGCAGTTCTATTTTAAGTACGAAAATTGATTTCCCTCTAAAAATAATTTTTAAGTACTTAGATAAGAACGTCTTAAAAAAGGAACAGAAGACAATTCATCCGACGGATGGTTAATCGGATTAACCGTGGATTAAATGAAATAACAAATCTTTTAAAGTATAAAAAATAAAGACAATCTGTTGTACAATGTCCACGAAACTAAACTCTTTCCTCTGCCGCACAATTAAGTTTTGGAATTCCTAACCGGCTCCCGTATATCCTTCTTCCAACTTTTGTTCTTTGCGCCACCATTGTAACATTGTACGTATTTGTAATGGTGACCCTCTTTACTGAGACTTTTTCGTCAGCTTACCATCAGGCGAGGTGAAGTCAAATTGACGGGTCCTAGATTACAAAAATTCTAAAACGATTTATTTAGTTTTACTTATTTCAGAATGCAAAATGAATACAATAGGAAAAAATATGCAATATCATTGCGTTTTGTGTTTGATACCTACCTTTTGGCCATTTTAGAAACAAAACCGTTACAGAATCCCATCTATACATTACTTAGGTATATAACCCGTAGCGCTCTTTTTGCTTCATCACTACTATGGTGAAGCAAAAAGAGGGTTATGATTTTAGCCGATACACATACCGTGTGTATGTTCATTTGTTCCCTCATTACTTCTAAACTACTCGTCAGTATTCGAAGAATGACGTGCAGTATGATAGCTTAATCAGTCTAGTAGACATAGCCTATGTGACGTTATTGAAATTGGCGCCATCAGTAGGTATGGCATAAAATTATGATGAAAAATGGTGTTGCTCGCCCCAAAATAATGTAAGTAAAAATTAAGTTTCAAACTAGGTTTTAGTTTTTAAACTTAATTTTTAATACCCAATAATACTTGAATATCTCACGGTACTTGGTGAAATTTTATAGGTACAGGGTATATACTGTACCTATTAAATTTTCCCCGCACAGTTATAATTTTCTGAAATAGAAAGAAAAGAAAAAGAAAAGAAATAAGTTCTCCTAAGTCGCAAGAATGGGTTGTGAAATTGGCTATAGGTCAATAATAAATTCAGAGATTTTACTTTTTAGAAAATGTATACCAAAATCGTCACCATTTTAAAGCAAAATGTATCTAAGCACTAAAATTACAAACAATTTTTATTTAGAGACAATATTTCGACACATTTACTTGTAAACCCTTATTTTTCTTTTTTATTACTTTCGCTATTCTATTGGCAAAAGTATCCATAAAATGAGCAGAATAAATTTATTGCTACGTTCGGCTAAATTGGTTTCATTAACTTTAATTTTGTAATTTAATATATAAATAGAATGAAGAATTATTTTCTTAATAAATGGTTGTACGTCGGTGTACAAAATGAAAATATTTATAATGTTTCATATTTCCTTACTAGACTAGCTGTTGCCCGCGGCTACGCCACGTGGCTGTCGGTTCTCGCGCTATATTCTCGCTCCATTTGACTCTACTCATCTGTCTTCGCCCATTTCTTCCCTTCCCTGCTTTCCAATATTTTCCGATGTTCTCATTCTCATCTTCCCACTTCCCTACTGTCCCACCTTCTTTTACCTTTTCCCTTTCCCATCTCCCCGTCTACGCCTCTCCATTTCTTTTTCCTCATTCCATTCCTTTTCATTTTCACTTGCCTCCCTTCCCTCTCCTACCCCTCAACTTTATTCCTTCCACTACACGCCTCCTCATAATCCCATTTCCCCCTTCTCATCGGAATACCTAAACGTCTCGTCGTTATCAGAATAACATAGAAAAACATTTCAAGCACAGCCAAGTCTAACTGTCCAGGGTTTTCACCTGAAATGAATTACAATTACAATAGGGAAGACAATAGGCGAGTATTATAAATACAAATGAATCAAGGACGAGAGATGTTCAATGATATTAAACACAAAGGAGGCTTTGTTATACATAGGGTTGGCATTAATTAATTGAGAAACCTTTTATAGTGACTTTTCGAGTGCCCTTTTCAATAGATCGGAAGTACCTTCATTCTACAGAAGATCGTTGGGAATACGACGTTAAATGTTTTTTTCCATACTTGATACTGTCGAAATTACACGCAAATATTACAGATTTTCAGTAGATTAAAATAAAACTAGTCAAATTTAACTTATTTCATATATGAGTAGTTTTAAAATTAAGTATACCAACACAAATTATTCCCCAAAATTTGAGGAAATAAGGTCTAAGATTGTCCTGAAGATTTTTAATTAAATAAATAATTTAACTAGTATAGTGTGCATAGTCTAATAGGATTATCGTCATCATCTTGCAGTTGTTGTCAATTGCATCTAAGTAGCTCGGAACCCGTAGTTCGGTTACTCTTTTTCTTATATATTTTTTGTTTATATGATTTTTATCAGAACGACTGTTATTCGACCTTTCAATTCCCAAAAAAGCCTGTATCTGTATCTTTGGTCAGCAGGAATCGAACCCGCACGTCCTGCGTATCAGTTGCGTTCACTACCGCCTTGCCAGTAGCCATCTAAAGAGACTATTAGCAGTAAAATGACAAATTATAAAATACGGGCAGCCCTATTCGTAATAACCGCACCGCACCAGTTTTAATTTAAACATTAAATTATTTGGTAGAATAGGCAAATTTAAAACTTTGACACAATCGCTACTTATTAGATGGTGATTAATGTTGAACATTACGTAGTCGGTATGGACTGGATAGGTATATATGCCGCGTCTACATTTACGTAACATTTCACCGAGACCGTGTCAGAAGTGCGTGGCGTGATAGCTGAGCTTAAATGA
This sequence comes from Pelosia muscerda, assembly GCA_963691645.1. Taxonomy (NCBI): domain Eukaryota; kingdom Metazoa; phylum Arthropoda; class Insecta; order Lepidoptera; family Erebidae; genus Pelosia; species Pelosia muscerda. Next base: position 6,097,381 of record OY829116.1, on the reverse strand, counting down.
TTTGAAGATTATGAGATCTAGTTATTTATTTATTTTTTATATTTATTTATTATTATTTCGCTCTAATCGTGCGAAAATAAAATTCAACGCCAGATTCAATAGAGCTGAAGTACTATTACTTCGCTTTTCAAAAGAAATGGATCGCGGTTCAGAAGTGCGAGTGCTACCGTGGTATAAAGGTAATGTCACACCCTATGAAGCTCTACGAGAGGATATTTGACTCCCAGACACGACACGAGTGTGCGCTCTCGAAGTGTCAATATGGGTTTCGTCCTGGTTAAGGGACGATGGACCCGGTTTTTACCATCAGAATTGTCGCGGAGAAATATAGAACCAAGAATACTCCAATGCACTGCCTGTTCTTAGACAGGTGGATAAGTGACGTCAGAGCAGACTAAACCGATAACATTTCGTACATTGATTTTTATTCGTTAACGCGATAGTTAAATATTTACACTAGAAGCTTTACTAATTGAAAGGTCGGGCGAATTTAATAATACCTACCAATTGTGCGATTAATTTCTCCTAAACTTTGATAATTGTATAATCGTTTTCGATTAAGACTTGCGTGACGCCTTAGACACTATTCAAAAGTTCAATTGATTAGGTACTTCAGATTTTAATGGTAATTAAAATTAAAGCCTTGTTTGTTACATTTCATTTCAAAGGTATAATTTGTACTATCACGCAACATTACTTAAAACTTGTTGGTTAGTTTAAGTTGCTGCTAAATTACAGTAAGTATAGTTAATAACATGGGCCTGTTACAACAGCAAAAACTCTCTAATCTGCGCTAAAGACGTAAGATGTACCTAGAGTTAAAGTGTTTGTAATGGGGACCCTCTTGCCTGAGGGTGAAAAATCTTTGCACTCGAGTGTGCATTAATTTGTATATGATGAGTCCCTCTAAGAACACTTTAAGCCGTCAGCCGTTGCCAGCTGCTATAATAAAAAACTGTAACTACAAAAAAAACAATCTGTTCTAAGTATAGAACTTCGGTATTGCCGATGGGCAGCGGAACTCTGTTTTTTTAGTATTTATCCGCAAAGGCAAACAGCAGTGATTCTTAATTACTAATAAATACGCATTATTAAATGTACAACCAATAACTGCTTACCACAAATTGATAAGCAGTTGCGTTTACAGTAATAACAAAATATGAGACAAAGTATTGGCTTTTCTCAGTGAGAGGCAACGGGTGAAATTACCAGTCACAGAAATACTTAAGTGAATCTAATGCCGAGTCTACATTTACGTAACATTTCACCGTGACTGTGTCGGAAATGCGTATTCGTCGTGTATTCAGCTGCGTGATAGCTGAGATCAAATGAAACCGACTATCAGCTAGTGGCCGTGTCAGCACAACTCTAGTTTGTGTGCCCAAGTGCCACACGTTGTTACGTCCACAACGTGTTTCACGCTGTCCGGTCCGCTGTTCATATTACAAATCTGGACGCACCTTAAGATGGCAGCCGATTCATGAAAATATCGAGATTCAGCAAAAAATTAAGCAGATTCAATTGAGAAAAGGCTATACTGCTATAAGAATGGTTATTGTTGTATCTTTCAAAATGGAAAGAAATACAAGTAAAGAAAAACGAATTACCGCATACATTCTCCTTAACGTCGATGTTAAGTAAAAGAGTGTTACTTCACCCGTTTAAGTATGCAAATGCTACAAAAGAGGTAACACATAAACTTACTTTTTTATATTCTTTTTATTCGTTTGCATGTCTATAACATAAAGGTATAGAGTGAGCTAACGAAAGAAAGGGGTGGAATATTGTTTGTAGCTGTCAAACAAATAAGTAAGGGAAGAGTTTCCGTCGTGTCGTGTGTGCTGAAAGTAAACAGATAGAATAGCCCACATACATTCTACATATTTATAGAGCTGTGTTTTATGTCTAAAATATAACCGGGAAAATAAAACGATATTGGTATTTCGTGTTCATCATCAAACGAAACATACGTGTAATATACCGTTTAATATTTATATCCTGTGTTACACATTATGAATATACTCGTACTTGAATAAATAATTTACACGATTTGAAATGAATTGCGTATATTGTAAGTATATCTTGAGTGACATTTTGGAAATTGAAAACGTTTTGATTAAAATGAGACTAGTAGATACCGTACACATGTTAATTTACGTAATATTAGATAGATCGATCTTTATTTTAGTTATTTGTACAAAGAAAAGAAATTGCAGTACAGACATAGCACATAAGTACACGTAAACAAATGAGACGCGTGCAATCACTAAGAGTTTTCAGAAAACTGGTTACGACTCATCATTATCTGAAGGACAAAAAGCCGCGGCAGCCTAGTGGTATGGGTAATTGACTGCTGAAACGAGGTCTTGGGTTCGATCCCAGGTTTACCATGGCACACACCAATGACTTTTCGATGCTTTTCGAAGTTATATATATATATATATATATATATGTCTTTCACACTCTTCATAATAGCATAATTATAGGTACACCATACTGTCCTAATTTCTCTTCGTCTATCTTATTCCATCCTACGGTTGCCTGTAAGAGATTACTCGATAAGGACGCCAATTGTGTACCACATAAACTATATACCTGTAATTCATATCTATGTCCTTGGTGCGCAATAAAGAATTATTATTATTATTATTATTTAAGTACTTTTTGAAAGCCCGTTGTTCCCGTAAGCCGTATCCGTACTTAAATTACGTCATTGCATTTTCTTCCATTGCCAATCTCTTTTTTCTTCACGTACAAAACATAAGTACCTAAATCTGTCCCAAAAACTTTGTTACTGTCTGTCTTCAATTGTGGATGGCATATTGTCTGAATGAGATTTTGCCGAAAACCGCCGATCGATGGTACGATATATCGTTACGTGAGTAGCATGCATTAAGTGTCACAGGAATTTCGTATTTTAGGCTTCGTAAATTTCACTAATATAATACGCATTCTTCAGAATACATTGCATTTCAAGTTGGCAATTGAATAGGTATGTCAAGGATAGACTGATGTCATACTACTTTAGTAAGCATTTGAGGTTAAATATTACGCGCCTTGAGATTTTTGTATAAAACAGCTATTTTTGTCTTGTGTGTTCTTTTAACGGGCCATGAAAAAGCATCTATCAAGGCCGGTCATTTGACATCAACCCGCCTGATAGTTAACTGAAGTTGAGGTCAACACATAAAGGCTCTATTCCAGATCTTAACTTCCTATAGTTATGTCCTAACTGTGTTCTTTCTTCTGTTTAGTGACCTCGAGCTAAGCACCTTCAGGACTCGTTTGATGAGTTTAATAGAAAAAGTAATATTTCACAATAAAAATACTTTTCATCCAACAAAGTATTTTTGTTCTTTGATTTTCTAAATGCAAAAGCCGTTTTTATTCACTAGAGGTTAGAATAAATTGAATTTAGAACATCGTGTGCCCTAAGTTTGTGATTTTAAAACATCATTAAACCTTCTACTCTATGGTGTCGAATTTATTACACAGCTTTATTATTTTCTTAAAAACTCAGACACGAAATCTTTTTGGTGTACTTTTTTAAATTTACTTTGTGCGGGCCATTTTCTAGTTGCATAGTAGTCGTAGTCATTTCTACGCTAGATTAAATAAAAAATTACGTGTTGCATTCGAGTGCAAAGATTTTTCACCCAGTGCCCTTCCTTACATGAAGAATTGTAATTTTTGGATCATTTTAGAATTAGCTTGCTCGATCATCAGAATTGATCACTCTTGTATAACTATTTATCTGATTTTTTCTTTCAGTATTACAAGGGGCGGTCTCAGTCTTTGCCGCTTGGAGCAGAAGAAAGAGAGGATAAAACAATAATCTGAAGCCAACAAAGTACGACTTTGGAGTAATTCTCCTTGGAAAAGCTTTTCGCTTATTATCATGCACATTGGCGCGATATTGCGCGAAAATGTCTGATACTTTTTTAATAATGCTTAAGAGGGAGGCAAAAGAATATTAATTTCCTTTGCCAAGTAAAGTTGGAGTGGCCAAGTTGTACCTTATCAGTTTGTTTACAGTACCTTTCCTTATTTACGTTGCTGATGAAGTAACGCCGACTATTTGGGCGTTCAAATTGTTGTGATTCGGGGTAACTTTGTTGATTTAGTTCGTTTCGCTAGATAGCTTGATTTTTCTTCGATATTTTCTTGCTTGATAAATACGTCTATTTTATTTTTCATGACTGGCGAATCACGAATTCAGTAAGGCTTAACTACTAGCTACTTTTTTGGTATGAAAGAAGCTAAGTAGGTACACGTCAATTTGACACGCCAGATGGTAAGCTGAATACAACGTCTTAGGAAAGAGAGTCACCATTACAAACATATACATTGTTACAATGCTGATGCTCATCTTGATGGCCTCATCATATCCCTTTCACGTCCCGCTTTAAGGATCCGGGACGGCAGCAAGAAAGAACCATGTGAGCTGATAGAAATCCCAAGACTTATTGGTGCGGTAAAGGAAAGACTCGCCGAACCGCTTACTTCATGATGGAATATTCTGCACCGTATAAGGGTAAAATCTAAGAGCATCAGAATGCCTGCACATGGGCTGAACCGCGGTCAAAAGATGATGTATTAAATACAGTAGGTAAACATATTCCTTACCAGTGTTATTATAACGTTAAGTAAAAAATGACACCTCGTATATCAAAATCCGTCAAGCCGTTCAGACAGTAGGGCGTATTAAAGAAATCAACATACCTACATACATAGTCTCGAGAATCATTACCCTCCTTTCTTTGGCAGTCGGGTAAATACAGTCAATAATAATTAAACTAGTTAAGCTAACATTAGATTACAATTTTTACTAACACTTTTATGACCAAGTCTTACAATAAAGGACTCTTTAATTTATTTACTGTTTCACTAGTGTTTAAGTAAGTACGTGAGTTGAAATAGAATTACAGCATTAGGTATCTGTCACTCTTCTGTGAGTGTAATAATTTTACTTATTGCCTAACTACAAATTCGGACGAAATGTCACGTATTCTTCGTACCCCTCGTTTATACCAAGAAATTAGTTGTAAACATCATTTGTTACAATATTGCTTGTAGATTTGTCAAAAACTTGTAGAAGGCCTATAATAACCCAATTACTTATTTATTTATGACACTGCGGTAGCCTAGTGGTATGGGTAATGGGGACACTGCGGTAGCCTAGTAGTATGGGCAATGGAGTGCTGAGATGATGTCTTCGGGTCGAGCCCAGGTTTTACCATGGCACACACCAATGAATTTTCGATGGTTTTCGAAGTTATGTGTGTATTTATCGCAGGTTTATAACTGCCCGATTAATGGCAATAGACTCGCCACCTATTACATTGGGACCTAACATAAACTGGCGAAATGTTGGTGCTAGTACCTCTGCCTACCCCTTATAAACAAATGTTTATTTGATTATACATGTATTAAGACTGTCTTAAATAAGTTGTAGACAAGTTTAAAACATATTTGAGTTCACACTGAAGTTTGCGACGAATTGCAACTTGTCAAAGGTTGACTTTACTACAAAGCCACCGACACAGTAATAGTATCTATAGATAGTATTACCGTGCTATCGACGTCAATCTTTGTTCTCGACGACCATGGAGCACTTTCTCAACTATAATTAAATTAGAATCATAAACTGAACTTCCCAGTTCGATTCCACAAGCCCAAAATGAATTTTATTACGTAACTAATGATATAAAAATACGAGGGTTATTTTCAGAAGATATTACAGAAGGAATACATTATAACTTTTCTGCGTTCAGTGTTCAAATCGTTTTGGCGCGCTGTACAGAGTACCTAATGGGAGTTTCCCACATGTTCGCATATTTATGTATGATATTAGGTTTGCGCCACGTTGCGGGTGAAGTGAGTGTTAATTTGTCTGTGGTTCAAAATAAGGAGTTATAGTTTTGTCTGTTTTCGAAGGGGCTAACTTGATAAAGGAGATGACCTTGGATCAAGCTGAATGCGACGAAACGTCTTCTCCACCTTAGACTCCGGCAATTAAGATCCAAGATGACTAGCGGTTTTAGTAGTTACGACTCCGGCCATTACCACCTCCGCCCGTTGGCGAGAGGTCTGGCACCCGTGGAGATTTCCGCCAGAAAAATATTATAGTTGAAGTGTATAATGACCAGCAAGACTTTATGTCCCCTTGTACACAGTGGCCCCACGATTGACTACATCTTTTGGCTAACGAACTGGGCTCTAGCACAGACTTATTTCCCCCAGTTGGTCGGTCGAAAGGCAGTTTCTGAGAAGTAGGAAGGCGGACCTTAGGGTTCAAACTGCAAGCTTTGGAAACGGGATTTACGCTCGGATAAGAAGCATAGCTTCTACAGTTAGGTGGCTACAATGTGCTATACTAAATGCTCTGTGCTAAACGAGTCCTAACACCATACCACAGCCCGATATTTTTGTTTATTTTTACCAATATATTTGTGTTTTCACCAGTTTTAACATAGTTGATAGTTCAAATCGGAATGTGCTATCTGTAAAAAATATCCCGTTAGAAAAACTAGGCGAGCCTTCACAAAGCTCAGTTTTTTGCTAGTATATCTGTCAAATTGCACTATACTTTTTTTTAAAAAGAATACTAGTAATCGAAATTACTAATATTCTCTCTAACCCCTCCAGCTAAGCTCAATCGCTTGTGTTAGGAGTAGCTTCACACTTTTTATTACTTTTATAGATAGAACGACGTGACATTTGATTTAATTATGGGGAAACGTGATCAACCCTCCAAAGTATTGCCAGTATCGTGACTTCGATTGCATCATTTCGACTTTCTAAACCGTTCCAGCTAGTACTAGAGTATAATACAATAAACGGATGCACCAAATCCGTAGTTCAATTTCGTATAGTGTTTTTATTTCGGTACGATTCCAGCAATAGACAAAGTGAAAAGTCCTGTTTTTTTACTGAAAGTGAAAATAAATCTGAAAGCTTATATGCTTCAGAGTTATTTAGACAAAAAGGTATTCTGGACTTGATACGGAACTAGGGGTGTATGTGGTTATGGTGTAAGGTGGACAAGTGAAACGATAGTGACTGTTCCTCCCTGCTGCTGCTGACAACGATAAAAATCAGTTACGGCCAGCACAGTGTGTAATATGATACTAGCTGTATTCTTTACATATTGGATGGGGTTCTGGTGATCTGTAATACAGAAACTAACCTACCTCAGACACCAGATCCTCACATATACTAGACTTTTCAAATACTTGTTTCGTTAATATAAGCAGCAAATGTCCAAACTGTTATAATATGTCTGTTATGTGAAGAAAAATAAATGATTATATTATTATTATAGTCCGTCATTATCCCTGCGTTAATCCCAGTCGCATTTGAAACTTTCACTTCGGAGACCGGGGTCCACTTTCCAGTTTCTCTTCCACTTCGCATGGTCTTACAATCCATGATGGTGAGCCCATTGGCACGCATGTCATTCTCCACGACACAAAGATTACTTATCTACATAGCGTTGGTAGCTTAATGTCTTAGGAGTCGGCCTTACGATCAAGAAGTTTCGGGTTCGAATCCTGCTCATTACAAACATACACCGACGTGAACCCACTGCGACAACAGTGGGTTATTAAGCTTAGCTGGTGGGGCTCGGTTAGTAATTTCGTCTGTCTTAAATCCTTAGTTTGTTTAGGATATAGGCTAAAGAACTAGTAAGGTATGCAGTCCTTTATATTTATTTTCAATAACAGTAACAAATATTTGTCTGAAGATAAAGTAAAAACAATAAAAAGGTTCATTTAATATAAAGATAAGTATAAAATATACAAAATTAATCTTGAGATTAGCATCGAAGGAGATTCAGGTAATTGAACGGAAATGCTAAAGCGAAGGAGCACGGGTCACCGCGGTTCGGGTTCGTCTTGCGGTGAAACTGTATTATTAATTGAGGGGCCACGAAAAACGCTGCAAGCGAATTATGTTGCTTTTACAGAACTTACAAAAGATACATAGGTCATTAAGTTTTAATTAAGTTAATACTCCCAACTGTGAGTGTAAGGAAGTGCTGCAACCGTTAACAAAATAATCGTCAGGCATTTCAGCATTGTTCCCGGTTAAATTTGAGGTTTTCACTTTGGACTCCGACTTTCACTCACTCTGCTCCCAAGCATTCATTAATCAATTGATGTACTGGCTAGCAGTCAATATAATTTTAAGAAAAGTTGGAATAAAACTTTTTGAAAATAAACAGTATTCCAAATGTAAATGTTACATATTCACTTAACAAAAATACAGTAAATGAATACGGATCACTCTCTAGCTAGCCGGTGAACCTGTAGCTATTCGCTATTCTGTTACTACATGTAAAGAAATAATAATGATGCGAAAAGATTTGATTGCTGCATCGCTATCACATAAATACTTTCATTAAATGTAATCTATATCAGTACTTGACTAGTTCAACGATCGATTTAGTAAGGGGTCAGTTAATGTCATTTCTCATTCAACATTTACTACTTTCTTGCTAAATGTTAATTTTCCTAGATTGAACTCGTAAAATAGTCGCGTTGACTTGGTCATCTTATCCTCATGGACATTAAAGGAAACACATTATTCAAATCCGTGTAATAGCCTCCCTAGAGAAACGCTTAGCGTGTGTGGGCGTCATTTGCATTCTTAGCGAACCCACCAACTTGAACGAAAGCAAACGAAGCACCATTAAAATCAAGATTATAGTTTAGTAAATTTAATGTAGGTTCATTTAATTCTCTAACCTCTATTATACGAAATTAATGGTATAATAGTATTTTATCGTTAAATGTAATCATTCGACTCGGCACTTTGTTGTTGTGTTGTTCAATACAATATTATACGAGGTGATATGGTTTCAGATTCAAAAGTTTTTTCTTTTCTCTCAACTGGATTATCCAAGAACAGTGCGCTCGCTACTATATTGTATATCGCTTTGTCTGTATAACTTCTAAGTAATTTCATAAAGTAATTTCAATCTCATCTAACATATGAATGAGTTGGTAAATTCTGTTTACGACACTATAATAACTTTTCTTTATTTAAACTTAGGTGATATCAGACGGTACACTTTTTCACTTTCTCTCAGGTGATTGCTTCATTTTTCTTTTAAATCTATGTTCAATTCTAAAAATATCGTCACTATGCCCTATATCAACGATATAATTCGAAGTGCTTTCATATCTGCAAACGTATCAAGCATGCTGCTGCCCTTGGGTCTCAACAGATCAGACTGGAGCGACCTGATGGTCTGACTTTGGTGCCGTGGAAAAAACGGCAAGTGCCTGTGTGGAATGCTACACGCGTCAGCACTGTCACAGCGACACATCTGAATCACACCATCAGAGCCCAGGCAGCGGTGGTTTTGAATATGGTGAACAAGAAAAGGGTGATATACGCCGCAATGGAGACACAATATCATTTTGTACTCATTGCAAAGATGCAAAGGATGGCCATTGCGATTCAACAAGGCAACGCGGCCAGCATCATGGGCATCTTTGCGCAACGATACTTGGTGGGTTATTCGACACGACATTATCACGGATGTACTCTGTGTATTGTCGTTATAATTTCATCAGTATTTAATTATGGTTAGTATATTGACTTATGGTACAAATTATATTTATTAAAATATTATTAAATATAATTTCTCAAATATGAAAAAAAAAAACTTCAATATCGTGGGATGACAGTAAAAATGTCTTATATGAGCCTAATCTCACCTCCGGCAATCAAAGTCCCATAGACAGCGTGCGTGCGGACATTCACAAAATCGAAATATAGGTCACGATAACCACTTTCTATCTGGTGGACCCCATGTTTCTCTGCCACTGAAGTGGTATAAAGAAAAGTTGTTCATAAGACAGTTAACGACCTCAGCGGTGATTGAGTTATGACTTATGACTCACCGATATTATTTTAGTTGAAGTAATAGTGCCCCAAGGAGCTGTTTTTCGAGGGCAACAAATATTGTTTTATCTGATATCGCTGTCAAGACACCGTCTGTTTTGCTTTTCAAAATATTGATTTGACTGCCGACGAACTATAATAATTACGTTTGTTTTAGTGACAACGACTTGATAAAAGGAATTCTTGATTTTTTTTTTTTTTTTTTTTTTTTTATCTATGGCACGTCAATTTGACTTCACCTCGCCTGATGTTAAGCTGAAGGCAAAGTCCCATGAAAGAGGGTCACCATTGCAAATACGTTCAGTGCTACAATGGTGGCGCTCAGCTTGACGGCCTCATCAGATGCTTTTTCACGCCCCGCTTAAAGGACCCGGGACTGTAGGAAGAAGGAAACACGTGCGCCGGCAAGGAATTCCAGGACTTAATGGTACGGCAGAGAAAAGACTCACCGAACCGCTTGGTTCTTGATGGAATATTCTGTACCGTATGCGAGTGACACCTAAGCCCTGCACGCGTTGTCCTGTGTAGGAAAGGGGAGGGTGGGATTAGTTGGAAGAGCTCATCAGAACATTCACCATGGTAGAGACGGTAAAATACTGCCAAGGACGCAACATCTCTACGCATCTGCAAAGGCTCGAGGGACTCTGTGACCTCGGGACTCCCAATAATGCGGACCGCACGTCGCTGCAACCTGTCGAGAGCATCTAATAAGTACTTTGCGGAGCCATCCCAGAGATGCGAGCAGTATTCCACGCAGGAGCGAATTTGTGTCTTATAAAGAAGACACCGCTGCTCCTAGATTGCGCGCTTGATTCTAGATTGATTCCATCTATAGTGTTATTGTATTGTTCAGTCGATTCGATTCTGATCTCTGAGAATTCCTAATGATACCGACTCTTGTCTGAGATGTAGGTATCTTGATACTGTCTGTTTACTAGAAAAATACTCACCAGTGCCTCAACACTCCTCTTATTCCTGGAAAGAACAAACAATGTATTAAAGAGGGCCTGTTAATTAATACTACAAAATATAAGCTAGAACTTAAAATTTATTAATTAGGTGCTAACTCGATAATCTTGACGACTTTTAAGTACTTACACTTACTAAAAGTACAATGCTAAATATATTCTGTACTAACAGTTGCCCGCGGTATCACCTGCGTGGATATCGGTTATCACGCAGTGCAATATAGCCTATGTTACTCAAGGTGAAAGTAACCATCCAATAGTGAAAAGAATGATTAAAATCGGGTTAGTAGTTTTTGAGTTTATTCATTACAAACACACACACACACACACACACACACAAAAATACAAATTTTTCTTCTTAGTGAAGATGTAGATATAAAACACAGCATACACGCTGTTCTCATGGCCCTTACCGGTACGTGACCTGCCGAACTATGTTGGTCAAATAATATTATCTCATGCTAATAATTTTGTATAATGTTCTTTGTAGAATTACAGTTTAGAGCTGATTGTCTACATAATAAGATTCACAAAATTATATTCCTGCCAATACAAATTGTTTAGTAGGCAACTGAGAGTGAGAGAGCCTATTCGAGATGTTAACGTTGAAATAGTGAGGGCTTTGTTTTGTCTTGCTAGTATGGTGAACACTACTACATTTTTTATGCCATACTTTTGTAGTGAGCACTTTTATAGTAAGCACGCATACTGTTGTACCTTTGTAGCAGCTGAGCACTAGTATATACTTTTAAGCAAATAAATGTATTTGCTCAAAAGTTGAAGACTATTGAGCAAATAAATTCTACACAATATAATTTATTTGCTCAAAAGTGTGATAGAAAAACTTGTATACTATAAACTGCTGTAGATAGTAAAAAAAGCAAAAGTGATAAAAGGGTGGAAAAATAGCAATTGAAGAAAAACTAAAATTGGAGCTTCAGTTTCTGATAAGTATTCTTAAAAAATGTTTGCTAAGTTAAAATTTAGAGAAGCATAGAGAGTTATTTCGAATAATATTCAAAGAGTACAACTTAGAAACTTAACCCTCCATCTGCATTTAAAAATTGTAGCCATGTATTTTGCTTCTCTACTCTAACCATTAAACTAATACATGTCACTGGGGACAGCTATTTGTCTTGTAAATGACCCTGGCCGGAACAACACGAAGGCGGTTGTTAAAGTTCAAAAAAGCAATAGAAAGGGCGCAGTGAATTACTTTTTTGTGACAAGTCACCCTTTAGCACAGCGCTTTTTCACAACTAGTCAATCAATTAACCTATTTTAGTCCACTGGTGTACAGTCAACAAAAGACATACGGTACCACAGTTACATACAATATTATATGAAAAAGTGGTACTGTATCTCTTTTGTCGCCTATACATAGGCCAGTTCTCTTCCAAGGTTGGGACCTGCCTGCCTGCTGTTTCCACGCTGGCCAGGCGGGTTAGTACAGGGTTTTATTTCGGGTTTTTCTTCTCTCGCGGTGATATCATCTGCGTATTTTTCCCGACCGACGGGATGAGATCCCTATCTCATGGTGTGGTGATATTTTTTGGCCGTCACCACTCAGATAGTAGCTAGATAAAACCTGTGGTCTTTTTATTATGAAAAGGTGATAAAGTAACGTTGCAATCAACAAGCAAACAATTTTAAAATTGAAAAGTTGTGCTTAAAATTTACTTACGACGCTGACTGTACTATGCCATTTTAGTTTTATACAGTCTTATCTAATTAACAGAGGTGTCATCGGGTCAATAGTTTTTTTACAATTCCTTACGTGGAAATCACCGAAGATAGTTTCCTTGACCTTCGCTAAAACGGATATCTAGCATTAAGTACATACAAGGAAACCTGCCTAGGTAACGAACATTGTCAATTAAAATTGCTTAATTACAAGAAAAAATATAGGCATTTAATGAAATTTTAATCCAATTACTTTATGTTTTCCTACCTACCTAAACCGTTAAGTATACAGAGTGAAGGCCCACCATTATGTACCTACTCGTAAGATGAAAGGCAATAGTGAATGAGTGTGCCTTGTTAAATGCTTTTGCACGCCCCGTGAGAACTCGGGTCTCAGAAGGCAGGAACTGTGTCGCTGAAGAATTTAAAATGAAGTGAAGACAAAGAGGTAAGGTTAAGGTTAAGGTGTTGAATACTGAGTTAATGTTACGCTAGACTTAACATTAACCGTGGTTATCTATTCGTAATATTTCTATGTATTTACGAGTAGGTTTCAAATTATCATGATCACTCAAATTACTATTATAATTATTTACCATGTATTGTTTAGAGTTTCTGTTGTTTTGACGCTGTTGTAGTCAATAAAATACTGCAATAAATTGTTATGCGTGAAATGTTATACGGAAAAACTGCATTAGGTACTTATATACTTTTGCTGTAGTGTAATGGAGGTACGCACTCCTCTACCTTAGTTAATTCTTCTCAGGTACACGGCTCTATACACTTCTTAGCTCTATGATAAACAATAAAAAGTTACTCTTAAAAGCTATATCATATTACGTTCTCTTGTCACCAAGTGCAATAACAACGAATATCTACTAATATTTCTTTTAAGGTTATTTCACCCAGCATTTTGGCTGTATTACCTACAAAGAAATACTTCCAAAAGCTGTAATTCCATTAGCGTATCAAATCACTACTATTTAGGTATTAATTAAAAGACTTCATAATTTGTAGAAATCTAATTTTTAATTAACGCAATGATCAATAAAATAAGTACCTAACTTATTTTATTAATCATTCTGTTATTTGAAAACTAGTTACCAAATTAGGATAAGTTTAAATAACCAGTCAAATAAAAAAATAATTGAATATTCATATTCATATTTCTTTCAACTAAATATTCAACTACAAAGGGCAAAGCTAGTTTGGAGCGCTCCTAATTCGTATTACTCTTGAGCAATAACTTTGATTATTGAAATCTTGACAGCCTTAAAGCCAAATTCACGAATTATCTGACGAATCAATCACGAAGTCACAGTGATAAACATCTAAATAATTTGTACAGAGGATTCCGTTGTCGTCTCGTTGATAAAAACATGTTTAGTTATGTATATAAATTGTTGCGGAGTGATCGAAGTTAGACATCGATGTTAAGTTATTATCGAAAATGATTTCACCAACGAATTTGAAAAGTAATCTTTGGAATGCTCTTCGTCGATATTTTAATACGAATCGCTGAAAAGTTATATGAAGTTCAAAGTTAAGGGATACGCCATGGGCATACTAAAGAATTGATGTAATATTTTTTTCAAATTTTCTTTTTCTTTACACCACTTAGGTCGCAGACAAGCAAATGACCCATCTAATGAAGAGTGGTGGTGGGTGGTTGCAACACCAGTGGTGTCATTGTGATGTCGGCCATGTAGAAATTAGTAGAGAGGGGAAAGGAGAAGGGGTGAAGATTAAGAGAGTTTCTTTCATTGCAGAAGATTGAGCAGGGTTTCTCGTTCTTCCCACTGACAACACAAAACCGCTTATGTGAGTTCTGGTTTCTCTACTCACCGTCGGAAACACAACGCAAGGTTTTTAGTTAATTAGTCGCAGTATTCCGTAGGGTGGAGAAACTTCTACAGTCGAATTGCGTAATTAGGATGGGGGATACCGTCATGTCCTACATCTGCCATTTAGGTACATTCAGTACTTACCTCGAAATTTTGGAATAAGATAAGAGTCCTTTAATGGTCGTGTGAAAAGGCATCTGATGAGTCCGTCAAGCTGAGCCTCTGATAGCAACCTATTTCCTGAGTTCTTTAGCTTACAAGCGAGGTGAAATCAAATTGACAATTCCTATACAGAAATGCTACCTATCTACCCCTAGAAACAACACTTACTCCAAAAATACATTTAACTTACAGCGCTGGTAAAACACTATAGGTACTTATTATTTTTGAAGGAAATCCACGAAGCGAAACTATATAAAACACTTTACAAGAGAAATAGTATTTAGGTTCATTTGTTTAGGTATTGTGTAAGCAATAGTTTATATCTAAGTTTTCCACCCGCATCTAAAACAAAACCATCGAACGCAACTTAAAGAATCAATCAGCCATTTTGTGGTTCTCGAACAATTTATGTCAGTAAATTTAGTTCGAAAAAATACGATTATTTTTCCGCAGGTATGAACAAGATGAGGTGTAAGGTGAAGTATACATTTAAAGTGCTTAGCGTATGAGGTGTATAGTGACAGGTAAAGTCTCATTAATACTCGCATTATCATCAAAGGTGACTGAGAAAGAACATCATCCCCCCATAGTATACGAAAGGTGGTCGTAAGGAGCCGACAAACGGAAAAATAAGGAGACAATATCACTGCGAGAGAAGGAAAACTCGAATAAAACCCTATGCCAACCCGTTTGTCCATCATTGAATCCGGATTGGGATTAGTCTCCCAACGTTGGGACGATGACCAGCAATGAACTGCTATGGGGAATAGACTAGTTGATGATGACTTTACTTCCATAGTGAGATTTGGACTCAAACCATTGTAGTCTATCGATATTTGTGTACTGGGGGGACGGACGTGGTTGATTCGAGTATATACTCCTATATATCGCCTCTTTGCTTCTATAATGTGTTATCTCGAAAACTGTGATTTTACAGGAGAGTGATTTTAAACTTGCAAAATAAAACTGTGACAAAACTAATAACTTTTTTATTGTCGATCCTTAATTTATTATTTGATATAGTAAATAAACTATCGGAGTAGTTCTTAAAACCCTGGCAATTTGAAATTTTAACGTGGAATTAGCATCAATTTGAAAAAAAGGGAACATATATCACGTTTTTCTTGCAAATAGTGAGTATTATGAGTGTTACAACCTGAGTCGTCACGTTGTTGATGATATTACGTTTCTTATGACACTGAGTTTTGCCACAAACAATCATTGTTGAAATAAAAACTTTTGGTTTCGAGAATATTTTTTTATTAGAAAGAGGGAAACTACAACCACACTTAATAATTAATTCTATAAAAATTAAAAACCAGAAACAAATTAATACTATAAATAATCACAATTGGTAGGCCTAATGAAAATCGCATTTGACTTCTATATTACAGCATATTTAAGTTAATATAAAATAGTTATACCTAAAAACAATCAGTCTTCGGCAGCAATAGTTTCTAAAAAATCTAACAATTATAACATTCATCATCATCATCCTTGCGTTAGTCCCGGTCGTATTCGAAGCCTTCGCCTCGGCGTCCGGGGTCTGCTTTCCGGCTTTTTCTCATCCACTTCGCACGGTCTGGCGCATCCATGGTGGTGAGTCCATTTGCACGCATGTCATCCTCTACGACGCCAAGCCAGCACTGCTTGGGTCTATTCCTCCTACCGGGACCCGGTGGATGTGTAATGGCCAGACATCTGTTACCCACGTAGCCGGGTGGTCGTCGCTGAACATGGCCGTACCAGCGAAGGCGACTCTCCTGCATTTTGTCTGCAATGTCATGGAAATGGAGGCGGCCCCGGATGCGAGATACGAATCCACCAGGGCGATGTCATCAGCATACATGAACACCCACGGGGGCTGCTCATATGAGTTTCTGATGCTATCCGACAGAGCGTCTACCACCACGCTGAGCAGATACGGGCTAAGAACAGATCCTTGGTGTACTCCGAGGTTGATGGGGAGGGGGTTTGGGTCGCCAACAGCGGTCTGGACCGGAATTGTAGTACATTTTTCGGATAGTGTCAATATAGAACTCTAGAATCCGCAGTACCTACCCACCAGATCACCGCGTGAAGAACACAGTCGAAATCCTTCTGCATGTCTACAAACAGACAGTGCAGTGGCGTATTCTTCGTTCTGTTTTTCTCCGTGACAATTATATCCTGTGCCGCTTTGACCCTGGAACGCGCCAACTTATAGATAAGCTTGCGCCCCTCAGGCGATTCCAACTTATCATAGAGAGGTTGTAAGTGGTCTCGTCTGGCTCTGGCTACAGCTTTCTTAGTGGCGCGCTTTGCTTCATTGTACGCGTCGCGGTGTTAGGAAGACCTGGACACTTCCTACTTTTTAAAGAGGGCTTGACAATAGCATCATAAGTGTTAGCAATTTCAAACAAAATACAAAATTAAAAAAAATACTTAACCAACCAATATTGTAATACAAATGTTACGGACTAGACTTAGTCAAAACATGAATACAAAATAGTCCTTTGGAAATAAGTAGGTAATCAAATTAGAATAAATCTACTTTTAAGTTAAGACAAAATTACAAAATTAAAAATCAATAATGATCTTACACAGTAATCAGAGATAGTCTTGGTATTATTTGGCGCAAATATTAATAATCAGTTTTCATAGCAGCCTATATTTTTATAAAATCACCCCCGCAACGCTTAATGAAGAGTCGTTTTCTAAAAATAAGTTTTATTATTTTAAATATTTGCTAAGATAAGTAGTTTCTTATTAAACTAAGATACGGCAAATAGTAAAAAGTATGATATTCACTTGTCACTTGTCTTACATCTAGATTCCATCTGAAAAATTTAAGTACCAACGGCTATTACTTTTAGTATTTACAACGGACTATATTAGAATATTCCTAAATAAATACATTTGTTTTTGTTCAAAAACGAAACATCTATAATTATCCATCGCTTGAATTTTAATTTGGAAAAAGTTTCATCACCTACAACGTTACATCCTAAGTTAACTCCAAATAAAACATTCATACTTTCGACAGCAATGTGACATGTACGGTATATAACAATTAACATTCCACACTATTTTTCAGTATTAATGTGTCACATCCATATATCACATTTTAAAATTTAAAATCATAATTGAATTAAGACTTATCTTTACAATCAAAACGTGATAAACACGTTATGTCACGTTTTCGCAAAAAATCAAGAGCTCCTTCCTCTGTAAGTGCGTAGTGGTTACTGTTATGTTACGTTCTCGCAAAAATCCTTGATGCAGTAAGAGACAGTGCCATATTGTGATCTGACACAATGACGCTATCTCTTTCGCCCACAGATTCGCTATTTACCGCGTAAAAAATACCACGTTTTTTGAGAAAATAAAATCGATCACGGCGGTTTTAATTATCAAATAAAAAAAAAACGAAATTTCGGATATGTCACATTATAGAAGCAAAGAGGCGATATGTGTAGTATATCTCGTAAAACATGTAAATTAAAAAGAAAATCTATCACACTTAATGATACCTACTGTTTAACCCACTTTGACCGTATGAAAGTAGTAACTTGTATATCCTGACGGATGCTGACGGTCCGAATCTCACTATAAAAGTAAAGTAAGATTAAAATAACTTTAATTACCTTTACGAGGTGGGGTGGTGAGGCCCCAAGGCTCACTCCAATAGCCTAAAGCCGCCGTGAATAGGCAGATTTGATCAACTTATCTACTACTGCTTCACCTTATTCTACGAATTATTTCGGTAATTTTTGTGGCTTTTTCACATGACCTCATTACGTATTTTATCTTTCAAAGCAACTCTAAGTATAACTCGCTCCATTACGCCCACCTGCTACTATGAAAGTTATATTTATTTCATCAAGAAATGGACTTATATATAACTGTTACCTACCATCATACTTGTATCACACAGCAGAGAGACGCGAAGCTCCATTTAAGTTGAGAATTAATTACTTAAACATGCACATGGAGGTATGGAGGTAGGATCGTCAGTGTTTCTAGGTAGTAGATAGGATTTTTAGGTGGCAGGCAAGTACACGGCCTACCAGAAGGAAAACGGTTACCATGTCCAATGGACGTTTGCAATACCAGGGGCGTCACATTCGTGCTGCCGACCATATAGAGAAGAAGAGGGAAGGGGAAAGGACGACGGGAGAAGATTAAGAGAGTCTCTGTGCTGTCAGTGTAGAAGACAAAGAAGGGTTTCTCGGTCTTCCCACTGACAACACAAAACTTCTCCAGTGAACTCTGGCTACCCTACTCACCGCCGGAAACACAACACAAGGTTATTTTTAGCCGCGGTATTCTGTAGGACGGAGATACTTGCCCAGTCGGGTGCTCAATTAGGACGGAGGTACTTGCCCAGTCGGATGCTCAATTAGGACGGGAGATACCATCATGTCCTACCTCTGTCAGATAGTTAGTCTAATGTTAGCAGGTACTTAAAAGGAATAAATTATTTATTCATCATTTCTCTTCATCATCTTTTTTAGCCAATTTTATAACAAAAAAACCATTTTTATCAGTTTTAGGTCAATTTGAAAGTCTCAGGGTTCCTATTTTTTCTTCTACACTTCGTACAATCTTGGGGGTCCATGGCCGTGAGATCATTGGAGCGCATATCACCCTCCACAACGTCAAGGCCTTCTTGGACCTACCCCTCCCGCTAAAACCGGTGGGAGTACCATAACTATATCAATTCTGGTATTGTAATTTTGATAAACTACTAAAAGATTGCTTTATTTTTTAATCAAAAATGTCTAAGTAATTGTTTTAAAAAAGTTATAAAATGTTATAACATTCTTATTTATTCATCCTAAATAATAAATACTATGAAAAATAATACTCGTGGCCATACCCTTCACGCCTAAAATAACAAAATGTTATAAAAATACTATCTATCAATTACTCTGTGGTTATACGAGTAACCGTGTCAAAGGAGATATTTACTTTATAAAAGGATATTATTTATCTATGAAAAATGTGAAACCTATTATACGAAGTTATTTATAGATGACTTCAATAGCGAAGGTTCACGTTCTCAATTCTTCGAAAAACATCATTTTTTTTCCGCGATAATTATTTACGAACTCGATATATTCATTCACGTAAGGTATCTGTATCGACATTTTAAAAATAATTTGTACCATATAGGTATAATCCTATATAGTACATATTATATTATAGTTCTATGAGTTATTACGCGTATGTATTCATGATAATATAATTATATTACAATATTGAATAAAGTCTCTTTTTTATTTAACTACTACGTATTATAATGTTACACCTCGTGTGTGACTTTTAAAACTATAAAATGTGAAAATAAATTCGCCAATGGTTAATATCCACTCAAATATTTGGTCTCACAGAGTGCTGAATTGAGATTATTGAATGGCAGATGTGCTGAACTGTAGTATCTAATCTTACTTAACATCATGTATGACCACATTTCTGCAAATAAATGAATTTTGAATTTTTGAATTTTGAATTTATAATCAAAACAAATTGAACGATTAAAGCACCGATATATATTTAAAAATATCTGCTTTCATTCGGTACTCTACACTAGAGTGGTAACCCCACTCTATAGATTTACATAATACTCTATGGTTCTGTGCTACAGTAAATCGAAGCCTTCAAAGCGGTTAGATAGCTACCAGCCACCTCGGTAATATTAAAAACCTTTTAGTTCTTTATTTACATAAAGTATTTTTATACGGTCGAATACAGATTATGTAAACAAAAGCCATATGTGTTTGTGGTGTTATTATCTGTAAGCAAACTAAACTCGATTAAGTAAATATTAACTTTGGTTTAACAGACGGGATGTTTCATACCGAATTATCGCATGAAGAATTCGAATTGAGCTTTGTTTGATTGAGTTGGTTCATTTATAAGTAATTTAAGTATATGGTATAAAGATGCCGCGTAGGTTGTTTAGTGATTAAGGAGTCGGTCTTACGATCAAGGGGTTCAAATCCTGGCCATTATACTACCAATGTGAACCCTAAACAAGCCATTGAGCTTAGCTGGAGTTGCTTATATTTTTATGAAAAAAAAGTGTATCTACATCTTGTGAGTAAAGGCAAAAGAAGATGGTAGATACATGTTAAATGCAAGAATAGAGTTCAAACAATTGGCGATATAAATGTAGGCGTTACCTGGTTGAAATCCATTACAAGAAATATTGAAGGAGGGACCCACCACTCACCCACGGCATTTCGGCATTTCAATCCAACGATAACAATAGCAAATTATTACTAATTATTATAGAAAGAAAAAAAAACCGCACCCTTTCTTCAAGAAAGCCATTGGAGAGTGTAACTCCCCTAGTGTTGCAAACTCCCATAGGCCTCGGTAATCACTTTCGATCAGGTGGGCCGTGTGCTCGTCTGCCACCTAAGTGGTATAAAAAAATTAAGAAACACCCCATTTTAATATAAAACGTACTATGTAGGTAATAATCTTTGTTAGGCATCTAAGATGACTTTAGAAGTCGAACAATGCTGACGTCCGTCATCTGCATTAAAGCCTCTGAGATTACTCCGTATTGTACTCCGTATCTCCTAGTTAGTGGAAGCAAACACGACTGCAATTTACCCAAATTCATTAACGAATATAGTTAGGTAAGTTCGTCTATATCAGGGTTTCTCAAAGTGGGGTAAACGTACCAGTTGAACATGCACCCCAAAACAAAATTTACGTACCTATTTAATGTTTCAGTAATTGTTTTTAACGTAGCAATACAAGAATTACGTCGTTTATTTTTCCATAAAGCATTACAAATGACATGAGGTTGAGCTACTACAATGATGTATTCAAAGTTAATCGCTCTAACGAGTGAAAGAGATGCAGCTATTCTCTGCATATTTAATACTATCTATTCATTTGAAATACTATCTTGTTTGTTTAATTTATAGTTGAGGTAGCCGTATGGTACCCGGTAGAGTGTAATTTGGGTCACTTCATCTCTACCCATGTGATATTGTACAAGGCGACTAAAGGATAGAGAAGTTTAACAACATACAGATATATACAGTCACGACTTAGTCTCAGATGCATGGTTCAAGTAAACATTGTGCCCGGAATACGGCAATAGGTTCACTCCATAATACATGGGACCAAATATAATGGTTAATAAATGTGGTTGTTAATTCAACTCTACCTACCCCAGAGACAAACAGGCGTGAGTATATTATTTATGTATAAATATTTTTAATTGATTGCAAACTTATATAGGGGTACGTAAACTTATAACTTTGAGAAACGCTGCTCTAGACAGTATTAGTAAAGAAAAGAAAACCCACATGTATAATAAATCCTAAGAAAGGTGAAAGGTAATGACATCTTTCACATTGGGTTTTCGTTTACTACTAACACACGGGGACCGGGCACAATGTATGGACGTATTAGGAGGCTGTTCTCATCCCTTGAGAGATATGGGCACAATATGACATCATTCGGAAAATTGCTTAATCAATTTGAACATTTTTTTTTACCTATATTAAGTTTTATTCGAGTAGAAAGGAGGTAAATTTGGTATTTCGTTCAGTTGTGGTAAACAAATGGAGTATAGTTACGCATCCTTAGGTGTAAAACCGTACTGTAGTAACTAGTTCTTGGTCTATGTGAATAACAGTTACAGTAATAAATGGAATGTCATCTGTCTTCAAGTTACGTGACTGATAATAATGTAACTATACTTGTCACAACATAGCACGTAACTTGTGACAGCTGTCAGAGAGCGACGTCTAGTGATGGGGTATTATTGGTTTTGGATTTAATCGATTAGTGAATACCTACATTTGAATTTGCGTTAACAATCACATTTTATATTTCACGTGGGCGTAAAATATTATGTCTTATTCCTTTACTTATACCTAAAGGGGTGGACAGAGATGTATCTAGCATTCACATTTCAGTAGCATATTTTTTATCTCAAAAATGTTGATATAAGTTGGATCACTAAAATGTCCGACTAGTAACTACAGAACTTCAATATCGTCAATTAGTTGTGGAGGTCAGATGGCAATCGTGTCATGGAAAATATCGAAGTTCAGTGGCTTACATTTCAAATCAAATCAAATGGAAATCACAATCATCAAAATCAAAATCATTTCCCGAAAGGTCTTTCGATGACCCTGGAGCGAGGAATATACCTGAGTCTACTCTACCCTCTACCCCTCTACGTCTGATGGCTTGAGAGGACCGTGCGGTTTTCGACATAACCACCCACGCTGGGTTCGCCGAGGGGGTACCCGTGGGGACTTCCGCACGTATAAAAAGAACCACATTTTAGACCAGAAGACAATGTATCCCCAATCTATTTGGGATAATGTTTTTTATTTTTTTTATTTAGGGCAAGTCAATTTGAGTTCACCCCGCCTGATAGGTAAGGTGAAGGCAAAGTCTCAGGAAACAGGGACACTATTACAAACACGTGAGTGTTATACAGATGCTTTTTCACGCCCTGCTTAAAGTACCCGGGAGTGTAGGAAGAAGAAACACGTGAGTAATGAGTAATGTAAAGGTTTCGAGAGAACGGAGCATTGTGATTGGCAGTCTGCCTCTTGTGAACCTGAATGCGTGTGTAGCCCGCCAATCACAATGCTCCTTTTTGTCGATACACACTCCTTTACATTACGAATTCGATAGTATTTCGTGCTAAGGCTACTGGTAAGGATTTGCAAGACTTAATGCTACGGCAGAGGAGCTCAGAGAAAAATGACTTCAGTATTACTTGCTCGCGGCTCCATCCAGTGGATGTCAGTTGTCGCGAACAGGCATAGACCAAGCCCATTCTTTTTTCTTATCCTCTCAGACACTATCTCAATATTAATTCAGTGGTTTAGACATGAAAGCATAAAGGACAGGCATAATTATTATAACATTAATATGAATTAAAACAGAGGTTCTTTGTGTCACGTCATATTCGGAGGCGTAAATACGTACGCCCTACGTACATACCTCTCTGTTTAATTATGAATTCTTGACCTAAATATAATTCAAGTGAAAAGTGTCGGGATTAACACGGGCGTGCATCATTAAAAAAATATTTTTACTTCCAAGTCTTTTGACTAAAGACTTTTGTGAACAAATTTGTGGTCCTGAGGTACACAACTAATGCACAGATAAAGAGACAAAGGGCGTCGCCGGTGGATGGATAGCGAAAATATAATTCCTTTTCTTTTGTTGACAATTCAATGATGTGTTTTTGTACTGAAATGAGACACAGTAAAAAGTGAACTATTTCATACATTAATTTATAAATAACGTGCCTAAATCATAACCCTTACTAGCGTAGTTGGTTAAAAAGTATTACCAGTATTACTTTTATTTACAGGGTGTAAGGGGTGGTCTCCCAAAGCCGAAGGCCTCTGGTAGTACTCATGGTACAAAACATATTGGCATAAAAGAAATTACGATTTGGATTTCTTTTTTTAATTTTTAGGTATACCGTTTAACAAGCGTTATTCACTCTCCATCGTATTTTTAAAGCTAATAAATGAAACGAAATTTCATGAAAAAACATGTCGCATTATGGCGAAATTTGTTTTTTTGTTAGTGACGTTTTTATGAAATTACTGTCTCATTTAGCCGTACTGATACGATGGCGCGTAAATAATGCGGCAAAAACAGAGGAAAATACCAAATCGTCTTTCTTATATGTCAATATATGTTGTGTACCAGGAGTACCTACTACCAGGGGCTTTCGGCTTCGGTAATGTTTTCCTTACACCATGTATAGTTTACTAGTGTTTGTTGGTGGCTCCGCCCACGTAGAATCATCTTCCCGTTACCACGGCATCTTTTCGTTCAAGTTTTAGTATTTTATATTCTGGCAATAACGAATATGAAATGAAAAGTAATATAAAATTTGGAGCACACCTTCAAAAGTTAGCGAGTACTTAAAATCTTTCATCAATACTTTATCAATACTTTCATCGAGTTAGTGAAGTATCTGCCTATTGGATAAAATATACAAAATAGTAAACTAGGAATCGTACTTCAAAATATATTTTTCACTTCCCAAAGTAACAAATGTTATTTGACGAAGGTGTGACCTTCAATACCTATTTAGTACCTACAGATATTTAAATATTTTATGATTGCTTCTTTGCTCAGATTGTATATGTGGTATAAAACAGTTTATTCTTTGTCAATTCTGTTAAATAGAGAGCTAACTCTTTATTGTGCAAAATAATACAATGAGGGATTTGTGAAAAAAAATTATGTAATTCGTAATTCGCCATTTTATGACGGCGGCCATCTTGGTCAGATTATCATCAAACCTAACTAAGATCACTTCCAAATAATTCACCTTTCAAATACAAAACTTACATAAAATCAGTTCATCCGCTCCGAAGTACACACACACACACACACACACACACAAACATACACATACGGTAAAATCAACAATATGGACATAAAGAAATAGAAGAATGTTCAATGGGCGGTCTCTCTTACAGGCAACCAGTTTTGTCTACATTGGGTATAATAAAATATTTTCGGTTACGTTTCTGGTATATTTGTTATACAATAGACATTACCTATTCTGTGACAATGGTGCTTATTACGTTATTTATACCTCCTAGATAGGAGGTAAAATATTTTTTCAGAAGATTCATATTAAATTCTACAGAAAATTGTATGATCTCTGAGGCCGTTTAAGAATTTCTATTTTTACATAGGAGCACGAAAATAACCTTATTATGTTTCGAAACATTTCTTCTCATGGTCGTATAGTAAGTATTTCAGTTAAATTGGAGTAAAACAGGATGAATGATGGCTTTTAACTCCATTATATTAATATATACATAGTACGATGAATGTGTTTTATAATTACTTATTTGACAAGAAATCTTCATAACTACTATTTCTGTGATATATCGGAAACTATTTTCAAGAATCGACTACATCACATAAATCAAATATGATAAATTATTTATGAGTTTATAATTATCATTTCTGTCCCACAAAATAAGCGTGGGTGTGTATAATAAATCAAATGAAAAACAACGAATTTCTAACCGTATATACATCTAAAACTACATAATAAAATAAATATTTAAATTTAAGCGTTATAATAGTTATTTGTGCAACAAGAGAGCAAAACTGTTTTTTGCTGCGAGTGCTGATTTTGAATCCTGAGCAAGCGAGGGATTCTAGGATTGAATCACGAGCTTAGCGAGTGATTCTACTGTAGAATCCTGAGCGTAGTGAGGGATTCAAATGCACGAGATGCAAATAATTTTGCTCTCGTGTGGCACACATTACTTTTCACTTCAGCAGCGAGAACACATAAGAAATATTACTTAGAAGATAATGCAACACTTATTAACAGAACAGAACACCTATTATATTATTAATTAAAATAATGCTGAAAGTTTTAAAAGTTAATAATTAATCTAATTACTTATTGCTGTTCTGCAAATTTAAAATTGAAAATTTTATACCCGTTATTTTTAAGGTGTGTTCAGAAACAGCGTACGTGACATTTTATTTTTCAAATGTTGATAATAGTAATCATTATAAATACTTATGCATTACTTATTTTGGTATTCAATAACATTACATAATTATTAAATAATGTAAATAAAATACATGGTTATTCTTTTACAAATATCTTTCAAATTTAGAATTTCGAAATAGGACCTTTAACGTGCCATAAATTAAAAAAAAAACCTTCAAAATACTTGTGTTTGTCACTCGAACTTTTTTATGGACGGCCAAGAGACAGAGTGCAGTGTATGTAGTTCGAAAGTTTTTCGCGGAACAATTCTTGAATCTATGGTTGGCACTCTTTATTGAAAATTAAAAAAAAAAATTAAAAAGCTACTTTGTCTCACTGAGTGAGCAAAATCGCATTTTGCACACTGTTTTTACGCAGCAAAACTCACTTGTTTGAGCTGCTGTGGTGAAATAGTTATTTGTGCAACAAGAGAGCAAAACTGTTTTTTGCTGCGAGTGCTGATTTTGAATCCTGAGCAAGCGAGGGATTCTAGGATTGAATCACGAGCGTAGCGAGTGATTCTACTGTAGAATCCTGAGCGTAGTGAGGGATTCAAATGCACGAGATGCAAATAATTTTGCTCTCGTGTGGCACACATTACTTTTCACTTCAGCAGCGAGAACACATAAGAAATATTACTTAGAAGATAATGCAACACTTATTAACAGAACAGAACACCTATTATTAATTAAAATAATGCTGAAAATTTTAAAAGTTAATAATTAATCTAATTACTTATTGCTGTTCTGCAAATTTAAAGTTGAAAGTTAAAAGTTAAATTTTATACCCTTTATTTTTAAGGTGTGTTCAGAAACAGCGTACGTGACATTTTATTTTTCAAATGTTGATAATAGTAATCATTATAAATACTTATGCATTACTTATTTTGGTATTCAATAACATTACATAATTATTAAATAATGTAAATAAAATACATGGTTATTCTTTTACAAAAATCTTTCAAATTTAGAATTTCGAAATAGGACCTTTGACGTGCCATAAATTAAAAAAAAAACCTTCAAAATACTTGTGTTTGTCACTCGAACTTTTTTATGGACGGCCAAGAGACAGAGTGCAGTGTATGTAGTTCGAAAGTTATTCGCGGAACAATTCTTTTTGAATCTATGGTTGGCACTCTTTATTGAAAATTAAAAAAAAATAATTAAAAAGCTACTTTGTCTCACTGAGTGAGCAAAATCGCATTTTGCACACTGTTTTTACGCAGCAAAACTCACTTGTTTGAGCTGCTGTGGTGAAAAATTAATTTACATCACCGGCTGGTAATATTCTTTGAAGGTTGGCAATATTATTTGTAGGTATATTATAGTATGATATTTTATTTTTGCAAGAATAAAAATAATACTTATGCAGACGTACAAGGTTATGCTATTTTTGCCTGAATAGAAATAATACCTATGTGCACCGAACTTTCGGCTTTCGGACACTTAATCCTGTAAATTGAATCAAAGGTGACACTTTATACTTAGGTACCTACTTTATTGGGCCTAGACCCTACTGAAAGAAATCCGTAGTAATATTATGTTGACTATGTTTTTTATATTTATGTCATCAAGGTGTGCAGAGGTGCAGTCCAAAACATGGTGACCGCCGTAACAGGTACTGTCCCTGTAACGGCGGTCCCCACCCTGACGTCCTCGACAATTGCTTTTTCACGCCCCGCTTGAAGAACCCGAGACTGTAGGATGACGGGAACACGTAAACACAACTACTTAGGTTTTACGACACGAGAGCTGCAGTTCACAGAATTGTTCAGGCAATTTTCACGCACGGATCCACACACCTACCGCAGAATACTCATTTCCATGATGCTCATTTTATGTGTGGTATAGAGCATGCCATAGTTAAAGACATAGGTCGCGGTTACTAATAATAATTATGTTATTTAATAGGTCTTGGTATAGAGTAGGGCACAATAAGTCAACAAACCTAGTGTCAATGAACCTTGATATTTTATACCTACCAATGACTGTGAATATCTAATAACTGTGTATTATATTGTTGACTGATGACATTTGGTGGAACCTATTGTTATAGATATTGATAACACACTTGTACTTCTTCACGCTATTTATTATTGATTGTAACCGTAAGATTTTATTTTCATTGGAACTACTGTTTATGTTATTCACAGCTTAGAGACTCCCGCCATACCCTTCTGACCTATATCGATGCGCCCAGTGACCATCACGCTCAATGGCATTCAGATAGATCAGGCTAGAAGGATAAAGTAGGAGTGGAGCGAAGCGGCGCTCCCGCATTAGTCTTGGTGGTTATTTTTCTTCTACTCGGCGTTCCATGCGATTTTTAAACTTTGATATTTGGTACGACGCGACGGTCTTATGAATATCGGTCCAATGAATTTCAGGGTGTTGATATGTAACCATTCAAATTAAAGAAAAAAAAAGGTATTTAGCGAAATGTTGCCGAAT
Source organism: Pelosia muscerda (assembly GCA_963691645.1). Classification (NCBI taxonomy): domain Eukaryota; kingdom Metazoa; phylum Arthropoda; class Insecta; order Lepidoptera; family Erebidae; genus Pelosia; species Pelosia muscerda. The sequence goes on along the minus strand of OY829116.1, from coordinate 6,068,838 downwards.
TTTATATTTTTTCGTAAAAAAAAGATAAGAAATAGTATGTTGAATAAGTGGTTTATAATGGCTGGCACACGCAATACGAGAAATAGTATATAAAAATAGATGTGTGATGTCAGTGTTTGCAAAAATTATCACATACAAACACACATACACAAGCACACACGCAAACACGCAGGCAAACACGCATCACCCACGCACATAATATTTATTCGTACTGTATTTATTTCGAATGTAAATTATTTATACTTATTTAAGTTTCTTGTTTTGTCCATTTCAATTAAATTCTAGAAAACCTACCTAATATTTTAATGACATTATACTTTCCTTGGTCTGTGATAAACTGATAACTGTGATAAGACATAAATAAAATTAGAATAGGAATATTATACACTCGTCTAGACCGACCTTGATCTATTCACCTTACTGTACCTTGAAACCTCTCTGAAATGTAGGTCTATGAACACATAGAGTTGCTCTCAAAGCATGACGTACGTTCATATAGCCGGGATTTTTATGCCAGCCTCTCTAATAATAGTTAACCCTCCCAAAACCACACGGAGTCATAAAACTAGAGGTATTCTATTACCATTCCCAGTTCTCACATGTATTGACGGCAGGATTGGCTGTTATGTTGGAAATCCTCCATTGTGAATTATTTAGTTAAAGAAGGACTTGTGCGGTAAGTGGATTACTTTTCCTTTTGTTAACAAAATATTCAGTGCGATTGGCTCGTCTAGCGCAGACGGGTGATTATGGATTCCACTGGATTATCCTCTCTTCTGTGTAGCAATTTCATGAGTACTATATACAAAAAAATACTATGGATAAAAATATAGATAAATAAGACAATGGTGCGTTGAGTGTGTGTTTTTTGTGCATTTTATCATAAACTATGCCTAGGTTATCCTTTCCATTCTGAGTTTTATAATGGCGGAAATAAAAATAAAAGAACGTTCAATATTTGAATTTAGATTTTTTTAATTAAATTTGTTTATCCAGGCGGCTGACTGCCGTTCGACACTTCTGAAAGGAAAGTCTGCATCAGAGCCTGGTTCGTCAAGCAACAAGAATACCTGTCATGCAGATAGCACTGACTTTGGGTACAGATTACATTGCTGTGATAAACATAAAAACAATCGTTGATTTAATCTTACATAATATACCTATGTATACACATGACAATGACAGAACGGAACTTATTCGAGAACTCTGAGTAAAATCTTTCTGTATTTGCCACGACGTTTCGGACGTGACGCCCATGATTCCATGGTCTCGAGAGGACTGAAGAAGAGGCGAAATATCAGCGTCTCGTGTCGTGCGGGCATTTCCAACTACCCGCACTTGGTTCTTGGTGTTCGCTCACTAGGGTGACCATCATTTGACCGACACTTAACACTCACAATACGAGTATTCGTGAATTCTGATCATATTTTTTATGTGATGTACAGTAAACAAAAGAGATACGGTACCATTTTCTCATATAATGATGTATGTAAATGTGGTACCGTATTCCGAACTGTACATTTGTTGATGACTGAATTCCACGATGATGAAAGCTTTCCCAAAAATAAGTACCGTTCTATATTACCTAATTACAATAAAATTAGGTTTAGAAAAGGCAAGCAAACCGGCGCGCTAGTGTAGACAACAAATATAACGCCATTGTACACTAATAGCGGTATTAAGCACCCGTATAAGGAGTTAACGTAACTTATATACCTTCTGTGGTCATTTGAGGCTCTATAAAGGAAGTTGAGGCTTGCACGGTAACTTGAGCTAGTCATTTGTTGTACTGAGAGCTAACAAGCGATCATAAGTCTTACATATAAGTAGGTACGTAGAAATAGTACCTTTTAGTAAACCCTGTTGAACGAAGTGTGCCTACGTGAGATTATTTTAAATAAAATGTTCGTACCGTCTTGAAAGGAAGATGTGCTTCGAATAATTTCTTATGTTGAAATTAGATATTATATTTTATATTAAATTGTTGCATATGGCTAAAATAACCTTCTCCTCAGTATCTACATGCTCGCCGCTTTCGGGCACTCCTGAAATAGCATATTTTTCAATATAATGTCCCTGAACTTGCCCCAATTAATTAGGATCGGCGCAACACGTTATTCTGCTCCAAACATTTCTGTCAGATGTCATTTCCTTAGTCATTCAATCACAATCACACAATCCAGCAATCTTTTCTTGGGCCGACTCTGCTCCTAAAGCCCACTACATTCATTCGTTGGACCTTTTTTACAATATTACTATTATCTCTTCTCGTAGTACGTCAATGCCACGATAGATAGCATTTTTATACAACAAAATTAATGCAGCAACTTATGATAGATATACTATTATTCATATATTATATTATAATCTTCAAATTAACCAAAAAACTGGGGAAAGAATGTCAAAAAAATTCAAAATTTCAATACAAAGAAACGTTCACTCTTTAATTTCTATTCGGCTATGAAGCGAGGCTGATATTGAAACATTCGCATACTGTTAAGGAATTCCAATCATCCTTTGAGGCCCGTCTGGCCGTATTAGGGAAAATCAAATTTAAAATATTTACTTTCTAGACCTCTTTTCGTTTGAGAAAAATGCCTACGACTTTTGGATAGATCCCAAAGGAAGTGTTGTTGTATTCAAGTATTCTGGCGCCACTGTACGGAAATAGAACGTACCTATCCCCAACACAAATCAGCCGAAAACGTAAAACTAAGCTGAAGTTTTTATATTCACTTTGTGTTACTCGCCAAGGTTCATTCACAACAAAAATACGACAAAACAGATGAGCGTTTTTGTCTAAATCCATAGTCTGGTATATTTTCACGAATAGAACGTTGAAAAGATTTTGTAGAAATTTATTAAAAATTTTGAGGCTAATCGTCCGAGCCAAGACTGATCCTCGGTCGAGTTGTCTCAATTCTAAAACGACGATTTTTAAAAAGAACGGTTTTGACTATATTGGTTGATTCGTCGGGGAAAAGACAGGCCCTTGGACAAGCAGCCTAATCTGCAAAATTATTGTTATTATTTTACTTTTAGCCTCTCAAGTGTAATTTAAACAGTAAATTCATAAATTTACCAAACGGCTGTACATGTTCAGAGTGTTGCTTTGTTGTATACGCTGAATATTTGTGTAATTAGAGTAATGTGTCACTTGCAACTGCCTTGTTTGAAAATTCTGTGGAATGCTTGCAGTGGACTCGGCGTGGTCATCTGTTTGGTTCAAAATGCCAAGCTCATTAAGCCTCATTTTCATTCTGGATAGTATTTTTCTGTTTTCATCGAAGACTGAGGGAAACTCGGAGCTCAGGGTCCGCCTGCCGGCATTTCCTCCTCCACTTCGCAACCAATGGCACGCATGTCACCTCATTAGGCAACGAGCTATAGTTTTACGGCCTCTCACAAGTTTTCGGAGACTACGGGAGATAGATCGTTCTTTTATTAGGTCGCTAGAAAAAAAATACAGTTACGTCAAATTCAATTTCATAAATCTCGCGGAATCCACTATCTTGCCAATGCTTTTTGACAGTTGCTGATTGTTTCGTTTGAGTTACCTAATGTAAGTCTTTTTTTAAATAGATTCCACTTCAATTTGATTACTCTTCGTACTAGTAGGTACACATAGAAATGAAAAGAAACGCTGCTTTTAAAAAGATTTACAGAGAAATTATAATATATTAAATTCAGAAAGTGTCAATACGGACAATTTCGTCCGAACAAACTTAACAGAAACATCGCCTGTTCACTTATTTATGGACAGATCTTTAAAATGATTTTTCAATTTCTAAATTTATAACGACATTTACGCGGGAGTTGTAAAACAAGTTTAAATTTTGTCAAATTATACGTGCCTCCCTCGAGTAGCAACAGAATATTAATTAATATTTTTAAGCAACATAATTATTTTTTGGAGGAAACTTTCATAAACTTTATTTATTCACAGGACTAAGGCCGTATCCTCAATAGTAGCAGACGCTTTTTATCCTACCTCCTCACTCCTATAGATTACTTAACCTGAGTTTCACGGTTTGACTTGGCTATAAATTTGACATGGTATGGGGACTTACCATCACCCGCGGGTAAGTTATATCATGAACAGATATTCTGTAAAACCGATATTCCAATTGAGCACCCGTATTGCGAGCACTAGCACGTGCTACACTTAAGTAAGTTTGGTTTTAAGACAGTTTTTTCTTGTGTGTTGACGAATTGGAATTCCCAAAACTCGTTTTAAACATTATAAGTAATCTATCCATGTACCAAATTTGATTAAATAGCAAACACCTGAACGCCTAGAAATCTTCACAAACATTTCCATTCATCATATTTTAGTAGGATAGGCCTAGGCTTAGTGTGGTAACTTGTAGCAGGCTCTTTAATAATTACTTTACCAACTTGCTACTGCACCTAACATTTTGGGCGAAGGGTAAAGGTGATTTTGGTAAGGGCAACCCTCGGCGCTGACAACTTTAAGCTAAACAAATCTTTTGCTCAGAATCTTCAGTTAAGTTGGAATATACAGAACGAATACGGTTTATAAGAGCTGGATAATATAAAAAGGGTATTCTATACAGAATGGAGGCCTCGAGGACGTTTTGTTTGTGTATGCCCAAGTTCAAACAAATAATGAACGTAACAAGGTCCCTCTGGCTCTGATTTAAGCTCTGTAAAGCTATTGTCCTTTGAACTAGTAAACTATGGAAATATAAGTAACCTAATGGTAAACATTTCTAATAAATAAGGTCTCAATACATGACTCAATAACATTTCTACATCTCCAAACTTCGTAATTATTCAACTTTATTTACTGAATGGTTAGGTACTAGAAAATATATTTTTGAACCAAATCTAACTTGGCGGTAAATACAAAAAAGAAAGGTGTTCTAAATAATTACAGGATTACGTCCGAGAGCATAATCTTCAGGGTTAATTAAAGCAATATCTCAAGAGGATTAGCTAGCCAGACACATAAATTTTGCCTATGTCCGTCTCACTCTAATAATTACGAATTGATGAAAGGAGAATATTATACGACGGTCTAAATTTTCATTTTGATCCAGTGTTTGTGTACCGATTCTGGATAACCATTGACTATATATAGTTATCAGTCCTGACCTCTTTTATTAGATTCTGTGCCCTGTTCTAAATATGTTCTAAATTCAAATTCAAAATTTATTCCTGCCTCGTTCAGGAACTGTGACATTTTTATAAATAGTCTGTCAAGTAACAGGCGAGGGTCTAAATCATTTTGATGAGTGAAATGGTGGATTTTCACATGTGTGATTTACATAAATATCTATAAGTACTAATATTATAAAGAGGAAAGATTAATTTGGTTGTTTGTTTGTAACGAATAGGCTCCGAATCTACTAGACCGATTTCAATAATTCTTTCACCTCTAAAAAGCTACAATATCTAGGAGTAACATAGGCTATATATCACCAAGCTACCATCCAAAGGCCGCTCCTTTGGATGGTAGCTTGGTGATATATGAGTAATTATTATAAATCTCAATCGATCCGGTAAATTTCTATACATTGGCGCTAATATCGACAGCAAGGCATATAAGCAGAGAGGCAAGTCGAGAATCGAGAAGAGTCGTACAACGTGATAATCAACATCAACGCGGGCGAAGCCGCGGGCAACATCTAGTTTATAATAAGTAGTGATACTGACGATTAAAATATGTTTGATTTTTATAATTTTACTTTTCCTGCTGTGAATACTTTACCCAAATAACTGCGTGTTTCTGTCTTCCATTTAACTGTAAGCTTAAAAGCATCGATAAAAACAGTCCAACTGAAGGTTTTACTTTTAGCATAAATTCATTGTGAGAATTTTAAATTAATTTAAATAGCTTCTACCGATAATCGAATACTGGCAAGGGTGGACTTCGAACTCTTTGGGGCCTCGGATGCAATCGGAACAAAAGCATAGAGATCTGCCACCAATATATCGAATGACACCGCGCGCGCGTAACATAGGTTTGTAGGTATGTTCACCAAAATAAAACCTGTCACCAAAAACTCGGTGCCAATTTGAGTACATTATAATCTGTATTCCAAATACAGATGTCATTTAATTGATCAGTTTGTATGCAAAAAATATCCTTTGTAAAACTCATCCTCAGTAGCATGGTACTTTACCACAATCTCTTAAAAATGATATTTCTCTTTACTTACATAGTCTAAATTTACTGCTGTCAAGACATTAACTTTTTCCAATTTTTAATCGATTCTATAAAGTTGGCCTTTTAATACCTCAAAATTTCATTCAATAAAAGGATTTATGGATATATTTTAGGCGTGTTATCTAAAGAAGAGTTTAAATGATTAAATATTATCATTGACTGTGCAGGAAATTTCTTACACCGAAATACTCAAAATTTTCTTTGTTCAAGATTGTAATGTCTCCTGCGCTGTGCACTGTTATTACTCTCCTGTGTGGCCGCCATCTTTATTTCGCTGTCGTGAAAAGAATTGTTATATTTTGGGAATCATATTTAGAAACCTCCCAGTTGGATTGGTAAGCTCCTACTGATTTAATAAGAACGTAGAAATAACGGCTCAGCTTTAAGACTTATTATTTTTATGACAACACCTATGAGTTGGCTATAGGTACATAGTTTTCAAGTTGATATTGTTAGAGATTCATTATGTGACTATTATATTTTAAAACTCTGTAACAACTCGTATGGCCTGCGTAGAAACAGTTGTATGCCAAAGTCTCCTAACGATGGGAGTGGCTTATGTCCTGCAATGAATTTTGATTTCGATAGGCTAATTGATTGATTTATAGATATAATGCGTATAAATTGAAATTAAAATAATTGTAACATATTTTTTACTAATTGCTTATAATTTAAGTACTGCTTAAGTGCTGGCTGTATGAAACAAAAAAAAAAACGTACAGTATTCGTACTACTTTTTATAGCTGTCATATAGATGATAGCAAAAAAGGCGCGATAAGTTATGAATGACCATTGACTATAGATATAGGTGTCAGTCATGGACTCATTTATTTAGATTCTGCGCTCTGTTCTAATAGTTCTGAATTCAAATTCTAAATTAATGCCCGTCACATTCAGGTACTGTGACATTTTTAGGCTGTAGTGCAGTAGGTATAGCTGGTCTAAACCGAAATGAGGCACCTGCTTCCCACACACATTCACATAAAACAGTACAAACGTAAAGTGTTCAGTGAATATGATCGTCAATATTTGCTTGTGTGCGAGAGAATATGTGGCGTGAATGTTTTGGGCTTTTAAACAAGCTATAGCTAGCAGAACAGAAAAAATAGAGGAAATGTGCTACGACAGATTCGTAGTTAATTGTTTTTTTGATTGCTCGTAAATCACAAGTACTGCAAAACGAAAACATACCTTCTCACTTCAAAAAAGAAATAAACATATGACATGAATGATGCTTGTATATTTTCGAAAAGGTCAGATCTATGGTCAGTGTATTCTAAAAAACTTGTAGTTTTTACCAAAAAGGTTTATATTGCTGAATTTGTGCACTTTTGATTTGATACGCAAAACAATGACCCGCTTAATTCACACTTCGCTTTGCTTTTGTTTTTTTTTTTAAATTGTCTAAGTAGGTTAGCTGTAAAACATTCTCTGAAAATATACTTATATAGATGAGCAGTTACCCAAAATTTATGTCCTGCTCCAAATATTGGCTCAGTGGACGCGTAAAAGTAATACTTTATCTGAAGCCACAAAAAAGTAAATCCCAAAATTTGCTTACGGTGAATCGTATTTATAAATATTACCTTGACGCGACCAGTAATAAAGTACGAGATCAGCGTCTGTAAAAAACAATAAATCTATGAGAGCCTTATGCTAATGTTGGCGGCCACATACTGCTGGCAATATGGCTACAATAATAGGGTTCCATATTGATTGGGTATGGTTATAAATATATCTATACTATTATATAATTGTAAAACTTTTATGTTTGTCCGCGATGAACACAAAAACTACTGAACGGATTTCGATGCGGTTTTATGTTTGAAAGTGTTTGGTCCAGCCTAAAATCTTACGGTTGTTTGATTGCAATCGGTTAAGTTAAACCAGAGTTATAATTAGTAATATAGAATTTAAATTGCACAGATGGCGCTTAGGTCGCGATAACCTACAGCCACTCTGGCGGAGTCGCGGGTATAGGCTAGTGATATATATTATGTATCTTTCATGCACAGAAATTATTGAATTTTTTTTTATTAATTTATTGTTATAATTTAACAAATGAATTGTTATTTCATACGGAACCAACGAAGTAGTTAAAAGTCTTTATTCTTTTATAGTTTGCTTTGTCACTAAAGTTGGACAAAGCGATCTTGATCGATATTGTGTACCTACATGTTAATATTAAGAATTGTGTTGTCGATATGGGCGTGTAGACAATACGTTTTTTAATTGAATTTGTTTAACTTTTGGTGAATATGAGAATGCCTGACCTATTGTTTGGTTTTCAAACAGCGCTTAGATAATGTATTTTTATTTTTAACTAACTGTTGTCTGCGGCTTTGCCTCCGTGGTAAACTGATCTAAATCCCAAAACTTCAGTAAATGTTTTTTTTGTTATACTTAATGAAATATTTTAGGCATTATTATGCTAACTTTCCAAATCGATTTAAAATTAGAAAAGTAAATGTCTAGACGGGACTTGAACCAACGACCAGTCTCTTCCAGGGAGAACTCTCTGACCACCTTAGCTACTACCGTCCAAAGTATTCGAAATTCATTCACATATTGGAAGCAATGGCCACTGACAATCCTACGAAGTATCGGAAACACTAAACGATTTTCATTTTTTTTTCATTTCAGCCACAAGACGTCCACTGCTGAACATAGGCCCCCCCCATCGACCTCCAATCCGACCGGTTGGAGGCGGTCTGCATCCAATGGGTACCCGCGACTTTGACTATGTCGTCCGCCCATCTCGCAGGAGGCCGTCCCACGCTTCGTCTACCGGTACGCGGTCTCCATTCAAGAACCTTTTGGCTCCAACGGCCATCTGTTCTTCTTGCTACGTGCCCCGCCCATTGCCACTTCAGCTTGCTAACCCTGTAGGCTATGTCGACCACTTTTGTTCGTCTGCGGATCTCCTCAATTCTAATTCGATCTAGCAGAGAGATTCCGAGCATAGCCCTTTCCATAGCTCGCTGTGCGACCTTGAGCTTTCTTATGAGGCCCATAGTGAGGGTCCACGTCTCGGCGCCATAGGTCATCACTGGCAACACGCACTGATTAAAGACTTTTGTCTTTAAGCACTGAGGTATTTTGGACGAGAAGACGCTGTGTAACTTCCCGAACGCTGCCCAGCCGAGTTGGATTCGACGATTGACCTCCGCCTCGAAGTTTGATCCGTCTAATCGGACCATCTGTCCAAGGTAGACGTACTTGTCTACAACTTCGAGGGTCGAGCCTTCAACTGACACTGGGGAGGGCCTTAGAATATGAGCATTCGCCATAACCTGGGTCTTGTCCATATTCATCTTGAGGCCCACCTGTTGAGAGACTCGGTTGAGGTCGTCGAGCATTGTGTTTAGATCCTCCAGCGATTCTGCCATGAGCACGATATCGTCGGCAAAACGAAGGTGAGTGATGTATTCGCCATTAACATTAATGCCGAGACCTTTCCATTCCAGTAGCTTAAAGGCATCCTCCATTGCATTGGTGAAGAGCTTCGGAGATATTACATCTCCTTGTCTCACTCCCCTCTGCAACAGTATCGCCGCTGTGCTCTGATCTTGTACTCGGACTGACATGGTGGCGTTTTTATACAAACACTTCAGCACTTCGATGTACCGGTAGTCTATATGACACCGCTGGAGAGATTGTAGCACTGCCCATGTCTCGATCGAATCAAAGGCTTTCTCGTAGTCCACAAACGCTAAACATAGTGCCAAGTTATACTCCTGAGTCTTCTGTATGACTTGCCGCAGCGTATGAATGTGGTCTACGGTACTATAACCTTTTCGGAAACCGGCTTGTTCGGGCGGCTGGAAGTCATCAAACCTGCGTTCGAGACGATTCGTGATAACCCTCGAAAACAGCTTATAAACATGGCTCAGAAGCGAGATGGGTCTGTAGTTCTTAAGAGAGGCTTTGTCACCTTTCTTGAAGAACAAGACCACCACGCTTCTGTTCCATGCTTCCGGCGTAGTACCTTCGAATAAGACGGAGTTGAAGAGCTTCTGAAGGACTTTAAGTATCGGTGTTCCACCCGCTTTCAGAAGTTCCGAAGTGATTCCGTCTTCTCCTGGTGCCTTGTTATTTTTAAGCTGCTTGAGGGCCACCCTAATCTCGTACAGGCTGATGTCCGGGATATCCTCGGTGTAGTGTCGGGTTAGCTTGGCTCTTGGATCTTTAACCATATCAGTAGCAGGCTTAGTGACTGAGGTATAAAGCTGTCCATAAAACCCCTCGATCTCCGCCAAAACATCTGCCTTAGTCGACGCGACGCTGCCGTCCTTCCTCTTCAGCTTTGTCAACTGGCTCTGCCCAATAGACAAGTCTCTTGCGAACACTTTGGAGCCTTTATTTCGCTCAATCGTTTCTTTAATACATTGAGTATTAAAGGCACGGATGTCGTGTCGCAAAGACTGCTGGATACGTCTATTGAGCTGCCGATGTGCTTCAGCGTCATTGGTAGACTGCAGCCTCATAGAGCGTCATTCGGCCATGAGTTTGAGGGTGTGATCGGTGAGCTTCTGTGGTCTATCTCTTCGACGGGGCCTGAAGAATTTGGAACCCACTGAATGAACAGCTTCAACCAACCTGTTATTTATCTCGTCCACTGTACTGCATTCTTCTAGGCAAGAGAAGCGATTCGAAAGTTCGAGTTGAAAGCTCTCGGAGTACTGTATATGGGAAGCTCTAGGTCGGAGCGTAGACCTCATCAGACGGGATCTCTCCAGCTTAACATTAATATTCAATGTGCCTCTAACCATTCGGTGATCACTTCCGGTTTTCACCCTATGGATCACTGAGACATCATTGAATATCCGTCTATGCGTCGTCATGATGAAGTCGATCTCATTTTTGGTACGACCACCGGGGCCCATCCAGGTCCATTTCCTGTGGGGCGGCTTCTTGAAGAAAGAGTTCATCATAAAGAGTCGCTCTTTCTCAAGAAAGTCGGCCAGCCTCCAACCCCTTCGGTTACGCCTCCCATACCCATATTGCCCCACTCTCAACTCGTTATCACCTCTCGTACCCAGTTTTGCGTTGAAGTCCCCCATAACAATAGTGAAGTGTGATTTAGAGGCATGTATGGCTCTACTAATGTCCTCATACATAGCCTCCACTTCATCATCTGGTCGTGTCGAGGTCGGTGCGTAAACCTGTATGACCTTCAGCAAGTATCTCTTGGACACTCTGAGTACCAGGTACGCGACCCTGTTCGACACACTCGTGATGGATATGATGTTGTTTATGAGGGACCTATGGACGATGAACCCGACACCACCTTGCGACTTCTCGTCGCCCTCCCGGTAGTAGAGCAGGTTGCCAGACTTCAGGATTATTGTGTCCTCTCCCTCTCTTCGGACTTCGCATGACCCAACGATGTCCCAGCGCAACCTGCTCAATTCTTCTTCCAGCTCTGCTAGCTTCTCGTCTGTCCTCATTGTGCAGATGTTGTGTGTCACCAGTGACAACCTACGTTTGCATCGGTTGTCCATTGTGCATGCTTTGGTCGTCTGACGGAGGGATCCCGCCCGGTGATTCTTAGCACCCCTGGCCCCAGCGCTCGACTGACGCCCGTCAGGCGCGTCAGTGTTGCGACTGGAGCCCCCGGGCACTTGGGGCCGTTTGGTGCACACCAACATCTTGGGGGGTTTTCGGACCGTATACCCGCCACGCTGGTCCAGTGCGGGTTGGCGGGTAGCCAGAGCCTCGTTCGTTGGTCGGCAGAGGGCACCACGGGCAGGTGAGGTTGGCTTGGGTCCCCAAGGTGGTGGAAGGGACCCCTTACCCTCCTCTTTTCAATAATTTTAAAACATTTTTTGATAGTTCCGCCCAATTAATTTAAAATTGATTACAGTAATCCTGTTCCTTGGATAAAAAGTAAGTTAACAATTTGATATCAAATTTCAAATACTGACTTAATGGTTAGGTAATTGTGTTATATATTATGTGTTCTGGTAATATATATATGTTATAAACTTACTTGAAAGTGAAGTGCGCTTAGTTTGCCGAATATTTGCAACCTGGAACAAACATTGGAGATTTGATTACAAATGTTAACATAGCAAGATAAAAAATTGAACGCTCAAAATAATGGATTAAAAGAAATTATAAAGAAACTGTGTACCTAAACTATTATGCTAGGTTTACATTGAACTATTATTTTATCTTAATTATAGTTCAAATTGAAATTGAAAGAAAATGGATAAAAGAATACCTAGCGGCACGGATCTTGAACCTAGTACCTAGCTAGAGAAACGAGGTCCTCGGCACTTGGCAGTCGTTTTGTAGAATAGAATAGAACAGAGTGATCAATGTATGGGATTGACATTTGTTCACGCCTGTTATAAATGTCATAAACGTCAAATTACGTGTCAATCCTATACAATAAAGATTATATTCTATTCTATTCTACAAGAAGACTACCAACCAATTATCACTTCTCTAGAGCCCTTGTTGTGCGTGGATTATTTTGAGATAATCTATGTTTGATAGATTTGAGCTCGTTTACCACCGATGCACCGCGTACGTTATACTACATCCTACCTATTATATCATCTAAAGACAGCTCAAAAACGCGTATAGCATGTATAGTTGCAAGTTATATGACTAGTTGAGATGGTAGAGAAGTCTATGAATGGGGAACAACGGGAGAATTCTTAGTTTGCAATGGTTCCAATATCACACATTACACACCAATCTGAGGAAACAGGAATACATATGGAGAATGTATTCACATACTAAGGTGTCGTACAAAGCGACTAAGGGATAGGGCTGTGTAACATCAGACAGTCTATACTCAGCCTCAGATGAATGGCTCAGTTAACCAATATTACCCGGAAAACGGCACACCCCATGGGATCGAATACAATGAATGGTATAATTTGGTGTTAATTCACCTCTGCCTCTCCGGGAAAAAAAAAGTAATTTATAGGTATGTAAGTATGTACCCACGTAATCTTATTGTTTCCTTAAGATTAATGATAAATGTTTAAATACAAAATAATGTTTCAATGAATACGAGTGTGATGAAATACTAATGAACCCTGTTGTGATCTAAACTCGGTAGTTAACTCAACCTAAAACAAATGAAGTAACTTTAGAGACGAAACTCAAAATTTAGCGATTCGTTTTCAGCGCGGTGCGTCACAACACAACTCTTGTTTTAAAGTATTTTCGCAAGATGGCTGCCTCGCTAACACCGATTCACTGCTCCGCAAGAATAACAACTGTGGTCACTTTAGAGGCAATTGTTAAGTGTTATGGGACGCTTTCAATTAAAATCTTATTTGTTTGTTTGTATTTTTATTTTTAAATGTACTTGAATAGATATTCATTCTTTGAATTGCAACTAGGTATACCTATTCGTTTACAAATTGAGGTCTCTACGATGTGCCGGAATTACCGAATGAATTAACTTCTTACATCCATCATATTTTTTGTACGTCTTAGCAATTACAGCAAACTGAAGGGTCCTGCGAATATACGGGAAGCTGATTTAGTTGGTGGAGTCGATAATTGAAATAGTATAATAATTATATAAATATGTCTAACATACATTTCAGAATAAATAAAAAAATGTTTCAGGTTTGTACGATAAAATACATTGGTGCGCCTATACGGTGAGTATGTTCAGTGCATAAGGGGTTTCAGTTATATAAACCTATATAAAGTAATGTATTTTTATTGTATTGTATTTGTAGGAAGTTAGATCCACATTGAAAAGTTCCCACCAAAATCACGCGGCAATAACAGTGTGCAGTATATCGATGTATTGACCAACCGATTGAATATCGAATGACAGCGAACGTTGTCGGTCATTCGATTCTCAAGAGCAATATGCGAGTGTGACTTCACTTGTTTCGTCAACTGCGGTCGGTACCTACCTACGAATTTTTGGTCAACTGAGCTCACATTCCGCTGAGCCCGCGGGCTCAGTTGACCACGACATATACCTGTGAAAATCATCAGGATCCTAATAGTCGAGAACTGGAGCTGCTATAAATAAGTGCACCCCCAAAACAGCTGCAATTTAGAAGACCTAAAACAGTCTATCGGCGCTGAGCGTTTAACTACGGCCGATAAGCAATTTTTTTTGACATCCAAACATACATGTTCTGAATTTAAAAACATTCATAATATAATCTTTTAAACGGAGCTGTTTAGATAGGTACTCGTAATACAGTAGAAAGAGCAAGTGAAAGTTATATTGAAGGCATACATTTCAGGCTTTTCCTACGAGTATACAAGGTGAAGTCTGGAAAATCTTGCAATTGTTAAGTAATCCTAGTTCAAAATTGGCTGGTTAACTTCAGTTTTTGTTTACATAGTTCGCGTTTCTAGTACAACGCTAAAGTTTTCTAGTTAATTTAGTTTAACCATGTTAATATGCATGAGATTGAACGAGTTTCAAAGATTGTACACATTACTTTGCTACTGAATAGATAAAATAGTACTGATATATGGTTTGATTGGCTGATTAGCCTATCGCAGTCCAGTGATGGACATAGGTCTCCCCCAATGTAAGGAGGTTTTAGCTTACTGTTTCCATGCTACTCAGATAGGATGTTACAGGGTTACTCTCGCAGTAATTACTTACTCGCAGTTAGTCGCCTCTAACTACACCCTTCAGAGGAGATGAAACTTAAACCTAACCTTCTAACCTAACCTATCCAAGTCGGATTACGTACGCATACGGAGCCACACACTTTGAGAGCCGCTCACATACAGAACCTTACGCCTATGGAGTCGCACGCATATGAGCCGTACGCATACAAGCTCCGTATCGTTCAGTTTACCCTTTGAAATTTACCCTTTAGCCAACCCCTTATCGAAATCTAAACCTACTTGACATTGTCGTTTATTTTTTCGTCCTAGGATGATTGGCTTACCAATATTCGGGTTAGCTCAACTATATTACACCATTACGCATCAGCAGATTGCTTCTGGGTGTCGATTTCGGGTCGGTCAATCAGACATTTCATACATATAGCTATAGAGAAAACAAGAAAGGGTAAATCTCAAATGTAATATTTTGGGCAAAAGAATAAAGGATATATTATATCGTCTGCTTATTATTCCGGGTAAGTTGGAGTAGTTAACGGAGCAAAATGTGGGATGATGTCGGCGGAAAGGTTTAGTGGGCGAATATTGAACTCGAATATGGCGTCCATATTTGATACCAATCGTACCTAGATACGTATTTATATTCTTCTATACATCTTAGTACTTAGAGTGAGACCTGATTCCAACTTGGTAGTAGCTTCTAAGGCTAGTAGTTATGTAGTGGCATAACTTCATACAATTTTAGTTTCAAATTGTCCAGACACTTTTGGAGCCCACTGTACTTTTATGATGGAAGCCGGAGATGTTTTTATAAAAGGGTTTTCACGTTTGACGCAAAGTCGCGGGCAAAAGCTGGAACATTTCCAATATATACATTTATGTAACGAAGCCTTCGTTTAACTGAACGACACTGAATGCTTTATAGGCCATATTTTATTTCGCTGTATGCTATGTGTGGAGAATGCAGATGGGACGTGCTAAAGTGACATTGCCGAACAATAGAAATTGGTTATGAATTGTGTATTGGAAAAAAAATCCGGAAAAACAATCAGATACATAATCGTGTATTTGAGGAATGGAATATGTATGTATTTAGAAACATAACAACTAAATATGTATCCTTATTCCTTATTCTTCTTATTCTGATCCTCATTCTATCTGTAAGCTAGTTAAGCTATGCTTACTATAGGTCTAAGTGGCTGAGTGTAGATGGTCCTAGAATAATAATAATTCATTATTATTAATTAATTATGAATGTCTTATAGATTAGTATTTTGTATCTCTTGACATCACAAACGTACCTATTAGCAGATTAGCAGATCTTATGTTCGTGTACTTTTCGGTATTCAAAATAAATTTTAGGGACGAGACAGAGACACCGTGGGGACTACCCGAATAGGGTCATCTCGAAAGAGAGGACCCCGGGTCTGATGGGGTAGGAGGGATTTGTTGGCTACTAATCTCACCTCCGGCAACTAAAGACCCAAAGAACTTGTGCATTTTAGTCGGTTAAACTTCGACACAACCTCCCCAACCGGCTCCGGCGGGGGAGGCATCTATGGGGATTTCTTGCACGATAAAAATAAGACAACAAAACATGCTTGTCTGACACTGAATAAAAAAAGGTGATGAGTTTTGGGCCACCATACAATAATATCTACATGAGGCTGTACTTAAAAAAGCTTGCGGATAACTACCTAACCATATAGGCAAACGGCCTCAAAAGCACTACAAAAACATGCCAAAGGCGTTTTTCATAGTGTTGTCGTTCAAAATTGTTTAGTCAAGAAGGTAAGTAACGTCAAAGACTACTTTGAATGATTATATCAGACAACCAGATGTCCGCTTACGTGATGATTCACGTTATCTATATAAATAAAAATGAACCGCAAAATATATCTCCTTTCCTACACAGGACACACGGGCTTAGATATCATCCACATACGATGCAGAATATTCCATCAAGAATGAAGCGGTTCGGTAAGTCTTTCCTCTGCCGCCAATTGGAATTCCTTACTAACGCACTAGTTTCCTTCTTCCTACAGTCCCGGGTCCTTTAAGCGGGGCGTGAAAAAGCATCTGATGAGGCCGCCAAGCTAAGCGCCACCATTGTAATACTATATGTGTGTGTAATGGTGACTCTCTTTACTGAGATTTTACCTTCAGCTTACTATCAGGCGAGGTGAAGTTAAAATGACGTGCCATAAATAAAAAAAAATGGTAATATTAAGATGGCTAGACCAATTCGAGTAATTAAATAAAATATTCCTTGTAGCGAAGGAACAAACTATTACATTGGGACTGGGACATAAACTGGCGAAATGTGGGTGTCGGGCAGAACTTCGGGGATAAGGCGTGAGTTTATGTTATGTTCTAAGGAAGGCTTTTATAGAACAGCAGGGACGAGATCAGAAGTTCAAGCTCACTAGTCAGCAGCAGGCAACAGCTAGGACTGGTGTAACTAAATAAAATAGCATAGATAAGCTTAGGCTTATCTAACGGACATTAGTGTCCAACGAACGATCATAGAGTTTCATATTTTTAGTTCATCGATTCTCTACCATAGACAACATCGCAGTTCACAGAAGTCGTTTAATTATCATGTTTGTTTTGTTACCAAATTGGGTTCCGTTACCAATTCCAATCTGTATCCCGTCCCAAATTTCAATCTACGTCGCGTTCCTAATTCAAAAATTGATTCCACTTCACCTAGGAACCATGACATGATTTTTATGTTCTATATTTAATTATTCTTTATTATGTTCTAGTCTGGCAAAGCATGGAAGTCATTATTTTCAATAGTCAATTATAGTTTTTAGCCACCTTTTTAACCTTCAAGACTCAAGCGTATTTTTAGTTGTCTCACAATAAATTATAGGTATACATACGAGTACATATACCTCCGGGCTAGCAGCTCTCAACTTTTCTTAAATATCATTAAGCGTTTTGTTTATGTTTCCATCCCATGTAATTAAATTACCCAAATGACACTTGTTCTATAAGAGGGATGGAGAAAGGGGGAAGGGAGAAAGCTAAGAGAGTTTCTGTGCTATCAGTGCAGAAGACAAAGAAGGATTTCTCGGTTTTCCCACTGACAACATGTGACCTTACCAGGTAGCTACCCTACTTCGCGCTGGAAAAAAATATAAAGGGAGATACTGTCATGTCCTACCTCCGTGACCTTCAATCTTTACATTCAGTCACTTCTTGGTTCCTCTCAAAAACTATAACTTTCGTCTTTCTAGCATTTACTTTCATAGCTTTAACTTAAAATTATAAATTAATTGAAACAAAAGTACCTAAGTCGCTCCAATCAATATACTGAGTATCAAAACTAATATTAACTAACTCTGATATATGATTATTAGTTTGATCCCCAGTTTAATTTTATGTATAGCTTGACTCCTGAATTTCAAGGATATTGTAATGCCCTGGAGTCCTTTTCACGACCTCTGATATATTCTCTCGACTGTACTTCTCTGTCGTATATCATGTACTTATTGTACGTGAATATAGTTTGAATTTATTTGAATACTAGCTGATACTTCCGTCTCTGCCTGCGTTATTGTCAGTTTTCATTATTTTTTACCATAGCCCTGGTTTTATTCAACAAGTTGCTATCAAACGTATAGCAGTGCTTTTAAATTTGACCAAGACATTTTTTATAACAAAGCTGCAGCAAAATCCATTCAGGAGTTTTGGATCCATTGTGGACAAGACGTACCTAAAAACAAGGTATTTTTGGATTCATAATCGTAAGCTAAGTACCAATAAGTATGTTTAATAATAGTCAATAGCAAACATAGTTATTTCACCATTATCTGAACTATTTCCAACTTAGTTGGAGTCTGCTTTCTAGTCTATCTAAGATGCGGCTGAACTTCTATATTTTCCGTGAAGCAACACTGCCATTGGACCTCCAGAACCAAATTGGCGATATCGAAGTTCTTTAGTTAGGCTAGTCGGATTTTTGGGGGCTCCAACTACCCTTAACGACTGCCATAGATGTTCGTATGGCAACCGGGACCGACGACTTAACGTGCTTTCCGAGGCACGACCAGACCAGTGCAAACAGCCATATTCATGCATACAAATACTTGCACTGAGCGGGGACCGAACTCGCTCCTCTTGCGTAGCAGTCGCGTTCACTACCGCCACGCCACGGAGCCACCACCATAAATAACTATACGAAATATTTTTGTTATCCTCACTTCCCTACATTTTTCTAATAGTGCCTATGTAGATAGATTAGAGTTATGTACAAATGTACCATCATTATTACTAAATAAACTAGAATAAGGTTCTATTATCGAGATATATTTAGTCACCATATTTATTCAGGACCACCCTTATCCGGATGGAGGCTTTGGACATTTAGGTAAAAACTATGTTATAATAGAGGACTATTTTGTTAACACAGACAGGTTGCTAATATTTGTTAAAGCCTGTTCTATAAAATAGAATAAGTAAGTAATACGTTTTTCCTTATGCAAAGCAAATCTTACTTCATCATCATAACATAACATAACATAAACTCACGCCTACATCCTCGAAGGGGTAGGCAGAGGTGCTGGCACCCAAAAATTGATTTCATTTCAATTTGTGGCATTCGCGTAAACTGCCGAAAGTAAATAAATAAATATTCTAGGACAATCGACACAACGCCACTTAGACCGATGGTAAACATAGCTTCGAATGTTTATATTATTTTTCATAAAGTTTGACTATAAACTGAACTTTCGAAGGTCTTCACAATAAACATGTCCTTCCGCCATCACTTCATTTAAATTAATTAAGACACATGTTACTTATATGGAGGCTTATTACTTAATTATTTATATACCTTGTTAATGATAATTGGTGGTGATGTAAATGTAGGTATATTGCTACCGTTTTACACAAGACGCAACAGTATTAACCAGTCGATGCCCGCGGCTGCAGCTGCTTAGATGTTGATATCAAAATTACTTATTTGATAATAACATTTGTATATTATTATCTTAGATATTATTCGCCATTTTACGCAATCAATTCTTATTCAACATAATATATATAGATGAAATTAAATAGATATTGGGGGAGGGAGATACGGACGGTTTTTCACAGAAGTACAAAAAAAGTCTGTAGGTATGGACCTACAGACTTTTTTTGAAAAAGATTGAATCACACATGGGTGTGATTCAATCTTTTTCTACAAATTGTGGTAATTTTTTTTGTACTTTTTTACGATTAATTTTTGTAACAATAACGTATTATGGTTTTGCACCAGGATTTTTTTTTGCATTTCAGTGGAACATCATGGCCCCGGGGCCTAGAATACCTATTTAATCAGATTTTTATGTGAATATGTGTCCGGTACGTGTATAATAGGCACCTATCTATATTATGCTGTTTTTATCCGTACGATTAAAACTTTTTTGTTGTGTATAACGTAATGATATAAGAGCTAGTGTAAGTAGTATAGACGGCAGGATGAATCGTGTACATACAAGACTTATAACAAAAAAAGATAAATCTTTTTCATATTATAATGTATATTCGAAGGACGTTCGGAGTTAACAAGTCTTAAGTGTCTCCAATTAGGACTTGTGAATCGGTAAACGGAAGAAAGCCCCTAACAAGATCCTACCTGAATGCTGGCATGAATTGGCGAAATATCGTGTGCTGTGGTTTACCTTAAGAGGGGCCCAGGCGTGCATGAGACTAATTCATAATCAATTGACTTTTAGTCGTAACAAACATTACAACTTAGACTAAAAACTGAAACTTGCAGCCTACTTGAAACATATAAAGGTGCATCCAGATGAACAGCGGACCGGACAGCATGACATAAAGACAAAACAGTAGACAAACTTGTGGGACATGGACACACAAACTAGAGTTGTGCTGACACGGCCACCAGTCGACCAATGGTTTCATTTACTATCTATCACGCAGCTGAATATGTGACGAACACGCACTCCTGACACGGTCACGGCAAAATATTACGTAAATGTAAACGCGGCATAAGAGATTAAGCTGACCTAAAGTAGGTTTCGTGAAATTCCTAACAGAGAACTATTTTGCACATCTAGGATATTGAAAATGCCATCGATATATATATTTTAATACACAGTAGATGTACAGACAGTACGAAATATTATTATAAATGGAATAGCATAGTATATAAATTGAAACTCGGTGAAGCGTAAAATATATTATATTGTGTAATAGAAAACAGACAGGTATCTGTGGCATGCATTCTTTGGATTTCTTCGTAATTCTGTACTCCAACAGACCTGTATTGTGAATAATAGAAAATAAACATTGTGAATATTAGGAAATAACAAAAGATAGATTTTTAGATGAAGAAGAATTTAGAAGAGAGTAAATAAGTTAAATATTGAATGCGATGACGCGCATTAGTGGAGGTCACTGTCCTGTAGGGTAATTTTTTTTAATGTATTAAGCAATTTTCAATAGGGAATAGCTTTGAGATCAAAATGGTTCGATCAAGAGGTGTCGGGTTTAAATTGACCATTGCGCTACCAACATTAACCCATGCTTTATACAAACCTTATGGAAGAATTAGGACTGAATTAGGAGGAAATTTCGACAATCTCTGAAGTGTGACGGTAGTGAACGCGAATGCTGTGTAGGAGGCGCGGGTTCGATTCTCACTCAGTGCTAGTGTTTGCTAACTTAACTTGCTCTTCGAGAAACGACCGCTGTCGGTCATCACACGAGCATCTATAGGTGCGTCCAGATTTGTGACATGAACAGGGGACCGGACAGCGTAGCATCAAGACATGACGTTAAGTGTGCACGTAACATCTTGTGACACATGGGTACACTAACTAGAGTTGTGCTGACATGGCCACCAGTCGATCGATGATTTCATTTAAGCTCAACTATCGCGGAATTGTATACCCGAGGGACACGCACTTCTGACACGATCACGGTAAATGTTATGTAAATGTAGACGCGTCATAACATAAAATACTAGTAGTATCTATAGTATAAGTAAAATAAAACTACAAAACTATAGAGCCTACATAACGTATTGTTAGTCGCAATATTTTATGACGATTTAATAAACTTATTATCAAAATATTCGTCTCCATTTATTTTGTTTCTGTTATAGAAATGTTATTTTATTATTCTGTTTTTATTTTATGATAGACTGCTATCCCGTTAGTGAAAAGAAAATAATTGAATTTGAAAAAATTAGAAAAGAGTAAAGTGGGTAAAGTTTTGTTGGTGGAACACGATACACTTTTACCTACCCACTGATTTGTAGAAAATGGATAGACCTCTGGGGCTCTAGCCAAAATGCATTCGTTCCGAATCTATTTTCGTCATCGCTCTGAAAATGTATGGGAGTGACATTTGCTGTCGAATGTCATGTGATCCGATTCCGACAACAAATGTCACTATGACGAATGTAGCTTCGGAGTGATTGCATTTAGGCTAGGCCCTCTGTGTTCAGATCGCAAAAAATATTTGTGGGTAGAGTTTTATGGGCTGAAAACAGAATACCTTTACCTACCCGCGATGGGTATAGAAAACTAAAGACTTCTGGGTTTAAATTGAAAATAATATTCGCGGGTAGGGTTTTGTATGTTGAGAACGGAATAAGCCAAATTGTCGCTATTACAAGAGGTAATAAAGTTGTAATTTTTTAGGCTTCCATACCCAAAAGGTCACTGTCCGTCTGTCCGTATATCCCCAGGCTCTATCTTATTAATCGTGATAGACAGTCCGAAGTATATCGTTATTACTGTGTTTAGTTCAGTTTTTATCATGATTCTAAATCCCGTCCGATATTCGTCATCTACGGACAGAGTCTGCTTGCGGAAAATCCGCGTCACTTTATACAGTCTTCAGTAAGTACATATTATATTTTTTCATTACATGGAAACAAATCTGAATAGTGTTAAAGTGAAAACAATATACTACGGTCGTCATTATAAGGGCCGCTTTGGGCGATTTGCGACTTTATAAGTGCGAAATTTCGTGAACTACCGAGGAAAGAGGCTCGTCCTGAAATGAAATTTTAAATGTTTCGACTCCTCTGTCAAGAGCGAAACGACTTAAGACACGTATACCAAACGACCACTTGTAATATCAAAGTTATATACGACACCCAGCTCAAGGTGAACAAATTGATTGATTTAAATGACGCATCCTATAGAAACATAATCTCTAATGATGACATGACATAACCGAGTGTTTCGAGAAATAATTACCTTGTGGGTGGTTGTACGAGTACATCCGCGACCGAACACTTGACCTCTAATAGCTTCGAGTTTTTGCTAACCATCTTAGTCACAAATTCTTGAGTTAGGTTTTTCCTTTTTGACCAACAGTAATATACAGTTAGAAGTGTTATTTGAAGAAAGTTACACGTGGAGCATTGTGCGACATATTGAAGTTTAAATAGTAGGTATTTTATTGTAACAATATTCAAGACTAGGTACATATTTTAAATCAAATTACATACTCAATCTCTCTTTCCAAAAAAAATATTATACTATGGCACGTCAATTTGACTTTGCCTCGTCTGATGGTAAACTGTAGGCAATGTCTCAGAAAGAGGGTCACCATTACAAACACGTACCTACAGTGTTACAATGGTGGCGCTCGGCTTGACGGCCTCATCGGACACTTTTTCACGTACCGCTTGAAAAACCAAATATATATATACAGTTATATTAGTGGCTGTGCACAAATTATTGCTTCCGTATCCGTGTGGTGGCAGAGAACGAATATAAGCACTCCTTCTCATCTGAAGAATATCTTATCTATAGAGGCGACTAACCAACTACGACTAATCTGAC
Source organism: Pelosia muscerda (assembly GCA_963691645.1). NCBI lineage: Eukaryota > Metazoa > Arthropoda > Insecta > Lepidoptera > Erebidae > Pelosia > Pelosia muscerda. Next base: position 6,045,252 of record OY829116.1, on the reverse strand, counting down.
TGCAAAAACACTGCGAAAAAATGATAACTCTAAATAAAACGTTATACCAACTTCCGGTTAGGGGAAGTCGGTAAGCCAAAATCTCCAAACATTAGGAGAGGCTTATGTCCAGTAATACACAGTTGATTGAATGTTTTTAAAAAAATACAGAAAAATGCGCTTCTGAAGTAGGTACTTGTTTAACTTAAAAAATGAAGCTATGAAGAAACGACTGATAAGTTTTGAAACTTATTCGGTCGTAAATGAAAAGCTGATAAAAAGTACCATGTAACAACTATTTGGAACTTCCATTTACAATGATTCCCCTTTCCTGATTTATCAAAATCTTTCGAGTTCGAAGCACTAAGCTGGTTCAACTCAAGTTCACCCGTAAATATGGCGGAATTACATACAGTAATATGTAATTGCGCCTTATTTACGGGCGAACTCGAGTTGCACTATTATATTACATTTATGAGGTATACTTCTGATTGAATTTGAGTGTGTGAAATGTTTATACGTGTTCTTGAATATATTACAGAAATATGTGAGTGGAGTAAACAGTACCCAAAGTTGTCGTACAACCCCAAATTTGGATTACGCGTATCAGAAGTAAGTATTACGACAGTATGTATGTGTTCCTCGCTGTATGGAATAACAAGACTACGTACTCGATAAAGGTTGTTGTACACTCGATATATAATTATAACAAATATTGTGATAATGTTAATCTTCATTATAATCATTATTTCAATTATAGTACATTGCAAACAAACACACAATTAGTTACTTTTGCATTTATATTCAGCACAGATATGTAGGAATCGGCTTTTCTTCGGGAAAAAGAAATGTTATTTATTGTTAATTATATTATTATTTGTGTTCAGTTTATATTTGTGTTATGATTTTATTATTATTAGTGTTGAACCAGACACCACAGCTTATGAAAGTCACGTAGGCTGTTGGAATTAATTGAATCTGCAGGAGTTAGGCCTGCTTACAATAATAGCATTGTTGGCAGAATCTTGTTCGCGTATATTTAATTACTTTCAACTCGAAAATGTTTTCATCCAAAATTAGTTACGTTCGAACGAAAAATCACTAATGATCGACTTTTGTCTTCAATATAATTTGATAGCAATTTACGATCCGACTGCGTTGTACCAAATAAAAGTGCAGTTATGTGTTTGACTGTTATAAACATGCCAATGTAGAGAAGCGACTGCCGCGTGAAGCAAATACCTTCTAATCCCGAAAGAAAGACACATAGCAAGAAGAACAGATGGCCGTTGGAGCCGAAAGGTTCTCGAATGGAGACCACGTACTGGTAGACAAGGTGTGGGACGGACCCCCGTGTGATGGACGGACGACATAGTCAAAGTTGCGGGTGCCCGTTGGATGCAGACCGCCTACAACTGGTCGGATTGGAGGGCAATGGGGTAGGGTAGCCAAAACTGGAGAGGTTTTGTGCTGTCAGTGGGAAGACCAAAAAACCCTTCTTTGTCTTCTGCACAGACAGCCCAGAGACTCTCTTTACCTTCTTCCCTCCCCCCTTCCTCTTCCCCCTCTTGTCTATACGGTCAGCAGAACGAATGTGAATGTGTTGCAAATGCCCATAGGGCACGGTAATCACTTTCCATCAATCTTTGTCTATAGTATTACCTAAGTGATATAAAAAAACCTACCTATGCCTAAAGTATAAATTTGAAGAAGAACTCATCATCATCTTCACGTTAGTCTCGGTAGTAACCTAAGCTCTCACACAACATGTATTTCCATCCAAAGATTGCCTGGCAGAAATTGCGTAAAGCGGTGAGGCTGCCTATTGTACTGCTCTTTTTCACATTACTTACTGTATCCTATAACACTGCTGTAATTGGCGTACAATAAAGTATAAATAAATGCTTTTAAGAGCTTATGTTAAGAACCCAAATCTCAATACTCAAGGGCTTAACCTAATGGATTATCTTAATTAATCAAACTAATTAAAAATCTCATAGTAGGCATCTGATTTTATCTTGTTTTGGGATGCTTGCTTCGACGCAATCGGATTATTTGTGTCGACTCCGACTTCACTCCTGGGAGGAGGAATAGCCTATTCAATTACGGTGGGTATTTCTTTTAATTTGAAGGTGCAAATAATCCTCTACTTTGGCATAGTAGGTATACAACTGCCATGTTTATCGACAACATATTTTTTAATAATGAACAGATCTAATAAATATTATGATTTGTTTAATGTGCTAATAAATATCAAATTTCTTTTTATGTGTTATTGATGTTAACTAAAACATTAAAAAAACCGGTCCACCATCCCACAAGACGTAACTCTAATCGTTATCATATCTCAAACAAATCGAAAGTATCTATTCTACGAGGGGATTATACTATAATATTACTATCTATATATACTATATATATATAAAAGAAAATACTATAATATACTATACTACTGGACATGCTGCCCAGGACAAAAATGAGGCGGAAATGGGGTGTGACGTTGGAACGGGCACCAGATAAATGACTTAATGAATTTTGACTTCTACCTGTAGAACCCTTTATAGTACTGCTCACCATACACTCTAGACCTTATAACTTAACTTATAACTTCAAATTTAGCTAATACACAATGTTAAATGGAATAATAAATGGGCAAAGATGTCAGTCAACCACAAAAGTAACTTGCCATATCATGTTCAAATTATACTTAGGTCTTTGACTCCGAAATGCTATGTAGAATTTAGAATAAGTTAACCGTATCGTTTGAGATTTACAGAAATCCTGAAACATGAATTATTTATTGGTGTGTTTTAGTGCAACGACCTTCTGAACTCATTAATGTTTAGGTGGAGCTAGTAGATAACGCTGTGTGAAGTGTAATATAGGTCGGTCATCGCGATCAAACATATTATCGATTTCTGTGTTAATAAAAATCGGTTTAGTGGGTTAGGCGTAAAAGTGTAACAAATATAAAAATAGATATTAGATAAGTATGATATAAGAATTTCATGCATCTCTTCTTATAGTACCTACAGATATATTTTTATGTTCAAAGCGATTTCATCTGGGAAGTGCACAGCCATTCTCTCTCCTTACTCTCCGTGGGGAATCGCCTTAAACTTTTATTGTTCTGACAAATCGCAAGTGACATCTCAGTCACAGAATAGATAAAGTAATCACGTGCTTTAGTGTTTATGCGTTTAGAAAAACCACATCTCTTTCTTGAAATTGTTCCAGAGACCATATATGTTTCCCCAAGCCACGATTTTCATATACCTAACTAGGTGACCCGCGTAACTTCGTCTGCGTCACCCCGTTTTTGCAACATTTTTCATTCTTGCTCCGCACCTGTTGGTCGTAGTATGATGTTATATACATATAAACCTTCCTCTTTAACCATTTTATTTATTTAAAAAACCGCATCAAAATCCGTTGAGTAGTTTAAAAGATTTAAAGCGTATAAGAGATATAGGGATAGAGAACGCGACTTTGTTTTATACTGTGTATGTAGTGATTCTTTACATAATGTAATGTTCGCTGGTTGTGGGTATCTATTCTTAACATTTACGTTCTTTAATATGCTTTCGATCTAATTGACATGTGTACCCGCCCTACCTCGCTTTGGCAAGCAGGAGAGCAGTCAAAGCATGGTCACCGTCGTGTCAAAACGGCGGTCCTGACTCTTCTGGCCTCGACAGTTGCTTTATCACGCCCCGTTCAAAGGATCCGAGGCTGTAGCAAGAAGGACACACTTGTGCTGGTAAATAATTCCAGGACTTAATGGTGTGGCAAAGAATGTTTTGATACCGTATGTGGGTGACATCTCCTGCGTTTGTCCTGTGTATGAAACTGCTATAGCCAGTACGAAAATTTCGATAGAATTCTATTGAGTGATTAAAAATGTGTCTATTGAACAAACGTTAGGACTTTTACATTTACAGTGTTGTGACAACTGCTCCGACTGTGGGTATGACAAAGTTAAATGGAATTTAAAGTTACCTCGTACGATAACCGCTTTTGTGAAACTTTCGAACGATTTGAAAATACAATATGTAGAAGATAATATTTTTCTTTCTATTGCCATTCTCTTTTTGAAATGTGGCGGCTTTACATTTCAGTTAAACGTCACAGGACGCGAGCCTTTTGGGTCAATCGGGTATTTTATCACAGGCTGAAGTTTACTATTGAATAGACTACAGTAAAATCCTTAAGACGTCTTCTACGATACCTACGGAATAATATTGGGTGACATTTAATTTTCGAACAACCGCGGTAGCCTAGTGGTATAGATAATGGACTGCTGAGACGAGGTCTCGGGTTCGATCCCAGGTTTTACCATGGCACACACCAATGACTTTTCGATGCTTTTCGAAGTTATGTTTGTATTTATCGCAGGTTTATAAGTGCCCGGTTAATGGCAATAGGCTCGTCACCTATTACATTGGTACCTAAACATAAACTGGCGAAATGTGGTAGCTAGCACCTCTGTCTATCCCTTCGGGGATATAGGCGTGAGTTTATGTTATGGTATGTTATGTTAATTTTTAAGAGAGTGATGACAGACCTTATGCTGAAAAGAAAAGTTTTAACGATGCGTAAAATTGCGAAAATATTCAACTTCCTAAGACAAAATCATACAGGTTCACATATCTTAGGAGTTCCAGCTAGTTTCAGGCACGCTATGTAGCAATCGAAGGTATTGGGTATTGTGAGCTAATGCACATTCACAAATATCCGACTACCAATAGGTACGGTGTTTTGCGTTCCATTCAACCTCACATGAACGAATTCCATCCCGATTTGAGCATAATTTGAAGAATTCTCGCCTCGCCAAATCCAGAACCGTAAGAAAATTTTCCTTTGCTAAGGTAGTAGGTATTTGGGATGAAATCTGCGATGCAGAACAATCTTTTCAAACTCAATTGAAATGTATTCTTTACGTCGTTTGAACAGTACTGAGCTAGTACATTTTACATAAGTAACTCAAAAATAAATAATATTCTAGGATAATCTACACAACGCCACCTAGACCCATGGTAAGCATAGCTTTACTAGATTATGTTATGGGTTCTAGAATGCGAATAAACATGTTTAAATACAGTTTTTGAATAACCACATACATATTATAAATATAGTAACTATACACATATACATGCATACACCTACATATATACAAGCACACGAACATGGACATTCATTGTTAGGTAGGTCAGGATAGTGTAGCAAATGGACCAATGGTTCGGAACGCGGCTCCAGCCGAGAAGACTCCGGCCTGAAACTCAGCGGATTTTTTCATGAAATAAAAAATATTTTAATTCATTGTTATACTTATACATTTAATATATATACCCGTTCTCTTTGCTTCGCCATAATCGGATAGTAAAGTCTATTTCCTATTCCAGACTATAACATGTAAATCTCTGTACTAAATCTAAACCCATTAAGCCGTCCTGACATGATTAAGCAATAATTATCCACATAAGCGAGATTACATAAACAAAGACCGAAGCGTGAATACACGTAGGTACTTACTTCAAAGGTATTCCGAATGTCCCACAAGTAACTTAAAATTCTAAAGCAACCCGAGACCCTCCAACGTTTAACTTCATTCACGAAATATTTCACAAAGAGCAAATTGTTTCCACAGCAAGGGCAAAATTGTTTCCATGAATTTCCTTTGCCTGTGTACTCCAGAATTTTTCATTGATCACAAAAAGGTAAACCTCAACAGTACTCAAACATGAATAACTGAAAATTAGAAAGGCAAATCCTACTTTAATACAAGACTTCAGAGGCGTTTTAGGGCCCTCAAGAGACTTGCTGAGACCCCAAAAAGTTTTTAGGTCGAAGAGTTTTGTTTCCTGTGCCTTAGTTACAAATTCTGGGGTCAAACATTTGTTTTGAATGTTCCAATGTTGTTGAGTACAATATATTGATAATATAGAGTCACCCTTCGCAGAAGCTGGGATATTTCAACCATCGAGGTAATAATTTATGTATTCGGGTTTTTGGTATGCGTGGATCAAATTTGGTGATGTTTTGAACAAAAGGGTCGAACACCCAAAATCAGTGAACTTGTATGAAAAGTTTAATGGTGGAAAAAAGTTCGTGAGGAATTAAGTACATAGGTATAGAATGTAATCCTACCCTACTTCGCAGTAAAACACTTTAGTACATGAATAAATCAGTGTTAAAAGTAAATGATTATTTTTAAATAATGAATACGGACACCCACCGGACTACTGCTACACATTAGTAACAATAGTTCAATACTGTTTGACAATCAGACTAGCAACCTAACTATTGCAACTAGAGGCAAATAATATTGTTTTTATCAACATTTAATTTACAATGTAGAGACTTTGACATGTTTTTTTTCTTTTAATTAAATTAATAATACCTATTTCTGTTATTTCTTATTTCCGTTTAATTTTAATACTAATTAGTTAGCGTTTAGTTTTTATTAATGAGAACTCCTCTGCAGGGTAAAGGTCTCGTTCACTTTATATTTTTTTTCTAAGTGTTGCCTTTGTTTGCCGACTTAATCTAAATGTAATATTGCAGAATTTGAATTGGTGAACTCATCATGATCCTCATCCTCTAGAATTAGATGAGGCCAACGTCTACAGTTATACATTTTCGAGCCCTACGACCGCTTACTATTTTAACTGATATGTAGGTGTTTTCTGGATTACGTCGTTTTTATTAAGCAGGTGTATTTACTTGCAAATTAGCTTGACTTGAGGTTCAAACATTCTGGTTCTTGATGACAATACACGATACTTTATGTGTATTTTCCCATCTATATAATAGATTAATATTATGAAAGCTCTACTATGTAAATAACAAATTGATGGCTGTTTAGAGTACAATTAAAGCAACAAATAGCACAACAATTGCCCATAACCTGTTTACTCATTTTGAAGTTACACAAAACAGTATAATCACAGCACAATACAATAACAGTTACAAGTGTAGTCAAAGCGCGGGAACTCGCAACTGGTGAGGTGATTGAAGCGAGATGAGATTCTCGTAAGTGGTGATAATGTGAGCATGCCCCTGTTTACGCACGCTGAATGAATACAGCTTTGTGTCTATTTGTTTTGTGACATACATATATACGTGCCTATAAGCCTCTGAGGGGCTAGGCACAGCTGTATTAACATCCACATTTCGTCGACTATGATTTTCGGTATCACGTAACAGGGGCGAAGCTATTGGCCTTAAGCGGGCAAGTATTGTTATGGGCCGTATGTGTACTGTTAGATGGAGACCAGCCCTATCACTCAGAGGCCTTTCATGACACCTATAGGGGGATCCACAGAGAACCAACACCGTGAGAGAATATTGATGTAATTGTTGATCTGATGTCCTGATCTGATCCGAAATGATATTTCTATGTTAGACAGACATTCTTCGTCATCATCATCACAGCAATAGTAGGTTGCATTCAAAGGATTTGGAATCTGAGGCAAACTTACCCACGCCTTCCTTCGATTTGATTCATCATAACTTATCGATAAGCAAGTGCTGCGGTAGTCTGACTATTGTTTTTCAAGGTCATTATTGTATGGACGCAGAACAATCTCCTTCATAAAATATCCTACACACAATTCACAACTGCTAAAAATTTTCATTCAAAATAATCTAGACAAAGCGATCTCAAGAGAGTCTATATATAGAGTTTCGAAAACTTTTTAAGTAGACAATGGAATCTGTCGCGTTCTATAAAAATTCAAATTCAAGCTGGAAACTCTTAAAAATAAAAAAATAAAGCTGTTTCAAGATCACGACCTTATGAACAAAAGCATTAGGGTACACAAACGCCGCTGACAAAATAACATTTACACAGTTTAAAAACTTCGTAAAAAGTTGAAGAAAAATTCACGATCTTGCGAAATCTTCGACATGGTTGTGGCTTACGGCTTCGCAACTAATTATACGCTATGGGTTACTTTATTGTTGACATTAAACAATTATGGTACAGAACTTGTTGACAAGTTCACAAAAAGATTTCCCAAACTTACTTTTAGGTTTAGAAAAAGATTACGACTGTTTAGTTACACAATATTATGTATTTAAAACCTTACTAGAGAGTCGGGTGGGTATGTCGGGTTCAAACCTACTAAAACCGCATGGTTATAGCAGTGAGAATCGAAACAGTAAAATACCAGTATCAAATTACCGGTTGCGGTAATTCAAAGAATTAATTTTATTAGGGTAATTACTCTCTCAAGTAAAATATCACATACGATAATCTAATTGAAAAACTTGATAGATTTATAGTCCATTAATGAAGGTAATTTACTATTAACAGTATAATAGTAATCACCTATACAACGTTACGAATGAAATTTGAAGCATTTTTCTAATTTGACGAATGACTCTGCAGCCGACCGCAGACAGCAGCACATTCAGTGTACCGTGTTCATTTATATATTCATACGTGAAGCGAAAATATTGGATCTCTTCTTATGAAAATTATCAACACGTAGGAGAGTGAGATTTGGCATATTGATAGTTATAGAAGCCTTAATTTGCTAGGTACAGATGGGCCTCAAAAGTTCCAGGACACTTTAAAATCCATAATCCTTTAACAGCCCAAGTCTAATCTAACCAAAGGTAATATGGATAGCGTTAATAAAATAAACTAGATCGATGTCTTGTTTCTTTATAAGAACATAAGTAAACTCATGCAAGTAGAATCGTAAATCTCATTACATTAATAAAAAGATTTAACTAAGACTAGTAGTTGTGTAGTGACATCACTGCTTATGCACCGTATTGAAGTTTAACAAGTAATGCACGACACGGCTATCTGACGACGAATTCCATAGAAATAAATGAATATCAGTTCATTTGTCTATATCTACACATTTTGATTAGTTTGTCTCATATATTACTTGTTAATCCTTCGCATTAAAAAGCCGCAAAGTATTAAATCATAATTCATTGAATCCTATTTAAATCTATATCACGATAAGATGTATATTTGTCCTGAATGCGTCTTGTGTGGTATGCTGTCGGCTACGGAATCATATCTTTAGTAAAATGTAATTCCAAGCCAAGCCACGAATACATGTATTAGATACTAAAAGAGAACATGTTTTACAAATTCTCTTTTATTCTTTCATCCTTTTAAAATTTTTGTATAAAGTAGACAATTTCTCGACAGTAATAAATCTCTGGATCTGTTCCCTGACTGCTACAGCAGGATTGTCTCTTATGCATTTACAATACGTCTCCTGTAATATAATATGGCGGAACTCGAGTTCATTCATATATTACAGGATAAAATCTATGTTGTAGTTATGCATCACTCCAGAGATTTACGGATTTACTTCGAGGAAGGCGGAGGGTTTCAATTTGTCCGTTTGAGTTAAAACTGCTGCATTGCCAGTTCCTTTTTCTTTGAACTTGGCTGGACACGCTGCTAAACACGTTGCACTTCTTTAGGAAGCAGTATACCGGATTTTATTCACAGTAGTTTTATTCACAGAACAGAAAAAAAACTAGTAGAAATGTGACACGGCAGATTCAGTAGCAGAACCGATGTCGCCAAAGTCACACAAAGAATTGTTATCAGTTATCATTGATTGTATTTATACACTACGTTTAATGCAAAACTAGCTCAAATCATACGAACTACAAAACGAAAACACACTTTGAATGTTCAAAATAGAGATTAATTTGCTATAGATAAGAAGCCTTCATGAGGTTTTATATTTAAATCGAACAAGTTTGAATGTTTATATTGTTTTCGAAAAAGTTTAGACGTACCTATGTGCATCGATTTTAAGAAAGTTATTTAAAACTTTAGCTGCTTACAATAAGGTTGATATTGTTGAAATTTGTCCTTCGTTGCCTAAAAATGCACAGCATTGACATTCGTACCTCGCCTACTTCACACTTCCACTTATTTTTTGTTTTCCATGGTTTTATTGATAAGTCTTGATATTCCAAATGTCAAAGGAACATGGCATATCAATCAATGACATTAAAACTCTCAACAAAAAATAAGTAGGTAGCCAACCGCTTTGCAAATTGTACACAATAATTTCATCTTGGTTTATTTTCCGTGTTCCTCTAACATACCAGTACATGACAAGCTTAGTCCAAGCTCATGTTTCACCATGATTTATATAAATGGCATGTACAAATAAATAATAGCAGACAACTCCCTATAAGGCCATTATTAATATTCTATTAACATAATTATTCAAGTATTTTTATTGGCCCATGTCACGTCCAATACATAAAAAGAATGAAACTCTTTTTACCTCAAAGTATATAGTAAACGTATTTATTATAGTTGAAATATTGTGTGAAACATCTATAGGGGCGAAATAAATATATGCTTCGTGAAGAAAATTGTGTACATTGTACGTAGGTATATTAATTAGTGAAACAGTAACGTTATCGATTTTGCTTAATAACAGTGTTGACTGAGTTTGACGTAGGTAGTTGAAACCTGTGAAATATTTCAACTTGTCAAGGTCTTTGTGTACTATTTGTTTGTGGAATATAATACTAAGGATTAACATAGAAACAATTGTTTGGTAATATTTCTGAAGCCATGCAAGAAATTTCTGAATGCTGAATCAAAATCTGATGGTGAAAATACTAATTATTGCTTTTTTCCATGTGATTTGTATTTTTGTATTTGTATTTGTATCCATGTGATGCAAGCGTATTGTTGTGATAGAATCTATGGTTGGTGTTTTTGTTTGGTTGTCCACTGCACCTCGTGCTATCCTTACATGACACCCAAAATGGCGTATTTCACGTTATCAGAACATTTTGGGTCCAAGTTATTTCCCTTGAGGGAGTGTTGCTGTGGAGTCCATATACAACAGCTTAATATCAAGTATTTGTAATCATTTACTTTTAGAGATCATAGTAGGTATAAAACCCATACGAGTTTAATGGATATTTTTTATTGTGTAATACGGATTTCCTATTTTATATAGATAAAAAATAAATAAAAACAAAAATGTGCTGTAAAATATCAATTTAATTCCAAAATTAATTGTCCCTTGTTACTTTCCGGTCAACGCGCCGGTGGCCATTTGCTCAAGTTTTGGGTAGATACCATGTCCAATTTATTTAACGTCAATAAAAACGGGGCCAATTTGATTAGTCTAATGTCACTTTGAACGCGGGTAGAGTTGCCAGTCCAAAAATGTTATCAACTTGAATGGGAAATATAAATTGGATATACATAGTAATCAATTCGGTTTTAGCATAATGTTAGGTTGTTTTATAGGTCCACTTTAATTTTAAATTCGTGATTTTTTTCGTGTGTATTAATTTTGTTAGTAGACCTATAAATCGGTAAAGAGATATATTTCGCTCATTGTGATTTCGGTTCAAAATAATGAAGGGGCGAGCCTATTTCATCAAGCCACCACTTTCCCATAGCAGTCTATGAGAAAATGCTGGCTTGACGAAATAGGCTATAGTGTAATGAAGAATATTAGAATAGAGAAGATAGTTGGAGCGTCCCCTCAGCTTCGGACCCAGTTATTCAGTTATATTACACCTAAAAGAATGCAAAATTCAGCAAGACTTAACGATACAGTGAGTTATTTTTGCGTAAATAGTAACACCAACACTTCATCATAGTTCGGGTACCCGAACTATGATGAACTTTGAGATAATTTGCACTACAAACTATTTGACAATCAAACCATCAATAAACATTCCCAAAACATGGCTGAAAAAAAGTAGTTGAAACGTCGGTTAAAAATGAAAATTAATATGAAATATATCGCGTTAGAATCATTGATATACAAAAGCCCTTAAAAGGTTTGACAGAATCCTTAAAATGTCGTTTCTTAGCAGACACTTGAAAAACATCTTCAAAAACAAGGGCGTCCCTTTTTGAGGTATTTTATGTGGTGGTACTCAGTTTTGTGTTATTTCTTTGGCACTAATATAAATGATTTCTCTTTTTTCTTTTTAGTTACGTGTGCACTGCAATAACTACACACATTGCAATTTTACACGAGTCCCAATGCCTCATCGTGAGACCACCCACACATTTCTAAACTTGTTGTTTTTTTTTCAGTCAGTTTTAGTCATTATTTTCATGCCAAGTTTAAACGAAGTGCAATGAGCTTAAACGGAAGTAGGTGTGAAACAGTGAGCTGCATAACGATGTATGCGCTCGTCGATTCTTAAAAGCTCCCACCCTAGAATGTATTTATTTGTGAGATTAGAATTACACCAAAATAGGACTAGTAGTTTTGGATTAACTTTTAAACTTTTGCGTTCCATCATTATGATAATATTATGTAAACGGGAATTAACGCGATCATGGTATAGGTATATACATACCTTTTGAATGCCTGACGTTTCGACCAGGTTACACCGGCCGTGGTCACAGGCTGACTGGCTCACGTCAGGCATTCAAAAGGTATGTATATACCTATACCATGATCGCGTTAATTCCCGTTTACATATTATCATAGTAGTTTTGGCGATAAATGCAGGTAACTGGCAATATTGGTCTGGTATGATGTATAAACATCCTCTCATTCTAAACACATACATCTTCTTTGTACCGTTGTTGTCATGGCTAAACGAGTGGAAAAGTCCTAGGAAATTTGAAAAAAAACCTTGAAATTGAGATGAATTAGGAATAAAACTGGACCTAATACAATAGTATTTTTCTTGTAACATATTAAATGAAAACGGAGAGTTGACCACCACTTGCCTTCCAGCAGTAAATATCAAATAAGAGAGCGGGTTATAGTAGTGCATTAGAGTTTACTGCATGTGCGCCTCAGGTAAAAAATATTTCGAACTTTTTAAAAAGAATGTAACACTCACAGTATTATCTAGCTTTTCCTTTGTGCTCGAATAACCTGGATTGTTCCTGAAACAAATAAAAAAATGTTTAGATCTTTTTTCAAATCACATAAATTCAAATAGAGAATGCATTATTAAGTCATTTTTTTATTTCTTCTTTCATAAATGTTTATTGCAATTCAAGTACCACCCCGGTCTACGGAGCATTATAGCTAATTTAATTAATTACTGAACATAGGCCTCTTCCAATGTTCGGAGGCCTTGGTCTAATGATTTCACGCTCGGCAGACACGCCGTGGTTTGTTACAGGGTTTTGTTTTGAATTTTCCTTCTCTCGCAGTGATATTGTCTGCGTATTTTGCCCTCGTCGTCTCTTTGGATGAGATGAGGTAGTGATAATCTTTCTCCGTCACTACACAGATAGCTTAAAAGATAGATTGAAGCTAAAGCTGTACCTAAATTGAACAGATTACCATCCAATGTGATTCAGGAGTTTTCCCAATAGATTAATCTGATGTCTCTTAGACTTTGATGCATAATTCGATGTATATGCATAATATGTTCTGATTCCGATTCCCAGCCAAAATTTTATTGAGTTATTTGTTAAGGAAATTCTCCCAGAGTTTGGAAGGTTCTGGAGAATTTTATATGATATGATAAACAACCCACTACTACGTTTATTTTCTTCATAGACCTATAATAAAAACTGTTTATTACACAAGAAACACCTGCAAAAGCTAGTTATTGCGTCATTTCGCGCATCTGTGATACAATGTTAATATTGTAATATCGTGTCAGTATCAAAATACCTCACCATATTACAAAACATGTATCACAAAATCTGGGCCCAATAGGTTACGTTCAAGTTGCACTATCATTGATCAGCATTTGTCCCCCTTTTTCTATTCTTGTGTAACTATTTAAGTGGATTGGTTTTAAGTAAGACGTCAGATTTGACCACTTAAGACTTACAAAAACATTTGCTTAATTTTAAATCGAAAGTGGCTTAATATGATTTTTATGCAAAAATAAAAAAAACCATCAAATAATGCTTTGGAAATATGTAGGTACTTAATTGAAAAATTCCGTTATTTGAAACTTGTTTCGCGATTTAAAGTTTTCTAAGAAAATTGTTTACGACAAAAAATGAGCCAGATACAATAAAAGTTAATAACCATAAGTACCTAAATGAAGAAATAAAGTAAATGAAAAAGTAAAGGCGTGAAATGAAAAAAACAGAGCATTCATTGTCAATACTAATATATTGCAAGATTGCTTCGAAATCAATATAGCTTTGTTTTCCTATTCAATAAATATGATCTGATAAGTGCGCCTACTGTCATTATTGTGTGCAAGAATTTGGTAAATCGTCGTAACTCGACAGCCCATCCGTCGGATTTTATTTTGCCAACATTTTATCCTTGAACAAGTTGCGTAACATACATCAAAGTTCATGTCAACATAACTTTTAACTTGCCACTCTCAGTTAAGGTTACGTAAGACTTCTCAGAGTTTGGCATGTATAACGTCGATATTTTCATTTCGAATAATCGACACATCGACGGGTTTACTCGATACATTGATTGAAGGTAAGCTTTTATAAAATCCTTACGAGATTGGCTGTCGGGGTGTTATATTGCTTCATAACGTCTCCTACCTCCAACATATGACTACATTATTGACTATTTTTCTTTTTTTTAGAAACTTTTATTGTCAATTACATTACATAGTTTTTTAATGAAATAAATTTTACAAGCTAATAGTGAGTTATGAGGAGTCGACGTATCCTTGCTTTGAGCAGGAGGTAGCCTTTTTAACTTTCAGATACAGAACTACAACAGATACAGAAATATATGATTCGACTCGTAGTCACACCAGTATGACAAACAGTAATTTTTTCTCGTTTGTCACACTACTGATTTTTACACACCATAGTGTTATTATATTTACCGGGTTTTTGACAGCCTCTTCGTGATAACTTAGAAAAAAAATACGGTTTTGTAGTATTAAAATACTTTTAATGTAATCATTAGTCAATTAGACATTTAAAACACCAGCAGTCAGTATTTAGACTTAAGATTATGTAACATAATAATTGTTAAATATATTAAAAAAAAGTTACAACTGGTAGGTACTTTGGTAGGTTGTAACCGGATATTCCTAGTATCCGGTTAACTGGATCGCGACCTCATTCTGGTGAGTCGCGACCCACAATAATATATTTGCAGATCAGGTGGCCGTGTGCTTGTCTGCCACCAAAGTGCTATAACAAAGACTTATGTGCTTTCCAAACTATAATCTATTCCAGTACGTAAAACATTATCAATTTTCGTATTCCACATGAGCTGAGCCTCGGGGGAAATATTGCAGAAAATAAAAACAGAAGGGTCAGGTGAAGGCCTCTTATGCAACCGGGCCTCAATGCTGAGACGACGATGATGATTGCAAAACATCAATCTTTTTAACATAACCAAAGTTCAACGTTTATCTTTTTAATTTTAATAGATAACTCTATGACCTTTGCGTTTTGGAATTAATTTGAGTACAGTCAACATCATTATTTGTCATAGACGAGGTCAAGTAGGGGAACAAATTAACTTGTCAGTTTAGTATGTAATACAGTAAACACCACACTTGTATTTCAATTTAAAGAACATATTTCGCAACACATATTTACTTTATAGCTACTATAGTTTCCGGCATATATCTTGATCGAAAGTCACGAGAAAAATTAAGCACTGACCCGCGCATATTGTTTTAATAATGGGTGCATTTGAATTCTTCCACCGTCCGCCACTATGGCATCCCATGAGAATATATAAAAAAACGCATATAGTGCAGCGCAACAATCATTCAATTAATCAATCAGTCTATCGCAGTCCACCGCTGGAGAAATACCTCTCTCAGTATTGGGAGGATTTAGCCCACTGTTTTGCACTGCGCATTTAGAGCACATTTTTGGCTGAACACATATACTAGTAATATGTCGACCTATGCATAGTAGATATAAAAGAAAAAAAAGACCCATTTATTATACACACACAAACTTATACTACACAAAAAGATCTAGAGAAATGATTCATTTTATTACATGACTAGCTAATTAAATTTCATTTCAAATAGCAGAGTGAATGTAGAGTTTCAATGGTGAAAGAATTTTTGAAATTGGCTCAGTAGTTTCTGAGTTTATTCATTGTCTATATAAGATATTTGTGTGTGTGCGTGTGTATGTATGTTACACACACAAAACTCTCTTTATGTTATTAGTGTAAAAGAACTAAGTATTAATGACAGAAATACAAAAAAACTACTCAGTTCCTTGTTAAATGTACGTATAAATAACTTTATTTCTTGAATCCCACGTACGTCCCTGAAAACTTAACCTTTTCTTATGACTCGCACCTATTCTAGCGATAAAATGTAGCATAGATTTATGCTATTCTAGACTAGAAACTATCTCCACACCAAATTTAATTTGTATTAACGTGAATGAGAAGAAGTCATCTGTTTAAATCCTTAAAGGCTTTCATTTCGTATTCATTAAAAAGGTTAGGTGAAATGGGATTGCCGTTTGAAACTACACACTCACTTGGGGAAACCTTCATCTTGCAGGAAACCGCAGTAACCGCAACACTTGTACGGTATTATTTGTTGTGGGTAAATCTGCTAAGCAAAGCTTGTATGTTTGATTCATCCATAGGCAAGAAATATGAGGGTAAATGACCTTTTATTAGTGCTTATAGGTAACAGTGGTCAGGGTTTCATATAACTCGATTCCTACCGGCTAACCTTTGAACCTATCAGTGACGGCAGAGATGTATAATTTACTCTGTAATATCCATAATACATTATCCAAAAAATTAAATATTTGTGGATAATTATACTGAGTTATACCTACTTGCAAATTTGATCAATGTTAGATTTTCTTTTCCCGGCTTCGTTTTGGAAAACTAGTACCTATCGCCGCTGGTTAAGTAGCTTTTTTTATCGTACGCGAAATCCCCACGGATACCACTTCTACCAAAATCGGTGAAGGTGATTATGTCGGACTCGAACCGACCAAAACGCACGCCCTCCATGGGCCCTTGATTGCCGGAGGTGAGATTGGTCGATCAGCCTCGGAATTTGACTCTCACATTAGTAATCGAAAAAATATACATGCTTATCAATTTAGATCGGAAAAAAGTGAATGCTCTGACGAGACTCAAACCCGACTCTTGAACATTCGAAATTCTCCTATAAATAAAATCTCCCTTCTTACTGCTTTGAACAAATCATTACAAAATATACATACCTGCGTTAACCACCTCTGTGGCGCGTGGCGTGGCGGTAGTCTTCAATTTCTACGTCAGTGGTACGATTCGAAATGTATTTGTATTAATAAAATGTTTACTTACACTATTGGTATCATTTATTTTATATTGTGTATAATTTTTATTGCGAAATGTTTAAAAAAAATACATTTTAAAAGTTCTAACTGTGTTTACTCGCATTCTAAAAATGATAGGTATTGCTAGAAAGATTTATTTATGTGGTTATGTTATACTCGTATTTCTGTTGACCAATATTTTTGTGTATTAAAAGAAGCTATTAATAATTTACTTCAACTCAATAAAGTATTAGTTATGAGTAAACTGTTTCTATATATTTTATTCAAAAATTAATACAAAATGAGTGACGTAATATTGTCAAACTTTCATAAATAGGCAGGCAACGTAATAATTATGTATTGAAGAGATGGGTAAAGGCCGAGAAATAACATTGATTAAAATAGTTTTTTTACAAAATCGGTGACTGTTTTCCTAACCATATATTTATATGTACGCATTACTAAGTACGAATAAATAGATTCGTACCGTAGGTACGTTCCGTTTCACGACATTTCAATACGTTATACGGCATATAGGTTTTGTATAGGTTAATTCAATCAGAGATACTTTTACATTTACAAAAAAAAGTAACACCAATAGTATTTTTTCCGATACGAAAATACATCACCTCATACCATAAATGCGATGGGACTAATGACGCGAATTTAATTGAATAAGTGCAGAATGGAAATATGAAAAAAAATCGCAATTATTTCTCAATCACAAGACATTGATTAATGTGTAATCGTGTGTAACGATCATATAATTTCCAATAGTTATAACAAGTCTAATTATTTTCAGTCTAAAGGTGATTGCAGACTTACTAATAACATACTTAGCGACATACCTATCTCTACTATCAAATAATAGTACTAATATCTGTACATTGGTGAAAAATACTTTCTGTTAACGCTTCTGAATACATAAAAATATTTATATGTATAAAAAATAAAAACCTTAACAACTACCTGCTTTAGTATTAGTATTCCATTTTTATACCACTTAGGTGGCAGACAAATGAATTTGCATGACTAATGGAAAGTAGTTACTGTGACCTATGGACGTTTACAACAACCTCTTTCATGAGACTTTGCCTTCAGCTTAACATCAGGCGAGGTGAAGTCAAATTGATGTGCCATAAATAAAAATAAAAAAAAAAATTGGAGCGTCACACTCGTGACGTAGGTACAGCTGACTAAGTAAGGAGGAGTGTAGCGGTGAAGGTTTCTATGCTGTTAGTGCAGAGACAAAACAGAGTTTCTCGGTCTGCCCACTGACAACACAAAACATCTCCAGCTCTGACTATCCTACTCACCTCCTTATTAACCGCGGCAATCTGTCGGGCGGAGACACTTCCCCAGTCAGACCGCTTAATTAGGACGCGGTTAAAATAATTCATTACTCATGCTCCAGGGACATCAGATGGAAAAAAGCGATTCAATATTTGGGCTGAAAGATTTTTTTTTACTATACTATTTCATTTGCTATGATAGCTTCTATGGTGAGGTATTATTGGAGGCGTCATAGGCAGTGCGGGTACGATCCGCGGGCAGTGCAAATAAAACAAAAAGTCCTGCTCCTGCTGAATTTCCTGCCAAAGTCTTCTCAGGCTAGGGCCGTATTTCGAGCCGGCGGTGGCGGTGGTTCATTTGCTAAACTAACCTATAATATATTTTTGACGTTTTGTAAGTGGCGTTTCAGGGTCTATACAATAAAAATTAATAATGAATGAAATTGTAATACAGAGTGGAATAGAGTGCAAAAATTTACAACACTACACGATAACCGACATCCACGCGGAGCCGCGGGCAACAGCTAGTTAATAATTCTTCGGATCTTAATTTAAATAATAGTAATACGTTGCTATGTGTTTAATGCGAATACGAACTCTTGTGTTGTGTTACATCACTATCGATAACCCGGTGGCTATTCACCGACATTTGATGTGTGAGCGACATTGACATTGCCCGCAGGTCTATGCTCACCTTTAGCTACACTATTAAGTCGCAGAACATTCACGATTGACTAACAATGAAGGTAAATTACACGTTAGTATTTCTGAAGGACCAACAATTCTTGTATTCAGACTTAATGATGTGGGAAGTAGTTCATATACATGTTTCTATGATTACTTCATAATGTCTACTAACTGAAGAACGCGGCTTCACCCGCTTGTCAGTTATCGTTTTAGTCGTATCTCTGATACTTTAAGATCACTCTAATTACATTCAATTCATTGATTTTGAATGTGATCAAGACATTTCTTATATAAAAACAGCATCAAAATCTGTTCAGTAGTTTTTGCGTTCATCGCAAACAAACAGCCAAAATGTTTTATGCTCTGAATCGGCAATCGAACATTACCCAAGATTTTTTTTTAAAAACTCAAATTTTATAGACTTGACTAATTTAAAAATCTATTATAGTCTTGACTTATGGCTTATTCTTGGCGATGTTCTTTTTTAGTACTGATGTCCTTGTGATGTTATTACCTGTGTAACGAGTAAACCCGGTAACATTAGTAAATGATAGCCCCCAGGCAATGCTGGTGGTACTTGTAATTAAGTTATTTATGATATCGTGTTGATGATCAAGACCAAAGATGGAACACATTTGTTAAAAACTAATTTTTCAGACAGACCCCTGATATTATTTTCAACTAGCTGTTGCCCGCGGCTCCGCCCACTTGGATGCTGATTATCACGTTGAATTACTCTACTCGATTCTCGTAGGGCCTCTACTACTTCTCCCTTTCTCTACTTGCCATTTTTTCACTATATTTCATTTCTCGCAATCTTCCCACTTACCTATTTCCCTTATTAGCCCATTTTCCGTGTCCTATATGTATGCAATTTTTTGTTTGACAACAATATTACGTAATCTTAAGTGCCTCCTTTAACCTACAACAGATATACCGATACCAGCCAGAGTCTAAGGTACAATAATTCTGCAAAAAAATAAAACAAAAAAACAGATGCAACTTCATCAACAATGCAGGTTAAGTTTCTTCAAAATCTCTTTCACTAAATCACTGAGACTTACTGCAACTTAACAGTTTTGCAGGTCTTAGCGTTCAGTCAACTGCATCGAACTTTCTCCTTAGAACGAAAATAAGTATACAATAAATCAGGCGGGCTGAAGTTAACTTGATACAAATAGGTTCGACTTGTACTGAATCTAAAGAATACGTTATAACTATGCAATCTTTAATGCATTTAGAACTTGAATATTGGAACCCAGAGCCCGCTATCCTCCTTAAACTGTATTATTACTTGCCTGGCCATTCCTTGTCGTTCCTGCAATGTAATCGAGTAATATAATGTATGTATGTGAAATTATACAGATGTGGAATTGTACGAATGTGGAATTGTACGAATGTAGAATTGTACGAACGTGGAAATTGTACGAATGTGTCCAAACCCCTTTTTTCGGATACTTAAATTTAACTTCACCTCGCCTGAAGTCCCGTCCTTCTTCCTACAGACCCGGGTCCTTTAAGCGGGGCGTGTAAATGCATCTGATGAGGCCATCAAGCTAAGCGCCACCATTGTAGCACTGAATGTGTTTGCAATGGTGACCCTCTTTCATGAGACCAGCACCAGACTCAGCTTAATACCAGGCGAGGTGAAGTCAATTGATAAATAAGAAAAAAAAGGTAATCTGGCGGCAAAGTCTCAGGAAAGAGAGTCAACATTATAAACACGTAGTGTTACAATGGTGGCGCTCAGCTTGACGGCCTCATCCAATGCTTTTTCACGCCTCGCTTAAAGGATTGTTTTCGTAAGCTTGATTATTTTGACTTTTACGGAAGCAAGGTCCTACTTCAAACTCTAAGAGGTAAGCCTGCAACAGGAATTCTTCTATGAATCAGTAGATGTGTGCCGACTTGTAGATGAAATGGGTTATTTTTTTCGGGTGCAAAATCCCCAACGTACCCCATCCTCACTGGAGTCATTGCGGATGATTATGTCGGATTCGAACCAACTAAAAACACACTCCGTCTTTGGGTCTTGAGTATGTAGCCGGAGGTGAGATAATAGTAAATATATCTCCCACATCCCTTGACATTTTGGAGAGGCCCTATACGCTCAAGTTGCGCTTTCGATTCTCTGATTTGCTTTGATTGAGATCACGCATTTTGATATTAGGAATGCGTACAAGTATAGTGAAAGTAGATATTATCTGAGATCAAATTATGCTTAAGAGAAGAGTAGATACTTTCATGGGTATATACGACATATATAGTTCTAGTCTTTTCAACAGTTTTTAAGTGAAATGTATTGATATTTACATAACATAACATAACATAAACTCACGCCTTTATCCCCAAAGGGGTAGGCAGAGGTGCTAGCGCCCACATTTCGCCAGTTATGTTTAGGTCCCAATGTAATAGGTGGCGAGCCTATTGCCATTAACCGGGCACTTGTAAGCCTGCGATTAATACACGCATAACTTCGAAAAGCATCGAAAAGTCTTTGGTGTGTGTCATGGTAACCTGGTATCGAACCCGAGACATCGTCTCAGCAGTCCATTACCCATACCACTAGGCAGTTGCTACTCGTATTTAGTATATAAAATATATCAAAGTACGGAATTCTCGTACAATATGAATATGGATACGATTATGAAGATCATATAAATATGAAATGGGTTCAATATTTGGCAAAACCGAAGGTAATAGCTACTTTATATTAATAATAAATATCACATGTAGAGTCAATCATCTATCGTATTTCTATCGACATTGCTGGGCATAGAACTTTCCCAATATTGGGAGGTTTTGACTTACTAAGCCCCCGCTATTCAGGCGGGTACTCATAACATAAAACATTATCATTGTCATAAAAATTATAATATATGAATATTTGTACAAATTCGAGATTAATATTTATAAAACTGATAACTCTAAAATGTATCGAGGTTGTTTGTTTACGTAATGGTAAACCAAGGCCTAATAAGAAGACCATCAATATAGTTACAAATCACTGTTAAGGTACGGCACCGCGGTGATCTAGAGATCTTATCAGCTTAGAGAAATAACCCAATATTGTTGAGAAATTACACATATAAACGAGAAATAAGAGGCCATTCTCGTAGCTAAAGAAATGCTTATCGGTCATAGAACACATTAAATTTAGATAAGGCATTTTATTTGAGTTTAAAACACGTTAAAAGATTTATATCGTCTGTTTTGTTATTAATCACTGCGCCCGGGCGATCGATTGTGAGCAGATCAAAAGGCTCGCGGCTGAGTCAAAGCCCTTTTTACGATGAGCTTCCAAATTTTTAATTAATTCATTACTTCGTAGGTATCGGCGGTGGAGGAGTTAAAGGGTGTAAGTGACAAAGAGATTTGATAACAAAATCACTTTTTGGTTAAATGGCCATAACATGTTTGGATTTTTTTGATACTCTTTTGTTAGTTCGATAAGTATTTTTGTATGTAAGCATAGTAATATTTGAATTCGATTGATGATTGCACACTTATCGAGGAACAATGACAACATAATGAATCGTCGTTGGGTCGTTACTTCTGATAGTATTGAAAACTAAGTAAACTATGTAAAAGCTGTAAGTATTTATTTGACAAAAAAGTAGTTATTGACATGCCTACATAGAATAAGGAACTAGAAACTTGTTGTTCACCTAAAACGTGCTTAATGTTAAGTGTTTAACGTACCTAAATAAGTTTTCACTTCAAAAATAAATAGTAAGTAGATTTAAAATTCATCATAAAAATTTAATAATAACATTCTTAACTCGACAACCAAATTAAAAAGTAATAATAACTATTTTATTTAACTGTAAATAACTGTGTTTAGTTACTGTTACAAAAGCGTCACACAATTATTTCTTTAAATCTCCGATGTCGCTTACACCTTTTTATATTTTAACCGTCCATATGAATGTTATTACGTATGTTGTTCCGACAAGTTGTGGTACAAACTGGGGCTGAGCGAGAACTCATTGCCGACCTAACGACCGTTTTTTTAGACCGTTTCAATATAACATTACAAATTATTCTCGCTAGGCTTAAGAACATAATTATTACTGCTGTGGCGATGTATAGGTCCAAGCGATCAGCGTGGTTAAATAGACTTAATGCAAGTTTAAAATAGTTGTAGCTGTTTTGGTGCGTGTCTATTTATTTGTGTATCTATTGCTACGTTTTTCAAAGAGAAGTATAATGCTGTACGAGATTCCAACTAATGTATAGTCCATAAAGCCTTTGAGGATATGCTCAAAGACGTTGGTGGGTGGTACACTCTTATGTTTCTCCCATGCGGTAACCTCACGAATCGGCGCGGGTGGTTATTTTGGACTCGAACCGCCCAAAACCATAAGGCAGTCTCAAGCCAACAGTCGCCGAGGGTAAGGTAGCTTCTGGCTTAACCCACACGCCCTAAGGCTAACCTAGGGGCATCACAGACCCTTTTAGGTGTGGAACTACGGTATCTATTGCTCTTACCGGATAGGGAGTAGGGCTCAACACGCTACCGCTGCGACTGGCCCGTGCTAGGGTGACTAGGTAGCCTGCTTTACCTGACGTATGCGGAGAACATTCTTAAGCGCCTTTAATACTTTTGTATTAAATGGTAAGGCTAGCGACACACCATACTCACTATGTCAGTATGTAACGGCAAAAAAATCTGTCTTCACAATCAACCGCCGACCTTTTTTCCTGCACAGTTGAGGTCTGTTTTCACCCATATATTTATTTATCTCTACAAGCTTAGAGCGATATTTAGAACAAAACAATGTAGGTAGGTCCTTGTATGCGTTGTAGTACTATTATTTAGTTCATCGATTTGATAAATTTGATCGATGAAGAATTTCTTTGTCAAACGTTTCGTTCAGAGAATCCAGAGCAGAGGGTTTGGATGAATCAAATGTAAAGTGAACACGTGCAACACATATTTAGGTCGATTTAGTTTTACACCAACCGTGAAACATATCCACATACAAAGTTACGGACCCATTGGTACAATGAAACGAAATTATTCCGTAACTGGATTCTATAACCAAATTATTCGAATTTTGCGTAGGCACGAAGTTTCAAATGCAAGTGTCATGGCAGCTCTCCAGTTCTTCCTTCTATGTTAACCATTGTAATCCTACTCACGTTAAGACTGTAATTAATACTCGTCGTGAAACAGAATAATGAGCCAACGCTGTGTTTTAGTTTACAAAAGAAGCTCAATTTATACTGGTCCTCATAGCGTATATGAAGAAAGGAAAATCTACATGATCCCTATGGGACGTCGGAAGCTATTTCCGGATAGACGAGACATAAGTAAAGACTAGACTAAAAAATATGTATACTGATCACTTCAAATTTAGATCGAAAAAAGTAAATGCTTCAACGGAATTCGAACTCTCGATCATTCCCTTACAGGTGGAACGATCTGACCCCTAAGCCACGTCTGAGGCATTCGAAATCTTCCTATACGACAATCTTTTAGGCAATAGTGGGCGCCACCTACCGACAATTTTCAGTATTTTTCGCTCACTGTTTTATAAAAGCTATCTGTAAATTGAAATGCCTGAACCTGAATTCCATTAGGTCGGATCCGCAAAATGGCAGCTTTTCAAGAGAGCATAACGAAAACTGACACATATGTATGGCCTTATTTCACAGAAATAATGTGGTGGTATTTTTTAAAATTACATTGTCCCATCTTACTTTTGCTATTGACTGTACTTAGGTCCATCTTTTACTTTATTAACATTAAAATACATACATATATACATATGCTCGCACCCGTAATCCTGAAGGAGTAGGCAGAGGTATAATAAAGGTCGAGCCTTTTGCCTTTATATTAAAATATAAATTAACAATATGCTGTACATACATTTTAGCATATTTTTCTAACATAAGCTATAGCAATTGTAGATTAAAAGGTAGGCCGGGCGTATAACGGCATCGGTTAATACTTAACCAGAGGATCGTGGCATGTCAAAAGTGTCAAAACAAGTCAAGGTTGCGTTCTAGCAACTCGAACAGGTTGATACCGGGCTTTTCGAGATATAGAAAGATCTGGAATAATACATGTAATTATGCTAGCTATTTATAAATATGCATTTGATAAGCAAGAAATATTTAATACATACCATTTTACATGTTAACATATTTGAACAACACAGAAATTTTATTTTTCTTCATCACGCCACAAAAAGAAGGCCATATACCTACCGACTTACCTATTTCAAACAATATTATGTTTCAACTTCACATTTGAATAAAGAATTAATATTAAAATGACACCTTTTTTTATTAAGTTACCTGTGATTTTAAATTTAAAAACTATGAAATTCTAAATTTGAATGATAAAATCGATTTTGTGTTACATTGGCGCGCAATTGCCGGTCACGGTTGAAAATTACTATGATCGATTTCTCCTAACACGCTTCAAAACAGTATGGTTCACTGCGTGGTAAACGAAGCGAGTGCAAAAGCTTGTTTAATTCAAACCAGTCCAGCAGCACCTCGAACGAATCGATGAAGCAATTTATTGCTTATTTACAGAGCCGTGACAACAAGATGTTCGGTCGTTAGAAATTCAAACATGTCGGTAGTGAAAGTGACATAAAATCTGCCTAATGTCTTTTATATTTTATTAAACTATGCTTATATTATGCAGGTGTGTATGGTTTACACAGACCGCACGTTAAGAGTTCGAATGTTTATTTTATTATGCTTTTATTAGTTTCACATTTAACTGACTATTATGTAAGTATGTCAATGGTCGTAGTAAGGTAGGCAGATTTATGTTAAGTATATCAATACTATTGTGATTTAAAAATCTACCATATTGTATCCTTACGTAAATGTTTTTCACACCATATAATTTTTAAACGATTTCTCACTCTAATTTTTTACACTGCCAACGAATAATGTATGTAATTATTCGTAGCTGGCAACATTCACGGTAGCTAAAGGTAGCCATTCATCTCAGAACTGACTTGATTACCAATGTGAGTTGTGAAATTCTAATAGCACAATTAAATAATAGTGATAGGTACTAGGTACTAAATATAACTTCGGGAAAAACTTAACAAACTTGTTTTTTTTATTAGTGGACTTGACTCTTAGCTGCCATTGACGAGTTAATCCGATTTGAATATTTATTGAATAACGATTAGTATAATACATTTTTGAATCGAAGTTTATTTGGCAGTTGCTTAATGGCATATTATTATTTAAGCGAGAGGCCACGGTAACCACTTATCATTAGGCGGGCCGTGTCTTTCTTTGCCATCAAGTGGTATAAAAAGAATATTTTTTCATGTGACAGACAATCACATGGTCTACTAGATGGCATTTTGGAGTAGCCACCGTTGTGTAGTAATTTGTTTCACGGCAGCGCCGCTACTCACGGAGAGGGCCCGAGAATAGGTTTCGCTCTTCGAGAAGGCTTCTTACTACGTCCTCTCCAGACGACTAAAATTTCAAAAGAAAATTTACACTTTTCTGATCTAATAAATTTTAACTTTACTCGTAATTATCTTTGCTTTACTTCTCAAAGAGACTATTTTTCACATTA
Organism: Pelosia muscerda; assembly: GCA_963691645.1. Lineage (NCBI taxonomy): Eukaryota > Metazoa > Arthropoda > Insecta > Lepidoptera > Erebidae > Pelosia > Pelosia muscerda. Next base: position 6,018,545 of record OY829116.1, on the reverse strand, counting down.
ATCATCATCATTCTCTGAGCCTATTCCCAACTTGGGATCGGCTCAGAGGCGGAAGCGACTGCCATCGGCATCCACAACCAAATTGGCGATATCGTAGTTCTGTAGTTAGGCTAGTCTTACTTTTGAGGGCTCCAACTAGCCGTAACGACTGCCATAGGTGTTCGAATGGCAACCGGGACCGACGGCTTAACGTACTCTCCGAAGCACGAGACCAGTGCAAACAGCCATATTCATGCATACAAATATTTGCACTGAGCGGGGATCGAACCTGCGCCTCCTGTGTAGCAACCGCGTTCACTACCACCACGCCACAGAGGCTGTCCACTATTTTTTTGTTAAAAATATCACCGAAAAAGAAATTGTAATTGTATATATAATTTTCAGCTAGAAATAATAATGAAATTATCAGCGGTTTTCATTATTATTTCGAGCTTGAAGTAAAATCATTGTGGTGTTGTTCTGAGAGAGTTTCAATTGTGCCAAATGTTTTCGTGTTAAATCAATCGTTGTGAGATATGGGCTCTTGTGAGCATTGATACCTACTTTTATATTGTGTTTATGATTTCTTTTTGTGGTTGAGAATTTTTTGCGACATGTCTACGAAATATACTCCGCATAGCAATAATATCATTTATTTACCTTATGATATTTTTCTTCGTTTATTTCAGACTAGCTGTTGCCCGCGGCAAGTAAAAACTACTGAATGTATTTTAATGAAACTTTACAATAATATAGCTTATACATCAGAATAACACATATACTACAATTTATAAAGATATTGTGTGAATTATCCAAAATATAATATACACACGGGCGGAGCCGCAGGCTACAGTTAGTCTGATATATTTGAAGCTACGAGTTGTTCATAATACTATCGGGAAGGCGCCGCTACAATATATAGGGTGGAAATATTTAATCTTTCCCGGAGGGAATGTGCTCAAAATACAGGAGATATAAGAGAGATCCTTTATTATTTCAAAGTGTAAAAACTGTTAATATTTTAGAAACTTGTTACCTATACAAATATGAAAGCTCAAAATTCGAAAAAATAAACATCCTGTACTTTTGTGACATAAATCGGTACGGTCAAGGTAGGGTTCAAAAATTCCCCTCTGGCCCTCTGGTCTCCACAACCTATAGGTAGGTGATATCGAAGTACTGCAGTTACACCAGTTGTTAGACTAAGCTACAACTACCCGTAACGACTGCTATAGATGTTCGTATGACAACCGGGACCGATGGCTTAGCGTGTTCTCCGAAGCATGACCAGATCAGTGCAAATAGCCATATAAATATTTTCACTGAGAGGAGATCGAATCGCCTCGTACGTTAGCAGTCGCATTTACTACCGCCAAACTTAATTACAGTTACAATTACTAGGCTAAAATTAATTACACTAATAGTATATTCTCCAGTAGCACTAGCATAAACTCCTATCGAATTCGTAACGTAAAGGTTTCGAGAGAACGGAGCATTGTGATTGGCAGTCTGCCTCTTGTGAACCTGTGTGTGTGTAGCCCGCCAATCGCAATGCTCCGTTCTGTCGATACCTTTACATTACGAATTCGATAGTAGATCGTGCTAAGGCTACAGTAGCTTCTAAGATTAATAGTTGTGTAGTGATATCATTTCAAAGAATTTTAGTATCAAATTGTCTATAAACTTTTGGAGTCCGTTGTACAGCATAGAAATAAAAATTGTTTCGAGGAACCTACGAAGGTAATATTTATAACGACTGCTATATTCGCTTTATTTCTTCTTTCGAGGAACACGGAAAGTAACTACCGTTAGGTTTTAATATTCATTGAAATAAGACCCTCGGAATAGCCCGAGGAGTGCTCTAACGGTGAATGGTGTTAAGGAGTAATGTCCAGGTATCTACTTGAATTGGGTCAGTATCATCAATATTCGCCATTTGTGTTCACTTGAGAGTGTAAATCTATCTGAAATTTTGTTAATAATTCTGAATACATAATATGCCTACCATGACTATATTCGAGGGGCAATTGCAAATACTATTAATAAGTAATTAAATATAAGTATATACCAAAGGCATCACACTCGTGCTGCCCACCCTATAAAAGGGACGGAAAAGAAAAAAAAGAGAAGAGTTGATTTTTAAGAGAGTTTCTGTGCTGTCAGTTCAAAAGACAAAAAAGGGTTTCAGATTATCACATAGCAGTATCAACTAAACCCTCGGTCTTCCCATTGACAACTCGAAACCTCTCCAGTGTACCTTGGCTACCCTATTCATCGCTGCAAAAACAACACGAGGTTATTACTAGACGCGGTATTTTGTAGGGTGGAGGTACTCCCAGATGGACTGTTCAATTAGGACGGGAGTGACATAATCATTTTTACACAAAACCTAGGTGTGAGAAAGTAAAAGGTATGTGAACTGAGAAACGATTACGACGATTAACGGACACAGTCAGTGTTACAATATACAACCAAGCGGTTTGGTGAGTCTTTCCTCTACCGCACCATTAAGTCTTGGAATCCCTTACCAACGCACGTGTTTCAATCTTCCTACCGACCCGGGTCCTTTAAGCGGGGCGTGAAAAAGATGAGGTCGTCAACCTGAGCGCCACCATTGGAACAATGTGCGTGTTTGTAATGGTGATCCTCTTTCCTGAGACTTTGCCTACAGCTTACCATCAGGCGAGGTGAAGTCAAATTGACGTGCCATATGTAAAAAAAAAACAAAAGTAATACGAAAAAAAATTTACAACTCTATACAAGTTTCGTCATTATGTTAATACCGTTGGTGAAATTTTATTATATCTTACTGAAGGTAATGGTTCCCTGTAGTAGCTAGTTATGGATGCTTACAGCGTACACGGGTGTAGTATCGGATGTAATTACCTGTATTACACTCGGATACTGTTACCCGGTTGCCACCCACGGATAATAATAAGCTAGAGGAAGTGACATACCCGGTTACTATCCCTTGTATAGTTCTTAGTATCTTGAATTCAAATTATGAGAACAATGAGGTTCTGGCGCGAATGGTCTTTTTTTTCATTGTGTGAAAAATCCCTATGGATACCCTCCTACTGGAATCGCTTATGGAGGTTATGAGTTACTAATATTCTTTTAAAAAAAATGTAAACACAATTAGTTAATGTATGGTATAACATAAAATATACGGTTCTGCTGACCGTACAATTTCACATATAGTGTTTATGAATTGCGGGACTTCACGCGATATATGTTTTTGAACACTTACTTTGGCAAGTTGTGGCAACACACAGAAGCCATTCAAAAGAATTGAATTGAATAAAATATACGGTTGAAACTTGACTGGCTAGGCTATAGACAAAAAAGTAGGTACCTTACCTATCATAGATACATACCTATTTCTAATGGAAGTGATTGACGTTTACAAGTATAAAAGCTTACATTTAATTTAATAATAACACATCAGACACTTGAGTGCTATGCAAACTTGTTCAAGTTTGAACCCCAACTTGAGCCCCGACAAGCAATTTAATGTAGGTCTACAGTAAAATCGAAATTTATAATTAATCTCGAATATTTAAACCAACCATAAGACAGTCACTCTTAGAAACAATTAATAAAACATGAATGAGGTAAGTAATCAAGTAAATGTGAATAGGATAAATTGTAATAAGTAATTCACGCCATTCACAACTGAATTTATTATATAGAATAGCAGGCTTTTTGTACTTACATACGCAATAGTCAGTATTTTTATTCGGAGAACACTTCGAGCCTGGAGAGCGCCAGCGATTAGCTCGCAGAATGATCTCCGTTCACCATGGGCACGGGCCTGGGAGTGATTTAACTGATTTACGGGGGCTAGAGGAGGACTCGGTGGTCCCTACATGGGTTTCATATAAAATATATATTATAATATCATAATCAACAATATTTTATAAATTAGTGAGCAAATGGACCACCGATTCGAAATGCGACCCTGGCCTGAGAAGACTCCGGCAAGAAACTCAGCGGGCTTTTCTTTTTTGGGTCTATTTACAAACATTTACTTAGTCCAGATACAGAAATTTGCTTGAGTAGCAAGTTGCATGAACAGCTCATTTCCAGGTTTGTTTATCATCCAAATAATCCTGGATTTTTTTATAAGCTGTTTGGCATAACCTTCTTATTTTAAATTTATTGATAGGCAAATCCCTGTGGCACAGCGGTAAAGTGTTCGATTGCAACGTTGAAGGTCTCAGGTGCAATTTTATGATTTGATATGCATAAATAATTGAATATGTCTAAGCCTTTTCGGACATAACGACGCCATATGGTCAATATTAACTTTTAAATTTTCGCGTTCCATGATTATGATAATAAATGTAACCGGGAATTAACGCGATCATGGTATAGGTAGGGTACCTGGCGAAGAAATAATGTACAAAATGTCGAAAATGTGCGGGTAGGTGAACAACCGGCTACCTCACGGACTCGACGACGAAGGGCGTGCGCAGCTGAGCCAGTCAGCCTGTGACCACGGCCGGTGTAACCTGGTCGAAACGTCAGGCAAAAGGTATGTATATACCTATACCATGATCGCGTTAATTCCCGGTTACATTTATTATCATAGCCATATGGTCAAGTCGTCGATTTAAATTTTATTCAGTGTACAATCCCAGAATTTAGTTATTTATTGGGCCAAAATGTGAGCGATCTTCACTTAATATGGCACAATCAGAGTAGACGAAGTGGCACAACCAATAATATCCTCTTAGGTAAGTAGGTACTTCATATTTCATCAGTAAATGGAAGATATTCTTGCCCGACAGCTCTGAGAAGTCTTTAGGGAACAAAGGAGTGACAGATATGTATCATTTATGAACACACAAAGCAGTTTCAGACAGTTTCGTAGCGTTAGAGTAAATGCTTGTACTTATGATTAATGTGAACGGCTCTTATAATAAACAGGTACTTTGAAACTATAATCTAATTAGCAACAAATATATAATTAAAATAAAATTTATTTACTTAAACTTCATACCATATGTAGTGGTCTGTGACAGCCTTGTGACGTGGCGGTAGTGAACGCGAATGCTATACAGGAGGCGCGGAATCGAGTCCTGCTCAGTGCAAATATTTGTATGCATGAATATGGCTATTTGCACTGGTCTGGTCGTGCCTCGGAGAGCACGTTAAGCCATCGTCGGTCCCGGTTGCAATACGAACATCTATGGCAGACGTTATGGTGAATTGGAGCCCTCGAAAGTCCGACAAGCCTAGCTAATGAATTTTGGTATCGCCAATTTGGTTGTGGAGGTCGGATGGCAGTTGCTTCACGGAAAATATCGCAGTTCAGCCCCATCTTAGTTAGACTAAAAAGCCGATTCTAACTGAGTTAGTTGGGAATGGACTCAGAGAATGATGATGAATGACTGATATGCTAATCGCTACAGCCACAGATAATTACACAGATACACGGCTAATTGGAAATCTCGGTTAGCTGACATAACATACCTAATGCCACCGCTTTTACCCGTTAAATTTATTAGAGTGTATGCAAGTACTTAACCACCCAATAATTAATAGAAACCAATTAAAAAAGTAAGGAGTATAATTATCATATTGTTTTATTGTATAAAAAGCTTTTAATATTTTATTTTTGGCATGTCAATTTGATTTCACCTCGCCTGATGGTAAGCTAAATACCACTTAGGTGGCAGACAAGCACGCGGCCCACTTGATGGAAAGTGGTTACCGTGGTCTATGGGCGTTTGCAACATCATGGGGGTCACATCCGTGCTGCCGACCATATAGCAATAAGGGGGGAAGGGGACGGGGGAGGGTGAAGGTTAAGCGAGTCTCTGTACTGTTAATGCAGAAGACAAAGAAGGGTTTCTGGGTCTTCCCACTGACAACACAAAACCTCTCCAGTGAGCTCTGGCTACCAAACTCATCGCCGGATATACAACACAATTTATTTGTAAAGCTACTATGAAAGGTCAGAGGTCTTGAGATAAAGATTGGCGCTAATGTCGAAGGTATTTTAGTTACTATTTCGTTTTTATTACTGTTTGTTGTGTCATGTCTTACAGAACGGGCAGTTGTATAGCTACCGGCAAATATCTTACACAAAATATGCTGAGTATTTTGAGCTGGGTGATGGTGGAGTAACTTAAATCCACTAATTATAAGTTATATCAAAATAATCCACGCATGCGCCAGGGCCTCGTTTCTGTCGGCACATAGGGTCAAGATATATACCGGGAACTATACGTTCTATGTCGAACATTTCTATACCAGCTGTATCCCACGGCTTCATCTGCCGTTCTCGATTCCTCGAATCGACGATGTTATATAACCTTCCTCAAAACGGGGCTAGGAAATGGTTCCGTTGGAACGTTTAGTTACAGAGATCGGTGCATTCAAACAAACTTTTTTTTTTATTTTATTTTTTTATTTATTTATTTAAATACACAAATATACTATCATGACAGGTTGTCCCTGATGCAATAGTATATTATCAACTACATAGTAACAAAATAAATTTAAAACATTAAAAACATACAATCTTAAGTACAGACTTATCCTAGATATGTATATCTATATCCCATAACTAGATAATTATGTACTAAAATTGTTATTTTTTATCACCTACCTGTTATTATATTTATACAAGGTAATCTCCTATACAAACAGGATATAAAATACCTAATTATATCGTTTTTGTATTCAATTATATGAGCAAATAATTCTTGATTGTGTTGTCATGAAGAAGTTAGAATCACGCGATAAATCTGCATTCATCACCATCATTATTTCAGCCATAGGACGTCTAAGCTGAACATAGGACTCGACTCGACTCGACCTCTAATCTGATCGGTTGAAGTTCGATGGCGGTGGTCGATCTCGAGGAATTTAATGAATCATCATTATTATCTCAGCATTCGTTACATTCGTGGCGCTGCTTCTCATTTTTATTTGGATTATACGACTTTTACAGGAGCGACTACCGCCTGACCTCCTAATGTCGAGAGGAAACTCTGAATCTAGTCTGTCAATCGAGAGGTTTACAGGCTTGCAAGTGAGGTTGACTGGGCCTCAAAGGTCTTTGGGCAACAGTTTACTGCAGTCTGCAACTGTTGGACACCATACTCTCCCTAAGTTCGTCATACCGCCTGCCCATCCATCTTTCACATCCTAATTTTTTTCATCTTTTGTCTTTTATCTTTCTCTGGTCACTAGTAACGTTTTTTCACGAATTCCTCAGACTCTCCTTGTGCCGGGTCCACATTGACGTGACCATAATCTTTAACCGTGACCGTATCAAAAGCGTGTGTCAGTCCAATAATGTAGACGTGATAGCGGAGCTTATATGAAACCATCGATCGACTCAACTCAAGTTTAAATTGATACGAATACGAGATGTTCCGTCCACACTCAACGTCATGTCCTGTACCGGTGATTGCAGTCCGGTCCGTTGTTCGTGTCACAAATGTGGACCTGCCTTTAGTAGTAGTTAAATAGACCGATCTAGTGAAACCGTTTAAGTTTCATCTAGAGATAAATTCCGGCAGCATGTTTATAGCGCTATCAACATAACATAACATGCTAATAGCGAATAACGAACGGCATTGACTATCTCACTAAAACATCCAAACCATGCTTTGATCCTTTTGCTTCCTATTATCGGATAATTAATTCACTTAACCCGGAGAACCTTAATTAACTATGGACGTCAAGATTCTACTTCCTCTAAGAATAGCATCACTCCTTAAAAACTGTCACTGTTTTCTGGTCGTCAATATAATTTATCAATAAATACTGATTTTGTTGGTAATTAAACTTTCATGATTACTAACATTTGTATCAAAGTTAATGGAATATATACACTCATACATAAACTGACGCTAATTTTTCTCTGGGGTAGGCAGAGGTGAAATGACACCCACATTTCACCATCCATTGCATTCGATTCCACGTAATAGCGGGTGAGCCTATCGCCGTATTCCAGGCACTATTGTTGACTCAAGCCATGCATTGACATTAAACAGCCCTATCTCTTAGTCGTCTTGTTCAACAGCGCATGGGGAGAGATGGGGTGGCCCAAGTTCTACTCTGCCAAAAACCACGCAATGCAGTTAATGAAATGCTGGCAGTGTGAAAATAGCGGACACTTAAAACAACGCAATACATGGTTAAAATTGTATTAACTCTAATACTAATAGAATTTTAAAGTTCGTTTTAAAAGCAAAACGCAGGACCACCACATTCCTTTGTGGGTTATGCGCTAGTTTCTACAACTTCTAATTATCTCTCATCATCATTCTCTGAACTTATTCCCAACTCAGTTGGGGTCGCCTTCCTAATTTAACTGCCATCGGACCTTCATAACCAAATTGGTGATATTGAAGTTCTATAGTTAGGCTAGTCGGATACCTATAGACTGACTAGTCGGATATAACAACAGCGACCAATGGCTTAACGTGCTCTCCGAGGCACGACCAGACCAGTGCAAATAGCCATATTCATGCATACCAATATTAGCAATAAACGGGGATCGAACCCGCGCTCCCTCCGTAGCAGTCGCGTTCACTATCCCCACACCACAGTAGTAAATTGTCTCTATAAATAGATAATACACGTAATGAAAATTATCATTTTATCTTTCTAGTGTTATTTAACTGAAAGGCCCAAGATATTTGCAGTATTTTTATTATAAGTGAGCTTATATTGGAACTTTTCCTACCTACCCGTAAAATCGAGGAAAAGTTTGTTATTTAATAATCCTTACCATGAAAAACTTCCACTGTAGGAAAGTTATTTATAGTTTTTACGTAGGCTTCAATGAACTTTGCTAAAACTTTTATTCCCGTACTAAGCACTTGCCGATTCTAACATAATGATTTTAAAACAAATAACATTTCAAATATTTTAGGGAACGAGTGGGCGTGGAGTACGAATTTCAGAGGACCAGTGGGTTCGTAACCTTACATTAGTTGTAATGCCGTAAAGTAACCAATGCTGTTGACTCGACAGAAGAAGAAGAAGTTGTAATATAAATATGAAAAAAAGGTTTGAGAACGATACAATTCTTAACTACATTTGTGAGATCGAGATGAGATCGGAACCAAATTATGACTTTAAGTTTCTTAAGGTAATTGACATTGCAGTGCGTGTCTGCTCTATCGTTCGAGGCAGCTGCATCGACACGCTGCCTCAAAGCAAATTCTTTCAGACATACTATATAACTCCTCGTAACTTCTAGTTTAGTACCGAAGTGCTTTCTACTAAGCTATAAACTGAAGTTACAAATTTCAAACAGTTCGAAAAATACTTCTATTAGAAAAGGATCAATATAGCAAAGCCAGCACAACAAACCGAATTTATAAAGCAATTGTGCTAAGGCTAGTTGAACAAGACTGTAGAATAAAATTGTATTATTATGTTTAGAACAAAATTTATTATTGTGAAACAAAATGTATTATTGTACAACAAAACTAATTCTTGTACAACAAAACTTATTATTGTACAGCAATAAATTGATTTATTCTTTTGGTTTTTAATTATCATGTTAGTTTTAATTTTTTTAAGTTATTAGTTTGTATAGAAGACAGTAGAGCAAAATTATTATTTTTTAAAAGCCGGCGACGATCTTCTTCTTGGGCTTGAAATTTGAAACTATATTTATTATTTTCATGCAGTAACTTAAGTAGTTTATCATTAAAAAGTTTGTAATAATAGTTTGAAATAACAAAAATATTAGTTACCGTGGGAATTGTTTACTGTGGACCGGGACAAGTATCTACTAGGGAGCAGAGCCACGGCAAACACGTAGTCATAATATAATACTAAAACACTTCCTTGTAGATAATACAAATCCCTAATTACTTGGTAATTTTCGAGCCGTTTTGGTAGATTGCCCACCGTCAAGGTATGGTCATGTAATTTTAAAGTAAAATCGAATCGAATCGCTAATTCGATTCGATTGTATTATTCGATTATCGTTAGCGTAACGTAGTGTTAGAGCGTTCGATACTATGTCAAGATTAATAGGTTCAATTCCCACTTAGTACAAATATTTAACTTGTCGGAAACGTAGATAGGTTTTGTTCAGATAGATACTGAATAGTAGTATTTTACTTATTCTATTTGGATACTATGACACTCTCCAAGACGTTAATTGGTAGTGCTAGTGCGGCTAAGCACGTAATTATTATCCTTGCGATTTACACCGCATAGCAAGGAGTCGGGTTAATATTTTTTTCCAAATTTATTTAGCTCGTCTAGGAATCTATTTTCCGCATAGGTACCATTTTTGTTGAAAGTGCCCGATTGGCGGCAATAGGCTAGCCCCCTATTACGTGGGACCGAAAACCATTGTTGGCGAAATGTGGGTGTTTAATACACCTCTGCTTACCTCTTCGGGGATTACGGGCGTGACCATTATGTAATGTATATTTGGAAATTACAAGTTATGAAAACGTGACGTTACTGAGTAATATGTTTTATTAATCACTTAAAGGTATGTAAACCTAGTTTGTAAAATATAATAGTCGCCCCCTAATACGAATAGGAAATTTCCAATGTTCAAGACATAGCTCAGTGGTCATATTGCCGCTGTAAGGCACTAATCGCGAATTCGAATCCCGTCTGAGCATTCATTTTTCCTGTCTAAATCGGAAAGTGGCAGACAAGCACACGGCCATACAATACAAAGTGATTCCCGTGGCCTGTGGACGTTTGAAATACCAGAGGTGTTACATTTGTGTTCCTAACCCTGTGGAAACCATCTATACCCTATCAAATCAAAAATCATTTATTCTGCTTAGACAAGTAAACGTTACTTACAAAACGTCAATATTTTATGAAATGCAAATGGACCACCGCTGCACCGGTTCGAAACGCGGCCCCTACCTGAAAAGATTCCGGCAAGAAACTCAGCGGGCTTTTCTTTTTTTTTAGTCTATTTACAATAATTTACTTAATCTAGATACAAAATTTTCTCTTCTATCTTGAAGAACCCCATATTGTAGTCGCTTGGATAAACCACAGAGCTCATTTCGTAGTGAGAGCGTGAGCGTTAGAGATGATGAATCAATTTATCCCTTGACTCTTTTTTTGTGGGAACCAAATACCAACAAAAATAGTAGCATGAGTTGATGTATTACTTCCTTTTGACTTATGTGATATGCATAATTTGATAAAGCACGCACGCCACATTATAATAGGTATGCAACTAAATTACCGCTCATAAATATTACGTTAACAGTATATATGGACGGTATTACCGCAGATTAGGAAAATGTTAAATTTGACAAAAATGTAATTTATAAGGTAAAATATTAAGAGGAGGGGAGGGGGAGGGTACTCACCAGTTACCGATGATTTAACAATCCCTACTTATTGTCATTGAGAGGAATGCCAAGCCTCACCTCTCAAAGCAAGTAAAGAGACTTCTTACCCGAAGAGTTCTTACCTTGTATGGGATGAAACTCCTTTCATAATTATTTTTGAGAATCTTTGTATAATACGTTTGTATAATAAAGAAGTGTGAATATTTGATTACTTAATTATTTTTTTTTTAAATAATTGTGTTTGCCATATTGATTGGCCTAGGTCGACTGTGACGATCTAACTGACTAGCAATTAAAATATTTAACTCTAAAAAACGTGTGAGACCTGATGTTTATTTTATAGTTATAATTATTAAACATCGATAATATGAGATTTAAAAAAAATTATTCAGTTCTACTGTAGTGTAGATTTTCTTACCTGTAACAATAAATACAAAATTATTTAAGAGTTTTAAAGTATCGCGTTATCAAGAAGAACTTGTTACGAAATTGTGGGATAATACAACCGAGTAATATAGAATATTCTTTCTTCCGTATAATCTTTATAAAGATAAAAACGGGTAAACCCCCGATTAATCCGAACATTCTAATATTGAAAAGATATTTCTCTACGATCTATTGCTTAACCCAATATTGGTTAAGTACTTGAAGGTCCCTGGGCGATGGAGACGTCAGCACCTTTCTCCTGTTGGGGAGACGTTATCGCCGCCGTATTGTGGGTGGTTTTACTCATAATAAAAATATTTAACGTCAATTCGAGTTGCAATATTAACCATAATCCAAAAAATTCTAGATCATAGAATACAAACGTGAACTTCCATCAAACGGATCGCAAATCTTGTTAGTGTGATAATGTGAGGTACCAAAGTGATGTGGAAATCTCAATAATATCTACACAATAGATCACAAATGTCATAACAGGTTAGTGTTCCCTGAAAAATGTTTTCAACATTCAACATTAACTGTAGATCAGACTATTTATTATTAAATTTAGGACACGTCAACTTGACTTCACCTCTCTTGATGGCAAGAGATCCGACTATTTGTTGTTAAATTTAGGTCACGTCAATATGACCTCGTCTGATGGCAAGCTGAAGGCAACATTTCAAGAAAGAGGGTCATCATTACAAACACATACAATGTTATAATGAGTCAGCAATATAAGCAGCTTGACGGCCTCATCAGATGTATTTCACGCCAATAATTTGCGGCCAATAATAACCTTGTGTCGTGTTTCCGGCGGTGAGCAGGGTAAACAGAGCTCACCGGAGAGGTTTTGTGTTGTCAGTGGGAAGACCGACGAACCCTCCTTTGTCTACTGCACACAGCACGGAGACTCTCCTAATCTTGTTTCCTCCTTCCTTCCCCTTCTCCAGTTTTCTCCATATGGTCGGCAGTACGAATGTAACGATCCTGGTGTTGCAAACGTCCATAGGCCACGGTAACCACTTTCTATCAGGTGGGTCGCGGGCTTGTCTGCCATCTAAGTGGTATAAAAAACTATATATAGTACTAGCTGTGGCCAGCGGCTCCGCCCGCTTGGACTTCTGATCTCCGTTCCCGCTGCTCCATAAAAACCTTCCGTAGAGTTCAAGGAACAAATAAAAAAAATTACTCGAATTGGTCCAGCCGTCTTCGAGTTATGCGCTTACCTACATATTTCGCGATTCATTTTTATATAATATATATAGATAGATAATAGATAATCACATACGTATTCTTTATTTATACGTGGTTAAGTAGATTACTAAATACGTAAGTAATGGGACATTTACACCGCTACAGTTGCTAACTGGTTAGACGATACAACCGCAGACCGCCACTCGAAGCCGTGTCGAGTGCCGAGCAACTTGCTATTAATTCTGCAATGTAAACTTACCTTAATTTATATATTCAGCAAATAATTACTACCAATATTAGGGAAGTTTGTGCAGATGTATGTTTGTTACTTCGAGCTCAAACGACTGAATGGATCTGGCTAAAGTTCGATACAGGTATTTTTTTTTTATACTACGTAGGTGACAGACAAGCACACGGCCCACCTGATGGAAAGCGGCCACCGTGGCCTATCAACGTGTGCAACACTAAGGGTGTCACACACGCGCTGCCCACCCTGAAGGGAAAGGGGGAGAGCTGGGAAGGTGTGGGGAGGCTAGGAAGGGGAGGGGAAGGAGGGGTACAGTGAGCTCTGGCTACCCTACTTACCGGCGGGAACATAACACGATGGTTATTATGACCGCGGTCTTCTGTAGGGCGGAGGTACTTCCCCAGTTGGCCAGCTCATTTCGGACAGTAGATACCGTCGTGTCCTACCTCCGTAGGTATAGATTACAGCCTGGAATAACACATATACATAGGTAATTTTGTATCCCTGGTTAATAGGTTCACATGGGTTGTAGTCAGAGTTTACAAGTAGGTGGAAATGCGGGCAATAAATACTAGTAAGTCCGGTTGTAAATACTTTGAACCAAATGAAGTAGAAATATTAATTCTAAAATGTTTATATTATTTTGTTATATCAAATAAATTATATAAAGAAATCAAATTAATTCAGTCCATAAACTAATAATTTTCGTTACATAAATTTTCATGGGAATACGCCGTCAGCCTTAGCGAATTTTATTGTTTAATTTAATACCACCTACATCTTCAAGTAAATTATTGGATCAAGACGGATGGGTGTTATGTAGTTATACTTAAACTTGAACCTATTCAATTACTATAAACAAATGAAAGAATCACCAAGTCCATAATTGATAACACACTTGTACTTCTCCACTGTATTTATTAATGTACCTAACCTATCCTAACCGGTTTCGCCTTGCGGCATTCTCAAAGGTTTACCTTAACACTGACAGTTAAGTACATTCCAATTCCCAAACATTACACTAATGAACAATTTTTCACATGTGGGTAGTATTAAAATCAAGTATACCAGCACAAACTATTTCCCGGATTTAGGGGAAAAATGTTTATCCTAAAGATTTTTATTTTATTTTAGATTTAGTAATTCAGCTTAAAAAGCAATTATGATGATAATGTCAACAGGATAAATAATCACCAAGTCGATTCACCATTTAATGAGAAAATTACACAAGAACATAGAGTACATACAAATAGTTCGAACAGGTAACGAACCTCCTTTTCAAATTGAATCAAAAATCAGTGTGACAGCTTTTAACGGAATTCATTCTACGGTCTCTTCAGCAAATAAAACCAAACGGTATTGAAAAGAAACTAAATAAACCATTGCATTTATTTGAGAGTAGTTATAAAAGTTTTAGTTACAGGACCGCCTACGTTAGTCAGTTAGTCAGTTGACTAATAAATTCAAAGGGCAGACGACACACATAAATGTTTCATAGCCGTAGTTTCAGCGGATTGCGTCCCGGCATCCCTAATTAGTTAATTAGGTGAACTGAACGATTTGCTCTGAATAATTTATCTCAGCTTCGAGATTGTACATATACAAATTGATGTCGTATTAATTTTACGAGTATGTGTATTTACGACTGGGATTGTATACATGTATGTTTTTATGTATGTGTATTTTTTTTGCAAACTACATCTACTTCATCATCATTCCCTGAACCTTTTCCCCATCTCAGTTGGGGTCGGCTTTCCAGTCTAACTGTGATGCGGCTGAACTTCGATATTTTCCGTGAAGCGACTGCCATCTGACCTCCACAACCAATGGTCTAATGACCAATGGCGATATCGAAGTTCCAAGTTAGGCTGGTTGGACTTTTGAGGGCTCCAACTACCCGTAACGACTGCCATAGATATTTGTATGGCAACCGGGACCGACCGACGCACTATGGTCCAAAAGGGTCATTTGCTGATCAAAAATCTGTAACTTTGTAAATATTAAAGATAAAATTATGTAATTTGGCATAGACATAGACCAGAATATGCTTCGTAAGTGAACATTAAATTGAACATGAACTAGTGCTGGCTCACGGGTTTACCCGCGCTTTATTATAAAAATCGGTGAAAATAGACATAAATATTTTTCTTTCGCATGTTTTAAGAAGTGTTTTCTTTCGAAAGGTAAACAGGAATACGCGTAATAAATATAATAAAAAATATAACTTATAAAATACATCACTACATAGTAAAAACAAAGTCGCGTTCTCTGTCCCTATTTTTCATGTCCTTATATCCCTTTGTATGCTTAAATCTTTAAAACTGCGCAACGGATTTTGATGCGGTTTTTTTAATAGATAGAATAGTTAAAGAAGAAGGTTTATATGTATTTAACATCATGCTAAGACCCACAGGTGCGGAGCAGGAATTAAGAATGTTGCAAAAACGGGGTGACGCAGACGAAGTTGCGCGGGTCATCAATAAAACTACACAACAAATTTTGATGCGGTTTTAATAATAAATAGAATGGTTAAAGAGGAATATTTATATGTATACTAGCTGTTGCCCGCGGCTCCACCCGCGTGGACTTCTGATCCCGTTCCCGCTGCTCCATTCCGACCGTTTAGGGGTATGAAAAATAGATGTTGGCCGATTCTCATAGATACCGGATAAGCACAAAAAATTTAATCAAAATCGGTAAAGCCGTTTCGGAGGAGTATGGCAAAGAAAACTGTGACACGAGAATTTTATATATTGGATAACATCATGCTATGACCAACAGATGCGGAGCAGGAATGAAAAATGATGCAAAACAGGGTGACGCAGACGAAGTTGCGCGGGTCAGCTAGTAAAAAAAAAAATATTTTTATTTACTGTGCGAAAGTGAATATTATTATTTTTTCTGTTCACATACCAGTGACAGTTGGTATATGGTAATTAACATAGATAATTAAGTATATTGCATGTAAAAAAACCACATGCAATATATTTAATCATATTAAACAACATCGTGATCGGAGATGAGCTGATTGACTTTCAGAAGTTCTATAAAGTCCGTATTGTATCTGGATCCAAATCCCTGACATTTTTTCGTACGTTTCACGAATACTCGTTATACAAGAATCCGAAGTATATTGTGTATGCATCATTAGTAGTCTATCTGGAGCATTTTCTCGCATGATGTAGCCTAAATTTTTATAGTATTTATTACAATATTCCTGCGCAATTGTTTTTGAAAGTAACAATGATCGTTATGTTTTCTGCCGACATTTGATAATGGTAGCGATCACGATGCACACTGCCCTTATTTGCCACCTTATAATAGATACTTTGGTTTTTCTAGGACACGTGTAAAAAACTACATCAATACCTAAAACCTACAAAACAATCATTTACCACCATAACCATAAAAATCGCATAAATGATATCGATTACACTCCATTGATAATGGTTATTTTTTAAATAGCTTAAGTACTACAATATACGTCATATCTCGAAAAGCCGCAAAATGCCGCAGCTAGTTTTTACCAGCCCATTTAGGTAACTATATTATGCATGCTATAATATAAAATATAAATTTTAGGGAATTTTAGGTAACTGCTGAAAGCTTCGTCGAAGTTAGAAAAATAAAAAAAATCTTCTTTTTTTCTCAAAACTTATGCGTTAACGGAATTTTACGCCAAAATTTGATTTTCATAATCTTATCTAAATCTCCACAAAATACCCTTTCTAGACATGTATCACACTAAATAGGTTTTGGAACAAATTATACTCAAAATTTAACTTTGAAGGTTGAACTTTTTGAAGCGACTTATTTACGAAATTTCAGAATGTTGATTTCAAACGTAAATTACTTATTTTGTACTAAGCTAAAAGTTTTAAATCTATGTTATTATTAAAATATAACTTCTTAAGTAAAAACTAAAAATAAAAACATGTGGAATTGCCAACTTTTGAAAAAAGTAATTATGAGCAGCTCTTGTTCTACGTCGTTCCATAGTGCGACGGCTTGACGTGCTCTCCAGGCACTTATAAACCTACAATAAATACACACATAACTTCGAAAAGCATCGAAAAGTCATTGGTGTGTGCCATGGTAAACCTGGGATCGAACTCTACTTATTGCTGAATAAATATATACACTAATATTATAAAGAGGAATAATTTTATTTTTGTGTGTGTTGTATCCAAAATTTTTTCTCCATTGGAAAGCTACATTCACTCTGAGTAATATAGACCATATTGCATTGCGCGATAAGTTAGTAATTCATAAATAGGAAAAAACAAGTCTCTGTTATTAAAAGAGGCCAGTTTTCTGGTCACGAGAAGCTTCGACCATACGCTTCGCAATCTCCCTGGATAGATTACGGTCGTTCGAACATGACCTCAACTTTTCGACTCCAAACGGCTCAAATTGATAATCCAATGAAATTGAGGTAGGTATTTGCGCCTTTAAGAGCCTCTGCAGTCGTGCCCAGTAAATCAGTAGGTACACACACCCCATATTGTGTGTCTTCAATAAGGGCATTATAAGGTTTTTACCTATTGGGCTGACGGCACGAGTGTGACGCCACTGATGTTGCAAACATCCATAGATCACCATAGCCACTTTCCATCAGGTGAGCCGTGTGCTTGCCTCCCACTTAAGTGGTATAAAAAAGAAAGAGAGGTATATTTTTCCAATCAACTATTTACAATCCTTATTCTTTTATGCCACGACACGTGCGTGACACGTTTGGTGTTGCGTGCCTTGATAGCCCACGGTTATCGCTTACCATCGGGTAGACATTGTACTTAATGGCTGTCCTAGAGAACATAAAAATATGCATTAAAATATAACTTTCTTTTGTCAAAAAGTCTTCTAACACGTATGTACTACTATTATTATTTATTTTGTACTTCTAGTAAACAAAACTATGAATATTAGTATTTCTTGTGCTATAGTTAGCGAAACTTACTATGGGGATCGATCGATCTTAATATGGTTGTACTGTGCAACCTGGCCGAAACGTCAAAAATTTTTTTTTTATCATAATAATCGCGTGGCGAGGCGGACAGTCTCTGTGGCGTGGCGATAGGGTAAGCGCCTGCTAATGAGGAGGCGCGGGTTCAATCCCCACTCAGTGCAAATATTTGTAAAAATGAATATGGCTATTTGCACTGATCTGGTAGTGCCTCGGAGAGCACATTAAGCTGTCGGTTCCGGTTGTCGTACATTTATGACAGTAGTTACGGGTAGTTGGAGCCCTCAAAAGTTCAACTAGCCTAACTACAGAATAGGCTCAGAGAATGATGATTGCGTTAATACCCTGGTTTCGCTAACCATATATCATGCAACGCTAATGTTTAAAAGAGAGTATTTCTAGTACTATTATTTACTTGGTGCTTCTAATAACCAAATCTATTAGTATTCCCGCTAATCTCTCCGCTAATTAGTTATTTGGTTAAGCTAAACTGCTTATGTTAGCGGTGGGTTAACGACGATATAATGTATAGCCAGGATTTGAACCCGGGATCTCAAATACTTATGTTACTGACGACGCACGCGAGTGTCATCAGCATAAGTTTCACACCCCAGGTACCCACACGCCAATAATTTTCCATCAGGTGTGTGCTAGTCTGTCACCAAAAAGTTAAAAAAAATTTAAAAAGTGGTTATTTGAATAACAAAAACCCAATATAATCTACTTTTTGAGTACTTAGTATCCCAAAAAATAATGTTATCACAAGTGAAGTATTTTAAGTGCTTGACGACGTTATAATTACGTTACATCAGAATTATTAAAATTGTATTAGAATTACATTACGCTAAAACGTTTTACGTGTAGCAGCTGATGTTATCGCAAAATCCGCTGAAAGCCTCTGTGGGGGCTAAGGCCCTTCGATTGGGTTTAGGGGTCCATTGTTTTCTCTTGTGCGGATCATATCGCGCCAGTATCGAGATAAAATAATATAGGTTTAATTTTTATTTTCGGTTGGTGTTTACTATACGTATATCGTTGAAGGGATATGAAGGTTTTTGAGCCTATCAAATACTTAAGTTGTTCTACATATAAGTACACCAATGCTCTTGCCTATTTCGCTCCGAGGTAGGCAGAGGTGAACAGCCACATTTCGTCAATCACTGTATTCGGTCCCACGTAATAGTGAGTGAGCCTACTGTCGTATTCCGGGCGCTATTGCTTACTCGAGTCTTGCATCTGAGGCTGAGTCTAGGCTATACATATCTGTCTGATGTTAAACAGTCCTATTTCTTAGTCGCCTTGTACAACACCGCATTTGTTCTGTGCTAAATATAATTCTAGTTATTTTTAAAGCTTGTAAAAAGCCTCTGTCATAAATATTTGTATGAATTAGTAGAGCACGTTAAGTGGTTGTCATATAACCATCTATGGCCATCGTTACGGGTAGTTGTAGTCCTAAAAATCCAACAAGTGGTCTAATTACAATGCTGCGATATCACCACTGGGTTGGGAACGTCAGATGGTAGTAATTTCACGGAAAATATCGAAGTTCAGTCAACTCCGGACTCCGAGGTGAAAGCTTCAGATACGACTGGGATTAACCCTAGGATGAAGAAGAAATTCAAAGCTTGCACTAAGAGCCCGAGGATCGTCCTCCATCATTATGGTAGTGCCTGTTATCAAAAGGCGCATGTTGTCCTCTAATGGCTGTTGTCCTCGCAAAGAAAACCAACGAGAGATTGCCATTCATTAATGATCTGATACTGATTAGCAGGTTAAGTTAACGTGCAGGCCTAGGAGTGACAGGTGTAGCCGCCAGTCACCCTATCAGAAGCAGACCACGGCGGCGGCGAAAAGTGTGAACAAAGGAATAACATGGTTCCCAAATTAGGGGAAGGGGGTCATCTCAAAGACCAGTCCTCGGGTCTGCCAGAGTGCGAGAGATATGTTTTGTAGGTATTATCTCACCTCCGGCTATCAAAGGCTCATAGACGACGTACGTTTTAGTCCTTTTGAGTCCGATATAATCACCTCCACCGACTTTGGTGAAGGCAGTATCCGTATATAAGTGTACGTATTACACTGTTGGACAAATTTTTAGATACCTACTGGACGTTACCTTTTAGATACGAAAAACAACAATACATTTCTGGTTAGTCCTTCAGATGGATAAGTGCGTATAATATGATGGTGCCCGTCAAAATGGCTGCTAAGATTTGTGTACAATACAAGAGGTTGGAACACAATGGGCTGGAAAGGGTCACGCGACACGAGATTTGTTACAGAACATCCCTCTTGTTGAAATTTACTTTGTGTGGCGTATATACGCAGTCATGGGTAGAAGTGCATGTGATACTATTCAAATCAAATCAAATCAAATCGTTTATTTGTGTTAAACGCGTGTTGTACATACATGCATTTAAATCAATATTTATGTCGTGGTGGTTAGCCTATTATATCGCGTCGTGTACATTCCAAAAGATATTGATATAGAATGATATTTAATATAATATATCGTACTAGCTGTCTCCTGAGGCTTAGTCGGCGTGGAACTTTAACCTATAGCCGGAATAAAAAGTAGCCTATATGTTGTTCTAGGCTGTATTCTATCCCTTGTACCAAGTATCAGCCAGATCTGTCCAGCCCTTATAGCATTATAAAATAAGTCATCAATATCTTCACAATCCTTCACATTTATATGAATAAATAAACTACACAACGCCACCTAAACCCATGGTAAGTATAAGCCAAACTAGCTTGTGTTATGGGTACTAGAATGCGGATAAACATACCGATATATATTTTTTTGTAAGTTATATACATTATTATAAATAAAAACACCCAAATCAAAGCGAATTTTCATATTCATGCACACAAATATTTGCACTGAGTGGGAATCAAACCCGCGCTTCCTGCGTAGCACACGTTTCGGTGATAAAAATATAAAAGGACTGGAAGTGGAAACCTTAGACGAACGTTTACGAAGCAAATAGGCTATATTTCCAGAGAGACTCCAGTAAAAGAAATAAGACAATGTATTATTAAAAGGATGATAAACATAACTGGAAATGTATCTGCACGGGTGTAATAAAGATGGCGTTCTCTGCCTTCTCAAGTGGGAATACTGTGTGAGGGTTTGTTAAACAAACATGGCGTATTTGTACGTATTACGGAGGCCTCTTTTTATCCTTGCTTTGGCACTATCAGAGACAACAGTTAACACTACTACACTACTTTCAGGGCAACCAAATAAAATTAGGTCTTTTCAAATGAAATTGCCGTTTTGTTTGAAGAAATTGGAGCAAACCCAATTTTCAGTAAGTATTAACATTTTTGCATTTTTTTTAAGAATGACAAATTCAAATTTTATGTTTTTTTTTTTGTGTATAAATGAGAAAACACAAAGCAAACAACAACATTAATTACATTTTTGAAAAGTGACAACTGTAAAAAAGTCACATCACAGATTAACCGGGCACTTAGGAAACCTGCGATAAATATACACATAACTTTAAAACCGTTGTTCCGATGTTTCTTAAAATTGTTTATACTGCAGCATAATCGCCGCAATTTCGCCGATGTCAAGTAAGTGGTAAATGTAATACAAAATTATTAATGACTCTCTCATATGTATCTGTCTTAAACTATTTCTTTAGTATTCTCTGTTTGTGAATATCTCACAAAAATAAAGTTAAATAAAATGCAGTATCGTTTGACGTCGGTCCATGTATCGCTGAATTAACGTTACCTATATCTATTTTTCTGCCAGACGTTGTAATAATACAGCAACAATATTACCTTCCATTTCTTATATCAATCTGTTCTTTATTTGAAATACGTTTCTGCTGAGCTGTCTATCAAAATATGGCCTTAGGCATCGAGATTGCAACAGGAGTTTTCAGTTTACCGTTTTTATGTGGAACAATTATTTTCCCCATGTGGCATAATTATATCTAAATTCATACCATATTATCAGTCTGTACGGCATTTGTGAATTATGTATGATTTTAGATTGTCGTGGTCATTTGTAAAATCCCGTCAAATTTAATAGTGTATATTAAATTTGACGGGATTTTACCGTGTTTGTTGATTTTTTTGGAGTAACTGATATTTCGGTGATGTTACTGATCACGGTGTTTCTGACCATATACAAAATTGAAATTCAAAATTCAAAAATCATTTATTCTGTATAAACCATTAAAAGGTACTTAAAAAACGTCAATACTACTATGATTATGATAATAGTCTTTTACGATGATTACAGAACGGTGACACCATCATGGTTCGAGTCCGACATAATCACCTCCACCGACTTTGGTGGAGGCGGTATCCGTGGAGATTTTGCGCACGGGAAAAGTCTTCAAAGATTTTCTTTTCTCTTATCTAATGCATATAAACCATGGTTTATCCTTTTCAATACACTTTCCATTACTATCAACTTATGCCACAGATAAGCAGCTTACATATTCCGCGTGTTCCCTTCATTCTTTCGATCCAATACATCATGCTCATACGTGACTACATTCAGTATTCGCTAGTGAAGAAGCTCTTCAGAATTCTTTTCTCCTGCAACGTATATTTTAAATAAGGCACAATGAAGTAACAGAATCTTTGGATGGATTTGTTGTACATATATCATCGCATGTATGTCTGAGTATAAATCACAAATAGATCCAACCTAAATTACGTTTACATTCTATCCTAGTCATGCGAAAAGGGTCTCTCTTTGTAATAGATACTTTGTACTCGCAACTGAGATCACGATTTCGCCCGGGAATATTTTTATGTAAAAATTCTTTAACACGGTTTAATAAATAAATTAAAACTTACTTTGAAACGGCTTTTATATTGTATCAACGGAATAATATAATATAATAACGCATAACTTTTTCAAAATTTTATGTAGTTACTTACACACGTATATTATAGACCATAGATTATCATATACACACTAGAGATTATAGACTATTCATTGTGTGCAGCTTCGCCTGCGTGAAATACTGATGGCGTTAAGCTTTATTCTGTTTTCTTAGATTTTATTAGCTTATCTCTCAGTGACGTATGTGCTATAAATAAATAATTAGAGATTTTTTTTTCCCACCGAAAGTGTTTTATTTTTAAATTGTATTCTAGGAAATATCACCATTTTGAAAACATGGATTCTAAGAAAATTCGTTAAATTTTTTAATATGAGCTCTGGCATGTGAAGTATGAAACTCAAAGGATCTACTAATACGAATAAATTAAGTAATTACTTCAAGACTTTTCCAAGCGTCTAGGAGAGAAAATATTTGAAAGTAATTACTTAAGGTACGAGAATTTCTCTTAAAATATAGTGGGCAAAACGTACGAATTTGTGTGCTACCATTTTGACGTACAGGTGCAATATTGTTTTATAACTAAATAATAAGGTATATTTCTAATGGATATCACTATTTCTCTGTTTTATTGTATAAGATTGTGGGGAGATATTGTGGTCTCTTTGCACATCATACATTGTTTAGGTACTCAAATAAAGGTAAACAATCTTGTGGCAACTTTTTATAAAAAATACATGTTAAATAAACTAGACTAACTAACTAACTAGGCTCTAACTAACTAACTCGATACAGGTTTTTAGTCTTCAAAATGCGTTACTAAGCAGAAAAGTATTTCTATACTGAGTATCTAAACAAAACATATTAAAAAGACACGCTAAGATTGTTACCGTTTTTAATTACCAAAAAACATTGACTAGTAGTTAGTCGTGGATCATGCGACCCATTGGTAAGCCGGCCGGAACGTGTCATAGGGACTCCTTGTCATCCACCGATAATGTGATGATATATTACTAAACTTATATCATAACCCAATCGGAGAGATTCAGCAACTGAAACGGGAATAGAAGTCCGAACGAGTGTTGGCAATAGCTAGTACCGAATAAAATGGAGGGAATAGGGATCCAAGGTATTTTTTCCAATTTTATTTTATTTTAAGTTAGTCCGTTACCAGATATTTGATGATTCTCTAATTATAACGAACTAGCTGAAAGTTTCACTCGAAAGAAAATAACTACAGAATTTAAGTGATCATTTTATGTCTATTCACCCTTTGATTTCTATTCACCGTATTTCACGTATTAAGTATACAAATCAGATCTCCGTATACCCGATGAGACGTTAGGAATGAATTGCATTGAACTCTTATTCGCTTAAGCTAACTGCAACGTAAATACGTTCACGATTCCCGCATTTCCACACACAAACATGGATTGGAATTGGAAATACACTAGATTTTTTTGGTACACCAATCGGATTAAATCGATATGTTAGAATTCGGTAGTAACAGTATGGTATAATGTCTTTTTATCTTTATTTTACACCAATGAATTATATCATGATATGGAAATACTGTTTATGAGGTACATACAATTGGCGGTCTTATCGCTCTGTGGCGATCTCTTACGGACACAGGTTGCAAGTGTGAAAAGGATTCGGAAGGCAGAGGATCGGAAGCAATGGCGCATATTGAAGTCTATGTCTAACAGTAGACTGCGATAGTCTTATTGAATTTATTCGATGTTGTCACAAGCACTTTTGAATAAAGTCTGCGCCAGAACTTTGTTCATCTATCAGCAGGTGTATTCTTAACGGCACGGATATTGAACCCAAGTAAATTTGAGTTCGTCCACCAGCTTTGCACCCCGTACTATCCTCCAAAGACAAGACAAAAATGCGCGTACCGTGCATTTAGACCACATTTTGGATCCATAACTCGTGCCTATACCTATACCGGTTTACAAGTGGAGTTGGCTGGATCCAAAGGGTCTTAGTGGGCGTCGCTAAATTGTTGATGAATAAGTGGCATTTTTATTTACAAAAGTTACATAATATACATTGTAAAATAAATCCTCGTAGGTTTTTTTTTTTTTTTTATACCTCGTTGGTGGCAGACAAGCACACGGCCCACCTGATGGGAAGCGGCCACCGTGGCCTATGAACGTGTGCAACACTAAGGGTCTCACACACGCGCTGCCCACCCTGAAGGGAAAGGGGGAGAGCTGGGAAGGGGTGGGGATGCTAGGAAGGGAAGGGGAAGGAGGGGTCCAGTGAGCTCTGGCTACCCTACTTACCGGCGGAAACACAACACGATGGTTATTATGACCGCGGTCTTCTGTAGGGCGGAGGTACTTTCCCAGTCGGACAGCTCATTTCGAACGGAAGATACCGTCGTGTCTTACCTCCTTGAATCTTTATATAGGTATATATAGGTATTTCATACAGGTCTGATTATATTTGCAAATTATGTTTTTACCCGTTCATTTATAATTTGTTAAGTATGTTAGGTCAAATGTAGCATAGAAGTATGTATATAAGTGGATTTGCTCCGGAAATACCAACGTGGTGCCTCATAGCAAACTATAATAATGCTAAGTGCCTTTAACCGCAAGCATGCACGCAAGATCCTAAACTAAAATGCGAGTTAATTCCTTTTGCACAGAATTATATTCAAAATGGTTTACATAATTATGTTACAGTACTATTTATATTCTTTATAACCTCTCCTGTAAGTCGATTCTCATACTGATTAACGGGCAGGCTTTTCTTAGACGAAAGTTTTCCTCTCAAAATGCATAAACTAAATGTTTTATGGTAGCCCCCCAGTTCTTTTCCTTAGCACTACAGAGCCCATGAGAGAAACTTGGGGGATACTATGATATGATATGAAACATTTGCAAGGTTCTAAAGGAACCCTGTACACTTGTAACTTTCATCATCATAGTATAAAATAAAGTCGCGTTCTCTGTCCCTATTTTTCTTGTCCCTTTGTATGCTCAAATATTCAAAACTATGCAACGGATTTTGATGCGGTTTATTTTAATAGATAGAATGGTTAGAGAGGAAGGTTTATATAACTAACCTAACATCATGCTGCAACAAACAGGTGCGGAGCAGGAATGAAAAATGTTGCATAAACGGGGTGACGCAGACGAAGTTGCGCGGGTCAGCTAGTTATAGATAAATAGCAATGCAAGATAAATTGTCTAATATCTTTTCCTTAAAGTAATTCAGAAAATCTCGCAAGTCTCTCACCAATTCCGCCGACAAAACTGAATGTAGCGGCAATAACTCTTCCAATAATTGGTAGCACGTACAGACACTACAGGGTTATTTACTCCTATAGATAACATTCAATGGTACAGTTACCGGCATATATATTAACTCCGAAATGTGCTCCTTTTATACTACCTAGCTGGCAGATAACAGCCCTCCTGATGAAAAAGGTTTACCGAAGTCTATGGATGTCTGCAAACAGGTGCTACCAACACTCGTGCTACCAACCTTATAGAAACCGTCTAATCCTTTTCTTGAAGAGTTGCTAGTGGATGAAGGGGGGTGGTTAAGAAAGCATTATGTGCCGCAAGCGTAGGAGATAAATTGATGTTTCCACTGACAACACACAACTATCCAATGAGCTCTGGCTACCCTACTCATCGCCGGGAACAGAAAACAAGTTTATTATTCGTCGCGGTGTTCTGTAGGATTTTTTTTCTTTTTTTTTATACAACTTAGGTCGCAGACAAGCACGCGGCCCACCTGATGGTAAGTGGTTAACGTGGCCTATGGGCGAGTGTAACATCAGAGGAATAACCGTGCCGCAACCCCTGTAAGAACAGAGACAGGGTAGATGTACTTCCCCAGTGGGACTCCTTAATTGAGACGGAAGATACCTCGCATCCTACCTCCATCAATATGAGCAGTGCATGTTTTATAAGGGTGCCTTTAACGATAGCGCAGGGTGTTTTTTTTTATTGAGGACAGTCAGTCAGTCAGTTTGACTTCACCCCGCCTGATGGTAAGCTTAATGCAAAGTCTCAGGAACGAGGGTCACGATTACAAACACGTAAAGTGTAACAATGGTGACACTCAATTGACGGCCTCATCATGCTTTTTCACGCCCCGCTTAAAAGGACCCGGGACTTTTAGGAGTTCAAATCCACCAATCATTTAAATTACATCAAAACAATTTGCGTGCACCAGAAGCTCGTTATTCTCGCGACTTAGGTTCTAGATATATGTCGGGAATTATACAAGGTTCGTTGAGTAGCTAACAAAATGGTTGGTCATTTCAACGATCGAATATATTTATGTTACTAATATTACTCCTATTGTGATAGGCTATGATAGTAACAGTCTATTGTGTTTCTTTTCTTATTAGGTATCTATCAAAGAAAGGATAGGTGAACCAAACAGTAATTTATTGTGTGTATTGAATTTAATCAACCGCGGTAGCCTAGTACCAACCGCGATAGCCTAATGGTATGGGTAATGGACTGCTGATACGAGGTCTCGGGTTTACAACCTTTACCATGGTACACACCAATGACTTTTCGATGCTTTTCGAAGTTATGTGTGTATTTATGGCAGGTTTATAAGTGCCCGGTTAATGGCAATAGGCTCGCCACCTATTACATTGGGACCTAAATATAAACTGGCGAAATGTGGGTGTTAACACCTCTGCTTACCCCTTCGGGGATATAGGCGTGAGTTTATGTTATGTTTTATGTTTATTGAATTCAATTTAGGAACGGATATTTCGTCTTAACAGATTATGACGATGCTGTATGGTTATGGGACGGATAGGTGTAGTAAATATTAGTAAATACAGCACAGAACAACAGTGGCCTTATCACCTTCTCTTAATACTAATATTATTTCAATCTTACTTTACTTCCATAGTGGGATTCGGGCTCGGACCGCTGTCATCTATTGATATTCGTAATCGGTCTCTTGTAAGACAAGTATAAATTCAAACAAATCAAACAAATAAATGTATGTATCTGAAACTGTTTGACCCATTTCACCCGTACACTAGTATACATACACTAGTATCCCGTTTATTCTGATGGACGCTGACAGTCCAAATCTCACTATGGAAGTAAAGTGAAATTGAAATTATAGGTAAGTATTACTTTTAAAAAGTGGTGGTAACCGTAAAGCCCTACTCCTCGTTCCAAATTCGAATTTGAAATGATATTCCCGCCTATTAAAGAATTCTAAGTTCCCGCCAACCGTCGAACCGTGTTCTACTCAGTTTATCTAGTACAGTCAACGTCAAAAGTATATAATGTAGATAGATATATATATATATATCGATATATATTTGCATTAAAATAATATTTATTTACAAAACCTTTCTTTTACATTGGAATAAAAATGATGTATATGTGGTTCATAATGGCCTGACAATAGGTTTAATAACAAAAGTAATTACATAGAAGTCAACGTTAATTTGACCATTTGACAATTCGATTTCAATAGAATTTAAATCCTTTTAGGTCATTAACCCTTTCGATAGTATTGGTTTATTTCCATTTGCCGGTGAATAATTTCAGGCCGGGGCCCGCTATTAAGTTGCGGTGTTTCGGTAACGTGTGCGGTCACACGTTATTTGCATTTATCGAACGTTATGAAATCGTTTCTCTGCATATTATCGTTACCTTAGTCCGTTGAAAGGGTTATCGAAAAGGTTTATATTCTGGTTGAACCTTTTATACTGATATTGATTCACAAATGAGAATATTAATATCATGAACCGTTAGGTTTGTGACAGAATTATTTACGCTGTACAGAGGTGATAGTCAAGAACGAACCAGAACTCACTGGAGAGGTTTTGCATTGTCAGTAGAAACCCTGCTTTGTCTTCTGTACTCACAGCACAGGGACTCTCTTAAACGTCTCCCCTCCTTCCCCCCCCCCCCCCTGTCTATATGGTCGCCTCCGGTGTTGCAAACATCCATAGACCACGGTAACTACTTTTCATAAGGTGGACGTGCTTGTTTGCCACCTAAGTGGTAAAAAAAATATCTTACAAAATATAACGTTATTTTTCTTCACACATTGATATGTTCTTCATTAAACTATTTCCGTGTGTGTCCCGAACCTAATTAACTAAGTTTTTGTTGGATAACATATCGCTACAAGTTTTCGCAGTCCCGTACCTTCGGACAGAGGCCGGGTAACCCAATTTCCCAGCTTTTACGATAGCCAAGGAAACAGCTGCTACATCCGGCTTTTTACTGAATTAAGTAAGTAATACTGCAGTCGTTCGGTCTGAATATTGAGACGTTTGACTTATGTCGGGTCAAATAACTTAAGGCATTTTGTTAGGAATCACGAAAGTTTTATAGACTCTTGTTTTTTAGGACAAAAAGTTGAGTTCCAAGGAAGATTTACTACCGTTTGATCGCACGATTCAGCGATGAAGGGGATTCTAAAAGGATAGTTATTGTATACTAGCATTCAAAGCTTGCATTTTAATGTCGAAGTCCCGCTTTGCCGCTCATTTTATCCCTAATTTTAATTGCTTGGGTTCTATAAAACAGCTCGATTACCTATAAGCCTGTTTTAGATGTAAAAATTAATATGTAATGGGGCCCCAATAACTTGGGGGCCCTAATATTTCAGGGCTCCATCAAATTCTATAAAACTACTTACGTTTTTAAAGAACCATATCGAATTTCAGAAACATAATACTAAATTTTAGTAAAGTAAAGATAAAACGCATGCATTTTTCAAAAAAGTTATTTTAGTATAGAGGATTTGTTGGAAAAATGACGTCGCGACAAGACAAAGTAAGGACGGACAGGGAATCATTTGTCAAGCAGCAAGACGTGAGTTATGGAATAC
Organism: Pelosia muscerda; assembly: GCA_963691645.1. NCBI lineage: Eukaryota > Metazoa > Arthropoda > Insecta > Lepidoptera > Erebidae > Pelosia > Pelosia muscerda. The sequence goes on along the minus strand of OY829116.1, from coordinate 5,988,749 downwards.
CAAACTATATAGAAATAAAATATTATATAACTGTTTGTACTTGGACAAGTACAAACAATGTCACTGTGTTTACTAATGACGTCAGTTGTCAAATAAGTTATTTACATAATATTTCATGTCCGTATTGTTCAAACAACGTGTTTCCTTTTTCCTACAGTCCCGGGTCCTTTAAGCGGGGCGTGAAAAAGCATCTGATGAACCGTAAAGCTGAGCGTCACCATTGTAGTACTGTACGTGTTTGTATTGGTGATCCTTTTTCTGAGACTTTGTCTTCAGCTTACCATCAGGCGAGGTGAAGTTAAATAAAATAAAAACATGTAAGTAAATATTTTCTTTCTTTTATACCTACTACTAAGATAGCAAAGAATAGTAAACTCTTGCGAGATCAGAGATGTTAGATACTCATGTACAGGGAAAAAGTAATAATATGGTCGTAGTGGTAGAGTGAATGCGATCGCAATGCGCGTGTTCGATCCTCGCTCCATGCAAACATTTTAACGCAATGGCAATCTTTTTGTAGAATGAAATAGAACAGATTGATCAAAGTATGCAATTGATAGTCGTTCACGCCTGTCATAAAATATGTCGTAAACGTCAAAATATGAGTCAAATCCCATACAATTGAACATTATAATCTATTCAATTCTGCGAATCGATTACCAATGAATTGCCACTTGTCTAGGCCCCCAGAACCTTTCGATCGTAAGGCCGACTCCATAACCACTAAGCTACCAACGCAGCTTATTACACCTCTACACATCCTTTCGTAAATATAGAGACGTGCTTATTCGGATTGAATTCCCTAAAGAGCATCTAAATGATAATGTGAATTGCCATGGAAGATGTGCAGTAACCGCGCTCGTGTTACCTTCAGATAACAACGAGCGACAGAGTTTGCAATTCGCCTAAATTGAAACTATGTTCATACCTCGTAGCTATTAAACAATCTAAGTCTAGAGGATAGAAGCCACAGGGTTAAGACTTGGGACAGATTTTGAGTTGTTTGAACGTGTAATGGATTTTGTATTATAGGTATATTGTTATTACTTACCGTTTTGTGCAGTGGGCTTCAAAAGTTGCTGGACGATTTGAAACTAAAATTGTATGAAATCACTACACAGCTACTAGTCTTAGAAGCTACTGGATAATTAAATTTACTTATAATATACGTAAGTTTAGACTACTACTTGTATGAGTTTACTTATTTTCTTATAAAGAAACAAGACGACGATTTAGTTTTAATAATATTAATAATTTACGTATCACTGCATAGTATGAAACAAAGTCGCTTTCTCTGTCTTTATATCCCTCATCATTCCCTGAACCTTTTCCCAAATCAGTTGGAGTCGGCTTTCCAGTCTAACTGTGATGCGGCCAAAGGATTATAGATCTTAAGGTGTCCAGTAACTTTTAGAGCCCAGTGTACTTTGTACGATGACCGGAGATGTTACCTTTAGTCAGGCAGAAATCACAAAAGATACCCCCCATGGGCTATGTGGACCTCAAAACTACTTTAAACGAAGACTCACATGTTATGCTGCTTCTACATTTACGTATCATTTTACCGTGACCGTGTCTAAAATGCCTTTCCGTCGCGTATTCAGCTTCGTGATAGCTGAGCTTAAATGAAACCATTGATCTACTAGTGGCCGCGTCAGCACAACTCTGGTTTGTGTGCCCATGTGCCACGAGTTGTTACGTACACACTCAACGTCATGTTTTGATGCCACGCTGTCCGGTCCACTGTTCATGTTACAAATCTGTACGCACCTTTATATGGTTCAAAAAAGACCCGCACACCAGTGCAGGCGCCATATACGGTTTGGCAAAGGGGTCGCCCGGGGCTTTGAGATGGTCTCCCCGGGTAGATATGTAACTTGTTCATTATTAAATATTTGATGTAAGTGCAGCATGTTTATAAACTCGAATTCAATATACTTATTGCTCAACTTTGAGTTAAAGCGTCAGCGCTGTGAAAATCGTACGATTTTTCATTTTATATTTCTCTATTTGCAAGAAACTACTCTTTACTTACGTAAAAGCAATCTAGCGCTGCATGTTTATATTTTTAGTTCAGTAGACAAATTTATTGATTCAGCACTACAGTGAACTTCAGTTTTAACTTTTATTCAAAAGGAGTGCCGCGGTAGCCTAGTGGTATCGGTAATGGACTGCTGAGAGGATGCCTCGGGTTCGATCCCAGATTTTACTATGGCACACACAAATGATGCTTTCCGAAGTTATGTGTGTATTTATCGCAGGTTTATAAGTGCCCGGTTAATGGCAATTGGCTCGCCACCTATTACATTGGGATCTAAACATAAACTGGCGAAGCGTGGGTGCTAGCACCTCTGCCTACCCCTTTGGGGATACAGACATGGTTACATATCGATTTACATATTTTGTCAAAATCAAAGACAAAGCTTTCTGAGTCACTCAAAATAATAGTCTTAATAACAAATATAAAATCATAACATGTAATAATAATAATATAATAGTAGTAAATATATAATATCATCAAAATAATATTCTAGGACAATCTACACAACGTCACCTAGACCCATGGTATGAATAGTTTAACAGTTTAACTAGCTGGTGTTATGGGTTCTCGAATACGGATAAACATACTTAGATACTTTTTTTTGTAAATACATACATATTATATTATATATAGGTACATATTATAGAAACACCCAGACCAATGCAAATATTCATATTTATGCACACAAATATTTGCTCTAAGCGGATATCGAACCCACGGCTCCTACGTCGCGTCGCAGTCGCCTTCACTACTGATAATCTATATCAATTCAAATTCGTCAGTCAATCTGACGGTTTCACTGTTTCGTCAAACGTATAGAATACTTGTTTGATAACTCAATCACTTCAGTCGACTTTTAAAAGAACTGGGACTTGGTCAGGTGTAACGTTAGCGTATGTTTTTTTTATTCATAGCATGTCAATTTGACTTTACCTCGCCTGATGTTAAGCTGAAGGCAAATTTTCATAAAAGAGGGTCACCATTACAAACACGTGCAGTGCTACAATGGTGGCACTCAGCTTGACGGCCTCTTCAAAGGCTATTTCATGCCCCGCTTAAAGGACCCGGGACTGTAGGAAGAAGGAAACACGTGCACCGGTAAGGAATTCCAAGACTTAATGGTGCGGAATTCAAAGAGTCACCGAACCGCTTGATTCTTGATATGTAGTGTATTTAAGTTACGTAGAGCGGGGTGCTGCCTCTGCCTATTCCGTAGGAAAAAAGGTATGAGGATATTAATGTATGATAATTAAATTACAACATTAGCCTAAAACTGAAGATTTTAGGTTTCAGCGGCCTCAATTCATTTTACGCCCCTGAACTTAATGGCCTCCTATTGTATAAAAAGGTTGATAGTAAATGTTTTCGCATTAAGAAAATGTGTTTCGCTTTTGAGAAATATCTTTTATGCCTAACCACTGCCTAACCACGTACTATTTTGGCTAGATAACCATGTAGGCGTGCCTGACAACAAATTTCGTATATTTTATTATTTCATTCTTGTAACTATTTCGTTCAAAGATGTTGGAACAAAATGTTTTGTATGTTAATTCACATCGTAAGCTACACGCAGTTCAATTTCGTTCAAATAGGTATTTCTCAGTTTTGCCTCTGTGTAAATTGCAAGAGAGTAAGGACAAGGACATATTTATTTTATAACATTGACTAGGAGGACATTAATAACCAAAATAAGAGATGATACATTACATTTTTTCTCTAAACACTTTTGAAAATAAACATCAAATTCTGTAGGCCTGTATCTGAAAAAAGACTGAACTTTAATCTTTCAATTCAGAAACCAACAATTTGAAAGCTATAAAACTCCTTCACTAAAATCTTGAAAAAGGAAACGTAGACTAAAGACTAAAAATACGTTTAAAATAATTAAGATAACTTGCAGCCGGTTCTTAAAAAATATATAAATAAAAGAAAAAAATTAAAAGGCAAATGGCCTCTTTTTACCGTTGATAAAAATAATAGAGTAGAAAATTCAAAGTTTTCATGTCGGGCGGTCGGTCATCCAGCCTGTGAGGTTGGCTGAATGGCGGCCTTCCAAACCGAGATAACATTGAATGAAAGATAAAACTTTATCTGTGAGTGTTGGAAATCTGAGCCATTCGTTAAATACACGCACCTACTATAATATACCTAGTAGGTACAAAGTTCGGAGTAAGTCAATTTATGTATCTAAATTTGAATTTCGTTTTAATTACGGAATTGTTTTAGAACTGAACATTTGTGTATGAAATCGCCAGAGGCAGTTTCGGGCCTCGAATTAGTAAGACTTGGTTCCAAAGAGTAAAAAATACTTGCTCAATCATTGTATATTTCGTAGGTAGAATAGGTAGAATCTGAGTTAATATTATATGATGAAAAAAAGGTACCGCTAGTAGCCTTTTGAGCGAGCACAAAGACGGGCCTCGAGAATTGTTTCCGATCCCAAATTCACAAGCAGTATTTGAACCTTTTAGCCATATGAGAGATTTTGCATACCAATGTGTTGTATCGATTTATATAACGGCTTCTGTTTAAGACTTTAATTTAGACGATGGCCTCGGCTCACACAGCGAAATAGCGTCCACATTTTATCCATATATATTGTAGCAACTGTTAGTGACAAAATTGTGTTAGTCCCTGTCCGGAGTCCGGAGTTCAGCTTTTACTTCCCCACTTCGCGTGGTGTTGGGCATCAGTAGTGAGACCATTGGCACGCATATCACCCTCAATGACGTCAACCCAACAATAATTGTGTCTTCTACTGGTACCCGGTGTCTTCACGTAGGTATTCTTTAGCTCTGGTGGAATTCAAAATACTATTTTTCTTTTTTTAGTAAGTAGGTATCTTTACCATGTATAACATGATCTATCATCATCATCCTCCTGTTGTAATCCCATATTTATTTGGGGTCGGTGGAACTTGTTGTATACTTTTTCCATTTAACTCTGGTTACGGTAATCTCCCATTCACTCATTTTCTGGTCATATCATATATTACACAATCTATCCATCTCTTCTTAGATCGTCTTCTCCCCTTGTAGTCATCCACTTCCATAGGCACTAACCTTGCTTACGATATTATTTTCGTCACTACGCATTACATGTATAAACTAAGACACATGATTTCCTCGTAGCTTTTCCGTGGTAGGTGCTGCTTTCACACTTCCTATGAAATATTCAGTTCTTGTGATTTAAATTGTTCGTATAAGCGAACTCCGCTTTATCAAGTGGTGCGACCAATACTTTCCCTATAGATCTCCCTTCGTATTTTTTTTGTTTGCTTCTATAATCGTACTCTTAGCGCAAAGTACATTAAGAGGTAAAATATTAGTATGAAAAATGATTAAGATGGAGCGTCATGATTAAACAAATTATAATTTTTATTGAGAAGCCTTATGCCTTGAGGGTTATTCAAATCAGTTCTCCCTCAAGTTCTTAATTAAATACCCTATTTGCCTTATAATGGTATTAATTATGTTTGTTGTGGTAAATTCTTCATCCAATTAATATTAAAAATGTGCCTTAAGTTGTTAAGTTACGATCTATCTTTATCGCGCAAAAACAGCTGGACATGAATTTGGATAATTAATACTTCTAAATTCAATAATAGGTTGTTTATATCTCTTGGATGATAGACAAGCATACGGATCACCTGATGGGCAGCGGTTACCGCAGCCAATCGACGTTAGCATCGCGAAAGGTATCTTGTCAGTAGCGAAACCGGAATTCGCAGATATTCTACATATACACAGACTAGATTATAAACAAATAAAATATGTGTTTTTTTGTTTCTGAGTTATATGTAAATACATTCCTTAAGATCCGGTATCGTCTCTGTGAATTGAATTCAAAAAAAAAACTTATAACCAGTACACTCGTAATACAAGTTGGTTTCACAAAAAGTTTCGCTCAATTAAGGCCGTAGTATCATTTAGTTACAGAATAGGAAAACCACAGCAAATTATCATTGTCATGCACAACTACCGTACGATGATGTCATTAGAAAGGAACTTTTGTATGAAATATCATTGACGGTGATTCGTAAGGAAAAGTTGGTGAAACAGACTTAACCCAAAAGTTCTGGAACTTGGTGACATATTGCAACATAATTTGCTCAACGTCAACGCGAGCAACTATTTTTTATCGGCCAAAAAAAAACAAGGAGGTTCTCAATTCGTCTGTATGTTATTATTAATTATTTATAATTATTAATATTAATTATAATATTTTTTATGAAATTTTGAATAATATGCTAACTTTTTCAAATCGATTAAAAAAACAATGTTTGAAATTATTGAAAAATCGTTCATTGTTTTCGTTTCGTACGATTGTTCGTAGATGACTCCAACGGGTGACGTTGGAGCCATCTACGACCTAAGTTCCTTAGACGTGAAGGAGAATTTCGAATGGCCCAGTCATGGTCATGTACCCTAAGCGGTGACAACATATCGTTAGTTTTAATGCCGTCTAAACATTCCCTTTTTCCAATTCCAAACCGATTTCATATTCTTTTAACTCGGCTTATATCCTCAGTTTTGTTATAACAAAAGAGATATAATCCAAATTGGTAGAGCTGTTTTCAAGTTACGAGCTTGGCATGCGTCCATACACTTCAGTCTGGTTTTAATTGAATCCAAGTAGGTACTTCTATTGCAAAGAGGCCGTACTTATTGCCATATGAATCTGACATTTGAAAATTGGTATAACTATGACTAAGACGAGTAAAAGCCTGCCTCTTAGCCCACTTATTCCAGGTTCCATACCTGCACCAAATTTCATTCAAATCTATTCAGGCGTTTTTGAATAACAAACATAGAAACATCCAAATATCCTCACAGATTTTCACATGTACCTACTAGTATAACATTAGCTCAAAATACAGAACAAACATTAACGAATTAAAGTTGTTCTGTATTCTGACATTTTTTGTAAGATAAGATACATGAAAGTGCGAATTTGCTAAGCACACTATGCTAAGCACGAAAATAGCACTAATCACTATTAGTGCTATTTTCGTTCGTTAATCTTGTTAATTTATGTACGTACCAGGTCTATTAATTTTTAATTCTAGAAAAATACTGATTTTCCCTGATTCTAATTACTATACCAATACTGGGCCCAATAAATCCAGTCTCTTTTTACGAGTATGGTTAAACAAACAATAATTTTGTTATTTCCTGCTTCCTGACAATGAATAACAAAGTAGGAACAAAGAAGTCTCAAAAACCAAACTAAATACGACGTGATATTACGTAACGTGTTAATTTGGAGGGTACTCTTTCGATCCCACCGGTTCTTGCCTTATTGTATTCACAGAGTTGCCATTTTAAATATATTTCCACATTTACCTGGGTTGGTGATGTGGGAAAATAGTTTCCTGTGCCCATTCAAGGGTTGAAAAAATAAATAATCGCTAGTAAAGTCGCTTCTACTAGTCTAGCAAGAAGTCACAGTCAAATGTCATGTCGCAACAGTTTCTGTAGGTATATATTAAACATCAAAAAAAAGAAAAGGCCATTTATATACGATATAAAATATACCGTCGAACCTTATTATTGTAACATTTTTGTCCTCGCACTAGGGAATAATTCAATTGTCAAGAGGGGTTTTTTATGTCGACGTAGGTATATGGCTTTGTGCTAGTGTCACTTGCGGTAATTGAACTATCAAAACCAAGAAATTGCATTTTTTTACACATTTTTTTTTCAATATCGCACTACCTTTGAACAACACATACTGAAACAGTAGGTATTATTTTTAACAAATATAGCAAACTGCGACGTTTGTAGTTTTATCACAAGTCGCATTAAAATTTCTATGATATCATAATGTAATAATTCTTTAGTTAGAAGATGGTTGTAAATAAAAAAGTGTAAAAAGAACTGCTCACAAAACTGCAACTCAAATGTAGGTATATTATGGAAATCGTTTTTTATTACCCTACGAATGAAGTCGAAGGTTGAATTTCGATATTCTCCGTGGAGTGACTGCTATATGACCTCCACAACCAATACAAGTGCTGTAGTTAGACTGGTTAGATTTTTAGGACTCCAATTAGGGACTGCCATAGATGTTTGTATGACAACCGGGGCCCACGGCTTGACGTGCTCACCGTGGCACAACCAGACCAATACATATAACCATATTCAACTCCGGACTCGTGGTCACACCAGGTTATCACACCAGTGTGACTATCAGGATTTTTTTCTTGTTAGTCACACCGCCTCTAATACAAAACCTTTTATCGTCACTTGTCTCATGTATACAAATATTTGCAATAAACGGAAATCGTACCCAGTCTCCTGCGTAGCGGTCGCGTTCACTACCGCTACGCCACAAAGCTAACCTCACCCTCAAAATACTATATAATTAACTTGAAACCTGAATCCAAAAGTGTATGGTATTTAGGTATGCCAAGCTCAGAATTTGAAAACAACTCTAAATATCTGGATTAATTCTCTTTTGCTCTAATAAAATTGTTAGGACAAGGTTCATTAAGTATGAAAAGTTGTATACTAATGTTAGAAACAGCTAGTTATGTTACAAATATGTCGCACTATGTGCAAACTTTCAGAAATTTCGAGTTAACTCTGTTTGGCGAAAAAGTTTCACCAATTTTTATGAAGCAACCTCAATGATGTGTCACACAAAAGTTCCGTTCTAATGATATATCGTCGTAGCTATACTCGTATATTAGTACGGAATGCTATGGTTTTTCTGTTACTAAATTATCAAAACAACGGTCTTCCAAAAATAATTGCGCGGACTTTTTGTGGAATAAACTTGTATGAGTGTAGTAGTTTTGTTAAGTCTTCATAAGAAACAAATTCAAAAACAAATTCAAAGAGACTGTAGAATGTGTTAATACAAATTGAACAAATGCAATTAGAAGATTGAATATGCTCGTAATATAAAGCTGATGCTGCTGATGCTCACGTCAAAGTCCTGTCCCGCTACACACAAAAACCTATTATCAAATTAAAGAGTCTTGGGGAACACTGGTGCATATTATATATGTTGGTGATTAGATGGTAGTCGCTCACATAAAGTCGTATAAGTCAAACTGAAAGGAGAAAAATGGAATAAGAGGAAAAGCCCCAGATGCAACCGGAATAACACCAATATCGGTATCGCTGAAATTCTTACGTCATTGACAATACTTCTCAAATTGTTTTGACAGGGTTCTAACTAAAGACCTATACTTATTTAAAATTATGAAATAAAAAGCGTAAAACTTCTAAATATGTTTTTGTTAACACATTAAAATCAACTCCAGGGACACATTTGGGAGACGCATCCATCTTGTAAACAAGCAGAATATTTATTATTCTGTAGCAGTAAAATATTTTGTCTGTAGCCTTCACTAACACAAGGCATCACAAAATTTCACAGTTTTTATGATTACGACAGCAATATCTAAAATGTTCAACGAAGTCTTTTTATTTTATACTTAAAATAGATACTTTTATAAGGATAATAAAGGTATAAAATAAAATATATTAATATTATACTATAATGAACAAACAACCGTATGCAAATATAAAACCGGCTGTACGGCTGTACAAATTACATTGTCTATTTAAATATCGTTTACAAAAAAATAGAAAAAAAATTGGCTATTATTTAACGTTGAAAATTAATAACACCCACACGAAGCTACTTGTAATAACAGTATTACATGTGAATACGGCTTTGCACTACGATGTTCAATGGAAAGAATTATCAAAATAATATTTTTTTACAGGTACAATATATGACTTTATTCTATTCATAGATCAATCTACTCTGTGGAATTAGTTCTGGCTGTGGTAGTAGTTGTTGAAGAAGTAGATGAAGTACTAGAAGATGAATTAGAGGTCGTGGAAAAGTATAGAGATCCTTTGACAGTCGAGCATACGGCATTATCGCATTATTAAAAAAAAAATATTACAGTAATATTGTTAAGTATAATATTACTTTAATATTACGCTATAATAAAGACGCTTATTTTTCATTTTTTGTATTATCACGATATGAATACGAATAAATAAAACAAATACAAGACTAAATAATTATGATAATAAAAAAATAATATTGAAATTTTTTAACACTCTGCTATAACATATTTAATGTCAGCTACAGTACCTAATCATTACTTGCATGTCTAAAACCAGTTAATCATAACAGTCCAAATCTTATTGATGTAAGATTTAATTCGATTATTAATTAAATACATGAATGAACAAATTTTAATAGATAAACAAGCCCATGTTGATCGAATATTTTTTTACCAATATAGGTCATTAATAAAACCTCTTACCTTCTGCCTTTATTTATATCAATACTGACACCAGCCAAGGTAAACCACACGATAATATCACACAGTTTATTAAACTTGCACCTGTATTTAACAACAAAATTGTTTAATCCTTATTTTAACCCTTCACAAAATATTACACTCAAACAATTTCGTCTAATTTCACACCAAAAACACTCCGAATTTCGTCTTATATTTGTACCAAATTAAAACGAGCGCGATGTTCGTATTTCGTAAACAGCGCGTTCGGAAGTACGTCCCTGCGTGCGTGCGACTCCGAGCACTGACGGATTTGGACTGTCCGGTTGAAGAGCTGCCTGTTCAACTCTGGCATTATAGGATGAGAATATGTGGTGTGGATTGAATGAGACAGCTATTATTTTAATATATTTGCGGTCCAGCTGACAATAACGGGTAGGTTTGTGAAAACCTGTCCCACTTGTGTTCGGAATTCAAACTCCTTTGTATAAATTGTCCGGCGATAATTTGCTATGACTATTCCAAGAATGTCGGATTGTTATTTGAAAACTTTTAATTGTGCCCACGCAGTTGAAGGTTTTTTTGTGATAAATGAATATTAAATTGACTTGTTCGAAAGGTGAAGGGCGTGTCAAAAGGACGGAACATTTTGAAGTACGCGTCTAATGACTATCCGATTGTAAAACCGTCTATAATTCCATTGATTGTCGTACAAAATGTCCAACTGTTAGTTTTAATTAGAGTCGTCATCATCCTCACTTTAATTCCGGTCCCTTCCAAAGCTCAAAGTCACCTCGGAGTCCGTGTTCCGCTTTTGCCAGTCTAATTGTGTCGCTTCACTTCAATATTTTTAGTGATGCGACTTCCATATTGCATACGAGTACAACTTATAGGCATAGATAATATCGAAATACTGCAGTTAGACAAGTTATTGAACTATTTTGGGCCCCAACTACTGATAACTACTGTCATAGACGTTCGTATGACAACAAGGACTTAACATGCTTGCCGAGACACGACCAGACCAATGCAATTAGCTATATCACTACATAGTATAAAACAAAGTCGCGTTCTCTGTCCCTATATCCCTATGTCCCTTTGTGTCCTTAAATCTTTAAAACTACGCAACGGAATTGATGCGATTTTTTTAATAGATAGAGTGATTGAAGAGGAAGGTTTCTATGTATATAACATCATGCTACAACCAACTGGTGCGGAGCAGAAGTGAAAAATGTTACAAAAACGGGGTGACGCAGACAATGTTGCGCGGGTCAGCTAGTTATTGTATAAAAATGTTTGCAGTGAGCGGGGAATGAACCTGCGCCTTCTATGTAGCAGTCTCGTTCACTACCACCACGCTACAGAGACTGTTAGTTGCTGTCAGTTTTAAATAGAGTTTTTCGTTTAAAATAAAGAACGTCATTAAGAGCTAGATTGCAATTGTTACTTAACGAATATATTTAAAATCAATTGTAAAAGAACTATATCTGTTACTTTCCATTTGCAAATTGGATTGGAGCTTTGAAAGAAGATATTTCTAATTAATTAAATATAGTCTGTATCTGTAACGAACAGATTCAGTGGACAGATTAAAAAAGGTAAAACTTTTTGAAAAGTCTTTATTGTAGTTAATGTTTCTGTGTAATCAGCTTTATTATTCGTGTCGAACAATAAATATTCAAATTTAAATTAAAGTAGATATCTAATTCTGACAGTTCATGTCTGACATTGTATTAGTTCAATTCAAGTAAAACATTAAATTTGTATTATCCTTCAGACTTAAAGGACTTGAGACTTTAAGTAATTTTAGATTTATTTAATGGTGATCTTAAGAATAGAATATTATTTTATACTCTGAAATTGTTTATTTTATTATTTATGACACCTCAAATTTGAATTTATTTTGAAGTAACTGCATATCTCAGTAAACTTTTTAGGAGGTTCTCTCTAAGATTGTCGAACCCTGGATCAATAAATTTATAAAATAATGAAAAAAAAGTTATGCTAAAAAGCTTGTTATATAATTCAGGTTTATCAGAATGATAAACAAGCCTGGAAATTAACTGTTCATTCAACTTGCTACACAAGCCAATTTCTGTACATGGGAAAATATTTGCAATAGATACTGATAACCTTTGCTACAGATATATATAGCCAACTTCGATCAAATTCGCATGTGTAGTAAATTTCGGATGTCGAAAATGTGTTCCCGTTCATTAGGTCTTGGAATTCGTTACACGTGTTTTCTTCTTCCTACAGTCTTGGATCCTTTAAACGGGGCGTGAGGGGAGGTCAAATTAACTTGTCATAAATAAAATAAAAACCAGTGTTGACCAGAGTTATCCCTGTAAAATCTCAACGTGTTGAAATTCGTTTTGCGATTTCAAAGAAATTTAATAACAAACATACAAACTTTGACTTATATATAACAGTATTAAACGTTTGTTCAGCGGCGGTATTCCATACCTACGTAGGAATTCAAGAGTAAATTGAATTTATTATACACTAACTTCTGATTAAACTTATTGTGGTTTTCAAGACAGTTTCTCTCGGGAGTCACTAATGTTGCGACGTTTTTGGCAGGCACAATGTTGTTGTGGTTTTCTTTGGTAAATTCTGTAAAGCGGGCTCACCCTTCGTCGCGTGGGACCGGGTACGTAGTGGTGAAATAGGGTGATAATGGTTACACTTTTGAGATATACACGCTGGTTTTATAGTCGTTTTGGAAAATAGTTAGGCAGCAACCAAAAGTGGCGTATTGTTGCTAATCCAATAAATCCAAGACCCGTTTTTCCAAATTAACTGCGATATAGTTGAACTATGCGTGGAGAACCTTGAGTGATGAGATGAATTACAAAAAAGGCAAGATATATTCAAATAAACAGAAGTCAAAATTCTTTAATTCATCATCAATTCACTATATCCGTTTCCTACCCATATCTTTTCCATTATTTTGAGTCTCATTCCAAATTCGAAACTCAAAAATTAATTCTAACCTCACTCCCAAACCGTAACATAATATTTGTAGGTACTAAACAGTACTTGACTGTACTTGACAAATCAAGTACGAATGGAAGTCATTAATCTATTCTAATTAACTTTGAAAAAATAAAACTAATTAATAATACGATACTTCAAGCATCATTGTCGTAACGTTCTGCAAAGCCTTGTCTGCGCAAACGTATAATTTATGCTGTGTCGGTTATTTATTGTTCGGAAACGTGAATTTGTCTTTCGCTACTGTGGCTCATTGGCATCCTAATTAGTGGGGGCCTACCATGAAACGTACATCCGACATTTTGGACTAGTGAATCAAGTATCGTGAAGTTACTTCATTTGGTTTGATTTAGGTGGTCAAATAGTGTCATTATATCTAGATCAATCTAAGGATGCGATATTATACTGTCTCTGTATCTTTGAAAGCACGTTCAGCTGTGGCATTCTTTACGGGTAGTTGGAACTCTAAAACGCCCGAGAACATGATTTGACTACGAAACTTTCATATCATGAGAAATTGTGGCAAGGTACCAGGCGCTGCATGATAGTTATACTGAAAGTCTTTTCCCTACTTAGTTGGAGCGCTACTGAGTTGGTAAAACACTCGATATATGACTACTGTCTTCGGACCCGATGGTATGGTAAATTTATTTTCACTGTAGGTACCGCTAATCCGAAACTTCGATTTGTAGTTTCGATCGGAATTACTTTCCATGGTAGCCTTACTAACGCTGTAGATCTATGTACAAATAGATGTGATATCCTCGCAATTACTGTACCTATTGTCTATCAATAGGATAAATTGTGATTTGTGATACTGTTCTATGGAATAACTCTAGTGATGCTGCGCTATACGTGATTAGAATTGACGAAAAAGGCGTCAAAACTTTGGTGTTAGATCCGGTGGCACGGAAGACTTTCATCTTGGAGTCCGGGATTCACTACCCAATTAGAGTCCGAACTTAATTACTATCACCACCCCATCTCAAGAAGCGAGACGACAAAATCGCAGACGGTATCACTACGAGAAAAGAAAAACCTGAAAAAATCCATGAACCAATCCCATCTGGCCAGCGTGGAAACAGTAGCTTCAGTCCAGCAAGGGACTGGTTCATTTGATGAATTTACAGGCTGATATATTGATTTTTTTTATTTATGGCACCTCAATTTGACTTCACCTCGCCTGATGTTAAGCTGCAGGCAAAGTCTCATGAAGGAGGGTCACCATTGCAAACACGTTCAGTGCTACAATGGTGTCGCTCAGCTTGACGGCCTCATCAGATGCTTTTTCACGCCCCACTTAAAGGACCCGGGACTGTAGGAAGGAGGAAACACGTGCGCTGGCAAGGAATTCCAGGACTTAATGGTGCGGCAGAGAAAAGACTCACCGAAACGCTTGGTACTTGATGGGATATTCTGTACCGTATGCGAGTGACATCTCATCTCACTGTTTGGTTTAATGATATAACATTAATGATTGGTACTTCTCGCGAAATAAGGAAAAAAACACTTAAAAACTAACAACCATGTTTGGACAACATTGTACAATCATACCAATCACTACGCAAGTCATACTGCTGAGATAGATACCTAAGGTAATAAATCCAATTACTTTTTCAGTAACTACAAAGAGAGTCATTAGACATTTATCCTAACGCTTTGTTCTCGGACTCCATGTTCACAAAAGAAAAAAAAGTAGCAGCGAGGACCGAAACCAATTAAAAATCGGTCAATTTACACGAACCAGTCGCTGGACTGTATCTTTCTATCAGTTAGTGGTCGCACAACGGAGCACACAAATAAAACTCTAGAAAATCCTATAAAGGTGCATAAAGGTAAATGTTCACTTACACGTAACATAACTCAGCTGTATCGAACGGTACTTCAGCTAACCTCATGTGCATGTTTCATAATAATCCTTCTGCGTTGACTGGAGAGGATTAAACGATGTCAATAGAATTTGCTACCGCTTCACATCGATCGCATTTCACGGAAATTCGTCAAGCTTTGTGTTGACATTCTTAGGTATAGCACATAACACAAACACGCAGAGTAAGTTTAAAGTCAAAGTACTTTATTGAGTATGCATGATTTATGAGTAGTAGTTCTTTATTAAACATTTATAGCAGCATAGTTTAAACATAATAATGTAAATATGTTTATTCTCCCAACTCACAAACAATGTCAAAAATGAATCTCAAATAAGTAGCTTGATCACGAGCTCAGAACACTGTACTACTAATATAGTGCGCGCGGGTGTAAAGAGGAATATCGATTATCAGATTCCACCGGCAACACTTTCTGTTGTATCTGACTTGCTCTCGTATCATACCCTCTTTCTGTGTTTTTACCTGCCCCCCGCTACACCGCACGCACCATGGGAGCGATGCAGCGCTCGTGGTCGGACTATAGTTATACATTCTTCGTTTTTCAACCAAAAATCGGATCAGACGACCTATTCTGTTAATTTACAGATGAATACAATTCCTCACAGTTCGATTGAACCTGGCGGCTGGAGGGGATAATTATAAATGTTTAAATTAAGTAGGTAATGACACGAATACGTGCCCCAGCAGAGATATCACAAAATAACTATTTGCTTAGCGTCACCCACACTGACCACACTTCAGGCATGTCACACCACGGATTCAATTTGTTACTTGGTTCCCAAAAAAGGCAACTATGTCCATTTTTACTTGCCCGTGGTGATTTTGACACCATATTAATTAAAAGTTGAAGTATTTTCTATTCTATTTAAATCGAATCTCTAAATATTAGCAGAATTGACTAATTAATGCTCTTTAGTAACTTCACTGATGCCACCAGTCTGTAATTACCTTTACCGAGTTTCGACGACAATTCTATTGTGTATGCGATGCGGATATTCAGAATTTCCTCGTATTGTGAGTCAAAAGCCCTAACTAATTTAGAGGATTGGCTATGCAATCTCCTATATTGTTAGACCTTTTTAGAAGAGTCAATAGAAGATCATAAGTTCTTTACAAGTCATGCCCTCCTTCTTTTGGTGCGTAGAGACAAAATTTAGTACCCAAAAGGTGTGAAAAGAGTTACAATGCTAAAAGGTCTAATACAATGTAATGATACCATTGCTTAAAAAGAAGTAATGGTAATATTTTCACGGTTTATTATCGTATCGGTTGGTATGTAAATTTTTGTCCCAACATATCTTTCAAACATATAAAACTGATTTGGATGTCTGAGGTATAATTTTTTTTTTCGTAAAAATTCTTCTATCATCCTGAAGATTTAGTTTCAATCCATGATTTACAAACGACGGTGTGTTATAAATCTAACGTGTGTCTATAAATCTGAATAAATGAACCGTTTTGGATGTATTTCTTTTAAAGTCGATAAAAAAGTAGTCTTAAAAGTAATCTTAGCTATTTTTGATGAAAATCGGTCCAAGATGGCGGCCGCGCCGCCACTTTACGAAGTATGTTTTGCGGCGTGGATTTTTTAAATTATTTTTAGTTTTTCGATAGATAGTACGTCAGGCCAGGGAACTTTTCGTAGGTTTGAGTCAAATCAAAGAAATCAAAATAATGTTTTGTTATTTACGAAATAAGTAACACGACAAAAGACTTTAGTTGCCCAGTGAAATCTCTCAAATTAATATACCATTTACAAGAGTTAACGCTTGTAAGCCCGCCGTTTGAGGTCAGCAGTCCGTCCGATTAATTGAGATATAAAACTTCTAATTGCTTCACAGAACTTATAATTGTGAGTTGTATTATAACGTAATTTGTAGATTAGTCACGTTTTATACGTAACACTGGTTACTGTGAGTTAATTTGACGTATACGTAACTTTAAAATAGTACCTAATAATACCTTCAATGTGGGTGTTATAGAGATTCAGTAGGTACATATAAGTTATTAAAACGTTCGATTTCAAAACTCACGATAATATTATTGTAATACAATTAAACTTTGATCGATTCTGAAACTTAATAAACGTACTGAAACGAAGGCGCGTATATTGATATTAAAATTTATGTAGGTATATGTCATTCATTATTTACTTATTTAAGTACATTATTATATTTACTGTTTGTTTGTTTATTATTTATACCGTAATAGATCGCACTCTCACTATAATACTTCGAACTTCGCACATCTACCATGACAAATCTCTGTATCGCCCTAAGGTTGACTGGTAGACAATGCCCATGGTATTAAGTCTGTCTTTGTACAATTAATATGTATGATTTTAAATTGACATGGACATTTACATAATCACTGTTTCGGGATATTTACCATGTTTGTTGATTTTATGGAGCAACCGCTATTTCGGCGCTGCGCTGTTGCAAGCGCCATGATCACGGCGTAAATGCCGGCGATTTAGTTCTTATTGTGGTCAACCTCTTTCTCACTCGTTACTCGCCATGTCGTAGTAAACGAGTGACAAAGAGGATAACAACCATCTGATAGTTAGACTTACTGCTCATTAGACGTTTTGCCCTATTGGACCTTTAGCTAATTAGACATTGTGATCGTGAAGGGAATATACAATTAATATGTATTTTTGCAAAAAGTTTAAAAAAATAAATAAATGCATGAAATTGAAATCATGCTTTGAAGAGCGAAAGATGAAGGATTAAAACCGAAGTTTATTACTAGCGAAAATAGTCTTACGCAATTAATGAATAACTCCTTATCTATAAGAAGGCCGTTGCTATCAATTAATTAAGTCAAAGAAGAGAGTGAAGTGAGAAAGAAGAGAAAGTCAATGAATGTCTGATGTTGTTGAAAAACTTTTCTGACCTTCCAATTCCAGTGATAGCGATGGTCAGAGTACGTCTACTCAATATTTATTTGCCCATTCAATATACTTATTTTAATGTAAACGGAGGCAACCCCGACGTCGGTGGTCACAGGGTGACCTCCGTCCCCTATATCCCGGGGCTAGACGAAGACACTGTGGTCCCTACACCCGAAGGCGAAGGGGGTCATCTCGAAAGAGAGGGCTCCAAGTTTGCCTGTGTGTGAGAGTTATATTCGCTACTATCTCACCGGCAACTAAAGATCCAAGGACGGCGTGCGTTTAAGTCGGTTCGATTCCAACATAATGTCTCTCACCGGCTCCGGTGATCCCACCGTAGCAATCCTGCTATCAGTGGTGAATCGCGCACGAAAAAAAGGGTTAATGTAAAGTCTAATGCTAAACAAACGGATAAAGTCTAATGCTAACTAAACTAACACCTTACAGAACGTAAAATTTTCCTTTAAACCATAAACGGCGCTTAAGATCTTTTGGCAATAATCGTTATATAATTTTACGCTTTTAAAAAATGTAATATTCTAAATTCGAAATTTTTTGACGTTCAGAACCTATTATGCCTTTCATAATATGCGTTCATATTTTTCCCTATTGTTTGTTGACAGCATTGTTAGCAATATCGCATCGCGTATTATGTAAGCCAGCGGTGCTCAATCTTTTTAAACGATGGTACACATATTGACAAAATGATGGCTTTGTTCATGATTTTGTTAATAGGTGTATCGGGGATATTAGGTACATTAAACACTATCAAGCAAATAGGTAGCGAATTGACTGTAAGTGAAGGATAAAGAATCGAATGTGGAGCACATTAGGAGAGGCTTATAATTATGTAGCAGTGGACAACGGAACAAAAAAATTGGTAAATTAAATCCACTACTAGACCACTAATGTATCCACTTTTGTTTGTTGTCATATAGATATGACATTACGAAATGTCAAACTATGTTTATACAGATAGGGGTCAAACTTCGCGTGCCTATTTCTCTCCGGAGTAGTCAGAGACAGCAACCCTCCACTTACTTCTATCCTCACATACTTCAATAGTAATTGTATTTTTTTAATACTTTACCAATTTGGTCATACATTATGTATCGCGAAGTCGTCCACGGCTGACCCGTAATTTTAACTATGCCTAACGGTAGCCATACACGTTAAAATATGTTTGCACAAATATAGACTTGCACAAATATATTCGTGTGTTAGAAGATACTTGTGTAAATTTCATTAACGTTTATTTGCAGAAGTTTAGTCTTGCGCAATAATACTTGAACGTGTGTGGCTACCATTAAATACCGATGTTGCCGTACATGCGATTAAATATTCCATTATATTGTGAGTGTGATAAAAATAAATTCTGATCTCTAAGAATGGAGTTCGCAGACGCGCACTTCCACCTATATCTTGTGGCTTGTGATTTAACAATGAGAAGACTGAAATTTACAATCACCTGTACGGTAACAGAGGATTATTCTTTACTCGTATGAGTTGTTTAACGTGGTATTAAACTGGTGCAAAGGTTATTACATAAAATATTACACTTGAATAGATGAAATGGTTGCGTGGTTTCCAGCTGAGCAGAATTTGGGTCAACCCATCTTTTCTCAAGCAGTAATAGAAGGCGACAAAAGAATAAGGCTGTTTAACATCAGACAGATAATATATACAGCCCAGACTTAGCCACAGCATGCATTGCTCGAGTCAACAATAGTCCTAAGATTGCAACAACTAAGTAGTCTTAGATATCGCCTAACGAACAATATGGAAGTTATGCCGCGACGTACTTAGACTGCAAAAAGGGGTCCTCGGAGTCCGAGGCAAGGTGACAACTACGCCATCCAGATTAATGTAAGGATGGTAATGAATGTCAAACATATTAAATTTTACCCCTTCTTCTCCTTTTACGAATGTATTGCAAGAATGGTTCCTTAATAGTTCACTACATGTACAAAACTACGCTCGAAATTTATAGCCTTACATTTGTTCTCGATGGTTTTTAGGTAACATTATGTCTCTGGAACGGTTTGTTCTGGACAATGCGGGAACAGCACTTTGCGTCAGTAAAATGGACGTTATACATTATTCTAGTCAGGGTTAAGAAAGTAGAGGCAAGATAAAGATATAACTATTAGTGATGTGCCGAAAATCTTCGGATATATCCGATGGAGAAAAAAAATTGTTATTTTTTGATGTTGTTCATAAATTTTTAATAGGTACACAGATGAAATTCTGAGCGTATTATACTAGTTTGATCTTTAGAATTATATTCATTTTTAAGTAACGTCAACTATCGTTTTAAAGCCACGAGTAGAAAATGTAGGATTCTTGTATTTATTAAGGATACTCTCGCATACTCGCACTAGTGCCGTACCTTTCACCCATCGTACGGTCAAATAATTATTACATATATTTTATATGGACAAACTCACGACATACCGACCTGCATTCTTATCATATCCGCGGCGAGCGGGAACAACCGACGCGCAGGGCCGACGACGCTCAGCTCGGACCCAACACGGTGCGGTGTAGCGTGAGTGATTCGCGGATATAAGTACATTCTTAAAGATAAGGCACATCACTACCAACTATGATGAATACTTACTAAGGGACAATGTATAATTCTCGCCAAGAAGTATTATTACGTTAGTATACTATTAAGGTATGGAAACAAAGATATGAGTATTTTTATAAGTCAAGGAATAGGGTATTGTGTAATTCCTTCAAAATCAAGGGAGGATCCGACAACCAGGCCATTCTACATTATTGGGTTCAACTCAACGATGAATGTGTTCGAGCTATCATAATCTATGTATCCTAATATAAAGGTTATAGCTTTCTATTATTAATGGCATTGTTCCTTTTTTTATTATTTATGGCACGACAATTCAACTTCACCTCGCCTGATGTTAAGCTGAAGGCAGTCTCATGAAAAAGTGTAATCATTGCAAAAACACGTACAGAGCTACA
Source organism: Pelosia muscerda (assembly GCA_963691645.1). Lineage (NCBI taxonomy): Eukaryota > Metazoa > Arthropoda > Insecta > Lepidoptera > Erebidae > Pelosia > Pelosia muscerda. The sequence continues at coordinate 5,967,672 of OY829116.1, read as the reverse complement.
ATGGTGGCGAACAGATTTTTCACGATTTTTCACGCCACTCTTAAAGGACCCGGGACTGTAGGAAGAAGGAAACACGTGCGCCGGTAAGGAATTCCAGGACTTAATGGTGCGGCAGAGGAAAAAATTACCGAACCGCTTCATTCTTGATGGAATATTCTGCACCGTATGCGGGTGTCCAAAAGCTTCTCGAACTAGAATTCTACGGTTACAGACCAAATCTATCGAGTGCTGTCTTGAACACTAGATGTTTCTTGTATTTCATATTTGGCTGAAATATTTTTATCAAACAAATAAGGTTCGTCCGTCCGTCCTTCTCAGTTGTTAGCCTTCCAACACAGTTGAAAACTTATCCTATCAATCAAAACTCCGTAATTTCTTTACTTTAGTATAGGACCTGATAAGTATGACTAATCATGAACATGACTAAAGGATAATATGACCAAATTAGAACATGACTAAAATATAATATGACCTACACAAACTGCAATTATGGCTATACAAGAACATGACTAATCCAGAACTTGACCAAAGCAGAATATGACCAAGGGTAGATCATGACTAAAGCCGAACATGACATGCATCTAAAAACCCGTTTTTAGTCAATGAATCAAAATGTCGCAGCTTCTAATACATTATTTTCGGTCGTTACAGATAATATCTCTTCTATATTCCATAGATCATTGTCTCTCTCAATAAGACAAAAGAGGGCGCGGTAATGAATGAAGTGCTCCTGAAATGTTCGCTTCGGGAATTCCTACTGGGAATATGGGACAGCTGGCCAAGAAGACGAAGCAATTTTACCAATTTATGCTTTTATAAAGGTAATTTAATGTGGAAGACAGCAGGTTTTATTGGATTCTCCGATTTGAATAAATAATTCGCGTCACCTGGTGGACTCAACTGAGTCAAATAGTTATTGTCGGGTATTATGAAAAGGAATTCTTCGTCTTAATGTTACAACTTTTGTAATAGAAAGAACTTTTATAATAAAACCTACGCAGAAGAAGTTTTATTGTACTGTTCATTGTTCGTTAATATTCGTTTTAGGTTATTAAATTTTTGCGATAACAAAATTTAGACTCGGGTCTGGGCTAGCAGATTTTTGTTATAATAACAATCTGTTTGATAGGTACTGATTAAAATTGATTTGCCTTCTTGGCGCTTCTTGCTTGAATGCTCGGCGTTGAACTTTTACCCCTCGTTATCACCTAAAATAAGTATATACTTGTCTGATGCAAGACTTGCTAAATACTTGTTAAAACACAGTTACTTTTTTATACATGTTTTATTGCGACTGTCTCATACAGTCTTTCGTTGTCTGTGTTGCCAACAAGTGTTCATAACATTTCAAAAATTGTGTAATGGTAGCCACATACGTCACAATATGCTTGCGCAAATTTAGGATGGCATAAATATATTGAACTTGTGTTGGAATATACTTAGGTACTTGTGCAAATTTCATGAACGTATATTTGCACAAGCCTTGGCTTGCGAAGTTATACTTGAACATGTATGGTTACGTCACACACATTCCATGTAGAGGGGAGGGGATTTTACTATTTTGCAGAAATTATGACTTCATCCACACAATTCTCGTTGCGCGCTCCACCTGAGTTACTTACTGGTCTCTTCTCAGTAGATCTAACTAACGAACCAGCTAAAGAATCATTTTCAAATTATTTATTTACTCTATTTTTGACAAATGTAATTACAAAACTTTGACATTCATAAGTACTCTTTATGCGCCTAAACTGAATAAACGACATTGATTCTTTGATTATTTGAATAAGGTTAGATCTTATTAGTTAATATGAATGTGAAAGTTTGTGAAGAGATGTTTGTCCCTCAATCACGCTTCAACTGTAAAACCGGTTTTTTAATTTGGCCAAATTTGGCACATGAAATTTGGCTACGCAAGCGGTGCGAGTTGTATTCCCGCCCAGTGCAAATGTAATATGTGTGCATGAATAATATTAGGTATACAACAATATTCGGTGTGTATTTACGAAAAAACAACTTATCTGTATGTTCATCGGTGGTCTAAAACCCATTACACAAGCTAGTTTAGGAACTATGCTTTACACGGATCTAGGTGGCGTTTTGTAGATTGTCCTAGAATATTTATTTATTCATTATTAAATTTTATAGTCGGAAATAAAATATATGGGTTACTTTTTATACGGTGTACCTATATAGCCGTTCAGAAGCACAATATAAGCCTTTTCAAACTTTAGAAATAATCACACCATGCGACTTACAGTATGGTATTATACTTACTTATCTGAAATCTTAGTAATAGGTATCTACTTATCTACACTAATACTTTTTATAAAGAGGTAAAATTTGTATTTTTGTATGCGTGTATGTTTGTAATGAATAAACTCAAAAATTTCTTTAATTTATATCACTATTCTTTCACCATTGAATTGCTACATTTACCCTCAGTAACGTAGGCTATATTGCACTGCGCGATAACCGACATCCACGCAGGCGGAGCCGCGAGCAACGGGTTTGTAACGATTGGTCGACAATCAATTGGTCGACATATCAATTGGTCGACAAACAATTGGTCGACAGTATCAATTGGTCGACAAGTTAATTGGTCGACAATTAAGTTGGTCGACAATATAATTGGTCGACAATTAATTAGTCTCATTAAATCTTAGCCTAAAAATAAAGCTTAAAAATAAAAATAATACGAGTTTTTTTATATTCTAACCTAACTTCCGCATTTTCTCGTATTGACATCGATTTAAATATCGCAAAGGGGTACCGAATAAAGTAAAGGGGTTAAAAATATTGACTCACCTAAAGTTCATCATAAAATACGACTGATTTACGGTTATGTTTATGACCTTTTTCGTTTTCGATTCGTTTCTGGCACTTCGCCGGCCGCTACCGCGGCACGCTCGCTTCGCTCGCTCGGCTCGTGCGTTGTGTGGTCACAATTCTAACCTAACCTAAACCAAGAACTATAAATATGACCGATTCGTTTCTGGAACTTGGCTGAATGACCGCAGATTTACGTTTAGTTTCACTCAATAATAGGCGGTAAAAGTCGGTAAATTATTATAAGTATAAATTTAATAGCATTCAGTTCAATCAGCGAAATATACGTATTTAACATAATAATATGATGGATAATATAACTTAGTCAATAAATATACGTATTTATTTAATTATTTAAGGAAGTAAAACATTTTGGTGCGCTTACCTTTGATAAAACGAAACGTTTAATGATGAGACGAAATGTCAAAAGCATTAAAAGTATGTGTTCTGTTGTCAAAAGTGATAAAATATTGGTACATTTTTACGATTTTGATTATGTTTTTTCTCGTTAACGATTGATCTCCGTAACTTGAAACTTTATTGTGGAAGCTTCTATTAATAATAGCTTAGTGTAAAAAAACTATGGACTGTGAACTCGTGGACCTATATAAGAAAGCTTAGCCGAACAGATATATAATGGGTTTAATTTTTAGCGATATGATGCATTTTAAAATTTAGTATAAATGAATAATATTGTTACATTAACTGGAAACTAGTTTTGTCGACCAATTGATATGTCGACCAATTTAATGTCGACTAATTAATTGTCGACCAATTAACTTGTCGACCAATTGATACTGTCGACCAATTGTTTGTCGACCAATTGATATGTCGACCAATTGATTGTCGACCAATCGTTGGTGACCCCGAGCAACAGCTAATATAAAATAAAATAAAATAAAGTAAGCTACTAAGAAACATTTTTTACAATAATTCTTTGGCCAGTGACAAATCGGAGGAGACACAAGATTAAACAAGGGACCTGTCGCCATTTTGAACAAGTTTTCGGCTGTGGATTATTTTGTTAGCTATCGCAACTCTGTTTAATTAATATACACAATTTTCGCTGTAATTAAGTATTGTCTATACTTAAGTAGAGTCGCACTAGGAAGTACCATAATATGTTCACGAATCACAAAACCTTTCATTAATGATAAAAAATCTGTTTAACATTGGTATTTCTATTAATCTTGCTTTCTAAATAAAGGGTGCAAAATACATAAATTAAAAAGAAATTATATTACTCAGTTAGATATAACCTTTGTTGGAAAACGGTTTTCGCAACCTACGAATCACGATGGATAAGTATGAATGTAGAAGAGTCGTCTGCATTTTTAGGTTTCATTTTTGGTCAGAGTCCAAACTATAGTTCATTGTAGTGCTGAAAAAAAAAGTATTTACCTGAAGTTCGTCCAAATTCGAAATTCAAAAATCATTCCCGCGTCACTCCAGTCACGAAACGTCATCGAACATCTACATCAGGAAAGTAACTATAGACAAAGAAGTTATTCGAAACATTATAGGCGCAGGTGGCATTGTTCTGCTTCCAAGGCTTATCGAATAAAAATAAATCGTAATTATTTTTTCATGCTCTTGTGTTCGCGGGCTAAGAACACTACCTCCCTTACCCCGGGGGTGCCGTATAAGACGATTTAGGGATTATCCGGGGTGGAAGGGAGGTCACAGCGTTCATCGGTGTACTTTTTCAGCTTACTGTGATTACTAAGCCTCCAGACAAAGTACGCGATAATGGTGAATTCGTTTTTCAAAAATCATTTGCATATAATATGGTATATCATTGTGGTAGACTTAATTCGTCTTGATCTTGTAGTTGAGTTGATAGTGGATATTATGTGTCTTCTCTTCTTAATCTTATTATCCGCGGTTTATCATCATCATCCTTGTGTTAAGCCAGGTTGTATCCGTTGTCACCTCGGAGTTCGGGGTCCGCTTTTTTCCAGTCTAACTACTTTGCAACAGAAGTTCAATATTTTCTGTGAAGCAACTACCATCTGTAAACCAAACTTATGGGTATCGGCGATAAAGAATTACTGCAGTACCCGTAACGATTGCCATAGATGTTCGCATGATAACCAGGCACGACCAGACCAGTGCACTATTTGCAAATATTTGCACTGAGTGGGAATCAACACGCGCCTAATGCCTCGTCTACATTGACGTAAAATTTTGTGTCAAAAGTTATGTCCGTCGCGTATACAGCGGCGTGATAGTTAAGGTTAAATGATAGACTGGTGGCCGGTGTCAGCACAAGTCTAGTTCTAGCAGTAGTACATTAACGTCAGGTCTTGATGCCACACTGTCTGGTCCGCTGTTCATATCACAAAGCTAGACGCATCTTGCGTACCAGTGCGTTCACTACCGCCACGCCACAGAGGCAGTCTACGGTGTTCAGGTTATCTTCCTAATAACCTTACATGGGTATAATATAATTAGAGTTACGTACAGTCAAATGGTGAACACTGCACCCAGTAGATTAATCAATTTCTAATGAATACCTACGTACTAGTAGTAAACAAGTAATCATAGTAATAAGCATAAGCGGCGCCTGCGCTTACATAACGAGGCATGGTTATCGCCACTCAGTGTTTACCCTACAATTGCGGTGATTAATGATAATACAAGTAAAGTTTGATGTAAATATTAATCAGATTAGTTAACTTACAAGGCAAGATATTATTCCATAACAGTCTCTTTCTATTGTATGCTAGAATCGAAGCAAGTGCAAACTTCAATATGGGCCTACCCCATTAGTAAAGAGGCGTGACTTTGTGTACTTAAGTTTAGTATAATAATATTACTATTATTACTATATTTGTAGAAAACGTATTAATTTATTACTCTCAGAAATTCGTACCGTATCTCTGACCAAACCCATCAATACCCCACAATTTATTGCTCTGAACAATATTAGATATACCAACTTAATACCCCAATACATCAAAGCAGTTACGATAACAAGCCTCAATTGAAATAATGGTGTTATCTTATTCGTGTGGTGCCAATTTACTGGGTGACTCACTCGAATAAAGAACGGAAATATTCTGTTTATTACAGAAAAAAATCGTCTAATGTAATTACATTGCGGATCTTTCATAATTGAATTACTCTCTGCGGTCTGTGAAGCTCCTGAAATTAGATACTTATTATATGAAAATATCAAAAAGGCTGACGTTTCATCTTAAAAAAACAGGAATGAAATTGTATAAAATTATATTGAGGAAACTAGAAGCACTTATTTAACTATTAGAGATAAATAATAGTAGAACCTTTTGTTCCTAGCAGCAAACAAATGATTTTTATTGGAATTTAATTTCGGCACATTAAAATTATATCCAATCCACTGTCTACAATAAATTTCACCGTTCTCTTATGAATATTGTTAACCAACAGTAGAACAAATAGGACAAACGAATCATCTTAAAATATTTACGCATTATTGCTCTAGTAGAACATAAAGCACATTTTACTAATTTTTAAATTCTTCCCATTTGTCATACCGCATAGCAGAACAGATGTGATTTTTGTTTCCTGCTTGTTATACTAGTATAACAAAAAGTAGAACAGTGGTGAAAAGTCCTTAAGAAAGCTGCAAAAGACATACAAATAAAATATTAGGAAATGACTCATGTAGTTTTTGATATGTGGAATGTTGATTCGGTAATTATCGTGCCGATAGTCCATGGGCTGGTTGCTTATAGAGCTTCGACCACCTTATTAGGCTCACGTAGGGCAGCTGGATCAAGGGCTTGATGCTCCTTGTCACGGCACTTATTGTGAAGAGGTTTCTCCCTCTGGAGTCCTAACCACAAGGGTAGCTTGAATCCTGCACCCAATATCGGTAGCAATCTTTTTATATTATTTCAAATTTGTAATGATTTTTATAATAATACTTAAAAATGTAAAGAAATATGAAAATGAATTAAATAAAGAGAAAATAAATAATAACACCCTTTTATTCCGAATTACATTATTATCCCTTACACTTTTATGAGTTTTTTAATGTATCATATAATTCGGTGTGCCTTTTGACTTAGGCCTCCTCCAGCTCTCTCTAATGGACTTGGTCCTCTGCAACTCTGGGTCTGTATGATCCTAGGGTTAGGCGGATATCGTCCCTTCATCTTGCTTAGGGACGCCACTGACTTCTCATGCCTCTCTTAGGTAACGTAAGTTTACATGTTTGCTCCTTTTTTTTTCCAATGTAATAGGGGGCGAGCCTATTGCCATCAACCGGGCACTTATAAACCTGCGATAAATACACACATAACTTCGAAAAGCGTCGTAGTCATTGGTGTGTGCCATGGTAAACCTGGGATCGAACCCGAGACATCGTCTCAGCAGTCCACCACCCATACCACTAGGCTACCGCGGTACCTGCTCCTTTTATACAATTTGCAACGTAGCATAAAGGCTTGTCCAACTCCATTTTAGATGATCAGCCTGGGAAGCACTTACACTTTTTAAAATTATGTAATTCTTGGATAAATGCGTAGGTATATAGCAAAACAAGAATAATTTTCCTCTGTTATCTTGCAGTTAGTTACCCTTTTGTTAATAGATTCGGTCCAGAGCTTAAGCCTACCTCGTAAAAGTTAACTGAGGGTCACCATTGTGTTACCAGATGGTCTGCGAAGTTGGTAAAGGACTGGACAATGTCAGTATCTGTAATATTATTATCAATGTTAACCAAAGGCCGGTTATCGAACACAAATGAAAAGAGAAAACGTTTGATAAAATTGATTTTGAGGAGCACTTCTTTTTCGGTTAAAGTTTTTGAAATGACTTTTGGTTAATTTATGCAATTAATTGTAGTCTTTGGGGATGCATTACAAACTTCAAAGTCGACACCACTTCCTATGCAAGCTGATGGTCTTGCAAATTGACAGACGAGGTTCTAAAACAGGATTTACTTTTGAGGAGTAACCGAACCCCTTAGGTTTGTGACACATATCGCATTTGCTTGATTTTTTAATATCTGTTATAAATTACAAAAATTTTAGATATGTAATTTATGTTATGTTTAATATGCTAACAATTTCTATGTATTTAGATTGAAGATTTGTTCATCAGTTGGTTATTCTTGATGGTCTTAGAGCATTCCGATGTAAGTGAATAATCGCGGATTCAAAAACTATTTCATTCTAAATCAGTAGGCATCCTACCGCTCTCTCACTTAGAACAAGATATAAGCTCAAATTCAAGAAGTGCTGGCTATCGTAGAGGATGACATTAACGCCAATGGGTTTGCTGAACTTCGAGGTGAAATCTTCGGATGCGTCCAGGACTAACGCAAGGATATAAGCACAGGTTCGCATGGAGCACCATCTACAAGCCTACACATAACTAAACTAAGAATTAACAAAGAAAAAACCCCATAGTGTAAAATAATATCAGCTTGATAACAAATAAAATTTCCTGTTTTGATTTCAGTTGAGTTATACCTAAGGAGTAAAACTCACAGAAAATCATTTTACATTTTTTTGTATGACATATAAGAACAAACACCCACCTAAATACATATAAAAGGGCAATTTGACCGACGAAATACACTTTTGTTTGTGACCCGTACCCCCGCACCCCATTAGCTGTCGGATGTGGAGTTCATAATTTGTCAAAAACAATTTGGGACATTTTTATGTCAGATCGGAAACCCTCATTATGGACGTTTCGGCAAGCATCTTCTGGGTTTTGTAATGACATTGTTATCTTGTTGTTATATGGTCTAGTTGATTAATTCGACTTCGTTATTGAATGAAATGAAAATAGCTGATGTCAGCGACTCTGCCCACGTCTATGTCAGTATTGCAATCATTGCAATCAATTGATCATATTACTTGATCCACGGTAACCTAGTGGTATGGGTAATGGACTGCTGAGCCGGGGTCTCCGGTTCGATCCTAGGTTTTACCATGGCACACATCAATGACTTTTCGATGCTTTTCGAAGTAATGTGTGTATTTATCGCTGGTTTATAAGTGCCCCGTTAATGACAATAGGCTCGCCAACTATTACATAGGGACCTAAACATAAACTAGCGAAATGTGGGTGCTAGCACCTTTGTCTACCTCTTCGGGGATATAGGCGTGAGTTTATGTTTATGTTATGATCATATTGCCGGGTCAACAAGCAATTGCAATACTAGTATTTGAGGGCTCAAATATGTGACTAAACCAGTTCAACTGTTTTTGCGTGTGAAATCACCCTACAGATATTCCGCCGCAGCTGGTTCGGGAGATTGTGTTGGACTCGAATCGACTAAAATGCACGCCGTCTTTAGTTACAGTAGTAGTGAGATAGTAGCCAACATATCCCTCTCACCCCGACAAACTCGGGGCGCTCTCTTTCGAGATGACCACCGTCGGGTGTAGGAACCACGGTGTCCCCGTTTAGCCCCCGCGTATGGGGAGGCACACTTTGCGCCACCGACGCGACCACCTTGTGCTAGGGTGACAGGCGGTTCTACCCGTCACCCTCAGATTGCTCGGATCACCTGAGTGTTACGTGGTGGGTCACATCTTGGACGTTCCCTTCTTCCAATATAAACTGATAGGTACAGTTATCATACTCGTACTAATTGCTTTACACTAAATATAGTCTCTTGCCTAAGTTAGAGGTCAAGTAGTGGTCTTTCTTGATACCAAATATGATGCTCCTTGTAATTATCAAAGAAAGTCATTACAAAAGCCCAACAAATTCTAACAGGAAGCTGTATGCATCTAAAATATAGATAAGTTTACATTTTTTTCTTTTTCACAGAATCTTTATTATTTTCCTGTTTATCCCAAATTCTTCTAAGTGTTTATACAAAGTGCTTTTATATAAAACACAATAGTACGCTTGTAATTCCGGCCACGAGTGAAATATTTCCGACGCAGTGACATTTTTATATCAGCCGTTTTTATTCGAATGTTTTTTTTTCATACATAATTTCTTTTTTAACTTTTATTTCGGTATCGTTTCCCTATGTCTTCCCGTGGGTGTCATAAATGGGGATTAAGAATACTGTCTGTTATCCTTCCCACAGTAAGCATGGAGTTCATGAAAAAGTGGTGTATTAACTAACAGCAACAGGCTTGCCCATTAATACACGCGACCACATAAAATTGTCGTCATTCTCACTAGAAAAGGTCTCAAAGAAAACACAATTATTATGTCCCTCCCAGTCCCTGGGTGAGGTGGGAATGAATTTTTGAATTAGAACGGGACGCAAATACTGGATTTAGCACAGGGCATACCTATATCTTGGACCTAGGGTCGCCAACTCTAAAAAGGACGAACCCAGTCGACGTGACATTCAAACATTGTGTGTGTAAGCATTTCGTAAGGATTATAATAATTAATAAATAATAAATATTCTAGGACAATCTACCTAGACCCATGGTAAGCATATTTTAACTAGCTTGTGTTATGGGTTATAGAATACGGATAAACATACTTAGATACTTTTTTTGTTGTAAATACAGACGTATACATAGAAAGAACCAGACCAATGAAAATATTCATATGCATGCATACAAATATTTGCACTGAGCGGGAATTGAACCCTCGCCTCCTGCGTAGCAGTCGCGTTCCGTACCGCCACGCCACAGAGGTCGTTATAGTGTGTTTAAGTATGCATTGCGCCCAAATTAGACTTAATTAGTAGTTCATTCTTCTACCTGCAATCTCCTTCGACGTATCTCTGCCTCATTCTAAGGTTGACTGACATATATACTCGTAGTGCCTTTGGAAGTCCGCCTTTGCACAATTACTGGGCATAAAGTTTAAAAATAAAATTACAATAAATGCATGTGCTTTATATGAGCTTAAACTGAATAAACGAAATTGATTCTTTGATTATATTGCTTACTTCATTAGCTTAAAACGTATGTAGAGTTACTATAACGGCTTTAAACTACGCAGTCTTCACCTATGGGTGCATATCCAAATGAGTATATATATTCAAAACGTTGCGTGTCACCGGTGTTTGTTGCCTACCTATATTGAGCTTCGTGTAAACGTACCATTTATCAAAAAATACAACATAATGATCGATAAAAATCAACGGTGTCGACGGCTAAACTGTTGACGTTCAGATAGCGATAAATTGCGTTCTCCTAGGTTCAAAGCAACAGGAGCACCAATTGTGTACCTATGAAATGAAATATGACGTAAATGTTTATTGACAAAGAAAAACATTTACATGTGAGAAATCCCTGACTCCCGAACTAGTTTTGTAAAAACTGTGTTACGGGAGCCAGTGTTCTTCCCTTAATATAACAGGTAGGTACACAATAATGTCAACAAATAAATCTTTTTTTTTATACTACGTAGGTGGCAGACAAGCACACGGCCCACCTGATGGAAAGCGGCCACCGCGGCCTATGAACGTGTGCAACACTAAGGGTGTCACACACGCGCTGCCCACCCTGAAGGGAAAGGGGGAGAGCTAGGAAGGGGTGGGGAGGCTAGGAAGGGGAGGGGAAGGAGGGGTACTGTGAGCTCTGGCTACCCTACTTACCGGCGGGAACACAACACGATGGTTATTATGACCGCGGTCTTCTGTAGGGCGGAGGTACTTCCCCAGTTGGACAACTCATTTCGGACGGGAGATGCCGTCGTGTCCTACCTCCGTTGGTAAAATTAAGAACAACCAGGTAAATATTAAATAACACTCTATAAACATGTCAGTAGTATGAATGTATGAGCGAGTACGTGTGTTGGTGTATGTATGTTTAAGTGGGTGGGTGTGTATTGCGTGATTATGAGTTCATACATCCCATCTCAAGTGCCTGCGTAAGAGATGAGTAACCGAATCCGCTAGAGAGCTATGTATTAGTATGGCGACTCCCTAAAATCCAACCACACATCCTGATCGACTACCTGATCTCCTGGAGAGCGGACACACAGAAACCTATTTACTGGTGTCGCTAACATGGCTCTGGTAGATTTCCTTGGAAATTTTGACATTGGCGTCGCCATTAATAAGTTTGTATACATTTACTACTTATTGTTCATGGCGAAAATGATGAATGGATGGATTCTGCTTCAGAAGCCATCTTAAGAAGGAGTCGAAGTTGAGTTGTGCACGGTGACTCAGATTTGATTCTCGATTGACAATAAGATTCTAATACTTTATACCTATTAAAGAGATGAATTGTATATTTTTCAATCGTGTAGTACCTACAACACAATTATCCCTGTACGCTCTATTCAAAGGCTGAGTCATATTCCACATTTCACTATTAATGAATTCTTCAGTCAAAGTGGTAAGAAGACTCATATTCCAAATTCCAACAATGAATTTCTCAGTCAAAGTGGAAGGCAGAGTCATATTCCCTATTTGACCTATAGCTTTTCGTTTAAAGAAGTAAACAGAGCGATATTTCACGTTACACTAATAATACATTTTTCAGTCAAAGTGGCAGGCAGAGTCATAATTATTTCATATTTCAGCAACAAGTTTTTCAGCCCCGCGTATTAGGGAGGATCTAATACTTTAAACCAAGTAATTATAAATTTCTTTTATGAGTGAAATATATGTTTCTTTTTTGTTCGGTTTTTATAAAAAAGTTATATATTGTAATTACTTACATGATGGTACTATACATACATATATACACGTAAATACAGCTTACGTAATTTTATTTCATTTTCAATTTCAAATAATCACACAATCATATAAAATATAATCATAGTGTAGGTTTTGATATTGTAGGTCGTAGGTTGTAGATTGAGTTTTTTGAAATTACCATTAAAGTAATTATCGACTGTATATTATGAACTAGCTGATGTGAGTGTGTGTGACTAGTGACTGAGGTGTTTTTAATCATTTTAGGGTTACATCCACAAAAGAAAAAATGAAGCCCTTAAAGGATCACTTCGCTGTCAGAAGTTTGTAGAAATCAAACTATCGCGATAAATTACCGCTATCAAATTATATTGCTGTAAATACAACAAAAATACGGAACCTTTGACTGGGCAAGAAGAGTATTAAAAGGTTCATATGAAGTCGGCAACACGAGTTTGATAGCCTTTATGTTGCATACGTCCATTGGCTATGCGCTTGTCTGCCACCTAAGTACAAGAAAATAGTTATAAAGTAAAGCTAGTTTTGTTACTATTACTGCTCGCTATTTTTTATCTGTTTCATTTTATGGTTATATAATATTATTATATGTCTAGTTTAATTTTTAGAGTTTCGTACTTCAAGAGGAAAAAAAAGGAACCCTTATAGGATCACTTTGTTATTCGTGTGTCTACCTCTCAAGACCTAATTCTCAGGAATGCGTATATGTATAAATAGTTGAAATTCATAACGAAAACTCATGTCTTTAATAACTGGCATAGTTTGGCACTCCAAAGTATGGCGTTTGTTCAAGACCTGAGTTTAGCACTCTAAAAACAGTAATTTCACGTTGGTGCGGAACCCACGATGCGCGAGTCTGACTCGCGCTTGAGCTATTTTTTTAACAGAATTTTTTTTCTTAAACGAATTGTAAATATCGTCCACGTCTCCAACCACGTGATGTAAATAGCTTTGTCTACGATGAAAGATATCCTTTCTCTGTATGATTAGTTCTAATCGATATTTGAAAAAATGATAAATTCTTTCTTCACTAATATACGATATAGATGCAGGCGTTACCTGGCGGAAATCCATTACAAGGCATCTTCAGGAGCGCAGGAGCGAATTCGCTCCTGCGCTCCTGAAGATGCCTCGTGTAGAGGCGAAACACGTGTCGAAGTTTAAGTCCTTCGCATTAGCGGAATACTGCAATGGTAAAACATCACTCTCTGGTAAGATTTTGTTTTTCTTACTTTGAAGTGGGTGGTTTGACATTCCAATATATATTGTTGGAGTGTTGAACCGCGGGTGAGCGGTGGGCCAAACCCTCCCTCCCCCAATATAAACCCTTTCTTCACTAATATTATGAAGAGGAAAAAATTGTAGGTATTTTGTGTGTGTAATAAATATTTCGTGTCGATTTTAAAAATTATTTTACCCTTGGAATGTCCTTTGATTTATTTCATTGAACTTTTGCCTGTTAAACATGTCAGTTCCAATGCCCTTCTTGAAATAAATTTATAGCGATAAGTCGAAATCTGGAACTCGGATTGGAACTCTTCACCTTGTAGAAGATCTATAAGGTGAAGGTTAGAACGTTCTTAATAAGAGCTATGTAGTTTTTCTTTCTTTTATTCAGAATTGATTTCAAAGTGTTTATATTTGACAGAATATCCTAATTCCAATCTTATTCTTCTGTCGAATTGCCGGCATTTTTGAGTTGCCGCTGTGGTGTAGTAATTTGTTTCATTGCAGTGCCGCTATTCACGGAGAGGCCCGAGCATACGTTTAGCTCTTCAAGAAGGCTTACTACATCCCAATTCAATACGTTCCAATCATCTTGTGCCTTAATCATCTTTAGGTCACACATCAAAGTAACAAATGTACCACAACAGTAAATGTACCAAGACTTACCCGGCAAATGCTTCTTTACATTGACATTTTCAATTTGCTGTATATTTGGTGTGTGGTGTTCATAACTTTTCGTTTTCACTGAGGTATGAAAAAAACATGTATTTGACAAAGTTGCAATATAAAACTAACTTCAGGTTGAACCAAAAAGGTGTTTGAGACAGTATCAATACCTACGACAATTACATTGTCGGGACGAGTGCGACTCCCGTGAACAGGGTAACCACTTTCCAGGTGAGCCATGTGCTGCCCCCTTGGTGGTATAACAAATTTATAAAAGTTTCTTGGTTAGGTTACTCTTTCCCTTTAAGTATAGATACATTCCTTCAGAACATATGCAAGGGTAGCCAGAGCTAACTGGAGAGGTCGTGTGTTGTCAGTGGGAAAACCGAGAAACCCATTTTTGTCTTCTGCACTGTCAGCACAGACTCTCTTAACCTTCTCCCCTTCCCCATCCCTTTTCCCCCTCTTCTCTACATGGTCGGCAGCAAGAATATGGTGCCCCTGGTGTTGCAAACGTCCAAAACCACTTTCCATCAGGTGGGCCGCGTGCTTGTCTACCACCTAAGTGGTATAAAAAATCTTCTATTACTAGCTACTACTCTACATCAGTTGTGTATTTTTATAAAGCTCCTGAAAACTATTACGCATTCTACACAGTTAGTATTTTTATAGTTTGTGTACAGTCCAGCCGACAGTAATTATTATACTTAAACGCCGATGAAAATCTAAACATAGTACCGGTTGCGTGATGTTAAATTCCCTAATTGAATTAAAAATAAACTTGTTAAACCTTGAAACCTTGCATTAAAATTCTTTCTCGAAAAAAAAAACCCGAATTAAAACTGCTCAAAAGCCTGAACCCCGATAAGCATCAAATAATTGAAGTTTTAATTCCCTTTCGTGGCAACCTTGTTCGTCTGATGTAGCCCCTCTTTCGGTAATAAGGTAAATTCCTGAGTTTTAACATAATTAAAGTTTGTTCACAACTAAATTTACAGCAAAATTCACACATTACGTTATTTGAAACCATTTTATGACATATCTCATTTACTAATGGCCATCGAACACCAATTATTTCGATTGAACAATTTGAATACCCTCAACGGATGTTAATGAGAACATTGTAATTATGCTGTTACCGTAAAAAAGTCAAATAAAAAGTTAAAAAACGGATATGTTAATGCTAATTAGAAAATAAACAAATCGCTGAGGTAATGGCCCTTGACGATGGTTTTACGTTCGGTTGTTTGTTCGTAAAATGTGGATTTTAGCAGCAGGTGTTGTATTGTAGGAAGATTGCGCTTACATGGGCAATTAAGCGTTCTTAGCTAATATTGATGGTCTAACTTTGATGATGAATTGGGCGTATCTGGTCTCACTAAGACTCTAGGGCTTAAGTCCATCTGATTGGCGGACGAGGCTCTTGCATACTCTCACATTTTTGATGTTTTGTAAGTGCCGTTTAATAGTATACACAGAATAAAAAAACTGGCCGTTTGCTATTTCGCTACGGCCATCGATACTGTAACAGATTTTTTTTCATACCATTTACGTGTCAGTGATATGGCCCACCGGATGGAAAGTGGTTACCGTGACTAATGGATGTTTGTAGCACCAAGGGTGTCACACTCGTGCTGCTGACTATGCAGAAACCATCTAATGCCCTTATTGAAGAGATATTCGGGGGGTTAAGAGAGCAGCAAAGAGATAGGTACATAGCTACATAGCAAATATCTCATAATATCTCATCATTTTTAATTTTGCGGCCGCACAGCCCAAGTGTTCAACGTAAACATTATTATTTTCTTTGACGCAAATCTGCTCCTATGCAAACGTTCAGTATTTCTTTCATAGTAGTATAATGAGAGCAATTTGTCCTCAGAAATAGTGATACTCGTATATTTCAAGAAAAAAATCACAATTCACTCACAAGTGCTTTGGTCGCAAATACAATAATAATGATAACATAGTACGCTTCGCAAAGGATCCGGGAAAAGGAAAATTCCGCTCTGTATTGTGATATTGGCGTTTGAGGCTTATAAGCTTTCATTGTGATTATTTTTATGTGACATTTCATCGAATAAAGTAATGGTTAATGGACTCAAATTTTAGTAGCTGTATATCAGTTACATAGTCTAGATCAGATCGGATAGATGTGGAACTTTGAATAGATAGATGGGGTGTTTCACCAACAAGATACGAGAGCCCTTGGAGATCTGGATGAAATTTCAGATTCATCAATTCTCACAGTTTAGAATGGAATAGATTGATCAATGAATAGGAATGACATCCGTTCACGCCTCTCACTAACGTCATAAACGTCCGTTCTATAAAATTACAACCAATAATTTGCTTCTTGTCTAGGGGGCTGTACTAAAATTATTAATCTTAAGAGATTGATGTGACTGAGCGTCATTCTAAACTACGGACATCATCATGCTATAGGAACACCACTGAACTACTTTCCACTACTGAACACATGTATTTCACATCGACGTCCAATGCGAGGCGATCTAATGGGTACTCGCGACTTTGACTATGTCATCCGTCCATCTCGCAGAAGGCCGTCCCATGCTTCGTTTACCGGTACGTGGTCTCCATTCGACAACATTTCGGCTCCAATGGGCAATTTTAGTTGCTATTAGACCTACCGATTGTACATATGTTCACAACCGTTAGAACCTCGCCCTCACGAAACTGAATCAAGCGTGTTAAATATTGTATTCATTGACACAAAAAACGTCCACTATAATATTAATGTTAATGCCTATTGCTGTCCGCGCCTACTTTTTCCTGTATTGGGGTGACAAATTGGCTATCTAGTTCGTGAATTGGGTCAATGATCCTTTAATAACTCAATATAAGAACAAGGCGACAAAAAATATCCATATCGATAGCTTATTCCGAATACAATATTGATCGTCGCCATCGGTGGAATGGGGAAACCTCTTATCTGAGGAAAATCTGCACAAGAGACGACTGCAAATTTTCGGAGCTCATGCCCGCCTCACCGGAATAATGTTATGATGGACATAAGGATCATGATGACATGCACCAGAGGAAATAAATATTTTCCAGTAATTCAGCATCTGCTAGTAGTTCAGCATTTAGGACAAAGTTCATCTGGCACAATTAGTAACCGAGACGATATTGGATTCGCGATCCAATTACAAAGTTAAGTTTTAGTCCTTGCGTTGAGCAATTTTAATTGCGTTAAGTGAACCTAGGTAGCTGTCGTAAGCACGTGGAATATAATATGGCCCGTATATCTTATAGGAATACCAAGTTAAATATTGTTTATGGTTATGTCGGACTCAAACCGATTACAACCGCACCTCGACTTAGCTCTTTAGATGCTCCTTCGCACCCCAGGTTGATCTAGATCCATCTCTAGTTCAGAGATCCCTTCGGGTATAGGAGCCACGAAGTCCCCATCTTGTCTCCGGAAACAGAGGGTACGATCACGTTTCTGCCGTGGCCTGTTTATGTTAGGGTGACCCTAGGCACGCCCTTATGGGTGACTGACAGAGGCCAGATTAGACTGATCTAAAAAAGAAGAAAGAGTAAGCAGATCCAATTATCTGACGAGAAAGCCTCGGTTGACAATCACTATATTACGGAATCACGTTAAGATTATGATGAACAGTTACTGCTGACTGCTTCTGTGACGCGGCGGTAGTGAACAAAACTGCTAAGCTGGAGGCGCTGAATCAATTCCCACTCAATGCAAATATTTGTATCCATGAATATGGATGTTTGCATTGATCTGGTTGTGCCTCAGGGAGCACGGTCCCAGTTTTTATACGACAATTTGTTAGCAGCCTGGCAAACGTTATGGGTAGTTGGAGCCCTAACAAGTTCAAGAACTGGTCTAACTATAGTACTTCGATATCGCCTATGTCTATAGATTGTGGAGTGCAGATGGCCGATAGACTGGAAAAGCTGACGCTGGATTCCAAGGTGTAAGCTTCAGATTTGACTGAAATTAACGCAAAGATGCAATTTGTGATAAATAGTTTTGCTAACTGCCGTCTCACGAGACAACAAAAAAGTCTTGTTATATCATGAGGTTTAATATACATCACCTTGCCCATTCAAAAATAACCTGGTGCGAATATACCTACCCCTGATATATTTAGTATAAACATTTTGTAAATTAATATATTCAACACTTAAAAAGTTACTAAAATCATTATCGCCACGCATCTCCGCCTTCCAAAGTTCGGAAGCGTATTATAAATTAATTATTGCTCGCTGTAATGGTGAAGAGAACTTTGTGAAGATACCTTCGTACCAAAGAGCTCAGCCTCATGTTTACAAATTGTGAAGTCTACCAATTATAATTAAGCTAGAGACGTGCTAACAATTAATAAGACCTGTTCCACATGTCTCTACTGGTAGGGAAGAATGGATCTTTTTCCAATTTTTGTTACTAGGATATATGGATAATTACTATTTGGTTTTATTATTACTACCGTGTTGTTGTTGATGAATGTTGAATTATATGGTATTACTACCGCCGTAGCCTAGTCGTATGGGTAATGGACTGCTGAGACGACGACGTCTTGGGATCGATCCCAGCCCAGGTTTACACCAATGAGTTTTCAATGCTTTTCGAAGTTTTGTGATTTATCGCAGGTTTATTAGTGCCTGGTTAATGGCAATAGGCTCGCCACCTATTACATTGGGAGCTAAACAGGCAAAATGTGGGTACTAGTACCTCTGTCTACCCCTTCGGGGATATAGGCGTCAGTTTATGTTATGTTATTTGCCCAGAATCAACCGGGAATGAATTAGTAAAAACCTTTAATCTGGGCCTCGATTCTACCATTCGATTTCGATTCGATTCTTCGATTGTCAACCATTGTCAAGGTACTGAGTACAAAAAGCGTAATTTACAAACTAGATAGAGGTAAGTGTTTTTTTTTTCACCGGTTTTGCTGTTGAAACTGTTCACACTTCACTACTGATAATAATGCGACTTTTGCTGTAAAAGGAGTATCATTGATAAAACATTTATGAAGTTTCTCGTTAAATTGTAAAGTCTCTTTGAGTGTGTTTGTATTATATTTTGTTCTAACTTCAATTTTATTCATTTCCAACCAGAAGGTTCTTATTTCAAGAGAATAAAAGTTATCAAACGTCTTGCAAATGTCTCGTGAACTTTATAAGGAGTCACTTAGAACTCTGGCGTCTCGAAAAGTAAATACGACTTGGAAGTTAAACTACGTTTAATAAAATGTAATATGCGGAGTGGGAAAAGACGACATTCCATATTAAAAAAAATAAAAATGTCAGTATTAAAAAAACTGGCCAAGTGTGAGTTAGAGTAAAACCAGAAATTCCCTAGAGCTACACTGTCCTCCAAAAAATTGTATAATGAAACTCATTAATTTCTGCAAAATAACTCCCACAGGAAAACAAGAGGGCTATCTACTAATCGTTTTCCTCGAATACAAACGTAAAATTTGTTTGCATTTCATTTCAAATATTTAACAATGGAAAATAAAATTATATTATGTATTAGTTAATGAGTTTCCCTAAAGTACAACATTGAGCTATGGTAGTAGTACCTACAAGTATAATAATATTGTGCCGCGACCCGCCAGGCGTGATCAACTTGAACTGATCAGAGAATCCTCCCTTAAGTTGAAGGAACATTTCACCTCGTTTCTCCACACCCGTAAATTTTACAGATATTTCTATAATTTACTTTTATTTCGCAAACAAATGGCAATCTGAAAGATCTTAATGAATTAAAGTCTAAAAGACCATATTTATACTGAACGATGGCGAATATGATACGATGATTTTTAATTATTAGCTTACGATCCACCGCCATCTAATATATCCGTTAATGAGCAGATATACTAGCTAACAGGTAACGTTAGCTATAGGGCACCGCAAATCTTAACAGGGCCCCATATAAGAGATATAAAGTACACACAAATAACGAATATTTTGAAGGTTGTAAAACGCTAATAATAAAAAGTATGGTGCAGCAAAGCCGTTAGCATATAAGTTATCCTGTCATAAACGTCACAATACACATTAATTATAACACTTACTGTTTTTATCGTGCGAAAAATCACCCCGGAATCCCTCCCGCTAGAGCCGAATGGGGAGGTTATGTCGGTCTTGAACCGACAAACGCACGCCGTCATGAAACTCCCTAAAAATAATGAGAGCTATAGAAATAGACTAGTAATACAAACTGTTTGCTATAATTTGCAATTTTCTGTAAACTCATTCTAAATTTAAATGGAACATCTCGTTCCACATTTGAAAAATGTTTTCTTATCTTGATACACGTCAAAATGAATCGTCACATCGGTGCCATACACCTACACCGGCATCGTAGGTTCACCGGTATCGTCAAATGAAAACACCTATACTCGAACCAAAAAGTAGAAAATAAAGTACGTACATTCTCCATTAGTTTTAGGGAGTCGGCCGGAGGTAAGGGCAAGCCAAGGTTCATTAATTTTTTACATGATGGCCACCTATAGAGCGTTCGTGGAGCCACTTAATGTTTTATTTTTATTGTGACTTCCCATCGTTTTGTTTGTCTTATTCCTGAGTACTTGTGGTTTTTGTTTAAAGGGTACCTGCCGTTTAATGCTTCATGACAATAATTACGAAACTTGTGGAATGTCAAGTACGTTTTTGACTTTGATCGTTCTTCATTTGACTTGTAGTGTTGCTAGTACAAAGTCATAATCCATGGTTAATAACGTTACGTTGTGGTTATGTTACGATTTCGTTCACCATTTATACCTACTGATTTGGCTAGTGGTTATAATAGTATAGTATATTATAGTACTTTTAGTGACTCAGTAGGTTATAAAAATTCACAGATTTTATTACGGCAATATTGATTTACCTTGCCCTCTTTTATTAATTGGCACGGACTGACGCTTTGCCCTAAAGACGGTTCTTTTGACACCTCTCATTATCGGGCTAATCTGGTATTAATAATCAGCCGCTGGATATAGAAGTTTCTGGCAATGCTGACCGCCCGTGTTTTTATTTAACTTTACTAGTCTTCTACCATATCCTTTTACAATTGATCCAGGTGGCCTATCTGACAGGTAGTAGTCACTGTGGCCTACGAACGTCTATTCCCACCGCTCTACTGTTATGGAATACTAATTTTCTCTCGCGTAAGACAACAAGCTGTAACTGAGATATACTATGTATCTACTATGTATTCATAATTGATAACACACTTATACAGTGGAGAAGTTCTAGTGTTTTATCAATTATGTATAACAATAAGTTCCACCAAGTGCTATCAATCAACATTTTAATTATTTATATCTTATTCAATATATATTTAATCTAACCTTTGTGCTAAATTTCGTCCAAATATATCAGGTTGCATCGTTCAGGGAACAAACAGTTTCGTGTTTTAAAATATGTTCAGGATTCAAATTGAGTTGTTTTATGTAATTAATTTTTTGCCTTCAACCTGTCACAATTTTAAAGCAATCACGTCTAATTGACAGACACTACATCACATTATTCAACCACGAAGGACATCAAATCACCTACGCACACTTAAAAGTCTGACGCATAACCTTAAACCGTAGGCGTTGTTTATAAACTAAAACTCAGTACTTAGCAGCAATTCGCGATCGACCCACGAAGTTTAAATGTTCCATTAACAATTTAGCAATTTTGAGGAGTTCATAACCGGAGCGTATTATACTCTTACGAAGATTCTGAATGGGTTAACTGCAAACAACAATTTCTGTTCATAAACTTTTGCATTGTTCTTGGCGTACCGTGGAGAGAAGACGAAGAGATTTCGAAACATTCTAGTGTTTTTATTAGAGTCATCTGCGACAGGGCGTTGGGGCACACTAGTGAACTAAGTGCAACTGTTTGTAAAACTATAGCGGTACTAAAGGTATATAAAGCTGAGTACAATGTTCAGTGCCTAGGGATAAAAGTTATAGCATAAGAAAGGCATCGACTATGGACAGGGACGGCTTCAAGGGTAGTCCCCCAAGAAGAGTAAGGCCTAGAAGGTAAGGAGCCCTTTGAACCTTCTTTTATTAAAATCAATATTTCAACCCTAATTAAATCAATAATAGCCATCTGCAGATTCCAGTAATTGCTTTGTGAGTATAATACATTGGATATCTAGTGACAATTTGCTGACATTGATAACAAAGATAGTATCAACATTAACGGGAAAATTCGCAGACAATATCACTGGCTAATTGATGATGTAACTAATGCCAACGCTTCTTTGTTTTATTTATGATACATCAATTTAACTTCACCTCGTCTGATGGTAAGCTGAAGGCAAAGTTAAGGCCACCATTACAAACATGTACAGTATTACAATGGTGGCGCTCATCAGATGCTTTTTCACGCGGTCACGCCCCGCTTAAAGGATCCGGGACTGTAGAAAGGAGGAAACACGTGCGCTGGTAAGGAATTCCAAGACTTAATGGTACTGCAGAGAAAAGACTCACCGAACCGCTTGGTTCTTGATGGAATATTCTGCACCGTATGCGGGTGATATCTAAGCCCCGCACGTGTTGTCCTGTGTAGGAAAGGAGAGGGAGGGATTAATTGGAAGAGCTCATCAGAATATTCACCGTGATAGAGATGGTAAAATACTGCCATTGACGCAACATTTTGACGACCTCCGTGGCGTGGCGGTAGTGAGCGCGACTGCTACGCAGGAGGTGCGGGTTCGATTCCCGCTCAGTGCAAATATTTGTGTGTATGAAATATGAATATCTGCATTGGTCTGGGTGTTTCTATGTATAATATGTATGTATTTACAAAAAAAAATGTATTTAAGTATGTTTATCCGCATTCTAGAACCCATAACACAAGCTAGTTAAACTATGCTTACCATGGGTCTAGGTGACGTTGTGTAGATTGTCCTAGAATATTTATTTATTTATTTATTTATCTCTACGTAAAGGTTCGACGGTATTCGTGATCTCAGCACTCCCAATAATGCGGATCTATCTATCTATCGAGAGCATCTAGCAAGTAAATACTAAAAGCTATAAGAATTCGTGACGATCTCGCTGGATTGTTTAGAATGCACGTATAAACATATGTATGTGTGCGTGTTTAATGTATCTAAAAACTGAATAGGATCTTTAATGTTTGAGAGGATAGCGATGCAACCAGGAACAATACCAAGATAATGATGATAATAAATAAAGCACCAAACAGTATCACTGTAGTCTTTAAAATAGTTCACACGATGCCCTAAATCTCAGGTTAATAAGAAGTACATACTAAACGACACTGTATGCGGAAATAATTAAGAAGTCAATTATAATTTCAACACCGCAGCAAAATCAGAATAGATTACACCCCAATGTGCAAATTAGTTCTCGCTATGGAGAGACAAATGAGTGTAGGTGTTTTATACCGAAGTACGACTTACCTCAGCGCTATTCACGCATAGAATAATTTCGCTGAATAACCTAATGTGATTTTAATTCGAGGTTTACAACGTTGTTTGTTATTAATAGCAGCTGAGTTGCTATGGAGACCTTATTTTATAAATATTGTGTTACCTGGTGAATACAGGGTGTAAGGGGAACACTCCCGAAGCCATAAAAAATACATAATGATTTGGAATATTTTTCATTATATTTTTTATTTTTTATAGCGTTTAACTAGCGTTAATCAGTCTCCGTTGTGGTAGTAAAGCTAAATGAAACAAAAAAATCATGAAAAGGCAAGAACTCGCTTTATGCGCCTTTTGTTTTTTATTGCAATGACGTTTCATATGAAATTATCGTTTCATTTAACTTCTTTTTTAAAAAACTCAGTGAAAAAGCCAGCTCGTTATATTTTTAAGCCAATATGTTGTGTATCAGGAGTACTATCAGGGGCCTTTGGCTTCGGGAATGTTCCCCTTACACCCTGTTTATAGGTAAGGGTGGTATTTCCTTTTTGGTTTTTCACGTGTGGGTTTGAATATCTCTAAATATGAAAATGAAGCTCGTAGGAAACTTTCAGACCGTTTTTAATAGCTCCTGAAACTGCACGGTACGTTTGGCATATACTCGCACATTACATAAAACAACGCGTAAAGAAGTGATGTAAAGTCCTTCTTGATGTAAACGCTGCAATTACGTTGATTACAAACGTCAAAGCTCCGATACAAAAAGGATATCACGAACGGGTAAACAAAAGACGTAATATTACAGTGCGCCTAGCACGTTTCTCGACTTTGTACTATTCAATTCTGAACAGTAAATAATAACAACATGATTAGTCGAATTGGGAGTTCAAACTGAATATTTCAACACTGCAGCTACACACGCTATCATAATATAACACACCTTTATCCCCGAAGGTGTAGGTAGAGGTGCTAGCACCCACATTTCGCCAGTTTATGCTTAGGTTCCAATGTAGTGGCGAGCCTATTGCCATTAACCGGGCACTTATAAACCTGCGATAAATACACACATAACTTCGAAAAGCATCGAAAACTCATTGGTGTGTGCCATGGTAAACCTGGGATCGAACCCGAGACCTTGTCTCAGCAGTCCATTACCCATACCACTAGGCTACCGCGGTATCACTCCCAACCTTTTTCGAATTTATTATGGTTTCCAAATTGAATTTCAATATTGTCTGTAAAGTAATGGACCTGTGCATTTTTGTCCAGATTGTTGGACTTTTAGGGTTCCAACTACCTACCCATAACCTCTGTCTAACGTTCATATGATATTAATATTACCTATTAATAGACCTGGAAAAAAAACCGCGGTAGCCTAGTGGACTGAATAAACTGCTGAGACGAGGTCTCGAGTTCGATCCCAGGTTTTACCATTTCACACACCAATGACTTTTCGATGCTTTTCAAAGTTATGTGACCAGTGACCGGTTAATGGCAATAGGCTCGCCACCTATTACATTGGGACCTAAACATACACTGGCGAAATGAGGGTGCTAGCACCTCTGCCTACCCCTCTGGGGAAATAGACGTGAGTTTATGTTATGTTATGTTATGACCTGGAAATCGAAAGTGATACCTCATACAGCCTCTACACTAATTAAAACTAATCCATATCATTATATGCAGGTGTGATGAAAGTGATAACAAATTCTTGTACCCAATATAAATTCTTATAACATGCCCAGATTTATCTACTTCTAATTGACTTTATTGACAGCTAATTCGTTTTTGATTGATGAAGTTCATACTAGATCATTTGTCATTATTTATGTTCAATAATAATGAATTGTGTATCTTTTGTGGATCATTTCTAATAACTTTGATTTTGACATGTCTAAGCAGTTTGACATAATGAGTAGAATTCTTTAAATTTGTACTATTAAGTTTAGTATTATTGTTAGCTGAAATGTTTGGTCACGGAGATACAACATTACCACCTCATTTCTTCCGAAGGGTGTCGTAAGAGGCGACAAATGGAGAAATATGCAGACGATTATCTCTGCGAAAGAACATTAACCCAAAGCCTCCCAACTTTGAGTGAGCCCTATGTCCAGCAGCGGACTGCGGAAGGCTAATTGATTGATTGATTGATTATTGCTGGCCTGGGGCTCTAGCCAAAATGCATTCGTTCCGAATCTACATTTGTCATCGCTCTGAAAATGTATGGGAGTGACATTTGTTTTCGAATGTCGTGTGATCCGATTGCGACAAAAAATGTTACTCCCATACATTTTCAGAGCGATGATGAATGTAGATTCGGAACGAATGCATTTCGGCTAGAGCGCCTGTGTCTGCGACTTGCACCTCCGTTCAATATTGATCCTGTGCCAGCAATCCACAGTAATCTATTCTAGAGATTCTCATCATTTGAAGTTTTAAATCAGGTAAATAGTTATGATTGTGTTGTATCACGCAATATTATTTTTTCAACGCATAATGAAAGTATTTGCTATGGGTACTTATAAATATTATAGAATCTGAGATATTGGGACCATATTCTGTGAAAAAAGTTTGATTTGATTTGAAGTTTTTATCTCAGAATCTAAACACCCATTGCTTACTTTTGCAGTTCTTGGATATTCATGATATTAACTAGTCTATTTTATATTTCTAAAAATGCCAACTTAGATCCACCAATTGAGTTACCTGAACCATACCATACCACTAGAATAATATTATAGCTGTTTTAGGTTAACGTAGAACTCATATGGAGTTCAGTAGCGTGTGAACATGACATCATTTGACTGACCGAAGCGTATCTGTTAAATCGTTAAGATCGATTTTTTATTAAACTACTCGTAGTTTTGAAACGTTGCAATGCAACTTATAGAACCAGTGAACCATAAAATAGAGCAATAAATATCTTCTAGACAGCGCATATGAGCTGTAATAAACAAGAATATTGGGACAGGTATCCTGCTGAAGCTATAATATACTTACACGTTTTTAACATAATCTATAAACTTAGTCAAGAAAAGGATTGCTATTCTAAGGGCAGTATCTGTAATGGCAGCTACTACATATTATTTGGATTGACCCTTAGTTTACCTACTGCATGGGCGCAATAAATTTGACGATATAATTTACAGATACGCGGCGAAAATTAGTACCTAAATGAAATTATAAAAAGCAAGAGAGGTTAACATACTATTACATTGTATACATGTCAAAACGTCTTACGCCTCTGTCTATATCCCCTGAAGATATAGAGGCGTGAAGATAGGTCTCCGAGACAAATGAATTTAAGTAGGTCAATAAAATTTTCATTCCTCATAAAACGGGCAATATAATGCACGCACATATTCTTTTGTTACAAAGTGTACTGGAACAAAATAAAAGATCATTTATCACGGCTGTGGTAAACTTTGGTGTTAGGTTCGAGCCTGTGGACTGCTTAAGCATTAACATGCAGGTCATTATTTATCCGAGAGACAATAACTCTTCGTCTAATTGTTATAACGGTATTCATTAGCTAATGACTGCGGAAACAGGGTCCGCTTTTGAGCCACTTAAGTGTATTCTGGCAAAACGAGAACTCAGCTGCATATTATATTCTTATAACATTCGTACATTTTTGATGAGATCACACTAGTTCTCTGAAATATCCGTAGGTATATTAATTCTCAGATTTTTTGTGCTCAATATTTTCAACTCCAGCTATTTCTAAAGTAAGAATTTATTCCTGTCGGTCCTACGTGATAGGAGCGTGTAAAAACGTGACGTGTAAAAAATATGTTAGATATTATGGTATTCAGAATCTGATATCTGATATATATTCTATTGTAAGGAATAATGTATCCCTTGTAATAACTAGGAAATTTATAGATAGATCGAAAACTAAGTGTAGATGCAGTCCTAGAATTTTATTTTTTAACTAACTCATTCCTCGCTTAGCTATTGGTGGACTGTAGTCACGATTTTCCACTCCATACAGATAGGTTAATGCTATGAGTCTGACCCACCATATATATTATCGACTCGCTGTGACGTATTACCGAGAACCGATATCGAGACGTTGTGGTACAACACTTGGTAATTTCTGAACGATCAAGTTGTCACTAACGTTGCCGTTTATTATGTTGGTAGCACTTGGTAATTTGCTTGAATGAAGATTGATAGTTTACTACCTCTACTAAGTCTTACCCTTTTTTTGTAGGTATAGTTGTCGGCACGGATTTTGGACCGAAGTCACGAAATATATATGTGAGGCGGGGTATAGCGCGGATTGCTTTGATATAATCTATAATAATAATTACGCGGATTACTTTGATATCGTGCTATCTTCAAAAGACAGCCCAAAAACATGTACCACTCGTGTAAAACCCGGTTTGAGCTGCATATTTTGAGTCCACAACTCGTGCCTTTTCTCAATAAATACTTTTTCCAGATGGTTTACTTATAGGTCAACTTTGCCGTTTGATGTGACCAGCCTACTGACTCTTGTAGGTTCCATGTGCTAAGTAAGTAACTTTAGGACTTCGTTGCGAATGGGAGTTTCCAATGTTATGTACCCATGATATTCTTCCTGTAGTCTTACTCTAAAAAAAAGTTTATGACCACTATGCATCAATAAATTATGCTCCTTTCTTTCATATTCACTCATTCCACATTTATCTAGAATCTTACAAGTTATTTAACAATAAATGGGCTTTGTTAGGCACCAGTGCGTTATACACTTTACATGTTAATGCTTTTAGAGGAAACTTCATCATGTAAGCTTCTAGTGAAAAAGTTTTCAAAGGAACTCTATTGGAGAAATTTTACCTTCAATGGGCCTTTCTTTACTTAAAGGTGTATAACTTCACTTTTATTTTATGCCTGTACTAGATTTATGTACTTTGTATGGTACGGTTCGGTTTTATGGGGAAAATAATATAAGCGCAAAATACGTGGTCACCATTCTAGGCAAATACATTAAATAAAATAATACTAATTAGGAAGCAATACAGATACTGTATTAAACATCGCGCGGTTCCCCCCGAATACGAGGGCTATCCCATAATTATGTTCCCATGGGTATCGTACAAAGAGACTAAGATATAAGGCTGTTTTCCAACGAAAAGTAAACAAATAAATGCTTGGCGATACGTTGATCTCATATTATGACCGAAAGCCGTAAAGGCAATATCTAGAAAGATGACGAAATCTAGGTAGATGGCGAATTTTGGCTAAATGGGGCAATTCAAGTAGATGGCGAAATTTAGGTAGATGGAGAAATCTAGGTAGATGGCGAAATTTAGGTAGATGCCAAAATCTAGGCAGATGGCAAAATTTAGGTAGATGACAAAATCTAGGAACATGGTGAAATATAGGTAGACGACTCTGGGTCAACTGGGGTGCGAGGGAAATGTATTATAGTCGAGAAGGTGTGCGGTTTCAGTTGGATCTAGTCTGATATAACCTCTCCTGCTAGCTGATGAGGAAAATTTGTTGGTGATTTAGAGGTTTAATCTCTACTTACCATTCCACTTCACTAATCCTAAATTACATCGCGAACATTGAAAGGTTAGTATAGATATACGTTCCGTGATAAATAAAAAAAACTTGTAGGTATCTCGTAGAACACGGACATAGGTTTTCCAAATGGACATGACAAAAAATGGTCAAAGTGTGAACAAAAATTAAGCTCACGTAATTGTTCCATCTTGAATGAAGATTGATCCATGATTCGAATATGTATGGATACCGATTAACGGTATAAGGGCTTTGTTAAATATCCTAAGCCGATCCGTAAATAAATTATGGGGTTTTAATTGATTACAATCTATTTTGGTCGAACAAAAACAGGCATGCGTGAGCTAAACGGTGTATTTATACGGGTGTCCATCATTAAAATTGTGTTCACGGTAGGGACGGGACCATCCGATAATTTGTTGACAGACGAGACGTGGTAAATATTTATAAAGACGGTAGGTACGTCACTACAAGACTCAGCATTATGTTTACACATGCATTCGGCTCTGTGCTTACTTATAAAAATAAATGGGTGAAGTCATATTGACGTGCCACATATACAAAGTGTTACGGTAAGCTCCATAAGCCGAAGGCACCTGGTACACTATTGGTACGATTATTAAAAAAAATACCAAATCAGAAATTATTACCTATGTGCTAATATGTAGTGTAATTAAGTTCTTTCATACCATGATCCATATTTAATTTCAGAGGTACAACATGAGACCATATCGCCCGTCCCAATTGAGTAGTTCGACTGGGGAAGTACATCCTCACTACAAAAATGTTGTTTCTGGCAGTGAGTAGGCTAGTCAGAGCTCCAAACGACCGAGCTGCGCTGATGGCACACGAACATCATAACTTTCACTTCCCCCCCCCCCTTCCCCTACAAGGTGGACCATATGCTTGTCTGTCACTTAAGTTGTATAAAATAATTTCTTGCAACAATATGGCATATATATGGGTAATTTCACGCATGCCTCATTTTTTGCTAATTTCGGTGGTATTTTTCAATCATAGGTTTACCGATGAAAGAATTTAATGGTGTTCTTTTAGAACACATTAGTATTCTAGATATTTAGAAGGAAACAAATAACTGCATTTGTTATAAAAATAGAACAACCACCGAAATTGTCAACCCACCGAAATTGATGAATTGATTGATCTTGCGATCACACCGAAATTATAAATTGTGATATATTTATCTAAACAATATGTACTAACGGCTTGGATGCATAATGCAGATGCTACATCATGCTGCCAAAGGCAATTTTGCTTTTGTCGTCCGTCCATCTCGCAGGAGGCCGTCCCACGCTTCGTCTACCGGTACGCGGTCTCCATTCAAGAACCTTTCGGCTCCAATGGCCATCTGTTCTTCTTGCTACATGCCCCGCTCACTGCCACTTCAGCTTACTAACCCTGTAGGCTATGTCGACCACTTTCGTTCGTCTGCGGATCTCCTCATTTCTGATTCGATCCAGCAGAGAGATTCCGAGCCTAGCCTAGATTATAGCCCTTTCCATAGCTCGCTGTGCGACCTTGAGCTTTCTTATGAAGCCCATAGTGAGGGTCCACGTCTCGGCGCTATAGGTCATCACGGGCAACACGCACTGATTAAAGACTTTTGTCAACGTAATGCCAAGACCTTTCCATTCCAGTAGCTTAAAGGCATCCTCCATTGCATTGGTGAAGAGCTTCGGGGATATTACATCTCCTTATCTCACTCCCCTCTGCAACAGTATCGCCGCTGTGCTCTGATCTTGTACTCGGACTGACATAGTGGCGTTTTTATACAAACACTTCAGCACTTCGATGTACCGGTAGTCTATATGACACCGCTGGAGAAATTGTAGCACTGCCCATGTCTCGATCGAATCAAAGGCTTTCTCGTAGTCCACAAACGCTAGACATAGTGGCAAGTTATACTCCTGAGTCTTCTGTATGACTTGCCGCAGCGTATGAATGTGGTCTACCGTACTATAACCTTTTCGGAAACCGGCTTGTTCGGGCGGCTGGAAGTCATCAAACCTGCGTTCGAGACGATTCGTGATAACCCTCGAAAACAGCTTATAAACATGGCTCAGAAGCGAGATGGGTCTGTAGTTCTTAAGAGAGGCTTTGTCACCTTTCTTGAAGAACAAGACTTCTACGCTTCTGTTCCATGCTTCCGGCGTAGTACCTTCGAATAAGACGGAGTTGAAGAGCTTCTGACGGACTTTAAGTATCGGTGTTCCACCCGCTTTCAGAAGTTCCGAAGTGATTCCGTCTTCTCCTGGTGCCTTGTTATTTTTAAGCTGCTTGAGGGCCACCCTAATCTCGTACAGGCTGATGTCCGGGATAGACTGCAGCCTCATAGAGTGTCGTTCGGCCATGAGTTTGAGGGTGTGATCGGTGAGCTTCTGTGGTCTATCTCTTCGACGGGGCCTGAAGAATTTGGAGCCCACTGAATGGACAGCTTCAACCAACCTGTTATTTATCTCGTCCACTGTACTGCATTCTTCTAGGCAAGAGAAACGATTCGAAAGTTCGAGTTGAAAGCTCTCGGGGTACTGTATATGGGAAGCTCTAGGTCGGAGCGTAGACCTCATCAGACGGGATCTCTCCAGTTTAACATTAATATTCAATGTGCCTGTAACCATTAGGTGATTACTTCCGGTTTTCACCCCATGGATCCAGGTCCATTTCCTGTGGGGCGGTTTTTGAAGAAAGAGTTCATCTTAAAGAGTCGCTCTTTCTCAAGAAAGTCGGCCAGCCTCCAACCCCTTCGGTTACGCCTCCCATACTCATATTGCCCCACTCTCAGTAGTAATAGTAAATACGTTAATTATAACAAAAAAATTAGTAATTTTATTATTTATTACCTTGTGAGTAAATATCTTACCAAAGATATGGAAACTCATAGCCATTTTAGTATTGATGCAATATAGGTGGCAATAAATCTACCACCGAAACCACCGATATTGCACCACCGAAGTTAGAAACATCAAGAAAAAATGAAATTAAACAAAACTCAGTGATGCATTCGTCACGTGAAATGTATGATTGCTGAGGGTACCTAACAACACACAACATACTCGCAAATCGTAATGTTAAAACCAAATATTCATTCATACAGTAACCCACCGTGATTGTAAAATTTCGTACTCCCTCTTAGAAATAAGAATGTACTTACGTATTAGCGGGAAAACTGGGCAGAATCGGACATGCCATTACTGCGTAAACGCAAGAGCATGACTGGAACTCCGCGTGCGTAAGAAGATAGATCGTTTAAATTGACGTGTATACGTTGTATAAGGGTTTAAAAAAAACACACCAAAATTGCACTTTAGGCGCGGACGTTCCTTATCGACATTGTCACGATGTCTGCGTTATAATAGAAGTAATGAAAGCAGTAAATATGGTTGCTTCATATATTAATTAACATAATAATCTTAATTTAAGTACTAAATTTGCAATCATAGCGGACTTAAAGAGGTAAATGCGCTTAAAGGTGCATCGCGGACACGCCACCGTTATTGGAATCTAGCATATTTTAATTTTTTTTAAATTTTATGTTTAAGAGAAATGTATTTTCAGTAGTGACTTCATATAAGCTAGTGTTCGTATTACATGAAAAAAAATAGAGTGGTCATAGATAAACGTTTTACATAGTGATTTCATGCGAAGAAACTCTAAAAATGCGGTCGGTGAAATTACCCATATGCAATAATAATAATATGGCATATGAAACAGCATATGACTTCTCCCGACTTCCCGGTAGTTACGATAAAGACCCTTTTTTGTTTTACCCCGTGGGGAGTACCCCCACGAGGTAAACCATGGATACCTCCATGGATACCTCTCACCGAAATCAGAACCCGGTCTCCGGGTTCTAAAGAGTAAACATTGTCTTTTGTCATTAACGCTATATTGATGATCACTTATCACACTAGATCTAATAAATTCGTAATAAATATTTAATCTACGTCGTACTAATACCTACCATGTCCATAGGGAATTAGAAGGGATAATTTTTGAAGATAAATGTACTCAATTGGTTATTGACGAGACGTTCGAGGATTTTAGATAGAAAGGGTAAAATGGATATAGGATCGTATCCGTCGAATTAATTATTAATAGGTACGCCTAAATATACAAATAACCAGCCGGCCTCAGTGGACCGCTGAGGCCGGCTGGTATACAGTTGAAGTAGATTTATACAAGTTTGTTTTTTTATTTTATTATAGGTTATAAAACGCTAAGACCAAAATGACCTATTATTACGTTTCTATGAACACCTTACTTGCACATGTGTTTCCTTCTTCCTACAGCCCCGAGTCCTTTAGCGGAACCTGACTGAAAAAGCATCTGATTAGACCGTCAAGGTTATTGCCACCATTGTATGGTTGTACATGTCTGTAATAGTGACCCGAAGATTTTACCTGCAGTTTAATCAAGCGAGGTGAAGTCAAATTGACATCTTATATAAAAAAAAACTTCACTCATAAAAGGGTTACTGGTAACTCGATTTATTCCTAACAGAACCTCCTGTTAGGAATAAATCGACCTCGAAGAATCACCTGACTACATCACCGATGAACGAAATCGACGAATCACCTGATTACAAGACGAAAAAGCTTTCAAAATAATTTACTATTGTGTTTTTCCGTATTTGCCTAGAATTCAATCTTCAGGTGCAAATAAAATGAAGGAAATTCACAGAGAGGAAAATATTCTAAGTAATTTGCCTTTGTAAGTGATACTGAATTAATAATAACAACTGAAAAAAAAGTGTACGAAAAACACTCAATGGCATTATTTTAAAAAACTATTTTCGAACGCTATCCCCCAGTAATACTTAAAGTTAGCTGTACATTTCATATTTGTGATTATGTCTCTATTTTACAAAAGCGATATTAACTCTAGCCGTATTTTCTCCAGAAATCCTAATGTGGAGAGAGAGTTAACTAAAATGGATGCCTAAACATGTACACAGTCAACTAATGTACTATTCAAACTTGTTCATCCCAAATATTTACATCCAACTTTGTTAAATTTAAACAAAACTAATCCGATCAAGTCTATACCTTTATATGTATATTATCACGAAAATTCACCTCCTGGCAGATTATGTCGAAGACTGTTTTAACAAAATTTTAATGAAGTTTCAGAACACAACCAAACACTTACACAGAGTATAACATTAAATCACATTATTATGATGTGATAAAATTAAAGTTTTAACTACGTTCAAGAGTATAGTTTATCAATATTACGCGGCCCACCTGATGGAAAGGATTACCGTGGCTTATGCACGTTTGCAATACCAGGGGCGTCACATTCGTGCTGCTGACCACATAGAGAAGAGATGAGGAAGGGAAGGTGGGAGAGGAGAAGGTTAAGAGACTCTGTGCTGTCAGTGCAGAAGACAAAGAAGGTTTCTCGGTCCTCCCACTGATAACACAATACCTCTTCAGTGAGCTCTGGCTACCCTACTTACTGCCGGAAACACAAGACAAGGTTATTTTTAGCTGTAGTATTCTGTAGGGCGGAGGTACTTCCCCAGGTCGGACTGCTCAGTTAGGATGAGAGATACCGTCATGTCCTACCTCTATTAACCCCAATATCTCGACCCCCAGTTACGTTAAAATCAATCAATTAGCCTATTACAGTTCACTGATGGACATAGGCCTCACTGCCACTCAGCTTGGTTATTCTGCGAGCTATGTCGGTAACTTGAGTTCTTTGACGAATTTCCTTACGAATTTTATCCTTCATAAAGACTTCTAGACTATGGATACGTTATAAAATAAACGCTGTATGCGCTAAAGAACTTGGTAGTCTCTGTCGCGATTTAGAATCAAAACGCCCTATCTGCTTCTTGCGTCTGCAGTTGTTGTATGCGGCTGGGTACAGAATCTTGCCTTTAGACTAATTAAAAATGTCAATATATAAAGGACAGGAAAATTGCACCAAAATCGGACATGGGTCCTTAATTAGGTGCAAAGTGTCGACTACCCTTAAGTGGGTCTGATAAATTATCTGTGGTCAACAGATAAATGAGTATCCACTTTAATGAATGTGCAAAAGATGGTTTGATTTGTTACTGTGGTACAGGATAGTTGTTTTATTATAATATAGACTGATACATATAATAATAAAACATATTTATCTAATACATATATATTTAACATTTATTTGTCGTTACGGGTAGTTGAAGTCCTCAAATTCCGAATAGCCTAACTACAGAACTTCGATATCGTCAGTTTGGATGTGGAGGTCCGATGGCAGTCGCTTCACGAAAAATATCGAAGTTCAGTAGCATCTTAGATGGACTAGAAAACTTACTGAGTTGGGAATAGGCTCAGAGAATGATGATAATGAGACTGAGAGAATTAGTTTGATTATTTTAAATGATGTGAGTTTGTCATTATTTTGGAGGTTATAGAAAGATATGTGTATGGAGAAAGATAAGGAGAAGTTAATTAGACTACGGTAACCACTAAGCAACTCACTTCTTACCACTTCTTCAGTAGTAGAGTGGTTCATAACTGGAATTTACTGACAGAAGACGTTATTTCTGGCTTATATATCTAAATGGTTCTTAGCTATAAATTTTGAACATCTGTTTAGATGTTTGAATCGATATCTCGGTTGAAGGACTTAATGGGAAAACGAATAAAAAAAACATACATTGTTCAATAACGCATATAATCATATATTAAATAGAAACAATAGAACATAATGTAATATACAAAAAAATAACCCGTACCTACATCAAAGAAGGAAATATATTTTTCTTATATTCTCTGGGGTCTTATATTTATACAACTTTTCCGTAATAAGTAACTCATGCCATGAATTCCTTACAAATGAACTGTCTTATAAATAAGCTTACTGTTTCGTGTAGTGACGCTACGTTGCCTAATTATTTATTTTTATTTTATAATAAAAAAATCGTGTAACTATATACAGTTTCACAGGTCATCGCTACATGGTGGATATTCCACTCATACGTGTCAAGTAATTCGGTGATACGTTCATTGATGCGCACAGACAAAGAGTGAAACGCCCTGCCTGAATCTGTATTTCTGCGTTATTCTAGAACTGAAGATTTTCGATAAATGGTGGAAAAGTACCTTAATATACTATACTCTCTTTCGAGATCTTTTGCTATGAGTATACCTACTCCGTGAGCATGGAGCTTGGTACAAAATATCGAAAATCCAACAATAGGTACATGATAAATATCCAGATAAACCTAATAATAAGATATCTTAAGTTTGTTTATGTCAATCCCCTATACAATTTTTTTGTGATTTTTCACAAGACTAGCAGTTTAGTCCTGTTAACATACATTATACAAATATTTTAAAAAATCACAGCGTGAGTAATATATTTTTGTGTTTTTTAAACATCAATTGCTTAGGTACGCAGTATGGGCGAATGTCTGGAAAAACGTGAATCTCGGTGTGAAAACCATATGCACGGAAAATTTTATCCGTAAATTGGTGCCTGCTTTAAGTGTTATGCAAACGCTGAATTTGTTAGTTTGGAGGTATTTCCCTGTAGCAACCCATTCAGTAATAGCGAGGGAATTGAATTGGCAATGAAAACGCGGACAACAATAAAAAAAAAGTTATTAAGACGACGACACTTAATAGTAAACACAAAAATTATGTTTTCAAAGCGGCAAAATAACTTTAAATTTTAATTCCATCAGCGCAAAGCTCAAAATTGAGCTGCGACTCTGGCATAGTGCGTATTATTAGTTGTCACACACAATTTGCATGATTAGAATTACAAATTTGTATTTGTATGTACTAATTTGTAGTTTAAATATGTAAATTCAGGATACCATCGGTTCCAATCTGATAGTCCATATTTAAACAAAACTATAGTCCCTTAACCCGTGCAATCTAATTAATGGAGACAGATACAGATACTGTTGTATACCAATATACCAGCTCATAATTATGTAAACCACGAAAAAATATATATATTTGGAGAAGGAGAAGAAGAGGTACCCATCACTCACAATCCCAACAATAGCAATAGCAAAATATCCCTAATTGAACTAGAATGGAATGCCAGTAAAAAGCAGAAAAAGCAAATAAAAAGACTTTTTACCCTAGGAGACATAATGTCGTATGTGTAACAGTGATATTTTGGTATTACAATCCTTGGGATCGTTAAACCGTAGGTAAGTGGTGCGTTCTCCTCCCTCCCCCAATATAGTCTCTTGCAATGGATTTCCACCTTATACTCTGCAATATCTTATCTTAGACCACGAAAGTTATCCTTTAATGTCTTCAATTTGAAAGACATCGAATATAGTTTTTGTAGTTTCTATACAGAAACTATATTCGGTGTAATTTCGAATATTCTGAGTAAATACCCGTATCAGGAAATTACGACTGATGTTTTAAGATTTAAGTAGGGTAGCCAGAGCTCACTATACTATACCACTCCTTACGCTCCCCTTCCTAGCCTCCACACCCCTTCCCAGCTCTCCCCCTTTCCCTTCAGGGTGGGCAGCGCGTTCCCTTAGTGTTGCACACGTTCATAGGCCACGGTGGCCGCTTTCCATCAGGTGGGCCGTGTGCTTGTCTGCCACGTAGTATAAAAAAAATAAATAAAAAAAACTTAAAATATGTTTTTAAAAAATTGGCCTATTACTAATAATTTATACCAGTAACAAAGTAACAAAAAAATCAGAAAGGTGTCAGAAGAGGCGACAATTGGAAAAATACGCAGTCGATGTCATTGAAAGAGAAAAATATCTCGAAATGAAACGCTGCACTGGCTGTATCAACACGTCTGACTAGCGCGGATGGTAAAACGGTAGGCGAAATTCACCCAATATTGGGAGAGGTCTATGTCCAGTTAAAAGAAAGTTATGCCAAAAAGGCTATTAAAAATCCAGTATTATTTGGATGATAAACAAGTCTGGAAATGAGCTGTTCACTCACCTTGTTACTCAAGTAAATTACTTTATATAGACTAGCTAAGTAAATGTTTGCGAATATACCAAAAAAAAAAGTTTTCTTGCCGGTGTATGTTAACGTTTTGTAAGTCACGTTTAGTGCTCTATTCAAAAAAAAAGCAATTTTTTAATTTTGAGTACCAAGTAAACGGCGATAGGCTAATTCGATTGATTATATTTTAGAATGATAAAACAATTAACTTTTTACAAGTTTTCACAGCAACCTTTACTGTGTGGGCTAGCTGTGTGATAGTTGCTTATTAATTGGATATTGTTGTTTTATAAGCGTTTTCCCGAGTCGAATACTCATGTTTATTGTTATTACAGATTATGTTTGATCTCATAATTGGCCCCCAGCTCGAGTAGTAAACTCAGTCGGCAACTCGCAACGAAGTCAATACAAATAAAATAGCAGGAGGTTGAACAATTAATTACTGTATCCATTGATTGTTTACAGATTAAATAACCTTCTGATTATTTTTTTTGACTATGGTTCGAATTATTTTTGTGCTGGTCATTATTTGAACTGTATGTTTACTTTTAGTAAGTAGATTTTTAACAGACTGGTCATGATTTCTCTTTTGCTTAGCTTAGCAGTGAAGGGCGTGATTATGTGTTAATGCACTTTGTATAGGTTTTGATATGTATTTCGTGTTATTGCGATTTACTATTATGAGGATAAGATTTGTAGCTATAGTTCAGCGTTATTTAAATATCTATCTACATACAACAGTACGTTATGTAGCGAGTGTGTAAAGTTGGTGATTACCATGAGGCTCTATTTAGTAAGACAGCCAAAAATGATAATCACCAAAACGTATGTGTCATACGACGTTTTTCATGACAATTTTACTTCATAATACTAAAAATGACTATAATTCCAACAGTTACATTTTTTAGCAATGGCGGGAAAAATTTGTAGTAATTGAAAAAAACATGGCGATCGGCCATAGACTAAAAGAATGAGGTTTCTTTTGTTTTGTTTTCAAGGCATTTTAGTTACATTAGTTTAATTTAGTCACAGTTTGATTATAGGTGTCATTACATGCCTAATTGCAGTGAAATAAAATAAAATAAGCTTTATTTCCTTTTTTATTTATTTACCCTTGAAGAATTTCATTATAGGTATCATATTATTTAAAAAGTCGTTATCATCATCCGAGCACACAGTGCCTCCTACTAGAGAGAAGGGTCTTCTACAGCTTAATTTACGGTTATGACCCTCATCTGACTCCGTGGCCCGATATAAAACCGTCATTAATCCATCCCATTCCTATTCTCCATCAATGAGCATGTTTGTAATGGTGAGTCTTTCCTTAAACTCAGCCTACAGCTTACCATAAGGTGAGGTGAAGTCATAAGTGTCCTAGATAAAAAAAGAGAGCAATGAGGCTAAAGCTGAGGCTCTATGGAGCCCCATACACATCCTGCCATGGACATATTTTTGGACCCAAGGCACGTTTGTAACAAGAATAATACAGCTATGCGTAATGTACAGCGGCTCCAAAAGTTCCTGGACAATTTGAAACTAAAATTGTATGAAATTATATCACTACACATTTACTACATTTCGAAGCTACTAGACTACGATGAGCTGAATTGATTGTAGTGCGACCTATGTTAGTCAAAAATTATTTTACAACACTTAATTAAATTTACAATATCTTACTCGAAATATTATGTACGGTTTATAACCATAATGAATTGACTTAAATGTTTCATAATGACGTGATAATAAAGTGGCACTTGAGTATCATTTAATTACTGAGTAATGTTGAATATAATTGAATCATTATCCAAGTTATAATCATTAATAATTCAAAGTTCAAACACGTGCTTGGATTCCGTTTCGAATTTAATGTTCCATGAATCGCTTTATAGGGAATTCTAGTATGCCAATGAC
Source organism: Pelosia muscerda (assembly GCA_963691645.1). Taxonomy (NCBI): domain Eukaryota; kingdom Metazoa; phylum Arthropoda; class Insecta; order Lepidoptera; family Erebidae; genus Pelosia; species Pelosia muscerda. The sequence goes on along the minus strand of OY829116.1, from coordinate 5,927,588 downwards.
GTACTTATATTGGTAAATTCGGTAAAAATGTTTTCAGAAATAACATTTTGAAGAATTATTTCGTGTTTTTCGTAATGGAGTTTTGTGTTTGAATTTAAAAATGCTTGACTGAGAACATTCGATTTGTGTCTTGCAAGTGTTTCATAAACACAGACATGTGCAAACAGCAGTTCTACTATAGACCTAATGCATGAAATTGTACGGCGTTTTAATTATTACGTCTTTTGTATAATTAATGGATACAAAGTTAACACAGAGAATTAATTACATTACAAGTGAAGCCTTAGGTAGTGATCCCTCTGTTACCCATATTGCGATGGCGTATAATGTGTCTAAAACTTTTCAATTAAAACTTTTTTACTTTAACAGTTTGAGTTGTTAGAATTTCTGTAGAACATTTTACTCTTAGTTTATATTTGAAACTTTGCTCACCTAGAAAACTATCAAGTATAGAATTCACAAGAACGACGTTTCGACAAAACTGGTGCGCAATTTTCAAATCGCTGTTATAACTTTGATCACAACTTGGCCATTGTGTAAGGAAACTTACAACAGTGAGTTCTGCCGTCGAAATAGGAACTGTAATAATAAAATTTAAGAGAATATTGAAAAATATAATACGAATTGAACATGTTTGGAATGATAAAGTTATAAGTATTTGATACTGTTTTAAATAGAATTAAGGTAAGATAAGGTTAAATGTATAGGTCTTGGTGCATGGCACTGAAGCTCAACTTTAATAATCATAGATTAAAATAAAACAGTTCACGATCGCCAGGTCTTTGTTTCTATCGTGATTTAGGTCCCAAATCCGTGTCGATAGATATTATGATCAGAATATACCAATACTGCCACTATTATTGGACACCCGCCACTCCCTATGTTGGGAGGTGTTTGACCAGGGTTGATACAAGATTTTATTTCGAATATTCCTTTTGATTAGGTACCTATTCATGCATGCAAAATATATTCACTACTTTTTTTAGCGAGAATCGAAACCACGATCGAAACAGTAACGCAAAACGCGCTTTTGAAATTTTCAAGTAATTTGCTATTCAAAATAAAACTGTTTAAAGCTAAAGCGATACAAAAAAAAACAAAAAGTAAGAAGAAGATCGGTAATCGTGATTGCGGAGCAAAGCGAAAATATTGGAAGCGAAACCGTGATGGTGTAATCAACTTAAACGGTCTCCTCGCCTACTGTCAGTGTGTCGAGTGTTACGGGTTCAACATCCAAACGGGGCAATTAATTCCTCCTCTCGGTTTACGGCAACGAAGTGCCGTTTTCGTAAACGGGTATTGTAAACCCTTTTTGTAAATTACAACTTACGTTTGTGAAATTGTACTAAGTAGGGATTTTCTAGTGTTTATATTTATATATTTTAATCTATGACTATCCAAAAATGCCGCGGTAGTCTAGTGGTATGGGTAATGGACTGCTGAGACGAGGTATCGGGTTCGATCCCAGGTTTCATCATGGCACACACCAATGACTTTTCGATGCTTTTCGAAGTTATGGTTGTATTTATCGCTGTTAATGGCCATAAGCACGCCGCCTATTACATTGGGACCTAAACATAAACTGGCGAAATGTGGGTGCTAGCACCTCTGCCTACCCCTTAGGGGATACATGCGTGAGTTTATGTTATGCCAAAAATGACGATTTTTAAAGTAATCTTCGTGGTTCTCACGTGTCTTATCGTATTCAAATGACTTTATTGGGTTTACACGATCATGAATATTTATGGTAGGTACTTATTTATGTAATGACAGATATGTCATACCTACTTATGATATGACAGATATGCAAGACTACTCATACCATAAAGATATTACTAGCAATAGAGTTCTCATTAAAATAGGCCGCATCCTAATTAGACTAGAACGCCGACCCCAACCGAGTTGGGAATAGGCTCAGAGAAATAATGACTATACTGGTGAATACATACAAAGGTGACATAGATGTATTTACAATATGAATATGTCTAAACTATGTTTATTCGCATTCTAGTACCCAAATTACTATATAATGTGCGCTGGCCCATAGATACTAATATAGATTTCATTATACTTATGATACACTTACTTTTTTACGTATAAAATTTTACGTACATAAATTATTTCTTTACTTTTATTACCAACAGCTAAGGTGGTCTGTATCTCATTTCCGTGATCACCTTGGGACTCTAATGGAAATGAGTAAAAAGCTGGAATGATTATCCATATATCAGTTTTTAGTTCGCATTAAAGTTGTTGACATTTCAATTCCAATACATATAAATAAATCTATACTACTGTTTATGTTTTAAGTAAAACCATTAAAACGCATATTACTACTTATTGCTATGACTATATTATTTATTATTATGATATTCCTCAAAAAACCTGTGAAGAGAAAACCTTTGAGTGTAATAAGGTTCCGCCGCTCTTGAGAAGAAATTCAGTACCTACGCTTAACTTGGTTTTCAGGTATGTCAATGGTCTGCCACAAAGAGATCGAGATGTTATTACCTTCGCTTACTTATATAAAATATAAGTTGAGATCATTCTACATGACTAATCAAACTCTATTGATCAAGTTGTGAAGCTACGGCAAGCCTTCGTGGTTTTAAGGAATGATGCTAAAAATGTATGTGATATTTGATGAAGAAATAAATTAATTAAAGGATTTAGCTATTATTCATTTTGTTTTGTTAATTATTCTATATTATTAGATATTTTATTTGCATATTGCCAAAGTTCTAACAGTTGTAGGTATTGTGGGGATTTTTACCCAAAAACTTTATTTATAAATAAATAAATATATTTGCCTAATCGATTTATAAATTAGAAAAAGTGAATGTTCAAACGGGACTCTTACAGAGAGAATACTCTGACCACTTCGCTACTAGATATTTTAACTATAACGTTACGGCGTTTGAAAAGTCGAAATTATTTACAAAATTTAGATCTCTATCATCTCTTGCAATACCTACCTCCATTTTTCTTCATCTATGTATCTAACAGTAGCAAAGGGTCTCTATAAAATCCGCTTCCTGCCGCTTCCCAATGGATTGCAAAGTGCATGACTAACTTAATCAAGGTAAGTCTTTTTTTATGACACTTAGGTGGCAGACAAGCACACGGCCCACCTGATGGGAAGCGGTCACCGTGGCCTATGGACGTTTGCAACATCATAGGCGTCACACACGTGCTTTTCGCCGGCTTCCCTTTTGAAAATTTGAATGTATCTAAATAACATCCAATATTCTGATTACTTGTCATACCTATCCATGCGATGTCATTGCATGATTTGAGAACTGAACCCTAAAATCAAAAAACTTAAATATATAAAAGCTTTAATCCAACACTTACACCGAAGATGGCGATCGAATTATTAAATAATGGAGTGTAGCCTGTGTAAGTGAATTGGATAACTTAATCTCAAACTGGTGGGTGGGATTTAGAAAATAATCCGACAATTCTCTGAGCCGTCATCACGATTGAAATGTATGATTTCGTCTTTGAAGTTGGTTTTAATATATTTTTATGTAGAAGAAGCGATGTAATTAATATCCATTAATGTGATTGTGAGGTTCATGTTACGTAGATTCACATATAGGTTTATCGGCTGGATGGAATTCGGTAAATAGGGTCAAAAGAAAAAGATATGTCTGAACAAAAACTATTCAGTGCAATTTAGCAAAAAAACGATAGGTTAAAATATAATATATCCTATTGGCCTAAGGTAGATTATGAAAAATTTTGTGACCGAGCGACAGCTTTCGTTACGACAAGGTGTGCGATTTAACTATCGGGCTAGCAAACTAGCAAGTAATTAAATAGTCAATTCCGGCCTAAAGAGACATTTTTTATTGTTTTAGAAATAGTTTTTTTATTAGGAGCAAATGGGAGAGTCTATGTAAATAAATAGGAGTATTCATACAATATTATGTAAATATTTAATAAATAAAAGTAAGTTAAATTGCAGAAATTTATATAAATATATTTTGTTCAAATAAATTACCTATAAATAAGTTGTGTAAGCTTTTGCGTCAGCTTATTTAAGAACAATTAAGTACATTACTAAGATAATTTATTGCGATCATAATTTATTAGATTATAACGTAAAATATGCCGAAGATAAAGGTGTGAACAGCGTTTTATTAGCTACTTATTATGACTCATCATAGTAGACAGTTGTAGAAATATTAGTACTCGCAAAATTAGATCGTGTATTAGCATTTATTAAAATAATAGTTCAGGCTTCATTAATAATGTACTACTAGCCAGATCGGTTGAGTAATCACTATCCCTTGGGCTGGAATACATTCGACTATGATGTGTGAATCGATGTATAACACTGTCGCTCCAACGTACATCTCGTCAGCACACATTCGAGATTAGGTATGTGTCTTTCGCACTAATAAATAACGTCTCGTCGCAAATATGGTACCGTATATCTTTTGTTGACTGTACATACCTCGATACCACTAAGCTACACTCCATGACAGTGCAGTGTAATGAATGTTTATAGTTAAGTAATACTGATTACCTACGTAAATAAATAAGGAAAAATAGAACTGAGTTCCAGTCTTGACCAGCAAAGTCAATGTAGTAAAGATACTTCGCAGAAGACAAATATAGAAAGGAAGGTAAAAACAAATAACAAAGTTAAATGGTTAACAGACGGTCAATTTATTTATTTACTAGACCCCTAGCAGCTTTGCCCACATTCATCAATGTTTCAGAACAATTAATAACTACCTCTCATTTGTATTAAACCACATCAATTTATGGAGATCAGGCTGAATCAATAAATTTTAGACTAGTCTCTATTAATACGTAGTGATATTAATGAGCTGTTCCGATAAATTTAAATTGGAAAATCACTACTGCTATGGGCTTAATCCTGTGGCCAATCGATTTCTGACGCGAATACTCTAACCCAATATACACATATTATGTACAGGGGAATTCTGGATTTTATTACTTGCCTGAACATGTTCCACTCACAGAAGTTGATCAGGATATACCACCAAGAAAAGGACAGGGTCACAGGGTGGCATGTTCATATCCTGTAGGCACTGTATGTTGATTACCTTGTTCCGATAGTCGGAGTGCCCCGCGGGCGAAAAATCCCCACGGATACCCTCCCACCGGAGCCGGTTGGGTAAGTTCTCGAACCGACTAAAACGCACACCGTCTTTGGGTCTTCAGTTGCCGGAGGTGAGGGAGTAGTAGCCAACATATCCCTCACACCCCCGCAGACACCTCTCTTCGAGATGTCCTCCGTCGGGTGTAGGGACCACGGTGTCCCTAGCCCCCGGGTAGGCGCACTTAGCGCCGCCGCCTGCTTCTGCTAGAGTGATAGGCGGCTTCACCCGTCACCCCCAGGCCCGCGCTCATGGAGGACGGATCATTCTGTGCTCCGCGGGTACCTAAAGATGACGAGACTGGATCTAAATTATTGCTAGGTATTTTTTTTACTTTTTGAAGGATTTGTATTTTCCAATTGACATTGGCGTCTCGCCATTAATTTTATAAAACGTTTACATTTACTAGAGACTGGCAAAATGGCGGCTATGCTGCAGAAGCCATTTTAAAAAAAGAAGAAGAAGTATTTTCCAATCTAACATTTCTATTGCCTCACAACTTTATATTTGTGTAAATTTGCATTCTTTCGTTAGCCATTGATGGTCTTCGTTTGCTTTGTATATGCATGACAAAACAAAAGCGACAATGTATTTCCTTCTTTATTTCTATGACTCTATTATTAGTTACGATCAGAGCACACATACAGCTTCTAGCATCGGTGAATTTACTACAACTGGAGATTTTCTTCGCGCGGTCACTGCATTTAAATCGAGTGATTTAACATCTGTTAATAACTGCATCGCGTTTTTATGAGTATTGTGCAATGCCATTTGAACATGTGCGCCGTCTAGCGTCTAACAAACTTTATGGCCACGACTGAGTTTTCTGTTGTTTGCTCGTTGGTTGTATTTTAGAAAGAGTGCTCAAAAATCAGGGGTAAATTTCTGGTCATGTTGTCCAGAAATTTACATATTCCGACTGACTAATCCATTATATTTATCCATTATATTATATAGATTTAGATTTTTACATTCACAAATGGAACGGATAATGGATTTTTTTTTACTAAACTGGAGCACGCAGGTCAGTAATTCTATATAATATATTATAATGTGCCTCGATTATGTCTTTAGCGGAATCAAAAATCATAACATAAACTCTACTAAGCATTTATGAAGTCCTTACTGCCGGTAACATCTTACTACCGGTAACTAATCCAAGTACAATATCAAACTCCTAGCTGATTCTCGGTACCCAAATGTTCTACGAATTCAAAAGTTGATTCCTTACAGTGTGGAGAATTAATATGCACTGTCGTTCACAAACGTTTACAATTATATTATTTGTAGGATAAAAAACCTGTTTATCTTTGAATTCAGCGACAGTTCTCAACCTGAACAGTGATGCCCTGAGGATATTCCTACGATATGTTTTGAGAACGACGATAAGCTTTGTACAAATCAGGTACGGTTCCTTAATGAGCCATAACAAGACATACAGGATATAGATAGTTATAAAATAATATATTATATATATATAGATTATACATATACAGGATGTAAGGGGAACGCTCCCGAAGCCGAAGGCCCCTGGCAAATTACGGCAAAGCAAATTTTTTTTTGTGTTTTCATTTTTTACTTTTTTTTTCACATTGTTTACTCTCCATCATATCAGTAAAGCTAAATGAAACGAAAATTTCATAAAAAAACCTCACTGCAAAAAAGAACAAGTAGCGACATCTTGCGAGTTCACGTTTTTTTATGAAATTTTTATTTCATTCAGTTATACTAACACGATTGAGAGTGAATAACGCAATTTAAACGGTTAAAAAAAATAGAAAAATAAAAAAAAATGCGTTGCCGTATTTTTTTAGTGCCAATAATTGTGTACCATGAGTACCTACTACCAGCGGCCATCGGCTTCGGAAGCGTTCCCCTTACACCCTGTATACATGATACTAACTATCTGTGATTTCCATCGATATTTTTCGAGAGGCAAGTGCTAAGCTTCCATAATATATAGGTATAGGCGATATCGAAGCACTACAGTTGGACTAGTTATTGAACTTTTTAGGGCACCAACTACTCGTAACGACTGCCATAGCCGTTCGTCGGATAACCGACACAACTATACTAATGCAAGTAGCCATATTTATGTAAGTACACGAATATTTGAACCGCCACTAACATAAGCATAATATAATATAAACTCACGTCTATATCCTCGAAAGGGTAGGCAGAGGTGCTGCCACAGCACCCATATTTCGCCAGTTTATGTTTAGGTCCCAATGTAATATGTGACGAGCCTATTGCCATTAACAAGGCACTTATAAACCTGCGATAAATACACACATAACTTCGAAAAGCATCAAAAATTAATTGGTGTGTGCCATGGGGAAACCTGGGATCGAACCCACCTCGTCTCAGTAGTCCATTACCTATACAGATCTTGCAACGTATTTATTAAGACACTAAGCTGTAAAGATTCAAATCAATACTATAATTTGCAAATTGATTAAATTCTATTTCCAAGATTTGTACTTAGCAACAGGTGAAACTTATTAAAGGATTCGGCATCTCTATTTTATCATATAATGTACAAACTGACCCAAATTAACCATGGACCTGTAATGCATACTTTATCAATTCAACCATCCGAAGTCCTGATATCGATGGGTAGGATCTCGTCCCGACCCGCACCCTTGAAACTAAATAGCGTATAATTATAATGTAGTCTTCTGTAAGGGCATTTATAATTAATACCGAAGCATCAGGACCTATCGTCGCTTATTACAAAAATAATTATGTGCGTCCATTTTAATTGTGTGTGTTTTACGATCCGTGTAAGTTTCTTTTTTTGATTTATTATTTAGTAAGTTATTAGCTCGAATAACTTCTTTAAAAAGATAATGGTAGCTATGACTATGAACATTTAATAATTATTAAAATTCAATCTGTAAATGGTTTTTAATAATTATGTACTCATTGTCTTATCCCGAATGAACCCATGATGATTCAATGCCCGTTTAGTTCAAATATTTGTATTCACAGTTGTAAGTATTTAAGATACTGTACCATTTGTAACTAGGTATTATGATTTTGCTAGAATGTACCTACGGAGTCGTTACAGCTCCATAGGAATGGGATGCTTTTGCTGTGCCCAACAGGGCTTCATGTTGGAACATAAAAAAATTGTAACAACTGTACAACACATGAATGCAAATAAAGACTATGACTATGACTATGACTATGGGAACTTAATTATGAAGGTGAAAATTATGGAGGGGACGTAGTAAACCTCCCCGAAGAGCGAGACCTATGCTCGAGCCCTCTCGGAGAGTAGCGGCGCTGCCGTGAAACAAATTACTACACCACGATGACAACTCAAAAATGCCATCGATTCGACAGAAGAAAAAGTGGACATCAATGAAGCTACATATAATTTACCTTTACAATTAAATCATGATCGTATTTGACATAATGAGAGATCGATAGTAAATCGAGACTGAATAGTAATCGGGCCGCTAGACCATAATGTAATGGCTTATGGCGACGAATATTAGGTATGTACTAGCATATACCCGCGGCTCCGCCCGCGTGCCGGTCGGTTATCGCGATCTAAGCGCCATCTGTGCAACTTAAATTATATATTACTAATCATAACTCTGGTTCTACTTAACCGATTGCAATCAAACCAACGCAAGATTTTAAGTTGAAAAAACTGCATCGAAATCAGTTCTGTAATTTTTGCGTCCATCGCGGACAAACATAATTTTTTTACAATTATATAATAGTATAGATAGATAGATAGATAGATATACGAGCTGAATATTGTGTTTACATTTCTGTATTTCTACAAGTTTGTGTACATATTTATTCCCTAGTGGGAAGAGTAATTTTCAAAATGAAGGAAACTTTTGATTACAACTCACAAATTGGGAGGAGGACATCAAACGGAGTTACTCCTTTTAACTGCTCTTTAACATTGAACCCTTTGGTGGTTGTTGTGATATTATGTCAATATCAATAGAATTTTTTTAATCGAGCCGACCTGTTCTTACTTCACACAGTACAAATAGGTACTAGATCTAAATTCAAGTAAGGTATTTCAAGGAATTCAATTCGGGTGCACAGGTGTATTTAACACCCACATTTCGCCAACTATGATTTTCGATTCCACGTAAAAGGGGGCGAGCCTATTGCCACCAATCGGACACTTTGATAGGTATGCCGAATAAATTCCTAACCGAAAATGTTGCAGTGAAATTAATTTGGAAAAAAAAATTACCCGATTCCTTGCTATGCGGTGTAAATAGCGAAGAAATTAATTACGTGCTTAGCCGCACCAGCACTACCTATTAACATCTAGAGGGTTCTATTTATTTTGATACCTGACACGGTGTCAGGTATTGAGTCCCAAAAATTTTGATGGGGCCCCAAAACAGCCATTGTAAAAGTAATCACATTAGCCTTTTATATACCTTACAACATATTCGTTTCTTATTAAAATTTTCTGCGAAAATTAATAAATGTACTTAACTTTACTTATCCTAAAGCAGTGGAATGAGCTCATTGCTGCGGTTTCTTCTAACGACTACAATATGGCGTTCTACAAGAAGGGCATTGGAAGGTTTCCATAGGGTAAGCAGCAAGGCTGTAACACCTCTGGTAATACAAACCGTTATAGACGGTAATCACTTTCCATCAGGTGAACCTTGTACTTGTCTACCGCGTAAGTGGTATAAAGTGGTGTAAACTAGAATAGCATTAGAATATTATTACAAAATGTTATTAATGATAATGGTTATTTCTTCCGGGTAATCTCCGCTTGTCGCAGGCAATTACTAATAAATCATATTCGATTCATCGTTTAACATAATTATTTATTACCAACTAAAATACGTTCTAGAATTAAAATTATTGCTCAGCAGCTGTAAAGTATAGTGTTCTTGTTAGCTATAGGGAAATTCTGGTCCCAAAAATATCAAAAATTCCTCATCCTCACAAAATCTATTGGTATATTATTTCATATATCATATTGTGATAATAAACTTGAAAAACTTTCCAAAGTTTACTTTACGCCCACTGTATCGAAATTTAGATCAAACACGCAACAAATTTCTCTCAGCTAATTTCACCAATTCCAGATGACATTTCTCTATTTAACAAGGAATTAGTTTGTAGCCCTTCTCATTATCTTGAAAATCTGTCTTCATGGGAGAAAGTCTGCACGATTATTAGTCGTCCCGATAAAGTGGGAATCCTCAATTAATCCTACATAAGTGAAATAAGTGAAATTATTCCAGTTGACTCAATAGCAAAGTTTACCCTCCCAGACAAGCGGCAATACGTTGGACATCATTTCGTTGTATAGAATAGAATAGAATGTTCAATATAATGGGGTTAACATCCATTCACGTCTGCCTTATAGCTCATAAACGTCAAAATATGTATTAATCCTATACATTGGATATTTCCATTTCTATTCCATTATACGAAACGACAACCAACAAATGTGCACGTATTACAAACATAAATAAATCAATCAAATTCGGACAAGAACTGGATGTTTGTATTTTTAAAGTTTTTATTTAATTTCAATGATATAATATTAAATTATTTAATTTTAATTTACAGTCACTTACATTTTTATGACTTCAATTCTATAGATCTAGATAATAGATCTACTTATTAATATAATTAGGTAAGTTTAGGCTACTACTTGCATGGGTTTACTTATTTTCTTAAATAGAAAGAAGATATCAATGGTTTGTTTTATTAAACGCTATCTATGTTACTTTGGTTAAGCCTTTTTTTCTTTTTTTTTTTTTTTTATCTATGGCACGTCAATTTGACTTTACCTCGCCTGATGTTAAGCTGAAGGCAAAGTCCCATGAAAGAGGGTCACCATTGCAAACACGTTCAGTGCTACAATGGTGGCGCTCAGCTTGACGGCCTCATCAGATGCTTTTTCACGCCCCGCTTAAAGGACCCGGGACTGTAGGAAGAAGGAAACACGTGCGCCGGCAAGGAATTCCAGGACTTAATGGTACGGCAGAGAAAAGACTCACCGAACCGCTTGGTTCTTGATGGAATATTCTGTACCGTATGCGAGTGACACCTAAGCCCTGCACGCGTTGTCCTGTGTAGGAAAGGGGAGGGTGGGATTAGTTGGAAGAGCTCATCAGAACATTCACCATGGTAGAGACGGTAAAATACTGCCAAGGACGCAACATCTCCACGCATCTGCAAAGGCTCGAGGGACTCTGTGACCTCAGGACTCCCAATAATGCGGACCGCACGTCGCTGCAACCTGTCGAGAGCATCTAATAAGTACTTTGCGGAGCCATCCCAGAGATGCGAGCAGTATTCCACGCAGGAGCGAATTTGTGTCTTATAAAGAAGACACCGCTGCTCCGGCGTGAAAAAACGTCTCACTCTGTTCAGGACTCCGAGTTTACGCGAAGCTGTTTTGATGATGCTCTCGATATAGTTCTTGTTGTTCAGTTTGCAGCGCACGTCCATACCGAGTATATTGAGGTTATCCTGTAATGGCAGTGGTGTGCTCTGAAGAGTGGGAGGAGGAAGGAAAGGAGATGTCTTTGCTGAAAACGCGCATGCCTGCGTCTTCTTGGCATTGAACTCGACCAGGTTCTCAGATCCCCATTGGGAAACGTGATTGAGGATCCGGTCAAGCCCAGTGACAAGAAGTCGCCTCTTTTCCGCTATATCGGACTGCTTGGCCGCAGAATGTCCGTGGTAGCTCCCGTGTACAGTGCTATCGTCTGCATAGCAGTGGATGCTGCCGGTGGACAGCATGTCATTGATATGCAGAAGAAAGAGAGTGGGTGATAAGACGGACCCCTGCGGCACACCAGCATTTACCTGGAGGAACTCCGATGCTCGTCCATCACAGAGAACGCGAATACGGCGCCCCTGCAGGAAGCTAGCAACCCAATTGCACAGTCTAAGAGGCAGACCGAAGGCTGGTAGTTTGGAAAGAAGCGATTTGTGCCAGACTCTATCGAACGCTTTGGCGATGTCTAGGCTAATAGCCAGTGACTCACCATGCTTGTCCATAGCCTCACCCCAAAGATGGGTAACATACGCCAGAAGATCACCCGTTGACCGTTTCGGCCTAAAACCATATTGTCGGTCATTAATCAGGGAGTGATCCTCTAGGTGGCGCATGAGCTGTGTGTTGATAAGGTGCTCGAAGACCTTGCACAGCACTGAGGTGACGGCTATGGGCCGATAGTTGGCTGGGTCTGAGCGATCTCCCTTCTTGGGAATCGGCTGTACATTCGCCTCTTTCCACGCCGTCGGCACTGTACCCGAAATGTAGGAAAGTCGGTACAGCCGCGTGAGTATTGGAGACAACTCCGCTGCACATTTTTGAAGAACCACCGCTGGTATACCATCCGGACCACTGGCTTTCCGGACATCGAGTGACTGCAGTACTGCTCGGACATCGCGTTGCCTGATACGAATATCAGGCATTGCGTGGTCACTATTGGGTAGAGTCGGTGGCTGCATACCACAGTCGTCGATTCGGGAGTTGGCCGCAAAGAGATTAACCAGCAAATTTGCTTTCTCTTGCGGCTCATGTGCCAGGGATCCATCAGGGTTACGCAGGGGGGGCAGCGAAGGCTGGCAGAAGTTAGCTTGCACGGCTTTGGCCAGTCGCCAGTAGCCACGGCTGCCCGTGGGATGCGCTACTAGTTCTTGACCAACCCGTGCTATGCGCTGAGCATCTGCTCTGACAAAAGCCCTCTTGCAGACCCTAGTGGCTTTGTTGTACGCTGCCTTAAAGTACCCGATGTTGGAATCGTGCGTAGCGCGCGCCCTTACCCAAGCGCGATACGCAGACTGTTTATGCTGAACAGCCTCTGCGCATTCGCGCCCAAACCAAGGGCGCACTCCGCGGGCACCGGTGACATCAGTGTATGGGATATAGTACTCCATACCCAGACTGATCTCACCGACGACAGCAGTTGCACTATCCGATGGGTCCTTACCTTCAAAGCAGCGCTCAACCCACGGGATGGACGCAAAATAGTCACGCAGTCCATCCCAGTCAGCCGACGAGTAGTGCCAGAGACGCCGTTTTCCCTGCACTGGTCGTGAGGGCGCTATGATAGGCACCTTGGAACAGACCAGACAATGGTCGGAGTTGCCCAAAGCGGCTCGCACCGAGACATTGTACTGGTCTGGGTGGCTCGTCAGCTGAAGGTCTAGCAAGGAGGGTGCTAGGCCCGGCCCCCTTGGTATCCTAGTGACCTCGTGTACCAGTTGGGTCAGGCCGTGAGCCAGAGCAAACGTGTGGGCGGCTCTTCCCGCATGGTCTGTTTTGGAGGAGCCCAACCAGATTTCATGGTGGGCGTTAAAGTCCCCCAAAAATACCATTTCAGCGTTTGGAAACCGCTCCTGCGCATCATCTGCCGCCTGACTCAGATATTCAAAGAGTCGAGTTGTCTCGGCATCTCCAGTATGGGAACGGTAAAGGCACACATAGATTTGACTAGTACAGCCATGGTCTACGTGTACCCACAGGACAGAAAAGGATGGGTCCTCAAGGCAGCGCAAACGGCGACAACAAACATCCGCCCTAACAAACACGCATACCCCGGTTTTGGCACGGAAATTTTCCTCTAGAACATAGCCGGGGTAGAGCAGGTAGGTCGTGTCGTCAGGGCGGCATATTTGTGTCTCCGTCAGAAAGAGCATGGCTGGTTTCGCCGTCTCAAGATGTTGGTGGACGGCGTTGAGGTTTGCATGGAGCCCACAGATGTTAGTGGACTCCACCTCAAAAAGCGAGCTAGTGGGAACATGAAGAGCCGCTGTGTTGCCATAATCTCTAATATGCACTGCCATGGTAGAGGGTAAGAGAAGGCGTGAAAAAAGAGGTGATTGTCGTCGCAGCACCGCGTGACAAAGCGCGGGAGATTGGTTTTATCTGTGATTGTGAGGCATGGTGAGAGCCGATGCGCCGAACGGAAGGGCCCCCGTACCCCCCCGAATATGGTCACCGGGGTCCCGTCCGGTCACCAACCGGCACGACGAACCATATCGGGATTATGCGCGGCCTGGTGAGGCAGCCTCCCAGGGTGGTTAGCCCCAGTTGGGCCCCTGTACTATGCCGCGGGCGGCCAGCGGCACCACCGTTTCTACGGGTCTCCCTGCTCGGCGGGTCGCCCCGCGCCATACCCACCAGACTACGCCAAGACCCACTGGTCCCACTAATGCTGCGACTACCACCACCTCTGCCCGGCTGTGCACTTGCTGACCCCTGAACGCAATCCAACCGAGGTTGGATTACTATGGAGGGTTTTCCGCACATGTGCACGGTGGTACCCACCCGGTCGAAATTTATGACAAATTTGTGCCATCAAATTTCTACCACCAGTACACAGCCTTATACGTAGTAAGCCTTCTCAAAGAGCAAACCTATGGTCAAGCCCTTCGTGAGTAGCGGCTTTGCCTTGAAACAAATTACTACACCATGATGGCAACTAAAAAACGCCGTCGATTCGACAGAAGAAGAACTTTGATTATATTACACTGTCAGAGGATTATAGATTTTAAGATGTCCAGGAATTTTTGTAGCCTATTGTACTTAACAGTTGCAAAAATATAAAGTCCTCAAAAAGAAAAAAATAGGTAATGTTAATGTGTAATGGATAATGTTCATTAGATGGTTGATTTGAGTTTGAGTAATGGGTTTTGTACTTATATATTTTCAGCAGCATCACATCAATAGTCCCTTTAAAAGAGATTCAAAATAGGTATACTTTGTTAAACATAAATGGGTACTCCTCTGCATCCCTTTGGGAATATATTGGTGGAGAGACCTAAAATAATAATTTATCTAAGTTTTGTATTACATTACCTGCCGGATACGTTTTTTATTCCAATCGATCTGTACAATATTCTTACGGTCTTGTGCGCAATCGTGAGACCCTTTACGCTCTAGGGCGGAAGATACATATTTTGTACCTTCAGAACCGACCCCGAAAATAAATCTTTATTTTCAGTTTACTGACGTTAATGTTTTGTGACTGACAACTTCACAAGATTTTAACTATCTGATCGGATCTGCTTGCGTGGACTTCTGATCCAATTCCCGCTGCTCCATAAGAAGTCTTTAGACTTCAAGGAATATATTATAAAAAATATACTCGAGTTGGTCAAGCCGTCTTCGAGTTATGCGCTTGGAGCAACATATTTCGCCATTCATTTTTATTTACATAATATATGCCGAAAGACTTCCTCGGTTAAACAGTCAAGTGTAGGCTAACCTTTTTTTTTTTTTTTTTTTTTTTTTTATCGTGCGCAAAATCCCCACGGATACCACCTCCACCAAAGCCGATGGAGGTGATTATGTCGGACTCGAACCGACCAAAACGCACGCCGTCCATGGGTCCTTGATTGCCGGAGGTGAGATTATACAAGACATATCTCTCGCACCCCGGCAGACCCGGGGACATTTCTGTTGAGATGCCCCTCTTCCCCCAATGTGGGGACCATGGTGTCCCGATTTAGCCCCTGGGTATGGGGTGGCATTTTGCGCCATCGCCGTGGCCTGCTTCTGCTAGGGTGACCGGCGGCTCCACCCGTCACCCCCAGGCCCGCGCTCATGGGGGACGGAGGTCATTCTGCGACCTCCGACGTCCGAGTCGCCTCCGCTCATCACGGGCAGTGCGGGCCCGGAGTCTTCTCCGGACTCGCTCCGCCACCTCCTTTTCGAGCATTACTTGCTCGCAGAAGGAGGCGGCGGCTGCCCAAGCACTCGCGCATCGTACCATCACCGTGAGCAAGGTGGCGAGCGAGATAACTCCCACCCCTAGGGCTGTCACTAGGACCCGCCTTGGCGTCTCCCACGCCGGGCACTCGGTCAACGTGTGCAGCCCCGAGTCCTCGCTCGCATCACAGTGATGGCACTCGGACGTTGGCTCCTTCTGGATCCGACGCAGGTAATCCCCGAAGCACCCGTGTCCGGTGATCACCTGCGTCAGTCGGTACGAGAGGCTACCATGTGGCCTCTCTAGCCAGTCCCCCATGATGGGTCTTACCGCCGCTACAACAGCGTGCCCTGCGCGTGATTGCCCAAGTCGTCGTTCCCACTCGGCTACCATGTCCCCGTGGAGCTGGGACTTCACAGCCCGGAGCTCACTAGGCTCGGGTTCATGTCCCCGCTCCCGCGCCTCCTTTCGATACCGATACAGCACCGAAAGGGCTCTCGCATCCAGGATCCATGGTATCGATCCGGCGAGGAGACTCGCCGCGTCGAAGGATATCGTACGGTACCCCCTGATGACCCTGATGGCCATCGTGCGCTGCGGGGCGTGCAGCTTCTGCACGTGCCTGGCCTTCAGGGTCTCCGCCCATACTGGGCACCCATATAGGGCCATGGACCGTACGATTCCCGCGTAGAGTCTCCTACAGGAGTCATCCGGCCCCCTCATGTTGGGCAACAGCCGTGCCAGAGCATTAGCTGTGCTCTTCAATTTGGGGGCCAAACTTCGGAGGTGCTCCCCGAAGTCCCACCGGCCGTCCAACACGAGCCCCAGATACTTCATCTGGGGCTTGATGCCGATGGGGATGTCTCCTACTGTAAGGCTGGATCCCTCTGGTGGCTTGCGCCGAGGCCCATGAAAGAACATGGCCTCGGTTTTATGTAGAGCCACCTCGAGACCCAACCGCCGGATCCGTTCCACGACTTGGGCAACCGCGGTCAGTGTAGGCTAACCTGCTAATTTTACTTTTTTCAATATCAGTGGCGCCACGAAGAGCGTTTGTATGTCCTTAAACACATCACACGCTTTACCTTATAAAAGTTAACATTTTAAAAACGTACCGTACCTGATTCTCAGAGAATAATTCATGTTAGAATAGCTAGTTTTCACCTTATTCGGACGTAATGAATCGGTCAGTGAAATCGAAATGTCCTAACTCCCACGAACTGTCAAATGTCACAATTCACAGACACAAAATAAATAGGTACATACTTACTGTTAGTTGCAAAGATACCTTAAAGGGCTGGCGCACACTAGTGACTTTTTGTCACGGTGACTGGACGAATTGGGTGAAAACAGCTTGATGACGTTTGATAATCTGTTTTCACTGTTTTCATACAATTTGCACATTCACGGTGACAAAAAGTCATTAGTAGGCGCGAGCTTATAAACAAACTGTTTTTATATGTTCTATATTAGGTACTGTGGTGATTCAGTCTAAATATACCTATTACATATTAAACAGAATATTAAATTAACTTAGTTTAGGTGTAGGTACTTGGACAGCCTTTGTGGCATGGCAAGGCAATAGTGAACGCGACTATACAAATATTTGTATGCATGAATGTGATTTATTTAAAAATAATAAAACTCAGTAAAAAAATGCCCACGGTCGAATTGAGAAACCTCTTTTTTTAATCGGTTTAAAACCTCTAGTGTATATAACAGTATACTAATCTATCAAAAAAGGTCGTATGTAGACATAAGCAATAAATTTCCTAATGGATTCATTTTGTGAAATATATTATGATAGTATGAATAACTTGGGGTCTCATAAATATAGACGGTTCGATAATATTCGCAGATGAAACCTATTACAAAAAATAATAAATCATTGATTAATTAACCCTAGAATACTAAACATCGCCTGACAGGCCGCACGCGGTCAGTTTTTTCCGGTTTTTTCAAAAACGCGCCCGCGAGGCGTATTGTGCTTTCGTGCCAATTCGGTATACACCGCGCCGCAGACGTCAGCAACCGCGGGCCCTTGCGCAGACTCTTCGTTTTCAAAATATAATGGCTCCTCTTCACGATCGGCCATGATGGGCGATTACACGCGAGCACGATCGTGTAGAGGGGCTACTGCCTGTAGTCGCCCATCATCGTCGTTGATCGTCGTCGTGATCGTGGCGATCGGTAACTTTTCGGTTTTTCGGGCACACATCAAAGGGAATCGCTTGTAATTGCGAGCGCGTGCCCACACGATCGCCGATCGTTCATTTCACCAGAGGACAGCGAGCCGTGCGTACGTGCGTGCGTCGCGTCGTCGTTTTTAAGTTTTTAAATAAAAGTGAGTGCGAAACAATGACTAGTGGGTGGTCAAATGAAGAGACATTCAAGTTCATAGAACTATATCAGAACCAACCAGTAATATGGAATCCTAAACATAAATATCACAAAGATAAAAATAAGGTAGGTACTTATTTATTTATCGTTATTATGAGGTATAAAATCGCTAATTTGTGTCATTCTGTTAATTTTAAATCATCCATTATGTTTTTTACAGGTGAATGATGCATGGGCTCGTATTGCTGAGGAAATGTTAGTACCAGTTTCAGAAATTAAAAGGAAAAAGGAAACCTTGTTAGCAGCTTTCCGGCTGAATCATAAAAAAGTTGTCACCTCTCTTAAATCTGGTGCCGGAGAAGACGAGGTGTTTAAACCTATATGGGTATTTTATGACGCTTTGGCAGCCTTTATGACCGACGTGTATGAGTGCAAATCGGTACTTGCTACGGCGGACAAAGTCGATGTAAGTAAAACAAACTTTACAGTAAATATTATTTATTAATCTCAATACAATTCGTACCTACATTGTTCATTTGAAATAGTTATAAGTATATACCTATAAGTTATAAAAGTATTCAGAGTGCCTAGTGCAATTAGTATGGAATGAAAATAGTGACAATTATTGGGAAGCACAATTATCGCACTGGCACTCTGAAGTAAAATGAAAACTTCTAATTAGCAGAATTATTAAAAAAAGTCATGAAGCATTCTCTTATTTGGATAGCGTTATTTGTAGCTCTTCGAGGTGTTGATTGTAGCGATGTGAATACGCTACCATTATTCTGTCTCCAAGAACCTGGAGAGACGAGTTGACCATTCATGTATGTATCAGTGGTACCTAGAGGAGTGTACCGTTCCCTAGACGTTGAACTTTTTCTTAAGAAATTATGCAATAAAACGCATGTCATGGTAATAATAGAAGCCTTAACATCACACAATTGCATAGGTTTTTTAAAAACTCTAAACTTACTGGCCATTATGCCGAAAGTATTTTCGACGACTACTCGAGAGCGAGAAAGTTCCTGATTAAACAACCTTTCTGGAGTACCAATTGCATGGTGACCAGGAAAAGGTTTCATTAAATTTGTACTTAAAGGGAACGCTCCATCGCCCAAAAATACGTAGGGGATATCAATGTTACTTCCTGGAAGTGGGCTAGGTGACGGGAAATTTATGGTGCCATTCGTCATTTTTTCCAATAGCACGCTGCTATTTAATACCCCGCCATCACTGATCCGTCCTTTGGCGCCTACTTCAGCAAACATGAAACAGTAATCGTCGTCTACTAAAGCTAGGAGAACAATGCTGAAACCACCTTTGTAATTAAAATAGTCAGATGCACTGTGAGCAGGTGGTAGTATATTTATGTGCTTTCCGTCTAGAGCACCTAAGCAGTGAGGGAATCTGAATTTGTTTGCCTTGTCAAGCCATTCTTGTGTAGTACTTGGTAACTAAAACAAAAAAAAATAGAATAAGTATTTTAATGCTATGTTTTATTGTTTTCTAGATAGAAGAAGGTGCTGATGAAATCCCGGACATGCAGCAGTCAACACAGGGGCAAGAATCAAGTACTACGGTGTCTATCCCAGTTCAAAAACGGCGCAGTACAAAACTGCCTGAACTCGCAGAAACCAATGCACAAATAAAATCAACGCTATCTACCCTTAATGATGTATTAACAGTCAAAAGGAAAAGCGGTGGGAAAGTTGAAGAGGACGATTGTGATCTCTATGGTAGGCTTCTGGCCAAAGCGCTGAGAGAATTTAGCGACATCGACAGACTAGAACTTAGGCATGAAATAGATGGTTTAATAATAAAGAAAAAGCGCTCATTGACTAGGCATCGTTATGTTAGCTCACAATCACAAATTATTATAAGCACTAATCGCCCTTCTACTTCACACAAATTGTATTCTGAACAGCTGATAGATAGCAATCCATCATCTGTCCAAAGCAATGCCAGTAATTATTCGTTTATCCCAGAAAATGCCATACATCGGCCCTGCTCGTCGGCGAGCATGTACACTTCACCTTCATATGAATCTCCCCAACGGATACAGAATCAGCAAAACATGTCTCAACATGTTTATTCGGTTGTCCCTTCACCACCAGACAATCGAAATATGTCTACACAAAATTCTCAATCGCAGGATATTTTATATAGAGCATTTTCAGATGTTAATGTAAAGAAAGAGTTTGAGTAATTTAAAATAAACGAATGATAAATCTAATCTATGTTTTACTTACCTTAACCATACTCTTCAATATTTTGATCAGTGCTTGGCATACTTCAGGAATTATTCGAGATATAATTTGGCTTGAAACTTTAAACGTATAATGCAAGCTTCTATAACTATCCCCAGTAGCCAAAAATCTCAAAGTTATAGCAAGACGGATTTTAACTGGTATAGAATCCCTCCAAGTAGTGTCTTGTTTTGCAACTAATGGGGATATTTTTTCAACTAAATAATTGAAATCGCTTAGCGACATGCGAAGAAAGTTTTCAAATTCCCCTGAAGGTTCCGCCAATAGCTCAGAGAGCTGATTATCCATTGAATGTCTGAAATAGATATTTAAAGTAAGAACTGGGCAGTAGGATCACCTATTAAGTTGTATAGGTATATTTACTTTGTTCTATTACGATGAATGCTCAAACACCACCATCTTCTCTTCTTCCATTTTTTTTTAGCAACTTTTCTTTCAACTATATTGATAAAATGATTGTATACGGAAATTAAATTAATGGTAACTGCAGCTATAACCTCCACGTCCATCTTGAATGCTTGCCGCTTAATTAATGATCACCGACGATCGTGTGGATGCTTGCACGATGATGGTGGCGATTACCTTGCCGATTATAGACGATCAACGAGTGTCGATCATGGCCGATCGTGAAGAGGAGCCATAAGCTACTGCGTCGCCTGGGAGGCGATCCATAGTATTAATGGTAAGTTATTTATTTTTTTGTTACTTGTTGATTTGCGTTTTTTTAGCATGTAGCCATGTTATAATTTGGCTAATGATTACTTTCCTTTTAGATGGATCTCAAGGACGATGAAAAAATAGCCGAGTCCTTACTAAATGAGAACTCTGACAGCGAAACTGAGGACTACCTAGAAGTCGATCCTTACGACTCGGACGATAGCGTAGGTCATTTTTCCAGGCCCTAAACAAGATGGTAGAAACTGTGATTGAACCAGGAATAAAAAAAAAGACAAAAGAAGTATGTTGTGTAGCTATTGTCTTGCTAAAAAACAACGAATGAGTGTTTATTACTGCGCTAAATGCAATAAATACTAATGCTTGGTTATCATCCTGTGACCAAAAATGAAAGGCTGACTTCAAATTAGTTTGTAGACAATACTGTGATGTTACCATAAGTTTGATTTAGTGTCTTATAAAGTTTATATCTTGAATAATAATATTGATGCCAAAAAAGCAGTAATACAAAAGTTTCTTTTTTTACCAGTCTGTTCAAAGACTGTTATATTATAAGAAAAAATGTTCATAACTGTAAGTTTAAAGTTATAATTTATGACTAATGCTGATTTTGAAGAATAATTTAGAGTTTGGTTTTGGAAAGGGTATAATTTCCCCGGTTAATTATTATAATTTTTATTAAAAAATAATAAACAACTAATATAATAAATTGGTTTTACTTGAAAAGTAGCCTGCCAAGCGATCATTAGTATTAAGCAGTAGTAAATTTATATTAGTATTCTAGGGTTAATTGAGACGTTTTAATTTAAATAATTCAATAATAATCGGCACTGGTTATTGAGTTTTAAGGGGCCGAGATGACTAATGAAATGAGTCGTTTTGTCTACGCGGTTTATATATCTTTTACTTTTCCAGTACTGAGTATACCTGATGATTAGCGTACGAGGCATTGGCGGTTTAGTTTACTTAAATGTTGCACCATTGGTGTAGAAGAAAGTCTCAGAGAACCCCCGTACGTCACTCAGAAGTTGTACTGGTTTTAAGGTGTGGTTGATTTCGACCCCAAATAATCCAATAAGGTAAAAAGAATAATAGCAAAGTCGTCGGCACCCAATTGAATTCTTCGTATTGATCGAAGAATTCAACTTTATTATTTGAATTTCGAAATCGCGCGGTTTGAAGGAATTACGTAAGTAGGTACAAAGTCACTCTGAATAATACTCGTATCATATACAATGTTTAATGTATATATGAACAAAGATTATAGTCATCACTGTTGTGTGCTTCAGCGTATGTAAACATTTTTACTCAATTAAGGGAGTGCCGACTGAAAATAGCACTTGGAAGTAATTACGGAATCAGTATTATTTTAAAGACACATTAAAATAATTGTTATGGTTTATGACAAACGAGTGTAAGTTATGACATATTTATATTACTTTTTCATGTTATAATTGTGTTCTAAGATAAATTGTTGTAGTCCTAAAACTGGACTAAGTCTCGTAACTCAGTTCTTCACTCAGTTAAAAGGTGTAAGATCCATGTCAATACCAAATTTAAGGAGTCTCCGGTCATGTCAATATTAAAAATCTTTTATATTTTAACTATTACGTGGGACCAATACAATGGTTGGTGAAATGTAAGTGTTAGTTCACCTCTGCCTACCCGGAAGACAAATAGGTGTGAGCAAAGTATGTATGTCTTATTGATTTATTTTATTTAAGACTTATGCATACACAAAATAAACATAACAGAAATTGTATGTAGAGAAATAGGTACACTGCTTATTTCCTTAAGAAATTTTTCGTCCAAATACGTGATATTATATGTTTTAATAAAATAAATTGACTTAACTATCGTATAAAAAAAATATATTTCACAAGTAGTACGAGTTTATTTTAAATAAGATTGTTTAGAAGATATTATAGAAACTAAAAATGTCACATACATTGACAACCTAAAGGTCACAAGGTCAATCGGAAGTGACTTTGACCTTGGCCTTGACCTTGTGTGCTCGATCCGCCGGCTCGAAAGGGGGTTGCGGGCTGAGCCATTTTATTACTTCTTACTTATTACCGCTATAAGTATTAACTTATATTAAGTTTCTCCTAAGCAGGCATGTTGTATCGACGGACACATTATCACGTATTAGCAGAAACCTGGTCATAACAATAATAAACATAAATAATTGTGTTTTCGGGGAACTCCCTTAAGGCCTAAGTTCGTTCGTTCGTTTTTTCTCCAATTCATTATAAAAAAAAAGTAATAGCTAAACCCAGCATTATATTGTAGTCAATATTAATTATATCCATATTATATTCCATACTTTAATATTTTATATAATGATCGTTTATAAAATTTTACTTCAACTCTTTTTTCCCTGACTGTATCTTGTACGTGCGTGCGCGTTGACGACAAAAAAAATAGGTAAAATCGACCGGTGCCAAGTCGCACGATCGTGCGAGATTTTTTCGTGCGAGATGACGAATGACCCAATCTTGTGTACACACAGGTCTCGCGAATTAGTATCTAGTTACCATCCAATGACTCTTTTATGTAGACTACCTACTAAATAAGCTATTTGGAAGAAAATTTGTATCGGAACGAAGCAAAAATGGGGAAAGGCACGGGACGCAGACTGTACAGTTAATTAATTGAATGTAGTGGTTAAAAAATGCAGATTTAATATACCACTTAGGTGGCAGACAAGCACACGGCCCACCTTATGGTGAATAGTTACCGTGGTCAATGAATTTGGCAACACCAAAGGCGTCACACTCGTCCTGCCGACCACGTAGAGGGGAGGAGATTATTTTTTGAGTTTTTAAAAGACAACTCCCGCATTAGGGAACAAGCCATGTACTGCGAAGGAGCTTACAAACATACAACTAACAGGCACAAAGTACCCAGACTCAGAACAACTATTTGTGAATCATACAAATTTTTGTCCTGTGTGGGATCCAACCCATAACCGGCACAGCCGGCGCATACTACGCCCACTGTTTTAGTACCTGCTTAGAAGTAATCGTTGCCATCACTATTTAGATAATCTGTAGCCTTAGCACGAAATACTATCGAATTCGTAATGTAAAGGTATCGACAGAACGAAGCACTGCGATTGGCGGGCTACACGCTCACACAGCTTCACAAGAGGCAGACAGCTAAACATAATGTTTCGTTCTCTCGAAACCTTTACATTACAAATTCGATAGGAGTTCATGCTAGTGCTACTGTGTCTTCCACAGTACTGTGATACCACCTCACCATACATCAAACAGCAAAGGTACTCGTAGATTCAAGCACATGTTTATATATGAATAAAATAATGATGCACAGTAACTCGTATTTTATTAATAACTATCGTAAATCTATAATTACTCCACCAGCTTTTTTAAATATAGGTTGCCATCAGGAATGCGACGGTAAAGCACACAGTTATAATAAGAAGAAGTGTATACCAGTAATAATTAATTTTTAATTGCAGTAAGTGATGATAAGTGTCGAAAGCTTCGGATTTAATTACGGAGGCTCTGGTAAAGGCATAACATAATAATTATTCACGCATAATTATGCCTAGGGTTGTGATTTAAGACCGGTGTTTGTTTGTGGTCGAATTCATACGAAATGTTTGAAATTTTTGTAAGGGTAACACTACCTAAGCCGAATACGATAAAAGAAAAAAATTGCCTTGTCGTAATTTTTTTAATATTAATTTGTTGTGTATCATGACGACTACTAGGGGCCTTTGGCTTCAAGAGTGGCCTTACACCCTGTATATAGCATGAGGTATTCTTTAGTATTATTTAAATGCTTCGCCTCGCTTCGTGGGTGTCGATTATTGCACTTAAATAAAGGCTATTTGCTTGCCCTGTACTCCTCTATCTATGAACAGTGGTGGTTTCTATGGTTTACATGTGTAAAACATTTATAACTCTTTATACGGTTTCGGAATTCAAACTAGCCTAACGCATTAGACCCCATATTATCAATAATTATGTTACGTTAGACCTCATTTATAAATCTTCGTATAAAAATTTAAAATACAATCATGCACAAAAGTGAGACGCTTTATCCTAGTTCTTAATAATTCTTTATTTTTATAACAATTAAATAAAGACTGTGATAGTCTTCAAAGTCTTTGTATGTATCTTTATTTTCTACAATCCACAATAACTTCTAATAATATCTATTTGTATTTTTCTTCACCTTTTAAAAGTAGTGGCCTATAAAGGAAATATTAATTACAAATATTTGTTTGACAAATTAGTTTTAATAAAAAGATAACTGTGGTTTTATTGCATGTAAAGTTATATCCGGCCTCAATTCCGTATTTACATATAAACGCAGGTGCATTGGGGTCACCAGAAACGTGTGACGTACTGTTGTGAATTATTAGTCGAAATGCTTCGCGTAAGCGTAGCAGAAAGTACAGGTTCCTCTTAATAAGAACATGACACTCTATCAACGTTTGCAACATCAGAGGTATTTATTTTATTCTGTTCTAATTTCGTAGAAAAGAAATTAAAGAAATTAAGTTTAATGGAAGATAATATAGAAACGAAGGCCTCTAGTTGTCTCATCTATTGTACAAAATACTTTCTTGCAATGTTTTAAGTTCCCCGGCTGAGTTAAAAGCTTGACTCCACTTTTACATTTACAAGACTAAACTCGGAACTAGCCATGATAAAATTTGAATATTATAGTCAAATCTGTTTGTCGTCAACTTTAAACGTTTTAAATAAATCACTATTTCTTACAAACACTCCAAAGTGGGTATCCACAGAAACATTTTTCCTAATACTAGCCAAACATTTACTTAACCGCTGACCGCACATATATTCTTATTTGTCTGAACCCAGCCAACCCTATTTAAAGAGCACATCGAAGGTCCAAGTCATCACAATTTGGGGCCTTATTTATTTTACGGTATAGTGTAGCTTACTAATGAATTTAATCATGCATTGGGATAAGATCCATAATCAACGTTCTTATAACTGTTTTATAACTTTGATGCTGACTGTACATGTTGGGCCAATATGAGCCAATGTTTACCACAGTATACTTTTACTAGTACTTACCAGATTATTGAATTACCGTTATTTGTGAGTATTTTTGTTAAGTATAAATATTCTGTGGACAATATGGCGCATATTAGCAGAATGTTTATAGGCTTCATTAACATTTAATAATTAAGTTTTAAGTATTACAATCGTTAGTTACTTTTTCAATTAAATGTTAGAAGTTTTATTAGATTTTTATTTTACAACCACACCTTACTTGGGTGAAAGGACAACCCCAACTCTCATACAATCTTGGGCCTACATGTACAGGGTTGAAAATTAGCCAATATTTAGACCATCCAAAGACATTTTGTTTGCCTAATTTTCACGACGATTCGCAATGGCCAAGTTTGTTAAATCGAGCATTGTTCATAGGTTTATTTAGGTTATGTTGTAATACATAATACGGTCAAACAGTGTCTTATGTTGTGTGTGATAGCTACGAAAGTTATTTGTAAGTAGGTTAGCTGGTTTTATTATGAGTAGGTTTAAAAAAGGATGACCCCGTCCTTGACTTTCAGACATTAATGTGGAATGAAAAAAATAATGTGGATTAAACTGATATGTCAAAGCAGTTATGCTTTGGTTACTTTTTTGTTGTAGGTACGATATTGAACCTTAGGTATAGTTTTATGATATGCAACTGACTTTAAAGGTGGTAAGGCAATTATATAGTTGACTATAAGGTACCTACTTACCTACAGAAAATAGAAAAGGAGCAAAATATCACTGTAGTATTTTGCTAGATGAGTGTAATCTTTAATTCTGTTCCTCAATCCTTCCCTACCCTCACTTACTTCAGACGGCAACATCCGAGTGACCTCCTTTTGCTACAGTTACCACTTTTCACAAGGCTGTATACTTGTTTGCTATAGTAATATAGAATTAATTATATAAATAGGTGATAAAATAAAATAACATTATTTTAAAGATTATTAAGTATATTTAAAAAAAGTATTTTAACTTATATCTATCACGGGTATCTTCCTATTTGGTTTTTGAAATGCTTACACGAGGACATGGGACTTCTTCTGATCAACCGGATAACCTCAATATACTCGGTATGGACGTGCGCTGCAAACTGAACAACAAAAACTATATCGAGAGCATCATCAAAACAGCTTCGCGTAAAATCGGAGTCCTGAACAGAGTGAGACGTTTTTCACGCCGGAGCAGCGGTGTCTTCTTTATAAGACACAAATTCGCTCCTGCGTGGAATACTCTTTCTTGTTCTGTTACATTTCTTAGTTTATGGCATCTAATTCGTCACAGAAGGGAACGGCCACACAGAATATAGGTAGGTAGGTACACCCGTCTGTGCCCCACTGGTGATTGCGCTGGTCTGTTCTCATCCAAACATGCACGTTGGGCTTGAATCCAGCAAGATTCACAAATGATGTCTTTTGCATTCACCTTAAACGAGGTTAGGTATGTTATAAGCACTGAATATTCCATTACTCATATAGGTTAGTTCTTCATGAACGTTACACACATCAGTGAAATACTATTTGTGGTGCGAACCATTCACGTATACAGACTAGTATCGCTGCATCGTTCAATAAAATATGTCTACCTATACCCTACCTAATATTGCACCGATCGGTAGCGATTCCAGAATTCACACAGAGACTCATTGTCTCTTACAGCCAACGTGGTAAAGCCTGGTCCAGTTTTAAAGCCAAAGTCAACAAATGTAGCAAATAACGGTGTCCGGTAATCAAGCCAGGGTCAATTAGTTTGAAAATTATGTACAATTCACAGAGTAAAAGCAGCAAAACACAACGATCTAAGAGAGCGGAAGGAAAGCCAGAGAAAGCGAATGTAGGTATGTTCTTCTTCTTCTTTTATGTGGATTGCTGAATTGTTGACTTTTACAATGATAGGAGTGAAGATGACATGTGACGTTACAGATAATTTATGGATTCTAAATAGTAAAGTAAGCACCATAGCGCATTTACGAAGATCGGATTAAATACATTCAACGTTTACGAAGCTTGTTGAAAAATGAAAATCACATTTTAAAACTTTTGTCGCACTTGGCCATTGCTGATTTTAATGAGATTTAATCATAATTATAACACGAAATAGACGATTTTTTTGAGGTAGGTTTGATGTCTGTATATTCGGGCCCAAAATGGGGTATCTCCTTTGCATAAAAATGATAACTATTATTTTATATTTCTCCCTGGTTTCAATTTACCTGGCCCAGGTCTTGATTACTTCGACCTATTTACTTTTATTACCTATGTTAACGAGCTAATGTCGTAAAAAAAATTCTTGTTAACGTTGGCTAAAAAATCCCTAACGCGGTAAGCTCTATAATGTTGTAACACGGAAAATTCAGATGAGTGGAAAGCCCGCTTGATGATAATATTGTTACCATAATAGAATATTTGGGGCAAAGAGAAAAAAAAATTAATCTTAGTTATACGTCAAATTATGTCGTTTGACTGTTACCGGGACTTTGGACCCATATTTTTTTAATATAAGCAGAATTGAAGCGGTACTTTTTTATTTACAGATTTTTTGTTTCCCATCCTTAGGTAGAAGAACATACCAACATGTTTGAAGACAAGTCAAGGTTCTAGTACAAACGTTCATCTATGGGATAGGAGGTCAGCCGGCAGTAGCTTAAGCATAGACACTACTGAGACCTCGGGCCCTAAAGTACAAAGTTACAAGTCACAATAAAGTTGATGATGATAACGCTCTACGCGGATGATGATTCAAATAGGATAAAATTTCTCCTTTTGTTGATTTTCGAAACTTTGGTTAAGAAAGAAATACTAAAACAGAATATGAATTTCTCCTTTCGTAGGTTTTCGAAACTTTTAAAAAGAAAGACAAAAATAAATAAACTGAATAGGACTTTCTCCTTTGGTGGGTTTTTGAAACTATGGTTAAGAAAGACATAAAGAGAATAGAAATTTATCCTTTTTTTCGAAACTTTTATGAAGAAAGACAAAAGTAAATAAACAGAACAGGAATTCACCTTTGTGTGGGGTTCGAAAATTATTAAGAAGGCAAAAAGAATAATACAGAATATGAATTGATCCTTAACTGAGCTTCTGAAACTTTGATTAAGAAATAAAGAAATGAATAAACCGAACTGCAGTTTTTCCTATTGTGGGCTTCCGAAACTTAAGAAAGTAAGTAAATGGTTCTGATTAAGATACAATATATTATACACTCAACAGTAGGTAACAGTTTGTCTTTCGTAAACACATAACGAAGCAGTAAACTATCATCAAATACCAATAAATACAAATACATTTTAAAAAAGCATCTATATCACGTAATCAACTAATCTACAAATTTATGCGCCCATCAACAACTATATCAAACTCATAAACATGATAAAACCAAATTAACCATCAATTAAGAGGCGAATGCGTATCGTCAAATTAAAAGAAATTCTTCACCGATAAGTTTTATCAGTGGTCTATACGCCGGAATAAACTCTTTGGTAACCCAGAATGGTATACGTAATAAAGATAATTCCATCACCTATGGCGTGTATGGGAATCAATGTTATAGTTATACATTTTAATGCTAGTAGCCGAACACGGGGGACAGTCATAGTTAGATCAGATGGAGTTATTAATGTAGAATGACATATAGATACCATGGTTTAGGTGTTTTGGGGACAGTTGATACGGGAATAATAACTTATTTTTATTGGTTACTGTAATAGAAAAAGAAATAAATACGTATATTTTGGATAACTGCAGCACAGAAAGCTAAAAAAAATGAAGAAATAAACACTAAATTACACAGTAGGTATTGACGTAAAAAAAAATTCATTAATATTTTACTTACAACACTGACCTGAATTTACCATTGTCTGTGCTAATGCTATTACAATTATTTATCTATATTCTATATACTATAATGGTTATGCTACAAAAAAAAAACAAAAACAAACAATCGTAGATAGCAGTATCTAAGATTGTTTGTTTTTGGTTTTGGAAACTCTATGTTATATAATATTATCACTGCAGAGTGATAATAGCATTGTGTTTCCGTTTGTACGTTTGTTTTTTTATACGTAGATATATGCGTACTAACTCTACGGCATACGTATAGACGAGTTTGTCTTTTGGATAGCATGTGGTGCAATGGCGGTGAGCGAGCTCAAATCTACCAATCATCTGCTATATTAATAATCCACGCGCACTAGGGCTTTGATTCTCTCGTGAATTATTTCTGAGATCCGTACCAATAGGTATACCTACCTCTTTAGTCTACTGTCAGAAGTATTTGTGCATGAAAAGAAGACTCACCATGATCTTTAGGGCACAGGCGAACCTTAACTGCTGATGGTCTGCTCGACCGACGAAAGAGGCTGTGAAAAAAATGAATTATCGTTAACCAAATTAGCTCAATCTGAAAATGCAGACCTTGGGTTCGTAAGGAAAAATTTCAGATGAAAATTAGATCAACGTAAAATAATTTAGATTGACAGAAAAAAAGATATTTGGCGCAGTTACGATGATCAAATCGTTTGGAAGTATTATTCTGACGAAAAATATATTTTATTTGCACGTATTACGTTTTTCTGTTCATCTGTACAATATTCCCATAAATAAGTATAATTTTTTATCGGCCAAGTAAATCTTCCCGATGATTTTGCTATCAGATCTGTGTTTGAAATCATTGTTTTCTAAACGACTATAAAATCACCGTGTATAAATAAATATATTACTTCGTTTAAGTCTAGAAATTCAGAATGTTTTCACACTAGAAAGTATTAAAGAGTGAGCGATGCCATTATCGTTAGATAAATTAAAATACACATGTACTAATAGCCCTTTTATGTAAATAAGTAACCAACCGAATCCAGATGCTATTACCTAGAATAGCCCTCCAGGGAATAGAGGGTCTGATGTATTACATTCAGATAATAGAAAACACGTATCTTGCCGTTTTCTTACAATTCTGGGAATCCTGAAGATGGAACCACACTTCGCTACTTGTTATTCACCTTATCCATAATTGATCCCGTTCCCGGGAACTTATCGTCAAATTAAAAGAATACTTAATATTAATAATAGTAAAAATACCTTCGGGAACATATTCCTGGGATAAAAAGTAGTTTATAGCTGTTAGAGAATAATTGTGTTACAAATATCTTAATCCGAACATGCAAAAATACAATTTTTTCCCACTAGGTTTTCCATTTACAATATTAATAGGATTTGGACAAATATAGTAACATCCTAGTGGCCAGTAGCGACAGATAATAAAAACACGATTCCTGGCGCCTTCCCAATGATTTGCATGGTGCATGCATGACATACAAGATCGCGGTTAAATAATCTTTTAAACTGCTTCCTTTTTGAAAATTGTCATCCTTCACCACTGCTTGCCGCGTAAAGCGGCATCTACATTTACGTAACATTTTACCGTGACCGTGTCAAAAGTGCGTGTTCGTCGTGTGTTCAGCTGCGTGATAGCTGAGTTTAGATGAAACCATCGATCGACTGGTGGCCGTGTCAGCACAACTCTAGTTTGTGTGCCCATAGGCCACAAGTTATTACGTCCACACTCAAC
This sequence comes from Pelosia muscerda, assembly GCA_963691645.1. Taxonomy (NCBI): domain Eukaryota; kingdom Metazoa; phylum Arthropoda; class Insecta; order Lepidoptera; family Erebidae; genus Pelosia; species Pelosia muscerda. Next base: position 5,895,876 of record OY829116.1, on the reverse strand, counting down.
GTTTTGTCTTGATGTCACGCTGTCCCGGTCCGCTGTTCATGTCACAAATCTGGACGCACCCTAACAAATACATAGCACATGACGAAGTGTGGTTCCGCCTTACCACGCGTAATTCTGCTTCATTCCTGGATAATTCCTTTAATTCTATAACTGTTCGCGTAAATCATAAAAATGTCACATCCTGCTACGAATGTCATATCGAGCTTAGTATGTTCTTTTAAAGGGATTACGGTAAATAGAATTTTAGATGAAGACATACTGGGAATTTACGTGTAGGTAATATATTTTATTTTTGCTTTTTTCTTGTAACGCTTTGATTAGTGCGTGTGACATGTAGCTAATAGGATATGCTGTATACTCATGAATGCATATGTATTTAATGAAATTTTGAGGCACTGATATGCTAATTTCTTCAAATCGATTTAAGATTGGGAGAGGAAAATGTCCCGACGATCACTTTTTTCTTTTATATACCTATGTGTTGTGGTTCCTTTACTTGGCTACGGTACTATAATATATTATTTGGTTGCGGTGAAGCATCGTCTTTGTCAACTTTATAGGATTAACGCCTAGTGCATACTAGGTAATATTGTCGTGCACCATGTTGTGCAACATTGTCGCACAACGTTACACAACCAAAACTAAACTTACTGCAAGATCAATCATTCATCGACCAAATAACCAGCCGCGCCTCTTGTCGCCAAAAAACAACCATTATTAATCATCCACGCAATAATTAGTGCTGTCTTTGAACTTCACAATAACACAGAGATAGATCATAGTCTTACTACACCGGGTATTCCCGGGAACTCCGTACTCCCGTCGGGTCTCGGTAGGAGGGTAGTTTTATTTTTTATTTATGACACGTCACTTTGACTTCACCTCGCCAGTTATGTCTTGATGCCGTGGGGGATGACATGCGTGCCATGGTCTTTTACTATGGACGCCAAGATACATTCCCCAGATAAAACTGAGGAATGTATTGCTTTAAATTGTTAGTTGGTTCAATGACTGTGGATAAAACATAGGAAATATTAATAATAAGGGAAAGGTTTTCCAAATGTCTCTATTTAGTTAAGTGTTAGATAGCAAACATGCCATGCTCATAAAAAGCAAATGATCGTAACTTTTATGTGTCGAACCACCATTAACTAGAACTATAGTTAATTGAAGTTATTCACATAAGTTACGGGTATAATTTATACATTGTTCTTAAAAGTGTATTTTATGTTGAAATATAAAAAAAATTACGCATTCTATGGCGATAGTATTACTTTTATTTACTTTTAGTCCTTATTTCAGGTACCTTTGTATAACCTACATTTCAAACTAAGTGACAACCGTGAAAATGGCTACTGGTCGGGTTAGAAATAAATAATCGCAAACATATCGTGATAGAATTTGCAAAAAATTGTATAATGTCAATGTGTGTTCACGTAAATTTTAGAAACTATCAAATCTATTTTATATTTTAATTCACTTGACCGTGAATGACTTTATCTCGCCTGGTTATTATCAGGAGATTTTAGCTTACTAACTAAACTAGCTTACTAGTCTAAGTTTCAGGAATAAGCGAGATCTTACAGATAGGTATCCATAAATGCTTAATTAGTGGCCCTTAGCTTGTGGCCTCATCAGATGTTTGACACGCCTTGGTTAGAATATGTTAGGGATTCATGCAAAAAATAACACTCAGTTCGCCCAGCTAGTGCCCAAAAAAAGGTGTAACCATATTATATCTATTTTTACATTTTCACTAAATATTGTATTAAAGTCGGTAATGGACAACATTCATACCTATCATTTAAAAAATGCCACCTAATTTTAATATTCACTATCGATCATTAGGAAGTGTCCCATAAAATACTCAATCATGGTCATATCTATTCACTGATATGCTAAACAGCTAACTGAAATACAGAACGACTTTCTAAACACAACAGTCCGTGAAAATATCACCCAGTATCTCAGATAAAACGGCAATAAAGCTCGCGGCCACTTTGATACATTATCCAGAAGGGTCACAAAGAACGAATATGTTTTAGTGAAAGATAGGATAATCTGGTGGGCACCTAATGTGTATATCTTCCCTTATCTAATATTACCTTTATTAGATATAATTTTCTTTATCCCCGCTCCGCTTTGTCGATTTTGGACCCAGATGTGGTTGAGTGAATAGAGGGACCCATGTGGAAATAACAGTGTTATTATTATAGAACTGTATTATTCTTATATCTGTTTATTGAGGGATATTAGAAGTAGGGTTTATATTAAAAACTGGTGGTCCATATCCCAGCTTCTCCTGAGAATACTTTTGTAAAGATTAACATGTGACAGAGATGACATCGCGAATGTTCCGCGTCTAGTTCGTAATCTACCACGTAATATTAAATGATAATTACAATCTTTAATAACGGATTTCTTGCAACGGAAATTCAATTTCGGATTTTAAGTCAGGTGTAAAGAGTGTAAAGTAACCGTCTAATTATTTAGGTCTAGACAGATTATTTTTGGTTCCCTATTTCATGTAAAACTTTCTTTAATAAGTCACATTTACCTACAATCTATTCACGTCTTAATCACATTACATTAAAGTTGAGTTTTGAATACCCCCACATAAAATAATATAGTTATGAACAGTTTATCTAACATTTAACGGGCTATGGTAATCGGGAACTCGACTATAGACTCATAAAACAGTACTTTCAGTTAAATATACTGTTCTAATTAAAGTCTCGTGGTTTAGTACCTTTCGGGATAGTTGACACTTAATTTCCGACTTGTGTTGTCACGTCATTTTTGTCGGAAAAAAGTTCTGACACACAGATACTACGATCTGTCTGCACGGAATTAGTTTATGACAAAAATGTGTACATTATTAGAAAAATGACATTGATGACAATTCAACCAACACGCATGCACGATTCAAACAACGCGAATGCGGTTCAGGCGCGGATCTATTTGCCATTCATTGCCGTTTGCTTAGCATAACACTTTTGCTTCATTTTGCAAATGACGATGAATAGTAAACCGACCAGCGTCCGCGCTGTGTGAATCGAGCTTAAAATAATGTTATAACTCAAACAGTGGAAGTGACTTATGACGTTTAGTGACTGCATAATATTTCTGTCAATGTTATCATCTTGGATTAAAAAAAGCGTTTCACGGTTCATATACTCTGTCTCTTTCTCACAGTTAGGTTTTGTGTAAAGATACGTGTGCCTCTCGCACACTTTGTTCCTATAAAGATAACTTTATGATTTATTTAAGTCGGAAAAATTTCATCCGTATCAACGACGTTGCGTGGCCCTAACCTGATATTATTTTATTTTTACTATTATTATTTTTCTACTAGCTGTCGCCAGCGGCTCCGCCCGCGTGGTCTTCTGATCCCGTTCCCGCTACTTGGACTTCTGATCCCATTCCCGCTACTCCATAAAAACCTTCAGTAGAGTTCAAGGAACAAATAAAAAAAAGAATTATTCGAATTGGTCCAGTCGTCTCCGAGTTATGCGCTTACCAACATATTTCGCGATTAATTTTTATACTTATATATAGATTGGATCTTCAGACGACTGTCGCTCCCGGAAAAGTCAATAAACCAATAAATACCAATCATGATTGTCCTTGATATATCTTTAGATGTAACTGGGGAAATCACTATGAGAATAACGACGAGGGCCATATAATAGGGCTAAAAGATAAAATAATATAGAACAACGAAAATTTATTCTTTATTCATGCAAACTACTTTGTATTTTAATAACTTAAAAACTTTAACAACCCCGTCTTACCCGTCCAAACGCTCTTGTGTAATAATTTAAGAACTGGGTCGAAGAAGCAAGGCAAAAAATTAAAAAAAAAACAAAATATGTTGGAAGTCAAAAACGACTGTTGTAACAACACTGGTGTTCATTTCAAAGACTCAAAAAGCAAGTATCTACGAGAGCCGTTGAAATTCGTGTGAAGTGTTCTTATTTTAAAAATCTACGATTTGGTACAAATATTCCGAAAGATCTGAAGAGAGCTTAAGACTCGAGATCTGGGGATTGTACTACATATTGATTGCCCATAATAACACACGCTAGATATTAAATCATTACAAAAGTAAATATGCTAATGTAACGTAGACAGCGAACTGTATGCAAACCAATGCTAATGTACAATGGGCCTCAAATGTTCCTCTACACCTAAAGGTTTATAATCCTTTGACAACCTAGTTTAACCAAAAGTAACATAGGTAGCGTTAATATAATAAATTAGATCGATGTCTGGTTTCTTTATTAACTTTAACTTATATTCTTAAGTTAACCCATGCAACCTAATTCCATTAAAAAGTAGATCTATTATCCTGTAGCTTTTAAGACTAGTAGTTGTGTAGTGTAATTACTTCACTTTTGAGGCCCACTGTAACTACATATTCATGAAATTACGTAGGTATATAAATATTTGCACCGAATGGAAACAAACCCAACCCTTAGCTGCCGGTACCCTAATAGTGGACCGTTCTGCGTAAAAGATGATAGAATATATTATGCTTTATGAAAATAAAACCCATTGTAGGTTCATTCATATTAACTTCACGTACTAAATGTAACATATTTTCTTAATTAAAATCTTTAACAACAGAGTATTATAGCGAGCTGTCAGCGTAAAGGTAAGAATCCGGAGACGACCGCAAACTGCAGAGGATACAGTGAGCATAATATAGAAACGAATGTGATAATGTTGTTTATTGTTTTAATTAAATAATATTATTAACGGTTGCTGTATCTGGAAACGTCTACATTATTGTATTTTTATATTAACGCTGTTTATCTGTATTTTAATTAATTTTCTCATTTATTTACACATTTTGAAATAACGTTATAAATATAGGTATTAAAAATTTAAAAAAAAACAAAGTGTCATCGCAATCGAATACAGGGACCAAGCTACTCGTGGTTAGGGTTTCCGAGAGAGAGGAAACTCCCCACAATACGGCATCAAGCCCTATTATTATTATTATTGTAGAATGCGGTCAGCTACGGATTCATACCTTAATGAAAACACACGAGACAGGATTTATAAATAAAATGCTGTACACCCGGCTTGAGTGTAGAATATTCCATAAATATTTACAAGAAGAATAATTCTGGAATAACATTGTTGAACATATATAGAAACTAGCTGCTGCCAAGTTGCTATCCGTAACTTCAACTGCGTAGGAATTTCACAGTTTCACGAGTTTTATTCATTTTAACGCCAGACGTTAATTCTTTTTACAATAAATATAGATTTTTGCACATATCTATTATTTTTTCTAAAGAATAGCCTTTGTTCTATAATATTACTGTACTTTGCATGGAGCAAGAGACCTTGAAAAAGGTTTTACGGGTTGGCCACTATGGGGACTATCCGCCAGTTAAATATAGCCACCACGTCCCCCTAACCACTTCAAGAAATGAGTCGGAGCTTACAGATGAATAAAATGTTTCAAGATTAAATATCAAAAGGGGACGGGGGAGGGGGAGGAGGGGACCAACCTGACCTATAGTTTATCAATCCCAACGATTCGCACGATTGACATACGAAACCGCACCTCCCAAAGTAACTTAAAATACTTCTTACCCGAGGAGACGCGATTTCATAATAATATGTGCAATATTCCGTAAGCGCGAAGGACAAACCCTGACACTGTTTTGCCTCTCCCCGAGGTATCTTCAGGACCGCTTGACCGCTGCAGAGCAACTGTCTCGTAACTACAACTGAAGCATACTCGCCTCCCCTACTACAAAACATATTTCAATTTTATTCATTTGTGTAGTTATGAATTCGCTCGAGGCGACTGTATAACTATACAATCAGCCATATGAACTCAGACCAGCGATTTTATAGGCGATGATAATCACTTACGGGCTCATTAGCTACCTCCAGCTATTTCTCTGGCCCGGATACGACAGTGATTAATCAATAAACGTCATGTACTTGACGAAGTACACACATGAGCGAACGATAAGGTTATTTTCTTTTACGACTACTCGCTAAGCTTGGGGCCTCGCCTTGAACATTTAAACTTAATAGCCATATGCAATTACGAGTGTAAATTGGCTTTGCAAAGATCTGCGGAACCCATGTCTGCTTTAACAGTTAGTTTTAGACTTTCTCGGAGCTGAGAGGTCAGATGGCAGTCGTTCCCACAAAAGTTGGAAGTATGGTAGTAAGTTGTTTAGTGGTTAAGTAGTCGGCCTTAGGATTAAGAGGTCCCGGGTTCAAATTCCTGGCAATTACACTACCGACGTAAACGCACTCTTAACATAAGCTATTGAGCTTAGCTGAATGAGTTAGAAAGAATATTATGTTTTGTTATGCTTGTTATAGGTACCCTATTTACACTGTTAACCGTTTAGTAAAACGATTATTTTGTATAAAATAATTATTGTACGTTAAGGGTTAATTAAAGATGGCGTATGGTGAAATATGGCAATTATTTTCATATTAATTCTGTGTTAGCCATTTTAAGTAAGTACCTGACTAACCGTGGTGCCATTATTAATTCAGTCTTAATTAATAAATTGTTTATTATGTAGGTACACACACGATACATCGTGCAAAGTTCTTTAAGACCACGTGGCCCACTTTTTATTGCTCCAACATTATTGTGTAACGAATGCCACACAGATGTTCGTATGGAACTGCCGGGGTGTCTTGTCAACTCCAGCAATCAAAGACCCATAGACGGCGTGTGTTTTAGTCGGTTCGAGTCCGACATAACCTCTCTTACCGGTCTCTTTGAGATTGGTATCCGCGGGGACTTCGCGCACGGAAAATAAAAAATGTTCGCATAGCAAACCTGGGCCAATGTGCTAGATCAGTAACTGTTGGTATCGAACTACAAGAGTTAACATACATACAGTGGGCCTCAAAAGTACCTGGACCATTCAAAACAAAAATTGTATAAAGTAATGCCTCTACACAACTACTAGTCTTAGAAGCTACAGGAGAATAGATATTATTGTAATTAAGTTTACGATGCTACTTGCATGGGTGTACTTATTCCAGTATTTTCAATGTCCAGATTAAGCAGAGACGACAGGCTGCCATATGCTTTGAACCTTACATACACTAAGATGTACCTATATATCTTGGATCTAATCTGTGCTCTAAATGAACTCTATGTAACGCGATTTATTGAGTGTCTTTTGAGAATAGCAAAAGGTCCTAAGGCGGTAGAGTAGCTCAAATCTACCAATTACAGATTATATCTAACTAATCCATGTGCACTCGTATCTCTCGCTACTCAGGTTCAAGATAATCAGCAGGTAATTATACTTCACGAGCTTCCAAGAGCCACCAGTTTCATTTTAAATTAATTAATAAAAAAAACAAGAGCTCTAAAATCGAAAATAGTTCGTCGGCTTACTGGCTTAGCTTTAATGAACAAGCATTTACTAAACAATGACGTGACGGCAATATCTAATGTCGTATTTAATTTAATTCGATGTCTTAAATGAATAATTGCTTTTCACGTGCGTGAGTACGTTTAGATGATTGTTTAGTGAACAATAGGTGTTGAATAAGATATCTCGCATATTAGGACCACTTTCCACGATCCGTGATTTAAGGGTGGTTTCATAGCAACGCGGGAGACCCGTATGGGCTGTTCGTACGGGGAAGACCCGTACGGGTCACGACCGCAGTGCTCTGAAACGGGGTTCCATTTTTGTATGGTATGGCATTTGGGTATGATAAACCTCCATACATACATACACAACATATTGACACATATTGAAGCATATTGCAGCTATAGTACAGGCTTTTCGCTCACGATTAGGGAGTCAGATAGCAGTCACTCCTATAACTTTTTAGTTAAGGTTTCTTTTTCTGTCGAGTCGACCTTGAGTTGCCATCGTGGTGTAGCAAATTTATTTCTCGGCAGTGCCGCTACTCTCGGAGAGGGCCTGAGCATTGATTTCGCTCTTCGGGAAGGCTTGCTACTGATGATTGAGTAGTACAGTCTCTGTGGTGTGGCCGTAATGAACGCGACCGCTATGCAAGAGGCGCGTTTTCGATCCCCACTCCATGCACTTGTATGCACGAATATGACTATTTGCATTGATCTGGTCTCTTCTCTATACAAAATTTAGTCTATTCACTCAACCTTCTGAATGTATCGCTGTAATATAAAATTAAAACTAATTCCGATTAAATTTAACTAACTAACATATTCAGCATCACTTATGCATTATCTGCATTTTTATCTTAGAATTCAGGTTACATACAAAGTTTTTTAATTAATCCGAGACAAAGAACATTCTGTAAATATTTCCAAATGAAAATCGGTTATTGATTTTCTCCAAACTCATGTATTTTGTAATCAAGAGTGAGATATGTGTTAAGAATGAAGTGAATGTATGTTATATACTAAGTACATTATGTTTATTATTAGGACAGATCAAAATCTTGACAATTAATTAATATGTTTGGTTAGAGTCGAAAGGTTTTCGAATGGAGACCACGTACTGTTAGACGAGGTATAGGACAGCCCCCGCAAGATGCATGTCAAAGTCGCAGGTATCCGTTGAATGAAAACCACCTCAAACCGGTCGGATTGAAGGTAGATGAGGGAGGCCTATGTTCAGCAGTAGACATGAATACTGAAGTTCTGTACTATTTATAAAAGTACATAGGTACAGTCGTAGTCGTAGGGCTTTGAGCACGAGTATTCTTTTCTCTCTGGGTTGAGTTCGGAAATCAGACGATGGTTGCTCCCGTAGAAATCGTATAAGCAAATTTCGGAAAACTTTTTTTCACAAACATAACATAACATAAACTCACGCCTTTATCTCCGAAGGAGTAGGCAGAGGTGCTAGCACCAAGATTTCGCCAATTTATATTTAGGTCCCAATGTAATAGGTGGCGAGCGTATTGCCATTAACCGGGCACTTATAAACCTGCGATAAATACACACAAAACTTCGAAAAGCATCGAAAAGTCATTGGTGTGTGCTATGGTATACCTGGGATCGAACTCGAGACCTCGTCTAAGCAGTCCATTACCCATACCACTAGGCTACCGCGCTAGGCTCACAATCTAAAATAGTAATAATAAGAAAATGGCAGAATATTAACTATTGTATACTGAATGGTTCTCGTATTTGCGTAAACTTCAATCATTTATATCGCTTCAATTTGTATAATACAATTGTCGTCGGCTTCACTCGTGCGTTTCATATTATTGTTTTCTCTAGAGCTTGAATTTCCTGTTATTCACAGTAATATTACAAATGAACATGGACCGAAATAATCGTATTTTGAGCTTCGATGTTGTTATAAACACGTTATTAAATGAAAACGAAACAGTAGGCAGCGAATATCGAAATGAACATGTACCTAATGAGCTTCAACAATCAAATATAATGATCGGTTCTAACGATTCCAATAAACAAAATTAAACCTAGTATCCATAAGGCAATAATGCTGCGTGCTATGTACGTAGCTGGCCACATCATAGGTGTTGAGCAACGTTTTAGAACATGTTGAGCAACACGTGTTGCGCGTCAAATGTAGTCTAGTGAATATGAGGTCTTTCCACTTAATTCTATGCCAAATAATTATAGCACGAAGTTTCCCACTTACAAAATAAAAACGTTTTCGAGATACTTAATTTTTTTAGGGAACACCGCTTACTCACGCGACTCCTTGCGGCACCGTGTGAGAAAAAACATGGAATAGTGACTTTTTGTGGTTTTAAATGTGTATTTTAAAGCAACGAAAACATTTTTTGACGAAGTAAATAATAAAAGTTCAACAGTGTTTAACCCTTTTCACGGCTGACTTCTATTTATGGGGCTTATAATATACCTACTTTGTTTTTAATTTGAAAGACGCAATTTTACAGCGAAATTCTCAAGAAATATAGTGGTCATTTTCTTATATTTTTAATACATAACTGAACATATACAGCAAGGTAAGACATATCACTAAATACATTAAGGAGATAAAATTCCGAACTTAAATTCTTTAAGGGCCCAGATCGTGAAAATCACCGAAAAGAGTGTTACGATATTTCATATTTAACTTATTTAGATATGATTGATATCAATGATAATTTGTATATATTACAATCAAAGACCAAAATATATGTTAGTCTTATATTAAATCCTTAAAACCTAATAATTGCTATATAATAAACGTCAACAAACGCACAAAATTTGACAAAAATGCAAAAACATGCCTTCGTATTCTTCAAATATTACCCAATAAATCAACACAAATTGATAAAAAGAAACACTTTTTGAACACTGAAGAAACCAATACTTAAACCTATGTACTTTTTTTTGTACCTTTACAAACAAAGACTTCCTCTTTTAAAGCCCTAAAATCTAGATATGTTCTACGTAAATTCTCCATAGAAAAATGTATGAAAAATCACGCGCATCCCGATATTATGATTTAGCAACCCGCATCGCTACTGATCGGCAGTACGTTTTTACGGTTCAAGGTGACACCACGCGTGTCGGATGCGCCAGCAATATTACGTGTTGTGAATTTGTGTTTTTTGTGAAAAACTGTAAGTATAACATTTTTATAACTAATTCACTTTTAGTAAGTAGGAAGTACCGATATAATGAATGTCTGGAAGAAAACCATGATGGAACTAGATATAAATCGTAAAAAATACAAAATTATTTAGATAGGTACGTAGTTTGTTGAGGAGGTTATTTTATGAACCTTGTAAAGTAGGTATAAATACCGAGGAAAAAAATTACGAGATTTGTGTGAAAGTGTCATTTAAAAATTCTAGTTTTATTTGAGTGCTTTATCATGTCTAAGTACTAATAATAATATATTCGCATTTGTTGTTGTTGTTGCATGTAAATATTGGTTTGTATTATAAGTAATAAAGTCGATTTCTATAGGAATATTCTCATAATAATTAATTTTATTACATAATATAATTAAATATTCGTTTTCATGTTCATCATATTGTTTAAATATCAGATTGTGGAAGTAGGTATGTTTCCTATCTGAAATAGCATGGGCGTACATACTTCGCTGCCGTCAAAGACGCGCGCGGCGCGACGCGCCTAGAGTCTGGTTTAGGGTTGTACAAAAATTACAAAATAAATAAAAGTGGATACTATTGATGATTAATATTTCCAGTATTGAAAATAAAGAAAACCTTCAGGCCGAGACTCCGAGCAACACTGCTACGCGCTGTATAGAGGTAAGTTGTTATACGTAATTAGACTTGTTACATAAACAAACGAACTACCTAGTTAGTGATGGGCGAAGACAAAATCTCAGTACCTATAGATTTTTTTCTTGCAATATTTATTATTTTCATTGGGAGACACAAACGAACTACCTAGTTAGTGATGGGCGAAGACAAAATCTCAGTACCTATAGATTTTTTTCTTGCAATATTTATTATTTTCATTGGGAGACACAAACGAACTACCTAGTTAGTGATGGGCGAAGACAAAATCTCAGTACCTATAGATTTTTTTCTTGCAATATTTATTATTTTCATTGGGAGACACAAACGAACTACCTAGTTAGTGATGGGCGAAGACAAAATCTCAGTACCTATAGATTTTTTTCTTGCAATATTTATTATTTTCATTGGGAGACACAAACGAACTACCTAGTTAGTGATGGGCGAAGACAAAATCTCAGTACCTATAGATTTTTTTCTTGCAATATTTATTATTTTCATTGGGAGACACAAACGAACTACCTAGTTAGTGATGGGCGAAGACAAAATCTCAGTACCTATAGATTTTTTTCTTGCAATATTTATTATTTTCATTGGGAGACACAAACGAACTACCTAGTTAGTGATGGGCGAAGACAAAATCTCAGTACCTATAGATTTTTTTCTTGCAATATTTATTATTTTCATTGGGAGACACAAACGAACTACCTAGTTAGTGATGGGCGAAGACAAAATCTCAGTACCTATAGATTTTTTTCTTGCAATATTTATTATTTTCATTGGGTGACAAACACATTAGTACCTAAATAGTTCTCAATTGCTTTCTCAAAAGAAAATTCTCGTTAAAATCCCATATTTTATGTATGTAGGTATAATAAATAATATTTATTTAACCGATTTTGATGATTTTAGAATCATTAGAATTGTCTTCTAAGCCCGAGTGACATAGAGTAGGTGACGTCATAAAAAACCAACACCGCGTTACCGTAGCGTAAAGGAAATTTATAATATATGTAGTCAGATTTATTTATTTTTTGACGTGATAACGTCTTATAAATCGATGAACAAAGGCAACATGCACGAAAAAGTGTCACATTATGTCACGTTAGGGTCAAGCAAGAGCATGGAACAAGCGATGGAGAATAATATTATAATGTTATCCCGTAAAATTATTATCCTAAACCGATTTTACATTTTATATAAAACGTTTATGTTTTTGATCTATGTGTTTCAAAGATGTATTCTAAGGGACTTCTTAGCTATGTTTGAAGAAATTTGGCCCATTCTTTATTTATTATTTTTTATAAAAAAACAATCAAGCCATTATCTTTCTTTACAGGAACTAGTAATTGAAAACCGTCAAGAAGGAAAGGTGGTTGAAGTGGAAGTTGGGCGTAGAGTAGCAGATATTTCTTTTTTTTTTAAGCTGTTCAGGCCATAGGGGACCGCGGTCCAATGGATTGTATCCTCAGTATAATAGGTGAAGTAAAAGTTGGTCGGGACTCAAAACTCATCATGAAATGTATGTGTAATTAGTATGTGTAATATGAAATTTACTGTGTGTTTGGTTGAAAGGAAGAAGATAGCATGGAAGTGAATCATCAAATTGTATCTGGTATCATATCATCTGGTGGGAGCTACTTTCAGTTAAAAACATTAACTGCCCTACCAATTATGTCACCTTCATTATATAATGAAATTTATAATACGGTTTGCGATTGATGGGAAAAGACAGCAGCACAATCCATGGCAGAAGCTGTCAAGGAAGAAGCAGAGTAAGCAGTGTCAGTGTCAAATTTTGGAAGGAGAAAATGGAGATGAAATTAGTTTGGTTTTATTACGATTGACTACTTCCAGAATTAGTTGATCCTCGGCAGTCACGAAGCGAATTCGTGACGCGCCCAGTTCCAGTATCATAGAGGCTACGAAAGAGAGGAAAGAAAGAACTTTACGTGTTTTGAAAGAGAAGGACGCCTAAGGATTTTGAAATAGACTGAGGTAACTTAACTACCCAGCCGGTCGATTCACGTGCATCCAAAAGTTGTTTTAACTTAGAAATCGCCTTATGGTTTTCTGTTTTAAACGCACTTACTTATCTAGTCTTGGATTGTCATAAATCAATTACTGTACAATTCTTATACAATTTTGAAGAGTTACCTGGTGTAAAGAATCATCAAAATCGGTTTAAAAATACAGTGAATTGAGAATCTTCCTCTTTTTTTAAGTCGGTTAAAAGGGTTTGTTTGCAAAAAAACAAAGTGACATTTTGAAGTCACCACGCTACGGTTTTTATTACGTGAATCGGGCATCTGTTAACATTTTCATTCTGATAGGTTTTGCAATAGCAATTGATTTTATAATCAAATTAGCAGAAATCAGAATTTATTCAGTAATTTATTTAAACAACTTTAAACATTAGAATTTTGAACTCATATTTTGTTATTGTTTACTTACTTTTAATTTGTATATTAATAATTTATAAACTTGTTTTACAAATTTTTGCACAACCCTAGCACGCTTGGCGACTCATATTTGTTATTGTTTACCTACTTTTAAATTATATGAATCATTTTTATACTTGTGTTTCATTTATTGATATTTTTTTGTAAAACCCTAGGAGATTTTTAAGATATCAAGGTGATCGTAAACAAATAGTAAGTAATTATTTGAGTTTATCCAATAGGCACATATCCTTGCGTATAGATAAACAGTAGCGAGGAAAGGCTCGATGTTATTTCGACCGTACTTGCTACTGAATTTGCAATTATGTTATTGAATGAATATTTTACGAAATAAGAATAAACTGTGGTAGAAAAATTACAAATAAATACATAGTTGGAATTTTAGGTAAGTAGAATACAAAAAGGTGGCTCTCTCTGGGTCATTCACCCGCCCCGGTCGGTTGTTTCAGTAAACAGTAGCGCTGCGGTCGCGCGAAATCGATGTTGCGTCTGGGCAATCTGGGCCCTTAAAGTCGGCTAAAATATCTATTTATTAGAACTTAGGTTAGTAGGGCAGTTAATAAGACGTTGACCTAAAAACCCTTAATTGCATTATATAGGGTCTTATTTATACGCATGGGAGTTATTAAACCTTACTCCACACGCTAAACGGTAGAGAATTGTGGAACTACTATTGTTAAAAATAACAAAGGAAAAAGATCCATATTTGCTTTTAACTGAAAAATAATGGATAATCAGTGTATGATCGCCTTTTCATTAAAAACCAGATAGATACGACATTCATAATTACGAACACAATCTAAATATATTTTTTCTAAGATGCAACTTTAAAATCGGAGAACATTTCAAAATTAGAACAATTTTATTTTCAGGGCAGAGGAGGTGACAGCAATAGTCTAGCCGATGAAAAGTGGTTACAGTGGCCTATGGAAGTTTGCAACACCAGAGGCGTCACACTCGTGCTGACAATCATGTTGAGTGGGGGACTCAGGTGGCAGGCAAGCACACCGCACCCAGCATCATTTTTAAACGTTGTCAGTAAAGTTGAGTCATAAAACAGAAGTTTGCCTCCTCCACTAGGATCCACAGTCGAGATCCACATGTGGATCTTTGGATACTTTTAATTCCTCTTCAATCCACCTATTATAGGATACTAACTGTTGCCTGCGGCTCCGCCCGCGTGGATGTCGATCATCGCGTTGCACGACTCTACTTGATTCTCTACTTGTCTCTCTATACTACTTTTCCTTGCTGTCGATATAAGCCCTAATGTATAGAAATTTAACAGATCGATTGAGATTTATATTTATTACTCCGCTCCCTTGGACGGTAGCGTAATGATATATAGCCTATGTTACTCCTAAATATTATAACTTTCTATAAGTGAAAGAATTATTGAAATCGGTCCAGTAATTTCGGAGCCTATTCGTTACAAACAAACAAACAAACAAACTTTTCCCCCTTATAATATTAGTATAGATTTTACTTTGCCTTCAGCTTAACATCAAGCGAGGTGAAGTCAAATTGACGTGCCATAAATTAAAAGAAAATAGGATCCTAGTGGAGAAAGCCAAGAAATTTAACTAAGAACTTCTAATCAAGTATTATAGTCCAACTTAATTGTTCGTGTGTCAGACATAACATTTTTATTATACGAACTTTGTACTTAATGACTTTTTAATGACTCCAATGTCGTTTCATGTTTATTAACGCCGCGCCGGAGGCAACCGTTACCAATCGGCAGAGTGACCAAACAAACTAAATCGGTATTAACCTGTTGGAGGCGCACTTTCCATTTGAAGGGACTACAAGCAATCGTGTACAGCCACCTGCAATAAAATGTATACACTTTGGAACCTTGTCACAATAATAAATGACAAGTCCACATTATGACATGAAACGGTAAAATTCGACAAGTTTAATGTGAAAAAGTTCTAAAACAGGTGACTGTACATACCTATTTGGAATGAAATTGATTTCTAATTTAGTTCAAATAGTTCGAAGTCAGTTTTCTGACAATGCGTAAACAATTCATTAGTCCTTTGTAGTTAGTCAAAGTTCAAAGTTGTTTAGGGAAGTTTGTAGTTCAATTAGTTATAAGTTTTTACTACAGTTCGTAACATGTAAATATACAATATTAATGATGAATTTTATAGTTATATTGAGTATTTTGATATCATAAACACGGTTACGGTTATTGTTAATATGTGTTTTTTGAAGTAAAAAAATAAAATAAAGATTTTTTAACTGCACTCAGCTGAAATCGAACTCGTGACCTCTAATTTAACAATTAAACGCTTAGATAATAAAAAACTGGTCATTAATCCTCCTGTAGTTATAATGTACCATACCTAGCTCCTACTTAAAAAGCGATACAAAAGCGAGCTACCGTCAGTAGCTTAGTGGTTAAGGAGTCGGACTTACAACCGAGAGGTCCCAGGTTCGAATCCTGGCCATTACACTACCGACGTTAACCCACTCCTAACACAAGCCATTGAGCTCTGCCAAATATAAGTAATTTCGGTTGCTCATATTTTTTTCAAGTACCTAAGAAATAATTCGGGTAATCATCTTCAAAGTTACTTGGAAAGAAAAATTAAGCTAAACGGTTTTATTTATTGGAATTCCACTGTCATCAGAACTGAATGTATGTACCAAATATTAAATTAATCAGTCAATAGAAAGATAGTAAATATTCAATGAGATACTGAATTTAACCAACATGGAAACAACCAAACAAAATAATATTAAATATTAAACCCGTATAATAAATAACCTTTCTCAGGCTTTTTACAAGTACAATTTTATTATTATGCCATTTAACGAACTAAAAGAATTTACACCAAAAAGAACAAAATTTAAATATGGAATACGAATTTGATTGTATTCGTCACTCGTTACTTATTTTTTATTCCACAGCACATTTCTTTTCATTCTGAAGAACTACAAACAAAGGCTTTGTGGAACTTTCCTATTGGCCTAAATGAAATTCTATTTGCCAGATTTGAATTTTATTGCTCATTTCTTATACAGAATAATTTTTAGAAGTCGTGGATGGCTTAAAGTATAAGAAATAGCTAACTACGAGTTTATTTTTAATGAATGCCATCGTTCGTTTTATGAAAAAAAAATATTACGTGCCTGTAAATCTTAAAACTCTTTTCTTCAATATCAACGAGTTCGGATTTTTTTTATTGAGTACTTACGTACTCATACCATTACACTACTTCTTCGTAGCTAACAAGGAACAACTTCTGAATAGTCAGGTTTATATTATACTAGGTGACCCGCGCAACATATAAAACATACATACCTATAAACCTTCCTCTTTAACCATACTATCTATTAAAAAAAAATCGCATCAAAATCCGTTGAGTAGTTTAAAAAATTTAAGCGTACAAAGGGACATAGGGACAGAGAACGCGACTATGTTCTATACTATGTTGTAGTGATTTTTTAAACAGGAAACTTTAAGTGCTTATAATACTTTTTACATACATACAATGCTTTTTTATTTTTCTGATTGTTAAAAATGGCGATGATTGCTCTCGTACTTTTTCTCAGTTTGACTACTACTTTGGTTTTTACTGTTTAATTCAAATCAAAGCAACATTACAACAGCTTGTCGAATAAAACTCGTATATCAGTAACTGTGAACTCACAAACCATTTTAATGAAGCTCCCTAGAACATGTTCTAATTGTGAGAAATCTACAGCGTAAAGTCCCCTTAATAATTACGACGAATATTTAATTTCATTCGTCTCCGCCATGTCCACGGCTAAACATATGCTTCTCTTATTTAACATTATTTATTATAATTATGTCTACTTTCTTTGTTTTTCACTAAAAGAAAACAGAAAATCTAATCAATTATTACACAATTACACAATAGCAAAATGTCAAGTAGACCCAAAGCTGTGTGTAAAGACGAAAGTATAATGACTTTTTAACTCACGCACGTGCATTTTAGGAAAAACGCAATATTAAGAAATTCTTAATTCATAAAAAAGTGATTTTGATTTGATTGATGTGGTTAAATATGTTTATCCGCATTATAGAACTAATAACACAAGCTATTTAAGTTCTGCTTTCTTTGGGTCGAGATAATTCTAAAGAATATTTTTAGTTATTTCTCGATTTTTGTCCGATTTTGCCTCAGGCTTTATAGCATGAACGACAAGTTCGTGGGATATACACACACAAACGCAAAATAACAGAGACTTAACAGAGCCCTTGACATTAATACAATAGTTTAGGAAAGGGTCAGGGTTATCTGAGGCGACCCTTATAACTCATTGGACTTAATAAGATGACAAATTGGCGAGGATGCTAAAATTCCAGGAAGTCACTGTTCTATTGCAAACGAACATTTTGCAATGGATAAACTCACTATCATGTCCTTTGAGATTAAGTCAAAAATGATCAGGACCTGCCCTTTTTCCCCCTGTTATCCAACCTATCAAAAAAACTCTGAACAAAAATCAAAGAACATGCACCCAACATCGGTAGCTTGTCAGAACGGAGACTCTGGCCAGCTTAGTACAAACTTGAGCTAACAACTATTTAGTGAAATGAGGTAGTTCACATTATTTCCTGCTGAAACCCTCTAGAATGAAAAACTACATCAACATCGGTTTATCCGTTCGGGAGCTATGAAGCCACGAATATTCATAAACACGCACGCACGTCAAACTTATAACAACCCGTTGATTTTATGTTTTTATCAAGCGGTTCAGTGAGTCTTTCCTCTGCCTCACCATAAGTCTTGAAATTCCTTCGGTGCACGTGTTTCCTTCTTTCTACAGTCCCGGGTCCTTTAAGCGGGGCGTGAAAAAGCAACTGATGAGGCCGTCAAGGTGAGCGCCACCATTGTAGCACTGTACGCGTTTGCAATGGTGACCCTCTTTCATGAGAGCTCCTCTTTGAAATTCAAAAAACCACGGCGATTTGGATATTTTATAACGAAGTAACATTTTAGCACACCTGCTTATTAAAACGACATCTTCGTCATGTCTATAGATGTACGTATTGCGTCAAGTTCCTTTATTGTAACTAAATTTTGTCAATTTGTTGTACATCAAGGCTAACAGATTTAGTTGTATGTAATTAGTGATTGAAGATGCTGTTAACATGTTTGTGTAGGTACATAAAAATAATCATAGGATTTGTAACGTAAATATCGACAAATTGATAGAGCATTTTGAAGTGTACTTAAAGGTTTAAGTGATAATTGAAAATACCTTAGTGTCATCATTAAAAAATAAGTTATTTACTTAGTTTTGTGAGGTCAAATGTTGACATTAAAATACCAAATGAAAAATAACTTTATGTTATTGAATTGTAAAGAAAAATCAATACAAAGTAACGCATATTTAATCATTTAATAATAATTCTCCTTATCTCAGGAGAATTAATCTGTCTGAGTATAAATGTATTGTTATTGATTTTAATAATAAATTTCATTGATTTGTTTGATCTTCAATTTGGTTTTTAATGTTGGCTTTTGCGGCAACGACTGTCATGTAACCTCCAAACCCGGAGTGGAAAGTCTCTTTGATATTAAGTAAAAAGATTTTTCTTTCAGTCAAGCCACTTTATTTATGCTAGATTTCGCGTGGCTCATCGGTTACTACCGCGGCCTATGGGACGTTTGCAACACCAGGGGCCCCATTTTCTTAAAAAACCAACACTTAACCTTCTAATTTGATTAAAAAACTATGCACTTCTATTCTGTCGTTGTTACGAAACATGCAGTTTAAAGGAAGTCAAAATATAGCATCAAGTCAGCAGAGTTATCATAATTCAATATGTGTTTAAATATTAGGTATACGTGGATAAAACTGCGAGTAAAAGCTTACACGAAGTATATTTTTAAAGCAACGATACGCCATCTTGGTCTGTATCATTACTTAACATCAGGTGTGATATATTTCGAACAATACTTTATTATGTATAAGAAAAATGCTTACAGCGAGGCCTTTGGAGTAACACAAACGTCTATCTAAACGGTACCCAATCTTACAATGTCATACCATACATTAGATTAAAAGATAAATTTATACGTTTAAATATTACTTTCCCGATATATAAGTTATGGTGGATATAAAACATTTTAATGAGGGTGCTTCCTCACTGGGTGTAATGGGCTATAATGTAACGATACAGTGTCGAGTCATCTGTGAGTTGAAACCCAACAATACAGTACCTAAAATGGTGAATTAGCTGAACAATGAGTTTTAATAGCAGTAGTAACGTGAGTAGTGCAATAGAGGTAGAATATGACTCTATCGCCTGTACTAATTGAGCAGCCTGACTGGGGAAGTAGGTACATCCGTCCTACGAAAGCGTGGAACGCCCTAGAATGCAGTGGCTAGTAATGATTTATTTGACCCGACAGTGAGTAGGTTAGTCAGAGGAGGTCAATGAAGAGGTTTTGTATTATCGGTGAGAAGACCGAGGGCTTAAGTTGACACCGCTTTATGATGATATGAAAGTCTGTAAGTTTTGTCTTCTACACTGACAGCGCACAAACTCTCTTGAACCTTTCTCCCTTCTGCAGGGTCGGCAATGAAATTGCCTGCAACGTAAGTCGTATAAAAACAAAAAAGTAAACGGTGAATTTTGATTGGTTAATATAGTGTATGAAACTGGTGTGAAACTTTATCAACTTAAATGTTTCGGTTAATACGAACGTATGTAAATACGTTACGATTTGTAAACCTGTAGCCTTAGCACGAAATATTATCGAATTCGTAATGTAAAGGTATCGACAGAACGGAGGATTGCGATTGGTGGGCTACACATGCACACAGGTTCACAAGAGGCAGACTGCCAATCACAATGCTTCGTTCTCTCGAAACCTTTACATCACGAATACGATAGGAGTTCATGCTAGTACTACTGAATATTTCAATTCGAACATTACAACATTGTCAGAAGTCTTTTCTGCGAGCAGTCCATAACTCATATCAAATCGATAAACCTCTCATAAATCTTCTACTTTTGATAACATTTCAAAGTTATCAAGTGCCCACTTGAAGCACGTGACTGAACCAGTGTAGTGGGGTATTATTTCCACTATTGTGAACACAGAAACCTAATATGTGTGGTCAAAGTTAATCAAGGACTTTTATGTAAATAAGCGTCCATTAATTACTATTCAGTACGCATTCAATTATTCTAAAATAGTACCTCATGTGATTCAATTGCTTGCTTTTAGCATCAATTCCACCTGCGGTTATCTGTCACTGCATAAATAATAATAGTACTAAAATGTATCATATTCATATAAATAATTCTAAAGCTCATATTCAAACTGTTAGTGTACTTATCATGTAAATTCCTTCACCGAATAAAACAATTATCTAATGAAACATGTTGAATTTAAATTTAGTTGTAGGTATTGAATATACAAATATAGTATTAAAATGATATTAGCACGCAATACTCAAACATTCGTCCTACGCCCATTTTAGTCCCAATTAGAGGGATCGCTGAATTTTTATATTACTTGATGCTGATTGATTTATTTTATTCATTAATTAACAAAAAACTGTTTAATGTACAATCATCAGAAAAGATACATACTTTTTTTTCAAATTTTATGCAAGTCTGCAGAAAATTTTATGTTGACTATAAATCACGGAAAGATCGCGGGTTCAATACCGTCAAAAAATTCACATTTTCCTATCTAAATTTGATTTATCCAAGTCATCATCATTCGTGCGTTAATCCCAATCGCATCCGAAGCTTTCACCTCGGAGTCCAGGGTTCGTTTTTTTCCCACTCTAACTGCGTTGCGGCTAAACCTCGATATTTTCATTGAAGCAATTGCCATCTGACCTCCACAACCTATAGATATTGACAATATTACGAATTGCAGCTAGGCCAGTTGTTGAACTTTTTAGGGCTCCAACTACCTGTAACGACTGCCATAGATGTTTGTATGACAACTGGGACCGACGGCTTAACGTGCTCTCTGAGCCACGACCAGACCAGTGCAAATAGCCGTATTCATGCATACAAATATTTAGGTACACTGAGCGGGATACGAACCCGAGCCTTCTGCGCGACAGTCGCATTCACTACCGCCACCATGAAATTTTATCCAAGCATACATTAAAAATAACAATCTGAAATACGGAGTAGGTATGGTAACACAGGTTTTAACTAAATAAAATAGAGGTAAGTAAGATCTCTTAAACCATTTTCAAAATCTCAATAATCCTCACAATCTGAGTAATCTCGAAACAGGTAGGTTTATCGAAAACCACTCACAACTATTTAACGAAGCTTATGAACACAAAGTACCTTTTAGAGGACGAAACAAAACTTGTTAACAAGATCTCTAAGCAAACTAAATAAATTGGAATAGGGCCGTAATAAACATCTGCAATAAAATGCCGAAAGTATTCAGTGTTGCCTACATTATAAATGTGAATATTTATAATAGATATTTGAATTTATAACCTAACATCTTGCATGCACATGTATGTATAACACATGTTTAAACAAATAAATTTGATTTGATTTGATTTAAAATTTTTGTTAATCAATCACACTCAAACGGCTAAGCCGATCATGTTAAAATTTGACACAGGCATAGATTTTGGCCTAAAATACTACATAGGTTAGGTATATTATATCTTCGGAATACATTTCTTTAGTTTTGTAGAACGGGATCAGAATACATCGCGGGCAGAGCCATGAGTGGTAGTAGAGCTAAATGTTACCATCAAAGCATTGTATTATTTATTCAAAATATCCGTCTGATACTCTCCAAGACGTTAATTGGTAGTGCTCGTGCGGCTAAGCACGTAATTAAGTTCCTTGCGATTTACACTGCAAAACAAGAAATCAGGAAAATTTTTCTTTCCAAATTTATTTAGCTGCTAGGTATAGTTTCAATTATTTTATTATTTCTGGCAATCTCACTTACGACTATTATTGTCTATGTCATTATAATTGGAGATTGGAGTATAATATCGATGTTGTAATTTAATTATTTTGACGTGATGTCCAATATTGGATCAACCATTAACCAATATTTTAGTTCCCATAATATAATTAAAATACCTACTTATATTTAATTAATTTTGTTATAGGTAGATTTTTATTAAGTAGATAGAGCTCCGGAGTAGATAGAGACAACTATGATTGGGGATAGTGATATATTGGAAGTCTTCAAGACTAGAGTGAATAGGTTACTTCTAGGCAAACGAGCTCCTCTGTCAACCACATCATCGCTTACCAACAGGTGAGATCAAGCGCGATCCTCATCATTCCCTGAACCTTTTTCCCAACTCAGTTGGGGTCGGCTTTCCAGTCTAACTGTGATGCGGCTGAACTTCGATATTTTACGTGAAACGACTGCCATCTGACCTCCACAACCAATGGTCTAATGACCAATGGCGATATCGAAGTTCCAAGTTAGGCTGGTTGGTCTTTTGAGGGCTCCAACTACCCGTAACGACTGCCATAAATGTTTGTATGGCAACCGGAACCGACGGCTTAACGTGCTCTCCGAGGCACTTATAAACCTGCGATAAATACACACATAACTTCGAAAAGCATCGAAAAGTCATTGGTGTGTGCCATGGTAAACCTGGGATCGCACTCGAGACCTCGTCTCAGTAGTCCATTACCCATACCACTAGGCTACCGCGGCTTTCCGCGCTTCTATCTTTTAGCTTTAGCGCGATCAAACATAAAAAACAACCCGCCATTTTGCTTTATCCTTACATATTTCACGAGCTTCCTTCACTGTCATAGACTGAAGACTGAAGAAGAAGTAAGCCATTTTTTCAAAATTTTATTAATTTGGTCAGTGTGTGTACAGCTAGGTCGACTCCGGTTAGCCCTCCCATTTACATTTTTTTTGTCGTGCGAAAAATCCCCACGGATACCCACCCACCGGAGCCGGTTGGGAAAGTGATGTCGGACTCGAACCGACTAAAACGCACGCCGTCTTTGGGTCTCCAATTGCCGGAGGTGTTTACCAGAGCCTTACATAATGCGATGTGTCATTCGCTCATATAAATCATCATTATCATTGTAAAAATCTTTTATTTTAATCTCCCAGATTCATCGTGAAAAACTGCTTTGACATTATGTCGTTATAAACATGACATGACTTCGTTTAGGTCATTTTGTTGGTGGACTACATTAAAAAGTCCTCTTTTAAATGGTGCCTCGTAAGTACGAGAAGAATAAAACGTGTAAGTACAAGTCGTCTTTTTACGGTATTTCAATCAATTCGAATGCTTCACATACCTAACTTAAGCCATTTTAACAGCTCATAAAATAGGAGTACTATCCACAAATAAGTTAGACATTGGAACGAATTACAAAAATGACTGTTTATTACATATACTGCAATCAGTGTCGCGTTATTTAGCGTTTATTGTGATCATACCTACCTATGTGGTTAGGACGAAGAAACTAACAAATGCCGATATTATGCCGCGTCTAAAATGTAACATTTTACCGTGAACGTGTCAGAAGTGCGTGTCCGTCGCGTATTTAGCTGCGTGATAGCTGAGTTTAAATGAAAATATCGATCGACTGGCGGCCGTATCGAGTACAAGTGCCTACGTCCACACTCATCGTTTTGTCTTGATGTCACGCTGTCCGGTTCGCTGTTCATGACACAAATCTAGACTCACCTTTAGAAGTACTAAAGCTTTTCATACAAGACTGAATCCGGCAATCCGTTCGTAAATCTAGGTTACCATTATTATTTATTTTACAATATAATGAACCACTATGTTATTATTTAGTGATTTATAGTTAGTGTAATTAAGTAGTTAATTAAGATTTTATAAAACTTTTTAGTAGTCATTTTATAAAATCTTAATTTATTTAATTAACTGCATAACTAGTAGTCGGTATGCGTTTACGTCCTGTTTACATCGCAATAACGTGAACTACAGAGTTCCGCAGGGGCCGGTTTTTGTACTTATAAATCACTAGCCTATACCCGCGGCTCCGCCCGCGTGGCTGTTGGTTACCGTGACCTAAGCGCCAGTTCTATATTATTAATCATAACTCTGGTTCTGCTTAACCAAATGCAATCAAACAAACGCAAGATTTTAAGTTGGAACAAACCCCTCGTAACAAAAAAAGCCGCATCGAAATCCGTTCAGTAGTTTTTGCGTCCATCTCGGACAAACCAACTTACAAACAAAATAGATAATTAGGTCTGATGGACGTGTGTAACACCAGGGGAGTCATAATCGTGCTACCGTACCTATAGGAACCCTCGAATGCCCTTCTTGAAGAATCCTATGTTGTTTTAGGTGAACACTTGAAAAACCATCATGAAATTGTATCCATTTGCTTTAAATATTTTTATAATTTTTTTTTATACTATCACGCCTATATCCCCGAAGGGGTAGGCAGAATCTAGTTCTATCTAATTAGGTCCCAATGTAATAGGGGGCGAGCCTATTGCCATCAACCGGGCACTTATAAACCTGCGATAAATACACACATAACTTCATTACAGCATCGTAGTCATTGGTGTGTGCCTTGGTAAACCTGGGATCGAACCCGAGACCTCATCTCAGCAGTCCACCACCCATACCACTAGGCTACCGCGGTTATCTTTTTATAAAAATCACCTTAAATAGGTATCCTGTACAATATGCTGCAGCTAAATTAACACAATTTTTTAAATAGTTAGTGATTTTAATGCATCCAATGAATATTTTCAATGACTTATTTTTGCCGACTGTACCTGCCTGCTAATGTTGTCAGTAAGTTTCGGCATCATTCAAAGCTGCGATGTCATTTGAAGCTCTGAAATATATTAAACTGCATTTCTAAGAACCTGGTAAGGAGCTAGGACACCATTTTATTGTAACTGTGACTTAAAAGTGTCAATTTCTAGTCCTTATATGGTTTTACTTGTGGGCCCATTTAATTCTTTTTCGTTTTAGCCCACGTGTGAGGTATTTTGAACCGTATGATACTCTCCAAGACGTTAATTGGTACTGCTTATGCGGCTAAGCACGTAATTAATTTCCTTGCGATTTATACCGCATAGCAAGGAATGGGGTCAAAAACTTTTTTCCAAATTTATTTAGCTGCTAAATTTTCGGTTAGAAATTGGACTGTGCTGAGATAGGCTAATTGATTGATCGTAGGTTTATAAGTTAGTGTCCGGTTAATGGCAATAGGCACGCCACCTATTACATTGGGACCTGAACATAAACCGGAGAAATGTGGGTGCTAGCACCTCTTCCTACCCCTTCGGGGATAAAGGTGTGAGTTTATGTTATGTTATGTTGTGTTAAATAAATATTCTAAGAAGTGAAGTGGTAATAAAAATTGAAAATGGAGTACGTATGCCTAGAAGTAACCTTTATTCACTTGGTATAGTTACTTGAAAAATTCCATTGCTAAATATTCTATTTACTTATTGACAAAAAACAGTGTACCAGCAACGCAAAATATCTTTTACGCGGATGACCAGAATCACATTTCGCGAATTACCAGACACGCAGACGACCTGATACGCATATTACCAGATTTAGTTTCGCAAATTACCAGATACGCATATTACCAGATTTAGTTTCGTAAATTACCAGATTACTAACACTATGGACTGTTGTTGCCTGAAATGAATGATTTATTGTTATTTCAATATTTACCGTAGGTGACCAGTATCAAAGAATATTTAGGTATTATAACAGTAGGACCGAGTATGACATGGGCTCAATAATTCACGGAACAACGGTTTATTGCTTAGGAATTGTGTTAGGTATATCTTGAATTCTGTTTGTACAATAGTCTATCACGCACTTGGGAATATTTTATAGATTGTGCGCAGATAAACAGTGAAGCGATCTTTTCACTATTGAACCATACCTTCTAGAGAACAGAGTTACCTACCTACTTTTTTGTAAGTAAGTAAAATGTCACAGATTACATTTCTTTATTTAGGGCACGTCAATTTGATTTCACCCCGCCTGATGGTAAGCTGAAGACAGGCACAGGAAAGAGGGCCATCATTACAAATACGTAGTGTTACAATAGTGGCGCTCAGTTTGCCTGCCCCATCTGATGATTTTTAAAGGGCCCGGGACTGCAAAAAGAAGGAAACACGTGAGCTGGCAAGGAACTTCAACAGGCTACGTGTTTACTTCTTCTTACAGTCCCGGGTCCTTTAAGCGGGGCGTGAAAAAGCATCTGTTGAGTCCGTCAAGCTGAGCGCCACCATTGTAGCACTGAACGTGTTTGCAATGGTGACCCTCTTTGATGAGACTTTGCCTTCAGCTTAACAACAGGCGAGGTGAAGTCAAATTGACGTGCCATTAATGAAAACAAAAAAACAACAGGCAGAAGAAAGATTCCCCGAATAGTGTCTTGTAATGAAAACACCGCTACTCCGGCGTGAAAAAACGTCTCATTCTGTTCAGGACTCCGAGTTTACGCGATGCTGACTGACCTCCTAAAGACGTATTGTCCTACCAACTCGTAAGTAAAGTTGACCGGCCAAAACTCTTGGATAGCTCTACAGATTGTCTCTCTACTCGAGATGAAGCGACAGCTTCAGATGCGAACGGAGATTACACGTGTAGCCGAAAGGTTCTCGAAAGGAGACCACATACCTACTGGCAGATGAGGCGTAGAACCGTCCTCCGCGAGATGGACGGATAACATAGTCAGATGTTGGAAGCAGACCGCCTCCAACCGTTCCGATCGGAGGTCAATGGAGAAGGCCTAAGTTCTGCCACAGACATTAAATCGCTTAGTATTCCATATACTCTATGACTACTGGTACTGATTTCACCTTCTTATTATTCATACATTTTCTTTATAACCCTATACTATCCTAAAAAGGCAATTTAAACTCCTTCAAATCAATCGGCATTTCGAAGCTGTATAAACACGTTTAGCTAGGCTAGCAACTAGGAACCAGAACTTAATAGTGGTTAAAAATCTATATAAGGTGCCGACAAGCAGTTTAATTTATCCAACGTTACGACCAAATAGTACAATGTACCTACGTCTTGAAAACATCTTGTCAAGTTAGGTTTACAGACCTCGACTATAATCAAAGTTTAGGTAGGTATTTCAATATTGATTCATCACAACGCATCTCAAAATCCGGACTTAACCTAAATATGTGGTTTGTGTTTTTTTGGCTATATTTGGCCCGATCTAAATGATGATGATGATGATGATGATGATGTTTGTAACTATCATCTGACCTCCCAGCCTGAGTCGTGGCACGGCCGTGGCACAGCTGTCAGTTACTAACTAACGAATATTGACAGCCAGGACCAACGTTTAGAGCGTCCTCCGAAACTTAAAATATCATGCCGAGAATATATTATCAAAATATCATATCGAGATAGTAATAATTCATCAAAATATGATACTGAGATAGTAATAGTCATTAAAGTATCATGTTGAGATAATAATAGTCATCAGAGTATCATGTCGAGATAGAAATATGTCATCAAAATATCATGTCGAGATAGTAATAATATGTCATCAAAGTATCATATCGAGATAGTAATAATACATCAAAATATCATGTTTAATCAATCATTAAAGTATCTTATTCAAATAGGAATAGGTAATAGTCTTCAAAGTATCATATCGAGATAATAATTTATGTCATCAAAATATCATCGAGATAATGTTTTCTGCACCACATCTATGATCAAAAGTAAAGTATTTCTTGACGTAATTATTGTTAACTGTGGAATATTATTAAAAATAAATAAATATTATTAATGTTATGTAGTATCGTTTTTGAAGTCACGACCATGGTTGTTGTACCAAACTTTACACTGACAACAATTTTATATAGTTTAAAAGTACATATGAACATAATGCAGGGCATAGCACTTGATACAGACGTAGATACACTCGTTATAGCAGCTTTCACTTGTCGAGTGCATGACAAAACTTATGCGCTGTTGTTATACGTTAAGTACGACCGGATTAGGCAGGTATAATTCTCGGCATACATCTTGACCCCAAATCAAAAGAAAACGAGACCCTAGCGCGCGCAGATTTGTTTTTATAATATCTATAAGTGGTGGATTTAAGCCCCTCCACTGCTATAGTATCCCGTGGTATCCTCAAAATACATCCAAAAAACTTGTACTGTATATTAAGAGAACATTTTAAGATGTCACTGGCGATAAAATATGCCGGTGAGTATAGCGTTGCTACAAGCCAAGCTCAAGTTTTCAAGTATGGCTTCTGGTAACTTTTATTTATACTCTTAAACACTGCACAGTGGCTTTACTATCGTAGGTTACAATGACAATGTGAATAGGAATGAATTTTAAAAGCAATAATGTTGGTTCAGATATCGCTACTTGTTATGTCGTTTTCTAGAAACTTGAGAGCTGTTCAGCTGGTCTATCAGAAACTCTTAATATAGGTCAATACTGTCATACTACGAACTGTATAATATGTTGCTATTCTTGATATTTTCATGTTTAATAATTTTTAGAGTGTGATTTCTCAGTAGCCAGATTTTATTTCTAATTTTTTTTATATTATTTATATACTCGTAATTTGAGGGCAAGCAAAAACTAATAATAAATATTTGAAATGTACTACTTAATGCCTTTCATATGATACTAAACACGACTTAT
The DNA here is from genome assembly GCA_963691645.1 of Pelosia muscerda. NCBI lineage: Eukaryota > Metazoa > Arthropoda > Insecta > Lepidoptera > Erebidae > Pelosia > Pelosia muscerda. Next base: position 5,866,591 of record OY829116.1, on the reverse strand, counting down.
ATTTATTTAAAATTACTTACTACTTACGTTATGACTGCTAGAGGGTGTCACATTATATTTAGTGACCTGATATAGCCGATACCTCAATTGTTTAGTTCTAATAAGAATAATAATTAGTTGAGAAGCTATGAGGGAATAGATGAACCCACATTCAACAAAGCCTGTCAAACAGAATAGAGATGGAAATATCAATTAAAATTGAAAGGAAATTTTATTTTAGTTTTATTAATTAATTTGTATTTAATTAAGTATTCGTTGTTAATTTGATTGTTCACTTGCACACTCGAGTACCAACACGCAATATTCTTACTAAACATAACAATTTCATAACAAAAACATACAACATTTATTAGGTAGCACGGCCGTACCAAAATTATTTTCCCATCAGTCAATTTGCTCTACGCGATGTTATCCATCTCGGGAAGTCATGCAGAGAAGGAGGCCATCTTGCTATCTAAATTGACCGTAATTGTTCCGTGTGCAAGTAGTTTCACTATCTGTGAGCTTATAAACTATTTCAGTGAGCGCCATTACATTTATTAAAATGCATTCGGGCGTATTTTTCATTAATCTTATGCTATGATACCGTTTAGATGCCTTGGAGAGTATTTTTCTGGTTGTGACCTATTAAGCAATGGCATGTACTGGGATTTCAGGTAGATATATCAACTTCGGAGGTCGCATAATGACCTCCGTCCCCCATGAGCGCAGGCCTGGGGGTGACGGGTGGAGCCGCCTGTCACCCTAGCAGAAGCAGGCCGCGACGGCGGCACAAAGTGCGCCTCCCCATATCCGGGGGTTAGATGGGGACACCATGGTCTGCCGGGGTGCGAGAGATATGTCTTGTATAATCTCACCTCCGGCAATGAAGGACTCATGGATGACGTGCGTTTTGGTCGGTTCGAGTCCGACATAACCACCTCCACCGACTTTTGGTGGGGGTGGTATCCGTGGGAATTTTGCGCACGGAAAAAAAAGAAAAGGTAGATATATCAAAGTGCTTAAAATATTTGATTTGGGTAGAATATGAAGTGTCTATTTACACTAGTATTTGTCTAGTGTTTGTGTAGTACACGTGGCATCACGCGATAACCTTGTGCCTTTGTGTCACGTCACCTTGGGGAGAGTGGCTCTAATGATAAATATATTCCTAGATGGAAGCCACAAATACAACCGTGAACAACACAAGTTTTGAACTTCATATTTGGCGGCGTATATCTAGTAGCCCTTCTGGAGGTTAAGGAGTGGACTACTATCTGTCTCTAACGTAATAACCTAAATAAATCAATTAATGGCTTAACTATCTGAGTGGTGAAAGAGAACAGATATCCCATCACATCTGATGGGTGTCGTAAGAGAGGAAAAACGAAAAGATATGCGCTACCAGATCGATATCTGCGAGAGAAAGAAAACTGAAAAGAGAACTCTGTACCAACCCGTTTGGTCAACGCGAATACAATAGGCCAAAGCTCCCAACATTAGAAGAGTTATATTCCACTTATCCCAGCTATGTACAGAGAGAGGTTAAATGAATGAATGGCGTTGCCAACGCAACCTGTCCCTCTTGACAAGCCGCACTTCCTTTGTAGAGTACAAACGTATTATCACTTATCTAAAGGAGCTGAACTCCAAAGTTTAAGCTATATGTAACTGGGATTGACATCTGGATAAAAAAATGCAAAATGGTGCCGGCTAAGGATTTTCCAAGCTACAATAGGTATAGGTTTTTACAGTGTCGGTAGCACAAGTGTGTCCCCTTTGGTGTTGTCCATGTCTATATGGTGCCCGCCTTCCAACAGGTGGGCCGTGTGCTTATTTACCACCTAAGTGGTTTAAAAAAGGGAATATTCTTATTCTTCTAGTCCATTTAAACTAGTAATGGCAAGCCCTAATTTCAGCTTGACCAATCGCAACGTAAACACACCCGTTTCAGTTACATGACATCTTAATTAAACTTGGTTTAGTTTCATGCCAGTTCCTTCTACGTTAATTTAAATACACTGGCTACTGACTTTACGACTGTGATAAAAACTCGTTTTCAGAATAATACCCCGGGGCATTTGCGCTTTAAAGTAAACCCGGTTCACATCAATATAACCCCGCCTCGCTGTCACAAGCCCATTCACGCGAAAACAACGAATAGGTACGTTGTGAGAACAAACACACTCATGCCTGATATTGCCAAAGCTGAATTAATGAGTTTTACGTTTTTTTTGTAATCGGGTCCATAGCAACGAGCTATGTAATGCATATTTTATATAATATACCAGGGTTTGGCCGCTAACTTACTCAGTTATAGATTTGTACTCAATTATTGAAATAAAAACTTAAACAGAAATATATATATTGTAGTGACGTCAATGTCTTTACAGTAAGGCTTAGTTGCTCCAACTACCTGTTAAAGTTAAGGTTTCCGTCAAATTTTAACATTAGGGGAGACCTAGGTGGGTTGACACAAAAATTGCATTTTTGATGATAACTCAGCTTCAGTGATGTCTATTAGCTAGCAAGTTATCTCATTAGAATGTGAATTTCAACACGTATCTAATTACGAGAAACAAGTAGTTAATAATAACTTCAAGTTGGAGAAAAATTGAATTTAAGCAAACAATTCCGACTGTTTCAACTCTCCTATGGACGAGGTAAATTGAAACAGGGGTAAAGGTGAGTTGACACATATTTAAATGGTCGGTTTTAGCTGGATAAAATAAAAAAAAATCTGTAGTCATCTTTATTGCGTACCTATGTTTGGAATCAGTGAAGATTTTTCTGTTAGTATTCTTTAATTTACTATAGGCTTTTTTTCTTCAAGTGCCTTTTTTTCAGGCGTGTCTGTTAAAAAGGTTGATTTAACTTTTCTTCTATTCTGGGTACCTTTTCTAGGTAAAGCTTTTGGTAAAGGCCTGATAAAATATTGCGGATTGGTGTGATTTACCTGCAACAGACGACGACGTGGAGAAGATAGTTACCTACATCTATGGGAATAATATTTTCTTCCGTTAGTGATAAATCCGAAATTAAATTTAGACTCAATTTGGTTGTTTAATGAAGAGATCACTTCAGCGACAGGATTTTCTTGACTTTTTTATTTGATGTGACTTCTTCATATTTATTAATTCAGTCGGTGCAATAATTTCAGAATTATTTTCTCTCACTCTCTGAACATCATTATATTTTACTTCATTATTTATACATATTTTACCTCTTAAACTTACTTCCTCTGCCACAACGCAAAAGGAGAGAGATCTCCTCTCATCGTTTTTCTTTTATACTTATTTGGTATGGTGAAAATAAGCTAAGTTACCTAAGCTAAGCTAAGTTTAAACAACTGAGGTGAGTTAAAACAAGTTGTTTCAACTTACCTCACCATTATAAAAACCGACTATGGCTACCGTATTAACCATTACCCGAGTTCAACTTAAATATTTCAACAAAATAACGTTACATAATAATACTACATAAAATACACTACGCTATCGTTAAACAATCAAAAACCTATTTCTTAATATCAAATAAATAAAACTTCTCGAAAAATACCAAAAATACTTACTTTTCGTCTAATTTTGCGCATACACACGATTTACTCAACAACCGCTCGCCGCATCGCCGCGACGTGTACCTACTAATACCTCGTCGTGTGCATGGAAAGGAATCAAATGGCACCGTTGTCGTTCTTCTAGTGTCTATACTACCCGAAATATTGAACTTGTGTCAACCTATATCTGTGTCAATTCACCTCGGTCTCCCCTAATAGTAACAATGATTCTAATGGTTTGGCTAAATGTGTTGCACTAGTGTATTTAGTAGCTCTGTTATAGTTATCTGTTTGATAGAATTTGACGTTTGAGCGTGGCTGGTTACAGTTAGCGTCAAGTTATGACTTGATTTGGACAATTTGTAAAATGGTGCAACCTGTTTTATACCTGACCGGTACTTTAACTACACAGTTAATGTTAAAGTACGATCGTGCAACTCAGGCTTAAAGTCACAAGTCACTGCCACTGATATTATAAATTCGGTAACGCGCTTATGAAGGAATCTGAGGTCTGGTCTATTTACGATGGTAATACTAATATCTATAGCAGAGATTTACTATCAAGGACATCTGGCTCCCCGACAACATTGGCAGGCATAAGTAAGCTTAGCTTCCTTAGATAAAGGGCAATGGGTTTGTTGTCGTATTAAAAATAAAATAAAATGTTCAGTGTGCGGGAATGACGCGTATTCACTATGACATTTATGAAAAGTGTAACCTATGTAAGATCCGCTGCTGGCAACACCGACGAGTTCAGTGTAGAGGTAGGCTTACACCAGGGCTCGGCGCTAAGTCCATATCTCTTCCTGTTGATAATGGATGCTTTGACATCGGAGATACAGGAGGAGAGCCCCTGGTGTATGCTGTTCGCCGATGATATTGTTCTCGTCGGTGAAGACGGGCTTGAGGTCCAGAGTAGACTGGAGAAATGGCAGTGTACACTGGAGAGCGTAGGCTTGAAAATCAGTAGAACAAAGACTGAGTATATGTTCTCTGATTTCGGCGGTCTCTCCAGTTTTACACCCATGGTGCTGGATGGTGCACCAATACCAGTCTGCTCCAACTTCCGCTACCTCGGCTCTCTTATCCAGGCAGATGGGGAAATTGATCGTGCAGTGAAGCACAGAATTGACGCAGGGTGGATGAAATGGCGGCAGGTCAAAGGCACAATATGTGATACTCAATTTCCCCTCAAGCTCAAAGGGAAAATATATAAAACGATTATTAGACCTGCCGTATTGTATGGATCGTCATGTTTGGCCTTGAAAGCGACGGATGAAAGAAAACTGCATGTAGCGGAGATGCGAATGTTAAGATGGATGTGTGGTGTGACGAGAATGGATAGAATAAGGAATGAGTATATTAGAGAACGTTTGAAGGTAGCACCTGTAGATGAAAAGTTGAGAAGTGAACGTCTGGCGTGGTATGGACATACTATGAGAAGAGATGATAACAACATCGTAAAAAAGGTCCAAAGTATTAGGGTAGAGGGCTTTACAACCAGAGGTCGGCCCAAAAAAAGATGGATGGACTGTGTGAAAGCTGATATGGCAAGGAAGGGAGTGACTGAGGAAATGACATCCGATAGGAATGTATGGAAGAGAATGACATGTTGCGCCGACCCCAAATAATTGGGACAAGGGCAGGAAGATGATGATTTATGAAAAGTGTAAACGTATATCCATCCCAAACATTTATCATTGTATTCTATTTTACAAACGAACCACTTCTCTAGTGGGATTATGTTGTTTTATGGAAGCCATACTCCTTTAAGTATAGTTGCACACTGCTAGGTTTGCACAAGTTACGGTCTAGTAATTTGTACAAGTATTTTCCAACACACGTTACAATATATTTGTACAAGCCTAAATATGCACAATTATACTTGGACGTGTATGACTACTATTATAATAGTCACTGCAAGTCCGACGTACCCACACCACTATTAGCTCCAGTGAGACGAAGCCGGAGGGGGTCTTCGTACGTAAAAAAGGTGGTATCAGACTATACCCGTTCCCAGTCATTAAAACATAGCATTAATACATTGCATTTCCGTGATAAATAAAATAAATTCAACTGTCAACAATTCCAATTACAATAACAAATATTGTTTATCATATAAATAACTGGTAATTAAACATGTTGTAACCGCGATGAGAGCTCGTTACAAAAACATTAATTACTATAGGAGCATTTCATTATGTTATAAAAGTTATCACTATAAATGTAATCGTTTTGTTTTATAACTTTAGGTTGCAGTGGACTTTTGATTTAAATATAAATACCTGTAATAATTACTTCATAACGTAACGTAATAAACGTAATAAACTTCACGAAGGAACGTTTATGAACTTCAAAACTAACTCAATCACTGGTATGTAGGTATACAATTAACAACAACAAAACGGAGGTAGGACACGACGGTATCTCCCGTCCGAAATGAGCTGTCCAACTGGGGAAGTACCTCCGCCCTACAGAAGACCGCGGTCATAATAACCATCGTGTTGTGTTCCCGCCGGTAAGTAGGGTAGCCAGAGCTCACTATACCCCTCCTTCCCCTCCCCTTCCTAGCCTCCCCACCCCTTCCCAGCTCTCCCCCTTTCCCTTCAGGGTGGGCAGCGCGTGTGAGACACCCTTAGTGTTGCATACGTTCATAGGCCACGGTGGCCGCTTTCCATCAGGTGGGCCGTGTGCTTGTCTGCCACCTACGTAGTATAAAAAAAAACTAGAATATTCAATATAAAAATTATCAAAAAAAAATTTCAAAATTTAAATCCCGTCAAAAAAGTAAAACAATAATAATTCGAACGTTATCGTGTTGGGAGACTTCTTACTAGTAAAGCACTCCGGTATATTTTGATCAGGAATTGAAAAGCTTTTGTGATTTGCTGTTGAAATCGTTGCGGTTGATGACTGTCCATGTGTAAAACAGTAGATCTCCGTTTAGATATGCTCTTTACTGGACCTACGTCAACAATCAATAGGTACAATATTAATTAAGTTTAATGTCAACGTGCAACAGAATTGGATCTGAGTAGAACAATCATAACGAGATGACGATAAATAAAAGGATTTTGGTCCCAGTAAATAAACAGCTATTCGAAGCTATTAAATCGATCGTTATGCTGTAAGAAATTCATCCATGCAGTCATTTAAAAGTGGACATTTCTAGTGATAATGTAGATACAAGTTTTAGCAATAGTAGAGTTGTTGTTTAAATGTGATATACTTACTCGTAAGTACGTAGTGATAAGGGTATTTCTTCGAAATTTCATTCTTCGCCTGATTCATCTGGCCAAAATTAATTTTCACTATCGGCTTTGAAACACATGGTCATATGAAAGTATAGATTCCAAGGAACATATATTTAAATGAGGGACTCATTTTTACACAGTAGTTTTTAAGATATCGACCTTCAAATATTTTGTGCCCAGATGAATCAGTATTGGTGACAGATAAATCAGAAACAAAAATTTTATTTAAAAAACTTTGATACTTAATCAATTAGATAAACCTTTTACAATTAAAAATCACAATACAAACTAATATTCTACTATTCTTTAATTCCGGTAGCACACGATTAATCAACTAGCTGTATTTTTCATTTTCAGATAGGTTTTTCTTTTGTCTTACATATACACCTTTAACCCATTTATCTCCCTGTAGTCGTTTATCTTTTTCCTGTAATTTTCATTGATTCTTTTCAATTCCAAAATTTTTTGATAAGTACTCAGGATCATTTTTCTTATGTTTTCTATACTTACGCATTCTGCCAGTCTCTTTTTCTGCTTCTTTTTATTATCAGGTTGTGGCATTGTTGTAAACTACAATATTAAAAGAAAAAAATAGGTAAAAAAAGAGATATATAAAAATAAATAAGTTTTCGTGTTTTTTATTAGGGAAAATTAATCTTAAAATGCCGTTTTATCAATAGCGTATCAGTATAAGTTATATAGTACAATGTAACAAAAATGCTAATTAAAATATTTAAACCAAATACATACGAAAGTATAGCGGCTATATACTTATAGCAGCTATACTTTAATATGTTTGTTACAAATAAAAGCAAATTCACGCCATAAAACCGCTCCTTTCTAATTCATATGGTATTTTGACCATATGAAGCAGGCCCAGATGAATCAGGATTATGCCCATAATTATGCATAACTCCTTAATCATACAGGCTTCAGTGTTAAAAGATTTCCACATTAAAATATTACCAAAAAGCATCACAGCAAACGCAAATTTAGGCTTTAAAATAAAAAAATAAATTTTATAAAGTAGGCGTTGTAATCAGAATGCTACCTGAACCAAACACAGATGAATCATATATTTACCTTCGTAACACCGGGTTCTCTGGGTACCAGCTGCACGTCCACCTCATAGCTTGTTCGTTGCACGACTGATTCCCCCCACGCGCAATATCAGTCTCCTAGCAGTATTATCCGGTCAACTATGGTCAAGCGAAGCTTACACCATATTAATCAGAATTATACGCCGGACACTTATGTTTTACTTATTTATAAGAAAAGTATAAATAGTTATAACTACTACGCATTATTTTGTAAAAGGACAATTCATTGTCTTTCAATAAAATTATTATTTATATGAATTTATCAAATGAAAATTGGCACATCAAACAATTTCTTTCGGAAAATGGTAAACGGACGCGTTATATGAATCAGAAGAACATACTTCAAATATTTTTATTTTGTATTTAGACAGCAACTTTTTCAAATATATAATTTGACCAAGTTAGGGACAAAGTTAAAGTAGCCAAAACAAAAATTTACCGGCAATTATGTTAGTTAGTTACAGAAATACACCCATAGAAATAGAAAATTTTGTCTTCGAAGAACTACCCATAACCCATCCAACTCTTCAGGCCAACCAACCTTTTATTGCAACCTACAGCAACTGGGTGGTTAACGACTGAAGATCTGGCGCTAGTTTTTCTCTCAAGCAAATATCAGTCGCTCTCACGAAAACTAAGATAAACCAAATCAAGAAAAAGAGTCAGAGATACCCCTGAAAAGTACAAGCTATGTATGCAACTGGAACTAACGCAGTTTAAATCGACGAACACTTGAATTTAAAAATAACAAATAGTACCCAGAGGGAAGTTGGAATGTATTAGTTCAAATATGAGTGTACCTAAATTTGATTAATCATTCATAGAACAAATGTGTATCGATTTCGAATGGCGCGAATTCTGAATCAATACGCTATTCTGCTATCTACGCTATTATTGTGGTCAGGTGCTCTCTACTTGCATTTGTTTTACCTACTATTATGATTTTTGTTCTGATGAATTGTTTAACAAAGCTATTCTTGTTTTACCTACTGCTGCATTTACCACTTCTTCTTTCGAATCGACGGCATTTTTGAGTTACCTTCGTATTGTAGTAATTTGTTTCACGGCAGCGCTGCTACTCACGGAGAAGGCCCGAGTATAAGTTTCGCTCTTCGAGAAGGCAACTGACTTGCTTAAAAGTAGTGTTCGTGCTAAGTGGTTTTAAAAAGAACCCTTCCAATTCTTACAAATAGCTGCAAGAATTTCACGCAATGCATCTTTGTGAGCTACGGGTAACGTCATAGACAAAGTCCAAAATGATGGATAAATAAAAAAAACCGCACTTTAATGCCGTAATAGAGGAACTAAAACACTTGGGAGAAAAATATTCCGTTATGTTTAATAATAGATATCTACACTAAACATATAACATTTTACGAGTCATTTATATAATTAAACTAGCTGATACCCGAATCTTGGAATATAGATACAGTTCCAACAACCTATATTCCAAATAAAAAGCCTATGTGTTATACAAGACTAAAATCCATCCCCGTTCCAATTTTCAACCGTTCCGACCAAACCAAGATTCGTTCAGCCAGTAGAGCGTTATTGAGTAACAAACATGTAAATATCTTAACATCGTCACGACGTAAACGTAATAAGAGTCGAGAAACGGAAAAATATGCAGACAATATTCCTGCGAAAGGAGGAAAACTCGAAATATATTCTGTACAAACCCGTCTGGCCAGCGAGGAAACAGTAGGCCAAAATCTCCCCACATTGGAGAAGGCCTATATCCAGCAGTAGACGGCGATAGACTGATTGAAACATCTTTACAAACTATTACGTTTATAATAATATTACTAGGTTATTCAATGTCGCATAAAACCTTCTAGTTTTCAACTAAATTACATTCACTAGATTTTCTGAACGAACTAGTTTTATGTTTACTTTTCAAGTTTCCACATTCCTCGTTTAATGGAATATTTATTAGGTTATGCTAATATTAATAAGGCTAGAAATGAACGCAGTATTAGAACGGACGGAATGATGAAAGAGAAATCATATAAGAAAATGAAAGCAAGTCAAAACAACTACAAAATTAACACCAGTGAATAATGACAATAGTTTTGAAAGGTAAGTATAAATCAATTCGGAATACATCTATTATTGCGTAGGCTATTAATAGTGAATAACACATTAGAATTAAGAATTAGCATACAATCGTATATCATCGCTAGTAGGGGCCCACCCGCTATGTGTTGGGAAAAACTACAGCGACGCGATAACGGTGAATACGAGGGATATCTACTTAATGAAATTGCACTTCAATTCACTGCAAAAAAACTTAGAATTCTCCATTATCATCATCACACTACTTTGCTATTCGGATTCGTCCAGAGCTCCTAAACAATTGGACCTTCTATTAGCGGAATCACTTCGATGCGATTCGTGTGATGAAAAAATTAATCATTTATTTCGCGATATGTATAAGAGATGATCGCGTGGTTCTCAGCAGAGTAGAATTTGGACCTTACCTTCTTTTCCCATGCGATGTTATCCGAGGCAGCTCTTTAACATCAAACAAATATATACAACCTAGACTCATCCTCAGATGCATGGCTCGAGTCAACTAGTGCCCGGAATACGCCTATTAGCTCACTCCCCATTATGTGAGACAGAATGATTAGTGAACCCCGGAGAGATATGGGCGGGAGTGTAATGTATGTATGTATTTCGAGATACAAAAATTCACTTGTATAAATCCCATGCTAATTTGGTATCTAGTAAAGAAATCCAAGCAAGCACACATTAAATGTTGAAATGATTTTTCTTCCTTCCTTTTGCTAGTATTATTCTCCATATAAACACTAAGCTTACTTCATACCACGTCCGAGCACCACTCATGCAAATTACTACACACAAAAAACACGCAGATTCACATATGAATAACACCAAGCCGAAAATACAAGTGAAATGATTTTCATTTACAAACCTTGTATTCCAATTATCTTTTATTCTATCATTCATAAATAACATGAATCGTTTGTAATTGTAAATCTTTTTGTAAATTACATTTACATAATGTGTGTTTCCACTGTTTTGCATATCTACTATTAATAAGTTAGTTAATAAATAATCAGATGGGCGGGAAATGTTTAGCGATAATTTAAATAGTTGGAACTAATTTAGGAGATACATTTATATGTATTAATCTATTATTATGCATATTAAGTACATAGTGACCTGAATGTAAAAGCCGATACCGTTGTGATGAGCACTCACATATCATGTTGTGTGAAAGTTTATGGAGATTGTGATAATATTGTTTAATTTAGGGCCTCTACTCTCAACCATAGTGAATCCCTTTCTTTGCCTACACAGGACAACACGTGGAGGGATTTAGATGTCACCCGCATACGGTGCAGAATATTAAATCAAGAACAATGTGGTTCGATGAGTCTTTCCATTGCCGGACCATTAAGTCTTGGAATTCCTTACCAGCACACGTGTTTCCTTCTTCCTACAGTACTACTTAAGCGGGGCGTGAAGAAAAATCCGATGAACCCGTCAAGCGGAGCCACCATTGTAACACTGTACGTGTTTGTAATATTGACCCTATTTCCTGAAACGTTTTATTTATTAACCCTGCCTACAGCTTACCATTAGGCGGAGTGAAGTCAAAATTGACGTGTCATAGACGAAAAAATCCTACCAGAAAAATATACCTAGTCAGATTATTTGTGGGAGTCCAGAGAAGGTTTAAAAGGTGAATAAATACGAAAATGCTCGAAATGGAGGAACAGGAACTACGGTAATAAGAGTTTAGGATATTCAGTCAAAATATGGAACGTAACAGTATTTTAACACTTCGGTAGCAGCAAGATATATTGAGTGTACTATTATAAAAATGAGACGACGCTGCTTAGGTAAAATTTTCGACCTAGAAAGAACCAGTAGAAGAAACGTCGAATATATCTACATAATCGGGAAACATAACATAACATAAACTCAAGCCTTTATCCACGAAGGGGTAGGCAGAGGTGCTAAGCACCCACATTTCACCAGTTCATGTTTATGTCCCAATGTAATAGGTGGCAAGCCTATTGCCATTAACCGGGCACTTATAAGCCTGCGATAAATACACACATAACTTTGAAAAGCATTGCAAAGTCATTGGTGTGTGCCATAGTAAAACCTGGGATGGATGACCTTGTCTCAGCAGTCCATTACCCATACCACTAGGCCGCGGCTCTTATCAGCGAGCGCATAACAGAGAAAACCGCATGAAAATCCTTTGCATAATTAGAAAATTAAAAAGAACATTGGCACGTCTATGTCTAGACTCTATGTACCTGTTACCTATCTAGAACATGAAAGTGCCTAGAGCCACATTGAAACGTACGTACCTCAAAGTATGTACTTCAGTACAACATTCGTTGTAATTATTTCAACATCAAACCGGTGATTATATGAGCTAAGGGCGCCTAACCGAAAGATTACAATCATGTCATAACAATGTTAGAACAACAAAGGGCTTAGTTTGTAATATTATTATGTATTATAAACAATTTCAGTGTAGTAGGTTTCTCCAAATTACACTGAAATTGTTTATAATATGTTGATGCTGTCTTGAGAATGCCTTTTGAAGGCGCTAAACACGCTATGTCATTAATTAATTCATGGTTGGATAAGGCAACGTATATATGATTTTTAAACAGACATGTTACGTTTAAATCCTACTAATTTTCGAATTAATATCCGACGGTGAGTAGGGTAGCCAGAGCTATCTGGAGAAGTTTTGGTGTATCAGTGGGAAGACCGAATACCCCTTCTTTATCTTCTACACTGACAGGACAGAGACTCTCTTAACCTTCTCCCCTTCCCCTTCCCCCCTCTTCTCTATATGGTCGGCAGCCCAAATCTGACTCTGCTGGTCCACCACTCATCAACGATGCAATAGCAAATTATCAGTAATTGTCATAGAAAGGAACGTAAAAACGCCGTACCCTTCAAGTAAGTAAAAAGATTTCTTCTCCTCGGGTAAGAAGTATTTATACATTCGTTAGGATTGTTACCCCCTGATGAGTGGTGGGTTCCACTTCCCCTCCCAATATATGTTCCTATAATGGATTTCCGCCAATAAAGCGTACTTCAATATCATATCTGAACAACTCTACCAGTGGTTGGCCACTAACCACAACCATGCTGGGAGGGTAAACGGCAGTCGCTGACAACGTGGTGACTGTAACCAATATCTATTTACCTCATTACCAACCCCCTTATAAGTACCTATTAACACGTTCATCGCGGAACGAGATCTTTTAGGTCTCGTTTGTGTCGTTTCAGTATCGCGCAAGTGAATTTCTATATCCGTCCCGTTTTGGCAAATGATATTTCTATATGTTTCTTTACTGATAGAGTGATATAATTATTTTTTTTGGCATTATGTACATTGGATGTAATATTTTTATGAATAAAAACGAACGAGATCTGATAGGTCTCGTTGCGACCAAATAGTAAAATTTTGCGTCTAATGCGGAACGAGAACTAAAGGATCTCGTAACAATCTCGTGCGAATCTTATCAAGAAAATAATTAGTGTTGTGTCAACTTTCGATGTGTGCATGTCAATTACTCTATAATCAGGATGGATAATATAACGAATCGCAAACGATGTCGAAAAATTTTGGAACTTTCCTTTAGCTTTTCCGAAAATGAAAATAATCGATCTCCAAAATCTTCATCTCTATTCCGGAAAGTGTTCAAATGTGTACCTGGAGTGCGCAGGGAAAATATTTTTACTAGCCCGAGTACTGGATATTCTTACCAAGAACTTACAAATGTGTTTTCATCACCACCTGTCCAACGTTATACATTGTGCAGCACGGATCAAAATGTACGTAATTATAACATAAATACATCTAACTTGCCAAGTACCAGCAAACAAGGGTCTTCGTAGTTTGTATCACCTTACATACGTAATATGATAGCATGGATTTACGAACTAAAAAGATAAAAATATTAGAGGAGATAATAATTCCAGCACCAAAAAATGAGACTGGTTCTATAGATGCTTCAATGGGCAATAATGATACTTTACCATTAATACCATTGACTGGGGGTAACTCTACTTATGGTTCCCTCAGCAATAAATATGATTACCCTCGATGAGTCTTTTGATGAGCAAAAGATATCTAATCTACTTAATACACCAAAAAACACTAATTGCACTAATATACCAAAACTAAGTCTAAACTAGTCTCTAAATAAAGTCTCTTATACCTTACTATAATAAATGATTCATCGTCGATAATGTTGTTTGTCTTATTGTTTCCCATCACTATTTTTTATCTAAACGAGATCTAAGAGTACTCGCATTTACTTGCTATCTCGTGCGGAACGAGATCCAAAAGTTCTCGTTTTTTTATTTTGTAAATTTTACAGTATTGCTTTGAGATAACTCGAGGCGGCGAAAACCTACTGAAAGGTCTGATCATCCTCTACGTGCACATACAAAAAAAATTAAAAAGTATTCAAATTTCATAAAAATATTGGGGTTTGAAGTGACTAAGTCGTACGAGATCTGTTGGATCTCGTTGCGTCATTCCTGATGGATCACAACGAGAACTCTTAGATCTCGTTGCGTCATAATAACTAGATACATAAATGGGCTTCCGCGTTGAACGTGTTAAGTACTACTGAAACCAATGTCCACAGTAACCACTTAACATTTAGTGTGCTTGTCTACTACCTCAGTAATATAAACAGATCAGAAACCCATTACAGCGTCAAAGTGTTCTTAAATGTCAATCAACCTGGCAAATTGAAAGCAATCACTTAAAGCGAAGACATTGACAAGCGATACATGGGAAGTGGGGGTGACGCGGTCGGTTGAGGGTTGCATTCTCGCCAGTAAAGTATCCAAATTAAAAAAAAAGTATTCTACATATATATATATATATATATATATATGTAGAATACTTATATGTAGAATATATATATATATATATATATATATATATATATATATATATATATACAATTACACCTCTTTCCCTTGTATGAAAACAATTAACAATTATATTTTTGTTGGTTTAATTTATCATTTGAGTTTTAGTTTAGTGAAATAATTAGAAAGAAATAAATTGTATAAAAAAACAAAATGGCTATATTTATAACTAGCTGACCCGCGCGACTTCGTCTGCGGCACCCCGTTTTTGCAACATTTTTCATTCCTGCACTGCACCTGTTAGTCGTAGCATGATGTTATATACATATTAACCTTCCTCTTTAACCATTCTATCTATTGAAACAAACTGCATCAAAATCCGTTGCCTAGTTCTAAAGATTTAAGCATACAAAGGGACAAGAAAAATAGGGACAGAAAACGCGACTTTATTTTATACTATGTAGTGATAGTGATAGTGACGATATATGTAAATAAATTTTATTGATTGTCGATTGTCGAATGTAATGTTTATGTCAGTGTCAAATTAGTGCAGATAAATTGAAATTAGACTTAGGTTGTCAAAGGAGTATAGGTCTTTCACACACTGTTCCTATGTATTACGTCTAGTTCAATAAAAAATCACCAAAAATATCCAAAACACATACCTAGCGGTAAGCACTTGGAAATGTCTACCTATTACTACCTACAGTGTCCACCCAGTCTAATATTCCTATGCACGCTACGCCTGGATATTGGCCCTTATATATCCTACCGATTTCAAATCAATATATCAGAAAACTATTCCTTTCCGCGAATCCAGAAAAAAGCGCAGCCTAGTTGTATGGGTAATGGACTGCAGAGACGAGGTCTCGGGTTCGATCCCAGGTTTCACCATGGCACACACCAATGATTTTTCGATGCTTTTCGAAGTTATGTGTGTATTTATCGCAGGTTTATAAGTGCCCAGTTAATGGCAATAGACTCGCCACCTATTACATTGGGACCTAGGCATAAAAACTGGCGAAATATGGGTGCTAGCACCTCTGCCTACCCTTTCGGGGATATAGGCGTGGGTTTATGTTTATGAGCTTATGTATGTATTCCTTCCCAGATTAAACCATCCATTAATGTTTGAGATGGCTAAGCTACCTATACCACATATTAATAAATAGTTAGGGTAAACCACCCAATTGTTGGCACTTTAAGGGTAAACTTCGTGTCGGTCTAAAATGAAACTACCATAAAATCTTATTTACAAAAGCTACTAGACAAAACATATCATAGAATTAAAGAAAATGCTTTAATCTTTGTTTTTATAATCATTTTTATGTGATTGAATAGTATTAAATAACAATTTTATACTTAAATCCGAAAGACTATAGAAAATCCTATTATTGGCACAGAAGATATCAATAATACTATTTTATTTTTTAAGGCATACTAAACTTGAATAATCTATGGTTTCCTTATTTTTTTGTACTAAACTCTAAAGTGCCAATAATTGGAGTAGTGCTAACGATTGGATGGATTACCCTACTACCCTATAGTACCTACCTACCCATTAAAAACACTTTCAACAAAGTTACATCAATTAGCCTTCACTAAAATTTATAACTTAACTATGTAAGCTGTATATTTATTACACGCTGGGAATATTAATGTCGATTTTATCGTTCAGTAAGCTTAACTTGTGGTGGACTGGACACTAAATGGTTATAATATACTAATGGCTCAACATGTACAAATGGCCCTGTAAGTATAGTCGGGTCAACATTGAACGTAATGTTATTATAATATTTGGGCATTGAAAACCTGTAAGATACAGACAGAACTTGACTAAGAACTCGCCTTATGACTTAAGAGGCATAGAACCATGGTTTATTTGAGATCATCTTTGAAACAAAAAACTACATCAAAATCGATTTGTCAGTTCAGGAGCTACGACGCAAAACACACACACACATGCACATGCTACGCACACGTTTATACACTGGTTAAAAATGCGAATGCGATACTTCATAAAAAAGCAATGTCGCCTCTTTCATGTTGCTACAGGCGAGAATGGAGAGAAGATAAGAAATGACCTAGAGACGAATAAGGGATCCATCCATGGAGATACAGTAGGAGTAGTACAACATAGGTCTCGTGGGGATTACCCCACTATTAGGCCTTTAGGCCAAGGACGTAGATATGTCTCACTGTTCGAAAAGGAACTGTATAATATTTTTTCTACCACTATGATAACAGACAGAACCTGTAGAAACCTTCAAATGCACTTCTTGAAGAACCCCATATTGTAGTCGCTTGTAAAAACCTCCGCAGGGAGTTCATATCATACCGCACAGTGCGTATTTACCGGTCGTAATGTGTGAGGATAAACTCCTTGCCTATGACTGGCGGTGCGATGACATAAAAAAAAAAAATAAGTAAACACCTTAGCAGGTACCCCGTTTTTAAGTAGCTATGTACTACTTCCAGTGGGGACGCCGTTGACCAGACGGGTGATCAGTCCTTCTCTATGTTCCATTTCACCCATTTTCCCTGTAACGACTCCCTGTGACAATCGGAACTGACAGCTTAACGTGCTCTCCGAGGCACGACCCGATCAATGCATACAAATATTTGCAAGGAGCGTTGTCGAACCCGCTTCTCCTGCGTAGCAGCCGTGTTCACCAACTCCACACCACAGAGGCTTTCAAGTAGGTAGGTAAGTACCTAATTACAGTAACTGCATGTTTTATTGTATGTGTATTATTTTTAAAACAGTCACTAGTGTAGCAACAACTTACTCTCTTTTCTTGCAAACTTGTTAAATAAAGAAAAATCGTTATAAAAGAGTTGGTCATGGCTCACAATTAAGCTTTTAGGGGCATAGCACACAGGATACCTTTACCGTTATTAAGGTTTGACATAGTTACTTTCTACACGCAGGATGTAGTGACTTGTTATGTACACTGTACGTTACGTAAAAAACTATATTATGGTACAATTGGTGTTCGACTGTGTTTGCATTAGATTTAAACAATGGCAAATCGCTATAAAATCAATAACTTTTAGTTAGAGGTTTGATTATTGGTCAACTTTTCAGTCCAATTATATCAGTAAATATATTTATTATTATGCTACAGCGCCTTGTTTGAAACACAACTTATTTATCTAATACGTAACTTTAGTTTTAAACAGTTATTGAACGCAACACTACCGTCATCAAGCAAGCTGTAACGTTATCTACCAAATTTTATGTATGTAGCAAAAAAGTAATAAAACGCAAAGCAATATCTCGGTAATGTTTTTATGTATGCGGTGGCCTTAAAAAGCACTTCATGTGTAAGTCTGGTTTAAGTGTACCTAGTCGTACATACAGGGAATGTTGATTAATGGCACAATCGTTTGTGTATAGAGTTCTGTTGTATGCAGTGTTCACATACACGTGAGACGCGAGCCAGCGAGTAAGCAGAAATCACCATATATTTATCCATACGATAAAGTTATCTTTAAAATAACAAGTGTACAAGTGACATAAATATCTTTACACTATAATGGTCCTAGGTGTGCGAAAGTGACAGATTATACGAACCGTGAAAACTTTTTTTTTAAATCAAGTTAATAACTTTGACAGAAGTCTATATTGCAGTTTCGTCAATGTTTCTACACGAAAAGTCACAAGTAACTGTCACTGATATTTTAAATTCGTTAACGCGGGTAACAAAGCCGTCTGTGGGTCTCTATGCTAGTAATATTGATGTCTATGATCCATCCTTAAATTCATACCTGTGATTCATAAATACAGTTCTTAGTGAGATTTCTCCACTATCGGTAAACATTTCATAAAAGCCCCCCCTGAATATTATAAACTAGCTACTGTTGATTGATGGCACTTTGTGGAACTTATTGTTATACATAATTGATAACACTCTTGTACTTCCCCATTGTATTTATTTTAACCGGTTTCCAGTATAAGCCCTTGAAAATGCCGCAAGGCGAAAACGGTTAGGCACAACAATAAAATATACAGCATCACTTACACGTACTTCTTCACCTAGCATAATAGTTAAGGAGGAGACCTTATGATCGAGAGATTCTATATTCAAATCCTGGCCATACACTACAGACGTGAACCCACTCCTAACATAAGTCTTTGAATGAGTTCAGTTTTTTCTTTTAAGAAAAAAGAAAAAACTGAAGTATTATACTTGGTGTTATTCGCTCATTATAATTCCTTGTAAGAAAATTAATTAATCTAGTAATATATTTAATCAAGTAATCCTTTTAAGTTAAACCATTTATGACAAGAAACTTATGAATTGCGAGGCTACGGTGTGGTAAGCACTTACCAGAGTTTGCCCCTTGAGGCCAAATTTGGAACGACCCCTTTTCAGATTGAGCCTACGTCATGCCCCCAATTTTAAACTTCGGCTAGAGGAAAGGGTCATGGTATTATAGTCATTGTTTTATTTAGTCGTGTCGTTTGCTTAGGGGGTTAAACTCATGCTCTTTTGTCTTACTTCCCAGTTCCCACTTGTGTTTTATTCATGGGAAATTATTGTGCTATATAACTAACTAGCTGTTGCCCGCGGCTCCGGCCGCGTGTATATCGGTTATCGCACAGTGCAATATAGCCTATGTTACTAAGGGTGAATTTACTTTTCAACTATGGAAGAATTTTTAAAATCGGCGCTGTAGTTTTTGAGTCTATTCATTACAAATATACATAGACAAAACTTATTTTCTTTTCCTCTTTCTAATATTAGTGTAGATGTTCAAACGGTGTTCTATACCTAATTATGATTTCCAAAGTTAAAACAATACTATCTTTGAGCCCTCTTCCAAGAGTTCTTACATTCATCATTATCATCATAGCAGCGTTTTATCATAAATGCATCCGTGGTCCTTCCACCTGGGGTCCAAGGATTATACTAGAGAAGCTTGGCGATCGCCTTCCATTTTTTGATCTTAACGCAAGTAACAAATCCAAGTTATCTAAAATTATCTCGCTAGAAATAAGCTTAAATTTTAACTCCTTGGTAACAAATATTGCTACAAAGACGCCAAGTATATGGTCAAGTTCTAATTTGAGAACGTATTCATTAGTAATAAGCGCCTAAGAGCAACAAACGCAAAACGTAATATTTATAAATAGTATCCATCTAAATAAGGATTGTTTTCACCACATTTTGCCAAGAAACGTGCAATGTTCGGCATAGACTCTACGTCCAGTCGAACGTGTGATTTCATCCTTTTGTTTCTCATACACTTTAGGGAGAAGACAAATGTATGGTCCATGAAGACCATCAAGACTGTGATCGTAGCATTGTTCTCAATCCTATCTATGGCTTTTAGCACCGAGCCGAGGAGCATTCTAGCCTAGACAACGTGATATTCTATTAGTAAAAATTAAAGAAAGACAGCAAGAAAGCATTTATTCATGAAACACCAAATGCACAAAGATCTTTACAACAGTTAATTGTAAATAAATACCACTGGGTATCGCTTCATAAAGTATGGGATTTACATTATAAATATGTAATATGACTACAAAAATAAATTTAATATAAATTGAATCTTTGTGACATAAAATCATTGCACTGTCAAGTAATACATTGATAGCAAATTGACAACAGTTCGCTTCGACGCGATTCCATTTAATCGAATGTCACTTTATTAACTTTTAAACTTTCGCGTTCCATGATTATAATAATATGCAAATGTCACTTTGTCTAGAGAGAGTCCCAGGTTTGGCTTACTATTCATATGGTTAGCGAAATATAACGCGATCAAATGGTAAATACAATAATTTACCTTTTGATTTGCTTATTTGAATTGAATTGAATTTGCTGGCTCGTATTTACCATATATGATTGCGATTATATTTAGTATTTGCCATACGATTGCGTTAATATTGGTTTCGCTAACCATAATATCATGCAACGCGCGTAGGTCTAAAAGTGAAAAACTTTTAATATTTCTCCATCTTTTAATTTAACTTGTACAGCCTTTATAGATGCAATTTTCATCTTACTTCCAACCCCGATAGGTATACGACTGGCTTGGCCCCATACGCTTCCATAATTGAAATGAACTTATATAGCTTCAACCAGGCACTTTTTGGAAACTCCGTTCTACTACTGTGATTTTCTTAACAGAAAAAGTCCATAAAATTTGACTCAAACGCAGAACTTCGTGCATCATTGATGAGGAGCTAACGTCGCAAGGAATCGTATTATTTTTCGCTGTGGTAGCGAGTGCGACTGTGTACACGAGAACCCGGGTTCGACAATACATTGAGATGTATTTTGTTAATATATTATTTATTTTAAAAATACATTACAAGTTACAATCAAATGATTAACAATCATAAACAACTGAGAAACATTTTAAACCGAACTGCAACTCAAAACAGTGTACACAGATAAAACATGAAATGGTATATATAAATACAATGTTAGTCACTTTTTCATATTTTTTTCCAGCAAATCTTTGGAAGATAAAGGAGAACCTACCATGGAAGGATAAAACAAATGTATATATAACTGAAAAGAACATTAATATATGAAATACAATAAAGACAAAACATACATACATGCGTGTACCTACTACATGCAATTAATGTAAAAGTATATGTAAATATTTTAAGTGAAATGTTGAGGCATCGAAACGTAGCCCCTTAAGATGTAAAGGAGAATATCGAGAGGGCCAGGTTTAGAGAGCTCAGGTAGTCTGAGTTTTCTCCATATAAGAGACTGGTCGCGGGTTTTACCCCCCTTTATACATTCACTTTTTCGAATAAAAAATTAACATATAAAATAATAAAGCCCTATACATTAGGAATATAATAAATATATAATTATACTTATAAATGCTCGTAACAGGCTTGTAATTTGAGAAAGGTTGAATACACCTTTTACTTTATCATAAAGTGCTCGTAACTTCGCAAGGGTGCAATTTGATTGTCCGTTTTTCAAGTTTAATTAGGATAAATTTGTATATATAAAACCTTCCGGAAAAGGATCTCTCATTAATAATGAAAAGTGTATTAAAATCCTATTTTAAATTTGGAAGCATTTAGCGGAGTAACCATAAAGTTACCCTTAGAGAAGCAACGTTTGCGAGTGACATACGTATTTTAAAACAAAACCAAGGTGTGAGAAAGTGAGTATGTAAACCGTGAAACGTATTCTTATAAAACACTAGCTGTTGCCCGCGGCTCCGCCCACGTGGACTTCTTACCCTGTTCCTCCATTTCGAGCATTTTTATATTTATTCACCTTTTAAACCTTCTCTAGATCCCCACAAATAATTCGCGACCAAAAGTAGCCAAATCGGTTCAGCCGTTCCCGATTTTTAGCGAGACTAACGAACAGCAATTCATTTTCACTATCACTACATAGTAGGTATAAAATAAAGTCGCGTTTTCTGTCCCTATTTTTCTTGTCCCTTTGTATGCTTAAATCTTTAGAACTACGCTACGGATTTTGATGCGGTTTGTTTCAATAGATAGAATAGTTAAAGAGGAAGGTTTAAAAGTATATAACATCATGCTACGACTAACAGGTGCGGAGCAGGAATGAAAAATGTTGCAAAAACGGGGTGACGCAGACGAAGTCGCGCGGGTCAGCTATTATATATAAAAGAAGATTATCAATTTTGACAGAAATAAATAATGCATTGACGTCGGTGCAGGTGCTACTGATTTTTTAATTCAGTAACGCGCTAATAAAGGAATGTGTAGGTCTATTTACGCTAATAATATCTATGGGAGAAATAGACAGAGTCGTAAAAGTGACACCATACTTCCTTATTTTAAGTTTAGGCATAACATCCTTTCAAACTAAACTAGAGGTTTCATATGAAAGGGGACTAACCGCCGGGATTCTTATCTTCCCAACAATTTACTATGCGAAACAGTTCGCCAAGCGTATTTTGCGATGTTTTCTTTTTAAACATCGTGTCTATGGTTGGGCAATCTTCCAATAACCAAGTTTATGAAAACCGGAACGATGAAGATATTTTGTTTTTATAAAACTTCTTTATGTTTTGTGGTGCTTAAGTAGGTATGTGAAGAAATTATGAGAGGCCTAAAATGGTGTTAGGTCCCAGAGATTTCTTTTTTAGAGCTCATCTGATTCTCATGTCCTTCATATAAAAAATGAAAAAATTCTTAACAATCTAAATGTAAAAATATGAAAAATTCATAGCGGGCTGAACGTGTGGTATGAAATAAAATATTGTTTACGAGAGGTAGATAAATTCATTTTTCTTGGTTCCTTGCAATCTCTTGGGGCTCTCATAATTTCATAGCTATGTCTCGAAACAGAAGATTTATTAGATTAGAACGAGACTATTATTATAATGAGTATTTTGAAGTATCGTATAGGGAATTTCTGCAGAACATTAGTGAATGGTGGTCTTCATATGGCATGAAATAAATATTTCAAGGGTTCACTGACATATTAGAACTTTTAAGCATTTACCTACCTCGTAAAGACACATATCACGCGTAACTGACAGCTGTAAGCTAGCAAGCAAATCTAAATATCTTTTCAACAAACTAGCTATAGGGCCCATATACATATAAACGGTGACCATATAGCTACAGGGTTCACATGCCCACAGGTCGTATATACTCATGGGGCCTATGTACCTAAAGAACCCACGAGTAGAAGAGTAGAAGTAGTAGAAGAGAACCCACGAGTGCTATATACCAATGTAAGGGCCCTTCATACACCAATGGATTTCATACAACCATAAGGTGTAATCACTTTGTCGATCAAATTAAAAAAAAACAAACAGAAAGTTGATACCTATGTTCTGCTTTTCCCTCCTTACCGAGTTCATTAGTGTTTTTCACATAAATTTCACTTTATTTAATTATTCTGCTATTCCAGGCATAAAATAAATTGAACAAGATAAAAATCATCAAAATCGATCTAACCATTCTCGCGTCTTTCTTTTATAAAGTTTATTACTTGACCTGACTAACTGACTCATAACAATTACTACTGCTTCAATTTGGATTATCCTGCCAACAAGTGAGGTTAGCCAAGGCCCTTTAAATCTTTTTATACCTCAAATCTAATCATGTCTTGACAGATCACACTTATCCGTAAAAGAGCTTCTGAATACCATATATATTTTCTACACTCAAATGCAGTAACATGCTGTCAACATACTACGTGTTTGTTCTTGAAAGCCGTGGTTGCTAAGCACTTTACTTAATTACAGACTGACGGTCTCGTCTCCGGTCTTTTTATCGTTCCGCTTATAATACACATCTTTGTGGCATAAATAAACGCAATCTGCGCCTGCGCAGCTGTATTACTTATTGCCTTCATTGCAGTTAATTACTCTTTATAATTACTGTGGCTTGTAAGTCGCCTATTTAATCGCGTGTTGTTCAAATAACACATACGTACACACCCAAATCTGTATATGCCCAGGGCTAGACAGAAGCGTAGCATAGGAAGAGACTTGTTGATTACTGACTTTAAAATAAGACAATTCAATTAAAAATATATGACTACAGGACCGTGTTGAAAAATTTATGGGTCATTTGAACCACCAGGTGACCTATCTAGAACGATATAATAGCATAAAATCATATAATACATAATATAATGTAATAATACATACGTCACTTGTAAGCTGTCCTACTGAGTGCAGGTGAGCATTCAAAAGTACAGGTTGAGTGAGTACATTTAGGTCATATATTTTTGTACGGCATTCCTACCATCGATAGATCCATGAAAAATAATAAGAAAACGCGTAGTGCCGTATATAATCTATGTTTGGTAGTTTGAGCTCGTCCACCACCGTTGCACCCCGTGCTATCGTCAAAAGACGGCTCAAATATCATACTGCGCGTGTAGAGCCCATTTTAAGCACTTTTTGGGTGCATAACTCGTGCCTATACCTATTCTAGGACTACGTAGTACAAAATAGAGTTCTTTAGTTTAACATCATTTATATTTCCATTACCCGCTGTCATCTTGGCATTCCAAGAATCGCTACGCTATCAAGATAGAAAATTAACCGAAGATTCGTGGAAACATTCTTGCGGAGATAATTGCTTTCGGTACTTTTCTCTTGATATGAAAATTGCGAACGAACTATCGCCGTTCAAACGATGAAGTAACGACGTTTGAAGTTAGTCTTTTCCTATTATACCTATAGTATGGGCATTTATCTAGACCCCAGTGATGTCAAAAAAGTATATGAGCAGCAGTATTAGCGCTTTTGTGGACAGTACGGGAGGTACAGCAGAAAACGAGCTAAGTGTTGGTAGCTTAGTGGTTAAAGAGTCGGCCTTATGATCGAGAGGTACTGGGTTCGAATCCTGGCTATCTCATTACCGACGTGACCCAACTATGACCATGACCCAACGTCTGCGTTATTGAAAACTAGTGATAGTTTTCAATTATGATCAAGGTCAAGCACCAATGGGCCGATTCAGAAATAGATTATTTCGTCACAAAGTTGGTTAGCGAAAAAAATTAAAATAAAAGAGTCTATTTACTTTTCAAATGAGTTTTATCCTCGTTTGCACAGTATTCTGAAGTAAATATTTTAATAATACCCGGTTTCTGAACGTTAAATTAAGAGTGCGCACTGTCAACACAAACTGGATCCACTTATTTTGCTACCCTCAATGTTGTCAACATTTTAATAATGTACTGAGATTTTTGGTTACATACATACATATATATATATTGTCA
Source organism: Pelosia muscerda (assembly GCA_963691645.1). Lineage (NCBI taxonomy): Eukaryota > Metazoa > Arthropoda > Insecta > Lepidoptera > Erebidae > Pelosia > Pelosia muscerda. The sequence continues at coordinate 5,841,096 of OY829116.1, read as the reverse complement.
CGACTATAGATCCCCGAAAGGAAAAGGAGAACTGTGAAACTAACTTACAATATGGATGCTGGAAAGCAGATAAATATACCTACTGGATAGGCATCCAGGGGGAATAAGAATAAAATGGTCAGCTGAATTCTGTAGTAGTTCTATTTTCTTTCAAGCGAATCTTCGGCTTTATTGTAATAACAGAATCATCAAATATCTGATGGCAGGCTTATTTGAAATCTAGTAAAAGATATTTAAAATATTCCATTGACCATTTTATCCCTATTCTCCCCTGGATCCCTATATTCACCCTGTTTTACTGTACTTAAGTATATCTCCATCACCCACCACCAATTAATCTCACAACTCAAACTTCTAAGTATCGTATCGATCAGAAACTTTGTAAGCAAGTAATCGGATGACAGATGACACTATATTAATTTGATACCATCAAACTGATCTGACGATGGAGTCAGGAATCCTTTGATAAGACGGACGGTGCATTCAGACAGCAAATTAAGATCGCGAACTATGGAGCTTTGTAACTATGTACTTGGACTTCCTTTGGCGGATACGCCCCGCCGAAGTCAGCGATAGTCAACACACGGCTGTTTGGGGCCAAAGTCTCCGCACTGCTGTCTTGGGCCATTGGTAGCCGAGAGTGTGATAACATCTGGATATACCTCACGCCCTAGCTGAACCAGAGCCAGCGAAGGCCCTCTTGGAAGTAATAGGTAGACTGAAATTCGAAAAAGGTATCTGGGATGGAATGGCAAACGTTGGGAGAGACATATTTCGTAAAAATAGTTTAACGTATTGTCAATACCGCTGTTTTCGTGTCTTTTCTGATTTTGTGATGACACTATCAGGGAATTGAAAATACCTTTGTCCTTAAGCATAGTACTTAGGTTCCTAGAGCCCAAACCAAACTACATAGTGATGCTCAAATACTCCCATCTGATGAACGAGAATAGCCTTAATATGTATCTACTTATTTAACAAATAAATTAACGATACCTTACCTGTTTATAATAATTAACAACCATAATAAATAAAGAACGTAAGTTTACACAATTTCCAAATAGCTCTTGGTACAGAAAGTTGAACAGAATAATTTCTATTCGGTTTAGTAATAAATAAAGATACCGAACCGACATACCTTTAGTTAATTAAATTAAATAGTTTCATAATAATGTGGATCCACTGACTCACAGATCATATCTGCCTACGGGTACATAATTAATAGGGATTGCTCAGAAACTTCGGCTTGTATGCCACAAAAGGTGTGCAAATGTTTTAATTAATTCAAAACACAATTTTAAACCAATTTAAACCATCATCCTCCTAGCGATTGCTCGGAATGTAAACTTTGGACGTAGGTACCAGTTTGAAACCTGAGGTTCGTTATTTACTTCCAGATAACTAAAATTTAATGAAATTTTGAGGTTTTAATATACTAAGTTTTTTTTATTTGTTGGCTTTCCTGTTCGTTTGGGAAGTTACACAGCGTCTTCTCGCTTGAATATCTCAGTATTTAAAGACATAGTATAAAATAAAGTCGCAACTCGCAAAAAGAACTACGCAACGGAATTTAATGCGGTTTATTTCAATAGATAGAATGGTTAAAGAGGAAGGTTTATATGTATATAACATCATGCTACGACTAACAGGTGCGGAGCAGGAATGAAAAATGTTGCAAAAACGGGGTGACGCAGACGAAGTCGCGCGGGTCAGCTAGTCTAAAGATAAAACTCAGATAGTAATAGGTTATCAACGCATGTTGCCAGTGATGACTTATATAGCGCCGAGACGTAAACCCTCACTATGACGTCATAAAAAAGCAGCGAGCTATAGAAAGGGCTATGCTTGGAATTTTTATACGAGATCGAAACAGAAATGAGGATATTTCGTAGAGGAACAAAAGTTGCGGACTTAGCCCACTGGGTTAGCAAGCTGCAGTGGTAGTGGCCGTGCACATAGCAAGAAATACAGAAGGCCGTTGGAGCCTAAATGTTCTCGAATAGAGACCACATACTGGTAGAAGAGGAGTAGGATGACCCTCGCGAGATGGACGGATGACTAACCGTTGGATGCAGACCGCCTCCAAACTATCATATTGTAGGTTATGCAGTTAGGTTCAGCAGTGGGCCTCTTATAGCTGAAAGGATGACAATGAATGATGGCTTTCCCAAGAGCAATTGCCTTCTGATCCCAGAAGGTAATGACTAATAGATAAATAAACAGACAATATCACTACAAGAGAAGGAAATCTTGAAACTGAATCCCTGTACCAACCCGTATGACCAGGCGACTCGGACGTCGGAGGTCACAGAACGACCTCCGTCCCCCATGAGCGCGGGTCTGGGGGTGGAGCCACCGGTCACCCTAGCAGAAGCAGGCCACGGTGATGGCGCAAAGTGCCACCCCATACCCAGGGGCTAGATGGGGACAATCAAGGACTCAAACCGACCTAAACGCACGCCGTCCAAGGGACGATGGTTTTTGGTGGAGGTGGTATTCGTCAGGATTTTGCGCACAAAAATAAAATAAAAAAAAGTGTGGAAAATAGACCAAAGCCTCCCAACATAGGCTATTGGACTCCCAACATAGAGAGTATTCATTGATTGAAGTCAGCGTACATGAAAATAATAGCTGATTTTCAGTTTATTTTCGTCTTTTATCGACTTCAAAAGTCTCGGTATTTTCACGTACGTTTTAATGTGATTATTACAGACAGTACGTGAGCAATTTGTACAATTCAGCACCGAATATTCTGAATAATGCTAGAGATTTCCTCACTGGGTCATGTTTGTGATTCTTTCATTTGGTAATTTGTTAATACTTGTACCTTCTTTACTTTATAATTCGAACCTTACGATCGAGAGATCTATGATTCAAATCCTGATGAATGTAGAATTTGAATTTTATCACCCAGGTGAATTGTCAGCAGGTGATTTAAGGACACAAAAGTTGTGGAATTTGATCACCCAGCTGATTAAAGTGGAATAATCCGCATAGCTTAGTTAGTGAGCTTATCCTTACTAACTAAACTAAGAAATTAAATTTCAAAGCAATACTAATTGCTTAAAACTCAACACAGCCTCCGTGGTGTGGCGGTAGTGCACGCGACTGCTACGCACGACGCAGGTTCGATCCCCGCTCAGTGCAATAAGTTGTATACCATGAATATGGCTCTTTGCACTGGTCTGGCCGTGCCTCGGGGAGCACGTTAAGCCGTAGGTCCCGGTTGCCATACAAACATCTAGCTAGCGGAGGTAGACCATGACGGTATCACCCGTCCTAACTGAGCAGTCCTACTAACAGACTAACAGAGTCACTAACTCAGGCGGTTAGTAACTCTGCTCTACAGAATGCCGCGGCTATAATAACCTTGCATTGTGTTTCCGACGACGGTGAGTAGGGTAGACAAAGCTCACTGGAGAGGATTTGTGTTGTCAGTGGGAAGACCGAGGATTCAAGTTGTCACCACATAAGTATAAGCATAGGGGTGCATTCTAGTCTGGAATAACATATACTTAGACTACTTATTACCTTGGGAATAGGTTCTCAAAGCGCAAAGCCGCGGGCAATAGCTAGTACTGATTAATAAAATATTTAGAAGAGTTGTAGATAACTTTATGGTGTTATATCAACATTATGTACTAACAAGTATCATTATGAGCTTTGATTACAGACGGTAGGTACCGGCAGCGATTAATGAATCGGAGTGATGACGACGATGTTATCTCTGAATAAATATTACCTATTTGAAGTGGCATGTTTCATAGCAGGTTTTGGGACTATTTAATAGTATCATTACCACATATCAAATCAAATCAAATCAAATCAAATAGTTTATTTGCTAGAATATGGTACAATAGATATTACAAAATTATTTGTTTCCTCACATTCTGCCACATTCGGCGTGCAAATATTCAGATTATAGGTACCCACTAATACATAAAGGCTAAGATTAATTACATTAATGGGTCTTGTTAAGTGTTATTGTATCGTCCAAGAAATCATTAATATTATAATATAATTTATTTAATAACATGTCAAATAATTGTTTCTTAAATAATGTCATACGTAGGTTAGTCAAACTTGATGGAAGGTTATTAAATATTCTAATACACATGCAGTAAACATTTTTTCTAAATATTTCTAAATTAATTTTAGGTAAATGTAGCCTGTTTTTATGTCTCGTCCGGCTATTAGCATAGTCACCAAGTTTATCGAATAGATGGGGGTATTTTTTGACAAAGATACATATTTCGAAAATATATAGACAGGGTAATGGTAACACCTTAAGTTTTCCAAATAACGGTTTACAGGAAATTGTATAATATTTGTTTTCGTCATATTTATTTTTAGGTTGTTATGTTGTAACCAGTCAATGGCATTGCCTAACGCGTTACTTATATCTCGTCCTGTATGTTGTATCGTCCGCGAAAAGAATACAGTTATTCTTAATTGTATCAGGGATATCATTAATATAAATGAGGAAGAGCAAAGGGGCCAATATACTTCCTTGTGGAGTACCAGTATTATTGGTTTTGAAATACTGCACTGCACTGATCGCTTCAAAATACATAAAAAGTTTACTCTATAAAGTTATACTTAGAGGAACAAAGTGTGAAAGGGACATACGCACCTACACACACGACCTACACAATTACATTGCTTCGACACAAATAGGTTGTTAGGAGCAGCTTGCATAAAAATTTGCAGATTGTCAGACCAACCAACATCCTGACACCAATCGTAAGGACGGCGGCGGTCCGCCAGATACGATCATTTTGCCTAGACGAAGAATCCTCTTTTTATACCATTTAGGTGGCAGACAAGCACACGGCTGACCTCATGGAAAGTGGTCACCGTGGCCTATGGACGTTTGCAACAACAAAGGCGGCACACACTCGTGCTGCTAACCCAGTAGAAACCTTCTAATGCCGTTCTTGAAGAACCCCATATTATAGTCGCTTGGTGACACCAAAGCGCTCGGAAAATCCTCCCATTATATCGGTGGCTTGGAGGAACACCTCATCCCGTTCTTCCCACCACTGATGATAGCAACTTCATTTCCACTCTTCACGCTTGGTTACACTGAACACTCAAGTGTGAAGAGTGGAAATGAAAACTAACTTAAATGAACCTAAATACTGTTGTTGTTATTGTACAATTTCATCGGGCGTTGTAAATTCCGTATCTATCTAAGAATAATTTCTAAGTATTTGTGGTGAATCAACACAATAATGGAAATTAAGCCCTAAGATACAATTCTAATTCAATATTTAAGTCAACATTATTCTGTTACCTCTAATATTTCGAGTTCGTTTCAAATGTTTTACTCTAATTTGATATTTACCGGTAAGTCACAAGTACGGCGCCCACGCAGCGAGTCTGCGTATATGGAATATGTTGGGTACTATCTCACTTCAGGCAACTAAAGACCCAAAGACGGCGTACGTGCTAGTCGATTGGAGTCCGATATCACCTTTCTCACCTGGTCCGCTGAGATTTGTATCCGTTGGGATCTTACACACGGAAAAAAAATAACCACGCTCACGCGGTTTTTGCTCGACGAGGCAAACCGTGAATGGGTACGGAAATTAGGAGGCTGAGATGTCAAATAGCAGTTACGCCTAGAAGAGTAAGTCAAAACAAAAGAACGTGATGAAGTCCCCGGGTCTCTGGACTTCAAAGTCCAAGGTGAAAGACTCGGATGAAACGGGACAGGGTTAAGGCAGCAGCTCGTCATAGCTCGCACAGAGTACACACTAAATTAGATTTCAGAATATGAATTCTTTGAACAAAACAGCTAAGCATAATAAGATATTTCTGTGTAAAACAGTGTCTGCATATGTTAGCTCGAATGGAAGCTATGTTACTTTTAGCTTCGTAGCTATCCTGCCTAGGGAGGAATTTCTCTTCATTTAATTAAACTTCCTAAGAAAATGTACGCATGTATCTACTGTTTAACACGGATAAAAATCCACAGAGTCAATGCATGGACAATAGTTACATCTATTGTCTATGCATTCCGTCCGTGGATTTTTATTTTCAACAATTATTATTGTTAATTAAATTAATTTTTAAAAATAAAAAGAAAGCGATACCATGGCAGAATATTTTGTACAAATCAAAAAATCATTATTATAATTAATATTAAAATCATGATTTTTACTTCGTAATTTAAACGCTGCTACGCCATTAATCCGTATGTGGTAATACTTTAACTTACTACAACCCCTGTATTTTAAATGCATTAAAACACAATACAAAACTATACTTTGTAAAATATAGCTTGGGTCCTATGACAGATGTCAAAATGAGGTTTGTAGGGATGTCCGAAATTCGATGAAAATATCGATACTACCAGCTATTATTGATGCATGTTACATATAATTAGGTTTAATTTAATTGTATGTTGTATTTAATTGTAATGAGAACGGAATATACGTAGCATACAAGGCGTCGGCACTCGTACTGATGAGAATGAGTGGAGTGGATCAGTGGAAGTTCATATCAAACAAGATGTTGGCGCGTGTATCTTATGCCTGTAACATGGCCCAAGAGCCAATATATATAAGAGCCATATTCAAAATATGGATAGTTTATAGTATGTGGTCACGATGATTCATCGCCCATCACTAATTAGCTCGGTATGCCCATAAAGTATGACATTGACAGCTACTACATTCATTATTAGAAAATTCAAGACTTCATGTGCGGGATTTCACTGACAGCTGTCATAGGAATCAAGCTACATTTTACAAAGTATAATTTTAATTTCTGGGTAATTTCTTTTAGTTATAAAATAGACCGTGATTACATTGGTCAAATTAAAAGAATAGAGACACAGAATACTTTATAGGTATAGGCAAAGCACCCACATCAAAGATAACACGCTGATATACCAGTAATGTGACATAATGTGTGTAGCAGTGTGTGAATAAAATCATCAGAACAGACACACAAGCAGCTGTGGACCACCCATTACTATAATAGACATTTGATATACCACAGATAACATAATCATTAAAGAATGTCAGTCCATTTCCAAGACGCACAGTTATATAAAAAAATAATAAAAGGTCGAAACCCTGAGAAAGCAATACACAACAAGATACGATTTTTAAGCGTGTAAACTTTCTGCCGAATGGAGAAGAAGTATATTTCTATGTTGAGAAAATTGCAAATAAATAATTAGCAATAATAACTACCAACTTTGCGAGCATAACATTGCTACACAATATAGTTTCTTTCAGATTTCTAAACCATTTAGCATTTAATAAACAAAGATCTTATTAATATCACCAATTTACGTATAATGGGCTTCAAAAATTTGAAACTAAAATTGTATGAAATGATGCCACTACACAACTTAGTCTTAGATCCTACTGGATAATAGATCTACTTACTAACGTTTTTAAGTTTAGGATACTACTTGCATCAGTTTACGTATTTTCTTATAAAGAAACAAGACATCAATCTAGTTTATTTTGTTAACGCTTTCTATATTATCTACTTTTGGTTCAATTAAACTTAGGCTGTCAAAGGATTATAGATCTTAAAGTGTTCAGGAAGTTTTGGAGCCCACTGTTCATATAACTATCCAATTCAATATTTACCAATACATAATAACACTTTCTAAAATATTTACCTACCGAACCGATATGAAGCGATATTTACTAAGTTAGGACGACTATGTAAAATTGCTATTAAAGCCTAAAATCGACCTTATTCTCATTCAAATACGACATAATATTGTACTATAATCACCCCCAGTTCTTAGACAAGTACAGTCAACTTAATAAGTCGGTTCAAATAACTTTATCAATAATTACAAAATTCGATGGCATCGAAGCGTAACTAATGATAGCATGTCCATTGGGAAAGTTTATTATGATATCGCTATGGGTATGGGACATAATGAACATAAGCCGGTTTAGAGCTATGTATTCTGTCTCGTGTTTTAAAAATAATGACCTTTTTTGTATCCGATTCTTCAACTGTTTTGTGACAAACAAACTTTTATACGCGACTGTACTCATTTTAGATATACTAATTAACTACCTACCTAATTATAGCTCTGTTCTCTGTCATTAGTGGCGAGTTAAATATAATATAGATATTGGTAGCGACATTTAAAAGAATATTTGACAGGACTTTAGTTTATCCCCCGTTCTAATTGAGCAAATACTAGCAGTCTTACTGGGGAAGCCCTTCCACCCTATATAATACCGCGGCTAATAATAACCTTATGTTGTGTTAGCGGCGGTAGGTCATCGGTGAGAAGAACGAGAAACTTTATTTTATCTTCTACACTGACAGCACAAAAATCCAAACACACAATTTGGTTTGTACCCAAGTTTTTTTATTTATTTATGGCACGTCAATTTGACTTCACCTCGCCTGAAGGCAAAGTCTCAATAAAGAGGGTCACCATTACAAACACGTACAGTATCACATAGGTGGTGCTCAGCTTGACGGTCTCATCAGATGCTTTTTCACGCCCCGCTTAAAGGACTGGGGACTGTAGGAAGAAGGAGGAAACACGTGCGCTGGTAAGGAATTTTAATGCGGCAGAGGAAATAGGGAAATAGGAAGAATGAAGTGAAAGTAAAGGAGGAGAAAGAATAAACTAAACTCGAGGTTCAACCATGTAAAGATTTCGAATGCAAACAGGAACAACACAAATAATAAATTTATATCAAATACCGCTGAGCCACGAAGCGTTCGGAATTCTCCTATACTACCATCTTTGGGGCGATAAATTGCTTTAAAATAAATTTATACATAAACAAAGCGGTAGCCTCGTGGTATGGGTAATGGACTGCTGAGATGAGGTCTCAGGTTCGATCCCAGGTTTTACCATGGCACACACCAATTACTTTTCGATGCTTTTCGAAGTTGTGTGTATTTATCGCAGGCTTATAAGTGCTCGGTTAAATATTAACTGGCGAATGTGGGTGTTAGCACCTCGGCCAACCCCTTCGGGGATATAGGCGTGAGTTATGTTTACATAAAATATTTTATTCAAAAAAAATAATAATTAATCATATTTTATGAAGAGAACTGTGTCTGGAACTAGTATCATTTTCTCTAATTAGTTATATATATACGACATGTAATAATACCACTTTTATCACGTCAATGTCATCATTATAATGGTCGCGTGGCCCGATATATTATTATGTACGATGGTACGTGAGAACATAATTCATATTTCTTTATGCTACTATTATTATAGTGTAGTTTATTAACTAACTGACGTAATTGAGACACTACATGTATTGGTACAGTTTATACAATCGAATTCAATGTTTGTCAAATATCTAACAACCATCTGTCGAAGGACCGATGGCTGTTGGAGCAAACGAATCCAAGAGTGGAGACCGCGAGAAGGTGAACGGAAAGTGGGATGTTCCCCAGCCAAATGAACTTACGACCTGAAAATGGTGCATAGGAAAGAGGTGATCAGGAGCAATGGTGCATATTAGGAGATGCCTATGTCCAGCAGTTGACTGCAATAGGTCGATTGATTGATTGAATATCTAACAGTATTTCCCGTCGTGTATGTCCTAACAAGTAGCTTATCTAAAAAATTATAAGATCTGATTAAAATAAAAATCTTTATCTCGTCGTCTGGAGGTATGATCTAAGGATTACATTATTCCTCCACTAATCAAACTTTTCTTAATAAAATTTCAAATAAATTATGACCAGCCATTATACTACACTTCATACCAAACTCATTTTAGTTTCGAATATAACCGACTTTGGTGAACGTGAATCCGTGGGGATATTTCGTATGAAAAAAAAAGTGTTAGGAATCAGAATGTCACACGAACGATAGCTGATATCAATATAGATTGATAGGTTCAAGAGAATAATAATAATAGATTGTATCCAATAACGCCCTATGAAATACAGGGTACCATCAGACGCCGCATTCTTAGTAATAAACAAAAGAGTTGTTACCCTGGTGGTGCCGGCACGAAATACTAAAAACAAAGTACAGCTTGGAAAGGAGTAATGAACTTGCGACTGTTGAAGTCCCGCGCCGATAAAATGTACCAGTAATATAAAAAGAATAGTGCGCTTGCGCAGCCCGACTGGGCATTTCCTGTCCAGCCCACAATTCTCCCTAGTGTTCAAAGCGTATAAATATACCTCTAACGAAATTATTTACAGTTACTTGCGGTAAAGTCATTACATTGTTCATTTGTTACGCTTTATTCGACATTTTGTGAGAAAACATCAACTTCGACTTAGAAATTCGCAGGTTTTAGACACATACCGCCACGATGTCAACTACAATATTTGTTGAAATTATAGAATGCATCTCATCTCATCCCTATGACAAAAGAAAACCTCGAAATAAAACCTTAAATAAAGTCTTCCAATATTGGCAGAGACCTATGTCCAGCAGTGGACTGCGATAGGCTATTTGATCGACACATGTATCCTTCCCTCTTATTATCCAAGATTCTTTAAGTCGGCAAAATTAAGCTTTGATGATGATGATGATTGCTGTTTAAATCTTTATGTACTGAAATCTTTCTATTAATAAGTTTTATTTAAAAAATAAATATAGTTTGATACTCTCTAAGACGTTAATTGGTAGTGCTTGTGCGGCTAAGCATGTATTAATTTCCTTGCGATTTACACCGCATAGCAAGGAATCGAGTCAATTTTTTTTCCAAATTTATTTAGCTGCAACATTTTCGGTTAGGACCTTATTTTCGGTATACCCGATTGACGTCAATAGCATCGCCCCCTACTACGTGGGACCGAAAATCATAGTTAGAATAGTGGAGCTATGTTAACTATGATTTTCGGTAAGGTGTAACAACCTTCAGTGGTGGATTTACCAGGAAGCAAAGGAAGCAATTGCTCGGGGCCCCGCTTGGAGAGGGGCCCCAAAAATTAAAACATTTTTTAAAACGTATTTGAAAATGTAAAAATAATTAAAAATATTAAAAGTTTTTGAAATAACAAAGATGACTGATGGTTCAAATCAAATAATATATTAATTTTGCAAAATAAATCTGTTTTTGTTATTTTAAAAAAAGAGGGGGGGGGGGGTTATATTAAAACGAAGGCCTCAAAATCAGTTGTTGCTTGAGGCCCCGTCGGAGGTAAATCCGGCACTGACAATGCTTACTTCAACCAACGTATGTATAAACAAATAGATAACTCAATCTCTGACAAAAGCAATAATTTCTCATTCAGTAACAGTCCTTACAGTAAATCCCCTATAACTCTAGTCGTAAAAGTAATCTAGGCCGACTCGTGCTGATTCAGGCGTTACCAACAAACAAAATTTGAAAACTGTCGTAAAGCACTAATCAAATGATCTTAGCTATTTATCTTAATACTAAACTTTAATACCTAATCAATGCTGAATAAAAGTTAATTTTGGGAACGGATTTATTTTGTTATCGGAATTTTGTTCTGGATAAAAAAACTAAATTTAAGACCAAAGATCCTAGCAAGGGCCTGGTACTAGAAAGAAGGAAACAAGTGAGCTGGTAAATAAAAAGGAAAGATCTCCGAACCGCTTGGTTCTTGATGGAAGATTCCGCACCGTATGCGGGTGACATCTAAGCCCTGCTCGTATTGTCGTGTGTAAGAAGGGGCTAACTGTCAATAATATTGACAGTTTCCTTTTCAAAATGGCTACGTTTTTGCTCCTCACAATATACATCTACATTATTATTATAATTTCCGGTGTAACTATTGATTATTACGACATCCACGCTAAAGAATTGTATATAATTGCGTTTAATGAGCCGGAAACTGATATAACCTGTTATTTATTAAACCATGATAAATCGGTTCTGTGTTAATATTAGCAATAATTTTATCTAAGCGTGAAGACATAGAAACAGTCGTTCAAAATTATATTATTTCCCCGCACCATTAAGTTCTGGAATTTCTTACCAGCTCCCGTGTTTTCTTTCTTCCTACAGTCCCGGGTCAGCATGATGAGGGCGTCAAGCTGAGCTTGAGTTACATAGGGTCACAGTTGTAACACGTGCTGTACGGTTGTAACACGTGCGGTACGGTTGTAACACGTGCGGTACGGTTGTAACACCATACGTGCTTGCAATGGTGACAGTCTTCCCAGAGACTGTTCCTAAATAAAATATACCATCTCACGACTGGAGTTCAATTTACCCGTCAAGATACTATAATATGATTTACGTCCTCGATATCTAATTTTATGACAGCTATTAACTGCTTCCATTATCATTACATTAAAATATAGTCACGCCCGTAATCCCCTAAGGAGTAGGCAGAGGTGTTTAAAACACCCACATTTCGCCAACTATGATTTTCCGCCGATTGGGCACTTTGTAAAAAAATTGGTATTATGCCAAAAATAAATTCTTAACCGAAAATGTAGCAGTTAAATAAATTTGAAAAAATAAATTTGACCTGATTCCTTGCAATGCGGTGTGAATCACAAGGAAATTAATTACGTGCTTAACCGCACAAGCACTATCAATTAACGTGTTGCAACTTTATGTTGAAAGCCTTGCCTAGCCAAAAATCTAGTCTTATTTTTGAAGAAAGAATTTTCCATATCGGTTTAACCCGCTTGAAGCGATATGCATAAAAATAATATATGCTGAAATGAGAACCTAATCCTTTGCATAGATTAATCCTATCAAGCCTGTACCCAAATGTAGACACCTAAGGTAGGTAACTGAGTCAACATTCGAAACGAACACAACTTAAGTATAACTTACGCATATATCAATAAAGTTATCATTCCTATTAATCGTAAACATATTTAATAGAAATGTTACGTGTGAACGCCGAATTCCACCTCAGCCATAGGGGGGCGACGAATTCTTCGCTACCAGTCGGGTGTGACAACAAACACAGCTTGACCACTTGACCTGCGCATACGCATAGCACGCGGTGTCAATGTTTGATATATACTTCACCGTATAATGTCTTAAGCGTCGTGTTTATTATTGTCGAACAAATAAATTTAAATTGTTTGATGGTTATATTCGTATTGATGGTTACCTGGAGGTCTACCACTGTCTATTCTCAACTCCAATCGTCCAATCGTCCTATTTATAATTATTATATATATTTATATATTTATGGTACACAAAATAAATTATATGAATACAATACAATATGAGATATTATTTGCAAAGGCAAACGTAACTCAAAATTAAAACGTTCTCATATAGCAAATTCAGGAGTGCACAGAGAAATTTCATTGTAAAGATGAGGAGAGGAGAAAGAGAAAATAATTTATTTTGTGCTAATATTATAAAATATGAAATTATTTGAAGTAATTTGAATGTTTATTGCTTTCGTTTTTTCATTTAATTAAAATTAAATTTTGAAATTGGTTCTACGTGCGGTGAGATTTTAGACTACTAACAGTGTATTTTTTAAAACAGTACGCTTCTGCAATAAAATTGTTTCGTAAAGTCCGTGGTAGCCCTCCTTTACATGTGATATTGAATTATTCATTCACTAATTACGTGTGTACCTATTTATTAGTTTGTGACAATTAGTTTTTCAAACTAATAAACAAGTACAATAAAGTGTTACGAGTATTTAATACTTCTGAAGAAGGATATTTAGATAGACACTTAATGAATTTTATATGAATAAAGTTTTGAATACTTAGTTTTAAGTGATTATACCTAAAATATTGAAACCTTTTCAATATAGCAATAATGACCCCACCGCCTTACTTCTTTATTTTAAAATGTACATACTTAAGTTTTGTGTGTGTGTGATTGTGTGATGAGTGATTTTTATGGGTACTCTCGATGTTAAATTCACAATTACGCCTTGATATTGAATTCTTTTAAGCTGCTAATGCTAGTCAAGATCGATCTGATGCTGATTGTATACCTACTATCTTTATAATCAAGTACTGGGATTCTTTGCTAACACACGTGTTTCCTTTATCCTACAGTGTCGGGTCCTGTAAGCGGGGCGTGAAAAAACAACTGTCGAAGCCGTCAGGGCGGGCACACTCGTTCCAGCGACGGCACCTGTAACAGCGGCCACCATGATTTGGACTGCACCACAGCTTACCATCAGGCGAGGTGCAGTCAATTTGACGACCTAAATATGAAAAGAAAACTCACTCTAGTTTAAAATGTTTCAACTTTTAGCAGAAATAATACCTAAATATTTAAAAAAAAAGGTTGCGAATATTTTTGTTAACCTTATTAGTGAAACGAAAAAATAATACTTTTAGTACCTACCTATTACTACATTTTGTATGTAATTACAGTGTGCTAGTAAAAAACTAATTTTGACTCGTAGGTATATTAACATTGAGAGCATTTTTTGCATATTAACAGAACAGCCGTGAAGCTAAATGATACTGTTGTATATTAAATTTAACGATACCTTTAATGTAGCTACCCAAGAATTATGGAGATAAGTATAGGTTTAATTCGCAACAAAAATTGTAATCCCACTCTTCTATCCAGGCATAATTTGTATCGCCACTTGTTAAGGAAAACCTCCAGCCCGAAACTATAAAATTATACGGTAATGGGAGCTGGCTATTATCATTACGTTATACTTAAACACCCAGAGCTGTTACCGTTATATATATCCCCGTAGTTACGTGTTAAAATACCTGAATGCAATTTACAAGGCAATACCGACTTTATACGACCGCGTTCCGAACGAAATAAGCTGTTATTTATTGAGTGCAACTCGCAAGGCGTTTGTAGTAAATCATAACGTCCATTTGTCGAACATAAAACGCGTATATTCAACAAACTAACTCTCAGTTCAGTTATGAAAATCACATAGTCAACTCCTGTATTTCAGAGAATTGTGACCATAAAAACTTTGTATTCAGGATTGTTCTGGGACAGTAGCAACTTCCCATCATGTTATGAAAGTAAAGGCGTTTTTATGTGACCACAAATCATTTCGCTTCGAATATGTGGATAATACCAGCGACCTCATGCATAGTAATGTCCATTATTCCGGTATTTTGTCTCTTGGATTTATGGTCATTTAACAGAAAGCCACAGCCATCTGCTGAAGATTTGGAAATACAATTATATTTGATTGTTGACTATTAATAAAAGGCAATTAATATAAAAGTGGTAATTAGTTATTTATGTTTATCAAAGTGAATTGATAAACGATTCTGTTTATGCCTACATCGTGGTTGATTTGTACTTAAATGTTAATGGCACGCGTGTCCGCTTACTAATGTATTTTATTTGATGTCATGTCAAATACTTTGATAGATCTGAAGAAATTAATGATAAAATCTTGCAATGGTGTTATTTAGTGGTTGAAAAATGGTTTCAAATTTCTTGTTTCAGAACGTTAAGAAATTTGATTACATAAAAAGTTATGTATTCTTATCTTTGTCTAGGCGTACAAACAGCCATTTAGGTAGGTAAGTATATAATGTACATTATGTAGGGAAATTTATTTGTAAATTTAGATAGATAGACAGATAGATGTCCTTTTTTGGTCTACAATAAAGAGTTATCTATAACTCTTTATTATAAATAAAAAATAAAAAAAAAAAATTGAAAGATTAGTTAAGACTATCAACGATTTGTTGCCATAAATACTCACCCTACTGTAGCAAGTATTTCTTAAATTAACTAGTAACAATCTTAAATCAAAATGTATGCCACCTTTGTGTACGTTTATGTTTACATATTTCATTTGTAAACAAAGAATGCAGGTAAACAAATCGTAATATTTTGAGAGTTTTCTTACGAAACAGTTATTTATTACTCAAAGTACAAAGGGTTATAGTAGGCAGATAATGAGGCCACCATGTACCTAGTGTTATGAGTAAAGTTACTGCAAGCTGTCGCGGGTGGAGAGTAGCTGAAATAGATGTTCAGTCAGGCGTAACTTGTAGAAGATACACTACGGGTACGCGCTTAGGTGTCACCATATTACTCGGGTAGCCCCTAAGATCGTACCTAGTATTCTTCAACGTCTTCAATCCCTTCAACCCGCCTAGATATTGTATTCCGCCATTTTCTAAAATACTTAGTTGATGTACTTCGTTTTTGTTCTTTATGTCATATCTGCATTAAGATTGTAGACCCTATGCTAAAATTCTTAAGTTATTGCTCCCAATTATTTTATCTTTTCATGCTTAAGTAAGCTATTAACCCTTAAATGAACACGGTATGACACAGAATATAAATACTGTAGAAAAAAATACAGATAGGAAAAAAGCAGGTAAACAATACTGTCTTCACTCAATCTAAGAATCAATTTCGTTTATTCAGTTTCGGCATAAGTATAAAAAGCCCATATGAATGTCAAAGTTTTAAAATTATATTTGTAATAAATACTATAATTTATATTAATAAGTAAAATAGTAAATAAATAATTTAAAAATGATTCTTTCGCTGGTTCGGTAGTTAGATCTACTGAGAAGAGACTAGCAAGAAACTCAGCTAGATTATCGTTATCCTATACCTACTATTCCGTGGTATGCCCAAACGGTAAAATAAAAACATAACATAACATAAACTCACGCCTTTATACCCGAAGGGTAATATAAATTCTAATATAAATAACACCCCGTCGTTTTTACGTCGGCGGTTAAAAAAATATACAAATACACAAAAGCAAGTAACAAATGCATAACCTGCATAGTTATCCCATCGGATACCTACATATCGGTTGAGATCTGAATGTAGACATGCATGCAATTCCATGACCTATTAACTTCAAGTTAAATTAATATATAACCGTACTACAATCAGCAACAATAGATTTCAATAAAGATGCCTTTGAAATAAATTGAATATGTGGTATCATATTACTTAAATGCCGACCCATTTAATAGTGGGCACAAAATCACTTCATATCTTTTATAGTTTTAATTATTATGGCATTTAACAGGGTTAGGTGGCGACACGTCTCTTGACCACGACCCAGTTAACAAGCTCTGAAAATAGTAGGAGGAAATTGGAGCCAGTCAGGGGTCAGTAGGGGAGAAATACAATGAGGTATTTTTCTCACACCCCAGCTGACCCCGGCGATGTCATCCGATTTGGCTTGTGGTTTTAGTCGGTTCGAGTCTGAGATAAAGTGACAAGGACAGGGGCTCTAGACAAAGAGACATTCTATTGATGGAATCACGTCGAAGCGAACCGTTTTCAATTTGCTATCAATTTAAATAATAAAAATATGTAAAATAAAATATTTCGAGTCACAAAAAGATTCAAATTTCATAACAATTTTATGGTAATACTAGCTGTTGCCCGCGGCTCCGCCCGCGTGGCTGTCGGTTATCGCGACCTAAGCGCCATCTGTGCAACTTAAATTCTATATTACTAATCATAACTCTGATTCTACTTAACCGATTTCTATCAAACAAACGTAAGATTTTAAGTTGGACCAAACCCCTTCAAACCAAAAAGAACTGCATCGAAATCCGTTCAGTACTTTTTGCGTCGACCGCTGACAAACATAAACTTTTTACAATTATATTATAGTATAGATAGATAGAAAATAGAGTACAGATTTTCATGGCAATACCATACTTTACTAACCGATTCCACTGGCATTTCTCCAATAGAATGTCATTTTAGAAAGAGCTCCAGCCTCGGCGGTTGGCTATAATTGTCTTCGACGGTATCACGTATATATTTGATTATTTATATAAGTATGTATGACAGTATGTACTCTATATAGAGCGGTCATAAAATATTAGTACCCGCCGTACCTCATTGAACCCCTTTTTTACTTCTTTTAAAGCCTCTCTTGACTTTTATAGGGATCAAAAGTGTCAAACTGAATAAAATGTGAAAGTACGAGTAGTATATCGATAACGTATGTAATATAACATTCAAATACTTATTTTTGAAGAACATGGGGCTCTCACGAAATGGTAAGTGCTCATAATAATAGCTATGGGCACAGATTAGTAAATAGTTACTACGCTATGGGACCGCAGATGAAATAGTCCGCTTCTAGGCTTACGAAGGTAAACACATTAATTTCGATTTCGTATTTTATTTTCTCAACAAAGTGCCCGCTAGACGACAATAAGCTAGCCCTCTATTACTTAATGGTGAGCCTCTTTCCTGAGACTTTGCCTTCAGCTTACCATCTGGCGAGATGAAGTCAAATTGACGTGTCATAAAGAAAAACGTATGTAATTTATTTTAATTACTTTAGAATACAATTTTTAGTTGAATCGAAATAAGCCCCCGTTCCCAACCAACCACCTGAGCTGTTGTCCACCTAACCACGAATGGTAGCTAATAAAATACGAAACTGGAAAGTAATATTTTGTAGAAGTTTATTAAATAAGGAATAAATTGAAGCAGTTTATTACAAAATAGAGATAAACACAGCCATTGTGTTAGTGGAAGACTTGAGCGGAATAGAGCAATTAGATCTTTTGATAACATTTAGGGGAAAGTGGGGTGGATTCGTACACTTTTCACTTCGAGCTCTATAGCAGAAAAACTAAACACTATTTGATAACCATTTGAGCATTGCTAGATTGCTTATATATTTGCCTACAATGTTCTCTTAGACGACTTGTTCATAGAAAGAACCGTAGCCAAGCTATAACGATTTAAAAAAAAAAAGTAAATCGTCCGAATGCACCCCACTCACGGGGTAGTTTCGTACATGTGCTATTTATAGAAAATGTAACGTATATTGAGATCAAAATTTCGTAGAAACAACCTGGGGTGCTAAGTACCTAATAATAAGATCATTATACTTGTATTATAAAATCTGACTACATTATATTCAAAATA
Organism: Pelosia muscerda; assembly: GCA_963691645.1. Taxonomy (NCBI): domain Eukaryota; kingdom Metazoa; phylum Arthropoda; class Insecta; order Lepidoptera; family Erebidae; genus Pelosia; species Pelosia muscerda. Next base: position 5,822,335 of record OY829116.1, on the reverse strand, counting down.
TTTAGTAGGTTTTACGTGACCCCCCACCCGGACACTAGGTTTCACCAGACTACAGTAAAAACCCCGCCTGGACACTTTTTAGACTAGGACGAACCCGGACAAATCCAAATTTATTAGTAGTCTCGTAAATGCGGATTGCATTTCTTACTGCAGTACATTCATATAGTACGAACCCACCCCGTTCATTCCTGTACGAAGCTACCCCAACCAAAAAATTCGATTAAAATATTGAAAATAAAAATAGCTGCTAAGATTATGTTGAAGTAAATGTAAAAATAATAAATTTAAGTATGTATTCAAACACCACAAAAAATCAGTTTAGTAATGGCAGCAAACCTTATAGAATATAAACACGTTTAAAGTTGCATCGAAAAATTACTTTTGCAAAGCGAAAACACGTAATGTCCTGTCACATCGAAGCCAGCGGCTGCATTGGTGAGCTATTCCGCGGTTATATTATGCGTGTGTGTGGGCACCACATACACTAATACGAAGGCGCCACCATGATCCGTATTCCAATTATGGCCGTTGTATGAATGCTCCCGGTGTACGAATCCACCCCACTTTCCCCTAGTATGCGCAAGAAAAAGCGTCCAATTTACAATGTTCATGAGCCCTTGGGCCGTTGAAGAACCTAACCACTCAATTATGAAGATACTCAACTGTATTGTTATCAGACTGTCTACATTTTCAGTGTTGACTGAATGAGTATAGTTGCGGGACGCTATGATGGCCGTTCTGACACGACTGGACTTGCTTGTTTTTTTCGTTTTTGGTGCGCTTAATATTGGACAACGAACTGCTAGACGAAAACCTAACAAAAAATATGGTGAGACTGGCACAAAAGAAAATAAACTACACACACCAAAAAAGAAAAAATGAGCAAAACAAGTCGTGTCAAAACGGTTTTACCGTGCCGCAACTATAAGGTATGATTCATTAAGCTTTCTGTGACCAAAACTCATCAGAATAAATATAACTTTACATATAATTTTTACAAATATAACTTGACAAAAAACTGCTGAACAATCTATACTAATATTATAGATGCGAAAGTAACTTTGTCTGTCTGTCTGTCTCTATGTATGTATGTTACGTCATCACGCCTAAATCTCTGAACCGATCTTGATGAAATTTAATACAGAGATGAATTAGAGCTTGAAAACATTTGTCGAGAAAAAAAGGCTGAAAGGGGAAATAGGGGATGCAAATTTGTATGAAACTGTAATACAGAGTCGAATAGTTTGCAACACGTACCTACTTTTCCTCACTATTATTCACACAGTGAATAGTTTGCATAATTTTGAAAATATATTACAGTCGAATTTATATTACGTACCTACTAGAAATGAAGTAAAAATGAAAATTTATTTATGTAGTCAGTACATTCTAGATTGAGTAAAAACTTTAATATTAAGTATTTGGTAAGCCAGTAGGTAATTATTCATCACTCTGTCAATGTCGATGTTACTCGTAATTACTACTAAGCAATAAAATAATTACAGGCGATAATTCTATTACTTTTAAGCTATAGAGTCCGTACCATGAACTCAATAAATTGAACGACCATCATACTACCAAAGGCAAATATAACTTTGTAAACTTCTAAATTTATATTGAATTACAAAGTTAGTTGTGCAGTTGGCGATAGCTGTTCAATTATTTAAGTAAGTACGTGTTTTAATACTCCATAGTGTGCCTGCAGCAATCATCAAAATTATTCACGACTTGTACAACATCTGTGAAATTTACATTTCATTAAATCAATAATCTTTTCAATTATTTGCGTTTACCTACCTCACAAATATTGGTAGGTAAGTACATAATTTAAGGTCAATTCCAAATTGGCATGAAAGTTGCATGTAACTTTGTTTATTTTGAAATATCTGATTACCATTTTTTCGTACGATTGAATACGATGCAACAATACATTGATTTATGAACCTTATGTGCACACAATACAGTTTAAAATAAATGAACAGTAATGGAAAAATTTGCGTTACATACAACATGTCGTGTATGACTTGAAGATAGAGATTATTTGTCAGATATATGTAAATACGCGACTGGTATGCTCGTTTCGGAGTAGCGTGTGATTTCGTATATTTGTAGGTTCTGTGCAAATCATCATTCCTTGAACCTTTTTTCCCAACTCAGTTGGGGTCGGCTTTCCAGTCTAACTGTGATGCGGCTGAACTTCGATATTTTCCGTGAAGCGACTGCCATCTGACCTCCACAACCAATGGTCTAATGACCAATGGCGATATCGAAGTTCCAAGTTAGGCTGGTTGGACTTTTGAGGGCTCCAACTACCCGTAACGACTGCCATAGATGTTTGTATGGCAACCGGGACCGACGGCTTAACGTGCTCTCCGAGGCACTTATAAACCTGCGATAAATACACACATAACTTCGAAAAGCATCGAAAAGTCATTGGTGTGTGACATGGTAAACCTGGGATCGAACTCGAGACCTCGTCTCAGCAGTCCATTACCCATACCTGTTTACCTGTTTACCAGGTTCTGTGCAAATGTTTAGTTATAATTTTTTGTCGAAGAAATTACACAGGTCAGTAAATACGACTACATCATCTCCCGTATTTGTATTTCTTAATATTACCTAATTTATATTGTATTTAGAATGCTGACAGCCTCTGTGGCGTGACGGTAGTGAACGCGACTTCACAGGAGGCGCGGTTGCCCCTGTCAGGGACAGGGGCAACCGCGCCTCCTGTGAAGTCGCAAATATTTATGTATTCAAAATATATGAATATTGCTATTTGCACTGATCTGGTCGTGCCTCGGATAGCACGTTACGTCTTCACCTTCCTTTTCATTGAAATTCCTCAGTGAAGTCCCATGTTTGCAGGCTCAGAACTCTCATTCAACCATAAGTTAAGCTCGCCTTTTTACATAACATCTCATATGTATTATATTCATATCATTTATGTGTACAATAAAGAAAAAAAAAGTAATTCGTCACATTTAATATAACAGCCCCAAGTCACCATTAATTTGAATATAAAGCACTCAAAATAATTTTCATTAATCAAAGTCTGTTTAAATAACAGTTATTATTAATGAATAATATTTGAAGCGTATACCGATAATTAATAATTATCGATATACCCTTCAATACCATTTAAGTCTTAATAAGTATTGATGATTTTCAATTTAAGGCGAGGTTGCAGTGAGTCAAGTAGGTATTTTACGTCGCCTCAGTACCTCAGTCCCCGCAGCCGAATCGAGTGTAATCGACGCAACGAGCGGGCAGCGCGGGCGGCGCGCAGGCGCGCGCCGTCGTATAGTATAACCCGGTACGCGAAAACTCGAGACTCACGTTTGTTACAAAAACTAAGAAACTGGGATGGAGTCCAAACGCTGACAAAGGGTGACACCTAAGACCTGAACATATAGGTCATAGGCCACCGTGACCCTCTTTGCATCAGGTGGGCCGTATGCTTGTCTGCCACATAAGTGATATAAAAAAACATGTTGTTCTGGATGAAGGGAGGGTGGGATTGATTATAAGAGTTCATCGGAATACTCACTATAGGCTATGTGTACCTTTTTCACTTATATGTGTATATACTGTGTAGCAACACTGTTTTTAATTATATAAAAAAAACATACATGAAGTTGCGTGCGGGAGATTGTAGTGCTATTTTAGAGTACTCGTGTCTGTGACAAACTAGGGTGTCACTACGCCACGGGCACGGTACGTATATCGTAAAAGCAGTAGGTTAGATTCGGGCACATAATGTTATAGTTTTTCATTGTATAGTTAGAGAAAAAAATCACTTAAATTTAACATACATATTTTTGTATTTTCATTTCATTGGAACATATGAACATACAGAAAAAATAAAAGCGTCTTCAAAAAACAAAACCTTTGAAAAGTGAAACATAAATAAACACATTACCACTTCTTTGCGTCGCGCAGTCGTCGGGTAAAAAAGACATTTTGTGCTGCCTACTGATCTGTTAGTAGATAGATAGTTAGTAGAAAATGCACGTCGTCACATGCAATCTTAAAATCAAGTCAAGTTTCTTTCAACTTAACTGGCATTTTAGGGTTTAGGTTTAGGGAGACGCCCAAGATCGTGTGAAGTGGAAGAGGAAGAGCCGGAAGGCGGACCCTGAGCTCCGAGTTCACCTTGGCCTTGGATGCAGTCAGGAAAATAAGTCTCTATGAGGATGGTGATGATGAAAACGCACAATTCAAAAATTTTCAAATATGATATTATACTCTCTGTTTGTAGCACTAAAGCCAGTCTCAACTAGATTGGATTGATGCTGATGTGAAGTGATCGAAGGAACATGGTTTTCGTTATTTTCTTTCTCTTCGTTCAAGACGATGCTTCTAATAGGCATACCACGGATATGCCTTGAATCAACTAACTCCGGCAGCAGACTATTCATATAAAACTGAATTATAAACCAAAAAACAAAAAATAACCATAAACCAAAAATACACATTTTGCACCCCGTCACATGCAACTGACCTTGAATTTGGTAAAACCAATTACTATTTTTATTTATGGTAAATTGTTAAGTTGGATTTTATTATTTTCTAGAGATTTTTCTAAACCATTTTTTGACGACAATTTTGTCATTTCCAACAAGACCATCTGGAGTGGCTCCAATAAAAGGGTATTTGCGTTCAATAAAAAGTCCACACTGATCTATTTTTATGTTTTTCTGTTGTTCCATTTGCTGTATGGAATGTTTTTCGTTTTCGATGCCGTGAGCTACTGAAACCACTTGGTTTAGATTTTATTGTATAAGATTTTTTTTTACTAATGGTGCACTATCTATTGTAACTTTTCGTTTACAAATGGGACCGAAGTTTGAAGCTGTTGTTATTTTTTTTTAGTTCGAGTCATTTACTTGAATCTCTTTGTAAAATTTTTGATCGTTCAATACGGTCCTGTCTGCTGTAAGTTTCATCAGGTTTATGAGATAATTTTTTTCTCCAGTTTTATAATATTCAAATATGTCACAGATTTTAGTAAAAGTACTGATAGTTACGTGGCAATTTGCAAACTAGAATTAGAAACGTCTACGGGCTGTTCAACACCAGCGGCTTTTCGCTTCTCATTGCAGCACTGTAACATAAAATATGTATAATTATACTCAGCTGCGGTAGCCTAGTGACTAAGGCAATCTATTCAATAAAAGATACTAACTTCGACCAACTACTGACGTGAACCCACTTGTAATTTAGCTAAGAGTTAGGGGCTAAGAAGACTAGAGCAGTCATCAAGCATACCAAAATTTTTAGAGCCATAGATATAGACTAGTTATTGTACACCAAATTCAAATTTTTATATACCTACTGTACATTTTTTGTACAGTGGCACAAAAGAAAAAAATAAATAGACATAAATTAAATTAAATTGACAACACAATTGTGCGAGCGAGAGAAAGTGATAAGCTGCGCCATTTTAGAATTCTTCCTTTAATGAACCGAGTTATACCCATATTTTCAGCGAAACCGATTATACGTAATAAAGTGCGGGGGGGAAGCTCGCAGAAACAAACAGCACACGTCCTACCTTGAACACGCCTCGGCGGGTACTGACTCAACTGACTGACCGCTGCGAGTGCTCAAATGCAAAGATTTTCAGGTTTTATAAGTTTTTGAAAAAAATAATAATTGCTTGATAAAAAATAATTTTACCAGTCGCTAGATATTTTTATGCTCTTTATAATGATATCAATCTCGGCATTATTTGATGATGGCGTCTTAGTGTAAAACGTGTTTGAAATATCGATTTGGAGCGTTTTAGACCCATGTTTGACGCTAATTTCTATCGAGGCAATTAACATGAATCGTGTTTCTGTTTTCACAGGACCCTAGAAGGTATAGTCTATTTTATGAATGTGCTTTTTATTTAGCGCAATTTGCTATATTACTTGATATCCAGACGTTTAAAAATTTTAAAAATTACTGCAACCTGGCCTTAATTACAAGTGAACTTGCTGACCTTCATTTATTTTAACGTTGTACATTTTCGTTTCTCATTGGCTCTTTGTAAAGATTTAACGCCCGTATTTACATTCGATAGTGAGATTTTGGTTTTTATTTGCCGCAGTTTTTCCCCGAACTTACCACAGGACCACAGAATATAAAATCAATTGGAAATGTTGTTAAGTATTGAACATATGTCTCAACATACTAATATAATCATTTATATTTTTTTGTCTGTACGTGGACAACTCATTAAAAATAGAATGGGCTGTAAACCTTGGACAAACTCCCTTCCTACATGAGGCAACTCAAACGAAACGCTAGTTGTCACGTCTCAACAAATAATCAGAAAAAAAAGCATCATCAAGATGGCGGATGGACTCCGTCACCTTACCGATTCTTTTTGCGAATTGAATTGGAGCGGACGAAACTGCAGTTTTTGTCTAGTTGCCTTTTTTATCTAGGACCCGTCAATTTGACTTCAACTCGCATGTTAGTGAGCTGAAGGTAAAGTCTCAGGAAAGAGGCTCACCATTACAAACACGTAATGTTATAATGGTAGCGTGGCGCTCAGTTTGACGGCCTCATCAGAAGTTTTTTCACGCCCTGCTTCAAGGACTCGGAACTGTAGGAAAAATTGAATGTACTCAATGTAATATAATGTAAGAGCTAACTCCACATGGCGAAGTTTTAACTTGAATAAAATTATTGCGGAGAAAATCGCATTAATAAAATTACTGCGTTGCATCTAGTTTTTCTTTTTAATCAAATAAATTGGTTTTTAACAAAACGATAACTGTATTTTATTATGGTGTCGAAAGAAAAACCAATCTCTTAAGATTTCAATCAGGCGAGACCTTTTCATTCATCAACAGTACACCGAGGTGGTTTGAAATTCAAAGGCACCTTGCATAATAAAAGTTAATGCATTACCTACTTAAGTAGGGTGCCTACTGATACAATTTCCCAGCTAGATTTAAAAAAACATGTCTTTATATTTCTGCAAATGTAGCAAACTACTCAAAGAATCTTATGCTCACATGCGGTATGGAACCTCGCCTCAGGAGGGACTTTGCCTCGCTATATACGAGTATGTTACTAGCTGACCCGCGCAACTTCGTCTGCGTCACCCCGTTTTTGCAACATCTTTCATTCCTGCTCCGCACCTGTTTGTTGTAGCATGATGTTATATACATATAAACCTTCCTCTTCTTCTATCTATTAAAACAAACCGCATCAAAATCCGTTGCATAGTTTTGAAGATTTAAGCATACAAAGGGACAAGAAAAATAGGGACAGAGAACGCGACTTTATTTTATACTATGTTGTGATAGTGATACCGCTCGTACAATGGTTTGTGTTCAAAGGAACTGTTCGATACAATGCCTACAACTTCATTCTAGTATCACACCTCTCGTTTTCATACATTGTGACCGAAAATGGTGCACACTGTGTTGCATGAACGAAACATTATCACACTCATGGATATCTGTGATCACACTACACTCAGGCTATAGAATGAACTCTCTGCTGTGGTTTTTCCAAGCGCTTCCAAGGTCGGTAGCGTGAGTGTCACACCCTTTATATTGCATACGTTCAAAGGTACTGTAACCACTTTCGATCAGGTGGGCCGTGTGCTTGATGCCACTAAGTATTCTTTTATCATACCACCAATGTGATATGATAAAAGAATACTTAGTGTTGCTACGGAGAATTTTGTGCAGTAGGTAAAACTCAGTAAGAATTTACCTCCCCCTCCCCCTTTTGGTGGTATAAAAAAGCGACTAAACAAAATTAGTACCTATAACATGTCTAAAGTACTATTTACAGTTAGTCATAATAGTTACCGAGCAATCATTGTTCATGAAATCTTCAATAAGTGCTTTGTATTGAAGTTTGACGGCAACTGGCAACCCTAAGTTAAGGGAAGTAAGTTTCAAGTAATAGTTATTGTTTCGATGAATGAAACTTTGATGAATGCTTTTAGACTGTGAACTGTAGCCCAAAATTTTGAGTAAAGTTTGAGCGAAATATGAAATTTGTTTATGGCAATTTAATTGTATGACATGATATCCATGGGTAATTGACGTAAGTAATTTCAAGAATAGATACTTAAAAAATTGAACCTATTACATCATTCTCTTTAATAAGTACTTGAGGTATTAATTAAAACATTATCTTCAAAAGAAACTGTCATAAGATAGCTACAATCTACATCAAACGTCGTTGGGAATGGCGTAAAAGCCTACTTGTTCGCTCCAACAAATTATTTCTAAATGTATAACGGCCTCTATCACGGTTCCTCAAAGTTAGAGCTGCGAATAATCCCTATTATATTGTTATGAAATGGCGAGACCTTATAATCCACATAACAGAAATGTAGAAATGTGACATGACAGATTTTGTAGAGGAACCAATGTCGCCAATCTCATAATGCGTACAACGTTAATATATACGATGCATTAGTGGTAAACAATAGTTTTGATTGGTGGTATTTATATTCTTTACCGTGTTAAAACTCATTCAATAAAAAATAAAAAAATATTATAAGAATAATGGACGTTTGTTCTTATAAATTGATAGTTTTCTTTCTAATTCAATCAACTCAGCTCAGAACGAGTTCAGAAAATTATAATATATAGTGTTGAGTACTTATATATGGGAGTATTTCATCAAAAATAATTCTGTATGTTCAAATATCCAATAGTAATTAAAGAACACGGCAAAGTATTTCACATACCCCAGAACGATCAACAGGAGTACCCCAAAAGGTTGCGCCTCTCACTTGGAGAAACGCTGATATAAACGAATCTCTTAATTAATATTGAAACGTTGAAGACGTGTTATCTAACTTTGTGTCAATATAATTAGATAATTCCGTGAATTACTTTTTACAGACCTTGTCATATTACTTTTTTTCTTGTAAACTTAAATATAAAGAAGTCTACATCCAGTTGGTGGTCAGTTGAACGACAAAGACAATTTGTGTAATGAAAACTATTGTTGTTGTATGCGCTATTAAGATATATAAAAAAGTATATTGAACCATAGGTAAAAAAGCGTATTACGTTTTTCAGGTGTGGTCCAGTCGAACAGTACCTAAGCAAAGAGCACATTGCCATGTCCAGTTAGACCACCTGTCAATAATGCTATTCATCTGGCTGCTATAACTGAATTACACTGTCTTTCAGGCATGTCTGTGCATGTGTGTCTTTCTTCCTACAGTCCCGGGTCCCGGGTCCTTTAAACGGGGCATGAAAAAGCATCTGATGAGACCGTCAAGCTGAGCGCCAACATTGTAACACTGTACGTGTTTGTAAAGGTGACCCACTTTCCTGAGACTGTGTTACCGTTTACCATCAGGTGAGGTGAAGTCAAAATTGACGTGTTCTAGATAAAATCATTGTGCGTTACTTTTTTACTTTTGGAATATCCCAACGGCTATACCTACTTATTTTGATCAATCAGACGTGAATCCTTTAGCGCGCGATGAGATTCCGATGGATGGATACACTATGCCGCCTCATGGTTTTACCATACTTCACGGTATTTCCATCGTGGAGTATAAAATCGTTGTATCTGTCCCAATTCTAGTCTTTCTATATTTCTAAATACTCTTCCAGTCCCAAAAATGTATACTAGGGTCTGCGCAACATGTTATTCTCCTTCATACATTCCTGTCAGATGTCATTTCACCAGTCACTCCCTTCTTTGCCCTATCCTCTTTCACGCAATCCATCTTTTCATTCTTTTCTTGGGACTCCTCTGCTCCTAAATAATCTTGAAAAGCCTTATCATCACATATAAATTTAACGTACATAGAATAAGATTCCACTTTTATTAGAACATTTATTTTATTAAGCTGTTCTGGAGGTAAAGATAGAATGCAACCTTCAAAGAAAAGTAATTTGATTCGAATGAAAGGAACCAAAATACGTTCCAATTGTCATTATAGTCAGATATTCATCAGCGAGTAGTCTTCCCGCCTTCTCTTAATCGCCTTTACTTACCACCCCCGTACTTTACAGGGTGGCTTGTGGTTTTAGGGGAGGTTCATCAAACGCGGTCAAGAGTGAATGAAAATTGAAATAAATAAAATTATTTAACTAGATGGATTTGTGATTTAGAGACATCTATGCTGCTCATCATAGTCTCAGAGTCATCTTAATAAAACTAAAACACTGATTTGATTAGCATCCTTTGTAATATAATAAATAGTGAGAATATATCAGTGTATACCTACAGGATTTTAATAAAACGAAATTTCTAAAAATGCCGAATCGGAATTTTTTATGCCAATAAGTATATTAGTACCATGTTTCTTGGGCATCGAGAGCGTTTCCCTAACACTCTGTATAAAAAGGTAAAGGTAAAATAGTTTGGTACTTACCTTTTTCTTCGGTGATTTCGGGCAGCCTTTATTATCGCTGAGTAGAAGGGGGCCACTGCTGGTTTGACTTCGTCGTAAGGATAACACGTGTATCTATGGTCTCACTGAAAGGCATGTCGAAGACTGGGTAAATGCAATAGATAGTTAAAGCAGGAATTTTTTGGTTGATAATAAATAATGGAACTTCTGCAAAGCCTCTACGTAGGTATGTCTGACCCAAATATTTCATCATTACCATCATCTTTGCATTAGTCCCGGTCGTATCCTGTTTTTTTCATCGTGCGGGGAATCCCCACTAGTAGTTTCGGGGCAGTTTTAAGAGCTCATGGTGTGTCAATGTCAAAAAAAATATGTTTGTAATAGAATTTTCAAGAGCGAACATGGGTATCTTGAGTTATTACGAGAATTTACCTGCTACATGTGCACGATTATTTACTCTGTGGTCACTAGTGACAGGTAACAATTTGCTCTATCGGTTGTTATTTGCGGAAATAATAAGGCCCCGTTGGTAAAAGATTGTGGGCTGTTACAATGAAATATAGGCGAACTGCCATTTTGTATTCGGCTTAGAATGAACAATCTTTGAGCTTGTTTATTTGTGGCTACAAATATGGTACTCATATCGTGTGGCTACATTATATGAGTATATTACAGATTTATACTAAGCGAAACCCTAGTAGAATATCCAAATCCAAATAACCCATGTATAGTTATAGAACAATAAACGACACTTATTTAACATTAACGTCAGAATTAATAGGAGAAACTGGGGACACTTGATCCCTATGGGAGACAAGGCACACCAATATTTTTGGAATTACTAAGCGTATTAGACTATTTTTAATGTGGTAACACTAAGGGTTATAATGTTTACTTAGTGTTGCCACACTAAAAAATACTCTAATACACTTAGTAATTCAAAAAATATTGGTGTACCTTGTCTCCCATAGGGATTAAGTGTCCCCAGTTTCCCCTATTAATTCTGACGTTAATGTTAAATAAGTGTCGTTAATTGTTCTATAACTATACATGGGTTATTTGGATTTGGATTTGGTATTATTGGTTAGTCTAGCAAAAGGACTACTGGTTCAAAACGCGCCCGCAGCCTGAGAAGACTCGGGCAAAAACTAAGCGGGCTTATAAAACATATTTGGTCTATTAACAAACATTTAGGTACCTTATTTGCTTGACGTTTCAGCCAATGCACAAGCCGTGATCACAGGCTGATTGACGTGGTCCACCCAGTTGAAATGACGTCCATGAACTATAACCCAAGTGTGCGCTGTCACGACTAGAGGACTACAGGAAGGTAATATTTCTTCTTCTACCCCCACACGGCAAATGTTACGACACTTTACAGGTTATCTTTGACACTATATTGATTTCAGATCTTAAAAGAGTACAGTACATCATTATTATTCTAGTCACTATGATACCTACTACAAAAGTTAAGTTATGGAGCGTATTATTTCGAATAAATTAATATTTTCTAAACTGATGAATGAACAAAGAAATTATTTCTGAAACTTTTTCTGTCACCGAATGATACAGCAAATTCTTTTCAATATAATATGTTAAACTGAGCAGATTTTTAAGTTCAGATAAACTTTATCACATTTCAGGTACTTACCTAATTGTAAAAATAAACTGTTTGGGTTATGGGAATACCCGCACTATGCTATAAGTGAGTGTAGTTCGAGAATTGAAATAGTTACCCCATTTATTGACTTTGATCGATATTTTTGGTGTTGCAAGCTTGCAATGTGTTTTCATACATATTATGATCCCTTAGATGTATAAACTACATGACATCTAATCAGAGAAAATATTTTGATACTGTTATAAAATCATACATATACATAGATATATACTAAATCCGTTACCCCAAGTTTTTCGACGTACCAACCTCCATATCAGATACCAGTTTCTTGGAAATTAATTAATTAAATTCACGTGGAGATACAAAACACGGTATAAGTAATAATAACAGTTTTCATTTATCCCTTACATGTTTCTGTTGGGATAATGACCACTCGCGTTTAAAAAATGCCTTATCGCATATCGTGAGTTTCTCCCAGGCCGCCTATTAGTCTGAGACCGTTACCCTACGTTACTGAAGGGATCAGTTATTATTTCAATTACTTCGGCGATTCTGGGCCGGCACAGGGCACTACCAATGTTCTGTTTTATTTCCACAGTATTGAAATAAGAACTTGATAGGTATATAATCAGTGAGTACGGAATGAAACTGGCAATAAATGTGCTGTCAAGTTTTTAATCTAATTTTTTGACAAAGTGTCTTTCTGTCCAAATGACAGCCTTTTACTAACTGTCAAAATGACAGATACATCCGCTGTTTTTAATTTCATTTTGAGTTCAATGCCCTCTATGTACCTATATGACTAAACCATCTTTGGGGTGAGGCTATGGACAAGCATGGTGAGTCACTGGCTATTAGCCTAGACATCGCCAAAGCGTTCGATAGAGTCTGGCACAAATCGCTTCTTTCTACCAGCCTTCGGTCTGCCTCTTAGACTGTGCAATTGGGTTGCTAACTTCCTGCAGGGGCGCCGTATTCGCGTTCTCTGTGATGGACGAGCATCGGAGTTCCTGCAGGTAAATTCTGGTGTGCCGCAGGGGTCCGTCTTATCACCCACTCTCTTTCTTCTGCATATCAATGACATGCTGTCCACCGGCAGCATCTACTGCTATGCAGACGATAGCACTGTACACGGGAGCTACCACGGATATTCTGCGGCCAAGCAGTCCGATATAGCGGAAAAGAGGCGACTTCTTGTCACTGGGCTGGACCGGATCCTCAATCACGTTTCCCAATGGGGATCTGAGAACCTGGTCGAGTTCAATGCCAAGAAGACGCAGGCATGCGCGTTTTCAGCAAAGACATCTCCTTTCCTTCCTCCTCCCACTGTTCAGAGCACACCACTGCCATTACAGGATAACCTCAATATACTCGGTATGGACGTGCGCTGCAAACTGAACAACAAGAACTATATCGAGAGCATCATCAAAACAGCTTCGCGTAAACTCGGAGTCCTGAACAGAGTGAGACGTTTTTTCACGCCGGAGCAGCGGTGTCTTCTTTATAAGACACAAATTCGCTCCTGCGTGGAATACTGCTCGCATCTCTGGGATGGCTCCGCAAAGTACTTATTAGATGCTCTCGACAGGTTGTAGCGACGTGCGGTCCGCATTATTGGGAGTCTTGAGGTCACAAAGTCCCTCGAGCCTTTGCAGATGCGTAGAGATGTTGCGTCCTTGGCAGTATTTTACCGTCTCTGCCATGGTGAATGTTCTGATGAGCTCTTCCAATTAATCCCACCCTCCCCTTTCCTACACAGGACAACGCGTGCAGGGCTTAGGTGTCACTCGCATACGGTACAGAATATTCCATCAAGAACCAAGCGGTTCGGTGAGTCTTTTCTCTGCCGTACCATTAAGTCCTGGAATTCCTTGCCGGCGCACGTGTTTCCTTCTTCCTACAGTCCCGGGTCCTTTAAGCGGGGCGTGAAAAAGCATCTGATGAGGCCGTCAAGCTGAGCGCCACCATTGTAGCACTGAACGTGTTTGCAATGGTGACCCTCTTTCATGGGACTTTGCCTTCAGCTTAAAATCAGGCGAGGTGAAGTCAAATTGACGTGCCATAGATAAAAAAAAAAAAACTGATTATGTGGAATAAAAAAATGATGTCGCGGTACCATGTTATACAAACTGCCTTTTGTTAACAGGTTAATGTAGTAAGCATAAAGACAAACCGCTGTGGTTTTTTGTGCTAATCGTTCTGATAACTTTGCATATTTTTTATAACCTGTATAATAAGTAATATGTAGGTACAGATGAATGTACTATATTACTTATTATACAGCGTGAACCTAACACATTCAGATTTAGCTTGTTGCCATCTTTACAAAATTCTCTGAATGGCACGACGATGAATGGATGCGATATTGTCGGAATTTATAAGCAAAGGATGTTGTATCAAAGAAGGGGAATCGTAAAATTAACCGAAAGCAAGGGAAAATATATGTGAATCAACTGCAAAATTCCACTTAGTTGATTGGCATTTTGGTTATGAAATAATTTGAATGTTTTTTATAAGAGTGTTATGTTATGATACGGTATGGGTACTTGAATAATATAATAAACCTTCATTTGACATGTAAGTATGTCAAATAAAGGTTTATTATATAAATGATAGAATATAAATCTACGTGGGATAAAATGTCTGGCCATGCCGTTTCCACCGGGTCCCGAGGATGACATGCGTATATATGGCCTCACCATCATGGTTCCGCAAGACCGTGCGAAGTGAAATAGAAAAAGCCAGAAAGTGTACCCTGGACTATAAAAAAACTACTCAAGCCTACATATGACTGTAGTACATTTTCCGGTTTAATCGTTATAACAATCGGTACCTACGTATAAAGTATTTGAACCTAATATATTTCTGCAGTGTTCACTATAATTCACCACATAATGGCGCTGCAGTGCATCATTTTTATACCGTTCAGTCGATATCGCCGTAAAAATTGGTTTTACATTTATTTCCAAGTCGAAAAATATTTACGGGCCACCTATTTGGCTTACTGCATCTATTTAACGAAACTATTTAAGACTTTTCTGCAGCCGTGGTCGCAGCGTGCCATGGCCGAAACGTCGGAAAAAATAATCTATATGATTTATAAAAATGAATCGCGAAATATGTTGGTAAGCGCATAACTCAAAGACGGCTGGACCAATTCGAGTAATTATTCTTTTTGTTTGTTCCTTAAACTCTACGGAAGGTTTTATGGAGCGGAGGGAACGGCATCAGAGGTCCATATGGGCAGAGCCGCTGGCAACAGCTTGTACTAAATAAATTGCGATAAAGTGGTTTTATTTCATCAAAGTATGATGACTGCGGACAGTTATTATACTTCGAATCTTTTCCTAACTCGGTTAGGGGTCGGTTTTCTTATTAATATTCGACTGAACTTCGACATTTTCTGCCGCATCTACATTCACGTAACATTTTACCGTGACCGTGTCAGAAGTGCGTGTTCGTCACATATTCAGCTGCGTGATAGTTGAGTTCAAATGAAACCATCGATCGACTGGTGGCCGTGTCAGCACAACTCTAAATGTTGTTACGTCCACACTCAACGTCGCAAATCTGGACGCACCTTTCATCGGACCACCATAAGCAATAGGCGATATCCAATCTCTGTAATTAGATTAGTCGATATTTTAAGGTCTCCAACTACCCGTAACGACCCCCGGGATGATGTACACATGACAACGGGGACCCATAGCTTTAAAGTGCTTTCGGAAGCACGATTTTTCATAGAACAGGTCAATTTGACTTCACGTCATCTGATGGTAAGCTGAAGGTATAGTCTCGGGAAAGAGGGTCACCATTACAAACACGTATAGTGTTATAATAGTGGCACTCCGCTTGACGGCCTCATCTGATGCTTCTTCACGCCTCGCTTAAAGGATCCGGAACTATAAGGGAACCCGTGAACTGGTCAGGAATTCCAAATCTCAACGGTGTGACTGAGGAAATTCTCATCAAACCGATTGGTTCTTGCTGGAATATTCTGCACCTTATGTGAGTGACATCTAATCCTTGCACGTGTTGTCCTGTGGAGGAAAGGAGAGAGTGGAACTAATTGGAATAGCTCATCAGAACTTTCACTATGGTGGAGACAGTGAAATACTAGGACACAAGATCTCTACGGGAAAAGTTTCATTTGAAATTTTATAATATCACTAACAAGAAGTGATGTTTTAAAATCTCATTATTTGAACATTAATGTACTATAATTATATAGGTATGACGCATCCTTATTATAGACCCTATTCAATAAAAAAGAGAAAACACGCGTGTACACCTCGATTATAATGAAAACTACACAAATATACAAAAAAATAAGGCAAAAAGTACTTTAACAGTAGGTGTTAAAGTAGAAAATTCAACAGATTTGAAGATGTGTGTACCTGTTTGTATAGTGGAGTGTACAAAACACATCATCACCTGTCAATATAATTAAAAAGACAGCATTTCATAAGCGATACCAGATGAAAGAGCTTGTTAACCTGTCGGTGAGGGCTCATTATAACGATATTTTATAGTAACGAGGTTGGATACAAAGACCAGCTAAAATAAGACGGACATTCGGGTGGGGACACGTTGAAAAGGAGCGTTTTATAAAATTTTTGGAAGAATATAATTTTATTTTTTTAGGCCATTACAAAAGGCAATGAAACAAAAGGAAGAAAACTACTGCTAGGAAAATCTTTAAGAAATAAATAAGTATATAATAGCGTTGATATTATTAATAGTCTACTATTACACTTTACTATCATACTTATATATTAACAATTTTGATATTACTAATAGTCTACTATTGTTGTGTACATTTTTCTACGATATTTATTATTTTTATTTATTATTATTACACTTTACTGTATTTTTAATTAATGTGACAAATTAAAAAAAAGTGACATACAATGGTATGTGAAACTATGAAATAATAAAACTATAAAAAAGAAAACTAAAATAAGAATGCCAATGCCTACCCGTTTAGGGATATCCACGAGTAAAATATAAAAAAAGATCTGTATAAAACGTAACATTTTATCCAACAAATCTTTTTCTTTATCCCGCTTCGCTTTTAAAGAGCACAACCTCATCTCAAGGCCCTTATATTGTGTTACAAAGGTTAATATTTTGACAAGAATGTAAGTACACGTTGTGAAGGAGAAAATTGTTTCAAATCATCGCTATAATGAAGATTACATTTGGTGAGGTGCTATTTGTGAGCACGCGAGCTGCTCTGGTAGTGTCAGTAATTATAGGGTTCTACTGACTTTGTGGGTGCTAAGATGTCAGCACGTAGAAGCCCAACAGTAAGTGGATTCTCGGAGTCCTGCTATTACTTCCAGACGTGATTTGTGCCGGCGCGTGGATCCCGGCAGTGTAAAATTTGGGTCAACCCATTTCTTTCCTATACAGCGTAGAGTGCTAGTCGACTCATCATTCTCTGAACCTTTTTCTCAACTCAGTTGGGGTCGGCTTTCGGGGGTTAGTACTAGTCGATGAATGGATTAGAATGTTTAATATCAGACAGATACATAGTCTAAGTTGACAATAGTGCCGAGAATACGTCAATAGGCTCACCACTTATTACGTGGGGCCAAATTAATTGGTGTAATGTGAGTGTTAACTCATTTCTGCCTACCCTAGAGGGAAATAGGCCTGATCATTAGGTATATATGTATTATGATTTGTGTCAAATCATCTGAGATGCCTGGTATTTTAGAAACAGAACACGTTACGTCCCAAATGCAGTTATCCTACCGTAAATTTGGAATAATATCCATAATATAGGTAATCTATATTTGTAGATAATGGATGACTATTTTTTTAGTTACAGGGAATCATAAAGTAGGTATACTAATCATCCTCTTATCAATCCCCTCACTCACTCACTCACTGACTGAAGATCATCAAGACTGTTCTAGTGTCACCAAAAATGTATTTCGAATAGAAAATTTGAAAATATATAACACTTCAGAACCTTGCAATATGTCCCACTCAAAACATTTACATGAAATGTAATACCAAATCAAAGTACTGTTCTTCAAAGTTAAAAGAAACATAGTGGCGGACATTATTTGACATAACTCATCTATCTCCTTTAGTTTCACGGGTTTCACCGCAGTCGGCTAATAACTCATTCATATCACAAATCAAATGCGTGCGAATAATTGTATAGAAGTAAGACCTAAAAATATATTCATACAAGCACATTAACGTGTAACATAATGGTGTTATTGTGATTACATGAAACATTATTTAATTTTTATTACACACCTGGCCGTCTGGCCGCTTACCTCCATTTTTTTTTTACTTTTTATCACAGTAGGTAATGACTGTGACATTATTTCGGACCTGAATGTGTACATTATGTAAATTTCAGGCTTTCATATAGTTGAGTACCTACACGAAAGTATTTGTGAGTCTTGATTGTGTCCTATGGGTATGTTGAATGCTGTTGAATGCCAGACATTCGCGTTTGTACAAAGATATGTAACCACAGATTTAGAATAGGTTAGATGCGGAATATCAATGACTGCTATGCATACTACAAATGTAAAATCAAAAAATCTTAATAAAAAATCACTTATTCTGTATAGACCAGTAAACAACACTTACAAAACGTCAATATCAACTACATTTTATAGATCAATGAGCAAATGGACCACACCGGTTCGAAACGCGGCCCCGACCTGAGAAGACTCCGGCAAGGAATTCAGCAGGCTTTTCTTTTATTTGGTCTATTTACAATCATTTACTTAGTCTAGATACAGATTTTATACATGTAGAGTCTGTAGAGGATTAAAAAATGTTATCGCTAATGTCTACAACCCTATCACTAAGTATTTGTCATACAGATATAATATTACAGTAAGCTACGTCACTTTCGCCATTGCAAGTCACCTTCGCATTCATTAATTTTCTTTTTCTAATATCGAAATTAATAACTGAATTAATTTTTACTGCACGCAGAAAATATGAACACAATGCTATGTTATGCTCTCAGAATATATAACAAGTTATTTCTGTATTTCAAACGTACTAGAAGAAAACGTTGGAAGTGCATGTGCAACTGCAAGTTGTATTTCAGTAACTGAGATTAACACTAAGATAATGTACTGTGGAAATACCAAGGGCCGTTATAGCAAATGAAACATAGAGTGGAGACCACGAGTTTGAAATACGCTGAGACTGGCTTATGGCAGGGACAGCTTGTTACATCTAGCCTGCTCGAAATCTATGCATTTAACATATAGGCCAAAGTTATTGTGGTGAAATTGACATCAACGATTTCTAATATAACATTCGAAATGCATTGCATTATATGTTTATCAATTGGATTTAATGATTGATGACATTTAAAATATAATTATCGATCGTGATGATTCTATTCAATCACTGTGGGTGCAGAGAATTTTCCATAAGTTCTGCGTTATGAACAAATAGCCTTTTAGCACTCTATTATCAAACATTTTCGAGGAGATCGGCAACCGCCACTACACGTAGGTAAACCAGAAATATGAACTCAATCGATGCAAACCTTTATTAACCTACATTACACAAACAAATATGTGATATATGTGTTATACCTATGTGTAGCTTAATTGATATTAAAACAAATGAACTAAGCATGTAAATAAAAACATTACATTTTCAGACATGGGTTTTAGGAGTACACCATCACTTGTGGTTGGTTTATGTCCACGTGATTTATTACAGCTGGCAACCCATGTCAGTGGGCACACATTCATCTTCATTTTCTTGGTACGATTATGATATGGTAAAAAATATAAACGCTATTCCGGCTGTGAAGACATAACTCTTGTTGACGTAAAACAACTGAAGCCCAAAATTGTTATTGTACAGTCAGCTACAAAATAAGATTAAGTTACAAATTAACAAAACAAACAAACTATCTTTATATCTAGAACACGTTAATTTTACTTCACCTCGCCTGATAGTAAGCTGAAGGCAAAGTCCCAGGAAAGAGGGTCACTATTACAAACACATACAATGCTACAGTGGTGAATGCTTAAGGGACCCGGAACATGACATCTAAGCCCTGCACGTGTTGTCCTTTGTAGGAAAGTAGAGGGTGGAACTAATTGGAAGAGCTCATCAGAACATTCACCATGGTAAAGACGGTAAATAAGTAGCGAAGCGATGAACAAACTTTTTAATTTTTTGATCATTGAACTTACTCATTGTTTACTCTTTAGAGGAGTGAGATATGATCCTACATCCCTAGCTACACGTCAACGTGTCCCCCTATTAGTTGAGTTCTCCAACATTAACGACTGAGGTTGTTTGTGATCTTCGGGATTCCCTTTTCTAGAGTACGTACACTGGGTTACATACCTCAAGGCTAATGCGAGAGACACCGTGCTGTTTAATCGCGTCTACATTGAGATACCTAACTCACCGGTGAAGTGAAGCCCGAGGGCGATTCACGTGAAAATATACTACGCTTGAAGGTCAAGAAGATACAAGTAAGTTGGGTGAGTATATTAGTGGACACCTAAATTCATTAGCCGCGCCGTGCCGCCAATCTGAGCTCACCCGAATTCTTCACGAATAATAGCGTGGTACAATGAAGTTATATGCTCTCGCCAACTCACAATAAATTCTATTCTATTTGAAGGCATTTCACACTTTATTATGTTAACATTTCTCAGAAGCAAGTTTATGTTTTGTTTAGATTACACAAATGTCGGTCGATACAATGCAGGGATGTTAATGATTCATTTTGTGTATATTTCTGTTTGGATTTACATTATTTGCCCCATATGCTAGTAGTTTAACACCAGTGACATGGCAGTTAACAATTATTCAAATGATTTTGATATCAGACGTTCCCTTTTCGTTAAATTGCGTCTTTTCTAAGCTGCTATCAGGGGTTCACTTTTGTCATCTGGACGTAAAACGAGTCATTAATATGGTTTGAACTTAGTAATGAAAAGATCCAACAAAGTTAGGTCTGTAAAAGTTAAACCAACTGAATGAGGCCGCCTCTACATCTGCATTCATCAATAGTCGACATAGTGTCGGAGGTTGGACTTGACGGTATCTTCCGTCCTAATTGAGCAGTCCGATTAGGGAAGTAGAATAAATATGTCGGCTAATAATAACCTTGTGTTATGTAATGTAGGCGGTGAGTAGGGTAGCCAGAGTCCACTGGAGAGGTTTAGCCTTGACAGTGGGAGGGCCAAGAAACCCTTCTTTGTCGTCTGCACTGACAGTACAGAGTCTCTCTTAACGTTCTTCCGTGTGAGCACGATGTATTCTATAATGATATTATAAATAATTGTTACTACAATATACTACTTTTAAAAAAAATTGTATACAATAATTTATTTTCTCCACGATTGTTGGAGGACATTTTGACCGATCAATTGCACTGTCACTTTGACATTGTATTTTTATTATAAAAACAATACAAATAGATAACTTAAGTCCTCAAAGATCAATGAGCTAAATTAACATTCTACTTCTAAACCCATTAATTCTATAAACGACTTAGATATTTCTCCAACCGTTGTCAGATGGATCGCCGTCGAGTTCAGATCTTTAGATAAAAAGATTTGTAATTTATACGGTACATTACACTTTGAGGTTTGGATGAAATTTAGACCAGCCATCAGGAGAGTAATATGTTTGACTACTTAATGTTCCTAAAGCCTTTTGTTTGGCCTGTAATAACCTTTAAAGGTACTTTGTGATCAAAGAAACCAAAACTGCTAAGAGTGTAAGTATATAGCTAAAATATTAATTATGTTATGTACAATCACTTATAAACTTTCGTGTTGCGTTATAAATGGTTAGCGAAACTCGGGTATTACTATGGTAAATACAATAATTTACTTTTTGATTTACACTAGCTAGGTTAGGTAGGTACACTAGTTTTCGTCAAGTAGAGTGCTACTTGACCAACACTAGGGCAACCGAGGGGTAAATCGAACGCCAGGTTGCACTACCCGTAGTCGCACAGTGCAGCCTGGCTTAAACATCAAGCAAATCAAAAGTTACATTATTGTATTCACCAGCTGACCCGCGCAACTTCGTCTGTGTCACCCCGTTTTTGCTACATTTTTCATTCCTGCTCCCCGCACCTGTTGGTATTAGCATGATGTTATATACATATAAACCTTCCTCTTTGACCACTCTATCTATTAAAAAACCCGCATCAAAATCCGTTGCGTAGTTTTAAAGATTTAAGCATACAAAGGGACATAAGGACATGAAAAGTAGGGACAGAGAACGCGACTTTGTGTTATAATATGTAGTGATATGATCGCGTAAATACCCGGGTTTCGCTAACGTTACGTACATACTTGCCTACTATTATTGTATGAGACAGCCAACTCAATATACTGTAATTTTAATAGACTACAGCCTGATTGTAGAAGCTTTTGGAAATTCACTTAAGTATTTCGTTTCCTTTGTATAACATTTTTGCTGAGCGGCAATTGAATCCATATCCACACAATTGTAATTCCGCTACCGTTACGCCACACAGGTTTTAAATTCTTATAAGTACTTTTTACACGCAAATTCGAAGCTTTATTACGTTTTCAAGAAGTAATTGCTATTCGATTTTTGCCATTTAAAGGGATAAAGATATTACACACGTCGTCCTTACGACGTTAATATGATTGATAATGATATTTTGGTTAAAGGTGTAGGTACTAAGAATTGAAGGAAGAGAAAATGGCTGACAATGACACATACAAACTTGATCGATTTGAACAGAAATATAATAAAATAATGGTGTCACAAAAAAAAACACTTCAAGTAAAAACCGCGTAAACCTTCACTTCATAATATATTCGTATGCTTGGAAACCAAATGGTGCAAGAAATATTGCATATTCAAAGGGCATAAGCCCTAAAAGACTTTATAATCACTTTATTAGAAAGCAATTTTCCTTTGAACTGTTATAGTCGCTTACATAGTTTAACCTTTCAACTTTGTATATAAAGCCACAATTCAAACTAATACAAAAATATATTGTACAGGCAGTTTGAGGTAAATTTCGAGCGAAGACAGATCGTCACCTTAATGTAGCTACCATTTTGGCACCATAAATAAAGGCACACAAAAAAAATTGATGTACGCAGACATCTCCTTTCCGATCACCTACCGAAACGACATGCCACGTCGATCGCGTGACTGTAATTTATGACGTAATAAGAGCCCTTACCACAACCCTTAGGTACGTGGTGACACGTTCATAGAATGTAGTCGAACGTCGCGTGACGCGTCATGCCCGCACCCACGTCACGCGAAACCATTCTTTGTCATTGTTTTTCATCGTTACAGTTCAATTCTCCAGTGTTACTATCCTACTGCAGTAATTTTCAAATAGTGGCTTCTATATCAGACACAGAGCTCTACGTGATAAGGGTTCTATTCTCACATCTAGATTAGCTCTACACAGTACAAAGTATATATCTATAAGATGGTCTCAAAAGGTTGCAATGGCATACCCTGTTTACACATCATTAGGATTCCTAATTTTACAAACACCCTGGATCCTAAACGGAGCCTCATTGACAACGATGACCGTAATCTTTCCTTTTTTTATCACTTACGTGGCAGACAAGCACTCGGCCCACCTTATGGGAAATGTTCACCGTAGTCACCTGGGGTATCAGTTATGACGAGAAATACCGTAATGTCCTACCGCCATAAATAAATTCTTCAGATATTACCATAGGTTCTTGAGAGTTTTCAGGCATATTATTACAAACACTTCCTTTCGCTTACGTACCCTACATTAAGGGAAATATACCCAGAGGAGAGTATGGTTACACTGTAATTCTATGTCAAATATTGATCGTCTGTCGGAGTGTCGAGCCCTTATCAAAATATTGTTTGTTTCAAAGCGCTTTATTCGTTTTCCATTACAGCTATTGTTCCGACATTTGTATTCTGTTATCTTTAGAGCTGGTGTTATCATAAGATAGAGCGTACAAATGCAAGCTGCATGTTATACAATGTGTATTAATAACGATACGGGAACATATTAGATTATTAGAACAATTGTCACACCATAATAATGCATCATTTTACCGATTAAATCTCACACTTTCAATTATATTTTGAACCTGTTTAAGTGGATTCCAAGCCGTGGATGCTGCCTTATAAATCAACAAGAACCACACAGAAACAAGGAACAATGTTACTATTAAATTATGTGGGGAAACGGGTTTGACATCCATTCGGATCGATGTCCCAACATCGATGCCTTAGGTGATCCTGTCTTACAACACAACCCGTACGTTGGCACGTGTATACAGTGTTACCAACCCTACTGTTTTAATAGTAGATTTACTGTTTTCACATTGATGTCCCTGTTTTCTGTTTCATTCCTAATAATTACTGTTATTCAACTAGCGTTCAATGACACCTATCCGAAATAACTAATTGCTATTCATTCGAAGCCACAGAAAGGCACATGAAGAAATTTAACAAAAATATGTATAATTTTAAAAATAACAATAAGTGTGAAAATACTGAAGATATGGCAATTGAGAATGAAAGTGAAAAATAATTTTACTTTGATGTTTTTTTGATGCTGTGATTACTCTGCCTTTTTTTTATAAAAGTGTCTGGTAACTAAAGAAATTGTTTATTGTTTAAATATATGAGCAATAGTATGAAATCTACCTTTTTTACTTTACCTACTGTTTTCTACTGCTTTTTTTGGCAGGTTTTCGATTTTTAATTTTTTGAAGTTGGCAATACTGCGTGTATACAATCAAAATCATGTTGTATACATTACTATTATAGCAGGTTGCAGATACAGGATCTATAGTTAAGTATCTCTTCTTGTCTTCACTCATAATGCTGCGTAATAAAGGTGGTCATACATTTTGTCGACACAAAGCAATTCTGAGTGATGCTGTAAAGTACACACAGCCTCTTGAAGAGACAGAATCTTAAGGGATCGATCCCCTCATTTCCATTTATGTCCTCTTCAGAGATTTTTTTTATGTGACTTATAAATAATTTGTTCTTAATATTTGAGGTTAATTTTACATACATATGCTCACGCCCGTAATCCCCGAAGGGGTAGGCAGTAACTATAATTTTCGGAGTCTATTGCCGTCAATCGGAAAAGAATAGGTATGCCGAAAATGAAATCCTAACGGACCATTGTCTAAATTTATTTAGCTGCTACACTTAGCAGCTAAATAAATTTAGTTAATTTTCATCTTGGATTAATCATTTTGTAATCTGACCAGGGTGGGTAGGCACATTGGGAGAGTCCTATATCCAGTAGTGGACTGCGATAGGCTAACTAATTGTTTGATTGATTAATGAAACTCCCGTAATCCAGGAAAATGATGTTGTAGTACTGGCAGTGGTAGTTGTCATGATAAATAAATTCGTATTATATAAAAGTACAGTTTTATTTTATTACATAATTATCATTCAGAGACCCTTTAGCTCTAAAAATGAAACGTTTCCTGTACTTGAGCCAATTTGAACAGAGCTGTTCTACACGGAAGTTATACTCAATGCCTCGAACAATTTGAATAAATCTCAGAAAATCTTCAAAAAGTCATTCTGAATCCAGATTTGCAATTACCACGTACTCCTTGAGGATTATAATTCTCATTTTATTTATATTTCCGCCTTTTTGAAGCTTTGTAATAAAAATTAATTACGCCCTCACTTTAATGAGGTATGCAAACAGCGCCCCGAAATTTGCATGCTTTAGAGAATTTATTCATGACAATTTTGAAGTTGAACGTGTTATGTCTGTCAAAGCAGTGAAATATGGAATAAGACAACAACCCATATCTTGCGATGCCGACTGTACACGTTGTATAATGTTTGCCACAGTATAACTATTTCCTTCGTTAATTAATTATTATCAGGAGTTTGGACTACCGTCATTTGTGTGAAGCTATCATAGGTATTCTGTGGACAATATTTTCTAATTTTCAACCAACATGTGCAGCCGGTATGAGCTATGGTGTACAGTCTACTATGACGAACTGATTGTATGAGAAAGTCATGCAAAATAACAACAAACATACAGCCCAATAAAATTTGACAGGTTGTATTATGAAATTGAAAATAATACTCGATAAAAATGTGGATGTGTAAACTCTGCTTAACCCTGCCGGGATGTCTACATTTCTTTATTATTTTTTATATTTAGATACATCACCATCACAGTATGAAACCAGAAGAAATCTTCACTAACTTTATAAATATCATTAATTAATCAACTTCAAATGAAGATAAGTCTAGATACGTGCCATATTAGCGTCCCCTGGCCACTGATGAGAGGTCAATGAACCTACAGTGCAATGTGGATAAACTAATCGTATTGCAATGTACCTAAGTTGAATACTGTGAACAGGTTCAATTACTTACTTAGAAAGGTCCAGTGATAACCCTGATGAACTTGCTTAATGATTCTACCTTGTTCCAACCGCATTCTAGTTAGTCAGGAGGAATATCTTCCATGCTTATAGATATCTGTATAAATAAACGTCGGACGTGTCATTACGATAGAGATTTATTTAATTGTTGTCAAGACAAGACTTGTCGGTTTGACTGGGTTGAAATTTGAAACGGCTTAGCTGATTTTGATGGGACTTTCAGTAGTCAAAAGGATGGTTCTTATGAAGAATGTATGTATGGAATGTCAAAGACCGTGCGAAGTGGATAAAAGTGTATATAAAGGTCGGTATCTGTATACTGTGTATATAAGGCACTCGGGGCACGCGCCCAGGGCCCACCACCTTCCGGGGTGCCCCCGAAAGAGAGACAATTTCATCAACATCAACTTAAGAAAAATCTATAAACCTAAACTTTCTAAAGTCTTGTGTGCCCTATTTAAAGAGCCCTGCCGAGGTGAGAGCTTCGGACGCGACCGGGATCAACGCTATGCTGATGGTGCTTAAAAATGACACTGGTTCTTAAATTTGAAAGGATAGCTTCTAATACCCTCGTAAATCTATCAAATAACTTATCAAAATTCTAAGCTACAAAGATTTTTACTGCTACATAGAAAGTAGTGGCTAGGAGAGTGGCACAATAGTGGGTAATAAAATTGTAATTATATGTTAAAGAGCGTAACTAATGCCAACACTTGGAAGCACCAAAATAAATAATATACAGGTGGTATTGTTAATTGATGTTACTAATAATGTTTATTTGACAATAAATAATTAGAATACTTACGATAGTGTAAACTACTTACCTATCTTCAATACTAATTACAAAGCTAAGCAGTTTGTTGGTAGAACGTATTAATCTTTGGAACTATTTGTACGAAAAGATTACTCAATGCAGTAATAGACGTGTAGCAGGTGCAATAAGAATATTGTATTGAATCGGTAGCTTTGGTTCCAATCCTGGCCGCTATACTGCCATTGTGAACCTTTTCCATTTTGATGGTTATCCAGAAGGAAGGTAGTAAGTGGAAGGGGTTATCCAGAATACTAGTATTTTCTTAGTTTTTTGTCATCAATACACATCATTATGATGTTTTCCAATAGTTAGTTATTACAAACTATTACAAGAATGGTTTAGTGTTTCATATGTCATGTTTTAGGAACCACCGCTTTTAAAGAAACTAGCGAGTCAGTTGAAATGTAGTGAAACTCCTTAGAAATTGAAAAAATTGCTAATTTTTTTCTTCAATAGAGATCTAAATTTCTCAACTACAAGTTTTCTTCCATCCATTTCTTCAATTCACTTCGTACGGGCTCTATCCCGATATATTAGTAATATTTACATTTCGTGTCAGTGATTCAATTTTGACATTTGCGTAAACTTCAGAACGTATCGCAAGTTAGAACTTAATCTTGGTCTAAATCATAACCACCCTGTATCCTCGTCTACTGGGCATACCTACACCGCCGATCCCACTTATTACAGGTGGTTATCACGTAGTAATGGGACAGCGGAAATAATAAAGCTTATACGATACACATCTGATCAAGTTAGGGAGCAATAAACATGCCGAACAGGTAATTAGAACGCGTTCGTGCCGGTGCGTGTTTGACCAAACTTAATTTAATTACCGATTGTGTTAAGGTTAGGGTTTTTAATTATTGGTTACTAAACTAGGTAGCTTAAAACAAATTTTGCGACAATTTTCTAACGATTGCAACGATTTCACTATAAGGTATGATTCCGTAGTCGTCGACATACGACAAATTTACAGACGCGTGCAGCGAGATGATGTGTCGATATGACGCAACGACACATCATCTGCAGTTGTCGTATGTCTTCGACTACAGAATAAAACCTTTAATATGCAAAGGTTGTAATTAACAATATAGAATTGAATCGTTTTAAAGAAAAGGAATTACTCGTTGATAGAGAAGATGTATGAAACCCATTCATCAAAAGTATCAAGCATCAAAAAATCAGTAATTTGCAGATGATTGAATAAAGCTTTCGAGCATTCTTCCCTGATATTTGGGTATCAGAATATCACATACTTATCAATTTTGAGTTAATAAAACTTGTGATTATTTGAAAACGCCTTAAATAATTTTTGAAGCCTAATAGTTTCTTTCTTCCCATTTTCAAACAAATCTAGTAGAAACATTTCCTATTTGATTATAACTGTATTTCTAAAATACCTAGACATAATTTGGATCCACTCATATCCATCCATGGCCAATGTTCTGGGATTGGTGTTAAGTGATTGCTGTTTTAGCAATTCTGCCGACCCTGTAGAGGCGAGGAGAGGAGTAGGAAAGGTTGAAGGTTAAGATAGTTTTTGTGCTATCGGTTCAAAAAACAAAGTAGGGTCTCACTATATATATATACTATCACATCCAAAGTCTCTTCGGTGAGTTCTGGTTACCTTACTCACCGCTGAAAACACAACACAAGGTTATTATTAGTCGCGGTATTCTGTAGGGCGGAGGTGCTTCCCCAGCCGGACTTCTCATTTAGGACAGGAGATACCGTCGTATATAGGGAAAACAAATCACATTACACAGTCTTTAAGATCGAGCTGCCGCGGTTCTGTTTAGATTACATTCACGCTATCAAGAGCTGCATGCAGGCGCCTGGATGTTGAAGGCCCAGTACCTACAACAGAGGCAGCTGTACAAATATAATGATTTTCATTTCATTATCATATCATTACATCCCATTGTTATGCACAAAGTAAATGAATTCACGAAAGTTGGCAATTATAACAAATTTAATTTACAAAGGAGGTTAACTCAATTTTTTGTTTTGTCTCCGCAAGCCTTTGAGAGGCAGTGGAGAAAATAACACGAGGACGAAATAAATGTAACACTTTTGGGGAAAATATATAATTATTCTTGTAAAACTTCATTAAATAAAATAATCTTTAGGAGGAGATATTATTTTCTGTGCTTTCGGAGCATATGTATGCATCTTTTTCAGCGGACGACCTCGACTAGCCTAGTCCACATCCAATCTTAAAGCCCTAATCCATTGATTTCGTGTTATATCTTGTGGATTCAAATGTTTTCCTTGGTTTCCACAGTTATGAACAGCACACCGTGACCGCATAATGAATATAAGTTACGTATTACTGAATAAAAAAGATTTTTGTATTTCCTACAATATTTATTAAGTGAAATTACAACTTTTTGGGGTTACAATGTTACATACAAACAAACTTCAACGCTTCAGAAACAGCAATCAATCAAATTAAGACATCCAGTGAGTTCTATTTTCCCACAGACTAAATTGGCTTCCACAATGCTAATTTAAAAGGACCAAAAGCTATGCTAGCGCCATCACCTGATGATTTCAAAAACCAACTGATTGTAATACCTACTGGAAAACTGCACATTACTTTAAATTTCATTTGTATTTGTTAAATTAAACTAGGTACCTAATTTACCAGCGATAAACCTTTTGTTTATTTTGAACCAAACAGTCAACTTTGTTCTTAGTTCTTTAGTTATATTACAAACCCTAATAGTTGATAATTAATTGTTTTTACGGTAACAGCAGTGACCAAATCAATTAGCTGTGACCTGCGGCTACTGGCATTCACTCAAACAACATGGGACACAACACAACTGACGTAAATCCACTCTCGCAACACAAACATTCGGCTTTAATTCGAGAACTTCAGTAGAATGCTAAGTTGTGAAATATTGTTTTTTTGTTATACCACTTACGTGGCAGACAAGCACACGACCAACCTGCTGGAAAGCGGTCACCGTGACCTATGGACGTTTGTAACACCAGGGGCGTCACACTCGTGCTGCCTGTAGGAACCTTCTAATGCCCTTCTTGAAAACCCCCATATTATAGTCGATTGGGAAAACCACACACAGCTTGTGCGTGGGTTGTTACTAGTAATTATAAAAAAACTCTGCGGGTAATATTTTAATAACGTTGTAACACGAATTTATTATGTATTAAGTGTAAATTCTTGTTCATTCCATACGTAATAGTCCATACAACCTCAGTCAACGTGGCGAGAATAATTATCTGTTGTGACAAAAATAGAAAGGGCGTAATCGACCAAAAGTTTGCAACAAAGTAATAATGTGAATAAAATAAGGAAAAGATAATGAGATAACTTCCTCATCACTTTGTATACTTTGAATGCTTTAGATAATATAATTAACTACCTACTTACAGAAAGTTTGTCCCGTCAGATGGGTTCATGTTTACTTAACCGCCAGTAGGCAAATGGTAGGTATGACGCCTCTAGCCAGATGGACTGATGACCTGAAAAAGGCTGGGACTGACTGGATGCGGAAGGCGGAGAACAGTGACGCACATTGGGAGAGGCCTACGTCCAGTAGTAGACTGTAATAGGCTGATTGATTGATTACTTAAAAAATGAAATAATGATTCTATTGTAAGTTTACGAGTTATCAATAAAATACAAAACTTTTTAAAGGACTCCAGTGTGTGTTTTTGTTCATAATAAAATCATTCTCATCATACTCCTGCCCCTATCTCATATTTATTTGGGGTAGGCACATGTGGAATTTCTACCTTTATCTCTGGTTGCATTTACCGCATCATTCACTCCACTCCATATCATTTTTCACACGATTCATCCTCCTCTTAGGTTGGAGGAACACCTCTCTCCTTGTAGCCATTAACTTCCATAGTTGATGCCTTGATCTATGTCGATATTACATTCATCCCTACGCATTATCTGTCTGAACCAAGACAATTGTTCGGACATGTTCGAAAATAATAGCTATAGAATCTGTTAAATATAAAAAAATAAATAGTTTAATTTTAGTACTAAAGATGTATTACAAAATTGTTCAAAATAAATATTACAAAATATTATTTATAGGAGATAAGAGTCAAAACAACAAACAAAACTTTAAAATTGTTCGTTAAATTTTTTAAGAAATTTACTTAAATCTATGTGAAAAAGTTTATCACTCACGACGTTTATGGTTTTAAGAAAAAAAGTTCAAGCATAAATCAAGGAAATAGGTCTATAGAGACATATTTCATCACTCTCATTGTGTAAAAAATTCTTCCGTAATTTTTATCTTCATGGTTTTATAAGAATCCCTGGATAGCCATGACAAAAATCAAACAAAACATTTACGCCTTCGAAAACTTTAGAAAATTGAATATCGAGTCCAAGTAAAAAGCGGATGGATAAGTAAGTTTCGTAACCGCGTAAGTAATTTTCATAACCGCCAAGTAATTTTCGTAACTACTAGTAACACCCCCTATTACCCGTGGTCCCCCCGACATGTCCCCCTGGTGGGTCCACGGCTAATTTTTTGTACCCGTGGTCCTACCGTTCTGAACAGTGTTCGTCAGTGGGTCTACAGGTAATTACTTTACCCGTAGTCCTCCCGCAGTAAGTGATTGGGACGACGGGTAAAAGGGTGTAAACGTGTAAATTTCTCTTGGCATCTTTTTGAAAAAGGGACCACTAGAATAGGGGAGTTGTGCCTCAGTATTTCACCCACCGTATTCGGTTACGGCCCACTGCGTCTAGCTGACTTTGTGCTTCTTATATTCAAGCTTGATGTTCAACAGACCGCTGTTTAATAATTCACTTGTGAGCTATAAAATGCAAAAATAATTATTCAAAACGGATCGGTAGTTTTAGAGATAGCACGTTCATATAAAACCTGTCAGCTTTATTACTATTTCAAGTATAGTTTATATATTTAACTATATTTATTTACCTATAACTAGGTAGGTACTATATCTATTGATTGTTACACAAAAGTGAAGTTTTAGGGTGTTATAGCTGGATCTAATGAACCTATTTAAACAATTCTTTCACCAGTAGAAAGCCACATTATTTGTCATAGACCATCATCACGCTATCAGGGAGAATCAGCAGTTTATACAGGCAGAGCAACACGAAATATATGAACTATTTTGTTAGTAAACATTTATCATAAAGAAACAGTAATAAAATCATAGAGTAATAATTTATACGGCAATAGCCACGTTCTGCCACAGTAGTCAACGACTGTTGTGGCGATTAAAGATGCCTAACAAGAAGTACCTATCGGTTTAATTGAGAAATGTATATCGATTCTATTCGCGTCGGCTCCATTTTACAAACTAAAATTATGTAGACATTTTATATAGCTGGCGGTAGTAAAATAGTACAGAATTCATCATTAAATTTGTAACAAAGGTTAGGAAAATATGGCCGGCGCCTGACTGCCGGCTTTACATTATTTGCGAGCTGAAAATATGACTGACTGCCCGTCTAGACCGGCTTGTGTAGCTGAACAGACTGATTCTGCAAACATAATTTAGATATTTATTTCTATTTCAAAAAAAAAATTTGAAACCGTCTCGACTGTTTCGACTTCTTCAGCACCAATTGGTCTGCAAATAAATATCTTTGAATGCAACAGAGAGAATGTCATATAAATTGCATATTTTATTATTTATTTATTTATTTATTAAATATAAACATAGGTACAATGTTCAGTACAATATAGTGATTTGAAGCCACATAAACTCATTCGAGTTTTTCCGTGCCTCAGTTTCATCGACATACATAATGTTCTTACATTGTATAGGACTATAAGTAGGTACCTACACATAAATGTTGAAAGATATAATATGTTAGTACATAACAATATAAGCTGTTTAACTATAAACTATAACATTGATAAATAATAATGTATTAGTGGGTAATGTAAGAGTAGTCTTTTTAAAAAGTGGTCTTTTTGAAAAGTGGTCTTTTTGAGAAGTGGTCATTATGTGCCGGAGGGAATATTCGATGTACCTATTTCGATTCAAAATCAACATGTATCTAAATATAATAAACGATAAGGTTTATTTAGTTTCTACGTCTGGTTCTAAATTCAAAATTCATTTCTTCACTTGCTTGGACCTTTCACCAGAAGAGAAAAAAATATGTTCACTTCAGATTGTCGTCTGAGAATCACTCTCCCAGGACGTAAATAATTTTAACTTCACACTTCTCACACAGAATTATCTTCACTTTTATTGTCAGGAGCTCAAACGATGTAACAACTGAGAAATACTAAAGGCTGAAACTGTGTACAAATTTGACAGACACAGATAAATGATAGGTAGGTACATGAATTCGAAGTTCAAATGGTTTTTAAGTGAGGTCCTATACTCATTCACTCAGGCAGTCAATTCAGTTTTCAATTCAATTTACCTATCCCCGGCCTCTACTGGGCATAGGCCTCTCCCAACGTTGGGAGACATTGCTCTATTGTTTTCACGCTGGCCAGACGGGTTGGTTCAGAATTTTATTTTGAGTCTTCCGTCTCGCACAGTGACATCGTCAGCGCAATTTTTTCTTTGTTGCCTATGAAACCCTTGGGATCAGATGTGATGATGGTATTCCTTCTCCGTCACCCCTACCTTCATGGTAAATATCCAAGTTCAGCTGCCTCACAGTTAAACTGGAGAAAGTGGAATCTGGACTCAGAGGGAAAGCCTTGGATGCGACCGGGATTAACGCAATGATGATGATTTGTCATGAAAAGATCAATCAAATACCTACCTACTTATCTAATTTATTGAACAATTAAAAAAAAATACTAGAAATAGGTATTACTTAAAACATAGCTTACCAGCGCACGTGTTTCCTTATTCCTACAGTCCTGGGTCCTATAAGCGAGGCATGAAAAAGCATCTGAAGAGGCCGTCAAGCTGAGTGCCACCATTCTAATTCTGCAGGTGTTTGTAATGGTATGACCCTCTTTCCTGAGACTTTGCCTTCAGTTTACCATCAGACGAGGTAAAGTCTAATTGACTTGCCATAAAAAAATGAAGTTGACATACCTAAGTAATTTCATTCTTTAGAAATAAATGCTAGAATGTTATAATATAGGTAGTCAGACAGCCTCTATGGAGTAGCGATATTGAACGCGACCGCCACGCAGGGGGTGCGTGTTCGATCCCCGATTTTCAAAATACGGATACAACTTGTAATAATAAATAATCTAATGCCCTTATTATAATAATCGATTTGTCACTGGCGTTTCGAATGTAACATAAGTTACATAAACGATATCCCCGGGGTTCGGGTCCGAGCCGACAAATGAACCACAAGATGCCTATCTCCAAAGTCATGAGTCACGATGCACGGAAATGGTGTTGGATAATCCATTTCTTTTTAAACTTTCGACATTAATGATGTATGTAGGCCCTACAAGTTGTGTAACGGCTTCTAACTCCTAAGATTCGGAAATTCAAAAGTGTTAATTTAAATTAGGAACGTTTTTTGTATAACAAACAATAAACTGTCAGTAACGCTTAAAAAATCAGTTCATCGTATTATCATTAGGGTAGATAAGTGATTTTTGAACTAAAGTTGAATATATTCGTTTTGTTTTTTTTTAACTTTCATCGCACCTGCAACTTTTATTTACATATCGTCGCTTATACAACAATACCGCGTAAGTCGAAAAATGGCCATATGACGTTTTATACATCATTGGATAGATCTTGTCATCCCGCATCCAATAGCGTTATATGAAATTTTGAAATTAGTCAATAACAGCGCTTTATTCAATAGAAACGGCACCGCGCAAGTCGTCGTATGAGTTAAAACCGCACAAGTCGTCAGTTCGCCATACTAACTCGTCTTGTAGTGAGGCCGCGCTGCAAATAAACAGTTTTTTATTTAATTTTGACTGATTTATCAACAAGTGTACTTCTTCTGATATACACAAAAGATACACTTACTCAATTAATTATTATTTGTTGTGATAGGATAAACGTCTCACTCTGTTCAGGACTCTGAGTTTACGCGAAGCTATTTTGATGATGCTCTCGATATAGTTCTTGTTATTCAGTTTGCAGCGAACATCCATACTGAGTATATTGAGGTTTCCTGTAATGACATAGGCGTGCTCTGAAAAATGGGAGGAATAAGCAAAGAAGATGTTTTTGCTGTAAACGCACATGCCTGCGTCTTCTTGGCACTGAACTCGATCAGGTTCTCAGATCCCCATTGGGAAATGTGATTGAGGAACCGGTCAAGCCCAGTGACAACAAGCTGCCTTTTTTCCGCTATATCAGACTGCTTGGCCGCAGGACCTACAGGAACTCCGAAGCTCGTACATCACAAAGAACGCGAATACGGCGATCCTGCAGGAAGTTAGCAACCCAATTGCAGTCTAGGATGCAGACCGAAGGCTGGTAGTTTGGAAAGAAGCAATTTGTGCCAGACTCTATCGAAAGCTTTGGCGATGTCCAGGCTAATAGCCAGTGACTCACCATGCTTGTCTTGCCTTTAGTCGCATTATGTCCAATTCGCAAAATGTCCAGCAGGCTCAAATTGTTAGTCTCACCCCAAAGATGGGTTACATACGCCAGAAGATCATCCGTTGACCGTTTCGGCCTGTAACCATTTTGCCGGTCATTAATTAGGGAGTGATCCGCTAGGTGACACATGAGCTGTGTGTTAATGTGGTGCTCAAAAACCTTGCACTGCACTGAGGTGCTCAAAAACCTTGCACACCACTGAGGTGACGGCTATGGGTTGATAATTGGCTGGGTCTGAGCGATCTACCTTCTTGGGAATCGGCTGTACATTCGCCTCTTTCACCGCCATCGGCACTGTATCCGAAATATAGCAGAGTCGGTACAGCCGCATGAGCATTGGAAACAACTCCGCTGCACATTTTAAAGAACCATCGCTGGTATACCATCCGGACCACTGGATAATTAAACACAATAGATAGCTCTTCATACAAATGTACGAATGGTAATTCAGTAATGATCATTCCAATCAAAGAACTTCTACTTAATACAGATACACCTACACCGATGATCGCAGACAATATTCCTAGTGTATTACATTTTTTGGTTGACACTGTGGGTGACATACCCAACCTCCAATCAGAAAAAGTTTTCGCTTAGGCGAGAGGATAATACCCCAACCAGAAGAAGGTCTTGTTGATGATAAGGTATCGAGCTTTCAATCTGAAGACGCTCTTACTGCTGGTGTAATTTCTAGTTCCCAGACGGAAGAAGTTCTCCCTGTAAGTAAAATGTCAACCCTCCAACAGGAGCAAGTTCTCGCTGTTGACGAGATATTAAGGCCCCAAGCGGATGGAGATGAGATAATAAAGTTCTCGTTATTGATGAGATGCCCTGCCTTAAACAATAAAGTAAACATAAAACGTTGTAAGATTCTATTTTTGTTCCTTAAAATATGATTATTACAATTTTAAATACCGCAGAAGTCTTCGTTTTGTCGAACTTAAACCGCACAAGTCCAGCGTGTAGTTCTACAATCCTAAATAATTACATCAATGACCAATAAAAGTAAAAATATAGCCAATTTAAATCATTTTCAAATTAACTGCACATGAATGTAATATTGAATACAATTAAAACAGTTATTTGTGTCTCCTGAAAACTTGACAAAATTTACTTGTGCGGTATTGTTGTATAAGCGACGATATAGGACAATAAGTAGGCACCTACATGACATCATTTTTGTAGTACCTAGGTACTTAATTATTTTTTTGGAAGTGGTCACTTCTTCAGGCGCGTTGTACAGTTTTCAAAAAAAATCTAGATTGATATAACGCTTATTTGAAGTGAAAACTTTCATAATTTCGTTGAATATTTTTGGTGAAATAATACCCAATGCAAATACGTTTTATAAGAACTACTGTCGAAATACCACATGTTTTTCAATAATTCATCTTTGTAGTCCTGACATCTATGAAAATGTGCTAGTACTACGTTATAATACTGTTTTGGAATAACAGATGGCACTGGCATATACCGCTAATATTTTACCAATTTGAAATTTAGCGTCAATAATATGTTGTTATACATTTACTAGCACTGTAGATTGCTTTGAAAAATATTATTATTGTAAAAAAATACCATACGTATTTATAATACGTCTTTGTAATGACATCTATCCAGAATAATAGAAAACATATGATTGCCGTACGTAGCGTCATCTATCATGCGGTCGCTGAAATTATCTGTGACACGACACATTTATTTAATTGTCATCGTAAACGACACTGGATTGGCCTTATAGTTAAAATGGTAAATTTCGACCAATCAGAATACATCTTTATTAACGTTTGTCAAAAAATCAAATGGGATAGAGAACAAACTTGTGTAACTTCGTTTTCGATCTCGTGTTTCTACTGTGCAAGTTCTCGATAACAAGTGCATTTTTATGTGTAGTGCATTGTAAAATGACCTAAATTGTGATTGACGAACTTTAATCGTGGTGTATGTTAAAACAAAACAGAAAGAATTTCGTGAAAAGCGATGTGAGACTCTCCTTGGCAGTGTTCTAAGATTGTGTTCATATCGCGAAGTTTCATAATAGTGTCTATGATAAAAACTGAGATGTCTACAAAACCAGCAAATCAGAAGAGGAGGTGAGTGTTTATAATTAATTCTGAGTTTCTTTTGACATACATAACCTGTGAATTTAGTTATTTTGTTTGTTTAATTACAATAGTGCACTGTGTTCCTTATATTTCCTGATAGTTCGATTGCCAAGTGTCACCGTGAGCAATAAACTTTCTCTTAATACTTTAGGCTATACCAAACTTGTTTCAATACAAATTTGTTATCATAATACATAGTATATAGTGAACCTTACCAGGATTACCGACAAATAACGGTATTAGACCTCCATTGTAATCTTCAATTATGTACTTACTACGAATTATCTTTGTTTGTGTATAACTTGTTCCGGTTTTGAAGGTTTTGATAAATACCTTTGAATCTACTACAACGGATCTATTATGACACCTACTGTACACAATTACTATTCTTAAGGTTATCAAATTCTATGACCAAAAGTTCTCACATAATTTGAAAATTGTAAACTAAAATAATTTTCAATTTATTTGATAGCCATTTCAGCTGCTCAGTTGTGTATGCTTCAATTGGTAGATATTATATTAGTATATCATTATTAGTATTAATTTAATATCATGATAGAAATTATCATCACATTCACCATTTTTAGCTGTGCAATTCTAGAATATTTATTTGCATGATCGGAATTGGTTAATTATGTATCTCGTCTTAAGTGTGTGCATCTCGCATTGAAATAACAATCCTAAAATTTAATACTTGCCGCAGTACTTAGGTAAAACCGTAAAACCTTTTACCTCATACCTCTTTAGTGTGATCACATGTTCACAAATGTGTATGTGTGTGTGTGTGTTATTTAGCAAACTTAAAAAATATTATCCATAATGCATTTTGAAAACTTAATATTAAATTTCTTTTGCGAATGTGCAGATATTTCAACTCTTGTTAATGTCTATTTCATTCAAAGAGGTTATCTCTAACCTGTTGCCTGCTTGACATTAATGTCCTTATATTCCGCCACAGTTCCATGAACCCTCACTACAAAGTTGTGTTTGCTCGTAAGTAGTCCTGCTGTCAACAGAATCATTAACATCAAAATGATGTAGCTATTATGTCTGAAATCGAGGTTAATGAGGTATGACATGGGCTGTGCAATCTGCAATTTTAAGTTATATCATCTGACTAAAACTAATTTACTATACCTAAGTACTATTTTGGGCATATGGGATACTAAAATTCGTAGGAAGTAGAACATGATAGTATCCCTCGCCCTAGTTGAGCAGTCCAAATGGGCAAGTACCTACCTCTGCCCAATGCCCTCCAACCCCTGGTTACCACTTTCTATTACGTGGGCCATGTGCTTATCTGCCTCCTAAGGGGTATAAAAAAATTTAAAATAAAATACAAGCCAAAGCATCACACACTTCTTCATCTTCACCCGAGCATTAATCTCAGTTGCATCCAAAGCTCTCGCCTCGGAGTCTGAGGTCTGAAACACAGAAGCTTACTGGGGCTTAACAGGCTTCGCGGATCGACCTCACTGTGCCGAGGATTTGTGATCGTTGGGGGGCTACTGCCTCGCATTCCAGTATTACGTGGGCGGCCGTTTCCTCGGCAACGAAGCAGCCCCTGCAGAGGGGGCTGTCTGTTCGACCGATGGTGTGTAAGTGTTTGTTGAGGGCGCAGTGGCCCGTTATTGTCCCCATAACAATTTTTAGACTTATTCTGTCTAAGTTTAGGAGACGTCTCGCGAGTCGCTTGTTCACAGACGGCACGGCCATTTTTGATTGCCTGCAGTCGGTATATTGTGTCCATCTTTGGTTGTGTAGTTCTGCGGATTTCTCACGTGTCCAGCTGCGAAAGGGATCGGTAGTAATGGTAGCGGGCCAGCAACGTTCATGCCGAAGCCCCTCCTTGCGAGCTCGTCCGCGGCATCGTTGCCGTAGGACCCGCTGTGCCCCTTTATCCACTGCAGCGCAGCGTTACTGCGTTGTGGGTGAATGGCTTGTTCAGGGCAGTTTGACATTCTGCTGTTAGAATGCTGTTGGTTTTTTGGTAGTCTGGTGTGGCATCATTTACCCTGTAAGCCGAATGGACTAAAAGCATATTTCCTCAACTACACTGAAATTCATTGTGTAATATGTGACCTACATAATTTACTACAATTATTTTTTCCTGTGTGTATTAAAATATTGTGTTCATATATCAAAGAATATAAATTCTTTGTTAGGTATATTAAGAAAATTAAGTAGGCAATTGTTAATTGTTTCGGCTCAAAATTTTGAATTTTGGTTGGTAACATAAATATGAATTTCAACATGCATCATCATTTAATTTGTACATGAAAACCTGTTATGGGTAAATTAGCTTAAATTGTAACAATAGCTTTTAATTAATCCAGTACCTATCTGGTATAGGACTGTTCAGGGTGAGCCCTTTGAAGGCTGCTAATTAGGCAGAAACCCCATCAAAATATTCCTGAGGCTTCGTTCTGGACACTATCCTTCGGCAAAGTTTCCTTTGATAATGAATCTTTATAGATCAGACATACACATATAGAACAGTCTTCGAAATTTTGCATTACTTATCCAAAGTAAAATTTTAAGCAATTACCTAGTATGCTTACATCTGTAATTTATTTTTATTTCCTTTATTTATGGTACGTCAATTTGATTTCACCTCACCTGATGTTAAGCTGAAGGCAAAGTCTCATGAAAGAGGGTCACCATTACAAACAAGTACAGCGCTACAATGGTGGCGCTCAGCTTGACGGCCTCTTATTATGCTTTTTCACACCCCATTACGTAATTTATATGAACTGTCAGTTGAAAGCATACGGTACATCATCGAGTATGTCACTGTACAAAATATTTGAAGATTAATTTCAGATATTAATTTGACACATCCAGGGCAGGTCCAGGGCTTGTAGAAAAAGTGATATTCTATTGATAGAATTGTGTCAAATCATTTTCAATTTGCTATCAATGGATTACTTGACACTGTAGTGATTTTAATAATAAAAAATGTGAAATAAAATAATTCGAGTTATAAAGATTCAAACATTACATTTTTATAATCATACTAGCTGTTGCCCGCGGCTCCGCCCGCGTGGACATCTGATCCCGTTCCCGCTGTTCCATTCCGAGCATTTAGGGGTATGAAAAATAGATGTTGGCCGATTCTCAGAGCTACTCAATATGCTCACAAAATTTCATGAGAATCGGTCAAGCCGTTTCGGAGGAGTATGGCAACGAAAACTGTGACACGAGAATTTTATTTATTAGACTAGCTGTTGCCCGCGGCTCCGCCCGCGTGGATGTGGATTATCGCGTTGTACGACTCTACTCGATTCACTACTTGCCTCTCTATACTACTTTTCCTTGCTGTCATGACAACGGAAATTGTTAGCGATATTACCGCCAATGTATAGAAATTTACTACCGGATCAATTGAGATTTATGATTATTACTCCGCTCCCTTGCATGGTAGCGTGATGATATATAGCCTATGTTACTCCTAGATATTGTAGCCTTTTAGAGGTGAAAGAATTGTTTAAATCGGCCCAGTAGTTTTTGAGCCTATTCATTACAAACATACAAACATACAAAAATAGGTACAAATGTTTCCTCTTTATAATATTAATATAGATTACATATTTCTGTCAAACCCACGGAATAAAGATACTTACTAAGATACATATACTTGATTTTTCTTACTAACTAAGCGATTGCCTAGCGTTTTGTAATTTTCCCAGGTAGCTCAACCAATTTCTACGATTTGTTAAGGATTCAAAGCCTACCATAAACATACAGTTTTTCTAATTTAAATTTATAATTTAGAAAGTTTTGACTTGTAGAAGTGACCACTGGTTTTTACGGGAGTTTCCTTCTGAACACCCTTAACTTGCAGGCCTTCTACATCCCAAACACAGATCCATTCTTACCACGTGTTTACTAATTACGTTTAACATAAAATATAATAACGAGATTTTTACATTGTATGGGTTTTAAATCGTTGCCACATACTAAAACATTGTTCTCCCTCCATATCATGAATTAGTAATATTAGATAAAGCATCTGTTTACCATACAAGTGGCAGTGTTTGTTAAAATATGCTACATAGTTTACTGTAGATAAAAATGCAATTAACCAAGTATTTTTATGTTATCAACACTGAGTTCGTAATATTATTAATAGGGTTACTTAGACGGATGGATGCGCGATATCTTCGTGCGTACTGAACCCATTTGCCCAAATACTTCTTTGGGTACAGCATAGGTGTTAATCATTATGATCAGTGACAGTGATAATTATCACTGTCACTGATCATAATTGTTTTATGTATAGTTCTCTTAACATGCGTTTCAGGTTTAGATGGGTTCAGGGTTTAATTATTGAAAATTCTATACCAGATCTTACTTATATATATATATATAATAGAAGTAGAAGGATAAAGGTGGAAACGCCTTGTAAATCAGATGTTGCCGTGTTCAGAACATGACAACATGCTTTGAGCTAGATTCTCCTGTAGTTGCTGTATTAATCTAAGTGGGGGAGAGTGTGTGATATATATATCTTTAGTTACGATCGAAGAGAGGGAGAGAGAGAGAGAGAGAGATGTAAGTTTCTATCTCACTCTCACGTTACCACACAGATCTTCTGCAATGTCTTTTTTTTTCAATGCCCTAATCCCCATGTATAAATCGCGAATCGATCGGAAAATTGCAAATCGCAATGATGTCTCGGGCCATAAGTTGCCGAAGGTGAGTTAGCCTATCGCATATGCCTCGCACGGCTGACTCTAGGCCATCAAATGTCCTCTGGGGTGTGGGGGAGAGCGCGCTTCGCGTCACCACCGCGCTCATGTTAAATGAGATGCTCTTGTGAGCATTCTGAATTAACTATTGAGCTTTCTTCCCGTATGGAAACCACTTAATAAAATAAAGTCTAGATTTAAGTCTAGACGGGTACAACCGTCGCACAGGTAAATAAGGACAATACCATATAAAATCAAATTTTATTGCGATGGTTTTTCCATATGACTAGTTACGGAAATTCTTCACAAAAGTGCATTAACTTTTTACTGGGTCACCATATA
This sequence comes from Pelosia muscerda, assembly GCA_963691645.1. Lineage (NCBI taxonomy): Eukaryota > Metazoa > Arthropoda > Insecta > Lepidoptera > Erebidae > Pelosia > Pelosia muscerda. Next base: position 5,779,495 of record OY829116.1, on the reverse strand, counting down.
GTATGACACCTCTGGTGTTTATAACTGTCAAGCCAATAGGGGATTCTACAAATTTTCAGAAAATGTTTTACAGAATCTAAAATCTATGTCTAAAATTTTATGTTTTTTAGGTGACTGCTAGCATCGACTATTGCACCGACTGGAAACAAATATGTGATAAAGGCTAGAAGATGATGATGATGGTTTATGGTCATTCGCTTGTCTTTGCCACAATTTACTATTGTCAGACGTACCTAATATCCTTAGTTATTTCTTACCTTGCCATTTTGCCTATAATCGGCATCCGTCATATTGTCTATTGCTATCGTTGGGTTTGTTAAACGGTAGTTGACTGGTGTGTGGGTGACCCCTCTCCTGCCCCAATATTTTTCTTAGTGGTTAGATACTGTGAACCTTTAACGAGTGATTTGAGGTGACCACATAAACCACTGTGCTATTTGTTTTGTCCAACATGTTAATTTCGTTTTATGGTTTTCGGTGAATCTTTCATAAACAGAAACTAACTTATTACCTACGTTTTATTTTTTATTATCGCCATTACTCAAACTATAAAAAACTGGTATTTTAGAACACTGATTAATCGAATCTCAAGTCGCTTTTGTCGAGATGTTTTTATTTTCCTTATAGCTTATCAGTTATCAGCCACGAACGTATAAATAATGAAAGTCGTAATTAAAATTGGAAATGTGAGTGCTTACTAACAGACTTTTGGAGAGGTACAGGTGTTATTTCATCGTGATACATTGATTGATTGATTGATACTTACTTCAATGAATCAATTATCCTATCGCTGTCCATAGTGTCCTCCTCTTATGTGCGCCATTTCTCCTGCTTATCAGCCTAACACTCGTATTAGACGTGTACGTCTAATCTATCCAGTGACGAGTGTTCCCCTATAACACAATACCTGCCGGCTTACACACAATGGTGCATGACAAATTAGATCGACGTTAATATTCTTTGTCACCCTTCGCTACTACCTGCCACCCTTTTTAGTTAAGGTGTCTCTTTTAGGACTCGTCTGCTCCAACGGCCATCAGTCCTTTGAACTTACTTGTTGTACATAAATAAAGCGCGATTCACGCATAGCGCCGGTTCGGGTTGAACGCGGATGTTTTAGCCACCCATCGCTGTTTTTTTAATAAGGTATTTTTTTTATTTTAACCTGTAAACGGCGATGCATTGCAAAACGACTCGCGCCAGACCCTCACCTGTGCGCTATCTGTGAATCGCGCTTAACAGCTTGCACTCCTGGACCCTGAAGTTTTTAATTGACAACCATTGACAAACCACAAACACTGTTGACAATTAGCAGAATCGGAGTTCTGGCAGACCGTGTGTTTTTATTACAAAAATATGTTTATTCGATCATTGAGTCAGTTATTCAACATAATACCCTATTTACAAGCTCTGGGTAAGGTTTCGCAGAATCACAAATGCAGCTAACGTCATTGCTTGCAGGTAAATGTAAATCCCCCAAGTTTTGACGTCCTACTTCACCTCGCATAACAAACATTACATACATACCCTCTAGCCTATTTCCCTCCGGGGTAGGCAGAGACAATAGCTTGCCACTTGCTTCTATCCTTCAACCTCCTCTACTGTCATTAAACCCTTCATGCAATGCTACCCGCCAGTTTGACTGTTCGTACTATTATTATTTTGGAGCGGCCTGTGGTTTTAGATTAATACAAATTTGATCTCATTTACAGCTATGTCTATTCGATTTAATTAGGAATGACTTGAATGATTATTAGAAAACCAGTTACCCTTCACAGAGTCTTTGAAAGTTGTAAAATTTGTCTATCTTTATTTGGTCTAACCTCAGAAAGCCAGTTATAGCGAACCTACCTTTACTGATCATGACTATTAGAACTGGGTAATATATTTTTGGTTCTCAAAATGATTGATCTCCCACTAGCCCGAAGAATATAACATCACTGGAGAATAGTCTACGTATCATATAGTATCTGGTCCGAGAATAGTATCTGGTTATAGAACCAGATACTATTTGACGACAACACAACCCCTTAGGCGAAAACTTATTACCTAGCTTATTTATCAGTTAAATAAATTTGTCACTATCTTGCGGATTGTTGTGTATAAAGATATGATTCTGTAGCCGACCGTATACGACAACTGCAGACGCATGCAGCAGATACAGCATGCCGCGAAATAGGCTTGAATATGTTTAGTATGGTATGTGAAAAAATGAAGATGTGTAGATATAGACAAATGTGATGTAGTTAAACTAGGATTACACAACTAGGATCCAGAATATTCCATCAAGAACCTAGCGGTTCGGTGAGTCTTTCCGGTCTTTCTTCTTGCCGGCGCACGTGTTTCCTTCTTCCTACAGTTCCGGGTCCTTTAAGCGGGGCGTGAAAAAGCATCTGATGAGGCCGTCAAGCTGAGCGCCACCATTGTAGCACTGAACGTGTTTGCAATGGTGACCCTCTTTCATGAGACTTTGCCTTCAGCTTAACATAAGGCGAGGTGAAGTCAAATTGACGTGCCATAAATAAAATAAAAATCCTGAAGTTGCTAAACTTCCAAAATAAAATATCTCTTGCCACTAATCAGAATGAACAAAATGTCTCATCTCCTCTGGTATTTGTAAACAGTTTAACGACTCTTGCGCAAGCCTATATCTGCATCACGTTAAACAGGTTACTACGTAGAAATAGTTTTTCGTGTCTTTACGTATTTCCTCATTTCACGGCATATAGATAGAATTTTCTAATACATCAATTGAAATTTACATACACCGTAGTTACTTATATATGCAAAACGACAAAGTCCACAATCAAGGAAGTTCAAATAATATTCGTAGTATCGGAAAACAAACCAGATTTACAGTGCTCGCAATTATTTTATGTTACTATGTCTTGCATTGCTGTCGTTGATAGATTCAATAAAATATGGATAGGTATATTATGAAAAGAGATGAGAGCAGAACCGGGAGGTGGCCTGTTATCTCCTCCAAACCTCTAATGACCGAACCTGTTCGAAGTCTTAATGACGGTCAGCCGATCTAAGAATGGAAAAGTTCGGGTTGCTTAACTCGTGGGTTGGCATAACTATGTTAGGCCCTGCTCGACCTTTGTCTGTTCTTAGTCAAAGACATCATCAATATGATCACAACGGCGGGCGAGCATACTTCTACCGCCTGTGTGGTTATATGATGCAAATAGGGCTATTATTTGCACTGGTCTGGTCCTGCCTCGTAGAGCACATTAAACCGTCGGTCCCGGTTGTCATGCGAATACAGTCATACTATTCACGCACACAAATATTTGCACTGAGCGGTAAACGAAACCGCGCCCCCGCGTAATTGCCGCCTTCTCTACCTATACGCCACAGATAATGGCTAGAAGACCCCTTAGTCAAGCAGTGAATTGCAGGTTAATTAATGAGTCGTACAATAAGTATCACATGACACGTTGCCTTGTTATTTAAAACATACAACTTTGTACTAGATAATAAGATGATTGTTTCACAATTGATGTTTTATTTGCAGTATAGGTAGTAGTAGGTAAATTATCTAGCGAACAGACGTTTATCATTATTTTGCCCATGGGTCTAATTTGCCATAATAATGTGTAATAATGCAAGTGTCCACAATATTGTAGTGGAAATGAATGATGTGCTTTTGCAGTTATACTGCTGCATATACATATATGTATAAGGATATACGCATAAAGTTTGATATCGCATAAAAAATCAATGTGTTGACATCATCGCTTTAAGTAGGTATTTTGTTTCGCGTTACAATCAATCAAAGTAACGTTATCACCGAACTTGGAAAGATAAAAACGATGTATGGTACTATGTATAGAATTTCAAAATATTATTAGGGATCAAGTATTATATTCTTAAGTTTTAAATTAATACAGCCAAGTAGACGATTCAGTATAAATGTAACTCTAGCAAGCACTCTTCTGCAATACAATTCTCTAAGCTAAACATACAACGTCGAACTTTACAACGAACTCGATGTAGAACTGAACTTTTCGGTAATAACCAGTATAGTTCCAAATTACGTCATAACACTTTCAAATAATAATAATAATATTCTAGAATATGGGCGATAGAATCTGAAAAAAGTAGCTCAGGATAGGGGATAGACTAGATGCGCAGGGAAAGTCGGGTGCAATGGCACATGGCACATATGTGACATTTGTTCAGCAGTGGAGTGCAATAGGTTAAATTGATCTATTAATTGATTGATTCTCAGGCCAAACGTAGTTTGTAATATGAATTCTGGAATGCGGATAAATACACATAAACATAATTTTAGATCATAATATATGCGTTTTTTGTCAACATACATTACACAGAAACACTATTCAAAACAAACGGTCTAAGTAGCGCCACGCCGGATAAGTTATAAAAAATCTGGAATAAGTAGGTATCTTCATAATTAGGTTATCTGACTGGTTTCCTTACATTTTTTTACTAAATACGCCTAGTTTTCTTCAGTAATATCGAAAAACTGTTAGTATAATCGTAGTCAGTTATTCTTGACCCGCCTTTTCTTGGAAATAACGCAGTGCGTCAGTGACACACCGCCTACCGCTATTCGTCATAGAAAAATTAAAAAAAATGCTAAATTGGGGTTTAATATTTTAGTAGGGGCTCCATATGCCGATATATCTAACTAGTATATAGAAGCCACACCAAGGCTTTTTGGAGTCCAAGCCCACCTCACTTGCCAAATGATACACTTGTTGAATGACGAAAGAGGCTCTGACGCCGGCTTACCAACTGGAATTTTGATTAATGACAATATATATGTTGATGTTAATTAATGTTACACTTAATTATTCATTATTTAAAAATGTGCGCAGAACTGAAATATTTAGTACGAATTGTACTAAGCTGATAGATAATGTAATGTAATGTTATAATAAAAAAACTATGATTGCACCCCTTCCTATCGTCAAAAGACAAAAACGTAATGCGCGTATTAGGCGCATATTGAACACATGTTGGGTCCACAACTCGTGCCTATGCCTATACAATCACTATTAACACTTAAATAGTGAATGACTAAATACAAAATATTTAGAAAACATAACTATACGATAATTAAGTAATATTTTTTTTATTATATTTTAAATCATAGTGGAAGCCTCTAAACACCCTTTAATTATATTTTTAAAATTTATATTATCCTAGGCGCTTAGTCAAAACCTGGTGCTATAATCGCGGCTTGACGTCAATGATAACGGTACACCTAGATAAGAGCGTAAGGCTTCTGTCTCGATGTCAGCGTGACTAAAAGAAGCGTGCATCGTCCAGTATGCCTATGTCATAGAAGTCTTATCCATCACTTATTCTGCCTTATCATAGGAAGTAAATTTACAGAATGACTGACCAATTTACTGCGTTCATTACATACGTTTGTCATGCTCATGACTGATGAATGAGTTTTTATAATAATTTGATATATTAATTTATAATAATATTAATTGTGTTTTATAATGCATGATCGAAGGGATAGACAGATGTAGATTACAAACCTGCAACAGCCATGATTTTTTGTTTTGTTTTGTCATTTTCGTAACATATTAAGTCTTTTGATACGCTCTTAAATTTAAGAACAAGCTAGGTGGAGCTGGCTAGACTACAAGGTGAATAAGGAATCTTAATTTAATAATATGGATCCGATGTTATCAGTGACTATTTTTCTTTCATCTATGAACTAATGAATAATCTTCCGATTTTACTGCGAATTTTCAAATTTACAATAATGTAAACAATTATTGAGAATTCGACGTTTTCAGTCTAAACCTATACCTTTAAACTGTAAAAAGTATTTACGACTGTATTTTAGAGCCTGACCTTGTCTGTCAATAAATATTCTTTATAGTGTGTAAAGTGCAGAAAAGACTTAAGTGGTTTTCTCGCCAATTACCGCCGTGACGTATTTTATTGTTTTGAGACCTACAAAGGGCAATACTTATTTTGGTGAACTAGTGTCCTTTAATTGCGGCCTAGTACACGCCTGCGTTGTATACCCTGCGTTGTAAAACTTACCTAATCTGACTTTATGACAGCTCGTTTAATTTTTATGAGCGAAATTAATCTATTCTCATCGCCCCTCATTGGCTGTAGCACAAATTCTTTCTCTCTATGTGTGATGCAATTTTCGTTCCTGTTGATGAAATTAACAAAGTATTTGTCTTACAATCAGAGCATAGGACTTTTTTTTTCTCGAGGATTAAACTATATCCTGTCATTATTTTATCCGCATTATATCACATCGATAATGCCTATTGCGTCTAACGCAACAATGGCGTTTCTACACTTGATATATTGTTATCTATTATTTGAATCCTTTGTATCTATCTATCTGATAGTTTTAGGATGTCACAATACCTATGATATCGATTGAATCTGATTACGCGGCAATGCCACTGACCGCCAAGATTATGTAATGGGGTAATTTCGTTCCCTTTAACTTTTGTAATATTTAGTACACCATCTGTAATTAATCAATCCAGATCCTGCAAATGCCTAAAACCTGTGATATTAATGATATTAATAGTATCACACACCCGCTACGGCTTGTTCCTGGGGCAAAGGATGGCCATTTCGATTCAGCGAGGTAACGCGGCCAGCATTGGCACTTTTGCGCCGGGAACGATACGGAGTGGGTTAATCGACACGACATAGTCACGGCAAAAAAAAGAAATTTCAATTAATTTTACTTAATTAATTGTATCACTTGCGTAAATATCGCTTTGATCAAACGTGCAACGTAGTTCAATGGACGATAGATTTACAATGCTTTCTTATTGTAGGTACTCGTACGAACTGTGCAATTATTGTATCGGTGATATTATTTTAACTCCGTAAATCGGTAGCTCTTTTGGGGTGTATGTCCTGGGAATAGAGGAGGTTGAAGAATAAATATATCACTTGCAATAAAATTAGATTAGATAAATGATATGGCTAGGTTTGTACTCATATCTGAAAACATTATATCGAGATTGTTCAATCCGATTCAGTTCGATGATGATTTTCGATTCAAATGTGCCCATCGATAAAAAGATAATACACGTAATTAGGTAGTTACTTATGTCAATTATCCTCAGAAAAGTATATCTAAATATACGATCTTTGTTGATGCTAGTCTTTAAAATTAAAAATTAAAAATATTTTTACAATAAATGTATAAGAACTTTATGTACCTAGGTATACCTACAGTTCAATAGATTGGTGTCTCACGGCGGCTGCACCAGGATCTCCCATGCCATAGATGCACATTGCTTAAGTAATTATTATATTATTTATGTCTTATTAAACGTATGAGTAATCATTTTATACCATTTACTTTATTATAACTTTACCTGCCTTCTTATATATATATATATAGCCGCGGTAGCCTAGTGGTATGGGTAATGGACTGCTGAGACGAAGTCTCGAGTTCGATCCCAGGTTTACCATGGCACACACCAATGACTTTTCGATGCTTTTCGAAGTTATGTGTGTATTTATCGCAGGTTTATAAGTGCCTCGGAGAGCACGTTAAGCCGTCGGTCCCGGTTGCCATACAAACATCTATGGCAGTCGTTACGGGTAGTTGGAGCCCTCAAAAGTCCAACCAGCCTAACTTGGAACTTCGATATCGCCATTGGTCATTAGACCATTGGTTGTGGAGGTCAGATGGCAGTCGCTTCACGGAAAATATCGAAGTTCAGCCGCATCACAGTTAGACTGGAAAGCCGACCCCAACTGAGTTGGGAAAAAAGGTTCAGGGAATGATGACCTGCCTTCTTATGTGTAGAATTTAACTAGAAGCGGATTTCAACAATGATAGGAACCGCGATCATGAGTCTAACTTAGCATCCTGACTATTATCCAATGAATTTCGTTGAAGGTAACGTCAGACCCGATAGCAAGTATTATGCTATACGATTATTACGATCGATTGTAATCGATACCTACATACACTGTAGAGCGATCTATCGATAAGGAAACTGTATAGATTGACATCACTATTCAAAACCACTCTTATTTTATATCTCTCCATTACTTGCGAATAAAATCCAAATTTGATGTAGTCGTATCGGTGTTTTATAAGTCTAGGTATGTGTGGTTCATATCTCATGTACCTATTTAAAATAAATATCTCACCTGTATCCTCAAAGTTGTTACAATTTTTGATCCTACGTATTTGAGGGGTAACAAAGCATCGGTGGTTGTACAGTGGGCAACAGTTCCTGGACAATTTGAAGAAGAAATTGTATGAAGTGATGACACTACACAACTACTAGTCCTAGCTACTGGATAATAATAGATTTACTTATTAATGTAATTACGTTTAGGATACTACTTGCATAAGTTTACTTATCTATATATATAAAAATGAAACCCGTTTTCCGTTGTCACGACATAACATGAAAACGGCTTCACCGATTTGGCTAATTTTGGTCTTGAATTATTCGTGGAAGTCCAGACAAGGTTTAAAAGGTGAACAAAGAGCAGCGGGAACGGGATCAGAAGTCCACGCGGGCGGAGCCGCGGGCAACAGCTAGTTTCTTACAAAGAAACAAGAGCTCAATAGTTTATTTTATTAACGCTATCTATGTTACTTTTGATTAAATTACACTTAGGCTGTCAAAGGGTTATAGATTTTAAGATGTCCAGAAATTTTTGGAGCTCACCTTAAAGTACAGTGTATGATAAGTCCTGGTCTAAATCTTATGTGTAAAAATTGTGAAAGATTAGAAATATTCAACCATTTGTATATGTATGAAACATTGTATGTAGGTACTTAATCACTCCACTTGAAATGAATGTGTGTATCTAAAATGACAGTCTTGAATATGTCGTCATTTCGTCACGACGCGGCGACGCGTATATCAAAGACGGCTTACGAATCCTTTAATAGGCTTGACAAATCAGAGATGAGTGATCGGTTTATTCCTCAAGCCAATAAGCTGCCGCCATCTTGTAACTTGTATAGAATTAGGCCGCCTTGACATGACCACGGTGTTATTAAACTCGTTAGATTTGATGGCTACATGGACACCGCATTATTTGAGTTGGTTGGTTGGAGGTCAATGATGGTGCAACCAAAACATCCAAAGAACAATGGGTAATTTTGTATGGAACCCGTACCCACTTTGTAGCATTTTAGACTAGGTGTAATTTAGAAGAGGCCTAATTGAGTAACTCGAAAATAAGTGAACGAATGAATGAATGAATGAAAGACCGAAGTTATGATAACTTCTTTGTAACATTTTTAATTGCCAATAATCGCACTTTTTCTGCTTTTTGGACTAAATAAATAGGTAACCAGTCATTTTTTCTGTCTTAAGAGAGCGATATAGCTTCCTATCGTTGGTTTTTGGTCCAGAAAAAATATTAAATAAGAACTATCAATCTTAAATAGCACAGTTTTATTAAATTGTATTGTTACTTTCAATGACTATATCATCCCAGGCACTTGCCGGACCTACGAAGTTATCTAGGTGCCTGCCAACGCCTAAGTACCATATTATGCTAATAGTATGGGCACAAGCACCTAGAGTTCTCATACCCGTCATGCAGGAGCAATAATACGCTTCGATGGCTTCTCTGTCCTGGACATTAACCTTGATTAAAATATATGTGTAATATATTTTATTCGACACGTGCCAACGATGACACATAGCCTGAAATTGATTGAGGGCCATCTAAAAGAAAAACCAAATGCTCAAGTTACACTAAAACAATAAATAACTTAATAAAGAGTGAACAAAAACACACCGTGTACTCGATGATCAAAAGCTATTGTTATACTAACCTCATTTATGTTAATCCGTGCCATCACATACTCTGTGAAGCCTGGATTGTCTTCCAAATAGGTTCGCGTCAGTAAATGCCGGTTTCGGTCACGAATTACTGATCTTGTACATGTAACACACTGTATACGGCGTTCACCTTCCATTTTTTTGAAGCAGATGAGTAATAATAATAATCCAAGCGTTAAGTAATACACTGAAGTCCGTTGTGAAAGCCGAGGTTGTAAATAAAAGTAAGAATAAAATAAACTAAGATATGCGCGAGCGCTCAAAATCAGTTCCTAACAGGTACTAACTACTGACACACCGACGCTAGCACAAAATAGTTCGAACTACCCACCTAATCGATAAAATCAAAAAAAAATTGAACGTGCGTGGGTCGATTTTACTAAGGATTTTCGGTATTTTCAACATCAAATAACTTTTTTCCTACATAAGTTACAAAGTTGCTCCAATACAAAAAATATCTACGTTTTCAAAGACCTTTCCAACGGTACCAATTTCAACTTGCTACAAACTGGGTACGTTCTGACCCATGTCCTTTATTGACACCTTCATGCTGTTTGAAAATACCGTTTGTTATTTTATATGTGAACTTACTCATTCTATACCTTTTCGTATAACTTGCGTCGTAGTTGTAGGTATTTCTTATTATTAACACTTAGGTGGCAGATAAGCAAACGGCCCGTCTGATCGAAAGTCTTCACCGCGACCTATGAATGTTTGCAACATCAGAGGCGTCACACTAGTGCAGCTGATCCTGCAGAAGCCTTCTATTGCCCCTCTTTTCCTTGGCCATTGGCATTTATATTACAAAATGCCCAAAACTGACTTTACTTGACTTTTAACAAATTCAAGTTTAATTCGGTTAAGTAACTTAATTTTTGAACGGAACTTGATTTTTCGCTGAAACATGAAGAATATGATTCTTCACGGTTGTGTTAAGTTCGAAATTGCGACTTATATTCTGCCCATACTTCCAGAAAAAGCGATATTGTTGACTTTCTCGGAACGAAATATATCAATGCTGCCACCTAAAAATGTGTTAAAGGGTGCTTGCAAAGAACAGAACTACTAGTTTATCTTTTTAGGAATTAATTATAGTAGTACTTAATCTATAAAATAAACCAAACAAACTCCAGTGTTGCCTAAGTTGTCCTTTTTTGTAGTCTTTTTCTCATTTACTTTTCGTGATTTCCTTGTAGTGTAAACTAATCTGTCACCTACTATCCGGGGCTATTAAGGTATGATTACATCAATATAAGTTATGTCGTAAACAGTAACAGCTACTTCAATATCTAAACAGGTCTTAAGTATGGCTATATTAGGTGAGCTACCATTTACGGTGTTTACGTTAAATTTGTATAATATATGTATAGAGCCTATAATTATAGTGTTTTTATATTACTACGTATTACTAATTACTTACTGAAATAATTACTAACTGATGTTCGCGGCTCTGCCCGCGTGGGTGACGTTTTATCACGACCAAGCTTAGCCTTTATCCTTTCTGAAGCCCTATTCTATGCACCAAATTTCATCACGATCGATTCAGTGGTATAGGCGCGAAAGCGTAACATGCCGACAGACTTACTTTCGCATTACGATAATAGTATGGATACGAATTATTTGTTTATAAATAGTGTGTAAATAAATAATCATATGCAATTCACGTGACAAACCCAAGTAGAATATAGTTATTGCTGATGATAATTATAATTACCCTCATTACATCGGTTGCTAAACCCAGATTTTACCGATTAACTTTTAACGACTAAAACTTATCTACTAAACCGTGTCAAGATTGTACCACGTTATTAGACGGTAAAGCAATTATATTTGCTCTTATTCGAGCTCACTGATGAGTCCTTATTGCACTAATACATGCATTGAAGAGACGAAAAGACCAACCGCTAGTGCGTAACGGGCCTTAACCTCGTATCTGCATCTCTGCAATATGGGATCATGTACTAACTCATAGCGCGCTGAGAGTTAGTACAGACACACACAATGTTCTATTTAGCCGCAAACTCATCACTATCTTTCACTGTATTATTTGCAGTAGTTACAAACATGCAAACCAATCTAAATTAAACTTTTGTTTTGAATGGGGCACAGAGCGGCCTACTAACGCACTGTAATGTATTTATTATGCGTAGGCGCCAGGGCCAGGGGTGACACAATATTGAATAATAATATGTACTTAATTATTTGTATTATAGTTAAAATAACTTAAGTTAAGGAAAAAATATGGTTTCTGTCTGCGCATCTCGTCACGCCCCAGGACTGTACTTGGCGAACAGCCTTCCCTTTGGCGATCTCCACTGTGCCCTCTGCTAGTAAGATGGACCCACTATAACTGTTGGTCCTGTTATCTAAGCATTGGAGACGATTTGTATAGTATAGGTTTAGGAGAATTAATACGGATGGACCGGGTACTGAACTATGGCGCATGTTGTAAAAGACCACTGACCAGTGACCAGCATTGTATATCTTGTCTGTATAAAACCTATGAAAATATAAACGTATTCACTTGTATTGTTGTATCGTAGTTCGGCCAACAATAGCACGCAATGCACTGCTTCAATTAGGTCAATTTTGTCTGATTCCAATGTCCGCCATGTTTAAATGATAACGTTTATACACATCGTGCAACAACAGTTAATATATTCGGCTATTTGTGTATTCGGTTAAAGTTGCCATCCAGTAAAAGTTTTACGTTATAGAGATTTTGACTACTTCTTTATTTTCGAAAAAAATTATCACTTCACATAGTGAAATATTCCTCCGACATAGTTTTAGTAACTATTTTTCGAGCCGCCTAAAAACAATCTATACAAAATCAATACAATCCTGACAGATGAACTGTTTTTAACTATATGTAGTGTAAAAATATATTTAAATACAACGTTATATCTAATTTATGAAGTAATAGAAAACCTGTCAGGTCTAATCTGAACAACCTCTTGTGCAATTGATAACGATATAACTATATCTTGTTGCCACAGTAATAGTTATTCGTTAAGAGGACAGCTTTTAAGATAAATATTACACTAGACTGACGCTAGTAACTAGTTGGGACATAGTTATTTTATCAATATATCACTAACTGATTGATATATTTGTAGATACTTGTTAGAAACGAGACAGGAGATTAAAGAAAGTCTGTACGTCGAAGTTTCATCCACAATCGTAAATGACCTTTCGTAACCAGTTACGAAAATATATTTTATTCTTGTATGATAACTAGCTACTAATACGGAGATATCTGACTCTAAATACATATAGATAGTTCCCCATTGTGGTGTCCGTGTAACGCGACAGTAGAACCTGATCGTGAACTAATTTCATCAATTATATGAATCGAGATCAATGACAACCAAACAGTACACAGTGAATTCGGTTTAGAACCCCTTAACCGTCAAATAAAAATTAAAAAAACATGTTGTCCAAATGGTTACAAGGCAATCCAATGTCTCTCTCCATTAATTCAAAAGCTAACCGCATCCTATGTCGTCAACTGGTTATTTTCATTGGACATTGTGTTCCTACGTAACAACTTATGAACACTGACGAATAACTACTTAGTGCAGTTAACAAATTAGTGAAGAGTTCGCAACTTCCATTTCATACATACGCGCGACTATTTCACTAACTATTGTATTCGGTCCCACCTAAGTGAGGGTGAGCCTGTTGTCGTATACCGGGCTATATTGTTGACTCGAGTTATGTATTTATCCCTTATTCGCCTTGTACAAACCGCATAGGAGATGGGCTGGTCCAAATTCTACTTTGAGTTGAATTTGAATTTGATTCTATTCTACTCTACGTGAGCAAAGCAAATAAAACAGGGTGATTACGTTTCATCGAAGCGCACTAATTATATTAACTATTCAATTAGTTTTATTACATCGATCAGTTATTTTTTATGGCGAATTTACCCTTAGAAATGTAATAAATCTTTAATAATTTTTATATGTTCACAAATTCGAAATGTTACTTATGGTGTGATTTGGACGGAGAGAATACGTTCGACGTAATTATTTACTATTTGTAATTGTCCACTATTACTTAGTTTATAAATATTTATAAATGTACTGAGAAAAATAGTACTTCATTGTGTTTTGAGCCAGTTTAAATCAAGACTTACTTATTGTTGCAATAATATAAAATTGTTGTTTAGTTCATTCCTTGAAATTACCACCGCATTGAATACAGCTATAGAGAAGGGGTTTTATCCATATTCATAATTGCATTACAAACGTGTTTATTTCCTTAAATACGAGTACTTTACACTATTCCAAGAAATCCTTAATAAACATGCCAGTATACCGATTAGATTAAAAAATAAACATTTTATAATTCTACAATTAAAAATGAGAAAGTTTTAACAGATGAAATTTTGGCACCTTGGCAATTTGGTTACTTAACTTCTGTTTTGGATTCAAGAATGCGGATAAACATAGGTACTTGTACTTACCTTGATATTTTCTGTAGTAAGATAACTGGAACTCGAGCTACCAGAATTCATCAACCTCTAGTATGACTACCTACGATAACGCGATAATCTAAGTATTATAGCTTCTTCATTTCGAGACTATTTTACTTAACATTGACTATTATCATCAAAGTTACGACGCTGATCTACTTGTCAATTGGATTTAAAGTCTCATCATAAATATACCTAAATATTCTACTGAGTTTTTTATTTTGACAGATCTAATCTTACAGAAACATGATTCCATAATTTGATATCTGTGGACAATAAAACAAAACCATTAAAACTAATCTGTGAATTTTAAAAAGCTTAACATCTGGAACAGGGGTCTAGTCTAGTCAGGAACTAATAAGAAATAAAAAGACTATGTAGTTCGTGTACACCATCGTAGACTAAAAATAAGTGGAAGTGGCGGGGTACGCTGTGCGTTTTTACGCAACCAAGGACAAATATCGATAATATGAACCTTATTGTAAGAAGTTAAAGTTTTAAATTACTTTTTCGTAAATATTGAAGTTTCTAAGCAAGTATGAAGCCTCATAATTTGATATTAAAGGTTCAAAACAACTGTTTACTAGTAATACAACGTATTATTAATGTTGTATGTGTGTGTTTGGCGACATTTGTTGCGCTACTGAATCTGTCTGTCACATTTCTTCTACTTCTTTTTATTCTGTGCTGTTAACGGTATGTTGCATCATATTTAAAAACCACTAGAAAATCCATTGGTAGTAGCCCTTTGATCAGGCCGATTGTGGCTGACGATTGCTTATCTTCATTGGTAGATGACAATGTCAGATGTAGATACAGATAAACATGGTGTTATATACTTATTAATAGCTCTATCATTTTGGTAGTAGTAGATATATGAAAAGTTTCACTCATCGAATTACAGAACACCAAATCTCTAGTCTACTGGCGACGCACTTGATTGACATGTAACATGACATCTCCTGACGATGACATCAAGTAACAATCAGTTATCTAATCGTTCTTTTGTTATTAGATTTTTGAGAAGCAAAGTCCTTCAACATGGTAAAGGCACGTGATGATAGAATAGATCTGATAATAGAAAAACGGTAATTCCGAAATGAGATCAATATCTAGTGCCAAGCTCATAAAAAGGCGGTAAACGTTTTTTAAAATAACTAAAAAAAAATTTTTATGGACTCTCCATCAAAACTACTATGATGAGTCAAACAACCGTATTTTTTTATGTAGTTAGGGTTCTTTATCTGGAGATGAATAATAGACATATAGGATACTTCGGCAGACCATCAAGGATTATTTTCTCATTACTTTCTTGTGAGGATACTTGTGACTTTGTGACATTAACAAGAAATTATATTGGGAGTGGAATTCCACTTTGACGGGTGTGGTTTGGCATTTTTTTCTTTGATAATTAGCGATATACTGCCATTGCAACCGTGGACCCCTCCCTCCCCCAATATAATTTCTCTTAATGGATTTTCGCCATGTTACATCTACTACAATATCTTAACCCCATCAACTTCTCACAAAAGCTCAGATCAAGCTAAAACTAATTGGGAATCAACGCCATACTGGTTTTGTGGTCTTTGGTTTTCTTCACGAATATTCAAGCCCACTTTGCCCTATCTTTCCTAATCTCATTCTATATAACAATTTAAAATACATAAAGATAAATACTGTACATTATCCACCAGTCTTGACATATTGAAATAATTGTATGTTATCTGACAATTTAGTCATTATCAAGTTTTTGCTTATGTGCCTTTTATCCTCGGCGTAGATAAGAGCATCTTGGTTGCTATCAGTAGCTCGGTGTTTTCGTACCTCGATGGACTGTTTTATCGTTCTCCATACTGTGAACGAAAGGTTCCGTTCAAAATGCTTTTCAACGGCGTGGGCGAGTCCTATGAGCAGAACTGCCCCGTCGTGAGCCGGGGCTACGAAGACCGTGGATGGAATATGCAGTGTCCTATGTACGATCAGTGGTCAAGACAACCTATTATGAATACCAATCAGTGCAGTTATGGTGATTACGGTCAAAATTTCATGAGTCCCTCAATGCAGTGTTACAGAAATGTGCCTTCAGTTCCGTATCATAGTCCGGGTCAATATTATCCAGTTCCGATTCAGAATGTGTATCCCCGTCAAGTGAATTATGTTCCTCAAGTGTCTTTGATGCCGAACCTTCCATGTCGTCAACAACAGCCTTGGGATTACGATAGCATGTGCTTCAACATCGATGGGGAGCCGTGTCAGTATACCGAGGTTATTGACTTAGAGGACATGATGTAAGTTGACTCCTAACTTATTTAGTTTTTTCCCACAAGCTTCAGAAAGCAACTACTGAGTGGGCAATACTGGGTGTCACCATCACACCCAGTATTGCCCACTCAGTAGTTGCATGCACCAGGGTAGAACAATTTATATGCACTTTCTAATAGAGAATTCTCACTTATTGTACGGAGTCAGGATAATGAATCCAGTGGTCGAATTGTTGGTGTTGCTTGATTAATAGGTGTGAATATATAAACGAGGATATGGATGAAGTCATGGTTTATGAATAACTTAATCCTTCACAATGTTCCAGTGAGTCTTGTTGTGTCGAGTTTCACTACTATTGGTCCAGAGGTTCAGTCATCAAAATATAACAAAACATATATGAAGAGCCACTTCGCGTTTATAAATAGATATTAATGTGGTTACACTTAAGGATAAAAGATGCCTGTTTTGAATATTAGTACTATCAAATTTCTTAGAACTCGCATCAAATGCACGAACAAATTCAAGTAAGTATTACAAAGTAGTTCAATTAGCAGCTATAGTCGATAATTGTATTTTATTGCTCCTCTGAAACTTATCTTTCTCTCGTTCTCTCCTCTTCGTTTACAATGCGATCATGTTTTAACTTGCTTCTTGCACTGCGCTATAGACTCAGATCTCTCGTTGTCCAAATGCAAGAGGAGGGGCTATAATTATCTTTCCTTTCGAAAGAAAGTGTGACACCCAACGGGGGTGAAGGTCACGGTGAAAAGGTGTGAGATCCGCTCAGGCAAGGCCCTGACGTCATCGAGAATCACAGTGCACGGTCTATTGCTTAGGTTTCCTCCTCTTAATTTTGTACTCTACGTTGACCAATGATTTGAATAATATTGGTCACGTAACATATTTTTCTGCTATTTCATCGCTCGAAGAGTGATGAAAAACGGTACTTACCCAGTCATGCTAAGACTGCGTAAGGTCCGGGACTACTATTTCTGCGGCAAGAATGTGTTCCAACTACTGTATGTTTTGTACGTAAAATTACAACGTACCTAGTTATCAATGGACGATCGTTGTCAATCAAAACAGTGTACTAATCCCTCAGACTATCTTTGACAATTTGTGAATAATTCAAGAAACCGCCATCTTGAACAATCTTCTAGTTTAAAATTTCCAAGAATCTGCTAATGATGCTGAAGTTGTTATTCTACTTTTTTTATTTACGACATTGCACAACACCTGAGGTCATAACACTTCAGTTTTATGGCTTACTTTTTAATGTTTCGAATGTTTGTCTAATCTTGTAATTAATTTTCAATTCTTAAAGTCGAGGTGGTTAGGTTGAAAATGCCAAAGCATACCGTGAACGTTACGAAGCATAGGCGTTTTGGGACTCTACCAGGGTCTTCAGAGCCTAAACCTACCTCACCTGGAAGCCGGTACACCTGTTGCTAAAAAGCAGGGCAGCAGATACTGGGTTCTAAAGTAGGAGCTTTGAATGCTACTGAGGTTAGCACGGGTATCTAGAGACGATAGAACAATTATATAGTTTAAATTATTTATGGAAGTACGCCAAAGATGTGTGTCGGGAGCGCTAACCGCGTGATATTAACACTACTTTCTCGGTATGACTCCCTCGGCGATTATAACTCGTGATGTGAACTAAAAATACTGCAGAGAAATTCTTCAAGTCATATGAGCTAAACTGTGTGGGATACAAAAAATAAGATATGTTCATAGGTAGTTACCCGAAACCAAACCAAAGCTAGGAAGTAAATGTCACCTGTGTTAGCTTAATTAGTTACCTACATTTACTTTTTTAGTCGGTTCGAGTGCGACATGACATAATTATTTCATATCCTCGGTGGCCAGTGGGTCGAAAAACTGACCTAAATTAGCTAGCAGATACCTATAAAACATCAGAAGCACACTTCTGTTATTGATGCGATGTCGGCATTAGGAAACTAAAGCTTCATGGGGTCGATTTACCGTGTTGTGTTATTTCTGGTGAATACAATACAACATTTGGATATCGGTGCCTATAAAGACAATATCTTTTAACTTTAGTGGTCTAGCTCTTACTATTTTTATAGGTACTACTGAAATAATAGACAGACGGTCGCAATTCTGGCTTGCTCTATTACAAAAAGTACCTACACTTTTTTACGCCTCTGCTTATCCCGATGAGAGTGTATACGCAAGTGCGAAACTATGTATGTTTGCATAACAAATTGCACTTATCTTGTCGATGCTGTGTTGATAACCTCTCACGACTGACCTGTCCATCAAGGTACCAACAGTCCGTGAGATAACTCATTCAAGATAAACTTTATCACATTAATCCTGCCACATATTTGAAGGT
The DNA here is from genome assembly GCA_963691645.1 of Pelosia muscerda. Classification (NCBI taxonomy): domain Eukaryota; kingdom Metazoa; phylum Arthropoda; class Insecta; order Lepidoptera; family Erebidae; genus Pelosia; species Pelosia muscerda. The sequence continues at coordinate 5,760,588 of OY829116.1, read as the reverse complement.
CTTTCGGAACAAAGCCTTATATTACAAACACCTGGTTACTCCTGAAGGGGTAGACGGAGATACGTCATCATAACTTATAGTTACCGGTTATATCTTGACCCCAGTCGCCAGAGATACGAGACCCTGGCGCAATTTTGTTTGATATAATCTATGATTAGGGGATTCGGGCATTTTGAACTCCTTCACTGTCGTAGCATCCCGTGATATAACATACAAAATACATAACATAATATATATAATATACAAAATAACAACCGAAAAGGAGTATCGTACATTTTACCGGCATAATAGCGATTACAGTGAATTCTACCAATATAGTCATGTTTGATCAAAGCTGAAAAAGTGGCAGTACGAGTAAATGCCATAATTTCATATACTCGTAAACTAGTTGTTTAGGGTCTACGTTGGTGTATCATATACTGTAAGCATGTTGACAATCAGCAAAGGAATTTGACTGCAATCGACACAGTACCTATAGCCTAGATTACTATCTACATAGTAATAAAGTGACCTTTTAATCTGGCATCTCATAAATTACATCTAGCCGTTATTTATCTGTGACGCTGCTTAGCAAAATGGCGCCCATCACTGAAACTACGCGTAACGTTTTAATGGTTGTAATTATTATTTAACAGCTTTATATTTATTGTTTTCTGATATATTGTGAGTAATGGTAAGTATAACTTTTCGTTGTTGACTTGTTTGGTCCATCGTCATACTTTAATTTACAACATTTTAAGTTTGCACTTTGGATCCGTGCTCCTTACACTTTCTCTTGATTTGAATGTTATCATTACTTATATGAGAGCGACCGCTGTCTTTCAAATTATTATGACAAGGCTTTGACGCGGGCTTCCCTACACAAGGCTGGGAGGTCACGTAGTAGCACACGTTATAGCCAAAATAACATATAAACCTCTGGAGGAAGCTCTGAGTGACACCCTTGGGTACAACCGAGATCATTGCTAAGATGAAGATGATAATAGTTTATGTTTACTAAAATTCACGATCTCCTCTCGCCAAACTGTTGAGAGAAATTTCTTGGAGAAATAAACAGTACTATTGTACCTCCAGACGGCTTAGTACAGAGTTTTATTTCGAGTTTTTCTTCTCTAACATAGCGCCATGGGTTTTTTATGTCCCTATTTCTTGTTCTCTTGTCAGATTGTTCATCATATCTCTCTAATAATAATTTGTTTCCGTACATGGCACGTTCCGTAAATACTCTGTTGTTTATTTACGTCTCCTTCAATTTATTTAGTTTACGACTAGAGGTGCTGTTACAAGTTTCCAAACAACCTAATTATTATAATTGTTGTTGTTATTTATGAAACTTGTTTATAAGTTCGTACACCAAAACAGTTCCGTTGTTTATCGATATAAAGTTATCGGATACACCTATTAAGGAAATGATAAAATATAAGTAGTTATCACTCATAGCAACAATGGGTGTGATTATGAAATTTGGCCTCTGTAGCAGAAGGACAGAATCGCAAAACCCCGGAATAGCAAAATCCCAGATTAGCAGAAGGACAGATTAGCATAAAGGCAGAAGTATAGACGCACACAGAAAGTTGGTACTTGGCCGTTTGATGAATACCTATGTTTTATCAGCTGATGTAGATAAATTGTATGCATGTATGCAATTCGTTTGCAGAATAGAATATAATAATCAATTTATGAGATTGACATAATGACGTATATTAAGACAGGACACTGATCATTCTATTCTATTTCATTATACAAATATATTATCACTTATCTAGAGGGGCAGAACAGAGCAGAGTCAATCACTGTCACGATTGCCTTGTCTTGTTATAACAAAATCCAGGGTCAAATCATTCCTAGGAACAAATTGTTTGTGTTGTTTATTAGAGCCGACGACGAGGGTTCAACCTCGTTACGGACCCTCAATTGGCTGACGGGAACGCGATTATTTTTGCAATCAGCGCCAATTGTCTGCCTTTTATGTTGTATCTAACACGTTGCACGCCATCTAACCCCTACTGATTTGTTCTCATTATACAAATCGTATGCTGCAAAATGTTTGCTATCCTAGATGTGAAACTTTTAGACTGCCCTAGTTACTACACGGCTTTCGTAATAATTTTACCAAACGTGTTTCTTATGTATACGTTTCTAATTCTATAGGATTTAAGCTACTGTACTAGATAGTATGAAGAAGAACCCTTCCCTTTTTATTAATTCATCCAATTGTTAAATAATTAATTACAAGATTGGCATTCTATGACTGACGTTTGACCTTTCTTTTGTATGAAAAACTATCTTATCAGCGTTATACCTGTCTAATAATCAGTCTGATATAATCAGACACAGCTGTGACATTCCAAAAACAAATCAAAATCTTATTTATAACATACCTACATTGAAAACTTTACCACTATTTATTGTCTCTGTTGCACTTCACTGCTACTAAAATTCTAACTGTTCGCCCATTCTGAAGTCTGTTTTACCTTATGTTACGTGAAGATGATGCGAGTTCCCTTGATTTCAGGTCACCCTTAAATAAATCTATGAAAACTTTCAAATGCGCCAACTAAAAGAAGTTTTAACTTAAAAATATATCTATGTATTTCGGATACTCCATTAAACACATTCGACACATTAAAAATCCCGTATTTATATGAAATAATATAGGTGTATGGATATTTATTAAAAAAAAACTGTTAGTTTAATGTAACTACGCCCTTAACCCGAGTGCTCTGCCATTCGACTTTGGCCTAAATATTTCTAATAGCATGTTTATTAAAGCAGTTTGTGTTAGTTCAACGTATTTATCTAGAGTATACGCAAAAGTGTGTATTTTTGGAAGAGAACAATAAGTAACACTATTTATGTTTAAAAGTATGTTTATAGAATTACAGTTACAACCGACTCTGGCATGTTTGGCTCATTTGCACCAGATAGTGTTCAAATGTATTTGACAACCGATGTACCAAAGTGTTGTGTAAATCTTGGTGGTGAGGGGAGGGGGGATGGTTTTATCTTAATTGGTTGTTTACTTACATGTATCGTAAATACATTTTATACAATGTATCTATTCCTGGAAGTAAAGACCGGTCTAAAATATATTGAGTCTGAGAGGCCTTGTACACCGAGTCAATTGACAGAAATACAAAGCAGTTTATGGGTCAGTGCACCTTTTAGGACTCAAATCTCAACACTTAGCGTACTGCAATATGATTAAATAAGTTTCAATCAAATGTTGGAGTTTATTGATGACTAGCCGTCCACCCACGGTTTCCTAAGACTCAGGAGCATACTACCTACTTATAATCTACTGCAAAAACTGGGCTATCAAGTAGAAAATTTCACGTGAAATATTTACACGTTCGAGCAAAATAAACTAACTCTTCCGATTAAATATTATTATGGATATAACTTTTTAATTATCTGTAATGACATTACACAATTTTTACATAACCGGTTGCGGAAGACATATTTTTCGTTAATGTATTCAAGGTTTGCTTTCACTTCACATATCGCTACACAATGAGAAATGCCAATAGTGTTCCCATAGACAGGGTACCTTTAGTATACATAGTCTCATTAGTTCATAATTTAATTCTCAATCATATATATCAAAGGTGAAACAGCCCTTGCATCACCTGGGTGCGTAGAATATGCCTTAGGCACGAGAAAAAAAGATACTTACTCATCAAGGGTGCTCGATAGTTTTGCTCGCTGATACTGCGTAGAGTTGCTGTACTCTCGGACTTGCTTATAAATAAAATTGATATTAGGTATTGTATACACTGTATGTACGCAATCACTTAGAGTGATCACGTATTCAGTTAACGTTTGTTTCTGCCTAAATTTGGAGCCAAGCAAAAGTGTATATTACAACTTCGCATTATTAGTATCTACTGTGTCTAGCTAGACCAATCGTGTATAGCCAGCAAATACATTCCAAAAAATGGTAATGTACACCCTATTACACTAAGGGTATCTATAAATGTTATAAGCGTAATTACGAAATATTGCAATAAAGACAAGACATTTTGAAATATCCAATAAATGGGCAATATAATTTGTTAAAGCGCTGTAACGTTATAAACTTGTTTTCATCTCGGGTTTTTTTACAGTTCTGAATTAAACGTTTCCAAGAATCGTATTTTTTTAATATTCGACTTCATCTGTTGTTCACGGGTTGTTAATTCGACGGTACGTCCACACTTGCTTGAATTAACTACATCATAATATTAAATAGTTTTTAAATGTTTTGTACCAATACCAATTTAAAATTATAGTATCAGTTTAGTCTTGAAGTATAAAATCGTTACTGTGCCTTTAATATCATAATTGTATTTATTTTGAGGCTCCTACTTACCTGTTTTAATCAAACATACAAACATTCAATGAATATCGTCGCATCAAATATCTTATTCATTTACGATTAACAGATGTACTTAGAGACCTTAAGGTGTATAATCCTTTAATAACCTCAGTCTAGTTAATTTACTATTAAGTATACGTATTAACAGTAGATATGTATTAACTATACATATTAATTATACGTATTAACTGGGAATATGAACATTCGTTGTCACAAGTTAAGTTTCAAATTGTCCAGGCACTTAAGGAGACCACTCTTCCTATATTATTATATAATACATTAATTCTACTTACTTATTTGTTTTCATTACTTATTTAATTTATATTATACTCAATAACCATATTGGATATCTATAATTGTGTAGGTGTGTCTAAGTAAAATATTTTTACGTTTCTACCAATTTCGTCAAATGTGGCCGGGCTCTTACATTCTAATATTTCGGTACAATTTTCCTCAATGCATCGCACTCTTACTCGTTGATGTATGTATGTATTGCTATCGGTCAGGTAAATACCAAATTACTTTCTCGTTTGACTGCATTTCTGTTAACTAATGAATATGGAATATCATGAAGTGTGTAAGGAAGTAAGAGTTAAAGATAGAAGCAAATGGTCGGTTGGTATCTCTGCGTAGTCCGGAGGGAAAAAGGTTTTATATTAATCGTTAGGGTCGGCTTTCTAGTCTAACTAAGATGCAGCTGAACTTCGATATTTTCCGTGAAGCGAGTACCATCGGACCTCCACAACCAAATTGGTGATATCGAAGTTCTGTAGTTAAGCTAGTCGAACTTTGGTGGACTCATACTACGTAACGACTGCCATTGATGTTCGTATGGCAACCGGGACCGATGGCTTTACGTGCTTTCCGAGGCACGACCAGACCACGAGGCACGTGCAAATAGCCATATTCATGAACACAAATATATGCACTGAGCGGGGATCGAAACCGCGCCTCCTGCGGATCAGTCGCGTTCCCTATCACCATGTCACAGATGCTCCTTTGTCATGTATTAACTGTAATTTGGGTCGTATGAGTAATTAGCCAAGTCGACAAGCAAGTAGTTGTAAATGCTTGCTACACAACTCCGCGACTGGTTTCCATCCGTGGCTTAATAACCAGGCAAGGATGTTCTCAATTTTATCACGTAGACACACACCGTGTTCGATTTATGCACGTGAAGCGAAGTCATTAGATTTCGATAGATTATTAAATACAGACTAACTGTTGTTTGCGGCTCCACACGCGTGGATTTCTGATCGCGTTCCTGCTGCTGTCCCTCTCCGATAGAGATGATATATCGCCTATGACAATCACATATAATGTGGCTTTGTATTGGTGAAAGAATGTGCAAAGTTGGTTCAGTAGATTTGTGCAGATGAATTCTCAAATTGCAACCTGAAAGTTACTTAGTATCTTCACCCTTCAAGCTTGTTAAAATCACCCTAAGTTGTAATTCTGCAATGATTATACTTACTATCAAACTAGTTGTGGTGCCTATGGAGACAATCTTACATAAGATGCTTTAAATGTTCGTAATGGTCTATTGCTTACTCCCGCCTTTCTGTTCTAGAGGTGGAACTACGTAATAGCTGTCACGAACTCCGATTATTATACTTCATTTTCTGACTTCAGACAGACTATAACTAGTCGTTAGTTTTGTATGAGAAGCTATGCAACCACAATACTGCCATGTAAACCTGCTGTCCTGCCTGTAGGTACACCATGAAACCAGACCATGACAAAACTGTCTCGAGGATATAACGCCCTTACAGGCGGTCTGGCAATTCTAGCGGTCTGCCCTTTCCTGTTCTGTTTCTCCCCTGTCTAATACCTTGCCATCACGTTTTATCAGCAACTTGTCATCACGTACCGATAAATATTTTCATTATCCTGAGTCAATGTAACATTAAGCCATCCACGTGATTTATGGCCCGATGCGTGGCACTTACCTGCCTAGTATGTGCTAGTATGTCGCATGCGTTGCATTGTAAATTTTAGACTCATTGCGTTTTGTTTGGTAATCGATGATATGGTACGATCTTTTAATAAGAATAAAATGATATAACGGCTATGGAATTTTTCTCTTTAAATTTAACTAGAACGTAGTTGTTTACCAAGTATATATTTACAATGAAAAATGTATGTAAATATGTTAATCCGCATTTTTAGAATTCATAGTTACGACTACAAGCTATATCTATAGTTTAGACGCAGAATATATGGTAGTTAGCCCTGTGTGTGGCGATCGCAGAACAAGTAGACGCACAAGTGCCGCTGGTCCCTCCTTTCCCATGTTAGCTCTGCAAAGAGGGCCGTCGGTGATACCTAAAAGTGAGAGGTGTTGGTAGGAACCGTGTCCTGTAATGGCGACTGTCGCTACCCGCATTTCCCGCTTAGACAGTTGTCGAATACACCTAGTGAGTATATTGTCGAACACCGGCAGTGCTTCCCTGGCTTGCCTGCACTCTACTAGTTATGTCCAGCGACTTGTATGTTGGTCTTTCGTCAGTTATGTGAAGTTAGGCATTATTGATGAACTCACCAATATATCCGTGTCCACTCTGTGCCTTTTTTATCTACATCCCCCATCCATATACATAATATAGAACAGGATAACGAAGACACATTATAATGACGAAGTGAAGGAAAATACTAGCAAAATAATTAGAACGTTCTTTAGTACCTACTTTATTTAGGCGCACTGAGGAAAATAATACTTAGCTTAGTTATTTTACATAATTACTCGAAAGTCGAATACAAACAAGCCTACAGTACTGTAGGCATATTAAATAATGATATAATGTTATTACTTGCATGTAAAAAATTCTCGAGTCACTGGGTTTGGAAACAAACTTCCTGTATTTCTTAGACGTATAACCTACCTGTACTTATGTGGTAGGTGTGACAAATATGTCGCAAACTATTTAATATCGCGTGAATACTTTTCTGTTTGTAATTTCTTGTTAGTCTCAACGTTTTCTAATTTCTAATTTCTTTTTTTTTTATTTATTGCACGTCAATTTGACTCCACCTCGCCTGATGTTAAGCTGAAGGCAAAGTCTCATGAAAGAGGGTCACCATTTATTTAACAACAACTAATCAAGGAGAGAAACTTCTAATGTATTTTCTCGAATGTAGGTTAATTGTTTTCTGCTACTCCAGTAACTGTATTCCGAAATCTGTCTATTACTCTCCGTTCGTTTTATTGAGGTTATGAAAACTATAATTTTGTAGGGAATAGGTATACACGTGCTATTATTTATTTGTTATCTATTCAGAGCGAACAAATTAGAACAATTACATACTGACCTAATTAGTTTCTGAATAACGCGGTAGCCTAGTGGTATGGGTAATGGACTGCTGAGACGAGGTCTCGAGTTCGATCTCAGGTTTTACCATGGCACACACCAAAGACTTTTCGATGCTTTACGCAGTTATGTGTGTATTTATAACAGATTTATAAGTGCCTGACAATAGGTTCGCCACCTATTACATTGGGACCTAAACATAAACTGGCGAAATGTGGGTGCTAGCACCTATGCCTACCCCTTCGGGGATATAGGAGTGAGTTTATGTTATGTAGGTATGTTAAATTATTCTCTACAAGGTACAAGAAAGAATTTGGTATTATTTTCTGTTTCTGCCTCCTTTCTATTCTTGTCTGTTAAGTTCTTCCTCATTACAAGGTGGATGGTATGTTAATGTACGGTACATTACTGGCTGGTTTCTGATTCGTTTTCCTATACTAATTGCAGGAATGCTTGTGTTCATTAGCGCCGGTGGACACCATAAGGAATCAAAGAAATTTGCACTAACAGTTGGCCTCAAGGAATTAAAAATTTGTTTCCAATGAATCGCACGTCACTGTTAAATGAAATGCGCACGCGTTTTATAGATCCTTAAATTGTCTAGACAGTGTTGTACTCATCAATTCCAATCACGCAAAGAGACTTAACTTACGTCAATAGGTAGGTACGCATCTTGTCTGTTAGAGAGTGATTATATCTAATGTTGTATAGCCCATTATCACATTATTAGTTCACATAACAACAAAATCCATTGATTGGGTGCTATAATATTTGTTTTAAATGATAAGTATCGAAAGTTGTTTGAAGTAGCTTCTTATCGTGAAAACCTGATAACTACTACTTCGGTAATATTCCTAAATTTGTAATGAATCAACTATCCGTAAATTGTGTATCTAACTTATTGTTCGTGCTAAAATCCCTACAATTATCCCCTTGCCAGCCAGACTGAATCAGAATTTAATCTATTACAAACGCATCGCAAGGCCCATAAGGCTATATCCCTCGCACCCCAGCTGACCCCGCCGTCTCACGTTTTGTCTACTTACTGGCACTTGTACTTGTTAATTTTTAAATCCTGTATCAATCAACTCCACAAGTAGCATATTAAAACCACGACGGCTTCTGTGGCGTGGTGATAGTGCTATGCAGGAGTCTCGGTTTCGTTTTCCGCTCAGTGCAAATATTTGTGTACATGAACAAAAGATTTGTATTGGTCTGGATGTTGCTATTTACAAAAAAATGTTTCTAAGTATGTTTTTTCACATTCTAGAACCCATTACACAAGTTGGTTAAGGTATACTTACCATAATATTTAAAAAAAAAACGATTTATTTCATAATTGCTACTTTGAAAATGCATTTGTGACGTTTTTCTTCAATACCATTAAGAACAGGAGATAAAAATAATCATGAGCGGGGGGCATAATGACAAATTAATGGAATAAAGAAATAAGGGGCAAATCAGTCTGTTGTTGAGCATAGTATCGTTTAGTATTGTTCTCAGCAATTATAATTTTTATTTAATTAATTATTTTATGTGAAAATTTGATTTCAAAATGTGCAAAGTTGGTTTAGAAGACTCGGACACAAGGGATGATAAACTCTGCTGTATAAAGAAAAGGTGACTTCATTTTTTTAGTAAATCGCTATTATCGGGTGTTACTAGGCGTAGATAGGTAGATACAACATAATTTTCAACATGTAAAATGGGTGGGCAGTCCTTTTGAAGACAACTACAACTGTCCACTCTCGTCTCTACACACTAACCTACTCTAGGGGGCATACTGTCTCAACTGAGTTATAGACCTCAATATTAAAATTCTCATTTATGCTTTTATCTACGTCTAACGTTGACTGTAAAGGTAAATATAGCATCGTAAATGCTTAGATACCTTTTTTTTTTTTTTTTTTTAAATTTGTCATGCTCTAACGACTGAACGGATCAGACTGAAATTTAGTACAGGTATAGATTGGAGCCTATACTTAATAGGCATGCCGGAAAGGGATCAAAATTTGGGGCAATAGTAAATATATACTTTCAAATTTTCTGTCTGTTTATTGCGAACAATAAAGCAGTACCTGCTCAAAACTAAAACAAAATGCGTTGTAACCTGTTAAAGCATTGTATGACGCATTTTTAAGTGCCCTAATATTTGGAACGTACGATAAAATAGTCATCAGTCCGAGGCTTAATGGCAAATTAATGGAATAATTATAGGAATTTTATTGGACACATCAGTCAGATGCTTGGCATAGCATCATCTAGTTTAACCCTTTGCAATTATAACATTGACATAGGACAAAATGTGCAAAGTTGGGGAGCCAGAGGACATAGACATGGGACACACACTCCGTACTATAAATTTTAATGAAATTTAGAAGCATAAATATGCTAACTTTTTCAAATCAGTTTAAAAAAAATAAACTTCCAAAATGTTCTAGCTACAGATTTCTATCTACTCGTAGCATAAATGAATAACCTTACGGTGTTTTACGAGGCAATCTAAATGTGTGGAAATTTTTCCAACACCAGACGTTCTAGATGCCTCAAAATATAAGCGTTTGATCTGCTTTCATTCACAGTTTATTTAAAAAAGAAAATAATGTAGATGCTACATGTGAGCTAAAGCTTCTCCCTTGTGTATATACATCAGTGTCTAATGTTATATCTCCTTATGTGAGGAACTCGGTTCTTTAGGAAGCCGAGCAGGCCACTCGGCAAAATATTACCTTAACTTTGGTTAAATTAGACTTAGACTGTCAAAGAATTATAGGTCTTAAGGTGTCCAGGAACTTTTGGAGCCCATTGTAAATATTGTCAAGAATGACATTATCTCTAGACACTAAATCTTTTTTGTTTTTGTCAACAGGAATAATGAAAAGCGTAAGGAGAAGTCCCGCGTTGCGGCTCGAACGAGACGCAATAAGGAGATGCATATCTTTGCTGAGCTCACAGCCGCTCTTCCAGCGAGAAAAGAAGAAGTAGACCAGCTTGACAAGGCTTCCGTGATGCGTCTCGCAATCTCTTATCTGCGCGTCAGGGATGTTGTTTCTTTGCGTAAGTATTTAGGATTGTAAACATTTATCATTGTTAAGTCTATATGTGTATAAGATCTGGTATATGGCATCATAAATGACACAGCGACCTACCGTCTTTTTCTGTCGGCTTAGTTACTTAATTTGTGTGAGGTACCTAATTGAAACGTGTCTGAATAGTAAGTTTTTTAGGGGCTCCGTAAAACAGCTCACAAATTATGCTCAAATTACATATTTTAGATTTCATCTAACTTGTGCCCTCGTTTCTGGCAGAGTGGAATAGTAATTTTATTACGGAAAATCGACATACAATAAAATATATGTACTTAACTAGTAGTAGTAGTAGACCCTCGTATGAATTATCATCTTCGAGACCAACTCCACCTGCTAACCTACTACGGACAAGGCTTGCTTATCCCAAGGGATTCAGAGTCCAGAAGGTAGTCACTCTGCAAATAGCCAATCCTGGACTATGAGACGAACCACGAAAGTATCGGATGCAGCCGAAGTCATCGTTGAGATGATTACTGCTCAAGCATAGTAAACTAGCCTAGACTTGACTTTGTGTACGTAGTAGAGTAGAGGAGGGAAAAACTCTGAGAATCGTGATATTGAAATTCTCTAACTTTGAACAGTTAAATAGTTAAGTAGCCATGAAGTCCATAAGGAAAGATGATAAAATATATATCACTCTATCACTTTTTATTTATAACACACACTGTCTGCCAGCTGCAGTTTTGTATGACTTTGAGCTATCTGTTTAGATTACTGGACTATGACCGGCGCGGGCGCATCATCAGACGTGTAATCAAATCACGTACTTGTGATAACTTTTCTTCGGTCATCTTTGTTATGAAAGCACACTTTTGTAAACAAAACCTTATTTTGATCCATTACTTAATGATCTTAATGAGTCTTTTACTTGCTTTAAGAGGTGTGGTTCGGCATTTTTTTTCTACGATAGTTAGTAATTTTAGCAATATCACAAAATTATGTCATCTTTACTTCGCTACTTCTCAAGATACAGGTTTATAGCCTAGTTTGGGAAACAGATCATCATTCAGAAGCAAAATGTATCCAACTATAGCATTTAACTATCCTTGTACGTAACAAAATAAAAATACTATTGCTATCGTTGGGATAATTAATAATATATTTTCTCTCGGGTATTCATCATGTAACGCCTACTTCAACATCATTCCCTGAACCTTTTCCCAACTCAGTTGGGGTCGGCTTTCCAGTCTAACTGTGATGCGGCTGAACTTCGATATTTTCCGTGAAGCGACTGCCATCTGACCTCCACAACCAATGGTCTAGTGACCAATGGCGATATCGAAGTTCCAAGTTAGCCTGGTTGGACTTTTGAGGGCTCTAACTACCCGTAACGACTGCCATAGATGTTTGTATGGCAACCGGGACCGACGGCTTAATGTGCTCTCCGAGGCACTTATAAACCTGCGATAAATACACACATAACTTCGAAAAGCATCGAAAAGTCATTGGTGTGTGCCATGGTAAACCTGGGATCGAACTCGAGACCTCGTCTCAGCAGTCCATTACCCATACCACTAGGCTACCGCGGCTTATCCATACCACTAGGCTACCGCGGCTTATTACTTCAACAACTTACCTAAAAGTTGCCTAAGCTAATCGATAGGACAGGGGGGATATAACGTAGAAAACAAAACTTCAGAACTTCGAGACTTACAATAGCGTCATCTTATATTGCAGCAAGCAAGACGCAGTCATGAACTCATGGTACTGTTTTGAAATATTAAACAGAACACGACGTGGATAACCACAAATTTCCGACTTATTTATAAGCAGTAGGCGTACATTAAGTTCTCCATATGCCTCGAGCTGGAAACCGCGATGACGTCATTCATTTACACCACCAGTTCGACTAACATCATTACTTTTTGATATCAATAGGAATAATTTAAATTGCAAAGTGCTGCTAACTTTTTAACAATGGTTGCACGTACTAGGCCCTAGTTCAAGGATTTAAAATTGTATTTAGAATCTAAAGGTGTCTTTCTTTATTGAATAATACTGAATCATTCAATTGTTAAGTATTACTAAGTTAATTATCTACTTCACGGTGTCAGCGTTAAGCCATCCTAGCTGAATTACGATTAGCCTGTACCTACAACGTATTGACTTCATCTTGATATTTTTTCGATTACCCAATACACGTACTTTCCTAGCGCCAATAGACCGACTCTACAAAGAAAGGACCGCCCTTCAACCTCTGATTAATAAATAGTTACTACATAACTTCACTTCATATGAGTGTACTTAAACCTACGCGAGTTATATCACAGTCAGTAATCTATACTCACAAACACCTGCTGATTAAACCAATTCTTGTGAAAGCTAATTAATATTTATGTCAATTTCCAGTGCCCCAAGCGGAAACAGAGCATCCAAAGATCCAGAACCCTGAAGGTTCAGAGGAGGTGTCAACTGAGCTTTCGTACATGAAGGCTTTAGATGGGTTTGTGCTGGTGCTATCACAACAGGGCGACATTGTGTATTGCAGCGAGAATATCGCTGATCACCTTGGAGTTTCACAGGTGAGATATAATCATGAATAAGTATTTACTGTATAAGCTTTGAACGTTATAGCTCAACGGAATGCATTCGCAAGTACCTACCTTCATAGCGAAAACGAACTTTCGTAACTTTCTTGGAAACAGAATTTAACCAATTGCTAATTTTGTTATCGAAGCGAAGGTCTCTGTCTCTATTGGAAATAATCGAGAACCAGAGAAGAAAGATGGTTAGGCACCTGATGTGGCATGAGTTATTTTGGGAAAACATCATAGAAGGAAAGAAGGGAAGGCACGTCAAGAAGAAAGAACATTTATGACACAGACAGAGGAAAATATACAAATTGCGTCATAGCAGCTCATAGCACTGGCAGAGGAAAGAGAAGAATGACGATTACGCCACCGACAAGAGACCGATTTGAATCTTTGTATCTATGCAGAATATGATATCCGTATGACAATGCATTTAAATGATATCATTCAATTGATGTTAGAGCCAGGATTTAGATAGTAAAAACTTCAATGACTACTTATAAAACTCACCAAATTGGTACTTATTTGGTCTGTTGTAAGTGTTGGAACAATCGTAGGTGAAATGTTTTGAATCTTATCACAAGAATAACCATATGGACCTCATTTGAATACCCTTTTATAGATGTGGGCCTAAAGTTGGAGGAGGTACTTACAACCCTGACCTCTGATCGATGGTTTAGTGCTTAGAAATCAAACATAAATTATATACGAGTAATGCTTACTGTAAAATGTGCACAATAATAATATTCTTAACCTGTTTATCCGAACCTGAATGTAGTCTCCTTGACGACAATTAATCCTATCTAGCGATGAATCAAATGTCCATTAATTGCCAACTACCATTTCTGGTTCAAAAGGTTTGAACTTATCTTGATGCGAGGGATTTATGTAAGGGATTAAGCAAATGAGGGACTTACCCTGATTGGATGGAAGTAATGTGAATGAAGCGAACCGGGGAAATTCCAAAAGCTTTTTTAGTTGATTAAAGTACATTCCCGAGCATTTCTTTTGCTTTGAAAAATTTATGTTCTTCAGAGTTTATATGTAATGAATAATTCCGTATTGATTTTAAAAGCCGGGCCTCTCCATCTTTTTAGTTTCTTAAAAGAATAGGAACCACAAATCCAAATAATAATTATCTTTTTAGATATCTACAAATAAATTAATTTGTAATAAACTTCAATTACAATCAATCACTTGGCTTATCGCAGTCCACTACTGGAGATAGGCTTGCCCCAATATGATGCTTTAGCCTCCGGATTCCAAGCTGGCCAGACGGGATGCTACAGAACTCATATTCTTTTTTAAATATCTGAAAGACATATTTTTGTTAAGTCTCTCGTTAAAATTACATAAATACATACATAATCCTCACACCCGAAATCCCCGAAGGGGTAGGCAGGGGTGTATTAATAACCTACATCGCCAATTATGATTTCCGGTCATACGCAATAGGGGGCGAGCCTATTGCCAATCGGGCACTACGAAAAAAAAATGTTTATGCCGAAAACAAACTCCTTCAGATGATTACGTTGATTACAGATAATAGGTAGTTAATTTAAACTATGAGCGGTAGCACCATAACAAAGGTGTTGAGACCAATGTCATGGTTCAAATTGCTCCGGCGCATACCTACTTCTTTCCAGTTCTTTGTTTTCCATCAATTCCACCACACTAAACCACATTTAAACACAATCTGTGAAAATTGTTAACTGTGCCTATGAACATGCCCATTGAAGCAATTCAAGAGACAATGAGCCACATGAAGGAGATGTTTCAAAAGCGGATGGCTGACTTTGAAGCTGAGCTCCCAAAAGCTCAAGGCTCTGCATCACTGGTGAGTCTGTCAGCAGAATATACAGTTTTCAAAGCGTTCTTCTCTGAGGCTATGGGTAATCTCCAACAGCAAATTGATATGCTGTCACGGACCGTAGACTCCATGGAGATGCGTTCCCGCAGGAAGATGCTGCTGTTGCATGGAGTCCCTGAACCAGAAGAGCAGAAGGAACTGACTGAGGTCTTGGCCGGTGCAGTTAACAGGTACATGCAACCTCCGATAACAACTGAAGACATTAGACGTTGTCACAGAATGGGCCGTCCCTCTGCAGATCATAAACCAAGACCTATAGTGATCAAGTTTCACAATGTTGCGGTCCGTGACAGTTTATGGTTTGCCAAAACCAAATTCAAGGGGTCCGGAATTACAGCTTCGGAATTTCTTACGAAAGAGCGGCACCAAACATTCATGGCTGCGCGTCAGAGAGTTGGTATCACCAGATGTTGGACTAAAGAGGGCTATATACATGTTATAGCAAACAATGGAGTCCGTCACCGTATCACTAGCATCGGTGAACTCAATAAGATTGAGGTTCCAAGTATTGATGTTCCCTGTACAGAAAAGCCCCCTGCACCAGCTAAACAAGCTACCAAATCCAAGAGGACTGCAGCCCAGAAGAAATAATCATTCTTTCTGATTACGTCCGGGTAGTAAGTAATAATTAGTTTTTCTTGTTTCGCTGCAATCGTTATACCCGCACATATTGCATTCAGACGGTATAGTCGCATTTTTATTTTTTACACACCACCTCACAAAAGTTAATTGTAAACATGGATTGTGATTGATTGATCAGTGGATAAATTATGTCAGATATTGCCGGTAAATTGCAAGTTTATTAATTGTCTTGATTTCTTGATGTTGGCTGTTTAGTGTTTACTGACTATCTGACACCCAAGGACCCAACTGACACTTGACACCACTGACAGTATGTTCATTGTCAAACAACGGCACCAACAAGTCTGAACCCGAGTCTTTTGGCACCATCATGTTTATTCTAAGTCTCTATTTTACCTCTTATTATATTAACGTGTTATAGTCTAGCTTATGAATTATGATTTCAAATTATTTTATTTATATAAATATCTCTCTAGAAGATTGCAGCTTGCTTATACTTAACCCTAGAATTTATTAGGAAATTTTACCCGGACGTGACGAACGTTTGTACACTGATTCCTCATTAACCTGATTGTGTATGTAATGTATGTGTTATATATGTGTTGATGGAGGCACAACTGGCGGGTGGCAAATATATTTTGGTGCTCGGTCAGTGCTTATATTTTATTTAATTCTGTTATATTTAAGTATTATTATATTTTTATATTTAAATATTATTATATTGTTATTTTTAAATATTATTATATTTATTTTCATTTGAATAATATTTTATTATAGTACATATAATGTGTGATAGCGACACTGATACCTTCCATTCACTGAATAGCTCTGATGACAACGACACTGATAGCTTTTATTCGTTGAATGGCTCTGTGAAAGATATTGCTGCACCGCCTTCGTTGGTTGAAAAGCTTGATTCTCAGTTTTCTGATGTTCCTCGGAATTTCAATATCGTCCATATAAATGCTCAAAGTATTCCTGAGCATTTCCCTGCTATGCTGGCTACATTTGATTGTAAGAACATTCATGCGGTCCTTGTCTCCGAGTCATGGCTTAAGCCCTCTCACTCCACTGTTTCGTATACCCTTCCTGGGTTTCAACTAATTAGAAACGATCGCACGGTCAGGCGTGCCGGTGGTGTTGCCATATACCTCAGGTCATATATTCCTTTTTCTGTCGTAAGCATGTCACAACAACCACCTCCACCAAATGCCGGGGAGCACTTGTTTCTCGAAGTTGACCTCAACCACACTAAACTCCTACTCGGTGTCTATTACTGTCCCTCGTCTAAAATTAATTACTTCTCTTCCTTTGAAACATTATTATTTAACCTTATACCTTCTTACTCTCATTCCATAATTATGGGGGATTTTAATACGTGCCTTCTTAAAAATGATGAGCGCTCCTTAACTCTTAAAACTATCTCTAAATCTTGTAACCTCTCTATCCTTCCTTCTAATACCACTCACCACGTTCCAAAGCGTAATCCTTCACTTCTTGATCTCATCATGGTTTCTTCCTTAGAACGAGTGGCTAAGCATGGACAATGTGAGGCGGATGCTTTCTCCTATCATGATCTTCTCTTCCTCTCTTTTAAAATCCGCCCACCTAAGGCCAAGCCTAAAATCTGCATGCAGCGCAATTTTCGTGATATGAGCCTCGACAGTTTGCGTAGCGACGCCAATAACATTGACTGGACCTCGTTGTTTTCTTCGGTGACTGTGGACGAGCAAGTTAGTATTTTTACCACGAACCTTATTCAGCTCTATGATAAGCACGCTCCTATTCGAGCAATTAAAATCAAGCATCCACCGTCGCCGTGGCTGACAGATGAGGTTAAATTGCTCATATCGAGAAAAGCTGCTGCTAAATTTAGATACAAAATTAAGCCTAGTGAAACTAACTGGCAGAGATATGTGTCTGTTCGAAATCACTGCAATAAGGTGTGTAGGAATGCACAACGCCAGCATATTCATAATTCTGTACAGAATGGCGACCCGTCAAGGGTCTGGAAATTTCTTAAAACTCTAGGCGTTGGGAAAACACGTAATGATATGATTCCAAAAGATTTAAATACTGACGCTCTTAATCATCATTTCACGGCCTCGTCCAACTTTGATAGGACAACAAAGGCGCATACCATTAATTATCTTTCATCACTCCCAACTCCTAAACACTCACCATTTGTCTTTAATCTATTTACCGCTTGTGATGTTAAGAAGAGCATCATGGCTATAACGTCCAAAGCAGTTGGTAGTGACTGTATTAGCCGGGATATGATCCTCCCCATCCTTAATGAAATACTCCCAATAATCTGTTACATGCTAAACTATTCCATAACGAGTAGTACTTTTCCATCGTCATGGAAAGATGCCTCAATTACTCCTTTACCGAAGAAATCCAAACCCCTGTTATTGACCGATTACCGCCCTATATCCATACTGCCATTCCTTTCTAAAGTTCTCGAACGCCTCGTTAATAACCAATTGAGTGCGTTTATCTCGAAAAATAATCTCCTCAATACCTATCAGTCCGGTTTTCGTCCTGGTCATAGTACAGTTACAGCCTTAGTGAATATCACAGATGACATTAGGTCTGGTATGGAAAGCGGGAAGTTAACTATTCTCTGTTTATTAGATTTCAGTAACGCTTTCAATACGGTGGACTTTGATATTCTACTACATATACTCCGCTCTCTTAACATATCTCCAACAGTAATAGATTGGTTTCGTAGTTACCTGTGTGGCCGTCGGCAGCGTATTCGCATCGAAGATGACTTTTCGAGTTGGTGTAATACCAGTGTCGGCGTGCCCCAGGGCGGCGTTCTTTCTCCGTTACTCTTCTCGATTTTCATAAATTCCATATCTACTGAACTTCGTTCTTCTTACCACCTTTATGCAGATGATCTGCAAATTTACACACAGGCACCCAGAGCTTTTTTGAGAGAAGCGATAGATCAAATCAATCATGACCTATCTCACATAAGTTCCTGGAGCAAATCCCATGGGCTCAATGTTAACCCAGCGAAGACACAAGTGGTAGTAGTTGGCAGCTCTAGGACAGACATAGACCTGACACATGTTCCTCCAGTTATTTTTGATGGCACTATGATTCCGTTAAGCAAGCAGGTCAAAAATCTAGGTATAATAATCGATTCCCACCTGTCTTGGGGCCCACAACTGCAGGAGGTAAGCAGAAGGGTGTTTGCTTCTGCAGGATCAATACGGAGGCTGAAACATCTGCTACCGATTGCCACAAAAATTGCACTGGTAAACTCTTTGCTCCTCCCTATTTTAGATTATGCTGATGTCAGCTACTTGGATCTGACCGAAAACCAGCTTGACAGAATTGAACGTCTACAGAATGTCTGTATACGATTTATATATGGTCTGCGCAAGTTCGATCATGTATCACAGTTCCGTTCGCAGCTGCAGTGGTTACCCATTAGATTGCGCCGGAACTCACATATCCTCTCCCTACTATACAACATCTTGTTTAATCCTTTAACACCTTTCTACTTAAAAGATCGCTTCCAGTTCCTTTCCGATACGCATGAAAAATGTTTAAGATCATCGTCGAGATTAGTCCTAAAGATGCCAAGGCATTCCACAGGGTTCTTCGATAATTCTTTTACCGTTACAGCTGTGCGCCTGTGGAATGAACTGCCAGTGGAAATAAGACGAGCTCAGACGTTAGTGAAATTTAGAGGAATGGTCAAGGAGCATTATTTATCGAGTATGTCACGTGTAATATAGTATATTATCATATCTGTTTAGGTATTTATATGTATATGTGAATGTATGTATATATATATATATATATATATATATATAATGTGTATTTGTAAAATATGTGTGTAATTGTATATGGTAGTAGGTATATAAATTATATTTATATAATTATTACGTGAATATAAGTATTTTAAGTATGTACATTTTTATACAATTATGTATTTATATAAATATATATAGAATATAAATATTTAATTAAACGCCAACAACTCTCAAAAGCTCCATCCAACATACATTTCCATCCAAAGGTTGCCTGGAAGAAATTGCGTAAAGCGATAAGGCCGCCCTTTGTACTGCTCTTGTGTACTCAATTTCTGTAACATGAATGATTGTAATTTGGCGTACAATAAAGTATATAATAAATAAATAAAAAAAAATAAATACTTCTAAACCGGTTTTGATATGGCTTCCTCCACATTTGTTTGTGTCTTGTATT
Source organism: Pelosia muscerda (assembly GCA_963691645.1). Taxonomy (NCBI): domain Eukaryota; kingdom Metazoa; phylum Arthropoda; class Insecta; order Lepidoptera; family Erebidae; genus Pelosia; species Pelosia muscerda. The sequence goes on along the minus strand of OY829116.1, from coordinate 5,740,624 downwards.
AATCCCGCCGCTTGTATATTTATTGATTGTATTTTTCTTGGTAGTATGTTGTTATGGTTTTGTTTTTATGTTTTGACAACATCTTTGTTTTAATGTTTTAAACGTGCTGTGAGAAGTTCTCTGTATATCTGATTTTTATTGAATTTTTGTTTGATTGACCTTGTTTTATCCGCTGTTGTACCTTTTAGCGAAGGTTATATAGGGTGCTAACTTCATCTGCAAACTGACCACATGCTGGGGACAGAACGACGCTGTGGTTCAGGTTTTCGTCTTGGGGTTGGAGATCAGACGACAGCTGCACAATAAACCAAATAATTGTGCAGTGTTATAGTTGACCGTTTGTCTAGTACCTTGGCACTTGAATAATGATGATGGAAGGCCTATAATCGCCTGCAAGACACTTAGGTACATTACTTCTTGACGTACTCGGGAAAAGTACTTAACTGCCAATTTCATAATTCGTCCATTTGATAAAAATTAAACATGAATTAAATCCTTCATTGAAAACACCTTCACACACAATTATCATGTTTAACTAATGTTTATTGTTTGATCGATAAATTGTATTTTTATCAATTCAGTCATATTTTGATATTCAATTATTAATTCGTAACGTTATAGAATAAGTATACGAGTCATCATGTTATCAGCTGTGATATAATTGTCAACGTTTAGGTTTCTTAACCATAATACTGAACTTTATTGTCTACGCTATAAAGGGTATATTATATGCAGTTCGGTAGCACATGGTTTTACACGAGTGTTTTAGTAGGTAGATCGCGCCCTGGCGCAATAATGTCGATAGCTCGCCTGCGTCAGCATGCGGATGGAAGATTTTATGATGAACCTTGATGCCATACGGGTCTGTGCGGTTATAAATACTAACTTAGTTTAAAAATCATTGCTGGGCTTATCTTTGCCAAGGAGTCGTATAATATGATTTATAGGGATAAGCCCAAGCGAGCGTACCAATTTATATTACAGTATAAATAATTTTGTAATGAAATAATTTTTGGTGTGATTTGAAATTCCATCGCTAAATGGCAAGTTTAATTTATGCACGAATTTTAATGAATTCTATTCAGTCGTTTTTGCGTGATTGAATACAAAAGAAACTTACAAATGTTTACATATTACCTTTACATTATTATTACGCTGCGAAACATCTTCCAACATCAACTCTATCCATTAACACGATCAACTATACAATTATAATACAGAGATCTACGAATAATGTATTAGTAGCGTTTTGCCAAACTTGAACTAAAAGAGGTCGATATTCGACCACAATAAACAGTATTGAACATTTAAGGAAATCATGTTTGTGTCTTTAAAAAACCGTTGAACAAAATGGTTCCCCAAATTAAACAATTCTGAAAATAAATAATTCATTGCTAGTCTTTCTCTCTGACTAATGATTAAATTCTTTCACACTTCATTTCTCATTGAGATCTCAAGGTGTAACAGAAAGCATTATTGAAATACGAAGCAAGGATGAAATAGAATTAATAAATAAGATTGTCAGTAGCATATTGTATACAAATTGATGATTGAAGTAAGCAATGGCGTCTAGGTCTAGATCAGTAGGCAACTAGCGTTTTCCTAGAACCTTCAACGTTCTATTTTATGATAAGGAAGTTAGGCTATTCCTAGTTCCTTCTCAGAGCAAAACTTAAAGTTTGGTAAATGATATTCATACTACAACATATGGACCTAATCCGTTATCAAATCACTGACATGTCAAAATTTGCTGAAAGGACGATTTTTAAATACCTAAATAAACCTCGGATAGACATGCTTTATTTTTATTTCGTGTTTTACTTATTATTTTACTAGCTGACCCGCACCTTATGGTCGTAGCATCATGTTATATACACATAAACCTTCCTCTTTAACCATTCTATCTATAAAAACAAACCGTATCAAAATCCGTTGCGGAGTTTTAAAGATTTAAGCATACAAAGGGACATAGAGACAGAGAACGCGACTTTATTTTATACTATGTATTGATGAAAGCTTTACAATATAATGTACTAAGAAATTTGCTGTTCTGAACAATCATTGTGCTATATTATGTCCCTCCTAATACAAGCATCATTTGTTTACCAGGAGGGTCCAAATACTATTCTTGTAATAAGTTTTAAATGAATATCAAATTTCAAATAACTAAATCTGTTCAGCCGTTCTGGCATGATTGAAGAATAAAAACGCAGCAATTCATTCAAACTTTCACATTGAGTTATTATAATTAATTCATTATGTTAATTAATGTAATACTTTTTAATTTTAGATGGAGATAATGGGTCAGAGTATCTTCGAGTTCAGTCACCCGTGCGACCACGATGAAATCCGCGAGGCGCTTCGCACGAGTGGTAGCGGCCGCCGGGATTTGTTGCTCCGCCTAAAGTGCACCCTTACTAGCAAGGGCAGAAATGTGCATCTTAAGTCCGCTTCTTATAAGGTTAGAATCATACTATCACTATCACTAGATATATACATATATATATAATTAACGTATCAGCCACTGCTGGATCTATGGATCCGGCACCCCCAATTATCGCCATAGCACACAATCCTCCTCCTTCCACTTTCTTTTTGTTACTTCTTCTTCTGTCGAATCGACGGCATTTTTGAGTTGCCATCGTAGTGTAGTAATTTGTTTCACGGCAGCGCCGCTACTCACAAAGAGGGCCCGAGCATAGGTTTCGCTCTTCGGGAAGGCTTACTACGTCCTCTCCTACATTTTTACTGTAACTGTACCATTATCGTAGACATTAATATTACTAGCGTAAATAGACCCTCAGACTCCTTCATTACCGTGTTACTGAATACAAAAATCAGCAGGCACCTAGCGTTTTCCTAGAACTTTCAACGTTCTATCTTATGATAAGGAAGTTAGGCTATTCCTAGTTCCTTCTCAGAGTAATAAGTTTGGTAAATGATATTCATACTACTACATATGAACCTAATGTAATGAATCTGAATCTAAAATGTCAGTGATAGTGACATATGACTAGTGTAGAAACAATGACGTCACTGCATATATCTATTTCTATCAAAGTTGATAATGGTTTATAAAAAAACGTTTCGCGGTTCCTATATTCTATCATTTATGTAATGTTTTGTGTAAAGATACTAATGTCATTCACAATTCGTTCCTCTAAGGATGGCCATTCCATCATCTGCTTGTGGGGCAATCTGATGATTTCTTTTCCCTGCCTAAAAAAGGGGCACATATACATTGGTACCTAATTAGAAAAAGTAGTTGATGTTCGCATAAAAATCGTTGTCGTGCAGAGCTTGGAATTGATGTTATATTATAATGGTTTGATATTAATAAAAATTGTGATTGTATCTTTATGATCTCTCTTACACTTGTCACGGACACCGGAACATTAAAATATTTTTAATATTAACCTTCAGTTTACGTCATTATACTCCGCCGTATCGTGTTATAATAAATGGAGCGGATAATTTCGTTATAAATTACTTTACCAATAAAAATGGACTCGATGTCTAATAAATACAGAGCTTTTTGCGAATCTAGTTTTGAAAAGAAAGGGTATGTCTGTATCATTTCGGGTTCTGTACATTTTTTTGACTAACTGTATATATTAGGATTCACGTCGGTAGTGTAATTAGTCCGGCCAGGATTCAAACCAGGGACCTCTCGATCGCAAGGCCGTCTGTTTAGCCACTATGCTACCATCGCCTAGTTAATTAACAAATCATTTTTGGTTGAATTATTTGTAGGACATTTTTTATTTAGGATTTTAGTCTACCGTTCCAAAGATTCAAATTGTAAACAAACCAAGTGCAAAATAAATTTATGGGCACATAATACTAGATTAATTAACCTTGAACGATGAACTGTTTTCGTAATTATATTAACAGAAAACAAACATTTAAGTACATTAAATAACTTATGATTTTGTTTACCTATAGACAGTAAGTAAATCTTTTGTAATGAAATTTTTAAACAATGAGTTTGCAAACTGTTTCAGATCAATACCATCGCCGGAAGATGGTGGTATAGGAGAATTTCGAATGCCTAAGACGTGACTCCGTGACTCAGCGGTTAGAGCATTCCCCCTGTACGGGTAATATCGCGGGTTCGAATCCCGTCGAAGCATTCACTTTTTCCGATCTAAATTGATAGTAAATCTTCTCTCACAATATTTTTCCTAGTGCCATTCTTTCAGTTTCTTTTGCCGATTAGTTCAATAACACTTCTGTGACGAATGAACGATTGACCAGCTGATACGACATCATAAGTTCATAAATAAAAACTGGTCAAGTACGAGTTTGGCTAATATAGATCAATATCTGTAATATTAAACGGATTCCGTGACAATTTACGGAACCCTTCTCTTACCAATATTAGTATTTGTGAAGTTTTCCACTGTCTAGATAATATCATGTGAATATTCATAAACATTCATGTGATATAGCTTTGCGACAGACAGACAGGTCGACAATTAAGTGTTAGTAATAGCATTCCATTTTCTGTGTTTACGAAGCACTAAAATGACCAAGAACAGTATTTTAAACTAAGATAATAGTAGTATAAAACTAAATTTTATTATTCATCTGTAAACTAACAGAAGGTTGAGATAGTATTATCTCAACCTTCTGTTAGTTTACAGATGAATAATGGTGGTATCACCATCCCCAAAATACCCACCCTGCTAACTACGCCCATGTTACTCTTGTCCCGATATTCCCATGACATTCAAACCTACGCTGGTGAAACTGAAATTATTACTTTATTTATATTTGTGAACAAAATCGTTAGGCTAAAACAAAATACAGCAAATATCTACCTATATCGTTATAAATACGCATACAGGTTGATCTAAAATTGGTGCCTGAAAATAAGCATCCGAACGCAATTCAGTTTCAAATTGAAAATAATGGATGTTATTTATATCTTAAGAAAATAATTATATATCAAGGTCATGCCTATATCCAAATCTTGAGTTCACTTCACTGCATATTTTACTTTTATTAACATTGTCCATATGCTTATGTTGCCTCAGTTGTCTGACGTCAAACTCTGTTTTTCACTCACACCCACTAAATAATGTGTTGTTCTGAACATTTAATTTGTGTCGAACTAAGTATGTACATGTTTTATACTAACGCGAGCTGCCCCATATAATAGGAAAACAAACGTGTGATTCATACCAAAATTTCACCAACTAAGACTTATCATCTAACTGGTACATTTCATTCTCCGACAAAACTTGCTCTTTTTTTAAAAGTGCTCGTTTGAATGCATAATTTCGATACTAAAATAATATCACACTGTATAGTGTTATAATTGAGCTTAGCTGATTAGGTTAGAGGGAATATTATTTATTTCGGTTGCTAATATTCTGTAAAAAAAAATATGAAAGTAAAATTTATTTCCATAAAAGTGAATTAATTTAATGCTAACGTAAACACGATTGTATTTAGAACTAATGGTGTTAGGCAATAGAATTAAAATCTAATGGGTATTAATATAATGTTAAGTAATCATTTAAATGTTATTAAATAATTTCGATGCACCGGGTTTTGTTGATAGGTCAAGTCTTGCCCTTGAATCTCTGTTTTTTTAATTGAGGTTGAATTTAAAACGCGGACAATTTTTTCAAACCATCATGAAAAGTTGTAGTTTCAACTGTTTATCACCTATCTTTTTGCTAGTACTTTCTACTCTTATTGATATAAATACAATAACTTGATCGGCGTATATCCTGCAACATTTGTACTACCCTAGATGATGTGTAGGTACCTAAATCATACATTTTCGCCTACGTTCTGTAACTTTAAAATCACTACGTCTACTTCAATGGTAGTGCATAATTTGGGAGAGAACAAATTCATGGTAGTCCTCATGTACCTATGATTTACTTTAGGAGTAGTCCTATTATCTAAATAAATTGCCAAATCGTAATTTTTTATGACAATAATGTGCCTTTGGCTTCAGAAGCGTTTCCTTAACATCCTGTATGTTAATTGCCGCCATATATATGACTATATTAACTCACAGTTTGTAGTACTTTCATAACTGAGAAAAAAATTTGTTATAGGTGATACATATCACCGGTCACATGCTGATGCCTTCGGACAACAAAGTGGAATTTAACAATAACAAATCTGATGACAAAAAAGGTGACGGCGAAGATAAGAAGGCAATTAAAAACGGAACTCTCGTTGCAATTGGCAGACCCATCCCACACCCTTCGAATATTGAAATACCTTTGGACAGCAAGACATTCCTGTCTAAGCACAGCCTGGATATGAAATTCACCTACGTAGATGAAGCGTAAGTAGCCTTTAAACTATTAATTATTTTTAATTAAATACTTAACTTAGTTCACGTAAATAACTTCATAGTCAATGTAAAAATATTAGCAATCTTTTGTAAAGTAGGCAACTTGTGGACTAAGAGGTTTTACGGTTAGCCAAGAGATGGCGCTTTGCTCCAATATTTGAACATGTTACCTGACTGAATTTAACTCACTAACTGTCCATTGTATTTTATTCATACACTTCCCCACTCGAATCAGCCGTGTAATATCAACAAAATATCACCTTCAAACGTATTTTGTAGGTTAAACATGATGCGATTTCGCGGTTTTGTACACAGTCTATGATAAACTTCCTCGAAATTCGCTCATTTTTGTATGCTACCGTGAATTGTGGAGTGTGAGAAAGTTCTGTGTTCGAAAAATTGTGTTAGTGTTTATAAATCAAGTGTAAATAGTGAGTTATAGACGTGAAATTCTAGAACATTGGCGGGATATTTGAACTGCATCTGTGTAAGTAGTATTTAATTTGAATACACAGATGTTAAACGCTATTTACGTTGAAATCTATTGTTTAGAAGAGGCTATAATGTCGTAAATTTAATATTTTACATAAAATTCAATGTAAGTGGCGGTAGGTCATTCAAGGTTAAGTATGTAGGTGTACCGGCAAGCATGACCTAAGCATGGGGATAGCAGGTCGCATTAGAGGTGACCTTTGGAACATTAATTATTTCCGGTCCAGACTTTCAGATAAAGGTTTTCGGATTAGGTAATTTAATGAACTTCAACATTCAAAATTAAATCGTAATTTTAAGATTATTTTAAAATAGTGTCTTTTTTAATATTAATGGTTTTTACTAGGTACGTGATTACTATTAGTCTGCATAATTGAAACTAGTAAAACACTTAACATTCATGGTTTCGTGCATAGAACATTATTTTTAGAATAATTTGAACACTCCCTGCATTATAATAAATTAACTAGGTAATTTTTTATTGTTCTTTTTTTACTTTTTTTATTTATTTACTATGTTAGTTATGTATATACTTACGTCAAGTATGCAGTAGTATCTACTTTCCGTGTTCTGTAATTATTATAATAATACTTATTGCCTTATTACAGGCTGACAAACACGCTTGGTTTCGAGCCAGACGAATTAGTCGGTCGTTCTGTATACGACTATCATCACGCTGGCGATACCGGCTCTCTGGTACACCAATTCAAGTCATGTAAGTAATTAATTATTATGATGTAAACATAAATATTATAAACATAATATTATATATTTACTTTTCATTTGGTCTACGTGTCTGGCATTAAAATTTAGATGTGCGCCCTCTGTTGTCACAGTGTGGTACTACTAAACTCTACTGGTATTACGCGATTGTTGTTGTTACAATATCGTGCTACAGAGAGTAGCACATGTCATACATGAGCTGGCAGGACCAAATTAGGGTATTTCAAAGACACTGTCTTTGAAATACCCTAATTTGACTAACGAATCTGTCTTTAAGACAGATTCGTTAGTCTAAGAGCAATAAAAAGTGCAAACTGAAATTTCATTAGATAAAATACAAGTAAGACTTTTCAGTTGAAGTCGAGTTTCTGTTGAAGTGACGTTTGCATGGTCACGTCAAAGAGTTAAGATAACCATCAAGCTACTCAAAACATTACCATATACAAAAGAAAAGGTGAGAGTAAGAAATTGTAGACAAAGAATAACTCTCCTTTTTTATAGCTTTGCCGTAATCGGGTAAAAATAAACGCAATAGATAAACCTCTGGCATTTTTCGACAAACTACTGTCTACTGCTAAAGCTTTCTGCTAACATCTATGGCAGTCGTTACGGGTAGTTGAAGCCCTAAAACTCCGACAGCTGGTCAAACTGCAATATTTCAAAATCACCAATGAGTTGTGGAGGTCTTATAACAGTCGCTCTACGGAAAATATCAAAGTTGATCGAATATGAATAAGCGAACTGTGAACTCCGAGGTAAAATCTTCGGATGCTACCAGAATTAACGCAAGTGTCGATATGAAGAGAGAGTACGCACATTTGTTTATAACGTCGTAAAGACAAGGAAATGGCAGCCGGTTGACGACTAATCAATATAGATGGCGTTATCGTTATGATCTGATTGAAAAGCAAGCCATCTGAAGCTGTCGATAACGATTATTACTTTTTAATGTCTTTTTACCCTTTTACACTTCTTGTATTCACGATTAGGTAAAACATTTTTTTTTTCTTTTTTTTTTTTTAAAGAGGGTTTTTTCACACAGTGAATATGACACCCTCATCGGGTCTACAATCTACATCTTATAATCTACGTTTCATACATAACCATACTATTCTGTATAGTATTCTTGCTGCCTCACTGGCTGGGCAAGCAAGAATACTATTACATGCCCCTAAAACATGCACATCTATGTCATATTGGTATTTGATTCTAAATCTCTCAGCCTCAATCCGCACACATTCCACCAGAACATGATACGCATCTTCCGGAACATTGCACTCGTCACAATTTGGCGAGGGTGCTTTGCCCATTAAGTAAGCGAACCTATTCAATGGCATGTGTCCGGGTAAAACATTTAAGATCTATTCACGAAGTTTTCAGGTGTTAGAGTCATGCTTTCTACCCAACAATATCACGTGAGCCCTTAGCACGAATAACTATTGAATTCTTAATGTAAAGGCATCGAGAGAGCGAAGTCTAAGCGAAGCATTACGTAAGGCCTGCCTACTGTGAACCTGTGTGTGTCCGCCAATCGCATTGCTCCGTTCTCTCGATTCATTTATGTTACGAATTCTATAGTTTATCGTTGTTTGGATAGTCTGCCGTAGGCTTTTCGTTCGAAATTCAAAGCCTGCACCAGAACCCTGTCCGTTTTCTGAAACTACCGTTTACCGTACCTCTCCGTTTCCGTAGTGAAGCTAAACAAGAAAATGGGCGTTCACCCCAAGATCTTGGCACAATTCAGAACATTTCCCGTAATGTACCAAAATTCCCGTGAAGCTAACTACTTAATTATATTACATCGTAATAGCCGGTCCGCCCTACCTTCGCCTGTGCCATACTTTTGGCACCCGTGATTCTAAGTTTATTGATTTTTCTTATTTTTAGATTAGATGTCGGATTTTTTCTCACTTTATTATACCTGCTCCGCTGTCTTGAGTATTAACGTGATGTTATATAGCCTATAACCTTACAGAATAGGTATTCTGTAATTGTAGGTGCGGGAGTTTCTGTAATCAATGCCCTCAAACAAACGTCTATTAGGTATGAAATTTGAAAATATCTTTTCTCATTCTTTTGGAAATCATTAATATCATGTCATTGAGAATTATCATTACCACACCTCTGGGCATTACACAGAAAATTGACACGTGTAGAAGGCGTATTGCTTACTTCAGCAAGTCTGCTGTTGATAACATATAGGTGACTAATAATACTTAGTAAAGAACATGTCTAACGAAATGGTAGCGATGCCCGTGGGAACTTAAACTTATATGAGTAAAGGATCTATTCTTGTTCAGCCTTTTTTAGTATTCATACCTGTAGAGAACACGTGTGTGACGCCTCTGGTGTTGCAAACGTCTATAGGCCACGGTGACCGCTTCCCATCAGGTGGGCCGTGAGCTTGTCTGTCTAAGTGGTATAAAAAAAAGAGAATAAGCTGAGGATTATATAACACCCACTAATATTTTTATTCTAATTGGAATGTACATATTGCTTGATCAATTTGTAGACAAGGGTCCTTGCAACTTCGCTGAGAACTCCCAGGCAATTTTCTATTGCCTATACCACGGCGAGTGTTTTCTCATGAGCTCTTCCAACTCTCAAAAGTCACACCTCTTTTCCTACATTGGGTACCACATGGTCTTAAATGTCACCTGCATACGGTTCAGAACAATTCTTTTTGCGAACTAAATGATTCGGCGAGACTTTTCTTTGCCGCAAAATGACGATTTTCAACCCAAATAAAAAGAAACTCCGCTAGCTCTATGTGCTGCTAGAGAGGTCATTAATGTGGCAGAACCCACTTCTATCTACTTGTAGGTTGTACGAGGCTGATATCAACTTACCGTTCCTATTTTCTTGTCACTATGCACTTAGGGGTGCGAGTAATCCTGACCTGGGACCCCCTCTTAAAAGTAAAATTATTTCAATCTTGAACCGTCGTCGAGATCAGATTCGAACCGTTATCATCAATGTCCATCAGGATACACTGAATACTAGTGTTATTTGGTTAAAATGGGTCGAAACACTATCACTTACTGTAGTAGATACAATCATTCGTTTAATTTGTTTGTATGTGCACTTGTCTTACAAGATACAGTACACAAGTATCGATGAACGATAACGACCCGAGTCGGAATCATACTATGAAAGTAAAGTAAGATTGAAATAATATTACTTTTAAGAGGTTGTGGTAAGGCCTCTGGCATTACTAATTACGTCATCAATATCGGATCTAAATTGTATCTAAACATCTGAATCAACTAAGCATCACTTTCTCAGCTATTTTCACTCCTACCATATAGAAGAATAGAATTTCATGAAACTTTCAAAATACGTCAATTTCGGGCTCGAAAGTGCAGCGTCAGATTAACTTCGTAAAACTAAACTAATATATTACAAAGATAATCTCGGGACGAAGATTTTTCATGACGCAACTTGATAATAACGTTGTTATAGGTTCTCATTACTTACTTACTTATACTACACTTACTACTTACTTATTATTCTATAAAAATGTCAGCACCCAGATTAAGTTATGTGTACACACTTAATGTAACTAAAATTGGATTTTACTTTAGACTACACAAGTGGCTATTGAGGTTTAATATAGCGTACATTATGTGAATGTATTATACTTAAGATGGCATCAGGGAACGCGCACGATATTTGACAATAGAGCTATAGAACCAAATTTATGCATGACTAAATGTGGGTTATAATCACACATCCGTAACCCCGCCGCGATAATACACGCGAGATCTTAAGTAAATATGAAATTAGCCTACCTATACTGGTTTATAGGTGATTATAAAGACGTCATTGACTTATCAACCAATAATATGTATCGTTTTTAATGAAAGATCAACTCTACACAGATGGCAACGTTACATAATTAGAACAAACTGCAATGGGGTAACAAACTGCTTTTTATCGCTCCAGATGTCACAAAGTCGACTATGACTTGTCAAGGATGCACATTTTGAACCTAAAAAATGCAAATGAATAGCTTTATTTGCATTTTTTTAATCATAGCAATTGTAATTACCCATATAACCTTATTAAATAGCTCATAAAATAGCAGAACTTATAAACAAATAAACTTGGAAAGACATTAGCTTATTAAAAAATATATATTAATTTTTTAATGAAAATCAAAATGTTCTGTAGTAATCTCAGTCTACGTAAGATGAAATTCAAGATTAACCTTAGTCAAAGAATATTCAATAAACTCTAATAGATGCGTAACAAACTGACAGACCAACAGCAAAGTGACAGCAAACTACTACCTACGTGATTGATACTATTATACCGACATCTACGTCGATCTTTGAATTTTCTCCCCATTAATAAAACCATGTGAATATTTCGTACGAATATATTACGAGTTTTAATTTATATATCGATAACAGCACTAGTTGATGACAAGTGACGATAAAAGGCGTTGTATTAGAGGCGGTGTGACTAACAAGAAAAACATTCCTGATGGTCACACTGGTGTGATAACCTGGTGTGACCACGAGTCTAGAGTCGACTTAAGCTAAGATCCGCTTATGTTTTTATTGCTATGTATTTTATTCCGGATGCGACTACCGCGCCTAAAAGCAACCCTGCGTCAAAGCCACGCTATTGTTAACGCCCTGTATACTATTGTTCATATTGTTTACTAATAAAAACAACACCTAAATGTAGCAATTAACGGAATTTTCTTAATATTGATTCGACATACTCTTCACCTCAAACGGGTCAGACGTCGGTGCTCAGAAAATAGTTTTGTTCACCTTGTAAACATCGTAGGTGGCACATGGTGAAGTGAATCTCTATCCTAGACAGTAGTAGGTACTATATCGTATAGTAGGTACTATACCGTATAGTAAGTAAAGGTACTATACGGTACGGTACGTGTATGTACCGGGATTCATCTGAGGAATAATCTGATCTACAATCCTTAATCTTTAGATATTTTTAATAAACATTTCAAAGATCACGATGGTCTTGATAGAAAAATTCTTCAGATAGCGGCAATACCTCTACGGCTTCTTTTAGCAATAAATAATAATATGTGATCTTGGGATATATATATTTGTAATCCGTATACAGAAATAAACCTAAGCTATAAGGCGACATTATTTCGGTTTCTATATCTCATTTCTTCGTACTATCATTTGAAATTGCAAGCCAAGTACCTCCTAGTTTATCCAGCAATGTACAATAAATTACTAGACATAAAAAAGTATATTTATCCCCAAACAACCAAATTAGCGAAACTTTCTGGTTTCGCAACGACAATTGACTCGAGTTATTTTTATTGGCGGTGTTCGTGCGAGCCACGTGAGGTCACGGTCACTTAAACATTTGCACAAAATTTCCAGCTGATCAATATCAATGAGTTCGTTTAAAACTGACACGGCACTGTCACGCGTTCACCACGTTGTTAGATAACGACTGCCCACGAAAATTCGGGCGAATGTAAACACCAAACACTGTCGAAAAAATATTCGAGAAAGAAATTGGCTGGCGGTGCCTGAACTCGGGTGTTTTCCGTGCAATGAACACGTGAAACCGGCACTTTTTTTTAACACTTATATTACTCAGACGCTGTCGAATACTGATGCAGAAAATGTTACGCGTTGTTTATTTGTAAATCTTTAATACCCTTTTTTTTGTTTACATGGAGGTCGGTTTTCGTGTGCGAAATCGTAGGTAAAACGTGATCTGTGGTCTCCATTTGTTTGATACGATATCGTCAGTTTACGATCAATTAGAGGTCTAGTCGTGAAAAGGTAATAAAACAAAAATAATGATAGTGTTATTTTCACATGCGACTATTATATCATCTGTTATGTAATTCACAAGTAAATTTTATACAAATTATCACAATAGTGATAATTTATTATAAGATTTGGCAAGTTTATTTCGATAATAAGATGTAAAGGTTATTTACGTCTAAATAACTCATCATCTATTATAATCCGTTAGGAACTGTAGTGTTTAGTGTCTGTTTTTAATCTCACACGATACGCAACCATACTGAAAATTTTCTAAAACAATTAGTATGTTGGCTGCTCACATCAAATTTAGATCGAAAAAAAGTGAATGTTTTTTTTCTTTTTTTATCGTGTGCAATATCCCCACGAACACTACCTTCGCATAACCGGCGGAGGTGATTATGTCGGAATGCTGACACTATCGCCCCAAAGATATTTCTAGTATAGGACAATTTCGAATGCTTCAAACGCTTTCTAGTTTAGCCGTCCGTCAGAGCGTTCCCTCTGTAAGGGAAAGATCGTGGATTCGAATTCCCGAAGAACCGACCGACGTACCCAAATTATTAGAATTCTGTAGCAGTTAAAGAAGCTAAAAGATACTTGTGTTAGTAACGAACTTTTAGACATGACGCTTGGTAAGAGCTTTACAGAAGTCGATGCTCCTGAAGTGGAATAATCTAATAAATCTAATTCAGTCCTTTAAGTGGACAATAACAATGAATCCAAATCTCCCCCTGCGGCCGATTCGCCAGTCACATCACATGATCTAGTTGAAATAAACGCTTTATGACGGCAGAGGTATTCGAATACCGCAACGCTAGCCAACGTTTGTTTATTACAAGATTCAAAAACTCAAACCAAAATACACTGTCACGTTCTGTTTTATGTGAAGTGTTAAGTGTGAGACATAACTCATATCTTATAGGTGTTTTTGAATGACAAAGGTATGGTTACTACCTACCTACATATAGACTATAAGTTGAACGATTACACGGTCATACAGCAGTACGATACTTGTATTTCATGATGCTGAGACTCCATTTCTAATTCTTAACCAATATCAAACCCCAGAGATTACAAGAACTGCCATTAAATTTTCGGCTTTATCAAATACAATTAAAGTTCAAAATGAATATGAAATTATTTCGTTTCATTTACTTGTAGAGTTAGGGCCCAGCTCGTCTCATCATCCTCTGATGATTAATTCCTCGTCTATCAAATCAAGAGCGAATTGTTTGGGTCATCAGTTTCGAATGTAACTTCCCTTGTTTATGAAAATTATTATAAATAATTGAAATTTGTAATAGTATGGAACAAACATTTTTGTAGACACATTTATTTTGACACTAAGCTGTAGTATTACAGGTAATACACTGACAATATTCTTAGCAATTGATTGACAGATTGCAACCGGAATTGGCGCTGGGATAATGATAATCTTTTATAGACGGTACAGTAGCTAGTTGACTTTCGTATCGGAGTTGGATTCAAACAGCAGTCGTTCCTGTTAAACCCAAGTTATACAAAATAAACTGATACAGAGCTCCACTACGCACTAGCTTAGGATGAAACCAAGATTGACACTCAGACCATAGTGCTCTTTTATAAATGTGTTAGTGCTCAGCAACTAGTGAGGACAGCTGTACATAAACGTTATCTCTAAGAAATTGTAAATATTGAACGGTAGACCTAGAAATTCCGCTTTTATCTGGTAGCTTTGTCGGTTACTATCAAATGTGATAATAACACCAACACTAGTCAGATAATGATATAGATAAGTATGTGTTCACGTGTACATCACGACTGGCTGAATGTCGCCTTGAACTTGTTACTCGTACATGATTCATACAGGGAATATTTTTATATTTTAGTACTACGATTTGCAAGTTCACTTTTTTAGAGTACCTACCTTACTTGATACGAAAAAATGGGACACTAATGTTAATCTGTCAAATTCGTGGCAGTACTAAATTTAAATTAGTATAAATAGGTCTACAACCTCTTGCTACTGTGAAAAAATCAAACACTCACCGAAGCTGGTGAGAAAGGTTATGTCGGACTCGAACCGACTCTCTTTCGAGATGACTCACTTCAGGCGTTGGGACCTCTTACTCCCCGTCTGTGACAGGTTGAGATGGACCAATCGCAATTTTGACCGAATGCAATTTGTATGTTTTCTCAGTCACTTGACCGATTGCGAATTTGACCATACGCGACGGAACGTAGCCCAGGTTTTGACTATTTTCGGAAACAGTTTCAATATTAGCAATTTTCATACCCTTTGCAAAATACAACAAGTGACATTATTAGGATAGAAACGAGATTTTTTATGGTGTGTCCAAAAAAACTCTTTGTTTCTATCTTAACAATGTCGATCGTATTAAATAACTAGCCAGAAAATAGTGCTTTAATTAATTTCTTATACTAGAAATAAGTATACCTACTTATAAATTATTTTGGGATCATCGTAGTTTTCTCTTCTGTAGTTGGCATTCGACCGTGGTCAAACGAAAACATCTGTACCTACTATGAAACTAGACCTTCGGGCAACGCAAGAGGTCGAGGTGTTGATAAAAATATCACTGAAACGTTACGTAGTATCTACACATGTCACCAAAATATACCTACCTCTTACTATAGCATAATAAAAAATATATTTTTGTACTAGGTACGTAATACGAGAATGAAATGAGATAATCCGCCTGTCGGGATATTTAAGATTGGATTTCTGTCATATTTGACGTGATAAAATGTTCAATATTTTATTCAGGGGTAACAAATAATAAATAACGGTTGTATTTCTACTTTTTGTTTGTTTGTGTGTGTGTGTGTGTGTAATGACTGAGTAAACACAAATCGCACCGATTACAAAAAATCTTTCAACCATAGGTAAGCTACATTAACCCTGACTAATATAGTCTATATTGCACTGCGCAATTACCGACATCCGAAAAAAATCAGGAACAAGGAATTATGAGGGACTGACTAGCCGTATAACGCTATGAATTCTGAATGATTAAATTAAGTACCTACAGTACACGCTACTGTTTGGCATTCTCCCCACTATGTTACGTAACTCTTTTTATCACGTGCAAGAAATATTTTTATAGTCTATTTATTTACCTCTCTATTAATAACACCGAATATACTGTCGCCTTTATTTTTATCAGTGCCGAAACACGCAGCGATTAGGTTAAATATATGTATACATATACTAACTATAAGTACTATAACACTAGTTGCAAATTTAAAATAAACATCTGGCCATAGTGTTTATGAATTTAAAACCATTATGTATAATTATTTACACATATAATTCAAAATTCAAAATTCAAAATCAATAATCTATATCTATACTAATATTATAAAGAAGTAAAGTTTGTGTTTGTATATTTGTTAAATTGTAAGGGGTAATCTCGGGATCTATAGAACCGATTTTAAAAATTCTTTCACCAAAGCCACATTATTGCTGAGTGTCATAGGTCATAGCCACATTATTGCTAATTGCACTGCGCGATAACCGACTTCCACGCGGGCGAAGCCGCGGGCAACAGCTAGTATATTATAGTGAGCAAATGGACCACCGGCATCGGTTCGAAACGCGACTCCGATCTGAGAAGACTAACTGAGAAACTCAGGTGAATGCATATTTATGAACCTAATATTCAAAAGGTTTGATTTATTCATTGTGATGAGAATTGGGTTCGTTTTATCCATTGTTTTCCATTAAACTCGGACACGAACTTTTCAACATTCGTTCGTAACGTCAGTAACGTGCCGAGTCGTACAAAGACCGCATTATCCGAAATGTTGTGTCGGTAATATTCAAATGAAGCAGATTTTGGAGTCCTCGCAAGAGCATAACAGTTTCCATTACTGTTTTAGGTATAATACCACAATGTTTTTGTGAATGCTTCCAGTCATACACAAATAAAGATAGATAAGTAATGAGTATAACCATTGCCTATACTCTGTGTAATTTAGGATGATAATGTTGATACCTCACACTATGTTAATAAATCTATTTGATAAGTCTTATGAACAAGAACTTCAATTTGTTGTAGGTACGTAAATTACATCAATTTAGGAAAGTTTTAGTAATGACAGTTTTTTATTCGATAATAGTCGACAATAGTTTGTACTGATGAGTACCTGCTATTATTGTAAGCTGCAATAATTTATTATTATTGATAAGATGTGATTAACTTGTGCTCATACCGATTGATTTGCCAAATTATAATCATTTGCTATAGTGTATAAAGACTCATCAAATTCAAATCAGTAATTATGTGATTGTCGAACTGGAACATATTTAGCAGTTTGAATATATATAATCGTATCACACCATAACAATGCTTTTCACAAACAAACAATATAACAGACATCTAAATTTCATTCGGTCGTGGTAATGTTAAGGACCATGTAAATTGCAGCCGTATTACATTGCTTTCAATGGGACCATCGACCCATGAAATAGCCGGGCCGTGTTGAAAAGGCTCAGATGGAATTGCTTGTATTAAATGAGCTTTAACAACCGTTTGACATAATATTCTAGAATGGTACAAACTTTTAATAAGTAAACAACATGGCAGACTGTTCGAGAGTTAAATACATACTTACATATTTCTAAACATGTTGATGACACACTTGTATTTCTCTACGATAATTCTTACTGAACCTAAGGTGTGGTGACCGAAAGTAGGGAATTCGTTAAGAATTCTATCCATCTCTTTCATCCATTTAGGGTTTCTCTTTGAAATTTATTAAATTCAGGTAAGTACTTTTGTACCTTTTTGTATTTTCGTGGCTTGAGTTTTTCTATTACAAATGACACTTGTATTACAAACATTCACAGCCTTCTATCTATTTACGTTCGGACAGACAGTATGCCTACTTTCCACCTCACAAATAGGCATATGAAAAACGACCCTTATGCTAAGAGTTTACGCCATTGTATAAATATTTTTTTTCAATTTTGCCTATATTGACATACATATAAGTGTTTAGGTACAATGCAATGTCAGTTATCCTTTGTGGGTAACATATAAGTTGTCTAGCCATCGGCGTTGAACTATTTCAGTCTGTTTTCATCTCAGGGTCTTGAGATAACGACTCAGCAACAAATTTTACGACTATCATGAAATTGAAGCGAGTCGTCCCGGGGCTATCTCCATTTCGTTTCTCAGATTTTTCAAATATTCTCAACCTATGTTTACCACATTCAATCGGGTTTTTTGAGAATATTTTTTGTTGCTCACAAGCTCTTGCCGTCCTAATTTTAATCAAAAACGCTTCAGGTTTTCATAGTGTTGCTTATTTATTAAAAAAAAATTAGTTCGTCCTAATTTTGATGGTAGGTCCATGTTATGACGTCAGTTTGTTGTACTTAATAAAACAGTTAACACGTTTCAGCTAATTGACGTGAATGAATATTAAATAAAATTAACCCTTATTCGCATTTTAAGTATGTCATGCAATGTTAACGACGATTAAATTGCACTTCATGCGAAGGTGACCGTGGTCATAAATTCATAAAACATAAGCACAATGATTATAACACTCGACCAATTTAGTTTCGGTTACATAGCTACAGTCAACAAAAGTGCTATGGTTATGAAAAACTGGTACCGTATCTCTTTTGTCGACTGTACATGGAATTAGAATTTGTTTTTCAGTAAGAGATGTTGCACTTGGGAATATTTGTGTCAGCATGTATGTACTTAACTAATGAAAATAAAATCATATATCACCGATCTTCAGTACATTTTTTAAAACTCAACAAATTTTGCTCTGAGCGATATTACATATAAGGGTTTTAAAGCCAAAAAGACTGAAGTTATTTTATTACGTAGTTTCATTTATATATAGATACATTGTTTACATGTTAGTTTGATCTTGTCTGCGACCCGACGGCCTGACGCAGATTTGCCTTAAATAATACTGCTTGAAATTATGTTGCGATTTACATACTCGTCGGTGTATGCTTGTTCAGAAATTTTAGGGCTGTAATTTATTTACTTTATTTAAAATCTTATCAATACGTTTACAATATATATACAGTATACATATTAAGTCTAAACTAATTAAACAGCCCGTCCCTGATCGCTCCCGGTGGAAAAGGTCCTATCACACTCGCTGCGTTTCCTCGCTGGATTGCGATGGCCAGCATTTGCTCGAGCCAGTAGTTTTAGTAGTTAATTATTACCACAAGATTCTGCAAACAGTCTCTTTTAGTTCAGTCGTGTACTTTCGCAAGGTTTGATAAAGATGACTTCAGTTTCGGATTCACATGAAAAGCCAGCACAATACATGAAGATAGGTGAAAATGAGACCTCTCCCAATATTGGGAGGCTTTAGCTTACTGTTGCCACTTTGGCCAGACGGGTTGGTACAGGGAGTTTTATTTCGATGTTTCCTTCTCTCAGTGATACCGTCTGCGCATTTTTTCGTTAATCGCTTCTTACAAAACCCTTGGATTGAGAAAAGGTGGTCAGTGTTCTATCTCCATCACCTCATGCAGTACAAATAATAATAAATGGAAAGTGCCAATGTTCATTATAGCTTTTAATGCTGATACTATCATTACGAAAACCGAAACTCACTACTGGGTCATTAACTCACAAGTTAAATCAAAGTAGATGTCAGACTAGTAGAATCTCATGAATAACGTAATGTGGAGATAGCTACTGAAATTCTCATTACTACTCATTCTCGGAACGTTGACTTGTACTCAGGATTATTTTCCTGTCCCACTTAGCTCGACACAAGAGTGCTTAAATATTATAAATTTGGTTCGAGAGCAAAAATGTTTTTTCAGCATATTTTAATGAGAAATTTAATCATTGGCTTAATGCTACCCTAAAAGCGACTTGATTGTGAACATTTTCAACGCAGATTACATTAAGTCTTCGACCTAATTTGATACTCTCAGGATACTCCTACGCAATTTTGGCGTTAATTACTTTGAGTTCTAACTTCAAACATGTTTATTCAGGCATCTGATAATTACTAGTTTCAATAATAGGGCTCTCTCGTATTATGAAACAGACCCAAGTCCTTTATATCGGCGGTTGTGTGCAGAAGGGTAAGGGTCGGTTATCGATTCATTTACTTTAACACATTTGACACCTTACTATGTTTTCTGTTAGAAATTGTCAATTGACCATTGATCACCCATTTTAAAACTGTCTATTTGTTTGGTACTTAGCAATTACGCCCTAGTAGGTAGTTATCTACTCTTACAATCTCCTTCGGGGATGTTCAGGTACACGTAGCTTCATACAACATTAGTTTTCTTCTTTTTACAAAAGAAGAAATAAAATAATTAATTATTCACAACCGTGAACCATATCAAAATTTATGAACTGTGTGTGATGCAATTAAACTACAGTTAACTTCAATTTAACTACTTTATCCTGTAATTGTGCATTCATTGCCGACGTAAAATCTAACTCTCGTAACTTCCGACGTTTACCTGTTATATACCGTACCGTACTTAACTTATTATTTAGGTATAAAGTTATTATATAATAATTTGAACCTGAAAATTACTTTAATTTTTTTAAGTATATACCAGCATTATTGTAATAGAAGTACTAAAAACAGACGATAATGTTCAGAATGAAACTACTACATAGGTATGTCTACTCTGCAACCCAACAGTACAAACTAAGTATGTAGGTATGTTGAATTTGGCCAAAATCCGGGCACTATAAGGAACAAAGTATCTAACGAGGCCGTTAAATGAACGATAAATGCTACAATGGTGGCATTGTAGAATTTATCGGTTGGTATATAAGTTGCACTCTTATTCCTGAGACCTTTAGGTTACGATCAAGCGAAGTGACGTCATATTGATGCGGAATCAACAAAGGATATAAGTCCATTCCAGAATTTAAGTCTAGATAGATGCCAAAGATGTTAACCCAACGAAACAATGAAAAAAGAACAAATTGCGATGCAAATAATTAAAGGGGTCTAAGGGGTCTCTGGTGAAAGAGTATAGATCTGGACGAGACCTCTAGGTTCCTTAGTGCTGTATTAAATGATAACTGTAAAAGTTATATCGTTATTAAATCTATATCGAAGAAAGTTTGTTAATATCATTGCTATTGAATTTATAACTTTGTCTTGTAAAAACTTCCTCGGAAGCTTTTGATATTGATAAATGCCCTGGAGGAGCATGCCCTAGTCTATGTATTATGTAATTGCCAATTTTATGCCATAATGCCAAAGGATATTAATATACCTAATATGCTAAGCGCTATCTACAAATTGGATTTATGTAATAAGATTTTTTCTGAAGTTTACCCGAAAATATAGCGTTAGAATTAGTAAAAAGTTGTTTTCAAAGGATTCATGTATTTTAGTAAAGCCGAAAATAAATTTAAGTAAAATAGTTAAGGCTGTCAAAGAACCTGTAAAGGAATGTTACATAATTGACGTTAACAGCAACAATTTAACATCTTAAAAAAATACATTATTTTGGTTGTTAGAGGGCTAAATTGTTTGTAATTCTCATGTCCTGAGCATTCAGAAAATCGTTATCGAAGAAACATTATGCTGATACGTAGGCTCGTAGGGATATAATCAACCCCTATAACTCGTTTGATAGCAAACATCTTATGTTAATGTGCGACTTTGGTTGTACCCCACGTACTGAATTAATCAGGTCAGCTTAAGATAATGGGTTAGTGGGAACTAAAGGGAATTATACATGAAGCTACAGAGTGCTGGTATTACTCTGGTCTGTTGTGCCGATTTTAAACAGATTTTTATACATACCTATAGTGACGTTTCTTACGTTATCAAAAATATCGATAGTTGGACTTATGAATTTGATGTTGTGGATATTTGACGTGAATACTTTATTTAAATTCTTTCATAAGGGGCAGAAGTCAAAAAGACGAATAATAACAAAATTGGGGGATTCAGTTTCCTCGAATCAGTTTTTCTAGTGATTGAGTTGGTCGAGTATCTGCGGTACAGTTCATACGTGTAGCTTACTCGTGTATACTCATACAGTAATAAGGGAACATACAAGCTTAAATGAAATTACAGCGAATTTCGTTCAAAATACGAGTAAGCTTCTTACGTGGCATTATTACTATACTTGAGCGAAAGCCGACGAAAAACCAATCTCATCTGGTGAGAGTAATTAGTACACTTGACGAAAATAATCAGCAGTTCATGACCGCGTATTGTTTTGTATGCAATGTACATCTTGACATTTTTTTTTCTTATTTGGCAAAGGCATCAAGCCATTTGAGTATTAAAGGCTAGGTACTCAACGGTACAAACGGATACATACACAAGTATAATGCCTCGTCTAGGTCTCCCTCATAAATATCGGAGTCGCTATTAGCCAGGCTCACTTTCCAGTGCCTGAAGTTCAACGACCTCTTTTGTTTAGTCACAATTTATGACTTCGACGTACCTACTAGACTTCAATAAGACTTAAGTCAGTGTAGACAGTTGTTTACTGTGCTTAATTTATGTAATATCTGCTATCTTTTATCATCATAATAGTAGGTACATTTCTCTGCTTTTTTATCAGATTTCGTTTTGGAAGTGTTCGCGTCCAATTTTTAAAATTCAAATATCTATTTTTGAGCTTTAAGCGTGTTTCGTGTTCTGGAATACAACTCAACTCATTAACCCAAAATATCTTTATTTTTGGTTAAGCCGTTGTTTGTTGAAAATTTGTGTTCATATCGTTTCTGTTCGTGGCCAATTTAAGTAGTGAATTAAGCTGATATAACAAAAGTTGACTCATTTGGCTTACAAAATTCTCGAATAACTTTTATTTGTTCGCTTTTTTTACTCCACAGTCTTAGCTGCGTGACTCACGTACTTACTATTATAGGTTTAGCCAGTAGCAACTACCCTTATTGAGAGAATCGAATTAGACTAAGTGAATATAGGGTTGTTCATTTCTTTCTCATGTGAGTGCATTGCCATGTTTATAGCAAGACCTAACGTCTTCGTCGAGTCGTTACATCAACTTTATTGGTACATGCACTATAGTAAAGTAACATTGTTTGTTATACTTCGCTAGGCTTCGCATCGGGAAATTCCGTTATAAATATCCTACAACCCGATTGCAGCTCTATTTATGGAGTTCAATAATTTTAATTATTCATACAAGTCCAATTTTTAAGTTGATAGACCAAAAAACATACAGAAAAACCAAGTTCTAGCTTTTTCTCGTGGCTCCAGCGTTTCGTGGTAATTCCGTCCCTGCGGTCTAATGAACCTGTGCCTAAAATAATAGCCTATGTGCTAATGTCTAAGCCAAATTTTATCCAGATTCATTCGGCAGTTCTGGTATGCTGAGTAACATTCATTCAAACTTTAACATTTACAATGCCTAGTATCTATATAGTAGTTTGTTTGTAGGAATGTTCGTAATTCCTTCGATTGATATGTTATGTTGTGGTTTTCAACAGACTAATCTATTTTCTTTCTTCGGTGTTCTATTTTCTGTGTAATGCATTTAATACTCTTCAGTTGCAATCAAATTTATTATTTTGCTTTTTATGCGATGTTGCTATGTAAAATTCTGGCGGGAATCCAAACCATTTTGTGTAATACATGATAATAATTTAAAGTCGTGTTTTCACTACTTGGAGAGATATTGGAGAAATTTAGATTACATACCTTGAAATTCTTGCTAATCTCTGCATCAGATGGAACGGAACGTATTATCGTAATCAGGTATTATTAAATCAAAATGAAATGTATTGTATATCCACACACCTAGTTAGTAAAGAAATTAGTATTGTCAAACTTTCACTCCTTTTTACTAATAACGTTACACAAAATAGTGATGTCATTGATAAATGATCAAGAGCATATAAAAATAACTGTCAGTTAGTAGCTAATTGCGTTTTTAATTACAGTATTTTGGCATAGATGCGGGCGAAACAACTTACATCCTTCCTGCTAATATTCTTTATGTCAGGGTCATGAACGAAGTATTTTTATACCACTTAGGTGGCAGGTGGTTACAGTGGCCTATGGACATTTGTAACACCAGAGGTGTCACACTCGTGCTGCCGACCGTATAGAGGGAGGGAGGTGGGAAGTGTGAAAGTTGAAGGATATGGAAGTTTCTGTGCTGTCAGTGCAGAAAACAAAACAAAAGTTTCTCGGTCTTCCCACCGACAACACAAAACCTCTCCAATGAGCTTTACCATACTCACCGCCAGAAAAACAACACGAGGTTATTATTAGCTGCGGTATTCTGTAGGGCAGAAGTATGTCCCCAGTCGGACTGCTCAATGAATACAGGGCCAAAGTTTTAAATGTCAAAAATCTGAAGTACACCCTTGTTTTTGTTGTTATTGACTTTATCACATAATTGACGTTCACATATCCCTTGTTATTGATTTTATCACATAATTACGCACTAATTTGTAGGCTTACTGTAGGTAGCATAAATTTTCTAAATATCTTTTATCTATTTAAGTATTCTTCACATCTATTTTATCGCATAAGTTCTTATATCTCACATATCCTTTTATATCTTATTGAATATTTCGCGTGACTTCTTTTCTTTATCGTTACTTCGAGCGCGCACGCAATATCCGTTGTCTGTCAGTAGTAACACGTTCTTGACCGGGTGTTTTCCGGTAACCCTTGTTTCTTTATATTTTCTTTTCTATTGACCATTTGAGGCTTCGCTTAACTGTCCTAATTCTGATGTGCCGAACTGAAATGAAATTCATTTATTCTGAAGTTACGGAGTTCTTTTTATAAACCTGCTTACTAGTGCCTTCAAATTATTCCTGAATTACTTAGGTGAATATCATTATTTAGTTACTGTGGTGTTCGTTTGTATTCCAATCGGGCTTTAACTTGCTAACTATTTTTATGAAATTTATAAATATTACCTTTTTTTTTTTATATCTATGGCACGTCAATTTGACTTCACCTCGCCTGATGTTGAGCTGAAGGCAAAGTCCCATGAAAGACGGTCACCATTGCAAACACGTTCAGTGCTACAATGGTGGCGCTCAGCTTGACGGCCTCATCAGATGCTTTTTCACGCCCCGCTTAAAGGACCCGGGACTGTAGGAAGAAGGAAACACGTGCGCCGGCACTAATAACCTAGTAATAAGATATACACCTATAATATAACCTAGTAATAAGATAATTATTGGAGTCTATTTTGGACCAAAATGATATCATTCTTGTTGTCAATAACACTGGTTTAACAATCTACTTAAGATAACCTGCAGGTTATCGTAGGTATAAGTAGGTAAAGTTTGTTTATATTAATCTTTAGATCAATATAAGTACAAACAGTTTTTTAGTAAACTCTTTTAGCAACACAATCAATAAAAATGCACAATACCAAGATAATCTTTAAATTATTTCTTTGAAGCATCATCTATGGAATAATGATATATAAAATAAAATAATACAATAGATAAATATTATGTATTGCATTCTCGAACGATTATTTTTTTCGTGCGCGAAATCCTCGCGGATACCAATCCCACCGAAGCCGGTGAGGGAGGTAATGTCGGACTTGAACCGACTAAAACGCAGGCCGTCTTTGGGTCTTTAGTTACTGGAGGTGAGATAGTAGCGATATTTCGTACCTAAGTACATTTATTTACTATACAAACCAGCCAAATAGCCGCATTTACATTTACAAAACACATTTTTTAATTAGACTAGACAGAAGTTTGCATACCTGAAATTGTAGACAGCCGTGGTCGTATGAAATAATAATGAGAAAGCTTAGTGAAAGGAAAAGCAGTATGCTTACATACTTGTGAATAATGTAAATTTGATTCGGCAAAATGTCTCAACGTTCGTAACACGTACAAATGTAGGTATCTGATGATCGAAACGAAAATAAAATTATACTGAAAGTCATAATCTACTATGTTGATCATTTCATTTGACGGTTTTGATATCGGGATGTAACGTTGAACATTTTTTTTCTAAAGATAAATGAGTAAAA
This sequence comes from Pelosia muscerda, assembly GCA_963691645.1. Lineage (NCBI taxonomy): Eukaryota > Metazoa > Arthropoda > Insecta > Lepidoptera > Erebidae > Pelosia > Pelosia muscerda. Next base: position 5,714,340 of record OY829116.1, on the reverse strand, counting down.
TACCATTAGATATTGTCGCCTTCACTGGTGTGACCATGTTCAATGGTAACCACCAGACTACGTAGGTAATAAATGTCTGGCCATGTCGCTTTCGCCGGATTTCTGTAGGTCCTGTAGGAGGGGTAGATTCAAGAAGTGCTGTCTTGGCGTCGTAAAGGATGATATGCGTGCCACTGCCAATGGGATTACTTACCATCATGGATGCTCAAAACCGTGCGAAATGGAAGAAAACGTCGGTAAGCAGACGTATCTAATACATGGCAGGATATTAAGTGATCTATTAATCTGAGTCTGCTCGGGTGAAAAGTATACCCACAAGGAATATTGGGCTTAGTATATTACACAGAAAGAATCAAGTGGTCACAAGGGACAGACCTTATTACGATCCGAACGCCTTCTGTGAAGACTATTAATCTTTATTAGTTTCACTTGTATAGGAAGCGAGAGTCGACATAATATGATACTTATACGTGAATCGATTATGTCGAGGCACGACCAGCCATCATATATTTCTTCTATACATATATTGTCAGAAAGTTGCTTTGATACATTCGTAGGAAGATGAATTCCAGTTGTAATTACATCATATTTTTGTCATTCGAATATAGATTTCTATTAAACATTTATCTTTGTTGTTAGAGTAGATACAAATTGGACACATCGCATGTTGTTTTGTTCGGAGCGTAATTTATGGAACTTGTTGTCCAAACAACGTTGTATCTTATATACCTAATCGAATATTCTAGATCGACCTTACTGTTACGTTATATGATTTTGAATTTATTTTATTTTTGAAGTGAGATCATCAGGAATATGTTACCTACTGTCTCACCTCTTCAGCAACCGAAGAACCGAAGACGGCGTGCGTTTTAGTCGGTTCAAGTTTAACATAATCACTCTCACCGGCTCAGGTGGAGTTGCTATCCGTATGGATTTTGCGCACGAAAATGAAGTCCATGACTGTTGCATTTGCGTTGATGGTTTGTGAAATACCAAATAATAAGAAGCTTCTTGCATCACGCATCTGTTATCGTTCAAATCTGATCTTTTATATCACACTAAAAATATTTATTAATAGGTGCCGTACTGAATGATACGCAGAGCACTTTTACTCAATTTAAAACGTAATTGGCACAATCATGTCATATAACCGCGGGCGTTGTTTGTGCGTGCCGAATTGCCATACAAAAATACTCGATATCTTCAGTCGTCATATCTCTAAAGGTTTTATTGCTAAAAGGATTTCTACTTTATTCCCTTTATTGGTTTACAGTTCTGGATGGGCCTTGACAACTATCATGGTATATTTAATATAATATAATAGAAGCTATTGTCATAATATATTACATGTATGGGACTTTAGCGAACCGAGATAAGGCTCTGGAGAATATTTTTCTTTCAAAGTTCGCGTGTAAGCTATTGTCGTTTCCGTAAAATGAGCCAATATGAGCTACATCAAGAGGAAAATTTAAGAGGCGAGCAAGGGCGAAGGGGCATCCCTGTAAAAGTCGTTCTAGGCGTACATACTTATGACAATCAGGTCGAGGACATTTCAAGAGAAGGTCAGAAGTCAAAGCCTTCTGCCAGAATTGTAACAAGTGAAAAGATGTTACTTCTTCGTGTCGTAATAGAAAAGCGACATGTTATGTTTTCCTTCGTGGGCCATCCTGTAACATTTGATAACAATTTTGATAATGTTAATTATTTGATATTTGTCATGGTATCATCAATAAGATTTATCAGTTAATCGTTTATGAATGATTATTCTATATACGCATGTGTAAATTCGCTAGAGATAATAAATTTATGGACGATAACAAATCCTCGTGTAAAAAATATTTGTGTAAATTTCTAACTGTTTGGTTATTCTCGAAACTTCTCAAGTTTATGCTACATTTCTAAAATGATTTGTTCCCAAGATACCCTAAGCATCTAGTCAGTACACATGCTGATTGATGGACGAGGCTCTGGTGCAGGCTTCTCCATCAGGGGTTCGTCACACAGACACTTCCGTAAAAACTAATCAAACTCAATCATGGAAAGGAGTAGAAAAACTGGACTCCCAAAGTGCAACCTCTATACATAAACATGGTTTAGTGCTAAGAAAAAATTTTCAGTACCCTCATATAGTGTTTTTTGTTGCAGTATTCTCCAAGGGACAATGCGAGACCGGTCAGTATCGCTTCCTCGCCAAAACCGGGGGCTATGCATGGGTCCAAACCCAGGCCACAGTCATCACCGACAAGCAACAGAAACCAATCAGTGTCGTCTGTGTCAATTACGTCATAAGGTAGGTTTAGATTTAAGAAAAAGAATGTGGACTTTTTTCTTATCATGGCACATGTATTTTCATAGGCCATAAGTGTTTTCGTTTCAGGATTAAAAATGTTCATTTAATTTAAAAACAAAATTTGTGTTAAACAATGTAAGGTAAGCTACCTCTTTTTATCTTTATTCTCATTCTGATATAAAATATTTATTACAACTAACATTGTTCTACTATCTGTTAAAAAGATGGAATTTTGGTCTACTGCCTATTGAATTAGAGAAATTTTGGTGTACTGCCTGTTGAATTAGTGAAATTTTAGTCTACTGCCTGTTGAATTAGTGAAATTTTTGTCTACTGCCTGTTAAATAGATCAAATATTGGTCTACTGCCACTTACACAGCTAAAACAATCTACTGTCTCCAAAATAGCTTTAACGTATATTTGCTGCTATATTCCAACTAATATTTCGTCTTGATGACTTACTAATAGTAAATTACTAATAGCTGAATTATTAATAATTAATATCAATTAGGCGATTACTTAAACAATGGTCTCTGGGCTATAAGAGAAGTGGAGGAGTCGTAAAACAGACTATAATTTCACAAAAGCATCGTAAACTGGCAATTGTCTGTTTATTTCCAAACAGATGATATTTATAAGTTAGATTATCGGTCGTGAATCTAATAATTAAATAAATTAAAATTCATTTTTTTATTGTTAGTAACATTTTAACTTTAAAAGTAATGTGAGTAATAATAACCATGACCTCCGACTAGTTGGACACTGTACTGTGCCCTAGACAAGTGGCAAGTCGTATAATACAATTTGTAGAATAGAATAATGTATATTGACGCTTATGAGAGTCGTTAACGTATGTCCATCCTACACATTGATCATTCTATTTTATCTGAGTATCAATATTAACGTATTGCCACTTGTCTAGAGGGGCTGTACAGCTACACAATAGCGATCAACAGTTATTAACGATTGATATAACGTTTTGGACACAAAGATATTACAGGAAAGGTCAAGGCCAGTACAAACCCTTTGATCGTATATTAACTTCATTCTATATCACATAATATATTTGCCCTGACCGACGTCGACGTTGTAAAATATTTTACTACACCACTTGCACGTCGTCATACATTTTTTATGATCTCTTCAATGTGAGTTTTATGACTCCCCGCATGAGATTTTTGGGCACTTCTAGGGAACATATCTTTTAATGCAGTATAAAATTTGCTAATATACTTTACTTGTAGGTTTTTGATTTGGTATATCAGGAACAAGAGAGGGAATTGAGCTAGGATTTCATTTGTTTTGTAATGCCACAGTGCATGTAATATACCTACTGCTCGATATCCGTTCAAAGAAGTTAAAACTAAAAGTGCAGTTTTAATATTTCGAAAACACAAACTGTTCTAGCTACTCTAGGATGAATATGACTGTGATATAGAAAATGCTCTCAGTTTTCTTCCCGACGATTGACAAATCATAAGCCAGGAAGTACTTACACGTGAATGCTACTCGAATAATAGCCGTATAGAATGAATTCGCTTAATTCGTTCCATCGTATCAACATCGCAGTGGGTATATTGTTTAATAATACCGATTACACCAATTTACACTGCAATTTAATATTGTTATAAAAACATGGTTATAACTACCAAATATCTATAAACTATCAGTAACCTTTAGATAACGTTTATCAGAATATAAAATAGATTAGTTATTTTTATTGATGTCTTTATATAGACACTTCTAAGAGTTTGGCTATGTTAGAAAAGAACCGCGATAAATTCAAACCAAGCTGCGTTATCAGGTTTCACTCCAAACATTGAAACATGTGAACGAAAAAGAACATAGTGTAAATACATAAAAGAAATTATCAGATTCTTGAATAATTTTTCAATCTTATTGTGCGATGGATTTACTTAATCGAAACTATTAGCTTAAAGCAAAATATCTTCTATATCTAACGTAAATATGAATATTTAGTGAACCGTTTTACCGATGCAATTCCAATGTTACAAAATGTAGACTGAAAATTTGAAAGAAGTTCATGCTTAAACTATAATGATATACTAACACCTAACCAGACCGTGTCAAGGGCAACAGCTTGGCGTCTATATAGATCACTGCACATTACTTGGCACTCCTAGAAAATGTTACATATACTGCTCCTATATTGTCAATGAAACAATGTACATAAATGCGGAACGAAGTATATTTCGCTGTACTGTTTCCTCGTCGATATTGCCTAGCTTAATTTCTTTCTATATTCTCCTACTACAATAGTAAAGTAGAAACTAACTGTTTTCCTTTCCTGATCGCATAATTTAGATTAGAAATAATTTAATCACTATTAGGCGCAATGACGACATATCAGACCTGTAGACAAATCAGATACTAAATCTGATGAATTTTGAAAAACTGTCAATTTCTATTAATTATCTATTTATTTATTTGCGTAATAAATTGAAACTATTGCTTGAGACATGTGACATTAAATCTACGATAAATTTTTCTAAATTTATTATACTCAACTAACTACATGATTAACCTTTACGTACTAAATGTAATTCATCCTTTTTGAATTTCGTACAAGCGTAAAATATTTCGACGAAGCTTGATTATCCGTAATTCAGAATCTTCCGATAGCTATTTCAGCCGTTTTTTAACTCACGGAATTAAATATTCCCATTTCAAATCAAGAATGTTGGGGTATATATTCGTTGAAATCCACAATCCACACAATAATGTATTAAGTATTTAATTATATTTACGAACATCGGCATCCTAAAAGACACTTGAACATTTCGTTATATTTTACGATGCTATTACTCCGCGCTATTACTTTGTCACTCGCCTCGGTTTCATACCAAACAAGAAAATATTTTTGCCAAATGTTAACACCGCTCAAGGGAAATAAAATTCATCCGTCCGAGATTACATACTTTTGAGATTTTTCAGATAATTAATTATTTTTCATCATATAAATGTCCTCGAGTTGATTTTCTTCTGTGTTAGATTCAAGTATTTTCTATTCCGTTTGTGTTTCGCAATATCTGTCAAGTTGTAGGTGCTTAAGGTCAAGTTGATTGTTATGGGATTCTTTGTTTTCCTTTACGAAGTTCTTTCCGTTCTATTTAAATGGTTTAACTTTATCCTCATCACTTGCGAACAATCGAGACATGTATTTAATTTTCTTTTCTTTTTCTTCTTTTTCTTCTTTTTCTTTTAATTTTCTTTTCTTTTAATGGATTGCACTTTTTACTATTAAAACTATTATATTATTAATTTTTGTCTTATTCCTGTCGTCTTTATTTTATTTTTTTTTATTTATTCTTCATGTACACATATATTATATTTATACAAGATAGTGAGACGAGATGTACAAAGGCGAGCTTAACTCAAAGTTGAGTTTTCTTCCAGCAAACCTGGGAGTGCACAGAGGAATTGCTATATGAGTGGTTAAGTCTAATGTACATAAAGCATCGAATTTGATGTAGAAGGTATACGAGACGTATACCCCAGGTAAAAGGCATAGATATACATAGATAGAACATATACATACTTACAACATGCATTTATACATACATAAATACATACCTACATACATACATATATACATACATACATACATACATACATACATACATACATACATACATAAATACATAAATAAATAAATACATACATACTTTATGTCTGCTATAGTTGCGAGAGAAAGTAGTCTCTTGTTCGTTTTTTAAAAATGTGCGAAGATGGACTATCGCGTATGGTATGAGGAAGAGAGTTCCAAAGACGCACTGCAGAAATTGTAAAAGAATTGTCGTAACAGGAAGAACTATGACAAGGAGTTCGAAGTAGAAGAGAGGAGGAAGTACGACAGGGTTTACCCCTGGGCACAAGGAATTCAAAGCGCTCACGAAGATACGAAGGAGAATGAGGATTATGAAGAATAGAGAAGAGAAGGGAAAGAATATGTACATCTCGACGCCGCCGAATTGGTAACCATTTTAGTTGCTTTCGGAACTCGGAAACGTGATCGTATTTGCGGAGACCGAAAATAAAACGAATACACAAATTTTGCAGTCGCTCCATCTTGTTCCAGAGTTCTTCAGTTGCATCCAAAAAGGTGACGTCGGCATAGTCTAGAAGAGGAAGGAGAAGAGATTGAGCAAGACAGACTCTGGTCTTAAAAGGAAGGAAATTCTGAAGAAGCTTAAGTGAGTGAAAAGTGCTAAAAACCCTCCTGCTTACCTCGTTGACATGACTAGTCCATGACAGGTTGCAATCGAAGATAATACCAAGGTTTTTGGCAACCGAGGTAAAAGGTATCAAGGTGTTGTTATAGTAAACAGGAGGCAGAGAGGCATGGTCAAGCTTATTGTAAAAATATCTGCTCCCTATAATGACTGCTTGCGATTTAGCAGGATTGACAAGCAAACCGAAAGATTTTGCCCATGCACTAATGCCTCTGAGATCACCATTGACGGCCGCAATTGCCCCACCCACCTCGTCAGCCCCACAATGACGGTAAATCTGTAAGTCGTCTGCGTAGAGATGATAATTGGAAGATATAACTTTGTTGATAGCATTAATAAAAATGGAGAAAAGAAGGGGGGAGAGGACGGCACCTTGCGGTACACCCGCAGCCAGGTCACACCAGTCCGAGAACGCCTCATCAGAGCGAACCCGCTGCGAGCGACCCCGAAGATAGGAGTTGAACCAAGCGATTACAGAGGACGATATATTCAACGATGTAAGGATACCCAAGAGGATGTCAAAATCAACAGAATTGAAGGCACTGCTGAAGTCCAGTAAAACCAATACTGTTAGGAGTTTGTTCTCCATGGCCAGTCTTATATCATCTGATATTTTGATTAGTGCCGTGACTGTACTATGGCCTGAACGGAAACCAGATTGGTATGGACTCAGCAGACCATTAGAGGAGAGGTAACCGGTTAATTGATTTCGCACCGCGTTCTCGAGCACTTTGGAAAGGATCGGTAGGATTGAAATGGGCCGAAACTGGGATAATAAGGAGGGATTGGAGGTTTTGGGTAAAGGGATTACAAGTGCTTTCTTCCAGGCCAGTGGAAAGGAGCTATGCTCAAGCGAAAAGTTAATTATGTGAGTAATGGCTGGCAGAATATCATTTAGAATAGGTAGTAGCATTTGTTGTTGAATACCATCATTACCTATTGCTTTCGTTGATATTGATAGGATTTGTTTTTTTATATCGCTCTCCGTAACCGGGTTGAAAATAAACGAAGCACATTCAGGCAGGGGAAGACTGGAAATATAGCTTAACGTGGATGCCTTATCCACGTCATCTATCAAAGTCGGAGGCATGGAGAAATGAGTATTCAGCGCATTGAGGTCAATATTCTGCGTGATGTCATCGATTTTGTCGGTTTTACCGATACCGAGAGATCTTAAAAATTGCCATACCTGAGATGTGTTGGAATTATTGATGGAGTCGTGGATATGGCGCCTTTTTGCATCCCTACACAGACGACTGCAGCGATTCCGCATAGTTTTATACGATGCCCAATTGTTGTCCGTTGGATTGCGGTTGTAGCATCTTTTGGCTTTATCGCGCTTAGACATGGCCAGTTTAATATTTTCGGAGAGCCAAGGTGCAGGCAGATGCTTTACCTTAACCTTTCTCAGTGGAGCATGTTTATCAAAGAGGCACAAGAGGATTTTGTTAAAATTGTCAACCTTTGTGTCAATGTCCCCGGAGTTGTAAACAGGAGAGAAATCAGCTTCTCTCACATCGGCTCTCAAAGTTTCCAAATCGATTTTTTTGAAACTTCGAAGAAAGAAGAATTTAGGATTAGGTTTTGGCGTACGAATTTTATAGGAGAGGTAGATGAGATCATGATAGGAGAAAGGAGCAGGAAGTTGACCATGAGAAGCAACCTTATCACGGTCAGACACAATAATGAGATCTAAGAGAGAAGGAACAGAGTGAGGGGCGCGATGTGTTGCATTTGACGATAGGATATGCATGTTCACTGAAGAGACCAGGGACTGCAAGCGTCGACTACGCGCGTCTTCCTTAATTAAGCACGTATTAAAGTCACCGAGTATCAGGCAGTGCTGGTATATAGATGAAAGGTTTTCTAGCATAGATTCGAAGGAAGAGAAATAGTCAATTTTTAGGGAAGGGCTGTAATAAACACCCAAAAGGCATTTAGTATGGCAAAAGTCAATCTCAACAAAGATATATTCAGTGAGACCATTATAAACATGAGGAGACTGGTCTATTACTTTAAATTTTATATCCTTGCGCAGGTAAATCCCGACCCCGCCATACCCTTTGCCCACCCTGTCTCTTCGTATCAGCCTATACCCTGGTAATGAATACTGAGTAGAAGAGAGTGAAGGTTTGAGGAAAGTTTCAGATATGAGCACAGCATGTATAATATCAGAATCGAAAGCACAAAGTAGATCAGGGTAGTGGGCGTGAACGCTTTGAGCATTGATATGCACAACATTTAGGAATTTGTTTACAGACCCAAAGATAATGTGCAAGTCTTTGCGTAGGCGAACTGCATCCTCATTGCTATCGCTACACGCACTGGCGTAATCGTCATCAGAGACTTCGGACGAAGAGCAAGAAATATAACTCTCAACATGATCAGACATGAATAAATTTAAATATATAAAGCGTCTATAAAACTATGTAAACAGACTAAATGATAAGAAAAGAATAATAATATTAAAGTACCTATATATAAAAATATAAATATATTATAATATTAAGTATATATAAAAATAATAAACTAATATAAGTTCTCATTTAGATATCCTCAATGCACTATAGGGTCAGATAACAATATTTTGAATAACTAAACGCACTGAACACAGACATACATAATGAATGATTCTGAACGAATCTTATTTAACAAATAAACAAAGTTTTAAGTCACAGCTGTCACAACACAATCCGATATGACATCGACCTGTCATTCACGTCAAGGAACAAGAAAAGAAATTCAGTAATGCGAGTAAAATGAAAACAAAACAATAATTAACAACCAATAAAAAGATATTACATTACATTTTGACTTTGAAAGTTAGAGAGAGACAGTGCATAATTACAACTAACCTCAATTGGCGGTTTTAAAACAAATTAACGATAATGCACTCAAAATTTATCTGGTCGATGGAAGGTAATGTGAAAATAAAAAATATTGCTGCTACTTCACTTGTTTCCGGGTTCTTCTATCACCGACGGCGGTTCCACTGGATGATGCATGGATGACTGGCTGTGAAGTCTTTGGTATTCCGGGAGGCGGCAGCTGCGGGGTTGGGAATTCTGTGCACAACTTACGTAGCTCCGAGGGCGACTCAATCCTACGACGTACATTGTTAGGTAGTTGTACGACTATTTTCCCATCAGAGGTCCAACACTGTCTTACACCGAAATGCTTGCGGGCATCCATAAAGACGTCATGGCGGGGCTTGGTTAAGAACTCCGACAGTGTTAAACCTGTACCCTTAAGCCTAGTCTTGGCATTCCAGACCTCGTTCCGCATCACGCAGCTCTGAAATCTGATGAGAAGAGGACGGGGCTTTGAAGCATTGTTTCCCAGGCGGTGACAATTCTCAACATGAATAGCTGTGATATCAGGCAACTGCAGTTTTTCTTGTAGAGTAGAAATGGCCTGTGTAATGCAAGTGACCTCTGCTGATTCGGCTAACCCATGCAGCAACAACACCTTCCTACGGGAGGCCATCTCGTGCCGGTCCAGTCCACTTAATAACAGCTCCATTTGCGTCTTCAACATGCCCATGGTTTGCCATATCAGAGCTTTGAACTCAGTGAAGTCCCGTGATAGGCCGGCAATTGTTTTATGGGCAGTATCAGTGGCAGCTGCATTCCTCAAATCCTCGTCGTATTGGCCCATGCGCGAAGTAAACATTGAAGTGAGCTCCTCCATGCTGTTTGACAGTTTCGTGTAGATGTCCATTCTGTTGTTGTGTTATTTCAGTGCGGCAGTAAATGTGATAGGAGAAACCGTTAGTTAATTAAGTGCACTTAAGGATATTGATAACTATTAGCTATTATTTAACATTTAAAATTGACTGTAAGTATTTTTTAAATAAATTATTCACAGAGCTAAAATTTTTTGCTGTGCACAGTTAGACTACCCACAGTTATGTCTTCTTCTCTCTGGTAGAGATGAATCCCTCAGGCTAGTCCCTTCTAAATATTACTTTAGAATTTCACATTATTCAAAGAAAGCTGCATTTTTGCGTCTGAAATAACCCTCCGGTCTTCGCCGCCCAAGCCATGCTTGCCTAAGATATTATGTGAAACCTGTCACGCAGCGGCTTTATTATGATTGTGTAGCGATTATTTATCTACCCCACATAATATTATCAGTGTTAAGAAACACATCAAGTGGGGTACTTGAAACTCATTGATCTAACCGACGGAACCAAGAACATTTTGTCTATTTTTATATCCGTGTACGTGTATGTCTATGCTCATAATTATTAACCGTAAGTACGAGTAGTAAGTAGTCTTACAGTTCTAATATTATATGACACCTTAAAAAATCTGTATATGAGTTCTTCATGTGGCATGAACCAAAGTACAAATCTCAAAACTTTTTGTGGGTGCTTTAATTTGTGATTGTTTTTATTAGCATCTTTTTTCGTTCAATTGCTTTTATCGGCATATGATTAATATCTAAACGGCTGCACGCTACATAAACACGTTTTATTTTAAAACCTTCATTTATCTTTATGTTTTGCCAGAAACATTAGTTCTATCTTCATTATTATCACCAAAATGGCAAATTTCAATATTTAACTTCAGCTGTTAATAATCCTTGTAAGCGTAGCAAATAAAGTTATTTAATGATATTGATCACAAAATTATGATGGCCAGAGTTATATCTGGTGTGCAATATAATATTTTATTGCCAGGCAGGAGAACCTAGCAACGAAATGTTACATTGTTACAAAACTCACAGCTCTATCAGAAGAAAGTCTGGCAATAAAATTTCAGAACCATATCATAACTCCACACGTTTTAAACTGCAGGAATAGTTTTGTGCATCCTACGATCTCATTACATCAATTACTTTTTATTTTTTATTTATTTATTTATTTATTTATTCAATTAACCAACTTATACTTACAGCTAACTAGTCATATAAGTTATAGGTCACATAGGTACATTATTTCATTACATTCTTATTAATCTTTACTATCATTACAAAAAATACATAAAAATATGAATAGCAATAAATCATTAAATATTACATTATATATTATAAATTCGGATGTCAAAATAATTAGTAAAAAAAAAGCAACTATAAGGATGTCAACAGTAAAATTGTTAAAGATTAGCATTAAGGCTGTCAAAAAATGTCAGAATTAAATCAAAAATAACGATATGTACTACAATATCGTACTATAATATAAGGTATGTTTGATGAGTAGTTAACATTTTATTACCATATTAACATTAATGGGCCGAATCAATCGACTTTGATGGAAAATTTTATCGTATCGTCGCTATCAAACATAATAATTTTCATATCAGTAACTAACTGTCCACGGACAGTTGCGTGAGCATCGGATGCGCTTGGGGTTATCTCAGTTATCCGTTGCTAGGCATGTATTATTTTCTATTTAATTATCTGTGTAAGATAACTTATCTTACAACACTGTCATCATTATAAACCTGCTGACTTGGAATAACAACTAGGTCTGGAAGATTGTTTCAAATTATTCACTTTGCTAAATTCACGACTAATTTCTGTTTATTAAAGTTGAATAGTTACTAGATTACTCTATTAAATTTGATATTTATTAATTTGGGATCTTGCTGTTGAAGGTTATTTATTTATTATTATTCTGCCATCGAAAAACAATTATAGCGATTACGTTAGAGCAGTTTTAAAGAAAGATTGTTGCCAATACATTATTAACTTAATATTAATAAGTTCATATAGAGTTTTGGAAGTGGACGTGCATGGCCAACCGAAACTGAATATAGCAGATAGTAGGTACTCAAAGAAAGATATGAAAGAATACAATGAACGATTAAAAAATTAATGCCAATAATTAGCCCTTTGAGTTGTAATTTAGGTTTTAACCCCATTCGTGGCATGCAACAATTCCTCTGGATGTTTATATTCCGTGGTTTTTATGTAACATATCAACACTTACAACTGTAATCAGTACTGTTTAGCACGTCAATGAAAACTCGTTAATCAAGCCAACGCTTGTCTGTCCTTAGCGATCTAGATCAACACGATTGTGCAATATATTCATATGAAGTAAGTTCAGGACAGAAACATGTTGACAGTTTCATATAGGGCATATATTTAATATCAGAGTTAAGTATGTAAATTAATATTGTTTAAAGACCGTTATAGAAAACCCTGAGGCAACCATTATTACTTTGCCTCTAGCTATGTTTACATACTTACAGACATGTCTCTTTCTTTAGGTTAAAATTAGGCATATACGAAATCTTTTCATTTACTGCGATATTGGTATACGACTTTTGTTTCTTCTACTTTCATAGGAATTTTCATACATGCTTGTTAGTTAACTAACCGACACCTTCTATCTGAGCTAATGATGGTCCAGTATGTGAATAGTACAATTGTATAACAGCTACTGTAACCCTTGCAATTGAGACTGATTTGACAGGTGTTAACAGATCCCGTACATTCATGTAATCAGTATATATTCTTACATTATGAACAATCATTTTTATTAAACACTTGAGATTGATTCTCGATATTGTTATCAATTGCATTACCAATGATTTACTTCGACAGATAAAATTTGCGATTTGAATATTGAATTGATTTAGATCGTTAAAAGCTTTCAACTTATCATTGAAATCGAGTAACACCTTGGTTATGTCGTGAGTGTAATAACTATATAATATCTTTGTCGTGTGTTGCACCGCAATTTATTTTAACGCCACATGTGGGTCAATGCGAGCAAACGTTACTGTATCCATTGCATATGAAGGGACACTTTGTCTATATAATTAAAATATAATCGTGTCTTGGTTAGGTATATGAAAGTATGTAGATTTTACGAAACTTAGTAAATTATCTTCTTACAAATTCGAAAGTTTTGGTAGTTGGATGTTTGTTTTTCAATCATGTACCTGAACACAGGTAGTATGACGTGAAATACGAGATATTCTACTTTTTACTCGAAAATAAGGGCCGTATGCCATCAGTATAATCGTATACTTATAGCAGGCTGAAGTAGAAGTAGTTAAGTTGTGATAGCGCATTAATAAATGAGTACTGAACTTGTTTGTGCACTTATTATGAAAAGTATTCTTATGTATAATGCAATATGCATTATAAGCTTCATGTAGTCATGGACGCACATCTTTTTGAAGTAATTTTTTTAAATAATTTTCATTGAAAATTCTTGTGCCACCAATGTAGTCTGGATACTATGCACTGTTCTGCGGTCTTTGAACGGTTTATGCAACTCTAGGCGAATGCACTGCTACCACCCACCCCAGGTCATTCGCCCCACCTTCCTTCTACCGTGTATGTGCAATTTTAGTTTCAGTTCGAATGAGGCGCCTGGGTGTTCTTCCATTTGTTCTCAGTCTCCTGAAACTTCATGAAAGCTTCTGTTCAGCTTGTATTTTTAGCATCTCTGTCGTGAATCCTCCTATGTTGTTTTAAAATTATTTCTATGTATTGCTCTAGTTGAACGCTTAGCAGAAATGTAATCACCAACATTTCCAACGTCTTAAGTAATCTTATTGTTATCTGCGGTTTCGATTCTGAGTTGCTATTGAAATTGAAAATTCCTTAGTAAAATAATTCAGTAACATTTAACCAACTCAGAAATCAAACTCGATACTTTATAATCGCAAATGTATGCTTAATTGAGACTGGGAGCAGTTTAATTTCCAAGTGTATTGTATAGGTGGTCGTATAGGAAATTCGTAATGTTATTATTCCAAGGCACTTATTTCATTTATCGCTTCATGCCATCATTTTAAACCTTCCTTTATTACAAATCAAACCTTATTTTCATAGCAATAAAGTCACGTTTCATTCAACGGAGATAGCTATATAATTTGCAGACCCGTATCGTTTGCCCTAGTTCAGAAATACTGCATATTGACTATAGAAAACGTAGGACACGAAACGTATGCGTCAATATAAAGACTGGTGCACCTGCATCATAAATATCCAATTCTTCGAAGATTAAAGGAATACCACTAATGTAAAGAATACAGATTGATTACTCCAAGTTTGATAAATATTTGAAGAAAATGATCGTTGTGAAATAACAAGCTGTTCCTATACCAGGTTCCTTTAGATGCGTGATAAGGGCGTATCTCGCGGTCGTAATATTGAAAGCCATTTCAGATTTGACAACGTTAAAATGATGCATTTTAGTGTTAATGACGTCTAGAAATTGATCTGGAATGGTGTGTGTGTGTCAAAATATATATCTATATTGTGCTATCAGAGATGGAGTGGCACCTAGGTATAGGGATACCACAGTTTACTTATCTCACTAACTAAAGTGTGTATGGGTTGTTCTCCCAAAATCATAACCTTCCTTGTGAACCGGGGGGCATAGAGAAGACATTAATAAAATCTAGAAATATAATAAATAATTTCTATTACCTACTTGTCTCAGAGGCCCGAACAGGTTTCTTTTGAGATACAAGCCGGTTTAATATTTATGGTAAAAAAATGTCTCCATGATAAATTCATCTATTTATAGTTTATAGATGTATAACACATTGATTATATAATTTAACTAAAAAGATACTCAAATTAATATTATACACGCCCTTTTTTGATGTATATATTACAAAAAAGGGCGTGTATAATGTATTATAATGTAAGACCACTTACTCTTGTCCTTAGATCTTCCTTTCTTGATACAATCTATAAATACCTGACAAATAGCCCATCAAGATACTATAGCATCTTCAAATGTCCACGTTATTCTTTAACAGATCTTCTCTCCGTACTCCGTCCATCAGAATGTATACTTCTTCTACTACTCCACATTATATCACAGTTTGGCAAAGGTGTAATTGACATTTATTCACAAGATGTGTTAACAGTCACGACAGACGTTTGTACATAACTTGGTTTTCAATAACCGACACCTGTGCCTGCTATACAATAGCCACAATTAATATTGATGAATGAGGTCGATGACATTTTCTTTGGCTTGGTTTCGAATCAATAACACCTTATTAAAACGAAAGCTAGTTAAAAAACAACCTTTACGACATTGTACTGTAGGTGCCGTACGCAATTACGAGTTACTAATCAAAAAGCAAAGCAAAAGTGAAATATAAGTACCAGTGAATTTACATATAGACTTCTCTTTTGAAGAAATGATTATAATAATAATTATTTGCATAATAGTAATAAGATTTTGAACTTATATTTATATCTGAACGGGTGAAGACGACGAAGACTTATGAAGTTATAGGTCATAGGTTGTAGGTATACTTATTAATGTGCACGTCACCTACCAAAATAACAATTTAATTACACTATTACAGAGGATGGGGCGGTTAACCGGGGGTGCAAATAGTTTTATAACAATAAATCTTCAATGCTTTAATACTACTAATAAGTTGCACCAAATGCATACCCAACACAACCAAACCCAAAACCCAGCTGTCGACTTCTTTTTCTAATACATATTATGTAGCCTTTGCTAGTGTATGGTCTTATCCTGTTTAGTATTATTATTATGAGTTTCACAAGCTCTGAACCTATAATAAAAAACTTGTCCATCGTATCGTGGCCTGAGGCCTGAGCAAGGACTACTTTTAACCCAAAACTTCGTAAACCGGTCGTTGACCACATTGCCGATAACCAATCTCCACCACACCACATGGTCAAGCTTACATACTAAGAAAGTGCTTCAAATATAAAGCAACTATGTACAAACTGTTTGAATGATAAAGTTATTTATGACTTGAATATTATTCGTAATGATATTTCCTTCGTTTCTTAATACCGGTTTATTACAACCGAAGCAGTTGAATCCGATGTTACTATAATTTGTTCAATATCTTCGAAACCACTGTATATATAAATTCCATTTGTTCTACTATGATTATTGGTAGATTGCATTCATATCCACAATGAAACCTTCATAAATCTCCTAAGGATAAATTACATGTGTTTTTTTAGAAATTTGATTTATTTGGGACGATATTCGTAGCTCCCGGCGTTGATGTTATTTTTTATTCGTTCCAAAAATTGTCTATGTCAATAACGCTTGGTTTTTGGGTCGTGAAATGATAAGATAGAATTTCAATGACAGATGTCAGACCTTTTTTGGTCGAAAGGAATACCAATATCGCAATGTATTTCGTCCTTAAAGCGAACTATTGTTGTTGATACCGTTTCAAAACTAATGATTGACAGGCCAAATTGGAATGAACCGTTGTTCGTAATTGACGCGTAAAATATTAGCTCCATTTAAATTGTCAGATTTAAATATGAGTATTTCTCAGTAGTTAGATTAATCCTACAACTTATTTGAGATTGTTATTGAATATTACATTAATGCGCATGAGAAGAGTTTGATTATTATTTATTCTGAACTTAGGCACTAATGATAGTAAGCTACATTTGTCCGTATACAAACAGTAAACTCATAATTGTTGGTTGTGTATGAACGCGTTGCCAAGTGAAAAATACCTAATGAAAAAAAAATGTAAATTCCAAATAGTGTTAGCCAACTCGCCACATGCTCAGTGACATTCAGCGACGACTATTATAACAACAAGAGTATTCAAGTCTAATGGATTTAGCTCGCAATTACTACCGAGGCCCATCACTTCGAACAAACAATGTGTCAACCTGTCTGTCAGTAGTATAACCGCTACGGATCTACCGATTTAAGAGTGGTTGCTAGTTGTCTAATCTCGACATACCACAACTATTCATTCAAACATACCCAATTACTTTTTTAAGAAGCAGTACAATTTAGTTCGCACCTAAGTCATTATTGATATATGTATTTATAAGCTGAAAAATATGAGCCCTTGCGTTCTCCAACCTGAATCTTCAATTGAAATATGATTTCATTTATAGTTTTAACTTCGATATAAACGAATTTATGAATGACTATATATTATTGACGTGCTAAGTAGGTTAACCTATCTTCTTCTACGAATATTACTATACTATCTATTTTAAGTGTTACCATAATCTAACTGCTAAATCTCACGTAACGCGATACAATATCATTTTGATAACATTAACTTTATGATGTAATTGAACAAAATGTAACTGTTATATTGACCCAATAGTGACGTAAGGTGCGTGTAATGGATACAAAGATACGACACTTGAGTCACGTAGCCTCTGAGCAGGCCTGGAAGGGGTGGGGTCGATTCGACAGGACGGATTCTGTGACCGTAATTGCACAATAGCTGCAGCTCGCGAAACGCACAGCAAATTTCGCTAAACGACCTAGTTATTTGCAAGACCAATTAGCAACGCCACCGTCTCAAAGTATAATGCTAACCCATGATAATGACAATAATAACAACTTGTAATAATAGGAAAATACACGTTTTGTGATAAAAAAAACTTCGTATCAACATGATATATTCGATGAAAGAGCTCGATTAGGCTCAGTCATGTTACACAAACTTACGAAAGTTTTGTAGGCCCTCGAAAAAAAGTTAAGAACGACTGGATCAATATGGCAACGGTCGCTGTATCACGTAGTCATCAAAATAAAAAACACGTGACTGATCACGCCACTACCAGAGACCATTATTAGCTTACCTAACTTGTAGTCTTATGAGGAAAATTACGCTATGAAGCAATTGATGTTACCTATAGTTATTGCTAATGATTTAGCGCCGATCACAAATATAAATAAGAAATTTAAATTAAATTACAAGACCAAAATATAATAATTTCCTGGCATTGCATCATTATGATTACAAGCAATTGCAAAATCGTTGTATAGTCACTGTTCGCGCATGCTCTGGGTTCCATATTCTCGTCCTGCAAGTAAACGAGCTCATTACAATTACACCAGACATGCAAGAGTTACGTCAATTATAAAGTTAAATACCAATAGACGATTAAACTATAATACGTAACATTGGTCAACTGCTTTAAGAAAACAGTAAATCATAGCTTCGTGAAACCCAGTGGCTGTGTTCTCGTCGACAGGGTCCATTAGAGCTGGTATAATATTACGTGGCTAAATTGTGGAACAACGCGGCTTCAGTCGTATCATATGTCGAGAGCTATACAGCCAACCGGTTGATGGATCGGCAAACTAAAGGTATTTATGCCGTGAACAATTATGTTTATTGAGGCAAGTACTTCACGTGTGCTACTGCTTGTTGTTTGTATTACCACTATTACATACAACTGATTGTAAATGTTCTTATGTCGTTTCTAAAGTGTCTTTACTACGATGTAATAATCTTCAAGAAATTATTCTATACAGACAAGAAAAATTTAAAAATATTTCCAATTGAGGAAAATCCTCAATTTTTTTAATTTCCTACCTCATAAATTGTGGTTGTTGTCCACAAGTTTCAATATCGAAACGATTTGGAGGTAAATAAATGACAGTTTGTTACACCACTTTTGGATTAATATAAATATAAATACAAATCATGAATCGGAAATACAATACTTAGTGTATGTACTTAACTTCACACATTTTAGTAACGTGAAATGGGATGCAAGAATTATACCTATATTTCAAAGTTTCACATTTCTTTACTTTTTGATGATCTGACAATTTATTTTTTCATATACGATTAATTTAAAGGTTTGATAACGCATGAAATTCCATTCGTTGATGTAAACAATTGTATCGATTACGAAACACATTGAATTAAATTTATAACTGCAAAAAATGGTTATAATCTACATTGAAGGATTAAGTTAAATATAGTAAAAGTTACTTGGTACAATCGTTGCTTACAGAAAAACTATAATAGGCATTAATAATATTAACTTGAACAGAGAACAATAGTTTAGTATTGAATAAGTGAATATTTCTAACTTTCAGCGAATGTTTGACAGGAAATGACCTCGTTTGAATGTGTGTGTCTTGGTTCATCGCCCTGGGAGCTCACAGTTCCTAAAATACTCTCCTGTACATATTTAATTAGCAATTCGTACCTGTATACAATACATAGCTGTACTCAATGAATTTTCTTTGATTGAATGCAGATTTAAGTGCAAATAGCATATTAATATCAACTATGGTCAGTTTTCTGTTTAATTTTATTTAGTTTCCGCGATCTTTTACATCGTCCTCAATCGATCTATTATCCTCTCTATTATAATAGTTTACAACGCTTAAAACATTCAAAGCAACTCCGTCTGCTGATGTAGACATGATAACGTCACACATTCCTCTGAGTTCACAACAGATATTTAATTAAGTAGGATAGGTATTCTGCTTATCAAAGCTATTCGATGCATACTAAAATAATACGCCGGTACCTGATAACCTGACGTGATCAGTGAAATAGACTTAATAGTGATTCGTGAATATGATTACATGGCGCATGGCCGTCGAATGAACGCACCGGCTATCCTCAAAATTTTATCATGAGTCGGTATCGCGCGACTGTGTAATGTATGTGTTTAGGTGAGTAGCGTCACGAGTGCGCCGCCGTCGCCGTCGCGTATCATTCGCGCTACAGACTTCGTCGCTAGCGTACACCCCCACGCGGCCACCCTACCGCCCCACGAACTCTGAATCCTCGATCAGCTGTTCGCAGTACGCACGCAAACCGGACCATTACATTACACTTAGTTGTTTGACAACACGTCAATCTATTTATCGCAAAATGGTAAGGATCAGTGAGATTTTGTGACTGTGATTAGTGCAAAATAGTGACCGTGTACCTCATATAAGTGTCTCTTATTTCTATGTTGTGTTTTGATTTTTTTTAGCCTCTTGTGCCATTCATAAACATCTGCGTATTATTTGAAGTGATTCGATTACATAAAAGTTCTTCTATTTGTATATAAATTAAATTTTCATATTATATGCAATTGACGCGCCGATTTAATATTCGTTTAACATTCTACTTACATAATATTAAACCTACCTTCATTCTCTCGAAATCGATAGCTTCTAAGAAACGTGTGGTTAATCGATAGAAGTTATTTAATATGTATCGAGTTGAGTTTTTCTTTTGAAACATTGTTCGTGTAGTGTTTTTAGTTTGCGTGATCGTTTTGCCGTTGATAAAGTTGCATTCGCGGAGCATCTGAAGCGAGTGCGTCTACACTGGTGTGTCAGTGTTGTTTGTGTGAGATCTGCTAAAATTAGCAGTTCTCGTCCCCCGCTGCACGTCGGTTACATAACCACACCGGCCTTGACTCCCGCGTCGCATCTCTCAGTACCCGATTGGTCGAACGACCTGCTCATTCTTCTATTTGATTTAAACGCTCCCTGAGATCTATAAATTACAGAAATGATAACTTACATTGTAGAATCATAACCTATTGACTACATTCCAATCGTTCAAATTTATCTACTAACAGTACGTCTGTTGCTTGGAATTCTATTTTCTATAAAGCTGGTAGTTTTTTAAAGTTTATTTGCGCACTAACTGTGTGGTCTTTACAGTGACTTGCAGTTTTATAAGAACACATTGTGTGTTGAGCTCGTATGTTTAGTTCAATGGTGCATAGTGTTATGGTAATTTTATGACCCTTCCACGTCACACTCGTTCGATATATTATGTATTGTTGTATAACTGTCCTTATCGGTTATTTTATCGTTTAGTTTCCATTATTACTGTTTATCTATAACCATAGCTAAATTGTTTACAACGTATTTTAAGACGCAACAAAGTTGAGTGGTATCGACAATCACTTAAGTATATTTATGTTAATTTATACATACCAATTATAGTTGTTCAAATAAATTCCATTTAATTCACATTTTAAATACACAAGTAGGTATATTATGCATTAATATACAAATTTGCTTTTGAATTCCACTTTTTCCGGTGGCCCATATTAGGAGCATTAGGCAGGCCACGCTGCAATTTCAAAGCTGTCATAACTTTTCTTTTATCAATTAAACTATTCCACTACAAGTATTTATGATTCAATTACTGTGTTTTAGTGATGTATGTAGTCACGTCACTGTTGACCTCGACCGTGATAGTCGTAGTTGGTAAATTGCGTTGCCCATTGAACAGTATCACGGCCAAGGTCACTCAAACAGCTGCTCTTTTCTGAACATCTTCTACTTATACAACACACATTCTCATAATCTTTATTTAGTTTACGTGTTTGTAACAAACGTTGCTATTACAATTATAGGTTATGATTCGTTATCAATTCATTACTTTGTATGTTAGCTTTAGATAATGTTATTCTGCGTGATTATTACTTGATTGAATATGAATTGTAATATAAAACGCAAGTACTGTTTACAATCTTTGCAGTATTGCACCGAACAGATTTTTTTTTTGATATAGTATGCTTAATTGACTTATTTACACGAAAATGTGCTATTGCAGTTCTTTAGGCCTACTCAAAATTCAATTGTGCAGTAAAAATAGAGGTGAAGAATTGTAATACGGAGTCCGCAATCGATAGGGACCAAACCTCGTGGTTGCGTTGCGCGCGCATCCATCCCTTCGATGCTCTGTTGGTGAATGGCCGGTTTAGAAAACAAGGGGGTTTCGGGAGGGGGTGAATGCAAGGTCGTTAGTAACGCACTTACTATCATCAATACGTCTCTTTCTGTTATTTTAGCTACCCTATCAAGCTGTCTCATTCTCTCTTAAAATCACGCGTAAATGCAACCCCAAAATAAAACACACCCTCGATGTCTGGCGATGAAACGTCAGATTCAGTGATATTTTTGTATTACGTGATAACGTTTAAACGTGCGATAACAGACAAGACAAACATTCGAAATTGAATTGCTAAAATAAACTTTTAGAAGTGATTTAATTTTGTTGAGTTCTATGAGCGGTTGTAACTTTATCATCTAAATGTTTAAGTTCTATCATTGTTAATTAGTGGGATATTATGTTTATGTGTAATTTTCCGCTGAAGGCGTTATTTATAGTGTCAATGAAATCTTGAACCGTGACAGTTGTCAACAACATTTTATCTAAAATGCATTTATGTATTTCTATCAATGTTGATTTTGATAACATTGACGTAAGTGTATCTCACATGGCCAATGGGCCAATCCTTAGGTTATCTGAATGGGTATATTCTCTAATTAATCCTAATATATTGAATACTGTAGTAATGACCCCAATAATTTTGTTTATTTCGTAATCTTGTATAACTTCTTCAAATAGTATCAAGATGGGTTTTAGATATCACGCGTTGATTGTCGCCTTGTCACTCAGTTTTTGTTTGTTCTACTTGTCTTGATCGGTCTGGAAACTAAGTTATTCATTGATCTTTCGAACGTTTTCGTTGATATGTAAATTGTTCTGAATAGTTTTAAAATTCAAAAGGTACGCCATCAAATTTATTCGTAATTTTTCATTGTCAAGGCAAATCCTCCTATTTCTACTTTATAAACACCACATCACGCTAGGAAAACATATTTTTTCCTTGTTAAGAGAACTTATTCATTGTGAAAATTCCTAGAAATTACTTACCTACTAATTGTCTATCATTTATAATACTCGTTACTCATTTGACAGGGGAAAGAAGTATTTAGGTATGTCGTCTTAGAATTTCAACGAAGTTTAATTACCAAAGTAGAGAGTATGAACTTGTTACCAAGCCTTAAATGTTGTTAAGTTATTACCTGTTTGCTATTAGTAAATCTAACGTCGTGTCGCCAATATATACTATGGCTCTTGTATAGCGCACTATTCACACTTGACACTTCATACATTTACAAAACTGATTAACACTGGAATGTTTGATTCTCTCTTGACTAATGACCGTGCAGTTTACATTATAGTCTATTATACAGAGGCACTTGTATGACGCACCTGTTTTATGTGTGTACGTAAAGGCAGTAGACCATACCACATAATAACATCATGAAACGCGCTAGTCGCTCAGCTCGCATGGGCGTTGTTTACAACCATCAGCGTTCTGTTACAGTGGTATCGAGTGCAAAGATGAGGTGTTCGCCGCACACCAGGTGCAGCACGCCGATCTGAAGCCCACTGTGGCCCCGACCGTGCACGTGCCACAGCCCCTGCCTGTATCTATCGAAGCACCCGCCAACGGTGATATAGTTGGCATCATACAACCCAAGGAGGAACGCCCAATACCAGTTACTGAGCTGATATTCGCACCGCGAAAGAAAGAAATGAACAAAGGCTATCTCATGTTCTCCCAAGATCAGGGACGCACAAGTGAGTGGCACTCGAACTTCCACAGCTTAGGTAGACGTTGTTGTTGCTTTTTAGATTTATCTCTCCCAATATGATGATTTCCCTGTCACTAATGTTGATGTTTTTTTCAGTGCTTAAAGACGAACCGGAAGATTTGACACACTTGGCGCCCACAGCTGGCGATGCTTGTATACCTCTAGAAGACAGTCCTTTTGACATGTTCGATGATTTTATTTTGGGCGATAACTATTGCAGTCTACTGGGTGATGACTTGGCAAACGGGTCACCAGTAGACGCTTTGACCCCTGATTCTTTGTTGTTATCTTCGCCAGAACCACAGGTATAAAGTTTATCCATTTTCCATATTCATTTTCCTTTCAATTGTGTGATTGCTATTCTAATAAAATATACCTTTTTAGGAAAACGACTCATCATGTGAACAGTCGTCATTGTTAACAGAATTATCACTAGACGCATTCGACAGCAACCGGTCAGATAATGATATTGAGGATGGAAATTCACCGTTTATTCCCACAAATGATGAATTGGCGGTATTGGAACCAGCAGTTATGTGGGGAGCTCTGCCAGATAGTGTGAGTCTAGCAAGACCTCAACCTACGGAGACACAGACAACATCGTCAGCTCCAGCGTTACAACGCTTGTTGACGGCGTCTACCACAGGACCACCGCCACAGGATCTCATAACGAATATATACTCAGACCCAGGTATATTTTCCTTACAGTGATGTAATCAAATATATCAAATGATGGTAACTTCTTTTTCCTACACTGTGATTTATTTCAGGTCTAATACCAAGCAGAACCGTCCCAACTTGGGACACAGGCGTGAAAAGGGTGATGAAGCAAGAGCAGGAGCCCTGTGCAAAACGTGTGAAGCGTAGCCCTTCACCAGTGCAACCAACTCCAGCCAGCAATCCATCATCCAGCGTCCTCATGAACCTTCTGGTGAGCGGCTGCGACGTCGATGCCGGGTACATCTGCATGGTGCAGTGCCGGCCCCGACAAAAAACGAAGGCCTGAGGCCAACCTCCCATAAACATATAAACTGTGATAAAGCGCGTCCAGTGTTCATTGAAACGCCTATACAAAAACTATGTCAGTGCTACTCACAGACTTACTCTGGTCGGATTTAAAACGAATTATTATTTAAGTACAGTGCCGTCGATTCATGTGATATTACCGTACCAGTTTCTGACTGAAAGTCGCATCAAAATAAAATTGTAAGGAGAGTCCTATGAGACAATAAGCGTCGGGCGCCAGATTAAAGTCTGAAGGCACAGCAATTTAACCGCCAGGCGGTCAATCGGAGTGACTTAGTTTTAGGGCTGAATAGTTTAGTTAATCTTCCACAGTGATGCAATCTCGTGCTCGCGCCACAAGAATTAGTTTTAGGCGATTAAGTTAACCTACGCTTTAGTTACGTTGGTATATTTGATGCAATCAATTGTTATTGTTGACTTTAGTGTTTAAGTTTAACGTGTGCATATCGTGTTTAATTAGTGATGAATCGGTCGAATCGTTCCTAGGTTATTTATTTGTCGTCAGTCCCCGCACATACTCACGTGCGTTGATTATGAATGTGGGGGCACGCCGCGCACATCGTCTTATGTTCATAGCTCGAACCAAGTCAATACTAATAGATTTACCAGCCTGTACTCAGAGGTTATTGCTATTTATTCGTTACTATAAGTTATTTATTATGTAATCTATGTATATAATAATTTTTACATCGATAGATAACGTTTATAGACAGACCATTATTAGGTAATATTGTTTAGATCGTTATGTATTTTATCCAGAGTTTATAGTAGGTAGTATGTTGTTGTTTCGGGCAGGTTAGAATGATCAATATGGATGTCTACACCATTTCCACTGCCAAATAATACAAAGTACAAGTTAGAACAAAGTTTAGTGTTCAGTGGGGCCATTTATGTCCAATGCGGTTACCGGACGCAATAAGTGGACGCTTGATGCGCCCAGTATAATATCTATTCGTCTTTACACCCGCACCAGCAAAGTGGTCCGTCAATGGCCGCTCTTACGGTGTTACCTTCACTTTTTTATTTTACATTTCGATGACTTTACATATAGTTATAGAGAGCATAAGGTATACTTAGATGCCAGTCATGAAATGAACTAATTATACTATACAATTAAATTATAGTCAAAATATAAATAAATGAAGTGCTTGGCAAATGCCATCACTTTATAAATTTTGAAAACAGTACCAATAGATTTTTTTTATTTGCTTTCTTACAGATAATATGTACCTATATAGGTATATTATATATACCTATTTCGCTTTAGTTTTGATTTTTATTTAAATCCTTAAAGTACCTATACAAACTTATTTGTAAAAAGTTCCTATACAATAGAAAGTAAATTAATTTTAAAAAATCATCTATTGACTCTGTTTTCAAGAATTATTATTAACAAAATTAAAAGACGTAACATATACATAGAAATCATAACTTATCGCTGTTATTATAATGAATTGATAGTACTATGTATGGATGATTATATGTAACTAGAGAGTTATTTATTTTTCTGGAGAGAAATATAAATAAAAATTATGAAGTTGACAGAAAATATCTGATAATAAAGGAGACAAAAAAATAATAGTTCTGATAAAAAGGTGCAAGTTTTATTATCCTATCCTTTCCTTGATATACAACCATTGATATAGTTTGATCACGAGAGGTGTACCGCTTCCATGGTACGCGCGGCGTAGTGGGGGGAGCTCTCGCAGCACTTTCTCGCTCACTCACGACTTCTCTTTCTTTACCTCACCCCCGCGCCACGCCGCGCGCTCCGTGGGGGCGGTACAGTGCTTGTGGTCAGACTATAATAAATTTTGTTCAACTGTAATTTCAGATTTATCTAATTCCTTTCCATATAATGGAAGATATAGCAATACTCGAAAATGTTTGCCTTATAAAAGTATAAAATATTATAAAATCGAAAATTTTCAAGGAGGAATCCAGAATTTTCCATATCCCTAGTTGGACAAAATTTATCAGTTCAATGGTATGAGTGTTAGCTTTTATTGACAATGAAACACAATTTATTTGACAAAAAGGTTCAGCGTGTTAAATATTTAAAACTTTCCGATAAAATTTCGATATTTTTTTAAAGGTTTTTCATTGATATTGGCGATCAATTTTATGCAAATTGAATACAAGATAGTACCATTTTGGTCTTTGATAATTCTACTAATGATTTAAGTATGAAAAGAATATTTATTCATTCACCATACGTCAATTTATATAACAATTAACTATGAATATTATAACACCGCGAGTCTTTTTGTAAATGAGATCAAAATAAGTCTGCCTTATTGGATGGTAGACGCATTCCAAACGTATAAAGATAGTATTGTTCTGGTTTGAATCATAAATTTACATAATTCAAATGTTGAGTAACACTTGTTGACGCAAAGTAGAAAAACCTGTTTGTTACTATGCACGTGGCCAAAACTCAAAAGAAGTTCAGGGATTTATGCTTAGCGTAAATAATACCTAAAATACTAGATTGTTTTTTAAATTTTATATTGGGTGACGTCAATTTGACGTCTTCAAAATTAAAATTCAATTAATTGATCTCTTGTTACAATATTAAAAATACTTATAAAATACATGAGGATTATGTTTTACCTTATTCACTAATTGATTTGACCTTCCATGGATGATTTGCATGTTAGACAAATCTTTTTTATGTTCTTGTGACTGCTATTCCACTAACAATTGATTTTTCTCGTAATTCATTTTATGTTAGACACTAGTGTGTTGATATCGTCATTACTATACACATTTAAATTAATTGCGAATAAAAGCTTTTTAACAATAACTTATTAAAATGGTAGTTATTAATGAAACAGAATGTCACAAACGAAAACGTTTCATTCAATAAATCTTTATATTCTAGACTTATTGAAAACTTTACAGAGAGTTTTTAAAATCTGCTTAGTGGTCTCACATGGGAATAACATCGTCTTTATAGAGCAATTAAGGCGTCTCCATAAGGATTTTTGCTTTGACGTATTCCATTACTTCGTGACAACTCGTGGACTAAATACGAAACTGGATACGTCTCCTGGGACCCTCCGCACTGTAGTGTATTTAAAGTAATACAAATTTTCGTACATACGTATACTTAAATATACCTACAATTAGTGTACGTACACACAAACATATTCCTCCTCCTCCTCAAATTCATAATAAATTCACCAACAAGTCTTTAGTCTACAAAAGTAAAATAAAGTACATTTAAATTAATGAGTACCAAAGACCCGAGTAACGGCCAGTACTAGAACAGTATAATGTTAATGACCGATATAAATTCATATATCAAGATTAAGTAGACAACCGCATTCTTATTTATTTTTCAGGATAAGGAATCCTCTTTCAAGGCTTTAGATACATGATGAAAAATTCAAATTGCCTTATCGGTACTAATATTTTAGCTTCACGGCACTTGGATTTACCGAATTGAAAATAACACCGTCATTTTTTTTATTGTATCATAATTCCGCACGGATACCTCTCAGACTTGGAGTTAACCAGTCATTTACTTCATTAAATTTTAGAAAAAGCATAACAAACAACACCTAACGACATAGTGAGATCACCCTGCGTAAACACCGACAATTCAACATGTTTTAGTTGCTTCGAGATAACTTACACTTCAAACTACTTGTGTGTCAATCTTTAGTCACTCTACGATAGGTTTGCTCGAAAGTGACCGAAACGTCGGATTCAGTGTAAATAATACCAAATGAATCGCGATAGAATCCGTTAAAACGAAATTTTACCAAGTCCTGAAGCAATCTCTAATTTTCTTGTTCGAAAATGTCCGCACTAGTAAGACTTCAAATATCTAACTTTAAATAAGTTTCCTCCCAAGATGAAATTGTTTGTGGAAGTCGTAAAAGCAATAAGTTAAAGGAAAAATCCCTTGTAAGCCATTCCCCGGAGCATTGGCGTCCACAGATAGCATACTCGTATAAAAAAGGCTGTTGATGTTGAGACTTCTTTATCTCTCATTTCTCGTTACTTTTATCTTTTATATTGTTGTCCTGTTACACTTTGAATCTTCCAATATAATCAAAGTGATACCCGAAACCGTCATTTCAGGACACTTCCTTTATTGTTTTGGATATTAGAATTTGACTACTATTTATTAATCTGTGTTTTCAAACGTGAGAACTGGTAACTAGGCAGACGAAAGCCACTTCATCCATTTTTAACCGACTTCCAAAAAGGAGGAGGTTCACAATTCGATTCGTATTTTTTTTTATGTATGTATGTACACTGATTACTGTGATGTTTATGATTTGATTTACGTGATTCTTTTTAGTTCGATGCAAAATAGTTGCCATTTGGTCCCATAACAATTTAATACAGTTTGGACCAGTAGTTTTAATTTTATAAACATTTAGGTATGTGTGTTCTGACATGTAAATTTTAACCTACTTCTTATCTATTTTCTTCAATATTTCCGTCATTCCTGAACGGATTTTATATTATTTTTATATCAAATAAGGTAATCTTTATTGGATGTTTGTTTCAATCACATGAAAATGATCGGATAGAATTAGAACAGAGATATGTTTATTCTGGAAAAGAATTGGTTCCTGTGGGTTATACCTATGGTAGCAGGATAAGTCAGGTAGAGCTGCGAACTGCAACTAGTAGGATAGTACTCGTAAGTAGAACATGCAACACAGTAGTTCAAATTTATGCGTGTGAATATGGGTTCTGTCTAATCGACCGAAAATCATAGTTGGCGAAATGTGGGTGTTTAATACACCTCTGCCTACCCATTCGGGGATTACGGGCGTGAGCATATGTATGTATGTAGTTTTCTGTAAAATAATACTTCAGTGCTTAATTATATATTTAGCTCTTAAGTAGGATTTAGGTGAGAACCTCAACATAAATAGGTTACAGTTTACACAGGTTACAGTTAATTACAGTTAACATGGGCTTCTCCCAATATATTACACAGATTTATGAGGAATGGTGCGATAGTAAGGGTCCTCGGGATAGGGCAAACGAAGCACCGAGATTGTAACGGATGCTTCAATGATTACCAGTGCGGGTAATCTGTGCTTTTATCACGGCCTTCATTGAAATAAATGATTACACTTTGTTTACGCTAGATAAAGTGTACGAGTTATAAATAGGATGTTATTTTATTATTTACAGTTCAGTTACGCGTAACTTAATAGTTGTTGACTAGAATATATATGTACCCACCAAATGTAAGGTTTACTTAATTGAGTTCGTTTTTAAATTAATATAATATCATGAAGTTATGCATTTAAAATTTCGGGCACAAAACTTGAATGAAAGACGTTTCTCAATATCAATTAGCTTATTGTAGTCCATTGCTGGTCATAGGCCTTTCTCATTGTACGCTATTGCTTCTAATTCTCCGCCCTCGGCATCCAGCCTGTCCTAGCCACCTTCATCTGTTTTGATAGCCTTCCTTAGTACGGGCGTAGCTGGTTGGTCAAAAAAAAAAATTAAGCCATGTATCATGCCGATGTTGTATGAGTTTGATTAACACCGTTTTCAATAAATTAATCATTGCCGTCAGAAAAGTATCTAATACCGTTATTTATATAGGTACATTATCAGAACCAACTTTAAAAAAGATTTTAAAAATATCTTTCCTGTATATTATGTCATAACCATGTGCCCAAGCAATCATGACATTATATCGTTAAGTGGTTAATCTTGCATTACGCTATAAACTAAACATGTTAACAGTCGTTTTAATAGCAATACCCAATGTAATGTCAACAATCAAACCTATTAGCCGTTAATTTTTTTACCAAAGATGTGAAAATTCACCAGCAATTGCTTTGTTGAGTTTCTTTGCCATTCATTTGTCAATTGAAAACTTCAACTGCCGTAGCAACTAGTGGTGTTATCATTTCTTATTAGTAAAATATTAGTAACCCTAACAATGTATTCGGGTTCAGGATTCATGACACCTCATTTGCGAGGAGCTGATTAACGAATGAGTCTCTAGCTAAATCAACACGAGGTAAAAACTCTTGGACTCCGGAACGACAATGATTAGTAAAACAGTATTCAACGTTGAAGTATCCCCCAGCCTACCCAGCTAGTAGAGTAGTAGCTTGTAGGCTACCCTACGCGGGCGATCTCGTAATAGATTACCCCAGGTCAGCCGGGGTACAAGGGATATGTTTCTTACTATCTCACCCCCGGCAGCCTAAGGCCTCATACGCATTGTCCGGTTAGCCGGAGTGCGAACAGCCGTCCGGCTTGCAGGTTGGTTGCGGTTGCAGTTGCGGTTAACCGGGTGGTGGCTAGCTAGCTTCAATGGCGAGCAACCGTAAACTAGCAAACCGCAGTGCATCCGCGTAGTGCGTACAGCGACCGTCCGGATAGCCGTCAGTCGGGCCGCAGCGCTCCGAGCGACCGGAGCGGTTGGGCGGCAGCCGCATCACAGTGCGAATAAAAAATACTTTTGCGTATATATTTTTGATTGCGGTTAGCGTCCGGCTAACCGGACAATGCGTATGAGGCCTAAGACCCGAAAACGACGTGCGTTCTAGCCGTTTCGAGTTTGATAAAACCACGTCACCGGCTCCGGTTCCGAAGGTATTTTGTGCACGAAAAAAATACCTATGTCATTCACAAAGCAAACATCATTTTTACGCACCAAGATGAAGTTAATGTATGTGGCGTGTCATTTTAACTTGGACAAGCTATACTGATTTCAGATTTGAAACATTATGCATAATATACATTTCACTAATCATTGTATTCAATTTCACGTATTAGGAGATGAGCCTATTGCCGTATTCCGGACACTTTTGTTGACTCGAGTCACGCATCTAAGGCTGAATATAGGCTGTATATATCTGGCTTATGTTATTCCATTAGTCTCCTTGTACGATTACACCATGGTAAGAGATGGATTGACCCAAATTCTCTACCTATCTGTGAATGTATCACCCGAATCAACGAAACATCAAGTTCATATATTGTACACGATTGTGTTTCTAAGTGAAACTTGTAAAATAATATGTAGATATATATAGAATTTTAACTAGATACATTATATTTTAATGAATTTAACAACAATACAATGTTAGCATGGTAGAAACGCTCATAACGACCACGTACGTTTATTTAAATGACATAAACACGGTGATAAATGAATCGTTTGTCGCATAAACTTTACTGGCAGTTAATTTAGTTTTATTTATTGACCGCATGATGCTATTCTTTGTCGCAATGCACCGCCATGTCAGCCACGTCATGCATTTTTATACTTTTTTACATACACCTAGCATGTAAAGAAATAGGTGAATTTCAAGAAATATCGTTCGAAACTAATTTAGGTTACCACCTCATTAAATTTGCTGAGTGCAACATGCAACAGTACATAATAAATATAATGATTGTTAGGGAGGAATTTAAACATATGATTGCAGTTACATTTTCGTTGTATAAAATAAATAATGGCATACATATTGTATGCACGTTGCTGCGTTGCATCTCTATTCATAAGACGCAAATGTTACGTCATCCGCCTACATGAGACCACGTTGCTAGTAACATTATCTAAAGATTTGTCTTAATCTAACCGAAGTAGAATATATTATGTGTTTCTAAGTCAAGATTTAAGCTAATACTCTGTTGTATATCTTCCTTAGGGATATGAACCGTGCACCTTTTTATTGAGTAAGTACTAGCTATTGCCCGCGGTTTCGTCCGCGAAGACTTCTTATTCCGTTCCTGCTGCTCCATAAAAACCTTCCTTAGAGTTCAAGGAGTTAATAAGAAAAAAGAATTGGTTCAGCCGTCTTCGAGTTTTGGGCTTACCAACATATTTCGCGATAATTTTTTACTTATATTGAATCAGATTCTAAGATATTTATTTACCATATATGGAACACTATTCTTTATCCCTCTTCTCTCTGTCTCTATTATTAAGGACATAATTCTTACAGACATCGAATTTTAATAAAATAGCAACTGCGCGAACAACAACGTACAAAAATATCGTACCTCTTTTATCTAGTATATTTACTTTCTTTAATTTTATTACTTGACAACTAATCGGTCATTTTATGTTTTACAGGATATCCAGAAGCAGTTACCGCCCCTACAACAGAATCTGCTCGTCAACTACCAGATGGCCCGGAACCAGCAACCAATTACACAAAATATCAATAGGAACCATATCCCTATGTCCATCATAAACGTCTTACAGAATGTACCCAACAAACAGATGGTACGTACTAACGCACCACAGGTCTTCCGCACAAACATGACCCCGAGTCCAATATCCCCGCTAAGTCTAAACGTCAGTCCCATGTACTCCTTACCATCAAGCCCTAATAGTTACAACAGTCCTGCAATTAGCCCAGCGCAAAGGGAACACGTCATGAGCCCTTATTCCACTCCTCAATCAATGTCACCAGTTGGACAGTTCCAACAATACAGTTCAGGAGGCAGAATGATGTCTCCAGGAGGTGTATTGAAAGGTTGTGACCCGTACCTCACCAATAAAATGCAAACAAGTCCAGGATTTCTTCATACTCCGGAAATACAGATACCAGATTCCGTGTCCCTGACAAATGAGTTCTGGCCTGAAACCGACATGATGCAAGGTACGAGCGATTTGCTCGCAGCATTAGATGATGTAAAATTAGTTTAGTACCTAAGTGTAACAATACTTTTGCATGTGCAGTGGCGGTTATGGATAAAGTGATTTCTTAACTTCTTTCGGAACAGTTAGTGAAACTAATAATACCATAAACATGTTTTATGTATTTAAAACTCGAAACGACGCTCGAAAATTCAGCTCTTCACACAAACATTCCGGTTGAAATACTGTTCAACTTATTTCGTTAGAAATCACTCGAATGAATGCAGGGTCGCAAACGGTAGCAACAATAAACCCAAAGGGATTCCACGAGACTTTTCCATGTTGCATTTGTAAAAAATTCTTTATGGTTTACAACCTTTGTGGTGAAGATTTACAAGCAATTGTTTTAAACTTCGCCTTTTATTTCATGTCGCATGGATTCCTAGTGGTAATGCAACGATGTGACTTAGATCAAATGATATTACATTATATATATATGTATATATTATACTACGTTTGAATATGCCTACCGTGTATTTTGTATGACTAGGTATGTTCTGTAGACGTGTGTGTAATTGTGTGTGATTTATGTAATGTTTATGAAAAGATTGCACTGATAAAACGGCACAGATATACAAAATATATAACGTGAATATATATATAAGAGAAATATTTGAAAAAATTTGATACGATATTTTATACGAGATTATATTTGTTATATGCCCAAATATATATCATTTCAACGTTATTTAGCACTATGCAAGACATTTTAATATGTACACTGGACTATGTAAATTTATCAAGCATTATACATTCTGGAAATAACGTGCTTATAGGGAAAATTTTTATAGTTCATTGTATTTTGTTTGGTCTATCCGAACTAAGTGCTGCACTCAACGGAAATTGTTTTATCAGTGCGTATTCTTTTACTCAGACGACCTACATTCAGACTGCAAATGAGTTGCCAAGTTAAAATATTAATGGTATGGTTATACAGTTCATATAACTGCATCTTTAACTGCTAAATAGAGGAACTAAGTGTGCGAGTGATATACGTATCTTTATACAAAAGTGAAAGAAAAGTGATAGAATAAACGAATTTTGAAACGCTTTTTTATAAACCTTTATCAACTTTGACAGAAATAGATATTGCGGTGACGTCAATGTGTCACTGCCACTGACATTTGAAGTAGCTATGGGTCTACTTACGCTAGTAATGTTAATGTTTATCACATCGCTTGAAAACTAAATTTGTATTTAATTGAAGTATGGTAATTAGTCAACAGTTTCGATGCATCCATAGCGAGGCACAACAATAGCACAGCATACAAGCCGCAATATTGCAGCTCACTTGCAATCTGAATGTAGGTCGCCTGTGAAGAGCTTTTGGCTCTCGATTAGCCTTCGATTTTGGTTGTCATTATAATTTGTATTATTCAGTATGGCATTCATTTCATATTGTAAAACGATTTCTCATTTAAATTACAGATAAGTAAAAATAGAGAAAGTTATTATAATATTTTTAATTATTAATATTTTATGATCAAATCGTATACTCATTTAGATAATAAGTAATCATAAACCTGTTTAGATGGAAACCTTTAATATATCTATTTTATCGTTCTATTTATTTGCACAATCACTGCCTTTATTGTCACAGTTGAAATGTGGGTGTTAGAGTTAGTGTGAACGCTTGTTTTAACCTTCCCGAATTACTTTTTTTTTATCTAGGAACCTCAATTTGACGTCAGGAGAAAAGTTCACCATACGTACAGTGTTACAATGGTGGCGCTATTCGCGGTTCCCACCGTTTTCCATTCCGTTTTAATTTTCTTTTATCCGGAGTTATCGAAAAATGGAGGAATCGTGAATAACCTGTTTAAATGGTACTAGATCCATAGGCAACGTAAGTAGGCCAGCGGCTAGCAAATATCAAATCGATTGAGGCGGTGACAACCTTGTAAAATGTGCCATTTTGCATCCGACATGCTTAAAACATTTTCCGAATTTGACGACTGAAAAACACTTTTCCTTAATGACATATTGTTCCAGTCGATTTAACATTGGAAAAAGTGTATGTCTAGATAGGAATTGAAACCCACAACAAACACTTCTTACAGGCAGAATGCTCTAACCACTTGTATTACTAGAAATTCTCCTTTACGTCCTGTAACAGCTGGACTGTTCGCGAGTTCAAGTCCCGTCTAGACATTCACTCTTTCCAGTTTAAATCAATTTAAAAAAGTTAGCATAATAATGCCTCAATTTTTTATACTATTGAGGCGCCAGACAAGCACCCATGACCTGACAGAAAGCGGTGTTGGCCTATGGAATTTTGCATCACCACTGGGCGACCCTGTAGGAGGGAGGGGAATGACTGAAGGATAAGAGAGTTTCTATGCTGTCAGTGCAAAATACAAAGCAGGGTTTCATACCATCACATAATTCACATAGCAGTAGGTATCTACTAAGCCCTGGGGCTTACCACTGACAACGTAAAACCGCTCCAATGAGGCATTTGGCTACCGTACCTTTGCCTTCTTTTTTATTCCTTCTACTACTACTCGTCATTGTCCGCGGCAAATCATATTTCAATACCGCCAACTAAGGCTGGCTGTATGCTGGTACTTGCCGAACATTTTCATTAACGGTGTGCGTTGTGTAAAAATTATAGCCGCCGTCTTCTCACTGCCTATATATCGATTTTGACAAGTGCCTAGTCGCCCGCGCACACTCGAATAAATTTATTTATTTCTATTCTCTTTTTATGTGACATATTTGGTAGTCAGTCGTGCAGAAATGGGATTCAAACGCACTTAAACGCAGGGGCCCTGCCACAACCTATTAAAAGTTATATTATTTCAATCTCTCTTCACTTTCATAATGTGATTTGGACCGTCAGCGTCCGTCAGGATCATCATCATCATCATCATTTCAGCCACAGGACGTTCACTGCTGAACATAGGCCTCCCCCATCTACCTCCAATCCGACCGGTTGAAGGCGTTCTGCATCCAATGGATACCCGCGACTTTGACTATGTCGTCCGTCCACCAAGATACCATTGTTATATAGTCAAACTAGATCAAACAATTGTTTCATTATCAGTAGTCTTACAAAATAAGTATACAAATGTCGATAGACGACTGCGAGACGAATCCGAATGACACTGTGAAAAGTAAGATTGAAATAATATTTCTTCTAAGAATTTTGTGGTAGGCCCTGGTTCTAATGTACAGTTAATAAAGAAGATACGTATACGACATAATTTCTGTATATGAAAAGGTGTACCTATACCTTACCTTCATGAACATACACTTTTTCATCTAAAGTTTTATCTAAAAGGTGAATTTTTAAATGGGCCTGGATGGCCGTCTCTGAAACTATGAAGAATAGGGAAAAGTACTCAAAGGAATCTCGGACCCAATTTTAATAAAAACTAGAACTGCATCATTGAATTTTTGATAAATCAATATTCTTATTCTTCGTTCCTTATTAGCGACACAAGCAAATGCTGTAATATTACAGAATTTGTTTTTTTGTCATAATCAACTAATTCGATTCCTGGCTAAGAAAATAGATTTTTCAAAAGTGAACGCTGCAGTTTTAGCTTTAATCAAAATCGGGGTCAAGACTTCTTTGAGTACTTCTTCTATTACTCATGGTTTCGGAGATGGTCTTCC
The DNA here is from genome assembly GCA_963691645.1 of Pelosia muscerda. NCBI lineage: Eukaryota > Metazoa > Arthropoda > Insecta > Lepidoptera > Erebidae > Pelosia > Pelosia muscerda. Next base: position 5,677,381 of record OY829116.1, on the reverse strand, counting down.
AGGCCCTACTAAAACAATTCACCTATATAATTATCTTCTTTATCGTCTGTACATTAGAACCATAAATAATTGCATTGAAACTGCTTACCTACGTCCTTTTCTACCAATCGTTTCTCTTTCAATAGAGCATGAGCGGTAGTACTGTAAATGGTGTCCATTATAATGGCAGGACCAAGTCTTGTATTCTGTCAATTCATATTACAGTGTTTAGTACTAAATTGGTACTATTTGCTACCTTTCGTAAAAAAAATTGTACCTCTTCTATTTCAAAGTTATATTTAAAACAGTCTGGTCCCGCCATTATAACGTTATAATGGCGGGACCAGACTCGTATCGGCCATTGTTAGCTACGATTATTTTATGAATATTTAGTACCTATTTAGTACTCTTGAAAAATGCTTAAAAAGTGTGGCTGGGTGCAGCATGTACTGGACTGTTGTATTAAAACACTGATCCCGCCATTATAATGTTTGGTCCTTTCGTAAATAAACGTGTAACGGTCTATTATTTATAAACTTTATTAATATAGATATTTAGTACCTATTTGCTACCTTTTTAAGACAAGGTTCACAAGAGTCGGTCTTTCATTAACATTAAGTAATTAAAATTTTAATGTATGTACTTAGTACAATAGTGATGGGCGATGAATCATCGTGACCACGTACTATAAATTACTTAATATTTTCACAGCAAATAAAATGTTACCTACCTATATTTAATAAAAAGTGCGACCGATAATGTATCTGCTGAAGACTGAAAGAAGGTAATAACCAAATACAAAAAAGTTATGGAAGATGATTGGGAGCGGGATGATGTGGATGATGATTATTAAATATAGGTAACATTTTATTTGCCGTGAAAGGCTGTGTTGTGTTGTCTGGCAACGTTTTCGATCAAGTATATTCAAATATATATTACTGTTATGTATGATTTTAAAATACATAATAAACTTAAATGTTAAAATAATATCAAAATATATTTATTTAAAATAATATGCATAGTTTATAGTACGTGGTCACGATGATTCATCGCCCATCACTAATTGTACTAAGTACATACATTAAAATTTTAATTACTTAATGTTAATGAAAGACCGACTCTTGTGAACCTTGTCTTAAAAAGGTAGCAAATAGGTACTGAATATCTATATTAATAAAGTTTATAAATAATAGACCGTTACACGTTTATTTACGAAAGGACCAAACATTATAATGGCGGGATCAGTGTTTTAATACAACAGTCCAGTACATGCTGCACCCAGCCACACTTTTTAAGCATTTTTCAAGAGTACTAAATAGGTACTAAATATTCATAAAATAATCGTAGCTAACAATGGCCGATACGAGTCTGGTCCCGCCATTATAACGTTATAATGGCGGGACCAGACTGTTTTAAATATAACTTTGAAATAGAAGAGGTACAATTTTTTTTACGAAAGGTAGCAAATAGTACCAATTTAGTACTAAACACTGTAATATGAATTGACAGAATACAAGACTTGGTCCTGCCATTATAATGGACACCTGTAAATGAGCTATTTATTCCAATCCTTGCCGGCAAAAGAATTGTCGTATCAACCAAAATGTTACAAACTTTAGACGTTTGTCACATACCGTACACATTAAGTACAATCAGTAATCCTCTATCAATATATTAATAATGCAATTATATTCTTATAATTTAAATCTCGATAGATTATTTACATTATATTTAGTTACTAGCTGTTCCCCGCGGTTTCACCCTCGCTGCTAAGCACCTGTTGGTCGTAGCGTGATGTTATATAGCCTATAGCCTTCCTCAAGAAATGGACTATCCAACACTAAAAGAATTTTCCAATTCCAATTAGTAGTCCCTGAGATTAGCGCGTTCAAACAAACAAACAAACAAACTCTTCAGCTTTATAATATTAGTATAGATAATTCTAATTATAAGCGGAGTGTTAAAATTCGACGACTTAGCAGGATTATATGAATTTGATTTACATTAAGAATTAAGAAGGTTACGGAGTTTTTTTTAGCAATTGTATATTATATGTATAATCTGGGTAGAAAATAAAAATATTGTCCCATAGTTTTGTTATAGAGGGTTGATCCTGTCAGCAAATTTATTGAATGTCTTAAATATTACAATGAATTGTTATGTTATCATTATATATTTCAGTAATTTAGTTAGTATGTACGATATTTTATGTAAGTGTAATCTGATACACGAAACTACTGCCAAATCATGTTCTGTACTTTTCATTTTTTAATTTTCCCTTCCTTCTCTCATCCGATGTGCCATCGAATTTGTTTGAACAAATTCTCCTACGGTATGGTTCATACTAAAACGTCCATCTCATAAAATTGTTTGAAATTTCAATTGTAAATATAAATCAAATTGTTTTATATATTTAGAGAATAAATTACTGTCATTGAATACTTGTTTTATATAAAACCCATATTAACAACACCAACCTACTGGCTAAATTTTAATCAACAATACTAATATTTACTCATCATCCTAGCGTTGAGTGGAGACTACAAGAATGCAAACGGAAGGTAGGACGCCCTCCGACCTTAGGACGGCTAGGCCAGATGGATAGATGACCTGAAAAAGGCGGCTGAGACAGACTGGATGCGGAGGGCGGAGGATAGGGATCAGTGGCGCACATTGGGAGAGGCCTATGTCCAGCAGTGGACTACGATGGGCTGATTGATTCATCCTTGCGTTGTTCTGGTTGCATTCGAAGCTTTCACTTCCAGAGTCCGGTGGCGTCCGCTCTTTCCAGTCTGACTGTGTCGCGTCTGAAATTCGATATTTTGCGTGAAACAACTGCAATCTGACCTCTACAAAATATTGGCGATATCGTACTGCAGTGAGTTCTTAATTTTTTTTTTCTAGATGAATACCTCAGTGCTTTCAGTTCTAACTCTATTAAGGCTCCAACTACCAGTAACGACTGCCATAGATGTTTCTAAGACGAACGGGACCGATGGCTAAACGTGCTCCCCGAGGCACAACCAGATTAGTGTAGATAGCCATATTCATGAATACAAATATTAGCATTGAACCCACAATTCCTGCTTCGCAAACACTTTCATTATCTCCACGCCATAAGTCTTGTCAACAATTAGTTCGTATTGTGATGGCATTTATTAATGCCTCAGCTCAGAAAATAATAATTTCAAATGGCTTATTTTTTTACAACTTCATTGAATGTGTTGTAAGTAACCTACAGAAGTACATAAAGAAGCAGAGCAGAGAGAAGAGAACCGCCGGACGAGCAGATCAGCGATTGCAGAACACCTTTTAGAAGCGGGCACGAATCACTGGATTGAATTCCACAATACGCAAGTCCTCTCCACCGAACGTCACTTCTATTCAAGAGCTGTACGTGAAGCTATTGAAATTAAGAAGTACAATAATTTCAATCGGGAAGACGGTTTCAAGTTATCTGCGACATGGAATCCAGTGATAAAAAACCTGCTACCTCGCTTTTCTGCGCCGTCGGATAGACACCGAGCCGTTTGCTTAGAGAATAGGGACCCTGTGAGTGTGGTATGTGACGGTACCTGGCGAAGAAATAATCTACAAAATGTCGAAAATGTGCGGGTAGGTGAACAACCGGCTACCTCACGGACTCGACGACGGAGGGCGTGCGCAGCTGAGCCAGTCAGCCTGTGACCACGGCCGGTGTAACCTGGTCGAAACGTCAGGCAAAAGGTATGTATATACCTATACCATGATCGCGTTAATTCCCGGTTACATTTATTATCATAATCATGGAACGCGAAAGTTTAAAAGTTAATAAAGAAGCAGTAAGGCCTACAAGCAAGAACTCCCTTTCAATTAACGAAATATGAAGTCACCTTTTTTTTGACTTCAATAAGTTCAGCGGCCCACATGAGCAAAAATAACATTAGCTTATGTATAGCACATTCTACTGTTATCTAGGAACAGGTTACTATCGGTTGTGATAATGAGATCACCAGGTAGATACTCTGGCTTCCAGAATAAAGATCAACAGACCTACTTAATATCCTCGTACAGTCAGCAGCAAATAGATAGATACATTCAAGGCTATCAAATAGTTAGAGACAGCCAAAGTGGTCAAAACTATCGATACACCCGAGACGCTCACATAGATAGAGACATTTTATTCGTCAAAAGTAACGGAACGCGCATGTCACCAATTATATCGGCTCTACTAGGGTGCCAGTTATATGATGACAGCCAAATCACCATATGTAACTAAGCAACATCCTTGCCATAAACATCGGTACAACTACACAATTACACCTTAACTAATGAGCATAGAGCTCAAATTAAATTAGTAATTGGGAAGTAACAACGATGACAGTTGTCTGAGATTATGGTGAAAGGCGTCTATCTCTTTCTTTCCTTTAAAACTTTGTATGTAACTATCTTTGTTATTTCGTGCGTGACGTCATTGCCATGTGTTTTGTTTTTAGTTTAATAGATTCAAATAATATCTCAAAATATTAATACCAATTTTGACATATTATTTCACATAATATCACATATATATAAAATGAAATAAACTGACTGTTTGTGTCGCTATCTGTGTTTAGCGATAGAATTGCCTTTTGAAAATTGAACCTTAAAATAACAAATTAAATTAGAACGGAACATAGAAATGTTTTTAAATTATTAATTTAACGTATAGGTTACTAGTTATCCACGCGAATGAAGTCGTCTTTTTCTTCACTCACGTGGATCAAAATAAAGATAGCTTATGTTACTACTTCGTTACAAAACTACATTCAAATCTGTCCGGCGATTTTATTTTAGAAGAGTAACAAACACACACGTACTAATTGTCAGCTTTAAGAAATAAGTAAAATACCTATACCAAATATTTGAACCAAGTCACGGGAAATGTTTAGCGTTACAATAAATAAATTTTATATTGATAAGTCAAAAACTCTTTGCAAAATTATTTTTTATTTCATTTAAATATAGAAGAAGTGTCACTGAACGTGACACCGTATTGCTTGTAATATGCATAGGTCATTTTATTTATGTGTATCGATATGTTTGACCACTTTGGGTGTTTGGTTACTATTGACGCTTTGCCTGTAGCTATAATAATGGCGGCTAGCGTGTATCAATGTATTTGACAACATGGTGTATCGATATATTTGGACAGGCTGGGTGCACTCAATAAATTGACCACTTTGGCTGTATCGATGTTATTGACCACTTTGGCTGTATCTAACTATTTGACAGCCTTGAATGTCGCTATCTATTTGCTGCTGACTGTACCTACGTACATACCTATTTCATCCGGCAGTCCTCTGTATACCTAATCCCCTTCGGAGATAGGTACATGCGTGAGTATATTGTAAGTACTTATACTATTTTTGCAGATTCATCCTCAAGCTATTGATTTTTCATTTGCTTAATGGGGCTCAATTAGGTAGAACCACTTTACCCCACTTTCCGATACTAATCTCGACACAAAATTGAACGATGAAAAATTACTCTGTTTATTGCTTAGAAGTTTGTAGCCTTGACTGAGGAATTCGTGGATACAACAGTTAATTTTTTTTAAATTTAGGACACGTCAATTTTATTTCACCCCGTCTGACGGCAAGTTCAAGGCAAAGTTTCAGGAACGAGGGTCACCATTACAAACACATTTCGAGTTGGTTAACTTGGCTTATTACAAGGTAAAGCAAAACTAGGCAGGTCAACTAATAGGATGGGTGACTGGTTCTATAGAGATAGGTAGGTAGGTAAATATTGACATCATTTCTAAACTGTTTCAAGTCGTAGTAATTTCACTAACTTTTAAGGGATAAAGACAGGATTTCTACATTGCTTTTGATGGTTTTATTATTAACTTACGAAAAATGTCCTTTATATTAGCAACTAGGTATAATATGTTCTGAAGAAATTTTAATTCTTTAATTATTTATGGCACGTCAATTTGACTTTACCTCGCCTGATGTTAAGCTGTGACGCTCATCAGAGGCTTTTTCACGCCCCGCTCAAAGGACCCGGGACTGTAGGAAGAAGGAAACACGTGCGTCGGTTAGGAATTCCTACACTTAATGGTGCGGCAGAGGAAATTCTAAGTAAGTAAGTACTTATCCATGATGGTAACATTTTGATTGAATATTATGGATATTTTTTAGTTAGTACCTACGTATCTATAGGTAGGTTAGTTGGTACATAACCATAACCAATTATGAAATCGAGACCAACCTTATTTATTCTTAAGTACATAATATTATGTATCATATAAGTATCTACCTCGCGACCTGACGCGATGCCAGCCCCTTCTTAAGCTGAAAGGGCTAAAAGCACTGTGACCTAAATATTTGTCTGCAACTCATTTCCGCTGTACCATATCTACCTCTTACCTAACAGCACAGATACCTGATATAATATAATTCTTACCACATAAGAGTCATTAATGTGTACGAGATGCTTCCAAATTTTTAAGGCATACAAACTTAGGTATCAATTTACTGTACCGATTAGATTCCTTAGTGGTTATGTAATCGGTTTATCTAGAGTTCCCGGGTTCGAATCCTGGCCATTAATTGACATGATAGCACAAACTTGAATTTTGGAGTTAGGATCCACATTCTCTTTCTCCCGATTTGGATTATCTTGACTTTTACGTGAGCAAATGTTATTTGAGCTTGTAACCTCTAAGGTAAATCTGCGAGACCTGTACGTCAATCAGCAGGTTACGGGCGTGCAGGTAAGTTTTGTTTACCTACATAACATATTGATATTATTCTGTAGGTAGAGACAAAGTTATATAATTAACTAGTTGACCCGCGCGACTTCGTCTGCGTCACCCCGTTTTTGCAACATTTTTCATTCCTGCTCCGCACCTGTTAGTCGTAGCATACATATAAACCTTCCTCTTTAACCATTCTATCTATTGAAACAAACCGCATCAAAATCCGTTGCGTAGTTCTAAAGATTTAAGCATACAAAGGGACAAGAAAAATAGGGACAGAAAACGCGACTTTATTTTATACTATGTAGTGATAGTGAAGTGATGATAGTGATTTTGTATTTCGTAGCTGTTAGATACAGCTAGCGCCATCTATGTATATATGTGAAACTATCAATTTCCAACTAAACTAACAATAGTGAGGGGTTTGAGTAACAGATGGCACTTCTGCTGTCACCCATCTGATCAGAAAAATGAAGACAAAACATTCCGAGTTTGTATTCGTAATATTTAATTTTCATAATTCCATTTTGTAAGTTTATTAAAATATATTTAGTTAAATAGATACATTTTCTTCAAGTTTATTATTATATTGTATTTTATACTTTCTGAAGTTTCTTGAATTTTTAGTCAACAACGGCACGCATAGTATGTAATTTAAAAAAATCACTGACAGTAAACGTCAGTAAACGTCATTCATAATTCATTGCCCAAGTCGGTCGTTGAATTTAGTTATTTTGGTGCGTGTTTTTAATTATTCAGCGTAAATGGAATTGAGGATCCTTGTTTTTAAGAGGGAACGTTGAAGTGTGGTTTTAGTGTTTAAAACTTGTGCTAAAGTGCTGTTAGGTGACATCGATGGCATCCGCACCAAAACAAGTGAACGGGAAACCGTCGAATAATAACGGCTCCTTGGGAAAGCGGAAGAAATCTCGTGGGAGCCGAGGCTCTTACCTATCTAAATGGTTAGATAAGACTATGCACCACATCCAGGACTCGACTCCAAGTATGGATACCTATGATACCTTTGTAAATCCAAGTGCGAATTGGCCTATGGGTAGTTCTCAGTTCGCACCAGGATTTGATCCTTATAGACATACGTATCAATGTGCATCGGAGCCAATGTCGCTGCCCACGCTATCTACTTATTGCAACCCACCTATGATGCCTTTCTATGGACCTGATTACCGATATGTGTCGAGTGTGAATAAGAGTATCCAAGTCCAAAGGCCGAGATTACGTCGGCGCAGTGAAAACAAGGCTGAAGAAGTTACCAGCACTCCAAGAGGCACTCCTACTATGTCTCATCCAACAAATTACCTGCAACCAAAAAATTTATCGGATAGCCAGGACTTTCAAAGTTTGCCTCCAATCGTGACGTCTGCTGGCGACACAAATTCTAACAGTGATTTGAATACTAATGATAAGGATGAAGGGAATACAAGAAGGTTCAGCGATCCGTGTGTTAGAGGTCTGCCAGATGTCGCCAGGCCTGCCAACGGTGATGTGGAATCAGGATCTGAAGACAGTTCTGATGTATCAGGAAGTCAGGTCGGCAGTAGACTGTTAACATGTCTGCTGGATCAAATATCTGCGCTTAAAATGGCAAATGAAAGACTGAGTAAAGACTTAATGGATACCAAAAGTAAGTTTTGATATTAATTATCTTAGTTTAGTATGATTAGCCTGGGTTATAATCAATGTTCCCCTTTTTACAACATTTTTCATTCCTGCTTGGCACATTTTGATCATAATATGATGTTATATAGATATAAGCCTTCATTTTGAACCACTCTATTTATTAAAAAAGTCATATCAAAATCTGTTGGCTGGTTTTAAAGATCTTAATATACATCGGAACGAATAGACAGTGGGAAGCGAAATAATAATGATTGTTGGATAAATACAAGGTGTGTGGAAGATTTAATGACAGTAGAGCAGGCAAGTGAAGTGTGTAGGTGAAGATAAAAGCAGATCGTGGGCTATTCTCATCATATAACCCATTCCTAACATATTCTGCGATATTCATAACCATGTATTTGGAAAACAATATGACCTTCCAATCTCAAAAAAAAAAGTGTTAATCAGCAGTTGCGTTGGCCAGTAGAGTAAGCTGGCCCTAAAGGTCTTTGTGTGCTGTACTATTATATAGGTGTTATGGGCAAAGGCTCAAGATTTTCAAAAGAAGAACTGGTAGAAATACGCTTACCTGTTATGAAATGTCTTCATTGCAATTTTGTTTGAAATTTTCTCATTTTTAAACACAGAATTTTAGATATATTCAGTGTTAGATAATGCATTATGTATTTTATTTATTTGAGTATTGAACATTTCTACAATGGCGGTAGGATTCATATCATAGGTACTCCTCACCACTGGCAGGTATAATGGTTGTTCATTTAGACAAATGTTGAAATATTAAAACAATCTGATTTTCTGCCTGTTTATCTAAGTATTCTTTCGTTAATAATTTTCTACAACCTATTTGACAATTTAAAATAAATCAAATGGCTTCGTAATTTTTAATTAGCATGTGCCATGGCCATGACCGACGGAAAACATTTTTTCTTAAATTAACCATTATTGAGAATATTTTGTAAATATATTTTCAAAGAAATTACTTTATTTTTTTGGAGAATTACATTTAAATTTAATCTCGACCATTTAAAAAGTTGAAGGAAATAAATGTGATATACTAAATGACATGTATCACCTGCATAGTACACAATATTTTTGGCATAACAACCCACTGCAATATGTAAGGTCATCCTTTCAAACAAGAACACCTACAATAGACACCCACACACTGAACTATCTGAGTCAAGGCTTCACTACTAAATATGCATCAAATATTAATGTTTCTACTATAAATCGGAGATTAATTCATAAATATAAATAATAAATAAATAAATAACATGTTGACAGCCTCTATGGCGTGGCGGTAGTGAACGCGACCACAATTAAGATAGCTCTGGTTCGATTCCCGCTTATTGTAAAAATTTGTATGCATGAATATGGCAATTTACATTGGTCTGACAACGGTTAACAATTAGTAGGATCGGAGTCCAGTTTTAGAAATTTTTAGGGTTCCCAACTACCCGCAACGACTGCCATAAATATTCGTATGGCAAAACACTGGCTTACCGTGCGTCACGTGTCTTAATAAAATGATTCGCTTTCTCTGTTAGGATTTGGACTTATTAGGAATTCATTTGTCTGTAGCCAGTAGCTACAGTATCATCATTCATCATTTCAGCCATAGGAAGTCCACTGCTGAACATGACCTCGACCTCCAATCCAATGGGTACCCGCGATTTTGAGCTGAATGGTTCTCGAATGGCACCGCGTGCCGGTAAACGAAGCGTGGGACGGCCTCCTGCAAGCTACAGTATAATTTATCCAAAAAAAAAATGCTTGCAAAACTTGCAAATCACGAACAGTTATCAGAATGTGTTGTACTATAATTAGTAATTACTATGCGTGTAGTAACATTTACTGATATTTTCCTCAACCCTGCAATTATAACTGTTGTACTGTTTACAGTCGAAATGGAGAATTTGAGACAACACAACGCCATATTGAAGGGGTCTACTTCGAGTATCGGAGCTACGCCTAATCACTCGCTAAATGATAATGGTAAGTTTTGATTGTGATTTCCATTAACTGCCACACTTTTACGATAATATGATCATTATTATCAATGCGTTAATCCCGATCGCATCCGAGACGTGCCTCTCTGCATCCGGGGTTCTTCACTTCGCACGGGTTTGGGCTTCCATGGTAGTGATAGCATTGGCACGCATGCAATTCTTCACAATCCAGGATCTACATTACAATATCCTCTTCTCAAATAGGAATCGTTATCCTCGGAGCGATCTCAGTTACGTTTGCAATAAGAGCCCGTAGTACGCTTATTGTTTGTGATTGGTAAATGCGTTAATCCCGATCGCATCCGGGGTTCTCCACTTTGCACGGTCTTCTCCATGGTAGTGAGACCATTTGCACGCATGCCCTCCTCTACGACGCCTGTATCTACTTTGGAATATCCGCTGTCTCAAATATAAATCGGTATCCTCAGAGCGATCCCAGTTGCGTTTGCAATAAGATCCAATGAAATTACCCCAAAAAGGGACTAGCCATTTCGGAAATAAGCTCGAAAAACAGGTAAAAAAAACATTTCGAATTAAGTGCCATAAATTTACTGATACACGCAACGTTATTGCATTATTTAACGCTAATTAACTAACACAATAACGCTGTGTGCCAAAATTGACAGAACATAAATTAACTTATGTACTCACGTCATTTAACATATTCAATGTTAGTATCTTTGACTATATACTGTGTAGACACAGTATGGCCAACAATCTCCGTCACAAAATCGGTTAAAACATGCGTTATTTATGAGTATAATGTCAATATTGTACTTTAAACTATCAATGTGTGCTTGTTAAGAGATGTATATGCCAATTAGTACCAAAGTATTATCAATTTTTCAATCCGCTATCTTGGAAAGAGTATTTTTACGATATCTGAGTACAAAAATCTTTCCTATCGGCTAAAGGATAAAATATTTTGAACATCGTGTGCACATAATTAAACTTATTAATTTCTATCTCCATGGTACCAAATTTATCGAACAACTTTTTAAAAATTCTACACGCGTGCCATTTTCTTTTTACATTTGGTCATTTTCTCGCTGTGGTGGGAAAGTCACGTGTTGCTCTCGAGTGCAAAGATTTTTCACTTTCATTTTTCAAGCTCGGTCATCAAAATTTGCACGCTAGCCATCACTGCGTCTATTGAGTTTATATAGTCTAAGGTTCGTTTTATGTAGGTAAGAGGTAGGTACAGTCAATAACAAAACTAATTTAGAAACTATTTTTAACAATTTTTTGCAGTAAGTAAATGAATAAATATCTTACTTATCAATGAATTTTTATGTCTGTATGCCCGATTTCATCTAAGTTTACAAACTACCTAAGTTTTATATTCCGCCGAGGGTAAAGTTGATCTCTAATATATAAAATTCTCGTGTCACAGTTTTCGTTGCCATACTCCTCCGAAACGGCTTGACCGATTCTCATGAAATTTTGTGAGCATATTGAGTAGGTCCGAGAATCGGCCAACATCTATTTTTAGTAATAGGGGTTGTCGACCCTTAAAATTTTTTAGGCAAAACAACGTTTGTCGGGTCAGCTGGTATACTATATATTTCTCATGTATGGTGGGGTTTGAAACCCTACTTTATCTTCTGTACTGACCATACAAAAATGGTATAAATGTATGTTATGTTATAGTCATAAATTAGGACTTTGTTCAGCTATTATTGTGGTTGACTGTTGGTACGTGTTATTCACCAATAAATTAATTATTAATTGATTAATTGATTGTGTTGTTAGTTATTACGAAAGTGGCGTTACAGTGCGTGTTTGCGAAAAAGATTATCCGCAACACATTTTAGTGGATATGTACTCGTCATTTGTAAAAAAAACAAACAGTGTGGGTATATTTTGACATGGTTTTTGTAACTTGGTATGTATATTAGTAAATTTATAGTCGAGTGCTAAGATTTCATATATACAAACGTAGAATTAAATTTAAATGTTACCCACGTACCAATAGTACTACGTATATAAGTAGATATACAATAGTTAAAAAGATAGCAAAGCAATCTAAACTAAATTAAAAGTTTTCGTATTTCAAAAAACACAATCAATATTATTAAATTAATTAAAATTAATCACAAAATACATGTAGAGATCTTTTCACGAATCTATGAAAATACACGAAGTGAAAATTAGTAACGATTTAAGGTCTTGTAGTAGACGCTACATGGCAGAAATCTATTACAAGAAAATATATTGGGAGAGGAAGTGGTGGATTATAACGATGACATCGAGTTTCATGATATTATATAGGTATTGGCGCGCCAATAACATAGGTATCTTAAAATCTCTCATGAAGCTATCTCTAGAGGCTCATCATCATCATCCTTGCGATAGTTCCGGTCACATCCGAATTCCGAGGCCTTCACTTGGAGAGAGGTCCCCAATCTCTAGAATAAACTATTGTAACTTGCCACGGAACGAATCGTTATCATAGAAAGCGAAAGTTCAGAAATTTACAATATTATTATACTTAATTTAAAATGTGATATAACAATCACTTTAACGAATATAATTTTCAATCATAATAAGTGTGACCGTGAGTTTTCTCTGCGAAATTCTTTTGTAAACGCCTCTGCCAAAAATGTATTGCGAATCTGGCAGTGAATGTAAATATTTGTGAGCTAAATTAATACACAGATTTCGTTTTCTACAATTACCTATAGTATTGCGAGCATTTGTAGGCCTAGTGGTATGGGTAATGGACTGCTGAGACGAGGTTTCGGGTACGATCCCAGGTTTTAACATGGCACACACCGATGATTTTGATGAGTGATGATTTAATGGAGATGCCATAAGAGAAGACGATTGTAGGAGTTCTCATGCTCACCGCTATAGTACGATGCGCTAGCGCTTGCGGGGTAATGGTCCGGGGGCTAGTTGTGGACACTGTAGTTCCTACATCTCGAAAGAGATGATCCCGGGCTGCGAGGGATTTGTTACTATCTCCGCTCCGGTAATCTAAGATAGCGCGCGTTTTAATCAGTTCGAGTCCAGCAAAACCACTCTAACATATTCCAGTGGGGTGGCATCCGTGGGGATTTTGCACACGAAAAAATATAGGAGAAACTGATGCCAAGGAGTACCTAGGAAAAAAATTGGAAATCGGGTCCCGGATGCACGTAAAATTTTTCATTTCATAGTGCCTACCCTGGTAAATCATAACCTGGGAATAATTAATGCAACTCTGCAAAACCATTTTAACCCTTTTCGGAAGAATCCATCCTAGCCTTCACGAAACATAACTATTACTCAAAGATATGATGAAATCAATGAAAATATAAGAACCACATTCGCGAAAATAGAATGTTTGAAAGTATTGATAACACAAATGACCTACTTATCCCCTGGTATCGTCGGTCTATTCATTAATCTCCTTTGAAACATTTGACGCGCACGCGCATAATCAGATAAAACTAAGACGTCATTCACTCGACCTTGTTGACAAGTGATCGTTTTATTTCCAATTGCTGCTAATAACTTCTTTCATTAGACATTATTAGTTTAAAATTTATAACAGCACTAGCCTATGCCCGCGGCTCCGCCCATGTGGCTGTCGGTTATCGCCGACCTAAGCGCCACCTGTGCAAATGTAAAATTCTGCTTTACTAATCATAAATCACCGATTGCAATACAACAAACGTAAGATTTTAAGTTGGACCAAACTCCTTTCATAAAAAGAAACCGCATCGAAATCAGTTCAGTAGTTTTTGCGTCTATCGCGGACAAAACTGGAGAGGTTTTGTGTCGTCAGTGGGCAGAATGAGAGCCTAAGTTTACACTGCTATGTGATGGCATGAAACCCTGATTTGTCTTCTGCACTGACAGCACAGAAACTCTCTTAACCTTCACCCCTCTCGCATATCCCCTCCCCTCTACAGAGTCGGCAACATAAGTGCGATGCTGACGTCCCTGGTTTTGCAAACGTCCATAGGCAACGGTAACCATGTTCCATCAGGTGTGTCGTATGCTTGACTGCCTCCTAGTGGGTACTTCCACTCGTGGTATTCCTCAATAAAACTTTGCGCTGCTTTAGCCACTATGATGTTATAGAAAACGCTTCTAATACTAGAGTTCCCTTACACACCATCTATGAAGGAAAAAACTTATTATACTTGTACGAAAATTAGAAAAATAATATGAGGTAGGCCTTAGATAGATACATACTTTTGCATAACATCACGCGGTATTTCCTCAGTTTACTTACCTAGCGACAAGAAACAAGTAGGTCTAGTTTACACGACAGGTAGGGTTGCCAGGTCCCGGAACATAAAAACCGGCCAACCAGCCAGTAAGACCAGACGTAGAGATAAAATAGAACTTCAATTTTTTTTTTGTTTTTTCCCCATGAAAATCCACCACTATCCACGGTTTGATCATAGAGCTCCGGAAAGTCTACGGGCAGCTAATCCTTCCTTAAGGTTTAAGGTTCCTAAGTCATTGTAAAACCCGTACACGTGACCAAAACGTTAAATATCAAGTTTTATCCGGACGCCTGACAACCCTAACTACAGGTGTTAAAGAAAGCGTGTGATTCTCATTCTTTTATAATAACTATATCATTATCACTTTGCTTCATTGGATGAGGTTGCTTTGGAAGAACTGAGAACTGAGAACCCTCAGTGTAAGTAGTCTCAATACTAGGCAATAAAATCAAGAACTGTCTGCTTAACATGTTTACCGATAGAAAACTTAGGTAAACATTGACATTATACTCGCAATTCGAAAGGTTATCTTGAAATTATATTAACAACAACTATTTTTAATGTAATTCAAGAATATTATGTAGATTTATTATACATATTTATCGTTGTAAACATACAAACAAGTTAATCAAACGTACAAATATTCCAACTAACATTCAGACAAAAATTGTGTGCTACATACGGTTGGCGACTGTGTGGAAAGCATGCTACCGTGAACCGTACTGTTTTATCATGCGTGTAGCATGCGCAATCGGTTGGAATATTTATTTATTTCTATGTATTGACTTTCCCGTGAGTAGACTAGCATTTGCCATATAGATAAGTTTGCATATTAACCAGAGCTAGTAGTAGCTAGTAGCAGAGCGGTATGGTATAAATGAGGACATGCTGTTGAATCACATACCAACGCACAACCAGCGACGAGCGGAGTCGTCTCGGGTCGAAGATCGCAGAATGACTTCAGTCCTCCATGAGCGCGGGCCTGGTGGTGGCAGGTGGTGCCGTCAGTCACCCCAGCAAGAGCAGGCCGCGGTGATAACGCGGCGAAGAATGTGGGCACTGTAGTCCCACACCCGAGAGTGTCTTCGATGACCTTGAGTCAGCTGGGGCGTGATGGATATGCGAGAGGCGGTAGCACACCTCGGCAACTGATAGCCCGAGACAGCTGTGCGGTTCTAGTCTGTTCGAGTCGGACATAACCACCAGCGCTGACCTCGGCGGCGGGATATTAGTGAGCATTTCCGCATGGGAAAAATTAGATACGAACTGATGGTCGAAAGGATGGTTTTGGTCCAACCTTCCTTTTCAATACTGTATAGGTTCAAATCAAAGTTTACATATGCTTGAGTAAGCCTCAGTCAGATGAGGCTAGTTCAGAAACAAAACGGAAGTGTGAAAAGACCCGTAAGCGTGCGGTTTATTTATGCGGCAATCGATGCATTCGACGCATTGAGATTGCTGCATCCTATTTCTTACTTAAATAGCAATTACCACCAATCGTAAAATCAACGGAAGAACAATTTAATACACTACACACATAGATCAATAGAAATCAATGTTATATTCTCTGTTTATTGCGTAAACCGTTTGCATTTAAACCACGTGTTGGCGTGTCGTCTGAACACTTACATTTAACATAGTAAAACTATTTTAATCTTCGTGTAGTGCATGTATACCATTAGTTGTATACCTGCAGTATTATACTAACATGTTATAGCTGTCGTAAGAGGTATGATTACTTTTTTTCTCGAAAAATAACTAGTTAATGGATTGGTAAGTGAAGTTATCTTACATTAAATTGTTTAAAAGGTATTTGTTCTCAAAAATTGATTTTTTTGGTGCCACTGGAAAACGATCTATACAAAATCGTTTTCCAGTGGAATCAAATCACCAAATCTTTAGAAAGCATGACAGCAGCAGTATTATCAACCCTAGTATGACAGTCATTGAAGCAAAATATATTTTTTTCTAATCTTTAAATGGTTTTAGACATAGTTTAACTCTTTACCAGCTGTACTAATAGTACACGTGCCTATTCTAGCTACTGGTATCGACAACAGACAAGGAAAGACATTTTACTCGTTGAACCCATGGTGGTTAATGCGGTAATCATGAAGTATTTCAAAACGCAGTTTTCACCGCATATAGTCCCGTATGCCCGCTCGACCTGGAAATTTGTGTCATTTTGTCTTACGGTCTAATACGAGTATCGCCCGCATCCTACCTACGGTTAGAAATTCAAAAACACTGACTTTTACGGATATTTTAGGGAAAATTAATACAAATGACTGACCTGAAAATTGTGACTTATACTTCTTTTATCCCATGTAGAAAACCCTACGGATATCCGCCCGCCGAAACCAGCGACGGGGCTTATGTCAGAATCGAAACGGCCTAAACTGCACGGTCCACTCAGGCCATTAGTCGCCGAGGGAGAGAAAGTCTCTGGCATATCTGCTCCTGCGAGGGTGACTGGCAGCTCCACCTGTCACCTACATACCCGCGCTCATGGAAGACTTAGGTCAATATACAACTTTCAATGCCCAAGCCGCCTCGGCTTGTCGCGGGTTGTGCGGGCCTGAAATTTACCTGGCAAAGACTACCTGGAACTCAAGAGACTGGAGTCTCTTCAGTCCCAGGTTGGTCCGGCGGATAGCCAGGCTCTTCCGGACCCTATCCGTTGGACCTGTGCTCTGCGCTCGTCACACATACTCTTTCAAGACACATCCACTTCGCTCACGTTCCTAATTTTGAGATATTTCCGAAAACCGTGCGAGTCGATACAGTGAGTGTTGTGTGAGAACGTGGGACAGTGGTAGTGGCGGCGCGCATAATACGAGTGAGAATGAGGGTAGACCGACATGTTGGCCCCGATAAGAACTCAGTGTACTCCAAAAAACCAACAAATATGGTAAATATTCTGTCAAATTGAATAGTGAAATAGTAAATACTAATACTCTTCAGATCCAGACTGTCCCAGTTATTTTTTTCGGGGTATCAGTATAACCTCAAGTCTATACCTACTTACCTTAGTATATTTAGCTAGTGAAATTTTTCGACGAACCTACACCATACCAATGTAGACTCATTAAAATTCTAGGCAGCTGTGAATTTTTGTCGTCAATGGCACTCCTTCTAATAGCGCATAAAATTGCGATGCGCGTGCGCGTATTAATATGGCGTTAAATCACTCTTGAATCTGGTCACGACGACGGCGTTCAATAAAGTTATCCAATAGTTATATTAGTGGTTAGGGTTAGATTTGGCCATACTGTCGTGAACCCACTTCTGACATAAGCAATTTATAAGGTACTTTTTTTTTTCTGCGGAACCCTACTTACGCCCCTCACCTAGTGTTGTAAAAAACTCAAGTCTTTTAGTCTTCATTTCGGGACTTGAGTCTTTTTTCAAGACTAGGACTCGTTAGTCACATGAGTTCCGAGTCCTTTGAGTCTTTTGAGTCTTCAGAGTCCTTTCGAGTGTTAAGTTCTTTGAACTAGACTGAGTCATGAACTTGAGTTAATGTATTATTCATTATCCAGTATCCAATAGATAGGTACATAATAGGTACATAGTAGGTAATAGGTGATTTTATATCCTCATCCACATTTATTTTTTGATTAAAACTAAATCACATAATAAAAAAAATGTAGTAAATTTCACTAGCGCAAATAATCTAATCAAAACTATCCACCTGTAGACTGACGATTAGCTGATCAAAATGCGAGTTAAAATGTCTCGTGTTTAGAGGACTCAGTCATGAGTTCTTTTAAAAGACTCAGTCTTTGAGTTCTTTTTAGCAGGACTCAAGTCTTTTTACAAAGGACTCCAAATTCTGAAGGACTTGAGTTCTTAGTTTTATTTATAAGACTCGAGTCTTTAAAAATAGCTCAAGTTCTATTAAATGAGACTTCAAGACTCGAGTCTTTTACAACACTACCTCACCACTACGTCTGGCAGCGAGTTGTAGTGTTATTTTAGTATATACCTACCCACACTTTTAAAAAAAATCTTTAATTGCACTGAGACAATAAAAGTACGATTAGTCGTCGATTTTTTATTTGAACGTACTTCGTATTAATTACCTCCTACATTATAAGATATTCATTAGTAATCGATATCGTTTTAACCAATTTTTTGTTAGTTTCAAATTTCAAGAGCTCTATTGCAGCAGGCGATAGTAATCTGTAACTTGAATCACTAATTTTTTTTTAATATCTTCATAATCGACGCATAACATTTGGTAACCAGTCTGAGAATATTATAATGTTTAGGTAAGTAATAGATAGAATAGAAAAGTAGATTAAACTATCGTTTGAGTGTGAAGATCAGTGTCCCATATTTATTATGAAGCATGTATACTGAATTTGGATTAATAAAGAATCAAGATAAAGATAAAGCTTTATTACTGGTATTACATGCTACGTACTATATCTAATAGCTATATATTTGACGAAATATTAGTTATTGAGACTGAGGGTTAAAACATACAACTGTACACTGTGCCTAACTATTTTTCCCCGTGCGAAAATCCCCACGGAATCCCGCCGAAGTCAGCGAGGGTTTTTATGTCGGACTCGATCTTCATCAGCCAAAGCAGCCAAAAAGAAGGCGGGGTATAGAGAATCGAAGGTCGTGGAGCGTGCTGCTAATAGTGTTATTTTTTATTTGTTTTATTTATGGCACGTCAATTTCACCTCGCCTTACCTCGCCTGATGATAAACTGAAGGCAAAGTCCCATGAAAGAGGGTCACCATTGCAAACACGTACAGTGCTACAATGGTGGCGATCAGCTTGACGCCCTCATCAGTCAAAAATTGTCGTATGTCGTGTGTAAAGACCTTTATACTGCTAAAGTTTATGGGACAGTTATAAATTATAAGTATTCTAAATTATATTCAGATTGACAACGTCCATAGCCTATTCAAAGTAAGATAAGCAATATTGAATATCTTAAATTTAAATTGGGATATAAAACGGTATCGTAAACTTCGGTCGGAACTTGACATAAAACTAAGTTCTTAAGTCGGTTCGATTGAATTAAACGATATTGCGATTTCTTAGGCTTAACGACTTTCGTGCGAGCAAAGTGAAATGTTATTTTATTCAATAGAAGGGGATACCTGCAGCGCTGCGTAGATGTCGGTTATCGTTTTTGGTCATATTTCTGCTTCTATTTCACCTCACTAGTAAAAAAACAGCATCAAAATCTGTTCAGCATTTTTTGCGTCCACGCCAAACAATCAGACAAGAATTCCAATTCCAATTCCAAAATAATTTTATTGGATTCAGACTAGTTAAAATTTGTTTAATATTTCTCAATATACTAACAGATTATGTATTCCCAGTTTCAGTGACACCATACACCATAAAGTTATCATTAGATTAACAAAGTGTGTGTGTGTGAGACATAATGTATCTTTACACAAAACCTAGGCATGAGAAAGTGACAGAGTATATGAACCGTGAAAGGTTTTTATAAACCAAGTTAATAACTTTGACAGAAATGTATATTGCAGTGATGTCAATGTTCTACATTTAAATTCAGAAGTCACTTTGACCCTGACATTTTAAATTCGGTTATTCGAAGGAGTCTGTGGTTCTGCTTAGACTAGTATTATTAATGTCTATGGTTTACACTCTCCGTCACCCTAGTATAGATATTTACCGTGTATTTTTCTATAACCTTTTCCTGCTGACCCACCCTAAACTCTTAGGGCAGCTCAATAATTGAACGGCTGTCATACTATCATAAATAATCCTATAAAACATGCACTTATACAAGAATGCTTCACAAAGTTACATTTGGGATGGAATGTAACCTTCCCGTAGAGAGAAACCTATGCTCGAGCCCTCTCCTTGAGTAGCGCTGCCGTAAAACAAATTACTACACCACGATGGCAACTCAAGAATGCCGTCAATTTGACAGAAGAAGATTTGGAATGGAAGGTGGCCGTTCAATAATTGAATGGTTTTAAGAGTTCATGGTATGCGCTCTGACAGCAATGACAGACAATGAGCAAGGTGAGCGAATGTGTCCTTCACACTTTGACGGAAATTGAGTCATTCACTAGCTGTGAATTTTATTTTGATTAGATCTCTTATAGCATTTATGTTATGTTGCATACGTTACCTAATACTAGGATTGTAATAACTTTCTCTATTATCACTTCAGCTGCGCAGTCTCAACCTCGTACAGATCAACACGAAAATGTCCTTCAAATGTTTAACATCGCCATCTTCCCTTTGGAACCCGGGGTCCGCTCTACTCACCTACGCTTCTCCTACTGATGTTTTCTCTAGATTTATCCGGTGTCGATTGCCACATATGACCCCGAGAGGAAAGCCTGCAACCAAACCTCCTGCGGCAATACATATAGTAGGCTGACTTCCCTGTGAGGTTGGCTTCGGTTGGGACATAGTAGATCTTGGGTTCATGTCCTTTAAATATTTTGTATTAGGAAGTATTATCTTATTAATTTCCTTCCTGTCCTTTAAATATTTTGTATTAGGAAGTATTATCTTATTAATTTTCATAATTACAGTGTACCTGACGGGGCAGTATGCTCCGGGATTCCTGACCGACTTAGTGCGCGAGATTCGCGATGCGGCGCGCATGCGCGAGGATGCGCTCTACTCGCGCGTGCGCACAATGGTTGTTGAGAGGAACGACGTAAGTAGTGATCCACCACTTAATAATAATATTTATATAGTATGTTTTACAACGACGTTTTAGGTGTGAAAAGCAGATTTTTAGTGGTAAATAAATACTAATCAATTTGTTAAGTATATTTCGACCATCATTCATTCTCGTTGATCAGTGAATTAGTGTCACAGATTACTAGGTATTGTAAATAACATGATATGGAAGCCATTGGATATTCTTAACCTCCTTGCCGCCTTAAACTGCTGTATCTACACTTCATCCGATTACCAATCTTTGTGCATTCTAAAGAGTCAAAAAGGCGCTGCATAAGACCCATATCAGATAAACCTTCACCCAATTGAGTTAAGTGGGACCGCATATCCTAATGAAAAAGTCTGGACATGTTACTGCTTAGTTGCATCCTAATCGTGCACCTTAGGGCTTGTTGTACGTTTTCCTACTCCCTATGATATTATTGGAAAGATTAGAAATGCCTAGAACCCGATAGTAGCACCCTCAATGAGTAAACACACGTACCTGTAGAAGTCTTTTCAAAAAAACATAACATAAACTCACGCCTATATCCCCGAAGATGTAGGCAGAGGTGTTAGCACCCACATTTCGCTAGTTTATGTTTAGGTCCCAATGTAATAGGTGGCGAGCCTATTGCCATTGACCGAGTACTTATAAACCTGCGATAGATACACACATAATTTCGAAAAGCATCGAAAAGTCATGGGAAAACCTGGGATCGAACCCGAGACCTCGTCTCAGCAGTCCATTACCCATACCATTAGGCTACCGCGGCTATTTTTCAGTTTCTTTGAATACCAACACTAAATGTCTACTAAAATAATGCTAAAGAACCACAGTGGCCAACTCTAAATATATATTTCCACAATACATTACTGTATTCGGTAGCTCTTATTAATCTTATTACAATTTAAAAAGGAAAGCCATTGCCAGTCGTATTGTATGAGCCGTGTGCTAATGTTTTGTAGGTACTATTTACTGTCTGGTTGATATAGCTCTTTGAGCACCATGCTGTGATCGGATGGACCCGAGACCGATAATACACAATAAGAACCGAAGGCGGTTCGTGTACCGTTCAGTCAGATTACGAATTCACGATTCATTATTTTTCCTTCCCTCCCGGTGATTTGTACAGCAACTACAGTAAGTAAAGATTCGGTTTGAAATGCTACGTTTTGATACGGTTCATGGTGTTTTTTTGAAGTTCTTTGCAATCTGTTCCTGCGAATATTCAGCAAAAGGTCAGGAATTAATAATTTATATTGGAGGGCACTTAGTCTAACGACATGGTCCCTTCCCTATCAGTATGTTATTCCTTCATACGTATGGGGGGGTCTTCCTTTTAAACCTTTTGAGTTGCGTACTCATTAGGTGTGCAGAAGGTACATTTGGCTTACGCCTACGCTGTGTAGAGGTGAAACACATTTCGAGGTTTGTTCTTCGCACTTCTCGGGCAAGAAATGTTTATATTTGCTTTGAGGGTATGCGGTTTGGCATTAATTTCTATGACACTCAGTGATATTTTGCTATAACTATCGCTGGACTTGTTAAACCAGGGTTGAGTGATGGGTTCTCCTTTCTACCACAATAAAATTTCTAGCTAAGAAGACAAAATGTTCATTAGAACAGTAAATTCAGGAATTTCTTCATTATGGTCAAGAGTCATAACTTTTGTGTTGCGTACATTTACTTTCATACCTTTCACTTTCAAAGCCTCATTCATACTGCTCACCATTTTCTGCGGCTCCTATACTAATTATTAAGTTTTTATTACGATAATTGGCGGCTTTAATAGTGAGTGCGGTAGGTAGCTGCCATCGTGATTTCTCGAATTTGATTTCTAGGTGACTCATAGTTATTAATGGATAAAGACTACACAATTTGCCACGAACGTGTTGAAAAAGTTCAAATATGCATATTCCCGTGTGTTATGTAGCTTACATAATATATAAAATCTAGGGTATATTATCAGCGAAGCATATCATTTTATACACATTTATGTTTTTCTATTAGATATTACACATACAGGGGTGTCAAAACGATAGTAGGACTACGAGGACATTTATATCCTCGTGGTAATACTGGTGTGACATAACTAGTATGACCACAAGGAAACGACCGAAATTCTTAGAAATATGGAATCAAGTATGGAATTAAGAATGTGATCCTGATTTCGCTTCGTCCCCTATTCTATTAGGCATGAATAAGAAAACTGGCAAAAAAATGGGTGTAGGTACGACGTGAAACTAAGGATATATATCTTAACCCCGCTAGAGAGATGTATATTTTTAAAATGAAAATAGGTAGTAAAATCTGAGAAAGCATTCTTCTTACTAAGTAGTGTAGCTGAGTTGCCCTACTTCAAACGCAAGCGATTACTTCAATTATTCACTGGAATCAATAATACAAGGTTAGTCGTCATACGATATCGCTGGTCAAGGATACGTAACCTGCCCTAAAATAACCTTTACCCTTCAATTTTGAAAGCCAATGCAAGTAGAATTGTATATAACTCCGTCGTATGTCCCTTTGTTGATTTTTTTTTGATAGAAATGATTAAACTTGAGAATTAGTAACTCAATCTTCATAACTTTCGGGTACCCTAAAGTTTACTTGGATTTACATAGTAAAATACATGTTGGAATCGAACGTTACAAGAGGATGAATAGAATGAAACGTGAAGATGAATGATGAGGAGCGAGAGTAAAAGATACGGTGAGAAAGGACGGAATGTGGATTGGAACGGGTAGAATGACCAAAGAAATAAAAAAAAATGTAAGTTAGTTAAACAACAGAAGTTTTTCTTATAAATACGATTAACGATCCCACATGTATATTTAACTTTTGGCGTATAGAGCACCACAATTTTCTTTTTCCCAAGCCACATACTATCTGCTAGTTTTATGGCACTCTGCTCAAACCCTTCATGGTTAGTGTGTGTGTTGGATCATATGGGTTGTGTGTTGTAAAAGTTATTTGCTGGTTGCTGAAAGACTACATAATTTTGATACCAATGAACGCGGACATAAAGTTGTTATACGCAACTTTAAATGTATTTCAGCCGTATAAAATCGATTACTCGATTCTGCTATAGGTAGACAGGTACTCCTTTTATTCAGGCCAGACATAGGGAATAGTTAATTACTTAAGCACCTACCTACTTATTAGATTACCTGGAAGAAGTCGCGTTACCGAACAACCCCCCCCACCCCCCTGTACATATCTATCACTAATATTGTATGTTAACTGTTAATGGTGTATGTACAAATAAAATATAACTATCTATCTACTTATTTAATTCCTGCAATTTGCTTTACTTGGCGTGTCATAGATATGTGGTAGACGATTTTCTTACTTTCTCTACCTATGAACATCAGACAATTAATTATAATATTAAAATTAAAAAATAAAGATACCATTTATTCACACGCAAAGATAATAATTATACACAATGAGGGACACTTTATATTTAAGATTGCACAATTGTACACAAAACTTTGTGACTTTAGTTTTTAAGACAAAATCTAAAATGGAAACCAACTAAATATCGTGTTAATTAATAGTGTATTGGCCAAGTGTATTTAGACTATTTAGTTTCAAGAATTTGCCTCCAAATACCTACTTACTTCCATTTGCGTACAAACGCACTCTTGTTTATTTTTATCTGTCACCAATTCTGAGATATGGTGTGACTGATCCGTGAAACTGATTTGACGCGGAATCAAAGACTGCGATCGTAAATGATGTATAACGATTACACGGTTCCAAACCGTTACGCAGCAACCCTTTTAACGGTATCGTTGCAAATATTGGTAACGTTACTAATACTCTAACGTTATTTGCAACTTTTTGGTAGAAAGGCTTTGCTATCAGATAGTATAAATCAGTTTCCATCATTACCGCGGTAGCCTAGTGGTATGGGTAATGTACTGCTAGATGAAATCTCGGGTTCGATCTCAAGCTTTACCATGGCACACACCAATGACTTTTCGATGCTTTTCGAAGCTATGTGTATATTTATCGCAGGTTTACAAGTGTTCGGTTAATGGCAATGGGCTCGCCACCTATTACATTGGGGTCTAAACATAAACTGGCGAAATGTGGGTGCTAGCACCTCTGCCTACCCCTTCGGCGATATAGGCGTGGACAAGTATACCAGTTTATATGTATGTAGTATGAACCAGACTAAAAGTCTGTATTCGAAATTTTTGAACTGTAAAGTCATTGTGTGTACATATTGAGATCATTTAAAATCAATAGTCATGTATTTGTAAATCCTAACAAAACAGTTATTATGTCTCAAGACTGACACTAATAAGGAAGAAAGCATAGTTGAACAATACTACAGAGTACTTATATGTAGAATTGCCACGGAAGTCAGCGTTGTGGGTGGTTATGTCGGACACGAAACGACTAAACCGCACGGTCGTTAGGGCCATCAGTTGCCGGGGTTGCCATCACGCCCCGACTGATCCAGGGCCATCGAAGGCTCTCTCGGAAGGTAATCACCCTTGATTATCTTCCGATGGTTTATACTGACCAGATCTTAATTACGTTCCGTATGACCTAGTACTGAATGTAACTCCCAATATTAGTTGTAACAGATCGCCTCCATTGTTTATAATTTAGTGTTACTCGTTCTCAATTTACCGTTACTAATATTTCTTTTTAAATTACTAATGGCCATTTGAATTCTATTTGCCAACATTTTGTCTATGGTTACTGTGAAATCGAAAAGAGATTGCTGTACTTACTGAACGATTACTGTTAGAGGCTGCTCATAAAATATACTATATTTTAGCTATGTTTAGTAGTTGTACAGCCTCTATAATATGGCGGTAGTAAACGCGACTGCTACGCAGGAGGCGCGGGTTCGATCCCCGTTCAGTGCAAATATTTGTATGCTTGAATAAGCTATTTGCACTGGTCCCGGTTGTCATACAAACATCTATGGCAGTTGTTACGGGTAGTAAGAGCCCTAAAAAGTTTAACACCTGCTCTAGCTGCTATTCATCGATATCGCCTAGGTATAGGTAAGTATAGGTTGTTCAGGCTAAAATGGCAATCGCTTCACGAAAAATATCGAGGTTCAGCCGCAACGCAATTAGACTGGAAAAATGCGGACCTCGACTGACTGTGACAGCTTAATTTAATATTAGTCCAATAGTGTTTTATAGAGAGAGTATCGCAATTTATATGCGATCTTTGGATACAACCCAAACTGGCGTTCGAAATGAAAAGAGAGGCGTTGGCCCTTATTAAAAAAAAACTAATTAAAAATGGTAAGGTATTAAGTAGGTAATGTAGGTATTGTAACGCATGGCGGACATTACCTAGTTAAATATGACCTATTCCCGCACATTTTTTTAGTATTTCTATTGTTTGCATTGTGAGTTCACCTTCACCGTAATCGTTCATTGTCATGGTGAATTATATCCAAAATGGCGAATATAATTCATTAATTATATTATTATTACAAGTGGATTATCACGAAGTAGGTCTCTATGCGATATGTGTGGGAATAGTTTCTGAGGATTAGTTAGGTGTATTGTTTCAGGACCGCGATTCTACTAATTGTTAGTCATGGTCAAACCACTGAGATTACACTAACCGCACCCCTCAAAGCAAGTAAGAAAGCTTCTTATCCGATGAGATATGATTTCGTATGTGCCATAATTCTTCAAGTGCGAAGAACAAACCTCAATACGTGTTTCCCCTCTACACGAGGCATCTTCAAGACCGCTACACATATCAATGTCCATATTTTTGTCCACTAGCACCACCACTACCACTAGTCCACCGCGATAGCCTAGTGGTATGGGTAATGGACTGCTGAGACAAGGTCTCGGGTTCGATCCCAGATTTTACCATGGCACACACCAATGACTTTTCGATGCTTTTCGAAGTTATGTGTATATTTATCGCAGGTTTATAAGTGTCCGGTTAATGGCAATCGGCTCGCCACCTATTACATTGGGACCACTGCCTACCCCTTCGGGGATATAGACGTGAGTTTATGTTATGTTGTTATGTTATAATTTTTCGCAAACTTTGCTTGTCCAATCTGGACATGACATTTCCAAAACGTCTTGGCCGCAAGCCAAACGTGTGCAGATACCTCACAGTTCAGTTACCTCATAATGAGATAGCCACCAGATTATTGTGATATCGACTGTGGTGTATGACTTCATGCGATTGGACGCAACTCTTATAAATTGGTAGTTTCGACTCTGAAATGATAACGGGATATTAATTGCACTTTACCGGATGTAATTTGGCTACAGTTGCTTGGAATTTTGCGTCTGATTGCATGGATAGTAGATGTTTAAAGGACTGTTATACTTATGTTCTAGTAGGTAGGAAGTAGGAATAATGCGAAAGATTTCTCGAGGTGTTTTAATCACTTTCGTGGCCCAAGAGATCGCCTCTTGTTAGTCGGTGCCCCTGTCAAAAACGGAACGAGATTCTCACGACTCTTTTTCTTAATGCCTTTGCCAACAGTATCAAGTTTTCTACTTTTATAAAGGATTTCAAGGTTGGTTAAGTTTGAGCGAATTTCTGCCGCCAGCGCAGGAAAACAAAACCTCACCAGTGACCCCCATACTCACCGCCAGGAATAAAACACACAATAACAGTCGTGGTATTCTACCTCTTTATACACGGTGATGTTATAGTGGTTTTGGAAAAAGAATATCTTGTTTCACACACAGTTTCGGAAGCAAAATCGACTGGAAGTTTTAATTTTGAAAAGAAAAAAAAAGCGTGTGCAGATGAACAAAAAAATGTATGGGAAGTGTAAAAAAAAAATTTTTTTTCGCCAAATTAGGACTTTACGATTTTACTATCGAAATTGTGGCCAAAATCTTTTTTTCCAAAACCACTATAAAATCAACCGGTATAGTTAGGCACCACTAGCATTAACAGTAGAGCACATAGGTGGTCAAATAATACTAATTTTGCTTTGCTATTTTATGGGTCGAATTGTTCGCTTGAAAAAAGTGGATTAGTAGTTACTTTTTCAATCTGGCAACACTAATTTGAATTAGTTTACCGTTAGCCCAACCTTTACATTTTTTACTCACACAGTTAATTCAATTTAAGAAGATAGCAGTTTTTCTTAATGTATTAATGACCAATTATTTGCTTACTGAACGTCTAGTTCAGCGTTTCCCAAATAGTGGAGGGTGACCCCACACCGGTTTGAAAAAATAAAATGCAGTGGTGTTGTTTCGTAGCTTATTAAAAAACTATAAGTAAAATATATCAATTGCAAGTCAGATCTAAGGATAGGTAAATTACATAAGTTAATAATAAAACCCGACTGTAAATTAGTCAGCTTATATGCAAATGGAGGGTTCAAAAACTTGTAATGGACCATGTGAAAGATTCAAATAACTACACCATAAAGTTTGAGAAACTTATTGTCGTTCATCTCAAGGAGCGAATTGTAAATAAATACATTGATTTCAATTACTCGGTCTATAAGTAAAGGTTACAACTTACGCTGTTATTGTGTGCGTTGTAATTTGGTACAAACCGAACTCACTTCCATTCATCGTGTAGAACGCTTATTATTGGGTTAGAGGATAAATTGTTTTTTTTTAATGTTTATAAGTAATTGCCTAAGCTGCGTGCCCGTAAGGGGTGTTTTTGAGGCCAAGCCTATCTAACCTGCTATGCCAGCTAGCTCTCTGTTGTGGGGCTTCTCAGTTGGGGTGCCCTCCCCTAAATCCGGTACTGGATATTCTTAAACACGAGTGTCATATAAATAACTTACCTTGAAAAGATAACCCAATATTTGTTTATGAACTGCTCGATGGTTGCCTACGTACGATTATCTCTGATAACAACTAAATATGGAAAACGTATCTTACTTAATCGTAACATGTTGTGATGTTCAGATTAGATACCTACACTGATATTGACATAACATTTCTCGATGCGGAAACTGGCCTTGCCTATGGGATTGACCAGCTAGCACCTTTATTTTCTTTCACTAAGTTTTTTAAAGATTAAGTTAAGTCATACGCACACGAGAGGATTCAATTACGGATAATTGGATCAAATTAGTCCCACCCTCTCCATTTCTACCAAGACAACACATTCCGGTCTTAGATCTCACCAGCCTACTGTGCAGAATATTTCATCAAGAACCAAGCGGGTCGGTGAGTCTTTCCTTTGTCGCACCATTAAGTCTTGGAATTCCTTACCAGCTCACGTGCTACCTTCTTTCTACAGTCTCGGGTCCTTTAAGCGGGGCGTGAAAAGGCATCTGATGAGGCCGTCAAACTATGCGTCACAATTGTAACACTGTACGTGTTTGTAATGGTGACCCTCTTTCCTGAAATTTTGATTTCAGCTTGTCATCGGGTTAGGTGAACTCAAATTGCGTGGTTTGCAAACTTTCGCGTTGCATGATACGCATACGAGTATATAGTTAGTGAAACTCGGGTATTAACCTGAGAAACCCTTCTTTGTTTTCTGTACTGACAGCACAGAGACTCTTAATTTTCTCCTCTCACCCCTTCCCCATCCTTCTGTCAATGGTTGGCAGCACGAATGTGACGCCCCTGGTGTTGCAAATGTCCATAGGCCACGGTAACCAAGTGTGAACCAATGAAACTCAATCCAGTGGTTCGTGCCTGCCCCCAGTAAATACTCCGCGAAGGTCGACTTGGTAGTCTGGCGGTCTTGGACGTGTCCTAAAGAAAAAAAATTACATCATCAAACGTGATTAGAATTTTCAATTGTCATAATTTCGACTATGCCTAGTCTATACTTTCGCTACAAACGACTGCATAGCTATTACGATGTTGCAAGTAATTAAGTTTTTATTACTACGTATATTATATGTATATGTAAAGTTACAACAAAATTTCAGCTCAAATCACCAACATCTTCAAAAACTAAAATCGAATGTGACTTAATAACTAATACATGCGTCTATTGTCTAATAAAATTAACATACATTGGTGAATCAATATCCGAGCAATATTAAGCCAAAATAAACCTTTATGAAAGACACGGCTTCATGCAAAATAACAAACTCCGGGTTGCAAGGTGCAAGTTATGAATTCAACTGTGTTTTCTTAGACACTTCATTATTTGTTCTTAAATAATAATTGTTATCTTTTTATTTACAGAATGGGTTGACATCTTCGGAAGCTAAATTCACGGAGAAGACTCTTGAGGAGATCAAGGTTGGTGTTCTTTATTATGAATTATACTTTCATTTGGAGAAAGATCTTTATAATGTGTCCGTTTAGTTTATTAGATCACAGCGACATCTATTACCATAGTACCACAATTTTCTAGTAGTTTCATTAATATTCACTAGATGGCGTGAACCTTAAGTTTAGCTTGTAGGTTTACTCTAGTTCTAAACACAAGGTATAGATGGCGCTAACCACAATAATAAGTATAAGCAAGAAAACAGTAATGTAAAAATCAAGATATCTTTATACATTTCAAGACTGTTATTTACTACTTTATGTAATTAAAATGAAAAAAGAAAACTATTGTTCATTGAGCTTATTATGTGTTGTTGTAGACGTACAAATTTGAAACAACAAACATCTTGTCAAACACAAAATCTGAAAACGAGGCCGCGATCATCGCAAGGACGGCCTAATCATCATTTTATAAATCAAATGTTATATGGCATAATTATAGCCCTATTAACACCGCAAAGTTGACTATTTAAATAAATAAACTGCTATCTGGTCATCTCCTAAACTTATGAGCTATATTCGTTGTTCCCGAATTCGTCTGAACAACTTTGAAAACAGAGGTCCGTTACTTTATCTCCTTTTAGTTTAGCTTTTATGCAAGCGAAGCGCCTGTCAACTCTAAGAAGAAACTGCTATAGAGCCCCATCCGGTGCACCGATCGTCTTGGTGGGGGATCACCACTCCAAATACTTCTTACCTTCTTTTGAAACACGTAGTTTAAATACTTAGGTATCTAATTTATATTTAGCCAATTTATTTATATAGCCCTATCTGGGATATTCATAGTTCATTAACCTATTTACCCTAAAAAAGGTTGCATTTCAGATTCCAGAATACCTTTTTGAAAATTGTTTACTTACCTCAATTTGGTGTTATTACGCGTTATTTGCGCAGCGTGTTGGGTGGTCCGCCGAGTGCACTTGACGCGTTCGAACGCACCTCCGACGCGTTCATCGGACGCGTTCAAACGCTTGTTAGTGAATGCGAAACGCCCACTAAGCGTGCTGACTTGCGAAGTTTCGTGTTTTGACTGTTTTCTAGTATATGTACTCTGGCGTTGAAATGATGACGAATGTGTACATAGTGACTTTTGCATTCAGTCTAAATGACGTGCGTATGCGTATCAGCGCTGTCTTATAAACTGTCACATTACCCCTCATTACTTGGGCCTCGGTTCTGCAGTGGTAGCGAGTTGCGACTGTGATTGTTTTCCATGAGCTGCCGGGTTCGATTCCTGTGTTAAATAATGTATATTTATTAGGTTTTAGGTTTTTTCCCGTTAAATAAATTACAAGAGCTACCTTAGAATGGCGTAGGTAAGTACATGGCGTTCGTTATCCGACAGTTATTTAAATATTGCGATCTTTCGATCTTGACTTATTTTATTTTTAAAGAATTTACTTGAATTTTTTTAAATAACAATTTAGTAGCTATTAATTCATTACTCATATATTCCTAGTATACTTTAATATTATCAAATAAATTAAAACATAACATAAACTCTCGCCTACGTATATAATGTTTAGGTCCCAATGTAATACGTAGCGAGCGAGCCTATTGCCATTAACCGGACACTTATAAACCTGCGATAAATACACACATAACTTCGAGAAGCATCGAAAAGTCATTGATGTGTGCCATGGTACAACCTGGAATCGAACCCGAGACCTCGTCTCAGCAGTCCATTACCCATACTACATACATTTCTGTACCAATTTTATAAAAATAAAAAAAATAAAATAAAATACCACTAGGCTACCGCAGTTTTTCTCTTTTTATGTTTATATATGTAACGGCATTTTCGAACTCGGTTTTCGTGCTTTTCAAAACATTGAATTAATATCACACTACAATGATTTTGAAAGACTTTACATAATTTTATCAAAAGAATCTACTATAAGGCAATTGGATATAAACGTCATTTGTGATGTGTACCGAGCCGATCCCATATTCAGCAAGTACATAAGGGTTATATTTTCGGACGGTTTTTCAGATGAGTTATTCTTTCCCCACACACCTTTGATTTTCGCACCCGTGGGCAAATGTGGGGATTATAAAATCAGCGCGAGTGAACAGTACGCATCGATTTAACTCAACTTCGCACTTTCAACCGTTGATGCGGCCGACTGTTACACCGTCGGGTTATATTGTATAATATCCAGGTATTTCATCCATACCCAGGGGCTAGATGGGGACACCATGGTCCCCACATTGGGGAAGGGGGTCATCTTACAGAGATGTCCCCGGGTCTGCCGGGGTGCGAGAAATATGTCTTGTATAATCTCACCTCCGGCAATCAAGGACCCATGGATGGCGTGCGTTTTGGTCGGTTTGAGTTGACATAATCACCTCCATCGGTTTTTGGTGGAGGTGGTATCCGTGGAGATTTTGCGCACGTTAAAAAAAATACAAAAAAAAGGTATTTCATGAGGTAGCACGCTCTGCGGATTTTTGACGAATTTACTGATGCCCATGTGAAGTACTGACCCCGTTCGTGCTACACACAGCAGATTTATAAATGTCTGGAATAGTCTCTGTAATATTTTCGGTCAATAGTCTATGTACTTGTGTGTTAAATTTCATTCTGGTTCTTACCTCTAGTTACCTCTAGTAGAGTTCAGATCCGTTTAGCAATTCTGATGTGAATTAAACCGATGCTTTGAAGTATAAAATGTTCATATTGAAACAAACCATTTACCACAGTGTTTAACATTAAAGTAATCGTACTTACCGTACGTAGGTACTAAATATTCCATCTGTCCATCGATTAATTCGCTTTTTTAAGAACAATCAAAGGTGAGAGAAGAGACATTCTTCGTGCCAAATCAATGTTACACATCGGTGTAATAAAATCCACGTAACTTTGTATTTTGTAGTGTTTAGTGTCACCCCACATCATAGCATTTGAAATATGAACGGGTGGTGCGTACGGGGTGCGAGGGGGTCGTGCGCGGGGCTCATGGGGGGCTGGTGAGCAAATATTGGCAGATGTAAGTGGATGGCGGTGCAGCGGCGCCACCCCAGCCGGTATCGCACCGGTCACGTGACGCGACAAGCCGTGACGTCATCGCACAAGTACCGTATTAATTTTT
Source organism: Pelosia muscerda (assembly GCA_963691645.1). Lineage (NCBI taxonomy): Eukaryota > Metazoa > Arthropoda > Insecta > Lepidoptera > Erebidae > Pelosia > Pelosia muscerda. The sequence continues at coordinate 5,643,807 of OY829116.1, read as the reverse complement.
AATAGTAGTAATAATGGCCAGTTCGTGTTGTAATTTATGAATTCTAAAGACAATCTTGTGGGTAGTCCGGGAATTGACGGCGGTACGATCGTATCTGGTGTTTAATTGTGAAGTGGTTTATGTTAGACTAGTTATGTTGATCTCATTTAAATGATGATTAATTAGTTCTGCTTTTTAATTAAAATGCAGTTACAATAATAAAAATTATCGCATACGGGCGCATGTCATCCGTCAGAAGATGGGTAGTCTGAGAATAGGTGTCTGAGGATGGGTCATCTGAGCATATGCCGTGTGAGGATGAACCTTAAAGGAATTCAGTACGAGCATAATTCCACTACATCACAATAAAAAAAATTACTTACCGGTATTTCTCCCAGAGTAGTATTATTTTGGACACAATATACCACCAGTGGTAAGGCCACTGGTACGATGGACCTAAAATCATCTGTGAATGGAACCAAGTTCCCAAGTTCAGAATTGCCTTTTCTGTTAAAATATTCGCAATAGCTTCCCGAAATCGGGATACGTTACCGGGTTGCTACAGTATACCAACAGCCGATGGATCACGATGAACTCTGTTTTACATTACATGATGGGGGTTACATTACACGTTACAAACGTCTGGACCCGGCTAGGCTTATTACGCGAGACTATAAACTTAGTAAAATGTTAGTGTTGGTACATGTCTGCCTACCCTATTGAGTGATATACCATAAAGTTAGGATACGTAACCTTACCACAAGTGTTAAGTAGGTATTCGGTAGCATTTCACTACCCACGAACAAAACAATACGTACTATACCTACCTTCAATTGTGATGTGTACATATTTCGAGACTCCTTTTTATCCATTATCACCATACACGCTAATCTGTCAGTGTGTCTGTCTGTAGTTACGTCGGACATTCGCGTGGGCGCCATGTTTGCTTGCGTCATTAGCGCGTACAGCACTCGGGGCGTAATAAGTTAATTGAGGTGCAAAAACGTATAGCAAGTTGCGATTAACACGGACGGGTTAATGTGATGCGATGGGCGCTAAACGAATAGCTGCTGAGGTGTTGGAGGTACGGAGGTATGAGGTATAACTCGGTGCACATATCTTGAGAGAACAGAGAGAAACAGGCTCTGGAACTGGAACCAGGCGTGCATGGATTCGACCTCGCCTAACGCCATAACACCCTGTGCTATCTTCAAAGGACCTTAAACTACTGCGCATATATAGAGCACATTTTGGTCTAAGATGACATGATTCCGAGGTATATTTATGTTTTAGAAGATCAACTACCCGAAATTACCCGTATATTCTTTCGACCTATAAGTTCTCTCTACAGATAGCGTTTTTAGAAACCTTCCGATAGAGTCTTTTCTTTGCAGCACGTTAAAGTGTTGGAATTAATTACTGGTACATATGTCTTTCTTCATGCAGTTCCGAGTCCTTAGGCAGGAATAAGCATCTGTTGAGGCCACCAAGCTGGGGGCCACCATTGTAACATTGTAGGTGTGTCTGTAACTGATGACCCTCTTGCCTGAGACTTTGGACTTCTGCTCACCATCAGGCAAAGTGCAGATATAGTATTGATGAACACTACATAAAAATGTCGGAATCAAAATAATGATATAACTTATAAATTAACTTCCACTAATAAATATAAATAGTAAGCAATCGTGTCCAAGCGCCAAACATTTCACCTGTCAGTATATCGATATTTATAAAGTGTATCATATGAGACCGAAAACGGACGGAACAAACAAAATTAGAGACCGGCTGTCTGTCTGTTTGTCAGCGCATATAGACTTAGTAGTGTAATCTTACTTAACGTGCCCCAACCACGTGGCACAAATAATGAACGGAGGCGGAGGCGCCATCGAAATTCAGAAATCTATTCGATCAAATTCAGGACACACCTTTTTATTCATGAATCTATGGTAATAAAGACAAAAAAGTAAAAGGCGAGTTTAACTTTATAAGAGTATCCTACCAACTTCATAATAAATACAGGCTATATATATAATTTAAGCAGGCAGGCATCAGAGAACCATGAGACGGACACACAGTCCGTAACATAACAAAATATCACTGGAGAACTAAAGAAATGTTCTCATATATAGACAATCGGCTCTATGAGCATAGGTTTGATGTTGAAAATTGAAGGAAAAAAAAATGAATGGAAGAATGAATTGAAAGAAAAGTGGGCAGAATGAAAAAGAGTTCATAACATCGTCGTTTTGTTCACTCAGGTTTTAAGAACATAGAGTCTAAAATGCAGAGGCATTTTTTTTGCAATCTCAGTAGTTTCGTTAACAAGCAGTAGAATCAGAGCCCTGTTGATGTCAGAGATATTGGCAATATAAGAGTTAACAAACCCGGAGGACTAGAAAGTTGTAGCGCTAAAATCTCACCACTACATAACACTTTCGGTATTACAGAATTATTATGAATACGATAGTCGAAACAATAGAAATAAAAGTATCTCAAATTTTTATTTCACATTCAACGTTTTCTACCTAAATTCAGTTTACAAACAGACTTTGCCTTATACTGGGTCAGTTTCAAGATTCATAATTATAGTTAATTATCCGTGTGGTGACGGCAAAGAAAACCACCCCATCTCATCCGATGGGAAGTAGTAAGAGGCGATAAGCGGCAAAATAGACAGACGATATCACTGCGAGAGAAGGAAATCTCGAGATATATTCTGTACCAACCCGTCTGGCCAGCGTGGAAATAGTAGGCCAAAGCCTCCCAACATTTGGTGGGGCATGTGTCTTGTAGTGGACTGTGATGTGCTAATTGATTGATTGAATAGAACTCATAGCAATAGTGTAATTTATGACGAGTTTTTGTGGTCTAATTTGTAGAATACTTTCCAATGAGACTGGTGTATGAATGAAGTATATTGGATGAAAAATAGGTGGGTGTGGAATCAGTTCGTATACCATTTTTTTTATACCACTTATATGGCAGCACGCGGCCTACCTGATGGAAAGTGGTTACCGTGGTCACATTGTCGTCACATTCGAGCTGCCGATCAAAGAGAAAAGGGGGAAAGGGGGAGAGTCAAAAAATCTGCAAAAGCAACATCTTACCATCATTATAAAAGCCACGCGGTCAGCACCTCGTGTCCACGAATATATTAAACGCGCGATACGCCCTAACTACTATGGACGGCGTAAAATACAGCCCTCGGACATACCCCATATTTTAAGAAGTAATAGATGAGGCTAAACTTTTGATTACTACTGTTTACTATAAAAATTCTAGTTTTTATACTGGTAATAATTATGTGAAGCGTGCCAGATTACAGTCCCATGTTGGGCGCCAATAACATCCAAAACAATACATTATAAAATATTTTTTCCAAGTTTCTTTATTCAAGGTAAATATATTAGATAACCAAGGAAAAGCAATTGCTCATACTGACGTTTTTAAATATCTGTTGTTGCAGAGTTCTCTGCGTGCTTCGGAAGCGGACAAGCGTCGTATGATGGATCGTATCGTGAAACTGGAAGATGAATTACGCGTCTTGAGAGTGACCAATGGGTTAGTGAATACACCTACCACCACCTATAACGACCTTCTCTTCCATATATGAAATGTTTGAAGAACTAGTTTAGTTTGATTTATTTGGATTGAGATAATTTAAATTTAGAACTATAGGATATATAACGCAACATATTACCAACGCGTTTAGTGCCTTATTAGAATATTTTAATGCCATCAGATATTATTTATAAGTAGGTAGTTTGGAATTACTTTATTGAAATAAATATTGTTAATATCAAAATCGATGATGATTTTCTTCAGTTTGGAATCGAACGAGAACAAAATATTGAACGGTAACGTTGAAGACGTCGACACCGAACGGTTGCGTTTGCGCAAAGAACTCGCTGACATGCGCAAAGCGAAACAGAATGCCGAGGAACATTCTCTTAAGTACGTATAACGTTTGCGGCTTATAGAAAAACCACTGTAGACTTTAGTATTCACTGTAGTTTAGTATATATTTTAGGTATTTATATAGTACAGAATAACTTTGGATTTTACAAGTTTAGCTTTTCTTTTTACAAGTCAATATACTGAGGTTTGAATTTGGAATAGTTTCACGGAATTGTTAATGTGTATATCAGCGATAGAAATTAAATTAAGATAGGTACCGTATAATCTTAATTTAAAAACAAAGTTATTCTGAACGCATTGACTGTATATAAATATTTTTAAAGTAAATAAATTTTGATACTAAAACTTAAAACGGTTGTTCTTGATCGCGAATGTGAGTATATAGGGTGTAAGATAGACGCTCCCAAAGCCGAAGGCGCATAGTAGTACTCCGGGAAATTTTTGGTAGAAGAAAATACAATTAGCAATTAAATATAATATAACAGAATTACTCTTTATTTTTTATAATTAGCATTATTGACTCTCCAATGTATCAATAAAGCTAGCTTGTTTCATTCAGCTTTACTAATACGATGGAGAGTGAATAATGCAAATTGGACGAAAGAAAAAATAAAAAGATTATTTTTTTTATTATGCCTATATGTTGTATATGCGTAATATTTACTACCCGGTTCCTTCGGGAGCGTTTCTCTAACACCCTGTATCATTAGTCAGCGTTCATGGATTTTTGCAACTACCCTCTTTGCTGATCGTTAGTTTTCTAGTTCAAATATAATTAGACACTTACCACAGACAACGTCTTGTAGAAATAAAGTTCCAGGTTGTCGTAAATCAGGTGTAATTTTTTCAATTATCTCTTCTTTTGGGTTTTGGGATTTCATATCATGTACTATTGCCCCGTAAAATTGAACGCAATCAAGAACTGGTGTCGATGTATAATTTTTTTTTGTTTAGTACGAAGATATTTGTTTAATTTGTATATATTTGGTTTTAGCGATATTAATAGCTCAATGTAAATACTGCTTACTACATAGCCTCAATTAACCTAAAATAAATGTGGTGGAAGGTACATTTCGCTTTTAATTTAATCCACACGCTTCCTTCTCTTTAAGTTTTAGTTAGAAGTAGATTCCGACACTTGGTATGATGTAAATTAGATCTACACGTCCAGCACCCTCAGCATGGCGATATATAGATATATCTTTTCGCTTCTCTTCCACCAATGAAATCGCTGTAAAAAGGTGTCACGTGACCAAAACGACATGATTAGGACATATATTCGACTTCGCTGGTCGAACAGAAGCGAAGAGATATGTCTATGTGACCATGCTTAGGCTGCGGGTAGTCTAAACTGAACTCGTGTTGCAGACTCGAACGTCTTGTAACACAACTACGTTCGAAATTCAACGGTCTCCAACTGACGAATGGACCCGAGTCGCTGCCGAGCGATGCCGAACACGAAACGAGTGTGCGTGCGCGTCGCACTAGCGTCAACTCGGCGAACAATTCCACGGTTGTGTTCGGCCCAGTGACTGATTTGTAGCGAACGGAAATCGCTAGTGCGGCAATGACTATAGCCGTAGATCTATTCTGGTCTCTATTGTATAAGATTTTCTGAACAGACTATTTTCTGCGTAGTCCTGTGTGTATGTCTTTCCGTTTCAAGTGTTTACAGTTAAGACCAAAATTCGTATAATTGAATTGGTGTCTAATGTCATGAATCTCAGATTTTGGAATTGAACAAAACCGTTGCCATGCATGATGCAATTCGTTTTTCATAAGTACAGTTATATTTAATAAAAAAGTGACTTTAGATGCATAAAAAAATAGAAATAGAAATTTAGACTCTCCCTATCCATACTGTTTTAGATGCACTTATACTTTCTTGTTCAGTTTCATGTGTTCATTGTTAAATAACAAACTTTTTAAATTGTTTTTCTTCATTAAAACTATCTGATAATGTTTTGTTAATAATACCATATATTTGTTGTGTAATGTGTTTAACACTGATTGGTACTAACCCTAGGTGCTCATTATTTATGTCACACATTTTTGTATAACTACATCACATTAAATTTAAAAAAATAATGCTCAGTTTAATAAATCATGTGATTATTTGATATAAAAATTGGTTACCTACCTAATTGTGTAATAAATGATCGCCCTCTATATTATTGTAAATTAAGTGTACCTTGCAATATTGATGTGATGAGAAAACAGTACAGACTCGCTTGTTAAAAATGTTATGCCAGTAATATGAATACGAGAGTCACATTGAAGTTTAACACAGATAATAATCAACATTATTATTATTAAATTCGCATCATTTCACTATAATAATACAATTGTATCGCAGGACGATATATGAAAACGCGTTCGTGCTTAGGTAAGTTGATTTTGTGAGGATTTTTAACTTGCAAATGTCCATAGGCCTCGGTGATCACTATCCATCAGGTGGGCCGTGTGCTTGTCAGCCACCTAAATGGTATAAAAACGTATTACAAAAAAAAAAACAAACAAATTATGAATAATCTTTTGAATTAGTACATTGATGTAATGACATTTCGGTTGTTTGTCTATTTGATTACCGCGCGCATTATTGTCACTATCGTTTAATGATTACAAACATTACATACACAATTACATTATAGCATATCATTTACATAGCATTCGTCAGGTGTTTACTAACGTGATCCGTAATGTTGGACTTTGCAATTTTCAACAAATTACCTTTTCACACCTTCATATTAAAGCGTTTTAATATTTGCGGTAACTCTGTAAGTATAATGCGTGGTTTTTTATTATTAATCTTCATTTAATAATAATAATATTGATTCTAGAATTCACGTTGTGTCACATCGCGCATTACACTATTAAAAGCTTTATTGGTAATTTTAAAAGTAATTAAACACCAAATGGGTTTAATTCGTCATAATATTGAAAGATCGATATATTTTATTTTTTTAACAACGCTACTATTTCGTAAAAAAGATTGACAGATTGCAATAACAATTAGAAGACTTAATTTTGCCTTCATTTTGCCTAAATGCCCCCGCTAATTTTATTAATAGTTTGATAATTAATTGATCGATCACAATGTTCTGTTAATATCTTTTGTCTATAAAATCAGTAAAGTTTTATTTTCTGTTCTAATATTGTGATTGATTGTATTATTGATTTGAGCAAAATTAGAATAATTGGTAACAGATAAATCTGAAACAATATAAATTTGTGTACATTGTGTAAATTTACTGTCATGTAACAATCCACTAATGTAATGTCAAATAGTAGATATCACTAATTGTTTTGGAGGAACATTGTAATCTGTCAGTCTGTTACAATACTCATTAAAGTCAGAAGAGAAGATATTATTTAAAAAATATTAGATTAAGCGTTACAAAATGGTAGTCTATTGTGAAATGATGATTCGGGGGAACCCACCACCTTTTTATTAGGAGGTACCAAGGGAAATTTGATTTAGTAGGCGTTTGGGATTTTTGAATTGCTATTCAACAAGGGAATCTTGGCCTCCAAAGTGAAGGTCTCAGATGTGACCTGGACTAACGCAATGATAATTATGTATTAGGTATATGTTGCCATTCTTGGGGTGGTCAAAATGAAATTAACCGTGGGTTTCTATTCTTCAAAATTATTTCATAATAAATGTTGTAATTGTAATATCGTAAAACGGGGTGAATAGTGATCCAGGGATGGATAGGGATAAAATATCGATTAAATTCTGTAGTTATTTTCTTTCAAGCGAAACTTTAGACTAGTTCATCAAATATCTGATAACAGGCTTATTTGAAATCAAGTATAAGAAATTATTTAAAATATTCCATTGACCATTTTAGCCCTATCCACCCTTATATCCCTATTCACTCCGTTGTACCGGTATTAAAAATATTAAAAAGCTCATAATTATGAAGACGATCAAGTCTAAACGAGTGGCTCATATATTATTGTGATGTTTTGTGTTATTAATTATTATTTTAACGAATTTAATTCTCTAGTTAAGGTTTGTGTGTGTGTGGTTGTTTGTTTGCTCTCTAACATCATTCTTCTGTTCTGTTGTGTGTGTATTAACGAAAATGTATATGAAATTGTGTAACACGAGTGTAATAATACGAATGAAAGATGTCGGCCTACTTATATTACAGTATGTTTAGTTCATAACGGTTTTATACATAGTTTAAATGACTTAAATGTGTATGACTACGTGTACTTATTATAATTATGGACATAGTACTAATGAAACAATAGTCATTTTTATCATATTGTGCTTGGGTAATGTAATAATCTTGATAAAAAAACTAAGTATGCCTATAGCTGATTTTAATAATCCATTCTAAGATAATGTCAATTGGTGCATATTAATTAATTATTTACTTACACTTCGTGATAAAGTCATCATTCTGCGGGACAATAACTAAACATTTGTGGATTTAGTTACACGTATTTCAATAATTTCTTAACATTCTGCCGTAATTATACAGCGATTTTCTTTGTCCTTCGTTGAACTGTTCCGTCAAGAGTGACAGATATGTTTATCACCTCAATATTTATTTTTAAATATATTTAGAACTTAAATACCATCTCTTTAGATTACACGTGTATGTTCAAAATAGTAAGTTATCGCTTATCACTTTACCCAATTTCTTTATCCCCTAACTACTCTTGGTCCCACACTAACCACCGAAAAAGCCCTTAGACTGATTTTACTAATTTATTAATATCATTTAAGTCATATACCAAATTGAACGTAAAGTAGAACTATATTATAGAGATAATGTGTGTATCGTAGTTTATAGTGAACGAATTTTGCGTGTCTTACATAATAATATTACAAATTATACATACTTATGCCTATTGGTGGATGATATTTCCGAAAGAAAAAACTACGTTTATTTTGGATAATTGCAGCATAGAAATATAAAAAAATAAACAGATGCAAAATTACACAGTAAGTACTTCACTGATCAGAATTTACCTATATCTGTGCTAATGATATTATTATATTTCTTGAATTTGAAAAGGAATTGTCAGAAAATTATGCTTGTTATTTTTTCAAAAACATTTCGTCAAAAATAGTCAACTGTTGAATTGAATATGTTATAGTGAAAGAAAAGTATACAAATCTTCATCTGAAATGTATTGCCACAATACGGTACAATTCTTTTTTTTTATCCTGCGCATAATTTTCACCAACCCAATGACCCAGGATGGTCCTGGGTCAGCCGGGGTGCGAGATGGCCTCCGGGTTTCGGAAGACGCGCATCGCTTACCGCCGTTACCGCGGCCTGCTTCTGCTAGGGTGAGAGGCGGCACCACCCGTCACTCCTCATGGACAGATCGTTACAATATACCAAAAAAAGAAAATAGAAATGGCTTATGAAATTTACAAGAAATATTACCTCTTAAATGTAACTAACGGTCCGTTTCGACTTCATTACTTCTAGTGGAATTTCCAAAAATCCTTAATTAATGGTACCTTTTAGACTACTACATTCCAAATTCAAAGTGGCTCTTAGCTCTTTAGGTTCTGCGCTGATGAATCAGTCAATAATGAATAAGCATTATTATGTATATATTATATTTTAAATAATATTTGTAACACACACAAATTTCGTTATAACAATATTTATGCGAACAACATAAATAGAATTTACTAAATAATCTTAGTATAATAACCACATACGATCAATAATCCAAAATAAGTTAATTGTATCTGTAAAGTAGGCTTGTAAATGTCACTAAGTAATATTCATATATGAATAGTTGTGTAAATTTATATACTACTCATTAAGATATAGTAAATGGCTCTTTTTGAAGTTATTACCTATCATTGATGAAGATAGCATTTTGTAAAACGCTTCGATTAGCCCTTCGATTGACTCTTTCTTCTTGCAGCGACTCCTCATATCATTTTTAAAGATTCAAACTTTTATAAAAGAACATAACTACAGGACTCTGATTCTACTAATTGTCAACCATTGTCAAACCACTGACACTCCAAAAAAGCTATTTAATTTTAGACGTTAAAAATGTAATAGTGAGGCTAACACTTTTAAAGTAGGTACTAACAATTCAGGGGTACAGGCAAACAGTTGGTCATTGATGATTTTAGACAAGGACCATGTACTTTAGATCGTGAATTAAAAAATTAAAATACTGATATGATATATAACTTCAAAAAGAGCTACTATAAATAAAAATGGTGCCTTATTTACGTAACTATGTCCGCCCAAGTAAACGTATGTTGTATTGCTGTTGTACTTGTGCCATAAGGCGTGATACACACAGAGCGTGCATGAAAATAAGACTTGTTGATGGAATTAAAATTAAAAGTAATGTCAGTATATTAATATCACCAAGTCCTCTATTGAATTACCACTGTTGAATTATACTATGGCCAACTACCAACAATCTGAAACTGGTTAAGATATTTTTTTATAATTTGTCTCGCTCTCTCTCATTGTTTACGCTTTAATATGCATTCTAACCATAAAGTTATTAGTAATACTTAAAGGAACAAAATGTGCGTGTGAGAAAGTGACAGAGTATAGGAACCGTGAAAAAAGTTGCGTTTGACTTCTTAAATGCGGTAACGCGTGCGCGGTAATGAAGAGACTGATGCTCTATTTACACTAGTATTTATAACTTTATGGTCATGAGTGAATTGCGTGCTAGCTGTATGTTTAGTTTTGAAATGTGAAAGTATGAAATGCTTACTCATTTAAAATGTTATTTTAAAGCAAAATACGATTTTAAACCTAGTATTCGGTACAGTTCGCAGTAGGTATATTGAGAGAATGTAGGCTTAGGCTGGTAATATAATTGTGTACTGCTTCTGAAAAATTGAATTAAGAATGTCAAATAATAACTAGAATTATAAAAAAAAATTACTTTTGCTAATAAATAACTTATAGATGATCGAAAATTTATAAATTTCCATACATGGTGCTTTTGAAAAACAAAGTGTAGTACTTTGTGTGTATCACCCCCAATGTTTATTCCGATGGTTTCTGTGTTGTGAATATTATTCGATAATGGCACTTTATTTACACATTTATAATTTATATAACCGTTGTCTTGCTGAAAATATATTACACCCGTTAATTACTATACTTTTACGTACTACAGTGCAGTTTTGTCAGTTTTATAGCAACTGCTTGTTAATAAAAATAAAAACCGTCAAATGTATATTGTTTTAAAGTTTTGTTACTACTAGAGCTAGACCGAGAATAATCACAGGTGAGGGATACGCCAGAGGCTACTTCACCCTCGGCAACTGATGGCCCAAGACAGCCGTGCGGTTTTAGTCGGTTCGAGTCTGACATAACCACTCTAGCTGACTTCGGCGGAGTGCATTCGTGGGAATTTCCGCACGGAGAAAAAAGGCTCAGTTTAACAATCTTTATAAGTAATGTCAAAGTGACGTTTGTAATAGATGTCATTTTTTAATTTTAATTTCCAATCATTTCAAATGTTTGTATGCTATCAGAATTCCGACTGCTGCGTGTGATTTTTTCCTTAGGCTTGGATCGTTTTGAATAAATCCATGTTATGCTGATTATGTTCCATTGAGCAATGACTTCTATGTATGCTATTAAAAAAGTTGTTTAGAACAAAAATTATCGCGGTGCTAGGGTGAGGCGAAAGAGACGAGTATGGGATACAGAGGTAAATGAGTTCGACTTATAGCATGAACCTAAAAAAAAATACGGACGGTTCGGATCGAATGAAGCACAAAAAATTTCAGCAATTGTGTTTGTAGTGGTCCCTGATTGCTTAGCAACGATAATTATGAAGAATACGAAGAACGAAAGGTTATGCGTGATAGCAATTAATATCGGTATCGCGTATAACGTTGCATTATAATGTAACGTAATATTTTTATATACAAGCACGAAACTATACTCCATTTGTTTTGTTGATTTTTTTTATAAAAACACATAAACTAGGCTAACTAGTGGTTCGATGTCCGGTAAATGTCTTTAAAATGCGTTTCGAAGCAGAAAAGTATTTTTATACTGAGTTTTTAAATAAAACATGTTGAAGAGACATACCAAGATCTCTAGCTAAGTTCGTGACAACGTTACATTCGGACCTCTATTCACGAGCAACAGCACTTTTTAGTAATGTCATCTACAAAAAGTTGCACGTATTCTTCTCTTGTACATTCACATAGTTTTGATTCGTACTAAACAGCCAAGTTTTTAGGCGGAAACATCGGTTCCCAATTAAAAAAAATATTTGTTTTTTTGTTCCATAGGTATAGTCAGTCTAGTATTAGTATACAGTATACATAGCAGTCATTGTCCATCACTTATACCATTTTAGTTCTCAAAACTACCAGTAAACGATACTCATTATTAGTTTTGTCGTAAGGTACTCACTATTATCTGTTTCACGATTATAGTTATTGATTGATTATGTATGATGGGGGTTTCAATAAATTATATTATGTAACAAATGAGTCGTTTTATTATATTTGACATATCCACATATTTTTGTTTGTATTCAGCCTATAAAATATACCAAAATAAAAATGATGATTTCATAAAATTGTTGGAACTTAATATTCTATTTTAAATATTAAAATATTAGTTCTATGTAACACTATCCACAAATCTTTTGTTCATCGCTACTGGATTAAAAATTCATTTCTGGACAACTCCTTTCAATCAGGGCAGACGAAGTGACATTCTATTGGTGAAAATGCCAGTGGAATCGCTTTGTTAGGATGGACAAATCTGTAATATGACTGACACAAAATATTTTATTTCAAATATTTTTATAATAAAATCAGCCAAACCTGCAGTGTCAAGTAATCCATTAATAGCCAATTGAAAGCGTTTCGCTTCGACTCGATTCCATCAATAGAATATTAGAGGCCCAGCTTCAGAAATATCTTCTACCACTCTTGTGGATGGCAAATATTTACATTGTTCAGGAATTAAACCCGTGAATTTAGCAGTCGAGCGCTCTACGACCTCGCTACACAACTTAACAATAAACCGAATGGCACATTAATAACAATAATACCACTTAGGGGACAGACAAGCACCCGGCCCACCTGATGGAAAGTGATCACCGTGGCCTATGGGCGTTAGCGTATGCGTGTGAACTAACATTCACCAGGGGCGCTACACTCATGCTGCCTACCCTTTTTTATACCGCTTAGGTGGCAGACAAGCACACGGCCCAGGTCACCATGACCTATAGACGTTTGCAACACTACACTCTTGCTTTCTACCCTTGTCTTTCTTGTCATTGATCATTCTTTATGTGTAAATAATGAGCAGTTCAATTTGGTTCAATTGCGTTTTAACCTCACCCTTCCGCAACTAATTTATTCGAGAGTGAACCAACACGGTATTGTTTCTATTATTTTTGATCGTTTCCAATAAAAACATAGGCGCGCGTGCGGCGCGAGAGCACGCGTATGTCACGTGGCCGCCTCGTGCCGGCGCCATCTTGTGCGATGGGTGGGAACTTCCGGCGGGAAACGCGTCATCAGAGCCATTGTTGTGGGAAAACTTGAAAAAGGTGCGATGCTCGTTAAGGTAATCATATGTTTGGTGAACATTCAGATATAAGCAGCTATATTTATCTGTAATTAGTGTAGAACACAGTTATCACTACATAGTTAAACAAAGTTACGTTCTCTGTCTCTACATCCCTATGTCCCTTTGTATGCTTAAATCTTTAAAACTACGTAACGGATATTGATGCGGTTTTTTTAATAGATAGAGTGATTGAAGAGGTAGGTTCATATGTATTATGCTACAACCAACTGGTGAGGAGCAGAAGTGAATAATGTTGCAAAAACGGGGTGAAGCAGACGAAGTTGCGGGGGTCAGCTAGTTGTGCATAAACCCCTTCATCTAGCGTGAGCCCGAAAAGGCAATATTGCATGTTGAAAAAGTCTCATGAGATCAACCATGGTTTTCATTTCAAGACATAAACAATATACTATGAGTTGTACAGAGGTATAAAACAATTGTTCGAATTTCACCCATGGCACCGCACCGCCGCGATCAGGCCGCCCCGAGCAGGACCCCCCCCCCCCCCCCCCCCGCTCCTTGCAATCGTGTTCTTTGTATTGAGTAAGACTGGTAAGACAATCCAGTCAGGGCGACCCGAGCGCGGAGCCCCACCGGTGAAACTCGCTCATTTCATGGACACACCAACCCCAAACTGAGACACGCTCGTATCTTGGGAGTTGGTGGGTTTTAAATTATTGAGTCTATATAAATGTGCATTAGAATTTAATGTATGACGGTTTTAACGCAATTAATATCCGTATTCATTACTATGATGATGATATGGGACCTAAACATAAACTGGCGAAATGTGGGTGCTAGCACCTCTGTCTACCCCTTCGGGGATATAGACGTCAGTTTATGTTATGTTATGTTATGTTCATTACTAATATACCGGCCTACGAAACTAGATAAATATGTTTTAAAAAATATAAGTAACAGATTATATCGATAATCATGGCAATGAATATTTGAGGAAGAATGGTCAGACGTCGGCGTCGTGGTCAAGCGCGGCGCACCGCAGGCAAATTGGGCACAAATCAATTGATGCCCGCGGACGGACTCCACATCATTAACGGGTATGAATTAATCACACTTGTCGATAGTTTGTAGGGATGGGATTGTGTTTATCGATGTTTATTGTAGTAGATATTTTTCGCCGCGGTAGCCTAGTGGTATGGGTAATGGACTGCTGAGACGAGGTCTCGGGTTCGATCCCAGAGTTACCATGGCACACACCAATGACTTTTTGATGTTTTTCGAAGTTATGTGTGTATTTATCGCAGGTTATAAGTGCCCGGTTAATGGCAATAGGCTCGCCACCTATTACATTGGGACCTAAACATAAACTGGCGAAATGTGGGTGCTAGCACCTCTGCCTATCCCTTCGGGGATAAAGGCGTGAGTTTATGTTATGTTATGTTATATTTTTTGTAATCTAAGATCATAATGTGTATGGGGCCGTATCAAGATATAGATAGATTATAACGATAAGTATTTTCACGAAGTCATTTCTCGCTGTTTGTCTGTCCCTATGTACCTATGCTTAAATCTTTAAAGCTACAAAACCGAACCAAAAAAAACACAACAAATTTGTTGTAAAAGGCTAAGTGATTCAAGTAGAAGGCTTAGGTATATGTACTTATATAAAATAACATCATGCTATGACCAAAAGTTGCAAAAATGGGGTGACGCAGACGAAGTAGCACGAGTCAACTAGTTAATTTAAGTTTACATATGCGCCTCTCAAAAATAATTTCGTGTTGTGAAAAATTCCTATTCGTCAGTTTAGCTAAATAATAATAAATCTTGGTGAAACTGGGGGTAGGTGATACCTGTGATGATTGATATGAGGGTAGATTAGGTAGTAGTGAGAACTTAGAAGCCGCGCACGCCACCTTCCGAACTCAGTCTCGCTCTGATCTTCGTAATCGTTGGAAGATTTAGCGGCTCGCGGCGGTCAAGCAATTTCTGCTTTGTGATTCGCACGTAGGTACTTATCAAAATATCCTGACACCAGGAGCAGTTGGTGGCCTCCAGCATCCATCAAGAAGCAGCGCACGGTAAGTGATTTAATTTGCCTGTGTGTACTGGTTGTTGCATGACCCATTTGTTCCGACAGAATTATGTAGCATAGACGAGTTGAATTGATACACTCTCCTTCACGATATTACTCGTAATCGTAATAAGTTCTCCACTCGGAGTGAGAGCACGGCTATTTACACGCCTGTAGCCTTAGCACGAAATACTATCGAATTCGTAATGTAAACGTATCGACAGAAAGGATCATTGCGATTGGCGGGCTACACACGCACACAGGTTCACAAGTGGCAGACTGCCGATCACAATGCTCCGTTCTCTCGAAACCTTTACATTACGAATTGATAGGAGTTCATGCTAGTGCTACTGTTCTTCCACTTCGTTTTACATAACCTTCCAAAACTTCAGTTTTCTAACAGAAAGTCCACCGTGAGCGTGGCAAGCGGAGTGGGTGCGTGGCGCGTCCCTATTCTGATGAATATTGTATGCAGCAATTTGTATAATTTGATTAAGTCCCACCTGTGTCGCGCCGAATGGGGACGAGACACCACTATTCGTATAACTAATGTATACATTTATTCAATTTACTTGCCTGTACGTAGGTGTTTTTCTTTGCCAACGATTTGCATAAAAAGAGTTAAATGAATAGGCCTACTAGCATGCCCAGCATCTTGTAATGCTGGAACCTTAGTAACATTGTCGGTTCTAACTATGGAAAACAAAAAAACAAGTGGAAGTATGAATTAGGTGGGGTACGTGTGTCATTATTTTGTGTATTTGCACAAAAGTGCACAATTTCGGCAAAATAAACCTTTTTGTATAAACTGAAAGTTTTAAATAACTTTTTAGAATACACTGACATACGTCTGAACTTAAGCGAAATGTTCAAGTTCAATAAAATTTAAGGTATGAAACCTCGTGAATACTTTTTATCTACAGCTAAGTTATCTCTATTTTGAACAGATAAAATTGGTTTTCGTTTTGCAGTGCGTATGATTTAGGCTAATTTGGTATTAAAGGTCTCTACTGTATAATTATAATCTAAGATTAAAGGTATTATATGTATATGACCAATCAAAACAGTTGCTTACTAGTGTAATGCAACGCATTACACTAGTAAGCAACTGTTAATAACAATAGTCGTAGGTAAGAGTTTGGCGACATCGGTTCCCCTACGAATCTGTCGTAACACATTTTTACTATTTTTTTCTGATCTGTGGTTCTACTAATTGTGGAACTACTAACTCAGTATTAACTAGGTACTCTATTAAGATATCAAGCAGCCAATAACCTTACCTATAATGGAGAAACACTTGTGTAAAACTGAATGGCCGTAGTACAATGTGCTATCTTCAAAAGACCCGTACCTACTACTCATAAGAACACATTTTCTGGACAAGATATATCTACTCACAATACCAATAACTAAGGATTGAGTTTGATTTAGCAACATTAAATTGGATTTGGCAACACCGTTTTATGCTAAGCATTAAGCGATATTGCCAAATTAAAAAATACATGTTACACCATTAACAACAAACAAACTACCCTTCACAATAAAATTATCATAGAAGGTATATAGTTAGATCGGTTTATAATTAAATTATCAGCAAGTCGGACGTGACAATGCAGTAAACTACGAGACTTACACTCACCTGCCCACAATTAGTGAAATTGCATTGTTATAATCATATATAACCCTACAGATATCGGGTATAGTGGGTATGTAATATTAATTTGATGCATTGTTAGTCAATTTGTAAGCAATGCTGGGTGGGTTCTGGGTTAACGGGTGCTTTGCTTAACCAAGAACCAATGACTTCTATGAATATTTTATACCTACAAGTTTTAGAGTTCTAATTCCTCGTAAACCTATTTAACTATACTTTGTAAAATATAGCATGGGTCCTATGACAGATGTCAAAATGAGGTTCAAAGGGATGTCCGAAATTCGATGAAAATGTCGATACTACCAGCTATTATTGATGCATGTTACATATAATTACGTTTAGTTTAATTGTATGTATGTATTTAATTGTAATGAGAACGGAATATACTTAGCATACAAGGCATCTTCACTCGTACTGATGAGAATGAGTGAAGTGGATCAGTGGAAGTTCATATCAAACAAGATGTTGGCGCGTGTATCTTATGCCTATATCATGGCCCAAGAGCCAAACACGGCGTGTCTTCTTAAAAAATCCAAAAACAGGTTCAGGACGATGATGGATTGAATGTAGGATTTTATTTACTCAATATTATTTAGGATCAAGTATATTGAAATATAAACATTATTATGATATTAAAATACCTAAGCAATAAGATTAATTTCCAATTATTTATTTCTTATATTAATTTAGATTTTAAATTAAGCTTTATTCAAAATATGGATAGTTCATATTATGTGGTCACGATGATTCATCGCCCATCACTAATTAGCTGGGTATGCCCATAAAGTATGGCATTGACAGCTACTACATTCAATAATAGAAAATTCAAGACTTCATGTGCGGGATTTCACTGACAGCTGTCATAGGACCCAAGCTACATTTTACAAAGTATAATGACCCTTGAGAAAAATAACCAAAAGTAGATGGTAGAGTCGTGTTTTTCCTGTTGGCTTGGCAAAATTAAATTCCTATCGGTTAGATTTCGATTCTTTTTCCATTCGGCTGTCAGACTAACTGAGTTCATACTTTAATAAATCAATTAGTAATGTTGTCCTGGTCGTATCTACCTAACTAAAAATAACGCATTATTTTTTATTGAACAGTTGCTTCCGAACATGTCTAATCATCCAGTTCCAAAATGTATTGTATTTCTATGCGAATACACGCATAATTTCCTCCCTTATCATTTAAACACGTTTAACTGCCGGCTATCTGACCGGCACACGCTTATTTAATCAATCAACCACCCTAACACGCTTATCATTGAAGCCATCCCGACAAATTACATATTAAGTGCGCTGGTAACACTAAAAAAGCGCGCGCTGTCAAACTGACAGTTACTACCCTCTTATTAAAGAGTACGTTCACGATTGATTGATACATTTGTTATTGTTTAATGGTTCTGTAGAAAAAACTAATTGTATATTAGGTATAACTTTTGCAATTAAAAATATATATTATTTTAACTTGTACATTGATGTTTAAAATTGAATTTATGGGATAATATATATAAAGTTAATCGCACTTACTAGGCGTAGGCATAGAACTCCTTGCGTGAGTGTATATCCCTGAAAAGATACAACCTTCGTGTCGTCAAATCGTTCGGAAAGGAGAATATTATATTCGCGGAATGTGCGGCATATTCCATCGAGAGCCAACCGGTTCGTTGGGTCTTTCCTCTGCTGCACCATTAAGTCTTGGAATTCCTTACCAGTTCACGTGTTTCCTTGTGCCTACAGTCCCGGGTCCTTTAAGCGGGGCGTAAATAAACATCCCATGAGGCCGTCAAACTGAGTACCACCATTGTAACACTGTACGTATTTGTAATGGTGACCCTTTTTCGGGAGACTTTGCCTACAGCTTACCATCAGGCGGGGTGTAGTCATATTGACGTGTCCTAAATAATAAAAAACGACCAAATCTATAAAGACGATGGTGTCTATGCCAATGTTTAGGATTATCATTTCCCAACAGATGTAACCTACTTAAAGGTCATTGGACAATAGACTATATTCCAATGACTTATAGACTATATAGTCACTATATTTAGCGACACATAATGACCTATAGGTACATCAATATAATATTTATATAGGTATACATAGTGGTCATAGGCAGGCCTATGACAGTAGGTACCTAAAGAAAAATAACAGTACAACACGAAATAAAAATGCCGGCACGCTTAATTACATAATTACGAGACTTCATAAATTTATAAATTCAATATTTTTTTTTAATTTTGATGGTTTGATAACGGAACTGGACGGAACCCAAAAAAATAGTGATGTACCGCTAAGCGGAAGCTCGACCGTGTGCATATGATTATAATTATATTTCACAAATATTATTTTATAGGGAGAGTTCCGTGGGAGCGGAGGGAAGAGGGCTCACGGGCTCACAAAGGGACCAGGTAAAAGGGTGCGATCACTATTGAAGGGATGAACACGTAATATACTTAGCGATAGTTTGATGCGTGAAAACCAGGTGTCTAATGGCGGGTGCGAATTCATGACTGCCAATAGATGAAACTAATTGCATTTGATACGGTAATTTGATTACAATGTCAGTTAGAAGATAATCTTTTAGAAGTTTTCAATCTTTTGCTAGGGTGATGCAGAATAATGCGTCTAGTTTTTTTATTAAGTTTGCCAGCGTTGTTTTTTTATACCACTTAGGTGGTAAACAAGCACACGGTCCACCTGATCAAAAGTGGTTACCATCACCTATGGTCGTTTGCAACGCTAAGAGGACACACTCGTTCTGCCGACCATGTAGAGTGGTGGGGGAGGGGGGAACGGTGAAGGCTAAGAGAGTTTTTGCGCTGTCAGTGTAGAAGTCAAAAGAAAGTTTCTTCGTCTTCCCACTGACAACACAAAACCTCTCCAGTGAGCTCTGGCTGCCCTACTCACCGCCGGAAGCCCAACATAAGGTTATCATTAGCCTCGGTATTCTGTATGTTTGAGAGTAGAGAGATCTTCAGGGATTTCATCAAAACGACGAGGGTTTGGCGTTCTGACGTAGGCTCGCTTCTGAAAGAGATCACTTCCAGCGATAAAGCCGCCCATTGTACATTAGAACAACTGTAACTCTCATTACTTGTCCTTGGTGTTTTCTTGTATAAATTCTTTGTTTTGTTTTTGGTGTACTATAAAGAGTAATCTATCTATCTCCTTTTGGAATGGGGGTTCAGACGTTAATCGCCCCATTAAAAGCCAAAACCATCAAATAAATTAACCTTCCTACGTACCATACTTATTATTTAACCTAATTTACTTAATTTTTAGCTTCATTCGTACATTTTCAAGTGTTGATCTAGATTATATTTAATCTTCTTTTTAATTGTGAAGGTATTCTACCTATACAACTAACCCTAAACTTATTTTTCAAATCGTTAGTAAGTGCTCAATCTGTATTATAATTTACATTGTTCACAAGATTGTTATCTTCAATAGACCCCAATATAAACAAAATTGTTGTTCAATTACATCAAGTGTGTGTGTGACCCTTTTGAGGTTATATTTTTAAGTGCACCGTGCTTTATTCTGACCACAATTACTTTATGCGTGTGAATATATTATTATACAGGCAATATTTGACCGTGTCCCTTTAGAAATAAAGTCTAAATTTGTAAAATATTAAGCTTGCAAGTAAGTAGTGAAAAAAAAAATTGCTCGGGAGCTTATGGACGCATTCGTTCAGGAATCGGTCATCCGTATCTGTTGAAGTAGGAACGTGATGTCCGACACGCGCACTTTTATTTTTTATTTGGTTTTAATTAAATTAATCATATTTGTGACGGATCTCTTGAGGGGTTATCAAATGAGAAACCTTTGTTTTTTTTTTTCGTATAATGACTTTTAGAGAGTATGTTGTGATTGTTGGGAATTTACCAAAATCTTTGGTAAGTACCCTTGCTAACCTTGCCGTGAGTTTTTTATACCACTTTGGTGGCAGACAAGCACACGACCCACATGATGGAAAATAGTTACCGTTGCCTATGGACGTGTGCAACCAGGAGTGTTACATTCATGCTGCCGACCGCGAAAAAAGCTTCTACTGCCTTTCTTGAAGAACCGTACATCACCCATATTTCAGTCTCTTGGGAAAAAACAGCAGTAGGATGAAGTTAGAGGAATTCTAATATTTTTCTTATTGTTATCCGGCTTATTATCCGGGATAAACTGGCAGAAAAATTTAAATACTCAGATAATTTTACTTAAAAAAATATTCTTTACATCTTGTTCTTCTTAGTCGTTTCGTTCTTGAAAGAGTGGTTATGGTCACGATGAGGCTTCCGCGTTAGTGTTAGAGGTGGACATAGCTTTCCTCACGATCTCCCGCCATCTCTTACGGTGTTCAGACTGTCTGGCGCAGTCTAACACGCTGCTTCCCACTACTGATTTAACCTGATCACTGATTTGCACGAAATACTATCGAATTCGTAATGTAAATGTATCTACAGAACAGAGCATTGCGATTGGAGGGCTACACACGCATACAGGTTCACAAGAAGCAGACTGTCAATCACAATATTCCGTTCTCTTGAAACCTTGACATAACGAATTCGATAGGAGTTCATGCTGGTGCTACATGTATAGTTGATTTGAGCTGGTCTAGCATAGATAATCTGTCGCGTGTTCTGGTTTCCTGAACAGTTATTAAAAAGTTCGCTAACATACAGTTATTACAAAGCTCTAATTTAAACAAAACAAACAGATATACCAACCTTATTCATTCACATAGATATGTTTATATTAGTTGAAAAATACGCCAAATTTTTTGGTTACGAAATCCCAACCTTCTTCAGTTTATTGACATAGTTTTGAGAGGTTATAAAAAAAAGATAATGATGTAGGAAACGCGGAGTCACTTGAGGCTTGAGGAGGAGGCGGCCACCCAAGCAGTGTTTGTTTAGCCCCCGTTTAATTGTCTAACCAAACAGCTATAAGAACTTATGTTGGGGTAGGCAGTTATCGCTTGCAGTAGAAAAGCAACGGGGAAAATAAATTTGAATTTAAAAAAAAACTTGTACATAATTAAGTATCTTAATGTTAAGACGTTTGATTTCCGACAGAGTTGGCAGCACGATTGTGTGATGTTCATCCATAAGCCAGGGTGACCACTTTCCATCAGATGGGCCGTGTGTTTGTCTGACACCTAATAGTACAAAAAAAAAATTGGACCATCCTTTTATTTAGCCATGCAGTATCGTACAATGCGACTAAGGGTTGTTTCACTTCAGACAAATATACAGCCCAGACTCAGTCTCCAGCCTACGGTAATAGCACCCCTTGTTAAGTGGGATCGAATACAATGGTTAGTGAAATATGGGTGTTAATTCACCTTGGTCTACCTCAGAGGGAAGTAGGTGTGAGCATATTATGTATTTATCTATGTGAGGGAGGCTCGTGGTGAAGTGTAATTACCACATCACCGACACCACTCGCATTCGCATACGGTACAGAATATTCCATCAAGAACCAAGCGTTTCGGTGAGTCTTTTCTCTGCCGCACCATTAAGTCCTGGAATTCCTTGCCGGCGCACGTGTTTCCTTCTTCCTACAGTCCCGGGTCCTTTAAGCGGGGCGTGAAAAAGCATTTGATGAGGCCGTCAAGCTGAGCGCTACCATTGTAGCACTGAACGTGTTTGCAATGGTGACCCTCTTTCATGAGACTTTGCCTTCAGCTTAACATCAGGCGAGGTGAAGTCAAATTGATGTGCCATAAATAAAAAAAAAAAAAAAAAAAAAAAAACCACATTTCAGCAGCACATTGGGGTTCTTTCTGATTTTTATTTATACCACTTAGGTGGCAGACAAGCACACGGCCCACCTGATGGGAAGCGCGAGCGGTCACTGTGGCCTATGGACGTTTGCAACACCATTTGTTGTGATTCGTAGAGCACGTCCACCAATCGATTATTTGTTATCTTTAATTAGCTAAGAGAATTTAATTTTTTACATTAATCAACTGTCATCATTATTCTCTGAACCTTTTCCCAATTCAGTTGGGATCGGCTTTCCAGTCTAACTGTGATGCGGCTGAACTTCGATATATTCCATGAAGCGACTGCCTTCTGACCTCCACAACCAACGGTCCAAGGATCAATGGCGATATAGATATTCCAAATTAGACTGGTTGGACTTTTGAGGTCGGCTTTCTAGTCTAACTAAGATGCGGCTGAACCTCGATATTTTCCTTGAAGCGACTGCAATCGGACCTCCACAGTCGAATTGGCGATATCGAAGTTCTGTAGTTAGGCTAGTCGGACTTTTGAGGGATCCAACTATCCGTTGGTACCGATTGCCATAGATGGTTGTACGGCAACCGGGACGGACGGCTTGACGTGCTCTCTGAGGCACGACCAGACCAGTGCAAACAGCCATATTCATACAACTTTTTGCATTGAACGGGGATCGAACCCTCCACTGAGGCTGTACATTCAGCAATGTGTAAGAAAAACTAGACCAATTTCAGTGAATGTAGCTACTTGAAATGAAATGATAAATATCAAATTAAAATCAAATCAAATTAAAAGTCATTTATTTTATATAGATCATTAAACAGGTCTTACAAAACGTCAATATCAACAATATTTTATAAATTAGTGCGCAAATGGGCCACCGGTTCGAAACATGGTCCCGGCCTGAGAAGACTCCGGCAAGAAACTCAACGGGCTTTTCTTTTTTTGGTCTATTTACAATCATTACCTTAGTCTAGATACAGAAATTTGCTTGATAACAAGTTGAGTGAACAGCTCACATCCAGGCTTGTTTATCATCCAAATAATCCTTGATTTTATTTGAATTCAATAATTATCAACACAGACTATTGACATGCAATAACAGAGCACCAAGACAGACGATGTAAAGACAAGTGGTCCTCTGTTTGAGGAGGATGTCCCTGCATGCAGGTGAATCCCTGAGACGAAACTAGTCAGACTTGAGAGTGCTTGAACACGGGTGGTCCCGTACAGCCTCACGGCATACTGGGTAGAGATGATTGAAAACTAAGTGAGACTTGTTGAGGATTTAATAATTATCTACTATACTGGCTGTACAGATAACTTAATGTTGAAAATGTATGGTCACATTGGTTATTTTAATATTTTTGACAAAATGAAATTGCAAAACGATGACATTCCTATGCGCTCTAATGTGTATGTGTCTAAACTGAATAAAAGAAATTGCCAAAAGGAATTGGTATAATAAATAATAGACATTTTGTAGATATCATATGGATGATATTATACGTGTAGAAAATTTAATTTCGGGCGAGGCTGCCAAAATTCATAATTTATTCCCACCTCACCTAGGAACCATTACACAACTTTTATTCTGAACAACTTTTCTAGTATACCTACATAGAGCGATAGAGGTTATTGGTTAATCTATACGATTAGGTAGTCCTTCGGTGGAATGAAGTAAGAGGCACGAAACTCGTAACCAGCAAGACTGGTTCGGTTATGATCATGAAATAAATATACTTCAATGTTCTGTATTTAAGATAATGGTAAAACTTAGATTTTGATGACGTCATAGTCATCATAACATTCTTAAGTAAATATCTGTGCATCTTATGCGGGGAGGACGATCACTGAATTTTCTCAGTTTTCTCTTTACCGACTTTCTTATTTATTACAATTCCTCGGTATACCATGTTATGGATATCAATCAGATTGAAGGCGTTTTAAGGAAAGGCCAGCTTAATTAGTATCTACAATCAGCACATCACATCGTATCGCAAGCGTAAAAACTAATAAGTCAGGATCGTAATGAGTGGAATGATATTGTCTCTACCTACCCAGATAGAAAACTACGACCAATATTACAAATATATTTTTTAACTGCGACTTGTTTGACTACAAACCACGAACGTGTAACCAGTATGTCTTTCACCTATACCCGTTATGGCGAAGACACAAGTTTATGATGGTTTTACTGCGAGAGCCACTTAACGCCCGCCATAGCTACCGTGTACCAACCCGCCCCGTCACCCTCTCCCACCCCCGCCGGGTCTACCCCCCTCCCTTTAATTAGATGCACCTAACCCCGCGGGCCGATGTTTTTATTACAGCGTATGTTAACAAGGTGTTTAGGATAATGCGTGGGACAGTGTGAATGATCGTGTAAGGCTTTTGTTCGACTAATTGTTGTTGTTTCGATAGAGTTTGGAGTTCTGCTGACCATGATTCTTTTGGTAAGGTCAGTTTTACTTTTTTTTTTATACTATCACGCCTATATCCCCGAAGGAGTAGGCAGAGGTGCAAGCACAAACATTTCGCCAGTGTATATTTAGGTCCCAATGTAATAGGTGGCGACCCTATTGCCATTGGGCACTTATAAACCTGCGATAAATACACACATAACTTCGAAAAGCATCGCAGTCATTGGTGTGTGCCATGGTAAACATGGGATCGAACCCGAGACCTCGTCTCAGCAGTCCACCACCCATACCACTAGGCTACCGCGTTTTTTTTACTTTATATTAGGGTATATATGGCATCAAGATCTTCTGCATTCAAGCTAACCTCATTTGCAAGTCGGTATATCTACGGAATGTTTGATGAAGGTCGTGCAAAGCCTTTCTCCTTGGGTTAAGGAGTTCGAAAAGTTTCCGTTCCCATAATACAGTGTGTGTGAACAAAAATAGAAAGAAAGAAAAAGCATTTATTGAACACACAACTACTACCCACAAGCGACTACAATATGGTGTTCTTCAAGAAGGGCTTTAGAAGGTTTCTACAGGGTAGGCAGTACGAGTGTAACAAACGCCCATAGGCCACTGTGACCACTTTCCATCAGGTTGGATGTGTGCTTATTTGTCAACTAAGTGGTTTAAAAAATACCACGTATATACTAGCCAATCTACATTTTGCCCGAATTGTCCTCGAACTAAGAACTTAGTGCATCAAACTCGCTACCTACTAAGTAAGAAATACTTTTTACAAAGAGGGTGGTACAATAATAACTTCCTGGCATCGATTCGTTCAAATTGATGACGATGTTAACCTCAACTGAATTATTGATGTGAAATTATCGTAATTCACTGTGAACTGTTCGACACACATCACCTGCTGGCAAGTTGGAACGGACTTAATATAACTTTGTATGTGGAAAACTAGGTATGAAGTATATCAGAAGAATCAATTAGCCTATCACAATCCACGGCTGGACATAGGTCTCTACCTTCTTCTTCTGTCGAGTCGACAGCATTTTTTGTTGCCATCGTGGTGTAGTAATTTGTTTCACGGCAGCGCGGCTACTCACGGGGAGGTCCCGAGCATAGGTTTCGCTCTTCAGGAAGGCTTACTACGTCCCCTCTCTCTTTCTCTCTACCAATATTGGGAGACTTTGGCCTACGGGAGCCCTTGGGCTCTCCTAACTTATTGTACGTACCAACAAAAAAAGCAACGCACTGACGACCTAACTATTGAATCGAATAATAAAATAAGCAATTAAATGAAATTTTGAATCATAAAGTATGTTATCAATTTAAATCAATTTTCTTTGGAAAAAGTATATGTCCAGACCGAACTTTATGTACGGGGGTGAATATAAATAATGTTCATGCCTAGTTGATCATGACAGCCTCTGTGGCGGGTTCGATCCCAGCTTGACATTACATTACATTGATCTGGTCGTGCCTCGGAAAGCACGTTAAGCTGTCGGTTCCGGTTGCCATACGAGTACGAATATCTATGGCAGTCGTTACGGGTAGTTTGAGCCCACACATTAAGTTTGAGCCTAACTACATTTTATCAAGAACTAAGCAGTTCGGTGAGTCTTTCCTCTGCCGCACCATTAGGTCTTGATTCCCTATTCCTTAACGTCGCATGTGTTTCCTTCTTCCTACAGTCCCGGGTCTTTTAAGCGGGGCGTGAAAAAGAGGCCTGATGAGGCCGTCATGCTGAGCGCCATCATTGTAATACTGCACGGTTTTGTAATGATGACCCTCTTTCTTAAGACTTTACCTTCAACATTCAGCTTATCATTGCCTCACATAACTTTGATATCTCCAATTCAGTTATGTAGGTCAGATGGAAGTCGCTTCACGAAAAATATCGAAGTTCAGCCGCGTCTTAGTTGGACTAGAAAGCCGACCCCAACTAATTTGGAAATAAGCCAGAGAATGATAATGATGTTTATACCTAGTTGATACATATTATTTTTCAATAAACATTTTCTAAACATTACCAATATTCTCTAAGTCAGATTACCTTATCTAATACCACCGCACAACAGTTAACATTCATATTTTACGATCAGTCCACAATAAAGGGTGTACTACAAGTTTTAATATGGTGCAGATTAAGGGTTTTAGCTTCGGGGAGGACAAATTAATTCTTTATTACGACTGTAAATATTCTAGGGAACCCTTGGCTAGACCGCGATACAAGCATCGCAATAAACTTCCCAGAGTTCCCTCGGGGCAACCACTTGTCCGGGATTAATACGGGATTACGAGCCGCGAGCTATGCCCGGGATTCGCAGTCGCATCGGTGTGTGACTCTAGTGAGGTTTACATGTTACGTTTTTAAAATATTGTGATAAGTGTAGATTTCATATTTAGGAAAATACTTGCAAATTCGAAGGCCCCGGGTATACAAGGTACATATTTCCATAAAAATGTATGATTTCCTACGACATACGACATTTTATCCTGTAAAAGTGAAATTAAGTGCAGGAGAGCTGACATATTTATAGTCTGTAATAAATAGGAAACATTTTAGAACAATCTACACAACGCTACCTAGACCCATGGTGTAAGCATAGTTTAACTAGCTTATGTTACGGGTTCTAGAATGCGGATAAACATACTTAGATACATTTTTTCTGTAAATACATATACATTATACATAGCAACACACAGACCAATGCAAACATTCATATTTATGCACATAAATATTTGCTCTGAGCGGAAATCGAACCAGCGCCTCCTGCGTAACAGTCGCGTTCACGACCGCTACCCCACAGCGGTCGTCATTTGTCAAGAATAGAATCAAATTTTCTAAGAATTCCTCAACTTAAACAAATTCCCTTACACCATGTAAACCCCTCCTTGTTTGTGGCCTAACTTTAATTGTTTTTTAAGTGCGCACACGCCGCCCGCGACGGTACGGCGAGCGTGGGACGGCACGTGAGAACCTCCTATGGGTCTCGTGGACCCTCCGTAAGCGATGCCACAAGGGTACTCACGCTATTGTGAATCTGAATATCGAAGTCCAAATTACAATACTGTGGTATGAATACTGGCAAATGTTTAATTAGTATTTGATAGGGTAGGATTATAAATATAAAGTTTTTGATAACTCAATTTAATTTTATTGCCTTAGTAATTAAACCTGTTGTTTCGCCCGCGTGGAGCTTTGATGTCATCCTCGAGACCCATGGATTTTCGACATACCCTTTTTCCGGGATAAATTAAAAATAAAAAAATTGCTGCACTGCACCATATTAAAATATAAAAAGAATAATATAGTAAGAAGAAAAAAAGCAAGAAATAAAGAAAACACATTTTATTAAAAACACATCGCACGTTACATAATACATGAACACAATTTGAAACAAAACAAAAATATATAGGTATATATAAAAAAAATAGACGATAAATAGATAGATAGAAGAAAGATAGAAAGAGAGAAGAAGAAAGAAATAGAAGAAAAGAAAAGAATAAAAGAAAAATAGGAAAAAAATAATAAGAATAGTAAGTGTGAATTTGGCAATCATTGTTCCGTTTGTTCTCCACAATCTGTCCACGGACTCTTCGCCAAAAGTCTCGATCAACATCTTAAGGGGCTATTGTATGACGGCTGGCTCAAGAGCTTGATGCAGAAGGCAGTAGGCACTCTTCTCACTCTATTGTGAGGAGATTTCGGTCTCTTTACCCTGAACTTTTCTTTCTGAGGCTGAGGCTTTTCCGGGAGCAATACTACTTTCTGATATTTCAATCTCGACTCAGGAATGAAATCTCCGTCACCGTTTAGCACATTAACCGTCGACTATAATAAGTATTATTTCTCTTTTAATGGGTATATTAGTATAGTCATTAAGTTCAAAACAAACAAACAAACAAGAATTATATAAACACATTAACATCTACAACAGAGAATCTCTTTTTAATGAGATACTTGCCTATTGTAATGCTAATTATATTGAAATTATGTCTATCCTCTTATTTATTTATAATTATTTAAAGTTATAACAGAATTAAGTTCAATTATGATTATCATTTCAAATGGAGACAAAAACAACAGTTCAATTTGATAATGGCAATGGCAACCAGATGCATATGACTTTAAAGTTCAAATTTATCTATTCTGAGCCATAGAATACTTATATCATTATGACGATGGATGGGGACCTCCTGGATCCAAGTCAGCCTCATCTGGAATACTCAGATCATTATGATAGTGTATGAGGATCTCCAGAACCCAAATCAACCTCATTTGATAGCTGGTACTCCATCTTATGAAGCACTGGTGCATGTTTTCTGTAAGTGCCCGACCACTTACAGAAAACATGCACCAGTGCTTGTTGAGTTGTTGGGCGTTTATAATGTTAGTCGTTCGCGTAAAAGTCAAGATAAACTAAACTAAATCTTAGAAAGTAGGACAGCGGACTTCGAGCGATTTAGAACAATCATAATTCCCAAAATAAATAGATTTGCTGTTTGCACTAAATTAAACAATTCTAATATGTTTATTTGTAGTTTTAAAAATGCATAAAACTGTTTCATATTCATAATTTTCACCAATATATATGAAGTGATCTTGAACGTTAAAGTTTATTTAAATACACATTAGGTACCTACTTGTATTATTTATTTTCTTGCTAAACAGTCTTATCCCAACCCCAACAAAACCAAAGGGATTTAGTTCAAAAAATAATTCTCTACGATTCCATAGACACGTTTTACCTTTAGTTGTTGTTTCATTATCGTGTGAAAAGGCAAAGGAAACAAGCTCTCAAGTCGTACGTGGTACCTGTGCGTCTGCGCATCGTACCTGACCTAGGAAAACAAACATGGCGACGACGTAAGGACGCAGTGTGGATATTCTACGACTGTGTTTGAATATTTAAAAGCGAATAAAATTAAATATTTACTTACTTTGACGGTATTTTTAGCATGTAAGTAATGTAAATATTTTTGCACTTATATTATAGGTTACGTAGAGTTATGTAAATGATATGTGTATAAAAATATGTGGATTACAATTTGTAAAACAGGCTTATTGAATGATAAAAGTTGAAGTTTCAAAAAACTTGAATTGCTATAAGTAGTTTTTACAAATATATGATTTGGTAGCACGAATGCAAAACTTTTAACCTTTTTTTTAATTCGATAAATTCTCTGCGTTTAGTTAGCAGGTCCACGTTATTCTTAACCTGTTATGAGTGTGATATTTTCATATTTTTTCCTGTGATTTTTTGTGTGACATGCTAAGTGGCGTGATACGGACCACCCACAGCGAAGGAAACCAGCAACGGACCTACAACTCGATCATAAAACTTTTAGTATTGCGATGTGTAATGTATTTTTTTTACTCGAATGGGGTGCCGAAAGTGTTTTAAAATTACACTGCGCCATGACCCTACTATGAAACATTCTTAGTTTTGGTTCGAAACTTCGGGCAAACGGTCCCATGGAACATGTTTCACCTTTGAACCCTACCGAAGTGACTTCAAGAGGGGCATTAGAAGTCTGCTACCTAAGTGGTATAATAAAATATTTATCGTTCGTATTTAGTGTACCTACGCCCGAAGCATAGTATTACATAATATACTATTTATAATAATACATACTGATAATAAATGTAACCGGGAATTAACGCGATCATGGTATAGGTATATACATACCTTTTGCTTGACGTTTCGACCAGGTTACACCGGCCGTGGTCACAGGCTGACTGGCTCAGCTGCGCACGCCCTCCGTCGTCGAGTCCGTGAGGTAGCCGGTTGTTCACCTACCCGCACATTTTCGACATTTTGTAGATTATTTCTTCGCCAGGTACCGTCACATACCACACTCACAGGGTCCCTATTCTCTAAGCAAACGGCTCGGTGTCTATCCGACGGCGCAGAAAAGCGAGGTAGCAGGTTTTTTATCACTGGATTCCATGTCGCAGATAACTTGAAACCGTACATAGACACCGAGCCGTTTGCTTAGAGAATAGGGACCCTGTGAGTGTGGTATGTGACGGTACCTGGCGAAGAAATAATCTACAAAATGTCGAAAATGTGCGGGTAGGTGAACAACCGGCTACCTCACGGACTCGACGACGGAGGGCGTGCGCAGCTGAGCCAGTCAGCCTGTGACCACGGCCGGTGTAACCTGGTCGAAACGTCAGGCAAAAGGTATGTATATACCTATACCATGATCGCGTTAATTCCCGGTTACATTTATTATCATAATCATGGAACGCGAAAGTTTAAAAGTTAATAATACATACTTACATAAATAATACATACATAATAAAACATAATACTAAACCCGAAGTGTTGGATGTTCCATGGTAGTCCTTCTTCTTCTTCTGTCGAGTCGACGGCATTTCCTTGAGTTGCCATCGTGGTGTAGTAATTTGTTTCACGGTTTGAATTGTAGCCGTAATATATAAGTAGGCACTGAATATCGTTAACACCATCTAAGCGCCAATCTCCTTGCAAAAGCTGCATTTTCGAGCCTGGCATCCACTCTATTAGGTACAGTCGCCTGCAATCATATGTATACACTTTCTAACCTTGTCACAATAATAAATAACAAGTCAACATTATGACATGAAACGGTAAAATTCGACGAGTTTAACAGAAAAAGTTCTAAAACATATACCTATATTTTACAGCAGGTGACTGTACTCTACGATTTGATTTAACTTAACTATAACCGGAGGCACTGCCATCTGTGCAACCTTGAAATTGTCTAAAACGTATTCATAGCCTGTTAAAAATCATAACCCACCTTTAGTTTGCCGTAATCGGGTAAAAATAAGCAAGATTTTTTTGACAGCGTATGTTTACTGTGAGTCAATGTGTCAAATAAACATCCAACTTCGCAGTAGCGTAGTTTTTAATGCAGCTATGTAGAATATAAAACTACGCAATTATTTCTTATGACTACTGAAAAAAATATTATTTCTAAGTCTAGCTTTATTCAATGAGTCTCGATAGTGTTGTTATAAAGACTCTTCAATTTATTAAACAAATATTGCTAAGTTTTTGTTGTAATTCTTTCCGGGATACCTTTTATTTCTTATAAAAATATAGGTACATATCCATCTTGTGTTTTGATCAAGTTGCTTGCAAAAAGTTTCTGAGAGAAAATTATAATGAAAATATAAAAAATGCTCATGAAAATAAATAATAATCCTGATTTTTTAACCACTTAAGTAAACAAGCTCAATGCCCACCTGATGGAAAGCCGCGGTCACCGTGGCCTATGGATATTTGCAACACAATGAGCGTTACACTCGTGGTACCTACCCTGTAGAAACCTTCCAATGCCCTTCTTGAAGAACCGCATATTGTAGTCGCTTGTGAAAACCACGGCAGGGAGTTCATTCCACAGCTTGAGCGTGCGCGGGATAAAGCTCATTTCATACCGCACAGTGCGCACCGTTTCCGGTCGTAGTGTGTGAGGATGAACTCCCTGTCTATGGCGAGTGGTGCGATGATAGAGAGTAATAGTGATTAATTGTTGTTATACCAGAATATATTGTTGTCACGTGAACCCAGAAAGTCTTATCATTGATGGTTCAAGTTCCATCGCCAGTATCCATGAGTTAAATTTTTGCTAATTTAGGATTATTTGTACACAAAATTCAGAATTCTGGTCTATTATCTGGCAACATCGCACTGTCGTTTTGTTTCTTAATTTATGCTAGGCACAAACATAGCAGGCCTTTTACACTGCGGGATACATAGGTGTCCAAATTCATCATCTCATCTAAATTGGAAATGTTAAAAAATCATTTCGCTATCAGGAACTGTAATATGTTTATTGTTTCCCTATCCTATATTTATTGTAAACAGCATAGCTAGTACATAAATACAGAAGTTAATGTATTGCATACTTTTTTGTGCATTACCTGCAAAATTAAAATAGCAATAGTTGATTGTGTGTCTTCAAAGATAAGTGATACTTCTCATAATAAGTGGCTACTTCTTACACTAGTGGTGCGCTCTTCAGCTGTTTTGATGGGAGGCTATTAGTAAAATTAGTTATATTATGTAAAGGATAAAAACCAGACCAAGATTGTTTTTCCTTATTGGCTTTCTGGTCACCATTATTTGGGTATATACTACACTGTATCCCAGTGAACGTCACTGTCATTTGGAAGGATCCCAAAATCGAACCTAGTGTTAGCAATGTGCAAACACTAAAAAAAGCGCATTGTATTTCGTTTAGGTAGATATTTGTGCTATACATTTTTGGGAATGGGGTGTGTAGACCTCACTAACATCTTTTGACTCTCACATTTCCCTCATATAGCTGAACGCACTTTTACTGAAAAGAGGACAGCTAAAGTTGGCTGTTGGACAGCTGTTTCGTTGCAAAATGAATATGGCGATAGTCTCCTTTTATTATGAAATAAAATTAAGCAGAATAAATAAAGATACAGCGATAAATTATAGTGTAGAGCAACCCATAGCTAACTTAAATCCCTAGAATAGATTCCCGTGGGTCTGTTTCTATGCGAGAACGGGAATAGAGTTCCACATGGATGAAGACGAATGAGAACACTTAAACGTGGGTCCACATTTGTAACGCGAACAACGGACCGTACAGCGTGGCAGTGGTACAGGATATTACTTAAAGTGTGGACGGAACATCGAGCAAACTAGAGTTGTACTGACACCACAAATCAGTCAATGGCATGCAGCTATATAGGTACGTCTACATTATCAGACTGACACACGCTTCTGTCGCGGTCACTGTAAAATGTTACGTAAATGTAGACCCGGCATAATGTTTTAGCATCTCTATCGGCTTGCTTCTAAATCAACGTCAACTAAATCCAAGTAAGCCGATCTTACCCGAACTCTCACTCCTTTCCCGACATGCCAAAAGCCAGGTATCCACGAAAAGTATTATTTACTCTGTGGTGATGTTTTATCGTTTGGTCGCGATATGAAGCCGTGACCCTAATGGCTTCGTGGGTGGATGGTGTTAATACAGTTTGTTCGGACGTGAACCTTTTTGGGAAGTTTCACCTCCACTTAAATACGGGTACCTACGCGTGTGTGGTCACTGTAGGTAGGATCTTGTATGTTCGAAAAGACGCGTTTTGGTGTGAAATTGATGTCTTAGGGTATTATATAAGAGTATTCAAAACATATATTGCAAACATTTGTATGATGCTACGCTGCGCAAGAGGCGCAGGTTCGATTCCCGTTCAATGCAAATATTTGTGTGCACGAATACAAATATTTGCATTCGTCTGGGTGCTCCTGTGTATAATATGTATGTATTTATAAAAAAAAAGTATCTAAGTATGTTTATCTGCATTCTAGAACCCATAACACAAGCTAGTTAAACTATGCTTATCATAATATGGGTTTAGATTGTACTAGAATATTTATTTATCTATTCGTTATATAATTATGAATACTCTTATAATGAATAAACCCTAAAACCAAAATTAGTAATATTTCCTTTAACCCCTCCAGCTAAGTTCAATGGTTTGTGTTAGGAGTGGGATCACATCGGTAGTGTAATGGCCAGGATTCGAACACGGGAGCTCTAAGGTCGTAAAGCCAAATCCTTAACCACTAAGTTAGGAAGCTTTTTAAATCTTTGATATAATTTTATTGTTTTATGTTTTGTGTCACAATTCAGTACAAAATGTTTGTGTATTGTTAATGATTTCATTGTAACTGGTTGTGTATTAATGAAAATGAAAAAAAAAAACAATTTCCTTTCAACGTAGACACTTGCCCTGATTATTTCAATTTCAACCATAGGACGGTCACTACTGAACATAGGCATTAGGCATCGACCTCCAATCCGACAGGCTGGAGGCGGTCTGCATCCAACGGGCACCCATAACTGCATTGTTTTCATAAATGCAGTACCAAAACTGCTTACACCATTTTTCCAACTGTTATGATGGTAGGTTGATAGCCTCCGTGGCGTGACGTAGTACACCTGACTGCTACGCACGGGGCGCAGGTTCTATCCCCGCTCAGTGCAAAAAGTTGTAGGTATGCATGAATATGGCTGTTTGTGCACTGGTCTGGTCGTGCCTCGGAGAGCAAGTTAAGCTGTTCCCGGTTGCCATACAAAACATCTATGGCAGTCGTTACGGGTAGTTGGAGCCCTCAACAGTCCAACCAGTCTAACTTGGAACTTCGATATCGCCATTGGTCATTGGACCATTGGTTGTGGAGGTCATATGGCAGTCGCTTCACGGAAAATATCGAAGTTCAGCCGCATCACAGTTAGACTGGAAGCCGACCACGGCGCCGGGAAAAAGATTCGGAGAATGATCATGATGGTAGGTTGAAGGGTTTTGGTTATATGGGCATGAGCGGTGGGTAATATTGAAATGTAATTTGTCCCGTTTCTTACTTTCCTAGTACTCACGTATAAGTACTAAGATATTACTGATAAGGATCGGTGGCGTGACTGATAAGAAGTGATGTGCATTAAGTCTTGCTATGTAAAATACTAGGTCTGTACGCAGTCGGATGTGATGACCTGAATAACCTATATGGTTTAAAAAAAATAGTTTCGTTTTAATCGGCGCTAGATTACGGCAGATTCGGCAGTACCTAGTATAGATGACAGTTGGTACCCGTTGGGTTTAATTTTTAAGACATGTGATTCTAAAACTTAGAAAACCTTTTTTTATATAATGTCACGCCTATTTATACCTACATTTCGTCAGTTTATATTTAGGTCCCAACGTAATAGGTGGCGAGCCTATTGCCATTAACCGGGCACTTATGAACCTGCGATAAATACACACATAACTTCGAAAAGCATAGCAGTGATTGGCAGAAAAACTTTTGTATCATAATTATAGATTAAATAGAAATGATAAAAGCAATCAAACCTCAAATTGAAATTAAAAACACAAATAATGGCTGTGCAGTGTGTGTCCAGTAACTTTTGTGGGTGTATGTAATAAGTCCAGGCGGTGATTGGGAACACTTAACTAAGCGACTTTCTTGGAAACTTAATTGCTTGACATCGAGTTCTTTGACCGAAATCGGTGCGCACATGTGCGGTATAAAAAGCGCGCATTCAGCTGTGGAATAACTCCTGTAATGAAATGCTATGTGGGGTTCTTCAAGAAGGGCATTAGAAGGTTTCTACAGGGTCGGCAGCACGAGTGTGAAGCCTGTGGTGTTGCAAACGTCCATAGGCCACGGTGGCCACTTTCCATTAGATGGACCGTGTGCTTATCTGCCTCCTATGTGGTATAAAAAATAGATGCGCAATTGAAATGGCAAACAATCATTTGGAACCTTCGTCGCACTTAGGTTTTTGGTGTGTAGTCAAAAATGTTAAAATTTTTATAATTTGTCTGTATTATTATATGTAAGCGATAGGTACCTACCTACTTACCTACTTATAATAAAGGTATAATTATTTTTATAAATATTTATCTCACTCACTACATAGGTAAGCTTATTAAAAAAGTATTATTTGTTATTAAAAATACAAACAGATACTTGAATTTATTTAATTAACACTACATACTTATTAGTTAATATGTTTAAATCTGCAACTTAATATAATACATTTACCACTTTGTTGAAAAAAAAACAACAAAGACAGTAACATCTTTCACTAACCATCGGTCAACCCGTTCATTTTTTTTTAAAGAAAATAAATAAAATACAATACCAATGATTGCATTAGCACTATCCAAGATAAGGACAGGTAAATCGGCTATACTAAAGCCAAAACGTAACGACACCGGCACGTAATATTTTTTTTTTAAATCTGTCAGAAATGTCAAATTTGTTTGACTATTGTGTTATGATGGAACTAAAACTGACGTGAGAGATTACTGAATTGGAGATGATCGCATGGTGTGTGGTTAGAATTGTATGTTCATGCCAAAAATCCAGTTTAGTGACAGGTATTTCTTTGTTACGTTAAGCGACGGTGGGTAAAGACCGTTAAAGTCTAGTCTAAGAAGTAAGAGGTCTAAGAAGTGGAGGCGACTCGGACGTCGGAGGTCGCAGAATGACCTCCGTCCTTCATGAGCGCGGGCCTGGGGGTGACGGGTTGAGCCGTCTGATATCAAAATCACCACCTATATTCAGGGGCTATATCTTCGGGAGGTCTAAGAGGTGGAGGCGAGGTCGCAGAATGACCTCCATCCTTCATGAGCGCAGGCCTGGGGGTGACGGGTTGATGAGCCGTCTGTCACCAAAATCACAACCCATATTCGGGGGCTATATGGGGACACCATAGTTCCCATATTAGAGGAATGTCTTGTATAATATCACCTCCGGCAATCGAGGACGAATGGACAGTGTGCGTTTTGGCCTTTTCGAGTCCGACATAATCCCTTCAGACCCACGGTACCCCTGGCCATACCAATGGTGGTACCGTGTTTGGTAGAGGTGGTAATCCGTGGGGATTTTGCACACGAAAAAAAAATCCCGTTCACTACAACCACGCCACAGAAGCTGTCATCTGAACCTTTCTATTTCGTTATAATTTGACTTTTATGGGAATGACTGCCATCTCAAGAAAGAAGAAAGAAGGAGAAAGAAAAATCATTTATTTTAGTGCAAACACCGATTATTACACAAATACTTATGTATTAACGCAAAAAAAGTAAGACAGACACTTGGTTCTTAGCGTTGCACCATAAAAAGAGCCAGTTCAGCATGGTTTCAGGTCCACAACCTTGAGAAAAATACATCCACCAGGGTCAATGAACTGGGTCTGCCGGGGTATGAGAGATATGTCTTGTATAATCTCACCTCCGGCAATCGAGGACGTATGGACGACGAGCGTTTTGGTTGGTTCGAGTCCGACATAATCACCTCCATCGGTTTTGGTGGAGGTGGTATCCGAGAGGATTTTTCGCACGATAAAAAAGGGTCAAAACCAGTGTGCATGTGAAGTTGTCTCACGGTCCAAACATGTTGGTGACGACCATTTACTTCAGTATCATCTATATCACACTTAGAAGTCGTGTACGAACTTTGTTATTTACAATTGATTATGAACTAATTAGTTGTTTGTGCTAGACGTATTCATCTACTGTTTGCACAATAATTATTTTGTGTAGCGCTGATAAATCAAACCGTCTGCTTTATACAGAAGTTAGTTTATTTTGAAGTGGGTATTGCCGCGGTAGCCTAGTGGTATGGGTAATGGACTGCTGAGACGAGGTCTCTGGTTCGATCCCAGGTTTTACCATGGCACACACCAAAGTCTTTTCGATGCTTTTCGATGTTATGTGTGTATTTATCGCAGGTTTATGAGTGCCTGATTAATGGCAATAGTCTCGCCACCTATTACATTGGGACCTAAACATAAACTGGCGAAATGTGGGTGCTAGCATCTCTACCTACGGGGATATAGGCGTGAGTTTATGTTATGTTATGGGTACAAAAATTCATCTTCAGTCAACTATTAACTAATTACAAACACTTACAGTATTACAATGGTGGCAATCAAATTAATGGCCTCATTTATTTTACGCCCCGCTTAAAGGTACCGAGACTGTAGGAAGAGAGAAACACGTGAGCTGGTATGCCCAGCAGTACCACTGGTGGGACTACGTGGTAGTACTACTGGGAATAGCCGAGGAATTCCAAGACTTAATAGTACTGCAGAAAAAACACTCATATTTTATCCAGGACCCGTCAATTTCGCCACCTCGCCTGATGGCAAGCCGACGGCAACAATATAGTATTGTACACACTAACATAATATTGTACACCGTGATATTGTAAGTACTTGTACATGTACAACATTGTATATAATCGTATATGAGCGGAATACGGAGCGGGGGCGCGACACGCATCCACCATTAGCTCCGATCCGGTGTAGAGTTTCACGTGAGAGATGTGTTCTGCTTGGCACCGTGTGAATATTACCTGATAATTCAGGCTGGAAGAAAGGAAAATTAAATAAAGGTACATGGTAGAAAGAAGTTAAACTCGCCTCTGTATTCATTCCATAAAGAATTGAAATTGATTACATTGTTGCTCGCTAACCTCTTTCAGAGTTAGGAGATCAGATAATAAATAGTCTTTCTCATAAAATCAATAAGTATAGGCTAAATCGAAAAGAACAGAGATAATTATTATAATAATAAATAATAAACAAATAATCTAGGACAATCTACACAACGCCACCTAGACCTATTCTAAGTATAATTTAACTATTTTGTGTTATAGGTTCTAGAATGCGGAAAAACATACTTAGATACTTTTTTTTGTAAATAAATATCTACATATTATACATAGAAACTCCCAGACCAATGTAAATATTCTTAATCATGCACACAAATATTTGCACTGAGCGGGAATCAAACCCACGCCTCCTGCGAAGCAGTTGCTTTCACTACCACCATGCCACGGAGGCCATCTAACTAAAAGTGACTAAAAGATAATGTGCCAAATGCCATCATCATCCGAAGCTGTTATATGTAATGTTGCCAAATGTATCACTACATAGTATAAAACAAAGTCGCGTTCTCTGTCCCTATGTCCATTTGTATGCTTAAATCTTTAAAACTACGCAACGGATTTTTATGCGGTTTGTTTTAATATATACAATGGTTAAAGAGGAAGGTTTGTATGTATACAACATCATGCTACGACCAACAGGTACGGAGCAGGAATGAAAAATGTTGCAAAAACGGGGTGACGCAGACGAAGTTGCGCGGGTCTGCTAGTTATTTAAATAGAAGAGAACACAATACCAAGTACAAAGGGGAACACACCAGTGTGTTACCGATGTATTGGCTTCATCGGTCCGTCTGCAGCCGTTCGCTACGTAACATTATCTCTTTCCATTTACTTATTCATATTCTATTCTCATGACCGTGGGCACGTCTGTATATAGCCAATCATCATCATCATCCTTGCGTTAGTTCCGGTCGCATCAGAGGCTTTTACCTCGGAGTGTAGGGTTCGTTATATGTAGCCATATATACCTACACATACGAGTTCGATGCCTGTGTCAGTGAATTAGATGTTATAAAAAGCGACTATAAAACGTTTTTTTGAAGTGAACATTATTTTTTTTAGTGGCATTGAACACTATTTGGGTGAACAAAAATCTTGGAAGTCGCGTCATCGTTACTTATTTCGGTAGGTATAGTAAGTAATTACAATATTACCTACCTACTAATAATTGTCATAGAAAATAATGTCAAACTGCATACCTCAAAGCGAGTAAAAAACTTCTTAACTTCTTACCCGAGGAGATATGATTTCATATGAGCAATATTCCGCAATTGCGAAGACAAACCTCGACACGTGTTTCGCCTCTACACGAGGCATCTTCAGCAATGCTATAGAGCGAGTCTAAATGCTATACATATTCTATTAACAATTGTGTCACTTGTCTATGCCCCTATAGAACACAAAGTAGGTATATGTTTTGAAGACAATAGGTATTTATTTGGAACTGGAACGGTTGTTTAAACATGTCATTTTTAATTACTTTTTTCAATGACTATTCGCTGGGTGCGCGACGGCAGCGCCAACTAGCGGATGAACTTTAGGCGGACTCTGAAGTGTCAAATGGCGAGTTGTCATTACGAATAGTAAAATAAACAAAGAAATATTTTCAATGAAACGCCGTATTTAAAATCGTTTATTGTAAAACTAAAAACATGTAAATGTATACTACATGGATAATTAAACAATAAAAGTGTTATTTTATAGGTTAACTTACTTTTTGTTCTTGACGGCTGTTATCCATTTCATTCGTTGTTCTTGTTTCCAACGTGCTTGTGGAAATTTGTAGAATTTACAAGCACTGTTTACGCCAGTGTTTTTACAGTTATCAACACAGCAGGTATCGTGACCCATATTTCTTTATTTTTAACGAAATACAATAAACAACAACACTCCACTATATATACGCAAGGATGACATCCGCCGCGAGTTCCTTTTTTAGCCACGGCGGGCGCTGCGATCGATTCGTCTGTCCCTACTCCCCGCTTTGCACCCAGCGAATAAAATGGTAACATATAGTAGATAAGTAGGTACACGACAAAAGGTGTTTGGGAGCCCACCTAGTTTTTGTAGAGTTAAGTATACTATAACGCTAATCAGTACCTATCTGCTCATAAATGGAAGAATCTCTAGGATTGGAGGGTTAGGCGGCAGTTGCCCTCGTAAAAAAAAATAAGTGAACCATTATTCCCGTACTGGCAAGCGCAAATATAACCTAACTCTACACCTTCTGATCTGCCTAACCCCTATCAGTAATAAAAGCGTGATGCTATATTGTGTACTACCTTTACGACCAGCCATGGTAAATAAACCACTAAGGGTATAATGAACGCCATAAAACAAAAAACTCGCCTTTAATGAGCCGAGCTATTTCCTAGTTTATGGCTAACAAACATGTAACTAAACAGTATTAGACTCATGGACGTTAAGCCCCGCGGCGACGGGGCTTTGAACGTAGTTTAAATAATTATGAAAGGGTTATTATTATAGGAAGTAAGTTTCCTTCCTCCTACAGTCCCGGGTCCTTTAAGCGGCGTGAAATAGCATCTGATGAGGCCGTCAAACTAAGCGCCACCATTGTAATACTGTATAATGTTTGTAATGGTGACTTTGCCTTCAGCTTACCATCAGGCGGGTTGAAATTTTACCGTACGCGAATGACAATTAAGTTGTTAACGTTGACACTAATATGAAGAGCTCAACAGAACAACCACCATGGTACATGCGATAGAAAACCGACAAGGATGCTGTGATGCAGGGATGCTGGGAAAACTTTTAAAGATCTCCGTACTATCAATGATTTGAACTACACGCCGCTGAAGTCATCCCAGTGATGTGAACACACGACCACTTCCATAGTTATTAGACACATCTAATATAGAAGACACCGTTGCTCCCGTATGAAGAACCATGTCACCCTGTTCAGCAGTCCGAGATTTCGGGATGCTGTCTAAATCAAGCTCTCGACTCTATAGGTACTCCTTAGCCACAAAGCTACTGACGCTAATATATAACGTTAATTAAAAAACAAACAGTTGTAGCCTGAGAGATGCTTAGTTAATAACATATCGTTTGCTAATGTGTTTGTTTGTGCATACAAATTTCCACGAACAGACAACTAGTGACACTAATTAATGATAGATATGTTTGTTTTCCTCCTCAAGTCCTCTTAACAGATGGAATATCAATTTAAAATAGCTTTAACTTAATAATGAAGAACTAAGAATACAATGATACAGCTTTGCATGGAGAATGTATCTTGAGGTTTTGTAATATTATTGGTAAATTATTTTATCCGCGGTAGCCTTGTGGTATGAGTAATGGATGCTGAGACGAGGTCTCGACATCGATCCCAGGTTTTACCATGGGACACAACAAAGACTTTTCGATGCTTTTAGAAGTTAGTATGTGTGTATTTATCGCAAGTTCATATCCCCAAAGGAGTAGACAGAGGTGCTAGCACCCACATTTCACCAGGTCATCTTTAGGTCCCAATGTGATAGGTGGCAAGCCTATTACCAATTACCGGGCAATTATAAACGTACGATAAATACATATATCGAAAAGCATTTGCAAAAGCTAAAGCTATTGGTGTGACCCATGGTATTACCTGGGATCGAACTCGAGACCTCGTCTCCCTAGTACATTACCCATACCACTAGACTAGCGCGGACATAATTAATTATAACTTGAATATCAGATTTTATCACCTCGTAAATAAAAATGTACACGTATTTTTTTAATTACTATCATATTTTTAATATCCAACTCACTTTTGTAAGGAGCATTTAAGAAAATAATGATTACATCGAAACTTGTAACGCATAACCTGTGTTCTTATTACATTTCCACAACTTCTACATAAAATATCCAACCAAGAGTTTGAAGTTGTTCTATAAATGTCTTTATTTTTAATAATACACTTTAGGTATGTGCACTAGTATTTTTCCAAGACGTATCTTCGAATAACCATGCTGTCATTCCTGACTGAG
This sequence comes from Pelosia muscerda, assembly GCA_963691645.1. NCBI lineage: Eukaryota > Metazoa > Arthropoda > Insecta > Lepidoptera > Erebidae > Pelosia > Pelosia muscerda. The sequence goes on along the minus strand of OY829116.1, from coordinate 5,600,497 downwards.
ATAAAATAAAACACCAACTTTAGGTAGCAACAGTATAATATGAGTTTAATTACTAACATAATTTTATTTTTTTCTTAAAACATCTATGTTTCTACACTATGTCTATCTAATAAATATATTCTAAGACATTCTACACAACGTCACCTAGACCCATGGTAAGCATAGCTCAACTAGCTTGTGTTAGGTACGGGTTCTAGAATGCGGATAAACATACATAAATACATTTTTTTTTGTAAATTCATACTATATTATACAAAGAAACACTCAGACCAATGGTGATATTCATATTCAAGCACATTAATATTTGTATTGAGCGGGAATCGAACCCGCGCCTCCTGCGTAGCAGTCGCTTTCACTACCGCCACGCCACGAAAGTCGCATAACAAAAGAAACTAAAAGATAATGTGGCCAGATGTCATCATCATCATCAGTGCGATAATCCTGGTCATATCCAAAACTCTATATCATATATTATTATATAAAATTCTCGTGTCACAATATTCGTTCCCGAACTCCTCCGAAACGGCTTGACCGATTCTCATGAAATTTTGTGAGCATATTGAGTAGGTCTGAGAATCGGCCAACATCTATTTTTCATACCCCTAAATGCTCGGAATGGAGCATCGGGAACGGGATCAGAAGTCCACGCGGGCAGAGCCGGGGGCAACAGCTAGTAATATCTAAACATCTATCATCCACTCAGTGAACAATAGAACGATCTACCTCATCCGCAATAGGTGGTAGTCGGTAGATAAAGTGTTGAGTTGTGTTAAAGAGGTCGGTGGTTTAAACCCTGGCTAGGTGTTACCGACGGGGAATACATTTTAAACCATAAATAAATTGGTTTAGCTTCATAATTTTGACTATTAGTCCTTATATTCTTAGCTATTACCTACTTGATTACGTCCAAAGTATTTTGATAGTTTATTATTTACTTTAATTAAATTTTGAACTATTAATAAGTTAACTTTTTAAATTGATTCAAATCACGGTCTCTAGTTCTAGATTTTCACTTCTTCCAATTTCAAATATATTATTTATTTACTGTTAAAACATTGATTTTGACATTATCTTGTGATAACGTTAAATAAATTACGGTAAGATCTGTTACAATTATTCGTTTTATTTCAATGAGTAATTTCGACATAACTACCGACAAATACTACCCATGTGCCTATGTACCTACTTATTGCTACCTACTATAAATACTACACACAGATAATATAATCAAAAAAGACTATGAAAATATATTAGTAATAGGTATTACTTACCTATTGTAATATTATACAAATAATTTTATTTATTGATTAAATATTACCTATTGATTTGAAAACCAATCAAAAAATTAAATTTACGCTATTTTTAGCTATTTAGTTATACGTTGTACAATTTTATTCCACGTGTAAAATCCCACCGGAGTCAGTGAGAGTGATTAAGTCGGACTCGAACCCACTAAAACGTAGATATTTGTTCGGTTATATGTTATACAATGAGAATTTAAATCTAATTATATCTATAATTTGAATTTACGTACCTAATATACATAAACTACACCAAAATAGGTACATACCTATATCAAAAACGTGTTCTTTAACTTTCTAGATAACAATCAGATAAGTCTACTTACTACCTACTTAGCATTCTTACATAAACTTTAAAAACATGTTTTCAATATTCGTGTTAGAATATTTGAAGTAGATAAACATTTAAGTTTATCTCCTATCCAGCTTTAGTAGATAAAATCGTAATTGATAATAATAAACGCGATATACAAATTCATAAAACGGTCATAAGCATAAGCTTCAATTTGTATTAATGTTGATGTGAACATTACTTTCCTATACTTAAGTATTTGACAAACTATATAATATCTAATTGCTAGGAGAGACCTATTCGTACCTAATGATTCGTTTTAAAGGAGAATTAAGAAGCTATATCGAGTACCTATGTATTTTTTATCATTAGGTATATTTGGTGATATAGGTTCATAACAAATTAACACAAAGAACAGAGGTATACAACATTAGGCTACTACTATCCCGGGAATAAGTACAAATGGACCACGGAATATGACAAAAGGACTACTCTATAAAACTGTTAATCGATGGAAAAAACTTTCGTCTGTAGCTTGCCTTCTAAAGATACAAATAATCCACCGAATGAAATACTAGTGGCTACACTTATCATATAATTAGGCGTAAATAATAGATCAGATAAAATACGAGCACTTTACCGACTGAACAATCTACAAAGTACCTACTACTACGTGTACTGAAAATCAATAGTCTCACTTGTGGTACTTATCGCAGACATTCTTTTTTCTGAGAATTTGTGTCACCGCCCGGCGACCGTGCGAATACTTGTATCTACAGCTTTAATACAGTAAGTTTCAACGGCCATCACAAGCACATATTCCTGCTGAAACACTTATGATAATTCCCATAGTTTTATCGCACCGAGCTGGCATTACCAGCGGCGCGGGTCTTCGAGGCGCGCGCACCGAACGCGCGGGGCGGCGGACGAGCGGGGCGAGGGGTGAGGAGCGCGGGGTGCGATGAGCGGGCGGTCCTGCGCCGGCCCCGCCCTACCGCGCCAATAGCCTCCGCGGTGGAGGGGAGCCCGAGCCCCCGGCCTCTATTTACTCTTTCAATCAGTGCGAGTGTTTGCCCCTGGCCGGCGTGCACGCGCGGGTGATGCGCTAGCCATGATCTCGCAGAAGCTCTCGTACGGCGACGTGCCGACGTCCGCGTCGCTGTCTTCGCTATCACCGGGCCTCGCGCCTCCATACGTCAACGGCATGGGCTGCATGCCAGCTCAGCCGTACCCGAATCTCTACTCCAACAACATGGTGGCAGGCAGCTCGTGCATGGGCTCCCCGGGCGTCGGCTACTCGCCGCCCAGCACCATGGCGTCGTGTATGGGCGGCGGCGGCGCCGTGCCCTACGGCTCGCTGCCTCGCGAGCAGGAGGCCGCCTCGCCGACTTCAGCCCTACAGCGCGCGCGCAACGACAAAACCTATCGACGTTCCTACACACACGCCAAGCCTCCGTACTCCTACATATCGCTGATCACAATGGCCATCCAGAACAACCCGACGCGCATGCTCACGCTCTCCGAAATCTACCAGTTCATCATGGACCTGTTCCCGTTCTACAGACAGAACCAACAGCGCTGGCAGAATTCCATCCGACACTCGCTATCGTTCAACGACTGCTTCGTAAAGGTGCCACGGACGCCTGACAAGCCTGGAAAAGGTTCGTTCTGGACGCTGCACCCGGATAGTGGTAATATGTTTGAGAATGGCTGTTTTTTGCGAAGGCAAAAACGTTTCAAAGATGAGAAGAAGGAATCTATAAGGCAAGCACAAAAAGCTACACACGGACACGGACACCACAGTGGTTCGCATGAAAAGCGCGGTGACCACGGGCACGAGAAAGGTGGTGTCGGTGGACCGGCGCCGGGTGAAGACAAAGAAATGCGGGATGACTTGCTAGCGCATTTGCAGGCGGCACCAGAGTTATGTCTACCGGAGCACACACCGCTTGCGCTTGAGCATTACGCGCAGTTGAAGCAAGAGCCGACGGGCTACGCGCCCGCTCAGCACCCCTTCAGCATCACGCGACTCCTGCCCGGTGCGGACACAAAAGCAGACTTGAAGATGTACGACGTGAATTATGGGTACGGCCACTCCCCGGCGGACAATTACTACCAGTCGCCGCTGTACCACCATCACCACGCGCACGCACAGCCCCCCTTGTGACAGTACCCGCTGGCGTAGGCGGCCCGTCGCGCGCCCGCTTGGTGCGTGCCCCTGGACGAGCCGCCTGCGCCCTAGCCGCCCGGCGCCGTAACCGGCCCTGTGCCGTGTCCGGCCCTGCGCTGCTACAGCTCTGTACATGTAAAATCTCATGCTGATATTGGACTCCTGAGTGAGCGTTTCGTGTTCTGGTGATATTATACGCGTCGCATGCGGCGCTCGCCCCCGACCGAGTTTATTGTATATTGTGTAAATATTTGCGATTATTTTTTAACGAGTCCATTTTGTGTGCGTTTTAATAGTAGGGTTAGGTGTTTAGTGCACGTTGGACGCTGTGAGATGTGTCTCGGGGCGGGCGGCGGCCGCGCGGCGGTAGGCCTAAAAATTGTTTGTGGAACTTCTAAGAAAGTGTCCTTTATAGTCATTTAATCGAATGCCCCTTGTATACCAACTATTGCTGTCACGGTTTAATGTATAATTGAGATAAAAACTGAACAAAAGCTTTGCCCGCCTAACTAGCTAGACATCATTTGATAAGACAGCGATCGATACATTGTTATCGCATTGTTTATCGGTTCGGTGTTTAGATAAATTGTTTGTAGTACGCGTTGATGTCTTTTACTTTGTATTTATTGATTGAATTACATTATTTCAAACATATTTCGAACGACATCTTAAAAAATGCCTATCATTATGATATATTTAAGCCTAGAACAACAAAAGAAACGCGAACGTTACACTGCTGTCATACATACAGCGTACAAAGAAGGTTGGGAAAAGTAAACAAACAATCCCCCTTTGAATAAAATAATTCGGATATGACAATGGGCAAAATGCAGTGTTGGTATACGACGGGCTATAAATGACGTCATATCGTGAACGGTTGAACTGTGCAATGTCGTTTGTGTAACAAATCGTGTAAAAAATTAACATATAAATATATATAAATATGAATTTAGCTAGGCGAAATGGAATTTAAGTTCTGTCATCAACTTTCGCAGTTAGTGTAGATAAGGATTTGTATATATACATCGTAAGGTAAATATATATAATGACTCTAAATAAAGGTGTTTGGTGTAAGATAGGTACCTATCTCGGCTTCTGCACATTCCATTTGAATATATATTTATATACAAGCGTCAATTTAGCATTTATTGCAGCTTACACATGCGGGTGAGGTGAGTGATATTTGTACTTCTAATAGTTATATACATGTATATTCTAATCATCTAAAAATTTATTAGACAAAGCAATAAATTTTAATTTTTGTACCCTTTCAGCGGTCACAGGGTTAAATTTTATTATTTCAATTTATGTTTCCTTTTTAATACAACAAAACTCATAAATTAAACTTAGATATTTAAGTTTGTTTATTAGTATGTAAATCTTATATATTATATATTTTACAGATTGCAAAAAATCATATCTATTTCTATTATAAATATTTAATTAAATTGAAATTTCACACCAAATATCATTTTAATATAATATCATAAAATAACTAAACGGTTTATTATTTCAAAGAGCAAGAATCACTATTTAAATTACATAGATAGGTATCAATCGCACATAATCAGAGTCAGAATTAGACCCAGAATTTGATCACTCACGATAAAGTGACAAGGATTTTGTCAATAATGACATTCTAAGGTGATGACTAGAGGCTGCTAAATTTGACATAATCATGTTTGCCTTGAGCTTCCGATTTAGTTCTTGCACCTTGAGAGCAACCTTACGTTACACATGCTTATACACGCAAGTACTTATAATATACCCATATATTTGTTTATACAGACAGTGAGCTAACATTTTCTGTATAATATTTATATATGATACAAGAGCTTACATAAAATATTTGAATGGATTTCAACAAATATAAATTTATTGTTAATGAATGATAATATTTATATTATGCAGCTAAATATATTATCTGATGTATATTATGTTAAACATATATTTTTATTTACATTATCTTACTGACGTATAGGATAACTTTGATTTATATAAAATTGAGTACATTCTGTATAGAATATATTGCAAATATCTGTAGTTAGTTATCTCCACTCTGAGTAAGAACACAAGTTATAATTGTTTTTTTTTTATTTTGTAATAAGTATTATATGAAATTAGTTAGATATAATACAGACATCAAAGAAATTTTGTATAATTTATATAGAAAGGGTGCATGCACGTATACCAGTTGTGAGAATCACGACTAAAATTCTGTATAATGCAGAGCATAATATTGATCAACATTGCTCAATTTAAGTTTATATTATTAATTAAGTTCATTATATATTATTTAGTGGTATTGGTTACCTCACCGCATAGTAAGGGTTAAAATTACCTATATAATTATAGTTGTGCTAAATTAATTCTTGTAGTTATAAATACATATTTACGTTGTATTACTCGAATCTAGATAGGATACTTATATATCATCTGTTAGTTTCAGAATTAATAAAATTAAGTATTTACAAATCGCATTTGTTTTACTTTATTTACACTTACGATAAGGAAAGATACAAGGGCACGAAATATATTTTAATGAATATAAGATTACACCATTTAACATAATAACAAAAAGGTTTGACCTATTATATTTTTTACAACATTGAATGACAAATAAGAAAGAGATTTATTAATAACGTTCTCAATACAGTTTAATTTTAGAAAATTATTTTTCAGTCGATTTACTTTTTTAATAGAAAAGAAGTTGTGAATATTCATTTAATCTGATTTATTATAATTAAAACTATAGTGGCCGTTTTGAAACGACTAGCTTTGCTCGTTTTTTCTTTTTGATGTGCTTAATATTGGACAACGAACTTATAGATGAATAACTAAAGAAAAATATGGTGAGACTGGCACAGAAGAAAACACACTTCACACACCAAAAAAGTGAAAACAGGCAAAACCAGTGTCGAACGCTCATCATATCGTGCCACAACTGCAGAAATTTAATTTTATACATGTATTGAAAGTTACTTACAATCCAAAATGTTAAGAACAAAAATCGCTCTATAAACAAATGAAAGATTCAATCGCGATTCCTTTTGTGATTTGACGGTTTAATAACTTTTGGTAAAATCTGTTGAATTAAGTTATATAAATAATAATTGACTAGATAGAATCATTATGAATCTATTACATAACAAAGCGCAAAATAAGAGTTTAAGAAACGAGCCGTAGGCCGTATTTTTAAAGTATCCCACGAGCATTTTAAGTGCAGTTTCGTATACGAATTTATCTAATGTCATGAACTAGTTAATAATTAGCATAAAACTACAGCGTTATGTTTACTTCATTTGTAAATGTCATAATCTATTTGCTAATCGCGCATGCGAGTAGCGTCGCGTCCACAAAATATTAGGTCGATACATATGAAATTGCCGTTTTGTTTGAAGAAATTGGAGGAAACCCAATTTTCAGTAGGTAACATTTTTGCATTTTTTTAGGAATGACAAATTCAAATTTATGTTTTTTTTTTGTATGAATGAAACAACATTAAGCAAATAGCAACTACATTTATTACATTATTGAAAAACAATTACATTATTGAAAAGTGACAGCTGTAAAAAAGTAATACGAAATTTATCATTAAAATGGATAGCATTTAGGGAGTACTGTTTTTGAAGATAGAATTTAATTTATAAAGCGAACAATAAAAACAAAATTTAATATAGAGTTGTAAAATAAACTTTCAAACAAAATATAAATAATGAAAATAGCTAATAAATTACAGGAATAATGAACACATGAATCTGTAAGAAAATTTCGGCAATTTCAGACCTATTACGTATGTAGAAAAACTTAATTGAAACCTCCTTGGTGAAACTGAAGTTGTATCGTAATGAAAAATAAGTGAAAAAGTAGAGAAGGACGACTTTATCCTTCTGTTTGGAGGTTGATCTGAAAATGAGGATTCGGGGTGTAACAATAATAATAATAATAAATTGATTTATTTTCTCTTATACACACACAGTATGAAGCGATACAAAGGTCTGATGAGATTCGATTTAGTTTTGATCAAGTTTATTTTGATACCGATTGAGGCTAAGTAGATACAACAAATAATATTTATTTTAGCGACAAGATCGAAAGATACGTGTATCGGCCGATGCCTATCCATTGCAAGTCCAAGTTCACTTAGACGAATCGAGTATAGACGAGTACGTTCGGTTATAATTATGTAACAAATAATATTTATTTTTGTAACAGATTATTTTGATAAGAAGCTATGCTATGCTGTTTCATTTTATTTGTTTAAACTCTTTGACAAGTTATGAAGATTAACTTAGGTAACCGCATAGCACTTATTTTACTACTGAACGTTTTATATGCCTTCTCTTTTCTTTCGTCGTATACCTATTTAGTTACTATTATATGAACCACATTTAGAGTGACTTTAATCAATAGTAAAAAAAATTCAATTTAATAACACTTTTTTTGTATCGCGCGCAAAATTCCTACGGATATCAAACCTATCAGAGCCGGAGAGAGAGGTTATGTCGGAATCGAACCGACTAAACCGCACGCCTTCTTCGGTTCTTCGGTTCGGAGGTGAGATAATACAAGACATATCTCTCGCAAGTTTTAACTACACTGGGCTCACTTAGTGTTAAATGAAATTAATTGGTTGAAATGTAGCAACGCAGTTATTCTACGCAATTGTTTTCACAGAGGAAATAGAAATGAGTGGACCACTTTACAATAAAAATTAATTTAACTAAAAAAATAGATTTGATTCTAATACTGGTAGTACGTAGCAGTCAAATGTCCTAGCGCCATAGATAGTCTATAAGTATTCTGGTGGCACAGAATACTTTTAAACTATGTATGGCTACGCCACAGAGGCCTCTTTGGGGTAGCCATGGATTCAAATATCAATTGGGTTTGCGTCCGCGGCTTTCACTAAAGGCCCAGGATTTGTTTATTTCTTCTCTTCCTTTGGATTGGCTGATACGGCTTTCATGGGAGCGCCAGTATTGATGGCGCCAAATACTCCCTCACAATATAATGTCATTAAAACCCTTTAACTTTAATCTGTAAGAAAATCTGCACAGCCTCATTCAAAACAAAACTCTACTGAGATGTACTAAAAATTCAACCCTTTTTTTATAAAAACAATTGTCGCTTTTGTCGCAATAAAAATTAAATAAAAAGAGTACTTATCGCCAACTTTTACTGCTGGATATTTTCACTTTTGTCGGCTTGCGCAAGAGTCTGTAGCGACGGGTTACTTTGCCGGCGACAATAAAGCTATAAAATACACAAAAGGGTTAACACGTGGACAACAGTGTTAATTTGTTTAAGAAATCGGCGAAACACATCAATAGAATGAATGAGGTAGTGAATGAGACAATGTTGCTTTATACATTCATTCACACACCTACCGTATGCAGTTTGTTGTACGATAGGTTCTAATGTGAGTTCTAGGTGTCATGTAATGTTTGATTACTGTGTACTATGTCAGAAATATTGTCTTCGGAGTCCTGAGTTCGTTTTACTAGCTTCATGCTGCTTTATATTGGTTCACGGTGGAGTAATATTAGGGCAACCCAATTTCTTCCCGATGGTATCATGTATGTTTACAAATACAGGAAAATAATAATCACTGTCATCTGTAAATACAAGTATATTCTAATTATATTGGACTTCATAATATTAAATATTTGTTTTGTTAATAGTTTGGTATTTACTCCCCTAATCTCATCCCTAATCTAAATTATATTTTAATCATTCAATTAACCTGTAATTGTATTTATTAATTAACATAATATAACATAAACTCACGCCTATATCCTCGAAGGGGTGCTAGCACCCACATTTCGCCAGTTTTTGTTTAGATCCAAATGTAATAGGTGGCGAGCCTATTGCCATTAACGAGGCACTTATAAATCTGCGATAAATACACACATAACTTCGAAAAGCATCGAAAAATCATTGGTGTGTGCCATGGTGAAACCTGGGATCGAACCTGAGCCCTGGTCTCAGCAGACCATTAATCATACCACTAGGCTACCGCGGTCCATAGTGTTAGTAACAATTTTATTTAACTTAAGAGCTAGTGTTAGTAATAAGTATACTTATAATTAAAATAACAATCCAACGCTACCTATGGTATGTGTGGATTGTGCATTGTTCATCGTTGACCTAAAATTGAAGTTCACAAGTCTAAGTACATACCTACTTAAATTTTTCAAATCCCATCTTCGCGTCACGATTTTTAACACAGAGAACAGGTTCTTAATCCTTTATTGAATAATAACAAAAAATCGCAATTTATAACAAAAAATATTATATAACACATTAATTTCCTATTGATACTTGTCGACTATTTAGCACCTGGATTCGAAGGTTGGACGCTGCGGGTGGTATACTACCGTCATAAAACTGACCGCAGCACTGCTGACCCACTGTGGAACAAATACTTCGGGACCGGTATCCATTGTGTTACGTCATTTATTGTTAATTTTATTAGAGGTTCCACTTTCTTTTATTTGAAATAAGTGAACATATTATTTTTTGATAGATATTCTGATTGGGTGTCAATTATGGGAGTTAATGATATACAACTAGTATAATTATATCTTTATGAATTATATAAAAGTTATAGAAAAAAAATAGTTGTGCCGGTTATATTGCCCGTTTAACATTATAGATACGTCAATGTTATTTTACAGACATTCATGATAACCACGTTTTACAATCTACTATATTCCTCGAAATAAAGAATAATAAAATCTAAATCTAAAATTCTACTATCTCCTACATTTCTTGATATGAAGAATAAAAAATCTAAATCTAAAAATCTACTATCTTCTACATTTCTCGAGATAAAGAATAAAAAATCTGATTCTAACAATGTACTATCTACTACATTTCTCTTGGTAAAAAAGAACTATCTACTTTATTTCTGGAAATAAAGATAAAAAAAGAAAGATTGCTTTTGCCTTATACATATACTATATTGAGGTTTTTAAATTAACACGCTTTTATTAGCTTCACTTGTAGTACTTTTCAAACTGAACTTTTTTTACATTCGTAAACACATAAGCACAACACACAAGCTTTAGCTGCTTATGAGAACCAATAGATTCAGTTTCTGCTTGTATGTTTTTATGCCTAGAAGATATTGATAGCCCTCGGAACTCCTCTAATATATCTCAAATAACATACATCAAATACGCTAATAAGTTCATCAAAAACGAGGCAGATTACACGTACCTACACACTTATTAAGCTGACGTTTAAAAAGCTCATCCACATCTGTGTGTGGGCGATATATTTTTATTTCACTTATTTGATTCTGTATGTCATTCCATTCAGCTTGTTAGGAGTCAGGCTACTGCGCTACCCACCTCAGACCTTTTGATAACGACCATTCAACATCATACAAGTCATCCTATCAACAATCATCAACACTACATCTTAACAACTCATGTAATTTACAAAAAACTACTTTATGGATAAGAAAATAAGGTGTAGAATTATTTTCACGTAACAGCAGAAGTGTCGAGGCGAGTTTATAAGTTTTATTGTGAATCACTTGAAAGGTTTTTTTGGGCGTCCGTATTTTGCTTTTGTTATAACATTCTTATTTGAATATGTATGATATTATGTCATTCCGTGTGTCGAGATAATATAACACTTTCTATAGTTAACGGTTGATTTATTGTTCATCGGTTGACATACTAAATTTAGGACTCACATCGCCTGATCATCTGATAGTGTAAATATCTTCCATATTTACGTATTCCTGCTACAAACCCCAATTATTTAAATAATACAACTCATTTAAGTTAGATTACACCTTATAACGTTAGCTAACTGCCAGTAAAAGTTCCATCAAAACTATCCCAGTCGTTTCCAACATTATCAAAGACATGTTTAAATATTAAAAACATGTTAAAAGAATAAGGTGTCCTTTGAAAACAATTAGAATGGTTCGGGTATCATTTTCTATATCAACATTCACTCTAGACACATACTTAATATTATTCATTGATTCATTCTCAATCATGAGATAATACGGAAAATTTGCTGTATCATTTGCGTCCAGACATAATAGGTACGTACAATGAACGTTTTTAATCTTAGACTAAATAATTAACATAGACGGAACGTATTGAACTAACGAGTGAAGCCACTAAAAGTAATACGAAGGTAGCGCCATTTCGCTCGCACTCATTGTCTTCGCGCACATTTCACACGAGTGCAAGCGAAAGGGTAGCTTTAGTATTACTTCAGATGCCTTCTTTCTAGTTCTATGCGCTCCGTCTATGTTATTTTTTAGTCTGAGTTTTATTATAACAATGATAGTAATGCTTATTTATATCACACATGTGAAACACGAAGTAATACCTAGTCTACAGATACTATGAATAGGTATTCATTGAAGGTCGTCTACGTTTCCTCCAAAATTCTGAGAACTAAAATTTAGAGACCTACCTAATATTTCTTCTGTGGCTTAGAGTTTAAACATACCTACAGACTTTTTTAATTGCCATGAAACAGCATGGACGATTAGTCTGGCGTGACGGTAGAGTGAACTACTGCTGTGTTAAGGTTTGCAGGTTCGATTACTGTTCAGTGCTAGTATACCTATGCAAGTGTAAATTTTGTAATAATCTTATACGACCTAATTCTATACGACCAATGTAGCGTCGGTAGGTTAGTGGTTATGGAGTCGGTCTTGCGATCGAGAGATGATCCGTAACGTATTCAGCTCCTGGCCATTACGCTACCGATGTGAACCCACTCTTATCACAAGCAATTGAGCTTAGTTGGGAGGGATTAGAGGGAATATTCATTTATATAAAAATGGAAAAACAAAAAAGGTAGTTATTTAATAAATTTTAAGTAGTGTTTTTTTTTCTTACAGATTATGCTTTTTAATTTTGTTATATAATATATAAAAATGAATTGCAAAATTATGTTGATAAGCGCATAACTCAAAGACGGCTAGACCACGTCGAGTAATTCTTTTTTTTTGTTCTTTGAACTTTACAGAACTCTACGGAATGAGAACGGGATCAAAAGTCCACCCGGATGGAGCATACAGCAACAGCTAATTCTATATAAAATTAGTCCCCAAAGACGAGTGATGAGTGATTTTTTTAAATTTGCTCAACACATTATATTAGACCATACGGGGTTCTTCAAGAAGGTTTCTATATGGTTACAGCATGAGTGTGACAAATTCTGGTGTTCCAAACGTCCATGGGCCACGGTGACCTCATTTCATCAGGTGGGCCATGGGCTGGTCTTCCATCTAAGTGGTATAAAAAAATACATGTTCTGTATTTATTATCCTTATGTTAAATACCTTATGCTCAAGGTTTATCAACCACGCTGGAGTATCACGAGGTATGCTGACGTCACAGCATTCATTATTATTTGTCTCCGATAAAAAGCATAATTTTGAACATGCTTGTAAGATTACGCATATGTCTAACTGGTTTTAGATGTACACTTGTGTGAAAAAGTGTTATCATCGGGGCTCTAGACAAAGTGAGATTGAAAACACCAGTGGAATCGCTTAAAGTATGAGATTTACATAAATCTAATATGGTAACCAAAATTTATTGAAATTTAAACATTGTTGACTTGTAATATTTGATTTCATATGTTTTAATCATTAAAATCCGGTGATTTTAATTTCATGATATATTTTTTATCCACTAAATTCGCTTCGTGAAATTGAATCGTCAAATTGAACACGAAGCGAATTCGACGCGATTTCTTCAATAGAATGTCACTTTGTCTATAGCCCCTGCGACGTAGTATAATTATTTATTCTGTGCCCTGAGCAACAATTCCAGTTGCATTCACTTGGAGCTTGAAGTTCGCACTTAGTACTCTCCACTGCGTCCATATTTTGTTTTATATTCAATTCGCCAGTTGACTGTACCCTGCTATTCCTGTTTCACCCACATTTTGCCAACTATGATTTTCGGTCCCACGTAATAGGGGGCAAGCCCATTGCCGCTTTATTAAAAGATGGGTATACCGAAAATAAATACCTAACTGTATATTTAGCATAACAAATTTGACAAGATTCTTTCTTGCTATGTAGTGTAAATTGCAAGGAAATTAATTACGTGCTTAGCTGCACAAGCGCTATCAATTAACGTCTTGGAGAGTATCAGACGAAATAATATAAGTGGTATAAAAATATATAATTCGTTATAAGTGATTTAAAGAATACCAGCAAAGTAACAGATATTGCGCTCGAGTGTACATATTACGTCATGGCCTCTCATTGCGGCGACATTTGACGATTGAGTGAAGATGTCGTAATTTCTAGGATTTCGACCGGTCATGAAGGTGTCAAGCTAGTTTTTAAAATCATTGAATAACCTCGGTTAAAAAAAATAATGATTTATTTTTAAAACTATAATCTTTTCATCATGTGGCTGCCAATATGGCACAGTACATTAACTTACGTTCAACAAAAAAATATTGTCCACATTTTAATACTAACAGAGATATAGTGTGAGTTTAGTCCTCACCGAAATATTTACCATGCTTTTTATGCTTTTCAACTATCCGATATTTTGGCTGTTATAAGCATTGAGCTTATAACAGCTGAAATATCGGATACTGGATCACGAATATCGGATATTTGAAAAGCTTAAAAAATCCCGGTGAGTGTTATACTATTGTATAAATGTAAATGACTATGTCAACCTTAAATCGTACTGTCCGTCTCTCAGTTGCCCACAGAGTAGAGTGGCATTTATTGCTAACAGAGTAGAAGAGAGAAAAAGGGAAGAAATCAGACTTTACATTTTGGTCAACTTTAAAAATAATATTATCGGCTGTAGAGGTATAGGTTCACCATTCTCTGAACCTATTCCCAACCTCGGTTGGGGTCGGCTTTCTAGTCTAACTAAGATCTGGCTGAACTTATGTTATTATGTGATATCATAGTTTTGTAATTAGGTTAGTCGGACATTTGAGGGCTCTAACTACTCGACTGCTAGAGATGTTCGTTTGGCAACCGGGACCGATGGCTTAATGTGCTCTCCGAGGCATGATCAGAGCAGTGTAAATAGCCATATTCATGCATACAAATATTTGCACTGAGCGTGAATCGAACCCGCGCCTCCTGCTTATCAGTTGCGTTCACTACCGCAACGCCACAGAGGCTGTCTCACCCACTCAACTTACGCTCTACTTGTTTTGGACTGTGTTTTGAGGTCACTCTGTGCTTTATGGGGTACAATGGTGGAGGAGGAGCTCAAATGTACCACTCATAGATTATATTAAAACAATCTACGCGCCAGGACCTTATTTCACTCGCCAAGATCCGTACCGATGGGTAATACTTCCATAATAATGTTAATATAAAGTATCTGATAAGTCGCTGATAAAATCTGATGGTTCGATTCCGAAAATGTGTATCAGTAGGTACTACATACATGTATTACTTTGTTATCTATAATATATGACCGGATGTACCTAATAGTCTAAGAGCTAGTGACTGAGAGACGTATTATTATTAATCAATTAATACTAGTGGTCGAAATTCGAGCATGAATAAAAAAATTATAAGTTTGAACATTAATTAAAGGTCTGTTGTCGTAAATTACATACTTCTCTATCCGCGCAATTTTCACAAAAAAGAGGTTTTATACCTTTAAATTTCCTTTTCTTGCCGTGATTTTTGAGATGAGATGAGGCTGCGTAAGTGATATTCTTTCTTCGTCCACATGGATGCTCTGATGATGAGGAGGATGACTTTTTTTTATAAATTCACGCCTTTATCTCCAAAGGGGTAGGCAGAGGTGCTAGCACCCACATTTCGCCAGTTTATGTTTAGGTACCAATGTAATAGGTGGCGAGCCTATTGCCATTAACCGGGCACTTATAAACCAGCGATAAATACACACATAACTTCGAAAAGCATCGAAAGGTCATTGGTGTGTGCCATGGTAACCTGGGATCGAATCCGAGAATTAATAATTATTATAATTATCAAAATCATATAGCCCTCATGTTTAATATTCACAAATGTATTTTTATATCTACTTTGAGTTCTATAGCCCTATACTTGAAGGTACAGTTGTATTTAAAGGAAGTGCCCAGTTGAATAAACATCGTCATCCGTTTGCTAACGAGTGGTATTTTTATGTTAATTTCGAATACCTGTCGGACTTGCGATCAGCTGATTATTGTGAAACTTCTTTGTGGGAATAAAGATGTGGAGAATATAATCAGCTCTAGTTACGTAAACCCGTGGGGGGGCTTGTTAAAAGTACGAATGCGCAACGCGAGCATTTATTTATTCTAGGATTATGACAGATCTTAGATCTTACAACTATTTCGAATGTGTACACATATTCTACCGTGAATCCGTGCAGAATTATATATATAGCCTATCCCCGCGGCTCCGCCCGCGTGGTCACGATCTAAGCGCCATCTGTGCAACTTAAATTCTATATCACTCTCCAGTCTATTTCTCTTCCACTTCGCACGGTCTTCTACAACTCTTGGGCATCCAGGATGCTAAGCCCATTGGCACGCATGTCATCTTTTACGACGCCAAGCCAAGCAATTATTGGGTAGACCCAAAGGCAGGAATGGGTGCAGAATTATAATTATTTAAATTAAAAATATTAATGAAATTTTAAAACATTTAGTACGCTAATTATTTAAATAGATTTCGATTAATATCTCGTCTGGGCATTCACTTTTTCCAATCTAAATCGATTTTTTTTTAAAAG
This sequence comes from Pelosia muscerda, assembly GCA_963691645.1. Taxonomy (NCBI): domain Eukaryota; kingdom Metazoa; phylum Arthropoda; class Insecta; order Lepidoptera; family Erebidae; genus Pelosia; species Pelosia muscerda. Next base: position 5,584,006 of record OY829116.1, on the reverse strand, counting down.
GAATGTATAAATAAAATGTAAAATAAAAGTATAAAAATAAAATACTAAATATAATATGTGTACTTGCCAATTTATCTACGGTCATGGGAACACATATACATAACATAATTAAAAAGAATAACATCTTATTTGACAATACCGATAGTAGCAGTTTGATAAATAATTACCATAATTACTAATTATGGTAATTACGTCAATATGAGATAAACAATAGAGTCCAGTCCAGACTCTAACTTCATTTCTATTATTATTTCAATTATCATATCTATTTCATAAAATGGATGAAGGAATGTTACATGACGATGATCAGATGAAGTTATTATAATAAAGGAATCTATATAATATAACTGTAATTGAAGAGACTTCGGGGATATAGGCGTGAAATTATAACAAAAAAAATACAAAAAAAATATTAAGAGGCTGCGTGTAATGTTTCTTTTGTCTAACTTTTTTTTTTAATTTGTCTGTAACGTAGCCGCTATTTGTAGCATAGTCCAGAAATTAAATGTAGTCTATTATTCCAGACTATTATCTTCTTATCTCTTCAATGAATTTTAACTAGATCCTGATCATGATTTATTCGTATGAATATAATATCATGTCACATTATTAGTTACTGATTGGGGTGGTACGATTCACAGATCTACTTATTAAAAAAAATACTTTTATCTCCATCAAATCAACATCAGGTTCCTACTCTCATATCGATAGCGTACCTACTCAATGAACCACACTGAATTAGCATCCAGCACTCATTCCCAAAAACATTAATACACCTTTATTGTCATTTCATACATTTCTCTTTTTAAAAGCTGACAGAAGAGTCCGTTCCCTCAGTAACCTTCCATCTTATAAGCCGAGCGGCGCGGTCGGCACACGAGGTGCGGCGACGTAAAATTGAAAACTATTTGCTGAACAAACACGATCCATCATGGGACCGCACTTAGTCACATTGCCGGAGTAACCGGCTCCAAACAGACCTACCAAGTTTTCTCTTACGTTCAGACTGTATTGGTAATGTAATTTGATTATAATATTAACTAGCCGACCCGCGTAACTTCGTCTGCGTCACCCCGTTTTTGCAATATTTTTCATTCCTGTTGGTCGTAGCATGATGTAATATACATATAAACCTTCATCTTTAACCATTCTATCTATTTAAAAAACTGCATCAAAATCCGTTCCGAATTTTTAAAGATCATAGGGACAGAGAACGCGACTTTATTTTATACTATGTAATGATAATAAAAATAGGGACTGCTGAGACGAGGTTCCGCGTTCGATCCCAGGTTCTGCCATAGCACACACCAATGACTTTTCGATGCTTTTCGAAGTTATATGTGTAATTATCGCAGGTTTTTAAGTGCCCGGTTAATGGCAATTGGCTCGCCACCTATTACATTGGGACCTAAACATAAACTGGCGAAATGTGGGTGCTAGCGCCACTGCCTACATCTTCGGGGATATAGGCGTGAGTTTATGTTATGTTATGTTTAATAAAAATATATGTGGAGTATTGACTCAGCAATCATTGTGCCGATAGTCATGTCAGGGGATTGATAGCGAAGAGCCTCGACCAACACCTGAAGAGGCTCGGGTTAGACGGTTGGGTCAAGGGCCAGATGCAGAAGGCTGTGCTACTAGATACGGCGCGCATCGTGAGGAGGTTCCTTTCTCTGGAGCCCTAACCACCGGTAGCTTGGTCCTTGTACCCAATACCGGTGGCACTCTTTTTTTTATATTTTGAAATGTATATTTTTCTGTAATAATATTTGAAAATCTACAAAAAAATGAAATCAATTCAAATAAAGAAAAATAATAAAAATATTTGTTAACCCAAAAATACAGTTACAAAGTACAATAAGACAGATAGCTACAAGAAAGTGTACAAGACAGCTACAAGAATCCGTACAATATATTGTATTTTACCTCTTGAACTAGGCAACCTTGTATCTCAAGACTCAAGAGGCATTATGTGACGGATGTGCGGTCCAAAAACCTCAGTAGCGATTGGTAGTAGCCATTCGATTCCCACTCAGTGCAAATATTTGTATGCATGAATATAGTGCCTCGGAGAGCACATTAAGCCTTCGGTCCCGGTTGCCATACGAACATCTATGGCAGTCAGTTACGGTTGATGCCCTAAAAAGTCCAACTACTGGTCTAACTGCAGTACTTCGATATCGAATCTCTAATCACAATGTGCTAATTTTAAAGGTCTAACCCCTCTTTGGGATACTAACAAATTGGAATATGTCGCAAACTTCAGTGTGAACGCAAATGTGTTTTAGACTTGTTTGAGACAGACTCAATACATGTATAAAACAAGCAATTGTTTTCTGACAAAGTCTTCTACAAGTTTTTGACAAATCTTCAACCAGTTTTATTTCAAACATGTTTACCATTCCTTTCTTGGCAAAAACGAATGGTAACACGTACTAAAAATGAGGTCAACCAAAGCCATTCTTTTGTAAATTTAACTTTTAGGAGGTGGAAAACATATATAAAATGAGGACATACGAAGATTTTTTATCGTGTGTCTGAACTTGGAGGTCGTACGAGAACGTAGCTCATCTCACTACAAAATTGGAATCAGTTCCAATATCACATAAATCTATTTCCACTATTCAAACGATGAGTCAGTTACGTCAAACCAAGTCGCGTCCACTCATGATTTATGAGTCTCCAAGACCCCATACAAATATCCAGCCCGTACTGTCGATTAAGATAAATGACTTGGAAAACTTTTGATTTAATAATCACTGAATATCGACTGATTCTTTATACTTCGAGCTCCGTGGCGTGGCGGTAGTGAACGCGACTGCTACGCAGGAGGTGCCGGTTCGATTCCCACCCAGTGCAAATATTTGTGCGTATGAAATATGAATATCTGCATTGGTCTGGGTGTTTCTATGTATAATATGTATGTATTCACAAAATAAAATGTATTTAAGTATGTTTAGAAGAGTATGTTTCTAGAACCCGTAACACATACTGGTTAAGCTATGCTTACCATGGGTCTAGGTGGCGTTGTGTAGATTGTTCTAGAATATTTATTTATTTACTTACTACTCCAGTATAGGATAAACGTCTAGTGAGAGACAGTGACCACATTATGTCTTTGAGTTGGTGTTAAAATAAAGGACAGGGCTGTATTCAGGCAAAAAATACGTAATTCACGGAAATATAACGTTACCTTTTAATGTTGAGGTAGTGAATGCGACTGCTACACAGGGTTCGATGCCCGTTCAGTGCAAATATTTGTTTGCATGTATATGGCTACTTGCATCAGTCTGGTCGAGCCTCGGAAATCACGTTAAGCCATCGGTCCTGTTTATCATACGAATATCTGTGATAGTCGTTACTGGTAGTTGGAGCAAAGTTCATCAATTGGTCTTAATGCAATTAATTGATATCGCCAATGGTCTGTGGAGGTCAGATGGCAGTCACTTTACGGAAAATATCGAGGTTCAGATGCACTCGCAGTTTGACTAGAAAAAGCGCATCCCAGACGTCGAGGTGAAACCTTCAGATGCGACTGGGTTTAACGCTGCGATAAATAAGAAATATGTAGGTAACCTAATATAGACCAGACTATGAACATACCTGAAATAGTGACTGACTATAAGGTGACAATAAGCGACTAATGGCCATTGACTAAGGTGACAAACAGACAATGTCTAGTGTTTCTATGTATAATATGTATAGTATTTACAAAAAAAATAAGTATGTTTATCCGCATTCTAGAACCCATAATACAAGCTAGTTTATCTATGCTTAACATGGGTCTAGGTGGCGTTGCATAGATTGTCTTAGAATATTTATTTGTTTATCTGAATAGAAATAATCTGTAACTAAATAAAAATATATGGTGACGATGTTTCAAGAAACAATTCCAATTGTCGTCTACACACTTAAAAGCTTGATTGTAAACGGAGGGCAATGACCCGCCGCCATTTTGTGATGTCTCTAATTATTGCATCATACTGTTCAACCGTTCGGATACACTCTAATAAAGATTCATTAATACCTTTGTTTATCACTTTATACCAAATATTTACTTCTACTTCCAAAACTGATTGATTTGCGAAATTAATTTTGTATAAGCGACTCAGGCTTTTGAGTTTTAGATTAAATTTTGTAAAGATTACTTTGATCATCTAAGTTTATTTAAATAAATGATAAACAAAATTATTATAACAATATTTAATTGATATATTGATGAAAAACGCGTTACTTTATAATCTATTGGAGGAGATTTAACGTAAAAAGAAACGAATATTTTGTTTATGGTTCTCACTTTAAAAAATGCCTGGTTACGTTTTCCCGCTCTTGACTGAGATTAAAGAACATGACCATAAAGAACTCATCCGAGAGTCAATCCCGATTGCACCCAAAGTACCTATTAAGACACCGGGTCCATTCTACTATTCCTCCATCAATTCCTCATCATGTAATTCTACGTTTAGATGAGGCTGGCTGTTCACTGTGATCTTGGTAAAACTCATGTATAACCACCAAGAGCTAGCAATATTTTTTTTCTTTCGGGGATATGATTACCGCCTGCTATCAACCTCGAATCGATATTTTCAGCAGCTGTCGGATTTTTTTTAATTTTCATTTATTATCCGGATGACGCACGACTATAAAAAGACCTAGCCATTAAATTATATATAACTTGTAGGTATTTTACGAATACAATTGTAGTAACTTTTTAGTGAAGTAAATATTTTTTACATTAAGAACTGCTCTCACTTCAGGTTCTCACTATTGGAGGATCACAATTTTTTTAAAAGGCAAGCATATGTCCCCAGCTGTGTTTTCTCACGTTAGTAGGCAGACACCTAATAAATGATGAATTTTCGTAGTTCATTTGATACATTTTAATTGCAGAGATGAGTAACGTAGGTACGAGTATATCTCGCGATATATTGTTAACATAATTTTAGACCTACTGAGATTAACTTAACTCGAATAAGGAGTGACCTACGATATTCCAAAAATATTCTGTTATCAAACGACGCACATTCTTGCTGAAAATATAATGACATAGTTTCATGGCAGTCTAGAATAGATGGCTTATTCAAAAATCATTATTAAGAGGACATGCGGTTATCGTTTTAAATTTATCAAGAACAGATTTGCCCTCTTCTCAGTTCATCATTCATGAAACATAGGTACAATATGAATATAATATATAGGTACTTACTATCTTGTAAAATTTTCCAAGTTTAGATATAGGTAAAATATAAAAAAATAGATAATATAATTAAATAAATAGATATATTGAATAATGAAAGTAAATATGTAATAATAAAAATACCCCTAACATATTTGACTATTTTAGCTGCTTTAGTGGCGTTAGGACCTTAGTCGGCCTGACATGAAATCTGTCTCTGTTCATCGAAGTCTTATGCATATTTGAATACCTGTGGAGTATTGATATCTACTGTCTATTCTATTTCTTAATAAATCTATGGGAAAAACACACCTAAACTTATGGCTAGTACACCACACCATAAGGTTATCTAGATAAATGATTAGATTAAATATTTTAAAGAGTGGTCATTTTATGTTATAAATAGTGCACAAGGACAAATTCTCTAACGCTTTTATACTCTCTTAAATAAAGTTGGGAGTACCTATGCCTTACTTATGAATTGTTAGTTGAACGGGACCTAGTTAAGCAGTAAAAAAGACGTTATTATTCTGAACAGACTTTAGCATCTTTAACGCGAGTGAAGTTACCAGCAAAACATTTTTTATTTGATTAATAAATACGTTATACCTTCAATATACCTAAGTACAAGTACACCTAAACCTACAACGTAGGTATACGAAGTCATCAAAACAACGCTTCGGTCTACGGTTAAACACGAATTTGAATCGATAACGAGAACACACGCCGATAAAGTTACGTAATCGAGTATCAATAATTCGTTCATTCATTCAGAAAGCGTTTCGCGCCTTTCCTTGCAAAATGGCGGCAAACACGACGGGCGACGGGTTTATAATTTTGATATGAAATTTTGGTACGTAAGTAGGTACTTAGTGACTTACGTACCTACACTTGCATGAACAAAAAATATTATGAAGTAATTAGTGCGTACCTATGAGTTGAGTAATATAAAACTTTAATTAAATACAGTTTTATTTGACCATTAATGTACCTAATGAGTGAAATGACTAAAAGATTTTCTTTCGAGTTATTTGGCCCTTCTGTTCATTACTAGTGATGTAGTATGTTGTGAATAAAATGTGGCTATAAAATCTCATCGTGCTGCGGAAAGTGCCTACTTTACGACTATTTGGTGTACATTGGACATAACTTTCTGCTACTTTTCATGGTTTTCAGGCCTGCTTGTAAGAGAAAAATCAACACAGGCGTTTCTTTCGTTAATAAATTTGTCCAGAAACCAAAAACTTGAGCTAATATTGGTAGGAGCATTCTTAGCGATATTATCGGGACTCAGACTCTTATTATCGTCGTTAAAAAGCTGTAACCTGAAACCAATGATTGCAACCGATTTAGTATGGAAAAGTGAATGTTCCGAGAGGAGTGCTGTGACCAATCTGTTACAAGGGGAATACTCTGACCGCTGACGTAAAGACCCACGCCTGGAGCTTTCGAATTAAGAATCATGTTTTTTTATTCTCGAGTAATGCCCAGTTTACAATAACATGATCTGCTCAAGGGAAATAGTTCGCATACTAAATTACTTTAAACATTTCATTAAACTGTTGCAATGTTTCTCAGATTTATAGGTACGCCCGTAAATAAATATTGTATTACATAGGTACTAGTTGTTTACTTGTAAGGTAATAACATTCATAAAGAACTGTTGGACCAGACTTCCATTAGCTGCACAATAAGCAAGGACAACTAACCTACATGCAAAGGGCAGTCAAAGTTACACCGTTCGATATGTCATTGGTAACTGAATGTGTGCATTCTGTGATAGAGGTGCGTTTAGTTTTATCATGTACGTTATTTGCCGATCGGCGGGTCAGTATCGATTCGCGCGTCGTTGCCCCTTATCGAATAGTCGATATATTTGTTTACACAGGCCCATCAATGAGAGAGGCTCGAGTGTATCTTGCGTATTTGAGCAATAACTTGTTTGATAACGTTTTACAGTGCTTGCACTGTGATTAGTCTCGGCCCTCCAGATTACGGCGATGTTTTTTTTTTGTTCTAGCAACTAGAGATTGGCTGCAATCATGCGCAATGTTTTATGTCGAAACAGCAATTTATTGAGTGATCCGATTAGATTCATTTCTTTTTAGTGATTCAGGCCATTGCCTGTCAGATGCAGCTCACTCGCTAGATAGGTTTATAATTATGTAGCAACTCAGTTTTGTTATCAAACGAAAAACTCTAATAAAATAAACTAATAAATAAAATACCTCAGGATTTGATAGACCTGACTGAAAATATTTAGATCATTATAAAATAGACGAATATCTTGATGATAAAAACGCATAGAGTCCTAATGCTAATAGATATAGGACGCGTAGGGTACGTTCTAGACATTTTATGTATTCAAGACTAGCTTAGTAATTTTAATTCTTCTCATGGAACTTTTTTTTTTCAAAATAGGAGTGGTATCCCATGTTACACACACATATCTACAGTAAAAATCTATATGTAGTCTATAATGTCGATGTCAAACATGTGAATTCTCTGTGGAAATAGAACAACCTTGGGGTGAAATTGACATTGTAAATTAATTAGAATTTGGCAGGCGAATTTGTAATCGCAGTTTGATTACCTACCTATTAATTGTAGCATTGCTAGAGATTTCATTATTTTACATCACTGAGCATTTCACACAAAAATAAGAAATATCACTTAATTCTGACGGTGAAAGTTAACATCTACTAATAATATACCTAATACATATTTCATGAGTGGAATATAATATAATATTACTGGAACTTTTAAATAAAAACTAAGACAAAACAGAAACTAAATCAAATAAACAAAACGTGCTTAATCAGAATAACGGCAATAATACGACCATAAACCGCACACATTACCCAACTTAATAGCGCCCGGCTAAAACTGGAACAAGCCGGGCCCCTTTCCCACAGACGACCACTCAAGATCGCATTTTGGTAATAAAATACCGCCATGTAATATAAAAGCCGATCGCATTATCCAAAGGAGCCATTATTAAAAAGTATCGAGTTTCTGAACGCGCCACGTCTGCGTGCCGGCCAATCAGAAACTCCCGCCAACACACCAGCCAATCAGAGCGGCCTGTTTTATTTTTTTATTGTAGATGGAGTTAATGGATTGTTCTTCGTTTTGATTTATTGTATTGTTTCTTTTTTTTGGCGCCACGCTGTTTTTTTTAATGCTGTTAATTTAGTTTGTCTGTTACATAATAATTAAAGTTAACTGATATTATGTATAATAGACATTGTTCAATTGTATTTTGATCGGCATTTAAAACTATTTGATGGGTAAGTATGTACTCGATGAAAGTTATATGATATTAATAAGAAAGTTGAATGGAATGCTTGAAGACATGGTAAGGAGAGAAGTTAGGAGTGTGAGGTTAGGATATAAATAGCAATGTTTCGAGAGATAGAAAAAGGCACATAGCGATAACCCAAATAATCGGGTCAAGGATAGGAAGAATTATTGCCTTGCATACCTACCAAAAATAAAATCAGTTATACTTAGTTAACTAAGTAATACCTGAACAGTAGGGCTGTTCTCGATCCGATAGTAAACTTACAGCCAGTGACCTAGTGTCCGCTTGATGGCTATAGGCTCGTCCACTAATTCATGGAACCAAAAATAGTTGGCGAGATGTGAGTGTTATGCCTCTACCTACCCCTTAATAGGTTTACAGACGTATATATGTATGTGATTATACAATTATAGTCAATTACATAGGTATGTTTCTCTTTATTTTAATTTATTTTTGCACTATTTTACCTACTTACTTTTGAAAATATAAGCTGTTTTCTAAAACAAATTTAGTGGCCTACTTACCTGCACCGGGTCAGGGGCCGCACTATGCTCATAAGTATTGTATTTCTTCACAATAAGTGGCATGTCAAGGAGTTCCACCTTGAAGTCCTTGACCCAGCTATCGAACGCTAGCCTCTTGGCTCTGAATCTCTTCACAATGACGACTATCGGAACATTGGCTTCCGAATAAACCTTTTAGCCATTAATAATATGGGTATCCAGTATTTATGCTTGAGGACATAAAAAAATAATATTGGAGGACTGCTAATAGACGTGAAACTTAAATATTCTATCTAGGACAATCTACACAATGCCACCTAGACCCATGGTAAGCATAGCTTATGTAGCTTGGTTCTAGAATGCGGCTACACATACTTAGATACATTTTTTTTAGTAAATACATACATATATTATGCATAGAAACACCCAGTCTAAAGCAGATATTCATATTCATGCACACAAATATTTGCACTGAGCGGGAATCGAACCCGCGCCTCCTGCGTAGCACTGCCGCAACACTACGGAACAACAAAAACTAAGTAACTTGTGAATTGTATAGTAGTGAAGTGAAGCGAATTTCATGATTTCAGTTCATAAATTAACATTTTTATATACAAATGACAAAGAGTAAAACATCGGCTACCAACCTTTGAAGAACAGAGAAGGCACGACGGACTAGAGACTTCAGGATCCTGAGTGAATTAGGTACACATTAGAATACATTTTATAAATAGCCGCGGTAGCCTAGCGGTATGGGTAATGGACTGCTGAGGCGAGGTCTCGGGTTCGATCCCAGTTTTACCATGGCACACACCGTGTGTATTGATCGCAGGTTTATAAGTGCCCGGTTAATGGCAATAGGCTCGCCACTTATTACATTGGGACCTAAACATAAACTGGCGAAATGTGGGTGCTAGCACCTCTGCCTACCCCTTCGTGGATAAAGACGTGAGTTTATGTTATGTTATGTTAGTGATATCTAAATATTCTAGGATATACTTATAATATAACATAACATGACAGCCTCTGTGGCAGTAGTGAATCCCCGCTCAGTGCAAATATTTGTATGCATAAATATGGTTATTTGCACTGGTCTAAAACATAGATTACTTCTGATAAAACTTACAAATCCAAGGGCATACCCGCGTGATGCAGCTATCTGTATTAATAAATTGTACCTGTGGAGTTTTAATTTGTTAATTCTTGTATTGTTTACAATTTTCATGTTCATTTCAACCCAGTTGAGTTTCGCTTCGTCTAATACGAAGCCGAGTACTGGATACCGACAGGGATATACAATGTTTGGAAGAGCGATTCAAATGCCTTCGTAATTTATGAAGGTGCAGAATTTTTCTGTTTCAGCGATTTAATTATATTTGAAAGGTTATTTGATAAAATATTTTTTTTTGTTTTCTATTATTGGTAGCAGACAAGCAGCAGCCCACCTGGACTCCGATTCGACTACTTGTTAACCATTGTCAAACTAATGAGATCATAACAAATACCTACCATTAAATTTCAGACTTTACCGAATAAAAGTAATTAATGAACTTTTATTTATTTTGAACTTTAATGCGATATAAATGAAGCCGAAAATTCAATGAGAATTTAAATTATAAGTATGTTTATCCGCATTCTAGAACCCATAACACAAGCTAATTAAGCTGTGCTTACCATTGGTCTAGGTGAGGTTGTACAGATTATGTGCTGGGCAGTGGTTACCGTGACCTATGTACGAATGCAAAACCAGAGGCGTTTTTAATGTAGATGCCACATCTAGATGTTTAGATATCATGTCTAAACCATTTGGAGTGTAGGCATGCGCAATGGTGACAGTCAATACTACGGTGCGTGTCCCGCTAGCACGCTACCACTCGCTCTATGTCACGTTGTATTTTCATTTTGTTCCTCGCTTTACACAAAACGTTTCAAGAGTTAGGAGTTTTAAGGAGTGGACTGCATAATTTCTAAATTTAAATTATAGCAAATGGAGATACTTAACAAACAATGTATAAACTAAAATTTAATGAAATAAAAAATATAGAAGAAAAATATGTAGTCCACCATTTTGTGGTGGCGGCCATCTTGGATAGATTTTCATTAAACCTATCTAAGAACACTCCCGGCTGATTCAGCTTTCAAACAAAAAACTACATCGAAATCGGTTCATCCGGTCAGGAGCTACGATGCTACATCCCTTCGTTTTTACGTTGGCAGCCAGAATCGGGCGCAGAAATACACTTGGAAATTTGAATCGAAGTTGCAGCGGGAACCGTATCTGAATTTTAAGAGGGTGGAGAAAATATGGGGGTAGGAAGTTCGCCGGGAAATAAGTTTAAAAAGAAATGCATTCCAAATTTGAAACGTCATAAAAATTGGCGTTGGACCATTTCAATTACAGGTACTTATGTGGGTATATTTAGAAAATAATTAGTTATTTTTTTTTTTTTATACTAACTACTACTACTACTGTAGGTGGCAGACAAGCACACGGCCCACCTGATGGAAAGCGGCCACCGTGGCCTATGAACGTGTGCAACACTAAGGGTGTCACACACGCGCTGCCCACCCTGAAGGGAAAGAGGAAGAGCTGGGAAGGGGTGGGGAGGCTAGGAAGGGGAGGGGAAGGAGGGATATAGTGAGCTCTGGCTACCCTACTTACCGGCGGGAACACAACACGATGGTTATTATGACCGCGGTCTTCTGTAGGGCGGAGGTACTTCCCCAGTTGGACAGCTAATTTTGGACGGGAGATACCGTCGTGTCCTACCTCCGTTAATCTTACTTTTTAAATTTTTACTTTTTTGTATGAAATAAATAAAAAAATAATTAAAACCTTTAAAAAAGAAAACATGCAGTATGAATCCCTGTTACCCCGTCCCACGGGCGCGTATTAGCATCACGTATGTTTATTTTTATCACGCGCCGACGTGACCGTGGCGCCATCTGCCGGCGATACCAACTGTTTATTTGCACTTCGGGGGTATGTAACGCAATTGCCATGTTTGAACTAATTGGGGAGGATTTTTGACTATTATATTAATAATGATTTACAAAGTATATCCAAGAATACTGAGCGAAATAAATTCATACACAGCTTTTAGTCATATAAATAATAAAAAATGTAAGATATTAGCTGAAATATAAATTATTTACACAGAGTTGTTATTACACAGGGTTTACATGGCACATCGTACTCTAGATACGAACTTTATGTTCCTTCTTCCATCTTTTATTTCTTTATTATTAGTGTTGTAATTGTGAATTAGTTCTTCATACAAAATTACATACATAATACATATTATGCTCACGTTCGTAATCTCCGAAGGGGTAGGCAGAGGTGTATTGAACACCCACATTTCGCAAACTATGATTTTCGGTTCCACGTAATAGGGGGCGAGCCTATTGCCGCCAATCGGCCACTTTGTAAAAAAATGGGTATGCCGAAAATAAATTCCGAACCAAAAATTCTTGCTAGTGCATAGCAAGAATTTTTGGTTCGGAATTTACCAATTAACGCCTTGGAGAAAAACAGACGGACATTCTCAATAAATAATTTACAACCTCATAAGCACAAAAATTATTTAATAGCCCGAGAGCCCACGACCAAAGCCATGTCTCATAGCAATACGGCAAAAACCCTATAAAATCGTTAGATTGTATGATTCTGAACCCGACTAGGTGTGTAGTAACGGTCGAAAGTGTAGCAACTGCGTGGGAGGCCATTTCTGCTGTGTCAAAAAAAAAAGACAGTCGGTATTATAGCAATACGTCTGATAGTGAAAATGTACATAGATTTTATAATTGTATTACGAAAAAGTTTGTTTTCAGACATTTTGCGCGTAGCATATAGCCTGAGCGCATTTTTGAAAATGTCAACAAATTTAGCCGACCTGTATCATAGCAATACGGATAAAAAATTTTTTCAACTTTTCGTATTGCTGCCATGATTACCAAAAACCTGTTTTCAGACACTTTAAGTGTAGCATATACTCCCAAAAACGAAAATAACGTTTAACGTTTCGACGACGATTCCGAATCCGACAGCGATTGAATACGAGAATATTTTGTAACTTTGAATAAACCGGTATTAATTCCCGGTTACATTTATTATCATAATCATTTGAATAAACCGTTTTTTTTTCAACTTCATCCCAGTTTCCTTTTGTGCGATTTATTTCAGTTCTTCAAGTTCAACGTTACGGTTTCGGGTAAATTCTTTGTTAATTATCATTTAATAAATTCAGGGTCGCAACGTATTCATTGGTTTGTAACAGAAAATTCAAGATGCCTCAATACGATTTTTAAATGATGTTTGAGTATCGCAAAGTTGTCTGATAGAGAAGGTGCTACACTTAATTTGTCTGATATAAATTTTTTGCACATGTGGACAACTTAATTTATCACGTCCAACAATTTTCAGACATATTGCTATGATACCGATCGGTAAAATTTGTTAACATATTCAAAACGGTCTACAAATTTATTGCGTACACATTTCCGTCTGAAAATTGTTTTGTTCGCATCAAATAAACAAAATTTACTAATAAAAAAGATTTTCAGACGTATTGCTATGAGACATTTTTTTTGTCTCATTTTTAATTTTTTTAAGTGATTTTACGGGTTTGCGCTACACCACTAACGTCTGAAAAATATGTTTCCGGTATCTCAGAACTATCATTCAACTACAGTCTGCAAATCAGACATATTGCTATGATGCAGTTCGGTAAAATTCTTTGACAATTTTGAAAATTCGGTCAGATCAAACGCTACGCGGAAAATGTCTGATATTGGTATTTTCGAGTTCAGAATAATCGTATCTATCGATTTGATGCGGTTTTGGCCGTATTGCTATGACACAAAAATTTTGGTCGTGGGCTCTCGTACTATAACCTTAGGTTACAATGCCTGACATGTCGCCTTCTAGAAAAATTTATAAGACCTTCCGGTTTCCAAATGTAATACATTTGGAAACCCGAAGGTCTTAGTTTATTTCTTTGTTTAAATCCGTTTTAGTTCCGTCGTCATGTAAGCCTACCCTGGCGGTAGACGTCGCAAAGCTAACAGGTCTTGTTGGCTCATTATTGTTTAAGACCGTCCGAGCTTAACTCGACTTTAATATTAGCTGTTTTAGCGAAATATCACGTTCACATTTTTTTTTCTTTTAAAAGAAGTGTTGGTTCTTGGAGGAGCAGAATAGAACCATTTTATCCGTGGGTGTTGTAGAAGGCGTCTAAAGGACAGAAGTGATCTTCATTCAATATTATTCTTCCCTAAACATATGACCAATGACAAGGCGTTATTATGTGTGCCCAAAAAACATAATTAATGTTTTTATTTTATTTGAGAATGTCTGAATATTTTCTACTATAATGATAAAATAATAATAAAAATATGAATATAATAATGATATTTATTTATGAATATGTGAACGTGGCTCAGAGGCGAAAGACTTTGTTGTTACCCTTGTAAAAACCTGCCAAAATCCTCATTCTTTTTTTTTTTTTTTAAAACCAGTTCATTTAGTAGCTTTATCCTTTCTCATTACGAGCAGGCAGTGGTATAAATCCAAGATTAATTTTCTTTTTTTGGACAATTAAGTATGCTATCTATTCAAATCTATTTAGATTAGATAAAGTGAATGCCCAGGCAGGACTTGAATCCGCGAACAGTCCCTTTCATGAGGAGTGTTCTGACCAACTGCGCTACCAGGTCACATCTAAAGGATTCGAAATTCGAAAATGTCCTGTGTACTACCTGTATCCTGTATCCACTTTTTCAATCTAAATTGATCTAAGATTCATGTTTAATTTCCAATTTATTATTTTAATTTATTCAAAGCAAATTGACACAAAGTACGACAGTTTGATAGGCACGTGATTGCAGGTGGGCGACAAATTTGTCGCAGTAATAAAATCAAACAATGATTAGCAGACGGGCGACGACCGGCCACTGCGACAACTCTCGCCACTTTTCATAAGTTCAATTGGACGGAAAAAATCGCAGGAGACTAATCACGTCGCTTGGACGGAATTATGTTAGAATGAAACAGTTAATGTTAAAATATAGGCGGTATTAAAATTTGTATGCCCGTTGCTGTGATATAGTGGATGAAGCAGCCAGGGATAAAATACAGTTTATGTTCGTCTAATTTTTCATCTACATCCATTCAGTAGTTTTTTCGTGAAAGAGTAATAAATATTGAAAGACATCCATTATTATTCTTTTCAGAATTACATTTAGGTATCTGTGTTTAATGTTTATAATGAATACACAGAAAAGAATATGGCAACAAATCTATTATTTATGATTGCAAATATCAATAATGAGGAAAACCTTTTCTATTTTAATTTACAAGCAAAATGTATATATGTATAAGGAAAATGTTCTCGTATTCCTTGGGGCTAAATAAAGTATGTAAACTTAGTAATAAAACACAAATATTTGCGAACAAACATAAGCACATCACACAACGACTTATAAGTGAATGGAATACCTACTATGTAAATATTTTAATGAGTCATCAAGGCTTTCTTACAACAACTATAAGTATATAGCATTTTTGTACAGTGACGTAATATTTTGAATTAAAAGATACAATTTAAGGAGGTGGGCTACTGTAAAGTCTTCTATTGATTCAGTAATATTTTTAAAATGCACCCCTCGCGAATGTTACATTAAGTACACCAATGGAAGAAATATTATTCATTATAACATTTATTAAAAAGAAATAAAAGAAAGAATAAGAACATTGCAGAAAATTTAAATTCTTGCGTCCCTCTAGTTGAAACACCTTCAGCTAACAATTAAGGTAGATTTAAAAAAAATGTTCTTTATTTAAGAAAGCTTCGGAGATCGGTAATTTGTTCAAATTTCTTTAAAAATTTCTACCCGTTGTCCGTTTAATGGAGTACCTTAGCTCTATGTTTATTCGGAGTTCGTTTTTCGATTGAATAATGAAAAGACTTATAATTAGATTAACGTATAATTTTGTTTTCTTAATTACTTTCCGAGTTAATGGAAAGTTTGCACGGTTTTATATACATTTTCATCAAGATTTTTTTTTGGCAGAAATGTGTACCTTTTCTGAGTCTTATGTATCTAAATTGTAACTATCTGAAATCATCTGGGGCGTGGGCGGCATTGACCTGGTCGTGCCTTGTAGAGCACGTTAAGCCGTCGGTCCCGATTGTCATACGAACTTTAAACATCTATGGAAGTCGTTACGGGTAGTAGGAGCCCTAAATAGTTCAACCACTGGTCTAACTGTAGTACTTTGATATCGCCTATTGGTTGTGGAGGCCAAATTGTAGTCGCTTCGCGAAAAATATCAAAGTTTAGCCGCGACGCAGTTAATGTTAGCGTGAAGCGACTACCATCGGACCTCCACAACCAAATTGGTGATATCGAATTTCTATAGTTAGGCTAGTCGGATTTTTGAGGGTTCCATCAACCCGTAACGAATTCGTTTTGGTTTAGTAATATAATGAATAATACCTAAATACCAATGGGTAGGCAAATTCATTAAGTCGGCTTGTGCCAAGGTCCTTTTTCTCTTTATCAAGACGAGAGAGAGAGAGAAAGTCGATAACTATACATTATTTGAATTCACATAAGTAGGTATCCATATGGTATATTAGACCGAGAAAGCGGTGGGAGATGACATTGTAGCCACAGCAGGCAAGCAATGGGGAGCTATTGCACAAAACAGAACGGAATGGCAAATACTGGAGGAGGCCTATACCCAATTCGGGGTTCCAACTGAAGAAAAATAATAACACTATGTTTTACTTTCATATGCATGTACTTAGATATATATTCATTCTCATTATGTAGTTAAAACTGTACCTTTATAGTTGGAAATAAACGGGCTTATTATTAATATTTTTAGGTATCTAGGTATATTCACTGAAGGGTGGTTTAAAAAGAGATAGTACGAGGATAATATCACACCTCATCAACGTTCATAAGAAACTCGTATGTGTCTTGGTGATTTAGAGGCCGGTGCTATCAGTTCTCATTAGATAAGGCGGGCGACATCCCGGAACCATAGAGCAAACACGGTTATCAAGGGAAAGGAGCTGCGCCGGCGCACCGCTAATAGAGGAATAAGTTTATTGTGGGGATTATTTATTATTGGTGTCACCAAAATTATAATTTATATGGCAATCGACCGAGCTTTTTTCACATCTCTACGGGCCCCCGGTAGGAGGGGAAGTCCATTCGTGCTGCCGACCATATAGAAAAGCGGAGGACGATGAAAGAGGGAGGGGAGAAGGTTAAGAGAGTCTCTGTACTGTCAGTGCAGAAGACAAAGAAGAGTTTCTCGGTCTTCCCACTGACAACACAAAAGCTCTCGAGTGAGCTCTGGCTACCCTACTCACCGCCGGAAACACAACACAAGGTTGACATAGTAACAAGATGGCGTAGAATTTATTAAAGTTGATTACTGAAATCTTTCGTGGTATTCATTCAGTCAAAGTAGCTACATACTTAACTATAATTCGTTTACTAAGAATATAGATAACTATATATGTTGAATATTTATAAAGATCTTGGTAGGTATGTAAGATATCGTATGTGAGGGAACGTCTGTCTGTACCCAGTCGTCGGTTCCGCGCCGATGCACCGCCGCCATCTTGAATACAAAGTACAGACAGCAAAAGCATTCACATACGAAACTTAATTAAAATATTGATTGATAAATAGTTCTTACTTTTATACTTCTCGCCAAAGTTGTTGACCATCATGAGTAGGTACTCTGCGGGTCGGAATTAGTACATCGTATAAAACGAAAAATCTTAAACTCATTTATTGTTCATTCATAAACCTTTAAACGGCATTTACAAAAGTTAAAATTAAAAATATATACAATGTTAGTTTGGCCCCAGCCTGAGAAAACTCCGGCAACAAAATTGGCGGGGTTTTTCTTTATATGTAACATATTTACAAATCTGCAATAATTTGTTGAGTGAACTGCATATTTCCAAGCTTGTTTATCATCCAAAGAATCTTAGACTTTCCTCGAACTTCAGAGAAAGGTAAAGCGGAGCAATTCCGCAAGCGTGATAGGTAAAAACTCTGCGCAAATGTCCCCGGGGTACTATAAGAAGCGGTTTCATAATAGTAGATAGAGTACATTATATGTGAGCTTAGTAATTTAGGCTTTGTAATAGTTATTTAATCAACTGTTGGAAATATACCCGATAAAAAATTATATTATCCGAAAGTGTATAATTTATTTACTTATTATTTTTAATTATTTTTGCTACCACTACATGGTTGTATCATAAGAAATATTTTCGAAATCGTCCACCAAGCCGGTTTCGGCGTTTTTTCGTCTGACTCGGTCGCCATCTCAGTTGAACAAATACAGCCAAGTGTACGCTTCAAGGAAAACATCGAATCAGAAAATGGCCTTTTTCTGTACAAGAATACCGGCTTACCTATATTAAATGTTTACGTAAAACAAACACTAGTGCTTAGAACATAAAGTGCAATTTTAAATGTAGTCTCGAAATTATGCGCTGTAGCTATTAATAGTTTCGGCATAAGTGTATTTCGAAACGTACTTCTTACAAAACCTAAATAGCGTTTTATGAAAATAAATATGAATCTATCTAACTATATCGGTATAGACTGAAAAAAGTGATTGCTTGAAAAATCGACCCACGACCAGTCCCTTACAGGAGGCTTAATCTGTAGTTCAATGGTTAAAGCATTCCCCCAGTAAAGGACCCGTCTGAGCGTCCTCTTTCTCCAGTCTAAATTAATTCGAAAAGTTAGCGTACTATGTGCTTTGAAAGTACATAAAAAATCTATCTATACGTACAAAATTACTTGTCCCGTCTGACTGATTTGTCCACGCAGAGCCTAAACCAGCCTAAACAGAAAATTTCGGCAGATGAAAGGGAAGAAATATTTTTTAGAAATCTCGGTACTAAAGGGTTAAATAGGCGACGATCAGTTATTTGGTAAGTTCGTATAGGATTATTTTATGAATTTATTCACGTGCGAAGCTGGGGCCCGCTCTAGTGGTACACCAATGATAAGCGTTTATTTCATTACATTCATTTTCAAAGCACTACAAGTGCGAGTCGCATTCACCAACAGAGTTCCGTGTATGCTATATAAACTGCAATATATGTTGATTGCATTGACTCAGAATTTTTACACAATTTCAAGAAATTATAGACCTGAATATGTGGCATGAATTTTACAACAGATACCTCTACGTATTCCTGTGAAAAGGTCTTGACCATAGACATTAATATTACTATCGTAAATAGATCCACAGAGTACTTCATTACTGCGTAACCGAATTTAAAATCTCAGTGGCTGTGCCTAGTAACTTTTAGTGTAGAACATTGAGGTCACTGCAATATATTTTTCTGACGAAGTTAAATTCGTATGGCCCCCTAAAATCCAACCACACGTCCTGATCGACTACCTGATCTCTTGGGGGGCGGACACACGGAAACAAATTTACTGGCGTGGCTAACGTGGCTCTGGAAGATTTTCTTGAAAAATTTGAAATTGGCATCTCGCCATTAAAAAAAATATTTTACATTTACCACTGGACATTGGCGGAATCGTTGGGATCGCCATAGAGAAGAAATTAATGAAAATAATAGATTCGTATGTCGATATCACTTTATAACGCCTAGATTTTATGTAAAGATATGTATGTCACTCGCACGCTTCGTTTCTCTGAGGATATTAATGGTCTTGAGAGACAGACGGACAATGAATTGATCTTATAAGGTTTTCGTTTTTGCTTTTAAAGTGCGGAATCCTAAAAAAAGGTAATGATTGTAACGTAATCAATATAGGTAAGTACACCAATCATCGGTTGTGACCAATTCAACACTTAACCACAACAGAGTGCAATATAAACACGTTACAAACAAACCGATAACGCGCCGAGTCTTCGAGTGCAGTACCTTGGTAGTAAACTTGTCGATAGCGGGTTCGATGCCCGATAGTTGCACAATTGATACGCTGACACTGAAATACGTTACGTTTCTAATTAAATCCAATATCGGTTACGTTATCGGTTTATGTGTCTATGGATTGTCGAATTATCCGGCTTTAACGGGTTTTAGGATTTGTTTTTTTTAAAGATAATATGATATGACAGTAGCATAACGTTATTAGTAATAATTAGGGTTAATTGCTCCAACTACCTGTTAAAGTAAAGATTTCCATCAAATTTTACAGTAACAGTAACATTGATTCTAATGATTTGGCTAAATGTGTTGCACCAGTGTATTTAGTAGCTCTGTTATAACTATCTTTTTGATAGAACTTGACGTTTAAGCGTGGCCGGTTACAGTTAGCGTCAAGTTATGACATGATTTTAACAATTGTCAAATGGTGCAACTACTTTTATACCTGACCGATACTTTAACTGCACTGTTAATGTTAAAGTACAATCGTGCAACCCAGGCTTAGCGTAGGTACCTACAAGTTCAATATAACTACGCAAGCCTAGGCTAATGCCTTAAACCAGTCTCGGATTCGTCTGATGAACAGACTGAAAAAACAACTGTCGAAATCATGAGGGTGGCGTCCGCCTTTCCAGGGACAGTACCTGTGATTGCAGCCATCCTATTAGGGTCTACACCCTTCCTTACCATCAGGCGAGATGCAGTCAATTTGACGACCTATATATGAAAAAAAATATATATTCTACAAATAAAGTCTAGTCTTAATATTACATTGCTTTTATCTCTTCTTATCGGGCAAGGCCCCACTAAGGGTCTGCACATGTAATGAGAGTTTTTATGGAATAAAGCAAACCATAAATGTTATCTGAATATATTTAAGCACAAGATATCTTTTGTAGGTAATTTTGTACTGGAAAATACAGAAGCAAGCCACCTAGACAAGCGGCAATTCGTTAGCCGTTTAATAGAATAGAATAGAATATAATGTTAATATGGGATACCCCAATACTGTGAAGTAGCTAGAGCCAAAGCAAGAGCTTACACTGCAATCAACAACTTAGTTAAACATACTCTGATACATTTACTGCACAGTGTTCTTCATCTTTTTCTGCCGAATCGACGGCATTTCCGAGTTGCGATCTTTGTGCCTATTTTGTTTCACGGTAGTGCCGCTACTAACGGAGAGAACCCGGGAATAAATCAGGCACAGTTGGAGTTTTTTGTATCTCCATTATGACCTTAAGCACCAAGTCAACTTCGGGCTTGACTATTATATAAAGAAATTTACTTCTTTAAAAAGGCGTAATCATTATGACTTTCTTTAGTCAATCACGTACCTACTAAGGTTGAATTGGGTTCGCACATACAATACACACATACATACAATCATTGTGACTTAAATGCATGAGACAACCACATACACCAGTCTACTAGAATGTTGTTTGATTTTCTTATAATTTCATCTAAATAAGAATGAATAGCGAAATATTTTGCTAAGCGCAAAACTCGAAGACGGCTGAACCAATTCGAGTAATGTTTGCTTTATTTGTTCCTTGAACTCTACGGAAGGTTTTTATATAGCAGAGAGAACGGCAACAAATGAATTGAAATAATATTAGATTCGATACCTGTTTAGAATCTTTGTAATTATTTTCTAATATAAAACCGTGTAAAGCACATTATACCTATATAAATTCTTCACAAGTTTTTAGTAATGACGTCACAGTTTTCCATTCCTCAGAATAGCCCCCAAGACGGGCGAAGGCCTCTCCGACAGAGACACAGGGAATATTAAATGTTTCAATTCTACGATATACAACCACGTCGTTGAAATAACCCTTTCCCTTTGACGTCAACTAGTTTTAGAATAGCTAATGATAGACTGGACTTCAGTGAAGTGCATGTTTAAATACTGGACTAAATGCTACGAGGGTTTAGCTTGTCGTAGACATTATAAGCCGACTGCCGTGATACGAAAATGGAGGGTTATATGTTTTGCCGTAGGTAGCAAATTTTCGGGTTGGCTTTGAAGACATTTTTGTCTTGCCGAAATTAAATGTTATAATTATTTTCATCATGTTGTGTTGGTCCCAGTTGCCTTTGAGACTTTGCTTCCAATGCAGAGTGAAAGCCTGCATCTACAAAAATAGCTGCTTACACAATTAGTACCTTGTCTACTAGGAACATAAGTTATCTTCTCTCACGCCATGCTAGCTATTGGGGACATACCCTTTGTCCCTGTCAATTTAACATAAGCGGTGGAGAGATATATTCGTCGCGCGCCCTTGCTAGGCCCGCAGGTGTACTTACCGGCTAATAGACAGAACCTAGAAGATAATACTGGAGCTCCATAAACTTTGATGATGAGTAAATAGTATCCCATAAAAGCTACACTAAAGTCAACGGTAAATTGGAAATTTATAAACCACTTTTGTCAGTGACTGTACTCACATTATCTGTCTCCCAGCGAGTCTTGTCAAGCTCTCCGCAAGGCTCAAAATCACCGTCAAACGACTAATTAAATCACAAAGTCTGCGTACAAAGTCAAAAGAGCTTTATCGTATGCAAAGTGTTGGTAAAGTGGGCCACTCATGCGCACTCACTTTGTGGCCGATTAGCGTCGTTGTTAGTGTCCCGCTTTAGCACCTCGTTGTATAGTTATTCACTAATATCCTACTCACTTGCCGGTAAGTCGTGAGTTAACGATAAAGGTGCAAGGATATGGCTAATTTAATATTATTTTACGTGTCTCTGTGAATTAGTAGTACCTTTCGTACATGGCGTACATGTGGGAAAGGTACGACTTCAGCTAAGGAGTATAGGGCTCCAGCAAGATCTTTAAGACCAAAGGCAACCACAGTATAACTGTTGATGGATGCACGATCGGTCCAAATAACTGATTTATGATAATGAGGAGTAGGACAGCGGCCCCGGGCTCCAAAGTGTATTTTGTTTTATAAACTCACGCCTGTATCACCGAAGGTGCTAGCACCCACATTTCGCCAGTTTATTTATGTTTTAGGTCCCAATAGGTGGCGAGCATATTGCCAATAACCGGGCATTTATAAACCTGCGATAAAAACACACATAACTTCGAAAAGCATCGAAAAGTCATTGATGTATGCCATGGTATAACCTGGGATCGAACCCGATACCTCGTCTCAATAGTCCATTACCTTTGTAAATTAACTTTGATGATTACTGGAGTGACTGCAGAACTCTAGTATTTTATGTGAAGCCGTCGTATCACCATAACCCACAGACGATTAGAAGCTCTGTAGTTGTACTATGTTGTTGATGTTTTAGAACTCCCGACTACGCGTAATGTTTGCCAGTCTAATGAATATCATGTCAATTTAAAATCAATCAGCCTATCGCAGTCCACTGCTGGACATAGGCCTCTCCCAATGTATGCCACTGCTCCCACACTCTCCATCCTCCGCATTCAGTCTGTCCCAGCCGCCTTTTCAGGTCGTCAGTCCATCTGGCTAGGGGGCATCCTACCTTCCGTTTGCCTTCTCGCCGGTCTCCACTCAAGGACTCGTTTACCCCAGCGGTCTATGGCAGGTGTGACCAGTCCACTGCCAATTTAAAATATATGAAGCTATTAAATAAATAGGAACAGAAAAGGTCCATATTACGTGCTTGTCCGTGAAGTCGGACACGACATAGTGGAAGAGATCTGTCCGTAAGTACAGTGTATCACAATAGTGTTTCTAATTAAGAATGAAGTAAAATCCCATTAGGTTTATGCTTTAATTTGTATAATAGTTATTTTGTTATTTTTTGTTTTGTAAATAAATATGTAGAATTTTTAATGTAAACTTGCCATTAATAAAGTACTTTCTGTAACTTATTTAAACACAGTAGCATTATAGCAAAATGTTTCTGTGGTGAGTTTATTACCTCTAAAAACTCATGAAAGTATAAATCACGAGAAGCTTTTTAAATGAGTGCTTAAGTGTGTTCCATAGGTGTATTTATAACCTATAACCCACCTAGGTAGAGCCATACTTTATTCGACACCGGTCTGTTTGGCTAGACCGTGGAAATACCCTGTCACTTAAAATCAACTTTACTCTATGTAATCATGTGGAACGTTTCGTATGGTATCAGAGAATGACCTCATAGGTCGGATTTTATTTCTTACAGTGGTTTTACAGTTGTTGTTTTATTTGTTCCACCCTATATTTGGTTCTTTTCGTTCCACTCCTGTCAAGTTGAGTGCCACCATTGTAACACTTTACTTGTAACGGTGACCCTCTTACCTGAGACTTTACCTTCAGCTTACTATCAGGCGGGATGAAGTCAAATTGACGTGTCCTAAAAAAACCTTTCAGAAACCCAAAATGAAACTTTTGATCGAGATATAACTCCACCACCTATTAGGAATAATTAATATCATCAGAATCCATTATGTCAGACCATAATCATCTATATTATTATAGTCTCTTACTTTTATTGCCAAAATAAATAAATGCAGTAAACCCACACACCTGTATCAGCAAATCATGGTATAATGTTTGACAATACGACATTAGTTTTCGATCGCTGTCAACGAATGTACCCGCCAATAACTGTCCAATGTCAATATTGGTGCTGGCGAGACAACAGCGCGGTTTTTGAGAATTTCCAATGAAGGTCCGACCCATATTTGTTTGACTGTTGGTCCGGCCGGAGCTTGTAATCTCACTGTTTGGTCTTTGCGCGACCTAGAGTTGTTATATTATGCTCTTAGTATTGTCTTTACCTGTACTTTGGTTCTTGCATAAGTGTGAATTATTATGAAAGTAACTAGCCTAGTGGTATGGAAAACTGCTTGAACGAGGTCTCGGAGTCGATCCCAGGTTTTACCATGGCACACACTAATGACTTTTCTTTGCTTTTTGAAGTTATGTGTGTATTGATCGCAGGTTTATAAGTGCCCGGGTAATGGCAATAGGCTCGCCACCTACATTGGGACCTAAACATAAACTGGCGAAATGTGGGTGCTAGCAACTCTGCCTACCCATTCGGGGATATAGGTGTGAGTTTATGTTATATTATATTATTGAATATCATGTGGAAAGACGAAGTTTCTACCTACCCCATTAGGAAAGACCCACAGAGGAAACTTGAAACATTAAAGATGAACGCAATTGAGTGCAGTAGTCTTCAGTCATACCATAACAAAGGGAAACATAGGGTCTAAAAAAGATCATATTTATGTTTCCAAATTCAAAATTCATAAATATTATAAGTTAGTGAGCAAATGGAACACCGCCGGTTCGAAATGCGGCAACGGCCTGTGAAGACTCCGGCAAGAAACTCAGTCAGCATTTTTTTTTGGTCTATTTACAACCATTTACTTAGTCAAGATACAGTAATTAATCCATCCAATACATTTTCATATTCAACTGTAAATAATAATTATGAATATGAAATATATAACTTGACCTTTTGAGACCTCCAAGGCTCTATTCTCATATACATAACTAGCTGACCCGCGCAACTTCGTCTACGTCACCCCGTTTTTGCAACATTTTTCATTCCTGCTCCGCACCTGTTTGTTGTAGCATGATGTTATATACATATAAACCTTCCTCTTTAACCATTCCATCTATAAAATCAAACCGCATTTAAATCCGTTGCATAGTTTTAAAGATTTAAGCATACAAAGGGACAAGAAAAATAGGGACAGAGAACGCGATTTTATTTTATACTATGTAGTGATAGTGATATAGAGGCAGTTTTCTACCTATCAGAAGACACAAGTGAGAAATTCCAAAGCCGCTCCGGTAAAGGTAAAAAGGTGTTCCTATCGGGTGGGTAAACAAACGTGTTATGATGTCCAAACATAAGCCTCACGTCACGTATCCACGTTCTCCGAAATATCGTTAGCGACCGCGTGCGAGCTGCACTGGCCATGTACGATTTTACTATAGGATTTTATAAATACCTGTAACTCTAGGGCCTCCATAACCTTTTAAGAATAATATTCACTGTTAAATATATTGGGATACTTACCGCCGGTTTCTGAGAGGCCCGTCAAATCATTGATCAACTAACACTGCTATTAATTTAACAAGGATGTCAAATCAATTTGGGTTTCAGGCCAAAATATAAAAAAATAATTAAATATATAAAATAATAATTATTGCATATATTATTAATATATGTTATTATTATTATTCTTTATATTTATATTTATGAAATATAAATATAAATTGCGGTTGCCATACGAATATCCAGGTAAATTTGACAGCTGCTATGTTAACTGACACGATGATCAAATTAAACTATTGAATCATGTTTCTAGCAACCCAATTGCTACTTGACAAGAGATTTAACAGTTTATTAGTTAATTTTAGCGTTTATCAGCCTTCCGGCAACTGAGTGTTAATTCCAAAAAAATCCAACCATGTCAAAAGGTAGGAGAAGGAGCAACCAGTCTCTGTTGTCCTAGGTGAATGTTTTGGGAGCCCTCAGGACCAGCGCTAAGATGATGATGGGTGGCTTCTCTCATGGTCGTAATTGAATGATTAGTCCAATGCAAATAGTCACTTATCCATACAAATATTTGTACTAAACAGGAATCGAACCAGATGATACCAAGTTTTTTACTCAAAAATGGTATCAGGGTGTTAAAAATCAATTGTATCCTAAACTTTTATGAATGACGAAGACACAATATTTATTATCTACCACGCTACTGTCCATTCCAAAATTGCCTGGAAGAATTCGCTGCCAGCGATAAGGCCGCTCATTATACATAAAATTATTTACGTATACCTAATTATTTTGTCTATACTCTAATAGCATTTTTGGTGTACAGTCAAAACTTATTTATGTATCTGTGGTTAGATGGCAAGTTTCACCACTCCATATATCTAATGAACTTAATACATACCAACCAATCAGCTACATAGAACTATAATTAACCTAATTCTATTAAGCGTGAAAGCGTACTCGGGTTTCAGGAGCTATATTAATCAATATTCTGTCAGTGCAGGCAGGCCGACGCGTGGAGAGGCACCACAAACAACGCGGTTGCGAACCGGCGGCGGCGCGCCCTTTGATCATGAACGCTGAACGTCCTACATAGCTTGTTGAAACTATATAGATGAGAAACAGAAGGTTAACTATGATTTCTCTATGAAATTGTTCATGATTTTCATACCTCTTTTTTTTAATCGTGCGCAAAATCCCTACTAATACCAACTCCTCCACCGGTTTTGCCACCGGTGGAGGTGATCATGTTTTACTCGAACCGATTAAAACTTACGCTGTCTATGGGTCTTTTATTGCCGGAGGTGAGATAATACAATACATAATATGTATCGCATGATTTTCATGCTTCTGAAGATATCTTTTTCTTTTTCTCCATAAAGCATTCAATTTCTATGTCATCAAAACCGGTATAATACTTTCCTGTATTTTGCATTAATGTATTTTTTGATACTACTTAGGTGGTAGACAATCATCAACCTGATGGAAAGTGGTCATCGTGGCCTATGGACGTTTGCAACACCAGAGGCGTCACACTCGTGCAGCCGACCCTGTAGAAACCTTCTAATGCCCTTATTGAAGAACCCCATGTTGTTATCGCTAGTAAAAACCACAGCAAAGAATTCATTCCACCATTTGCGAGTGCTTGGGATGAAATTCTGTACGCTTGTACTAGAGTGACTACTACTCGATCTCCCAACCCCTCAATTTACCAACCCCAAGAGAAAAGTCCGCATCAGAGCCTCATTCGTTTGTCAGTCCAAAATATAATCCTTCTTCTTCTTCTGCTATCGTGGTGTAGTAATTTGTTTCATGGCAGCGTCGCTTCTCACGGAGAGAGCCCGGGCATAGGTTTCACTCTTCGGGAAGGCTACGTAATATAGTAATATAATCTTTGAATGCAACCGACAAACTAACGATATATGATGATAATGAACGTTGTGCAGAATGTTCTAGAATATAGTTTTGAAGTGCTATGGAACTTCTGTATTTAATGTTCGTAAGTGATTGTCTCCAGCGGTCTCTGACAAAGTGCTACGTATGTGGCGCTTTGATGGGAACTGTCTACAGTAATGCAGTTTTTGATACGCCACTCCACGCCGTCTTTGTTCTCGGAGGCTTTGTGATTATAATGTGAGGGAGGTTCCGTTTGTGTACTCGGAAGCGGAAGTATGTAGTATTATATCGGATGTCGGATATCGTAAATAGTAGATAAGTATGTTATTTAAGGAGGGATGTATGTAGATGTATGATAGTGTAGAGAGTTTAGTTTCATCTACAGGTACTTTGCAGTATTTTGTCTATTGAAATAAGAAACTAGCGAAATGTGGGTGCTAGCACCTCTGCCTACCCCTTCGGGGATAAAGGCGTGAGTTTATGATTTATGATTCTCTACATGGGGAGTTTATACATGTTCATGTCAACCTTTAAAATAATAGGTTTAATAAATTAATTGATTTGATTAGTTATAAAAGATATATACAATGTTAGTAACAATAACATGCCTGTATTCTTTACCTAAGCTTTCATTTGATTTGCAATTGTATAGGATGGGTGGACTATTCTACTGATCTATGTAATAAGTGTAAAGATATTTATTATCTATATGTGTAAAGACAAAAATATAGATTAATCTATATTACTAAGTTCTCATTACAAGCATAGTCTGCTTTGTAACAACGAGGGCCTGTAATTGGCTGTATGTATCTATGACAAAAGTTTCAAAATATTTTTATTGCTGTTAGTCCTCCGATTCGATAAATAGCGAAATATTGGACGGAACAGGACATCACGGTATCCTCTTTCCTAACTGAGTAGTCCGACTAGGGAGGTACCTCCGCCCTACAGAATACCGCGGCTAATAATAACCTTGTGTTGTGTTCCCAGCGGTGAGTTCGGTATCCAGAGCTTACTGGAGAGGTTTTGTGTTATGATTGGGAAGATCGAGAAACTATTCTTTGTCTTCTGCACTGACAGCACAAAAACTATATGAAACAATATTATTATTAAACATAGATGAATGTTCTGATGAGCTATTTCAATTAGTCTCACCGTGCCCTTTTCTACACAGGACAAACAGGTACAGTGCTTAGATGACACCCGCATACGATGCGGAACATTCCATCAAGACGCAAGCGATTCCGTGAAACTTTCTTTTACCGCGCCATTACGTCTTGAAATTCCTTACCAGCTCACATGTTTCCTTCTTGCTACAGCCCCGGGTCAATTATGCGTGGTGTGAAAAAGCATCTGATGAGACTTTTAAGCTGAGTGAGTGTCACCATTGTAACAATGTACATATTTGTAATGATTAGCCTCATTCCATAGACTTTACAGCTTACCATCACGCGAGGTGACGTCAAAGTGACGTGACGCATATAAAAAATATACCGATCATTTTTTTTAGCTATGCTAAAACTAACAGATTGTCTGATTGGCTGTCACTACACAGAAAAGAACATAATCTGTTAAATACCCACAAAAAAAAGTAAAGCAAGTGGAAAACGGCTCGGATGCAATAACTGCAAACAGCGCCCTCTCCCGGTGATTTCGGCATTTATTAAAAAGCACACAATACGGGCACCACTACACTGAGATCGCTCTTTTCTATTTTATTTTTAATATTAAACCCTCCGGCTACCGCTTGTCTTCACAGAGTAAGGGAGACATACAGATTGTTTAATTGTAATAAAGTTTATTCTGCATTTTCTTTTAAAATGTACCATCATGGCGTAGTATACTTTATAGTTTACTGGTTAAAGAGTTGGTAAATCACGGGTTCGAATTCTGACTATTACACTACCGACATGAAGGCATATTATTGTGCGCTTTTTAAGAATCATTCTGACTGTATAAATAGCTTTTATCAAAAGGTATTTCATAAATAAATGTAAAGATATTAATAAAATGTGAGTAAGAGGATTAGGTTATTTAGACGATAGTAGTGCTACGAAGCTACGAAGCTCGTAGCCTATTACTACAACTAACAGTTTCATGACAAATAATAAACGGTGTCGGTGTTAAATCAATTTATTTCTTCAAAAACTTATAGTTGTATAGTTAGACTATGATATATTTTAGACTATACATACTTATTAAAAAACTGACTGTGTCCAAGCGAGAACCTTCAACCTTCACAAGCAAGCTGTGGCACAGCTTACTGATGTTTACATTTACAAGAAAAAAATAATTAAAACAATCAAGCATTTTTGAAATGAAAACTTCTTTCAAAAATGCTCCTGTTTTTCATAGATTTTTGTGTGTTGTCACGGACATTGTGTGGTCACGTTGCCACCAAAATGGAGATAGGCATTATGACGTCACGATGATAACTTGCTGTTAAATCTGGTTTTCATTACAGTTATTGTAATTAAAAACAAATAAGTTAAAACATTATACCGGTTGATTTTATAGTGGTTTTGGAAAAAAAGATTTTGGTCACAATTTCGATAGTAAAATCGTAAGGAAGTCCTAATTTGGCGAAAAAACTTCCTATACATTTTTCTGTTCACCTGTACATTATTGCCATACAAAAAGTATTTTTTTTTCTTTTCAAAATTAAAACTTCCAGTCGATTTTGCTTCCGAAACTGTGTGTGAAACAAGATATTCTTTTTCCAAAACCACTATAAAATCACCGTGTATACAAGACATTGTTACCTCTCAAATTTAGATCGGCAAAAGTGAATGCTTCGACGGGATTCAAACCCACGATCTTTTCCTTACAGAGGAACGCTCAGACCGCTATATGTCACGTCTGAAGCATTCGAAACTCACCTATACAATCTTTGGGGCGCAATGATTGATTAAAACAGTTAGCACACTAATTGCTTAAAAAAATATTCATTACATTGTGACCTCTATTGTAAACTACTCTGTGGTCATCGTTTTCCAGGGAGACCGGTGGAGGGTCCTCCACAGCTATTATTGAGATTCAGTCGGTAGACTCTTCATCATATCTACTCCTCGCTCCAGAAATATGTACTCTTGCAATAACTGTTTATGTAATTCACGTTTATTTCATTATTTAATTTCGTTATGTACTGAAAACAATATGAGTACTCTTATTTTCTCTCTCTCTTGCGAAATTCAATTATGATATCATTCATTGCTGTTGGGAAATACGCTTTAGTAAAATGAATCGTTTAACACCGGGAAAACTCATACTTTGGACCCTTTTTATCGTGACAATAATCCCCACGGATACCCCCGCTAGTGCCGGTTAGGGAACCGACTAAAATGAACGTTTTCTTTGGGTCTTTAGTTGCCGGAGATGAGATAGTAGCGAACGTATCCCTCCGGGTTCATCTTATTTGGGTGTGCCCCTAACCCCCCCCCCCATCCTACTCCTGGAAATGGGGGGCGAAGTTGGCACCACCACCGCGTCCTGCTCTGCTAGGTTGACAGGTAGTTCCAACCGCCACCCCCAGGCCCACGTTCATGGAGAACAGAGGTAATTCTGCGACCTCCGACGCCCGAGTCGACTTCGCTCATTGCGGAATACTTGGGATACTGCTTCCCCAGTCGTACTGCTCAATTTGGATGGGAGATACCGTCGCGTTAAACTACTTTCAACCATTTCAACTTGACAGCTGTTTGCCTGGAATTTCCAGTGAATGTTATTGTTTATATGGATAAAAAACATTTTATTGACTGTCCAGGATCATCAAAAATATTTACGAAGTGTTGCCGCCTAAAAGAAAGATGTCAAGGCAGTCAGATCTCTGAACAATGGCAGAAGAAGTTTTATGTTTCCACACCTTACATATTAGTGGGCGTGTGGGAGGTTTAGTCCAGTAAAAAGTTATCTAATATATAAAATTCTCGTGTCACAGTTTTCGTTGCCATACTCCTACGAAACGGCTTGACCGATTCTCATGAAATTTTGTGAGCATATTGAATAGGTCTGAGAATCGGCCATCATCTATTTTTCATACCCAGCGGAGCATTGAATCAGTTTTATGGACTACATGCAATTAATAGTTAACAGTATGTTGTAGCGTAGTCCAGTGCGGTAGTGAGGGCAGCACGCGATCAGCGCCGATAGCATCGGCCAGCCCATAATTGTGCACGGTTGTTTGTTCATGTAACTGCTTTGACTGCATTGCAGTGTCTTCATACAGTCATTATAAAAAAAACAGCCAAAAAGATCTTTAGTCTATTACCTGTATATGCATTATAGTGAGGCGATAAGAGTCAGATTAATTAGAACCGGGTGTAAAGGAAACTCTCGCGACGCCGAACGCACCTGATAGTACCCCACACATATATAATTATTGGCATAAAAATATGATTTTGTATTTTTTATGCCGTTTAACTGACGTTATTCATATTCCATCGTATTAGTAAAGCTAAATAAAACAATAATTTTATACCATAACCTCAACTATGGCGCTATAGCATACTGCATTTTTTATTTTATTTCCTTTATAATTCTATATTTGTATACCGACGAAAACCGCACAGCCGTTTTGGGCCATCACTTGCCAAGGGTGAGGTAGCCTCTGGCATGTGCCTCACGCCCCGGTGGAGACCCTTACCTTGGAAACCAGGGTCTGCTTTATAACTGAAAACTAAATGATATGCGAATTATATGTCAGTATTATCATGACGCGTTCGATGACGATGACAAAGTTCTAAATTCAAATATCAAAAATAATTTATTCTGTATAGACCACTTTACAAAATGTTCATGTCAATAATATATATGTTATTTAGCAAAGGAACATCAGTTTGGAACGCAACCCCGGCCTGAGAAGACTCCAGCAAGAAACTCAACTTTTCTGTTTTTTTCTTTGGCCTATTCACAAACATTTACTTACTCACACGAGTTACATGATTTTTGTTCACCCAAAAAGTGCTCAACATGTCTAAAGAAGATTTATTTCCAAAAAATATACTGATGTTACGTCAAATTTACCTACGTCACCATAGAATAAATTATTCAAACTAGAGAAGTATGTCCAATAAAGTCAAATACGGAGTCAAATAGAGTCAACTTGTTCTCCCTACACGAGTTCATCTGTAAGTTATTCGTAGTTGCAAGCATCGACAGGTGTGGGGGGTACTAATAGTACAAAATTCAAAGTTGTACTCAAACAGGGCGAGTAAACACTACGCCATCTGGCGGGCTTTGCCTAATACTAGTCGTGGTCTTGTCGCCCTCGTGTAAAGTGACTACTTCACTTTAGGGACGTTAGTGGTTCTACAGAATGTTGATAAAAACATTAATTAACAAAATAGTGTCAATGTTAATATTTACCGTCATTTATTTATTTACACTTTAATTTACACATAAATGTAACTTCATATAAAAATTTAAATATAAGTACCAATCAATATACTAATCGATAGGCTACTATCGCAGTTGCTGGACATAGATCTCTTCCTATGTTGGGAGGCGAAAGCACTTATAAAGCACCTCTCCTATTGTTATGTATATCTAATTAATGCTACTTTAATTTAAATAAAAAAAAATGGACCTAAACGTCAGTCAAGATTGCCTGGAAGAGATCGCTTTCAGCTAAAAGGCCGCCCATTGAATAGCCGACAAAAGAGATGCGGTACCACTTTTTCATATAATGTTGTATGTATTGGTACCGTATCTCTTTTGCGGAATGTACGTACAAATATTTACGTATACTTATTAATGCTTTCTCTTTACTGTAATATTTTTGGTGTTTAATAAAGAGTTATCTATTAATATTAAATATTTTTTTTGTAGTGGATAGCACAACAAAAAAATTATACGCTGTTTTTAAACCAGCCTGTTCACTATAACCCTAAACTGCGCACTCAAAATAAAGTAGTCATTTTATATCTGAGTGCGTGCGATGCTTGTCTTGCGAGGGAGAACTAATTGACAGGTTCAAGGAGCGCGTGGTGCAAAAACATGGCAAATTTTATTGCTGTCAAACCACTTGTGATCGCGAGCGTTTTACTTTATACCCTGTAGGTTGCGTAGGCACTGTGGGCGATGACTTCGTTTTGAAATATCAAAGGTTGATCTTGAGTCATATAAAAGCTATTTTTAAAATGAATGTGTCTTTTAAATTCTCACTTGTAAATTTTTGTGTTGTATGATAACTATATGGTTGTTGTAACCCGGGTCAAAACGTCATGCAAATCAAAAGTTAAATTATTGTGTTTACCATATGATAGCATTAGATAATAACCGGGTTTCACTAACCATATGTCTTTTAAATTTATTGGTAGATGCACGTTTAACCACTATCATTCTCACCTGTTGGTAAGTGACGACGTTGAGCTTCAAGATCTTTCAGTAGTTCTTTCTTTATCCTAGCATCAAACCTAGGTGCATGCAGTGCTCTCAACTACCCTTCTTCTTCTGTCGAATCAACGGCATTTTTGGGTTGCCATCGTGGTGTAGTAATTTGTTTCACGGCAGCGCCGCTACTCACGGAGAGGGCCCGAGCATAGGTTTTGCTCTTCGGGCAGGCTTACTACGTCCCCTTAATGCCTACCATAAATATTCGTATCACAGCTAGATCGACCTCAGTGCAAGCTTAATGTGCTCTCCCAGACAGGTGTATTAAACACACACATGCCGCCAACTATGATTTTCGGTCCCACGTAATAGGGGGCGAGCCTATTGCCGCCATGCGGCACTTTGAAAAGCAATGGATACCCATTGAAAATAAATTACTAATCGAAATTTGGAAAAAAAAATTACCCGTTACCTTGCTATGCAGTGTAAATCGCAAGGAAATTAATTACGCTTAACTGTCAATGTATACCTTTGAGAATGCCGCAAGGCGAAACCGGTTAGGTACAAAAATAAATACAGTGGACAAGTACAAGTGTGTTATCAATATCAATCATGTGATTAATTACGTGCTTAGCTTCTTTAGTGTGCGACCACCTTAAGAAGACCAACATGCCAAGGTCGACATAAACTCTAGTAAGTGATACTCTATTGGACTGTAAAATCTTCGGGTTACTCACAGCTGCATTCAAAACTTGAATTTCAGGGACCGAAGATAGCTATACCACTCTTCCTGTTCCATTGATTTAACTTATATGGCTTTGTTAGGCGTGTCTGAGAGCAAACCTGCGAGAAAGGCTAGTTCGTTAATCAGCAGGTGTTCTGACTAACAGGTGAGGTCGTCCTGGTTGGAACCTAAGATCTTAAAAGGGGTCTTATATATCCTACTGTTAGAATCGGCTATATTTTTTTCGACTAACTTTCTTTAATTTTATATTTTTTATGGTCCCTTCTCATGCTCACAGACAATTTATAGCAATAAAATGTCCATAATAACATTATTATCTCTAAAATAATTATGCGTTACGCCGTTAACCCACCGACTGCTGGTACAAGTGGTCCCGGCGGGATCGCATGTACCCCATACCGCGTGATACCCTAGAGTATAGCCGGGTACTTCAGACCCCGCGGGCTGCGGCGCTCAAATTGAATATTTTATTAATTCAAACTTCACCAAAAATTGTCTGTTAATTTTAAATTGGTTCGTTTCGTTTGTTGAATTAGAAGATGTTACTTGAAGTACGCGTCTATTTTTTACGATTGTGGTTAAGGCATTTCGATACTTACGCATTTTCTGTAAGTACTGTAAGTACCGTCAGCAAT
The DNA here is from genome assembly GCA_963691645.1 of Pelosia muscerda. Lineage (NCBI taxonomy): Eukaryota > Metazoa > Arthropoda > Insecta > Lepidoptera > Erebidae > Pelosia > Pelosia muscerda. The sequence continues at coordinate 5,548,477 of OY829116.1, read as the reverse complement.
ATAAATATACACTCTGCATAACCCATAATGTACCAACGTATTCGGCACCCACAGGACAGGCTTGTCTAGTGTGGGGTCACCGGCAATGAATGTAACCTTCGTGTTTTTGGCAATAAATTATTTTCATTTCATTTTCATTTCATTTCTGGCGAGGTAAACTCTCTCACGCCTATATCCCCGAATGAGGCAGAGATGCTAGCACCTACATTTCGCCAGTTTATGTTTAGGTCCCAGTGTGATAGGTGGCGAGCGTATTGCCATTAACCGGACACCTATAAACCTGCGATAAATTTACACATACCTTCGAAAATCATCGAAAAGTCATTAGTGTGTGCCCTGGTAAAACCTGGGATCGAACCCGAGACCTCGTCTCAGCAGTCCATTACGCATACCACTAGACTACCGCGGTGGTATGTCGCTCTCTATATATAAATGCCACTCTCAATGTCTCGTAGACACTGGTAGAGTTCAAGAATTAGACCTGTACTCGACCAGCAAGCGCAACGGTTAGCAACTGATGTCGGCCCATCTGCATGACTACTAAATCGTACACACATTGTATCGATACTCACAAGCATCGGTAGCTTAGTAGTTAAGGAGTCGGCCTTACGATCAAGAGGTCCTGGGTTCGAATCCTGGCCATTACACTACCGACGTGGACCCACTCCTATCCCAAGCCATAGAGCTTAGTTAGAGGGGTTAGAGGGAATATTTGGGTTGCTAATATTTAAAAAAAAAACTAATTCTAAAAACGAAAAAATTATGGCAATCTTTAGTAATGTTCATGTAAACAAATATTGTTTTTTTTTTTTCTAATTTGCGGCTTGGTTGACTATCAGAACTTAATTCGTTGTATAAAATTTGTACAAATAGTTAATTGAGCTAGGTTTTTTGTTTGATATTATTTTCCGAAAAATCGACCTTTGATATGCAAACTGCATGTCCATCAGAAATCACTGCACAGTTGTGTAGTGCAAAGGGTGCGGACATATGGCGGATATTATGGGCGCTTTTATTAACCGTGGCTGTCACTCAATTTGGAGTATTAGCCGTGTAGACGCGCGCGCCTGAGGGTTAACTACGTACAGGCTGTTGCGAATGATTTTAGCGGGTTTTAAAAAAAAAATATAGCGTTCTATTTTCAAATAACTTTTGTTTATAAATGATACAAAAATATTATATATCTGTTATTTACTGATGTAGAATCGATTTTTGTTTTGTCTGTTTGTTTTTTTTTTTGTAATTTGTATTCGTATTTTTTTTTCTACTTCAATGTTATGATTGTGTTCAGCAAGAGTCAAAACTAAAGAAAACTATGCCCTGTAAAGTATCTGAGAACTAAGCATTCAATATTTTTAAATCTTTCGATTCGATAATTGCTACAGTGTTGCAGGGACACTGAAACGATTATCGAACCAAAGATTTAAACATGTTGAATCTTTAGTTCTCAGATACTTTATAGGGCATAGTTTTCTTACGATGAAAAACATAGGGATTTTCACAACGAGTAGTATTTCCCGATACCGAAACCGCGAGCAACTGCTAGTCTTCAAAAACTAAATCCATTTAAAGCACAAAAGTATGCACGTGTCGGCACGGCACTGTTCTCGCTAATACCCGCTAATCTCACTAACGCGCCCACCAGGTGTTAATTATGAGCTGATAACAACTTGTTAGAAACATTAAAGCACTTGACACACTTAAAGAGAGATTATGAAACTATTTTCTTTTTTTTTTCACCTCATTGAAATCATAAGGCGCGTACTGACTAGTGGCCATTAACCACGGCTTTATTTTTTAATGTCAAAATTAACCAAATGGGTACCAGTTCAGTACTAGCAGCCAAGATTATTTTTTAAGAATATCGATAATAACGATAACTTAGATTTTATATTTATTAACAGCTATAAATTCGGAGGACATTTATAAACAAAAAAAATACGTAAAAAAAAAAATTTTACCATCGCCATTTTTTTTATTTCCTAAGTTATATTTTGTATATTTATGAATTAAAATATCTTGTACACCTATAACTTTACAGTAATACAATATTTTTGATATAAAACAACATTAATTCATTAAAATATTTCAAACACGCTGGATATCCATCTCAATAATCATCATTTTATTAAAACATCCCCTATTTATATCTATAAGCCGGAATACCGCAGGCGTTTAGCCGCTGACAGTCATTGTCCCGCCCCAATAGTATACTGCATTATACTTGCGCGGGAGTCGGTCCGCGCCCCGAATGTTGTGCCCAAGAATAATTGAATAAGTTGCGCGTGAAATTCCTTAGTAGGCATAATACAGTTTGTTTTGATTTTATTCGCTTCACTTGATTATAATAAAGTTATTTTGTACTCTATGAATACGTAGCATTATTTATATAGTAATAGAAAATTATTTATTTATTTAAAAATTTTATGGTTAGGTTTTTGTTGTGATTTTAATATTATGTGCTTGTTATATTATAATTTTGTGATTAAGTATATAATAAATTTGTGTGATGATGGATAAATAATATCATCACTCCATTTCACCCGAAGGCGACACCCCTTAAGTGGCGACAAATGGAAAAACACGCAGATGATATCACTGCGAGAGAAGGAATAATATAAAGAGGAAGAGAGGAAATAAATAAAAAGAGGAAGAAAAGAAAAGGAACTAAAAATGCAACCTTTTACCAACCTCAGGCGAGGTGAAGTCAAATTGATGTGCCATAAATAAAAAAATAAAAATAAAAAAACCCGTCGGGCTAGCGTCGAAACAGTAGACCAAAATCGAAACAGTGGACTTCGATAGGCTAATTGAAATCAGTAATATCTACGTAAACCCGCTGTAGCGTCGTTATTCTTTCTCGGCGTCGTCATAATATCATCCTTCATACATCGCATCCGAGACCCTCATCTCGGGAACCGGTTTATTTTTTCAGTATACCATTTTATTAATATACCTAATGTCATTATTAACGTGAAAAAGTGTTACTATCTCACTTCTGACATACGAAAGCCTAAAGACGGTGCGCTTTAGTTGGTTCGAGTCCGACATAACCACTCACACCGGTGAGGTAGGTATGTTTGGAATAAGTTGGGATTTTTCGAGCCAAAAAATTAAAAGCTATAAACTATGAACTAAATAGCTTTGCGCTCGTTAAATTATGGCAAGTATACTTATTCACAAAAAAAGCAGTTGATTTTGTACTATCTGTGCTGTTTTCTCTCCCCTCTTTTTAAACGTATTTAAACATATTCTTTACATGTTAAACTGCGTAAAATGTAACAAGATTACTAATCACGGAATCAAATCCAATTAAAAATAAACACGCAAGCTTCACATATGGCGCCTATTTCTACACTTTTACCCTAAGACAGTGGTGTTGCCACAGTGAAAAATCAACAGTATGAATTTATTTTTTATAAAATAAAAGACTAAATACCCGTAAATGCTGTCATGCTGATTATGGAAGATTGGGCGCTGGTCCGCTATACGTATTTTTTAAATTCGATGTAAAATAGTTGATTTAACTACCAAACCAGCGAATGAATAATTTTCCAATGATTAATTTACCAAGTATTTATATGAATTTTAAAATTTATGACAAATGTAATTACATTATTATTGTAAAACGTTGACATTCATAAGCGCTCTTTATGTACCTCAACTAAATAAACGAAATTAATTCTTTGATTCTTTGATATAGAAATCATCGTTTTGTTGTCTTGTCTTTCTTGCCTAGTCTAAATTCATTAAGTACATGGTCATACTACCCTGGTTGCTAAACTGTGCTAAACAATACTGCCCCAATGAATCAGTAATAATGTATACAATCGTGTCGCAGTAATCCTGCCCGGATCGCCATCACAAGTGATTCATTCGTTGAATAGAAATCTGGGCACTCCTACCCTCATGACGAGGGTGTAAAAAAAATATATCAACAAATAAAACATGTCATTAAACTACAAGGTTTATTTCTTGTATTCTATTTTTTTTACTTTTACTATGTTTCAAAATTTAACCATAATATATCTTATTTAAAATTTTGAGGAAATCATAAAAAGGAAAACCGAAGAAAAAGATATGAAAAGGAATATTTCATCCAGATTTTTGCTTTGATTGACATCATTATACTTTTGACGCTGACTGTACTTACAGTAAGTCATCATTCTATCCGTCTTTTACTGCCAAACAAGCTTGAAAGCTCCTTATAGCTATTAAAGATGAAAGATTTTTTATACCACTTAGGCGGCAGTCAAGCACGCGGCCCACCTGATGAAAAGTGGTTACCGTGGCCTATGGACGGTTGCAACACCAAGGGGCATCTTATGCATGCTGGCGACCATATGTAGAAAACTGGAGAAGGGGCCGTCAATGCAGAAGACATAAAAGAGTTTCTCGGTCTTCTCACGGTCAACACAAAATCATAGAAGAGTTTCTCGGTCTTCCCACGGTCAACACAAAATCTCCCCATTGAGCTCTGGCTACCTTACTACCGGAAACACAACACAAGGTCATTATTAGCCACGGTATTCTGTAGGGCAGAGGTACTTCCTCACTCAGACTGCTCAATTAGAACGGAAGACACCGTCATGTCCTACCTCCGTCAACCCACACCTTGCTGTGCGCTAACACACCCAATTCCAAGCCAAAAATAACGGAACACCCAAGAAAATTTTCCACCTCAATAATAATTATAATTATTACATCAAATAATACTCGCATCACAACAGAAACCTTCGCCCTCCTTCAACGTCCGCTGCAAACTGTCGTCACATGTGAAATCCGCCTTAAAACTCGGAGGGGTGCCGACCGAAAACAACACGATTTGTATTTATATCTAAACCGTGCCTTTGTCGTGCGATTAGTAGCGTATTGTTGCGACAAATGGGCGCGCGCAAGTGTGCGAGGGTACTTATCTGGCTTAGTACTGGGGTTAAATGTTATTACCGAGGTCTTTGGCGTGGGTGTTACAGATGTATTGATTTGATTGTGGATAATTTATTAATGGTTGCAGTATATCGGCTTGAACCTGAACTCGAATACCTGAATAGTAAATAATTAGCACATTGTAGTACATTTGCCTCTCCCAATGTTGGAAGACTTTGGTATACGGTTTCCACGCTGGCTGGACGGGTTGATACAGCGTTATATTTCGAGTTATACTTCTTTCACTACGAGATATCGTTGTCATATTTTTCCATTAGTCGCCTTTCGAATGAGATGTGGTGATACTTGTATTCTTTCTCCGCTCCCACAAGGATACCCGATATACACAGAAACTGAATAAAGACTTTTAAGAAAGAGGTTTCAACTGTTAAGTATTTACGGCAAATAACAGTGACGAACATAGGGAACGAGATGGCAGTGCCTCTTACGCCAATAGCAAGACATGAAGAGGGCAGCTCTATGGCTATCCAAGGTTTTATAAAAGTTGCCACAAGATTGTTTACCTTTATTTAAGTACCTAAACGAATGGAGTATAGTTGATAAACAGTCATTTTCCAGCACTTATTTATGATATAAATTTAAATATTAAAATTAGACGCATCATCAATCATCCTAATTATTATTATTATTATTAATTATTTAGGCGTATAACCACGTATTACGTTATTGTTAATATTTATTATCCACGTATATTAATTTAGGTACTAGTATTATTAAAGCCAAAATAACTATGTATGTCTTTTGAGAATATATTTTTTAAACCTTAAATCTTATTGCATTCTATTCTGAGCTTATAGCATACGGGTTGATATTAATTCAACAGCCATCCCTTGTGCTTATTTATTGACTAAAATAAATACACATCAACACGATAGCCTATATTCCAGTACAGTCACGCACAAACGCGTTCCCGTGCTAATGAGAGATAATCCTGAGACTACGCCTTGATTTCTATTGCTGTCCCTCCCTGGCCTCCCCTAGGACCCGGGACCCCTGCCCGTGATGCGCAGTGATTTCAGTCCCCTGTACCAGAGGGGTTGACGAACAAGCATTGTTTTTTTATTGCCCAATTCTCATGGTGTTACATTTAAATGAATTGAGGGTATGAATTTCGCTTTTAATTACGGTATAAGGTATTTTTAGGGAATGTATTTATTGTCAGATTAATTTAATTCATTCATTATAATATATTATTCTGTGTTTATTAAAGATTTCCGAGAGGCTACTATTGCTACATAGGTACATACTTAGTTTCTTATTCAACGTTTTTTTATATATAGACCACGTCAATATTATTTCACCTCACCTGATGGCAAGCTAAAAGCAAAGTCTCAAGAGAGAGAAAGTCCCATTACAGACATCAACAATTTTACAATGTGGTCTTGAGCTTGACGGCGTCATCAGATCTTTTTTCACGACCCACTTACAGGACTCGGGACTGAACACAATGTTCAGTTAATTATGTTCAAGAATTACGAATGAAAAGACTATTTGGTGAGGCAAAGAAAAGAGTCTCAGTAAGAAATCATATATTAGGGTAGGGACGGGGACCCACAACTCACCAACGGCAACAGTTTAACAATTCCAACGATTATAATAGCAAATTATTACTAAGCGCTCTCAAGTTTAGCTTGAGAGCGCTCCTGAAGATGCCTCGTGGATGTAATGCATTTCCGCTAGATAAGGCCTACATCTATATCGTATAAAGTCGCAGTATTTCTTGGTTCATTCAGCTTTTTAAAACACCGTCCTCTATAGAGATAACTGTGATAAGTAAGGATGAGGATTAAAAGGCTGTAAAACCAAATCTCGAATATCAACCCGTTGAACATAAAACTGAGACGTATTTTTCCATCGCCCGGTAAGTCTACCAAGGCGGAACGGAAGGGTGTATCTTTTTCATAAAGGCGAATTTAATATTTGAAACTTAATTTCGCGAGATGAGACTTGCTTCACAGACGCAAAAAACGTATAATAAAAAACTGCCGTCTTAAGCGCTGTATTGTATACCTATATATAGGTAGATGTTTTTCGAGAAATATCTGCTTTTTTTGACAGAGCGTCATGATAATTTTTATGTGTAGTCTGTTATTTTATTAACATTTGTATCTGTATGGACCTTTCTTCATCCGAGTGTCAAACCCGGCTATTCAAAGTTTACGCTTTTAAGTGTAAATTTACAAAACATCTAAATTGATAATACATTATGGGTTACTTTGGCAAATAGACCACCGGCGGCGGGCCGATTACAAACGCGGCTCCGGTCCGAGAAGACTTCGGCAAAGAACTCAGCGGACTTTTCTTTTTTTGGTCTATTTACAAATATTTAGGCACTTAGTCTAGATATACAATGATTTGCTTGATAAGCAAGTTAAGTGAACAGCTCATTTACAAGCTTGTTTATCATCCAAATAATTTTTGATTTCATACTAGCCCCATTTTTAAATTTCTTTAAATTAAGGTTCCTTCTGTCAATCTTTATTATTATTTAACTCTTATGGGATCAACTACCACCTGCCCCCAAATCTGAAAGGAAAGCGTGCGTTCAAACGTTGTCCACTATCTTCAAATATGGCTTCTAGGTGAGGTTGGTTAGCACCCTGAAGGCCTTGTTGAGCGCCATAAACTCTATTTGATCATAAAGGTACTTATTATAAAAAAACAGTAGGACCTACAACGGTGTCATTAGGTCACAATTAAAATTTATAAGCAAACACACTGTACAGACTTATCTGTTGATTTTATCTGCGTACCGACCAATGAGCAAACAGAATTTGAATAAAGAACTGGACTAATGGAACGGGCGATGTTTGCCGATGTTTGCCGAGTCGCGCGATAACGAATAGCTGCCAGTGTCGCGGGTAAATACTGGCGCGAGTTGCCTCGCTAGCGAGTAACGTGTGACCTCGCGAATACACTTGAACAGGGCATGGGTGCGGGCATATAGTGGGTGTTACGAAACTTACACACAAATATCATCTTACAACTGTATTTCACCCATAAACACAAAGTACTTTGTTCTAACTAGATAATGCGTAGGTACCGCTATTAGGGGTACATATGAAAAGAAACTCCTCTTAAACCTTGCATCTAGCAAGGTATGTACTGTATGCAGGGTTGCAATCGAAAGAACACCATTATTAGTACGAGTATAGTAAGCAGATATGCTTTTGTAGTTAATATAAAAATTATATATTATAAAAGATAGTCGAAAACCAGTTAGGTACACCATTTATAACTCGAAAACGGCTGGACCGATTTTGATGAATTTTATTTTGTTGATTATGTTTTTGCAACTTAATTCAATTTACGTAAAAACAATAACATTTGTTCGTGTAAAAGCGAATATGAACCAAGCGATGGAAAGGAGAAGTAGAGCATAATGTTTAACGATACCCAGACTTGCTTGGGCCGCAAAAATCATTGTGGGTGGATGTTGAGTTTTTTAAATAAAATCTGATAGAAGTTTTGTTAAAAGAAAATAACGGATTGGTTTGCTAAGTGTTTCTATTTAAAGGTTGGCGTCGATTCTTATTGGGGCCCCTCACACGAGGATTGTTCTAGAAAATTATTATTGATAATGAATGTTTACAAGAGCAATTTGTATGATAATTATGCATTAAATACACAATTACAAAGTACAAACCGAGTCGTTAGTGCTCAGCGTTACTTATCAGCTGTTCAATAACAAAACATAAATAATAATAAATAGAAACTTTTAATAATAATCCATTGTCTATGAATGCATAATGTACAGATTTTTTTCATAAAAATCTTTCTTAACCTGCTGTTTATGCCGGTTGCACCCTAAAAGCCTACGTTTCTTCATATCTGGTGATTATGTCGGACTCAAATCGACTAAAACCCACACCGTCTACAGGTCTATAGGTTAATGTCGGAGGTGAGATTATACAAGACATATTATTTCTCGCATTTCGGCAGACCCGTGACATCTCTTTCGTGATGACCCCTTCCCCTAATGTAGGAACCATGGTATTCCCAAACCTTGCAAGCCTGCTGACGGATGAAACACTAGCGCAAAATTTCCTCACGGGATCGAGAGGTCAAACAGTTGTTCCCATAAAACTCAACACAGTGATACAAAAGGACAACAGGCACGTAAATTTGACATCACCTCGTCCGATGGCAAGCTGATGGTTTCTGGAGAGAGGTTCACCATTACAAACACGTACAGTGTTACCATGTTGGCGCGCTGTTGACGGCCTCATCGGATGCTTTTTCACGACCCGCTTAAAGGACCCGTTTTATCACCCATAGCTGTTTTCTTAATTATAGTATTTTTAACTTTGTAAACGGCGATGGATGATGAAAATAATTTAATCCAATTTGCAATTCAATTCTTAGTAAAAAAAAATAGAAAATAAACTCAGCATAGGTTTCATTGAAAAGATACAAATGCAAATAGTTTTGTGAATAATAAACAGATGTTTGGAAATACCTACATCGATAGAACAAACTCAAAGTCAAACGAAGTTATTGAAAACAATTCGATCTTTTATTTATAAACTAGTTGAGCACCCTGACTTCGCTCAGCTACAGTTATAACACCTTAACGGTGGATTTAAAAAAAACTTTCATACCATATGAAATGGTTGGCATACAAAAAAAGTATTTCTGGTGCAGTCGTTCCTACTCGTCGGCTAAATGTCGTAGAATCAGAAATTTCTCAAATCACACTTGTAACAATTAGTGTTATAAGTGTGATTTGAGTAATTTCTTTTGTATTTGATAGTCCAGTTTTAGGTGTAGGTTTATAGGCTTTAAACTATGTCAATAACGGTCAGAAATATGCTTACTAGTGATGAAATATGATGCAAAGAGATACTATTTGGGCAAAAAACTGAATGTGTTGAGTAAAACCATAGGACACAGCTAGTTTCAAATATACATTAAATTAATTCCCAAAAATACAATAAATTAAAACAGTCTTGGATGCAGAGTTGGTATTTAGGGCGGCGACACACCTGTCCAAACAAAGCGATGAATAATTTAAAAATTTTCACTGAACCAAGCTGAGTCGCGTGCGGGCCCGCGACACACGTATGACGTGTCGTTATGATAGCCACACACGAAATATGGGTGGTATCACGAAATTTATGGTATCCTGTTAACTCGTATGGACATAAAGAATTTTGAGTTCGATATTCCGAATTACATTTTGGTTTCTCTACTACATTTTCTTTTGATTTGAATTACGATAAGTTGTAGAAAATACTGTTAAGACATTCTGAAAAGTAGCATAAAAAAGTCTATTAAATGGTAATATTTCGGTAGCACAGCGTTTGCAGCGACTGCTACGCAGGAGGCACGGCTTCGATCCTCACTCAGTGCAAATATTTCAATGCTGAAGTCGTAACAATCAAAGATGTGAGAGGTGTCTTTGATAGTGGAGTTCATGTATTTTTTATGGGGGAGCAAATTCTCGCCAGGGCGCCAGTCGCCAGGGCGGGGGTACACAGGGGCGGCATCTTAATGAGATGCGGCGTAAACATACGAAGACTATTCCTTAGGGGAAAGTCGCGGTTGCCCCCTACCGCTCTTTTAAATCAGACATATTTACACACTATCTTTTAATTGTTATTTGTTTATGTGTAAAAAAAGATTACTGCTTTGTTAATTGAAAAAGGAATTAGTTACTTTGTAGTTATTTACTATTTTAGTTCTCCTTCTAAAACTATTTCTTCCCTTGTTATTAATTTATGTACCATGGTGAGTTAAATAAAAATAAATAGTACGAAATATACCTAGATTTAGAGTATAAAAGTGTGGGAATTTAACTAATAACCCCTGCAGAGCCTTGAGTAAAATTGTGATTGACTGCAGGTTAGAAGGAATCTTTACAAGTGATGGAAAACAAAAGGCATCACTGTTACAACGGTATTAAAACCGCGACCTGCAGAATACCGCGGCTAATAATAACCTTCTGTTGTGTTCCCGACGGTGAGTTGGGTAGCCAGAGCTTACTGGAGAGGTTTAGTCTTGTCAGTGGGAAGACCGAGAAACCCTTCTTTGCCTTCTGCACAGACAGCACAGAGACTCTCTTAACGTTCTCTGCTCTCCTTCCCTGCTTTCCACTTCTCTATATGGTTGGCAGCACGAATGTGACGCCGCAGGTGTTGCGAAAATCCATAGGTCACGGTAACCACTTTCCAATAGGTGGGCCGCGTGCTTGCCTGCCACCTAAGTGGTGTATAAAACCGTATGATTCGGTCTATCTGCTGCTGCGGTCAGCGTTCTGTTATGAAATCATTGTTTAAGTATCAAAATCCGTTCAGGCATTCAAAAGTTATAGTGTAATGAAGAAACTCACATACAAATATTAATACTGAAATCATTAAATTTATTACAAGTTTTAGTTCATATTTATAGGATTCATAGGCTTCAAACATTTGATTCCATATGCTTCGTACTTCATCTTTTGACATGCATATTATAATTATGGTCATACCTATTTCCCTCCAATTTTTTAGACCTTTGACAGTTTAGAAATAAGCGAACCAACAGTTAGAATTGACAGAATTGTCCGGGCGATAACAGTGCAATAAATTGAGGCTGTGAAACATCACGCCACACGGAATATGTGCCACATAAATCTGGTACAAATCCCGTGTGGCAAATCATAGAGGTTCGATGAATGTGCATATAATGTCTCTTAATAAAGATTAACAGGGTGAGAGGTGGATGGATATGCGATTGGAAATTGTCGGACAATATTTAAATAGAAGCTTGGATAACAAAGATAAACACCTGAGGATAACGTTTTAGGAATTGTTATTATTCATAACTGTCAATGTAAACCTTGTAGAATGCCACAAGGCGAACCTATTAGGTTCAATAATAAATATCGTAGTGAAGTACAAGTGTGTTATCAATATTAATTACAATAAGTTCAACCAATTGCCATCAATCAACAGTATAAATAGGATTGGATAGAATTTAAAATGCCTTCACGTTTTTCGCCGGTGTGAAAAGGTGATCTATTATAATTCTTATATTATTGCCGATTGCCAATTTGAACACAAATTTTGATATTTCAAGCGCCATGATCACGGATATGACGTTAATAATAATATGAATTCGAATAAAAATCATCATTATCTAAATGCACATAAACAGAAGTTATTTGATAGAAAAAGTTATTATCACGCACATTGCTAGAGGTCCACTTACTCCTGTTTGATACAGCGGATACACAGTACATAATAACAATTGTTGTTCTATCTTACTAATTCTTGGTCACCCTACTAATTCCGTGACAAATTCTATTAGGTTTACGAACATAAACGGAAATTTTAGAATGTCGTTTATAACTCTCTTTCACAAGAGCACCGATGTATGTTGCGTACGTTTGACAAGCAGTTTAATTGTAGTTATAAATAGCTGGGGTGATAATCACTAGATGACTTTATTACAGTTTAGAATGCGCGTGAGTCATTGTGATTCACGAGTTTCAATAATGATACTGTACATTCATTACGCATGTTTTTGAATTCGGGTAATTCTTTTCTTTTCAATGAATCCTCAGGCCTATAAGCTAGCAGAACACCGGGTCTGCTGGGGTGCGTGAGATATGTAGTAGTAGTAGTATTATCTCACCTCCGGCAACCGAAGATCCGAAGACAGCGTGCGTTTTAGCCGGTTCGAATCCGACATAACCACTCTCTTCGGCTCCAGGTAAATTCGAAAATAGCTATGTGTCTGGTACGCTTTCACCCGAAAACCATTGAATGAACTTTGGTGAAATTTAGTAGGCACATATATACACTATAGTATGAGAAAGATTAGACTATGGTAAAGTCGTAGCGTAATATTACATTATTTTACCTTTCAGACTAAAAACAGCTTTAGTAACGTCTAATTAACGTATGTTATCTAATGAAGTTTGTATTTTCAATGCACCGTGCTGTTTTACACAAATAGGGCGTACCCGTTCAGGCTTCGCTGCGGTGGCAATTATTAGAGGGCGGAACCGACCACCCTGAAAACTACCCTCTTCACTAAAAGTTATTATAGGTGCTTATATTTTCTTGCTCGAACGTTTTTGTTGCCTTTTATTAAGGTTAAAGAACTTTTAAAGGCTTGAGTAAATTGTCTCAGTATCAAACCGTCTGGCCAGCGCGTGTAACCCCTCAACATTGGATAAGGCCTATATATATATATATATGTGCAGTGAACCGCAGTACACTAATTGAATAAATGATATTGGAATGTATAAATATGTCTCTGCTAATTAAATACCTATGTATTCTATCAAGAAACAACCGAACCGCGGTGAGTCTTTCCTCTGCCGCACCATTAAGTCTTGGAATTCCTTACCAGCATACGTGTTTCCTTTCTGCTTACTGACAACAGTCCCGGATCCTTTAAGTGTAGCGTGAAAATTGTATGTTATATTTGTAATTGTTTATTAAAAGAATAGCAAATATTTTATATAAATATTTACTATAACCTTTTACACTTTTCCATTCATTAATCTAATAAGAGACATCAGATTAACTCAACCCAAAATATTTACTGACAAAAGACTCAAAAACGGGTTCATTCCAGTCTTAAAACAAACTGATGAAATTTAGCTGCTATCTCTTCAGCTAGATGTCGTTGTTAGCCAAGTGCCCTCTTCATAATTACGACTCGCTCTTGGCAAATACTTGAACGCTAATTATTTTTTTATTATCCTCTTTGTAAGAGAGGCAAGTAAATAAATAATTTACAAATTTTCAAAAGAATAAACTGTTTTGAGGTGTTTTGATTTAAGGAAATTATGTATTATTAGCAATGAGTTCTATGAATACAGAGTGTATTTTCACACAGGTCAGCAAGGGCAAGTACCTTAACCGTAATAATTACAGCAAAACGTTCTTAGACCTTCTTTCCTTCCAAAAAATGCAGTTTAGAAATATCTCAAAAAGTTATAAAAGGTGTCCTAAGAACGTTTTGCAGTGACGACCTCTGTGGCGGTAGTGAATGTGACTGCTGCGCTGGAGGAGCGGGTTCGATTCCCGCTCAGTGCAAATATTTGAGTGCGTGAATATGAAAATTTGCACTGGTCTGGTCGTGCCTCGGAGAGATCGAGAGAGTTGTTACGGGTAGTCAGAGCCCTAAAAAGTTCAACAACGTTCAAAATCTATAGGTTCTTGATGTCAGAGAATATTCAGAATATATGTCCATTTTGAGTGCGCGCTAGCTATCCATAGTTATAAAATAGTCTAGTGAGCGAGATTGAAGGAGTCATCATCATCATCATCATCATCATGTAGACCTATTTTCCAGATAGCCTAGTGAGAACTTGGAGCTCAGGGTCCTTACTACTCTACCTCCTCCAACTTGGGTGTCCAGGGTTGTTAGTCCATTCTTGAGAACTTCTTGGGCCTACCTGTCTTGCCAGGACCCAGCGGAACGCGAAATTGCTAGATACATTAAAAGTAGTGCTTGAGAGAAAAGAGAAAAATTATATGGTAGTTGGAGCCATCAAAAGTCCTACTTAGAACTTCGATATCGCCATTGATCATTGGACCATTGGTTGTGGAGGCCAGATGGTAGTCGCTTTACTAAAAATATCGAAGTTCAATCGCATCATACTTAAACTGGAAAGCCGACCCCAACTGTGTTGGGCAAAAGGTTCAGAGAATGAAATACTTATAGGCGTGTACAAAACATAAGTACGTTTACAAATATTTTTGTTTTTGAATTAGTCTAGGAATATCTAATACTTATTTATCTTTAGCTATCTAACTATATATACCTATATCGATAATTAGGAATGTAGACTATACAAATATACTTATTTTTCATGTAAATAGAAGTTCATTGTTCTACTACTCTTATTTCTGAAATTGCATCGATGCCGGAAACGCAAATTTCAAAATTAAACACAATTAAATTGCATACTTGTCCCACAAACGTCTAGTTATTTATTCAGATGTAAATTGTCTGCACGTAATTTGTTTTCTTCTATGTGTCAATATGTGTTGAATTAAATATGGTAGTGTTGACAATATGTATGTTAAACAATAATAATGACTCGTTATGGATTCAATGGTGAAGAAAATTATATAATACCTGAGATAGGTATTTTTAGAAAGTATCTCTAGGGCCGTCTTTAGTGCCTCTACCCGGGGTAATAAGGGTGCAGGACATACGGGTGCATGACTTGGGGGTTCAAACCAATCAGTTTTGAAAACAACATCAATATTGTTATAGACACCGAAAAATGCCTCAAATGTGATATTGTGGATTAAGTACCTACCTGTCTTTTTATTTTTAATATATTGTGTCTTTGCTTACAATTGATACCGAAAGGAAAAAACTCTAAACTATCCAAAAAGGCCTCCAAATTCTTGTGTACCCAGGGCCCCTCGTATAGGCAAAGACGGCAGATCCTTCTTTACCTATACGACACTATTACTAACACATTACAATTTAACACTATTACCTTAATAATAAAAATTACTAATACCTTAATTTGGTTTAATCAATTCTCTCTGGATGTTTTTTTTTTTTTATCTTTTATCTTTTGTGTGAAACAGCTTATCTAGCGACAAAGGACTCTTATAAAGATTGCCTAATGTTCCTGTGTCTGCTAGAGGAGTCCATATTGGACCAGCTATTTTTTTGGAGTCACCTCCCATCTTTTGGTTTCCCTGCTACTATTTGTTTTGCTATCTCTTGAATATCATTCGGTTACAAATTTAGTCCTTTTCTCAGTACTTCTCTGATCATATTTATTGTTTAATTATGGTGTATCAAATGTAAGTAATAAATTGAGTATATTTCTAATATTATTAATTGGTAAATTGCAACATTTCACGACCCTAATTTTAGTAAGCCGCGTATTAACACGAAATTAAACTCAATTTCTTCCCACCCAATTTGTCATATATAAACGAATATAAGCGTTATGTGATTGCAAGAGGCTGTCTGTGGCAGGGCGATAGCAGGGCTGTGTCGTGCCAGCCCACAAAACCGCCGGATTAGAACCCCGGACCCCAAGAACCAAAGTTTGTAAGAGCGTGACGCTCCCAAGATATCGGGACATCTTTAATTTATAAACTGTATAATGTTCAGATACATATAGGTACTATAACATACTCTAACTTACTAATATTGTATATTAGAGCGTCATCATCATACATTCATTTATCTTACAAGAACTTTCGTAGAAAAAGTGGCAAACATTCATCTATCTTACAAGATGGATGAATGATTTAATGTTTCTACTCAAATGAATGAATGATCTACATAAAATAGATTACAGTTCGAATTATTGGAATGGCATCTTATGTTATCTACCTACTTGGCTAGACATCCTATGTGGCATGGCGGTAGTGAACTCGACTGTTACGCACGAGGCGCCAGTTCGAACCCCGCTCAGTGCAAATATTTGTATGCATGCATATGGCTATTTGCATTGGTCTGGTCGTGCCTCGCAGACCAAGTTACGCCGTCGTTCCCGGTTGTCATAGTAACGTCTTATGGCAGTTATTACCGGGGAAATGGGTGAAATGATCACCCGTTCTGTCAACGGCGTCCCCACTGGAAGTAGTAGTAGTAGTACCTTGGCTATGAATTTAAATCAATTCTGCCTTTAAACCCCATAATGGTAAGGATGTTAGGATGAACTTCGACATTTTCCGTGAAGCGATTGCCAGCTGACCTCCACCTGATCTATCCCTCTCCATGAATAATGGGATTCAATAGTCGACAAAACATAATGTAGAGAGAAATTCTTTTGAATAGCTTTAGTATTAATTTATTTTTATATATTTAAATCTTTCACAAAAGCAAGATGTTAATTAACATATTTAAAAAAAAAAGCAATTAGGTACAGTTTTTTATAATTCGCCTGTATTCATGTTACCCTCGCGGCTAGTCCTCAAGTATGCCAGTACCAGATATGTCATATTGTTATTCGTGTTACATTGAAACACTTCATGTCACTGGACGGGTGGTACTTTTGGTGGGAAACTGTCAAATCAAAAGTAACTGGGGATTGACAAATGTTAACCCTTTACTCATATATTGGTACTGGTACTGTTACTGTTCGCTGCGAATACTTTTTCATAATTTACATTCTTTATTTAAATTATTGACGTGTTCCATTTTATTAAAAAGTCCTTTTTTTTCGTATGTAGCACTGTTCTTGAAACAACTCTAGGTACGAGTAAGTAGTTAAACTTACTACGTATTGTACTAAGCTGCATAATGACTAATGTGATAATAGTAACAGTGATACCGCTGTTGATAGGTACTAGGGATAGGTAAAAAGTCTGGTATCCAAGTGGTGGCACCAGGGGTAGGAGAAGGTGACCGTGGTACCACTGGTAGTTCTATAGGGTACACCACAGGGTTAACAAAGGAAATATACTTACAATATTATACGCGTATGTTGGAATTTGAGGTTATATTCCGAGGTGCGAAGAAAAATGTCTTATGGGTTACATAGATAGGTATAACCACATCCCTACCGGTGAAGGAGTTTCCGCAGGCATTTCCGCATACGAAAAAGGTGTTTGTTACATTCACAAAAACAACCAATTTATCCACTGTAATTTATTTTCAACACCAGCAACAAATTTACAATAGGACATTACAATACGACAGATTATTACACTAGTTACTACACCATAACGTTTCCGAAATGAGCAAAGGATTTTCAATAATGGTACATCCACCCTCATTACAGGGGTTAGTAGAAATTAGTGTTGGTTGTGCCCTTGAGGCGGCGCGTGGCGGCACGTGACGCAAACACCGACGCGTGCGCAGGCAACACGCACAGATATTAAAACGAATATGTTAATGATATTTGGGGGTGTAGAAATCTTGGATGAAATTAAAATCAGTGTGAAAAAATTTGCTTTTATTTGCTTGCTCTTGTTAAGATATCTATCAATCATTCAATCATCATCATTATTGTGCTAGTAATTGCCGGTCGCATCAATATCAATGATCCAATCAAATAGCCTATAATTGTCCACTGCTGGACATAAAGCTGTCCCAATATGTGCTATAGCACATGATTGCTTATCTTCTGCATCCAGTTTGTCCAGCTGTCAGCTTAAAAATAGAAAGTATAAAAAATAAAATCAATTAATAGGTACTTTCGTATACCATGGTTTTTGGGATCTAAAATAAATAGAAATATTGTTAAAATATTGCTAAGGCTTAGGTCTGGGCACATTCCATCACACAAGTTTGTATTTATGATGAGAAAATCTGACACTCCAGACTGTACTTCATGCGAAGTAGTCGAAGATGTTCAACATGTTTTGATGGAATGTATCCGTACCCAAAGAGAAAGAGAGAGTATTGTAGTTAGCACTAGCACAACCAACTACAGAGATGGCTACATACCTATGTCGGATGATCAAGGAGCCCCCGCATTGACTCTCATTGCCCTCTGAGTGAAGTAGAATTAAGGGTACAATGGGGTTGACATATTCTGTCAAGAATTAAAACCCCTAATTAAAAATTGAATAAAAAAGAGTTATTTAACTGGGTACGCAGTATCCCAGTTAATTATCCAATAGGATGCTTAAACTTTGCATTAGTAGTATAATAAAAATACAAGTAGTAGAAACTCGGCGTCCATTACAAACTCCAACGAACATTCCGAACTATCACAAACTCATATTGTAAAGCTCTATTTTTACCCATATAATTCGTTTTCCCCCACAAACAAAACCGATTTTCGCAATAGAGACACGTCCAGCGTCCCCTAACGTCGACTCGTAGAAAACTATCGGGTCGTACGTCATCCCTGATTGATACGGGCAGCAACAATGCATGTTTACTTTCAATTACACACCCCGCGCCTCGCCGACCATCCAACACTCCCTTACAGGGATATAGAGAAAGGGAATGATCGGTCAATTTAGACATTTGAAGGTACATAAAGTCCCAACAAGCTGAAATTCAGTAAAATTGTTCAAAATATAATTAATAATACGTAAAAGTTCCCCATCATTCCCGTGTGCGGAATTTTTTTGTTCACGGTCAAAGGTAAAAAAAAAATGAGTTTAATCGCGATTTTCAGCAAAACGGTAAGTTTTATCATAAAAGTACCTACCTGAGAGTTCCAAAAGTTCCTCTACTGACTAATAAACGTTCCAGAATTCGAACTAAATTGTTATTTTTTTTCCTTAAGTTTACCATAACACGTTGCCCTAATACGGCAGTTAGTACACAAAATATGAGGTAGATATAACTTAGGTACTACTATAACTTTTCTTTGTCTGTTACACAGTCACACAAAAAATGCTCGATTGGTTTGACTTAAATTAAGCACAAAGGCAAAATTACGACCGTGAATTGGACACTACTACTTACACTAATTAATAATTTTAACTTTATTTTTTGTAAAAACAGTTTTGTCTTTTACAACGTTTTAGGCCAAGAGCCTGTTCGGCACATGCCAGCAAACAAATAAATAATATACAAATAGATTTCCATACTCTGCATGGGTCCTAAAATATATAATAAGCTCCCACTAGCCTTACGAAAAGAATGTAACATAAATAAATTTGAAAAACATTTACATGCTATCCTTGTTAAAAAGGCATACTATTCAGTGGAGGAATACTTGAAGAACTGTGAGGCCAGGATATAGAATATTTGAATGCGCATTTTAATTTTAATAATTTATTGACACTATTTTCTATTTTAACTAAGCTGTTATTTTAGCAAGCCTTTTTCCGCATGTTTTTGATGCAGTAATCTTAATTGTAAACTGTAATAATAATTTGCACGCCGTATGTGGCAGAATATGCAGCAACATGAAATTATTGTAGCACCTTGATTTTGTTGCATATTCATGCAAATTAATAAACTTGAACTTGATACTTTAATAATAATAATACGAAGTTAGCATTCCATATCAGTTGGGTTCTGTATATCCGTGGTAAGCCAAACAACAAGGTGGACACCAATCACTCAGTTGACTGATTGTCGAATATCTACTTACGTGGGCTTTACGTGCCTACCTTTGAATACCTACGATATTCATTTCCAACTAGCTGTTGCTCGCGGCTCCACCTACGTGGATATCGGTTATCGCCCGCAAACATAACCTATGTTCTTTCCAAAGCTGTATCAAATTTCATCAGGGTAACTTCAAAAATTATGAACTTTCATACAAACTTTAATAGCATATTTCAGCCCCTATTTCCCCCTTTTTTGTTTATGTTCTTTTCCAAGGTTTCTATACCAAATTTCACCAAGGTTGGTGCAGTGGTTTAGGCGTGAAACGTATTAAACAGGCAGACAGTCAGTTACTTTTGAATTCATAATATGGATAATAGTATAGATCTACGTACCTGCTTTTACTTTAGGCTACTAATGCGAACAGTTTTACATTTGCTTACCAACTTACCTATATTGGAAACCTTTGGAAACTACTCGTATACATATCATTTAGTATCCTACTTATATTATGAATGTGGATGAGGCTTTAGAGCCAAGAGCTTTGAAGCCAATCTCCTGAAACCTGTAAGCCAGTACATGGTTGAAGATTAAGGCCCTGGCGCAAGTTATGCCCTCATTAGGTCAGACGGTGGTAGTTCCCTGAAATAATCCAAATATAGGAAAGAAGAAGGTCAGATCACGAGCTACAAAGCTTTAGACGCAAACGAAATTAATGCTCGGGTGATGATCGATCCAGACAGCATTGTGTAGAATGTTCTAGAATATTATATTAGAGAGTCTTCTTCTCCTTATTGAATATACTCTCATATACTCTCATTCATATACCGTACAGTACGGAGTTTCGGACTCCACTTCGGAAAGAAATGTGAGAGGCCCGCTAAGGTTGGCATGATTTGATTTCATAGAGGGCTCTCTCTCTCGCACTCTCTGTCTCTCTATCTTTATTGCATATCAGATTGACAGTTTGCTACTTAGATTTATATACGACTAAAATTAATAAAATCCTCACCAAATGCCGAACAATTGGCGGAAATAGACAATGTATTTTAACGAGTTGGACATAGTTCTATTTGATTTATTTTCGGTGCTCGCCCGGGGCTCAACCGCCCAACTATTTGAATATTACATTACTATTAGGCACTCACTCTGATAGCTTTCGACATGACGTTTTTATTGTGGTTAGCTACCAGTACCAACTCACAATTTGACTTGTGAGTTTTTAAACGGTTCAATTTAGTTAAATGCTATTGTTCCGGAAGCTAAAATATTCAATGTGGAGCCAGTTTTTTTATATATTTGTAGAACTCTGGCCGCATATTATATTAGACTGATGGGCGCGGAGCGCGGCGTAGTAAAATACCGGGTTTGATTTTAAAATCTGTATTAATAATAATAATAAATTTATAAGAGATTGAGAAGAAACAGATAAGAAATTGATAGCATTGAATGGAGAAACGTTCTCCCCGGTGACAAACTAGTCTCTCCTCGACGCCATGCTAACTAAAGGGACAGAGAAGGAGGAAAAGACAAATTTGTCGCCACTACCCGGGGACTTTTGTCTTCGCGCCATGCTAGCCCTGCTGGCAGTTTATATACTTGTAACATAAAAAGTGTGGATACAAAAGTGGGTGAAGGTGAAGAATAACTACTACTCTTTGAGCCTTATACTAACTTGACTAAATTTCAAAACGATTTAATATATAACCTATAATATATGACCTTATAACATTTAATAGGTATATGACCTTAAAAATTTCTTTTCTATAGCAGATTTGTATATAATATTGCTCCTCCATTTCTACTTCCGAGCCAAATGATTATAGTGAATTGTAGTTAATCCCTCTTTATCCCCCCTCCCCCTGAACAATATGAAATAAAAGGTGCCCCGTTTACTACCTTACTAGCACAAAAAAACTATATATCATCATGTAGTTAACTAATAAAAAATTTAAAAATAAATATATGACGCCCCTAGTCCAAATGTCCATAGGCCACGGTACCACCTTTCCATCAGGTAGACCGTGTGCTTGTCTGCCTCCAAAGTGGTATAAAAAAATACTACTACTATAGATCATCTCTAACACTAATAGACTTACAATTTACGCAAACAAAGTATATAAATCCGTATACACCATAACATAAAACTGACTATCGTAAGCAAAACTAAATGTGCGCACTCGGTACTGTACAGGCACGAAGTCGGTAACCCCATCGTATCGCAAACGCGCCTTATTTCAAACACAAATATTGATCCTCCATGAAACTTTTCTACCGTCTACGGGCGTTTATTAATATTTTATTATTTTGTCTTGTTACTCCGTTACAGAAACTCCCAACTTCCCTTGTTACCAACTCTCTCTGTAAAGCGATTATATTTTAAATTATTTTAATTAAAACACTGTGTAAACGTCAGTACGGTGCTGCTGGTATCAAATGAAATGCTGTTGTTATAAAATATAATTTATGAGTTGTATAGGTACTGCGATAGACTATGACGGTTTTACTGTAGGCCCTTTTTATCATGGGAAAAATACTCACGGGTTCGTCCCCCGCCGGAGCCGGTTGGGGAGGTTATGTCGGACTTCTACCGACTAAAATGCTCGCCGTCTTTGGTTTTTTAGTTGCCGGAGCTGAGATAGTAACCAACATATTCCTCGCACCCCGTTTATAGACGGTTTATAGACTATAAACGGGCCTATACCTTATATGCAAGCTAGTACATTTGTTAATTGACTAGCGAGTTCTGGCGAAGGTCGGGTGGGAGAGTCTTACAACTGTAACTTCCAAAAGAACCAAGATAAACTAAATCTTGAAAAGGAGATGATAGGAAACTAAGGTACAATGTGATTGGACCTTGAATGATGACTTGTAGAGTTCTATCAAGATTTTCTTTCTAGATTATTCTAGAACTTTAATCTCCATTTTTGTGTTAGTTTCAGTCTCACCTGAGGCTCTTAGGAGCCTAAAGGTGGGTCCACATTTGTAACACGAACAACGGACCGGACTGCGATCGTCGTTACTTCATTTTAGTTCCACTATCATGCAGCAAAATACGTCCACATTATCAGACTCGCGCTTCTGATACAGTCACGTAAATGTGGTTCTGCGTTACAGAATACTGTGAAATCAATGTGATTGAAACATAACATTATTCGGCGAGAAGAGGTACACGCATGTACAGTCACCTGCAATAATATGTTACACTTTGGAACCTTGTCACAATAATAAATGACAAGTCAACATTATGACATGAAACGGTAAAATTCGACAAGTTTAATGTGAAAAAGTTCTAAAACGTATACATATTATTGCAGGTGACTGTACATGCCTACAACCGCAAAAAGGACTATTAACTCCACGGTCAAGATTCGGGGTTGTATAATGTTTCCTTAAAGCCATTCAGTCATAGAGAGCCATTGACTAAACGATATAAAAAGATCACAAAAGGCACACAAACAAGTAAATATTTAAGTTTGTATATCATCGCCGGAATTTTTTCCAATATTATCGGCTTGTAGCATTTTGTTTTCTGAACAAATTTCTTTCGTTTTCATTTCGGGTTGAGTTTCGTTAAATGTAAGCGACACGGTTTGCGGAGTCGATTAAAAATATTGTTTACATCGGTGACGGTGTTGCTATACGGAAAATATTGTAAATATTTTTTACTCCGCCCGCTTTTTCTCCCACTCCAGAATAATGTGGAGATAAACAAGGTACGGAATTGTTATAAACATAATTCAATTCTCACACCCCTTTTTTATAGTACGCAAAATCCCCACGAATACCACCTCCGCCAAAGCCGGTGGAGGTGATTATGTCGGACTCGAATCGTCTAAAACGCACGTCGCCCTGATTGCCGGAGGTGAGGTAATACAAGACATAGCTCTAGCACCCCGACAGACCAATTCTTACACCCAAAAATAAAGTCAATACCTATTTAAAAGTAAGCAAACTTTCCAAACGATCTTAATATTTAAATTAATCAATAACTAGTTATAATATCAAGCGGATCCCCGATTCCTAGGTAAAAATCGCAGATGAGCCGGGATAACGCAAAGGTGATTAAACAGTTAAGATTATGATAATCTTCAGAGTAATTTGTCTCAGAATTATGTAAAATGAATTCAGTATAGGTGACTTGGAATTTGATATACCTATCTACCAATACCGATGACGACTATACATTTGTTCACTATAATGAATTAGGAGTTAAGAATTAAGAAAGTCAAGCCTACTACCATTTGAGGAAGCGGCCCAACAAAATTAATATCTCGATTAGATATTTCAGCGTTCGCAAAGTAAACACCCGTTCAATTAAAATAAAGAGAACACAAACAGTCATAACCGGTGAACCGATTGTGATTTCAAAATTTCATTGTAGACAATTTAAATATTCAGTTTAAACCTATTACAAGTTTGTAACTCAAACTACTAGAAGTAGCGAGACCTCGCTATGCGGAGCTTAAAGTTTTTGTGAATTTTCCGCTGCTAGCAAGATTAACGTTTTCCGAAGGCCGACAAAACTTTCTTGCTTCGTTAATTAATTAAATTGCTTCAGAGAATATTCCAGAAAATTTCGTGTTCATAGCACGAAGCAAAATTTATACAAAAATAAGTACATTAATTTGCGTTATGAAGTTTATACGCTTGTGTATGTTTCTAGTTGTTTAATGGAGTTTAATAACCTTATTAATATACTTAATTAAAATTATGTATATTAGGTAGTAGAGAAGCCGTTTTGAACATAATTAGTGTCACAGTTTAGGGGTGAATGACGTGGAAGTGATGAAATTAGTAGGTAAGTACCTACAAGTTGAAGCGCAAACAGTGGTATTTAATCTATGCAGAAGTATTTTTTTAAGTAATAATGCACAGATTTTAGTATTTGAAAATGGGTAAATATAAGCCTATAACTAAACTAAAGTAGCATTTTCGTTTATTACCTATTCAGTGTTGACCCTGTAATACTTAACTTAATTTTTTGTTCGATTGTGTCGAATTTGAAAAACCTAAACCAAGTTAAAATTTTATAACTCACAATTGAGGAGTATGAAAGTTATTTCCATTTATATAGCTTGAAACCAAGACTATAAATATTTTAATAAATACTTAGGTACCTACTCAAAAAAGCTCAATAGAGCACAATATTAATTCCCATCGAAAATTGTATTGTCAAATCAAACACATTTATCGATTTATAGCACTTTTATTACCGTCACAAAATTGTAGGTACCTTAATTCATTGCAATAAGATAAGCAATAATGAACACGCTTTTGGATTTATTAATTTTGTTATAAGCTGTCAGATTCCGCGCCATTTTGAAGGGTCCTTGATGTTGCCAACCCATGACATGGCAAAGACATCGAGTGATTCGGCCACAGTTTCGATTGCGTATTTTTGTATCTGTATTTTTATAGGATTCTGTTCATGGCAGCTATTGTATAGGGTGTTATGCGTTTGATGTTACTTAAGTACTTCATAAATACAAACCAGGTTTATAAAACAGTATTTGAATATATGTATTGTGTACGCACAATAGTTATTTTTTCCATAGGTGTAAATGGTCCCACCAAGACCGGCTCGAAGGTTTCGCTGACTTGGACCCTGCAGTCCCCGTCAGCCAAACCTTCGAGCCGGTACACACACAGATTAATGAACGAAGTTTCCTTTCGAGGCTACCATAACACATCCAAGAAACATTGGGATGATGGTGATGATGATTTATTTTGGTAAATATTTTTGATACCTAACTAGCAAACCCGGCGAACTCCGTTTCGCCATGTGAAAAATGATCTTCCCGCTTTTCTGTTGAAAGTTTTCCTAAATTTTCTTTGCTATAAACCTCACGGAGCCCGAGACCTTTCCAACGAATGCAAAACCGTGGAGATCGGTTCGTGCGTTCTGGATTTATAGCTTCAGGAAGGAAAACCCGACTTACTTTTATTTATACCTAATAATGTTTTGCTGTTTCGGTTTATTGGGATTTTATGCACCTTCGAATGTCTTAATTGACCGGACTATGTAGAGTTGACGAAACTTTTAGAGTTAGTAAAAGTAGGATAAGAAAAAATGTAGACATATTATGGGTTAAATAAACAATTAGTCAATGTTACTCAGTACAGTTGGGATATGTCACAAAGATAATAAAAACTAAGTTTGCATCTTGGAAGCACTGAGACTGACTAACTAGCAATTGAGATCTCCTATCTCCTACACCGCAAGTATGCACTCAGAATATTGACCTTCCCTCCATGCATACGTATAAACACACTTACCTGCCACTAATGAATCGTACATAATAATCCATCCGACAACTAACCGCAATGCTAATAGCTTACCGACCATGTCACACAAATCGACACTGTAGTTTACATCTATGGTTATTGTTATATATTATTATGGCGTGCAATACATATTAAATCTTTAGGACACCGCACAGTTACGTAATGATAACACGCTCTAATCCCCATATAAATCACGAGCTTGCAAATTTATGAGCCCACTGAGCACATAGGTACATATTATACGTAAATTATCACATGTCACATGCGCTTAAAAACACAACACCCTTTTGATATATCGTCTACGATAACGCGAATTACGCACCTACTATTTATAGGCTTTATTCTAATGTGCTCTATGCTACGATGATGAATTAAAAAGAAAACAAACGTCAAGAATGAAGTCCATTTTCAAAATTTGAAATCCTATTGTGTTCTAAACACGTGGCGGTGTTGTCATATCTCTAAACTTTTTTTTCTCGATTCCTACCGGCCAAGACATGTGTTATTATTATTCTGTGCTTCATTCACCTTTCTTTGTGCTGACAAAGACCGGTCCACGGAACTATGGCCCTCGTATAATGCGTGACATTATGTTCAAAGAATAAAAGAACTGAGAATGTTGGAAGAAATATGTTACGCGTTTATTCAATGTGTATTTCGGATGTAAAACAAACTGACATCGAATGTAAATACTATTGTTGAGTGTTGTCATATGAAAAGTACGTCTATAATGGTTATCTAATGGCCTTTTTGATGAATAGATATTTTGTCAAGCAACGACTGAGGATAGCTACGAACCTTTTCTTTTATAGTTAGCCTTAGAATAGAAATACTAAGGTGTATATTTTTACACACTGGTGCCCAGGATGGAGAAAATGATGCTGGGATGGTAGATCGAGAGGATGGACGAAGAATGGTTGGCTAACCTAGTGACAATCAGTGACCGAGGGTCCTTGCAATCAGCTAACATTCACTTGTTCAAAAGGCAGGTCAAAAGTACATGAAACCGGCAGATTTGTATGAAAGGCGTAATAATAGTTGAAGAACCTCGTGAAGTAGTTGGCAGGCTGTTGTCTCTGCCTGCTCCAAAGGTAAAGTGACGTGAATGTAATATATTACCTACTATATAATACCGAAGTCGTAAGGTGTGAAAAAGGCAGGCCCACCTAATTAGATAGCAGATAAGCACACAGCCCACCTGATTGTAAGTGGTTACCGTGACCTATGAACGTTTGCAACACCAGAGGCGTCACACTCGTGCTGCTGACCAAGTGAAGGGATGGATGGGGGGGAGGGGTGAAAGAGCAAAGTTTATCGGCCATCCCATCGACAATACAAAACCTCACCGCCAGAAATACAAACATAAGATTCCTTCTTCCTACAGTCCCGGGTCCTTTAAGCGGGGCGTGAAAAAGCATCTGATGAGATCGTCAACCACCATTGCAGCACTGTACGTGTTTGCAATGGTGACCCTCTTTCATGAGACTTTGACGGAGGTAGGACACGACGGTATCTCCCGTCCGAAATGTGCTGTCCAACTGGGGAAGTACCTCCGCCCTACAGAAGACCGCGGTCATAATAATCATCGTGTTGTGTTCCCGCCGGTAAGTAGGGTAGCCAGAGCTCACTATACACCTCCTTCCCCTCCCCTTCCTAGCCTCCCCACCCCTTCCCAGCTCTCCCCCTTTCCCTTCAGGGTGGGCAGCGCGTGTGTGACACCCTTAGTGTTGCACACGTTCATAGGCCACGGTGGCCGCTTTCCATCAGGTGGGCCGTGTGCTTGTTTGCCACCTACGTAGTATAAAAAAAAAAGACTTTGCCTTCAGCTAAACATCAGGCAAGGTAAAGTCAAATTGACATGCCATAAATAAAAAAAATAAAAATAAAAAAAATCCCTGGTATTATGTAGGCCGGAGGTCACCAGTCGGACTGCTCAATTAGAACGGGGAAACCGTCATGTCCTATCTCCGACATGCTCAGGCATCCAAGATTACGATGGGACCATATATAATTAAGAAGGCAGTATAACTAAGCACCTCAATATAGGGAGACCTATGTCCAGTAGTGAAAATAGGCAAATTGATTGATTAATTGATTAAGTAGGTAGGCGATATAGAAGTTCTATAGTTAGACTAGTCGGACTTTTGAGGGCTCCAGCTACCCGTAACGGCTGCCATAGATAAGCATCTATGCCATAGACAAGCGTATGGCAACCGGGACCGACGGCTTCACGTGGTTTTCAAGCACGACCAGACCATTGCAAAAAGCCATCATACATACAAATATTTGCACTGAGCGGGGATCGAACCCGCACCTCTTGCGTAACAGTCGCGTTCACTTCCACCACGCCACAGAGGCTGCAAAATAAGTAGCATAAATATTGTTATAAAGCTTTTAATTGATCTAATTATATTATTGCTTCTGTAATACATCAAACATATACCTATTAAACAATACATTCGCATACATCAATAATACACTGTATTTCAATGTTTCATTTAGGAACACAATTAGACAATACACAAAAAAGAGCTTATTTGGACTGCATTTTTCGAGTGATTGTGTATTTATCGTTGTGCATATTCAACATGGTGTCTGTCTGTCCGTTTATCCACGGTAGCACAAACACGTCACGGTCCTTTGACCGCCCAACATATTCCTACATCTAACAAACCACACAACATTTCAAAATTCAACCTTATTGTTTCATTCAGTAAGTACATTTTGAAGGTTTAGTTGTGGAAGTCTGAGTCCTCCGAAAGCGGATATTCTGGAGGTTTTCGTTACCCAATATGAACCATGCGCGTGAGTTGAAACCATCTCTATTGTCTTCTGAACCACTTATGCTAATATACTTTGTCTTATGCATCATATTTTTTATGGAAAGCCCCACTGACTAAAATAGTTCTTGAATTTTATATTTCTTAAGAAATTAGCGTCTCAAGGATAAAAGAATCCGTATTTGAAATAACCATGACCAGACGTGGATAATTAATTTTGTTCTACAATTCCTCGAACCAATGAGAGTGTTCTGTCTACACTTGTATGTCTAAATAATGTACACATACCTACGTACCCAAATAAATATAGATATTGAGTATAACGTGAAAAACATCACACCTTTTTTGGGTGTGGCAATCTTTTAGAGTTCCGGTGAGGAGAAAAACAATGTAATAAACGTCACAGCTATAATACGGAAAAGTTTTTTTTGCTCTATTATAAATTAGAAGGTCATCATCAGATATGAATAGAGGGTGCCGTCTATTTGGTAGAAACTTGATACTCCGAAACCTATTTGGGATAACTCACTTCGCAGAAACTTCTTTAATCGATCATTTATTAGGCATAAAAAATATTTGACATAAATATTTTTAGGCATAATGTGCTTATGACCGAATTTAGAATGGCATACATTTAAGATAGTAGAATTTTATTTGGCATAATTACCTTTGGCATAGTTAAAATTTTGTATAACTTCATTTAGCATAACGTTCATTTAGAGTACAGATTATTTGGAATAATTTGACTAAGCATAATATAAAGAGCATAGAATTTCAATTAGAATAATATAGATGGGGTTACTTTCTTCTTTAAAAATGAGTAGGTTAGGTTAGAACTGTGACCCAGAAGTAGTCAGAATAGATAGTTGTTTACACCCCGACACAGAGTACCCCGACTCGGATAGGTTAGGTTAGGTTAGAACTGTGACCCCAACAGCGCGAGCCGAGCGAGCGAAGCGAGCGTGCCGCGGTAGCGGCCGGCGAAGCGCCAGAATAGATAGTTGTTAACACCCCGACACAGAGTACCCCGACTCGGATAGGTTAGGTTAGGTTAGAGCTGTGACCCCAACAGCGCGAGCCGAGCGAGCGAAGCGAGCGTGCCGCGGTAGCGGCCGGCGAAGCGCCAGAATACATAGTTGTTAACACCCCGACACAGAGTACCTACCCCGACTCGGAGTGTTGCAATAATCATAAAAGATGATTCTTGCTGTAAACATTATGCTAAATGATGGTTCTACTTTTAAATAGTTATGGATAAGAAATTTATACCAAAAGATGAATCTGGTTTTGAACTTTCTGCGATGTGATGGTTATACATTGTGATTATTATGGATACAAAAATTATGCGTACAGATGATTCTGACAAACAAAATTATGGGTTTCAATGTATGCAAAATGAGTTTATGCCAAACGATATTCTGCGAAAAGAGGTTTATGCTATTAGTTGTTATGCAATATGAAATTATTACTTAAAAAGTTCTACTATATGAGGTGTACCCATGAATAGATTATAAAGCACTATTTAATCGTCTGGAACTACAAAAAAAACAACAATTTACATTGAAATGTATCGGAATTGAATATTTATTTACAAATATAAATTATTTCAGCACAGAAATTGTAACAAAGCTTGAATGTTTGCCTCCTTACGTTTAATAGAAGCCTTAATAAGCGTAACGCAAACACGACTGTACTAACTCTTGTAAATGTACCTGTTACAGGACATACAATATCCAACTTCCTGCAGTATAACCGACAAAAGGGATCGTGAATTCGCCACGCCCAAATCAAAATAAATTATCGAATTTCAAAATCGGAAGAAAAAATTCGCGTCGGCGTTCGCACAATCAATCAAGCGATAAGCCAATAAACCTCAACGATGCGCTTTTGAATCGCGAATTCGATTTTTGAATCGGACTATTGTTGCGCATGGCCGGCGGCGGCGTGTTCCTTGCACAATGAAAGAGCGGCCGGAAGCGAACGCCGGTGTCTCCTTCTGAATGGAATGTTTCATTCAGGAACTGTTTGGATGTGGATCTGTCAGTATTGTACAGCCAGCAAAAGAATCCTGAAGCTTACTCAATTCTATCCATCACGTGAATCTATATTGTTTTATCTATGCGCTGAATGTTGTAGTTAAAAAATGAACACTTTATTTTTTACTGGCTAAAGACAAAATTGGCGTAATATATTAAGGCAACTAGTTAAATCTGATTTATAATTACTTGTAAGTGCCTATCTGAAATATTATACATACCTATATTTTAAACCTTTATCAATAACAAAATGATCTATCTAACCGTACCCACATGATTATAAAACTATCTATCAACAGTAGAAAATATAGTATAACAATACAACGCCCCCTATTGTTGAACGAAATAGTATTGTAGCATCGTTCCGTGTTCTTAAAAAAATAACGTCCGGGGTTGCCACGGCAATAAAATTAAGGACCATAAAAGGTGGAAATTAATAATGAAATATGTATTACATCGGTATAATGTTGTTAGGGGTTCTGTTGAATGAATGGCTTTTGTGACACCGTTTGACTTGTAACTTTTATGCGGTATTGTCCATGAAATCGGTCGAGATGTATGGATTTATTGAACGGTGGGAATTGTACCTCTTTGTTAAGTGTTCGATGATTTAACTAATTACATGGGATGGGGTTTGGTATGTTTGTTAATTTATTGCATGAACGACTTTCTTTTGTGTAAGTTCGTAAGGGTACTTAATTATGATCATTAAATCTGACCTCCCATCTCTAATTAAAGCCTCGTCTATCAATCAGGCGGCTACCAGGTGAAGTTGACTTAGCAATAGCCCAATGGATAATACCTAAGCGGACCACTTCTTCACAAATATATAATTTGGTGAAAAAAAAAAACAAAAAGCACCAAAAACGTTGAATTTGCAGCATAAAGAATAAATTCCATTAACTGTTACAAAAATCCGAGATCGAAACTCCACTGAATCGCTTAATTAAGTGTTGAAAAATACAAAGTACCGTATGCGTGCATTATTTTTGCCAATAAAAATCGAATTTTGACATCTTCCGACCTATAGAAAGTTACTTTCTCCATATAACAAATTGGGTTTTCTCATCTGCAATTTTGAAAATGCATAATGACCTTTATTGCCCTGATAATAAGAATGATTTATGAGTGGATTTGAGCTGAAGAACTTGTCGACACTTTCTTTGCTTCGCCGACGGAAGATGCGGAGCCGGTTCTTACTAATTAGTGTTAATCAAATAATGTCTTCTCTTGGGACTATTATTTTGTCTGTACTGATGAGAAATTTGACTCCGTGGGCGGTATGGAAGAAAGTGACCGTAAAGATTTCGCCATAATTATGTGTACTTAGATACATGTAAGAGATTTGCAATTGTATTGGTGTAGTGACAATGTCTGTCTAGCTTCCGGAGCGTGAGGAATATGCCAGAGGCTACCTATTGGTGACTGAGTGGAAGTAGGCCATCAGCCAACATGTCAGCTGACTTTGGTGAGGCAGTATTCGTGGGTATTTCCACACGGGAAAAGGACCTCAGGGCGTATCCAAGAACCTCAGTTGGTAATCGCCCAGTGAGAGAAAGGTTTTAAAGGTAAAAACGTAGGATTTAAGAGGGACGTGAAAAAACATCTGATGAGGCCGTCAAGCTGAGCGCCACCATTGTAGTGTAGCACTGAACGTGTTCACAATGGTGACGCTCTTTCATGAGACTTTGCCTTCAGCTTAACATCAGGCGTGGTTAAGTAAAATTGACGTGCCATAAATAAAAATAAAATCAAAAAGATCCTAGAATATAAAAATCTAAATCATTACATTCAAGTCTTACTTCCTCAGCGAGCTCACATTACAGTGACACACAATAAGACAATTACCACGTGACGTCATCCATGCACGCAAGAACCCACGTTATCAGGTATTAATTTATGTTCTCAACTAAGACCCCATCAAAGGCGAAACAGAATTTACACCGTCAGGCATCAAGATAAACTGTGACAAGCCTTATCACAAGCTTCGTGGAAAATTCCTCTACTAATTACCAAGTCATTCATTTGGTAGTGCGTCTGTCAGATAATTTCGAAGATGTGCCGACTGCAAATACAGTTTGAGGGCGTGATAATTTTATAATGAGGGTGATAAAAACGTGAATATGATCTAGATGTCGTTATATTACACGACTGCGCAGAAAAAGGATTGTAACATTTTTAGGGTTTAAGTGTGTGCCTTGTATTTAGGGTTCCGTAACTGTTATAATTATTTTTGGCAAGACAATCGCTTCTTTCAATCTATTTGAATCTATCATTTTAAATGATAAAACCGTGACGACCTCCGTGGCGTAGCGGTAGTGAACGCGACTGCTACGCAGGAGGTGCGGGTTCGATTCCCGCTCAGTGCAAATATTTGTGTGCTTGAATATGAATATCTGCATTGGTCTGGGTGTTCCTATGTATAATATGTATGTATTTACAAAAAAAAAATGTATCTATGTATGTTTATCCGCATTCTAGCACCCGTAACACAAGCTAGTTAAACTATGCTTACCATGGGTCTAGGTGACGTTGTGTAGATTGTCCTAGAATATTAAATAAAAAAAAAATAAAAAAAATAAGTATAGAGGTTATAGAAGTATAGAGGTTATAGATACAAAACCTCTCATTGAACCCCTATCAGAGTCGTTGGTACCCGTTGGATGCAGATCGCCTCCATCCTGTCGAATTGGATGGCGATAGGGGAAGCCTCTGAAATGATGATAGTTATGAGGAATCTAATTGATCAATCAGCTTACACTGACTTTAGTCACAGGCAGACTCAGTGGTGTTTGTACAGGATGGTTTCGGATTTTTGGTGGGGGTTTTATCATTTTAAAGTGCTACATTCAACTAATTTGAACTATACCGTACCGTACCGTACCGTAAGGTAACACTTATAACATTAACATCTTTGTGTTACTTTCGGCCGCATCTGAGACTCGTACCTCGGAGTCCAGGTTACGCCTTCCAAATTATACTTCTCCACTACGCACGGTGTTAGTCTTCCATGATCTTGAGACCATTGATAAAGGTATACATATTCTCGCTAACATTATTGAATATCATCACAGAACAGAAAAAACTAGTAGGTAGAAATACGACACGATAGTTTCAGTAGCGGCATCGATGTCGCCAAACTCACACATATAACAGTTAATAATTTCGTACATTACTAGTAAATAATTGATTTGATTGGTAGT
Source organism: Pelosia muscerda (assembly GCA_963691645.1). Lineage (NCBI taxonomy): Eukaryota > Metazoa > Arthropoda > Insecta > Lepidoptera > Erebidae > Pelosia > Pelosia muscerda. The sequence continues at coordinate 5,514,286 of OY829116.1, read as the reverse complement.
ACCTAAGGTTTATATTGGGGGAGGGAGGAGGGCCCACCGCTCACCCGCGGTTCAACACTCCAACAATATATATTGGAATGTCAAACCACCCTCTTCAAAGTAAGAAAACCAAAAAATCTTACCAGAGAGGAGATGTTTACCATGCAGTATTCCGCTAATGCGAAGGACTTAAACTTCGACACTTGTTTCGCCTCTACACGAGGCATCTTCAGGAGCGCAGGAGCAAATGAATGAAATGGTAGTACCTATTTATATACTACCTTTAATGCCATAGTAGCTCCAATCATACGAACCTTCTACAAAAAGAAAATACACTACTACCCTTTAAAAGGTAATGATGACTATATTGTCACCACTTTTTTTTAACCGTTCCAAATAGCAATTACTTTGCTATAGATAAAAAACTATTTATGGCGTTTCATACTTGGAACGAATCGAACAAGCTTGAATATTTACGGAAAAGTTTAGACGTATTCTTATCAAAAAGGTTTATATTGTCGAATTTATCCTTCATTGCGTAAATACCCACACCAATGACATGCGTGCCCCGACTTTTTCACACTTTTTTTGTTTTCCATGAATATCATAGAACGTAAAGATTAAAATAGGTTATCGGTCATGTTATATTACAAAAAAAAAGAAAACAGTGTTGCTATAATGAAGCATTTACATTTTACACGAATCAAATATTTACATCAATAAACGAGACTACAATGTTTACAGTTAAAATAAGTTCTAAGTCTCAAGACAAATTAATTTATAATGTTGCCAGAATTGAGTACTGATAAATAGAACCAATACAGTAACAGTATGACAATATTAGTTAATGTCAATATTTGCAATATTAAGTATTTGTGTTGCTATTTTCGTGCAAACATTTGCTAAGAGTTTGATTGACATACAACTTATAAACAGGAAATGAATTCTATTGAGATCTGTATTTATATAACAAGTTATTATACATATGTATATGTCTATACTGATGTCTTTCGCCGGCTGAGGTAGGCAGAGATAAAAGCCCGCCATATTCTTCTGTCAAAGCATACTTCATTTGCTACACTGTCTTTTCTTGCAAGCCCGCCAGTTTCAAATGTTTCCAACCTAAAATTTTCATACAAATCGCTGATGTATCAGAATATTAAAAATCATGTTCAACTTAAGCCTCTCCTACTGCCGGAAGGTGAAACGCTTGTTAGCCAGATTAACTGACGAATTGTAAAAAAATTTGCCTTGGATAGGGATGGAAGGCCTTTTCATGCTGAAACCATTCTAGCTACTCTACTACGAAAATTGAAAGATTCTCAAATTAATGTAAAACTACATTCGAGTTCGCTCCAATTCCAAATTCAAATTAAAATAGTTTATTTTGTATAGACTATTGAACGGCACTTACAAAATAGGTTAGTTTCTACATATACCATGGGTCAGGCAGGAAAGTGCCGGGGTCCCACGTAAGTGGAATTTATTATTTTAATAAAGTGGAAGTGAATTAAAGTTTAGCAAATAGTTGTATTTCCAAGTCAGTTGGAGTCGGTTTTATACCTAGTTTAGGTATAAAACCGACTCCAACTGACTTGGAAATACACTCGGAAAATGATGGCTATAAGAACTTACTACGTGAACATTTCGTTATTGTAACGATATTATCAGATAGGTAAGTACAGTCACCATTGTTTTCAAATTATCTTAACTCTAAAACCTTTCATAAAAAATGTACCATATTAAACTTATCCTTTGACTGTCTTATAAAATAGTAGACGATGATTTAATTTGATGTAACAATCAATTGTAAATTAGTTGTACACTAACTGTAACTTTTATAGGCGACTCTACTTAAAACAGAATAATTAACATATCGAAATGATGTGATATTATGTATTACTTATTAGGCCTTCATCCATAGCGTATTTAGAACAGTTATTAAAATTTTGTTTCAACTGTTCACACACTACAGGAACTACTTTGTTGTATACGTAACATTTTATTTCTCTGTGATTTTCCATAGTCTTTTGTCCATGGCTCGAACAAGATGGCCGCACGCGGTTCTAACGATTTCAGCAAACATAATTATTGGAAGTCGCACGTCCATTCTGCTATTTGATCTTGCTTATTGGCCAACACGACTCGCGGCTTTGGTTTTCATATTGTTATATCTATTTAGTATAAAATGGATTCATATTCAATGTTTTTCAATACTTAGTACTCACATACATTGGCTGTTTATATTTATTCAATAATTTATATGTATTTTTTGTGACGAGGCTAGCTGTGCGCACTCTTATTAGGTACCTACATATAAACTGATATTGTTGTAAGTTAACGCGAATATGATACATTCTACGATATTCTACGACATTCTACATGGCGCTAACAACCCAAAGTAAGCATACGTAACTAGCTTGTGTTATGGGTTCTAGAATAGGGGTAAATCAGTTTAGGATGGTTTATCAGTTAGGGGTTTCACGGTCTTCCCACTAACAACACAACAACTTTCCAGTGAGCTCTGGCTACCCTACTCACCGACAGAAACACAACACATCAGTATCGAACGGGTACCCGCGACTTTGACTATGCCGTGGGGCCGTCCTACGCCTCGCCGGGTACGTGGTCTCTATTCAAAAAACTTTCAGCTCCATCAGTTCTTCTTCCTATATGCCCTTAGCACGAATAATGAGGATTTTTTATAACACTTTGAAGGCAGACAAGCCGCATGCTTGTATCACTTTTTTATACCACTTAGACAAGCCCACGGTCCACCTGATGGAAAGTGGTAACCGTAACCTATGGACGTTTGCAACACCAGGGGCGTCACATTCGTGCTGCCGAGCATATATAGAAGTAGTAGTAGGTAGAAGGTTAAGAGAGTCTTGTGCTGTCAGAGCAGGAGACAAAGAATCTTCCCACTGACAATACAGAGACTCTCTTAACCTTTTACCCTCCCCCTTCTCTTCCCCCCTTACAATGCTCCACTCTCCGGAATTCGATAGTTTTTCATGCTACGGACAAAATAAGACTGTCGCCTTTACTTGACCGTGTGTAGAATTAGCATCAGATCAATCTTGAATACCAAAGTTCTCAAAAAGTACACTAAAAATCTTAATATTTTGGTATCTTTTTTATATCTTTGTTTTGAGTACTTTGCCAGTCAAGATCTGATGCGAACTGATGGGTCCTTCACAGCCTTTATCGAAACGAAACCGATTTTCATTATGACCTATTGTTTTACTCAGTTTCCTAGTACTACATCAGTATTCAAAATGACACCTCTTTTCACGTTATAAGTCAAACAGGATATATTTTGTACGTAGCAGTAAATTAACACGAATGCACGACATTCGACCAGCGCTATCAATTACTGATGTATCGCTAAACAAATACGCGTTAGTGTTATACGAATCTGTAAGCTATAATTGTTTGTGCTAACAGTTTGACTTGCGTTTTTGGACTGTGCCTCGTTTAGTTGAGAGGAAGTAAGACAGTCGCTGGAATCAGGAAATTAGTTCAAACGGAGCGCATAATATGAAAACGGTGAAACATGCTAAAAATTCTAGGTGTCTTTTATTTGTATCTAACATCACTCATAAGTAAGAAGAAATTGTAACTAAACCAATGTTGGATTCTTTGATTGTTGCTTTAATGAAAAAATACTTATTATAATGGAATGTGTATGTAAATAGTGGCAAATGGGTACTCTTCTAACAATAATCTTTCAAATTACCCCTTTTCTATTTAGAACACATTTTTGGCTCGGATACATCATTATCATCCAGCTTTATTTCGATAAACTCAAAAGATTGTTATTTACTTGTACATATTTTCTCAAAGTGAAAATTAACCCTTAGAGTTGTGAATATGGTGTAGACTGTCCTAGAATATTTATATCATTTATTAATATAAAATTTGTAATAGAACGAACACTCCTATCACATCTCTAATTCTTAATAATAGGTACCTACTCAAGATTAATAAGTATTCTATAATCATAATCATAATCATAATCATTATTTATTTGTGAAACATCTATACGTACTTAGGTACTTATTACTTGTACCAAGTGAGTTTACGTCGTAGAACTCTACTCTCTGAAGTACTAAACGAGGCACCAAATGTAAAAGGGCACAAGAGGGTTACATTACAATGAAGCCGATAATTTGTGCAGTCTGGACCCGCCGTTCATCTTATTAACACTCTAGAACCAAGTGGTAACGTCTTTGAAATGGACATCGGTAGGTACTATAGGTACACTCTTTTTTGACACACTCCTCTAAGTAGCTTAACAAGGCGAAGAATATACCTTACTATTGTATTATGAACTTAGAACTCCTGAAAAATAAGTTTTTAGGAGGTAGGACGCGACGGTGTCTCCCATCCCAATTGAGCTTCTCAACTGGGGAAGCCCTAACGAATACTGCGATTAATATAATCCTTGTGTTGTAATTCCGGTGGTAAGTAGCCAGAGCTTATACTAATGAGTTCTTGTGCTGTCAGTGGGAATACTAATTTCTCTCCTCAAAAGGGCATCAGAAGGCTTCTATAGGATCGGTAGCATGAATATAACGCCACTGGTGGTGTAGTTTCATTTGCACCATTGGCTAGCACTATCAATGGTGCAAATGAAACTGATATGTACCGTTTGCACCATTTATCATGGGTAGTTGCGGTACGCTGTAATAGTCGCTTTGATACGACTGACTTTTTTGGTGCGCTTAATAGTGGATAGCGAACTACATATTTATTAGACAAATAACTAAAGAAAAATATGGTGATACTGAAACGTCACACTAAAGAGAAAACGAGCTAAATCATTTATATCAAAACGGCCATCACAGCGTGCCATAATAGTATAATATAATATTCCACCTAAGAATCTATTTAGATCGGAAAAAGAAAAAGAATTGAGGAACTCTTACTGTATCTACCTACCCTGAAAATAAAAATAACTTAACATTATGGAACCTTCACCATAGTTGAAATATGAATATAAAATCACAATTATAAAGACAATGGGTATATAAACAATCGAAAACAGCTTATGTGACGTAAATACCTACATATACATATTTATTACAGCAAACATACCAGACCTAATGCGCACGTACAAAAACCCGGACAAAAGGACGGACGGACACGTTCACTGAACTTTATTCGGCAATGTCATTAATATATTGTTCGAATCGATGAACTATTTTATTGATTATTTTTCAAATCACATGCTCGTGTATTATCTCTTACCCTCGGTTGCATAATACGTCTGCCATCAAAGCCGCATCTTCTGAGCCCAGGAACTGCTTTTCAGTCCCCACTTCACACAAGAATTTTTTTTTTTTATACCACTTAGGTGGCAGAAAAGCACACGGCCCACCTGATGGGAAGCGGTCACCGTGGCCTATGGACGTTTGCAACACCAGAAGCGTCACACAAGTGCTGCCTACCCTGTAGAAACCTTCTAATGCCCTTCTTGAAGAACCCCATTTTGTAGTCGCTGTTACTTTTATGTCATGAGAATCAAGTGGTAGATCTCTCCTTTACCCATCATAGGTTGGCAAGATGACCGCCTGCAACCCAAAAACAGTTTGTGGATCCAAACATATCTTACTTGTTGGCATTTCTAGTTGGTATACCTACTGAGACTTTAGTACATGTTTTCCTCTCAGTGTGGGAAGTCATAAACTCTCGTCTGTGTGACATTTGAAATAAGCTAACCATAAAATAGTAGGCAAAACCGGGTTCCATGGTATGGACTGCAATCTTGCCTCCACCACCTATAAGTACAGGCGATATCAAAGTACTGCAGTTGGTAAACTTTTTAGGTCTCCTACTACCCGTAACGACTGTCATTGATGTTCGTACGACAACCGAGACCAATGGATTAAAGTTCTCTCCAAAATATATTCACTATGCTGTTATATGACCACAAATATTAGCATTGAACGAGGATCCAACCCGTGCCTCCTGCGTAGCAGTCGCATTCACTACCGCTACGTCACAGAGGCTATATCAGTATGTTAAATGCGCTCTTAAGTAAAAGGGTGAAACTTCCTCTATCAAGTCAAGAGTAGTGCTGGTAAAGCAGCTGTCATCACATATAAATGGTTCATTATCAAAACCTTAAACCAGTAGGGAGTAAACACACGTCACACAAATGTACATAGACACACAGATTATCAGTTTCAGAGACAAATTACACAAGTGCTTGGTGTAAACGGGCCGAAAGCGCTACACATATAAATATTATGTTTATATATTGATAGAGTTGAGCGTTTGTCAAACAGCGAAGTGTACGATGCCAATATTAACTCTAGTTATCGTCCGCGGGTGAACCCCTCTGAAGGTCACGGTCAAGGTCAAACCGTTTACATTTACACTGTCAATATTTTGATATGTTTTCTACGAGTTGAAATAAAATGTTTGATTCGCAAACTGGGGCATGCAGTGGCATTTTATTGGTCCTACTGAAATGCGGACTAATCCTAATCATATCCATAACATAACATAACATAAACTCACGCCTATATCCCCGATGGGGTAGGCAGAGATGCAAGCACCCACATTTCGCCAGCTATTGCAATTAACCGGGCACTTATAAACCTGCGATAAATACACGCATAACTTGGAAAAGCATCGAAAAGTAATTGGTGTGTGCCATGGTAAAACCAGGGATCGAACCCGAGACCTCGTCTCAGCAGTCCATTACCATAGGCTACCGTGGTTCTTTATACATCATCAGACATATCATATCCGTCTATTCCATATCTGAGCAACAACCCCCTTTGCAATCAATGTTTTTGTACACCAAGGCAAACTTCTCCTACACCTCTTTTCGGATTTGGTTTACCATGGCAACCTACACCATGGATACAATTGAATTGCCCCGAACACCTAAATGCACCTGGTATTCTGGTATACGTCAATCTATAAACAGGTGTATTGACACACACACACACATTTTACCAATTTAGTTTTTGGTGTCAAAACTGAGTATTTTTTTGTGAGGTACGAAGATGATTAAAGGTTGGTTTCTATCTAACAGTTAAACACTATCGGATGGTTAACTTGGTAAGACAACCACTGAATGGTTTGTACCACATGAAATACACTGCTGCTACCTACTTAGTAAAGATGATAACCGTGAACTTTTTAGGGGTTATTGGTTTATTTACTTACTTATAAAACTTCCTGCACAAGTAGGTACATAAGCGGACTTAATACCACAAGGCATTCTCTACGAGTGAACCAAAGGTGGAGCGAGAAAGACTCAGGTGCATTATTAAAAGCAAACGATAGCGAGAAAGTCCTTACCGTACACAGGTACAGCAACATAAAGAATTAAGGTAACTAACTATTTAGTAATTCATCACCAGCTCAAATATTATCACTGTAGATGTTACACTATACATATAATTACATTGGTCGATATACATAAAAAATAATGCAGTGTTTAAAAATGCATCATCAAAAAAGTTACAAAACATGAATGAGATATTTTTAGCGCCATTTTGTATACTACCTCAAACTCTCAAGTCTTCAGAAAAGATCCAAAGACAACAAAATTTAAATCCTAATTTACCCAATCGATATTATCACTACGTATATTTAATTTATCAAGGCAAACTCCTTGGATTACATTGGCTGTGTTACCAAATATTTTCCGTGCAAGCGTAGTGTGTGCCGTGTACATAATGTGAGTGTGTTGTTGTGTGTGTACATATTTAGCTGGGGCCAATACGCCCCTTGGCCTTATGGCGGTGAAAACTGTGTTTGTAGCTTTTAAGTAATCGTTTTAATGCGCTAGTGTCGACAAAAGTTTGGGAACAAGGTCATATTGACGAATTTAATTCGCAATAATGGATTTGACTATTTAAATTAGAAGTCAGTAGTAGGAAGGGGTTGGAAGCTTTAAGAGTCTTTTTGTAAAAGGAATAATCTTATCGTCGTCAAAGTTTATCTGGAATTCTGATCTATATTTGTCATAGCGCGACTACACTCCTAAATCCTTAATAAAATCAAAGCAAAATGCTTGACTACAATCCGTTCTACCATTGCGTGAATTTATACCATATTCCTTTCATTATGCTTTGCGCCGTATATCTCATGCCTTGTACACCAAAATTTTAAATTAACGGTGTCATCAGATACGCCCCGTTTAACGGACCTGGAACTGTAGGAAGATGGAAGTACGTGTTCTGGTAAAGAATACCAAGACTAATAAACAATGATGCGTTAAAAAAAGTGTCACAAAACCACATGGATCCTGTTTGTAGCTTTCTTGGTTCCTTGAAATTGTATGCTCATTGGAACAATCACCATAATAGAGAAGGTAAAAGACTGCCAAAAATACAATATCGTCACGTAACGTTGTGAAAACTATAAACTTTAAGTAGATAAATAAAACGATAACATAGTAAAAATATAGTGCCGTAATTATACTAGTTGTTAAGTAAATTTATTCTCATAATCACCCACTAAATATTTAAGTTCTTATACGAATATAACTTGTTGTTACTGCCCATACGCATAAGTATAAGTATATAAATCTGCAATGTTCTATTTTTACAACATTATACTGTGTTCTACCGCCTGTACAATGGCTTGTGTTTAGAAGAATTGTTTGACATGATGCCCACACCTACTTTCTATCATCGCACCGCTCGCCATAGAGAGGGAGTTCATCCTCACACACTACGACCGGAAACGGTGCGCACTGTGCGGTATAAAAGGAGTTTCATCCCGCGAACGCTCAATCTGTGGAATGAACTCCCTGCCGTGGTTTTCCTAAGCGACTACAATATGGGTTTCTTCAAGAATCAATTAGATGGTTTTTACAGGGTAGGCAGCACGTGTATAACGGCTCTGGTGTTGCAAACGTTCATAGGCCATGGTGACCGCTTCCTATCAGTGGGCCGTGTGCTTGTCTGCCATCTAAGTGGTACAAAAAAAATTATACACAGCACTGCTACATTGCTCAACTAGTTTCTATTATGGAATCTAGAATGCGGATACAAATATTTGTACTGAGCGGGAATCGAATTCGCACCCCCTACATACTATATATAATTAATGGACTAATCATCAGTACACCTCTCTTGACTGATATGCGCATCAAGCGCACATTTATGCGACAATGACTTTTAAGACTTCATTATGAACCAACTATTTAACAGAAAAACTCGATGGAAGTTTGTCTGACTCGCGAATCGAACCTAGGACCACAGGTACAATAGAGCATTATATTATATCCCTGAAATAAGCAGGTGCTTATCATGCACACTTAGCCAAGCATGTCTTTCCAGACACCACCGAGTATTTTAACAGAAAAGTCTATAAAAGTTTCGTAGACTGGGAATCGAAGCTGAGACCTCATACCACACAGCAACTTTTGATAAAACTTCGTAAGTACTTTATCTTTATACCTAATTGTTTATATAAATATTAACAGCAGACCAGTAGGTAGAACGGTAACTAATAAAAATTCAAGGTACCACCCAAACGATATATTTGTTTTTAAACGTAACGCCTTCGAACTTCTCACCTAACAAAATCGCGGTGACCCTAACCAAACATGCAGAACAAACACACAAAAAATACGCAAATAAAAATATCCCCCGTGGCCTCATTAATATTCTAGAAATAAAGGTCTTTGTGAAACAGGTCTCCAGAAAACACACTCTTGCGCAGCGATGCGGCGCGCGCCGGCGCGGCGCTCTGCAAACAATATGGCCGCGATAAACCGACGCCATCTTGCTTTTATCGAGGTTACACACACTGGAAATTTAAAATTATTATTTTATTACTTAATAGTTTTAAACTGGCTTCGTTTTATGGAGGCTACAGGTTTTATAAAGGGTAATAATGTTTTAGTACCTCTAAACGGGGTCGTTCAGGGAAATATAAAGTTTAATGCCTATATAGACTTGCAAGACCATACTTTTATGTGTTACGTTAAGGTATAGCATACTGCAATTTCGAGACATTCAGAGTCCCTTCTTACATTAGGCAATTCAAACGAAACTCGAGTTGCCGGTTATTTGAGTTTGACGTCTCAACAACCAATCGACAGCTCGCAAAACATTTCAGCAAGATGGCGGATTCCGAGGATTTGAAATTCTAGATGACGAAACAAAAGTTTTCTTCCAGTTTCCTAATGTGAGAACAGGCTAACAATCAAGGTTTACAACCAAGTCATCACAGCGTTATTCCTGGTTGTATTCGAGGATTTCCCTCGGAGGTTCGTTTTGATTCGGCTTAATTCGGAATGAAGAAGTCGAACTACCTCCCAACGACGTGAGGTTTAGGCCTACTGTTTCCACGCTGGTCAGATTGGTTGGTTTTATTTCGAGTTTTCCTTCTCTCGCAGTGATATCATCTACGTATTTTCTGATTGTCACCGTTACGTTACGACACCCATCGGATGAGACGAATTTGTGATAGGTATGCTTACACTGAACCGAGTACCTCGGAGAGTACATTAAGTTATTCTTCACATTCGTATACTTCCATGGGTTGCTGAATTAAGCTTTCACCACCGAAGTCCAGATTGCTCTTTGCTGGGTGAAGAACAAAAAACTATCGGACCCGATGGATTGGAATCTCTTTCGATGCTTGTAAGGTCCCAAGTCCAGACAGTGTAGGCATTCCTACGAAACATTAGAAACATCCAAGTCAATAAATTGACAAAAGACTTACACTTTAATCCTAAGGAATAACGCATCAGAAGTGCATTATGTGTCAGTTTTGCAACACAAAGAGGTACAATTAACATTCACCGAGATAAAACTGTTGTGTTTAGTAGAAAAACAGGCTAATCCCAGCGTGGGGTGAGACAGAGAACAAATTTGCTGTGCCAACAATCAACAGCACCTAACATCGGTACGTATGAATAAGGGTGAGTTCACACATTGCAAAGCATACTTTAGCTAAGACAGCGACATATAATACGATTTTTGCGGCCCTCTCTAGATGTATTGTACCACCTCTACCGCAACGAATGTGTGCCTCTCTGTCACCGAATTCCACCGTTCACTTTTCTATCTCGTGCTGTACTGCATTATCGTACACAAGTGGTACAAAGGTAGTATAAAAAACTCGTACTTACAAGTACTTTCTTTGTCGCAATCAAGAGCTGGAATGCTCAGCTGGCATACATGTATCCATTTTCTTACAATCTTACATCCTTTTTGTGGAGAAAGGCATCTCTCGGGACCTCAAGGTACAGTTTACCATTAGGATCATCAGCATTAAGAGTGGTAGTCCGTATTTTATACAGTTCGGTAGCCATTTGCGAATCAAATTGTATTTTATAAATATTAGGGTCTGCTACTTTGCTATCATAATTGTGTCGTTATTTTCAGCATCAAGTTTTGATTTATTTTGTCATTCATTTGGTTGTGTTACCAATAATTGGATATACATACATAATGCTCACGCTAGTAATCCTCAAAGGGCAGAGTGTATTAAACACCCACATTTCTATGATTTTCGGTCTCACGTAATAGGGGGCCAGCCTATTACCGCCAATCGGGCACTTTGAAAAAAAGAAATGGATATGCCAAAAATAAATTTCTTACCCAAAATGTTGCCTAAATAAATTTGGAAAAGAAATTGCCCCGATTCCTTGCTATGCGATGTAAATCGCAAGGCAATTAATTACGTGCTTAGCCGCACAAGCACTACCAGTTAACCTCTTGAACAGTATCAGACGAGTTGGAGAGTAGCAGAGTATCATCCACAAACAAGATCTTTACTACTAACTTGGCACGCACTGTATAGACTTACCCTAACATAGAGTCACCGCTTACACTGCAAATATTTCAACAAAGATACAGGGGGCGCTCAACTCCAACTGTAACTATTCTGTGCACACACGGCTTATACAGGCCACTGCCTCATGCTAATAATATACTGTTGTGATAGAGATAATGATGGAAATTACTTTTAAGAATACTGTTTTATTTGATAAGCTTACGTTTTTTACAATCAAATTGGCATAAAATCTGCTTAACCTTTATTTCGTTTTTGTCACGCCAATATAACTTCATTCCATAAAGTTATTAGTAATACTTAGATAACACAACAACAAACTATGCGAGTGACATACATATCTTCACGCAAAAAATTTGAACCATGAAACCTATTAATTTCACAGAAATAGTAAGCTGATATATGGTGTGTATAATATTATAAATTCGGTAACGTAGTGAGGAGACTGTTGCACTATTTACGCTAGTATAGCTTGCACTATAACTTTATGCTTCAATCTGTCTAATCGTAAGCTGTTAATGAATTCGATTTTAAATTTTCCTGTTGAGAAACTGAAAGTTTTTCAAACTTACCGTTGTCGTGACTTACTAGCGCCCATCCTAACGATAAGCTTGGTTTAAAAAAGTTCAAATGGTCTCTTGTTTGATTTTTTTATACCAAGTGTAATTAATCAATATGAAATAAGTACAATAAGAATCAAGTATCCTAAACGTAATAAATCTATTTGACTCTGTTTTATTTTCAATGAGATGTAAGTCAGAATAAAATGAAGGTACTAAAATTGCCTTAATTAATTGGTCTTAGTCTAACTTAACTAAAACTAACAAATATATCGTTAATAAAATACACTAGATCGATACATTTATCTTGTTTATGAGAAAATAAGTAAACTCAAGCAAGTAGTATCCTAAACTTAATTACATTAAAAAGTAGATATTATTATCCAGTAGCTTCTAAGACTAGTAGTTGTGTAGTGGCATCACTGCATACAATTTTAGTTTTGAATATCCATGAATATTATTGCCAACTGCACAGCTATAACAACATATTCACAAATAAAGATAAACAATATCTCTAAACGATATGCAAAAGAAATGTTAATTCATTCTCTTCCATACAATTTCCTACACCCATACAACCTACATACTTATTTTGAAACATTCCGATGCGGGTAAGTACACACCTTCGCACCCTAAAGGACCGCGCATGCGCACAACATACCGAAGATCGTAGTGTAATCGTGTCGAGCTTGGTTTTCAAATATTAGTGTTTGGCAAAGAAATCAAGCCGCGACCGGCGTTTGTCCGTCTGTTTGTCCGACACGACCCCAATCAACTCGGTTAACTCTCTACTATATTATACAATTGACTATTTTCGTGTTTGGACAAAACATTTGAGGAGTATGAAAATATTTGATAGCTGTCAGTTTAATGAATGAAGGTGTTATGTTATGTTAACAATTTGTTTTTTTTTAAATACGACACGACGAGATTCATTATACGGTATCTTAAAAATTAAAAGAATAAATGTAGAAACTGGTGCTGATTCTGTTGCGCACCTCAACCTCAATTACTTCTATTATTATGTATTCTTTGTAGGTATCATATAATATAAGTATCTTTGCTATAATGTAGGTATTTATGATATAATATAGGTAACTATTCTATAATAGGTATCTATCCTAAATGTCTATTATAATATTGCTATTTATCCTAATAGCCTCTATTGTGTATCGATGAAGAACGCGAATGATGAATCTGGTTACTTTTAAATCATTTTAACTTTTTTTTTATTTTGAAACTGCACTCTGTTCAGAATCGGCTTCCCTTGCCTCTCTGACCATTTCTATATAAAAAAATGTATGTGCACGACATGTGTTGAAAAATGTGTGAAAGTGCCTCTGTTTATTATGGAACCCATATTGCGTTATTTTATCTCCGGCTGTATATTAGCCAAGAATATTACTGCATCTCATTATTTGTCAAGTTTAAACTAAGCCTAATTTAGATAGTTTTGTAACAGCAGAATCAGCACTATTGAATTCTCAAGTCTTGCTTTACAATCATATTTAAAAATCGAACAACCTAATTCCCAAAATCCTATAATCCAAAGATCAAGAGAGAAAAAAAAACAATCAAATTACTGTAATTAAAAAGTATTCGAGTCAATTTAATAAAATTCAAATAACGAACATGGAGGGTTTCTTCCGTCTTCCGGCCGGGGCTTCGATTAATCCGTTTGGCGGCAAGTTAAAAATCGTTTAAACGCTACCTGGGCGAACCAACCAATTGAATTATTAATGCAGCCTCTACAAACGGCGCGAGTACATATTTACTCGTCGCGTAAATAGATGCGCACACACCCAACACGCGTTTTCTGCGCAGTATATCTGAAAATAAGAGACAAAATATTTATTGATTTTTTCTGTTTGTGACATATTTAGTTATTATGCATAAATAAGATCTAACAACCGATATCACATAAACTGTATTAAGTAAGAAATTTTAGAATGACAGAAAATCATTATAATTATCACACTCGTCGTGATATTTACCTAAGTAACATGTTTTTAGTTGATTTGAGTATCCGATATTACGCGCAAGATCACGCATGCAAAACAACTAAAAACATAGTAAATATAGGTAGGTACAGGGGAGTGTTATAATAGTGATCTAAAAAGAGATCTTTTCAACACTGCGTTGGTACACTATGGACGTAAGTTTTGTTAATTAGACAGCTATATTTAATCTGCTTGTATATGTGTTGCGATATCTCAAAAAGTGTTATAAAGCTACATAACATCCATATAAAATATGAAGGTAGATTAGGAAGAAATTATTAAGTAATTATGTAGATTAGTTAGGTTCTAAATAGTCATCATCATCATCATTTCAGACATAGGGCGTTCACTGCCTATGACCGAAATGATGATAGGTTATCTCCTATCGACCTTCAATCGGATCGATTGGATATGATCTACATCCAACGGGTACCCGCGACTCTGACTATCTTGCTGGGGCTATTCTATTCCTCGTCTACCTGTGCATGCTTTCCATTCGAAAACCTTTCGTCTCCAACGGCCATTTGTTCTTCTTGCTATGTGGCTATAGGTTACCAAAATCTCTGAAAATAAAACTAAAATTATAATCATATTTCAGCATATACTATGATCGCGTTCTTGTATACAATACGTACGTAAAAGGCTGTAGTTTTCCCGGTTGCGCGCGCTCTATTCGCATGTGTGCGTGAGTGTGTGGGTGTGTGCGTAGGGTTGGCCTTTTGCGACGGGGGAGGGGGGGAGGTCGGGGGAGGGAAGCCATGCCTTACTAGGAACCGTAGAGTCGCTCTCTCTCGTATTTGCCGACTTGTGCAATTAACAGGTCTTTATGAATATTCAACAAGAGTCGAGATGCGAGTTTTTATATTAATTGATGTGTAACTTACACGAAAACGGCTTTTTGGGGGCCATTTTTGTGTATTTTATGTACTGTGCGTCGGTTGTAAGCACACTTTTGTTGGGAATTGAAAATTTTCGCGCGGTTTCTTTACAGGATTGGCAAACCTTCAAGCGTTTTATTTGTTTTTTTACTGACAATATTTAATTCGTTGAGAAATCGTGAAATTCAAAATGAAAAATATTCTAATAAATAAGTAGTCAATACATACACAATGAAGCAAGAAATAATACTTTTTGACATTTTTAAACCAAATAGTATGGTGTAACTTTTCATATATGTACTTAGATTTACATTGGAAAAGTCAACATTCCGGACGGGAACGAAAATATAAACTTTTTCTGAACTTTAAGCTATTGTATTCTCGCTCATAGTAATCCATAACTCTATAATTATAAAATAAGTAGGTAAGTGAGCGTAAGTGATTGTGTCATAATGTTTAGCATTAGACAGATATATACAACCAAGACTCAGCCACAGATGCGTGGCTTGACAACAATAGTGCCCGGAATACGGCAATAGGCTCACCAACTGGTTATCTGATTGAATACAATGGTGAAATATATGTGTTACTCTGCCTAAGCCTCCGGGGATAAAGGCGTGATTATATGCAAATAATTAACCCAACAACGTACACAATCTTCTAAAAGAACCTAAACAGCAAAACTAGCACAAACCTAATAAACACAAGCTCAAAAGGTCACTTACAAAACAAATTCATTCACATTTATTTTAAATAAACGCAAAGGGCTCGTTACCATAATCCATTTTTCCGATAAGAAAATGGTACATTATGTATGATTTGTACAACCAAATCCACATGCCGATGCTCTACGCATCTCGTGGAAAACTCCGTTAGAAAGAGACCACATTGTGTTTGAAGAGAAAGCAACAAACTGGGGATGAGTCCACCACCTCTAGTTCCAATACGACTTACTGACACAGTTCGACAAACAACCAATTTGTTTCTTAGCATACCGCAATAAAGTTGAGAATTCTTTGAGAAGGTTCCTGTGAGCATTGTGCGTGTATTAAGGCAGAAGAGTACGGACAACAAATATTGATTCGGTAGAGGGTGTGAGCGGGTGTGAGGGAGAGAGATCTCGGTGGCGGGGGGTGAGGGTAGGCGCACATAATTTGGACTAATTCCCTGAATGTTGACACAGGCTTGTCTGTCCGGGCTGCGGCCGATCAACTCGTCTTTTAAGCAACTTGAAAGTTGTCAACTTATTGGGTTTGAGGACCTATATTTGATAGACTGTCTGGTTTTAAAGAATACAGGCTATTTTGATCGATTTTCATTAAGAGTGGCAAATGAACATTGGACTAGCTTACACTTTAGAGCTAGAGTTAAATATGAAAAAGGAAATGGAAGGTTAAGCGGAGCTCGACTCTGATTGACGCAATGATAATGGTGAAAACAATAGTACAGAAGGGGGTGGCTTTATCGCTTAACCCATTGTCTGCCGGGTAACCTTTGTTATGTTGATAGATTTCGGAATGAAGGCTCATCAGGGTACACTTTCCAGATGCTGGTAGCAGATAGAAACCATTACTACCGTATAGTCACACCTTTAAAGAGAAAGGGAAGAAGGGCATCCGATAGTTTTTATAGGGTCTGTACCATAAGGACACCCCTGTGTTTGCAGACATCCATAGACGGTAACACTTCCTATCAGATGGACCTATTACTTGTCCATCACCAGCAAGGTAGCATCCGAAGCTTGCACTTTAGAGCTCGAGTTACCGTCTTCATGATTTGGTTTATCTTGGTTTTTACTGCCAGCAGGCGGAACGGCTTGCTGGCGTACCGGCTTGCAGGTGTACCGGCTTGCAAGTGTACCGGCATGTAAGTAAGGTTAGCTTATGCCCACTTAACACAACTCACACTCAACAAATTGTAAAGGACATTTTTGCTTCGAAAATTTTGGCGGCGAATACACTCAGCAAATAAACTTATAAATACATTATTATATACCTAAACTTATTAATAACACACTAAACACGGCAATTGGTATCTGCAGATATAATACATGTATACATATACAATATACAGCGAGTAAACACCCCGGCATCCGCTACAGCGCTTATCTCACTAAACAAACTTGCTCGCTGTATCTCACAATATTTCCATACAACGGCTCACGCAACAATTTCTAAGAAAATGATAAGTTTGAAAAAAATGTTGGGAACTTACCTATGCACAATGGTTTATTTTGAAACACCTGGATTATTTTATACCACTTAGGTGGCACACAAGCATACGACCCATCTAATAGAAAATTATCACCGTGACCTAATGGCGAACGTCCATAGGTCCACCAGGGGCGCTACTCTCGTGCTGCCTACCCTGTAAAAACCTTCTAATGCCCTACTTGAATACCGCATTGTCGTCGCTTGGTAAAACCACGGCATGGTGCTCATTCCACAGCTGGAGCGTGCACGGGATAAATTTCCTTTCACATCGCACAGTGCGCACCATTTCTGGTCGTAATGTATAAGAATGAACTCCCTGCCTGTGGCGAGCGATGCGATGTTAGAAGTTCACTGAATGCGTGTAGGTACACCTCTAAGCTATTAGTATGAAAATAGGATAATATAGCAAAAGCATTCAAATCAAATACCTTTTGTTCAAAGAACTGCAAGACTGAGTATATATTTTTTCCACTAGGTATAGATTTTAGCCACTTCCCGTCTCGGGCCCTGGTAGGATGAGTAGGAGGAGGAATTTGGTTTAGTTGACCTTCGGACCTACCAACCCCGGGTATAGTTTATACGAGAGCTTTGTCTTCAAAGATCTTAGTGAGATATACATAAAATGCCACTAAGATCATTGTATATACGCATGAGACCACAATCAATATCAGGAAAACCTCGTATTCCTCCATATTGCATGATAGGCCTTCACCTCTGAATCCTTTTCAGGCTTTTTCCTTTTTCCTTGGCATATTAATAAAGAAATATTGTAATACACAATTCAAAAGCATAAACTTAAAATTATGAAGAACACAAATCACAGTTAATTTCCAAAAAAAAATATGATTATTATTAATCAAATGAATATTATTAATCTTAAACTGTAATCTCCATTTTATGAAGAATCTAAATAAGAATAACAATCACGTCTCGATAAACCGCCACTCAATAAAAGTCGTATAAGCGATGTGGTGCATAAAATCGCTCGTACAGCCCCCCGGCGCCGCTCCCTAAACTTGGGATGATCCGTGATCTTACCCGATATTAGCACCTCGGGCAATGAGGGCCCATAAATAAAAAATACTTATTACAAATCTAGGGTGGATCCGAATACAAATATGTGATTTTTTTCCGTAATTTGAGGGGACGTAGAATACATAAATGCATATGTATATGTACAGTGGGCTCCAAAAGTACCTGGAAACCTTAAAATATTTAAACTTTTGACAGCCAAAGTGTAATTTATCCAAAGTATTATAGATAGCGTTACTAAAATAAACTAGATCGACGTCTTGTTTCTTAATAAGAAAATAAGTAAACTCCTGTAAGTAGTAGCCTAAACTTAATTATATTAGTAAGTAGATCTTTTATCCGGTATATTCTAAGACTTGTTAGTAGTTGTGTAGTGGCTTCACTTCATACAATTTTTTTTCAAATTGTCCAAGAACTTTTGTAGAGCTCTGTATCTTTTTCTTAACTTAAAAAAAAGGAATGAATATTATTTTATTTATACGGTTGTTATATTGCGGAATTCAAAGTTATACAGTACGCTGCTGCTATTAATTTGACTTGTCGGAAAGAAGAGGGTGTGGCCTGCTTAGAACAAGCCGACCTCCTCTCTTGTTCTTGAGAGGAAAACCTGCGTCATATTGCAGATTTACAGGTAAGGTAGACTTGGTCCTTAAGCCCTTAAGAGCCCTGTTACTGTACAACAGCGTTATTGTTGTATCCTAGCAAAGGAAGATAATATATCTTTTGTGTTTCATTTGTTTTAAATAAAGTAGCAGTTGCTACGAAAGGAGCAATTCACAATAAGAATAGATGAGTACTACTAAAAGGCTTGGAACGATGAACTAAAATAAGAAGCAAAAAATATCTCTGCACAGAATTGAAAACTGCAGAATTTAGAAAAAAAACATGGGCAATAAAAATTCGTTAACAATCTATCTATATATCACATTCAATACATAGATATGTACAAACCAGATAGGTCGAGTGCTGTTGAGTGTATTTCTTCCGGAGTTTGGAAGGTCAGATGACAGTCGATCGAAGTTACGATGAACTAATTTTTTACACCAGGTTGCAGTGTAAATCCCAACATGTAAATCATTCATAATTGTCCATCTCAGTAATTGTATTCATTTTAAAATTCGATTTGGAAACGTGTTGACTGCTAATTCAGAGGTCACTAGTTCAACTCCCGCTCAGTACAAATATTTAGACGCATAAATATGTTTCTACACCTTTGTATTGAAAAAAATGCACCAAAGTATAGGTACTTTTCCGCATTCAAGAACCCAGTATATGAAGTACTTTACTTACTTAAACTCCAGATAGCTCTATGTAGAAAGTCGTTGAATATTTTATTACAAAGAAAGGATTCTTCTTTTTCTGTCGAATAGATGGCATTTTTGAGTTGTCATAGTGGTGTAGTAATTTGTATCTAACGGAGAGGGCCCGAGCATAGGTTTCGCTCTTTGCGAAGACTACGTCCCCTCCAAGAAAGGATTGAAGTGTGTGTATCCACATTCAACAACCCAGGATGCAAGCTAGTTAAGCTATGCTTTAAATTAGTCTGTACGTCTAGTTAGCGTTCTTTCTGGAAGCAAAATCCTGGGTCAGACGGGGTTCGAAGGAAATACATAATGGGCAACGTCACACCCCAACACGAGATCGATCTGATCAACACGAGATGCGTACATACCTGCTCCAGCCATGGTAGTGGATGCGGCAAATGATGAAGATTTTCAAAATGGAACATTCTCTTAGATCACAGTTTAAAATTAAACATTTTTACCACAGCTTCCATTCGCAGAGCAAGCTAGCTAGCATGAATTGAATTATAGACATCCCTCGCTAATGGTCTAGATAGAGCTGCATAGAATGTCTCAAAACATTAAATATCAATATCATCTAGCACAATAACATCTGTGGCTCGTTTCATAGCCCGATATCGACCTGCATTCGGGTTCACTCGCGCTCCATCTGTATTTACTTTAATCTCTATTTTGTTAGCAAACAGCAGCAGCAGGCAAATCCCATATATCCGGTCTTGTTTCCCGTTTTTGATTCGTATTTATATCTTGCCGACTGTACAATATAGTGATAATTAATAGATTATCTACTGTATTTCATAATGTCTAGAAACCCACAGCGCAGACGACGTGGATACCAGTTACTTTGGTTATCATCTAGTTCTACTTAACCAATTGCATTTGAATATATGACAGATATTTTAAGTCTGACAAATACTTTATAATAAAAAAAACACAGTGTTTATTGCGAACAATCAGTTGTAAATTTAAAAGAATCAAAAGAATCGGAATAATACAATTGGCGGGCTTATCGCTCTGAGGCAATCTCTTACCGGAAACCTTAGGATGGAGAAAAAAATTAGAGAAAAATATTTCCAGGTAGTTTTACATCAACATTATATGAAGAAAGAAAACAATGATAGCTAATCATAAACATCAACACAATAGCTACCTAAATATATAAAAGTTTATAATAGTGTCATTATTTTCGTTAGCATTACTTCAGTATGAAGAACATCTTTTAATTGGTCAGACTTCTGAGGGTGACTGTACAACAGCCACTTAAAACGTAGCACACAAAAACTCATAAACAAATAGGAACTAGGTACTTTTGGTTACAGCTCATCCTAAGCTCAGATTACGAGCCGAAAACTTCACAAATTATTGTGCTATTTGTTATTTTCACTAACAAATTAAGTCCACTTTCAATATTACCGTAACTAATTCATAATTAACGGCCGCGACGCCGTGAACGGGCATTCAATATGGCCGCACAGGTCACATGACCCCGCAATGCGTTTTTAATTGCAATCATTCCGTATTTTATGTTGTTTGCACACTTTCCGTTTGTTTGTACAAGCGAGGCCTTTATTTATGGCCGGTGGGAACGTCGGAGAATTAATACGCTGGTGTAATTCAGCTGACGGAGATTCAACATACAAGATTAGTGTGTATTAGAATATTGTTTCGATAGCAGTTTAGATTTAATTCAGGTGTTTAGTTGTTACTGGGTTATAAAATGATTAGTAAATAAAATGTTTAAGAATATGATATTCCGCAACGGAGCCGAGGATCGAACATTTTGTTACATAATTTCTTACATTACAAACACGTAAAGTGTTACAATGGTGGCACTCAGCTTCACGGCCTCATCTGATGCTTTTTCACGCCCCGCTTAAAGGACCCGGGACTGTAGGAAGAACGAAACACGTGAGCTAGTAAGGAATTCCAAGACTTAATGGTGCGGCAGAGGAAAGACTCACCGAACCGCTTGGTTCTTGATGGAATATCCCGCACCGTATGTGTGTATAACATATTAATGTTGAGTTGCGTTGAGGAGTTTGTTTGATAAAAGACGATCATAATCGATTGTTTTCACTTTGTTTTGGATTCAATTGCGCTTCCTTAACCAGTGTGGCTTATCAGTTGAAGAAGCTAACCATGAACTACCTATCATGTCATAAAATTCGGGTAAATAAATTGAAAATGTTTAAATAAAATTCGTTATAATATTATTATATAGAATAGAGCCTGATCCGTATGATATAGAGTTGCCTCTATTTCAATAAAATTGATGAATAATTATGGAGTAAATATTCTAGCGCGAGATTCGACTACCTGACGGGGGCTATCTCGAAGAGGAGGCCCTGGGTCTGCCGGAGTGCGAGGGATATGTTGGCTACTACCTCACCTCCGTCAACCAAAGACCCAAAGACGGCGTGCGTTTTCGTCGGTTCAAGTCCGACATGACCAATCCAACTGGCTCCAGTGGTGGGGTATCCAAGGGGATTTTTCGCACGATAAAATTCGCACGAATTAAAAAAAAAAGGTCGAGATTCGACTAGGAATTGTTAAGAAACGGAAAAATTTACAAAACCTTGAAGTTAGTGGTCATATCCAGCCTTTAAAAGTCTATGAACTCACAACCAAACACTTGTCTTCCCAATATAACTTTAATGAAAACTTCAACCCACCAATAAGCGTCCCCACAAGGCACCAACTAAGTAAGTAGTTACATACTTAATCTACTTAGTGTACAACGAATAGTTACCGAGTATTACCTACCCGCATCGCATAATGTTTGCACATTGGCGGGCCCGTTTTACATAAATTGTAGATTCGGCGCTTAAGGCCTGCCACTTACTTAAGTTTCATAAATAAATGAAATCGCACAAAGGCAGCATCTTGTGCAAAGTAATAAATTAGAATTCTGGATATTACTGCTGCTTTGTTGTTTGATAGCTTTAATAAGTTTGTTATGAAAGTACCAAAATTACAGAAATTTTGAAGATAACTTTGGAAGTATATAAGCTGGTGAAATAGAATAAAGCTACGTAATTAAATATCTTGACGAAATATGATTGAGAGCGCAAAAGTGCGTTGGAGAACGACTCTACACATTCTTACAAGTTTTAAAATACACTATAATGAAGCTATAGAGGTTTTCTTGAAATCCTGTGAGGAATTATATATTTTTTTATCTATGGCACGTCAATGTGAGTTCACCTCGCCTGATAGTAAGCTGAAGTCTCAGGAAAGAGGATAAACATTACAAACAGTACAGTATTACAATGGTGGCGCATGATAATGGTATTATGAATATCCAGTATTATCTAGACCTCGGGATAGGGTTTAGTAAGTTACAATCATCTTATCATATAAAATAACCTAAGCCATCAAGTATTATCCACGCATTTCTAATAATACCATATGGTCGCCCAGTGGTTGACATTCGACCATAATTAATTAAAAAACTAAATCTGAACATTATTAAAGGTCGTTATAAATTTAATACTCATTGTATATTGTACAGTCAGAGCTCATAAGTGCAGTAGCACATCAAGGCTCAAAATGGTTTAGAGTGCGGGTGTCTCGGGCCATCGCGTTTATATGTGTGCGTGCGTCTACACGACGCGACGCATCATAGTGTAAAGGACAGACAACAAAATATGACGTGTTAGAGAAAGATGACGATAGGTATAATAATATATTCGTTTTCATAACTGTGTTATTCTTTACGACTTTTGTGATGTTAGTCATTAGATACTAATACAGTAATTCACTTAGATTGGTAAGTTAACTGATAGCTAAGTGGCTTAAGACACTACAGTGATTACAGATGGCTGTGGTTCGAATCCAGCTTTTTAGAGTTTTTATATTTATGACATAAATATAATTTTAAATATTGATAAAGTAATTTTGCACGAAGTTTAATTATTATTTATGTGATTAAGTAATTATGGGGTTATAATAAGAAATAATACAAAATGTTTGATTCGTAACTAAATATATTTCATTTTTACTATCTACCTGCCTACTCAGTGTAAATTTTATTGAGGTTTATAGCTTAAGTATTCGTTTTCTCAAGGAAAAGAGGATTGAAACTTAACCTCAATCTTACAATCTTAAACTAAATTGTCCTATAGCCAGCACGTCCCCTTTTTACCAAATTCACAAAACTACTTCCTACTTAACTGGGTTATTCAATATATTTTTAAGATCATTAAGTATAGTTTACTTACTTGTAAGTTATGTAACAAAAGTATTCTTTTTTTACAGATTTAATATTTAGAACAACAGGATTACTTTTTTCCAATTACTCAATTAAGTAGGTATAATTAGTATTGTAGATCTTCGATATCGCCAATTTAGTTGTGGAGGTCAGATGGCAGTCGCTTCATGGAAAATATCTAAGCTCAGCCGGATCTTAATTAGACCAGAAAGCCGACCCCAACTGAGTTGGGAATAGGCTCAGAGAGAATATTAATATATAATATTAATAATTACTTAATAATAGTTTTTGTGCTAATAATTATTAATATTTTTATGACCTCCGTTGTTCTCAGTACCGCTGAATAGACGTCGGCGCATAGACCCCACAACATTCTGATAAATATCTGTCCCACGTAAATTGTCACATATTTGCATGCAATGTTGCTTTAATAATTCAGGACATCTTTGGACCATTACTGTATATATTTTCTAAAGGGTTTAAATCAGGGGATCGTGCTGGCCGTTGACCTCTGCATGTTCTCTAAGCCATTCGCGAACTATGACGAAAAACACTGCGCACTGTAGGTAACATTATCGTATGTAAAAAGTCCATATAACTTCTGCTGTTCGCTCGCGGCGGAATAAACTCCATTTCGCCTGTCCTGGCGCGCTGATCCATTCCCATATATTAACACTTATTCTGCCTGACTTCGTGTTAACAACAATGTTACTGTCAGACCAGCGTGTATTGTTCCTACGCCACAGCCGCATCCTTCCCTTCTGACAGGACTCAAAAGGCTTTTTCGTCCGAGATTATAATCGTTTCCCAGTTAAAATCAAGGTATTCCCAGGCAAAACTTAACCTTTCGTCTTTATGCCGTTGCGTTAAAACTGTTTTATTGCTGGCGTCCTCAAACCTCTTCTCCCAGCGACTCACAGTATTCCTCTAAAAAGAACGTTTTTACACATTAATGTAAGCAATAGATAGAATAGATTTTAATGAAACTTTACAATAATAATATAGCTTATATGTATACCACAGAATAACACATAGGCTATGTTTGGTCGCGATAACCGATATCCACGCGGGCGGAGCCGCGGACAACAGCTAGTATAATTTAAAAATAAAATGATATATTATTATACTTACGGATATGCCAGTTTCATTTGCTATTTCACTTATATTTAGTCCATTCATATATAAAGCCATAATATTAGCATTGACTTCCATACTTATATTACTTGTAGACATGTTGAACTTAATATTATTGAATCGATTCACGTAAATAACAAGCACATAACAAGCAACTAAAAAACAACAACGTCATTTTATTTTCTCTAAGTCAGTAATTATTCCATTTTATTTCAAATCTACCTTCATACTTTTTACATTTTATGTTGATCTTTGCTAAAGTTTAACAAATAATAAATTCTACAAGAAACATATTTTATTCATCAACCTGTTGTTAATTTATAAATGAAACACAAAAAGTGTTATAGTTGATCGTAGGATTTGAACCATCAACCTTACATTTTAGTAATCCTTATGCCAGAACCACTCGGCCACGGACGACATAGTTGCTTATAACGAAA
The DNA here is from genome assembly GCA_963691645.1 of Pelosia muscerda. Lineage (NCBI taxonomy): Eukaryota > Metazoa > Arthropoda > Insecta > Lepidoptera > Erebidae > Pelosia > Pelosia muscerda. Next base: position 5,488,758 of record OY829116.1, on the reverse strand, counting down.
TTGATAATATGCCTACAGAAGAACAATTTACATGTGTGCGTAAATTGTCTTAAAAGAAAAAGGTCACAAGTAGCGCTAAAATGTTGACGCTATAGTTGCGTAGGATTGCTACTGCACTTTTGAGTTCTACTGTACAAAGGTACAAAACCTTCCCGAAGAGCGAAACCTATGCTCGGGCCCTTTCTGTGAGTAGCGGCGCTGCCACTGTCATGAAACTAATTACTACATCACGACGGCAACCCAAAAATGTCGTTGATTCGAGAGAAGAAGAAGACCTATTAGTATATAAATTTATCGATATACACTAACTTAAAACCATACTATTTTTTATCTGTCAACTATGAACGTTTCAAATATGTATAAGACTGCGTGTGATCACCGTTTTTTTTCCTTGCGGAAATCCCCACGGATACCAATGGATATAGTGGTTACGCGTGTCATTAAGCCTAAAAAAATGTATGAATACGTAAGTAATAGGTACGCGTTAGCAAAGATAATGCATTTTATTGCACAAAAAATATATAAGGACATTAGGCTCAAGCATTTCAATTGCAATTATCATAGAGGTATATGCCGAATCTCGCCCTACTGCGTATCCGCAATATTCGTAAAACGGGATCCAAAATTTTCGCATACTTTGTTACTATAACGAAATTGTACTAGATAATATCCTCACGACGATAGTAATGCATTGAGAATATACTCCCATTACAAACGATATCACTTCAAATAATGTAACAAAATAAACGTATAAGAAGCCCTCAGTTATTCTTTACAAACTTATGTGCTTTGAAACATTTGAAATACCTTTCCAAATGTACAACAACCTCGCAAAAATTACAGCTCAAATACAAACAGTGTTCGCAAGACGTGAAAAAAAAAACTTTAATCCTCCACTCTGTTATTTATGACAAACTATCAATATATTTAAACGTTGAAGCATTCAATTATTCTGCCAGGCGTACGTTCAAGCGCGCCCCTAGACATGCATCGCTCTGATAAAGCGGGCCACGCAGCCTAAGTAAATATGGAAACTTGAACGCATCTGCTCTGGCGACCCCTACGTAATCTATCGTACAAAGTTCCTGTTACTGACTCACTATAATTCTTGATAGAGTCTAGTTACGTTTTGTTAAATGATTTTTTTTAACTAAGCTGTTACCAATAGACAAAGTACTAGTAATATTTTATTAATGGGATAGAAAGCGAATCATCTATTTCGAGTTCCAAAAGTTGAATATCTATTTTAGTGGTAACGCTTTCTTTAGCGTTTTCGCTTATAGAAAAATATATTATTTCTATTTCAATGTTTACCTCAATTCTGAGATAGCTACCTGCCTAGCGAACGTTACTATTCGCGGTACTTAGATACAAGCCATTTCTTGTCACAGATTTTTAAGATTATTAGTACCGCGCGCGGCAGCCTAGCGGTATGGGTAATGAACTGCTGAGACGAGGTGTCGGGTTCGATCCTAGGTTTACCATGGCACACACCAGTGACTTTTCGATGCTTTTCGAAGTTATGTGTGAATTTATCGCAGGTTTATAAGTGCCCGGTTAATGGCAATAGGCTTGCCACCTAGTTAGTATATTGGGTCCTAAACATAAACTGGCGAAATGTGAGTGCTAGCACATCTGCCTACCCCTTCGGGGATATAGGCATGAGTTTATGTTATGTTAGTACTTTAAATCACAGGCTAGGGCAGATAGGTACAGTCAACAAAAGATAAACGGTACCACATTTACATACATCGTTGTATGAAAAAGTAGTACCGTATCTCTTTTGTCGACTGTACCTAATTCTGTCTATATGCGTGAGTACGAGAAGATGTTTAACTCCTTGGTATAGCCGACTGCCGAAGTAATAAATCATGTAAGTACAAACGTCTGTCAACGATGTGAAAAATCTAACAAAATACTTAGTAAAAACATTTTACCTCCACAGAATCTCATATTTCACCCTATGTATTCAAGAATAATGTTCAATTTAAGTTCGGTACGTAAGTGGCCGCACGAAATTGGATATTTTTCGTCTCCCCACGCTACTCCGTCTGACCAATCCACGGATTATCTTTCTTGCACCAAACGGCGTGGGTAACCGTCGTAATAGCGGGAAATCCGACGCAAGATGGCGTCAGATTTTTCACATCGTTGACAGACGTTTGTACTTACATGATTTATTACTTCGGCAGTCGGCTATACCAAGGAGTTAAACATCTTCTCGTACTCACGCATATAGACAGAATTAGGTACAGTCGACAAAAGAGATACGGTACTACTTTTTCATACAACGATGTATGTAAATGTGGTACCGTTTATCTTTTGTTGACTGTACCTATCTGCCCTAGCCTGTGATTTAAAGTACTAACATAACATAAACTCATGCCTATATCCCCGAAGGGGTAGGCAGATGTGCTAGCACTCACATTTCGCCAGTTTATGTTTAGGACCCAATATACTAACTAGGTGGCAAGCCTATTGCCATTAACCGGGCACTTATAAACCTGCGATAAATTCACACATAACTTCGAAAAGCATCGAAAAGTCACTGGTGTGTGCCATGGTAAACCTAGGATCGAACCCGACACCTCGTCTCAGCAGTTCATTACCCATACCGCTAGGCTGCCGCGCGCGGTACTAATAATCTTAAAAATCTGTGACAAGAAATGGCTTGTATCTAAGTACCGCGAATAGTAACGTTCGCTAGGCAGGTAGCTATCTCAGAATTGAGGTAAACATTGAAATAGAAATACTGATAAAGTCAATATACTTATCTATTCATAATTAGTTGTGAAATTTAAGACTACCTACAACACGAATAAAACCGTTTGAAATTGTATTTTGTTTCTTTTTCGCCAAACACTGTCTGAATATTGCCAGTATAATTAACTCTACTTGGCAGACAAATTGCTCCTCGTAGTAATAGGAACGAGTTTCGTTCATAAGGTTTTATTTTTCTAACGTAAAAGTTAAGTATTGCTATTAGAAATACGTAGACAGATGTTTTTATTTGGTGTTACTAATAAATATCAGTAAATATAAGGTAAGTAAATATAAGTATGTCTCCGTTGATAAGTTAGATGGAAAATTTCAAAAAAAGAAGAAAATTTAATTTATTAGTGGAAAAAAATAAAACCAAATTTAGGACAATATCACACCGGTCACTAATCACTAATTGGTCGGTGCATTAATCGTTTTGACGAATGGCAATATATCATAGATGATCTGGGTATTGTTAAAAAGAGAACTTGAGAATCTGCTAGTGAGGGTTTTAAGCAAAACCGCATTAGTCCATTATCAACTTAATTTACACTAAGCACACCAAATTGTAGAACTTACCTACTATTAGCTACAATTCTATACTATAATACTATAGCCACCGTGGCGTGGCTGTAGTGCAAGTGACTGCTACGCACGGAACGCGGGTTCGATCCCCGCTCAGTGCAAAAAGTTGTATGCCTGAAAATGGCTGTTTGCACTGGTCTGGTCGTGCCTCGAAGAGCACGTTAAGCCGTCGGTCCCGGTTGCCATACAAACATCTATGGCAGTCGTTACGGGTAGTTGGAGCCCTCAAAAGTCCCACCAGCCTAACTTGGAACTTCGATATCGCCATTGGTCATTGGCCCATTGGTGGTGGAGTTCAGATGGGAGTTGCTGAAAGTGGACTCCAAATGAGTTGGGAAAAGGTTCAGAGAATGATGATGACTATTAGCTAGGATTCAGTACAAACATAAACACTTAAATCCACCTATATCCAAGGAAAAATACACTTTATAAGTTTATACTACTATTGAAATGCGGTTTCGCTTCTACTAGGCAGAGGATGTAGTAAGCCTTCACGAAGAGCGAAACCGAGCCTCTCCGTGAGTAGCGGCGCTGCCGTGAATAAATAATACACCACGATGGCAACTCAAAAATGCCCTCGATTTGACAGAAGAACTAGGCAAGTGTCGCCACATTATTACTGAGCAGTTAAAATAGCTATCAAACGTTGGCCTATCAAAGGTTCAAATACCATTGGAGAGTTTACTTAAAGTTAATAACTGGTTAGAGATCACACTTACTCAAAAGAGGATCTTGAAAAAGTAGCAAAACATTTGAGTACCAATCCCAGTATCATTCTGCTGTGATTGTGGTGCACTTCTGCAGTCGATGGACCACCTCCAGTCGTGCCCGCTGTTTCCCCACACCTGCACATTTGCCAGCTTGATTGAAGCGACGGAAGGTGCTGTCAGTGTCGTCGAGTTTAGGCTGGGCATATCTAACTATAATATTCTAATTATAGACACTGCCACGACACAATCGCTTTCAAATCATCATTTGATTTATTCTTTAACTCACCTACTGTGGGGTAGATGAAAATAATATAGAAAAATATAATATAGAGATATAAATATAATATAGAGGTTAAAGTTTTTGCCGTCTGAACGCCAACCTCGAGAGAAGAATCAAGAATCATTTTGCGCTGAAAATGACTATAAAATGATTTAATTTTCTGTTAGTTTGTATAGCGTATATATTTACGCAGGTATGTATTAAATAAATAAAGTATACCAGCTGGTAAAATGTATATAAAAATGAATCAACGGCTCAATCTCACTATGAATGTTTAGTCACCAAATTTACCTATGATTATAAACCACATGTAAGGAGTAAATACTAACTCTCAAAAGACTAGCATACTTAACAAATATTATATTGTAAACTTTACGTTTGTATGGTAAATATTAAATAATATGCGGCCTGGTAAATACTATCGTTGCTAGCCACAAGCCGGGTCTACCTGTCTCTACCCGCTCTCAGTGTTACCATTATCATAAACCAAACACGTCAATATTTACCCATACAAACAAGGGCGTAATTTTTAAATAAATTGTGGCATTTCGCGAAATTGCTTCCGCAAATAGAATTGTGGACAAGAGCCCGCGCGAGTGTGTGCGAAACTTTTTTTAGCTCGTTATTTAACCATGAGCTTTATTGCTTTTAATAGGGCATTTAACATGATTTTGGATGCTATGGTACTATGATGACATACGTGATCACTTATTCTTTATCTGAAAGCCGATTGTCATCTAAAACTAACACTTTGAAGCCCGGGGTCAGCTGTTCTCCTACGCTTTTTCTTTCTGATGTGGTTTATGCAGCATGCAGTATAGGAAGCAAGGGCATAGTAGGTAATAATTCTAGCGTCGCAGGTGAGGTATGACTTGAACTTCAAAGATTTTGGTTAAGCCTTGTCTTGCAACAAGAATAAGTACCTAAGTACTTATGAACTAAACTATTTAAGAAAAGAAGGCAAATAATTTCTAAATTCAGACTAAAACAGTTACATAGACGTAGCGCATTGAATTAGCGATTAAAACTGACAAAAGTAATACTAAAGTAGTATCATTACGCTCACATTCGTACGAAGCGTCCGGCGAAGCAAAGAGTGCAAGCGAAATGGGGCTACTTTAATTTTACTGTAGTCTCAGTATCTGAATAATAAAATTCCTCAACACTTTTACCAAACGGGTATTGTTCCTAAAAAGAAACCTAAGTTGAATGTTTAGATAATGCAAATTATTTTTGCAAGACAAATCCAGCCCTCAGTCCCTAGTAGTTTTGACTAATCACTTGCCACGTCTCAGGAAATAGGTCTAGATCATTCCTGTCAAATAACTGTAACCTAGACCTTAAAAAACTCTACCGTTCTACTCTACAACTACCATCGATAGTCACCTCACTACAGCTGAAAAGTAGCCGAAACGTCGGGCTAAGAATAAATAATAAAATAATACTAAATCGTGATAGAATCAGTTAAATAATAGTTTTATTTCATAGAGTAAACGGAAACTTTCGACAGTATCATACTAACTAGTAACTTATAAAAAGCTTTAATATAAATAAATAATTTACCGCGGTAGCCTAGTGGTATGGGTAATGGACTGCTGAGACGAGGTCTCGAGTTCGATCCCAGGTTACCATGGCACACACCAATGACTTTTCGATGCTTTTCGAAGTTATGTGTGTATTTATCGCAGGTTTATAAGTGCCTCGGAGAGCACGTTAAGCCGTCGGTCCCGGTTGCCATACAAACATCTATGGCAGTCGTTACGGGTAGTTGGAGCCCTCAAAAGTCCAACCAGCCTAACTTGGAACTTCGATATCGCCATTGGTCATTAGACCATTGGTTGTGGAGGTCAGATGGCAGTCGCTTCACGGAAAATATCGAAGTTCAGCCGCATCACAGTTAGACTGGAAAGCCGACCCCAACTGAGTTGGGAAAAAAGGTTCAGGGAATGATGATAAATAAATAATATAACCTACAAGAAATATATTGTAGGTTATATTATTTATTTATCATCATTCCCTGAACCTTTTTTCCCAACTCAGTTGGGGTCGGCTTTCCAGTCTAACTGTGATGCGGCTGAACTTCGATATTTTCCGTGAAGCGACTGCCATCTGACCTCCACAACCAATGGTCTAATGACCAATGGCGATATCGAAGTTCCAAGTTAGGCTGGTTGGACTTTTGAGGGCTCCAACTACCCGTAACGACTGCCATAGATGTTTGTATGGCAACCGGGACCGACGGCTTAACGTGCTCTCCGAGGCACTTATAAACCTGCGATAAATACACACATAACTTCGAAAAGCATCGAAAAGTCATTGGTGTGTGCCATGGTAACCTGGGATCGAACTCGAGACCTCGTCTCAGCAGTCCATTACCCATACCACTAGGCTACCGCGGTAAATTATTTATTTATATTAAAGCTTTTTATAAGTTACTAGTTAGTATGATACTGTCGAAAGTTTCCGTTTACTCTATGAAATAAAACTATTATTTAACTGATTCTATCACGATTTAGTATTATTTTATTATTTATTCTTAGCCCGACGTTTCGGCTACTTTTCAGCTGTAGTGAGGTGACTATCGATGGTAGTTGTAGAGTAGAACGGTAGAGTTTTTTAAGGTCTAGGTTACAGTTATTTGACAGGAATGATCTAGACCTATTTCCTGAGACGTGGCAAGTGATTAGTCAAAACTACTAGGGACTGAGGGCTGGATTTGTCTTGCAAAAATAATTTGCATTATCTAAACATTCAACTTAGGTTTCTTTTTAGGAACAATACCCGTTTGGTAAAAGTGTTGAGGAATTTTATTATTCAGATACTGAGACTACAGTAAAATTAAAGTAGCCCCATTTCGCTTGCACTCTTTGCTTCGCCGGACGCTTCGTACGAATGTGAGCGTAATGATACTACTTTAGTATTACTTTTGTCAGTTTTAATCGCTAATTCAATGCGCTACGTCTATGTAACTGTTTTAGTCTGAATTTAGAAATTATTTGCCTTCTTTTCTTAAATAGTTTAGTTCATAAGTACTTAGGTACTTATTCTTGTTGCAAGACAAGGCTTAACCAAAATCTTTGAAGTTCAAGTCATACCTCACCTGCGACGCTAGAATTATTACCTACTATGCCCTTGCTTCCTATACTGCATGCTGCATAAACCACATCAGAAAGAAAAAGCGTAGGAGAACAGCTGACCCCGGGCTTCAAAGTGTTAGTTTTAGATGACAATCGGCTTTCAGATAAAGAATAAGTGATCACGTATGTCATCATAGTACCATAGCATCCAAAATCATGTTAAATGCCCTATTAAAAGCAATAAAGCTCATGGTTAAATAACGAGCTAAAAAAAGTTTCGCACACACTCGCGCGGGCTCTTGTCCACAATTCTATTTGCGGAAGCAATTTCGCGAAATGCCACAATTTATTTAAAAATTACGCCCTTGTTTGTATGGGTAAATATTGACGTGTTTGGTTTATGATAATGGTAACACTGAGAGCGGGTAGAGACAGGTAGACCCGGCTTGTGGCTAGCAACGATAGTATTTACCAGGCCGCATATTATTTAATATTTACCATACAAACGTAAAGTTTACAATATAATATTTGTTAAGTATGCTAGTCTTTTGAGAGTTAGTATTTACTCCTTACATGTGGTTTATAATCATAGGTAAATTTGGTGACTAAACATTCATAGTGAGATTGAGCCGTTGATTCATTTTTATATACATTTTACCAGCTGGTATACTTTATTTATTTAATACATACCTGCGTAAATATATACGCTATACAAACTAACAGAAAATTAAATCATTTTATAGTCATTTTCAGCGCAAAATGATTCTTGATTCTTCTCTCGAGGTTGGCGTTCAGACGGCAAAAACTTTAACCTCTATATTATATTTATATCTCTATATTATATTTTTCTATATTATTTTCATCTACCCCACAGTAGGTGAGTTAAAGAATAAATCAAATGATGATTTGAAAGCGATTGTGTCGTGGCAGTGTCTATAATTAGAATATTATAGTTAGATATGCCCAGCCTAAACTCGACGACACTGACAGCACCTTCCGTCGCTTCAATCAAGCTGGCAAATGTGCAGGTGTGGGGAAACAGCGGGCACGACTGGAGGTGGTCCATCGACTGCAGAAGTGCACCACAATCACAGCAGAATGATACTGGGATTGGTACTCAAATGTTTTGCTACTTTTTCAAGATCCTCTTTTGAGTAAGTGTGATCTCTAACCAGTTATTAACTTTAAGTAAACTCTCCAATGGTATTTGAACCTTTGATAGGCCAACGTTTGATAGCTATTTTAACTGCTCAGTAATAATGTGGCGACACTTGCCTAGTTCTTCTGTCAAATCGAGGGCATTTTTGAGTTGCCATCGTGGTGTATTATTTATTCACGGCAGCGCCGCTACTCACGGAGAGGCTCGGTTTCGCTCTTCGTGAAGGCTTACTACATCCTCTGCCTAGTAGAAGCGAAACCGCATTTCAATAGTAGTATAAACTTATAAAGTGTATTTTTCCTTGGATATAGGTGGATTTAAGTGTTTATGTTTGTACTGAATCCTAGCTAATAGTCATCATCATTCTCTGAACCTTTTCCCAACTCATTTGGAGTCCACTTTCAGCAACTCCCATCTGAACTCCACCACCAATGGGCCAATGACCAATGGCGATATCGAAGTTCCAAGTTAGGCTGGTGGGACTTTTGAGGGCTCCAACTACCCGTAACGACTGCCATAGATGTTTGTATGGCAACCGGGACCGACGGCTTAACGTGCTCTTCGAGGCACGACCAGACCAGTGCAAACAGCCATTTTCAGGCATACAACTTTTTGCACTGAGCGGGGATCGAACCCGCGTTCCGTGCGTAGCAGTCACTTGCACTACAGCCACGCCACGGTGGCTATAGTATTATAGTATAGAATTGTAGCTAATAGTAGGTAAGTTCTACAATTTGGTGTGCTTAGTGTAAATTAAGTTGATAATGGACTAATGCGGTTTTGCTTAAAACCCTCACTAGCAGATTCTCAAGTTCTCTTTTTAACAATACCCAGATCATCTATGATATATTGCCATTCGTCAAAACGATTAATGCACCGACCAATTAGTGATTAGTGACCGGTGTGATATTGTCCTAAATTTGGTTTTATTTTTTTCCACTAATAAATTAAATTTTCTTCTTTTTTTGAAATTTTCCATCTAACTTATCAACGGAGACATACTTATATTTACTTACCTTATATTTACTGATATTTATTAGTAACACCAAATAAAAACATCTGTCTACGTATTTCTAATAGCAATACTTAACTTTTACGTTAGAAAAATAAAACCTTATGAACGAAACTCGTTCCTATTACTACGAGGAGCAATTTGTCTGCCAAGTAGAGTTAATTATACTGGCAATATTCAGACAGTGTTTGGCGAAAAAGAAACAAAATACAATTTCAAACGGTTTTATTCGTGTTGTAGGTAGTCTTAAATTTCACAACTAATTATGAATAGATAAGTATATTGACTTTATCAGTATTCAAGTGAGCTTTATATCTCAGTAAAGAAACGTTTTTTTTTACATGTCAACAGTACAATAACAGTAGCACATGGACATAATCAATTTACAAGTGTTGACTTATTACGGCAAGCACTAGGCTGCCAAACAAACTCCTCGATCGAACGCAAAGTCTAACTGCAAACAATATTATGGTACTATTTGTACTGGAACAACAAATTTGTAGCTAGCTTTAAATGCAAGCCTAACACGCGGGCACACACTCACAATGTGTGCAGAGACAATATGTAGGAGACTCTACTACGATCTTAAGCAACGCGACAAAATGAATCTCCGTTTGCGACTGATACGGCCCAATTCAAACAGAGTCAGCGCCATTTTGTTTTGACAAGCGGCTATCTCGACGAACGGGAGACACTCAAATATTAACCGTAAAAACAGTATACTTAGAATCATATTTGAGTTGAAGCTAGATGGTGTAGAAACATCGGAAATTAAGGGAGGACCAGACACGATTCTGTTTGCCGTCTAACGTGGTCCCAGGACGAAGTTACAAATATTTGACGTGTCAATTTTGTGAATGTTGACCGAGAATTGCGGGTAATATTCGCGACCCGAACAACCTGGCTGAGCGCGGCCACCCTTTAATTAAATGACTGAAATAGTCCAATTGTTAATAGACTTAATAAATATAAGTCTACTCAGTATGGATATTATTAATAGGTAGGTACCTCCTACCTATTCAATTTAAATGTATACAACGTAGCGCTGCTGGAATCAATTATTTCAATTCAATAAATAGGGTAGGCATTTATCTAGTACCTATAGCGGTCTACTTTTGCCATTCAATGAAAGAGTGGAACTGCTAATAGTTAAGAAATAGTATGGGCCAGCTACTGGGTGGAGAAGGAAGGAAAGAACATCTTACAACTCAATTATACTCGTACCGACTAAAACGCACGCCGTCTATGGATCTTTGATTGCCAGAAGTGAGATAATACAAGACATATCCCTCGCACCCCGGTAGACCCAGATATCCCCGGGTGTACCGGGGTCCTCTTTGAGATGTCCCCCTACCGCTAATGTGGCAACCATGGTGTCCCCATCTAGCCCCTGGATATAGGCACTTTGCGAAAAGACTCAGCTACCCTCTTCATACTAATTCTAGCTTAAGATACAGTGCTGCTAAGACGCCATTTCACCAGAGCATTTTTTCTAAACATCTTTTTATATTTCACTTAGAATTTCACTATGTAGGTAGATAGTTTAGGTAGTTACACTCATATTTCATTGAAACAATTATAAAATTAAATTTAAATAGAACAGGGACATATCTGTCTACGAAGGTTATCCTTTTGAAGCTAAAGTTTCAAAGTACCTAAGTCTAACTATGTACCTAATCTAAAAGAACTTAAACTATAATCGTAAAATGATAGCATAATTTTTTTGATTTCGATAATTTTTGTTTCGATCATGGAGAATTATTATTAACGGCTCAATAATCTCGTTGTTTTCCAATTTGCTTGCCATTAAACACGAGACTGAGCTGTTTCGGGACGCGATGGAACAACAACAAGCAATTGCGAATCGATTGTATAGACAAAACATCGTTATAGCTTGTTATGCCCATATTGCTCGTTACCGCGCGGGTATTTATTTTGAAGTGGCAACATCGAAGAGTCTATAAACAAAAAAACACTTGGACGGCGACTGTTTTCATTGACAACAATGCGTCGGGCACTCACGGGTAGTGTTAAGGGCGCTGCTTGGAGTACGCACTTACTTTTCGCGACATAGGTATCCAAGTAGGGGCACTCCGTACTGTATTTTCATTGTGTGCTTTTAATTTTGAGTGCGCGAACTAGCTCGCTCTCCCGGGACGTATGTTTGCTAGGGTAATATTTGCTTCCTCTGTATAATTCAGCCCGCCGCTATATTTGCCAAAGAGCAATCATTTTAATATCGTCAGGCATCATATTAGGGCTGAGTGGATACTTACTTGGTTGGATGGATTAATTTTAAAAATTTATTTATATTTTTTTTCTGGCAATGTTGGATATTAAGTAAACACATCAATAGAGATTGCCTCTACGAAGTAATCTTGTAAGTGGTATTTTAATATTATTTATTGTAGGTACACCAAGGAATTACATCATGATATGGGAATACTGTTTATGAGGTAGGTACATACAATTGGCGGCCTTATCACTTTGTGGCTATCTCTTAGAGGCAAAGTTTATTCACAAATAGACTATATGAGTGATATCTTCACCTACCATCATAGCTACATACCTACTTACATGTCTGTAAACAACTTTTTTTGATGTGGAAACCCCTAATATCTCCACCCACTGCGGGCTCGATGAAGCATTTAGTGGTAACAAATAAAACAACATAGTATTTCTGCTTCAGGCAGATCTATTGTCTAGAGAAGTTTGTACCTTATCTTTCATAGGTAGGTACAGTCGACAAAAGAGAGAAGGTACCACATAGGTATTCATACAATGTTGTATGTGAATGTGGTTTGTTGACTGTACATCAGTAAGCATAATTAACATCATGTCTGAGGAACACATTGAAAATAGCGAGCGAAACTTCTAATCTTGCAGAGCTAGAGACACGAATACGCAGTCTACTTTCATCATCCTAGCAAATTCTTATATACCTACCTACGTCCAAAGTGTACTCTTTGGAGCAAGAGATGCACTTATTTTTTTTATTGGTTGGCGTATCCAGGGGCGATAGTCGTTTGACTTCCAAAGTCTACGAGGAGTCTTTGTCGATGTTTAGCAAGAAATAACAATTAACACAACACAAACAACACTATAACCTGGTTATTAGGAGATGGGTTCATCATCATCATCATTATCCTCCTTACATTAATCCCGGTCGCATCTGAGGCCTTCACCTCGCTTTTCGAGGCCCGCTTTTTCTAATCTAACTGCAAGGCAGCTGAGCTTCGATATTTTCCGTGAATCTGACCATTCAACTCATTGGCGATATCGACATACCGCCTTCAGTTAAATCAGTGCTTTTTAGAGCTCCAACTACCCGTAACGATTGCCATAGATGTTCGTATGAGAATCTTTTTCGTCGCCATTTGGTCATTTTATTTGACAATATATATTTCTACATTGCACTTTAGAACGCCACGGCCAGACCATGGTCAGTTCAAAACTTTGTTCATCACTCGTTGCAGGATTTTTCAACATCAAGCTATTGCTGCTTCATTTTGTCACCGGGAACTTTATGCGCAAATATACAAAGTCGGGTGAAATTAAAACTGAGAAAATGTTACGTGTAGCGCCATCTATTAATCAGAGCTAAAACCACAGATGGAACTTTAGTTCCATCTGTGGTTTTAGCTTGTGGTTTTAGCAGTTTTAACTAAGGCTCAATTTACACCGTGACGTAATACTAATAGAAGCGAACGCAATTATAGGTGCAAAGCATAGTTAGCTCTATATCAAGAATTTACAAACTAATACGAGGCAAACAAGTTTATACGTCTTCTGCTTCCGCAGATGTCACATGCATCCTTGAGAATTCCCCTAGATGAGGTCATATCGCTGTTGAAATAGAGTTCATTATTCTTTTCTATTCTTCTGAGATAATCTACTGACTACACGACGGCACCTGAACCCATGGAAAGCATAGCTTAACTAGCTTGTGTTATGAGTTCTAGAGTGTGGATAGACATACTTCGATTTTTTTATAAATACATACGTATTATTATACATAGAAACACCCAGACCAATGCTTTCATATTCATGCACATAAATATTTGCACTGAGCGAGAATCGTATCAAATTGCGTTCAATGCGATCACGCCGCCGAGGTCGTTATGCTTTATTCATTCGATTCCAATTAGTAGGAGAGCTGGCACGAATTTTCGGGTAGGTATTTGAGGCAAGCTGAAAATTTGTCAGATACCTCTCCTAGTATATCCCAACCCGGAATTGCAGACCTGGCTGGTGAGTAGCGGGGCTAAATCAACCCCTACCTTTTTAAAAATATTATTTTTTTTTCCCAAAAAATATATTTGAGGCTCTACGCAATTTATATATGTTGCAGTGTAATACTTAATGAATACGAAGAAAAATAAGCCAAAAAAATATAAAAAATGTTTTTGAGGCAGCTTGAAATTTTAATGGAGTGTTATTTATAACTAAAAAATAAGATTCCCAAAAAGACAGATCATTTCGGTGGGGCTTTCTACCTGCCAGGTGATCAAACAAATAATGAATGGGTACGAGCCTGTAGTGCTATAGACAATGATATATGATATATATGATCCCTCTACCTTACCTCCATGCAAAGCTGAGTTAAAACAACATCTTCTAAGAACGCAATACATAACAAGCATTTGGAGAAATGCATATTTGCGATTCTTCAGCTCCTTAACACCTAATAGAAATGGATGGACACTTAATGAGGATACACTAGATTTTCACTGGTTTGACGGAGAGTGTATGCCGCAATTGGTATTCGACGCTGTTGTTCACGAGGAAAGTAAAAATAACGATGATGAAAATCATACTGCAGGTAGAATGGTTTATTTTTAATAACTGCTGCATTCAAAGGACTATATCCAAAACTGGCCTTCCATGGACACGATGTACGCAAATGTAGCTATTGATCGATAATCATATTTAATTTTTACCGAACTAACCATGAATTCTTGGAGTATCAAGATATATCTTTAAATAATTAGTATTTACTCTATTAGCTCACTGAAATATAATATTTCTATACTCTTGGAACCGTCTTTCTCTTTTCCCCAATGCTAAAATGTTGCCAGTTATAATAAAGACCATAATCGATTTTTTTATTTGAGACATATTAATATATCGATACAGAGTAATGTATAGGACCAGAGTTTCATAAGGAATTGATAGGATGACTTGATATAAGTATTGATTTGAAACCTATGACTAATTGATACTTAAAAAAAAGATACATAAACTAAATGATATTGAATACGCGTCGAATGTGACTCGAATGCGAACGTGAAGTGATTCGATGTGATGTGAAGGATTTTCATATTATAATAGCCTTCCGCGCCGGAGTGGAAGTCGGTTCTACTCAACGGTCAAACATAAGATTTTTAAGAACGACTACGAATACGTAGAGATATGTCAGTAATTATGTATTATACTCGGTTAATAAGCTTATTTATTTATTTATTAGACTTAATGTACAAGTAAGTAGGTATATATAGATATACAGTAGAGAATATCTATATATATATATATATATATATATAGATATATATATATATCGTCGCTTATACAACAATACCGCGTAAGTCGAAAAATGGCCATATGATGTTTTATACGTCATTGGATAGATCTTTTCATTCCGCATCCGATAGCGTAATTTAAAATTCCGAAATTAGCCAATAACAGCACTTTATTCAATAGAAACGGCACCGCGCAAGTCGTCGAATGAGTTTACAACCGCACAAGTCGTCACTTCGCCATACTAACTCGTATCGTAGTGAGGCCGCGCTGCAAATACACTTTTTTTTTATTTAATTTTGACTGATTTATCAACAAGTCTACTTCTTCTGATATACACAAAAGTTACGCTAACTCAATTAATTATTATTTGCTGTGATAGGATAAACGTCTCACTATGTTCAGGACTCCCGAGTTTACGCGAAGCTATTTTGATGATGCTCTCGATATAGTTCATGTTATTCAGTTTGCGGCGAACATCCATACCGAGTATATTGAGGTTATCCTGTAATGGCAGTGGCGCGCTCTGAAGAGTGGGAGGAGGAAGGAAAGAAGATGTCTTTGCTGTAAACGCACATGTCTGCGTCTTATTGGCACTGAACTCGACCAGGTTCTCAGATATCCCCATTGGGAAATGTGATTGAGGAACCGGTCAAGCCCAGTGACAAGAAACTGCCTTTTTTCCGCTATATCAGATTGCTTGGCCGCAGGACCTGCAGGAACTCCGAAGCTCGTCCTTTACAAATAATGCACAGTCTAGGAGGTAGACCAAAGGCTGGTAGTTTGGAAAAAAGCGATTTGTGCCAGACTCTATCGAAAGCTTTGGCGATGTCCAGGCTAATAGCCAGTGACTCACCATGCTTGTCCATAGCTTCGACCCCAAAGGTTACATACGCCAGAAGATCACCCGTTGACCGTTTCGGCCTGAAACCATATTGCCGGTCATTAATTAGGGAGTGATCCTCTAGGTGACGCATGAGCTGTGTGTTAATGAGGTGCTCAAAAACCTCGCACAACACTGAGGTGAGGGCTATGGGTCGATAGTTGCCTGGGTCTGAGCGATCTCCCTTCCTGGGAATCGGCTGTACATTCACCTCTTTCCACGCCATCAGCACTGTACCCAAAATATAGGAGAGTCGGTACAGCCGCATGAGCATTGGAGACAACTCCGCAGCACATTTCCAAAGAACCACCGCTGGTATGCCATGTGGACCACTGAATTATTAAACACAATAGATAGCTCTTCGTACAAATGTACGGACGGTAATTCAGTAATGATCATTCCAACCAAAGAACTCGAACTCGCTGTAGGCGAGAGGATAATACCCCAACCAGAAGAAGGTCTTGTTGCTGACAAGGTATCAAGCTTTCAATCCAAAGACACTCTTACTGCTGGTGTAATTTCTAGTTCCCAGACGGAAGAAGTTCTCGCTGTAAGTTGTTAAGTAAAATAAAATATGTCGCGTGTGTAAGTATATCAACGGTTTTGACGGAATATTCAGCCTTCAATCAGAAGAAGTGCTTGCTGTCAATGAGATG
Organism: Pelosia muscerda; assembly: GCA_963691645.1. Taxonomy (NCBI): domain Eukaryota; kingdom Metazoa; phylum Arthropoda; class Insecta; order Lepidoptera; family Erebidae; genus Pelosia; species Pelosia muscerda. The sequence goes on along the minus strand of OY829116.1, from coordinate 5,472,119 downwards.
TACTGCCTTAAACAATAAAGTAAATATAAAACGTTGTAAGATTCTATTTTTGTTCCTTAAAAATATGAATAATAAAAATGTTTAATACCGCAGAAGTCTTTGTTTTGTCGAACTTAAACCGCACAAGTCCAACGAGTAGTTCTACAGCCATAAATAATTACATCAATGACCTATAAAAGTAAAAATATAGCCAATTTAAATAAATTTTCGAATTTACTACACATGAACGTTATATTGAAAACAATTAAAACAGTTATTTGTGTCTCCTGAAAACTTGTCAAAATTTACTTGTGCGGTATTGTTGTATAAGCGACGATATATATATATATATATATATATATATATATATATATAGATATATATATATATGTATATATATATATATATATATATATATATATATATATATATATAGATATTCTCTACTGTCAACTTAAACTAAATAGTGAATGTAAAAATAAATATTACTTGAGTAAATAAACAGTTGCCAGGACATAATAAGATATACTTAACTAAAATATAAAATAGCCATTCTAGACATTCGTTCGGCATTGATATCAATATTTTGCTTATATCACCGGTTTTCAAGCGATAGGGATCACTAGAAGTATTATTTAGAAGTATTTGATCGCTAGAAGCTTTTTTTCTTAAAAAAAGTTCAGTATCGTTAATATATACCTAATGTTTTTTAATACTGCCAATGTTCATCGTACATGATATCGGAGATATTTATTGTGTAATAGTCGATATAGATACGAAAAAGTAGTAAATAATAACAATATTTTAATATGGTCTCATCTTTGATCATTGTTTTATAATAATGGAGCTAAAACTGTTTCTACGCGATTCAAAGCCGAATTTATTTTTAATCGATAGAGTTCGTGTTTGTTTATGGCAACTGAAAAGAAATCCGTTATAAAAATGTCATTCGTTTGTCATCTTGATTTGTGTTTACATTATTCTATTTCTCGTGAAAGCTGATTTTATTTTTCATTGGAAAATGAACCCGGACAAATCTTTCATCACCGAGCCTGGCGAGCCTGCCGACTTTGAACCCGTTCATAACGATAATTCTGGCACGAATATGGGAACAGATCCCACGATGAGACAATGTGTGAATAGTGGCATCAACTTTTTCCAAAGACGAAGACATGTCCTCCGTTTGCAAGAGTTGGCATCTGTTATAGGGCGATAGATTGCACCGCAAGTGCTATGTAATATGCTTACTGCTGTTATTGTATTGTCGGACGAAGAATAGTACCTAAGTAAGTTGCTGTGCTCTTGTCATGACAATAATTTGGTATTTGAGCTGGGCACGGTACCAAGATAATGTAAATCCACCTGCCTAATTCCTGAATAATGTTTTAATAACTTATGTATCCCAATAATAAAGAAATAATGAATACAGCTAATCTTAAATTAACAAAAATTGACTAAATGCTATGGTCAATATATAATATAAATGATGAATTCTGATACAACCATATGATGTTATTTTATTTCTTACTAATATGAACTACCAAACCTGTATCATATTTGCCCAATTATTGTATGTCCATATCAGGCCAAGTGCTTATACATGTTGGACACTGTCCTTTATGTGATTAATTAAAAAAATAAATATATATTCCTTTTCGCAGATGGTGTAGAGGATGCCGAATCTGACACAGATGAATCCGAATATTTCGTTACTTTTGATGTTACATCCACAGTAAAATGAATAAAATTTATTTCTAATTTTGTTATACTTAAAATAATTGTACTACTGGAGAGTTATTATATTTTTATAAACCTGGTTTTGCGATTTTTTATTTTAATTATTACTTTTTTTAATACGTAACCCTTATAAATTTTAAGATGAAAAATTTTAAATTTCCGTATAAATTTTGATTTAGAATAGGTACTGGCAGAGAAAAAAAATCAATTTTTAGTTTTGAATGTAGGGGTAATACTTAATATGAATCCTGTACAAAAATGTTTGGAACAAAAATAGTTGAAAGAATAATGTTTTTTTTAATTCTCTTCAAAAAATAAAGATTTCTGCGGAAATATCAAATATGTAAACAATTTATTACGTTCAAATTCGCATTAAAATTGGCAAAATAACTAATTTTTTAAAAGTAAAAAGAAGTTACAAAAAATATGTCCCTTTAACGTCCATAAATCAATACAATCTCTTTTATGCAAAATGTTTTTAGTAGAAATTCAAAAAATTTTATATTTTTTACTCGGAAATTTTAACTAGAAACCTCATGGGTTATTGTAAGTCACGTGGCTTTGCCAGAGCCAATAGTAACGCGGCAGGCAAGAACGAAGACAGCTGTCGTTATGCGCACTCTCTCTTTTTTTTTATAAACAACTTAGGTCGCAGACAAGCACGCGGCCCACCTGATGGTAAGTGGTTAACGTGGCCTATGGGCGAGTGTTACACCATAGGAATAACACTCGTGCCGCAACCCCTTTAAGAACAGAGACATTCTGTGTCGTCAGCGCAAAAGATGTAGGATAAGCCTTTGGTTTTCCCACAGACAACACAAAACCTCTCTAGTGAGCTCTGGCTACCCTACTCACCACAGAAAACACAACACAAGGTTATTAAACGGCGATATTCTGTATTCTCTCACACTACAGCTTGTCTATAGCACTACAGGCTCGTACCCATTCATTATTTGTTTGATCGCCTGGCAGGTAGAAAGCCCCACTGAAATGATCTGTCTTTTTGGGAATCTTATTTTTTAGTTATAAATAACACTCCATTAAAATTTCAAGCTGCCTCAAAAACATTTTTTATAATTTTTTGCAAAATATTTTTGTACGCGTCTGGCAATGTTAAAACCCAGATTAAATTATCTGGCTTATTTTTTTTCGTATTCATTAAGTATTACACTGCAATATATATAAATTGCGTAGTGCCTCAAATATATTTTTTGGGAAAAAAAAAATAATATTTTTAAAAATGTAGGGGTTGATTTAGCCCCGCTACTCACCAGCCAGGTCTGCAATTCCGAGTTGGGATATACTAGGAGAGGTATCTGACAAGTTTTCAGCTTGCCTCAAATACCTACCCTAAAATTCGTGCCAGCTCTCGGACTAAATGGAATTACGCTGCGGTGTAAATTGAGCCTAAGGTAGATAAACAACACGCCATCTAGTGGACACTGCAAGAACTTTTAAGCCATGGTTGTGTAATTCCAAGTGGAAGTTTGCGTTGTCTCATCAGAATGTAGTAGTATCGTCTAGAAAATTTTGCAACTACTGTTTTTTTATTGCGTAGACTAAAACCATATTAGGGAACTGTCTGTTAAGCTTTTGCGTTGCATCTAGGCCACTGATTGAATTTAATGAGAGGTTCAAAGATAGATTAGACCTTGGCGAAAGACATTTAAGTTCTTATGCGCCTATCTGGGAGGGCAATTACTTCCCTTGATGTTATACTCTGAGAAATCTTCTCTTTCTCACATAACTAACTGTCTTATATAAGACGCCATTTTACAATTGTTTCCACCAAAATAATATGTGTGCTTAATACTTAAATAAAAAAACACAATTGTTAAAAAAAATCTTTATTTGAAGTTCGTGAGATTTCCGTCATACAAGTTATAAAATTAATATGTAGACTCTAGAGAGACATTATAGCCAGCAATGCCCCTTGTTCAACATAAAACAAAAAACTACAAGACAAAACAAACAATTCAGAACTCCATACGTATACTGTCCTAACTGTATTGGGCCCACTGCACGGTAAAATTGGTCAAATGCACTTATGATACTATAGCTGTAAGTGCACGTAGCATTCTATTAACAAAGATGATACGATTATTATAATGCTTACAATATGATTTTATTAACGCTCAAGTAATGTGACTATATACGACATAGATGCAGGCGTTACCTGGCGGAAATCCATTATAAAGAGATATAAATTGGGGATGGGAGGTGGACCCACCACTTACCTACGGTTTAACAATTCCAAGGATGACAATAGCAAATTATTACTAATTGTCATAGAAAGAAATATCAAACCGCACCCCGCAAGTAAAAAGACTTCTTACCCGAGGAGAGATGACGTTGCAATAGTAATTCCGCAAGTGCAAAGGACAAACCTGCTTCGCACTTGTGGGTAACCGTGGTGAGTGGTGGGTTCTTCCTCCCTCAATATATATCTCTTTAATGTGACTATAGTTGCGGCATTCTCGATAATCGTTTTGCTCCTTGTCTCTTTTTTGGTGTGTGAAATTTATTTTCTTTTTCGCCAGTCTCGCTATACCTATTTCTTTAGTTATTCGTCTAACAATTCATTGTCCAATATTAGGCGCACCAAAAAAGAAAACGAGCAACACCAGTCGTGACAAAACGACCATCATAGCGTGCCGCAACTATAGGAAGTCCCAGTCAAATATTGTTTCTAAGTTGGTCAAATGCAGTTACGACATTATACGTAGGTAGTGTCGACTTATGGAACGTGAATTATTTTGATTATTCTTAAACAGTAAGATCCTGTATTTACTTTTATAATCTTAATTGAAAAGAAAATTACTTAAAATAATTATTCCTAGGTGAGGTAAAAACGCCAACTTAATTTTACAAAATGCTTAACTTACTTGCATAACTAAAATCCGTTCAACTAAACTACGGCTACGATCTGAAGTTTTACTCAATGAAATTCAATCTAAATTCACCAGTAAAAACCAACCTTAGTAAAACTTAACCATAAAATAATTGTGACATAATGGATGTGAAATATTCAAATCCCTTCAAATAAATCCGAATAATCTTTATTTTACATAAATCGAATTGATTAAGACATTGGATAGTATCATGAGATTACTGTGTCGAACCAGGTTCAATACTAGTCCACTTCAAACACAAGCATTGTTTTTTTAATATTACTGTCGTACTTACCACCATAAACAATGCCGGCCTCGCCAGCTGGATGCATGATTGCACTGCATGAGTGCATGAACATGGTGTATATTACATTATAATATACTCAATAACTGCATTTAAATCGCGCAGATTTTTTCATTTTTTCCAAAAGGCGCCTAAATTGCCAGTCACTGATGTTAAAACATGTATAGTCGTGTATCTACTTAGTCTGGAAATGTTAAAATAATGTTACCCTACCTAAAACCTATTAAAAAAATGTCATGATAAAGTCAAACTTTTTAAAATTAAATGGCAAACACACATGGCCACTAATATATAATTTTTTTTTTTTATATAATCGTGCTTAAAATTGTTGCACATCATTATTTAAAACATAGACTATACTATACGATAAATTAAATGCGAATTATTTACAGCACAAACATTAAGAATTTCAATCAAAACAAATCATCATGATTTGGTAAACTAAGTATTATAAGATTTCTATTAGACCGGGCCTTGTTTGGAATAGGCCTTATTAGGATATTGTATGATAGTAGATAAGCCCAGACAGGGTACATATTGACACTGTTTAAACACACTGATCAGACTGTTCTAAACACATCCTGGTCTAATATAAATCATTCATTAATTTTAAAAGAAAATAATATATATTGCAAACATAAACTTACTGTAAATTTACATAATTAATTAGTGATTAAAGCACTATAAGATGTAAGGTTGTCATGATTTATAATTATGATTTCACTCGACCATCAGTGGAAACTCTTCTATTTCTTCACACATTGAATTGAAGCCAGCTGCCCATTCTTCAGCTTCTTTTTCCTGTAAATAGAAGAACAAACAACTTGAAAAGCTAGCACATATTGATATGGTAGAAATTACGGGAGACAAAAAAGTCAAACCGCTTATTTTTATAACGGCGCGCTTTATTAATGCAATATTATTTCCTACTGCCTGTTTCTACACGGACAATCGAATGAATAAACTGCGCTATTCAAAATAAGAAAAAGTTTTTAGTCTTCGGCAATATTGTACAAAACAGATTCGCATCTAAAGTGACAATTAGATATTATTTTTAAAATAAATAAATAAATAAGAGTATCTTTATTGAAACTAATAAATGTTTACAAAAGTACACGACTAATAAGAAAATGGCGCTATTTATCAATGGAATATATTTTCCTATTGCATGTTTTTACTGCGACAATCGAATTATTATAGCATAAGCGTTGTCATAGGAATGTCTATGGCAGTCGTTACAGGGGAATGGGTGAAATGGTCCATACAGAAGGGTTGATCATCCCGTCCGGTCAGCGGCGTTGCAGAAGTTGTAGTAATATTGTAAAAAGAGATTCTTATGTTGCCTATATTGCCATTTGAGTGACAATTGTGACCTACTTGGTAACCACGAATTTAAAACTATATGTTGTCATTACAAAAGTGTATATTAAGATTAGAATATATATGAGAAACATGAATTTTATTTATTTGTATAGAATAGATGTACATATATACAGTCTAATTAGTCTATTTACCTCTTTCTTGGACATTAGCTTCTTAGGTCTCTTCTTTTTAGTTTTCTTCTTTTCCTTCACGTCTGGCATGTCAAACGTGAGGTCTCCAAAGTCATCTTCAAAGCTTGACTGATCATTCTGCTGTGTTATTCCTTCCTCAGAATCACCATCAAGCTGGCGGAATGTCACCTTCTTAGCTTTTCCATAACTTTTACGTGTTGGCTGGAATGTGGGAGAGTGACATGTAATTAAAATGCAAATGTAATGTGAAATTAATGTTAATCAAGTTGAATAGTTAGCTTACAAAATCCTTTCAAACTTCCGCAAAAACGAAACTAATAAAATTCCATACTTAAATTAATTTACAATTAGATTCTTACACCTTTTATGAAAAGTAAATAAAGAATAAAAGTGAACTCATTTAAAAATGGACTCAATAACTGGCTACCACTAGACTATTCGGTGCTTAAAAAAGTGACAGACAGTTAAAAAAAACTAAATAATGAGACTATTATATTTTATCACTAAAAGTTGCTTGTTCATAAATAAATAAATATGATAAATTACCTTCAAATGATGAACAACATCAATGTCTTCAAACAAATGAACTGACTGTGAATCATCTGCTGAAAGATCTTCAATATTTGTCATATTATTTTCTAGATTCTCTGGAAATATAGGCGCATCTGCTGCCGATTTCAATTCCCCATACACTTTATTGACACTCTCAGAACTGGTTGCAATCTTAGATTTCACTGCAATAGGCAGGGCCGCTCTAGTTGGACCATTGATCTCTTGAAGTACTGGCCTTGTTCTAGGCCTTAAAGATCTGCCTCTAGCATTAATTTTTGTTTTAGATGGAGACACATTCTCCTGATCTTCACTATCATTAAAGCCAAAATAAGTACAATCTTTATTCTCTTTATTCTTCTCCTTACGGGGAGATTTTGCTGGTATTTCACAAATATTTTCATTGTTTTTATGCTTCCTAGTTTTTCTACTCTCCTTAGAGTTGTCTGTATCATTTGATGTATCAATATTACTCGATTCTTCTTTAGGAGCTGTGTTATTAGATACTTTATCAACAGTTGCGGTAGACATGTTACCTTCAACATCTATGTTATTAAATTCAACTGCTTTAGATGGTGAGACAGATCTCCCTCTTTTCTTCTTAGCTTGTCTCTCAGCTACTTCTTTTATAAATGATAGAATGCTTGTTTGCTTTAAGGATGGAGCATCTGCAACTACCTGCGGTAATGATTCATTAGCTTCAGGTACCATATTTGTGTATACATGTTTCTTTCTATTAGAATCCTCGGTACAGATGAAAGAGCTTTCAACCGCTGGTGTCATGTTAGGCTTCACATATGCATTGCTGTGCCATTTTATTGGTAGACTCCCAAACTCTACTCGCCATGGACTTGCTAAAGGATGTCTCACAGACATGTTCATGCTGCTACTTGCAACGGGTATATCATCAAAGAAACTAAGATCTTCTTGCAAGTTGAGAGGGTCATTATTGTGGACTCTTTCAGGGTTCTGTTTTGGGTTCCCTGCTGGCTTTACTCTCGGGCTTTGAAGTCTAGGTGAGTTAACAAATGTTGGATTGACCATTGGACTCTGAGGTCTAGGCGAGTTAACGGGGGAATAATTTAAATCAGTATGATGGTCTAGACTTGGTTCTATATCTGCTGCTATATCTTCTATTCTTATTGAAGGGTAATTCCCTTCATGCGCTGCTGTTTTACCAGTCTCATTCATAGAGGTAATATGATTTTCTATGGGATCAGTAGTTTTAGTTACTACATTATTTTGTTCATTGAATTCAGTTATCTCATCACTAATTTCTTGTATTTGGGCAAGCTTATTAGCTCCTACATTTTTTGAGGTTTGTACAGTTTTCTTCAAAGCTGACAAAGCTTTGGATATATTTTGATCATAAGTACTTTTGTAAGATGTAGTTGTCTTAGGTTTAGGGACTTTTGGTTTTTTGATTGCAGGTTTCTTACGCTTTTTCTTTTGTGGTTGAGGCTCTTCAGTTGGATCAAATGTGAACTCGTAAACATCAGTGTTTTCACTCTCTTGTGATTTCTTCTTGCCTCCTAATATTTGGAAGGACAGGTTTTTGCCTGATACTTTTTTAGCATTAGCAGGTCTTTGAATGTTGATTTTTTTTACTAGTACTTTAGGAGATGATGAGTTGTCAACTAAAATCTGTGATGTATTAACCTTTGGGCTGGATTTTTTAGGGACAGGCTTGGGTGGAGCTTTATTAGACCTAGTAGATCTAGTGTTATTAGCATTATTATTTGTGTCTGGACTTATTGTAGCTGTTGATAGTACATCTTTTGTCACCTTTTTCAATTTTTTTACTGGCAGAGTAGGTATAGTTATATGAGCATCTGTCTTGCCATTTCTTTCAATTTTATCAACTATAGGTTTAACAGTACTCGGTTGCTTAGGCGTACTAGCATTATTAGGTTGTAGGGGTATGGCCTTGTTAGGACTAATAAAGTGGTCATCAAAACGAGACGGCAGTCTACATATCCTCCTGGGACGGTTAGCCACTAAGCTTGTTTCAAGCTTTGATGGGGTTTTAAATGGTGATACTTCTGATTCAATGATTTTAACTGGAGTTTCTTTTGTACTGGAAGTATTCATATTACTTTTAGTAGGTTTCGGACTGTCAACTGTTGTATTATTAGATGATACAATTTTGAATATGTCTGTAACAACATCTTTTTGAAATCGTTGTGGTACACGTCTATTTCGACGAGGTAGTTCCTCACTTTTAACTCCGGATTTCTGCTTAGGTTGAGCGGTAGTTACTTTGACAAGTCTTTTTGTTTTTTTGGGGACTTCAACAGAAGTTTCATCAGATGCCGAGTTAGTCTTATCCGCTAAAGCTTTTCTGAACGTTTTCGTGTTATTTTTCAAAGGTTTTGTCTTATTCTCTGTCTCCATATTCTCTTTCATGGCTTTCGAAGCCCGCGTTCTAACTCGAGGAGGCATGTTGATAAATGTTTACAAACACTGAAACATAGATTCACAACTCTCCAACACAGACGTATTTCGCAGTTCACTTTACGCATAGAACTCATTACATTTTCACTAATTTAATCCCATATTAGTAGACCTGATAAATTTTAAGAGAAACACGATTTCATAAAAGTTTTCGTTTTCGCTCGTTTTTCTGACACTTTCATTTATTTGACATTTACACCAACCAATCCAACCATAGACAAAAGACAAAAGACTATTATTTAGGGATAGGCGACATACATCAAGTATCGATTCAACGATATTTCCAATCGATGCAGTACACTTTATGTTGTATTGCAACATAAAGTTAGTATCACTAGCGTTGATAAAGATGCAATCTCCTCATTGCAAATGACTGAGTTTAATCAGCGTGATCAGCTTGACCGTATGAATTCTCCTTCAAAGTTTTCAATAATAATATGATACCTATCATCAATTTGAGGTGGATTAACCCCGCTAGCTGGCGAAAGGAGGGGCTGAAAATGAAAAATGCCCTGGTATGTGCTTGAAAGTTCACAGAGCAAAAATGAATGAAACTGACGATTACATAGTATATTGCAACTCCCTGTGATACTGTGATTTGTCCAAGCAATTACAAAACTGGGTTCTTCAAAAAGGGTATTAGATAGTTTCTACAGGGTCGGCAGCATGAGTGTGAAGTCTCTGATGTTGCAAATATCCATAGGTGACCCGTGACGGTAACCACTTTCCATCAGGTGGGCCGTGTGCCTGTCTGCCACCTAATTGGTATATAAATGCTAAATGACACGGAGTTTTAAAATAAAATAACTTAGTTCATACGCTAATGTTATGACGTTAAGGTTTGTGAAGATATTTAGATATTTCATACTGGTTATTCAATCACAAAAAAGTACTTGATTTTCTTGAAAAACTTCATTGAAATACAATAATTTTGTATTACATTTTTAACCCCGTGACATTTGTGGAATAGCGTTGAATCTGCTTGCAAAAGAAGCCATCTTAAGAAGAAGAAGAAGTTATTCAATCACGTTCATTAAGCTAAACGGATATGATTGAAATTCGGTACAGGAATAAGATTTTATGGTTTGGACTAAACCATAGGCTACTTAAGATAAATCACCTCATATAAGTGAAATCGATAAAGAGAATCGACTCATGTTATTTTATCCCATCTCTTCCATCATAACTACTATTCTTTTTTATTATTTACGTTGGATATAAGTCTTTAAAGCAGTTTCTCCTCTTTCCTCCCTTGAATGGTGCCTAATGGTGCAGTTTTGTCTTAGATTATCGATCGTTGACTAGCTCAACATAGATGACTTATGAGTTATGAGTTTTTACCAACTTATTTGAGTGCCTTAGTTGCACGATCTTACTTTGACCGTGACAAAGCTGGTCAACGTACCGGTCAGGTATAAAACGTCATAGCCTTGGTTGTAACTATAACCAGCCACGCTCAAACGTCAAATTCTGTCAAAAACAGAGCTACAAAAATCATAGAAAACAAAAATAAGTGGAAGCGGCATGTAGTCGGTGCACGCGTGTCTTTGGTTTGGCGTATTTATGCTACGAAGGATAAATTCGATAATATGAACGTTTTTGATAAGAATACGTCTAAACTTTTTCGTAAATATTCAAGCTTTTTCAATTCAAAGTACAAAATGCCATAAGTACTTTTTTCACTACGGCAGCTCAAACAAGTAAGTTTTACTGCATAACAACAGTGTGCAAAATGCGATTTTGCCCACTGCGTGAGATAAAGTGACTTTTTAATATATACTTTTTATTTTTTCTATAAACAGTGCCAACCATAGATTTTAAAAAGAATTGTTCCGCGATGAACTTTCTAACTACATAATCTGCACCCTATTCCTTGGCCGTCCTATAGAAAGTTCTTTAAAATATTATGAAGGTCCAATTTCGAAATTCTAAATTTGAAAGGTATTTGTAAAACGAATAACCATGTTTTTTATTTAAATTATTTAATATCTTAATGTATTATAACATAACATAAACTCACGCCTATATCCCGGAAAGGGTAGGCAATAAAAAACAATTATTTACTAGTAGAGCACGGTATTATTAACGGTTATGTGTGTGAGTTTGGCGACATCGGTTCCGCTACTGCAGCTATCGCGTCGCACTTCTACCAGTTTTTCTGTTCTGTGTACTAACCATAGAGTTAACCAAACCATTACTATCAAACTGTTAAATTTGACGGTGACCGTAACTTTGACGATGACCATGACAGATAGTTCGTGCAACTAAGCCTAACTTATTTATAGATGGAGAACAGATATAGAGTATTTTAGCGGCAGGCAACCCTAAATTTGAATATGTCGTTGAATCGTTGATAATCAGCCGTTGTAGTTTTGAATGAAACTTTCGTATTTAATTTCTTGTTGTTGTAAAATGTGTTAAAGGGTGCGTCGTTTTGAGAGTGAAAAGTTATTAAGATAATAATCCCTATTCCCTCTTTAATACAGACTGAGAAAGGTAAATGATAGTAGCACAACAGCCAGGCACCGTTTCACGCTATGCTGCCTTGAAATGTGTCACGAAATTTTTGATTATTATGGTGGCATTATGAATAAAGAATTATCATTTACTTTTTTTGATTATTGAAATATATATTACCTCCTTACAGGTACAAGTATATGTCAGCTCTGACTTAATAAACGCCACATACGGGATTTAAAAAGGAAACATCGTCTGACGATTCCCTGATCATCCTGGTCAAGAAATTTGAGGATATGAGAGATTTGCTGAGGAAGTAGGAGTGGAGTGGCGTTATATTTGTAATAAAAAAAAAACATCAAAATGGTTGAGGCAGATGGCAAAGGGACGATTGATACAGTACAAGTGGCCCTTAGGATTAGACCCTTGATGCAGTTGGAAACTGATAGGGGATGCGATGAGTGTATCGATGTAGTGCCCGGAGAGCATCAAGTACAGATTAAGGATCTTGCTTTCACATACAATTTTGTATTTCCTCAACATATAACACAGCAGGAATTTTATGACACTGCGGTGAAAGGATTGATAGGGAAATTGTTTCAAGGTTTGTATCTGCTTTATTTAGTTTTTGGTTTCATACGCCTTTTACTTGTGTGCTTTACGGATGAATATTTATTGCACCATAAATACCACCACCATATATAATGCACCATAAATATAATAGTGACTATATATAAATACAAATTACCAGGGCCGTCTACCTATGCGGGGGGCACTGGGCACACAAGAATTTGGGGGGCCCTTTCGTTTTTATATACTGTTGAGGTGGCAGACAAGCTCACCACCCACTTGATAGATTGGTTACCATGGCCTATGGTTGTTTGTGACACGTAGACAAATTTGTCTTCAAAATAACAGCACAAACACAACTTTCCAGTCACCTTTTCTATGAGAAAAGTGTTCTCAAATTGGTGGTTGGTGTGCAAGAAATTGTCGCTCCTTCGGTAGCCCCCCTGAAGCGGTGGGCCCTGGGTACGTGCCCTGAGTGACTCTATGGTAAAGATGGCATTGCAAATTACATATGAAGCTTGCGTATGAGTTTGGAGTCTGGGTTATATAGGAGAATTTCAAATGATTCCCATGAGGCTTTGTGGCTTTATAGTCCAAGCGTTCCCACTATAAGGGAACATTAGCAGGTTTGAATCCCATTGAAGCATTCACTTTTTCCTATCTAAATTTGGTGGGGTCTGTTCTCCAACAACTTCATTATTAATTGGATATATTTCTTATTGGATCTGAAGTGCTGGCTTGGTATCATGAAGGGTGGCTTGCATGACAATAGTCTCACTACCCTGGATAAAATCATGTGAAGTGCGGGAAGAAACTGAAATGTGGATCCCAGTGTACTAGGGCATGATAATGCTGACGATTTCTTATTGGATCTGAATAATGTATTATACAAATAAATATTTTTACTGTTCTTTAACAGGTTATAATGTGACGATACTAGCATATGGCCAGACTGGCTCTGGCAAGACATATACTATGGGTACCAACTACTCAGGATCAAATGGCGACTCTTCAAAGCTGGGTTTGTACAAATCCTTTTCATTCACTGTAAAGAAATTAATTAAGTCAAACATATACATATTTTCAATTTTAACAGACTGTGTAACTTTGGGTTTATGAAAGCCTAGTGATAGCCGCGGTAGTCTAGTGGTATGGGTGTTGGACTGCTGAGGCAAGGTCTCGGGTTCAATCCCAGGTTTTACCATGGCACACACCAATGACTCTTCAATAGTTTTCAAAGTTATGGAAGTTATGTGTGTATTTATGGCAGGTTTGTAAGTTCCCAGTTAATGGCAATTGGCTCGCCACCTATCACATTGGGTCCTAAACATTAACTGGGAAAATGTGGGTGAGCACCTCTGCCTACCCATTCGGAGATATAGGTGTGAGTTTATGTATGTATGGATGTATATTATAGTCTATTGTATATCTTGACTCTTGTGATGTTGCAAACTATATTCTATCTATATGCCCAGTATGCCTTTTGATGATAACATGGGGTGCTACAGTGTAGTGAAGATGCATAAATAAATCCACTAATCATAAATTGTTTCCAATCCTATTTCTCTATCTATTCAATCCGCTTCATTATACCCGTACACTGTACAATTTTTATAACCGCATGCACCAGGGTCTTGTTTCTGTCCCTATTTGGGTTCAAAAGTTTCAAGATATATTATATTGGTAACTATAACATAGTAGGTCTTATCACAGATTTTGTCACAAGATATTTGACCATAACAATTACAATAATTACATTTATTGCATGTGTCTATGATCCTACCATCATAAAGGATGTATAGAATATAGTTACTTTGTATTTTCTTGATCTCCGTTCTTAACTTTTATATTTTCATCAGGTGTAATACCTCAAGCAGTGGCAGACATATTTGATTTCATAGAAGCACATGAAGACAAGTTTATATTTAAAGTAAATGTATCTTTTATGGAGTTGTACCAGGAACAGTGTTACGACTTGCTGTCCGGCAAGGAGAGGGCACACAGTGTTATAGAGATAAGAGAGGATATCAATAAAGGTGTTGTCCTACCAGGTAAGGCAAGAGAAGGGTCTTGAGGTGCCTAGGCATTGGGCAATCTCATGTTATCCTATAATAAACATATAATAAATAAATAAATAAGAAATATTATAAAGCTGAAGAGTCTTTTGTTTGATGGAGCACACTATTCTCAGCAACTACTAGTCCAATTTGAAAAATTATTCCAGTATTAGATAGCAATACAAGGAGGAGGAGATCAAAGGATCCCTTTTCCCCACACACCTAGCAGACCTTGGAATCCGAGGTGAACGCTAAGATGATGATGATGATGATAAAATACATAGATAGCATGAGCAAAGCCATAGACTATATAACATCTCACAAACTCAAGAGAAAGGAGCAGTAAATATATAAGTCAACCATAAGGTAGAGTCTCATTATTTGAAAGAGCCACTGCAGCTCTATAGTATTCCTTACAGTGCTGTCAGCTAGTGGGTACTTTGGTACCCTGGAGTATACACTACATTTACCTCCCTCCCCTGGAGAAGAGAATACTCCAGGCCTAATGTTTACTTTTCTTATAACAATAAATACAATATAAAAAAACAATAAAAAATAAATATTCTAGGACAATCTACACGTCACCTAGACCCATGGTAAGCATAGCGTAACTAACTTGTGTTACGGGTTCTAGAATGTGAATAAACATACATAGATACATTTTTTTTGTTAATACATACATATTATACATAGAAATACCCAGACCAATGCAAATATTCATATTCAAGCCCACAAATACTTGCACTGAGCGCGAATCGAACCCGCGCCTTCTGCGTGGCAGTCGCATTCACTAACGCCACGCCACTGAGGTCGTCAAAATAATATGTATACCATAAGTCCATAATTATAACATTACACGCATTGCAGGTATCACAGAACTTCCCGTGTCATCTACAATGGAAACGATGATGGTATTGGAGCGTGGTTCGTCAGGCAGAGTAACAGGCTCTACGGCAATGAACCAGGCTTCCAGTAGAAGTCATGCTGTATTCACAATTGTTATAGCCAAAGAAAGCCGTACAGACAAGTAAGTATCACATTTATAACTTTGTTTTCTACGTAGACTGTGTTATTTTTCGTGATATTTCCTTGTTGCTCTTGCTATGGATAAAAGCCTCCTCCATACTTCTCCACTTCTCCCTATCCTCAGCCATGTGTATCCCTAACCTTTCTTATCAAATGATTAATTGTTATTTTTTTTTCTTTTTTTTTATACTACGTAGGTGGCAGACAAGCACACGGCCCACCCGATGGAATGCGGCCACCGTGGCCTATGAACGTGTGCAACACTAAGGGTGTCACACACGCGCTGCCCACCCTTAAGGGAAAGGGGGAGAGCTGGGAAGGGGTGGGGAGGCTAGGAAGGGGAGGGGAAGGAGGGGTAGGAGGGGTATAGTGAGCTCTGGCTACCCTACTTACCGGCTGGAACACAACACGATGGTTATTATGACCTAGGTCTTCTGTAGGGCGGAGGTACTTCCCCAGTTGGACAGCTCATTTCGGACGTGAGATACCGTCGTGTCCTACCTCCGTGGCGGAGTTTTTAAACATTATTGTACTTATAATTCTCTGTTGTTACAGAAACTTGGCAACCACATCAAAATTCCATTTAGTAGACCTGGCAGGCTCTGAGCGTATCAAGAAAACAAAAGCTAGTGGGGAACGGTTGAAAGAGGGTGTCAAGATTAACCAGGGGTTATTGGCACTTGGCAATGTCATCTCAGCACTTGGCGACGGGACCAATAGAAGTTTTATTAGTTATAGAGATAGTAAACTTACAAGATTATTGCAAGGTGAGTTATAAGAATTAGATCAGCAATTTTATGTTTGTTGAGGTTTGTGAGAAGAAATTTGGCTATGAGATGTCCATTTTGTTCACTGGTTAACTCCTGATCTGGACAAAATTAGATCCTGAATTCTATGCTGTTATGTGACACAACCTTTGCAGTTATAGATAGTTTTACAGTGAAAGAGAATTATGTAGCCAAAAGTTGGCCCCAATATGGAACCCTGTGGAACTCCACACGCTGTCGCCTGTTATTTGACCCATGTTTGACTCTGATTAATCACGGTTCTGGGAAGTATGCTCCGATATCGCGTTTTTCTCTCATGAAGTATCTCAACCTAAGGAGTGACAGTCCATCGAAGTAAAAGAGTCTTGAATGCATTGACAAATGTAGAGAAACATTACCTAATCTCTCGAAGACTGCTTCCTTTGCAACTATTTGAATTTCTTATCAAAATATAGGAAAGAAAATACCTTTTAGAAACTGGATACAGGCAACTATCAGTTCTAGCAACTGCCTGCCTGATTAAATAATAATAAATAAATAAATAAATAAATAAATAATAAATATTATAGCAGCTTTATATACAAAACTTCCTACAGTTCCAGGCCCTATTGAGACTTAAAAAAAAAAAGAATCTGATGAGGCTGTCAAGCAGGGCAACCATTTTAACAATTTTTGGTGTCTGTGATGTTGACCCTCATTCCTGAGACCTCACCATTATCGAGGTGAAGTCATATTGACGTGTCTCTTATGTAAAAAAATCAACTCAAGTTTCATTCTCCCTACAGACAGCCTTGGTGGAAATTCGCTAACCTTAATGGTAGCATGTGTAAGCCCAGCTGATTATAACTTAGACGAAACAGTATCGACATTACGATATGCAGACCGCGCGCGTAGGATACGCAACAAACCTATTATCAACCAGGATGCTAAGGCTGCTGAAATTATCAGGTTGGTTATTTTTTTTAATGCTTAGGTTGTTAAATTGACTGCACCAAAACATGGTGGCTGCCGTTACACGTGCTGTCCCTGCAACGGCTATCTCCACCCTGACGTCCTCGACAGTTGTTTTTATACGCTTCGCTTGAAGGATCTGAAATTGTAGGATGAAGGAAATATGTGTGCTGGCAGAGCATTCCAGGAGTTAATGCTGATTGGTGCGACATAGAAAAGAGTTGCCACACAGTTTGGTTCTTGATGGAATTGTTTATTGTGATCACAGCTACCTATAGTATTGGGATAATAAGTATTCACGATTTTGCTCACTTTGGGGTGAATAGAAATAAGACTACTTGCTTTCGTCACAAAATTTGATTTAAAATGCGAATTAAAATTTGTATATTTTCTAGTGGGGACGCCATTGTTATTATGTGACAATCAATATTGTATTCCAATCACTAAAATGAAGGTCTGATAATACTAAAATAATTGAATTTTGGCTAACCAATTCTTCAGTTAACAGGCAAACAGATCATCAACACATTATAAAATTCACTTGACCATGTTTGTTTCTTAGGTTGAACAACTTAGTCAACGAACTCCGATTACAAGTACTAGGCAAACTGCCGACCATTTCCGAGAACAAAAACGAGCAACTCGAAGAGGAACTAGAACAAGAGCGCGCCAAATACCAAGAATTATTAAAAAAATATAAACAAGTGACTGAAAATTTAAGCAACATGGTGATTCTAAATACAAATCTATGTGAGAAAGCCTTACTTGCAGAAGCCGCGAAAGATAAAATTGAACGCAAATTGAACGAATTAACTGAACAATGCAATCAAACTATTGAAAATTTGAACACAACTGACAGAGGATCAGATGATGAACTCCAAAAGACATCGGTAGTAGACTATTTGAGAGAAATAAAGACAAAGTTAGAAGATTTACAAACTGTTAATATGAAAACTGATGAAGAAATGATCGATCATGAGATCAAACAGTCATTTGTTAATGAAAATGACCTTGATAAGGGAGGTGATGATATGGTGTTGAATGAAGACCAAGCAGTTTTGGAGGAAGAGAAGAGGACAATGGGACAGGTAAGAGATAGAGATAACTAGGTAGTATAGTCCATTTGTTTAGGTGCTTATGGTGTATTAAACATCCACATTTCGCCAACTATGATTTTCGGTCCCACGTAATGGGGGTGAGCCTATTGCCGCTAATCAGGCACTTTGTACAAAAATGGGTATAATAGCAATTAGTGTATAGTTTTATACTGTTATTAAAATCTTTCTTATAAGTATTTCTTAGTGGAGTATATGTATGTCTGTCGAATCGACGGCATTTTTGAGTTGCCATCGTGGTGTAGTAATTTGTTTCACGGCAGCGCCGCTACTCACGGAGATGGCCCCAGCATAGGTTTCGCTCTTCGGGAAGGCTTACTACATCTACTCCTATGTTCTGTACTAAGAGCTATTAACACTAATGTACTTGTAGGTTGCTCTCAACCAAGAACTTCAAGAATTAAACCGCGCTATGGCGATCAAGGCGTCCGTAGTACAGGCCATTCTGGCTAATAACAAGGACATGCTGGAGAGTCACAAGAACCTGCAAGAGAATGAAGAGAAGATTGCACACCTCGAGAAGGAGCGTGATGAGTTATTGCAGCAGCTGAAGACCAAGGTTAGTTGAAGCCTATTGTTAAAAAAACATTAATAAACAAAATCACTACAAAGTATAAAATAAAGTCGCGTTTTCTGTCCCTATTTTTCTTGTCCCTTTGTATGCTTAAATCTTTAGAACTACGCAACGGATTTTGATGCGGTTTGTTTCAATAGATAGAATGGTTAAAGAGGAAGGTTTATATGTATATAACATCATGTTGCGACTAACAGGTGCGGAGCAGGAATGAAAAATGTTGCTAAAACGGGGTGAGGCAGACGAAGTCGCGCGGGTCAGCTAGTTACTTATATTCCTCCTAACCCTTGTGTTAGCATACCTACTAGTGGCATCACATTAACAGTGTAATAACCAGGATTCGAAACTGACACCTCTTAATAAAAGGTCGCCTCACTTATTACTAAGCTACCTTCTCTTCACATTTCTGGACTTTCCTAAAATTTAAATTCAGGACTCAAAAATAATATACTCTGTATAGACGGCACTTACAAAACGTAAATATTAACAATATTTTATAAAATAGTGAGCAAATGGACTACACCGGTTCGAAACGCGGCCCCGGCCTGAGAAGACTTCGGCAAGACTCAGCGGGCTTTTCTTTTTTTTTGGTCTATTTCCAATCATTAACTTAGTCTAGATACAGAAATTTGTTTGAATAGCAAGTTGAGTGACCAGCTTATTTCCAGGCTTGTTTATTATCCAAATAATCCTGGATTTTATAATAAGCTTTTTGGTATAACTTTAATCAACCAGGATGGGCAAAATTACTTGATTAATTGTATTAGCATACTAGTGGCATCACATTGACAGTGTAATGGCAAGGATTCGAAAATGGGACCTCTGAATAAAAGGCAGACTCACTTATCACTAAGCTACCTTCTCTTAACTTTTCTTGATTTTCCCGAGCCCCATAATCTGTTCCCATTGTCTCAACGACTTCAATGCTAAAACAGACGCCATTTTAATAGCAATTTTCTGTTATTCCCAGTCCAAAGACCCATCCCATGAAGAACGTCGTACGAAAGTATCAAATCTAGAAGCACAAATATCAGAATTGAAGAAGACATGCCAGCAACAAGCTCATATCATCAAAACTAAGGAGAAGAATGAAGCTAAGATTGCCGCTTTGAATGCTGAACTTCAAGCAATGAAAGCTACAAAGGTAAGTTTGTATGTTATTTAAAAATTGTTATGATAACAATGTCAAAAATTATATTAACGTCTGATACTCTCCAAGACGTTAATTGGTAGTGCTTGTGCGGCTAAGCATGCAATTAGTTTCGATTTACACAGCATAGCATGGAATTAGGTGAAATTTTTATTTCAAATTTATTTAGCTGCTACATTTTCGGTTAGGAAGTTATGTTCGTCTATACCTATTTTTGTTACAAAGTGCCCGATTGGCGGCAATAAGCTCGCTCCCTATAACTTTTAAACTTTCGCGTTGCATAATACATGGTTAGCGAACCCAGGTATTAACGCGATCATAATACAATTTATCCACCCTTTGATTTGCTTGATGTTTGAACCAGGTTGAACTGACCGTGGTCACAAGCTGGCTTTACGTGTCCACGGACGTACGCATGACTTTACGGTCTCACGTAAATAATAATAGAAAGAAATTATTCACCTACTTTGAATTTTGTTCAGTAGATTTTAGGGCCAAATCTTCGTAACTATCGGATTTGTAGGAACCGAATCTTCGTTGGTGTATGCATGTATACCTGTAGCACTAGCATGAACTCCTATCGAATTCGTAATGTAAAGGTTTCGAGAGAACGGAGCACTGTGATTGGCAGTCTGCCTCTTGTGAACCTGTGTGCGTGTGTAGCCCGCCAATCTCAATGCTCCGTTCTGTCGATACCTTTGCATTAAGAATTGGATAGTATTTCGTGCTAAGGCTACTGTTCGCCGACATTAGACCTAGTAGGACACTATCTTACTAAAGCTAGGTCAACCCTTTTCCCTATGACCACTTCTGTGCAAACCTTTAGTAAACTGCTAAAATATTTTATTTCTAGGTGAAAATAATAAAACAAATGCGCGAAGAGAGCGAGAAGTTCCGTAAATGGAAGGCGGATAACGAGCGTGCAATGCTGCGCCTGCGCAACGAGGACCGCAAACGCGCCAATGCTATGGCCAAGATGGAGTCTCTACACGCCAAGCAACAGAATGTACTTAAACGGAAGATGGAAGAGGCGGTAGCTGTCAACAAGAGGCTCAAGGTTAGTGTGATTAACTAGTTTATTACATTTTATTGCAGGTGATTGTACTAACGCAAAAAAGTAAGACAGACACATTGTTCTTAGTTTTGCACCAAAAAAGGAGCCAGTTGATATGCATGTTTTTAGAATAGGTAAAACCGGAGCTGTAAGTTTAAAATTTTACATAACACACAACATAAACTTACGCCTAACTATATCCCCGAAGGGGTAGGCGTTGATTAAAATTTTATTTACAATTAAATCTGTACTGTACCTATATTTTAAACCAAAAAAATGTTATGCTCCGACGACACACGAACCCGGCGATGGTAAGGAACCATCTACCGACAATCATACGAAATATTGGTTATCGCCTCAAGATGGTTGTATAGCATAGTTTCGAATGCTCAGGACATGGCTCCGTGGCTCAGCGGATAGAGTATTCCACATGTAAGAGAAAGATTGCGGGTTCGAGTCCCGTCGGAGCATTCACTTTCTCCGATTTAAATTGATTTGAATCAGTTAGCATATTTTTTTATATTTTGTTCCTAACATGCGATCTGTTGTAGTTAAACCATAAGCAGTATTTTTTAACAGTTGCTTGGCATGCCCTCCCACTGTTAGGCTGCCCTCATTTTATTTTCTCTCATAAGTTATCCCAGTTATGCAGTATTTTTAATCGTCTTGTTCCCAATTTATTTTCGAATCTCTGTGCTAGTCTATGTATGTATGTATCTTTATTAAATACAATTAAATAAAAACTTAATATTAAACATGGCCCCACAAAACCGTTTCCACGGTTTTCTAGTCTATTCTGGTGGTGAGTGATCCGTCAGTTAGCCATACTAATTTCTTTAAATTTTCATTATATATGATTGTAAATGTACCATTATTGTTTTAATAGGAAGCACTGGAGCGTCAGAAGTTCTCCCAAATGAAACGCAACGCGAAGGGCAGTGTGAAGGCGGGTGCTATTCAGCAGTACATAGAACAGGAACTAGAGGTACACCTCAGTATTGTAGAAGCCGAGAAGTCGCTAGAAGAACTTATGGAATACAGGTAAGAATCAGTCTCTAGTAAGAGGTATGTGGGTGGGTATTATATACAAAATTAATTATAATAAACTTATTTTTTTTCGTGCCTCGGAGAGCACGTTAAGCCCTCGGTCCCGGTTGCCATACAAACATCTATGGCAGTCGTTACGGGTAGTTGGAGCCCTCAAAAGTGCAACCAGTCTAACTTGGAACTTCGATATCGCCTTTGGTCATTAGACCATTGGTTGTGGAGGTCAGATGGCAGTCGCTTCACGGAAAATATCGAAGTTCAGCCGCGTCACCGTTAGACTGGAAAGCCGACCCCAAATGCGTTGGGAAAAGGTTCAGAGAATGAAACTTATTTTTTTTTATACCACTTGGGTCGCAGACAAGCACACGGCCAACCCGATGGGAAGCGGTCACCGTGGCCTATGGACGTTTGCAACACCAGGGGCGTCACACACGTGCTGCCTACCCTGTAGAAACCTTCTAATGCCCTTCTTGAAGAACCCCATATTGTAGTCACTTGAAAAAAGAATTTGGAGTATTAATTATATTTTTTTACAGAGCATGGATAACAGAGCAAATAGAAAACCTACGAAATAGTACAGACGAGGAAGCCAATAGAAAGAAAATAGCTGAATTGGAGGACGATCTTGCACTTCGTAAAGCGCAGATATCGGATTTACAGCAGAAGATATTGACGGCGGATCAAGGTAAACCTTTTCTACTTGCAGACATTATCCTATATGCGTATATGGCTTCTATGAGAGCAACTGCCGTCTGATCTTCTAACCCTGAGAGAAAAGCCTGCACCAGTCCTGTCTGTGATTTAGCAGGTATATCGGCTTGCAGGTATGGTTGGCTTGAGCCTGAAAACAACCTAACATCTTATTTATCAATACACCTATCAATAACTTTTTTGTTATATACAAGCTGTGTACTTCTGATATTGAATGATTAATACATATAACGTCAAAATTCACATGGTTTCCTCAAAAAATGTTATAGCAAATCACTACATAGCTTGAAACAAAGACGCTTTCTCTGTCATAGGGACAGACAGTTAGTATGCTTAAATCTTTAAAACTGCGCAACGGATTTTGATGCAGGTTTTTTTAATAAATAGAGTGTTGCTCGGAATACTAGCTAACCTACTAGTCTTATAAATTAATACATATATACAAAATATCCACAGAAAACAAATCTCGTACTCAGTGGGACAACATTCAATCCATGCTTGAAGCTAAAGTGGCACTAAAATGCCTGTTCGAGTTGCTCGTGGATGCTAAGAGGGAACTACAGAACCAGAGTGAAAAGGGCTTCCAGGCGAGGTACGAGGAGATCAAGGAGGCTCACGACAGACTCGCGATGGAGTTCGAGAATAGTAAAACGGAGTTTGAGAGGCAAATAGCTACTGTCAAACTACAGAGTGAACAGAAGGTAAGATAAAGATGTTCTACTTTCTTATCAGTCCATTCGTTAATGCACCGGCATCCAAAGCTGTCACCTTGGAGTCTAGGATCCGAATTATTTCCAGTAGCACTAGCATGAACTATCCAATTGTAATAATATTTACATTACGAATTCGATAGTATTTCGTGCTAAGGTTACTGTTGTAACTGTGTTGCGGCTGAACCTCGATGATTTCCGTGAAGCAATTGCCATCTGGCCCCCACAACCTATAGATATAGACGATATCAAAGAATTGCAGCTTGACCTGTTGTTGAACTTTTTAGGGCTCCCAACTAACGACTAACATAGATGTTTGTACGGAACGACCAGACCAGTGCAAATAGTCATATTCATACATACAAATATTTGCACTGAGCGGAGATCGAACCCGCACCTCCTGTGTGCTTTCAATACCGCCTACTCCTACTGTCCTACTTTCTATTCTACTAATATTATGCAGCCTTCTATCCTATTGGCTTCTAATACTACAGATGTGAGAATTGATGGAGGTTTATTTTAATAATTGTTCATACGCCAGCAATGTGATGAAATTTATAATTATCACAGATAGTCTGAAATAGCAGAAAAATAAAAATGCGGACAGTCTTTGAGGACCAATCGAAGTGTGTGACATCACGAAGATAGAATTCACAAGTTATTTACTTGTGAATTCTATCGTCGTAACGTCACACGTTCGTTAATGGCCCAAACGTCAAGTGACGATGACTTTTCAAGTGCCTAAAAAGTTTTCAAAGATAAAGATAAAAGATAAAGATAAAGATAAATTTATTTGCAAATAAAAACGCTTCGCAATTTCACGCGTATCCCGCACACTTCCACACTTAAAGTGGAAGTGTCCACTTTTTTCTTGGTATCCTGGGATATGTTACACAAATTTAGATCCGAACTACACATATTTTATTATATTGAATCTAGAATACGAATAAAATTACCTTTACCTATGTACCTCTTTGAGAAAAAAATATCTATTTATCGTCATAAATATATATGGATGTTTTACTAAACTACTATATTAGCTGTTAGCTTTGAAATATTAAAAAATAATAGTAGTACTATTAACATAATAATGTCATCATGCCTCTTGCAGTTATCAGCGTTGGTGGCGCTGCAACGGGGCGTAATCGGCAAAGGCGACAAGAGCGAAGCGTGCAAACATTTGCAGAACGTGATACAATATCAACAGGAACGGCTGGACCAAGTCGAGGAGGAAAATGTATGGCCAACTTGATGTGAACCCTATTGCAATGCATTAAAGATTAGTTCTTATTAACACGCGTTTTATGTCGTAGCTAGCGAGTTATATAGTTAAACCAATATTACCGTAAACTGGAGATCACCACTTTCGTTCTAAATTGTCTTTGATTTGAAAATAGAATGCATTTGACAGTGACAGCTGTAGTTCCTAATCTCACGGAATCTTTGGTTTTGCTATATATTTTTTTTTAAGAAATACGAGTTCTTTTTTTTGAGTGACGTCATTAAGGTAATGTTTCCTTTTATTTTGGTAACATTACAGTTGTATGTAGTTGTCATAGATTAGCTCGCGATTATAGTTCTAGCATTTTATGGTTTAAGTATTTTTATACCACTTCATTATAGTGTCATCTATTTAGTAATAACCGATATATTAATGTAATAAGTTCCAGCAAGTGCCATCAGTTAACAGTATAAATAATAAAATACTTACGACTACATAAACTGGTACAGTCAACTACAAAGTTGCTTACCATTAGTATTTACACTTTCTTTTCTATTTTACAAAGCGTTGATTATTCAATTAGGCTGTGTTTTTTGTAGTTTGTGTTTTCATTTGCCTTCAGCCCCATATTATTAGATTAGATGTCGATCATTTGACATTTAGAGTTTTTTCACATCCTGTGATGTGTCTCATGTGTCATCTCATCTCATATGTTTCTTCAGCTTTTGTTGTTAAGAAAGCTGTCATTAAATTGATGCTATTTGCTATCTTTTCAATCTTTATTTATTGTTTTTAGAATCCAGCAAAGTAGTGGCAAGTTAATTTTCGTGTCTCTAATGAGACTTTGTTAAACAACTTTTCTTGTTGATTGTACCCGCCTTATACATTACAAATCATTCATATTTTATATTTTAACTATTCATATTTTAACATTTTACAGAAAAAATTGGTGGACGAATTAGACCAATTGCGCTCAGCCGGCAAGAAATCAAAGAAACGACCTAAAAAGGAGGGACCTGTGGAAACTCTGAAGAAAGTGGAATATGTGGAACCGACTGATGAAGAAGAAGATGACTTTGAGGATGATGAGAAGGATCCTGACTGGAGAGGCACACCCTTGTTCAAACGGATACAGGTAATTTAATCAGGCTTTATCTATAAACACATCATAATCATGACATCATCCTCATCATCACTGATTTCAATATGAAAAAGTAAATGTACAGGACGGGCCTTGAACCCGCGTCTAGTTCCTCCGAAATGTTCTGACGAACTGAACTAAGTACATGAACAACTTATTGTGTAATTGAAATTTTCTAATTCAACCATTTTGAAGCGATTGATTTGAATACTTAACGTGTTTTAAAATATAATACCTTGTGATGGCATGTAACAAAATAGGTTTTGGCTAATATTTTTTTAACCGTATCGTCATGTTTGGCCTTAAAATTGACGGTTGAAAAAAAGTGCATGCGAATTTTAAGATGGCAGTGTGGTGTGATTAGAATGGATAGAATAAGAAATTTTGAAAGTGGCACCAGTAAATGAAAAAAACTGTCAAAAAAGTTCCAAAGTATAAATGTGAGCTTTAGAAGCAGAGGTCGACCCAATAAACCGGAATGGATTGTGTGAAAGAAGCTGAGGCAAAGAAGGATGTGACGTGTGACGTGTGTGATGGAATGACAGCTGATATTATTGTGTGGAGGAGAGCGGCAAGGAGAAGGGTAGGGAGATAATGATGATGATGGTGATTGGAATATAATGTGTGTTGTACAGGCCCAGCGCTCCCGGCTAACAATGAACTTCACGTCGGTGGAAGAGTCGGGCTCGGACAGCGCGGGCAAGAGCTCGTCCGTGGGCGGAGGGCGAGCGCTCAAGCGCGGCAGCGACGGCGCCGCGCACTGCGTGTGCCGCGGCTCGTGCTCCACCAAGATGTGCGGCTGCGTGAAGGCCGACAAGGGCTGCGGGCACGCCTGCCGCTGCCAGCACGAGCTGTGCAAGAACCGCCGCGCCTCCTCCGACGGCGAGGACAAGGAGAACAACGTGAGTGTATGCCTCCCGATGTATATCTTGGACGCGAACCCGCTATGTGCTGGCACGTGGTACGACGGTGACATGACGGTATCTCCCCGACTGGGGAAGTACCTCCGTCCTACTGATACCTACTGCGGTTTGTGTTGCGTTTCCGACGGTGAGTAGGGTAGCCAGAGTTCACTGGAGGGGTTTTGTGTTGTCATTGGGAAGACCAAGAAACCTTCTTTATCTTCTGAATTGTCAGCACAGAGATTTTCTTATCCTTTTTTCATCCCTCCCTTGAATTTTATTTGAAGCGGAGGAATAAAAGCTGCAAATTTGAACCTGACATTGGATCAAACTGAGATTGAGTTCCATTGAGGTGATGACTTTGTTATTCCTTGTATCTCTTATATCCCCTTCTTTAATGAGGACGACCTATGATTTCTATGTAGACGAGATCTCTAATTTGTCCTGGGTTGAATTGAGAATTTAATAAATTTCAGGACACACAGTACCTACATAAATGAGATAAAGAGTTTTATCGCCTGTGTATATATTATTCATGGGTAAACAGTGCGTTTATGTATGTATCTAATATAAATTACTACTGCTAGTGAGGATGCCGTTGACCCGACGGGTGATCAGCCCTTCTGTAAGAGCCATTTCAATCCTTCCACCTGTAACGACTGCCATAGACGTTCCTATGACAACCGGAATCGACGGCTTAACGTGCTCTTCGAGGCACGACCCGACCAATGCAAATATTCATATTCATGTATACAGATATTTGCACTGAGCGGGGATCAAACCCGCGCCTCCTGCCTAGCAGTCGCATTCACCATCGCGACGCCACAAAGGCTGTCATCTAATAATGTCATCTAATAAATTACTAACATGAATTATATCTTCTTTCCAGCCTTCAAGCACAGAGCTATCTCACGACACAACACCTCCATCCTACTTCGATAAACGGTAAGCGGCTCTCAAGATCATTTACCCCCAATATTCAAATATACTAACTTCTATTCTGCTACTAAATGTATAGATTTGAAACATCTGAAGAGTTAGACGACGGCCAAACAAAAACAGACTCTACGGCTATATGTTTAAAGAAGGAATCGCCTCTACGACGTACTCCGCTAAAGACAGTATCACGTAGTCCACAGAAATGGATGTTTGCCCTACTCGTGTACAATACTTGTTTAGCCCCTCTGTCGTCTTACTGCGCGGACAGTATACTACAATATGGCATGGACCAAGTCAAGTATAATGTGTTGTCCCATCTCATGAAGTTCTTGATGCGTGAGGTTATTAATGGAATTATATATATGGTTGTTGTATGACTTGACGTATTTCGTTCATAAATATATCTTCTAATGTATAAAATTCCCATCCATGTCACATGTTAGTTACCATACTCCTCCGAAACGGCTTTACCGATTTTGACCAAATTTTATATGCGTATTCAGTAGGTCTGAGAATCGGCTACTATCTATTTTTCATACCCCTAAATGATAAGTTGTTCACCCTAGAGACAGACAGCGGATAGCGTCTATGTTTTACACTATGTAGTGAAGACGTGATAAATATGAACCCACAAGACGTACAAAGTCATCAGAAAAAGTTTTACGTAAGCGAAAGGATTGTACCTTTAGTTGCGGCACGCTATGATGGCCGTTTTGACACGACTGGTTCCTCCTTCGCCTAATCCGAGCCACGGGATAGAGTGCTCACCGCGACTCGGCTAGGGACGGGCTATTTGAAGGGCTATCCTCATGCGGCCCTACTAAGAAAAAAAATAAAAGAAAAAAAACTTAAAAAAAAAGATAGTTTTTCTTTTTTTTAAGAGATTTTATGACATGGTAACTAGGACCTTAATCTCAAAGAAGTAGTTTTTTCTTTAGTTATTCGTCTAACAGTTCGTTGTCTAATCTTAAACGCACTAAAAAAGTCGCGTTCCTTTTATTTGTTACTTTTATTACTTTAAAGTTATTTTTGATGACAAATTACGTCAAGTCGTACTTCATTAAAAACCTGCGGACTATGCTCTTACTAAAGATACGTTGTGTAATTGAAAATATGAGTTTAACTTTGTCTATTCTTGTTCCCAAAGGCACACCAAGAAATATTCATTTTATAAAAACATATCCGGCATTTGGCACATATTTAAGAAAACGGGATGCGATTCTCCGTGAGTGCATAGTTCTGCAATATGTAGACATAGTATATTTAGGATATTTGTAGCGTTTTACTGATTAGATATCATAGAAGTTAATTATTAATTTACATCAGAAATCGTTTTAAATAGTAGTTTTTCAAATCATTGTCTCATTTTGCAGAACTATGTATTTACATGTAGAAAGAGTTGTATAGCTATCATTAAACTGTAAGATAAATTGGTAAATCACCACGTATACCACCGCCCCCAAAGTCGGTGGAGGTGATTATGTCGGACTCGAATCGATTAAAACACGTCGTCTATGGATCTTTAATTGCCGGAGGTGAGATTATACAAGCATATTTCTCGCACCCTGGCAGACCAGGGGACATCTCTTTGAAATGACCCCCTTCCCCTAATGTGGGCACCATGATGTCCCATCTAGCCCCCGGATATGGGGTGACGCACTGAAATCGCTTATTAAGTCTATATATTATTTTAAATACTACTTATCCATTTACAGAAATCACCTTGATTCAACATACATCAAGAAAAAGAAGAGTTACTTCTTTCCGCATGATCAGGGAAAAGGCGACCTAATAGAATAAAGGTAAGGTTCAGAATCCAAATATGATTCCGTAGTATGCGGCAGATACAGTATACAGTGTACCGTAAAATAAGCTGATACTCTCCAAGACGTAGTAGTAGTGCTGTGCGGCTAAGCCCGTAATTAATTGGACTATTCACCATTGTTCTACCTTTTGTTATACTAGTATAACAACCAGGAAAAAAAATTCATATCTGTTCTACTATGCGGTATGACAAAAAATGTTCACCACTTTGGAAATGTAATATTATTTATTGATTCGTAGTTTTTATACTGTATATCTACTAGGAATACAGGATACATACACTGTTGCTGATAGCTGGTACTTTTTTTGTTAAATAGGTAAACAAAAAAAGTAATTTTATTTAGATTTATTTTCTTGGAAATGAAGCTTAAAACTATAAGAGAGTCTCCGTTACCTACTTCACTAATTCCTTGTAATGACCTGAACAGAATTTACAATTCATCAGGTCAAGTTTAAATCTCAATAACATAACATCATTTTGTAAAATATTAAGGGATCTTGGTTTAAGTTTACCTACGTTTTCTGCAAATGTTATTTAATTTCTAATTCCATCCTTCAGCATAGTTAGATGTTCTGTGACGCTCTGAGAAATCAATTCAATTGAATTGAATTTATGTCTTAATGCTAGGTCGCAAAACACTATTACTCGAACTACATTGCTGTTGTAATCAACTAGCATGAAATCAGAATACCTTAGGGATATTTCAACGTTTTCTTCGTATTTTCGATATACCGACCCCTTTGTTCCTAGCAGCAAACAAAGAATTTTTATTGGAATTGAATTTCGGCACATTCAAAATTATCTCCAATCCACTGTCTACAAGAAATTTCTCCTTTCTCTTATAAATATTGCTAACCTACAGTAGAACAACTAGGACAAATTAATCATGTTAAAACATTTACGAATTATTCTTCTAGTAGAACAAAAGGCACTTTTTACTAATTTTTAAATACTTCCTATTTGTCATACCGCATAGTAGAACAAATATGATTTTATTTCCTGGTTGTTATACTAGTATAACAAAAAGTAGAACAATGGTGAATAGTCCTAATTAATTTCCTTGTGATTTACACCGCATAGGTTTTTGATGAAATATTCTGCACCGTATGCGGGTGAATGGTCAGCTGAAGGCAATCTGAAGAAAAAGTTAAAATATCAAACACGTTTACCATGAATTATTGATTTTAATATACATATTTTCTTCATTTGCAGACTGAATCATCATGGACCTATAAAGCCTAGCATAAAATTGAAGTATATACCTATGCATTCTACGGGAATTATACGTGCCTTGTCAATTGTATCCTAATTGTATTCTCAACCTTATCGTAATCTAAATTAGGTGTATAATGTATTGACATATAATTTAGTTTTTTATTTTTTTAGAGACTGGTATTGATAGAGCGTCGCCATTTTTTAAATTTCACGTTTTATAAATCCAGTCTGACCTATTTTGAGTTGAACTCCGAATAAATATTTATTATTATCGAATTTGTTTTATTTTTTCGGGTACTTCAATAATTTCTGAACAAAGGCGTCGAAATATCTTGTCTTTTTATTTAGGGCGCGTCAATTTGATTTCATCCCATCTGATGGTAAACTAAAAACAAAGTCTCAGAAAATAGGGTCACCATTACAAACACTTAGCTTAATGGCCTCATCAGATGCTTTATCACGCCCCGCTTAAAGGACCCGGGACTGTAGCAAGAAGGAATCTCGTGAGCTGGTAAGGAATTCTGGTGCGGCAGAGGAAAAACTCACCGGACCGTTTGGTTCTTGAGGGAATTAGGTATTAGCCATAACTCAGTGTCTGTTCTAATATTATAAACCATTAAATCTTAACTGCAGTAGATCATCAAAACCACAGGTCAATAATTGCCTTTCGAAACCATGGTACACCTAGTAGTACCACTGGTGGTACCACAGTTATAAAAAAATAACCGTAGTACCACTGGTGATACCACAGTTATAGAAAAATAACCGTAGAACCTCTGGTGGTACTACAGTTATAAAAAAATTACCGTAGTACCTCTGGTGGTAAAGTACCGTATTACCACTCAGTTTTACTCTTACTGTACATACATTGATTGAATTTATGGACTTAAACACCGAACCAATAATGTCTTGGAAGGTTGGGCCGTTAATAAAAATAGAGTAACATTATTACACTTGTTAAAGGTATTAAAAATGATTAATCTAATTACGAAAGCAAATAAAGTTAAAATACAACCAAAACGGAGGGCCTTAGGTGTTATAAATGATGACGTAATAAGAGATATTGAAATGGAATTAATAACAGATGTGATATCTGTTGGTTATGCTCTCGAGAAATTACGCTAAACGGACCAATTGTGTACGAACTTTTTTGTTGATTTCTTTTCTCGTTAAACCTATAGTTTTTTAATTTCAATTTGTGTCAATATACGACTTGGTCATCTAGTTATGAGTGGCACCACGATCATTTCTTCCTAACTGTGCTACCATTGACTGTGGTCAGTGGTACCACAACTGTAACCTTAGTACAACCAGTCCACTGTTGGTACCACGGTAATGTAAAAGTAACCGTAGTACCACTGGTGTACTACTGGGTGTAACACGGTTACAAAAGGAATAATTGAACGAATCACCTGCATAAATAATTTTGTAATTCCATATGAATATAAAGCTTTACAAATTTATACTTGCAATTGGTGCTATGGCAGCCGTTCAATCATTTAGGTACCTTTATGAGTTCATGGTATGAGCCCAGTATTGCCTATATGTAATACATTTTTTCCGTGCGGAAATCACTCGGTATGGCGGGAGCGCTTATGTCGAATTCAAACCGACTAAAACCGCACGCCGTTACGGATAGGTGGCCGGGGTGAAAGATTGCCTAAGACATATTCCTCGAACTCCAACTGACGCAGGACCATCATCAGTTCTGAGATTACCAGTTCGATGGTGGAAAAAAAGTGGTTTGAGAAGGCAAACGGAGAGTGGGACGCCCCTTAGCCAGATGGACTGATGACCTAAAAAAGGTGGCTGGGACAGACTGGATGCGGAGGGCGGAGGATCGAGAGCAGTGGCGCACATTGGGAGAGGCCTATGTCCATTAGTGGACTCCGATAGGCTAATTGTTTGGTGGAAACTACGGTATCCCTATCTTGCCATGGAAAAGGTAGGTAATATGTGTAACTAAATGAGACCACGTAAATGTAAGCGTCGGTAGCTTAGTGATTAAGGAGTGAGCCTCGAGACATCCCAGGTTCGTATTCGGGCCAATATTGGCGTGAATCTATTCCTAACAAGCCATTGAGCTGGAATATAAGCAACCGAAATCATTATTCCCTTTATCTAACACCTCCAGGTTAGAAGGAATAATGATTTTGGTAGCTAAAATATTCTTTAAAAAAATTATCCCACGAATCACATCGAAATATATTCTCATTTTCACAGCTATAGTAACCGTAAAAGTGTGTTTGTCAACACGTACACAAGGGCATGTGTTATGTTATGTCATTCATTAGCCTGTCTTGTTGTGAATCTCTAGAAAATTCCTCTCAAAAGACAATTGTTTCAAACAATCCAAATCTCATCATTCCAAAAGTTACTAATAAAATTGCTTATAGACCGTGTTTGTAAACCAAAAATACTGTTGATTGATGAAAGGGTAAACGAATGTAGGTATAGAGTTCAACCAAGAATATCAAAACTCAAATTAACTTAAACAAAACTGCATCCCAGCTTGCGCAATATGAAGCAAATCCCGCATAATTTTATGACAAAGGAAAAATCAGGAGATTACTTTTGACACCCGTAGGTATATTGAGTTGGTTTTGTGTTATATCAAAATATTATGTACGTAAAATTAATAGTTTATTATTCACAAGCTGTTGCTCATAGGTACACCCGCTTGGACTTCTGATCTAGTTCTGCTGCTCCTTATAAACCTCCATATAAACCTTCTTCAGAACTTCTGCTCCTTACGAATACAAAAGAAAATATCGACTTGGTCCAGTTGTCTTCGAATATATGTCAGTACCGGGACCCACCGTTGGGTCTGCTTTATGAACCTTGACAACAAAGGTTCATCATTAATGGGTCTTCGAAGATAATAAAATCTTAGTGGACCCACTAGTGAACCTTTGGAGACATGTCAGTATTCTGAGACCCATCGATGATTACCACAAACGCAATCACTTCAGCCGGGTGGTAGGTTCATGAGTACCTCCATTATTTATTGCGTGATAAAATAATTCACATCAATCGCTTTCATCGGCCATTGAACTTCACGTATCTAATACAAGTTGTTCAACAAAATTACACATCCGAGATTTAGCTCGAAAGTTTAGAAAGTCCAAAGAAGTTAGCATTTTAAATCGATTAATAAAATGCATTTGTTAGTTTCAAAATTGTATTTTTGAGATTCACGTAATAGGGTAGTTTTTTTTATTGTCAAGCAGTGGTTCGAACGAATGCCTTATTTAGTCCTCTTTCTTACAAGATCTGGGACGGTGTGCTGTCAGTTCGAATGCATTTATAACCGTGACGCTGGCCAGCGGTGTATTGGTATTTCTGCACGAAAATGGCTATACTCATCAAGATCTTGACAGCTTATGTGGCGTGGCGGCAGTACCAAAGGGGGTCCAATGCTTGCTCAGTGCAAATATTTGTATTCATTGTCTAGTTTTGCCTCGCAGAATACGTTAAGCCGTCGGTCCCAGTTGTCATACAAATTGGAGCCCTCTAAAGTCCGACTAGCCTAAGTACAGAACTTCAATATCGCCAATTTGGTTGTGGTGGTCCGATGGCAGTCTCTTCACAGAAAATATCGAAGTTCAGCCGCATCTTAGAATAGAAAACCGACCTCAACTGGGAGTAGGCTCAGAGAATAATGAATGTAGTGATTTATGAAATTGACTTGATGATAAAGATCCCATGACAGTATCGTATTTTGACCATAACTACCGATGTGAACCTACTCTCAATATAAGGTTACTAGGGGTTACCATTATACTCACATACACCATCAAGTATAACTGCACAAGCCCAAGCTTCTCCAAATGCATGTTAATGAAATTTGCCCAAGATACTTGTAGGTAACACACATTATAATATATCCTATTGTAACGTCTGCTAATTTGTTTAAAATTAAGCTTAGTGGGATGGTATTATTTTTACAAAAACATAGATCTACCTTCTCATTTTTAAACAATAATCTTCTCTATCGTGCCAATAGTTATAGGTACTTTATCTAAAATAATAATAATATATTGGTAAGTTATCCGTATCATAGGTGAAATAAGAACTACAATGTACCAAGAGCTATCCTCATTTTACATGAGTCCGAGCAGTGACGTGAAGTATTTAACCAACCCGGTACGGTATGGATTGGTAAAGTGGTTACATGCCTCTGCTATACTTTCAGGGCACAGAGACAGACTGGCAAGGAATCTCTATGACTCGATTCCTGCCGGCTTTCTAACAAGTCGCATGATGCATGCACGATAAACACGAGGTGTCTCTTTTAAAAAAAATCTCACCATCATCGTTATTTCTTCTGTCTAATCGACGGCATTTATGAGATGCCATCGTGTTGTAGTTATTGGTTTTACCGGGCCCGAGCATAGGTTTCACTCTTTGGGAAGGCTTACTACGTCCCCTCCAAGGGGAGGGTAAAGAAACTTACCTCGACCTAATTTGTCATGCACCATGCGATTCATTAGGAAGCTAGCAGTAAGGAAGTTCATGTGAAAACTGTTTCATAACACATATATTTCTTCTACGAAACCACGAAACTTGCATGACTCAATCGTTTATACCTACACTGTAAGGTGCAACCTTCATATACAGAATAAAAAACGTCTTTTTAATAAACCAGTTCTTCGTTCGTGGGTGTCAGGTTGGTTTGAGGAAGGCAATACATTTTTGTATTATTTGAGGGCAGTGAAGCACCTTGACCGATTCAGCACATCCTGAGTAGGTACGTCTCGCGTCATCTCGAGCTGTGTGAGTCAAATGAAAGCACGCTGACCACTACCATTGGTTTGTTTATTTAAATTTCTCGACCAGAAGTCATCGTCTGATAATTTCTCAACGGAGAGGCTTTAGATGCTGTTAATTGTACAGTTAAGTAGCTGCTACTTCACTGCTTGTATTCAGTTGTTCATGGCATTTGGAATAAACAGATGTTACAGGGAGTTAGTAGACTTTGAACTGTGACTGGAAAATACCTAATTTAAGTAAGAAATAACATTTTTTGGTCGTCCGAATCGCACCAGAGTCCATATACAGCGGTCGAACTCGTTTCCACCGCACCTTATACTAAAATTATTTAAATCACACGAGGTCATATTTTGCTGACGTTTCGTTACGATAAAAATTATCTGTGTTGGTAGGTACCTATACAAAAAAAAGTACGAAGGTGCACATGCACTTTATCATGTTAAAAACATTCGAAATTTGAATTCAATACTCCATAAATTATTGATCACTTATACGATTGGAATGACACAAAAACTGCTTATTTGTCTTCGATCAAATATCGAGGCAAACCGGCGCGGGCCCATAGTAGGGCCTACATCTAACCACGAGCCGAAGAAAGGCTTGGAGGCTTGCTTTCGTTGTTAACGGGGAGAAATCACGACCGGTCGCGGCGGCCGGCACCAAGTAGCCTCACAGGCAGACAGTACCGCGCACTGCGCCGACAACACACCACGCATGCGCACGAGCACCTAACAACTAACATCACTAATTTTCGTGTCATTACAAACATTTTAACGGAGTACTCATCATAATTTAAATAAAAACTTAATAGTTTTTCTATAGTGTTGTGTTTTATGTGAAGTGTGAGCTGTAGTTTTAAAAAAAAATTGTTAGAAAGTGTACATTTACCTGGAGTGTTTTTCTGTATTCCACCGGTATGTTGTTTGATGTTTTAAACTTATAATAGCGGTATTACTTAGGGACGACGCACTATAGAGTTATAGTTGGCCGTTTGTAAGGACGCCTCATCGCCTCTCACTATGTGTGTACTGTGTATCTACGGTTTACAATGTCTATGCGGTCAGAGATGCTTAGAAGCGAAGCGAGCGCTATAAAAAAGGAACTTTCCATTGGTAAAAAATGAGACCCGTTCTTAAGTATAATCTCAAGTTTGTTAAGTAATTCTAGGTGGTTTAAATACTGAGTTATTTCTAGTACTATACGTAATCAGTTGCTTTTTATGAGGAGAATTGTATTGTATTAGTATGTATTATTTTGAAGTTTTTATAAAGAGATTTGTATTGCATTTTTTATATAATACTATTATAATAGTACAGGTAAACAGTACAGCAGTTTCTGCTAATAAAGAGTTTGTATGAAAGGATGTACTTATTGTATTTTAGTACAACGCTAAACAAGTATATTAAAGAATAATAACGAATAATAATAGAATGCGTCATAATACACATCGCTTCCTAAGCCCATAGCCATAACTTGTATAATGGGTTCTAGAATGCGGATAAACAAACTAAGATACATTTTATAAGACTGTATCCGGCATCGTATGAATGAAATGTGATATGAATTATAAAAAACTAACCAATATTTTTGAACAGATCACATAGCGGTTTAACATATAGTTTGTTATGTACATGTTATAAATGAGGTTGCTACCTTACTATTATATAATAATACGCTATTATTGTTGCCTTGATTACATATCTGCTAGATAGAGTTCGCCGCCATACAAAAGAGTTCAACGACTGCGGTTATCTTAAGGAAACAATTGATGATAACTTTTACTCACATAAAAACTTTGATATTGCAAAAACCATCTGCCTAGATATAGGTTATACATTAACAGACACTTCTTTTCTACTTCATCTACTTTAATACAAGTATTAATAAAAAATAGGTGTGTAAAAAAATAATGATTGTACATCAATATTTTTTTCCAATAATTCGTAAAAATATAGGTATATAGCTCCACTGTCATCTCAAGATAAATGTATGAATAGCGGATTTACAAACACCTAAAACATATCGATTTACAAAAAGAATGAAAATACGCATACGTTTCCTAATACTTAGTTATTAATAGTTGGTCAAGTTTTAATTATCTTATACCATTTATTAACATTATTTACTCTCTATCGTGTCAGTTAAGTAAAATGAAACGATAATTCCATGAAATGACCTCACAAAATAATTATATATAAATTAGCACGATAACACGTGTTGATTTATGAAATTGTTTTATTCAGCTTTACTAACACGATAGAGAGTGAATATACAGAACTTAAAAATAATACCAAATCCTAATTGTTATGTGCCAATATCACTATCACTACATAGTATAAAATAAAGTCGCGTCCTCTGTCCCCATTTTTCTTGTCCCTTTGAATGCTTAAATCTTCAAAACTATGCAACGGATTTTGATGCGATTTCTTTTAATAGATAGAATGGTTAAAGAGGAAGGTTTATATGTATATAACATCATGCTACAACAAACAGGTGCGGAGCAGGAATGAAAAATATTGCAAAAACGGGGTGACGCGGACGAAGTTGCGCGGGTCAGCTAGTATATAGTAATACACATAGTACTACCACGCACTTTCGGCTTCGGGATCGTTTCCCTAACACTCTTAAGAGGTCATTTCAAATCATTTTATTTCATCTTCATCGGGCATCAGGTAACAACGCCATTACAATTTTGAAAGCGTTCAAAACAAAAGCCGTTCGGTTTATGGCGTTCTAAAACAAAACTGTTTTTTTTCTAAACTCAAATACATTAGTATTGTGTTGTCTAGCATACCTGTTACATCATGGAGCGTATTGCTTACACGAATAATTATGCCGTTTAACTTGCCTTGTGTAATGTCTATATGGGGGCCTACCAAGAACCTAAAAGTCGGTACACCCTTTTTTTCTCCCGTTCGGATCCATAGATACCTCATCTCCGAAATCAGCGTGAGTGGTTATTTTGGACTTGAACTGACCAAAACCGCATGGCCATCTCGGGCTATTAGTTGCTAGGGGTGAGGTAACACACCGTATATATACACGGCCATTAGTTGCCGGGGGCGAGGTACCACACATAGTAGTTTAGGTATATATCTGGGTACCGATTCTACTAATTATAAGCCAATGAGATTGCAGAAAAAGCCATTGCAATTTAGACTTTATTCCTATACGCTAAAGTCTAAAAAACAATCAACATCGTGGAAGAATGCAGGAAACGATGTATTGAACTCTTTTTCATTTAACTCTAAAGTTTGAGGTGTGTATACAAAACCGAAAATTAAATGGTAATTTTTGTAATCAGATGTAAGAATCGGAGTCCAGCATTGGCTGATGATGCCCTGGCGCTTTCCTCTCAGGGTTGGTATGACACTCACTGCTCAGAACATTCTACCTGTAAGACACTGTTCGTGGGCTCTAGTAGAAAGAAAGAAAAACATTTATTCTAGCCCATAAATATTAACATTAAGTTTGAATAACTACGTAGGAAAAGGTCGCCACCTTAGCATGATGACGTATTTTGTCACGTCTCATCGAAATTTTGAACAGTTTATATATTTATCTTTAATATTTCATCTATTTCAGATGTAGCCCAGTTGTCATGGCAACCCTACAATGACATCAGTATTCACTATAGCCGTCTGACTATAGCACTCACGAGTTGTATTGAATTTGCATGTTAATTGGTGCGGGAGTACAACTGAATATTATTTGCATACGTATAGCTTCTTCACATCTATTTTTCATATTTTGAATCGATTTAAAATTGAATGGTAGCCTAGTGGTATGGGTAATGGACTGCTGAGATGAGGTCTCGGGTTCGATCCCAGGTTTACCATGGCACACACCAATGACTTTTCGATGCTTTTTGAAGTTATGTGTGTATTTGTCGCAGGTTTGTAAGTGCCCGGTTAATGGCAATAGGCTCGCCACCTATTACATTGGGACCTTAAACATAAACTGATGAAATGTGGGTGCGCCAGCATCTCTACCTACTCCTTCGAGGATATAGGCGTGTTTTGTTATGTTATGTTTAAAATTTAAAAAGTTAATGTTTAGAACCTTACGTCTTAAGGAAGGATAGTTTCGGATGCCTCAGACGGGTCTAGCAGCTTAGGTTTTCCCTGTAAGAGATGTTTCGAACAGATTTGAAAAATTCAGCATGTTAATGCCTCTAAATGTAATAAAAACGTTCATATTTTGATCAAGGGGCGTATCCATTTGAATCAGGTTGAGTTTTAAGCGAGCTTATTTCAACCGAACACCGTCCACACTGCATGTTTACTTTGCAATACCATAAAGTTATTGTTACTAGCGTAAATAAAGCAACAGTTTCCTCATTACCACGGTATGGAATTTGAAGTTTCAAATGAATTTAAATGTGCACTTTTTATAACAGACGGCTATCTGACAAGTTGATAGGTTTATAAAAAACTCACACATAGGTTTTGTGTAAAGATATCACTCGCACACTTTGTCCCCCGAGGCACAGATTACCTAATAGTTGGCCTGAGGTATTATAAATAGCATCAGGTTCAAAACATATTAAATTATTTTCCTCTAAGTTATAACAGGTTATAATATGTTTGTTGTCGCCACACTCGCAGTGTCATCGGTAGCAAGTATTACGGGATTCAAATGCAAATGACTATAATTTTCTTACTCTGAGGTAAAGTATCTACCTCACCTAGCTTTTCTCAGGAGTAAGAGAATTATAGTTTAAGTTTAATTACTTGGTGGCGACTCACGTCAAAATGTTCTTAGTTCAATAACGTTAAGGGACATCTTTAGACAAATTTCTGAAACATATTTTAATATTAAGTATTAAAGTACAAATATTTTATTTATAGCCTTAGTAGTATATAAACAAAGCCTAATAAATACATCACATCACCATTACTTAAAATATTACTGCAATGAATATGTATTCTCAAATCTAGAATCATGACGTTATATACCTAAGTAATAATATATCGGAACTTTCTAAATAGAATAGATAAATCTTTATTATACACTAATTATTTATAATACATGTATGGGAAGCATAACAAATATTTGCAAAATAACGTACCCTTATCGCAAAAAGCGATTTTTAACCTACTGAGATGGAATTTAAGTTCACAGACGAGTTATTTTGCTAGGAGGCCAGAGGTTACTGGACTGTGTTGTCAGTGGAAAGACCGAGAAACTTGGTTTTGTCTTCTGCAGTGACAGCGCAAAATATTTCGGTCGGTAGTACGGGTGTGAAGCCCTCTGTGTTATAAACGTACATAAGGCACGGTAACCACGTTTCATGTGTGCTTATCTGCCACCTAAGTAGTAGAAAAAAGGTAACAATTTGTAATCACGGTCTTAACATCAGCAGTTGGCGGTTTCAATTGGTTAATGTTCAAGAAAACTAGAACTGTTCCTAATAAATTGAGATTACTTTGAATCTTATTGGGAACGTTAAGCTATAGGTCCTGAGATATCCCCATGGATTCTAGAGGTCAGATGGCTGTTGCCATAAGCGCAGACATGATAGAGAGTGGATCTCAGGATCCAAAGAGCATGAAGTGGTTTGGTGCTCAAACGATGACTGTTGATTTATGCTTACCATATTAAGTATGTACTTACTTATATTATTCACTTCGCTAGGCCTAATGAGGAATACTTAGTATAATTATTATACTTTCACTGTATCTAAATTAGTATCTTGTTTCTAAAATTCAAATCAAGGTAAACTTGTCATGGACACAAAAATGTTCATAATCTCGTTTCTAAAACTCTTTGCCTTGTCATAGACATAAACTGTTCGTGTATGTGTGATCAGCCGGTTAAGCTTGCCTTTGTTTAAAAATACAGCCGTAACACATATTGTAAGCAAACACTTTCCAAATTATTAACCATCTTAGTTCTAAAGCTATACCTATATATTAGTGTATAAACGGGTCGGCAGTGCGTGCTGACCAAAGAGTATAGTAATTTTTATATATATATATATAGAGAGAGAGAGAGAGAAAGAGAGAGATAGATAATAGAAATTTTAACTATGCATTTTCACTTGGTGTGTAATTAAAAGTGTATAATAAAAAATATATATAGGAGGTGTTGACGATTGCTAAATTGACGTGTCCTATGCAAAAAGAAACATGAATGTGTATGTATTTTGATGACGACCTTCGTGGTATGACGGTAGTAAACGCGATTGCTACACAGGAGGCTCGGGTTCGATTCCCGCTCAGTGCAAATATTTGTGTGCTTGAAGATGAATATCTGAATTGGTCTGGGTGTTTCTATGTATAATATGTATGTATTTACAAAAAAAATGTATCTATGTACGTTTATCCGCATTCTAGAATCAGTGACACAAGCTAGTAAAGCTATGCTTACCATGGGTCTAGGTGACGTGTAGATTATCTATGTATTATTTATTTTCTGCTTGCTGTTTTGTTACTGTTTTAAGATTATTGTAGCTCTGGAAGTTTATGTATCTGATTCGAAGTCACTTTTATCTAATCTGTGACAACAAATCGTGAAATATTGTGTGGCGTGCAGCATTCGTCTGTCTTCTGACGTCATAGGATTAGTGAATACGCTCGTGATTGTTACGAAAGTACTATAACGTTAATAACATAACCCCAAAAATTCTGTTTGACATGTTTTAGATGCCTAAGATGTTATTTGTCTTTGTGTAAACGAAGCACAAAGGGCTTAATCAAATGATAAAAACATTCGCAGGTATGTAAGGAAAATACGACAATCGTCATTGTTTTCTGAATTAAAAATATTAAAATATTTTTTTATATAATGAGTCATAATAATATGGCGAACGTTAATGAGTGGAATAAAACGCCAAATTATTTTAAGAGGTATAAAAATAATGAAACGAAACTTGTTCCCAAGAAACCTAAAACGCAAGCTAATTGCCATGGGTAAGATGGGTTCCCATTTTGAAACCGTAGATAGCCTAGTGTTAATCTGGGTGTGAGAAATGACTCATTGGACCACTTGACACCCCGGTATCTGAGACCCGTAACGGCGTGCGGTTTTAGTCATTTCGATCCCGACTTAACCGCCCCGTCACCCTTTGTACCCGTGGCACAAAGGTTGGCGGTGGTGGCACAGAGAATAGGTACTATTCAATGGATAATATCAAAATAGCTTCTTCCAGGAAAGTACCTACAGAATAGGTATTCTGGCCCTACAGAATACCGCGGTCAATAATAACCTTGTGTTGTGTTTCCAGCGGTGAGTAGGTTAGCCAGGGCTCATTGAAGAGGTTTTGTATTATCAGTAGGAAGACCGAGTGCTTAAGTTAACACTGCTTTGAAACCCTGCTTTGTCTTCTGCACTGACAGCACAGAAACTCTTCTAAAATTCACTCTTCCTCCCTTCCCCTGTACAGAATTGACCACCAGTTTATCGCCCCAGGTGTTGCAAACGTCCACACTCTACCATATCTACTTCATATCAGGTGGGCCGTGTTCTTCTCAGCCACCTAATTGGTAGATTAAAAAAAATCGACTCAAAACATCCGGCTCATAAGCACGTCATGGTAGCGAATAGCGATGCTGTACGTAGGTACAAGTCCAGCTTTTTAGGAATCCATGCAAACACAGTACGTATTTCCATCAATTTTGAATAGACGTTAATATATAAATATGAATGCCAAATATTGAAATGACGTAAATCATACGGCGATCTTTGACTTTCTGTCATTTTCATATTGGGATTCAACAGTGGAAACTACTTTTTGTAGTCGAGAAACACGTGGGTCTGTATATATTTACATGCAATATCCATTACTATGTTAATTTTTGTATGAACGGTCACCGAATCAAATTTTTCGCTGATCATTATCGTCTCATTTCAAGGTTATCCTTCTTTGGGTATATTAAAGTTTTAAAATATATTGAATCGCAAATTGTATACCTTGGAAAATTCTCAATTAAATCACCTGAAGAAGACTTTCTGTGCAGTCAGGATAAAAAAATCATGAATAAGAAACAACACTTCATTTGTAAACAAAAATATTATAAAAATAATAATGATAACTTTTATTTCCTACAGTGAGTACCTATATATTGTAGTCTGCCGAAAAACGGGTTTGCCAAAATAAAAAATTCCTTACCGAAAATGTTGCTAAAGAAATTTGGAAAAAAACATAATATCTTTGGCAATAATCTAATATAAATTTGGCATCCACTTAAGGCATACGTCTATGGGATCAATTCTCATTACGATTTCAATTGCTGCTATTCAAATTGATGCGCTCAAGGGCGTCCTATCAACACACAGATATAAGCATTAAATTGATCAAATACACAAACTGGAATCACACAAACAATACAGATTGTGATGATCACAGCCATTCTCTTTCGAAGGTCACACAGACATCTGCCGCCCTACCAAGGTCAGCTCCATCACGAAGTGGGGTCAAAAGGCCATCTGCTTAACTAAGGTGTAGCCCGATATAGATATTAAAAAAATATGCCGTTTCCGGCTCTCAGTTATTCTTTCATAGCATCTTTATCCTCGAGTTAGATTGAAAAGATTGAAATTCTATGAATATTGAGCTGAGAGCGATGTCTATAAATGAGCTTCTATTATCAAGGTTCCTTTTCTTTATCCTTTTCTGTAAACTAAACTACATAAAGCCATA
The DNA here is from genome assembly GCA_963691645.1 of Pelosia muscerda. Lineage (NCBI taxonomy): Eukaryota > Metazoa > Arthropoda > Insecta > Lepidoptera > Erebidae > Pelosia > Pelosia muscerda. Next base: position 5,427,841 of record OY829116.1, on the reverse strand, counting down.
GCTAAGCCATTCCAGTTTTATTAGTACCTAATAATAATAATAAATAAATAAATAATAATAAATATTCTAGGACAATCTACACAACGCCATCTAAACCCATGATAAGCATAGTGTAAAACTGGCTTGTGTTATGGGTTCTAGAAAGCGAATAAACGTACTTAGATACTTTTTTTTGTAATCCACCCAGTATATATTCATATTCATGCACACAAATATTTACACTGAGCGGGAATCGAAACCACGCCTCCTGCGTAACAGTCGCGTTCACTACCGCCACGCCACGGATGCCGCCAAGTTGCGTCGTTTACGTTTTACGTAGTGTCAACATAATCATGTCAGTACGAGTATAACTATCTGAATGCGCCTAGTAAAGCCACATGAGTGTATCTACTCATGTCGCCTCTTTGCTTCTATAATGTGTTATCTCGAAAACTGTGATTTTACAGGAGAGTGATTTTAAACTTACAAAATAAAACTGTGACAAAACTAATAACTTTTTTACTGTCGATCCTTAATTTATTATTTGATATAGTAAATAAACTATCGGAGTAGTTCTTAAAACCCTGGCAATTTGAAATTTTAACGTGGATTTAGCATCAATTTAAAAAAAGGGGAACATATATCACGTTTTTCTTGCAAATAGTGAGTATTATGAGTGTTACAACCTGAGTCGTCACGTTGTTGATGATATTACGTTTCTTATGACACTGAGTTTTGCCACAAACAATCATTGTTGAAATAAAAACTTTTGGTTTCGAGAATATTTTTTTATTAGAAAGAGGGAAACTACAACCACACTTAATAATTAATTCTATAAAAATTTAAACAAATTAATACTATAAATAATCACAATTGGTAGGCCTAATGAAAATCGCATTTGACTTCTATATTACAGCATATTTAGGTTAATATAAAATAGTTATACCTAAAAACAATCAGTCTTCGGCAGCAATAGTTTCTAAAAATCTAACAATTATAACATTCATCATCATCATCCTTGCGTTAGTCCCGGTCGTATTCGAAGCCTTCGCCTCGGCGTCCGGGGTCTGCTTTCCGGCTTTTTCTCATCCACTTCGCACGGTCTGGCGCATCCATGGTGGTGAGTCCATTGGCACGCATGTCATCCTCTACGACGCCAAGCCAGCACTGCTTGGGTCTATTCCTCCTACCGGGACCCGGTGGAGGTGTCATGGCCAGACATCTGTTACCCACGTAGCCGGGTGGTCGTCGCTGAACATGGCCGTACCAGCGAAGGCGACTCTCCTGCATTTTGTCTGCAATGTCATGGAAATGGAGGCGGCCCCGGATGCGAGATGCGAATCCACCAGGGCGATGTCATCAGCATACATGAACACCCACGGGGGCTGCTCATATGAGTTTCTGATGCTATCCGACAGAGCGTCTACCACCACGCTGAGCAGATACGGGCTAAGAACAGATCCTTGGTGTACTCCGAGGTTGATGGGGAGGGGGTTTGGGTCGCCAACAGCGGTCTGGACCGGAATTGTAGTACATTTTTCGGATAGTGTCAATATAGAACTCTAGAATCCGCAGTACCCACCAGATCACCACGTGAGGAACACAGTCAAAATCCTTCTGCATGTCTACAAACAGACAGTGCAGTGGCGTATTCTTCGTTCTGTTTTTCTCCGCGACAATTATATCCTGTGCCGCTTTGACCCTGGAACGCGCCAACTTATAGATAAGCTTGCGCCCCTCAGGCGATTCCAACTTATCATAGAGAGGTTGTAAGTGGTCTCGTCTGGCTCTGGCTACAGCTTTCTTAGTGGCGCGCTTTGCTTCATTGTACGCGTCGCGGTGTTAGGGAGACCTGGACACTTCCTACTTTTTAAAGAGGGCTTGACAATAGCATCATAAGTGTTAGCAATTTCAAACAAAATACAAAATTAAAAAAAATACTTAACCAACCAATATTGTAATACAAATGTAACGGACTAGACTTAGTCAAAACATGAATACAAAATAGTCCTTTGGAAATAAGTAGGTAATCAAATTAGAATAAATCTACTTTTAAGTTAAGACAAAATTACAAAATTAAAAATCAATAATGATCTTACACAGTAATCAGAGATAGTCTTGGTATTATTTGGCGCAAATATTAATAATCAGTTTTCGTAGCAGCCTATATTTTTATAAAATCACCCCCGCTACGCTTAATGAAGAGTCGTTTTCTAAAAATAAGTTTTATTATTTTAAATATTTGCTAAGATAAGTAGTTTCTTATTAAACTAAGATACGGCAAATAGTAAAAAGTATGATATTCACTTGTCACTTGTCTTACATCTAGATTCCATCTGAAAAATGTAAGTACCAACGGCTACTACTTTTAGTATTTACAACGGACTATATTAGAATATTCCTAAATAAATACATTTGTTTTTGTTCAAAAACGAAACATCTATAATTATCCATCGCTTGAATTTTAATTTGGAAAAAGTTTCATCACCTACAACGTTACATCCTAAGTTAACTCCAAATAAAACATTCATACTTTCGACAGCAATGTGACATGTACGGTATATAACAATTAACATTCCACACTATTTTTCAGTAATAATGTGTCACATCCATATATCACATTATAAAATTTAAAATCATAATTGAATTAAGACTTATCTTTACAATCAAAACGTGATAAACACGTTATGTCACGTTTTCGCAGAAAATCAAGAGCTCCTTCCTCTGTAAGTGCGTAGTGGTTACTGTTATGTTACGTTCTCGCAAAAATTCTTGATGCAGTAAGAGACAGTGCCATATTGTGATCTGACACAATGACGCTATCTCTTTCGCCCACAGATTCGCTATTTACCGCGTAAAAAATACCACGTTTTTTGAGAAAATAAAATCGATCACGGCGGTTTTAATTATCAAATAAAAAAAAAAACGAAATTTCGGATATGTCACATTATAGAAGCAAAGAGGCGATGTGGTAAAGCTGGCCACTGACCAGTATTACGGGGCATATGTAAAAAGTCAGCAAGTGAACGTAAATACGACCGAATAAAACCATAGAGAATAACAGTTCGTGTACCTAACAAGCAAAAACATGCGCTCATTCACACTCATTCTTTAGAGCGCGGGAATTCGCAACTGTCGAATCAATTAATTGTGAATTGTGTTCTCCGGAACTAGAATTGTGTATTCTATGTCAGTGTGTTCTTTCATCGTTTTATCTAGTCAACATTAATATAGTTATGCCATATACATTCATAATTATGCCAATAATGATGAAATCGATTTATTGAGAGGGTGAAATTAAACGTTCTTATTTTTTTTTAATCTATGGGTGGTGGACTTTTCTCTGTCTACCGTATATTTAAAGAAAAAGTGTAAAGGTATGAAAAAAATTAAATATATTTTTTAATATACTTTATTTTTTTTTTTTTTTTATTTATTATCATTTTAAGAATATATACAGTAATTTCACATTATTGTAGTAATCTCAAAAACCACTAAGGTTTGTAAATCTTATTACTACGAAGTATTCCACGCCGCATAAAAAATTAAATAAAATAAAATAAATAAAATATAATAAACGCGAAGAATACTAAATTTACTTGTTCGATAAAAGTCATAGTAACTATCCTAACATTACGCGTAAGCAAGTAATAGATTATTGCACAAACGAGCAGCAGTGGTACAAATTATAAACCATAAAGTAAACATTCCTTACAAAATTTCCCGGAAAAACCGCTATGCGCGAGAAATTGACCGCGATTACTGCAATCTAGTTGTGTTTTCTCAAGACGCCAATATAAGTAGATGTCGCTAGACCGATTAATGGAAAAAAATGGCTTCTCGAAATGGCGATTCCCTTCAATTTTTTAAAACCAAGTGGCAGACAAGCACATGGCTTTATGAAAGTGGATACCGTTGAATATCGATGTTTGCAACACCAGGGGCGTCACACTATGACCAAAGGCAACCTCCGCCCTTCATGAGTGCGGGCCTGGGAGTGACGGGTGGAGCCGCCTGTTACTCTAGCAGAAGCAGACCGCGGCGGCGGTGGCGCAAAGTCCGTCTCCCTATATCGGGGGGATTGATAGGGAAACCATGGTTCCTACATTAGGGGAAGGGTCTCCACACTAATCGTGATCCACTTTTTCTTCTAAATAGCTTGTCTGGCAGTATCAGAAATGACTGTGGCACATACGTAGAAATAAGTGTTTGTGGTTTTCTCCGCCGGGTTCAACGTCGCGTGGCCACTAGGTAATTGATAAACTGTGTTAATTAAATATTGTGTATGAACACATGCCTTTATGCACATTGTGTCTGCTCAAGAATTCACAGAGTACTTTCACTCACCGAGTTAATGGTACCTCTATGAAATTTATTTACCGACCTTTAGAAAAACTTTGACTCCATATCCTATTAATCTTTTTCAACTGCTGACTAATTCCAGTAAAATACTCATTATATTTTCGGATCCTCATTATTGTTAACAAAATCAGGCTTAATGATGATTGTTTTTAATAATAACTTTGTATTTAATCTAGCTATTTCTGTTCAGTACAAAAGTTGTATCGCCGTTCCTTGGCGAGGCGGGAAACAATTTTGCATTTCGAATTTAGAATGGAACGCAAAAACTATTTAAGCGAATGAGATATTTTTTTAATTTTCGCGCGTATCTACATGGGCTTCGACATATTATTATCATAGTGTATCTTTTTAGTAATTCCTTTGTAGGATAGAGCAGAGGAAAGTCGCGCATTGCTGATGGTCAAGTTCGCCTTTATTAAGTAGGTACTTTAATAAAAATATATCACACTAAGACATTATGTATTTCTTTGTATATTTAAAGTATCATTCTTAGATTCTCATTAGAATGTCTTTTCAAATTTAGATCAAAACACAATCCTTTCTAAAATAACTCTAGAAAATATGCGCATTGACATTTTTATACTCTTTTTTATAGTCTATCGGCACGTAAACTTTACATGCGAGTCGAAACTTGCGAAATTAGCACCATTATGCTAGAGATATTTGAATTTGACCTGTAACTTAAATTAAAGAATCTAATCCTTGGCATATTTATCGAATAATTTGGACTTCATCAAAAATATTGAAGTAAAGTTAAAGTAAAAAAAGTCTGTAATAATATTATTTTTCCATATTCCAAAAAGTCTTTCATCAAAATTTCAAAAGCCACAGAAAAAAAAAATTACATTTTACGAAAATGGAAATACAAATATATAAGTACCTACATATTAATAAGCCGTGCCACTTTGGGTAGCCCTCTGTACAAGGTCAATATGAGCAATAAGTAAGCTGACGATGGGAAATTTTATATAATGGATCATTCAGTCATTACCCTCAACAAAATATGCCAGTGTTAGAATGTCATTGTGTTAAAACTATTTTTTTTAATTATCATTTTAAATGCAGTGATATGAATAGCATACCTACCAACTTTTGGTTTACAGATTACAATAACGCAGCGGGTATTGTTGAAAACTGTGTTATGTAATAAATTTAGATACCTACCTAGCTTATTTGAACAAATAAAATAATTTATTTAAAAAAACATGCTATAAATAGCTATGTATTAGATAACTTTTTACAGCAAGTTTTCATAAATAAATATATCGTCAGTTACAAATATTTGAACCTCCTTTGTTGAATTCTAAAAAAAGTGCTGAGAACAGATGAAAAAGGAAAAAAAAAAACAAACTAAAAAAGGAAATTCCACTACGTTCATGATGATTTTGCAAATAGCGGGAAACAGGTTCCACTGCTCTTATCCTCCCTCAGAATGCATGAGTTTCAAGATAGGGATCTCGATGTTTTGACAGCTCTGGCATTATGCGTAGGTATACCTTTGCCTCACTTGTGCTATTAAAATACACTTATCAGCTTTTATTCGCGCAATTTAACATTGAATTTATTGAAACAAGTTTTAAATTTGTTTTACGATAAGCGAAAGAAAGTGTGGTTTCACATTCAAATACGATAGATGTATCTTGATAATGATATCGTAAATAAATACATAGGAATGTATGCTAATAATGAAATTCTACAAATTATTGAAAGTCTAGAAGTAGAATATATTTATTATGTTTCACAATAATTTAAATGATATTAAGAAATTGCGGAGCGATTTCCATAGTGTGGCGGAACATTTTGTTGTACTTAATTTTATTGTAATAATATCGTAGAATTTTGACATTCTAAGTAGTAAGAATGACAAAATTTAGTAGCACCTACATAGTAGTAGGAACTCCATCAAATAACTCCAAACAACAAACCAATAATAACTCTGTTTAACTCCATTTTATATAAAATTAGCTGACCCACCCCAGCTTCGCTCGTGGTATAATTAAACCACTCGACCGATTTTCTGCAAACTTCACATAAACCATCTACTAAATAGTCTGAACAAAGCCTGAACATTTGGTTTGGATAGGTGAGTCCGATCTTGAGTTATAAAATTACAACGAAAAGTGGCATTGATTTTTATATATTAGATTAGTATGTTATTAACACACACATTGGATCACACGAGCTTATGTACTCTTTCTTTTTCCATAAATTCATCCAAAAAACTATAAATTGTCCAATCAGTGCACTGCATACCGTTGCTATAGACACAGCGACCATTCATGCTTTAGAAATAGTTCAGATGAAACAAACTTTCATCATATTGCCTCACCCGGAACGCAAACGTCCTTGTTTCAGATTAGTCAGTGGTTACGTACCGACATCGATCAATAAGGTGTAATATTACTCACGATGTGTCCTCAAAGAGAGGTCTTCGCACGTTGCGATGGTGCAATAGCTCCCGAACGAGCTGTTCGCTTTCTCTGACGTCAAAGGTAAATTTGATGGCGCAAACATCGCCAGTCTCCAGTTTAACTTTATAATAAAATTCATATCGGCATTATTTTTGGTTAATCTATGGGGTAAGGGTAAAAGATTATCACTAACCCATTTCATCCAATGGGTGTCGTAAGATGCGACTAACGGAAAAATACGTAGGTAAACGATATCACAGCTAGAGAAGGAAGCCCCAAAATAAAAACCTGTACAAACTCGTCTGGCCAGCCATGAAGCAGTAGGCCAAAGCCTCCCAACAGTAAGAGAGGCCTTTGCCCAGCAGTGGACTGTGATTAATTATTCCCGAGTGACTCAAATCTTTTATTCCTTTTGGACCCGAGAAATTGTAGTCTGCATTTACACTCGTACGTTTAAGACGTTGACGTTTAAGAACTCATAGTCCACACTCGTAATCTGGGACGTGTAATTTTTCACTGTTATGAAAAAATAAAAAAGAGAAAATATGCAAACACTACGTATTGTATTTTCTTACGCCAGTAATTACTCTGTGTGACGCCGAGTGGTTGCATTATGCGTCACGAGTCCCAAATTTTTTAATACACAGTAATCTCGTATTATTTATATAATTTCTTTGCATATGAATTAAATTGCAAATTAATTCTTTTGCATAGCTAATTAAATTAATAATAGCCAATTATAAATACTGAATTTGATTCTCGAACAGTTCACTGCACCGGTGAGAAGTGTTCGAAAAAGTGGATCACAAAATTTATTAATTCGAATTTGAATACTTAAAATCCACTAGGCTTAATTAAATAAAATAATTAAGATATATTTTTTCATACTGAAAGATAATAGGTACTGGCTGGTAGCATCATCTCGTATTACCTTGTGATTTTCACTCAATCACTTTTGCAAGAAGGATGAGGTTCTAGTGCAGGTTTTTTTCACGCAGATGTACGATCAGACCGCAGTCGTAGTCGCAGCCAAGATAAACCTTATCCCTCTAAGCCGGATTTGCCTGCATTGCTGTCAAAATAGTCGTTCTTAATCTTATTTTCCCTTTTTTTTCGGTTGACGATATTATTAATAAGTTATTTATTTACATAATTGGAGGACAAATGGCAATAGAATATGTACTTTAAAACATTTAGGTATCATAGTTATATACAGCCAAGACTGGATGTAATTTGAGCTGAATAATAGTTTTAATCAATAATAATGTGACTAACAAACGTTTACAACACAATACGAAACATTACATCTAATACTTATTGTCGATGTAGATACACTGTTTCTTATTATCCAACACAATCAATACTTCACCGAACGCTGCCAAACAATGCGATTTACTTACGCGAATACTTACGTATGCATACAAGTTACGAAACAACAGTGACCGATTAGGCGAGAAAAACTGCGGGTAATATATAGTGAAACTATTGTTCTGTCGTACGTGGGAATACGCGGTGTACGGTTTAGCAATATTGGTAAGGATGAAGTTACACTGGGGAGTGGAGAATATTTTAGAGTTAAGAAATATTCTTCACGAAATGTAGATTTCAATTGCTCACACATAACATACTTTCAGGTTTAAATTTAATCACTTTCTTCAAGAAGGGTATTAGAATGTTTCTACAGGGTCGGTAGTATGAAGTTGTTGGTGTTGCACACGTCCATATCTATGGGAAACTCTTTCCATCAGGTGAGCTGTGTGCTTGTCTATAACCTATCATCATCTTCCTGCCCTTGTCCCAATTATTTGGGGTTGGCGCTACATGTCATTCTCTTCCATACATTCTTATCGGATGTCATTTCCTCAGTCACTCCCTTCCTTGCCATATCTTCTTTGACACAATCCATCCATCTTTTTTGGGCCGACTTTTGGTTGTAGACCTCTCTTGTCTATCACCTATGTGGTATTAAAAAAGTCACGAGCCGATTTCGAGTCAACAGCGGATTAATTACGTTTTATAACACCAATGTGTGAGAAATTTCGGTCCGTAACTTTTGTGGAGGTATACAGTACATTTAGTCATTGTTAGAATTGTTTAAGGCTTATAATGCAGTCGTGTGACATCAACTTAATACTACTGAATTACCCCAGTCTTGTTCACGATTAGTGTGAGCAAACGAATTCCTTGTTAATTACGTATTGCATTGTATTGTAGTTATGTGTTTAAAAATATTACTTAAATGACTTGTAACTTTAAACGGTGACTGTTTAGTAAGAAGCACACTTATACACATTATTATTGTTTAGACTTCTATGTAGTACCTACCTATATAATCTAGGAATTAATTCCCCTTATTTTTCGTCCGAATTTCACATGTAATACTGATTTCAAAAGGTAAGTACCACTCAATACTACGACCATAATTACCATCCAAGGGTTGCCTGGAAGAGATAGCTTAAAGCGATAAGGTGGCCCATTGTACTGCTTCCATAGTCTTATAGATTTTAACTATGCATTTTTTACATGGTGTACAATAAAGTGTATAAAAAAGAAAAAAAATACGTCGTATAATTTTTGACACTGACTGTACACACTTAGTTGGAACGGTTGCTACTTATAAAGATAGTTAAAAGAAAATAGGGTGGACTCAGTGACATCATTTTGTCATAATCTCTGATATGACGTAGCTTTACTACGCTCTCTCTACTACAATTTTACTCATAAATTTAATTGTTATATTCTAACATACTGCATAATCTGCCAGAACAAACATCAATTTGTGCTCAGAATCAACTAAAAAACCTGCTGTAACGTCCATCTTCAAGCGTAATTTATAGACACCATAAATCGTATTTAAACTACGATGTAGATGTAAGGGTACTCGTTAACGTGTCTAGGAAACAATGGCATTTAGCACGCTATGGAATCACGTTTCTCTATGGGAAGATGTGAAGAAATCGGGTCAGTTGATGTGCCCGCACCGAGTTTGCCTTCTCACCGTATCGCGAGTGTAAAATAGATCTAAACTTATAAATGATTGAGATAAACCGATTTAAAATTGGAAATAGTGAATGTGCAGATAGGATCAGAACTTTTCTCTTTCTTTCTTTGATTTTCGTACTATTTAGGTATATTGTTATACAAACCTATGCCCGCGACTCCATTCACGTGGATGTCGTGTAGGTTATCAGGACTTTAGGCATATCTCCGGTTCTATTCAAACTTACGCAAGATTTTAAACCTGCCCAAGACCTTTTAAACGAAAAACTCACATCAAAATTCGTCTGAATTTACGTTCATCGCGATCAACCAGAAAATGTATAAACTTTGTGTGTGTGTGCTAATGTTGTGTGAACTTTAATAAAGTACATAGCTCAATTTTTATTTATATATCTCTCTTGTACAGTACACTTTATAATTATACAATAATCGAGATATTGGGTAACACAAAATAAATAATAATGCCACTTGTCCCCGTTTAATGACATACGTTTGTGTGTGTGTGTGTGTATATACCTACCTCTTTGTTTTGTGACCTTGTACCCCGTTTGGAACATTATGTTGTTATGCTATGCATAAAATATTCAGCGTCAGATTGCTTGTTTGTCGTTAAATTACTCAAAATAGGCAGCAGGATTAATACTTTTGAAATAGTAAGAAGTTTCTTCACATAATAACCACAGTGCGACCCTGTGAAGCGATTTATCGCGAAATATTCTAAGAGACGGGCTTGTAAAAATACCCCTTTTCGCGCACCGAGCTTCTTTTGTTTGTGTAAAGTGTTAGATTTAAATGTTAACGAATTCTTAACGCACCCTGTACCTACTGTTCTGACATAGACTGACACGGTCTAACGTCAGTCATCGTTAATGCACTAATTTTGAATCTAATGGTGAGTTCTCTTGGTGAATCCTTACCTTTATTCGATGAATAAACATAATATAACTAGTAACAACACTAGGTACCTAAGTACAGTGGGTTCATTCTCGGGTCTATCGTCTTTGACCTAATTATTTCACAACACCATCTAGCGATCTACCCACAGTGTCGGCGCTCTTGCAATCACACTAAACCTCCATTCGCACACCCATACATACATATAAAAATATTCATAAATTGCAAACAGTTTATAGTTTAATGACCTTTACAATATTTTTAAAATTCTTCGTCGTTTTTCGAAACCATTGAAAAAACATTACGATGTTTATCTTATGTCGTTTAGATTTCTATCTATATGTCATAGACATAAAGTAGCAATTTGTCTAAATTCATCATCATCTGACCGTAATTCCGATTGCGCTTGCTAGTAGTTTGCATTTCTTCAAAGGCGATTGCAAATAAAACGACCAACCAAAAATGACTGATTAATCAATGACGCTACTATAATGCAATGGCTTTACGATTTGGAGGTATAATATAAGAATAAACAGAATACAAAATTATTAAACTTATCCTACGATAATTTATGATGATGATTTATTTCAAAGTAAAGATCGATGGATTTGTTAATGTTCAGCAATTACTAAGTGCTACTGTGTCGCCGTTCAAGTGTCATGTGAAAAAATAAAGCATTACATTATCACAGAAAATTCAAACTATGATGTAATAATTGTAATTACTATTTTTTTAATATTAGTAGGTATGTGCTCTAATTATTATATAACAATAATAACTTTCTAAAAACAGACTTAATTTTAGACTAAACGACGACTAACTTAATATTATTCACATAATTTTGCTACTAAATATTATAGATACTAGTGCTGTTGCTCGTGGGTCTTTCCGCGTAATATATTGTACAGAAATCGGCACGTAACTTAGCAAGAACCGTCAGCGCATTTTTAGGTCTCTTTTGTGGTAAAGCAGACATGATTCAAAATAAATGATGGCATTCTGGTGAATGAATAGAGTAACGACAAGCACTTTTTGTGCCTCTAAGTGTACGATGTGCGAACTTACCCAAATTGCTACAAATCTTGCCAAGGTAGATGCCGTGCACTATACTACATTACTAACTATTACAGAAAACAGTGTCCGCCATGGGTCCTCCATGAGCTTAGGACTACCTAAGCTGAAATCCTACCTACCTAAGTTGAAATCGTCCTCATTGACTACAATGAGGACGATTTCAACAGTAGGTACCATTGTAACTATCACGACTGCGGCACAAAGTGCATCTCCCCATATCGTGGGGCTAGATAGGAACACCTTGGTTCCCACATTAAGGGAAGTGGGTCATCTGTCATGAGTTGTATAATCTCACCTACGGCAATCAAAGATCCATAGACGGCGTGCGTTTTACTCAGTTTGGGTCTGACGAAGGTGATAGGTATCCGTGGGTATGTCACGCATAATAAAAAAAATAGCATTGTAACTATTTAAAAGCAATAAAAGTATTTATTATCTATATAATTTTACCTCATTCGCGGTGCGGTGTGCAGAATTAAGGTCGCTTTCATTCAAGCAGTTACTTCGTAGATCGTGAGCTGCAACTTGATGACACCGTGTAACGGTACTTTATGTCCATCTATGGTACTTGTAACTAACTATAAGTACACAATATTTTGTATTGTTAAGAATCAAGTACATAATAATACCGAGAGTGTTCATACAGAAGAAATTATGACGACACACAAGTGAGAAAACATGCCGTACTAAATAAACGTGATCTATTGAACGCTTACAGTCGGTGACAAAAGAAAAAAGAATGTAGTTTAACATTCTAATTCAATACCACGACTGTTTGACTATGGGTAACAATTATCTGGCTATGCCATTGCCACTTGACCCCGGTCTTCTTATGTCGGATCGATGGCATTTTTGAGTTGCCATCGTGGTGTAGTAATTTGTTTCACGGCAGCGCCGCTACTCACGCAGAGGGCACGAGCATAAGTTTCGCTCTTCGGGAAGACTTATCACCGGTAGAAGGACCCAATACTCTCTGGCTTGACATCGTAGAAGATAAGAAGCGTGCCAATGGTCTCACTGTCATTTGTCAACAAAGGATTAAAAGTCGGACTCTGAGGTGAGAACCTCAGATGTTACCTACCGGAATTATGAGATGATATGACACCTTCTTTTTTTTATTAATCTTTCATAAAATAATAAACATTATCCTCTGAGGAATATATGTGGATGTAGGTATTATATACATTTCAAATTTATTGTTATTAATAGTTAACTTAGATTGAAATTTTTTGTCGGCGACTGTACATAATGATCGTTTTAGTGACCACTAAAGTGTGACCATTTTTTTAAAGTGTGAACTATAAGTGCTTTAAGTGAACCGTTACCTACACATCCCGAGTATTAAAGTGTTGAGATGCATGTGTGAAGAATAAGTCGTTTTGCTATTAAGGTGAAAGGTAGTAAGCTCCATAAACGGTACTATTAGTGGATATTTTTGGGTTTACCTATAGTGTATTTGACACTATGGCTCAATTTACACCGTGGCAGAATGGAAGCGAACAAAATTTTAGGTACGAAGCATAATGAACTTCATGGCAAAATGGGTATAAGATCCTTGAATTTCTTAGAATTTACACTTGTCTTACAAGATATACTGCACAAATATACACAGACGACAAGATCCCAAGTCCGAATCATACTATGACAGTGAAGTAATATTGAAATAATATTACTTTTAAGAGGAGATGTTAAGGCCCCAACTATCTGCTCATATGTCAAAACCTCACTGTGGTTGGGATCTGTTTCTTCTTCTCCTTTTCTTAAAATGGCCTCTGCAGCAGAATAGCCGCAATTTTGCCAGTCTCTAATAAATGTTAACATCTTATAAAATTAATGGCGAGACGCCAATGTCAAGTTTCAAGTTTAAAATCTACCAGAGCCACGTTAGCCACGCCAGTAAATTTTGTTTCCGTGTGTCCGCCCCCCACGAGATCAGGTAGTCGATCAGGACGTGTGGTTGGATTTTCAGTGGGCAACTCTGTTTCTTGAACTCGCTCAAACGTTGACAGCCGCTTCATATGTTAAATAACACAATCAAACGTTTTATAACGTCCTGACACGTCATGCATGACGTAACTAAAGGATAACCGGACAAAAATATACAGAACGTCGTCCTAAATATTTTTTATGACCCCGACCTCCTTCAAAAGTGAAAACTAATTTTAATACGATTTGCCCCCACGCGAACAATTGTATTGTATTAGATCACAAGTGGGTATTGTGAATCGTTAAATGACGTAATTATTATTAACAAGCTTACTATTAGTTATACCTTTTTTTTTTTTTTTTTTTTTTTTATCGTGCGAAAAATCCCCACGGATACCTCCCCACCGGAGCCGGTTGGGAAGGTTATGTCGGACTCGAACCGACTAAAACGCACGCCGTCTTTGGGTCTTTAGTTGCCGGAGGTGAGGTTGTAGCCAACATATCCCTCGCACCCCGGTAGACCCGGGGCCTTCTCTTCGAGATGACCCCCGTCGGGTGTAGGGACCACGGTGTCCCCAACTAGCCCCCGAGTATGGGGAGGCGCATTTTGCGCCGCCGCCGCGGCCTGCTTCTGCTAGAGTGACAGGCGGCTCCACCCGTCACCCCCAGGCCCGCGCTCATGGAGGACGGAGGTCATTCTGCGACCTCCGACGTCCGAGTCGCCTCCGCTCGTCGCGGGCTGTGCGGGTCCGGAGTCTTCTCCGAACTCGTTCCGCCGTCTCCTTCTCGAGCATTACTTGCTCGCAGAAGGAGGCGCCGGCAGCCCAAGCGTTCGCGCACCGTACCATCGCTGTGAGCAATGCGGCGAGCGAGAGAACTCGCACTCCTAGGGCCGCCACTAGGACCCGCCTCGGCGTCTCCCACGCCGGGCACCCGGTCAGCGTGTGCAACCCCGAGTCCTCGCTCGCATCACAGTGATGGCACTCGGACGTTGGCTCCTTCCGGATCCGATGCAGGTAATCCCCGAAGCATCCATGCCCGGTGATCACCTGCGTCAGCCGGTACGAGAGGCTACCGTGTGGCCTCTCTAGCCAGTCCCCCATGATGGGTCTTACCGCCGTTACTACGGCGTGCCCTGCGCTTGGTCGCCCAAGTCGTCGCTCCCACTCAGCTACCATGTCCCTGTGGAGCTGGGACTTCACGGCCCGGAGCTCACCAGGCTCGGGTTCATGTCCCCGCTCCCGCGCCTCCTTTCGGTACCGATATAGCACCGAAAGGGATCTCGCATCCAGGATCCATGGTATCGATCCGGCGAGGAGACTCGCTGCGTCAAAGGAAATTGTGCGGTACCCCCTTATGACCCTGATGGCCATCGTGCGCTGCGGAGCGTGCAGCTTCTGCACGTGTCTAGCCTTCAGGGTCTCTGCCCATATTGGACACCCATATAGGGCCATGGACCGCACGATTCCCGCGTAGAGTCTCCTGCAGGAGTCATCCGGCCCCCTCATGTTGGGCAGCAGCCGCGCCAGAGCGTCAGCTGTGCCCTTCAATTTAGGGGCCAGACTTCGGAGATGCTCCCCGAAGTCCCATCGACCGTCGAGCACGAGCCCCAGATATTTCATCTGAGGCTTGATGTCGATGGAAATGTCTCCCACTGTGAGGCTGGATCCCTCTGGTGGCGCGCGCCGAGGACCATGAAAGAACATGGCCTCGGTTTTACGCAGAGCCACTTCAAGACCCAGCCGCCGGATCCGTTCCACGACTTGAGCAACCGCGATCGTGGCCTTCTGGTTTGCTTCGCGGTGTGTAGCACCGCACGCCGTCACTAATGTGTCATCCGCATAACACGTGACGGCGGCACCGTCCCCGAGCTCACCGCGAAGCACCCAGTCGTATCCGATGTTCCACAGAAGCGGCCCCAGGACCGAACCCTGTGGAACACCGCACGACATCTCTCGCCGACCGAGACCGGTCGCAGTTGGGTAGATGACAGCTCTCTCTGTCAAGTATGCCCCGACTATGCGGCGAAGGTAGAGGGGCACTTCGTGATACACGAGCGCCTCTCTAATGCAACTCCAGGGCAAGGTGTTAAACGCGTTGGCGATGTCTAGGGACACCGCCAACATTACCTCGCCCCGGGCAACCGCATCCCCCGCCAGAGTTCTCACGCGCATGATGGCATCCACCGTGGAGCGCCTTTGGCGAAAGCCATATTGGCCATCCGCCAAGTCTGGCCCCACTCTGGAAAGGTGCTCGACGAGGCGCTTCGCGATAACTCTTTCAAAGAGTTTGCACACCTCGTCGAGCAACACTATGGGCCGGTAGGCGGATGGCGAGTCCGCCTTTCGGATGAGAACCAGTTTCCCCGTCTTCCATAGTTTCGGAAACTGGCCCCGCTCCAAACATGCGCTGAGAAACCCTCGCAGTCGGGGCTCGAGAGCGTTGTCATCATCACTTAGAGCTAGGACCCACGCTCGGCCTGGAATGCCGTCGGGTCCTGGGGCGGTGTTCTTGGCCTTAAGCCTGCGCACCGCCAGCTCTAGTTCTACCCAAGCGACCTCGGGCACGTCATCGTCATCCACGCTGGTTGCCGTAAGCGACCGAGGTGGCGGAGTCATCCGCGGCGAAACATATTCCACCGCTTGTTGTGGGAACAGGGAGCCAACAACTCCTCCGAGCAGCTCCGGCTGGAGACACTGAGTCAACGGTGGGGCCCGGGGGCGCAGCTTGTTTCTTACCATAAGGTAAGGCCGCCCCCATGGGTCCCGTTCCAGCGTCTCCAGCAGTTCTTTGTACGCTTCGGCTTTAGCGCGCTTTATTGCCACTCGGAGGGCCTTTTTGGCCTCCCTGTATTCCTCACGAAGCTCCGCCACTCGAAGCTCTGTATCTGCGCGGCGTCTACGTCTCCTATGGAATCTAGTCCACCGGCGGAACGCGATCAAGGAGGCCTGCCGTAGCCTCGCGATCTCCGCTGACCACCAGTAGACTTGACGCCTCGGACTATAGGGCGGAGCCCTAGGCATAGACGCGTCGCAGACACGTGTCATGGCCTCCCGGAACCACGCCGCCTCGGCATCTACATCAACAGGCCTGTCCGGCGCAGAGGCCCAGGCCTGAACGATGGCGGTTTCCAGGAGGCGATCCTTATCTAGTCGCTTAAGCACCCAGCGAGGTTCGCGTGGGGCCCGTGTTACCGGCGCATCGCCTTCGGAGGGGGAGATGTCAAACCGAATGTATCGGTGATCCGACGCAGTCTCCTCCTCCACAATACTATTAGTTATACCTGCCTTGAGTATCATGACAGGTGATGCAATTATAGTGAATAATATTGCGGTTTTGAACACACCCACTATTACTGCAATATTATTGTCGGATAATTCTGGTAATTAAATAGGTCATTTGTTATGGGACTTGGTTATGGGATGCTACTTTAGTTTGTTTGTGTGTGACAGTTTAAAAGTTATATTCCGATCAATATGTAGGTAGGTACATTAGTTGTTCTTAAATATATGAAGTTCTTCGTTCTCGTTAGTATCCAATTGTATTCCTTGTAAGTATTTCAAATCAACAGCGTTTGCTAAAAATATTCTTTCTTGAAAATTGTATAAGTCTATTTGTTCAGGTATGTACTTGTATAAACGTAAACTATCTTAGTGTGTCTTTTTAATATGTTTTGTTTAAAAAATCAGTATAAAAATACGGAAGACTAAAAATCTGTATCGAACCACTAGTTAGTCAGTTAGTTAGTCTAGTTGTTTTTATAAAAAGTTGCCACAAGATTGTTTAACTTTATTTAAGCATCTAAACAAATGGAGTCCAGGTTTTACTAGGATACCGTTTATACATTTAATTAATTTTTAATAAATTATATAACTATATTTATCACTAGCTGACCCTCGCAACTTCGTATGCGTCGCCCCGTTTTGGCAGCATTTTTATTTCCTGCTCCGCACCATGATGTTTATACATATAAACCTTCCTCTTCAATCACTCTATCGGTTAAAAAAACCGCATCAAAGTTGTTTTAAAGATTTAATCATATATAGGGATATGGACTTTTTTATACTAGGTATGTAGTGATGATTGTACCCGAAACTTATGATTTGGCGGCCGGTATCCGTTATTTTACTCTCTTTCTTGCTATGGCTTGTCTCGATTTTTGCTTTATGACGTAGCCCTACCCATATTCCAACATCGTAAGAGACTATACCATAATAGGCAGGACCATAATTGTAGAAATTCATTTTACTCTTGGTAAACTAATTACGCCTTTTGTACAGAACTCTTTTTGCAGGATTCCGACTCAGCATTCATTAGTAGGTAACCGTTTCTATTTGCAATAAATCTTTTATTTTAAGTAGGTAACGTAAATTAATTTTGTGATGTTACAATAAGTTCCATCAAGTGCCATCAATCACATACAAACAATAAAGATAAGTTGATGATACTATGAGATATAAATTGTAGTCATTACCTTTCAAAACATCAATCTATTAATCACAGCTTTATGATATGACACAGAAAGATGTAATATTTATAACTAACCTATTTGTGAGTGCCTAACCGCACTAAAACCACAGTTTAGAGTTCCCAGACGTAACTAGTCGAACAGGTGTTCTTAGCGTGTCGTCTAACGGTAAAATACAACTTACTCATGGATTCGATTACGTGAAACAATTGCGAGAACTCTTTTAGAACTAATATTTCAACCATCAGTAGTGAAGAGTGAACATTTTCCAAAGCAAAGCTTGAGGAAAAAGAACATCTGGAAATAGTTTTTGCACCATGCGATCTATTGATAAACCGCGGCTTATAGAGACCCTTCGCATAGATATCAGTTTCATTTCATTCTCACATCTAATATGCGACTGCATTAAGATCTTTGGGGTCAAGCGAACCTTGCTTGCTTGCAGGCTACGGTACAACTGCGGACTCATGAATGAAGCCATGACGTAGGCTTTCCACTTATAGTTAGAGGTTAAACGGCAGTCAACGAAAGTTAAAATAAATTCACTAATGTAGCTTCATCCGTCCACCAGCTCGATTACTGGTTGACTCAGGTCCTGAAGATGGTAAAAGTAATCGATCATTCATCATTTCAGCCATAAGATGTCTACTGTTGCACATAGGGTTCTCCCATCGACCTCCAATGCGACCGGTTGGAGGCGGTCTGCTTATAACTTCGTCCGTTCATCTATTTAATCTATATGATAGTAACATAACATAATATAAACTCACGCCTATATCTCTAAAGAGGTAGGCAGAGGTGCTAGCAATCACATTTCGCCAGTTTAAGTTTAGGTCCCAATGCAATAGGTGGCAAGCTCATTGCCATTAACCGGGCACTTATAAACCTGTGATAAATACACACATAACTTCTAAAAGCAACAAAAGTCATTGGTGTGTGCTATGGTAAAACCTGGGATCGAATCCGAGACCTCGTCTCAGCAGTCCATTACCCATACCACTAGGCTACCGCAGTATTTGTATGATAGTACTAGCAAACCCGGCGAACTCCGTTTTGCCATGTGAAAACTGATTTTCCCGCTTTTGTGTTGAAATTTTTCCTGAATTTTCTTTGCTATAAACCTCATGGAGCCCGAGACCTTTCCAACGAATGCAAAACCGTGGAAATCGGTTCGTGCGTTCTGGAGTTATAGCGTCAGGAAGGAAAACCCGACTTATTTTTACATAGTAGATACAAACGTATATCCTTTTTAATCTGTGTTCTTAAGAAACGTGTTCTTTCTTTACAGATGTCGTCCCGGTGACTGACGATGGGCGCATTCGGTGCAGGCGCACTTGCGCTGTTGTGCGCGCTGCTGGTCTTCAGCGCGCACACAGCAGCTTACACTGTCGACTGCAACCACGAGTACACCGACTGCGATACTGAACTGAGTTAGTACTTATATTTATTTTCCACTAACTGTTACCCGCGGCGTTGCCCACATGTATATTGAATATTGCACCCAAACAAAACCTAAGTCCTTTTCCAAAATTGATCAGATTATCTTTTTTATACTACTTAAGTGGCGGACAAGCACATGACTCACCTGATGGAAAGTGGTTACCGTGACCTATGGACCTTTGCAACACCAGGGGCGTCAGACTCGTATTGCCGACCCTGTAGAGGGGAGAGTGACGGGGAGGGGAAGGAGGATACGAGTGATGGTTTAGTTAGATCGTTTCGTTGCTGTCAGTTTTGAAGACAAAACAGGGTTTTATACCATCATAGCGGTGTTAATTTAAGCCTTCAGTCTTCTCACTGATAACACAAAACCTCTCAAGTGAGAATATCTTAAAAAATGACGATATTCCATTCCCTTTCACTCCTTTAACCTCTTTCTTGCAAGAAAAAGTAGCCTATGTCCTTTCCCAAACCCTAGTCCATCTCTGTCGCTGATTTCATCAAGGTCTGTTCAGTGGTTTAAACGTGTAAACTGAACAGACAAGCAGACAAAGTTGCTTTCGCATTTATTTTATAAGTATCTATGACCCTGGATGCCACATCTGCGTATTGTTCGACTAAGTAAATAATAATATTGCCTTCATGACTCATTTATCAAACCATTTGCAAATGTCAAAATAAATAATTTTGGCTCGAAAACCATTGCGTCACCCTTATAGAAATGATATTTAAATGCACGTAAGATCGAGGTATTATTCAAATAAAACACAGTATTAACAAACAGTATTAGGTTATTGCAGTCCAGTTTCGTCTTCTAGTCTAACTAAGATGCGGCTGAACTTCAATGGTTTCTGTAAAGCATGAAGCTGACCTCCAAAAAAATTGGAGATATTGATTTTCTGTAGTAAGTCCAATCTTTTAGGGTTCCAACTATCTGTTTCGATTGTCCTAGAAGTTCATTAGACAACCGGGACCGACGGCTTAAGGTACTCTCCGAAACACGACCATATCAGTGCAAATTACCACGCATACAAATATTTCCAAACCGCCACGCTAAAGAAGCTATTGAATTGTCGTCATTATCACAGTGTTAAATCTCGGTTTCGTGAGCAGACACACGTAAACAAATTTACTGGCGCGGCTAACGTGGCTCTGGTAGACTTTCTTATACAACCTGATATTATTAGCGTCTCGCCATTAATTTTCTATTACGGGTACGTTTATCATATTTACTGGAGACTGGCGCATTACGGCGAGTCTGCTGCAGAAGCCATTAGAAGAAAGGAAGAAAAAATCTCGATCACATCTAAAGCTCGCACTTTTCAGTCCGGGGACTTACTAGAGCTACCACGAAACGAAGCGTCCGAAGTTACTTACCGCAGTTTCGGCCAATAGCATTTAACCTGTAATAGGACTTAAAAAATGTTTGTGCGACCCAGTTTGGTACTTAATCAATCCGAAGTAACTCCACGGGCCTCACATCTTTCAATGTCTTTTGAATTATAATATCCATTTGATCTTATTGAGAGGGGAATATTTTCTTCAGCACGGGTTGCTGGCTTTGGATGAGAAGTATTAATGACAGCAGTAACTTATCATTAGTGTACATACTGTACTTTTTTAGTTCGTTATCTGAACCGTTAGAATAGATCTCATGATAACACAAAATAGATTAGTTAGACATGTTCTAATCGATTGATGTATTCACTCATGAATACAAAAAAACAGTGAAATAAATTACTAATTAGATAAGTGCTATGTTTATTTGTGTATGGGTTCTGTAGAAAACTGAGTAATGTTCCTAACTTTACACTGAACAGATTTATTTAAGTGGTAAGTACTAGGTATTCAAATGTGGTTTAACATGAAATAACTGTTCAAGCTTTTTAATTTCCCGTATTCACAGACAGACAGACAGCCGTGGAAATAGTTGATATGGTGTATGTATTCTGATTGTTAAAAAATACCATCCTTTTGACCTATGTTATAACTATATAATTTGATAAATTAACCTTATTATTAATTTTGACGTTTTGTAATGTTTGAAATTTATGGTAGCGGTCCATCAACAGATCAGATGTATGATAGCTGTAACTCTGGGGATTTTTCGCGCTATAAAAAAGCGGTATGATAGCTTACTTAGAAAAAAGAAGCACTTCTTCCGTTATATGTAGGTATATATTTATACTTCAGAAGCACGGAACCCTAAAAAGAAGTTACTAATTCATCATAATACACAACATCCATCACCTGTCACCGTGAAAAAACAGTAAACTTCTGTCCCGAGCTTAATTAGTATTGCTAAATTCCATAAGTACGTCGAAGTCAGATTATTGAACTGCAAAATCAGATCATGTTTTAGTCATGCGCTAAGAATAAACCCGTTATGTCCAGCAGGCATGTGTATCTTCACATTCGTTAAAAATAAATAAATCGTAGATTCGTGAATAATAAGATATGAACGGTTGTATGGAAGTCTGTTATAGATTCACAAATATGTAATATATTTTTTTTTATAATATCACGCCTATATCCCCGAAGGGGTATGCAGAGGTGCTAGCACCCACATTTCGCCAGTTTATATTTAGATCCCAATGTAATAGGTGGCGAGCCTATTGCCATTGCCATTAACCGGGCACTTATAAACCTGCGATAAATACACACATAACTTCGAAAAGCATCGCAGTCATTGGTGTGTGCCATGGTAAACCTGGGATAGAACCCGTGACCTCGTCTCAGCAGTCCATTACCCCTACCACTAGGCTACCGCGGCGTGTGTAATAATATGGTAGGTTTCAAAATAGTTTACGAATCTTGGATGCATACAGCAGTATGTAAGATGTAAGAAATCATTTGTGTGGCCAAGTTCATTTCAGTCACTTAATATTACAATAGTACGCGTACAATATGAGACGTGTGTGGAAACTTGATCATTACGATTCAGGTTATGTAAATGTGTCATTCGAGACAGCTTCTCCGAACCTTAGGACTGTTTAGACGATAGTTGCATAATTGGGAAGTCATGGGCAATTTTGATACGGTTTTTTAGAAAGGTCTTGGTCAGACCTAAAATCTTATGTATGTCTGATTAATTGATTGAGTAGAATCCAAGATGTGATCAAAAGTCGCGAGTTAACTGGCGAATACAGTAGCACTAGCATGAACTCCTTTCGAATTCGTAATATAAAGGTTTCGAGAGAACGGAGCATTGTGATTGGCAGTCTGCCTCTTGTGAACCTGTGTGCGTGTGTAGCCCGCCAATCGCAATGCTCCGTTCTGTCGATACGTTTACATTACCAATTCGATAGTATTTCGTGCTAAGGCTACTGGTCACCATACTATACTACCGAGGACTTGCACTCACTTCTGTCACAAGTAATAACCTTAGATGGAAAGTTTTGTAGAGAGGTTTTTGGTAAGAATTCTAGTAATTGTTACCAAAAACCAAGTAATTCGTATTATTCTCAATCATGTTTTTATTAATTACTAGCTGTTGCCCGCGGCTTCGCCCGCGTGGATGTTGGTTATCGCGACCAAACATACCATATTTATGTTTTTTCCCAAGGTCTAGTCTACCCTTTCATCAACAGTCATCATTCTCTGAACCTTTTCCCAACTCTGTTGTTGTCGGTTTTCCAGTCTAACTGGGATGCGGCTTAACTTCGATATTTTCCGTGAAGCGACTGCCATATGACCTCCACAACCAATGGTCCAATTACCATGTCGATGGCGATATCGAAGTTCCAAGTTAAAGTGTTAAAGTGGTTGGACTTTTGAGCGCTCGGCTTGACGGCCTCATCAGATGCTTTTTTACGCCCCGCTTAAAAGACCCGGGACTGTAGGATGAAGGAAACACGTGCGCCGGTAAGGAATTCCAAGACTTAATGGCGCGGCAGAGGAGAGACCCATAGAACCGCTTGGTTCTTGATGGAGTATTCTGCACCATATGCGGGTGACATCTAAGCCCTGCATGTGTTGTCCTGCGTATGAAAGGAGAGGGCGGCAGAACATTAACCATGGTAGAGACGGTAAAATACTGCCAGGGACTAACACATCTCTACGCATCTGCAAAGGTTCGGACTGGACTCCCAATAATGCGGATCGCGCGCCGCCGCTGCAACCTGTCGAGGGCATCTAATTAGTACTTTGCGCAGCCATCCCAGAGATGCGAGCAGTATTCCACGCAGGAGCGAATTTGTGTCTTTTAAAGAAGACACCGCTGTTCCGGCGTGAAAAAACGTTTGTATGGCAACCGGGATCGGCGGCTTAACGTGCTCTCCGAGGTACGACCAGACCAGTGCAAACAGCCATATTCATGCATACAACTTTTTGCACTGAGCGGGGATCGAACTCGTGCCCCGTGCGTAGCAGTCGCGTGCACTACTACCACACCACGCAGGTCCTTTCATCATCAGTGTACACTATTATAGTATAGGTGTTGCCCGCGGCTTCACCAGCGTGGATGTAGGTGACCGTGACCAAAAATAAACATGTTGTCTGTGTTATGACAGCGTGCGATTTGCCGTCGACTTCACAGAAGAAGTGTGCAGGTTGCAAGTAGACTTGGGTAAGTACTGTGAGTACCTAATGTGTATCACGTATTATAACACGACTGCGTACTTGGTTGCTCTGTAGCATACAGTACCTACTCGCGATGTACTTCTTGGCGAGTGTTGTCCTTTTTAATATGGCAGTTTTAGCATTGTAATGAACGCAAAGGCGTTTTATCGTCGTTTGAGATGACCATCTTCTGGTGTAGAGTTTGCGGTGTCCTCGTCTAGCCTCTGGGTATGGGATGGTGCACTTTACGCCACCACCGCAGCTTGCTTCTGCTAGAGTGACAGGTGGCTCTACCCGTCCCTCCGGGCTCATAGGGGACGGAGGTCATTCGCAGACTGTGCGTGTCCGGAGTCTTCTCCGAAGCCGACCCGCTATCTCCTTCTCAAGCATTATTTGCTCGTAAAAGGAGACGGCGCATAGTACCATAGCCGTGAGTAATGCAGCGAGCGAAAGAACTATGTGGAGCCCTAAGTCCTCGCTCGCATCACCCTCGTATTACACCTGAACATTTTCTTGTGGTATAAAGGAATTACAATTTTCTTCTGTCGAATCGACGGCATTTTTGAGTTGCCATTATAAGGAATACAATGATAATGCATTGCACTGACAGCACAGAAACTCTCTTAACCTTCACCCTCCTTTCCGTGTGTGATAGCTCTGGTGTTTCAAACGTTTTACCGTTTTCTACCACGATGAATGTTCTGATGAGATCGCCTAGTTGATCCTACCTTCATCTTTCCGACACAGAACAACACGTGCAGGGCTTAGATGTCACCCGCATACGGTGCGGTGAACCAAGAACCAAGCGGTTCGGTGAGTGTTCCCTCTGCCGCACCATTAAGTCTTGGAATTCCTTACCAGCGCACGTGTTTCCTTCTTTCTACAGTGCCGGGTCCTTTAAGCGGGGTTTAAAAAAGCATCCGATGAGGCCGTCAAGGTGAGCGCCACTATTGTAATACACTACGTGTTTGTAAATGGTGACCCTCTTTCCGGAGACTTTGCCTTCAATTTACCATCAGGCGAATTGAAGTCAAATCACATCCATAGAATAGGCCGCGGTATCCACTTTCTATCAGGTGGGCCATGTTGTGCTTTATTCCACCTAAGTGGTATATAAAAAGTTATACGAAATCAAGTAGGTCATGTTTAGAGTACTTAAAGAACTCGTATGATAATAATTACGTGCGCCTTTTTTTCACGCCTGAACGTTTTCCTTGTAAATTCTGTAAACAATGTAGGCAGTTCAGTTGAACAAAGATGTCAAAGACAGTACCGACATCTGTTTCACATTTTACAAATTATAAGTTGTTTAAAAAAAATTGACAGGTCGTATATAGTCCCGTATGTAACGAAACCATACCTTGAATTTAAAACGATCTACGCCATCTATTGTTGCGCCATTTTTTTTACAAATATGTACGTAAAAATGAAGTATTTTAATTCACATACTTGACTGGACGTAATAAGACATAAATATGATCTTATAAGAATAAAACAGCGCCCCCTATATCTTTACTCATATTTCGTTTAACATCATTAATGCTCACAGCTCCGGTTCTATTGAACCGATTGCGATGAAACAAACGTAAGATTTTAAGTCTGACCAAGCCCCTTCTAACAAAAAAAACCGCATCAAAATCCGTTCAGTAGTTTTTGCGTCCATAGCGGACAAACAGACAAACAGACAAACAGACAAACAGACAAACAGACAGGAAATGAAAAAAAAATATTTTCGTGTTCAGTATCGTTCACTTAACATATCCCAAGTATTTTTTTTTAAATATCTCCAATGTACAGACACGACCGCTTTACAATTATATAATAGTATAGACAATAATAACGTTTTGTTAATTTACGTTCACGCGATGGAAACTGGTATTTAATTCTTTAAAGGTCTATTAGTATTTTGATCTATTAATAAATCTACATTCGCATTTATTATAACTTTTAGAAAAAACTTGTTAGACGTACCTACTAATGCTGTTTCTGTAACCATTTTATACGAAAAGCATTAGTTTAGTTTAGACTGTGATAGTTTTAGGCAACCACAAAAACCTTTGCATATTATATATTAAGTATAGTTAGAGTCGCGAGTTGGACGTAGACCGCCTCCAACCGGTCGGATTGGAGGTCTACGGGAGAGGCCTATGTTCAGCAATGGACGTCCTATAGCTGAAATGATGATTAATATTTTCATTAAATTGTGTCTGGCATTTTGAAAAGCGTTTCAGATAATTGGCGCATGTCCTCAATATTTCCAACAGTTGCCGATATTGTGTGTATATTTAATACATATTCATGTTTGGATTAGTCAAGCATCGTTGGGCTTATAATATTTTTGTACGTTGATTTTCGCGAGCCACGTAATAACTTTGTTTGACGATTTCGCGTTAAGTTGCCCAAGGTTAGGTAGAACTTGTTAGACACGTATGCTTAATATGGATATCCCCTTTTAAGATAAAGTGGTAATTTTATTCGACTGATCTATGTAGCGTTGTAAATAAATGTTGTTTGGAGCTACTTTGAGCGGAGTTTTATCAGTAATGAGAACTTGACGATAAGTTCTAAGTTTATTGGAAATTATCTGAACGAAACGTTTAATCGAACAGATTTTACTGATGAATTATCTGAATGTCTTATATCTGAAGTCATAATACATATGTTTTATATGTCACATTTAAAAAAAAAACTCCTGAAATGGAATGTAAATGATGATGATCATATTGAATTGATGTATATTTTCTATATCATTTTAAAAATATGATAATAACAGGTGTATCAGCATCGAAGTAGGTAGACATTAAATAACTCAATAAAGTTAGACACTATTTTATTCATAGTAAATTTATACGTGTCCATTATACCTACAGTCATCATCATCTTATCTTTGTAATGAGGCTCTCCGAACCTAAGGCTTGCTTACTTCTCCATATTTTGAGCCTCTTAGTTTTGTTGAACTTGTTTGACTCTTTTGTTACTTTTTCACACAAAACGTCAGAACCTTCAGATAAGCCTTATGTTTTAACCTTAGAATAACATACAGCCTGCGTGTGGAACTGCTAATACCTACACAAAGTAGGTAACATCCATTGTAAAGAGAATTTCACGGTTCGTAAACACCTTTTGGAAATCCCCACGTGCACCTGTCTTTATGAAACTAATTAACTCAAAAATTACAGAACACGTTTTCACAAGGTTTTCACTAAAAGACGTAATAAGTAAAGAAGGATCTCTGGTGGAAAAATAATTAAAATAATATATTTTAACAAAATTTATCTTCATTTGGATTGCCTATTAGATGTTTATATAGTGAATGCTGTATTACTTCCCAATCCAGAAAGGAAAACTTGCATCAGAGACGAATTGCGACGGAATGAATATCATCCAGGTGAAGTGGGTTTGGCCTGGTTCCATACAGTAAGTGTAATGAATAAAATAACACAACTGGTTTGACCGTTGCTATATTTCAATTTAAATAGAATTAACGTAATAAATATATTATTGATCATATTATTAGTGCCATTGAGTCACGCTAAACGCGCCAGCCAATGCATAAAGTATTTATAATTATGATTTTACGGGCTTGCATCAAAGGTTTATTGACATAGAGAAGTTTTTGAAATGTGTAAAAGGGTAGGTCATAGTGTCTGCCCCGACGTGAAGAAGCTTAAGTTATATTTCTAAATTTTGGAGGATACCTTCTTATATTAAAAAGATCGTTAGGTTATTCATTACATATTCCATACCTACAAAACAAAGATTATTGTAACGTACTGATATACAAATAGTGATAGAAGAGTTTAGGGGTTCATGAATATCTTCGGCGTCCAACTCGCGTGCAAATCGATATGATTGCCTATTGACCAACAAGATTTTGTCCAAGACTATCCTCTCAAAGGAAAAGAATTGTAAGCCATAATGATGATGACAAACTATCCAAGCACTGCCATGCTCGAAATATAATAAAATGTTGAGTTACCAACAAATACACACTACCTTTAAAGCAAAAAACTTGTGCAAAAAATCACCGACTAAGTATTCGAAAAATCCTTATAATTAATTGTGTTTCAAAACTGAGCATTTAGTAATTTGTCTGCTGATTCATATTGGACTATCAGGCAAAATGAGTCATATTGAACGCAGGTAAATTTTGACATGAATATGCGTTAAGGAAGGAGTCCTTCAGAAATGAAAAGATAAAAGAGGACTGGTTATTGTTAATCTTTACATCTTCGTGTGTAGTTTAAATCTGTTTATTATATCGATGACACGATTTAATTTGCTATTTGCAAGTAGATAATAACTATGGATGACATTTTCGAAGTCGAATAGGTTAGAATAGAGTAGAGTAGAATAGAATAGAGTAGAGTAGAGTAGAGAAGGGAAGAGTAGAGTAGAGAAGAATAGAATAATAGAATAATCCTGGTAACTAAGTATGTTCAGGACTATCGTAAACGTAATAATATGCCAATCGCATACATTCATCATTCTGTTCCTCTCTACGAACATTGTACCATACGGACCGTAGTAACCCATTTGCCCTTATGATTTTCACGGTCTGCTCTGTACAACTAGACGCTTTCCAGCAGTACAAAGTATACTATGGCAGATATCAACAACACTATCCCATATTAGTTTTCGTATTTTTTTTATATTTCATACTCGATATATTGCTGCGTTTGGAGAAATTCTTACAATGTAAATTATTCCAAAAATCACTTACTTGTTCGGCTCTCAACCTTCTTAATGAAGGTAATTTTTTTTCCCGAACTCAAACTATACCTGAAACTTTTTTCTAATACCAAAACTAGTCACAATACAATACGATCCTAATTATGTTTCCTAAGCATCCAAGTGACTCAGACATCCACATCCAACTCAGGCATGTCCTCCCAATTCGTAATGCTAGTCCTAATATGGCGGACGCGCATAGTCGTGACTTCGTCGACGCCTTTTTCGGAACCCCACATTCTTGCGACTTGCTCTTTTTCCGATCTCCGTTTTGTTGTGGGATGATGACTCGGATTCGATGTCAACGTACTTCTATATCAGGTGAATCTTTGTTGCTTTTGGTATAATAGGTAAAAAGATATTCCAATCCAGCGTTGTTTTCTGTTAAACGAATTAATTCGTTCCGCTATGACAAATCCAGATGGTTGGATTACAATAAAAGTCTGTTACTTTGTTTTCTAAATCTGAATTGTTGTAACAGATGCGAACTTTGTAAATATTGTATAAGTGTATCGTGTCATACCTATGTCTCGCTTGACATACCTATGGCATAATTAGCATTTTTCTTGTATTACTAAAATAGAAAACAATCACCTAAAATATTTTGATAGGGGATCTAACGCACGCACGTTTTCTCTCGATGTGACAAGATTCCTCCAAATACAATACTAAATTTATTGCTGGACTTAGGCCTCTCCCAATGTTGGGAGACTCTGGCCTACTGTATCCAGTTATTTGGCCAAAATATATATGATAATAAATGTAACCGGGAATTAACGCGATCATGGTATAGGTATATACATACCTTTTGCCTGACGTTTCCGGTTTTTGGGCCGGTGTAACCTGGTCGAAACGTCAGGCAAAAGGTATGTATATACCTATACCATGATCGCGTTAATTCCCGGTTACATTTATTATCATAATCATGGAACGCGAAAGTTTAAAAGTCAAAATATATATGTCTATATACGTTTGAGAAGTATTGAAAACCCAATCCCATAGAATATGTACTAAAAAGAACCATCACAAAATAACCTTTTAGGTATTTAAATAAATCGTTGGTTATCTTATACCTACTGAACAATTTTACCACAGCCTAAGTAGGTAGGTACTTAAATTAGTGTCCTTGTTCAACCAATTGTTCATTAATGTGGGCGAGTCTTACTAAAACACATCTGCTGTTTCCACTAAAGAACATTTCCTTACCAGCAAAGGATGTATTAAATATTTCCTGTGTCAACGATCTTTTTAGACAATGTGAACCTCATATACGAACTGTAGGTATGGTTAAGAATTCGTCTTCAGAAACAAGAATATTCCTTCACAGTTCTGAGAATTTGCATTACCTAATTATTTGATATTAATTCTAACCTCGCCTTCCAGCCAGACTGACTATGAAACAGATAGATGGAATCAAGAAATTCTAGATGGATAAGGGTATCGATTTTTTCTTTTTAGGTACAGTCGGCAACAGATCGATCTTGAATCGCAAAGGTAAGTACTTTGCTATCTTAATCTGCTAATCAACATTATTGGTTCTGATACTGACTGTATGGTTCCTTAAAAATAACCTCATTCGACCACGATGCTCAAAAGGAGTTTATAGTATGTTTTACAATGGACGTGGTCATTCCCAAGCGCAGGTTTCAACTGCTTTGACGTCAACAAGTTTCTTCATGAGAAATGAGTCTGGTTTTCTAGAGTGATGCATTTATGGTGGGGCCTTGTCTTCATTATTTTTTTGAATATCATCTTATTTACTTGTTTATCTATTAATACAAAGCGTATTGTACTCCAGATCATAGAGCTCGATTTCAAAAGCCCTTTATAACTATTGAAAAATATCTCGTCTAACTTCATTGTGAGATCCAAAAGGCTTGTAAAATGCAACAAAACCATTTCTTGTTATGGTCATTTTGTAAATTAGCTCCGGGCATATTCGTTTTCGTTCTACTTTGTATGAAGAGCAATTGCTATGGTGCATTCTTTAATCAATTGGAGTTTTGTGGTTGGAATGGACGTTCGACGAAAGTCAACAAGATACTTTTTAACAATAAGAATACTATAATAAAATCGAAATTGCTAGTATTCTCGATATCAAGTTTCATGCATAAGTAGTTTAACCTAGATTTTTTCATTCTATCACATTCTATATAACACTATCTATACCTATAGCATAGCTTAACTAGCTTGTATTATGAATTCTGAAATGCAAATATACATATTTAGACACATTTGTTTTTCAGTACCATTTTGTATTTAAGAAAATTTTACAAACATGTGTTAAGAAGTTTTGCAAGAAAATAAATGGACTAAGGATAATTTAAATTATGTTCTTACAGTTTGAACAAATAAACATAATTGGGGCATAAAATTTTGCAAACATTTATTGAACCATTTGTTTAATATATTCAGTAAGGTGTACATTACTCTATTATTCTGCGAATTTGGATCGGGACACAGCCACAAAGCTGTGTCCTGTTCCGAATTCAAAAATTTAAATTCATTCATACCTCATACCGAAACCGTGACACAATTTTTATTCTAACACCTTGCTTATTCATACATAGTCAATGCTTTTGACCTCATACACTGTTCTATCTATTCATGCCGTGTAAAGTTTATAGAGAAAAAGTTTGTTAAACTGTGTCTATAGTATACTTGCTCTGTGGTAGATGATAGTTAGGGTAGTTGCATATAGGCATAAGTTGAACACGCATTGTGAATGATCTGATGTGTAATGATTATCCTTATGAATAATATGAGTTAGAGTTATTATGAGTTCTGAAAAAAAAGAACAAATAAAAGGCGTAGATTATCATATTATACAATTTAATAGGAAAAAAATTATACCTATAACCTACTTTATGATAACAAGCGCGATAATCCACTCAATTTGCATTAACGATACCACAGATTATATAGGTAGTAGCTGTGTAGGAAGAGTTCACGTAATTCATTGACATAATAAGCGTCTGTCATGCGCGAAGAGAGCGTGCGTTTACTCAGCATTGTTTTGTGCAAGAAAGTCGGAGCTTGCCAACTACTGCCAAACAATATTCAACCTTATTTAATCCAGTAGCAGACAGTTTATTAGTTATTGTGTGATAATTTTACATGATGCAACATTTGTGTCAGGATTAACAAAAAGTCTTTTGTAGTTATAAATGTCTATGGGTTGTGAAATGTCCTAGCTTGTTATGTGGTAATTGGACAATTTGCCTTTTTGGTAGTTCTGACATAGACAAAGACATTTAGTACCTAACGAGTTAGGACCACTTTGAGCGGCTTCAGGAAATTCATGCATTGGGCTGTATAGGTCGCTACCAAATTCTGCTGGGTTCAAACCAACCTCATTGGGTAACTGTTACTCCTGCGGTTAACTAAGGATATTCTGGCGTTATCTTACCTTTTGATGACCACTAAACCATATTATAGTCAAAATATTGGAAATATACCCAAGAAATAAACCAGTCCCAGGGCCTCGTTTATTGATCGGTAGGTTTACCAACTAGCAAGTGACATTGGATTGAGCCTCGATGATATTAGATCCCTATACATCTGTCATATGAAACCACAGAATATTACAATATTACTGGATCTATGTTCGAAGGAGATATGAGCGGAGGCAGTGCAGGTCGGATGCTCAATATCTGCTCACGTTTATATGCCCACTTTTACTTTACTGATATACCGTTAAACTCGAAAATTGAATGGCATCTCATAGAGTGAATGAAACAATTTTATGAACTATTTTTAATTTAATTTTCACATTAAACTTATACAGTCTAAAATCAATGGCATTTTTGTGATCACAATGGTTAACAATTCGTAGTAGGTATTAGGGCTAATAATTATGTTTAGTCATTATTATATGAAAAATTTGAAAACTAAGGTTATTTGTTTTATTCGTATTTGGAACTGACTGACCTGCGCAACTTCGTTTGCGTCACCCCGTTTTTGTAACATTTTTCACTTCTGCTCCGCACCAGTTGGTTGTAGCGTGATGTTATATACATATAAACCTTTAATCACTATCTATTAAAAAGAGCCGCGTCTAAATCCGTTACGTCCTTTTAAAAATTCAAGCATACATAGGGATATAGGGATAGAGAAAACGACTTTGTTTCATACTATGTAGTGATTTATCGTACCACATTCGTAGTTGACTGTACCTCGTGGTCCACTTTCACTATAGTAGGAGAGCTGGCACGAATTTTCGGGTAGGTATTTGAGGCAAGCTGAAAACTTGTCAGATACCTCTCCTAGTATATCCCAACTCGGAATTGCAGACCTGGCTGGTGAGTAGCGGGGCTAAATCAACCCCTACATTTTTAAAAATATTATTTTTTTTTCCCAAAAAATATATTTGAGGCACTACGCAATTTATATATGTTGCAGTGTAATACTTAATGAATACGAAAAAAAATAAGCCAGATAATTTAATCGGGGTTTTAACATTGCCAGACGCGTGCAAAAATATTTTGCAAAAAATTATAAAAAATGTTTTTGAGGCAGCTTGAAATTTTAATGGAGTGTTATTTATAACTAAAAAATAAGATTCCCAAAAAGACAGATCATTTCGGTGGGGCTTTCTACCTGCCAGGTGATCAAACAAATGAATGGGTACGAGCCTGTAGTGCTATAGACAATGATATATGATATATATGATCCCTCTACCTTGCCTCCATGCAAAGCTGAGTTAAAACAACATCTTCTAAGAACGCAATACATAACAAGCATTTGGAGAAATGCATATTTGCGATTCTTCAGCTCCTTAACACCTAATAGAAATGAATGGACACTTAATGAGGATACACTAGATTTTCACTGGTTTGACGGAGAGTGTATGCCGCAATTGGTATTCGACGCTGTTGTTCACGAGAAAAGTAAAAATAACGATGATGAAAATCATACTGCAGGTGAGAATGGTTTATTTTTAATAACTGCTGCATTCAAATTTATGTGATTAATTAAAAAAATAAATATATATTCCTTTTCGCAGATGATGGTGTAGAGGATGCCGAATCTGACACAGATGAATCCGAATATTTCGTTACTTCTGATGTTACATCCACAGTAAAATGAATAAAATTTATTTCAGATTTTTTTATACTCAAAATAATTGTACTACTGGAGAGTTATTATATTTTTATAAACCTGGTTTTGCGATTTTTTATTTTAATTATTACTTTTTTTAATACGTAACCCTTATTAATTTTAAGATGAAAAATTTTTAAATTTCCGTATAAATTTTGATTTAGAATAGGTACTGGCAGTTTTTAGTAGAAATTCAGAAAATTTTATATTTTTTACTCGGAGATTTTAACTAGAAATCTCATGGGTTATTGTAAGTCACGTGACTTTGCCAGAGCCAATAGTAACGCGGCAGGCAAGAACGAAGACAGCTGTCGTTATGCGCGCTCTCTTTTTTTTTATACAACTTAGGTCACAGACAAGCACGCGGCCCACCTGATGGTAAGTGGTTACCGTGGCCTATGGGCGAGTGTTACACCATAGGAATAACACTCGTGCCGCAACCCCTTTAAGAACAGAGACATTCTGTGTCGTCAGCGCAAAAGATGTAGGATAAGCCTTTGGTTTTCCCACAGACAACACAAAACCTCTCTAGTGAGCTCTGGCTACCCTACTCACCACAGAAAACACAACACAAGGTTATTAAACGGCGATATTCTGTATTCTCTCTCACTACAGCTTGTCTATAGCACTACAGGCTCGTACCCATTCATTATTTTTTTGATCGCCTGGCAGGTAGAAAGCCCCACCGAAATGATCTGTCTTTTTGGGAATCTTATTTTTTAGTTATAAATAACACTCCATTAAAATTTCAAGCTGCCTCAAAAACATTTTTTATAATTTTTTGCTAAATATTTTTGTACGCGTCTGGCAATGTTAAAACCCCGATTAAATTATCTGGCTTACTTTTTTTCGTATTCATTAAGTATTACACTGCAACATATATAAATTGCGTAGTGCCTCAAATATATTTTTTGGGAAAAAAAAATAATATTTTTAAAAATGTAGGGGTTGATTTAGCCCCGCTACTCACCAGCCAGGTCTGCAATTCCGAGTTGGGATATACTAGGAGAGGTATCTGACAAGTTTTCAGCTTGCCTCAAATACCTACCCTAAAATTCGTGCCAGCTCTCGGACTACTACGTTTGTCTCCTGGACGAGACCGTCTATCCGGTACAAGGTCGCATTTACAATGTTATCTGATTCATTCGACTCGAGATGCGGCCTCGATATGTTACTCTAACAATATTATACTAGTTATGGTTTTAAGATAGTTCAGTGGGATTTGTACCTTACACAGAATTAAGTAATTTATTTTATTTCTTCTTCATCATCCGATAGTCAATAGTGTCAATACCCATTGCATTCAAAACTTCAACTTTGGATTTGGGTAGCGGTTGGGTCTTCAATTCTGTTTATGTTCTTGTTTTGATTTATTTGACTTTGAACAATTTTAAAAGCCCGTTCGTATGTTTTCGATCGATGAAAAGTCTAGTAACCCTTAGATATATAACTTTGTAAATTGAACATACTTTAGTTTGGGTCATTAAATTAAAAAAAAACTTTGTTCAAGGGCAAACAGAAACCCAGGGTCGGCGGCCCTGCAACTTCCCATGTCGTGTCGCCCCAATTAATAGAACATGACTATAAATCCAGCTCATTTAGCAAGCAGTACATATTTACTGAATGTGAATTTCCAAGATTTGAACCTGTGATCTCGTACAGGGGGAATTATCGGACCAACTGAGCTACATGAACACGTCTTAGACATTTGAAATTCTCTTTTAGTTACTTTATAAACAGCATCAACCAAGAGATATGCAGTACTTACCGGTATGCTAATAATAGGTACTTCCTAGATCAACGACCCGTACTTATAGCGCGATGATTACTGCTACATAGTTGATTATACATTTATCTATCTATCTTTCTATGTATCTACTAGCTGCCAAGTCGTAAAAAAATATGCAGAATATGATATGGTATGATATGATATGGTATGATAATATGGTAATTTTATCAACTTCTACAACAGATAGAGAGACACGTCTCGTATGCGTAATCGTTGAAATGTTAATACTTGCCTCAGAGAATACAATGTGAGTACAAACTAATTCATTTTTCTATGGTACAAACCATGATTCCTCTAATTTACGAGTATGACTAGTGAGACTATTTCGATGCACAGTTTGGGCAAAAGGTAATAATTGATAGCAATACGCCTGCACCATATTTCGCGTGGCGGTGGTAAAGGTAAATAGTTTACGAAATATCGGTATTCAGTATTGATATACTACTATGTAGGATGTTTTCCAAGGAAGCACGGGCATATTTTATTGTATTAAAAAATGTGTACACTAAATTCTAGAAACATACAGATTCATGCTTGACAAATATTAGATACCTAGGTACTTGTTGACATTAGTTTAGTCTATCTATACTATAATCTCTTTTATATAAAATTCTCGTGTCACAATGTTCGTTCCCGTACTCCTCCGAAAGGGCTTGACCGATTCTCATGAAATTTTGTGAGCATATTGAGTAGGTCTGAGAATCGGCCAACATCTATTTTTCATACCCCTCAGTGATAAGGGTTGTCCACCCTTAAAATCTATAAGGCAAAACAACGTTTGCCGGGTCAGCTAGTATAATTGTAAAAGTTTAAGTTTATTCGCGATGGACGCAAAAAGTAGTGAACAGATTTCGATGCAGTTTTTTTTTTGAAGGGGTTTAGTCCAACTTAAAATCTTACGTTTGTTTGATTGATTGCAATAAGTAGAACCAGAGTTATGATTAGTGATATTAAATTTAACTTGCACAGGTGGTGCAGAGGTCACAATAACCGACAGCCAAGCGGTCGGAGCCGCGGGTATAGGCTAGTATACCTATATAAGTACTGGCTACATATCACTCAGTGAAGTTTGGTAGTGGCCTTCGGGTGATTAGTTGTGTAATGTAAATGATTGAGCGCTAGTTAACCTTTGATTTTATTGATGACTGTACTTCCCTTCTCTTCATATCATTGGATTACATGCTGTTGACATTACATAGTCTTAATTTCGTCAAATAAGCTAGGTTCAGTGTACAGTTGGCTCCAAAAGTATATAGACTAAATGTTACTGAAATTATATGAAGTGATGCCACTACACAACTACTAGTCTTAGATGCTACTGGATACCATATCTACCTATTAATGTATGTTTTATTAACATCATCTAATCGTTAAATTAGACTTAGGCTGTCAAAGGATTATAGATCTTAAAATTTACCGGAACTTTGGAGACCGTAGCACTTAGTTAAGTTAGCCGTATTTTACTTTTCGTACATGACTTTGGGGTGCTTCGACTGTGAATTATTACATTTAATATTAGCATTTAAATAATGGTACGTTTAATTTTCTATCGTTTTTACTCTATCTTCATTCATGTATTGAATCTTAGAGAGATAGAGAGAAGAGAGGTTTTGTGTTGTCATTGGGAAAAAGGGGGCTTAAATTCACACACGCTGTCTGCTGTGTGATGGTTTGGAACCCTACTTTGTCTTCTGCCCTTGGTGTTGCAAACGTCTATACGCCACTTTAATCACTTTCCATCAGGTGAGCCTATGCTGGTCTGCCACCTAAGTTATATATAAAAAGTATCATTTCGCTGGCACTCGTGCGTAGCAGCGGCGGTAGACAACGAGTGCGAGTGAAATGGTATTACTTTCGGTGACAATCACTAGCTCTATGTTATTTTTTTAGTCTGAGGTACCAATGTGCAAGTAAAGTTGGCTTTAAACCATAAGCTCCGTATTTACTTTTACATGTTTCCAATGAAAACAAACATGTTTTATCCAATACAGTTATCTAAACCCTAATCATGTTAATCAGAGTATCCGATACTGGCCGGTAGCACAGGTAGTACACCTGCTTGGACTGCAGCTGGTCCAAGCGTAAGATGTCGGATTTCCTCGCGTGCATCGATTCTCTGCCCACTCGAGTGAAGATACAATGTATTCATTCACTGAAGTGTAGTTTTAGGACATTGACACACTAGCGCTTATGATATAATATTCTTTTTAAAATACTTTAAAAAGATATATGTTACGTTGGGGTGGCAACGCGTATGTGACGGTGGGTACTAGGTAAATGATGGTAAGGTAAATTTCATAGATGGGAACACTATGGTTCCCACATTAGAGCAAGGGGGATCATCTCAAAGAGATGTGCCCGGGTCTGCCGGGGTGCGAGAGATATGTCTTGTATAATCTCACCTCCGGCAATTAAAGACCCATAGACGGCGTGCATTTTAGTCGTTTCGAGTCCGATAAAATCTCCTTCGGGGTGCGAGAGGTATGGCTTGTATAATCTCACCTCCACCGACTTTGGTGGAGGAGGTACTCGTGGGGATTTTGCGCACAGAAAAAAAGGTGGTAAATTGCAATGGTACGAAAAAAAAATAATAAATCCTGAGTTTGCTTAGTAGGTACACATTCGAATCACGTCGTTGTCTATGTGTAGACGGTTCAATAGCTTTACATAATTATATATGTAGATTTGCACGTGTTCCAGTACACATAGAAAATAGTATAAAAAAGTTAAGCGATGTTAAAAATGTGTGATGTTATTCATATACTTAGGAGCTTAAATAAACTTATGAGCCTCTTCACAAAGCCTTCTTTTCTGATTTGCGATTAACACGGTAATCGTGACGATCATTTTATATAAATAAACCTTTAATAAATAGCGTACAGGAGCTCATAATCAATCGTGATCGATTCCATGGCCGTTGAACCTTAAGGTAAATCGTGCTTAGTATGATGGGTATACCTAATGTTAATTGTATACCTGTTATTTTATAATAGGAACCTTGACGAAGTACACTTTGAATTGAATTGTCGTTAGTTACGAATACAGAAAATTAAATCTATAGTCGTTCGACCTCACGAACGAAAATATCGCCTATGAGCTATTCCAGAATAGAATCTCTATGATAAGAATACGACGAGCCCCACGGTCCCTGTCTCTACCAATAAAGTCATTATTATTTATAGATAAAACATAATATATTTTGGTAACACGAGGACAATTGGATGATATATATCAAGAAAAAATGGCGTAGACCATACTCGTAAGTTTTCAATTGTCGTAATATAATAATATAGTAATATAATATATATATATATTTAGGTTAAGATCAATATGTTAATTTTAAGTTACGACACTATCGTATTAGGGGTCCCGTGTAATTGTAGTGTACGTGTGTGTAAATTAAATAAAATAATAAATATGATTAATAAAATTGTTAAGAATATCAAATGTGTTTGTTGTCTCATTAAATAAATAAATAATATAAAAGTTCTTATGGATCATGGGAACAGAATCAGAATTTCACGTGAGTGGAACCGCGGTGACAACTAGTATATAATAAATACTAATATAACCTTTTACAATGAGGATACTAAATATATCTATCACACACATCATTGCTTCATTAGCAAGTTACACACGACATTAGAATTTTGATCACCGCATCGATGTGTCGGCGCCCTTACGAAGCGGATGGCCAACTCGCTCATGTAATTTACGCAACTCATATAAGCATGAACACACTTGCGAGACTGGAATTTCGTGGGCTGCATGTCTGGAATGTGACGAGTATAGCCCACTTTATATTAACTGTTACTAAATTAAGTATAAGCTCAAGTTAATAACGGTTTGTTTTTGTGTTGTTTATTGATTGCTGGGTCAAGAGACAGTTAAGTTGTAGAGATATCCATTTTTAAATTTTAACAAGTTATACTAATCAGTAAGATTAATAGGTTAACAATAAATTTACTTGACGGAGAAAGAATATCATCACTCGATCTTATTCGAAGGTTGTCGTAAGAGA
The DNA here is from genome assembly GCA_963691645.1 of Pelosia muscerda. Taxonomy (NCBI): domain Eukaryota; kingdom Metazoa; phylum Arthropoda; class Insecta; order Lepidoptera; family Erebidae; genus Pelosia; species Pelosia muscerda. Next base: position 5,388,086 of record OY829116.1, on the reverse strand, counting down.
CGAATAACGGTAATTTACGTAGAGACTCTCTTTCTCTCTGGGAGCGAAGAAAAACTCGAAATAAAAACCCTGTACAAACCCTGTACTATTGCCCGATATTTCGGTCCTCAACTTCGGATGTTTGTTTTGTTATACGGCTGATAAATTTATTCTCACAGCTTAGGTATTTCAGGGTCAGGAAACCGGAGAAATATCTTTCAAAAATACGTCATTCTCCCACATATTCAATGATTTTATGTTATGTTATCTATCATGGGAATCGAACCAAGGGCACTACGATTTAAAGCGTACTAATGGAACGCGTAATTAAAATACTACAAATTGTGTTGTTTTTCAATGAAAACGTTAAAGTATCCAGACAGCTGTGCATCGAGTTGCGCACGCGCCGACCGGTTCCTTCCGTCCTTTGAGTTAATATTGAGATCGATTTGAGGTCGTTATTCAGGACAACTATTATCATTCCATTTGGGTGTACAAAGTCGCGGTAGTTTAGTGGTATGGGTAATGGATGGTATGGGTCCCAGCAGCAGTCCCAGTTCGATCCCAGGTTTAATGTAGTTAAGTTATGTCATCATTTTTACCGCGGTAGCCTAGTGGACTGCTGAGACGAGGTCTCGGGTTCGATCCCAGGTTTACCATGGCACACACCAATGACTGCTATGTTTTTCGAAGTTATGTGTGTATTTATCGCAGGTTTATAAGTGCCCGGTTAATGGCAATAGGCTCGCCACCTATTACATTGGGACCTAAATATAACTGGCGAAATGTGGGTGCTAGCACCTCTGCCTACAATTTCGGGGATATAGGCGTGATACTATAAAAAAAACATTTTTATGATCCATGGTTTCCGTAATCTTAATTAGATTACGGATAATATATATTCTCAATTTTAAAAAATAAATTGTATTAGCAATAATAGCTTAGTGAATGGCGAACAGTAATTATACTCATATTTCCTTAAATTAATGAATTCGATAAATAATAATCTATGTGGCTGGCGATAAAGCGCTGGACTGCTATGTTAAAAGTATCTTGTTCGATTCCTGTTATGTGTATTTGTATACAGTAACTCTGTTTTCATTAGTATATTTCTATGTAGGTTTTTTTTTATAATATCACGCCTATATCCCCGAAGGGGTAGTCAGAAGTGCTAGCACCCACATTTCGCCAGTTTATTTTTAAGTCCCAATGTAATATGTGGCCAGCCTATTGCCATTAACGGGGCACTTATAAACCTGCGATAAATACACACATAACTTCGAAAAGCATCGCAGTCATTGGTGTGCGCCATGTTACCTGAGATCGAACCCGAGATCTCGTCTGAGCAGTCCATTACCCATACCACTAGGCTACCGCGGTTTTTTTTAGGTTTTATGTAGGTAAATATAATCTTTATCAATTTTAAGTCGGTTATTTTATTTCTCCTTGAGCTTAATCCATGAATATAATACACACATACTAAATTTTAAAAGCGACATTAGGTATTAACTGTACTATATATATCTCTAGGCCGACCGCCGACTGGTTATTTTCTATGCAAATGGGTGTCATTTGCAAGTGTACGATTATAAACCTTAGCTTGCAATACCTTCACACAAAGACCTAGTTATAATAGTAATGGCTGAATAAACACGACCACTTAGGTGTCACTTAATTGATTATTGTGTAACCCTCTACTCCGATTTAGCAGACGGAAACCGCTTTCTTACTAATCCTCTTGATTTTACTTATGTGGCGATACTTTACGACCTCTGTGGCGTAGCGGTAGTGAACACGACTGCTACGCAGGAAGCGCGGGTTCGATTCTCGCTCAGTGCAAATATTTGTGTGCTTGGATATGAATATCTGCATTGGTCTGGGTGTTTCTATGTATAATATGTACGTATTTACAAAAAAAATGTATCTATGTATGTTTATCCGCATTCTAGAATCCGTAACACAAGCTAGTTAAACTATGCTTACCATGGGTCTAGGTGACGTTGTGTAGATTGTCGTAGAATATTTATTATTTATTTATTATTTTGACATTGAGTGTGACTGCTCCAAACGATCTAACTCCGGAAGGAACGACGCGAATGGACGAGACTCGGACACAAATAAAATTACATTAGCGAGTCCGTAAAGGTGATGACACATCGCAGGAATCCCGGAGTCCGGTTTACCATCCCTTCTTTTGACTTTACTTATTTAGACTCTTATGAGAGCGACTATAGTGTAAGCCCCAACCCCAAAAGGAACCACGCAAAATAAAACTAAATTCAAGATTATGTTATTCAAAGTCTGTGTGTGTGTCTGTGTGTGTAAGCTGGCTGACACTGGTAGGGCTCAATCCATTATTGTATATTATTATAGTAACTTAGTAACTAATTTAGTATCCAGTATCCACTAGCTGTTAACTCTGGCTCCGACCTTCTATCATAGTCTCGGTGTAAATAATCACTACATACATAGTATAAAACAAAGTCGCGTTCTCTGTCCCTATGTCCCTTTGACAAATCTTCAAAACTACGCAACGGATTTTCATGGGTTTTTTTAATAGATAGAGTGATTGAAGAGGAAGGGTTATATGTATATAACATCATGCTATAACCAACTGGTGCGGAGCAGAAGTGAAAAATGTTGCAAAAACGGGTTGACACAGACGATGTTGCGCGGGTTAGCTAGTAAGCTATAAACCTTATCATCTCCCTGCCCTTATTGCGGTCGGCGCAACTTGCCATTCTTCTCCATACATTCTTATCAGATATCATTTCCTCAGTCACTCCCTTCTTTCACACAATCCATAGATCTTTTCTTGAGGCGACCTCTGCTTCTAAAGCTCTCTATATTCATACTTTGGACCTAATAGACCTATAAACAATGCTGTCTTTACCATAGGGGCACTCGGCGCAATTTCTCGCACATCAATTTAAGAAAAATCTGAACCTCTAAACTGTCCAAAACTCCAAAACCCTCAAAACTCTTGTGTGCCCAAGGCCCCTTGTATAGGTAAAGACAGCTTTGGCTGTAAACCTATACATATATTATACAATATAATATTTATCTAAATTATAATCTTACGGCGATATACGATTATTTCCATCTGACTGACGTTAGTTTGTTTTGACAGCCCTTTGAATCAGATAAAGGTGATGAAGTGATAGTAATAAAGAATCGTGACTGGTTTTGGCATTGATATTAGTGTAAGATATATTATTATATGCAATCTATTTAATATATTTTGTAGATGTTTTGATATCAACTGCTATGCTTCGTGGGTTAACTCATGTTTATTTATCAATCTAGTTAATGTGAATAGATTATGAATACAAATTATGCATTTGTACTCAAAATATTAGGTATAGCTTCTATTTATTAAAATATGTGTTTTTATAGTTATCTCAAGCCTGTAAGTGGATAATAATGTAGTAAACATAAAGTTTTTAGTAATACAGGGGCTAAGTGTGCGAGTGACATCACATACACAAAAATGTCAAAAATGGCAGAGTGAACCATGAAAGTTTTTTTATAAACCTCTCAACTTGTCAGAAACAACCGGCTGTTACAAAAGTGCTTGTATTATGGACACTATTGCTCTATTTACGCTAGTAGTAATAACTTTATAGTAGTGAGTAATATTTTGGTACACATGGATGTATTACTTAATCATACCAGAACAGATGATTGGACATGGAACAACAGATCTACTTACATTATTTGGAGGCCCTCTTCCTAACTTTCTTGTGCTGTGATCTCCTTAGTTACTTTTCCTTACCATGTTCCTTTTTACGCACATAAAATTATCTTCACTGGAGCATAACTGATGAGGTAAACTATTAGTACTTGGTCAGCACAAAAGCTTTGCACCTGAGCGGTAGATAATTGAAATTCCCGGTACATTATCACGTACAAAAATCAATTGGATTTGCGCGTTATTCACCACACAATTTACACTCAATAAATTGAGGTAACCAAAAACAATAACCATCTATAAATTACCCGTTCACGTTCAATAATGGCTCTTAAGAATCAGTATCGTCGAAAAGTCCTCAATATAGTATATATTTTACATAACATAACATATAAACTCACGCCTATTTCCCCGAAGGGGTAGACAGACGTGCTGGCACCATTATTTTGCCAGTTTATGTTTTAGGTCCCAATGTAATAGGCGGCAAGCCTAATGCCATTAACCGGGCACTTATAAACCTGCGATAAATACACACATAACTTCGTAAAGCATCGAAAAGTCATTGGTGTGTGCCATGGTAAAACCTAGAATCGAACCCGAGACCTCGTCTCAGCAGTCCATTACCCATACCACTAGGCTACCGCGGTTTATTTTTTGAAATAACACTTTCTTCAATTGCCTTAAAGTTTAAATTACCTTAAACTCTCTTCGAGAAAATATCTTCAACATAATCGATGGCCGATGACAGTTAATTTCGATCGTTAGGTCGTGTTCTAGTACATCTAAGTAGCCTTTTGACTCGTTTAGTTATGAACTTTGAATCTAAGGTCATAAGGTGTAATATTGTTTGCATGTTTTATGGTACGTTCAAAGGCTAATGGTAGATGACCGACAAATCGCTTACTGACCCTGCTCTAGTTAGTGCTCGTAATAACAAGTTATGTCTAAGCTAAGGCAGTTATACAGTCTTCATGTAAACACCCATATTACGAACTTTCTCTCATTGCAAATTATATGTTTTCAGAAACTATGTAAAATTGCTTGAACATAGTGTAAACGGTATATTTCGAAGTAAATTATGTGGTTACAGTTACGATTGTTTTGATAGTACTAGTAACTTTAAACAAGAAATCTCATATTTATACGTTTACACCGCATATAAACAATATATGATAGAGATACATTCAATCAAGTCACTTACTGAGCATTATAAAAACATTTACAGAAAATTTACAGAAAATTCTACCAAAATCTATCCGAGGATTTTGGTAGAATTTAGAATTGTAGAGAAAAACCTTTATATATTTTCTCAATTTTATCTAAATTCTTTTTCAGGTAAAATAACTGCAGAAGATGAAGAAGCCGCAGCACTTAAAATTGTGTCAGCAACAAGTCCTACACCAAAACCGACATTAAACACAATTTCAACAGCAATAGAAATGGAATTAACGAAAAACAGAACAGAATCTGTTAACAGTGGAACAACTTCATATCTTCCCGATGTTACTATGGATGACAAAGTTTCCATGGACTATAAGGTTCCTGAAACTCTTACAACTGAAGTGAAACCTAAAGGAAGATTGTTAAACTTAAATGTAGACGAGTTACAAAATTTCGCCAATGCACTACATAATGAAACCAATGCGAAAGGTCAAAAGAAAAGTCTGCCAGATTTGAGTGACGTCAATTTAGATGGGGATGACGAAGATGAACCCAGAATTATGCCCATTGAACACAAAGTAAAAGACATACCAGATAAGTTTTACACTAATCTTCAAGCACCATTCCATTCACTTATGACTGCAGACAATGGCTCTGAAGAAGGCGATACGTGTAAAGAAAATGAAATTATTTATAAGGTTAGTAATTTCCTCGCTAAACCTCTTTATTTTTCTGTTTCGAAATTCAATCACCAATCTCAGTCACATACAAAGTTTGTAATTAATTTAAAATGTTTTGATATCTACTGCAAGCTTCGGGGGTTCACTTATGTGGATTCTGCTTACTGTAAACCGATCGTGAATAAAAATTATTGCATTAGTAGTTAAGATATTAGGTAAAACTTCTATTTATATTGGCAGTAATCCAAAAATATGTATTTAAGAATTTATATCAATCCTGAAAGTTGATAATAATGTGGTTAACATAAAGTTATACTAAGAGGGATAAAGTGTGCGAGTGACATAAATATCGTAAAGATGTAAGAAAGTGAAAAAGTATAAGACAGTCAACTACAGAACCTGCAATTTTTGGTCCTAGGGTTGACCTCCTTATGCTTATTAATTAAATATGATTATTACAGCTCTTTACCTTTCCCTGTTCAGCAAACTTCAGTTTCGAAACATAATTCCCATTTTTATTTTTTCCACTTCTAGGTTGGTGACCATATGGACCGAGGTTGTGAAGAGACATGCGAGTGCACGTCTGGTGGAGTGTTTGAATGTTCTCCTCGCTGCAAGCACCCGTACATCCGTCGGGGAAGGCGGCTGAATGACCCCCTGTGCTTCGAGTCACCGGTGGACGAATGCTGTTCTATAGTCGCTTGTGCTACTGGTACTGGTGAGATCCTGGCTGTCTTTTCTTTCTTCTGACTATAACTTCTCAATAAATTGCGGTATATAGTTAATTATTTATAGTGAGCTCTATAAAGAAATTTCACCGAAATTCAACTTTGAATTATATTACTGTACATATCTCCGTTCTACTCAACCGATTGCGATCAAACAAACGTAAGATTTTCTATCTAACTAATGGCTATGTCCTTTTTAATAAAAAACCGCATCTAAATCGGTTCAGTAGTTTTTGCTTTCATCGCGGTCGAACAGATTAAAGTAGGATTTTTTAAAAATCGTGTTCAGTATCGCTGATATCACATAACCTAAGTATTTTTGTTAGTTAAATAGTACTTTTAGTTTAGTAGTTATTATGCTAAGGAATGCTTATTACCGTAGAATTTACCCCGTAAGAGTAATCTTAAGAGATAAATAAATTAAAATCTTTAAATAATAATAAAAAATATTTATATCAATAACAATTACCTACTCATGCATCAACAAATTATCCATGGAGTTGAGTTCTTTGATCACGCAACTTGCGTATACATACTTTCATTGCGATTTTTCTCACTTAGCTGCCAAAACAAGTAAATTTTTATGACTTAATTTCATCATATTCAATTTTTATATTCACTGGAGCTAAATTGACCGATTGAAATCGCAAGATAAAGGTGAATGACCAATCTACTACCGAAGTTAGGCAAATCTTGCGGCTTACTGTTTTCGTAGTGATAAAATTATTCGTCAAAATTTTGTAAAAAAAGTCAGGTTTCTACAAAATTTTTGAAGGTTTTTGAAGGAATTCTTACATTCTATAAATTTGTTCTCAATTCTCATTATACAACTTGGGTGGTAGACAAGCATATGGCCTGATGGGACACAGTTACCGCAGCTTAAGATCATAGGGCAAATAGCCTTCCTATAGTATTGTTTGTCAGTTCCATAACCCGATATACTCGATCTTACGTCTGAGCTCGTAATTCTTATTCTGCACTATTATGCGAAAAAATAACACGGGTATTAAATATGTAAACAATAAGAAAACATTCGTTAAATAGGTTTGAAACGACCTTATTTGAAACCGACCGATTATCTGAAATAGATCATAATCGTACTAACTTTCACAATTATCACAATAACCTAAATGTAATACAGTGGGCCACAAAAATTCCTGGAACCCTTAAGATATAAAATGCTTTGACAGCCTAGTGTAATTTAACATAGATAGCGTTAATAAAACAAACTATCTATAGATGTCTTGTTCCTTTATAAGAAAATAAATAAACTTATGCAAGTAGTAGCCTAAACTCAATTATACTAATAAGTGCCCAGATCAATTATCTAGTAGCTTCTAAGGCTAGCAGCTGTGTAGTGGCATCACTTCATACAATTTTCTTTTTTCAAATTGTCCAGGCACTTTTGTAGCCCTGTTGCATAAAGTAATATATTTGAATATGTAACTATTATAACATTTATAATACTACTTGCAGATAAAAAACAAACGAAGTTGGATGTATGCAAGTACGGCAACGACACTTACCCAGTCGGTACCACGTGGCACGTTGGCTGTGAACAGACTTGTATCTGCGAACATAAATCTATCGTCACTTGCCAACCAAGGTACGTGATAATCAACATCAAAATGACTTTTATTTTATAATAAACTAGCTGTTCCCAGCGGCTCCGTCCGCGTGGACTTCTGATCCCGTTCCCGCTGCTCGGACTTCTGAGCCCGTTCCCGCTGCTCCATAAAAACCTTCAGTAGTGTTCAAGAAACAACTAAAAAAAGAATGACTCGAATTGGTCCAGCCTTCTTCAAGTTATGCGCTTACCAACATATTTCGCGATTCATTTTTATATATATATAGATAACTAATATTATTCATGTGGTGGCGATGAAGGAATATTCACCACTGCAACTCATTCGAATCGCATGAGGTGACTAATGGAAAACGCCGAAGATATCACTGCGAGAGGAGGAAAACTCGAAATAAAATTCTGTACCAACCCATCTGGTCAGTGTGGTAACAGTAGGCTAAAGCTTCTCAAAATTGGTAGTGGTAGTTATATGTATTGCAGTGGACTACTAATTGATTGATTGATTGAATTAATATTATTGTTGTAATGTTCGTAATGGCAGTACAATAAAAACTTATATTCTACAATTACATATTCGTCATGCATATCCATATAATCGTCTGAGCGCCAAACCCAGTCATTTCCAATGGTTGCACTTTGAATGCCAGGGCAAGTTCTTCCACAATCTTAAATTAGTATTCTTGTTTTTTCGGGTGCAATTGACATGTATCACCTCTAACTAGACAGTCATCTTCTTTCGTCAATCAGACAGGGTGTCGACTTACACAAGAAGTAGACCTAAGTCCAGCCTACCCTAAAAACCACGGTCGGGTCCACTCCCCACACAAACATAACATAAACTCACGGCTATGTCCCCGAAGGGGTTGGCAGAGGTGCTAGCACCCACATTTCGTCAGTTTATGGTCCCAATGTAATAGGTGGCGAGCCTATTGCCATTAACCGGGCACTTATAAACCCTACGATAAATACACACATAACATCGAAAAGTATCGAATCGATCGAATCTAAGTTCGAATCTAATTCGAAACTATCGAAAAGACATTGGTGTGTGCCATGGTAAAACTTGGGATCAAACCCGAGACCTCGTCTCAGCAGTCCATTACCCATACCTAGGCTACCGCGGCTACTCCAAACACACTGAATCCAATTTACTTTTTTGTGGCTGGTATTGTGTATAAATATGCCTTAATAAATCAAACAATATTCATCGCCTCAACTACTACTTGTACCAAAACAGATGCAGTCCCCTCCCCGTGTCCGACAAGTGCATCAACGTGCAGGATCCTAACGACGCGTGCTGTGAGGTGCAAGTGTGTGACGTCAGCCATGACGTGCACGAGGAGCCTGAGAACGCCACATCTTCCACCACGACACCTTCAACCACTCCTACAAGTACTACGGAGGTAAGCACTTACAGAAATCTTACCGATATTATAAAGGTTACTAATATTATTTGGATGAATAGATGGATCTTTCAATGTGTATTGAAATTTAGTACAGAATCCTATTTTAGTCTAGGAGTTCATGGGATACAAAGTGTTATATATTTTATTTTCTGCGGATCGCGATCATGGGATCAGTGTTTCTGTAAGCCTTGTAAGTTTTACATGAAGTACCAGGCTCACAGCAACTTCAAGAAATTTTATCTGGGTCGCGGGAAGGGGATAAATATTTTACATGAGTAGAGCCAAGAGTAATAAGCAAGTTTTATTATAATCCTGGGAAATGGAATGGAAAATAAACTATGAATTAATAAGAGACATTCTGCTGTTCGTAAAGTTTCGTATACTCTCTTACTTAAATGACTTACAAAATTGAAACAGTAAAAATATAAATTTTGATAACGGTTTTTACGCACAAGTTATCAAAATAAATTAAACAATTTTTGAACAGCTAACTGTGTCATTCGTGATGTAACTTTTTTCCATTACGATACAAATACAGCTAAACCAAAGAGGTTTCACTGCAGTTTTTTATTATACACTAGCTGTTGCCCGCGGCTTCGCCCGCGTGGATGTTGGTTATCGCGACCAAACATACCATATTTATGTTTTTTCCCAAGGTCTAGTCTACCCTTTCATCAACAGTCATCATTCTCTGAACCTTTTCCCAACTCTGTTGTTGTCGGTTTTCCAGTCTAACTGGGATGCGGCTTAACTTCGATATTTTCCGTGAAGCGACTGCCATATGACCTCCACAACCAATGGTCCAATTACCATGTCGATGGCGATATCGAAGTTCCAAGTTAAAGTGTTAAAGTGGTTGGACTTTTGAGCGCTCGGCTTGACGGCCTCATCAGATGCTTTTTTACGCCCCGCTTAAAAGACCCGGGACTGTAGGATGAAGGAAACACGTGCGCCGGTAAGGAATTCCAAGACTTAATGGCGCGGCAGAGGAGAGACCCATAGAACCGCTTGGTTCTTGATGGAGTATTCTGCACCATATGCGGGTGACATCTAAGCCCTGCATGTGTTGTCCTGCGTATGAAAGGAGAGGGCGGCAGAACATTAACCATGGTAGAGACGGTAAAATACTGCCAGGGACTAACACATCTCTACGCATCTGCAAAGGTTCGGACTGGACTCCCAATAATGCGGATCGCGCGCCGCCGCTGCAACCTGTCGAGGGCATCTAATTAGTACTTTGCGCAGCCATCCCAGAGATGCGAGCAGTATTCCACGCAGGAGCGAATTTGTGTCTTTTAAAGAAGACACCGCTGTTCCGGCGTGAAAAAACGTTTGTATGGCAACCGGGATCGGCGGCTTAACGTGCTCTCCGAGGTACGACCAGACCAGTGCAAACAGCCATATTCATGCATACAACTTTTTGCACTGAGCGGGGATCGAACTCGTGCCCCGTGCGTAGCAGTCGCGTGCACTACTACCACACCACGCAGGTCCTTTCATCATCAGTGTACACTATTATAGTATAGGTGTTGCCCGCGGCTTCACCAGCGTGGATGTAGGTGACCGTGACCAAAAATAAACATGTTGTCTGTGTTATGACAGCGTGCGATTTGCCGTCGACTTCACAGAAGAAGTGTGCAGGTTGCAAGTAGACTTGGGTAAGTACTGTGAGTACCTAATGTGTATCACGTATTATAACACGACTGCGTACTTGGTTGCTCTGTAGCATACAGTACCTACTCGCGATGTACTTCTTGGCGAGTGTTGTCCTTTTTAATATGGCAGTTTTAGCATTGTAATGAACGCAAAGGCGTTTTATCGTCGTTTGAGATGACCATCTTCTGGTGTAGAGTTTGCGGTGTCCTCGTCTAGCCTCTGGGTATGGGATGGTGCACTTTACGCCACCACCGCAGCTTGCTTCTGCTAGAGTGACAGGTGGCTCTACCCGTCCCTCCGGGCTCATAGGGGACGGAGGTCATTCGCAGACTGTGCGTGTCCGGAGTCTTCTCCGAAGCCGACCCGCTATCTCCTTCTCAAGCATTATTTGCTCGTAAAAGGAGACGGCGCATAGTACCATAGCCGTGAGTAATGCAGCGAGCGAAAGAACTATGTGGAGCCCTAAGTCCTCGCTCGCATCACCCTCGTATTACACCTGAACATTTTCTTGTGGTATAAAGGAATTACAATTTTCTTCTGTCGAATCGACGGCATTTTTGAGTTGCCATTATAAGGAATACAATGATAATGCATTGCACTGACAGCACAGAAACTCTCTTAACCTTCACCCTCCTTTCCGTGTGTGATAGCTCTGGTGTTTCAAACGTTTTACCGTTTTCTACCACGATGAATGTTCTGATGAGATCGCCTAGTTGATCCTACCTTCATCTTTCCGACACAGAACAACACGTGCAGGGCTTAGATGTCACCCGCATACGGTGCGGTGAACCAAGAACCAAGCGGTTCGGTGAGTGTTCCCTCTGCCGCACCATTAAGTCTTGGAATTCCTTACCAGCGCACGTGTTTCCTTCTTTCTACAGTGCCGGGTCCTTTAAGCGGGGTTTAAAAAAGCATCCGATGAGGCCGTCAAGGTGAGCGCCACTATTGTAATACACTACGTGTTTGTAAATGGTGACCCTCTTTCCGGAGACTTTGCCTTCAATTTACCATCAGGCGAATTGAAGTCAAATCACATCCATAGAATAGGCCGCGGTATCCACTTTCTATCAGGTGGGCCATGTTGTGCTTTATTCCACCTAAGTGGTATATAAAAAGTTATACGAAATCAAGTAGGTCATGTTTAGAGTACTTAAAGAACTCGTATGATAATAATTACGTGCGCCTTTTTTTCACGCCTGAACGTTTTCCTTGTAAATTCTGTAAACAATGTAGGCAGTTCAGTTGAACAAAGATGTCAAAGACAGTACCGACATCTGTTTCACATTTTACAAATTATAAGTTGTTTAAAAAAAATTGACAGGTCGTATATAGTCCCGTATGTAACGAAACCATACCTTGAATTTAAAACGATCTACGCCATCTATTGTTGCGCCATTTTTTTTACAAATATGTACGTAAAAATGAAGTATTTTAATTCACATACTTGACTGGACGTAATAAGACATAAATATGATCTTATAAGAATAAAACAGCGCCCCCTATATCTTTACTCATATTTCGTTTAACATCATTAATGCTCACAGCTCCGGTTCTATTGAACCGATTGCGATGAAACAAACGTAAGATTTTAAGTCTGACCAAGCCCCTTCTAACAAAAAAAACCGCATCAAAATCCGTTCAGTAGTTTTTGCGTCCATAGCGGACAAACAGACAAACAGACAAACAGACAAACAGACAAACAGACAGGAAATGAAAAAAAAATATTTTCGTGTTCAGTATCGTTCACTTAACATATCCCAAGTATTTTTTTTTAAATATCTCCAATGTACAGACACGACCGCTTTACAATTATATAATAGTATAGATAGATAATCTGATGACATGGCGCAACGCGCATGCGCGATTAGTAAAAGAAAGCAAACGTAGCGTTGTAATTTTATGCAAAATATATTAACCATTTCTCGAGAAGAAATATATTAATAAACAAAGTAGTAAGTAAGTTGTGGTGTATGGAACTGCACATAATTTGTTCTTATACATTCGTGTGATACTATAAAAATCATAGTGGGGCATCGAATCATCGTGTGATACTATAATAATCATACTATTAAGTCACACTCGTATTTTAAGAACCCTTATATTAAGAAACTGTTTCAAAAACTGCTTTTTGTCCACAAATTCACAACACAATATAAAGATATCCAACCAATTTTTATTTTTTTATATTTAGGTCATCAAATTGACTACACCCCGTGTGATGGTAAGCTAATAGTATTGTGAAGATGGTAAGAAAGTAGAATAAAAGTAGTGTCTGAGGTCATATTAATATCTTCGGGGTCCAAGCTAACTTCACCTAATAAGTAGTAGGCACTACAAAGAAATAGTACCTAGTTTTCAATACAAGTGTATGAATATTTCATTACATCCAGGACATTTTGTTATCTAAACCATCAAATTCTTTTATGACAAAGCGACTCAAAATCTGCCTAACACTGCATAGAACCTTAGAAATCACTACTAGCTTTTATAGAACACATTGGAACGTATTACACTTGTTTCTGTAGTTTATGCAATATACCTATCCTATTTCACTAACTAGAAAGCTGTTAAATAATTTAACTTTTTTACCTCAGACGATCAAAGGCTTCGAAGATTACGAAGATTCACACCAACTGAATGCCCGACCGTTAGTATTGGCTGAACCAATTGGTTCCGTGAAAGTTTTACAGAACAATTCTGTACAAGTTAACCTGATGCACATGAACAATAGCGAAGACCCTATCCATCTGCTTCTCAGCAATAATGGAGGAAAGTCCTTTGATGACGTGGAACTAAAGTATTCTAACCTGATCCTTAATCTGGAAGGAGGTCGAGATTACATACTGAAGACAAAAGAAACTGATACTAAGTTCAATTTTACTATTACGGCGTCCGATACAGGAGCCAACGAGGTCCCGTATGAAGCCAGTACTAATAATAATAATACCAAAATTGGTTGTTATGAAAATGGGCAGTTTTATGCTGTTGGTAAGTATTATTAAATTTATATTCCTTAGTATACCACTTTCTGAATATTTAGCATCAACTAGATGTTTAATTTGGACGGAATTTTCCAATATTTTTTCCAAAATGATCAAAATATTCTTTCTTTGATTTCTGTCATTAAATACAAGCACAGTAAAAAAGAAATCACCTTAAACGTTAGAGCTGTTCTCAAGTTTTACGATTAGCAACTTTAGCGATTCATTTTAATATAGATAGATAAGTACAAACGTCACCAGATCGATCTTGAATGTCTACGGATCCAGAAATCCTATTTATATTACTAAGGTAGCAATAAGGTGCAACGCCTGCCACCTGACCATAAGCGATGTGATCTATGGGCACATGTAATTCTTTAGTTTTCCGTCATGTGCATAGAGTAATAAGGAAGTCGAGTAGAATAATAAGAATGTGTGGTTGAAAAGGGAAGAAAATTCTTGATCAACTCGATGCAATCATGTTTGGTGATATATGATTATACTTTCGCCCTAAAGCTTATATACGAAATTAAATGATTTTTCCATTTTTGCGCTTCAGGCGAAGAGTTCCACATTGGATGTGAACAGCTGTGTGAGTGCACAGGTATGGAAACTCGCGAGTGTGCGGTCCTTGTCTGTCCCTCACATGTGGGCCTCGAGCTAGTCTCCAAGGGCTGTGTGCGATGGGCCCCAAGTCCTCCAGCCTCCCCGCCTAATTGCTGTCCAAGATCGGCCAGGTGCTTGAGTGATGGGACCTGTCACTATAAAGGAATCCCGTAAGTTAAATTTTGTGTAAAACACTTTGTTTCATAAAGAAATAATGTATATTTTCTTTAACCTTTTCAATCTTCTTTATAAAAATGCTTTAATGATTTTGATTAACCGTTATTTACAAAAAATAATAATTCTAGACCCATAACACAAGTTAGTTAAGCTATGCTTAGTATTGTCTTAGAATATAAAAAAATATAAAAATGAAAATTTAGGATAATGATGATGATTGTATCTCAAGGGTTTAAGGTAGGTCCCACCATCGTGGATTTCTCAGCATCTGGAATGCTGATCCTTATCATCTGGACTTTACCCTAGCAAAGCTTTTTAGGCTACTAGCTTAAGACGTAGTCAATAGAGGAAATTAAAAAAAGAACAACAAAATAATACCTATGTATTTATTTCCAGGGTTCCAAACTGGAGTGAAGTACCAATAGCACTTACAGGATGCGAACAACGTTGTTTCTGTGAAAACGGAGAATTGGACTGCCAAGAGGTGTGCTCCCCTATTCCGCCCGTTCCTCCACAGAATCTACGGTGTCCTCCAAACCATCGACCGGCGGCTGTCAATATTTCTGATGAAGATTGCTGTAAGCAATGGGGTTGTCTTCCTAATGGTAAGATTGTTCATTATACTAAATGGTATATCACCCAAAATAAATTAAATCGTAACACATTATCTGAAAAACCAATATATAAAAGTTCATCACCAGACCTTAAAATCTCGTCATGCATTTTGTATTGATCATTATCATAAGCACTATCATTTCACGTTACATTAAATCATTTGCTTGCCACTCATTCACACATTATTGCTTACAGCTGAAAATGAACCAAATCAAGCTTTTCAGCCCTATACCATACCGAATATGGGTGAAATAATGAACTATGTGACACCTCTGGCACCCATACTACCAACATTATCACCAGTTTTAGAAAACCCTACCGCTACAACTGACGCCATTGACTTTTACAGACATTTAAGTCCCGTTAAATCCTATCCGAAATACATAAAAACCATTTTTGCCCCTACTAGTGCTTCTAAGTTTGATTATGTAGATGTTGCTCCTACACCTTCGACAGATTCAGGTCAAGTTCAAGGCGATAATATAACTATTTTTACTCCAGATGACGTTGTTTCTCCTTTCAAAACTATTCATGCAGACCATACTTTGGTTGGTATCAATAACAATAATAACTGGGGGATACAGCGTAATAAACCAGAACCACCCAAATTACAAGAACCCTTTAGACCGTCACAAAATATTTATAATACTCATTCATATCCTGAAAAGCATAATAATTTGATTTCAACCGAGATTAATGGCCATAGCTACTATCACAGTCCATCAATTATTCAAACTGAAGCACCAAAGCAAACAATTCCTGACAAAAATTTCAAAATCACATCAGCATCATATGACCCAGTAAGAAAAATTCCCCTTTCAAGAGTTGAAAATATAAACTTGTTCTTACCTTCATATGATAGACACAGAACAATCCCAGACAATTCATATTCCAAATATCAGGTTGAAACAACACCATTAAAGTCCAGTCCAATAGCAGAATCCATGATACATAAGTTTTTTGAACCCGCAAGTGCTAATAGATCTTTTAACCACCAAATGCCTCAAGTTTCCTATCCCCAAGCTCAAATAAGCCAATCGTTATCCCGTGATAAAACACCTGTACTTAGAAAACAAGTGACGATACTAAAGACGAAAGATTTGAAGAATCCGACTGAGTTATACAACAATGGAGTATGGGACGAACAATCAAATATGCATGTTTTGACTAAACTTCCTAATCCTTATGAGAATGTATTACTTAGAGCTGTGCCCAGTTCTAAAATTCACATTGCGTCATCAAGATTCAATCAGAATCCAAAGATACCACAAATGCTTATGAAAGCATACCCGACGATGGATCTTGAGCATTTATTGAATCAGATGGAAGTGGAGTCTGTAGTGAATAAGAACCTGGGACGGTCAGCGGACAAAGAGGAGGAAACTGAAGGTTTGTCACGTCGCCTTGACTTCTGACTTTCCTTGATGTATACGGACTGACTTTTCAAATATTGACTTACTTTTATGTTATTTGTTGTTAAAAGAATTTACCAATTAGGTGACAAAATTTAGGAAATACCTTGAACTCACGGTGCATTCTGTCTACATTGTGGGGCAAAAAAATGCGTAGTAGGGTGATCCGAAACTATTGGCTGATTTTGGTTATTTCAAAAAATATATCACAGGGCATCTTTAGTTATCAAAATATTTATAAAAAAATCATCTATTTATGTATGCTTGTGTATAATATATAACCTTATATGCAATTCAGTGGTTGTCTTTTTGGTTAAAATATGTTATAATTCGTATATATTCCGACTATATTCGACTTTCACTCATTTATAGTTTTTAATGTAAGACATTTTACACAAATCAACAACCACTTCAAATACGTTTTGGCACATCATTTTATTAACTCTGATTATATTGTTGGTGGGTCAATGGTGAATAATTATTGAAAGTGTGTAAATATTGTAATTTTTTTAATTTTTTTGTTTTAATTCATTCTTGTACACTTACTCCTAATCTGATATTGTTATTTACTAAACAATATCAAAGTTCTAGTTTGAAACTTATGAAATTGACTTTTTATATTGTTTATTAACTGGACTACTTAAAATTTCTAGGTCACCCGGCTTCAGAATCGCCGCGTCCATCATTCCTCCCAACCATTCCCCCACAAATCCACTTCCCTCAAGATGAAATTGCGGACTATGATGGTCAGAATAACGTACATCGTCCTGACAACCCCATAGAATCTGCCGTGGCTGGTTTGCCTCCTGGATTAACGTTACCACCTCAATTTGGTGACAACAATAAGAAACTAAGTGTGATCAATTTGCAAGCTGACTCCCCAACTAGTGTGAAAATGCTCTTTGGATTGCCACCAGTTTTGGTTGGATTGCGAGGCAGTGTGGATCTCCGGTATACTGATAAGGCGTAAGTTTTAACAATTAATTTACTGGTTTTAGAATGATTAATTTTAAAAATGTCCCCTACTTTATACCTGCTCAGGGTCTCCACGGTTGGAGTTGGCTTTCTAGTTTAACTAAGATGATTTTTCGTGAAGCTACTGCCATTTGACTTCCACATCCAATTGGCGATATCGAAGTTCTGTAGTCATATTAGTCGGACTTTTGAGGGCTCTAACTACCGGTTTCGACTGCCATTAAATGTTCGTATGACAAGACAACCGGGACCGACGCGACGGCTTAGCGTGCTCTCTGAAGTACAACCAAGTTGCTCAATGTATTTGTACGAAACATTAAGCAGCGAGATATAACAGCAGAAGACCTAAAAGGTTAAAATAATGTGCTCCTTTCCAATTTTTCCAGCGAATCAGATATAACCCACTGGTACTCACAAGTGTTCGCGCCTGCAGATGAGATATTAACAACTCCTCGATTAGAATTCAGACTCACAGGATTGAAGCCGGCTACTACATATAAAATTAGAGGAAAACTGTATCTGCATAACTTGCCTGTAGAGCCAGAAAGCGAGATCTATACTATCCGAACGCAGGATGCTCCAATACCCGATACGGTAAGTTTATATTATTAAAACATATTGTCAGTAACAATAAGCAAAGACTCTCACTTACTGTAATATCGACCTTAAATGGTAATGTTTCGGATAAGAAAATATATATTGGGAGAGGGGAATCCACCGCTCACATACAGTTTAACAATTCCAGTGACAACATTAGCAAATTATTACTAATTATCATAGAAAGGAATGCCAAACCACACCCCTCAAAGTAAAAATACTTCTTACCCGAGGAGATAATATTATGTTGTTGTATGTGCAATATTCCACAAGTGCGAAGATACTAAGTAAGCTGCTGGAATTATAACGGAGCATGCGATTTTTTGAATTCTCGCCTAAAAGCTTATATTCTCGCCGCTATTCACGGAGGGGGCCTAAGCATAGGTTTCGCTCTTCAGGAAGGCTTACTACGTCCCCTCCAATAAATACGGTGGTAACTTGTATTATTTCTCCATTAACATACAAAAATCAAATATATTATTGATTCATTTTGTGTGTCTCCAGAAACTACAGATGGAGGAGAAGCGGCGAATGATCGATAGTCGTCTGACAGTAGCGGAGGTGAACGATACTACCGCACATGTTACCTGGAGACACTTCAACGAACAGGAGCTGATGTATATTGACGGCATACAGATAAGGTGAGAAATACCAACTAACTTTCACAACATTTAATTAGTCTATTGCAGTCTACTGTACATAATCCTCTTCCAATGTGTGTTATAGCAACCGATCCTATATATTCCTGGTCATGGCTGATCTATTTTTCCTTCAATTAGTAAGTCCATAGCGGTAAACGTTGTCCTACCGTCTCCAAGTTAAAACTAATCTAGAGACACGGTAGTATCTACCCAAGTTCAAGATTAATTATTATTACATCACGCCACAAGTCGCAGAGTTCTGCAATTATTATTTACTAGTGACCCCCCACTATGCGAAATCTCACCCTTCTACGTGCTTAATACCGTTGAATATCGTTAAACAGCGAAAACTGTGTGTCAACAGATACCGTCCTGTAGGCACACCAATCTACAGCATGACGGAGTTGCTGCACCATAGTCGTTTAGCGGCAGAACTGCACGATCTACGGCCTGAGACTAAGTACGAAGCGTCACTGGTCCTCATTCCACCGCCCAAGAGTATCACCGAGCTGGTGGATCCCGCACAAGTGCAGTTTACTACTTCACCTTATGTTGGTAAGTCTAGTGGGATACTTTGATCTTTAGTAGATATATGAAGTGAATTAGAAAAAGGCGAATAAAATCGAATTAAAATTAGAAAATGAACTGAATTAGAAAAAGGCGAATAAAATCGAATTAAAATTAGAAAAGCGAATCTGTGAATGTGAAAAGTGAAAGAAAAATGGTCTCTTACAGAAATTGCCGTGTCGTAGGACTGTCGGTAGATATCTCCAACGTCACCACTTAAGACATGAAGGACAATTTCGAATGGTCTAGACATGGTCAAGTAGCTCAATTAGTCAGAGATATAAAATGGTTGCCTGTAACAGATTGCCACAGAGCGATAAGGCCGCCCATTGTATCTTCCTAATAATCTGCATTTCCATATCATGATGTAATTCTTAGAGACCGAGACAAACAATAAATAGGTTTTAACATGACGCCATAATACCGGTAGGCTTATACTTGAAAAGACGATGTATAAATTTCTTCAATTAAATTCTTTGCAGATCCATACAACTGGACGGTTAACATCGAAACAAGAGCCATAGGTGCTGGGGCTGCTGAAGTATGGTGGGGAGGTGTGCCAGCCCCCGTCGACCGATGGGTTCGAGTCTTCCGAGCTGCCCATGCATGCGTTCCACCTGGAGGCAACGATAGACGAGAGTTACATAACGTGCATGGACACCACGGACATGATCTGGACATTCAAGGACATGATCACGACAGGCACGAACGGGATGCTTTCAGATTAGCTTCAAGGGACCTACCTCCTACGATTACCATATCAGGATTGATGTCAGATACTAAGTAAGTTGACAATATTCTTAGTATTAAGATTACGGAAACTAGGGCAATTCAAGACGATCGTCAAGACCATCAGGGAAATAAGGACACTGGTTAAGCATTCCACGAAATCATCGTAGGTTGCTGCCGGGTTGGAAGCTTAGCTTGGAACCTAGTTTTTGTTAAGGAGTTCGTCTTACGATCCAAAGGTCTCGGGTTCAAATCCTTCTCATTACACTACCGACTCTCATTACTCCTGACACAAGTCATTTAATTTTGGTTAATCATTTTGGTCCAACATTCTTTTGAAAAATATTTAGGCAAACTGCAGTTAAATTTACTGATAAGTCATATTGCAAGTTATCAATATTAATGAAACTAAAGTCGATAATTTTAGGTAAGAAAGAAAGAAAGAAAAATATTTTTATTACAGATCACACATGCACATATTATGATGAAAAAATATAACATAACAACAACAGAGTACACTAATGCAACAGTTGTAACAGCAGTGATGTGTATCAAACATCCTGCAGCTACTCATTCCACAATTTTCTATTGATATCCCTAACTAAAATTATGTTTTCATGAACAGGTGTCGTGTATGGCTTGAGCTATTCCTGACCAATGGTAAAGTGAAGACAAGTAATGTGCTAGAAATCAATACCAAGTCTCTGGACAACCCAGAACCCGTTGACAGTGAGTACACATCGTCGAATTTTTTTGAATTCTTGAATTTTTGATTCATTCGCTTCATTACTACACATTAATCTCTACGATAGCTCATTACATTCGTATACTAACTACTAATTTCTCTTCTAGACGAGATAGAGTCATCATCATCAGTATCCACTCACCACGGCGACTATTATGGTGCTCTGGTAGGAGTGGGAGCGGTGGCGGCGCTGGGTGCGCTCAGTTCCCTGCTGTTACTGCTTGTTGTGCTGCGCAGGCACAGGCCACGGTCTGTGCCCATTACTAGTAAGTTTATAAGTAGACCAAAAGACCAGAAGACCAAAAGACCAGTAGACCAGTAGACCAGTAGATCAGGAGACTGATAGATTGTTATGCTCGAAGAGCAGTAGACTGGTAGACCGTAGACACAAAGTTTACCCCTCCCCCTTCCCTTCCCTTTGCAGTAGAACTTATTGCAAAGGCACTATATCGAACTCGCAGGGTCCTTGATGAGATATCATATCTACACTATAGGTTTATTCATGTTAGATGGAGCATGGAACATGCCAGGCATGACTTAGAGTGGTGTGGAAGATAAATACGTGTACTAGTCGGGGCCTCTCCGTGTCACATTATACACGATTTCTTGCCTTCTGCATTTTCATGGCCATTCTTCTGCATACTTCCTCCTCCCCTTTCTCCTCAAGGGATAATTTTCCATCACCATTTAATTTTACGCTTTATTCACAGCCGTGCCATCTGCTCCACGCGAGTCGTCTCTCCCACCCTACGATAATCCTGCATACAAACTAGAATTGCAGCAAGAAACCATGGGTACGCTTTCATTTAATTTTATTCTTTTAGAAGTCTCATCTTAGTTGTCCACTTACTTCTGTATCTCGATAATCTTGACTTTTTATTACAATATACTTTTCTATCGACAGATCTCTGACAGTTAAGTTCCCGTGGGCATACTAACGGCCTTAACGGGATCTCGGAGCGTGCTGTGGATGTCGACATGCAGAATGGCAAGCCATACAACGAGATGGGGGTTTAATCCTTGTATGAAATACACCCATACATATGAAAACTACCATAATATATAAGGAGGACACTGATATTGAGCTTAGAATATCATCTGCGCAAGAAACGATTCACGAATGCCAGAAGATGCTCGCTGATTGGTTACAAATACGGAAAACTGACAGCTGACAGCTTGGTCTAATTCACACAAGTGCGAGCAAGGTCATTTCTAAACTCAAAATTAGTAATTTAATATTTGAGTGGTATATCAAAGCAAACTGATTGATCTAGCTCGTACAGGCGCGAGCAACTGTCATTCTAAACTCAAGATTCGTAATTTGAATTTTATTTGCAAATGCAGATACCAATCAGAAAAAAATTGGAGAAGAGACTCTTCTGATTGGTTACGAATAGAAAGTTGACAGCTGATTGGTTTAACTCGTGCAAGCGCAATTCTAAATTCAAGATTCGTACTTTAAATAATATTTGAGTGGCGTGTCAACTCAAATGAACTCAAATACAAGTGAATAGTTAAAATATATATGGTGTTTATCAATGCAAGTGTGTTTATCAATGCATTTGTATATAGTGTGACTGTACCAAATTAACTATTGATGATAAGTATAGTGAATATGACAAACTTCGTAGTGTTTACATGTATTTTTATGTTTAATAATAATAATTGTCCTATCCGCTACTTCTTTAGTTCGCATCACTGTCTAAAAAAATAGCAATGGTATTTCACATACTAGTGCTTAGTGCTGCAATTGCACCAAAAAGACCAATAGAAGTAAAATTATTTCTGTTCTTTCTTTTTTTAAATTTATTTTTTAATCATCCGTAATTTATTTTATAATAGTGAAGTGTGACGTCATACAAGAAGTTCGTGCCAACAAATCTGTAAACAAAAGAATGGCGCCATCCGACCGTCCCTACAAACATGTCAAATAGTGTTAATAATATCATTTTGATCCATTTGATATTAACGATTTTAGGCATTTCATGGATTCGTTGATACATTATAATAAATATGATGTCATTCTTCATTGCTAATTCATACAAGTTTATCGAGTTTCTTACCAGTTATCACCTTTTCGACATTTAAAAAAACTGATTTGGCTTGTTCGTCAAGGAAGTACCCAATTCATTAATTGAAGGTTGAATGGATGACCTCCATATTTGTATATAGTGTTATAATAATTTTGTATGTAGGCAATTCCAATATACTTGTGTATAGTAGCTATTGTAAGATATACAAACTGCCCGATACATTTGTTAATAAAAATAAAATGTTGAAATATAATTTTTTTTTATATATTTCTCCTTAAATTGTTCATCACCATCCTTGCGTTAGTCTCAGTCGCATCAAAAAGTTTCATTTCGGAATCCAAGGCATTTCTCCTTTGTTTGTTGTATTGCCTTTTTTAAACATGCATTTATCGAATTATTGCTCTGTATCAATAGTATCATCATCATCATCCTTGCCTTAATTCTGGCCGCATCTGAAGTCGATATTTTCCTCTGCAATGTATAGGTGACATGAAAGTACTATAGTTATACCAACCCTGTTTCTACTAATTATTAACCATTGTCAAACCAATGATATCACAAAAATTGCCATTGAAAGTTCAAAATTTAATGTAAAAGAGTTCATCACATAGTTTCCTTCACTTTACACGATACCATTTAAGTTTAGACTAACAGCATAGCAATGAAGTCTAATATTCAAAGGTGTTATTTGCGATCTCAGTAGTTTTACAATGTTTGAGAATTAGTAAAATCGAGGCCCAGTTATACCTACGTTTTAGGGATCAAACTACCCGTAACATATTCATATATCAACCAGAGCCGACGGCTTAACGTGTTTTCCGAAGCCCGACCAGACCAACGGAATAATCGAACCCGCGCCTCATACGTAACAGTCGCGTTCACTACTGCTACGCCACAGAGACTGATCTGTATCACTAGTAACGATACACTAATGTATCACTTGTACCATCAATGGTACAGCTGAATACAACTGACATACCACTAATGATCATAACAACACGAAGTTATTTCACTTGTACCTTCAATCAATCAATCAATTAGCGTATTACAGTTCACTGCTGGACATAGGCCTCTCCTAGTGTGCGCCACTGCTCCCGATCCTCCGCCCTTGGCATCCAGTTTGTCCCAGTCCCCATTTTAGGTCATCAGTCCACCTGGTTAAGGGGCGTCGCACTTTCTGTTCGCCTTCTCGCAATTTCCAGTCAATTTGTACCTTCACTGGCACAATTAAATTACTAGGTAGATACTACCCTTTAAAAATATAAGATATCTGCTTTGCAGGAACGCAGAAATCCTTATTTAGGGCATATTTATATTTACGTATAAAACTACGATACTTCTAAGGAAAGAAAGGTAATAGCTGAAACTAAGAATGCTAATAACTTAACAATACTGTTTAATCAATTCATGAAAACTATCGCCAACTACGTATATCTTTTCTAGGAAACTTTTGTTTATACGAGTATAAACAAGTTGAAATACTTTATTATTCTATGCCCTATGAGGATCCGGCATAAAAAGTATAAATACACTGAAATGTAAATGCAAAGACCTACAAAGACATCAGGTCAATACATTTTTTATTGATTTTTGCACATAAAAACCTACGAATTCTCTATTAATATATATTTAGTCTACTCTACTAATAATATATAGGTAAATATCCCGATGAATTTAATAGTGAATGTGTAAATGACCATGTCAATCTAAAATCATACATTACGAATTCTCTTTTTTATACTTTAATAAGTATAAATGCGGTGTGGCTACCGGGTACCATCAAAGAAAATTGTTAAAGGGAAAGGATTATTAATTACAAAAACGTCATTTAATTCAAATACAACACCAAATCACATTATATTTTCTATAATAATAGTACATAATATATTTTTTCTTTATATGTTTTTTGTTATTTTCTTAACTATTATCCTAATGACTTTGTAGTTGACCTACTATTATGCCCATATAACTTTGAATGTAAAATACATAGTATAAGTTGGTTATTAATATATAGAAGTGAAAACGACTGAAGTATTTATTTCAATATGGATTTTATTATTTAAGAAAATAGATGCAAAGAGGCTGTAAAATAACTGTTTGCAGTTTCAGTGGGCCCCAAAGGAAGATCATTATTTATGTCGTCAATATAAATAGCTTTAATATATCTTACTCGATAACGATAATTCTATAATATACTCTTTGTCAATATTCTAACGTATGTATCATTCGATACAGTGTATTTATTCAAATTAAAATTGTTCAAATGAGCTTCATTTAGCTGGGTTAAATTAAGGTCATTTGAAGTCAATTAAAACTAACTAACGCAACAATCTTATTTTGAAATTGAATGAAAACAAAAAACCTTGTTGAAAATAATTAATAAAAGCAATCTGGTTAATATGGTGAACCATCCGTGAATACAAAAATATAAATTCACTATTTCTTATGTTATAAATTATTGTAAAATTATTGTAAATTAAAATCAACCTTGTTCATCTTCGTTAGTCTAAAAGGAATATATTATATTTGAGTATATTAAGTTGGGCACATTATGAAGTTATTGATATGTCCATCTACTGGATATTTTCTAGTTTGAAATGGAAAATATTGAAAATATGATAAAGATGAACAAAATGTATATATTTGTATTATAATAAACAATAATATATCTATATTTTACTGAGAAGTGTGTATGAAAACAATTATATATCAATTTATGGGTTAGGAAGAATGTGACTTGATTGTTTTGGCTTTGTATGTTTCATAAACTTATTTTTCAAAGTAATATTTTATATGCAACGATCAATAGGTTTTTTTTTGCCATTATTGTAGCCATTGCTATTTAACGAGGCAACGCGGCTTGGCATCATGGACACCTTTGCGCCGGGAACGATACGGGTTGGGTTATACGACACGACATAATCACGGATGTACTCTGCGTACTATGTTTCGATAAGGTTTGACATGTGGTTTTCATTTTAATATTTTTGATTAATAGTTATTTATTAGTATATCTGTACTAATTGTTATACTATACTAACAATTAGTACAGATTGACAAATATTTTTTTAAAGAAATCTACTATATGTGATGTCAGGATTAAGTCAATTGTACACAAAACAAATGAGTTTAAAGTGGGAGGTCAATATTTCACACATATTATCTAATACATACGAGTACATAATTACAGTGAAAGACAAAATTCTCAACATGATTTAAGAAATAAATGTTTTTAATTTTTTTCTAAATAACTTATTCCTTGATTTTATAAATGAAAAAATGATGATAAAATATTATTACTCAATAGGAATTAATCCAACCAATTAATTCCTCTAAAAGCATAATGTAAAGAATACAAGATACCTAATCATAACCGAGAGAATGATAATAAATGATACATGAAACTTAAATACTATGCGTTTCAAATTATTTGATAACTGTCATAACTGTCATTTATTAGTAAAGAAAAGTATTATTATACCTACCTAAGTGAGTACTCAAAATATGTTATGTACTTTCATGAAAAGAAAATAAACATTACATCGTTGTCACTTGGTCTAATCATACACGTATGATGGTCTTTTTGTAGTTAGCTGTACAATGTTGATGAGTACTTACGGACTGAAGTTGCAGCGATTGCGGTTATCTTCTCATTTGAAACGCCTAGTAAAGTAACCATACATTTGATAAACAATCAGTATTGTTAAAAAAATGTACCATTTATGTGCCGTTACCG
The DNA here is from genome assembly GCA_963691645.1 of Pelosia muscerda. Lineage (NCBI taxonomy): Eukaryota > Metazoa > Arthropoda > Insecta > Lepidoptera > Erebidae > Pelosia > Pelosia muscerda. Next base: position 5,361,386 of record OY829116.1, on the reverse strand, counting down.
TCCAGAAAATAAAATGTAAATATTTTAAATACAACATAGCATTTGTCGTAGCATACAAAAGTATACTAGACGAGACAAACGCATAATTTCCAGCAGACATAACATTCGCAGCTGGCAACACTGTTATTAGAGCGAGAAAGAATAAATATAGTGAAGGAGATAGAACATACGAAAAGCTAGTATTTTGTTGGGTTTAAGTTGTTCATGTTATGCCTGCATCAGTGTTTCGCTACCACGTTTGCTGGTCATGGTTTCTATACAGTTCTAATAATATATTTCAATTATATCATAGACATCTTCCATCCATTATCTAAATGAGCTATAATTTTCATAGTTACATTCAAATTGATTAAAACATCAGCCATATTAGGATTAAATCCAGTTTCATATCTGACTGTCACCTTTGCGATTTACACAGGTCTTTTACAATAGGTAATAGAATAGGAATCTAGACCTGAACTCGATCGGTTTAATATATCCATTGATAGATAAAATCGACTTTTAACATTCATTCAAAAGAACGTTTCTTTTGATCTATTATACTAAATAGTCAAGGGGCTCTAGCCGAAATGCATTCGTTCCGAATCTACATTCGTCATCGCTCTGAAAATGTAGGAGGAGTGACATTTGTTGTCGGAATTGGATCTCATGGCATTTTGGCTAGAGCCCAAGGTCAATTAGTCATACCAATCGAGCAAGTCTAAATGTACCTTAAGATAAGTTAATAAGATTGATAAATTTCAGAACTCTAAGATTCTTAACACTGTCGGCAATATATTTAAAACATACAAAACTTGTTTCAGAACGATTAGATTTAACTTTCAAAATACCCTCTTCCAACCTCAACCAGCAAACTGCAGCAGGTCCATTAGTCGCTTAAGCTATCCTCGTGTGCTTTCTTGACGACAGCAAGTTTGGAGTGCGGGTCCTGCGGTTGCAGGCCAGCGTACGGTGGTGCACGGGTGCCGTGCAGTACTAGTGACCAGCCGCGGAAGAACCCGGACCAGTCGGACGGGTTGTTACCACCGTTGTAACGGGCCTAGAATTTTTGCAAGTTTGAGTAATTACACGACTTATAAAATTTTAATTATACACAGCGTCTTTAATTATCCAAAAGTGTATTTTAATGGGAAACCATTTTCATATTTACATGAAACCTAAGATTATACTTTTTTCCGTGCGGAAATCTGCACGGATATCCCTTTAGCCGAAGTAGCGGGTGGTTAAATATGTCGAACCGACCAAAACCGCATGGCCGTCTTTTAGTATAGTTATATATAGTTTTCAAGGAACTAGGATGAAAACCTGTTTTGGAGATTTGACTTTTTCAAAATATAAAATTAACTATTTATAATATAGCGTTTCCCTAACACACCTTGTGTTAGGGAAACGCTTTCGTAGCCGAAGGCACTTCGTGGTACTTCGGGTATACAACGTATTGGCATAATAAAAATAAGATTTTTAATTATAAAAAAAATCATTTAATTAGCAGTATCCTCTCTCCATCGTATTAACGATAATTTCATTACTCGTTCTTTGGGGACGTTTCCCTAAAGGACCAAAATTTTTATTATATTTCTTGGAAGAATTTTACTATACATCCAAGTACTGAATTTTGGTATTCTTTACGAAGCTAACTATCAAACAAGTTTACCTCTAAAGTCCAAACGCCCTGTGGTGACTCTCCCCACGTGTGCGTAGTCATGAATGGCCATTTAGTAAAACCATCCCGGGAGTCATCGTCGTTTGCCCGACGGCTCAAGATCATCGACCTGAAGTCAATCAATAAATTATAACAAATATACAAGGTAGAAACTATACCTTGTAGTTACTAAAATCAAAATTTTTATAATCTTTGTGTTAAAGAATACCAAGATATTTTGTTGCGGAATCCATAATTGTAGCAAAGACCTTTAAGCGTTAAGCGTTTTAGCAAAATTAAGCGTCGGTAGCTTAGTAATTAAGGAATCCTGGCCATAATACTACCGACAAGAACCCACCTCCAACAGAAGTAATTTAGCTTAACTGGAAGGGTTAACGGGAATATTAGTAATTTTAGTTACTAATATTTTAAAAACAATATCTTCCATATTTGATATTAGTAATAGATGCTCGGAAATATTATGCTTTTTATTGAGAATTCCGGAATCCAGTTTAATCCATTTTTATTGCTTCATTTACTGAAGGTAAAACTATAAATTATCATACTTAGTGCCCATCGGACTGGTCAGGAACAGCTCTAAGTCTCCACGCCTAGTCGCGTTGGCGCTCACCACCGCCTGCACGTGTTCCAAGTACCGAACTTCGCTGGGTGTGCCTGAACATGCTGTTGTCTCGATTTGGAGTGTCAGAGTGCCCTCTGAAGGGACTTCCCTGAAAAAGCAAACGTATATAAATTAGAAAATTATCAACATGAACACACACTATTCAGCTTTGACCTCTAGACAAAGTCGAAGAGAACCGTTTTCAATTTGCTATCAATTAATTGACACTATTGAATGCTGTGATTTTGATAGCGAAAATATAGGAAAAATTCATATTTAATTTTTAGGCATAGTTATTCCAGATTTATGTCTATCCCGTAATTTGTTTTACTAAGCGATTCCACTGGCGTTTTCGCCAATAGAATGTCACTTGTCTAAGAGACATGGTTGAGCATTTGCTACCCATAAAGTCTAGTCTGAAGCACTTGGCCACATCAGTGAAAACGACTCTCCTCCTCTCAAATCAGCTTAATTTTTTTCGTACAGCTCGAAAAAATCTTTACTTACGTATGAGTAGTGACGGAACCAGCTTCGCAGTGGTATCGTGGTGGTACGGATCGCCATTTCGCTGCCAAAGCTGTCATCGCACCTGCATCCAGCACACCGAAACCAAACAGATGGTTGAACTCCAGACCCACGCCATTCATTGTCCAGTGGAACCGACCCTGGAATATAGTTTATCAAAATACCTTATAAGCCGAGAATAACTAGGTTAAGTAATATTTATTGTCAAAAATTAAAGCTATAAATATATTACAATAACTATTTTTTTTATTATATTTGTGTTGACTTCTCTCAAAGATACTTCAAGGGTAAATTAATTAACGAGGTCAAGAAGTGAAGAATACCTCATATTTATGAATGTATTCTGAGTATTTACTCGTAACTGAACTGATTCAAGAATTCAAAATACCCCGGCAAAAGTTCTGTCATTTAAGGAACTTCTAACAAACTTCAGGTAAAAAAAATAGTTAAATTTATCATACTGGTTGAAGCATTTCTTTTACATCAAACATATTATCGCAATAAAAAATGTTGGTTAAACGATATCAAAAGCTGTGTTAACGCCATTATTAACAAAAGTTAGACAAAATGGCCAATATTGCGTTATCAGCGTGAAGACAAGTCTCATTTATTTTGATTTATGTCTCGATTATATTATAAATATACTATTATCTATCGCTGTCTATTGTAAAAATATAAAACAAAGAAATTAATAACTAATTTATTTTCGTAATATATTTGCTTGAAACGAAGTAATAAAAATAATAATTGAGTTTGTATAACTAAACTCGAAGTTTATTTCAAGATTAACGATGTTAGGAACGCTAACGAGAGAAAATAAGTAGAAAACTTTTTCATTAAAATATTACATCAAGTCAATAACTTGATGTAATATTTTAATGATTTTGACTAAGAGTTCAAATCTTATTGCTTAGAGTATAAGATTTATTATTGGGATGCAGATATTAGAGAAGGATTTTCTATATTAACTTTAAACAGAAAAGCTATCTTTGTATCTACTACTAATACTAGTATGTTTGCATCTATAAGTGTTGTAAACTAATATAGTTATTTATAAAATAGGTAATACTGACAGTAAACATTTACCTGCCATGTTTCTTGGTTTTGAACATGGCAAATATCCCTTCGACCTTTCTAAAATAGTATACATGACTATCTTAAATCAAACAATTAACCATTGTAATGGCACCCACTACACTTTGGTTTGACCATTAGGTGCAGTCAATTAATGACAGAAAGAATATAAATAAAAACTACAAAAAAGAAACAAAAAAAATCTCACTTTAGCGTCGTATAGTGAATTTCTCTTCGATGTGAGCACCGTCAAATGTTGAATATCTCGCCACGTTAAGCTCGGACTGTAAGAGAACAAAACATACATGCAAACTTGACAAATTTCGACAAATTCTACATTCAAACGGGCCGTTTCAATGTAGAATTTGACTTCTTAGACACTTCGGGTCTGCCGGGGTCGAGGGATATATTGGCAACTATCTCACCTCCGGCAACCAAAGACCCAAAGATGGCAAGCATTTTAGTCCTTATCCGTGTATTTTTCTTGCACGATAGAAATAGGCCCCTAGACATGTGGCATTCGTTTTGAAGGGTAATGGAACTAATCGTCCGAGCCAAGACTGATCCTTGGACGATCTTTTCGTCTGAACAAGAAGCTGTCTTCGGACGAATAGCCTAATTTTTGAATCGAACGAGTGTTTTAAGGATATCGGTCGACTCGTCGAGGCTAAGACTGGTCTTTGTATAAGCAGTCTAATCTCCAAAATAACTGTGACTTGGCATATGGAGCAACCCACCTACATTCATGAAGAAAGGAATAGAAAGGATTCTTCAATGTTTGGAACTGACATTCCTTCACGTCTATCATAATTGTCATAAACATCCAATAGGTACACCTGACAATCGACAGATGAGGTACAGGTGCAGGCTTTCCTCTCAGGGTTGACAGGTCAGACGGCAATCGCTCGCGTAAAAGTAAACAAAAATATTGAAAGGCAGGAGTGGAAGAGCAGATCCTGTGCTACAAATTGATACCTGCATTCTAAATGCAATTTGAAGTGCTCGGATGTCGAAGAGACAAATTTGATAAAGTTGACTGAATTATTCTATGATGTCAACATGTATTCGGTAAGGGTAGATACTCTTCGGTAAGGGTACAGTGGATCTAACTACCGAACTAGCGAAAGAATCATTTTCAAATGATTTATTTACTATTTTATTTGTTATAAATTATAATATATTTGACAAATGTAGGTACATAATTCTTTGACATTCATAAGTGCTCTTTATGTGCCTAAACTGAATAAACGAAATTGATTCTTTGATTCTTGACTCCAATTGTATAAATATTTGGATAGTACTTAGGAATACCTGGAGTACAATTTATTTATATTCATTATTACAGTTGTACGAATATAAAAGAGCGTGTGCGGCTCCCTGGAAGAGTCAACAAATACAATGGTCCGCGCTCGATCAATAATCGTTTATCTGTAGCTAATCTAAAAATAACATTTATTTAGGTTTACGCTTTCGTCAGAAAAATATACAGAGAAAATGAGAAAAGAAATAAAACAACCTTCGTCGAGTACGTGTCCATCAAGATGACGCTAATTTGATGGACACCTTTTATACAGCGAATTACACGTTTTAACCATCAAAATAAAAAAAATGTAAAGGTACGTACATCTTTCAATATTTCTAAATGATTAACTCTCGAAATGATATTTGTAGGTATCGTATTTTTGTAATAAAATCAACTATTCCTTTTTATGTTTATACGGCTATCGGAGTAAGAAGATTTTCGTTCATGGTTTTGCCCATTTAGTTAGGAAATGTATGCCAGAAAATCAATAGAACGCAACGAAGACACACCAAGAGTCAAAGTCGAAAAGTCATGGACGCTACACATCCATTTTTAACAATCTTTGACCTTCCAATAGAGCTGGGTCTCAAATAGATTTTTAGAGCGGCGCAAAAATACGCCCTTCACATTCGGGGATTGGACTGGGACGCCGTGGTCCCTACACCTGAAGGCGGTTATCTCGAAAGAGTTGGCCGGGGTCTGCCAGGGTGCGAGGGATATGTTGGTTACTATCTCATCTCCAGCAACTAAGGACCCAAAGATGCGCGTTTTAGTCGGTTTGAGTCCGACATAACCTCCTCAACCGGTTCTGGTGGGGAGTATCCGTAGGAATTTTGGCACTATAAAAAGGTGAATTTCTAGAACAATATTTATACAAGTCTGTCGGTAACCTATACCGGCAGAGTGGACTTAAGGCCACCCTATCTCTTCCCAAACGGTATCATACAAGGCGACTAAGGGATAGGGTTGTTGTGTAACATCAGTCAGATTTATAAAGCCCTGACTCACATATAGCTCGAGTCAACACTGATGCCCCGATTTCGGCAATAGACTCACCCCCTATTATGTGGGACCGAAATCAGTTATGTGAAATGTAGGTATTAATTTGTCTCTGTCTACGCCGAAAGGGTAATCCTAAGTAAGCGTAGCATAATGTTAAAGAAGTTAACTTACATAATTATAACAATACTGTATTCCTTTGAAATTAACTTAAAAGAAAAATGATAAATTATTTGAGAAATTTAAACTAATCAGCCCAAAGCCCATTGCCATATTACTGCTTATAAAGACCGATTTTTCACCAGATAATGCATAAGTAAAAGTAAATTACATCGGCACAGCGCACGTTTAAATCACCACTCAAGAGCGAAGCTTCGCCGGTAAAGTCTAGCCACTTTGTAAGTTAAACAAGTCAATACATTTAACTTCATTGTCCGATCTGAAGAGGAGTGCTCGCTAACAGAGAGGTAAAGTGCGATAAATTGTGTTCATTACAAGTACACTTTACCATTTTAAAATGTCTTTCTTAGCAAAAATAGCTAAATTAAATTGTGAAGTTCTGAAGCGTTTTATAAGACTTGTAAGTGAATTTCAAGATTAGATCTTGCTAGTGAATGATGAAAACGATATTATGATAATTTATGATTTATTAATAATAAAATTGAAAAGATGTTGTAGCCTGTGCTTACGACTGAATGACTACGTTATCCGTGTGGTGACGGAGATAGACTACTCACCACCTCATCTCATCCAAAGGGTTGTAAGAGGCAACTAACAAAAAACGCAGAAGAAATCTCTGTGAGAGCAGGACAGTTAGAAATAAAACTGTGTTAGTACACATTTCTCTTGCCTGAAACAGTAGGCCAAAACCTCCCAATATTGGAAGAAGCCTATATCCTGCAGTGGACAATATTTCAATATGGGTGCTGCTGTAGTTATAAGCTAAAGATGATAGTCATTAGTTACAAGGGAAGGTCACAAAAAATGTTAAACGGAACAGCTTTGCTTACTTCGCGTGTAGTGCCAACGCAAACACGCCAGCCGCCTCAGGCGCCGCTGCCGATGTCCCAGAGTGCGTCGCCGTACATTTGCCATACAAGTCCGTGGTCGCCACTCCTGTGCTAGGTTCCCTGGCGCCGTTGCTGAAGGTACTCGCCAGAGTCGAGGAGCAGGATTCGTCGTAGTGCGCATTCTGGCCGTCATTGATAGCGCTGTGAACAAAAGATTACGGTCCGGTCAACGAGGTACCGATAGTCCTTGAGCTCGTGTTATTTCAAAAATAAAACTTCACCCTTATTGTTACAAGAATGGCGCGCTTCTGTCCAAACCAGATTAGTTAAATCGACCCAGTTGAGCACCCCAAAATTCCAGTTTGTTTATACAAGGAACAAGAGAATATTAATTTAAAGTTTGTTTCATAATAAGTTTCTAGATCCGCGTTGACGGAAAGTTGTTTTCTAAGGGTAGGGTGACCGATATTAATAATGAATTTGATACATATTATCAATAATTTTGTAGATAGTGGGAGGAGGAAGGAGGACAGTCAAAGACCAGGTTAAGTTGTGTGTCATGAGAGGGGCGCTACAGTCACGGAGGCGACTCGGGCGTCGGAGGTTGCAGAATGACCTCCTGTCCTTAGTAGGAGCCGGCCGGATGATCGTGCGGATTTGGTCGGTTCGAATCGGGCGTAACCACCCTCGCTGCTCGGCTTCATATTGTGCCAATTAGTGTTAGCTGGTACGTGTTATGTGCATTCTTATCGACATATTCTACAAAATGCGCTTGTGGAAATAATCTTACAAAAGGTAGTTCTTACCTATTGATGGAAACAGTCCACATGGAGGCTGCGTATCCATCGCAGTTACAATCATCGTCTTCACCGCCATCACCACTCGCCCACACGTAGATATTTCCAAGGCCATTACGTCCCTGTGGAAAAAAATAGAATTATGCATTTGCATAGTTACTACCGGTGCAAGGAAAAAGATTGCGCTTTAGAATATCTTCTATCTAAGATTTATCTAAGCTTTAAAGACTCACTGCCATATGATATCACCCTTCTCTCCTCTCCCCTACCAATGAGAAGAAAGTGTACGCCAGAGACTCATTCCTCAATCACGAACTGTAACGTCTTGTAAGGTTTGTTTGGAGGGTTTTTCTTGTGTTTTTACTAACGCATTAGACACCTTTGAAGCTTAATCTTTTTCAGGGATGTTATCTAGTATTCCCAAGTCTCTTTGTCATATCAGTTCTCACATACACATCTTTCCCACTTTTGTTACGTACTTTTCATCAAAAATTCTTATAGCTTATGTATGTATTTGTATTATACTTAGTTCTACCTAATATTTGTCATGTTATATATTTTAATATATATTTTTCATTTTACACTTATATATTTCCTGGTTACATTTCTATTTACAGAGTTTTATTTAATGCCAGACGTTTTCATACAAATGCCAGAATTAGATATTTATGTGCTATTTCTTTTAATTCCTTCCTGGTTAATAGTTTCCTGGAATACTGGTCCAAAAAAAATTTTGGACCAGTATTCCAGAAAATAAACAATTTTTAAATAACGTTATGCTGTTGATGCCCTGAACATCTAGTTTATTTGTCAGTCGACATTTAGTTATAAGGGCGTTAATGTCTAACGACTTTTGCTGTAATTAATTTATTCCTGAAAATGTTTACATTAGCCTAGCGAAACTCAAAGGACAAATAATTTGGACAAGGGTCTCATCGGCTCGTCTGTGTAAACTAATTTAGTAGAATGTTCACGAAGCTATGGAACATTAGCTCAATTTCATATTGTTTAATTATAAATATTGCTATTTTAACTTCGTCAATTATAATGAAGTAGGCACTGAAGATTCTTGTGCTTTTATTAATAAGTAAATATTTTTATGCAAATATATTAAATATTTAAGCATGCGGGAGATTACGCTTCTCATATCCGGACATCTTAGACGGCGTGCGGTGTTAGTAGGCTCAAGTTCAAAATCAAAATACATTAATCATTTATTCTGTATCAACGGATGGTTTAGCAAACGGAAACTGGCACTGATGGCACTCGCACAGTATGTGTATCATCGTTCCAACGTCCTCCTTGCAGTGTCTGCATGTTTTCTTCGTTTATGATAGCAATCTTACTCAAAATGTAATTTGTGCAGTAGTGGGCAGTAAACGCTACCATCGAAACGTTTTTTTACGTTTACATCTAAGTAGCAAAACGTCTAACTATTGGAATAGGTCCACCATCATTTTATCGTGTTTCTTGTTGCATCCGGAGCAACCAACAAGTTTACCAGCTTGCCGATGAGGTTGACATGGGCTCAAAAGACTCAGTGAGGCCCCAAAACCCCCTTTTACGCAAGACCGAAAATCATAGTTATTGATTTTTTTTTACTTTTGGGTAAATATATTATGAAGGGGATGCTCACTCACCCACAATTTATCAATCTCAAATACCAACGATAGCAATATTAAAATTTTTAAAGCTAGTACAAAGCCTTCTTACCGGAGGAGACGGGCATTTGTAAGTACAGTATTGTGTACATTGCACAAATCTAGACATGTTTCGTCACTACACATAGCATCTTCAGGAACGCTAAAAAACGACTATTTTATTATAATGTATTTCCATCATGTAACGTCTACTTCAATATGAAATATGGGTGTTAATATACTTCTACCCACCCCTTCGGGAATCTACAGGCTTTCATACTTGTGTGTATGAATGCAAAACACGAAAGCAAGCGTTGTAAACAGAACAAAAAGTATTAATGCCAATAAATCAGTGTGCGAACTGTAATTATAACAATATTAATAGCTGTTACAGAAATAGGTAAACGGTTCACAACGCTTACATAACCGGGTCACGGTCACTTGCTGACACTGAAAAATCTACCTTCTGCCTTCACCTTGTCCACAATAAGCTGGTATCAACCTACTTCACTGACAAGGCGAAATCATTCAAGAGGAAAAAATAAAAGAGCTTACACTTTTCCATTTTTCTTTGTGATTTATATTAAAATAGCTGTTGCAGGTATCGTATTTTATAGTAGACTATCTGTACCCGTAAGTTCGTCTACATAAACTTCGATCTGGGTTATAATTATTTGCGCTAATGCTGATGATGTGGGTGCCTTCAACCCTAATATTACCTACTAATACATTCATACAAAAATCTGTAATAAATAGGAATCGAGCCCACGACCTTTGATTTAGCAATCAAAGTCTCTACCGCACAGAAGGCGCCAGTCATGCCTTATTATACCAAAACCAAATACTCCTAACGAAAAATATTCTGAACCTTATGATATAAGTTTTTAGAAATTTGTTACCATCATTACATCAGAAACCGCGGTAGCCTAGTGTTATGGGTAATGGACTGATGAGACGAGGTCTCGGGTTCGATCCCAGGTTTTACCATAGCACACACCAATGACTTTTCGATGCTTTTCGAAGTTACAAGTGTATTTATCGCAGGTTTATAGGTGCCCGGTTAATGGCAATAGGCTCGCCACCTATTACATTGGGACCTAAACATAAACTGGCGAAATGTGGGTGCTAGCATCTCTGCCTACCCCTTCGGGGATAAATGCGTGAGTTTATTTATGTTATGTTATGTCATTACATGTTTCCATGTTATCTTTGAACTTATTAACATAATTTGCCAGTATAATGACGCAATAATTTAACCATTCCACAAATATGGCCGCTGAGATAGGTACGTACAAAGGGTATACGCAGGTATTCGGAATTAATGTTGGCATATGTAAATAAGTTAGACCCGTGTCACAAGATAAATAGGCAGAGAACGAGCGAACATTCACGCACACACACCATGCGAAAGTATAACGTATGCAATGTTACCAATTCCTAGAAATTTAACTAAAAAGAGTAAAAAATATATTATGATATGAAAATTTCCGCATCAACAAACAAATTTATAGTTCTGTTCCCACAGTCAAACCGTGGAAATGGTTTTTTGGGGATTATATGCTTAACATTAAGTTTTTATATAATTTTATTTAATAAAGATATATACATACATAGCGGTAGAGCATTTGACAACTACGTCAAAGGGCGTGGATTTGATTACCGATCTATGTAAATATGTGTTTTAGGTATAATGTATATAAGTAGGAATATTGAAATCCTTGTCAATAATAGAGTTTATAACAAATATTTATAATAAATATAACAAATAGTATTGGATTCAGGACTATTTATTTTGCGCCAAAAAACCCTAATAATGACCACAATAACTTGAAAAACCAATTTGTAGTGTTTCATAACTTGCATTTACAATTTATTTAATATTAGGTACTTAACATAAATGAACATGCTTAATATAATTAAAATGGAGTCTTTTAGAGAGTGCCAATATTGTCGTGAAACTTGACATCACTTTACGTACATCGTCAAGCGTGAGAGTTCGCAACAAGTAATTGAGTTAAGTTGAGATCCTCGTCCGCAAATAACTTTCAACATGTGTGCGTTTTCGCTTGCGGCACAAAGTTCAACTTCTCTACATATTTGTTTTGTACCCATGTTGATGCTTTTACCGCGAAAATGTTCAAGGTTTCGCTGAGAAATGTACGCTGTAATGAGTTTTGCTGTTATAAATTTTACCTGTACTGTAAATTTATGTAAATAATGAGTTCAGTTAATGTTTTTAAATAAGTTGTGGGTACAAATGTAGGCTATGGCTAGGTTTCGATTCCCGGTGATTACACTAACGAAGTGAACTTTTCTCATTAACAGATTTATGTTAGCTGTAGATTTACCTGTACTACATTGTCATATTTAAAAAACTTTTCATTACTTTATCATTCGGTATCGTAGATACGATTGGCTTAGAATTGGCGAATTCGCATTTGAAATGCTTCAAACTTCAAATAAATGAATGGGATGAACTTTCAATAGTTGGTGTAGAGCGTATTCATAACTTTAGTTAGAATTTCGTTTACAAATACCACATTTGAGAAGCTTATTGCTATTGTCTCTTTTACTTTTAAGTAGTTTTTACGTTTCAGTTCTAATAGATACTATGCAGAGTCATCCCATATAATAATAAAAAAGTATTATACGCAAGAGTGAACCTTATTATGTCTTGTAATGAATTCAAATCGTCCTTGCAAAAAAAAAGAACTTTCAAAATTACTCTATCTAAAGATAATATCTTTTTAAACTAGCTCCATAATCTAAAAGACTTCATTAAAGTCAAAGTCTACGATAGCTAAGTCTCAAGTATTTACAGACAGGAAGCACAGTCGATGTCATTTTCCAGCTGAATCGCGCTAACCACTTTCAGCTTCGGGAAATGACGTGAAGCGACGGCGGAAATAAAGTCGCCTTAAATGGAAGATAGGTCGAGTTTATCGAGGACTTATCTGATGTTCGGAATATGGAAGTAATGTAAATGGATTGTCTATTTATTTATTAGCCTTTGTTCTGTGGCGATAGTTACGTAACTGGTGCGGTGTCGATTCCCAATCAGTGCAAGTATTTTGTATGCATGAAGTTGGTAGTTGGTGTGTGAAGTTTATTTTCTTATGCGCCAGTATCGCCATATTTTACTTTCGGGATAGAAGCTTTATGCCTATATCTCGATAAGACTAGATATCAACTATGACTAGATCACTTTGTGACTAAATCTCATTTAGACTAGATAGCCATTGGCCTAGGTAGCGTATAGACAATACGTTTAGTTATTCGTCTAATGGAAAACGGGCAAAACCAGTCGTCTCAAAACGGTCATCATAGCGTTGCAGGACGCTATGATGACTATAATTGCATTAGTCTGATCGTACCTTGGGTGGCTCGTTCAACATCAAGCAAACCTAGAAAGTAAAGTAACATTGAAATAATATTACTGTCAGCCCAGTCTTCAGTATCTCTGATAGTAACGTATAGTAAGAATATTGATACACATGTCATTATTGTGACATGTAACAAGCACTACTACTACGTTTATTTTCGACGAAATGTGCGCGTAGGTAATACATAACTGTCATTCAAATACCTCTGTATACTCACGGGTTTACTGGAAGAGAATAGTAGGCTCCCGAATAATAGGCTTTGTACATGACATCTCATAATTATCGTATTAATATCATTAATTTTTACAATAAATCATTAAATAAAATCAAAACCGAAAATGTAAACAACACTGTACAAAGTGATTTCTAACCCAACCGCCAATAAATAATATTTGAGACAGATTATTATCGTTATGATGACAATAGGTATCGAAGTAAGGCTGTAGAAGGGTTAAAGGTCGCAAGCCACGTGAAAAATGTTTATCCCTTCTCGAAAAAACGAAGTCAACCCTAAAAAGATATATACAATTTATATTATCACTGAACTCCGTTATATTATTATCTGACTCTAATACTTTGTTGTGTAGAAAACTTTATAGTTTTCTAAAATAGGTTATACATCGTGCTACCGACATCCAATCTATGCGTGAGAAGGTGAAGTAATTAACTAATCACTTAATATGCTATATGCCCATATACCTCTACATCAAAGCATTTTATGATCAATATGTGTTACTTTGACACTAGTCAGGACCAGACCAGTCGGGTGAATAATCTCAGTTGATTATAATATAATTATTTGAAGCTCTGAAACCTTCGACAACTTTGTCTGACTAATGTCTATATCGCTAGTGGAGGTAAGACGGTAGTCACTTCACGAAAAATATCGAAGGTCATCAGTGCTGCAGTCAGACTAGTTAGAATGAATTGAGAAAAGATAGAAGGAATTAGTCACTGGAATATAAACAGGAACAGACGTAGGTCAAGTTATTATAGGTATTTGTACAATATTCCTAATACCTATAATAACTTGACCTAACTTCCATGAAAGTTATTGATACCAAAGCTCTTTGAAAATATAGGTTTGACTGATAGTATTTTACTCACCGTTTTCTATATCATAAGAAGAGGTAACCCTACTGGAAATAATCCTATCATATCTGCTCATAGACAACACAAATCTGAGACGACGACAATGCTAATGGCAAAAAAAAATTGTATATTATTTTGATTTTCGTTGCCAAGGATAAGTTCCATTAACGCAAGTGATAGAAAAAATATCAAAACCAACGGGTGGTTAGATTTGGTCAGGTGAACTCTCTACTAACCCTTTCGACCACCCCTGGTGTAAGTAGACCGACCCCCGACATTTAACGTCGCCTTTAATGGAACTATAAGATAGTTCTTAATACGTTTGCTATTTAAGTGCTCTTCGCTTAAGCGTTTTTACATTATTTCAGTAAGGATTTGCCATTAAGCGACTGAGTGCCAAACACATAAAGAGTTTATGGTTTATAAAACCTCTTATAAACTGAAATTCACTCGATAAATGGCACATAAGTAACCACTTATGTAGCTTTTATCGAGTTTACATAGAGTATTATTTTCAAATCCTACTAATATTACAAACGTAAAAGTTTGTAAGTATGGATGGATGTTTGTTACTCTTTCACGTTAAAACACCTGAATGGATTATAATGAAACTTTACAATAAGCTTATACATCAGAATAACACATAGTCAGCTAACTGCTAGCTCATTTCTTGACGGAGTCTTCTCAGGCCGGGGACGCGTTTCAAACCGGGGTGGTCTATTTGCTCACTAACTTATAATTATTGATGATATTGACGTTTTATTAGAGCCGTTTAGTGGTATATACAAAATGAATGAGTTTTGAATTTTTAATTTTGCTAAAATTTATAAAGAAGACAAGAATCTCTTCTCTTTAATTCTTTTAATTGCGGGTGGTGCCGCGGGCGACAGCTAATATTTTATATAGTAATTAAAATTTACAAACTTTTATGGTAAAAATATGTGAAATGTGATATTTCAAGTCACAGAGATTCATATTTCATCAAATTTTTGTAATCATATTACAGATTAATCTCAACCTCATACTTCACTAAGCAATCACACGGCGGCGTTTAGTCAACAAAATGTTATTTTGTCTAGAGGCCCTATACTAAATTCGTAGCTGTACTCGTGGACGATGTCTCTTATAATCCAGTGCTGTTAATATGATAAGCTTAGCACCACATTTGTAAACCCCTTTTGAATAAAATATGATTCACACTATTCAGATAAAACTGTGAGTGCCTTTCTGCGTATATTAATGGTAAATGCAAACAATCCTGGCATCTCATTATTATGGAAAATATAAATGAGTAGGCTCCACTTAATTTTAAGAAAACTGACGTATTTTCTTAAGAAAAACCCTGGCAAGGCTAGCAGTAAGTCATAAATCTGTTCCCTATTCACGGCAACTGTAGGTAGGCACTAATTCATAAATATTCTAACACTCTTAATGATAATCTCATTTATTTCGGAACCACTTAGGAAATGGAGGCTAATGCAAACGGACGAACCGGTTTAATTTCGTTAGGCTCACGTTACTTTCGATTCTCGTTGGCGAGCGAACACAATTATGGAAACGTTGCTTTGTAGGTAGTCCGTCTAAATTGAAATACCTACTAATGAGTTGGAATTGGATCTCTTATTTCAAACAGTGTTCAAAATATTATAATAAAAATTATAGTGCTTGCTTTGAAAATAATTTTCGAGCACTGAAAGTTGAAGTTTTCAAAGCAAGCAGCATAATTTCGATTATAGGAATACTAGCGTTACTTTCGATTCTCGTTTGCGAACGAACACGGTTATGGAAATTTTACCGTCTAGTCCAACTAAATTGAAATATACTAATGAGTTGAATTGTATCTTTTATTGCAACCATTGTTCAAAATATAATAATAAAATTTATACTGCTTGCTTTGAAAATTATTTTCAAGCACTGAAAGTTGATATTTTCGAGGTGGATTTTGTAGTTAAAGTCGATCGATGGTTTCATTTAAGCTCAGCTATCACGCAGCTGAATACGCGACGTATACGCACTTTTGACACGGTCACGGTAAAATGTTACGCAAATGTAGACGCGGTAGATGATCCACGAGGCTATGAAATTAAAAAAGCACCCAAACATAAAAATAATGTGTTTGCAGCTTACCCCCAGCCTGGGACATTGTTATTCTCTTACTTAAACCTAAAAAAAATTAAATACAGCGAGACTTGAAGACACAGTGAATGCATTCTGCGTAAATAGTAACACCTATTCATCTTAGTTAGGGTACTTTAATCTACTATCATCCTAAAAGTAGCCATTGACGATACGTCCATTTGGACTGGATGCATGTTTGGAAACTCTAAGCTGGAAGACGTCCATTTCATTGGGATACATTTATCACATCCACAAAACGATTTTGGAAAACGTCCACGCCATTTGGTTGCTGAAAAGTAGCCGAAACGTCGGACTAATGTTAAATAATTCTAAATATATCGCGACAGAATCCTTCAAAAGTGATTTCATTTCAATCTGTGATATTCGTGTAAAAAAGTAATCAAAAAGTATTAGATCAATAGATACTTACCTCATTGACGCCCCTGACGATCGCCCTCATGGTAGCGTTCCTTGGTCCGTCCACCGTCCTGCCATCATCCGTAGGGCCCCACGAAGCGCTGTATATGTGGATCTTGTGAGGTTCGTGCCCCATGGAGTTGGCCTCGATTAGATCTGTCATGTAGGGCTGGTCTAACATCCTGATTCCTGTCGACAAAAAAATGGAAATAAGGGTTTATCCATTATCATGGTAACGAAGGTTTTGTGCCGTTCGCATTGGAGGCATTTCTTTGGAGTCAAATCCCCAACTGTCAATATGGGGTTTCTCCATAAACCGTGGGTTTACTGAGATATGACTAATCAAGTCAAATCGTTTATTTCGCAAAAACTGGGTTCACACAATGTTGTTACATTTTTTTTATTTATGACATGTCATATGACTTCACCTCGCCTGATGGTAAGTTATAGGCAAAGTCTTAGGAAAGAGGTCCACCATTACAAACACGTACAGTCAGCTATACGGCCTCGTCATCAAAGATGCTTTTTCACGCACCGCTAAAAGGACCCGGGAATGTAGGAAGTAGGAAACATGAGCGCTGCGCTGGTAAGGAATTCCAAGACTTAATGGTGCGGCAGAAGAAAGATTAAATTGTGTCATTATGCTTGCCACCAAAGCGACTCGCAAAAAAGAGTATCTACTGTATAGAAGCCTATCCTATACCTACCGTGTACCAGATAAGTGTCTAAATATACTTTTTAGTGTTACAAATTTAATAGGGTTACGGCTGCCTCGTCTCAACTAAAACTCGTGAATTCGTGACACTTTGAAACTGAAGCTTCTAAATTGAATAACTTTTGAACTTCCTCGATCCATGATGTTACAATAATGTTTCATTGGCAGCCTCTGTGACGTGGCGGTAGTGAACGTAGGTATCTGTTTTGATTCCCGCTCAGTGCAAATATTTGCCCCCCATGCCAGTAGTACTACCAAGAAGTACAACTGGTTATAAAAATGACACACCTTTGTATCTTTAGTACTACTACAAAAATACAAGTATATTCACTCGGTTATTAATTCTAATTAATTAATAAGTTCAACTGGTAGTACAAATGATACATAAATGTATTTAAAGTACTGTACCCTAAAAACAACTGAAAAATTATATCTTTAGTATGAAATAACAATACCTAAAAGGTAAACAAGCACGAAAATGGTTAACGTATTTTTTCCAAAAAGAGAGGTACGTCGATTTCTCCATTGACTAGCTGCATGGGGCACGGGGGGAATATTTGAATGCATGAATATGGTTATTAGCATTGGTTGCCACACCAGAAGCGTCACACTTGTGCTCTCTGAAGCACAGAGAGCACAAGTGTGATGCTTCTGGTGTTGCAAGCGTCCATAAACCGCGGTGACCACTACCCATCAGGTGAGTCGTGTGTTTGTTTAACACCTAAGTGGTATAAAAAGCAGTTGGTCTTACGAACAAGTTGTTTGGAGCCCTAAGAAGTTCAATAACTGGTCTAACTGCGATGGACATTAGGTTGTAGAGGCCAGGTGGCAGTCGCTTCACTTGACTTGCAGAAAGCGAGCCCCAGACCCCAACGCAAGGCTGATGATGATGATGTAGATATTCGCCATAAACATAAATATGTATAAGTAGTTCAATGTCGTATTTAAAAATGCCAATAACAGAGAAATAAGCTACATTCCCTAATCGATGAATAAAAAAAGAACACGAAATTACTTGGCAAAGAATAACGATTGGGCTACCTTAAATCTCCTGTCAGTTATCTGTCAAATCAAGCTCAATTTTATAAAAAAAACATGAAATTCAATTATCACCACTACGTTATCTAAAAATACTTTCATGTAAAAAGAGATTGAAAATTATTATAGACTCCCTTTTTTAAAAAAATGTCAATTCTGGTGTACATCTCATCAATATGTAAGTATCTAAATTGTTTGCTTTTGAATTCTGAAACTTATATTATTTAGCATTTAATTTAAATACATAAATCTTAGAGTACATTTTTTGTAAAGGATCTCGAAACTGTTGCAAAAAATTAAAACAATTAATTTAGGTAATTTGTTGCACAACGTTCAATGAGTTACATATAACCATCTCTTGCTGTATTATTCACATTTTAGTTGTAAATCTACGTAAAATACACCCCTTCTAAACTCACAGGTACGTCAAATCATAGCACAATAACATTTTGCAACAGCCAGATTCGGCCCCAATGACGCCGCATGCTTGCGGCAAAACCGCGATTTGTGAAACGAGCCGACAAATTGATGTAATTGGCTCGATAACCGTAATGTCCCTGTTTATCTAATTTGAGTGCTTGAGCGGCATTTTGTAATGTAATCAATTTTCTATCGGCTTATGATAATCAATTTTTGTATTACAAAACTAAAACAATACACATATATTTTTATATCGTGAAATGTACAAATATAATAACAAACTATAACCGCTGATTGACAGTCAGTTGTCAAAGAGGGGAAGGAGTAGTCAGAGTTATTATATAGGTACGTGAATACATAGGTCAATGAATCAAAACAATCCATTCTCCTATCGTTGTTCACTGCTGGACATAGATCCCTCTCAATGTTGGGAGGTTTAGATCTACGGTTTTCTGGTACAGGACTTTATTTCGAGTTTTAATTCTCTTTTTCTCCACAATAAGTTTCAGAATAAAATTATTATTTATAAAAAGAATTAAAAACAAGTCGTTGCACAACATTCAATGGGTTACACATTCTGAAAGTTCAGTTGTACTAAAATGAAAATAATATTTTGTATGGAAGGGTTGTGTTGATTTCAAAAGCTCGTTTCGTGCAAATTTTATGTTTTCTGTTTCCGGTATCATAACAAATTACAAACATACATACAGTGCAAGGTAATAAAAAGCTTGTAAAAATTATTCATTAAACTTTGCTGACGACGATAAAAAATATACGCTGATTTTGTTACTGGACCCGTCTACAACCACAATCCAGCTACAGTATAAACATAATAAGGCTGTGTCGTAATTTCGACGTACTCTTTATAGCGTCATAGAGAGAAGTTCTCTCCGTCCTCCAGAGACCGGCTGACCTAATCTCAGATGAAATTATCATAAGTAAAAATGCTACTCGTAAAACAGTTTTGGGTTGGAACTTTACTAAGATAAGATATGATATGATATATATTGCTGTTTACTCTGGCTCCGTGCCGTGACAGCCTCCGTGGCGTTGCGGTAGTGCACGCGATTGCTACGCCCGAGGCGCGGGTTCGACCCCCGCTCAGTGTAAATAGTTTTATGCATGAATATGGCACTGGTCTGGTAGTGCCTCAGATAGACGGTTGCCATTCAAATTCAAACAAAAATATGGATAGTTTATAGTATGTGGTCACGATGATTCATCGCCCATCACTAATTAGCTCAGTATGCCCATAAAGTACGACATTGACAGCTACTACATTCATTATTAGAAAATTCAAGACTTCATGTGCGGGATTTCACTGACAGCTGTCATAGGACCCAAGCTACATTTTACAAAGTATAATACAATTTTCTAGGTTTTGAGACGTTTCACTTTGGTTTACTTTTTTAATGAGGGATAGGTACCAGACATACTCTAATATAAAAAAAACTGCTTAAGTTTCCAGACGTAAACAATTTTTATCAGAAATGACTAAGTTTGTAACAAAAGAAAACATTTCGTTTTCACAAGAAATAAAATATCATAACGCCGTTTTACGTTTTCATGTCAAACTTTCTATTATATTTAAAATTATTTGTTCTTGTTTGTTCAACGAAACAATCCCCGAGAAATTCTTTTGCGCTCGTTCATAAAGGAGTCCGTCAGTTTTCTGTGCAATATTTGTTAACAAGGAAAGGTCAGCTTTGGGTAGAAGAAAATTCCAGAAATATGTAACATGATGAAAATATCTATTTATTTTCGCCTGCGGTTATATGTGTTATTTTTATTTATTACTAGTCAATTTGACTTCATCTTGCCTGATAGATGTAGGCAAAGTCTCAGGAAAGAGGGTCACCATTACTAACACGTACAATGTTATAATGATGGCGCTCAGCTTGATGGCCTCATCCTTTTTCACGCCCCGCTTATAGGATCCGATAGGAAAAAGGTAACACATGCGCTGGTAAGTAATTCCAAGACTTAATGGTGCGGCAGAGGAAAGACTCACCGAACCGTTTGGTTGATGTGTGGATTAATAAGAAAACTTTACGCTACGTAGTTAATATCATTTGATCATACGTTACACAAACACTTGTAGGCGTAAAGGGAATTAAAAAGTTCGGGACTCAAGCTTACCTAGTCTGACTACCACTACTATACCGCTCCCATGGTGCGCGCAGGGTGGTGGGGGACGGGACGGATGTAGTAAATAAAGAGAAAATAAATCGAGAGTAAGTGAAAACGGTTGAATACGGGGAGTATTCAACAGTTTCATTTCATTCACCGCGCTCACCATGAATGCGATATGAATATACGTCTAAAATTAGGAGCTTACCTATAACTAAATAATAAAATTTTATTATAAAAGAGTTACATATAAGAGCTATTATAAAATTGATGATTGTTTGGATGATAGCAATTGGAAATGAGCTGTTCACTCAACTCGCTACTCAAGTAAATTATAACTAACGCATTCTCTGCACCTATATCCCTATGTCCTTAAGTCCCTTTGTATGCTTAAATCTTTAAAACTACGCAATGGATTTTGATGCGGTTTTTTAAATAGATAGAGTAATTAAAGAGGAAGGTTTATATGTATATAACATCATGCTACCACTAACTGGTGTGGAGCAGAAGTGGAAAAAGGTTGCAAAAACGAGGTGACATAGACGAAGTTGCGCGGGTCAGTTAACTAAGTAAACCTTTGTAAATAGACCAAAAAAAGAAAAACTCGCTTAGTTTCTTGTTGTAGTCTTCTCAGACCGGGGCTGCGTTTCGAACCGTCACTTCTTAAGGTTAAAAGATTTTCTGTGTTGTCAGAACAAAAAACAAAGAAAGGGTTTTCTATTTGATATTACTATAGTGTAAAATGGTGAACTTTAATAAAAGAAATGGAAGCTTTTAGAATCATTCTGTTTGCTCTTTTAACTAATATTGCATATTGTGGTGGACCACTCTTTGAGGTATTGCAATATTGTTTAATGCCAAGACAAACTCTCGCTTTAATATAGTTACGGCACTCTATGATGGCCTTTTTGATACCAACTGGTTTTGCTAGTCTTTTCTTTTTTTTGGTGTGTGAAGTATACTTTCTTCTGTGCCAGTCTCGAAATATTTTTCTTTAGTTTTTCGTCTAACAGTTTGTTGTCCGCACCAAAAATAAGAAAACAAGCAAACCCAGTTGTTTCAAAATGGCCATCATAGCATGCCGCAGCTATAATTGATACCTGCAATAGATTTAAAAGAATTTTTTAAATTGACAGGTGCCTCGCGTTTCGTCTTATTATTAGTCATGTGTGTCACACTTACTAATAATTGAACATTGCTTCGAATTAAATTGATAAAGAGCTTTCATCATACAGAAGAAGAAGAACAGATGGCCGTTGGAGCTGAAAGGTTCTCGAATGGAAACCACATACTGGTAGACGAGGAGGACGGCTCCCCGCGAGATGGATGAAAGACATAGTCGAAATCGCGGGTGCCTGTTGGATGCAGGTCACCTCCAACCAGTGGAATTGGAAGTCGATGGGGAAAATCTATATTCAGCAGTGCACGTCCTATGACTGGAGTGATGATGATGATGAGGATTGATTGACCCATCACGTCATCTAGGTACGTACCTATACTTAAGTAGTAGTCCGACAAAACCACCATCGCTAACTCCGGGTATCCGTGAGGATTTCCACACGTAAAAAACAATACGGCACCCCAAAAATATTCTATTTTATTAAATATCAAAACAAATATTATCAATTTTATAAACATCTTATCCGTTTAAAAGATTGGCAGTAAAGTCGCTTATATGGAAATTAAATTCAGTACTTTTACGAATATGTAATGCGATTCCAATGAAAAATAACAAGGGCGTAGGAAGCTCACAGTCATTGATCTACCGTAATGTATCTCTGTCAGCTTATATATATCTTTATAATAATACTGAGAAGAAATACTGAATATTCCATCAATAATACTCGAACTTTCAAAGTAAAAGTATTGAAAATGAAATACATTTTCAATATTCTCCTGAACTATTTATAATACAGTATTGAAATACTACACTTTCCGTTGTTCATTTCGTTGCAATACACTTACATTTATCGCTTTATGTTCGTTTAAAAGGTAGATACAGTTGCACACTATAATATTGTACGCGATGTAATATTTACAATTGTTTCTGTGGTTTTATTTATTGAATTTTCTTGTGAGTACCCAGGTAACATGACGATTGTGTATTGAATTTAACATGCATGCATCTTTATTAGTTGTGGGAAGCGAAATTTCAAGTCAGGGTTGGTAAAAATGAATCTGCTTGCTGACAGAGACAGAAACATAATATCTCATCCGAAGGGAGTCCGTAAGAGGCGACTAACAGATAAAAATAATAATCACGATCATTTGTCTTGTTCTAATAAGTAATTGAGGAGCGATAAGGTAATATACAGTCTGTCATAATCCTATATAAGTACAAAGAGATTGTCAAAATCATAATCCTGCGTAGTCGGGTAAAAAAGTACATTTTTAGACATTGAAGTTCACCTCTAACCTTTTCAGAATGTATAATCCTTCGAGTTTTAAATTTCAGATGATAACGGTCAGTGAATTAGCTGTAATATAAAAGGTCGTATTACTGTGGGGTACAAAAATGTGGCAATCATACGGTCCGCTGGACCGCAAGTAATGTGGTACCGACTCTGGGGGACTCCGACCACGTGCGGAGATATGCGAAGGTTATTTACAGGCTGTGCGTATTATCTGGGGATTTCGAATGTAATAGATGGATGATTGGTCGAATAATCATTCTATATTTACTTATCTTCGTACAATATAAATTTCGTAGTCTCTCTGGAATATAAGAAGACTTTTTTATGAACAGGCGTCTTTATATAAATTATATTCTAAAAAAATATCTGGGAAAATTCGTTTTATTTATTGTGTAAAAGTATTTCACAAACGAGTCTAAAAAGTTTTCGCTTCAACATGTGAATTATCACAATTTTATTTGTCAAATACCTGCTGTCCGTATATAAATTAATAACTATACTTTTATTATTGCCGTGCGGCATCCGATAGACGATTTATAGACGTTCGTTAGTCTCATTGCGAGTTTGAAATTGTTTTTCAGTAAAAATTGCATAGCTCTTTACAAAAAAATCTAAAGGTACTTACTTCAAAAATATTTACTGGCAGGTTATAATACGAGTAAAACTCTTTGAATTAAAAATAGAAACATTCAGGCCAGTACTTAAATGTTATAAACATTTATGTCAGGTAATTTAAATTGGGGTGCGAGGTCGGGTAACCTCCACGCTGGCCTCTTCGTTACTTCCCCCTTTGGACCTCGGTCCTGGGGAGCGGAAGCGAGGGGGCTGGTGCACCCTGGACAACGGTTAACAGATTCCTATCTTTGGGAACCTGTTAGCCGGTGACTAATAACCCGACAGCTGACCCCATTGCACGTGGGGGTCGTGGGTTGGCGGGCCTACAAGGTCCGCGGGAAGGGATACCTTCCACCCCACAGCCCTTTTCAGGGCTAATTGTCTCTCCCGGTACTCTTCTGCTTTAAGAGGGGACAGGGGAGAGACATTGTGATCCATTAGGGATCGAGGGACGGGTCGGCCCACTGCTTGCGCAGGGGCTGACAGGCACTCGCTGCCACCGTTGGAGTTGGGAGGGTTGGCTGCTCTTCCGCGTCACGTAATCTCCGGGTGATCAACAACGACCAGAGTGCTAGCCACATTCTGGAAGCTGTGATCTCGGAGGGCGTGGGGCTTGCCTTAAATGGCCGGCCCGTGACAAGGACAAGTCTATAAAACCCGACAGCAAAGTCGTAAAAACCTGTGGATACCTGGGGACCTCCACAGTATGTACCCCGCTTCTCGGAATGAGCGTCACCCGAGAAGTGTTTGTTAATCGTCTCCACTCGTGGGATTAATATGGAAGTAGTCAAATCAAATAAAAAACCAAGTGAAATAGTCTGCGCGGAGGTCGCGCAGCGCCAAGACGCGGAGGTCGCGTCGACCGCGGCGGTGCTGGACAAGTACGGCACCGCCAGCGAAGGAAGTCGGCTAAGCAGCCCCGTCCGTTTGCCTGGTCTACAGACAAAGTCGGCCAAGGCAAAGAAAAGGAGAAGGAAGAAGTCTTGTTCGCCGAAGAGTGAGTCTGAGATAGACATCACTCTCGGCGAAGATACGTGCTGTGGTAGCTCCAGCTTGGAAGAGCTAATGCGCCCCCCGCCATCCAAGGTGGGCAGCATAGTAGTTGGGCGCCAAATAGCACGCGGTGGCAGAAGGTCTGCTGCCCCCCGAGACCGCTCCCCTCGGATTCCGACCTCGGAGGATGCGACGGCGCCGCTGAGACCATCCACCTCGGCGGCGCCCGAAAACAGGACCGAAACCCTTATTCGTGAGCTTCGGCAACGAATACAGGCTTTCAAGCGGAATGATGGACCGGAAGAAAATACGGATCCGGACCAAGAGGCCATCCTCAACATAGCGTTGGGCATCGCCGATGAACATGGGGCCCTACTTAAAAGGCTTAACCGGGAACAAACTGAGTCCCGGCGGCGGGAAATGGCGGTCCGGCGTGAGGCGACACGCCAGGCGACCGAACACCGCCAAGAGATGGCTCGACTAGCCGCTGAAGTAGAGTCCCTCAAGAGATCGGTGGCGGGCTCGGCACAGGCGGAAATACGCGTGACACGCTCGACAGCGCGAAAGGCACTGTCTATGCAAACGGCGCAGCTGGAAAGACAGGCACTTGCGGCACAGCCAATGCAAGCTGCACAGTCGATACAGCCAATACAGCAGGCGCGGTCGTCAGATGAAGTGGAGCAGCCAACTCCAACAGCGAAAATGGAGCCCTGGACTGCCTGTATGGCCGCTGTGGCGGCCCTGCAAGAGCGAATGGTGGCACAAGAGGAGCGTATGAGGAGCTGGATTGAGTCCATAATGGGCTCCATCCACCGCCCGCCTCTTGCGCCACCGGCTGGGTACGCCGCTGCAGTTAGAAAGGGCCCTACACGTTCAGCAGCAGCGACGGCCACGATGGAGTCAACTCGTGGCCCGCAGCTCACACCCACTGTGCTAGCTCAGAGCGCCCAGAAAAAAGGGAAGGGGAAGGTAAAAGGAAAGGGGAAGACGACCTCGGCTCCAGCCCCAGTGTTAGTCCAGGCCCTAGCCCCGGCTCAGAAGCTGGCTTCGGCTGCCTCCAATAGCTCCACACCAGAAGGGGGCTGGGAGGTAGTTGGAGAAAAGAAAAAGAGTCGCAACGCCCGCAAGAAGGCAGCCAAAAAGGCCAGAAGGGCCAAAGCTGCTGCGGTGGTATCAGCGCCGAAGAAGCTTCGCGCCCCTCGATCGACGGCCGTCGTCGTTGCAATGACGGCAGATGCGTCGGAGAGGGGCCTTAAGTACGTCCAGGTCGTGCAGCAGGCAAGGGCTGCTATAGACCTAAGGGACCTCGGCATTTCGGGACCGCTCGTGTGCAGGGAAACACGGACGGGAGCCCGACTGTTTGAGGTCCCCGGCGCTGACAGCGCCCCTAAAGCCGACGCCCTAGCGGCGAGGTTAAGGGAGACGCTAGATGCAGCCGACATCCGGGTGTCCAGGCCCAACAAATGCGCAGAACTGCGCATTTCTGGTATGGACGACTCCGTCACAACCGACGAGATCAGGCTCGCCGTGGCGGAGGCCGGAGGATGTCCTCTGGACACAGTGAAGGTCGGAGCGATACGCTTCGGCCGTCGTGGACAGGGGGCGGCAGTTGTCGGCTGCCCCATCGCAGCAGCCCAAAAGGCGGCCGACCGGCGGAGCCTCGCGATCGGAGGCTGGGTAAAGGTGCAGGTACGGCTTCTGCAGGCCCGACCGGCCAGATGCTTCAGATGCTTGTCGGTGGGGCATGTAGGAGTGCAGTGCACGGCGGAGGTAACGGTTGGTGACCGTTGCTTCCGCTGTGGCCAACCCGGTCACATGGCCGGTAATTGCGATGCTCCGCCGCGCTGCTTCAGATGCGCGGCGGAGGGCAAGCCGGCCGACCATAGGGTTGGCAGCAAGGCCTGCACCGGAGGTGAGCCGAAGCCGCGAGGTCAGTGTTCCACCTCTGGTTCGCAGCGGGTTGCGGAGGTGGGAGTTCCATAATGGATCCTCAACTCCGCATCCTGCAGGCGAACGTGGGTCACGGTGCCGATGCTCAGGCACTTATGGCACAGTGGACCATTAATGTCGCCGCTGTCGCCGACCCATACACCCACCGGTTTCTCGGGGCAGCCTGGGAAACCGACCTGGATGGGTCGGCGGCATTGGTGCACAATGCCGCTGCAGGCAGCCCCCCCCTTGTCGTTGTTGCAAGAGGACATGGCTGCGTGGCGGCACGTGTAGGGGAGATAGCGGTCGTGGCCGCATACTTCTCGCCGAACCGAGACATAGCTGATTACCGGCGTTCGCTGGATCAGCTAGCCGTTGTCGTCAATGCCTGCTATCCTTACCCGGTTCTTGTGCTCGGGGACTTTAACGCCTGGTCTGTGGCCTGGGGTTCCCGACGCACGAACGGGCGAGGCAGGGCGCTCGAGAGCTGGGCCGAAGGACTCGGTCTAGCTCTCTTGAATCGCGGGACCGTCGCCACGTTCGCGACCGCGAGGGGCAGCTCAATTGTGGACGTTTCGTTCGCGAGCGCCTCGTTATCGCGGCGTGTGCAGAACTGGCGTGTCGTTGTGGAGGAGGAGACTGCATCGGATCACCGATACATTCGGTTTGATATCTCCGCCCCCACGGGCGACGCGCTGGTCATACGGACCCCACGCGAACCACGCTGGGTGCTTAAGCGACTGGATAAGGATCGCCTCCTGGAAGCCACCACCGTACAGGCCTGGGCATATGCGCCAGACAGGCCTGTCGATGTAGATGACGAGGCGGTGTGGTTCCGGGAAGCTATGACGCGTGTCTGCGACGCGGCTATGCCCAGGGCCCTGCCCTATAGTCCGAGGCGTCAGGTCTACTGGTGGTCTGCAGAGATCGCGAGGTTGCGGCAGGCCTCCATGATCGCGTTCCGCCAGTGGACCAGATTCCGCAGGAGGCGTAGCCGCCGCGCAGATACGGAACATCGAGTGGCGGAGCTTCGTGAGCAATACAGGGTGGCCAGAAAGGCCCTCCGAGTGGCAATAAAGCAGGCCAAAGCCGCGGCCTACAAGGAGCTGCTGGAGACGCTGGAGCGGGATCCATGGGGGCGGCCTTACCTTATGGTAAGAAACAAGCTTCGCCCCCAGGCCCCACCGTTGACCCAGTGTCTACAGCCGGAGCTGCTCGGAGGAGTTGTTAGCGCCCTGTTCCCAGCACGAGCGGTGGAACATGTTCCACCGCAGATGACTCCGCCACCTAGGTCGCTTATGACACCCATCGTGGATGACGACGACGTGCCCGAGGTCGCTTGGGTAGAACTAGAGCTGGCGGTGCGTAGGCTTAAGGCCAAGAACACCGCCCCAGGACCCGACGGTATTCCAGGCCGAGCGTGGGTCCTTGCTCTAGGTGACGACGAGGCTCTCGAGCCCCGACTGAGAGGGCTCCTCAGCGCATGTCTGGAGCGGGGCCAGTTTCCAAAATTATGGAAGACGGGGAAACTGGTTCTCATCCGAAAGGCGGGGCGCCCGGCCGACTCACCGTCCGCCTACCGGCCTATAGTGTTGCTCGACGAGGTATGCAAACTCTTTGAAAGAGTTATCGCGAAGCGCCTCGTCGAGCACCTCTCCAGAGTGGGGCCGGACCTGGCGGATGGCCAATATGGCTTTCGCCAAAGGCGCTCCACGGTGGATGCCATCATGCGCGTGAGGACTCTGGCGGAGGATGCGGTTGCTCGGGGCGAGGTGATGTTGGCGGTGTCCTTGGACATCGCCAATGCGTTTAACACCTTGCCCTGGAGTTGTATTAGGGAGGCGCTCGTGTATCACGAAGTGCCTCTCTACCTTCGCCGCATAGTCGGGGCGTACTTGACAGAGAGAGCTGTCATCTACCCAACTGCGACCGGTCTCGGTCGGCGAGAGATGTCGTGCGGTGTTCCACAGGGATCGGTCTTGGGGCCACTCCTGTGGAACATCGGATACGACTGGGCGCTTCGCGGTGAGCTCGAGGACGGTGCCGCCGTCACGTGTTATGCGGATGACACATTAGTGACGGCGAGCGGTGCTACACATCGCGAAGCTGCCTTAAGGGCCACGACCGCGGTTGCCCAAGTCGTGGAAAGGATCCGGCGGTTGGGTCTCGAGGTGGCTCTACATAAAACCGAGGCCATGTTCTTTCATGGGCCTCGGCGCGCGCCACCAGAGGGATCCAGCCTTACAGTAGGAGACATCCCCATCGGCATCAAGCCCCAGATGAAGTATCTGGGGCTCGTGTTGGACGGCCGGTGGGACTTCGGGGAGCACCTCCGAAGTCTGGCCCCCAAATTGAAGAGCACAGCTAATGCTCTGGCACGGCTGCTGCCCAACATGAGGGGGCCGGATGACTCCTGTAGGAGACTCTACGCGGGAATCGTACGGTCCATGGCCCTATATGGGTGCCCAGTATGGGCGGAGACCCTGAAGGCCAGACACGTGCAGAAACTGCACGCCCCGCAGCGCACGATGGCCATCAGGGTCATCAGGGGATACCGTACGATATCCTTCGACGCAGCGAGTCTCCTCGCCGGATCGATACCATGGATCCTGGATGCGAGAGCCCTTTCGGTGCTATATCGGTATCGAAAGGAGGCGCGGGAGTGGGGACATGAACCCGAGCCTAGTGAGCTCCGGGCCGTGAAGTCCCAGCTCCACGGGGACATGGTATCCGAGTGGGAACGACGACTTGGGCAATCACGCGCAGGGCACGCTGTATTAGCGGCGGTAAGACCCATCATGGGGGACTGGCTAGAGAGGCCACATGGTAGCCTCGCGTACCGGCTGACTCAGGTAATCACCGGGCACGGGTGCTTCGGGGATTACCTGCGTCGGATTCAGAAGGAGCCAACGTCCGAGTGCCATCACTGTGATGCGAGCGAGGACTCAGGGCTGCACACGTTGACCCAGTGCCCGGCGTGGGAGATGCCAAGGCGGGTCCTAGTGACAGCCCTAGGGGTGGGAGTTGTCTCGCTCGCCACCTTGCTCACGGCGATGGTACGATGCGCGAGTGCTTGGGCAGCCGCCGCCTCCTTCTGCGAGCAAGTTATGCTCGAAAAGGAGGAGGCGGAGCGGGTCCGGAGAAGACTCCGGGCCCGCACTGCCCGTGATGAGCGGAGGCGACTCGGACGTCGGAGGTCGCAGAATGACCTCCGTCCCCCATGAGCGCGGGCCTGGGGGTGACGGGTGGAGCCGCCTGTCACCCTAGCAGAAGCAGGCCACGGCGATGGCACACAATGCCACACCATACCCAGGGACTAGATGGGGACACCATGGTCCCCACATTTGGGTAAGAGGGTCATCTCAACAGAGATGTCCCCGGGTCTGCCGGGGTGCGAGAGATATGTCTTGTATAATCTCACCTCCGGCAATTGAGGACCCATGGACGGCGTGCGTTTTGGTCGGTTCGAGTCCGACATAATCACCTCCAACGGTTTTGGTGGAGGTGGTATCCGTGGGGATTTTGCGCACGATAAAAAAAAAAAGAAAAAAAAAAAGGTAATTTAAATTTAGAATCATCACTAGGCTGTACCATCTAAACCTTTGCCGAATAAATACGTACCCACGATGGGCGGGAGAGAGCACAATTTCACATAATATTTTTAGGTTAGTATTGATTTCATGATTTTTATTTCAATAGTTCCTGCTAAGTCTTGAATTCATTATTCACAAAGCCACGCAACATTTAAGGGCAGAAGTCAAATACGCTTTGGAAAATGTTACCATTCAAGTAAGAACCTACCATATTTCTCAATAGAATTATTTATTATCTTGAAACGAGCCTTAACCCCCGACCCTGGCAAATACCTGACTCGTATTATTCACGTTCTTACTTGTGGCTCAGAAACTCGACTCGTTCAGTAATAATTAATAGTCTACTTTTTCGAATACGTAAAGCCGTCGTAATGACTAAATCTTAATGCATCTAGCTTCTAGAGTGGTCTAAATACCAGATGCTTGGTTTTCTGTACTAAGCTACTATCATTGTAGCGAGATAAAACTACATTTAGCTGTTATTTCCAACATTAACTTTTGAAGACAAAGCCCTTTCACATTTGCATACATTGAACTAATTTGATTATTATGAACCTACTTGTTCTTGAAGTAAACACACATACAAGAAAGACTCCTCACCAAAATGTGTGAGCTAATTTTCCACACGCAACGAAACGTAAGATTGGATATTATTTCATTTTGACGAGACGAGAACTCAACTTTGAATTAAGCTCGCCTTTTCGTACATAACATCTCATAATTATTTTATAAATGTAACTTATGTATGCAATAAAGAATAAAATAAAATAAACTAAGAACTGCGAAAGTGTGATCTACTTTTTATTATTTCTTTGTAGAATTTTTCCAGTCCAGAGGACAAGACTTAGCTGAAATTAATATCAATTGGATGGATTTGCATATCGTTCAGAGCGAAGTATAACTATACCATACCGTATAGACCCGCATAAACCGGGAAGTATTAATCATTATTGTCTTAGATTAAGATTTATTGTTGCTATGATCTGTTGCTGGACTTTACTAAATTAACGATACCTAATTAGATAAATACTAATAGAGCAAATAGGCATGTATTATATGTATATTACCATCATCACTACATAGTATAAAACAAAGTCGCGTTCACTGTCCTTATGTCCCTTTGTATGCGTAAATCTTTTAAACTACGCAACGGATTTTAATGCGGTTTTTTTAATGGATAGAAAGGTTTATATGTATATAGCATCATGCTACGACCAACAAGTGCGGAGCAGGAATGAAAAATGTTGCAAAAACGGGGTGACGCAGATGAAGTTGCGCGGGCCAGCTAGTTTAAGTATATTGTTTCGTTCTTTCTACATTAATTAAAGGACCCGGAGTCCTTTAAGAGGGACGTGAAAATGCATCTGATGGGGCCGTCAAGTTGAGCGCGACGTTGTAAAATTGGACGAGTTGGCCTGTGATTGTCCTAAGCGAAACGCGAGGTGAAATTTTAAAAACTCTTCATTGTAAACTATACCTATGAATACCTAGAGACCTACGATTAAATCTACTCTCCGCCCTGATGTCAGCATAATCATCAGTACCTACATAAATACCCTATCCAAAGAGTCATTTTAATAACAGAAGAAGAACTATTGGAAAGGTAATAACATTTTCATTCCCATGATTGCCTTTAGAATAGAATAAAGGGCCTCGCAATATCGAATTATCGGTCATAATTCCAATCTAGAGTTATAACGGAATTCTCAAAACTCAATTACACTTTTCCCAAGTTTAGGATCGAACGGAATTCTTGGAAGTTAGTAGGATTCATAACTAATGAACCACGGAGTAATGAAACTTTAGATTACTTATGTAAGTACAAATTAGTGATCTATTTTTATATTAAAACCATAAATCTTCAGAGGAACAATCTGTGCGGGTAACATACGTATCTTTAATATATAAGACGTGAAACGTTTTCATAAACCAATATCAACTTTGACAGAAATAGATATTCCAGTGACGTCAACGTTTCAGATTCAGATTCAGATTCATTTATTCATTTGCGAACATGGGTACAGAGTAACGGTCTTAAATTATAATGTAGGTAAATATGTAATCAGCCATATCCCGCCTCAAGGCGTGCAAATATGTGGGTTAAATTTAACATTATGACACAATTAAATTATTACACTTTTTTTTCTGCACATATTATTATCTGCACAGAAAGTCACAAGTCACTCACATTTTAAATTCAGTAACACAGTAATGAAGGAGTCTATGGGTCTATTTATTCTAGTTATAATAAAGTATATGAATAAAACAACCAATGATGGTGACTCTCTTTCCTGAGACTTTGTCTACAGCTTACCATCAAGCAAGGTGAAGTCAAATTGACACGTCCTAGATAAAAAACCATTGCCCTAACGGTTGGGACCCCAAAGATATATTGGGCCTCCTTACCACAATTTGTTTATTACTTCATACATCATTATTATTACACAAATTATTCATTATTTCGTCTATTCCCTTATTCTTATCTCGCCTGACAGAACATTACACGAGGGATATTCAGCCTAGAACATTCCTTTAGTTGAGAAGATAAGTACATAAATTGTTTCGTGGCTGAACGTAATTTCTTTGTTTACGGCTACAATTCAAGGAAACGTCAGAAACAGTGAAATGATTACATTCAAACGACAGAGTGGTCAAGGTTACGGTAATCTTATGTACATTAGATAATCTTTTTGGTGAATACTTTTTCTTTTCATTTTTAATAAGGGCAAATCAGAAGTACTCGAAACCGACGAATTTGCATGAAAGGCTTTCATGATATAGGTGGAAGCCAGTGAAGTATGTACGGTTAGAGCAAAATGGCGGGCTGTTGTTCAAAATTCAAAATACAAACTGCTCACGGAAGTATTTTGTAATGAATGCCGTTAGAGGTGGTATCCAAAAATGTCTCTTTCACAAATACTTTCAACATTAAGGGCATTACGAGTACTAGATATTTTTAGAAAATGTATTCTATATACACTAGCTATTACCCGCGGCTTCACCCGCGTGAATGTCGGTTATCGCTCAGTGCAATATAGCCTACCTATGTTACTCAGAGTGATTGCACTTTTCCAATGGAAAAATAATTTTTGAAATCAGCACGCCTGTACGCACGCACGCAAGCACGCACGCACGCCATCACACACTCATGCACGCACGCACGTATGCACCCACGCACGATAGTGTAAACTAGGACCTTTTTATACTACTTAGTTAGCAGACAAGCACACGTCCCACCTGACATCACACTCTCGCTGCCCATCTAATGCCCTTCTGCCTGCGTGGTTCTAAATTGTAAGGCTTGTTAGCTACTAAACAGGCTCAAAATTCAAGATAAAAAGCCCAGTATAGAATATAACCACATAACAAAAGTTCCACTAACTCGTTACTTAGCAAAAGTAACTTGTTCATTGTCTTTTTACGATACACTTCGTTATTTAACTTACCTGCAACTTTAGAGTGGTATGCGACGCCCACGCCGCACACTCCGTTGTCCCTTGCCGCGGCCACTTCTCCTGCACACCGGGTCCCGTGGCTGGCAAAGGTATTCCGTTTAGTTGTCACATATAAAAATATTACCTTTGTTGAATTTAACGACACATAGTTAAAGATAGAAAGAGAATGAATGAATGGAATTTTGAAGAATGAATGATTTTTACGCAGTTACGTCAGAACAGTTGAACGAAACTGAATGAAAATTTGTACAGAGAGTTTTAAACAGTATAAAAAGACCTTTATTCCTGACATCGTTTACTGTAACTGGATATTTTTCGAATAATAGGTCTTTTTTTTGGAATATTATTCCCAGACCGCTAAGTAGTTTTCTTATAAACTAAATTCATGTAGGGACATAAATATTTTATCCACTCGTTCCCATCTCGTATAAATGTTAATTCACTACATTAAATAAATATTTATTCATAAGAAAAACTTCCATCATCTACATCGAAAGAGTTACCGACGTAGAATTAGGATTTTCTTTAGTACTTAGTTATAAACACGTTCTAGACGACTCCACGCTTAAACATATCATTATCTTTATATTGAATGAAATTAAGTGCTTAGGGTTTATGACGTTCTTTGAAGCCTTTTCACATATTTACAGCAAGCAATACTTATAACAAAAACATCTAAAACCTGACTGCGGTAAGTATGAATTTAATAAACGGCAAATTTCCCAAACGATCGTCCTTTGATTTATCAACCGACTTCTAAAAAGGTTCTCGATTCAGATGTTTATTTTATTATGTTTGACTTCAAGAAAAGCTTCACGCGTATTTTTCTTTGAGGTGTATATATACCAAACTGATATTTTCCTTTGCATAATTTTTTTTTATTATTTATTTATTTATGGTCGCTTTTTAACAACTCAGGTTATTAACGACCACTTTAACAATAAGTAATCTATTATAATGCTACAGTATCTTAATTCTGTTCTGTAAGTTGATTTTTTTACTAAAAATAGTCTTATTATATTATACAGGTACACATGTGGTGTGTGTGTATTTTGTTTAAAGGATTAGAATAATGTATCTTTACTTTCAAGTTAAAAAAAGATAGTATATTTGTAGGTTTTAGGGTCACAAAGGTCAGGAATCTGCGGTCAGAAATTTTAATAGAGACATTGGAAAACCGCTGGTCAACACATTTGAAGGGTCTCAGGGGAAATTATTATATGAGTGTGTGTATTTTGGAATGACTCCGAAAAGTAAATCTAATAACATAATTATAATCTATACTATTATGTCATTGTGAAGTTGATGTGTCTGTGCATTGGGGATTTTTTTAAGATCTTGGTAAATACAATATTTTTCCTTTATATTTGCCACACGATGCGCTTTTTGTTAGTAAGGTCTTTAAGTTTGATCGTAATCGGTTGAGTATAAATGGAGATACAACCATATGTTTCGCGGTTTTTAGATGATGTGAGACCGCGTGAAAGTTGAAGTATAGGCCTCTTGCAATGCAATGCATTGGCACAGTGGGCATGATCGCGTTATACTTCTTCTTTTTTATGACCAAGTACCAATATTATGAAGGTTATAAAGATTCTGTGCCATCCTACCGCTAGAAGACAAGTTATGGTTATGTAACTAGCTGGAACGGGCGGCGGCGGGCGGAATGGCCCTTGACGCCCTCCCTGGTACTGTTAGTGTCAATAATATAGACTATTTTAATTTACACAATAAATTTAAGAAATATCTTCTAAGCCTTTAAAAGTCCCTCTTTGAAAACTTTGAAATGCTTTAATAAGTAAACAAAGCTCCTTTAAAACAACTACAGAAGTGCTAAACCTTCAAATTTCAAGACAAGTTTAATCTACATAGAAAGTTGTATTAAGTGGAAAACTCCTTCGCTGGAAATTTTGGCGTCTCACACTTCATAAATTTTATTTGAATAACAATAGAAGGCATTATGACTGAACGTTGTTTAACTATGTATTTTACGAAACTGAATATTATTAATTCTATAATAATTCGGGGATAGACTGTATTTATTAATTTTGCTGGTATTGGATATAAAGCACTTGGCGCTATAATACACTAACACAGATTCTAGACCTGTCATTAGCCATAGAAAACCATCAGGCCACGCCAGGCTACGTGAGTAATAAATATCTGGCAATGTCACCTCCGGCTGGGTCCCGGTACCTAAAAGGGGTAGACCCATGAAATGGTGGCTTGTGGAGGGTGACATGCGTGCAAATGTTTTCCCTGTCAGCAATGCCCAAAACTGTGTGAAGTGGAGAATTAAAAGCCGGAAGCCGGACCTCTGACTCCGTGGTAAAGACCTCGAATACGACCGAAACTGACGCAATGATAATGATGATGAATTATTCTTCTGGTGATCTGGTTTACAATTTCCAAGTTGTTTCATGAGTTTGCATATAGGAGTCGGGAGTCGACTTATTGTTTTTAATTGGTGTGTCGACGTTTTCGGGAGCATTTACCCTCTTGCTTACTAAAGTTGCTAACATTACTAACTCATTTAATACCACCTTTGGATAAATTATAACACTTGCATTTAATTCTTCTAGCAATTAAAAAAATTCTGACGGAACCTAAAAGTGATGTGTGTAATCGTCCGATTATACCCTTTGCAAAATAAAAGATTGTCTAACTAAACTGAAACTAACACTTTTCATTATTTTTAGTTCCTAATGTAGGTCAAAATATAAACAATGGAGCATACAACACCATGTATAGTGCGTTTTCCTGCTACTCGAGAAATTGAATTTACAAAATCAACTACTTTTAAACCTATATGTTGTAAAAATATTTCACTTTAGCAGTTGATTATATTGTTATAAACTGATTATTTTTTTAAGAATAAAGAAGTCATCATCCCTATAAGGTATAGCAACAAATTTTATTATATCCATACTATTATATAATTGTAAAAAAAATATGTTTGTCCGCGATGGACGCAAAAACCACTAAATGTATTTCGATGCGGTTTCTTTTGTTTGAAGGGGTTTAGTCAAACTTAAAATCTCACGTTTGTTTGATTGTAATCGGTTAGGTAGGACCAGAGTTATGATTAGTAATATAGAATTTAAGTTGCGCAGATGGCGCTAAGTTCGACCGACAGCCACGCGGGCGGACACGCGGGCTAAGGCTAGTGTAAAGTAAAATCGTAAAATTTTTGCCGTACAATCAAACAAAACTAACTTGACCGCTTGAGCTAAAAGCACCGGTAATAACAGTTTACAAATTCACAGTAGAATTCATTTTGTGAATGTTTGAATTTTGTTTGAATACATTAGAATGTTGCCAAAAGTTCCGCTTTTCAAATTGTTTCGTATAGTACTCGACTCCCGTGTGCGGTTTAATTTCAGGATTGGGAAAATACCTCTGTACGTTATACGTTTAGTTAACTTTTATAATTAAACTGACGTTAGGGAAATACGCTTCAAAACTCTACTTTAGTGGATTTCTGTTTTTATGTAATAGGTACCATCTATCTATGAGTAAGTACAATTATTTTTGTCCGCGATGGACGCAAAAACTACTGAACGGATTTTGATGCGGTTTTTTTTATTTGAAGGGGTTTGGTCCACTTATAATTTTACTTTTGTTTGATTGCAATCGGTTAAGTAGAACCAGAGTTATGATTAGTAATATAGAATTTAAGTTGCACAGATGGCGCTAGGTCGTGATAACCAACAGCCGCGGGCATAGGCTAGTAATGTATAAAAATTAATGTTATCGCTATAGTATTTATGTTGAGTTCGTACCTATTAAACCAGTCGTCTGTATATCTTGGATACGGGAACGGGTCATTGCTGCTGAAGTCATATGAAGCCTCTGCGTTCTAGAACAAACATTATGATTATAATTAAATACAGTAA
The DNA here is from genome assembly GCA_963691645.1 of Pelosia muscerda. Lineage (NCBI taxonomy): Eukaryota > Metazoa > Arthropoda > Insecta > Lepidoptera > Erebidae > Pelosia > Pelosia muscerda. The sequence continues at coordinate 5,323,566 of OY829116.1, read as the reverse complement.
TATTCAGTTAATACGATTTTCTAGGGACCGACCATAAACGTGTCTTGTGCTGGAAATTGGAATACGCGGGGGACCAAGCTACCGGTAAATAGGGTTCTAGAGAGAGGAACCTCCTCACAATACGTGCCGTGTCGAGGAGTACTACCTTCTGCATCAAGCCCTTGATCCAGCTGCCCTACAAGATCTTAAGGTGGTGGTAGTGGCTGGTCTAAAAGAGTTTCTTTTTTATATATATATAACATAAACCCACGCCTATATCCCCGAAGGGGTAGGCAGAGGTGCCCACATTTCGCCAGTTATTACCTATTAAAAAAATATGTAATCCACTAGCATTTATATCGGATCTGAGCGGGTTTTGTGGCTGTTATCATGTGCAAAACTCACTATGATATGCGGATTAATCTTTATCATATTCTTGTCAATATTTTATACCTAGTGGAAGTACAATATACTCGAGGATTTAGTGGGGTGTAGTAGTGAAAACATGACAGAACAGTTACTAATGGACAAATATTTTACGTAACTGCCCTAGCATAAGTTTTCAGCACCCCTATACATTGGCAATTCATTGTCATGATTTTGTGGAATATTTAAAATAGATTATAATATTTAATGTATCACAGCCTCCGTGGCGTGGCGGTAGTGCATGCGACTGCTACGCACAGGGCGCAGGTTCGATCCCCGCTCAGTGCAAGTTGTATGCATGAATATGGCTGTTTGCACTGGTCTGGTCGTGCCTCGGAGAGCACGTTAAGCCGTCGGTCCCGGATGCCATACAAACATCTATGGCAGTCGTTACGGGTAGTTGGAGCCCTCAAAAGTCCAACCAGTCTAACTTGGAACTTCGATATTGCTATTAGTCATCGGAAATTGGTTGTGGAGGTCAGATGGCAGTCGCTTCACGCAAAATATGGAAGTTTAGCCGCATCACAGTAAGACTCGAAAGCCGATCCCAACTGAGTTGGGAAAAGGTTCAGAGAATGATGATATTATATTTAATGTATGGGATTGACACGTACTATAACTTTTACGACTTTTGACATTGATGACTGTCATAAACGTCAAAATATGTGTCAATCTCATACCTAAACATGATTAAATATCACAAAACAAAACAGCGTGTCTAGTGGGCACGCGGTTAAGTATGTAACGGATGAGCTTCTGGCGCCGCCGGCTTCATTATTTACAAAACATAACATAAACTCACGCCTGTATCCCCGAAGGGGCAGGCAGGGGTGCTAGCACCCACATTTCGCCAGTTTATGTTTAGGTCCCAATGTAATGAGGGGCGAGACTATTGTCATTAACCGGGCACTTATAAACCTGCGATAAATATAGGTACACATAACTTCGAAAAGTCATTGGTGTGTGCCATGGTAAAACCTGGGATCGAACCCGAGACCTCGTCTCAGCAGCTACCCATACCATTAGACTACCGCGGTTTCTTTATTTTCTTAATTCATTTATTTGAGCCTTAAGCAAAAAGAACAATCGGGATTAACTATCTACCAGTTTACCATTGTGGTATAGAGCTACTAGTAGTAGGTACGTAGTAGTGGTATAATGAAGTAAATGTCGATTTCATTCTGATAACCCTGGAATAAATACTTATACATTTTTCTGTGCAGACACACAAATTAATTAATCACATCTACATAATGAACGAATATCTACATAATTTATATCATCTTGAAAGTTAAGATTCATTCAGCTAAATAACCACAGACTGAAGAAGTCTGAAAGTAATTCATGCGCAAGAAAAAAATATCTAGAACCGTGATTAATGAAATATGATAAGAAGGAAAAATCTTCGAAATGTAAACGGCATCATTAAGAAGTAATTCTTTGTAAATTAAATGTCGACCATCTTAGCGATAGAACGTAACGTTAAAGTTAAGACAAATTGAGTGATATTATTAAATGATAATACGAATCCCGGCTTAATTGTAATGAATTCTATACGAACCTTCATAAGCCTCCTTTTAATCCAAATTAAGATTCATTCACTGAGGAATCAAAGACAGTATTTTTTTGCTGTATATTAATAAAATGGGTAAGCAAGCACAATATCAGTCTGATACTAAAAAATCGAAGCCATCATAATCATTTCCTAGTACAAAAATTCTACGTCATATTAAAATTTTAAAAACATTCGAACAAATCTGGATGAAAGTTATCGCCATTTTCAGATGGTTTATTTGCAAACATAATCTCCATTTGCCAGACGATAAAAAACTACACCAGTTAAAATTTTTATTGACACAGTCAACACTCGAAATTATATCAAAAGTGTTCACGTGATTACATCACTTTACGATATACTTATACATACCTACCTATTGTTATAATCATATTGTAATACTTATTTTCTTTGTAACATGTAGGTAGTATAACCACTTTCAAAGTTTTAACTCCACTTAAGGGCCTAAACATAACCATCGTTTCGTAAAACTTTTACCACGATAACACTCATAAAACAAAATCTTAGTCGACGGTTTTAGTTGGGTATTTTCTTAAACTCCAGGGATACGAGTATCAGGTGAAAGGGATATAATTTAGTGTTTTTAAAAGAGCACTTCTTGTTTATTGGTGAGATTTATTTTCTCCTTGTCTCGGTGGTGCGAATGCTATATATGAGATTCTCAATTCAATTCTTGAGAAAGGTGTTATTAAGAAGATCTCAAGTAACGTGTAACTACAACTATCCGGTGACGTAAACTATGAGGTCTGATCAATTTACTTTATTTCAATGCAAATGCTTACATATCACTACATAGTATAAAATAAAATCGCGTTCTCTGTCCCTATGTCCCTTTGTATGCTTAAATGTTTAAAACTACGTAACGGTGGGCCGTGTGCTTGTCAGCCACCTACGTAGTATATAAAAAAAAACGGATTTTGATGCGGTTTTTTAAATAGATAAAATGGTTAAAGAGGAAGGTTTATATGGTATATAACATCATGCTACGACCAACAAGTGTGGAGCAGAAACGAAAAATGTTGGAAAAACGAGGTGACGCAGACGAAGTTGCGCGGGTCAACTAGTTATAAATAAAGCCATAGAGCAGAGTTCAATTAACAATGGTTGTAATCGATATCTGTGTACGTATGCGAGCTAATACGACAGGAGACTTAATAACTCATGTATCAGTTACAACTGATATTGAAAAGAACAATACGTACGGAATACAGGATATTGACCCTTAGGGCGAAGTGTTTATTTATATTATACTTTGTAGTCAACAAGGCATATTAATAATTATATACCATCTATCGATCCATATACTCTCGGCTATTCCCCTCCGGAGCAGAGGTGAGGTAACACCCACATTACACCAATCATTTTATTCGGTCCCCGTTATTGTCCTGCTTCCCCGCCCATGCACCCGCAGGCGATGCCTGAGTTATTTAGTTTAGCTATAAGCATAGCCTACCTATAGATTGCTGTTTAATCTATCCTCTTGCCGAAGTCAGTGCGGGTGGTTAGCCTCCGATATCCCTTATGCCCCGGCTGACCCAGGGCCTATTGCCATATTCCGGACATAGACAGACATATAGTTGACGCGAGACATGGATCTCAGTCGCCTTGTACGACACTGCATGGAAAGGAATGGGGTGACCCAAACTCTACTCTACATGGAAACGTTCTTATATTTGAAAATCAATGTGTGTTTTACGTGCTTTTATATATTTCATTCAGTTAGAGATTGCGTAGCAGACAGTCATTGTATCATTAAAAGTTACTCATTAATAGTACTTTTTATTAATCATTTTATGTACGGTTTACGGCGTTAAGTAAGATACAAAAACTTTTGAATAATCATTTTTAATACCCTACCCAAACTTTCTACGTAAAATAACTCAAAACGGTAATTCCAAATAGGTACGAACTGTAGGGTATCATAAAATGCCACGGCGATGTGCTCTTTCAGTGGACATCAAAGTTTTGTGGTCTTCAAGTACTAGCCACATGTCTAGATAGACTTGTGGCGATACCACATGTACCCAGCGCCATTTAGCGACAGCAAGAGTGACTACTGCGTAACTACGGCGTCACTACTACGTCACTACGGATCCTGCATCGCGAAAATGAAGTTCTCGCGCTAGTACAACATATATACAACAACCCAACAACAACCGTTGGGCCGCGGCCCGCCAGGCGTGATCACCTTGCCTGGTCGGAGTTGTCCCTTTGTGTTGGAGGGACATCACAACCCGTTCCTCCACAGATTTCTCGAATATTGTTCATATCAATAGTAATATCGTCGATACTTGATCCTAATTGGATATCAATTTCCCATTACAGTTGCCGTGGGTTACGCACACTCTCATAATATTATATTTTATTAAGTATGATTATAGCAAATTGACGTCATAATACGTAATTAACTCAAGATAATCTGAACGTAAAGATAGGGTTAGTATTATATAATATAATATAATAAATGATATTTCAGGGTTGATTAAAACGACCTATCATGGAGTGCGCTAAGTGCGCCTCCCCATATCCGGTTGTTATGCTGGGATACCGTGGTCCGACACCCGACGGGGGTCATCTCGGAAGACAGGGCTGCCGGGGTGCGAGGGATATATTGGCTACTATCTCACCTCCGTCAACTAAAGACCCAAAGACGGCGTGCGCTTTAGTCGGTTCGAGTCCAACATAACCTACCCAACCGGCTCCGGTGAAGGGGGAATCCGTGAGTGTTCTCAAGGATTTTAAACTTGTTTTTAATGCGTATTGCAATGCGATTCATAAAATAATGTTTTACTGTTCAGTGTTCATATCTTCTATCACTTTCTCAATTAGGTTTTGTGTAGGTATACAATGTATTACCTATGTCACGGGCACACTTTGTCCATACAATGTATTACTAATAACTTTATGATTGCGACTTCTTTCGTGTTATTTGATAAGAATCAGTTATATTTAAACGTGTAATTTTCACTGTAAAAATCATTACTATCGGTGGGTGGTTTTGTTGGAAAAATTGGAGTTTAGCGTATACTTATAAGTAGGTACTTGTTTTCTATACATCTAAGTATTAGGATATAATACTTACATAATTATACTTCAAATCCGGGTGCATGTAGTCGACCCCTGTGAAAGAATTCATAATCAGTAATGTACCTACAAATTTAGATGCAACTGAGATGCTTAATTTAATTGATACCTTCGATCAATCAATCAATCAATTAAATCAAAGAAACATAAAATTTAAAAGAAATTGCCTGTTTTAAATAATAATAAAATAATATTATGAATGACCAAAATTTATTTCATTTCATATTTAACAAATTTTTATAACTCGTTTCCACGCTTATTTTGTGAAAAATACTAAAAAAGGCCAGTCGGTGAATTAATTTAATCTTGCGAGTCCATTAAGTCCGCAGTTTACTCCTTTAGATATATTTATAACAACTATTAATTTTTTTAAATAAAATTACTTCATTTTATTATTGCTGTTAGCCCGACGTTCGGCTACTTCTTTAGTATGAAATTCAATAAACTCGCATAAACTTCCGACAACATCAATGATTACGTTTTGAAAATTTGTCAGAAACATTATATTTTTGATATGGGCAAGTCGGTTTCTTTTCATTACCTATGTAGCATTTACAAAAATGAATGTTTTTGTATATTCTAGACAATATATAACAAGGCCCGAGAAAGAGTAGTTTATTATAGTAACCTAATTCCAAGTCCCTCGAGAACTACATTCAATTAAGTCTAACAATGGTTGTAGATAAATATTATTTTGTCTGGAAAACTGTCTACTTTAGATAATTGTGTACGTATTTATTTTCCTATTTTCCGAAACTGACAGTTCAATTTCAATTGTCTGTCTCTCTGATGGACTATGAAGTTCACTAAAATATTCAAATATTGTATTCCTTAGATAGTAAGTGATTTTACATTATTTTGATATCAAATACGATCCTTCGGCTAATAGATTCGTAATGAGCTCGAATTAGATATTGATTACTAATATCTCACTGACTCTTGATTCTTTGAAAAGTATCGAACAAATTATTATTAATTCCTTCCTTGTTTCTCCGTAATACAGACCTTTTTTATTAATGTTATAAATCCCTTTAGTTAAGTCTAACGAAACCTGACTTGATTGTATAGCGACTAAAGATTTCACCAATAAAAATAATTTCAACAACTTAAAATTACGTTAATTACGTTTCTATTATTTTCATTTATGAAATTCTTAGTAAATTCATAATACAATTTAATTAGAATGGCTATAACTGCTGAAAAGTCAACGATAAATCGATAAACTGTGAATACATCCAATGTATTTGGAGTTAATGTTATTTCGATCGAAAGCATTAAACACAATAAAATTACGTTCAATAGAATCCATTTAATTTAATGTTTCCGATAAAACATCAATAAACAATAGGTACCCATTACTTACCATCATCCATAATCGCTGTCGTAACATTAACTCCTGTATAGCCCTGAGCCCAGGCCGCCTCAACATTCAGATCTAGCTTGGGTTTACCCCCATTTTGACCTGTGTTTTTCAGGTACCATTGTAAGGGGAAGTAGGGATCACGAGGTTCAGCCCCGGGAGGTGGCGTAGGGGCCGGTGTTGGTGAGGAGTAAAACACTGGTCGGAAACCCCGCTTCACTCTTTTGAAGCCCGTTTGTTGAATTGCTGTGTGTACCTGGGTACAAGGAAATTTTAAATTAGTATATTCTTGAGATAAGGTCTTTTACCCCTCGTAATCACCAACAAAATAGTTATAAAAATTATAAAGACTTTTTACCTATTACCTTAATATCTAAATAATCTACCGGCAGACATCAGAGAAGGATCTAATGACCTAAGTTATAAGAAGATAGTCTCCGAGACGTTAATTGGTAGTGCTTGTGCGGATAAGCACGCAGTTAATTTGCTTGCGATTTACACCACATAGCAAGGAATCGGGCGATTTTCTTTTCCAAATTTATTTAGCTGCAACATTTTCACGGTTAGGAATTTATTTTCGGCATACCCATTTTTTTACAATGTGCCCGGTAATAGGAAATCTCAATACTGAAAATCATAATTGGCGAAATGTGGGTGTTTTATACACCTCTACCTACCCCTTCGGAGATTACGGGCGTGAGTATATGTAATGTATGTATATGTATTAAGAAATAGTTTATTGGGAATTATGTGTCTACCTAATAGTTTTAATTAAAGGAAAACAAAATTGAAATTTGAAATAATTTATTCGGATATCTGGTCGAGACGGGATGTATGGGAAGACAGATTATACTTCTCAAAGAGGACAGATTATAATTACTAAGCTTAGGTGGCTTAGCCTCGGTCTTAATAATTAATCCTTGTACCCTCAGAGCAGAATATTAATATATTTGTACACTACTTTTTACACTTAATTGTACACGTGTAAACATGTCGTAGAAGGATTTCATATTCATAATTACATTTTACAATATAAGAGGCGGCGAGTAAGTAACTATATAAGCAGTTAGATTTGCAATCGAAAAATATCGTTTTAGTTTTAGTTTTTAGTTTTAAGCCCTGAACATTCCACAATAATGATGACCCAGCGTAACTAGAGAGCTAACAAAAATATCAGTACAAAAAGGTGTAATCATCAAAATAAATTTCTTCTAAATATCAGAAAAAAGAAAAGAAACTGCTTTATAGATCACATGGAGATCTATTTAGACGTACGTATTTGTTAGTTTTCATAATATCCCGGGATGAATACCACATCGAATTTCTGATTAAAGAAATTTTTCGGTGCTTAGAAACATATCCTTACTAACCGCAACGTTCCATATTTGCTAAGCTAATAAATAAACCTCTTTTAAGGTACCTCTCAGGCATTTGAACGCGAAACGAATGTATAAAATACACACCAAAAGCGTTACTCTGATTTTCCACAAAATCCCTTATCACTTGGATTTCCTCACAAACAATATGTTAAATAGGCTCAACGAAATGGAAAGTAACCAATACCGAAAGTAACTGTTTTCGGTTACTTACATACATAGTTGACTCTCCGTGACTCGGGTTCGAAATAAGTAAATAGCCAGGGTTTGCCGAAAGGTCCCGTGGTTAGTATTCCACCGGAAACTGTGGCGGGATAAATGGATTTCTGAACCACTGATTAATGTAACCTTCAAATGGAGACATGATCAGAATATTAAGTAGGATGGGACTCACAAGACAGTTAGTGTGTGAAAAATAAATGTACTCTTTAGGAATATGGTAAATACGTACAGCCTCCGTTGCGTAGCGGTAGTGCACGTGACTGCTACGCACGGGGTGCGGGTTTGATTCCCGTTCAGTGCAAAAAGTTGTATGTATGAATATGGCTGTTTCCACTGATCTGGTCGTGCCTCGGAGAGCACGTTAAGCCCTCGGTCCCGGTTGCCATACAAACATCTATGGCAGTTGTGACGGGTAGTTTGAGCCCTCAAAAGTCCAACCAGTCTATAGCTTTCGGTTTTGCGTTCACCAAATTCATGGTCAGGCCCGATTGTCTAATTTATTGATTGTAAGCAAAGTCAAGCCATTCTTGTCCATGTTTTATTCTTTTACGATTACAGCATATAATAATAATATTTATGTTTCTTTTATGAATACGAGTACATATTGACACATTTGCACAGAGCGAATACGTGACCTCTGTTATTGCAGTATAGTTTTATTTATTTAATTTAAATACCGTTTTGCTTATACCTAAAGGATCTCTGAAACGTAAGCTATACTTAAGCTAGTTTTACAAAATTTTTGGTTCTTCAATTTCTTTCACCTAAGTTATAATGTCTAATTTATTTCACAGCCGTGTTGAAAGACAATATTTATGATGAACTAGGTGTTTGAGACTCCTGCATCATCGTCATCCTGGGTTCTTCCATCTCGAAAATGTCAATACCAAATTCGAATTTTCACCCTCATTATACTTTTACTGTACTTTTCTAAAAAAATACTCAATAATCTGGGATTTAGACATTTTGGGACATGGACACTATGGGATATGGTCATTCTGGAACATAGACATTATGGGATTGGGCATTTTAGGATATGGACATTCCGGTATATGGACGTTTTGCACCCCCTGGACATTTTGGGATTTGGACATTATGAACCTAAAGGATACAAACTCTATTTTTACACTAATTCTTGTTTCTCATAATATTTACGGAAGAATTTCAGAAAATGTAAGTACCGTGTATTTTTTATGTATATTTAGTACAGAAATAAAAGGCTAAAGTAGCCCACTCTTAGTAATTGAACCTAGTTGAAAGTAATTCCGTTTTCTCAGCTCGACGAGAGTGCAATGACGTAGGTACTTGCTTATTTTTAACACTCTGTTTTGAGTTGTATAATCCAGGATTTCATTGCTTCTGTTAATAATGAAAGAGCTCTAACGAAGTGGTTGTTATTTAAATTCCACAATTTCGGGGTATTGTTACGATCTCGTAATATTTCAGACATTCAATATAAAAAAGTTATGATGGTTTGTGTATAGTTGAAAACTCAAAATGTTTGATTGTTATCTATACTGCCGGAGTGATTGTGAAGCTATTCAATTCCATTTTCAATTTCTGAAGTAAGGAAACTTACAACAATATTTTTGTAAGACACTGTACAGAAATAAGTCAGATTTTCAGAATCTTGCGAGTTAACAACAAAATGTTTATAAATAAAATGAATCGCGAAATATGTTGCTAAGCGCAAAACACGAAGACGGTTGGACCAATTAGAGTAATTCTTTTTTTTATCTCCTTTTTCAAAGGCTTTTATTGATAATATAAAAACTTTAAGCACCAACTCGCACACGCGCATGAGTTTATGGCCTGTGACCTGATAAACAACTCGTAATTTTCTGTTTGGGATGTTTAAGTACAGGCTGAGGTGTGGGTTCGATTCTCGCGCAATGCTAATGTTTTTGGGCATGGATATGAATATTTGCATTAATCTGGGATTTTCTATGTATAATATGTAAGTATGTATTTACACAAAAAAAGTATTAAGTATGTTTATCCGCATTCTAGAACCAATAACATAAACTATGCTTACCATGGGTCTAGGTGGTGTTGTGTATATTGTCCTAGACAATTTATTTATTTATTTTGGTTCAATGGGTTGGACGATTACACAAATCGAATGAAAATCTCTGTCCCTATATTACCAAGTCCTTCTCAAACCAGCCCAACATTGCTACAAATCCAAGTAAGTACAAATCCACCGCAGTCGGCCCGCAGATTGTGTGACAGCGGCTTTATGTGAGGTTAATCCCCGTGTGATAGATGGACGCCCTAATCTGCTCTGTCCTAGGCAATCTTATATCATACTAACTTTTGACTTATCAAGGACTTCATACAGTTATATATACCTAAGTTTTGGTAGAAGATAGATTGTATTATACTAATAGAAAAGGCAATAGCTACATAACATATACGCGTATAAAACCAATCCGGTCGATACCAATTATTCGTTAAGTTAACAATCTAATATGGAAACTAATATCCAATTATTATTATAAATGCGAAAGTTTATGAGTGAGTGCTTTGTAGCTTTCCACTTCAACGAATCAGACTCGAATTCCTTGAAATTAAAAAGTTCCCTAATATCAACAATTCCCTAAAATCTACCAAATGATAAAATGTTATCGTTGAAATGAAAGACCAACATTAAACTTTTAATAACACCACAAATTAGAATATACAGATTTGAATAAATAAACAGAGAAATTTGTGATCATTTATTTCAATAATAACAACGATCAATCAAAGGATATATTGTTATAAATGAAGAATGTTGTAGATAATACAAACAATGATTAATACACTAAGGATTTCAATGATGATTTATGTTATATTAATGTTTATTTTACTTACTATTTACCGATTGTAAAAGAGAATACAAATGGGACGGTAAAAGATATGACTTATACCTACTCAAGAGTTTTGCGGCGTTAGAACTGAATTGGAATTTCTAACGTGAAAGAAAAAATGTTTCCCTCGGGATAAAATTTAAGGAAGTTTTAAACATAAGTAGACTACTTAGTATCTTGCGAGCGTCTTAACATTTTCCACACGTTTCATTATAAATGTATTATGTTGGAACTTATACGCTTTTAGATCATCTAAGGTAATTTGAATGAACAAAGTCACCTGATTACATCAAAATATCGAATAAGTTACATGTACTAACGGGGTAGGCCGAATTACAAATAGGTTTAAAAGTTAACAAAGATTTAAAAAGTTTTAAGCACCTAAAATAATATAGTTAATTCACTTAAAAGTTATATAGTTCATTCACTTATGTTTTTTCTTCTACCGCACCAATCTTCGCATACCGAAGAAAGAACCACACATCAAGCCGCCTTGCGATAGCATAGTATAATGCTTGTAAATATAAAAGTTTGTGCAAAACTAGTTGGAGCTGTAAATTTCTTATGCAAAAGACTTGGAGCTCTCGGCATCGAGAATCTGTTAATTTTTCAGACCAGCTGAACAATGAAATACGAGTACCTATACCTAGTAAATATATAAGTCCTGTAAATATATAAGCACTGTGGAATTCACTTTCAGATTCGACTACAAGATTTGACGAAAAACAAAGTAAATAAAATGTTCTGTTGGTTCCGTTCAGTTTATTAGTTCCGTTCAGTTCAATGTGTACTAACAAAATCTTTCAAACATCTTTCATTTTCTCTATATTATGTTATTTCATATCCTGAATAAATGTTTCTTTCATTTCCGTCTTACTTACTACAACGTATATTGATTGCAAAAAAGTAAATGAATAAAATTTAAGCAACACTGTTTTAAACGGATTCTCATCATCATTTTCTGAGCCTATTCCCAACTCAGTTGGGTCGGCTTTTTAGTCTCACTAAGATGCGGCTGAACTTCGATATTTTCCGTCAAGCGACTGCCATATGACCTCCACAACCAATAGTCCAATGACCAAATGGCGATATCGAAGTTAGAAGTTAGACTGGTTGGACTTTTGAGGGCTCCAACTATCCTATGTTTTATTTGATGTTATTTTATTAATTGCAATAAACGAAATAATTTGTTAAAAGTTTATTTAAGTTTTCGTTTAATGTGTGCCAAATATTTGTTGTAACTTAATGTAAAGTACTTCTACTGGTCTGAAATTGGCATCTTTCAAACTTTATCTACAAAAGAGAATACTTGTAGAAAATCTTGTTCATTATTAAAATAGTCTTTTTTAAGAATAAATCTTACACACTGAAATAAATACCAACCGTCGCACATCCACGACACATGACTAAACGTCATAAATACCTAAAGCATTCAGGAGAGGATTCAAACTCAATCGAGTGTGCTGCATATTTTCTCTTCACAAAGTACTGAATTCCAACCTACCCAGAAAGAGAATCCTTTGTTGAAATTGCCAGTAAATATCTACGTGTAAATATTTACATACGGAGTATGTACCCGCTACTGGTTTAAAATTTAATAATGTCCAAAACAAAGGTCATATATTTACCCGTTCTTGAATATATTTACACGGTTTCACGTAGGCAAAGACTGGGTCATGTTTTATTTACAATAGAGGCCTTACCTTACCGCGGTAGCCTAGTGGTATGGGTAATGGACTGCTGAGACGAGGTTCGAGGGTTCGATCTCAAGTTTTACCATGGCACACACCAATGACTTTTCGATGCTTTTCGAAGTTATGTGTGTGTTTATCGCAGGTTTATAAGTGCCCGATTAATGGCAAGAGGCTCGCCACTTATTACATTGGGTTAGTACCTCTGCCTATCCCTTCGGGGGTATAGGCGTGAGTTTGTGTTATGTTAAGTCATGTTTATACTGTATGAAATTTATATTATTAATTCTTATTACCTTTTATTTATTATAAAAAGAAATGAGAAATGTGCACACAAAGGTTCTTAGACGCAATCTATTTTTGTTATAAATGTCAACTAAATTCGTCAAGTTATTTCTGCTTGTTTGTGTAACAAAGAAAAAGCTTCACATTGTTGAACGTGATACGATGAAATGGCAAAAAATATACAGATAGATAAACTAATTTTCTTGCCATTAAAAGAGGTATTGAGTGTAGCCATCAATAAATCAATAGTCACTGTGTTAATGCAGTCTTACTTTGATCACTATTTATATGCAATGTATCAGATATGTTATCGTTTAACTATACAGGGTGGAATTTTGTAATGCCACCTGAAGGGGAAGTACTCTTAATACTGTAGTTGGAAGGTTTTACTCAAAGGAAACATTCCTTTATTTTTGAAAAGAAACAAAACTGCATTCAATGATTTTGAAAAATTCGCTGGCCGCACCTGGTAATCGAACCGACTAAAATCTGTAAAAATTGCACCCTGTACTTTTATTGCATTGATCGTTGGGGTCAGTTAAAAGGATGAAATCTCTCTAACAAACTTCATAAATTAAATAAAAGGAAAACAATGAAATCTTAAATTATGTACAAAAACTAACTAAATAATTGCTCGAAATGGGCTCCATTTTCTTGGATACTAACATTTAGATCAAAATGGAAGTTGTTCTGCTCAAGAGATTGCCGTCGCTTTTTGAAACTACCCATATTCTTTAAATTTTCTTTTATTATTTTCAGCACAAACCGAGTTGGTGCCTGTCGGTCTCGATGTCTCTCTCCATACCACCAATAGTAATTCGTCATTTTAATGGATGAAAGACGTCAGTGATAACAATTATTAATTAATAACATAAGTTAACAGATGGATCTATGCATAAAAGTATTTTAACTTGACCCATTTAACAATTAATTTAAGATTTAACCGTTTTCCTTTTATTTAATTTATGAAGTTTGTTAGAGAGATTTCATCTTTATAAATGACCCTAACAATCGATGCAATAAAAGTACAGAGTGCAACTTTTACAGATTTTAGTCGGTTCGATTACCGGGTGCGGCAAGCAAATTTTCAAAAATCGTTGAATGCAGTTTGGTTTCTTTTAAAAAATGAAGGAATGTTTCCTTTGAGTGAAATTTTCTATCTACAGTATTAAGAGTACTTCCCCTTCAGGTGGCATTACAAAATTCCACCCTGTATAAATAAGATAATGATGTACTATATACCTATTAGCTACAGATCTAATGCAAATAATACATATACATATTTGAACTAAATGAAAATCAAACCCGTAACTTAGCGCAGTTATAAGGTTTCGTGGTTTCGTGTACCTGAACGAACTCGTCTGTCCGTCAGTCATAGCCAATTTGATTCGATTTGATGAGATATTGTAAAATTTCATACATTTCTATGACCCATATACAGACCCACATGTGTGCATTCGTTTGATTCAGATCAATATAGGAGACCACAAAACTCAAAGCAGATTTTAAATTTAAAATGTAAAGTAAGAGAAATACAAACCCCGGGCAGGAGCCCGGGTATCTCCAACGGTTATTCTAGGAAGAACAATTTAATGCCCTTTGGAGACAAATTTAATGCCCACTATAGATCTTACAGTATAGTACAATTTTTGTATATTAAAAAAACAGTTACCTATCTTAATCCCGAATTTTAATATTCCGAATATCATAATCCAGAAAACGTTTGGCCATTTATTCATAATCCCGGTTTTCCAAATTCCGAAGTTTTATTTGCCATATAATCGCAACTCCGAATTTCATTTTCCTATTTATTCATTTGTACGACGTTTTATAATCCAGACGAACGAATTCCAGACACACGAAATCTAAATGCACAAAATCCAGATGACCGTAATCCATATGCACGAAAGCCGAATTTTTAATACACAAATTTTTGAAATGCAGTTTATTGATATCCAGACAAACAATATCCAGATTTTTAAAACTGAATCCAATGGAAAAATTACAAGGTAGCTAGCACTCGCCGGCCGCTGCCGCGGCACGCTCGCTTCGCTCGCTCGGCTCGCAGTTCGCAGTTCTAACCTAACCTAACCTAACCTGCTGAGTCGATTTTGACACTTAAACCTATCTGTAATAGTCAACTAATATTTCTAAATTACTTGCTGTAGGTACCTACCTAATAAATGTATCGTATAAATTTACTTACTTTTACTATTCTTGTATATAGTTTAGATGGAAAACGATTGTATGGGAACCAAATAAAAAGATTTTGAAAATTTGGTAAAAGTTTATTCGGAAAATGGTACGATGGGAAACAAAAAAAAATATTCTGAGAATCTGGTATAACTATATTTGGATTATGACACTATGTAAAACAAAAAAATGCTATTTGAAAATTTGGTTTTAGTGCACCTGGAAATTGATTCATCTGGGAAATGAAAAACGGAATTATAGAAAGTTGTCATTCATTACATCTGTCTTTTAAAAGTTCTACCAACCGTTTTCGGGGTTTTAAGATTCGGGTAACAGAAATTCGATATTTCAATAGGTTACCTAAAAAAACTATCCAGGATTAAAAACTTCCTTTGTCCAGGGTAAAATAGGAAGTAGTAGCACAGTTTTAAGAAATCTTTTCTGGTTGTAACTGATGTTCCATCGCAAGCGGCTTCTTTTTATTCTTTATTACTTACAAACTATGTATAAAAATTATTCTAAAGAATAAAGAAATGCACCTGTGTGTGTTTTATGTTTATGTACACTAATATTATAAAGTGAAAATATTCGTATTTGTGTGATTGTAATTAATGAACTCAAAAACAACTGTACCTATTCCAAAAATTCTTTCTCTAATATAAAGCTACATTCACCCTGAGTACCATAGGCATCACACTGCGCGATAACCGATGCCCACGCGGGCGGAGCCGCGGGCAACAGCATTGCATAATAACATACATGACATAACGAACAGTCGATAGAAAAAATACATCTTTTTATCCTAACGTCATTTAGAGATATATTCTGAAGGGCGACTGTGGTAATACAAGTCTAGACTAGCCCTGAGGTGTCATTGACAATCGAGAGCTTCTCAGTAATAAAAATAAGCAACAGCTATGCAGAAAATATTTTTTATGTCTCTTTCATAATTGCGAGGCGAGACGGCCATGGCGCCTCAATTAACCAATCATAAACGAATATTTGTTAACCCAATCATGCGCTCAATGGGCTCATTTGATTATCAGTAATTTGCTTTTTGATTGGCCCGTATTGTGAAGATGTGCTAACTTTATGGCGTTTGTTCAAGAAGGTTGCCATCATTTAAAACACAAGGATACTTACAAGTGGGTGTTGTTTGAGTACACGGGTGTGTGCTATAGAGCGGCGAGGGCGTGCGTGCGGCAAACCGCGATGGGAGAAGTGCCAGTCTGTTTCAGAGCCCAGTACCTGTGGACAAATAAAAAAATGTTTTACTGTCGAAGCGACATCTCAAAAGGGTCAATCGATATCTCAAATAGTTCTATTTACACAGAATCAGGAAGGCAATCATATGTGAGGGTATTTGGAAAATCAATGCAGGTTATAGTCCCTTACACTTTACTATTATCATACAAATTTTGATGTGAAATCAATAAAAATGCACACAATATTTAAGGATTTAAACTTCATTTAGAATAAAATATCACAATCCGGTGGAATGCAGTGAGGTTAGCTGTATTACAACCACTTTGCGCCGCATCTTAATCATAATTCCTGTCTCTCTCGGCTCGCACTGCCAACGAAGTATCATTTACATCAAATGTCATTTTAACAGACACCTGTCACTAAACACATGCAATATTCACAAGTATATCATAATTTTAACAATTAACTATTACTTGACATTCGTAACATTCAGATACTATGCTCTCTGACATATTGATTATAATTAAGATTCGTGTCTATATATGTTAGGGTCTATACATTATGTTATTGTAATAGATATCATCATCACCTCAGCGTTGTGTTTGGTTACGTCTGAGGATTTTACTTAAGAATCCCGAGATCCGGTAACTTGCGCTGCGCTCTAAAAGGATGCAGAAACAAAAGTTGCTTAGCACTAAAAAGTAAAAGTCATGAGCACTTGTGCACCAAGTACAGGTTTAAGCACATCTTATT
Source organism: Pelosia muscerda (assembly GCA_963691645.1). Classification (NCBI taxonomy): domain Eukaryota; kingdom Metazoa; phylum Arthropoda; class Insecta; order Lepidoptera; family Erebidae; genus Pelosia; species Pelosia muscerda. The sequence goes on along the minus strand of OY829116.1, from coordinate 5,306,563 downwards.
TTTGAGGCCGAGCTCAGATGCGTATTATTGTGTAGTGACTATATTTTTTTTTTATTTTTGTCTCAAAACTCAAAATAATAAAATTTAATTTAATATAACTCTTTTAGTAAAATGGAATAAATATTTACGCATTGAACTGCAATTTTTAATAGGTGCAACGAATTATAAATTGCATATTACTTATACAGGTAGATACCTAAAAGACTGCTATTATAATCGCCAGAGAACAAAGTAATATTTCATTTTATCTTAGTTTCATGAAGGGTGATGAACAAATTACATGTTAAGCCACTTTTGTAGTTGACTGTACATACAGAATCCTTGCAAAATCCTTTTACAATATTGACTTTACAACCCTGTATCGTACGTCGTAAATTACCGTTGGCAGCAATAAAGATGAAATCCCTCACTTTATATACATAATATAAATCGCGATAAAACGAAATGGCAGATTCTGATCGAGACAAAATACTGACATTGCCGAACAGATCTACGAAAATAGTATATTTTTATTTTTTATTTTTTTGATGTTTTTCGTTGCATCATCGGCAGAGGAGTTGATGGAAATGGTGAACAGCATGAATGAGTTCCAAGTAAAAAGTATGAAAGTAAATGCCAGAAAAACAAAAGTTATAATTATTGAGAGGAACCAAGAGGAAGGAAGTGACTCAATGTAATATAAAGATTAAAGGTGAACGTATAGAGTTTGTGTATTTAGAAGTTTATTTACAAGGAATGGAAAGTACGATGGAGATATTAAAAGGAGGGTGACTGCCAGAAATCGCATGAAGGCACACTACATACTTTTATGAGTTGTCAGTCAGTGCCGGAAAATGTTCGTAAAATATGTAAGAATAAAACAAAATGGTGGACTGTTATCTTTGCCTACCCAAGAATGAAATAATAACCATTTAAAGAGAAGACATACGCACTCAAACTACTTTATACCTAAGTACACTTAGACTGTAGAATCTAAACATTGCATTAGCCAATTTTTGCTTTGCCTCCTCTAAGTTGAACTAACATCAAAGACCCCAGTAACGTATTCAGTTTAATATGGAAACTTTTGTACAAAACATCGCGCTATTCTCGCACTTTATAAAATTTCATAGATGGTACACATTTTATTCTTTAAAAACTTTGGTAATGGGATCTTTTGTTGCCCCGTATTTCGTACAAAAATAAATGTATAGAATTACGTTTTACTTAAGTCGTTATTACAAAATATTCTTTGGCATAATTCCCACGGATACCTTAGGCATATCCCTCACGCCCCGGATAGTCCAGGGCCATCAAAGGCCCTCTTAGGTGTGTGAATATGGTGTCCACATCTGTCACAGGATTGGGAAGGTGCTAGGGTAGGCAGGCGGTTCCACCTGCCACCCCCAGGCCCATGCTCATGAAGGATGAAGGTCATTAAACCATTTCATTGTACAACCAATATTATGGTTTGTTATTCTCGCTTATAACAGGATTATTGGTAGAGCACTTAACAATGGTCAATACATTCATACATATATATGTACATCCTGTATGTATATGTCTAAAGGTCTGTTGTCGAACACGTATCGCTTTGACTAGCTAATGTGAGTTAGGGATATCCTATTGTACGGATGTTTGGTTGGATTGAGTTATTGACAAAACCCACTATATCAAGTGATATGACGTAGCGGTAGCGCAACTGCTACTTCAGGGACATCGGATTTGATTCCTGTTCAGTGCTAATGTTGGTATTCATGAATATAGCTATGCGGGATACGTGACGTGTTCAACGACATATTCAGTATTTGTCCCATTTTAAAGTGATATTTTAATATTAGCAGGTTTTTAAGGTACATAGAAAAGTTTAATGGTACCTACTACAATTAACAGTAAATAATATTTGCCATGGTACCAACGATATAATGTACCATGGTTAACACTAAATTATATTTACCATAGTACCGTCTTTGATTAGTATTAGATTATATTTTTTTTTTGTTGTATAATTTTATTTTTTTTGTTGTGTTATAACACATCCGGAATTTGCATGCCACATACTGTGGCTAAACATGTTGTGCTGTAATATAATTTTAAGATCTACCTATTGTACCATGTTTATGAGCAAATAAATTATTTCTTACTTTCTTTCTTTCATAGTTAACAATAAATAATATTTGCCATTGTACCATCGACATAATGGTACCATGGCAAAAAAAATTGCCACAGTACCATCAGTGGTACAATGTATTGGTACCATGGCAAACAAACTGTCTGAGTGTATAAAATACACATAACTTATCAGAATAACGTGTACCAACTGTATAAACTATCTAAATGAACGACAAGAATGCTAGTGGACGTTGTATTTTTACTTTTAAACTTCACATATATTATTATCATACGGCTTTTGATGCTTTTTTCCTTATTAATGAGAGCCACCTTGGGAGTGAACGCTCGGCGAAAGTTAAAAATACACCCTATTATGTTATACTTGATAAAAGAAACGTCAAGAAGCCTACACAATGCTTCATGGGGACACGTGTGACGTCACTTGTCACATTGGACGTGTCTTGTGATGAATATCTTGTGATCTCCATTATATCTGGGCTATTTATTATCACTGAAACCGGTTTATGACGTCAAACTATACCTACGGAGTTTCTATTTTTGTAGATGTGTTTGTGGGTGTTACTAGAAATACTAGTTAGTATTCAAGGAACTTCTCTATGACTATTAGTTGATTTTTGGAACTAAATTCCTTAACGCAACTTGCGGGTAGTACGATTTGCGGAATATTGCGGAAAGTTGTACCGTTATATAAGTGGGATTGTTAAACCGTGGATGATTTTGGGATCCGCTCTCCCCCCAATATATTTTCCTGCAATGGATTTCCGCCATGTAACACCCTCAATATTAAAAACCTTATTTCAAAACAATTTTACAACACGATTATTTGAGCCAAATTACAAACAAATTGAACCAAGAAAGCTTGAATTGAAATAATTTACAAAATTTACAAAATGTTATTTAAACTTTCAATTCCAAAATACACATTCTGAAAAGCATTTTATCCACTCTAAAAACTAAATACGAACTCTTACAAACTAAACATGTTACGTGAAGTGGTCTAACAGACATCTGTGCTGCAGCACATAATTAAAGTTGGACTAACTTCTGGCTGCAAACAAAGATCCAATAACGTAACTAAATAGTTTACTTTCGTATAACTTCGTACTTATCAGAATTTCGGAGCGAAACTTACGCCACTTTTATAAAGTTTTGTGAAATTGCATTGAGTTACGTATCCAATTAATGTAATAAAATTGTTGATATAATGTTGTCAGTAGTTCACGCTATATATTTGAATAAATTTTTTTTTGAATGGATTCTATTTTTTTTTCTAGAACAATTTACACTTCAAGAACCTAGAGCCACGGTTAACATAGGTTAACTAGCTTGTGCTATGTATTGTGCTCTAAAATGTGGATAAACATACTTTTTTTTCTGTTTCGTTTCTTTTATCGATTCTATCGGGGCTTATTCGATCATATCGGTTCTTTTTTACCTATGATCGTGCAGTAAAAGTAAATAGAACGTACGGCTCAGTACAAATATTATTTTTCAATTTTGTTATAATAACAAAAAGAAATATACTGAATGAATTGTAAAAAATACAGATGAAAAAAGTCTGTAGATAACAAGAACACTTTGAAAACTGATATCTAGATCAGATCTTTGTATTTTTTTCATTAAGTAAATTTTCAGAGAAAATTTATAAAGTTATAAACACAATATTTAAGTCATTATAAAAATTGTAGGCTGATAAATGAACATTTTTCGGCAATAACCTTGTTTGACGACGATTCTTTTAAACAATCTACACAACGCCACCACCAACACATAGTAAGCATAGCTTAACTAGCTTGTGTTACGGATTCTAGAATGCGGATAAACATACCTACTTAGATACAGTTTTTTGTACATACAAACATATTATACATAGAAATACCCAGACCAATACAGATATTTATATTCATGAAAACAAATATTTGCATTGAGCGGGAATCGAACCCATGCCTCCTGCGTAGCAGTCGCGTTCACTACCGCCACGCCACGGATGTTGTCAAATTAAGAGGAGTAGGACCCCAATTTCAAGGTCTAACCTATACCAGATGATTTAATTTCAGTTCAAAGTAATAAATTCGTCGCTAAAACGCTTTATCGTCTCACAAAATATATGCGATTACGAGATCTTTTGACGTACGTTCACGTAATTTGCTGACTTTACTAGCGCATCACATTGTTTTAACGCCTCAGTGACTGATCCTGCAAATAAAAATAGGCTTTATTACCTAGGTGGTAAAGTCCAAGAGGCCATTTCGTTTTACAGCCAATACACCGCCAATTGTGCGTTGTTTTCTCGTATGACGGTGAAAAGGTTAATTGGTATAATAGGATTATTAGGAGAGCACTTAACAATATTACTGACTTATCCTGCGGAGAAAATTCTAACGCTTATATATACGATATTATATTTGAGTACGTTCTTTGTTTCTAACTTCCTTATCTCGTTATGGAATACGTATTTGATCTCAGCTAATAGAAGGCAAGCGTATTGAGTGGAGATGAGGCACTGACTGTGGGACGATTCCATGAACTGAAAGTCGCGAAAGGGTTATGGGTTATGGATCGAGTCATGCTTGGAGTATCTTAGAAGGGTGGCATTCGTAACGAGGTTATCCGACCAAGTACATTATCTGTCAAATGATCGATGGCCATTGGAGCAGACGAGCCCTAGGAGACAGCGAGAATGCAAATGGAAAGTGGGACGCCAGTTCGACCGACGACTTAAAAAGGTGGTTGGGATACACTGGGTACGGAAGGTGGAAGATCAGAAGTAAGAAAGAAAAAGAAAGAGAGAAAATTGCTTTTATTGCGGACACTTTACATATAGTAATATAAAAGAAATGCGAAACAAAATAACAGCCCCACCGATGATATCTCCCCGGCGCGCCGAATATCCATTTTGACACGCCAGAAAATCACCACCAGTGGACCTGCAGCTACTCAGGTGGTGAATAATTGTAATGATCGATGAATTGAATAAACGCATGAAATAAGGTTGATAACCATGCGATAATGTAACTAACCTTCTCATATGTATGTAAAAAGCAATCTTATCACCTTATCGCCCATAAAAAGAGATAGCGTAGCACTTTTGTTCTACTTTGTTGTGAATCACGTAGATGAACGAAGAGTTTAATAAAATACAATGTCTTGAAGAAAGGGGAAAACTTTTGTAAGTGCCTTACGTTTCCGAGCTATCTCGCAAACTTTGCAAGTGTCCACGAGCTATTTGTTTGTTAGCTAATATAAAAAAGATAGTATTAAAATGATCTACGTTATAGTCAACAAATAATAAAATATATGTCTAAACGAAAGGGCTATATATAACTAAAATATTTAATTTACAGATTTGACGTTAATTATATAATAATATTATCAAATATTGTATAAACAATCAGTACCTAAACGTCCCCGTAGCCGTTGCAGTTTCATCCTAAATAATCTTCAATAATAATTAACATTTAGTGGTATATACATATACATTTATCAAAAAGTATAATAATGCGTGAGTTGTATGGAATTATCAACGATATATACCAGGTATAAAGCCGCGGTAGCCTAGTGGTATGGGTAATGGACTGCTGAGACGAGGTCTCGAGTTCGATCCCAGGTTTACCATGGCACACACCAATGACTTTTCGATGCTTTTCGAAGTTATGTGTGTATTTATCGCAGGTTTATAAGTGCCTCGGAGAGCACGTTAAGCCGTCGGTCCCGGTTGCCATACAAACATCTATGGCAGTCGTTACGGGTAGTTGGAGCCCTCAAAATCCAACCAGCCTAACTTGGAACTTCGATATCGCCATTGGTCATTACACCATTGGTTGTGGAGGTCAGATGGCAGTCGCTTCACGGAAAATATCGAAGTTCAGCCGCATCACAGTTAGACTGGAAACCCGACCCCAACTGAGTTGGGAAAAAGGTTCAGGGAATGATATACCAGGGACCACAGGAACATTTTCAAGTTAATCCTCATCAATTATCCTATTACAGTACACAGCTGGACATAGGCCTATCCCAATTTGCACCATAGCACTTCATTTTCCACCTTCTGTATCCAGTATCCCAGCTGTTACATGGATACTGTTTAAATCATCTAAGTATTTATTACGCAAAGGTGTACTACTGCTACCTATATAAGTACAAATTACTGTGTGATTTTTTTCTAAAAGTAACCTTTGTGAGAAATCTAAAATGATACATCCAATGGAAGGCCTTTGAAAAATCTGTAGGTATAAAGTCCACAAATAATTGGGAATATATCGCTCCTAAGCGGGACATATGTGACGTCATTCATCAAGTTGAAACGATCTCTTGTGATAGATATAGTGTCATCTGTCTGTCTGGGCTATTTATTTTATCAATGAACACTGTTCATCGTGTTAAAGTGTGTATATTGATTTTATTTGTTTGGAATATTATTGAATATATGATGAGCCGCTCTTCTACGGTCCTGGTTATCATGCGAACATCTATTCACGGGTAGTTCAAGCCCCAAAAAAACGACAAATAGTCTAAAACATCAATGTCGCCAATGGCTTTTGGACGACAGATAGCAATTGCTTCACGGAAAATGTCGAAGTTCAACCGCGTAGCAGCTAGACTGAAAATGTTGTAATTCGGGAAAACTTCGAATTCGACCGGGGTTAACACAGGGATGATAAATAAAATAAAGAGTTACTTAGTACAATTCTAATGAATTGAGGACCCTTTGTTGCAGTCGATTAAACACTGTACCTTACATTACACAATGTTTTCAAATGCTGAAACAATTCATGTAACAAGATGGTTGCCTCAAAACAGCAGACCCTAGATTATGTAAATCCTCACGTTTTCCTCCACAGAATACAAAATATGAGTGACCTTTAGCGTTCCGTTTCAATGCCTGTTTTGTTCTCCAATACTTATTATGTTTAGGTTTGTTTTGTTTTTGCTTTGTTTTATTTATTACATTCGTGTTCAATTCAATACCATGTTTTTGTATCACATAAGTCTGTGAGCCTAGATATATTTTATTCAGACGAGATTATTTTTATTATTTACCGACGTTTGCGTAACTTCGAAAATATAATAGTTTTTTTCTGCAAGTTGAAGCCTAGTAGGACTTAAAGAAATCTTCACAGCCTCAATTTGTGGAGTACAAGACTCGATCTAGACCTCTCGTGACTGCCGTCTGACCAAAATCTGTGCCCGCAGCACATAAAACAATCGTATTCGTATATGAAGGCATCTAGCGAGTGGAACATCACGATAGGCGGACTCGACACACTATCGTAATTCTCTTTTCTCTCGACACCTTAACACAGGACAAGCGCACGGATGCATCAGATAAAGAAGAAGAGTAGGAGAGCGGATGCTGGTCTCCAAACTATAAGCTGTCAATACAACCAGGAACTTTACCACCACCTAGAGGGGAAGGAGGAGGAGGGGGAAGGGTTAAAGCTTAAGAGAGTTTCAGTGCTGTCAGTGCAGAAGACAAAGTAAGGCCCTCGATCTTCCCACTAACTTCTTCTTCAAGTAAAGTAAGATTGTATTAATATTAATAAGATGTGAGGCCCCAGATCTAATACTACTGACGATGACAGTTTCAATTTACCTTAAATTAATTAGTCTAGTCTATTATTTTCGATAAAAAAACTAGATAACCTAGTCATAATTATTCGTTCATTCAGTTAATGACCGAATGTCCGCCAAAGGGACCGCAACCTTCAAGTAATTCAATGTCAATCAATTAACTTTTTTACATGTTATTGAACTCATAACAAGGTTCAGTCAGTTATTCCAACTCAATAATATAAATGGTAAACTTTATGTGAATAAAACGTTTGTATGGATGTTTGGGCGTTAGTTACCTTACCTAGTAGGTACGGGTGTCACAGCACTCCTAGGATATAACATTATTATAAATCACAAATCAAGTTTTTAGGGAGAATCCTGTACTATTTTACAGGAATAAATGAGTTATGAATATGAATTAGATACTCGAGCTCGAAAGCTGAACCGATCTGGCTAAAATTTTGTAACGGCATAGATTTATAACGTGGAAAAGTTACTTTTTATCCCTAATTAGGTTTCCACGAGTTGCCGTATTTCAATAACCTATTCCGCCGTAGTAAATGTTGAAAACACAATGTAATATTAGAATCCGCTTCTTAATTAATAAATTAAAAATAAATAATTATAATTAATAATTATTTATTTTTGCGAAATTTGATTTTAATATTCAATTAATAACTAAGTCCAACTAACTAAATCAGATATATTGACTTCACTTAGTCGGATAAAATGCTGTTGCTTACTTTTTAAATCATGTCTGTCTTTTTAGTAATAAAATGAATAAGGTTGCCTGGAAGAGATCGCCGTTAGCGATAAGGCCAACATCGTACATTCTGCTATTTTTATGTCCATAGTGTAAATTTTTATCTTATTGTATACATTAAAGAGTTATCTATCTGTCTATCTATAAGCTCATTTCTACTTATCTTGTTTTTACTAAAATATCTTTAAATATCTCGCATAATAGCAAGTTGTTTACTTAATGTTTTAAGAAGATTGAAAAAATAATATTTTTTTCTAAGGTCTGGTAAATATGACATGATTCTCATTTCCTTTAAATGTCATTATAAGCGGTTTCTACTGTATTTACATATACATTTAATAAATCGAATCGAATTTAATAAGTAATTATACTTCAGACATTTTAATGAAACTTATCGCATATTTTCCTACAAAACCTACCCTCTATAACGGCCCCACCCACGGCTGTTAACAACTAATTTCAATTAACCTACTCTAAGTGCAATTGTGTGATGCACGGTGGTGACCACACGTTTGAACGCCCGCCACCCGCTTGTGGCTACTCGTACCTACTGATAATAAATGTTAAGTGCACTGGTATTAAATGTGACCTATATATTTAGCTAGTAGCCGCAGTAGCCTAGTGGTATGGGTAATTGACTGCTGAGACGAGGTCTCGGGTTCGATCCTAGGTTTACCATGGCACACACCAATGATTTCGATGCTTTTCGAAGTTATGTGTGTATTTATTGCAGGTTTATAAGTGCCCGGTTAATGGCAATAGGCTCGCCACCTATTACATTGGGACCTAAACATAAACTGTCGATATGTGGGTGATAGCACCTCTGCCTACCCCTTCGGGGATAAAGGTGTGAGTTTATGTTATATTATGTTATATTTAGCTAGTTTCCGCCAGCGTGAAATGAATATGAACCACAGAAACTTATACTCGAGATAAAAACTAGCCCGCTATCTTATTACTTTGCCATTCGTACGTTTACGCGTGGAAGAATTCATCTTACTTAATTCAATCAGTAATGAGATACAATTAGTGTGGCATTTAATCAGTATTATATTAATTTATCTTGCAATAATATATGATATATAATAAGTGCTAGTTAAAATAACCCTATTTTTCTTTCAAATTAAACTAAATATGACTGTAAAGTCAGCAATTTTTATTTTTTTATTCTGCAGAGATGAAGTTAATCTCGTAGAACCCGTTCGTAGCTCTGAAGCTCGTAGAACCGTAGCATGGCTACGACATCTTTACCTGTCAATTTAGTAAACTAAAGAAATACACTAAGTTGAGTTTGGCTTTTACTAATTGATATTTTATTCTCTTCCTGTTAGTGGGTTGATTTGACATTTAGTACACTTTAATTTGGATAATAATACAATTTCAATGAATGAAAATGTTTAATTTTCAAAAAGTATGTAGCACCTTAGACAATGGAACTGTTATTATTAATGCGTATAGTAATAATGCGTTAAAGAAACTCACATACACATGGACTCCTTACACTCCTTTTACCAATGGTAAAAGAACGACTTTTGATTCATTAGTTAGTAAAGAAATAGTCTCAAATCATTAAAAGCGAAGTACAAATTACGTACATTAGAAAACTTCAATTTACTGAAACATTTTACTTCTCTTATTTCCTCGCTCGGTGAGAAATAAGATTTATTCTCTGGTGATTAGAGGTAAAAGTGATTCAAGTTAATTAAACTTTCGTATTTACTTCGTGAAACCGTTTAGGCACGTGCCAAAATTACTAAAGAAAGTCAGCGTGGAGATTGATTTAACTGAAGCTATATCACGAAACAGGGATTTCTTAGTAAGAAAAATTACTAATATCCGTTCTAAACCCTAGAGCTAAGCCTGTTTTAGGACGGTAGTCATAGATTGTAAGGCCGGCTCCTTAACCAATGAGCTGCCGACGCTATTTTTTTCGGATATACCTACAAACTGTGATTATTTACAATAAAATTGTATAGTTAGTAACATAGAAATAATATAAACAACATTGTATTCAATAAATTAAGAAACATTGTTGTGAATTCGTAAATAAAATCGAAAATAAAAAATTTTCTTTCCTACGCAGCCCAAACTTAATGTACTCGTATATCAATTCCCACAGTTAGTAAACTCGGTCATAGATCGGATATTTTAGGTCCGAGTTGGCCCCTAAGCCTTCGAACTCATCAGAACAACGTCCATTACTTCAGATTTAACTAATTTTAACTTCAAAAGTATTCTCTTCTGCCTGAAAACAAACGTCAGGGATTGAAGTTTAAGAAATTCTGTACTATCAGTGTAAAAGACAAAGCAAGGTTTGTTGGTTATCCCACTGACAACACAAAGCCTCTCCAGTGAGCTTTGTCTAGCCTACTCACCGCCGGAAACACAACACAAGGTTATTATTAGCCGCGGTATTCTGTAGGGCGGTGGTACTTCCCCAGTCGGACTGCTTAGTTAGGAAGGGGGATACCTCCATCTGTCTACTTTTAAAAATATATGGCATCTTTGAATTCGTGCTTGGTCCTCTAACACAATTATACTATATTTCGAATACCTAGGGTGCCAATCACTAAACCCGTGAGTGTAGGGAACTGAAAAATTTAAGAACATCTGCGCTAAAATATATTAATTATTCAACGTTTCATCACATCATATTCTCGTTTAGCTCTCTGAATGTCAAGTTCAGGGCTATTATATTAATCACCGACGGTCACATTATGAGTCCGCACGCACATTATGACTAATTGTAATTGAATCACGTTTAAATGGATTCTTAAATGTGTTACATGTATTTATCATCACGCATTCCACTAATGGTAAGCTGTAAGTAAAGGGGTACCGTACCATTACAGATGCCAACATGGCTATTTTTACAAATACCTACACGTATTTCACCGGTTATACTTGTCCGAATGCGATCACACAAGTGCATCTTTGCGCAAATTTAGGCTTGCACATATATATAATAAATAGGTAAAAGATAGGTACTTCTGCCAATTTCATCACCGTGTATTTGGACAAGCCTAGGCTTGAACAGTTATACTTGAACTATATGCTACCATAAAGTTTTTACTCTGATTAACAAGATCGTTCAGAGAATCGCAACAAAAACCATTTGGTAGTTTTTGCGTCCTATTAATAGTCACTACATAGTATAAAATAAAGTCGCGTTTTCTGTCCCTATTTTTCTTGTCCCTTTGTATGCTTAAATCTTTAGAACTACGCAACGGATTTTGATGCGGTTGTTTCAATAGATAGAATGGTTAAAGAGGAAGGTTTATATGTATATAACATCATGCTATGACTAACAGGTGCGGAGCAGGAATGAAAAATGTTGCAAAAACGGGGTGACGCAGACGAAGTCGCGCGGGTCAGCTAGTAATAAATATATTTATTCAGTAATGTATTATTCAATAATAAAAAAAAAATGTATTCAGTATCACTAATATAACATAACCCAAGTAGTTTTTAAAAAATATATCGAACGGACAGACTCAACCTACCCTTTCGGCGATAAGAAAAAAAAGATGTTGAAAATTTTTGATATACTTCACACAGTATTGTTGTTATTCGATATCGTATCCTAAACAAGCAATTTCTGTACACAAAATCGAGAACTCATAAAAATATGTACAGTAGTACCACGTTTATAAGTTACGCCGATGTACTACCGATTGTACATGTTAGTCATAGGGTAAAAACTTGATCACCACTGGATCGATTTAAGATCGTTTATATATCGATACTACTGAATAGGCTTGATGCTCACGCCTACTTTGTATCATCGCACCGCTCGTCATAGGTAGGGAATTGCAATTGAACTGCTACGCAGGAGGTGCGGGTTCGATTCCCGCTCATCGCAAATATTTGTGTGCTTGAATATGAATATCTGCATTGGTCTGGGTGCTTCTATGTATAATATGTATGTATTTACAAAAAAAAATATGTATCAATGTATGTTTATCCGCATTCTAGAACCCGTAACACAAGCTAGTTAAACTATGCTTACCATGGGTCTAGGTGACGTTGTGTAGGTTGTCCTAGAATATTTATTTTATTTATTTATATTACGATCGGAAATAGTGACAATTGTGCGATACGAAAAAAATCTCACTCCGCGCACGCTTAATCTGTAGAATGAACTCCTTGCTTCGGTTTATTACAGCGACTACAAATGCCCTAGGTGTTGCAAACGTCCATAAGTCATAGTATTGAAAAAAAAACAAGGTACAATCAGGAAGGTGGACCCTAAGTTCACTTTGGTTTCGGAAACAATCAAGAAAATATGATGACAATGAATATACAAATCATTTTCAACAAATAGGATAGGTCAAGGAATAACCTTTTTTTTATTGACTGTAATCTTTAAACTTTAGAAGGAGAATGGGGTATCGCAAAAGGAAACATGTAGTCATACTTCCTTGTTACATGAGAGAAGTCTGTATACTCCATTGTAGAAGGATGCAACTGTAATTATGTCACTTTAGCCTATAAGTGTCTAGGTGACTGGTATCATTTGTGCCGGTTAGATTGAAGAGGCAGGTCTGTAAAATGATTATTAGGCATGTCCTCTTTCACGACTGCGAAGCGTAGTAGCTACATATTCGAAAACAAGAGCTAGGAGTCACAAATAAATATACTACTATGAATATGAAGTTTTCTTCAAATATTACAAATAGGCAGCAATTAGAATATTAGCTACCCTGGTTTGATTTAACCCTTTTTTTCCATTCTCAAAACTAAATTTAGATACATACTGCCCGAGGCGAGTCACCTTAATTACGCCCCAAGATTTTCCTTTCTAAACCATTACTAACAGTATTAAGCTCCTATTATTCAAACTGGTTCACTGAAAGCATTCATTGGCATTGTAATAATAGCTCGAGTCGGTACATAATGCCGGGATAATGAATGAGCCTCGGGAAATATTGCTCAGTGTAATTACTGTCTTGGGTGGACCTAATTATTTATAGAATCTTTGACTAATGAACCGTCAGAAATTTTGATTGAACTTTGATCTCGCTTCGTATATAAATAGGTATTTGGGAGGCTGTGAAGGTTTGATGTTTATTTCATTTTTACTACGATATTACGTTGGTAGGTATTCTAGTGAAGCTGGATGTGAATTCAAGGAGGTGGTCATTATTGCGTTGGTCCTGGTTGTAACTTAAACTTGTAATTACAAGCTACTAACCAGTTTAACAAAATTGGGTTACGTTTTTTGGTTGCAATACTTATTTTTGGTAGGTATTTTAAAACCCTTAAAATATTACTGCGGGAATTATGCCAATAAAATGGTTTACAAATCATGATACATACCAAAAAAAAATGTCGCTCAAAAAATAAAGTAGGCAAATTTTGTTAAAATGGTCAGTAGGAACCACTGTTTTCGGGGGCATTCCCCTAACACTGTATATATATCAATTGTATGAATTATAATAGGTACTTACGTACTTACATCATGTTTTAGTTATTTTTGTACCATAATATAGAAAATACGAAAGATGTTTATGTTATTCTTGGGGGAATTTCACCTGCTCGCTGTCAAAGTAATTTTACCAGAAATTGCTCACCAGTTCCTTCAAATTGGGGAAAAGAAAAAATATATGTAATTTGAAACAACACTTAGACGTATAGACACATATTTACATAAGTTATGAAATAAAAAACGTTGTGATATTTTATCCGATTTGGTGGGAGTATTTTTGGTTAAAAGATGTGACTCTAGGGCCACATACCTCATCATTCTCTGAACCTTTTCCCAACTCAGTTGGGGTCGACTTTCCAGTCTAACTGAGATGCGGCTGAACTTAGATATTTTCCGTGAAGCGACTGCCATCTGACCTCCACAACCAATGGTCCAATGACTATTATTAATAATATAGTATAAGAGAAGCAAACAAAATAAACAGTGCTTTTATTTTGGTATTTTTTAACTTTAAGTATATCTAATATTAATAAAATTGAAACAACAATACACAGGGTACATCCGTGATTATGTCGTGTCGAATAACCCACCCTGTATCGGTACCGGCGCAAAGGTGCCTATGATACTGGCCGCGTTACCTCGTTGAATCGCAATGGCCGACTTTTAACAATAACCGACCCGTAACACAAGCTACTTAAACTATGCTTACCATGGGTCTAGGTGACGTTGTGTAGATTGTTATTTATTTGCCCCAGGAACGAGACAGATCAGAAGTCACCACCTTGATCGTGGATACGGCAATCAATTTCCGATATTAACCTCTATGTATTCCACTATTTTTCTCTCTCTCTCTTTCTCTTTCTTTCTCTCTCTCTTTCTCTCTCTCTCTCTTTGTATTTAACTTTCAGTATTATATAGGACATTGTTATTCAATCATTGCATAACATAATCAATAACTTTTATTCATTTTGTGTCCATACACAATGCAAGTTCACTTGAAACAATAAATAACACACAATATGTCGACCAACTGCAAAAATTCACGGTTCGCGTAAGGCTTGACCCGTTTTAAAATCCTTACAGGTGTTATATGAGTTCACTCAACGCTTAAAGTCGACCTTGTAAACCACTTTCCTTTGTGCTAGTATTATTTAAAATACTTTATAAAAGGATCTTATATTATGAAAAAACGTTTAAACAAAATAGAATTCAATTCCGCACTAACTTATCTATTATGAATAGATGTAAAAACTTAAGGCACTTACAAAACATAAACGTTAAAAATATATTATAGATAAATTTAGCAAACGGACCAATGCAATGATTCGAAACGCGGCCCGGCCCGAGCAGACTCCGGCAAGAAACTCAACCGTGTTACCAGCAGCTCCGCCCGCGTGGACTTCTGATCCCGTTCCCGCTGCTTGGACTTCTGATCCCGTTCCCGCTGCTCCATAAAAACCTTGCATAGAGTTCAAGGAACAAACAAAAAAGGAATAACTCGAATTGGTCCAGCAGTTTTCGAGTTATGTGCTTACCAACAGATCTCGCGAATAATTTATGTATAGTTATGTAGAGTTACAAACATTTACTTAAACTAGATTTTTAAAAATTTAAAACACGTATATTTGACTTCACCCCGCCTGATGGTAAGTTCAAGGCAAGATAATTTGCTTGAGTAGCAAATATATGAGAAGATCACTAGCATTTCATATAACATTCTGTTTCTAAGAACATTCATCTACAGCCTCATTAGATGCTTTTTCACGCCCCGCTTAAAGGATCCGGGGCTGTAGGAAGAAGGAAACACGTGAGCTGGTAAGGAATTCCAAGACTTAATGGTGCGGCAGTGGAAAGACTCACCGAACCGCTTGGTTTTGCATGGAATATTCTGCACTATATGCGTGTGACATCTAATTCCTGCACATGTTGTCCTGTATAGAGAGGGTGAGATTAATTGGAAGAGCTCATCAAAACATTCACCATAGTAGGAGACGGTAAAATACTGCGGTTTCTCTCGCGACTCACGTCCTAGATCCGTGCCGATAGATATAGAGTGCCATAGTTGTTGGTAGACTGGTTCCATCGATGGTTTCGAAACGTTTCCATTGCTTGCTAATGCGAATTAAAATCGTTTGAGAGAGCAAGGCATTGAGACGGCTCAGTGCTTACGTGTGCCGACCTGGTTTCTATGTTAGTGAAAAAATTTTGTAACTAACTCATGACCGCGACTGCACCCGCGTGAAATCTAATCCCGGTTCTACTACCCATTGTATAAAAAGTATGTGTAATTTTTGTTACGTATCAAAATCCCGAATTTCAATATTCCGAAACGTAAAATCCCGAAATTGAAATTCCGAAAATTACAATGTTTAAATTAAACTTGCGGTTTATGTTATTCACGGCTTAGAGACTTCCGCTATAACTTTTTAACTTAATCTCTCTATGTAGATTGTGTAGGTTAGAAAGCTAGCTCATATTCGATGAAATATTAAGATATTATAATTCACGTAATTATTTATAAGGAAGACGGTTAAACAATAAAATCTTTTTAATATGAAACAATTTATTTTAAGGCGAGGTTGCAGTGAGTCAAGTAGGTATTTTACGTCGCCTCAGTACCTCAGTCCCCGCAGCCGAATCGAGTGTAATCGACGCAACGAGCGGGCAGCGCGGGCGGCGCGCAGGCGCGCGCCGTCGTGTAGTATAACCCGGTACGCGAAAACTCGAGACTCGCGTTTGTTACAAAAACTAAGAAACTGAGTCCAAACGCTGACAAAGGGTGACACCTAAGACCTGAACATATAGGTCATAGGCCACCGTGACCCTCTTTGCATCAGGTGGGCCGTATGCTTGTCTGCCACATAAGTGATATAAAAAAACATGTTGTTCTGGATGAAGGGAGGGTGGGATTGATTGTAAGAGTTCATCGGAATACTCACTATAGGCTATGTGTACCTTTTTCACTTATATGTGTATATACTGTGTAGCAACACTGTTTTTAATTATATAAAAAAAACATACATGAAGTTGCGTGCGGGAGATTGTAGTGCTATTTTAGAGTACTCGTGTCTGTGACAAACTAGGGTGTCACTACGCCACGGGCACGGTACGTATATCGTAAAAGCAGTAGGTTAGATTCGGGCACATAATGTTATAGTTTTTCATTGTATAGTTAGAGAAAAAAATCACTTAAATTTAATATACATATTTTTGTATTTTCATTTCATTGGAACATAATGAACATACAGAAAAAATAAAAGCGTCTTCAAAAAACAAAACCTATTGAAAAGTGAAACATAAATAAACACATTACCACTTCTTTGCGTCGCGCAGTCGTCGGGTAAAAAAGACATTTTCTGCTGCCTACTGATCTGTTAGTAGATAGATAGTTAGTAGAAAATGCACGTCGTCACATGCAATCTTAAAATCAAGTCAAGTTTCTTTCAACTTAACTGGCATTTTAGGGTTTAGGTTTAGGGAGACGCCCAAGATCGTGTGAAGTGGAAGAGGAAGAGCCGGAAGGCGGACCCTGAGCTCCGAGTTCACCTTGGCCTTGGATGCAGTCAGGAAAATAAGTCTCTATGAGGATGGTGATGATGAATACGCACAATTCAAAAATTTTCAAATATGATATTATACTCTCTGTTTGTAGCACTAAAGCCAGTCTCAACTAGATTGGATTGATGCTGATGTGAAGTGATCGAAGGAACATGGTTTTCGTTATTTTCTTTCTCTTCGTTCAAGACGATGCTTCTAATAGGCATACCACGGCTATGCCTTGAATCAACTAACTCCGGCAGCAGACTATTCATATAAAACTGAATTATAAACTAAAAAACAAAAAATAACCATAAACCAAAAATACACATTTTGCACCCCGTCACATGCAACTGACCTTGAATTTGGTAAAACCAATTACTATTTTTATTTATGGTAAATTGTTAAAGTTGGATTTTATTATTTTCTAGAGATTTTTCTAAACCATTTTTTGACGACAATTTTGTCATTTCCAACAAGACCATCTGGAGTGGCTCCAATAAAAGGGTATTTGCGGTCAATAAAAAGTCCACACTGATCTATTTTTATGTTTTTCTGTTGTTCCATTTGCTGTATGGAATGTTTTTCGTTTTCGATGCCGTGAGCTACTGAAACCACTTGGTTTAGATTTTATTATATAGGATTATTTTTTACTAATGGTGCACTATCTATTGTAACTTTTCGTTTACAAATGGGACCGAAGTTTGAAGCTGTTGTTATTTTTTTTTTAGTTCGAGTCATTTACTTGAATCTCTTTGTAAAATTTTTGATCGTTCAATACGGTCCTGTCTGCTGTAAGTTTCATCAGGTTTATGAGATAATTTTTTTCACCAGTTTTATAATATTCAAATATGTCACAGATTTTAGTAAAAGTACTGATAGTTACGTGGCAATTTGCAAACTAGAATTAGAAACGTCTACGGGCTGTTCAACACCAGCGGCTTTTCGTCTTCTCATTGCAGCACTGTAACATAAAATATGTATAATTATACTCAGCTGCGGTAGCCTAGTGACTAAGGCAATCTATTCAATAAAAAATACTAACTTCGACCAACTACTGACGTGAACCCACTTGTAATTTAGCTAAGAGTTAGGGGCTAAGAAGACTAGAGCAGTCATCAAGCATACCAAAATTTTTAGAGCCATAGATATAGACTAGTTATTGTACACCAAATTCAAATTTTTATATACCTACTGTACATTTTTTGTACAGTGGCACAAAAGAAAAAAATAAATAGACATAAATTAAATTAAATTGACAGCACAATTGTGCGAGCGAGAGAAAGTGATAAGCTGCGCCATTTTAGAATTCTTCCTTTAATGAACCGAGTTATACCCATATTTTCAGCGAAACCGATTATACGTAATAAAGTGCGGGGGGGGAAGCTCGCAGAAACAAACAGCACACGTCCTACCTTGAACACGCCTCGGCGGGTACTGACTCAACTGACTGACCGCTGCGAGTGCTCAAATGCAAAGATTTTCAGGTTTTATAAGTTTTTGAAAAAAATAATAATTGCTTGATAAAAAATAATTTTACCAGTCGCTAGATATTTTTATGCTCTTTATAATGATATCAATCTCGGCATTATTTGATGATGGCGTCTTAGTGTAAAACGTGTTTGAAATATCGATTTGGAGCGTTTTAGACCCATGTTTGACGCTAATTTCTATCGAGGCAATTAACATGAATCGTGTTTCTGTTTTCACAGGACCCTAGAAGGTATAGTCTATTTTATGAATGTGCTTTTTATTTAGCGCAATTTGCTATATTACTTGATAGCCAGACGTTTAAAAATTTTAAAAATTACTGCAACCTGGCCTTAAGTATCATCGTTTCATTATCATTCATCATAACAATAAGTAGAAAATGTACGACCTCAGGGGTTGCGGCACGAGTGTTATTCCTCTGGTGTTACACTCGCCCATAGGCCACGATAACCACTTACCATCAGGTGGGCCGTGTGCTTATCTGCGACCTAAGTTGTATAAAAAAAATAAAAAATAAACCTAGTAACTTAAGAGCGCAGAAGTCAAAATTGTTGTCTAATAGAACTTAAGTTTTACGGTTTATGCATTTTAATATTTTCAATACAGATGCTATCACTAAGATAAACTCGACTGTAATTGAATTTTTTGTTGTAAAATCACATGTTTGCCTCTAGAAAGTCAAACCTTTGTAGTCGGAGGAAATTCCACGCAGCTGGCTACGATTAGATTGCGTGCCTTTGACACAGAGGCTGTAATCTTGTGCGGCGACTACAGTTCAGCCTCACAGACGATGTATTAATGAACAAATGTACAATCTCACTTCACAGATAAAAAATTCAACCAAGACTATTAAAATGCATTCTTGCAGAAGAACAACATACGAGTAATTAAGAATTTATGAAAGTCAAACAGGCTTGGAAATGAACAAGGCTACTCAAATAAGGTATTGCCAGTAGATTCAATAAAAATCGTTCTTTTTTTCATGTTGCTAATTATTTTCCGCCTAAGACTATTGTTTTAGGTTTATATAATTTCGATCAGTATGATATAATTTTAGACAGACTGTCTTAAAATGGACAGAATACCGCGGCTAATAATAATATTATAGTAGGCATCCGTGTGTTATGTTTCCAGCGGTGAGTAGGGTAGCCAGAGTTTTCTGAAGAGGTAATAGGGGGAGAAGGCAGGGACGTAGCAAGCCCGGTGACGTTCCGAATGGCGCAGGTCCTCTCGGGGCATG
Source organism: Pelosia muscerda (assembly GCA_963691645.1). Classification (NCBI taxonomy): domain Eukaryota; kingdom Metazoa; phylum Arthropoda; class Insecta; order Lepidoptera; family Erebidae; genus Pelosia; species Pelosia muscerda. The sequence goes on along the minus strand of OY829116.1, from coordinate 5,286,439 downwards.
GATGCTTCGGGAAATACCTGTGCCGGCTGGGACGGGAGCCGACCAGTGGGTGCCACCACTGTGGCGGCGATGATGACACGGCGCAGCACACCCTAGAGGAGTGCCCCGCGTGGGCTGGGGAGCGCCGTGCTCTCATCGCCGAAGTGGGGACGGACCTCTCGCTGCCGGCCGTAGTTCTGTCTTGAAACCTTCTGCGAGACCGTTATCTCGCAGAAGGAGGCGGTGGAGAGGGGGAGGGAAAAAGACCCACTTTCCCTCCCACAGAGCCGTAAGCGAACCGGGGTCCGAAGGAGGCGGTACTACCAACTCCTCCCCCCCTAACTGTAGGCCGGGCAGTAGACGCGGGAGCGTATGCTGCCCTTGCATAGGCCTCGAGATTGAAGGCGCACGTCGTGTCGCGTGTGCCTTGCCTAGGCGGGCGGCAGAAGGACTCCCCTTCTGCCGCACCAGAGACGGGCCTGCCGTTGAGTAGCAGCGGGTGACTCGCACGGCGATGGCGGAAGATGTTGTGCCCGCCATCGTCGATATGCGATGACGACGGACACCGTGGTGGTTTAGTGGGTAGTCTGGTCCCCGGTAGAGGTCAGGAGTCCCACACAAAGCTCGCCCCCCACCCCTGTAGGGGGTGAGCGAAGTGCGTAAATGCATTCCACCACGTAAAAAAGAGTAGCGGCGCTGCCGTGAAACAAATTACTACACCGCGATGGCAACTCAAAGTGCCGTCGATTTCACAAAAAAAAATCTGGAGAGGTTTTGTGTTGTCAGTGGGATGACCGAGAAATCCTGCTTTTTCTTCTGCACTGACAGCACATGAACTCTCTTAAACTTCATCCCTCCCGTCCCCCTTCTCGTCCCCCTCCCCTCGACATGATGGGCATAAGAGTGACGCCCCTGGTGGTACAAATAGTCATAGGCCACGGTAACCACTTTTCATAATAACCACGTGTAAAAATAGGCAGATATATAAAAGACTTCGTTTTTTATATAGTACACCTCAATTTAACTTCACTTCGCCTGATGGTAAGCTGAAGGCAAAATGATGACGGCTCAGTTTGACGGCCTCATCAGATATGCCCCGCTTAAAGGACCTGGGACTGTAGGAAGAAATATACACGTGAGCTGGTAAGGAATTCAAAGACTCTTAACAACAGAGCAGATAAATGAAACAAAGAGTCTTATATTAAGTAGTTACCTACAAAAAGGTTCGTAGCCACTAACTTGAATCTTGAAGGTAACTTCAAAGTTTTGCTACAGAGAAACTGAATTAAGTTTGTGAGAGTTCTCGACTAGTTCATGACTAGTTTTCCTAACATCGCAGGCATAACTTTATGTCTAGACTTTTATTTTTGTTATATTATCTCGTATTTATCGAAACATGTTCTATCATCGCGGATACGAGTCCCGTCGGGGCATTCACTTTTGCCGATCTGATTCTATCACGATCTCAATGAAAGGAGGGTAAATAATCGTTACAGTCCATATTGTTAACCAACAGCAGAACAAATATGACAAATTAATCATCTAAAACATTTCCGGATTATTGTTCTAGTAGAACATAGGGCACATTTTACTAATTTTTAAATACTTACTATTTGTCATACCGCATAGTATAACAGATAGGATTATTTTTTCCTGCTTATTATACTAGTATAACAAAAAGTAGAACAATGGTGAAAAGTCCATCGCCTCGCCGTTTTTGACATTTCATTAAATTTTGACAGCTCAAAATTGAATTCTGACATAAGGTACATCACCTTCTCTGAACCTTTTTCCAACCCAGTTGGGGTCGGTTTTCCAACTTTGACATATACATAACATAACATAAACTCACGTCTATATCCCTGAAGGGGTAGGCGAACGTGTTAGCACCCACCTTTCGCCAGTTTATATTTAGGTTCCAATGAAATAGGTGGCGAACCTATTACCATTAACCGGGCACTTATAAACCTGCGATAAATACACACATAACTTCGAAAAGCATCGAAAAGTCATTGGTGTTTGCCATGGTAAAACCTGGGACCGTACCCGAGACCTCGTGTCAGTAGTACATTACTCATTTTATTAGGATAATTGACCTTCTGGTGAGTTGGTTTAGCTCAAATCTTTTTACCTCATCTGTCAAAAGACAAAAACAGCATGTCGTAATATTTAGCGATACTGTTATGAATCGTCCGTTTTACATGTATTAGGTACACAAACAAATTATTCTTCACTCGACAGACAGTGTAATTGCTGCTCGTAACGGCATTCAAACATGTTTCATGGACACAAATCGTCAAAATTCGATAATAAATTCAAGAAGGCTCGGTGATTAAACCCTTCTATTGTTCCATAATATATGACCTTCAATGAATGTCAAAATATTTAAATTAATTTTTTATGCTGATCAAGCATAATGTACTAGTAGAATGGTGATTTTTTTATTGATTTGTTTGTGTCAATGTTTGTTATATTTTTACACAAAAATGGCTACACGAATCTGGATGAAACTTCAATGGATATTCACTGTTAAATACAATACAAATGCAAATGTAAAATACTTATAGGTACCAGTGACCACCGAAATTCGACTCTCAGACACAGATTACCTAATAGCTGCTCACTGCATCTATGCCCACAATGACCATACCATAATAACAATACTTATACCTATTGATAGAAATGTAATTTATGTGAAATGAAAATTATTCATCATTCATTCATTCCTACATTAACTGTCGAAGATAAATGTTAACATAAAATATTGCTATTTTTACATCTCCCTTTTGAGACCATTATACTTGATAAAACAACTTTGTTCGTAGAGAGGATATTCAATGAAAACAGTTTTCGCAAAAAGGCTCCGCAAGGCATGATGAAAAAAAGAATTTTACGCCTAAACACTTATTCTGTTAGACTCAACTTCAGTAATATTATTCTAAGAAACATCATATTACAATAGGAATGGTGGCTACTTCTTTATTCTTGAAAACGACCAGTTTGTAATAAACAATAGACTGTAGTACTAAAGTGAAATTTTCTTATAGAAAATAGTTATAAAGATATTTGTTTTTGATCATTTACCCAAAAATGCACTAACCAAAGCAGATCAGTAACCAATTGAACAGAGTAACGTCTTGCTTTTATAGCGCTTCAAGTGTAGGTATGGAACCCCGTTGTATCAGTAGTCCGATTAAATAGTTCGATGATCGAACTGCTGAGACTTTTTCGGCTCAGCAGTCCGATGATGCAGATGATTCTAAATCACTACTGAGACTTCTAGTCCTATTCGACATTCCGAAATAAGAAATGAATGGAGAAAGAAGTCATTTGAAATTAAATAATGCATCTAAAAATATAAATTTGAACTGATTTGGATGTCGATTCAACAGAAGAAGAAGAAGAATCCCTATAATAATGATATAGACTTGATATACACAGTCTGTATATCCATAATTTTAAACCATAATTTAATTTTGTAAATATCTAATACAAAAGAAAATTCGTCAATAAACTACAAAATAATGGCAACTCGTTTCGCATAGCTACCGTAATCACATCCCGGCACTTTTTCAAACAAAGGTACCTAATTACACAGCAATATAATTCCCTTCACAAGTAAAAAATTACGCAACAATAAAACAAAATGTTACAAGGAATAAGTGAGAAGTAATAAATGGCTAAAGTTGGCCGCTGTGAGTAAATTATTCATTCAAGGAACGGTCCCGACGCTGGTCTATTGTAGCTTTCGTATATCTGTTACAGATGGTTCGTTCAGAAAGATGTTGAATATTAGATTAAGTCGTTTTGTCGAGCAAATATATCGTATATATTTGTGGAACTCTGCCGCCCATGGTGTAACATAAGAATCGGCTTAAAATATATTGTCAAATGGGTTATTCCGCAAGTTAGATTACTTTTATAATGTATTTTCTTATATTTATTACATAGAATGAGATATATCTAGAATCAAATATTATTAGGTTTATAATCTGTGTTGATCCAAAGGACCAACTCCCAGCTTCATGATTCTATTTTTAAATTTGACCGCGTTTAATAAGTAATGGAGATGGTTCAAATATGATCCTCTCTGAGCTCAAGCTTTTAGAAAATTGCGTGGTCTGAAACTAAACCAAGAATAAATAAAAAGACAAATAAAAACCAACACTGAAAATATAATCTATGACTATAGTTGCGGCATGCTATGATGGCCGTTTTGACACAATTGGTTTTGCTCGTTTTCTCTGTATTAGAAGTCGACAAACTCGCAATCAATTGACCTGTATAGGTACCTTATAGTCCACTTTAAGCACCCAGGTGAAACTGTGTAGGTTTGTTTGCTAAAACATCGTTAGTCCGCTGTTTGGATAGCTGACGGGTATAGCAACTGATAATACAATATAATAATATGCTATAGTTGCTCTAGCTATGAAGCTTCATAAACTCCTTACCTAATACCTGTTCGAAACTGGCAACTCCGTGAGCTGGTAATTACGGTAGAACACCGCGCTTTTAAGGTACATAGTACGATAAAATCCCTAATAGAATTAATATCCCATTCCCGTAACACATAGTAGCGAATTCTGAAAATAGAAGTATCCTATATAAGTAATTTAGTGAGAGTGGTTATGTCATAACTGCACGGACGTCTTGGGACATCAGTGGCCGAAATTGAGGTAGCCTCTGGCATATTCCTCACGCCCCGGCTGACTCAGGGCCCGCGAAGGCCCTCTCGAGTGTGGGACTATGGTATCCATATCTTTCCTCGGATAGAGACACTCTACCGCCGCGACCTGCTCCAGCTAGGGTGACAAGCGGCTACACCGCTCATGGTGGACGGAGGTCATTCTGCGGCCTCCGACGCCCAAGTCGCCCATTAATTGCGGGTTGTGCGGGCTCGGAGTATCCATCTATGCCTGTACAAAAATTTAGTCAGACTCATTCAACTATTTGAGCGTAATTGAATAACAAACATCAATATTACCGCAAACTTTTAATGCTCTCAATTTATCATCTTCCTTCACCTCAAAGACCGTTGTCTGCTTTTTCAAACCTTATCACGTCACGGCTGAACTTCGATAATATCGAAATAAATAAAACGGACTCGAAGAAATTTCGAATTTCGAAAAGAATATTTCCGTGGGGGTTAAATTGCAAGAGCAAACATAATCTTTTATTTTCTTTCTTATAGATTTAGATCTTACCCCTTTAGGTTCAAAAGTATTTGAAAAGTTGCAATATGTTGCAAACTTCAGTGTGAACGCAAATGTGTTCTAAACTTGAATACAACTTGTTTGAGACAGTCTGTTTTTGTATCAAATCAAAAAGGTAACCTATTGAAATATCGAATTTCTGTTACCCGAATCTTAAAACCCCGAAAACGGTTGGTAGAACTTTTAAAAGACAGATGTAATGAATGACAACTTTCTATTATTCCGTTTTTCATTTCCCAGATGAATCAATTTCCAGGTGCACTAAAACCAAATTTTCAAATAGTATTTTTTTGTTTTCCATAGTGTCATAATCCAAATATAGTTATACCAGATTCTCAGAATATATTTTTTTGTTTCCCATCGTACCATTTGCCAAATAAACTATTACCAAATTTTCATAATCTTTTTATTTGGTTCCCATACAATCGTTTTCCATCTAAACTATATACAGGTATAGTAAAACTCAGTAAATTTATACGATTCATTTATTGGGTAGGTACCTACAGCAAGTGATTTAGAAATATTAGTTGCCTATCACAGATAGGTTTAAATGTCAAATTCGACTCAGCAGGTTAGGTTAGGTTAGAACTGCGACCCCCGCACGAGCCGAGCGAGCGAAGCGAGCGTGCCGCGGGAGCGGCCGGCGAGTGCTAGAAAAATTCGATTCAGTAGGTTAGGTTAGGTTAGAACTGAACCGACTCGCTATTGTTTTACTTGCCCATTACAGTCAGGTTAAGGTTAAGTACCTACCTTGTAATTTTTCCATTGGATTCATTTTTAAAAATCTGGATATTGTTTGTCTGGATATCAACAAACTGCATTTCAAAAATTTGTGTTTTAAAAATTCGGCTTTCGTGCATATGGATTACGGTCATCTGGATTTTGTGCATTTAGATTTCGTGTGTCTGGAATTCGTTCGTCTGGATTATAAAACGTCGTACAAATGAATAAATAGGAAAATGAAATTCGGAGTTGCGATTATATGGCAAATAAAACTTCGAAATTTGGAAAACCGGGATTATGAATAAATGGCCAAACGTTTTCTGGATTATGATATTCGGAATATTAAAATTCGGGATTAAGATAGGTAACCAATCAAAAACTATTAATAGGTACTGGATATTGTTCATTTGAAATGTATGTCACCACAATATAGTTAACAGCGTCCTGTGAATACTGACGTTGGATTTAATGAAGCACTGCGTTAAGCCAGATAGGTATAATAATGCACTTGAGTGAAAGTTTGTACAGTTGATGGATGTAGCGCTGATAAAACGACAAATTATGTAAAAAATATTGTGCGAGGGATATCGATAGCAGTGTGTTTTTATTATTATGTCGTTTAACATAATATACCTACTCACATATAGTACCTAAGACAGCCTCCGTGGCGTGGCGGTAGCACGCGACTGCTACGCACGGGGCGCGCATTCGATGCCCGCGAGTGCAAAAAGTTGTATGCATGAATATGGCTGTTTGCACTGGTCTGGTCGTACCTCGGAGAGCACGTTAAGCCGTCGGTCCCGGTTGCCATACACACATCTATGGCAGTCGTTACGGGTAGTTGGAGCCCTCAAAAATCCAACCAGTCTAACTTGGAACTTCGATATCGCCATTGGTCATTTAGACCATTGGTTGTGGAGGGACTTGGGAACTGAGTTGGGAAAAGGTTCAGGGAATGATGCCATATAGTACCTAAGTAGGTATATGATAATGGTGTGGATAGTGGCAAAAAATCTCTGTGGTTAATTGTAGTTGGGCCTACAGAGAGTCAAACTACCTTATCCAAAACCATATAATATCGGTACCACTAGGTATGATGAAGTAAGACATGATGGTAACTCCCATAAGCTTTATAGTAATACCACTCACATGAGTAGGTGTACTATACTTAGGTGAAACCTTTTTGATTACGTCCAATTTTTATTACAACGTCATATACCTCGTGCGTAAATAGCCACGACTCGTCACGTTTTAATCAGGAGTGACGTCATAGGATACGTCATCAGCCCCCCACTTAACTATCAGTTTTATTTCTACTTGTGTTCTTAGCAATCTGGTAATAAGCGTTGCCAACCAGTCTAGACGACTGAGGCAATTATGGATTCCTTTTACTTATATGATTTGTCTAAATTTCATTAGTGGCGAACCACTTATGGACTATCAACAATGAGCAACTTTTGTTGCTTTTACACATGCCATTATAAAAAGCTTAAACTAGAATTAATTTTAGCAACTATACCAATAGTTGCTAAAATTAATTCTAGTTTAAGCCTCTGTGGCGTGGTGGCAGTGAATGTGACCGCTACTCAACGGGAGGGTTAGATCATGAATAACTATAGGTCGTGCCTTGCAGAACACGTTAAGCCGTTAGTCCCGGTTGACAAACGAATATCTATAGCAGTGGTTACGGGTAATTAGAGTGTAGCCTTAAAAATCAACAACTGGTCTCACTACAATACTTCGAACTCATCAATGAATTGTGGGGGTCATATGAACTGCCATCTGTTGCATCGCTTCACGGATGAAAGTTCAGTTAAACTTTCAGTTAGACAGGTAAAAACGGACCCCAGACTCCAAGGTGGAAGCTTCGAATGTGACTGGGATAGCGCTAGGATGAAGCTAAGCTAGTGTCAGCGTTCCGTTATAAATTTAAAATACATTTTCCGCCTTGGAATACCAAGGTTACAGCTACGAAAAAGTTCCCGTGAAACACACAAGAGATATAGGGACAGAGAACGCAACTTCGTTTTATACTATGTAATGTTAAGTACTAATACCATATACTATCTAATATCTTCATCGGGAATATCATTCTCACTTACATAACAGCATATTATAATAAATAAATTGAATCGTTCATATCCCTTTGCCGCCATCGAGAATACACATAATTGGAAATGGGAATCCATTTTCCTTTTTACATTTGCTCTATATATTACATTTATTTTTGTATTCTCGTTCTTAACTGGAAATCCAGATCAGAATAGTTATATTTATATATTCTACAGATGTAACAAGAGTAATCTTAGAGTTTGTATAAAATTATATTCTTAGATCTTGGTAGACTCTATCTATCACCTCAACTCCGATGCGAGTTGAAAAGTTGAATGACGCTCGAATTGATGGAGTTCCCGAGTTTCCTTCTATTCAGGTACTCAGGACCGAGACCCATGGCCCAAGACATCACACCGTCGCGTGGGTTTGATAAATAATAATTTATTATTTGTATACAACCTAGTAAGTTCTAGAGGCCTTGCCAACACTTCCAAAAAATAATCTTATTTCAATCTTACTTTACTTTCATAGTATGATTCGGACTCGAATCTTTGTCGTTCATCGATATTTGTATATGTCATCTTATAAGACTTCGTATGTAAATTCAATGAAATTTAACAAATGAATGTATCCACTACAGTAAGAGATATTGCCGACCCGTTTTAATCATATAACACTCGTATCCGGTGTATCCGAATATCACTATGAAAATAAAATAAAATTGCTTTTGGGATGTGATGGTAAGGCCCCCTGTAAGTTCCTTACAGGGCGTTCCTTTTTCTTGTATTAAACGCTAAAAGAACCTCATTCGGTCGTAATAACTCTAGTACGTTCAAAATTGCTCACATAGCGATAGTCATATTTTTTTGAGTATTATCGCAAAGATGGTTGCTTCGTAATTTTCTTAACACAATAACTGCCATACATGAATGGATATATGATATTACTGAAGATATAAGGTTTTATTCAAGCAAGTGTTTTAGGAGGCTAAAAAAATATCATGACCGCTATATATAGGTACCTAACACAAGTAATTTTGCTTTCTGAACGGACTTAATACAAGTAAGACATGCCATAGTAGTTAGAAAGTGAAGGCGACTTGGGAATCGAAGGTCGCAGAAAGACTTCTGTCCAGAATGACAGATGGAGCCGCTCGTCACTGTCAAAATAATGTGGACCCCGTATTTTCACACCCAAGGAGGCTTTCAATGGCCCTGGGTCAGACCCTCGGCAACTGATAGCCCGACACAGTTCGACATTACTATTTGCTCTGACTTCGGCGAGAGGGTGTCCATGACGATTTCTGCAGTAGTTATTAGTAGTTTAAGCCGTTCGAGGTCTGACTTCGGAACTTATAAAAAGCACTAAGTTTATTGTACTCGTAAATTTGTTCAAGCCAAACCCCTGGGTTATGTCTAATATGCCGTAAATACCATGATAATACAAATAAAAAGTAAGTGAAATATCGGCTATTGAGCTTTAAATTAAAAAAATACACGACCAGGCTATAAGTTTAGGCATTAAAAGGTTTCTACAGGGTCGGCAGCAACAGTGTGACATGATGCCTGTGGTATTGCAAACGACCATTGGCCACGGTGACCACTTTCCATCAGGTGGATCGTGTGCTTATATGCCAATGTGGTATAAAATAAAAAATAACGACTGCGAAAAATGCTCTAATAATGATGATTAGATATTTATAACTCATATACTCGTAAGTGACTTTGATGGAACGCTGTTCATTTCGTTCCATTGCAACATATCCATCTTGTCACACGAGTTGCTTGTCCACATGTTAAAAATAAAAAAGTAGGGCTTGCCTTATCATGTATAATGCCAGTTAAAAACTCATCGAAACTCTTCAATTGCCAAGTTTAATATTTAGTTATATGTAACGCGCGAACAGTTTCATCACAGAAAATGTCAATAAATAATGTTAGGTTGATATAACCTATAGATTTTTTATAGAGTTATAGTTACGATACAATCACGGTAGCCTAGTGGTATGGGTAATGGACTGCTGAGACGAGGTCTCGGGTTCGATCCCAGGTTTTACCATGGCACACACCAATGACTTTTCGATGCTTTTCGAAGTTAAGTGTGTATTTATCACAGGTTCATAAGTGCCCGGTTAATGACAAATGGCTCGCCACCTAAAATTAACTGGCGAAATGTGGGTGCTTGCACCTCTGCCTACCCTTTCGGAGATATAAGCGTGAGTTTATGTTTTTTTATAACTACAGCATAAGAATCACAGCTATTAAACAAACTGCTATTGCCCGATAAACCGGTGTTTGCAAGATTTCAGTTTTAATCCCCTACATTGGTTCGATGGCACGCAGCGCTGTGGTTTTGTTCAGTGAATGTGACACGAATTTCGCAATGGCTAGCGTGCAATGCGGTGGGACATAGATTGAAACTACAATTGTATTTGACAATTGCAATAAATCCACTTTCTAACGAATTCTATTGCGGTTTATTTTGGTATGTTTTATACCACATAGGTGGTAGGCCGTGAGCTTGTCTGCCAAACGCGTGCAGGGCTTAGGTGTCACTCGCATACGGTACAGAATATTCCATCAAGAACCAAGCGGTTCGGTGACTCTGCCGTACCATTAAGTCCTGGAATTCCTTGCCGGCGCACGTGTTTCCTTCTTCCTACAGTCCCGGGTCCTTTAAGCGGGGCGTGAAAAAGCATCTGATGAGGCCGTCAAGCTGAGCGCCACCATTGTAGCACTGAACGTGTTTGCAATGGTGACCCTCTTTCATGGGACTTTGCCTTCAGCTTAAGATCAGGCGAGGTGAAGTCAAATTGACGTGCCATAGATAAAAAAAAAAAAAAAAAAAATGCATTAAAAAAACACTGGTCTAGGGCTGTCCAGTGTTTGTTAAACGTTGCAACTTGTCAATCTAATTTTTTTTTATACCACTAAGGTGGCAGATAAGCACACGTCACAACTGATGAATAGTGGTTACCGTGGCCTATAGATGTTTGTAACATCAGGGATGTTACACTCGTGCTGCCGACCCTCTACACGGGAGGGGGAAGGGTTGAAGGTTAAAACAGTTACTATGCTGTAGTATAGAAGATAATAATATTATTGACATGGTTTGATCAGACTCGTAAATAAGATGGATGAAAGAATATACACGAAATAGTATTATGAGGGGTTGAGGGGTTTGGCAGTCGCTCACGTAAAAGCCATGTAAAAAATAAAGAGGCTCCCCAGACTTATAACTTTTCTCTGCGCTGTAATGATGACCTATACATCTAAAACCCTAAAATTTATACTTCTTGGCTTTCTTACAATAATAAAACCGGTCACGATAAAGCAATCATCATTCTCTTAACCTTTTCCTAACTCAGTAGGGGTCGGCTTTCCAGTCTAACTGTGATGCGGCTGAACTTCGATATTTGCCGTGAAGGGACTGCCATCTGACCTCCACAACCAATGGTCCAATGACGTGAAGTTAGACTGGTTGGACTTTTGAGGGCTCCAACTAAAACTATCACGTTAAAACAATGATGAGTAAAAAAAAAATAAAGAGGCAATCCTCTCGTATTCTTTCTCTGCTTCGTGAAATGACCTCTGCCCCTAAGCCTCCATACTTTAACTCTTCGCAATAATGAAGCAATTTATCTTATACAATCACTGTCTACTCGTTACACGGCTGATAAAGTTGGAATATCAAGTTCAATTTGCGTCAGACTTACGGTCCAATACAAATAGCCAGCAATTTATATTTTGCCGCAGCTGTATGTTACTCGAAATGATTTATTTAAAAAATGTACAAATTAAAAATATCCGTAAATAGCAACCGAAGTGAAAAGTATGTTTAAAAATGATTAAAAGCATTTTCTTCACAAAAACTAAGCTCTCATGCGCCTACAAGTTGTCACTTCAAAGATGCAGACATGTAAATTGTCGCAACTTGTTAAATACGTAGGTCCTACTAGCCGGATATTATTTAAAAAAACAACTTCCATTCAATTTGTGAAATACTCATGCTACTCATAGATAGTAATATTATTAGTTTGAGTAGACTTAAAGACTCCTTCATTTCCGCGTAACCTAACTTAAAATATCGTTGGCCGTAACTTAGGATTTTGCAGTAACGTCGCTGCATATATATTTCTGACAAAGATATCAACTTGGTTTATAAAAAAAAACGTTTCGCGGTTCATATACTGTGTCACTTTCTCACGTTTAGATTTTTATGTATACATACACTTGTCACTCGCACAGTTTGTTCCTAAAAGGATAGCTTTATAGCACCACTAGCCGTATAGAACCGTTCGCTACATTCGCGTAACGCATTCACCAGCATACCTCCCAAGTCAAGACAAGCATGCCTAAAAACTTCACTTCAAAAAGCTATTAGTTAGCTAGGCAGCTAGTTTCAATATTATCTCAATTACTGCCGAGTGTTGGAACATACAAATGTGTCTGTGGAGCATAGTGCTATATTGATTTCGGATGTCTGTGTCAAATTTATAGCACGAAACCTAGTAACGGTTATTCCTGCAACGGTTCTCAACATATGGATTATGAAACGGCAAAATAGATAACATGTGTGCATGCAATAGTTACCATATTCAAGCGTATTAATTTTGCTATCATCGATGACGTTATCCAAGTTATTTAGTGATAAATAATCATACCTACCTCATCATCGTAGACAGAATAATTCCAATACCATCGTATCAGTCGGAACAATTCGTCATTTATATTTTGGACGATGAGAACGCAATTTACAACATTTAATTCAATAAACAGTACAGCCATTTATCAGTTACGATGGTACAGTCACCTGCAATAATATGTATACACTTTGGAACCTTGTCACAATAATAAATGACAAGTCAACATTATGACATGAAACGGTAAACTTCGACAAGTTTAATGTGAAAAACTTCTAAAACGTATACATATTATTGCAGGTGACTGTACATAAAAACGTTTTCATAACATCATACATAATTGTCAAAATAATCACCTCCGTATTGCCCCCTAAAAACTTTTAAAAACAACGTCCCAGATATTCATATGCCGAATGATTTTGAGAACGACTCACGAGTCCCGACCATCACAGTGACGTCCACGTTAATCCCTGAAGGATGCTCCACAATATGTAACATCTATTACATGATATTATTTTTAGAAATTATGCTCGAGCAAAATGTAATATGATTTTCTCGTTAAAATTAAGTGAACCTTCCTCTGAATAACGCTCTAGTGATCTCAAATGATGAGATTTGAACTGTGACGTAATCATATTTATAATAAAATAGGTATTGTAATATTTTCGTCAATCTTAACATATACATATTTATGTGAACTTTTTTATACTTTTGATGTGTATATAAAATAAATACTTCTAATAAAATTAAGTAGGTAAGCGATCACAAGTAGCGAACGCCTGCAGCACAGTAGCACTAGCATGAACTCCTATCGAATTCGTAAAGTAAAGGTATCGAGAGAACGGAGCATTGTGATTGGCAATATGCCTCTTGTGAACCTGTGTGCGTGTGTAGCCCGCCGTTCTGTCGATACCTTTACATTACGAATTCGATAGTATTTCGTGCTAAGGCTGAACTTGTGATTTCTAGGTTGCCATTTACAGAATGAAAAAACACAGATGTAATGTTGACAAAGGTATCCTTTGTGCATTTAATAGTATGAATACCGGGCATGTAGGTTTTTCAGTGATTTTGATAAAGTCACGCGAGCCGTTTAGAATAATAATAATACTTTTTTATAAAGAAATTACCAACCGAATTTACTAATGTTTCCTCTAAGTCCACCAGCTAAGCGGAATGGCTTGTGTTAGGAGTGTGATAGAGTCGGTGGTGTAATGGCCAGGATTTGAACCCAGGACTTCTCGATGGTGAGGCCGACTCTTTAACTACTAAACCGTGACCGTGTACCGAATGTTTTTCAATCGCGATTCCTCAGTCGTCACAATTATTTAACACTCCACCAGTTTAGTGACACAGTAGCTTGGAAGGTATAAATTCAATATTAGATTAGCATGTGTTTTTTTAAGAAGCCGTAGAATCCCTTATGAGGGTGTGTACAAAATTCATATTTCTTTATATGAACACTTAATTCAGTTTTATTTAAAATTAAACCCTGTTTATCCTAAATTTATCTACGCTCTCTCAAAATCTCTTTACAGGGATTAATAGCCACAAGGCAATTTTCTGACTTAGTGAGACAAGATGGGGCTTGACGGAGCTTCACCACAATCTCCCTACCCCGGTTTAAATAACATTGTAAACAATAGATCAGTGGGATTAGCTAGTATAACTTATAACGGTTGACTACTTTGTATGCGAAACTTGACGTCAACTTTGTTAATTTAAACTTGAGGGGAACTCTAATCGATAGGAGTAAGAGTTTAAAAGTTGGCTAGTCGGAAATCTTTTCAATAAAAAGTAAAAACAACTCATATTTTTAATTTATTTGGTTTCGATTCCCGCTCAGTGCAAATGTTGTGATATAGAATAAAGGCAGTATATTTAGACTGGTTCGTGGCTTAGGCCCCCAGTGGCCGATGCAACTGTAGCCGGGGCCCCTAAATCCAAGTTTGCTTCCAAAACTTTGTTATTAAATAATATTATTTTAAAATTAATTCAAAGTTAGATTGTCAGCGCAGTCTCTGGCTTTATTCGAGAATTATTCCTTGAAACTCAGGGTCCGCTAAATCCATATACGATTTAGAATTTAACTAGTGCGGCATTTGTGGGAGCAATTGTCGTCTGACCGTTCAACCCCAAGAACAACGCTCGTGAGCCAGAGTCATGTCAGGAAAAGAATTGTAAGAAGTATACTCAGTGCAAATATTTATATGCATGAATATGGATCTTTGCACTGGTCTGGTCGTGCCTCGGAAAGCACGTTAAGCCACCGGTTCTGGTTGCCATACGAACGGTAAATAATAAATAATTGGAGCCCTTAAATCTTCGACTAGCCTAACTACTGAACATCGATATCGTCAATTCGGTTGTGGAGGTCCGATGGCAGTCGTTTCACGGAAAATATCGAAGTTCAACCGCACCCCAACTAAGATGGGAATAGGCTCAGAGAATGATGATGATGTTTTCAATACATACCAAGGCCTCATATTGATGTGAAAAAGTATATCGTTGTCAATGTTTTTATTGTCTCCACCCCTAACAAGCGTCAGCACAAAAACTAAATAAAGGTGTCTTAAATAGCCGTATAAATGCCTGTCTCACTAACGAAATATTGTCTGTTACTTCAGTGAGCAAACTTATCCCTAGGATCACGCCGAAATTTCATTAAGGCCGTCTTTAACTGGTCAGATAGTTGGTTATGCTAACAATGTTAAAAGGTACTACTCCAGGGGCGAAATTGACTGTCGTAAACAGTTCTCATTCTGGTGACCTTTTCATCTTAGCAATAAGTTTGGAGGAAATGTTGTAATATAGAGTTAATTTCTTGGGAAAAGTCAAGAAGCTTATACACTATTATTTTAGTATAGGTAAGAGCAACAAAATTAGCTTAACAAATAGAAATTTACTACCTAATCATCTTAGTTCTAAAACCATTTAACATTATTTTAGCGTTCTTCTCAGTTACATCAGTGTGAATTTCTCAAAATGGCTTTTCTTTTAACACCTATTGAGGTGCATCTACTTGCGTGTGATATTAGCCTGGGACCTGAAGATCTTTTAGAGACTCCATACTTATAGATGGAGGCATATTTCAATGTAGCATAAGACATTGTTTTGGCTGTGAAGCGAGGTCGCTCCTGAAGCTACGAAGATGCTGCCAAAAAACCACGCTGGAGTGTGGAGTCACGCGTAAAGATCTTGTGAAGAACTCTTGCATCAGCGGCAGTCCTCACGTCAGTCATCGCAGATAAACTGCAAGAGTCGTCTTCGTTAGTACGGTCTGACTTTTGCATTAACTCTTAGCAATGGCGCCTCGATCGTGTATCGGCAGGAGGGGTACCACCAAAAAGTCCTGACTCCATGTCGTGGAAGGTAATATGTTTGCCAATGGTCTCACCCCACCATGGACACCTAAGATCGAAGTGGAGGAGGAAAAGCAGGACATGGACCCTGAACTCCGAAGTCCCCTTGGCCTCGGATGCTATCAGAAAATCACGTCTACCTGATGATGATGATTTAGACATTGTAGGTTCCTTAGACAACCATCAGTAGAAATGAATAGCCAAGAAAGAAATTCAGTTGTTATTTTAGATAAGACCGTTAAATATTTAGAATAAAATTAGAAGAAAAAACTTTCTAATTACGATGTCATTTGAGTGTCAACCAAACCCTACTCTGATGTCGACGATGTCAAACGTCACATTAATTTATTAAAATGGTTTACATTCTTTACATTATACATTAAAGTGATCGGGGCTTTGCCACGGTATTCTGTCCGCCGTGAATCAGACATACGCAAGTTTTAAGTTCCACCTTACTTTACAAATTAACTCAATGATTGGTATAATGTGGGTGTTAATTTATCTCTGCCTACCCCAACAGAAATAGGTGTGAGTATATGTATGTATGAACATATTATATACTAGCCTATGCCCGCGGCTCGCCCCGCTTGGCCGTCGGTTATCGCAACGTAAGCGCTATCTGTAAAACTTAAATTCTATATTCCTAATCATAACTCTGGTTTTACTTAACCGATTGCAATCAAACAAACATAAGATTTTAAGTTGGACCAAACCCCTTCACACAAAAAAACCGCATCGAAATCCGTTTAGTAGTTTTTGCGTCCATCGTGGACAAACAAACTTTTTACAATTATATAGGTAATAGTACAGATATAATAGTATACTCGTAGATTTGTAGACAACACCTTTTAGCTTCTAATCCTAAATCAATAGTATCTATTCGGACGTTGGGCTTTCAGCAGACAAGCCAGTCATAAAGATAATTAAAAGGCCGCCATTATAATTTGATCTATTACGCGAAACATTCACAAAGGTGACTTACAAAATATATTAATTGGCACTCATCTGAAAGGGGTGGCCCAAACTCAATAATTGAGCTTGTAGCGAGTGAGAGTCTTCGGTTCGATAAGGTGACTGATTTTGCTTTCGTCCGTATTGGAACATAACATAAACTCACGCCTATATCCCCGAAGAGATAGGCAGAAACATTTCGCCAGTTTATGTTTAGGTCCCAATGTAATAAGTGGCGAGCCTCTTGCCATTAACCGGGTACTTATAAACCTGCGATAAATACACACATAACTTCGAAAAGCATCAAAAAGTAATTGATGTATGCCATGGTAACACTTCGGATCGAACCCGGGACCTCGTCTCAGCAGTCCACACCCATACCACTAGGCTACCGCGGTTGTATCGTAACTATAACCTCTATATAAACATCTATAGGTTATATTAACCTAACATTATTTAATAAGATTTTCTGTGATGAAACTGTTCGCGCGTTACATATAAATAAGAAGTTTCGAATATGGCGTAAGATCTCATCTGCTTATAATTGAATTGTGTGCTCGTGTTAACAGCGAATATTGGTCGTAACGAATATCACATATTATGTGAATACGTAGATATAATTTCGTTTGGGGCTTCGCGTGTTACATTATTTAGTTATTACTTAGTTAAGCCTTCTTTTTATTTCATGATCACAGCTTTCTGCTTAAGGCAAGAGAAGAATAGATATAAGGCATAACTAAATAACATAACTAAAGAATGGCTCAGATGTGCAGATTTTGTAATTCTGTGGATATTATTCACAATATTTTTTTACAATTTAAATGAATTTTGCGCAGTGAGAACCTTCAGCGGGAATAACGTATTTTGTTATTGTTATTTCGTCCCATTAGTAGAACAATGTTTTATCTGCAAAATGTCAACTTTTCAGTAGAGCGATTTGAAGTTTTGCGTGTGCATTATTTGCTCATAACTTTTTTATGGATGACTTTAGCCATTTAATATTTTGATAGCGTATAAAGACATAAATACAGCGTATATTATTATTATTATTTACTATAAAAACTATTTCTGTGCGTAGATAGTGTGTCGCATGAGCATACATAACATTGTACTGCCAATGGTAACAGCTCAATAGCTGCTTCTAGTACACATGAACCGTTATTTGACCAAAATAATCACGTTGCATTTGCATATGGAACAATTTTTTACGGAATACTAAAAATATGTCAATGTCTTTCATGAAAATATTTTATCTAATGTACCCAGTTGTTACAGTTTTTATATTGATTTTTTTTCGTAAGGTCTTGAATTTTACAATTGAAGCTCTACACACTTGTCGTTAGTCGTACTTACTCGTATTTATTATTAAAGGTATAACAGAAACATTTTGTATATTATAATATTATATTTATTTAGAAAAATAAAAACAACAAGTTGGCACAAACTAAACTGTAACATAAAACGTATTCATTGGGGAATGTACTAATAAACAATTATAAAATCAGAAAAATCATTAAACTTCAGGTGTTTCAAAGCATAAAAAGTGTCATACTCCTAATATCACATTCATTTTCCTTAATATAGTATTATTATTTCTCATTATTAATTTTAATTAAAATGTAAAGCTACATTAAAAAATTAAATATAGGTAATACTTTCATATTTACGATAGGAAAGACTTTATAAGAAGACTACACCTACATCTACATCTAGAAGAATACACCTACATAATTATGATGTACTCTTTTGGTATGCAGGTTAAATCTGAAATCAGTCTTTTATATAATACTAAAATTAAAGTATGAATTTACAAGCAATGATGACTATAACAAATTAAATTAATTTGTTCCCTAAACTAGGTTGTAGGAAGAAGGAAACACGTGCGCCGGCAAGGAATTCCAGGACTTAATGGTGTGGCAGAGAAAAGACTCACCGAACCGCTTGATTCTTGATGGAATATTCTGTACCGTATGCGAGTGACATCTAAGCCCTGCACGTGTTGTCCTGTGTAGGAAAGGGGATTAATTGGAAGAGCTAATCAGAACATTCACTATGGTAGAGACGGTAAAATTCTGCCAGGGACGCAACATCTCTACGCAAAGGCTCGAGGGTATTTGTGACCTCAGGACTCCCAATATTGCGGATCGCACGTCGCTGCAACCTGTCGAGAGCGTCTAATAAGTACTTTGCGGAGCTACCCCAGAGATGCGAGCAGTATTCCACGCAGGAGCGAATTTATATCTTATATAGAAGACGCCGCTGCTCCGGCGTGAAAAACGTCTCACTCTGTTCAGGACCCCGAGTTTACGCGAAGCTGTTTTGATGATGCTCTCGAAATAGTTCTTGTTGTTCAGTTTGCAGCGATTCACTATCAGTAATGTCATAAATTTATGGAAGGCGCTTGCTCCATACTTAAGGGAAGATAATATTTATATGTAAAAGTCCGTTAATCTATTCTTTTGTGTTCTATAAACATCTATTCTTTTTCGCCTTAGTGGTATACTTTAATACATATTCCCATTGCTTTTTTCTGTCTTCCAACTCCCAAAACTTTTTGAATATATCTAACCGCTTGTACGTAAGTTATTCTATCAAAGCACTTAAGTTTACAGGAACATGGTGGACCCATTTGTTATGCATTGAAAATTTACCAGTTTTAGTAGAGTACCTACTCCAGTTTTAGTTGAGTAGTCCAAAGATTTTTCGTCTTATATCTACCCAATTATTGCGACATTTTGTGCGTTTTTTGGATTGACGCGGTATCATAATATCTGAAACAGAGCTATCTGTACCATATACCGACTGACTTTCAGCAGATGGGGCGGGTGATGACTTTACAGTACCTACTCCCAGTATTGGAACGAGTTAGATAAGATTGAGCAATGGGGACATCTCGTTGCGTCACAGAATTGCATGGATCAGGATCTTCTTGTGAAGACTGTTCTTCGATAGCTTGCAGTTGTGATTGGATTGGTGTGGCTGTATCAGAAACAGAGCTATCTATAGCATGGATCGTTTGACTTCGATAAGACAGAGCCTGTAATGCTATTACAGTACTCTTGGTATTGGACTGAGTTGGGCAAGCTTTATCAATGAGAGATTTAGCATTCTGTGAATTGGAATTGGACAGATTACGATCTTCTTCTAAAGAATGCTCTTCGATAGCTTGCAGTTTCATCCAATACTTTCGGCCGATATTATTTAAATATCTTTGCCTAGAAGGTATAAGTGGCGCTTTTTCAATTGATAGCTAGGGAATATTTCGTCACAACTCGTGTCAAATTCAATCAACTGATTTGAATGTATCAGGCAAAATTAATTGTAACACGTTGTGTGATAAGGGAGTGGTGATGGCATAGGCGTAGGTATATAAATCTTAGATACTATACTGGAAATTGTTGAAGTACTGACAGCATGTGATGCTTCATAACTGAACGCAAGAGTTTTTTGATCCGCTAATCCATCACGAGAAGGAGATCAGGTACTTCACTTGATGAATCATCAAAATCCTAAAAGGGTTGTACGTTACTTTTTTTGTACCTGTAAAATAAATATTTATTTCATACAAATGTACTAAAGTTATTCACCCACATTTTCTTTAAACGATCCATACTAGGACTTATAGATGATATTTAGGCTGTATATTTAGTCAAAAATTTGTCATTAAAAATATCTTTGAACAATTAAAACTATATTTAACCATTTTATTACACTTTTAGATTTCGAATAATGTATTACGAAAATAAAATTAGCAGAAAAAAGAATCATTAGCACTTGCGACGCACACATTAAAAAAAAAATTGGGCGAATAATGTTCCATGTGTACATGCCGACGAAAAGAATATACAATTGTGCGGAGTAAAATATAATATGTGCTAAAGAAACCACAAAATTGGGGAAATAATTAAGACAGGCTTTATTGTACACGATCATATTAAAAACTTATTAGTAAAGTATTTATAACGGTTTACACTTAAGTTAAAAATCACGCCGCAATTTGGTAGAATAATATTTTGTGTGATCATAAGCACTGTTTTTGTGGAAATGTCCATAACTTCGTGTTATAGACGAAAACCAATGTAATTAGCGTACTACAAATAAAAATTTCAATACTATTTATATAAATTTACAACTATATTATAATAATATTGCCTAAAAACTAATAAATATGAAATTCTCAAATTTCTTGTATTTAAATTGATGTACCTATTAGAAATTATTCTATTGCGAATATAATTTACTTATAACATTTATTCGTTAAATTAAACACGTCGTTGTTTATTATGTAAATTAAATGGTTTCTTACCATTTTGAGCCCCACAAACGGTATCCATTGCCACAACACCTAACTCGCGGCCGCTACGTTGAATAATGTTTGTTGCGATGAAGGGACACCACGCGCGGAGTGTTGTGCGCGCGTTATGTGATCGAGAGACGCTATTGTGGGTATTCAGCGCGGCAAAAACTTTATTCGAACTTCATAACTTTTAAAATATTGGATAAAAGTTATTAAAAAATATATCAATGGCTAGCTTACGTCGTTGTGATAACGAATTTAACATAAAATATGTTTTGTTACATGTGATGATAAAACAATATTCTTCTAATGGGACGATTTCTTTGTTGTCTTTTTCTTTTGTCTTTAGATTGAAAAGTAAATTTTAACATAATTATTGCCAAAGAATACTAAGTTTAAAACCTAGTAAGTGTACTGCCAATGAAGTCAACTATACAGTTGTGTACGGATGTTTTTGGACTACAGATTTAAAAGTGTTGTATAGATTGTAGAATTGACCATTGGTTGTGGAGGTCAGATGGCAGTCGCTTCACGGAAAATATCGAAGTTCAGCCGCATCACAGTTAGACTGGAAAGCCGACCCCAACTGAGTTGGGAAAAAGGTTCAGGGAATGATTGTAGAATCATATAAACATTTATATACAACATTTATATATTAAAAAAAAGCAAAATCAATTCGAGCCGATCACAATGCAAAATCGTAGCCCATACGTACAATTTTGCGAAAGCTTAAATTACAATCTGCTACGCCGTAGATACAGCTACGAAGCTACAACACCACGAAGTCCTACAAAATATTTACAAGTAAAAAAGGTTTTGTCTTGAAACAGGCTCAGGTGTCCCAAACGTGACCGTAGACACAGAATTGTTATGCTACCTTTTTACTTAAAACTTTGTTAATTAAAATCGCTGGGGAAACCTTACTTATTTTATTTCTACAATCTGTTGAGACTACGCAAAACAAAGGAATGTCTCCCAAATTATTGAATAACATCAAAAATTCATATTATATTCCTCTCGGGGTAAGCACAGATAGCATACTATGTAATCTCCTTTGAACTCACGAGTTCGGAAGTGAACATTTGCGGTAAAGCCAATGGGTGTATGGCGCCCCAAAATTTTCATTAACCAAGCCAACCTCTCTCAGTATTCATAAGAAAGTATAAATAATCATAGTCAACTGGCTTTCGTAAGCAAATACTTAATATAAACACTATTATGATTCATATTACTGCTATGTCCACTTTACTCTTTCGCCGTGTATACAAACTTTGTGATCATGTTCAACAGGTGACACTGTCGTATCCATAATATTAAAAATGTTATATCGTAATAATCGACTACTACACAAGATGAATGAGTTTTATAAGACAAAGTATTTCGATTAGTAATTAAGGAGTCCGCCTTACCAGCGAGAGGTCCCGGGTTACACTACCGACGTAAACCCACTCCTATGACAAGCCATTGAGCTTAGTTGGAGGGATTAGAGGGAATATTAGTAATAACGGCCGCTAATATTCTTTTTATGAAAAAAGAAAGAGGTGCGTGTAGCTACGCATCTCTGATCTGAGCGACTCGGCCTCAAACAAAACCGTGGCGGGGTCGCTGGCAGCAGAGGGGGGCCAGGTTACATCCATAGCCAAGATCTAGGGGTCTCTACTCCTTCTCGTGAGATGTTGTTACTGGTCTATAACATGGGTGTGACTCCGGATTAATAAACGAGGCAATAAAGGTTGTTCTGTAGTAGTTAGGAAATCAAACGGTAGTGTACCTTCTATATAAATAGTATAATATATTTCCATATAGTGGCAGAATAAAAATATTACCACCCCATCTTATTCTAATATATCCGAAGAATCTATAGGTTCGACCTTACAACGACAAAAGGAAAACTCGAAAGATAATCCTATACCAACATTCTGACCAGCGTGGAAGCAGTAGGAAAAAGCCTTTCAATATTGGGAGATGCCTATGTCCAGCAGAGGACTATGACAGACTAATTATTTTGAGACAAAATAAAGCAAATAAAGAAGTATCACATAAAAGACGACTTAGGTACTTCTTCCATTACGATAGCATCTCAAAATTGCGGCCGATTCGACAGAAAAAGACCACATCTTCACGTTAACGGCATATCATTTGTCAGATTTTATTTACTAAATGTGTAGCAATCTTGATAGCATCTTAGGGGGGACGTAATAAGCCTTCCCGAAGAGCGATACCAAAACTCAGGCCCTCTCCGTGAGAAGCAACACAGTCCTGAAACCAATTACTACACCGCGATAGTAATCTGAAATCAATTAACTAGAACTACCCAGAACTGAATGGTACAACCCGCAACTACTTGTGAATGTGTGAATATATCAAACACAGTTCCAAACCTCTTTTCAGATGAAACTATATCAATTAACCCTAGTCTGCTCTTACTACAACTAATAAAGGGATTAATTAGTTTAAAGAACCTTCAATTTCGCTTTTGAACTTTCAACGTAAATTATAAATGGTTGTTATCCTACGAATAAATATATATAAATATGATAAACAGAATCGGTTTGAAAGCTTATTCGTGTACATGCATGCACATAAATAAATGTTGCCCGATTCAAAAACACGCAGAGTTCTCTGTAAATGGTAACTTTATATTTTTAGTGGAGTGAATTTTGTTCGCGCGCTATTTCAGGCTTTAGCTTTTACGTCAAGGCTTCATGCTGAGCGGGTCGCGGCATAAAGTGTTGGGCGAATAAACGAATGGGGTAAAATACATGGTTTTAGTAATAATAAAAAGTATGTAAAATGACTCAAGTACCAACATCCAGTCTCATTTTATTGGGTCCAACGTGAGTACACTGAGCACAAGTCTCAGCCGACAAATTGTTTATATTAAACTAGCTGACCCGCGCAACTTCGTCTGCGTTACCCCGTTTTTGCAACATTTTTCATTCCTGCTCCGCACCTGTTGGTCGTAGCATGATGTTATTTACATATAAAACCTTTCTCTTTAACCATTCTATCTATTAAAAAACCGCATCAAAATCCGTTTCATAGTTTTAACGATTTAAGCATACAAAGGGACATAGGAACAGAAAATGCGACTTTGTTTTATACTATGTAGTGACAGTGATTATTTCATTAAACAAATCTTTTATTTAAAGGCTCATCTTTTAATTATGCAAATTGATAATTATACTTAAGTATAAAGACTATTCATTTAACTTTATACCTACGTATATAACCTACGTAAATATCAACAATTTTATAAACCAACCTCCTTAGGTCTCAAAGGCATCTATTGGTTGCACTAACGCCACGCTTCAAACATATACGATGTACTAGAGCAAACTATCCTCTTTGGCTGGTAACTGTGGCACAGTATAGGCCATACTGTACCTATTCATAGTAATTTAACGATGTTGTCAGAAGCTACATAGTTTATACAGTATGTACTAAGAGCGTTTGAAAAATTAAGTAACATAGTGCTGAGATTTTTTTTAGAGATAGCACACGGACCACTTTTTCTTGTTCGTTCTATCTTAACTATAAAAAAATTAAGGCTTCGTTACAGTTAAAGTTTCCGTCAAATTAAACATTAACAGTAACATTTATTCTAATGGGTTGGCTAAATGTGTTGCACCAGAGTATTTAGTAGCTCTGTTATAGTTATCTTTTTGATAGAATTTGACGTTTGAGCGTGGCCGGTTACAGTTAGTGTCAAGTTATGACGTGATTTTAACAATTGTCAAATGGTGCAACCTGTTTTATAGCTGACCGGCACTTTAACAGCACTGTTAATGTTAAAGTACGATCGTGCAACCCAGGCTAAGGTTTTAACCTAACCGCCTGCATCAAATGCTGCATACCTACAGTAAGCTACGAATGACCGAGTACTTATTGAAAATCGATACGCAAGATGGAAACCAATAACAAAAGGCAATTAATAAAGGAGAAACGACCTACATACAATGCAATTTGTCTTGCAAGAAGTTAAGACAAGAAACTGACCTCGTTTAGAGAACTAGTTTTAATCAAAGGTTGATTAATATCACCTCCATTTCTTCATCGAGTTTCACCCATTAGTTTTAGTCGTCCGTAATATAACTAGATAAAATATTTTTATCACACTTAAAATTCTTTCAATAGATGTTAATATGTTTTGTATTTTATTTACTTTCAATAAACTCTTGGTTCTACAATATAAAAAAGGAGTTCGGCTTCCGGAGTGTTCACCTATCACTCCGTGCCTATAGCGCTGTTATATTAGTGGTTAAGCGTCTACTAGAGCGATGTGCAGAAACTCATGTGTTATATATACTAATGAAAGTTCATTGTTATAATATTATGTTCATCTACCGTCAATGCTCGTAATTTTGGAGGGCCAAGCATCCATTCCGATGATGAATTGATATTTGGTGATATCGATGTTCTTATTTGATGGTACTCTAAGCTAACTTTTTAATAAAGAGAGCTGTAATTTCACTATTCAATTATATTACTTAAAATTTAATACGAATCTTTTACTTACTGAACTCATAGGAAAATTCTTCGACCCTTAGCATAATAACCCAGAAAACTGTAACACCAGACGTTTATAAATATTCATAAATTAAATATAGAATTTACTCTCTATTGAACAGCAGTCGCATTTGCATAATCTATATTTAAATAAGACTATTATTATACTCTGTGGGCAGGAGGACCTGGGGTCTGTTGACGTCATTATGATAATGGTGTTCACACATTATTGACAAGTCCTGATCAGTGAATGTGGATATATATCGGTTCAAACGTGTGTAGGTTTGACCTATATTTAAATTTAAATACATTGACGTAAGGATTCTTGCTGTAGGCGGATTTGGTTATCATTAATTAATAATAAATAATGTGTCTGACATGGCGTTGCAAGGTTAAAACATATTAAGATTAACAAAAGTATAACTAGTCTATACTGTGACGCCTACCCTCTTGCTATCCCACACAAAGTGAAATGATTTTCGAAATATTCACTAACTTGCGTAAGAGATGTTTGGGCTTGGAAATAAGCTTAATCTTCTTGTCTTGAAAGTGAATTACAAGTTGAATTTGCTGAGTTGAATTATTGTAAGGAAGAAAGAAGAATGAATCTTCGACGAATGTTGTCTAATTATCCATATAATTCATCTAGAGCAAAGAAAAGCGCTATTTCTCAGAAATAAACTGTCCGAAATACCTACCTGAACCGGTTTGTAGAAATGCAGAAAGGAAACTTTTTAGCGGAAAGTCCCATGATTGTGTCCCATCATGTTGAAAAAGATATTAACCTTAGGTATACTCAATTTCACAAGATGGCATGAATGACCAAGCCGCCCTGACAAGAAAACACCACAGCTATCTTAAAAGCAATACAAGCGTAAGATAAAGCTATAAAGAACGAGAATAAACGCACAGATTTATAGTTTTAGGAGTAAACTGAAATTGAATTAGTTGAATGCCTCATAAACTTCCATTGACCAGGATCCTATTATAATGAAGTCGTAAGAAATAGTGGATGACGCATAAAATTTTAAGAGGAATAGAAATGAATAATCAGTTCTATGCTGCAAATAACTGGTAACTATCAAGCAGATAACGTTGGATAACGTTACAACTTAGGTCGCAGACAAGCACGCGGCCCACCTCCAGAGGAATAACACTCGTGCCGCAACCCCTGTAAGAACAGAGACTTTCTATGTCGTCAGCGCAAAAGATGTAGGATAAGCCTTCTGTTCTTAAGTAACAACCAAAGAATTATTTGCGAAAGCCCACCAAATGAAATGTAAGCCTGCAGAGTTATTTTGACCGTGTATGTGGGTGTGTGATAAGCTTGTATTATAAAAGTACTTATATATTTTGTGTTCAAAATCGACCCTTACAAACTTGTGAGCCACGAAACGTAATTTAACAAAACACATACGTGGTTTACAATCTAATAACTAACCCTTTTTGGCACACGCTTGTGTATTTAATAAACGATAAAAGTATATATTTTTTTGAAAAGGGGGAAAGGCAGTCCAATTAGGAGTAACAGAAGAAACATCACGATTAAGCTTGTTTATCAATACACTTTCTAATGTATCCAATGACAAACGAATCCTTTCTCTATCTTTTTCTAGTATCTCCTTTGACGTTTTCACATTTATTGTCAAACTCCTACCTATTTATCTAGTCTAATATACATGTCCTTTCAATTTATTTCCGCTTGCAATTATCTCAACATACACTCCCCACCTCTCCATCCAACCATCTTTCACTTAGTCCATCTCCATAGGTCTTACTCTCGCATTATAACCGTACAAAGTTCAATATATCATTCCAATAACATCCAATCTCAAAAATTCTTATTTCCACGAGTACGTACTCATATCTCCCACAACCCCAGGAGACCTGAATTTGAGACGAAAATTAACGATGATAACTGTAAAAATGCGGTAACATAAGCAACGAACCGTTGAAGCCTACTGAAGTGAGTATGATTGCCTAATTTGGGATTTTCGGGGCTTCCCGCGAAATATCAAATGGCAAATTAGGGCTTCTGATTCCTTCTGACTAGCGAGAACCGAGATGTTTCATTGAAAATGAAATTTAGATTATCTTTTTTTATTTATATATCATTGTTGGAGGACAAAGAGTGACGTTACCTATTGTCTGAGGAAAGGTCACGGGTTCGCGTTTCTCTTTTGTTTATAAATTTCAAAAATATTGACAATAATGTTAAAATAGGAAAGTTTTAACATTGGGGCACAATGAACCCTGTACATTGGGGTACAATAAGTTCCATTTATTTTTACGGTTCAGATAATATTGTATTATATTTAATTCAATGAAACTGTACGGGTACTGGCAAGGTGTAATGATCGTATTAATATGAAAACCTTTTTTAACAACATCTCTTTTTTTTTGTTTCTTTTTTTTCTTTGTTTTGATACGTACGTGCACAATTTTTTTCTGGAATTTATACTGTACGCAGTGATGTATTTACGTAAACTCTACCAACTGGATCCTATTCATAATGTCCTAACAGATAATAATCCATAGAATTCATGTTTCAGAGACTAGACCTTAGCAAATGGATAAAATGTGCTTGATAATTAATCTATCTCTGTCTACCCCTTTTGCTTCTGCCAAATGCGTGAGATATCATAATGTCCTTAAATATATAACGTATTAGTACACCTTCATTAAGCCGTCAGACCCAGTTGTCATACGAACATCTATGGCAGTCGTTACGGGTAGTTGGAGCCTTCAAAAGTCCAACTAGCCTAACTACAGTACTTCGATATCGCCAATCTGATTGTGAGGGTTCGATGGTAGTCGCTTCACATCGAAGTTCAGTCATATCTTAGATAGACTAGAAAGCCAATACCTTAAATACGAAACGCCATTCATGAGTGCTACGGCGTAGCTTGTAATTCACGTAGTCATAACCATAACAATAACCGTCTACGAATAAAATCTAATTATTTTGCATAAATATTCCGTAATTTTCTTCTCACCCCAAAGCCAATCCCAGTTACTTTACTAAAACGTTTTTCTTCTTACCATGGTTAGGTATATTTTGGCTTTGAGTGTATGGGGTCATTTTTATCGAAAAAATACCAACACTTATTAGGATAATCATAGTCCGTGTGTTAGTTCTGGTCGCATATGAGGTCCTTACCTTGGAATCCAGGCTACTAAAATCTGATTTGGCTTGGTTTCTTCGGCTATATTCTGAGCGACTACCGTCTGCCCTACCAGCCTGAGTGGAGGTTAGTGACCAACTACTGACAAAGTTGTTCATACACATTCACATAGGCCTCCACTTTCACTTAACGACTATTGAAAGACGAGACCGGTTTTTAACGTATTCTTTGAAATATAGAACTGCCCAAAAAAGTAGGTACCACTAAAAAGTCGCCCAACTAAATGGCAACAGCACCCAGATACTGATAGTTTAGCAAACAGCAAATGCACGAGCGCTTCATAGAATGAGTTACTACAATGTGAACTTAATACAATGCATGACTACAAAAGAAAGGATCAATAAATAGTTCCTTGTAGCACGCCTTTAGCAACAGGTGATAGATGACCTATTTTCATTTAAAGCAACTGTTGCATTCTGTCATTAAGGCGGGAGGCAACTAGCAACTAAATCTAGCGCTGGGTCTATGATACAATGTTTGAGTTATCGCATTTGCCTCCCTACTCCCTTCCATCCTCCACCTCTCCGCGCCATTGAGAGTGCGTGTGGTGGGAATCCAACTAATATTGCAAACGTGAAAGTTTACGAGGATAGTTAAATGCTTATTACTTCTTCACACAAAAACGACTGAGTCACCGCTGCCAAGAAACCCCAAGATTGCAAACTCTTAAACAGTTTGTGCAACCTTGATCCTGAAATCTGTGCTGTGTCTAACGTCCTAATTAGAGGCGTAGACAAAAGTGCTACTGAAAAACCTTCTTAATTAGCCTAGATATTTTAAAATCCCAAACCATCTCTCTCTGTCCTGAACAGTGTTAGAAAACGTTGATTATACACTTACAGTTTTCCAATAATCAAAAATAATTCTCTAGCATTTATTTGTATGCTCCTTTTGTAGTATAAAAGTAGTTACTATTTAATATTATTTCGGACAATTTGATCACTTACAAACGAAGCACGTAGGTAATTTTTAGTACGTTGAACTACCCGCATATAATGTAGTTTTTGTCAGAATTCCTTTCACCGGTCGACCGACAGTATATACCTTTATATAACCCCGACATTGACAAACTGCTGGATTCTTTCCTGGAAATACTTCAAGCCATTGGAACTTTCAAAGTCAGAGTCAACTTGAGTATTTTTCATTGAAACTTGATTCCTATTGTGTTTTTAATCTTATTCTTTCCGTTCCTATTTCAGCTACGAAATGTTGAAATGGCGCAGGTTTTTATGATCTGTTTTTTTATGAATACCCTAACCGAAATATTTAGCATCCTACTAAAACCCAGTGAGAAGTCCGTCTAGCGTTCGAGTGATTTCGGATTTGATTCCTGGTCATTATAGGGGATTGCCTATTACCGTATTCCGGACACTATTGTTGACTCTGTCTGATCTAAAACAGTTCTATCCTTTAATCACTTTATATGAAACCGCATGGGAAGTGACAAGGTGGCCCAAATTGTACTCTGCCGGGAGCCACGCGGTAATTACACAACGCAGCACTACAAACTTATTAATTTTTACCAAGAAACTACAAAATGACCAAGTAATTTTCTTTGAATTTCTTATTTCACAGCTTGTAATATTAATTCTTTTGTTAACTAATTGAGAAAGGCTTAAACAGAGGCAGTTAATTTTCAACCAATTACAAGCCTTTACTGAAACGGAATAGAAAATTAGGGAGACGTCATCATAACTCACTTTTAATTCTACAAGGGAACGTGTTTGCGAAGGTATTATTACAATCTGGTGTTTTACCAATCTGGTATTTTGTATATCTAATTGTATATTTCCTTCCGAGTTACTGTAATTTTTATTCAAAGATATTGTTCACTTATTTATTGTCATTTAGCGTGGTTCTAGGTGGAATTCGTTACTTTCACCTCATAGCCAGTCGTTTAATATTTCAAATAATAGGTATGACTTCCCATTTCCGAATCCCGAGGCAAAAACCCATACCGTTCGTTAATTTACAGTTGTACTGGTTTCCAGGTGAGGCTTGCTTCTTTTTCCGTCGTCTTAGGCCATCGCTATCAGTTCCCGAGAGTTGGTAGCCTCTACATTAAGATCCAGGGCCGTCTCAGAAGGTTGGCTGACTGATTTTTTGAAATTATTTTAACTTCATGCAAATATGTACATAGGAGGACTTAATACCACTGCATTCTTTGCCAAATTAGGTGCATTTTGAAAGAAACAATTTGATAAGATGTAATGATGTGTGTCGTAAAATAATTACCTAACGGATACTCTCCTGCATTAACTGATTGGTTAGTGCTGGATAACATACAAGTTGCGCTTGTCGCCCTGCTCTCAAGATTAGAAGATATACAGGATACCGCGGTTAATTGTAATAATTGTGTTGCGTTCCCGGTGAACAGAGCAGCCAGAGCTAACTGGAGCGATTTTGTGTTGTCAGTGGGAGGACCGGGGGCTTAAGTTGGCACTGCTCTGTGGTGGTATGGAACCCTACTTTGTCTTCTGTACTAATCGCACAGAAACTCTCTTAACCTTCAACCAGGGGTACCGTGGGTCTGAAGGGAACTCAACTCTTCCCCTCTTAAGTAAGTAGTATAAAAAAGGTGATGCGTAAAAAATGGAATCGTCACTATTGGTGTAGAGCCCCTAGAATAGAACCGTATGGTACACTCCACAGTGAATTTCACTTTGTTCCTCGTCACGATTTCTGTTACTCATCTCCCCGAATATTCGTAAACGAGAAAACGTATCAGCATAATTTTATTACTGCCTTTATTCCCTTTTACTGTTTCACGCGTCGCTTCCCCATATATGGCGAATGAAGTGATGGGCCGCTTAACTCGGCGCGCAATGCTCTCCATAATTTGAGGCTTTGTTGTTTCGTTACTATCGGTCGCCATTTTCATTAAATGTTTTTCGCTGAAGTTTTATATCCTTTGTAAGCAAGTATATTGCTTGTGTAGTGATCGTTGATTTGTCTGATTATTTCGTAAAATATTCAAGCGCCCATCCCAGTTGCATCAAAAGCTTGAAGGTCAGAGGTCCTCTTACTTAATCCTTATTACATATACATATACTATGTGATCACACTATTATCCCTGAAAGGGTGAGGCAGAGGTAAATTAACTGCCACATTTCACCGATCATTTTACTCGGTTCCACGTAATAGGAGGTGAGCCTATTGCCTTACTCCAGGCACTATTTTTGATTCGAGCCGCGCATTTGAGGCTGAGTCAACCTAATCCTATTTTATTATCGGGAGACATAATCCTCATCATTTTCTGAGCCTTAAAACAAATCGGTTGGGGTCGGCTATTGATATTTTCCGTAAAGCGACTGCCATCTGACCTTCACAGCCCATTGGCGATATCAATGTTCTGTAGGTAGGGACTCGTAGGGGCTCCAATTGCCCTTAAAGACTGGCAACTGGTACCGAACAGCTTATCGCGCTCTGCTGTTAGAGCACGCTGCGGGCACGATCAAACCAATACCTACTAATAACCATATTCATGCATACCAATTTTTGTCCTGACCAGTAATCGAACCCACGCATCCCACAAAGCACGCCACGCCAGAGACGTATATACCGCCACAGCGCTTATTCGACCACCTTCAAATATAAACAACAACTTCTTATCAGTATACCGGACGTGTATATTTACGAACTATCGTGCAACTGAAAAGGTTATTATATAAGTAGGTTTTACAAAAATATAGGTATCTATTTATTTAGACAAAATTATTCTAATCTGTCTAATATAATCTTTAAGACGTGATAATCTAATGCCATAATACGACAACTAATTTTTAAAATACGAGTACGAAGGTACTGATTGTTAATATGTATTACGAAGCTTACAAGATAATGCTGAAATAAATTCGATTGGATTTCGACAACTCATCTCAACGTAAGTTATGCTTTACGAGCCCAAATATGACGCTGTCTAAAAGTATGTTTACGTATAATCACGTGCTTGTCACTTACCGGCCCGAGGCTGTCGAACCCGTGGCGAAGCGCTAGCTGGTGAACCTCGTCATGCGCCACAGACCTCTTGAAGCGCACGAGGAACGTGTTGGTAAAGACCTCACGGGAGGCAGCCGCGGCTATCAGCACTGTCGCAGCCAAGCATTGCAGCCACATGTTAACGCGATGGCCGACGACGGCTGACTGAAGCCTGAAGCCTACTGACGTCACCATATATCGACCGCCTTCTGACGCATGCGCCAACTACCATTCAGCCACACGATCACTCCACTCCACGTCCGAGCCTTTTCACAGATTATAAAAGAACGTCGTCACATACAACCATTGTTTTGGATGAACAACCTACATAGTTTCATGCATTGGTTTTAACCATAACGACGACTTCATGGCGACAGTATTGCGGTTTTACTTTCTATTATAATAAATGAAAATCCCTAAATGTAGGGTAGTTATACGGATGATCAATATTTCGAAAGTGACTGTTTTTTTTTTAAAACGGGATAATTAAAATTTCATGCGGGTTGCGCCGTGATAGCTCATCATTATGCTTGTTTGCCATCTTTGTAGTAATTAAAAAAAAATGACTTTATGAGAGGATACATGCAATAAGTATAAGGATCTGCATTAAAAAAGAAAATCTCAGGAATAATATTATATAGTTAGATCAGAAAAGCAAATGCTGCAACGGGACTCGAACCCGCGACCAGTCCCTTACACGGGGAATGTGATGTGGCTCCGTAGCTCAGCAATTAGCCTGCTGTGCTACCGAGTCACGTCTCGAGCATTTCAAATTCTATAAACCATCTTGCACCATATGCATCCTATGCCACTATCTCGCCTCAAGATGGTTATATAAGAGAATTGTGAATGCTCAAGAGTGGCTCCATACCTCAGAGGTGGTATCATTACACAGAATGTTTTCTACTCGGAAATTCAATGCAGATCCTTAAACGACATAGATGTAGGCGTTACCTGGCGGAAATTCATAACAAGAATTGAATTGAATTGTGTGAAGGAGGGGGACTCACCACTCACCCACGGTTTAACAATTCCAACGATAACAATAGCAAATTATTACTAATTTTCATAGAATGGAATGTCATACTGCACCCATCAAAGCAAGTAAAAAGACTACTTACCCGAGGGGAGATGTTGGAAGTCTTCAGGAGCGCTCCTGAAGATGCCTCGTGTAGAGGCGAAACACGTGTCGAGGTTTGACTACAACTTTCATAAGAATCGGTCAAGCCGTTTCGGAGGAGGTGAGCCGTGTGCTTGTCTGCCACCTAAGTTGCATAAAAAGAAGAGGGGAGACAAACACTATGATATCTTAAAATTTTGCATAAAATAATAGCTGATAAATTGTGACTTATTGAACATGGTATTCTGATGTATGGATCCGTAAATAATTAAAGTAAAATGGGGTGAATAGGGATCCAGGGGTGAATAGGGATAAAATGGTTAGCTAAATTCTGTAGTTATATTCTTTCAAGCGTAACTTTGGCCTTGTTCATTGTAATAACAGAATCATCAAATCTGACATTATTTGAAGACTATTTGAAATCTAGTCAAATAAATTATTTAAAATATTCAACTGACCATTTTATCCCTATTCACCCCCGGATTCCTATTCATCCCAGTTTATATTATGTTGTAATGCATAGGTTTAGTTTTGAACCTAATTTTGTCACTTAGTTGGTTGAGTAATTTTGGCATTATGAAGTTGGAGGGTTAAGTTTCAAACAAAAGTTGGATCCACCTTAGACCAACACTGACTATACATTAACTATAAAATCTCACTACCTCAATATCCTCATTAGAGAAAGTTATAAAATAAAACTATATATTAAATAAAAAATACAATTTACTCTCATGTTTCGTAACCATTATCACAAATACGTAGTTGTCACAAAGGGGCTTGTTTTTATACAATTTATATTAAAACTATGTTTTAATACATTACTGATAACACACTTGTACTTCTCCACAATATTTATTATTGTACCAAACACCTTGCAGCATTCTCAAGGGTTTCACTTTGAGAATACTATAATAATAATAATAATACCGAAACTAAGGCTTCATAAAGTCAGTAATTCGTTTGTGGGCAAATGTATAAAAATATATAATAAAATTCCTCAGGATTTGGCTGACCTGCCACTTGATAAGTTTAAAATAGAATTGAAAAGATTTTTAATTAAAAAAAGCTATTATAAAGTAGACGAATATCTTGATGATAAAAATGCGTGGTCATAATAATCTCTTGCTCCTGCACCCAGTTATTATAAATAAACAACTAAATATTAAAAAGAATAACGATAATCTACCTGAGTTTCTTGCTGGTCTCTTCTCAGGAGATTTAACTACCGAACCAGCGAAAGAATCATTTTCTAATGATTTATTTACTAAGTATCCTAATTTATTATGAATTATAATATTTTTGACAAATGTAGGTACATAATTATTGTAAAACTTTGACATTCATAAGTGCTCTTTATGTGCCTAAACTGAATAAATGAAATTGATTCTTTGATTCTTTGAGAATGCCGCAAGGCAAAATTGGTTAGGTAGAATTATAAATATCATAGAGGAGTACAAGTGTGTTATCAAAAATGTATAACAATAAATTCCACCAAATGGCATCCATCATTAATATATTACATAATAATTATGTTTCAACATTACAGATCTAATCTGGAAGCTCTCTAATTAATGGTTACATCTTTACTTGAACAAGCCATAACTCTAATTGTCTGGCTAGGCTGATGATGGAGCAATTGTGGGAGTGCTACCTGCTCCTGCTGCGCATTGTTGTTCCATAGCATGTGACGGAGGATGTTCCAATACATTATCTATCAATCCAAAAGCTTTTGCTTCCACTGGAGACATAAAACAATCTCTCTCCATTGAAGACTGAATTTTTTCTAAAGGTAGACGAGTATGCCTTACATACAATTCATTTATCTGTGCTTTCAGCTTCAAAATCTCTTCAGCTTGTATCTGAATATCTGTTGCCTGACCTCTGACACCACCAGAAGGTTGGTGAACCATGATACGGGAATTTGGTAGTGCATGTCTCATACCAGGAGCTCCAGCTGCGAGAAGAAGGGACGCCATACTGCACGCTTGCCCAACACACCAGGTAGCTACAGGTGGTGTTATATACTGCATTGTATCGTATATTCCCAATCCAGCAGTAACATTGCCACCGGGGGAGTTAATATATAAATGTACAGGTTTTTTACTAGATTCTGATTGTAAGAACAGCAGTTGAGCAACTATGAGCGAGCTTATATCATCGTTTACAGGACCCATAAGACAGATTATCCTTTCACGCAGGAGCCTCGAGTATATGTCGTAGGCTCGCTCACCTCTGCCCGTTTGTTCCACAACAATTGGAATCATACCGAGGTTCAAAGGACCGCTCGTAGAAATTTGTCTCGGGAAGTTTCTACATGTTTTTGTGTTGATTCTAGGTGCACTTCGAGCAACTTGCCGTATGAAACTTAGCGCCATATTTATAATCAGATTTGAAAACTTATTGTTGTTTCCTACAGTATCTTATAAACTTTTGAATGTCGACTAAATTTTCGACAGATTTTACTTCGATAAATAATGCTCAATACAAAATGAAAATATTGTATACGAAACAATTTGACACATATGACATTACAATGACAATTACTTTTCACAAGTTTTTGACAAAGACAATTGACACATTGCAAAATATTGCCATTATAATGATTAAAATACAGTAAACTTTAGTATGATATGACTTTTTCATTCGATGAATTTCATGAATTTTGAATTTTCCATTAAATTTAAATTGAAAAGAATAAATGTATATGACGAGACTTGGACCCACGACCAATCCCTTTCTAGGGAGATCACACTAATAAACTGAACTATAAAACCCTTATGAGCTATGATAAAACTTCCCAAACCTTATCCTTCCTTCACTGAGGGCAACCACACCAACCTCGAACAATAGACACCGTGCACTATTGCCAATAAACACGCGGAAGGCCAGCAACGTGCGCGGGGCATGAATCCCAAGAACTGCGCCACTGTACGTTCATACCACCACCCACCTATATGGGGATCACAATGGATGGCGATAGGATTAGAGCAGGGTCTACCCGCTTTCATTTTTATTTCCTAATTTGCCACGAGATTCTAGTAGATCGATATCTACTGCAAATCTCACTTACTAACGGGAGAAATTAAATTAATAGCTTTTTCTTAAGATTTCGTCTCGGCACCTCGACTTACCATCAGTCGGAGTGCAGTCGACTTGATGGATTGAATGAAACAAATAACATCAACATAAACCTCTTTTTGTGATTATAATTTTATTGTTAGTAGAACCAAATTTATTCCTTTTACCAATTCCGTCAAACTAGATACTTATATTTTTACAGGGCTATGTGCTGTGTGGCAACGCACTTCTTTATGGGGATTGCTCATTTCAAGTTTTTCTACCTCATTGGTAACAAAAGTGGTTTCAAACTATACTGTTTAATGATGACACTTTGTGGAACTTATTGTTATACATTATTGATAACACTATTCTTATTATTGTACCAATATAAATATAGTGGAGAAGTACAAGTGTGATGTCAACAATGTATAATATTAGTAACTTTTTACCACATATACGAAACTACAAAATTACTTTACATTATCACTTATCAGTCATATAATACAATTTTCAAACAATGATAAGTAAACTTTTCATTAAAAAAATATTTTAATAATCATTACTCTGATATCACCACAATGTCTTGTATAAAATCACTAAATATGCACTTATAATTACTGAACATAGTTTTAGTTACATGATAAGTAAATGTTACCATGATAAAAATCATTTACTCGGTGCCTGTCGACGTCTTAACTTCATTAATGCTTCCTGTCTTTTCTTTTCAATAATAGACTTTATATCGGTAGGTTTAGAGTTTGTTTTCTGATGAGAGACTTCAAAAGGTTTTAATTGGTGGCTTATTCCTGAACTGGGCACCCGAGGTTGAAACTTTTTTGGAATAACTTCTTGTTGTTTAGGTGCAAGAGGTACATCAATTTTCTTGGCAACATCTGGCTGTGAAGTCATTTGTGTAAATTGTGTAGATGGAGTTGGCTTCTGTGATGATGTAAAAGGTAGAAGTCGCTTTGCTAATAGTTTTTCTCTTGCAAGCTGATGTTTCTTTTTTATTTCATCTGGTGTGCATCTTATAGGAGAATCACCAAGATCTAAAATAAAATAAAATTTTATAGGGGATAGTCATATGAAATACTTATATATGTATATTATATATAGGTTGTGGAGGACTGTTGGGAGTCACATCATGGAAAATACTGTACAGTTAGATTAGAAAAAAAAAATAACAAGCAGAGCTTGGAATACTAGGTGACAGCTTCGGCCGGGACCTTTCAAATTACCAATTGAATTAAATTTGCTGACACAGTCTATGTTAATTTTAGTTTAAACAAACAATATTATTCAATCTGGTTGAACAAATTTGCTGTGACCATGGTCATCAGAAAAACTAGTCCCCATGACCTAAAAAAAAAAGCACACTGGAAAGTTTTTGTGTTGTCAGTGGGGAGACTGAGAAACCCTTCTTTGTCTTCTGCCCTAACAGCATAAAAACTCTGTTAAGTATCTCTCCTCCCCTTCCATTTCCCGCCATCCCCTCTATAAGGTCGGCAGCATGAATACGCTCCTAGTGTTACAAAGTTCATAGGCCATAGTAACCACTTTCCATCAGGTAGGCTGTCTGCCACCTAAACGGTATAAAAAGAATCGCATAAGGAACTGAATTTACCTGTTTCTGTTTCTACATCTTTACCAAATGGCATTGAATTGTATCTACTGAAAGCCATTCCACTGGTGGATGGTACATGCACACTGGCTACTGAAGGAGACACAGGCATAGAGTTATGTCGACCAAATAAGGATTTTGTAGATGGACTACTCTCATGCACAATCAATTCTTTTATAGTCCAATTACTGGCGGCATTTGATTTACTTTTCGATTTTGATGTACTAGAAGGTTGCTGAGTTAACCGTTCCAATGCGCTATCATTCAAATTACCAAGTAAATTGTCAAACGAATCATTGTTTAACTTCGGTGAGTCACATTTCCTTATGTTATTGACTACCGGCGATTCTAATTTTATACTATTTAATATGGCATCCATTGAGTCTTGATCCATTTTAAAATTATGTTCTGATCTTGATGTTCTATTGTTTGATCTGGCTTCTATACATGTTTTTTTTGCAACTGGTTCGTTTTTTATCTTATCTTCAACAATTTGACTGGCCTTTATCAGACATTCGTTCATAGAATCATCCGATTCTAAAGCAGCGTCTGGTTCAGGTTTAACAAAGTTAGAACTTAGAACATTTCTTCTCAAACAACGAGAATTACTTCTCAATCTGCTTTTAGGGGAATATTCTTGGCTTGTATTAAAAATATCGTCCTCACTTCCTGAGTTTACCTTTTCTGGACAATTATTTTGAGGCCTTTTAGCTACTAATTCATTAAGTTCGATTAATTCTTGAAATAACTCAGTCTTTTTTTGAGGTAGTCTTACTGGTCTTCGTTTTGGTAATTGTTTTTCAATCAATTTAGGTTTTAATGTACGTTTTGATCTACGACTAACTGGAGTAGAATTTTTAAAGCGTGAACTAGTTGCTTGCTCTGATTTTGGAGTGTAAAAGTTCCACACTACATCTGTTTCACCTTCAGCTCCATCTTGAGTACACAGGAAAGGCACAGGACTGCCATTGTCTGAGTCATATATCGAATCACTATCCCTGGACGGCGACTCTGGCTGCGGTTCCGGTGTTGAACACAATACTGAAATTACGTTTAAATCTTAGAATTAACAAAGGTATATTAAATGTGTATAAACTATCAGTAATCGAAGTGTAAATAATCTCCAAGCTTATTATATTTATGGAGTCTTAAAATGATGAAAACTTACCCTTGCTTTTATTCTTTACAGACACCATGTTTTTTGAAGTACAGTTATATCTATTCATGAGGACGGTAAGTACTGGTAATATAAATTGGGTTTCTGGTTGATTTCATGGAAGATTAGTAGAACTGGATGCTGAAAATTCAAAAATAAGCAATCGCTTGAATCACAATATAAAACAAACGTAGACAGACATTTTGTCAATATTATTTTTGGGTTATGTCAATTGTCAATGTCAAGGATGTCAAGGCATGGTGTCAAATTCATCTTCAATGTAATTTTTAGGTACGTTCGCGAGCACGTATTTTGGAGCACTGAGAACTATTAATATTATAATATTATTTATTACTGTATTCCAGAAAACAGACTAAGTATAGGAACCTGAAAATCCATATTCACAAACCCTTCATTATTATATTTTTTTAATGGCATTAACATAAGTATACTTTACAAATAGAGATGGGATTTTACCCGGAAAAAACCCCAATGTGGGAAAAAATAGGGAAAAAACCCGGGGAAAATTCCCGAATTGGATAATATTCGGGTTTTTTCATATTTAGCATATGTAACATCTAGGTAATGTGTGGGTACATGTATATATCATATAGTACGTACTATTACTACCAGTTGGAGCTAATCTCTTAGCTTAGCTTAGCTCTAATGAATTTTTAGCTATATTGAATTATTTCAATAAATACGTTATATATACGGTATATACCCCATGCTACCTAATTAAATAAAATGAAATTATATAAAAAAACCTGTCTGGCTTTGTGTGTTCATCCGCGCTCAGCGACAAGTACAAGACGAAACTACGTATGCGGGTAGAGGGGCGGGGAAGCAGGTAGAAGCAGTGGGGTACGTGTTGGTGATCTATCTATCTCACACGTTGTTTTGGCTTCGTACTGTGCGCACTTGTGATAATTTGTTGGTTTAATTGACGACTTGGATTTTGTTTTGTGGACTTTTGCCTAGTGATTTACTTTGGATTAACAACTACTGCTACTCTTACGGACTTCGATACCTAACGGTAAGTTTGAGCTTTAATAATTTTTATATTAGAATATAAAAGTTTTAGGTACTATATTTGTGAATTCCTTGCAAACGAATCAAATCAATTTCAATGAATAAAAGCGCAAGATACTTTTATTCATTGAAATTGATATATTTTGATTTTCTAAGTTTATTAACTGTACGAAATAGTAGTTTTACAAACGTTGAAAGTTTGAAACGTTGAAACGAGTCATGCATAGAGATGGCCAAACGCTCGGGTGTTTTAGATAAATTGAGCAAAGTATAGATTCCTTCTTTTGGCCATTTTTACTTATTTCATATTAATTTCGTAGGTTTACCTACTCTGTTAATACAATACAATACTTTAGAACAACTCTATGCATTTCTACTGTTTTTACATTTGGTTTTTTTTTCTTAGATCACATCATGCCCAGAAAGAAAAATACTGATGTATGGGAAAACTATTTTCATTCGGCAACCAGTAAAACAGTAAAATGCAAACACTGTGAAAAAGTTTACCAATTTGGCAATGTCAGCAAGATGACCAGCCATCTGTTGAAATGTTTTAGATGTCCTACTGTTATCAAGAACAAACTACAGAAAATACCTGTTACTAGCACAACTGCCACAAATCTGCCCTTGCAAGATGAATCACGTCATGAAATGTCGCAGAATAACAGTTTGACGGATACAGCTTCTATTGTTACGACTTCATCAGAAATATCAACAGAAAAAAAACTTTATCTAGACCAGCTCTTATCGAAGGCTATATTTGTCACCGGTTCTCCTTTATCCATTGTTGAACATCCGCTGTGGGCACGATTTTTTGACGATTTGCAACCACTTTATAAGTTACCGTCTAGAAAAGCTATCTCCACAACACATTTGGAAACTATTTATAATGAAATGGTCAAAGAAATTACAGACGACCTAAAGTCTATAAATGATTTGCATTTGCAGTGTGATGGCTGGAGCAATCAGCGCAATGAAGGTATCATCAACTTCATTATTGCAAAACCCGAGCCTGTTTTTGTAAAAAGCCTTAACACTCTTACAAACCGACATACAAGCCAATATGTATCTCAAGAGATAATCAAAGTTATAAACGTGTACGGAGGCCACAAATTTGTAACTCTTATCGGAGATAACGCAAATAATATTCAAAGAGCATTTCAGATAGTTAAAGCTTCGTATGCACATATAATACCGCTGAGATGTGTGGCACATACATTGAATTTGTTATGCGAAGATTGCTTAAAACTTGAACCAATTAATGCGTTTATATCAATTGCCACAGATACGATAAAAGCAATAAAAAGAAACCAAAGTATGAGCGCTTTATTAGCTCAGATTGTAAAAGAAAAAGGTTCAGGTGAAACATTAAAATTGCCAGGGAAAACCCGCTGGGGCAGTTACTGCACTGCATTAAAAAGTTTAAAAAATTCCAAAATTGCATTACAGACATTAGCTGTTCACGAAGATGCCACTATTTCAGACGAAGTAAAATCAAATTTATTGGATATTAATTTCTGGACCATGGTAGAAAATTGCATAAAACTACTGGGACCTATAACAGATAAAATTTTCAAACTCGAAGGCAATGGAATACTTATAAATGAAGTTTATATGGCCTTCAAAGATATTATGTCTACATTTAATTTTGCCTTTCCGGATATATCCATTCTAAATGAGCATCACAAACAAGATATTACAAATGCTGTAATCAGGCGAACAAATAATTGTTTGAAACCCATTCATTATGCTGCATATTTATTAGATCCTAGATCGCAAGGCATTGAATTAGAAGAAGAACACGACGTGGATGCCATGGAGTTTATACACGACGTAAGCCAATCGCTCAATATTGATGTTGGTGTTGATTTAGCCAATTATAAAGCTAAACAGGGTTTATGGAGCAGACCATTTATATGGAAGGATGTCGCCGAAATGGACCCGGTAGTTTGGTGGAGAGGACTCTGCAGGTCTAAATTGCTGAGTAGGGTTGCAGTACGTATTCTAACTGCTCCCTGTACTTCAGCAGCCACTGAACGATCTTTTAGCACGCATGCGCATGACTATGTATATAGTCACAAACGAAATAGATTGACTACAGACAGGGCAGCAAAAATTGCTTTTATATCGTATAACTGGAACCTGTTGCACAAACATAAAGATGATGACGACAATGACGATGAAGACGAGCCGTTATCTACACCCAGGCAATTGTCAAGTCCGTTGGGTAGCCCAATAAATGAAGAACAACCTTCAACATCTCGTGGAAATACACAAGAAATAGAATTTTGCAATATTAATATATTTAATGTTCACGAGCACGACAGTGACTAAAAATTGACATTTGTAAAAAAAAAAACAGTTTTGTAACTTTTGTAAAGTGTAATAAATAATTGTTAGTAAGTATCTCTCGTTGTTTTACGTCAAATAATGAAAAAACCCGTCTATTGGGTTTTTTCCCATATAAATACCCGGTTTTTTCCCAAATGAGAAAAAATCTGGGTATATTCCCGTTGGGTTTTTTCCCACTGCCCATCACTATTTACAAATGACATTTTATAGACACTTACTAAGTAAGTGTCTATGGCCATGGGTACCGATCTTCAAGTCTTGAAGATCGGTACCCATGGCCATTATATAATTAAAAAAAACTATAAAGACGGAACTAGGGATGCCCAATTTGAATTACAATATATACTTAGTATCGATTAATGAATTCGAACTGGTATAAATTGTATGATCATATCTTCATGATACAAGTGTTATTCAATACGTTGGATCATAATGGTTTCAGCATGATTGCAAATACCATCCTATATTTTAATAAATAGTCTTGTCTCTCTTACTTCACTTAAATCTCTCTTACTTAACAATACATATTAGATACCTAATAAAAAAATTGTGTTGTGGCAATATGTTGTGTACCA
Organism: Pelosia muscerda; assembly: GCA_963691645.1. NCBI lineage: Eukaryota > Metazoa > Arthropoda > Insecta > Lepidoptera > Erebidae > Pelosia > Pelosia muscerda. Next base: position 5,242,629 of record OY829116.1, on the reverse strand, counting down.
GGAGTACTACCAGGGGCCTCTGGTTTCAGGAGTGTTACCTTTATACCCGGTATAAATACTCAAATCCATCAATCATAGATTAGATTCCATCAAAACTAATCGTGCACCTCATGGTCTCGTTTCTCTCGCGATATAGTCGATCAGCCAACAAATTACATCGTCATTTCAGTAGCAGACTCCATAACTAGCAATCTGTAACTGTGAATTAATTATTTAGAGTGGTATGAACTGTGAATTTTAATACCTTAACTGTTTAAGTTGTATACTATTTCTGTGGACTGAAATGGTTTGGAACATTTATTATTAAATTGATATTAAAATCAAGAATACTTATTTTCATTCGAATCGATTTATTACGAAATCGATAAAAGTTAATCATCGGGTACCGAACTATGTCCAAGATTGAATGAAACGGAAATGTCATGTCAGTTTATTGAAGTCTCGCGCCTTTGCAGGACGTGTCGCTAAACAATAAAACTATATTGTCGCGCTCGCGATGCTCATTCGGAAGTGACATTAACATTGTGAAGTGCTTATAGAACTTGTGAAAATGTTGGCCGACGGTGAAGTGGTTGGAGATGGGTCATGGAACCTCACGATCTACGTGACGGACCTGAATGAAAAACGGACTATGGTCGTGAAAGGAGACATGCATATTGGAGGGGTTATGCTGAAATTGACAGAAAGCTTCGGTCAGTACATAAATCATTGTTAGATAAACAACTCCTTGACTATACTAACCTAATTTAATTTTTTTTCATTTAAAATTGGAACAGGCAAATAATCTTTTGCCAAGTTTTTTTATGTATCTATTGAGTCATACGAATTTTCATTCAGCCTTGGGTTTTATTATTATGATTGTATAATTATTTTGAGAGCTGAACTCACAACATAACATGTTTATTTACATAATGTTCATGGTCAGTTTGAACAAATACAATATATTGGTAGTAGACATAGCATTATTATAACAGTATAATAATGTTGGACCTTAGTATTTTATAGAAATTGTTTTCATTCTGTGCGCAGTAACTGGTAATTACTAAACAAATCCAAAACCATATAATTTAACCAGTATGCTTTCGTCTTGTTGTTGCTCCTATTAAACCTTACTGTTCCTTTTTCCATGTCTTCTCTAATTCTGGTTAAATATGCCCAAATGATTCACATCTGGTGGGTATTCCCAGCCACTTTTTTGCGTTACTCTCTAATTGAATTAATTTGCAAGCATTTTGCAAAACAAGCTTATTCCCTATTCTGTATATTTAATACCTTTTTTGTTTCATAAAATATGTATTATATATTACTTGGTTCATGGATAACAAATACTTAGCTAGAAATATGCTGATTGAAGTTGGATCAACAAATCTTATATTACCAATACTATGTTACTTTGTGTTTCATAATTTATGCTTTATTGCTTTCTCCCTATAAGTCAATGTTGCCTATACCTAACTAAAGCTTTTCTTAGTTATGAGTAATTGAATACAAGGAATTCTTTTTGAACATTGTTCCTTTCATACTAATTTTTGAAATCAAATAGGGTGTTCACAAGGTCGCTCAATTCTTGTCAATACTGTTTAACATTTCAGTTATTATTAAAAAAAAATATGCATAGTACAATAATATATTGCATAACTTCAATTTAGGTCGAAATATAAACAATCAAATTAAGTCCTAATTTATAAATTATAGATTACCTATTAAATTTCAAATTACTTTTATGATGACCTGCTACGCAGATGGAGATAAATATTACATTCTCTTGTATCCTGTTCATTAAACATATCCATAAGTAAGTCCATTACTAGATCTTTAATGATTCTGTTATTACAATGAGTTTGTTGAGTTGAAAACTAAAATGAAATCAGTCTAAAGTTTCTATGAAACAAAAATTACTAGAGAATTTAGCTGACCATTTTATTTCCACTCACCCTGTACATGTGGTGTAGGTACACAGAGGAATACATAAATAGATTCATTGTGTTCATTGTGTGTGCAATACACTTGTATTTCTCATAATGTATTAATATCAGCTCTGCAAATACCTATCTACAGTGGGTAGAGTATGGTATTACTCAACCTACTGTACAATCACCTGCAATAATATGTATACACTTTGGAACCTTGTCACAATAATAAATGACAAGTCAACATTATGACATGAAACGGTAAAATTCGACAAGCTTAATGTGAAAAAGTTCTAAAAAATATACATATTATTGCAGGTGACTGTACAACTAGCATAAAATATTACCAATCATAGCATGTTCAACTTGAACATACAGAACATCTCCCAGCAATGTTTATTATTGATGTATGAATACCTATCACTGTAGGCACTGTATAGAAGCAGTGAATATCAGCAGTGATACTGATAACAGTGATAGCACAATGCCTAATTTACCAAATTTAGGCCTCTCTTTCCATATTTTACATAAATATCTATGCAGAAGCCAGTTTAGTTTGCTTACTGGTCCAGATAGCAATAAAAGCAATACCTGTCTGATGAAAAGCCGAGTGAAAGAGACAGTGCTATATGTTAAAATGAGACAAAATATGCGCGTACGCAAGCACGCGTCCTTCGCGGCCGATTACGTTGTGCGGTCCTCGGTTTTTGCCGATATTCTTACAGGTGAACTACCGATCAGTTATGTGTTAAAATAAGATGAAGATTATTTTGGAGGCCTAAGAGATAGACATTCTTATTCATTCAACATAGGTAGTGATTTCATTCCATTCAGACGCCTAAGATTAAGGCGTAAGTACCTACCTAGTCTCATCGAGAACTAGCTGTTGCCGACGGCTCCGCCCGCCTGGATTTCTGAAACTTCCGTAGACAAATAAAAAAAAAATACTCAAATTGGTCTAGCCGTCTTCGAGTTTTGAGCTTAGCATCATATATCGCGATTAATTTTTATTTATATAAATAGTAGGTAAATAAAATACATCGGTATTAAGCTATACCAGAAATAATATTAATAATAAGATACAAAGTATACAAAATCAATAATATTGAAGCTATTTTTTTTAAACGTTGCGTAATTAATATTATGAGGAATGAATGATGCGGATCTGCCCGCAGCGATGACACACCGTCAAAAGCAAAGCGTCTTTGAAAGCAAATTTGAAGTGAAGAAGGCCATTGAATCCGCTTGGAAACAGACCGAAGCACTGTGAAATTAGTAGAAGGGATATAGAGGTATTTCCGTTCGAAATTGGAGCTGTGCCCGTAGCTCGAAAAACTATCGAATTCATAATGTGAAGGTATCGCCGTAAGTGTAAAGCCTGTCTACTGTGAACCTGTGTATGCGTGAAACCCGCCAATCGCTCTGTTCCCTCTATACTTTTGTATGAAGAGTTTAATGAAATTATAAGTAGGTATAGAAAATACTTAATAAGTATTGTATTCAGCACGTAAACCATTTAAGTTCTCACCTACGCCAAAATAGCAATGATAACTTTCAAAATGGCCGCCAATTCGCCCACTTAAGTTTAAAACTCGTATTACTAATTTATTATTCAAAGTCCAAAACTCTTATACACACGCAGCGCAGGCATCTTATATACACGATATGTATCAAAAAGATATTAGACACCCTTATATTTCTTCTCCATTTAAAATTATAATAACAACACCAAATAAAGCTCGCAGATTTTAAATGTGCGATCCACCACGCGACACACGTACAAGTGGCACCGAAATTAGGCCATATTACAATATATATAGTGGTTATAATGCGCACAGGCGCATACTATATTATGCTGCATTTTGTCATCGCTGTCTCAAGATGACTTACTGTCCTCTGACTCAATTGAAAAAAAACTGGCATTGCAGCCGCTGTAATAATCAGCATATCATATGAGTGAATATACACGGAACCTCAAAATAACTCAATATCCTCCGAGCTTTCTTCTAACTAAGTTGGAGTCGCCTTTCAGTGTAACTATGAACAGTCGAACTACAATATTCTCCGTGAAGCGACTGTCACTGACCTCCACAACCAAATATACAATTTTGGGCAATACTGCAAGTTCGGACTAACTTCGAAACAGATATTACCCAAAGAAAGGTATTGGTTAAAACTGTTTGATTCGTTAAAACAGCTGCTTTTGTCAACGCCCTTACAGCAATTCCGGATTATACCGATAACCTAAGATTAGATTTAGCAAAGACTGACGGGTGAGACTCTGGCGCAGTATTTCCTTTAGAGGATTGAGAGATTAGACTTCAGATTCCAATGTGCAAGCTTTAGATGCAACCAGGATAGCGAGCGATCTTTCTCGATGCAGTCATCCTGAGATTTATTTTACGATTATTAATTTGTTCCTTAACGCTTTGGAGTGGCAATTATCCTAAACAAAGCCTACTAAATGAGATAGAAGAAATATTAAAGGCTGTTTATAGTGTCCGAGTACAGCGCGCTACGTTCCTTTGTTGACCACCCGTTTTTCTCTGTCAGCCATTGCCACGCGGTCCTTTATTACTGTCTGTGACCATTTCCATAATAGTTATAGCCTATAACTCCATCGCATACTGCAGATTTGGTCAATGTGAATAAAACTTGAAGTATTTATAAATCGCGCTTCATGTTTTATTCACGGTTCTCAAGTCAATATTTTACTGACTTCGTATACCGTTATGAACGGACTGTACGGAGTCGGTATTTAGCTATCCAAGATCTACCGGTTAGGATGTAAAATATACGTTTATTGCAAATAATACGCTATTTATTTTCAACCGAATTAACCTCCAAATCATGTGATTTTATAGAGAATTCCATTATTTGTCTGTCAGCAAACCGGCTGACAGACATATGCGAGGTTGGCTTGGGCTTGGGCTTAGGCCCCTACAATCTTGGTCTACAATTTTAGAAATGGTTGATTGAATTATTCAGTGTCCGAGGCTTATCAACATTCCCTGTTGGTTACAAGAGATGAATTACAACTCCCCTTCGTAAATAAACTCTTGTCTCATCAAGATAGATGATAAAGAAACCATGATCTTAGATGTATCAGCAGGTAATTTTGTAGTATACTCCTGACAAGTATAAAATCTCACCCAGATAATGTTATCTTTCTGACAGGGCTCCGGTTTGTTGTGTAAAAAACTTTTTGTCGTAGTTTTTATCAATATAGGGGAGGGAGTAAATTAGGTGAATGTATTGATCGAACCGGGTTCGTTGGCGATAAAGTAACCGTGCACTTTAACTTCTATTTGTAACTAACAAACAATGTAATCAGAACCTAGAAATCAATTTTAATCCACTTCTAATTAATATTGTCGTATTCAAATGAAATTTTCTAAATGTATAGTATAAGTAGCACACATGACAATATACATATTTTGACACCATCGAGCCATGCTGACACTAGGATTCAGGTAGTGAAATTCTTTAATAAATAAACTACTCGAATAGGACTTTTCTCTCCCAGTATTCGAATCCTAAATCTCACATAAAACAGTAGCTTTCACTATTTTTGTATAACAAATCTACTTATAATAATCGAGTCTCGCGCCGAGAGAGAATCCTGCGCAGAAACAACGTCCGTCAATCAGCAGGTGTACCAGCTTGCAGGCGAAGGGATTGATTTAGGTCGTGAAGATCTTGGTCTCCATTATCCATTTAATATATAGAATATTTCATTATCTTGTCCCAGTATGTAAGGATTATCTAGAAAAGTATCAAGCTGCGCAACCAGAGCAACGATCGATAAATTGTTTCACGCAAATTATTTCATTAATGATAACAGTTTACGTAAATAGTAAGCATAATCTCACCTGTATTTACATTGTTCCTAACCAGATAAGATAGTAATTTTGTGTGTAACATTGATTGTGAAAAAAATCGCTAACATGTTCGTGCTAAAAATAAATTTTGCCTAGCTTGCGAGTAGTAGATTGCGAGAGACTTGTGTCCGGCAGTGATAGAATAGAGCTATTTGATATGATTCCGCTAACCACCTACTATGAGTGTGTCCATCTCCGACCGTGAGAGGCGTAAGTCTTGGACTTGCAATTGAGTGGTTTTTGGTTCTTGACCTCTTTTAGTATCGTCGTGAACCAATTCCTAACACAAACTTGCCTAATTGAAAAGATGTTAACGAGAATATTAGTAGTATTGGTACTGTAAATTACCTAGATACTGGCAATCATTTTATTTTAAAAATGTACATCTCCACCTACCCTCTTCGGGGATTTGCAGTCATAACTAGGTATATAATTATAACACCTAATTGCATAACGATATTAGGTCATTGGTCTAAGAGTAGTTTTCTTCACTTTCGAGACGGATGTGCGTACGCGCACGTTCCGAGAAGCCGCCATGTTGAGTCGTTGTATTTCCGGCGCCGACCCCCTCCCCGACTGGCGTAGATAACACGTTATCATCCGCTCATTGTTCCTCCTCGCTGATGAGGTAGGTACTTGGCCAATCACACTACCCAGGGCGTTGACTTACATGATATATTTAGCGAGCCAAGCCAATTTGAAAGACCATGTGACGTAACGGTGATTTTTTATATTTATAACTATGCCATTATGGAATTTTTGAATGCTTGGGGTTCTAATAAGGTCTTTGGAGCCCAAACGAACTTTACCTTGAAGGCGGTACACACCGCAATTAACAGACGAGACTCTTGGGCAGGCTATCCTTTTCGGATTGAGGTTTAGATGGTAGTTGTGGCGAAAACATAAACCAGATAACGGAAAGATGAGTGGTCTCTGGACTCAGAAGTACCAGTTTTTATATGCAGGGTTCGGGTGAAATACGTACTATGTGATATTTGTAAATATAGGAGTGCGGCCGATCTGTCACACACATAACCATCCATATCTCGCAAGTCAATAGAGATATCAATACATTCATATTATGTAGTTGCCTAACAGACTCGTGCATTCTAGCGAGAATATCCTCTTAAGAAGGTGTTTAATTTAATCACTATAGAAATGTACTCCAGTGGACTTTACCTCACTGAATTTTCTAGAACTTAGAACAGGAAACGATTTGCACCTTGACTAATTTGGTAAATCCAGCCATTGTGTGGACTTATTAGGATGTTTGCTGGCATATTGTTCGTTTATTTAACGCATAATTTACTTGAATATGAGCAAAACATCCTCAAGTAATTATTATGGTAATTGAACTCTTTCAATCAAATAGTGTGTGGCAGTCCACTGCTGGACATGGCCTCTCCCAATATTGGGAGAATTTGTCCTTTAGACTACTGCTACTAGGTATGTCCTAATCAATGGCCCTCGCAATCCAATTGCTACACAAATAGGTGGTGTTTATCAAAACCAAATTTTGGAAATGTCTGGATTATTCAGTATCATCTGAGTAATGTATAAAAATCTGATGATGATATGCAAATACAGTTTTTCCATGAACGTTTGGAACCAAAAATGTTTGATCACAACACTCGAGAGTAAGTCTTGTCTTAGTTCGCTTAACTATTTATTTACCAATATCGACTTATAAATTTTTCGGTCTTCGTCAACATTATTTAGTGAGACTGCCACGTTAAGTAACCCAACATGCAAATTTACGCAAGCATTCATTTGATTAATTGACTTTCAAAACAGCTGACAAACACTTTGAACAATTGAGGTCACTCACAAGAGGTGAGTGAGGCTTAACGAGGATTTCCTAGTACGAATTTTGAACCGTCAGACAAGAAAAATCTGTATAGGTACTGCAAAATAGTTGTACAACCTTACAAAAGTAAAAAATCAACTACAATTCATTGAGCACAAGTGGTAAGTCAATTACCCCAGCTGAATTGCATACAAAGGCCAACCTATCTAAGCGACTATGGCATAAGGCTAGTTAGTAAGAGATGTCATCTAACATATAGTAAAACCAAATCCTGCTAAATTGTCGACAAGACAACCGTAGTGTCTAATTTCGCCATTTATGGTAGACACTACGCTAAACCTACTGCCAGAAGAAGATAACCGCGGTAGCCTAGTGGTATGTGTGGTGGACTGCTGAGATGAGGTCTCGGGTTCGATCCCAGGTTTACCATGGCACACACCAATGACTGCGATACTTTTCGAAGTTATGTGTGTATTTATCGCAGGTTTATAAGTGCCCGGTTGATGGCAATAGGCTCGCCACCTATTACATTGGGACCTAAATATACACTGGTGAAATGTGGGTGCTAGCACCTCTGCCTACCCCGTCGGGGATATAGGCGTGATAGTATAAAAAAAAAAAAAAAAAAAAAGAAGACTTTTTTAAGGTCTTGTAAAATCCTGAGAATAAAGTGGTTTAAAGAAGTTGTAACACAAAATACTGTAAAAAATTGAGTATACAAGTAGTATAGCGTTTTATTATCAACATTGCCTGTATAGGACGGGGTGGTGCGTCGGCGCGTGAGCTATTTACCGTGGGGATACCGATAAGTGACATCCTAGCCATTAACAATAAAGGCCTTGTGTCAATATGTCCTGATAGGCACGTCATGATACTTGAATAGAGACCTTGTTACATGTACTTAATGAATGTTGCTTTGACACAATGTTTGTCTGTACTCTGTAGTTAATTCAACTAAGTATTTATCTTTTCAGATGCCTTAGTAACTTCACTGAATTATAAACATGTATTATTGTGATGTTTATAATTTTATCTCGTATCTTAAATTTTCGTCAATATTGTATAGATTGCCACTGTCTTGCAGTTTATTTTGTATTTACTTGGAATTTACTGTAGTTGCTTGACTTTTACGTGTTTCTAAGTGTGCTTAGAAACATATTAAAGGGACTGCGACCTATTAAGTGGATCATGTTGTGTACCTATGTGCTGCTTTATCTTGCCATTAAAAATGAACTTGCTATAATTTTGGGCGTGTTGAATTTCATAATTACATTGATATTCGAATAAAGGGCCCAGTATATAACCCTGCGGTACACCTTACACCAATTTATTTGCATGTTACACTTGATACTTACATGGTGATATTAAATCTATAACACATCCAATAAAGCGCTGTGTGTTACAGAATTTACTGATAATAAAAGTATCTAGCCAGAGCTACCACATTGGTAGCTTCCAAGTATCAATACCGTCCCCAACTATGGGACAGCCGGACACTAACGGTCGCGCGCATTCCTTATCTCTCATAGTCCGATTGCTAATTGCTGTGATCTTACACTACATTATTTATAGTATCCTATACAATTCAGTTATATAGGATACGTACTTTGTTTAGTTTCAGTTATTTAATCGTGAGTTATAAGATTTGAATCGATCCATACTTCACATAAGCAAGCACACATCTCACGATTAGCGTTAACGAAGGCTTAAAATATTCGCAATACCAAAAATGTTACCCGGTGGCATTCCTAACCGCTTTACTAAAGAACTCTGGCGATCACAATTACCAGAAGGAACCAAATAAACATTTTTGTTAAATATTGCCATTTTCTGACAGATAATAAATCACGCATCCATTATTATTAAACTCTACCCGTTATAACGTCGTCAACTTTCAAATAATAACATGATATTATATAATAGTATAACATTATAAAATCTTACATTACGGGTTCTTGGTTCAGGAGACCTCTAAAACGTAATAGTATTTCAAGTGTGCAAACATTTAGCATTTCTTTAACATTAATTTTAATATATTCGTCCATTTTAAATCAGAAGCGGCAAACATGTTTCGTAATTATGTATAAATAAATTTATTGTGAAGGTATAATAAGAGATAAACCAAAACTTTGACAAAAGTGTATGCTACGAGTACTTAGTTGTGCTTGTTTATGCGGGCTCACCTGATGGAATGTGGTTACCGTGGTCCATTTATATGTGCAACACGAAGGGCGTCAGTTCTAATATAAGAAGGGCTTCTTGAAGAAATACATATTGTAGTGGCTGCGTATACCCATATTGCTTCGGTAAATACAAAATAGATGTTTCTATTAAATCACAAGATCGCTTAAAAGGTTAACAATACATTAGAAGCCCATCCTAACGTCAAAGATTAGCTACATGGTAATCAAGATCCTTATAAAGACATGTCCTAAATAAAGTTACACACTACAGCCCGTTTTGCTCATACAATTGTCATAGCGATTTACTATGTATGTATTGCTTCACGCAGCTTGTATGCTGATTTGCAATTTAAAACGTATTGCATAAATTATTTTGAATTAACGTAAGATTTACAATAAATGAATGTAAGCGATTCGATGCGGTCTGTGTGTTTCATAGAATTGTAAACCTTGCTAGATAGAGGACAAAGTTTAGTGGCGGGTTATGAGTCGTCTCATTCTTTACTAACAATTCATTAATAAACAGTCATATACCTCCAATCACGTAATGTGTGTCACAATACTCACAATATACTTAACAATGAAGTCTTTAGAAAAAATATCTTCTCTTTGGATGGAAACTTGATGTTATGTTAGCACTGTTACTATGTTAGTCATCATTTCTAGAATGATATTAACAATATGATTTTTACAATATAATTATCGTCATAATGCTAGCATAACATTACGATAGTACAATAAAGTAGCACAAAGAGTTATTATATCCTTCAACAGAGTTCCACAAGACAACAAACTGTGTAAAAAGCTGCCTGAAAACTAAATTGATATTATCGTAGTTCTATTTCTCATACTTTTAACCATTACTGTAACATAATGTTATGTTTCAATTCCATAGTAAATGTTTTCCGTTGTACGCACTCGCAAAACGGAACACGGGGACGCATTGTTCACGATTGTTATGCAAAACTGACACGCGCTCAGCAGTTTACTTGTCAATCCAATATGACACATAATATAAACCTTCTACGCCTCATGAATTACAAATGTGGTACACAAAGAAAGGCTTTCTTAAACGCAGTAAAATTCTAGAACTTCTTTGTCGTGTCAAATTATTTTAAAAATGTTATCGTTAGTTGAGGACTTGCTTGAAGTAATTGTGTATGACATATACCTCAAACCGCAACATATGGATCTCGATACAAGATAGTGGATGACTCTGCAGCGGTCATGCATGATTCCAACCGGTTCTGCAATGTTGTTTAGTGACGTCACCGCGAGAAACTGAGTACAACCAATACTTTATACGGTAAAAAAGACAAATGTAAGTGGTGCTTAATATTTTAATGTGTTCTTGGAAGTTAAGTTATTATCTGAAAGCTATTTCGCATTTACAAGACATTGAAATAGCTAAGACTAAAAATCTTAGCATAGTAGTGAATAAATAGATTCATAGTCTTCGCACGTAGATGAATATATATTGTAAACTTTTAATAAAAGCCATTGAATTCTAGTTTATAGTATTACCGCAACTTTATTCAATTTAACGAGTACTTTACTTTTATATTGTGATTCGGACCGTTGTCGTCGTCAGCGTCAAGAAACTCAGGATACTAGTGTTATAGGGTTAAAATAGGTCAAACAGTATCTCTTACTAAAGTGGAGACATTTATTTGTTTAATTTGTTAGAATGTACATTTGTCTTATAATATAAGATACAGTAAACAAATATTGACGGACAACAACGCGCAACGTCCCGACTCTGAATCACACTATGAAAGTAAGATTTGAAATAATATTACTTTTAAGAGTTGTTATAGGAGCCCTGATTACTTATAAGGTATATTAGTTACAATAATGTTAATTAAACCCATGAGGTCAAACACATCTAGTCTATTGCTAAGCTCTTAATCTATTGCACACACATACTGCAGTAACGCCTCTTTCACACTGTAATGTGACTATCGCTTAAGACCTATCGCTTCTTTTTCTTCATTCTTTCATTGTAGGCAGTGTACTTTATCAAGTACACTGCCTACAATTATTTCATCATTTGTATTGATTTCATCACTTTCAGCTGCTTTTATTTAGCTACATTTCAATCTTCTTTTATTTAGGAAAAACAAAACTGCCAATTCTGTTAACAGCATTGAATTTAATGCTATTCTTATAACATTTCTTTTGTTTTATGGTTTGTTTCGCCGATATAAATAATGCTCGTGCCGATTTCGTTGTGTATTTATAAACGTCTTGTCATAACCAGTAAGGTTTCGCGCGTTGTTTCTGACCTATGCCACGGTATCGAGGTCTTGCCAACCGATCGTACAGCATCACCGGTAATAAATGGGTTACGTCATTTCGTTTGGGTGTTCAGTTACTGGTACATTTAGTCATAATTTGGGAACAGTCATGTTTTTTGACATTGTTTTCCTCTATTTATATTATGACATCATCAAGGGATGATTAATTTGTTAAAGGGAAAAAGTTTAGGAAATAAGGTTCTATATTATAGTTAGTTAAATATGATTTTAAGTTCATGAACCTAAACAATCGTCTAATAAATTTAAAAGAATGAATATGTAATGTAATGATTATACCAGAAAGCTTAAGTATTTAAACATTTTTTAATTTTGTTTGTAATTAATGCGGACTTATAAATAGATGTGTATACCGCACTAATAGGTACTTGATACTGTAGAAATGTTTTACTTCAAATTAATTTACATTAATATAATTAATAATGAGCTCGGGCAAACATTATCAAGATACAGGACTCTAGTTGCAAAAAAATATCTCGACAACACTACCATCTAGGTATCGCGTCCGGTCGCGTTTAAACATCAGAAATCAAATGGGCGGTTTCTAATGCGGTAAAAGTATTCTTCTTTACTATTATTTTCCCTGTTGGTCACCCACCTTTATTATTTTATGTCGACTTTGGTGTTATCCATAAAAAAAATTTCCTCAGTTTTCTCCAACTTTTACACTACTTTTACTTATGTTTTCAATAGTGATTGTGTGCAAATTTCAACAAATAGGTAAACACAAAAGTAAAATTAATTTGCATTTATAATTCATCTAGCATAACCTTAACCTCTAATGTCACAAACATTATTCAATTCAGCAATGTCACCAGATGTTGATACAATAATTTAGTCCTTTATGTCACGAACCAGTTGTTGTCTCTTTGGGCCAAGGCCTCGGGTGTGACTCCGCGCCTCTATTTACACACCCATTAAACACAAATGTTCATCTACCTCTTTGTTCTGGCCATTTTATTTTCTTTTTAATGTACTAACGGGCTTTGTGTGACCAGCCTTTTCTTGTAAGCTAGCCGGGAGTTGCGGCTCCATCTGTATTTCATTTTTGTCTGTGGTTTTGGTCAAAGTAGAGAGTAAAAGTATTTACCAGGCCCAAAAAGGACCATTTTTAAGGGCCATTACGGATAGGGATAGTGCTGTGCTACCCATGAAAATGGGCCAGGTTGGCGGGTACAGGCTCGCCTTCATTTATGTGAGCACAAGGCCTGGTGGAGCGCTCCCTTACGCTTTCAGGAATATACCGACCGATGAGTGAATAACATATGTATTCACATACTGCTAAAGAAATATGATCTGCAAACTCTTGCCTCAATGCTCGTGACGCTGAATTCTTAGCCACAAATATTTTTTGAGTCATTAAAAACACACAATTCTGATAAAATTTGCGTTGGTTGAGATAACATCGTATAAAATTTTGTTTCCATCTAGTTCGTTAGTGAAATGACATTGAGACGTTTTTCTATTAAAATATCACTTCGATAACCTTGATAATTTACTCCACAACAGTGTCTGTTTATGATAATAATAAAAAATATAGTTCCTGAGCTGATATGGACTCTAAGGCGTATAGTCACGCCGTCGCTGAATGTGCCTCAACCTGTGGTATTTCCCCACTATTTTCGGCGAATCATCCATTAGAACGCAATATCGTAGAAGTAAACGGAAGCTGAAGATAGGACATATATTTTACGGCACTCGGAAGACGGCAGCATAAACCACACACGACGATAAGCGCTGGAACCCAGTGTTATTTCAAACCCATATTATCATGGAAGTCAGGCACTTATACCTGTACTTTTATGTAGAGTTGTCATATCAGCGTATAGGTTAAAATTATTCATGTGGCATGTTACATCATGAAAGTTAATGTGAAATGTTTGGTGCCAAGGTTAGTACTAATTATGATTATACAGTAAGTACACTGTCCGCCACGCGATGTAGGTACGTGTTTTTTGATGCGTAACCCCATAATTTGTTGTTGAAACAAAATAAATGTTCAGCTACAAAGTAAGATAATTTTATCTTTACTACGCTGAGTTGTTCTTAACCACTAATTTCTTTTAATACTGTTACCCACCGCCCTGCCCTCGTGGGTGTCGGTTTTCGCGCAGTGCAAAATAGCCTATGTTACTCAGGGTGAATGCAACTTTCAAATGGTAAAATATTTTTAAAATCGGCGCAGTAATTTTTGAATTTATTCATCACAAACATACACGCACACAAAAATACAAATTTTTGCTCTTTATAATATTAGTATAGTTTACTGTCATTTAGGTGACTGGCGCTTGTGTTTCCCTTATGATATCAAAAACCATGGTATATAGCCAAGTTTTTGTATTTGCATTTTGCATCAAGCTCAAATCAATAGGTTTACAAGCTTGCAATGGCCTTTATTTTATAGCGTTGCTGGCATTTCCTTCAAAAGAAAAAGTAAACTATCCATTTGCAAATATGAATGATGGACGCTGTGTCTGACATTTAGTATTTTCTTTTCTTGTTTTACCAGAAAAATGAAAACATGTTATTTCCTAACTTGATATTCTGATTTGCTGATTTGATTTGATTTGCTTATATACAGGATGCTCTAATTAGATCGTCGTTGCCCAAGTAACCTGGGCCCTGTTTAATAAAGCTGACAATTCGACATATTTGTCAAATAACGACAAAATTGTGGAATTGTCGCGCTAAGGCTGTTTAATAAAGGTGACAAATATGTCAAAAATCGACTGTGAAATCTTGACATATTAGTCATTTAAAAACCCGTTTAATAAATCTCGACATATGTCACAAAACCACAGTCCAATTATTACGTCACGACAATTGTCGAATTGTCGCGACAATTTTGTCGTCTTTTGACAATTTTCCACCATTCTTCTTGTTGATTTAAAAGCACACAAGAATCTTTCTAGTGACGCTGTCCTTGGTGGTGTATTGGTATATTAGGCGTCATAAGCCACTTTTTTAAACCATATCCACTGTCTCCTAAGAGTAATGCGTTTGGGAATGGCCTCCACCCACTTTCCCATGTCTGTGCTAAAGAAGAGCATCTCATCACTCTGGCATCGTGAACAGAGCCAGGCCATCTTGCAGATGCGTAGAAAATTTCCAAGTTTGGTCCGCATACCACCATAATATTAATTGAGTGGTTTTCGTTTCTGTCTACAAACGCAGATTCATTTTGATAAGGTGCATCTAGGGGAATTAAGGAACCGTCCACAATACCAGAAATTCTAGGTATTCCATTATGACTCATGAAAAGTGCTGGTATTCGGTTACAATTATCAGGCCAGCGAACTTCTTCTCCGAGTAATTCAGAAGTCACGGCTCCACATACCCTTCTTATGCAATGATGTACGGTTGCTTTACTAAGAACATGTGCATCACCAATAACGTGGTACTGCGAACCACAACCCATCCAATGCAAAGCGCATAAAATTTGTTTGTCGGGTGTCAGTGCTAGGTTTCTGCTTGTATCGTATTCAAGTCTATGACCAATTTTAGCAATTAAATATTCTACGGTAGTTTTACATACCCGAACTTTTTCTTTGAAGCAGAAATCTGTATTTGAGAAGGAAAAATTGATTCTGCTTTTAAATGATCGTCGTTGTCTCCTCGTTTGTATTTGTTCCAAGTATTCATCATCACTACTCTCACTGCTCGATGTTAGTACCATTTTTTGTCATAAACCTTTTAAGTATATTATTATTTCTGTGCTTTTACGTATAAACCATTTCTTACACCTTCGAAATTAAAAATATGATTTCGCGACAGAGGGTAATGCTCCTGTCAGAATTGTCGGACAATTCTACAAATATGTTAATATGTCGTGACAATTTTCTGTTTAATAAAGCAGATTTGACAAGTTTTCCGCGACAAATTGTCACTTGTCACCTGTCGCTCAAAAAGTTTTATTAAACAGAAATATGTCAAATTGTCGCGACAATCCGACATTTTTGTAAATTTTCCACCGTGACAATTTTGTCACAGTAAGTTTTATTAAACAGAAAAATTGTCGAATTGTCAATTTCTGACATATGTCGGAATTGTCGAATTGTCAGCTTTATTAAACAGGGCCCTGATCTACTGGTGAGATGCGACTTGCATAATAGTGGGATAAGCGTATCGTTGTCTAACGGTGTTTGTTTCTAATCTCAAAATCACGAAGAGTAATTCGAACTTCTTCAAACAATTATGTAGATATATTTGATTTTATATTAAAATTCACATTTCAAATGTACAATACCTAGAAATGTATGAACTTATAAATTATAATATAACTACTGGTCATTGTCATAAGTACGTCAGTGTTATACATTATCCTGTTTTTCTGTCGTTGAAGCATTAGGTATACAAAATAGTTGAACTATGTGTGTTCGGAATAACGTATGTCTCATATCACCCTCTGTGCATAAGGATGCTCTATCAATGACAGGGAAAATATTATGAGAATATTACAATATTCTCTCTTAATAACAAGTCAATGTATTATCCAAAAAAGTACAATGAGTAGGACTTGATCGTCAACGTCATTGACAGTGCCTTATTTAGATAATAATCTATAGTATAAAATAAAGAACATAATATGCAAATGAATCGCAAAACATGGTCACTGTGGAAATTGCCATACAAGGCAAATAAGGATTACGTTTTTCAGTATTCACTATGTTGATACACTTCATATTAATCATGCGCTGTCGAATAAGAATAATTATCAGCATTTTAGTAAGTCACAGAGATTGTAACAATAAAAATAACAAAGTAAATATATTTTGCAATGCACAATAACACGATCACTAAATTTGTAATAGCAACAGACTATCGAACACACAATCCTGAACACAAACTATCCAATTAAACTGAATGCGTGTGCTCCCTCTATTGTGCGTTACTAGACAGTCACACTTTGTCCAAAACTTGCTGAGCATCATGCTAGGTGGTTTCATCGGTAGCAGTGACCAATGCTCCTGACTTTAGGGATTTCTGTAGCGGAAACGTGGGTGGGATAAAAAAGTTGTTGCTATATAATTTAGACACCGGCAGTTACGCACCAACCGTTACCGGCAGGGGGTTCACCCACACACTTCAAAACTAAAATGGTCACATACTCGTGACTACTACACAGGTTGAACGAAAACTCCTTCCGCAAAAGCTTATTTTTTCGAGTGACCGCCTGCCTTGGTTGTTTGACTAAACAGTTAGTCAAACGTATAGACGCACTTTTCGATTAACAATTATTTATTAAAAAAGTTCACAAGCTGGGAAGGTGTTTTATATCAAGCGTATTTAGAGAAACAGTCGTATTTAGAAACAGCCAGCTGGAATACGTTTCATGCAAAATATGTGAGTAGCTTCTGTGATAGCAGTTACATTTGTGAGTTTAATAATCTACTCAATTAGAATAATTTATATGTATTAAATAATAATTTCCTCTCAGTCTTCCGCAATTTTAACTGCAAATATAGCTGCAAACGATCTTGTAGCTGAACAAATTGCAGCTTCAAAATGTTACTGGAACATTGTGCAACGGCTACTTATGACTCCAGATGTTACGCATTCAGCTATGGACGACGGCGACGTGACTGTAAACGAATATTTACGGTTGCTAATGGTTTGCCAACGATCGAGTTACGGTCAGTTTTACTGAAATGTCAACACGCACTGAAAGCGGCTGGCAGACAGATCGTGTTGAACACAGAGTACCAAAATAACAAATCAATAATGAGTCTGGTTCACAAGACCACTTGGAAAAATTACAAATATGGTAATAGCATAAACCTGCTGTTATTAATTCCATCTGTTACTATTATAGATGGAATATAAATAAAGATAAACCTTGTAGCGCAGGTCTAGTGCTCTGAGAGTGACGGGTGGTCGCAGCAGCAGGCAGACTACGGCGATTGCTTGGGAGCTAGATGGGGACACCGTGGTCCCCACACCCGAAAAGCGCCATCTCGAAACAGATGACCCAGGGTCTGCCGGCGTGCGAAAGATCCGGCAATCAATGAGCCAAACAAGACGTGCGTTTTACTCGGTTCGAGTCCTATATTCACCACCTTCACGGTCTCTCCGTGAAGATTTCGCGCATCATAAAGAAACTCTAGTGCTCTGATGAAGCAGTACTCGAGCTGAGATGCAATACTGATGTGAATAACCTCGTATTTCCCAAAGATTACTAAAATAATGTTTTTCTACCTTCATCTAAAGGCATAATGATCATCTTGATCACAACCTTGAATAATAAACGCAAGATCCATTAGTTCAAGAATACCTATGACAATATCTTACGTCATACAGACTTAGCGTGTCAAACGCGACTCGAACGGCAATGAAACAATAGATGAGTGATGAAATTGGGAAAAGAAAACAGATGACAGTGTTGCCATGCCAAGAGACAGTTTATGGATGCGACTAGTACAAGTCCGAAAAACAACACATGGAATTTAGGCCATACTCGTCTTTGATGTTTAACTAATACATAATGCAATATTCTAGGAAGATGGCTATTGCTGTAAAGTATAGGCTAACATCGTGTTACTAATTTTATGTACTATTAACATCCTGCCAATTGTTTACTTCGCCGATCACGGTGTAGGCACATATTTTATGCAAACAATCGCCGTTGCTATTATGTTTACAAGTATAATTAAACAGGAACTGAGTATATTTATGTTATTCTAATAGTTATTTTAGTTCGCCTTAGATTAGAAACATAGTTTTTCAACAGCTTTTATTAATAAGAGTCTAGAAACTCTGGAAGCGTATTCTGATCATTTTTACGAAAACAAATGTTTGGGCGGTTCTATTTATATTTTGTTGCCCAGTCGTGATATTTATTGCGCTATTCCTTTTAACTGTTACTATGTGTATATCATCAATATCATAAAACCCTTTTTGAACATCCAAAAATATTAATTGGCAAATTCAGCAGTCTGTGACAAAGAAGTTAAGTTTCCTCACGACGACGCGACGGGACGTTCACTTTACTGAAAACGATTTCAAAAGGGCGTCGGCATTCCAGTGACTTTGAAGACGCCGCCTATCCAGTCCAGACATCATATTTTACTTTCGTAATCATTCTGGTTATAAATTTATGAGCTACTACCACCTTGTACTACATCGGAATTTATTAACGAACTTGTAACTATCTGGTATATTTTAGTTAATATTAACTGCGTTGGTCTAGCGGAAAAGTTAATCACCGAAAGTTTCTATCAAATGTTATAGGTCTATCTGCCAACTCAATTTTTTTAATCTACTTGCATAAATATAATACAGGACTATTGAAACAAATTCAACACAATTTCCAAGAGCCCATTGTACACACAATTATTTACGTGTACAGTACTTTATTTTTTTTGGGGGAAAATATAGAGTTATCGATCTTTCTATTTATGTAAAGGTGGCTAATTTATCAGATGCTTGATCTACAACTTCATATGTGTATTGCAATTTAACTTATTGTTCAAAGAATCTCTTACAATGTTTCTTTTACTTCTTTTAATTCGCGATGATGACCTCTTGTCCTTCATAGAGGTCATTCGCAGCTGGTCGGCATACCATTAAGATGGACGGCTTGTTAACTTTTTTATTTTTGTAAAGACGCCGCGTTTGTTGTTTTAAATACTGTCTTCGTCGGTAAGAGTATTGAAAACTTTTAATCTGATATTATCAATGGTAATTAGAGATGTAATATTATAATTCGTGAATTAGAGACGACGATGCAATGTCGGTATTAGTGGTAATAGTCAGAATCCGATATCACTTCTGTTAATTTTAGTCCAGTTTTTATCTAGAATACTGTGTGTATTACAGAAAAATGATAGTATTCTTAGGAACTACTCTAAGTTAAATTGACCTTGTGAGGAATGTTTTTACATCCAACGGTGATGAATTAGACTTGATTCATAACTTCATTAGTTTGACTTTATATGCCAGTTGTATCAGTGGTCTCATTCATAGTTACACTTATTTTCTTACAAATAAATTATTTAGTCATCCCATCACTTATGTAGCTACACCTACAACAATTGTTGTCATCTCCTATTTCGTTTTAGTCATTGTGAGACACAAGTGATATATTATTATGTTAACACGACGTAGTTGGATAAATGGTTGTAATTTTGTACATGTCTTACTTTTGCTGAATGAACGAAAAACAATTTAGTTGCAAAATCTTGTCTTGTTTATACTAATTTTCTAATTGTATCATTTGCTAGTCATAATATGGCTAGATAACGGTCGTTGAAAATGTTTAAATAATCTGATGAGTAAGTTGAAATGACAGGTAATTTGAACTTATTTTTACCGATATTCACTATTTTGTGTAGTTCACCTTCTGTGTACTGTGTACGTTCAGTGACGTGCTTACATAGATGTGAACTGTGACAGTGTGACTTTTCATATAATGTTCATACTTTTTAATAAAACAGTAATTTATCTGTTTCTCTAGTCATTCCTTCTTCACAATGTCTTCGTAACAACTAGGCTTGATTCTTTACTATTTCCTGACTTACCGAATCTTTACTGCATATTACTGATTTTACTGAATACAAAACAATGGCAATCTCGAGCTTAAGTACTTTTTGAGGCCTTTAGACAGCAGTGCGCCTCCAGGAACAATTATTTAATCAATTAGTACTTTTATTTACATATTTTGTTCTATAAATTTCTTTAGATCGCAAAGCGGACCAAGGCATTCAAGGCGCTCTATTCTAATTTCTTATAACTATCTTATCGTTCGGCGTACTGGACAATAGACTACTACTGGGGGTTAAAGTATGCAACATCTTTTTGTCTCTATGAAATGCACGCACATAGTGTACATCACCAGCTCTTAATGGATTTTAAACTGAAAATAAATAAATCCTTAAAATCTACGTTGCCTATTACATACTTCATGCAGAATGACGTTGTAAAAAGGCTAGTAATTGGCTGACTGGACAATTCTTGTTTAATTTTTTAATGGAACAAAACGAGCAAGTCATTCTGCCCTAAGACCTTCATTGTCAAAATTGAATTCATATTAACCCTATCGTGAGACCACCCGCATGTGTTAGAAGACCGATTGTTACACGCATTATTTAATTTAGCTTTAGAATTCCTAACCATCCGCAATTGAAACTCATTAGAAAATTTGCCTTCGAGCTGTTTCGTCCCAGTCAAACAGTTACCGAGCTTCAAGTCAAATGATTACACGATGTGGCTTTATGGGTGGTCCTCTGATCGTTTCAATGTCTAAGACAAAAGCCATTAATATTTGCCTAAGTAACTATTTTTTATAACACTTGAGTTGAGATTCCTCGAAAAGGAAAGTTGTCTGACCTGTCGTGTCAGACGTGCTAAAATTTGTCTCTGAGAAAGAACCTCACACATCTTCATCTCACCACTATTATCTTTGTACAGACAAAGGTTCGTAACGCTTGACTTGAGACTTTAATGCCATGGAGTAAAGGTGGGATTGTAAAGATTTTATTTATTCGAAAACACAAGTGGTTGAGAGAGTTTGTTCCCACGCGAAAAGTGTTCATTGGTGGCAAGTGTGGAGATAAATATTTGTATATTACGCTTTAATACTGAGTCCCTGACCTTGCCAAGAACGGAAAAGTATATTTTTACACTTACAATTTGGTAAAACGTTTTATTTAACAACTGGCTATTTATATTTTTATAAATATTTTATAAATTCTGAGCTTGCGAATTCGTAAATAGCACAATATATTGATTCGTATATTTTATCTTTGCAAATACAATTATTACTTTTACCGGATGACTCACAGTTCAACTATTTCACATAAATGTACTTGGATGTGGATGTACTTGTCCCTTTTCGATTCTGATTCAATATGTTGAGAATTTAATTAATTTTAACGGTATTACAGTCAGACGTCGGCGTCAGTGGCACATGGCGGGCGCCTGGGTGCTGTGTCCCGACAAAAATAGCCGGCTAGCTATTTATATAGTGCGCGTATCCGCCCTGCGCGCACGCGCACATCTATCCGCGTATTCCACACCGTGATTCTACCATCTATCATTAAAGTATTTTTGAAAATAGGTAAACGACGTCGATATATCATAGGTAGCTTTCAAAGAAACCGGTAATGGGTCATCAATCAAGCAACAAAATGGCGATAAAAAGGGTGCGACGGTTGCGAGACGATGTCGATTTACGATTGATGCATCAACTATTATAGCTCTTTATAAAAGTAGGTAATCATGACCAGCTTTTACCTTAAATTTCGTCTGACCGGATGCAGACTCGCATTCAATGCTGATTTGAGACACACCTCGAGTTTAACGTACAGCTTACTTTACTGAGTAGATTTATTGATTGATGATAGACATAGGTATGATAGATATCTCTCTAGGCGATGAAGGATTATGCTGCAAGTACTACTTCCATTGTAATCCAGACATTAAGTTAGGTGTTGTCTACAAGACATTAAAATACTGATGAAGACTCAAACGTATAGTCAACCAAATGTGTCAGGAGGTAACGACCTAAATTTACGAAATACAGAAAATATACACAATTAAATTTGGCAGTGTATTCCACCGAAGTGAAACCATTCCGATGATATATATAAGATAATTATTATGCTAGAAGTATATGTACACACGCATCTAACAATAATGTCACAGATGAAATAGAAATTCCATATAAAGTATTGATAACAATCGCTAATCACAATCCTCAGAAGCCTTATATGGCCGAAGTTCCGCTGGAGTGTCTCAAATCTCAAGGTGATTCTATATGTTTGTTACCAACTGTTATGGCAGACATTATGAAATGGTCGCACCCAATGATGTAACAAAGTGACGTTATCCGTAGTTGCTATTTATAAAGTTCAAAATTCAACTGTGTCGATTGGCCAGGTAATCAATGATGGCATTGAGCGTGTTTAACAAGTTTTAACTGTATACGTCCCTGCATGACGTTATAAAGTTTATTGAGGTCATATCGTCATGTAAATGAGAATGGAACCTCTGTCGAAGCGATCGTGCAAATCTTTCTGGCGTGGTTAGTTGATAGCCATCTGCTAAAGTGTCATAAGAGGCGACAAACAGAAAAATTTGCAGACGATATTACTGGGAGAGAAAGAAAACTCGTAATACATAAAACTCAGTACCAACCCATTTGGCCAGGGTGAAAACAGTAGGTCAAATCCTTTCAACATTGGAGGAGACCTATGTCTGTCCAGCAGTGGATTGCGACAGGCGATTGATAGTTAATGATCACCGTATGTGGGTATTCTCATATTAAAAAAGCGATCCTTTATACTTAGAATATCTTAATAATAAACTTCTTAAAATGAATTATGTTCCTAAAATAGTTAGAGCTGCAGAAGATCTAACTATTTTTGGATATAAGCAAATCGGAATGAATGAATAAATGTTGCCAAGCCCTAATCAGGTAAATACCGTTCAACCGCAGCTATTGTTTTTATGCATTTCCCGGAGGCTATCATAGACCATTCATAACATGACTATTATAGGATTTTCCCATGAGTCTCCAAAACATCCAAAGGAAAAGTCCCTGTAATGTTAAACCGCGAAAGTAAATAATGATGTAGCATTCATGCATCATTTTGTTTTCGTTCTGAATACTTGGGGGTTATCCCATTTAAGGAATATCTATCATCATCCCATAATCGGAATAAACCGACTTTATCAGACAACTAACTTATTTATCACTTCTGCCCTTGAAGCGCAAGACTTCACTGCCTTTTTTAGGAGAGCAAATCTTCTTAACGTTTGGATTTGATTTGATTTGAACAGTTCTATCAGGCTATGTTATGTTCACATGTAGAATTATGCTAATTCGTTAGTAACAGTGCAGCACAAGTTTCCCTGGCTTATAAACTTCATTACGTCTCTTAACTCAAGTAATATGCCTCATCCAAGTGCTAGTAGGCTGTTCAATCAGTTCTGTTTCAATCAGGTATGTACAAAAAATATGTACTCGTTAGTCTGAACTTTTACCGCCCATATTCTAATTACGTCGTCATCCCAAAATGACTTCTGTAATAATGGGAGTTTCTCATGAGCTTAGTAGGCTCCCAAACATCCAAGATTACTCGCCACATCGAGATTGTTTTTTAATGTTGTTACCACACCCGGAAATGAGCAGTCAATTTTCAAGACCACCAGAGCACATCTGACCAGGTCCAAAAATCTCGTCATTGTCTAAACAAAAACTTTTGTCATGTAGATGTAAGTGATCTAACTAGTGAGACGAGATCCAAAGGAGTTTTGCCAACACAACCAATGATGACACAGATCATATTATTAATTTTCTTAGCAGTGTTTACTTACGACTACATGATTCGGTTCTACAAATAAAACGTAATGTAGGTCACGGCTTGCCACAAACCTTGTTTGATTTCGTACCCTACATCAGTATGTGGCCTTTAGTGTTCATTTTCCTTACGTATGATAGCAAAATTCTTAAGATTTCAAGGTAAATAGTTTATATTAAGAGGTTATCGCTGGAGAAGAATTTAGCGTTTAAATAAGATTGTTTCATCGATTAAACTATAGGTACTCGTAGTTTATCGTATGAGTATTATTTAAGAATTACAATATTTTCGTTCTATAGAATTTGAGAAGGATATTCTTAAATTCATGTCCATCTATATCGTGCTGCTATTATGTATCAAGCAAAATACATTTATAGTTGTGAACTAATTAAACAGTCGATCTTATAATCGTGGTTCACCTTACTTGGAATATGACATCATAATAGTCTAGCTAGACCAATATCACATTCAAGACCATTTCTGAAGGTAACTAATAATAAATAGTAAGATCTAGCTATCGAGAAAGATGCTGGCAAATATTTCAACAGTCTCACTGTACAACATTTGGTTAAATGTTTGCAGTATACCAAACTATAATACCTCTTTCAGATAAGGTTTAAGTGGTGCAATAGTCATATATTAGTACGCTGACTTGATGAACGACGCTTTTGTCTCTTTCATTCTTGTTTTAAAAATTATGTCTTACTCTCTCTTTCTTGAACATTTTTATCCCTATTTCATTGCTAATGCGTACTTTTGTACGACAAAGCAAACGATTTATTATACGTTCGTTGTCTTTTTAAAAGATAATGTGGTTGTTACGGTTCAATTGGATCTTTGAATGAAATTGTCTTCGGTAATTTCCTTCGATGATGAATGTTTGATTATTCGGCTGTTCTATGTTGGGCTTTGTTCTTAAATTTTCGTGACGGGTTGAAAAGATCCGTGGTAAATCGGCAATCACTATGTAGAACACCAATCTTCCCACACTATTTTCGAATCGCTCTGTTTACATAGGCGTTACTTACAGCTTTTTCAACCTGCTTAACCAATGAATGGATTGATACTGTTATAAAGAGTTAACTCGTCTTACTTCATTTATGCCCTTATACAGATAGTGTAAACGTCTAGCAATTATGTTCTCAACGTCTTAATGGACTATAATTTATTTAATTACTTTGATATGCAGGCTATATCAAAGTATTTTCTAGATAGTTTGGACATTTAAATCAGTATTAATGTTGATAACCCAATTACTGTCTTCCTGTATAGATCAGTTATAGAGATAGATCAGTGATTTGCTAATTATTTGGGCGAAACGTTTTAAACTTAATATGCCTGGTGAGATTTGTCCGGCGCCTGCATTGCACGCATAATTGATTTAACCAAGAGCCGGAATCACAATAGCAGATGTCTGAACAGTTGGTAGCCATATTGTATATTTTACGTACGTACCTTACGTCACAGTACTTTGAAAGTGCATGTTTATAACGCATGTGACATGGTTGACGCATGCAGCATTTTAATGGAATGCACGAACTTAGTACACTTAGAACCTTTTAGCAATTAGTGTGGAATGGGTGGTGTGAATTGGTGTGGGGATGTGTTTTTAGAAAATATCAGCTTGAGCCTGATTTAGATTACAAAATGGTCTAATTGTATCTGTTGGAGACGTAGTAGTAGCAATATGATATACTATTCAATAAATTGTTTATTTATTTCCACTATACATATGTAGAGACAGTCCTTATTTATGAGATAAAAGGAAGATTAGCTGACAGATCCCAGCTACAACAAGTATCCAGTCAGGGGTTAACGACTTGATTGGTCAAGATGGCGTTTCGCGAACGTGCTAAATGGATGATGACGGCTCGCTAAACCTATTTTAGGAACAAGTCCAATGAATTATTAACTGCAGCACGAAGAAAATGTACTTATTGAATGTTTATCAGCAATTTTAGGTTCATTGTCCGATCTCAGTAAAACAAATAGTGATGGGTGGAGAATTAACTGCCTTAGCTCTATGAATAGATAAGATTAGAGCACATACTATCAGCATTCTTGGTGTACATATTATGGAGTGTGCTAATTTTTTTATCCCAAACGGCTTGTCAAGCATTTATCTATCCCAGATTGCATGGAGCAAACAGTTTGAGGTTCTAATAAAAAAGTTTGTTAACCTTTACTTAGAAATACACCGCCGAACCTAGTTTTAAGCTAATTTTGGATGTTACGTATTATCAATAGTTAGATTATTTAGCTTGTGGTTGCTAATTGCCGGCATTCGGAGCCTTCGTAATTGTTCCAATAACGTTAATTGCAGTATTCTCAGTATCTTAACGTATCCAGACATGTTAATGGTGTATATTTATTATCTGATACAGTGTTGCCCTTAGCTGCGGTACTGGCTACCGTGAACTGCCAGTAATGATAGGGTGTACTCTAATAGATTATTTTAATATTCCAAGCTCAGGAATTTTACTACAAGCACTGCACAAATTTATCTCAGTTATGCGCTGAAGTTGCCTAACCTGTTTTAGCAACGTATAACGGCGGTAAAGTGGTCATTAAAATTCATGATTGCATTTTGTCATATTGCATATTAAGTAATTGTAAAGCGACTTGTATCCGTAACAAAGTCCTTATGTAGACGGATGGTTAATTATCATGGAAATATTATGATGAAATGAATTTTTTTTAAGTATACTATAAGATGAGATGTTAAGTGAAGAAAAACAAGAAATAAAATAAAACATGAATGAAAGAATGAAAGAAGACATGAATAAAAGAAATAAAGGAAAGGAAAATAGAAAAGAAATTAGTTGAAAGAATTCTGCTGACTGATAGGTAGCTTCAAAAGTTTAACGAACACTGTTATGTAGTTAAGCTAGTCTGCTTTGGGATAGTGTTCCTTATCATTTGTGATATACTTATCTGATCAACTCTCTTACTGTTCTTTATCTCGACGATAATAAATCAAGTCCTCGTGTAAATAAACCCAACATGTATTTATGCAACTGCAACACAATAGAGATTCTCAATTACTCAATAACGGTACCCACTCATATGGAACACCACTTTCATTGATACACCTACTCAGGTTACCTATCTTAATCCCGAATTTTAATATTCCGAATATCATAATCCAGAAAACGTTTGGCCATTTATTCATTATCCCGGTTTTCCAAATTCCGAAGTTTAATTTGCCATATAATCGCAACTCCGAATTTCATTTTCCTATTTATTCATTTGTACGACGTTTTATAATCCAGACGAACGAATTCCAGACACACGAAATCTAAATGCAAAAAATCCAGATGACCGTAATCCATATGCACGAAAGCCGAATTTTTGAAACACAAATTTTTGAAATGCAGTTTATTGATATCCAGACAAACAAAATCCAGATTTTTAAAAATGAATCCTATGGAAAAATTACAAGGTAGCTAGCACTCGCCGGCCGCTGCCGCGGCACGCTCGCTTCGCTCGCTCGGCTCGTGCGGGGTCGCAGTTCTAACCTAACCTAACCTGCTGAGTCGAATTTGACACTTAAACATATCTGTAATAGGCAACTAATATTTCTAAATTACTTGCTGTAGGTACCTACCTAATAAATGAATCGTATAAATTTACTGACTTTTACTATGCATGTATATAATTTAGATGGAAAACGATTGTATGGGAACCAAATAAAAAGATTACGAAAATTTGGTAATAGTTTATTTGGAAAATGGTACGATGGGAAACAAAAAAAAATATTCTGAGAATCTGGTAAAACTATATTTGGATTATGACACTATGGAAAACAAAAAAATACTATTTGAAAATTTGGTTTTAGTGCACCTGGAAATTGATTCATCTGGGAAATGAAAAACGGAATTATAGAAAGTTGTCATTCATTACATCTGTCTTTTAAAAGTTCTACCAACCGTTTTCGGGGTTTTAAGATTCGCGTAACAGAAATTCGATATTTCAATAGGTTACCACCTACTCATCATTCTGGAGTGGGCGAGAGGGAAAGCAATATGCAAATGGCGATACTTGAATTAACAAATAAAAAGACTGTTAACTAGCTCTGCTAACCTGTCACATGGAGTCATAATTAATATAAATTTGGTAGAAGCGGTAAATTCAAAAATAATTATTTCTGTATAGACCACTAATTGGCACTTACAAAACGTCAATTTAATAATTATAATATAAGTTTATAAGCAAATGAACTACCACACCGGTTTGAAACGCGGCCCGGGCCTGAGAAGACACCGACAAGAAACTCAGCAGGCTATTTACAAACATTTACTTAGTCTAGATACAGTAATTTGCTTGAGTAGCAAGTTGAGTGAACAGCTCTCATTTCCAGACTTGATTATTATCCAAATAATTCTGATCTTTTTGATTCCAGAACTGCATCATCAGATCACTGTTTTGTCGCTCAAAAGTGCCAATAATTTTTTTCGTAGACTAGTAATTTAATCCAAATCTACTTGAACGTATGCATCTGACCAAGAAAATATGGTTATTTGGTAAGCCTTATATAGTACAGTTTAAATAAAATTACATACTTACATGATGTTCGGAATTGATAATCTCCTTCATTACCAATTGGTGGAATTGGTACTTAAAATGCATCAAGACTGGTGGCCGTGAATGAATTATCATCCGAATTACCTTCCGTATATTTCCATTACCATCATATTAAAAATGTATCATATTATTCATATTATATTACATACGTTCAACGTAAGATGACACTTTAACGCATTCTCTAATTTCATTCAACTTTTACGTTATGTTATGAGCTGCCGTTTACCTAATTCTATTAACACGTGTTTTTTTTTGTTACAGGCAAAGGTGAGCAATCCATAGAACCAGTTGGTGGTCGTTATCTTTATTCAAGCTTGAAGGTGAGAGCCGTATTTCGTTTTTTTGGTGAGGTATCAGCTTCAGTCATTAAAGTGATAAGACGCTTCGTTAACTACCATGCACCAATTGGTGTTGTAAACAATACCAAATTAATTTATGCACCCCGTGATAAAAACTAAATGAAAGCAAGTATTTTAGATAAATTTGTACAGAATTTTCCAAAAGAACTTTATTATTATGTTATAAGATCGAAAATAGTGTAGCAAAATGTGGAAAAAATTTGTCTCCTGATGCGTGTAATATCGCATTTGACACGATGAACTCGTCCGATAGGTACGACGTATTCTGATGTCAAGTTGATTATGTGATAATTATAACAGAATTCTTTAATAACTAATAGTTTTTTTTTAAAATATCCTAACGGTATCCATTGCCCAATTGCTCTATATCGTGATAATAGAAAGTTCAAGTAACGTAATGTAATTAAGATTTGCATAAAATCAATCAATTATATCAAAGTAATAATAATAATCGTAAATATTCTCTGAACTGGTTACCAATAAATATAGCTATGACTTGCCAGCATTAAAAAACAACGTCTATCAATGAAAACAGTTATATGAATAACCAGTTGCCCTATGATTTTTGTGTTTAATTGACACGAATTCTTCAGCTGTATAATTCATACAATAAAAAAAATAATTTAGAAAAACAAAAAACCCGACTGCTTAAACCAAAGAACTAAAAAGAAAGAAACAAGCCCAGTAGTTAAGATTTCATACAATACTCACAGTCGGGGCCCATTTAAATTTTACCAATCACATCTTCCTAAGGGGCCCCGACTGTGAGTATTGTATGAAATCTTAACTACTGGGCTTGTTTCTTTCTTTTTAGTTCTTTGGTTTAAGCAGTCGGGTTTTTTGTTTTTCTAAATTATTTTTTTTATTTTATACTTTTTAGTTACCAATCATTTAATTTTTTTATTTTTAGCAAAATATTATTTTTGTTTGTAGGTATATCGTTTATCCTTGAAGTAATAAAATTTGCGAGAATGAATGTTTTGTTTTGTTAAACAACTTTAAATACATATTAAATACATACATCCTAAACTATTAGTTAAAATGAAAAATGGTAAAAGGAACCTAAAGATGATTTTAAAATACCTATTCAACGACACCCCACTTGACATAGTTCAAGGATTTTTTTTTTTTCATTTTGACAGTATGGCGTCTGGTTGTCGCTGTGGTGATTTTTGATTACGGTCATGTCTTTAGTGACACTCGCAAGGTTAAGACGAATCGATTGACGTAAGAATCATCAAAATCGGCCTATGCGTTTAGCCTCTAGAACGCCACATAGAAACAAACATACATACATACATACATACATACATACATAGACTGATAAACACAATACCCTCCTTTGCGTCGCGCAGTCGGGTAAAAACCCAGTCATTTCGACATCATCATCATTAATCAGCTTGCACTTTTGTTATGGTAATAGTGCTTTAAATGCCGTGTTTGAACATCATTATACTGTGATGTTCCCTCGGCATGTAAATTTTTCGTTATAACATTATCTAGTTGAGTGTAATATGATTTTCCTTAGTTTTAAGTATGGGACGTCACGCTAAGCTATGATGGCAGTTGAGAGTTATGTTAAAAGATTAAAATGTAAGTTACTTCTCTTAAAGAGTGAAAATAATTATCTTCATATGTTAACGCTACATATTACCTCAATCTTGAAACTACTTAATTATTGGTGTTGCAAAACTCAACAAGAGCTTTGAGATGAAGTCAACCGCGTGTCTGGGTAGTGGACGAAACTCTGGCGCAGCCTATAATCTCGCTGTTAGGAGGTAACAGACTCTCATAAGAAGCTGTAGAAGCCAAACCAGAAATAGAAAAAGGAGTTAGGCGAACCGGGTCCAAGACGGAAGCCTTGACCGCAACTGGGTACAATACTAACATTGCACGATTGACGTCACTCCTGTAAATAAACAATAAGTACATTAATTACATAGATTGATACAAATTTATAATTATCCGGTAGTTGTTTGCATTATTAGCAACATTCTGCAGCTAACGATACCTAACTACTTCAGCGATCTTCTCATCATTCGGTTACTTATTTTCCGTTCACGTCTGTTTTCCTATTCACTTCCTATTGTATTGGTATGTCAATAATTCAATCATTATTTATTTATTTAGAAGGAAAAACTCTATTAAATCAATTTACCTCAGAGCTGTAAAGTTATCTCGTTCAACAAAGAATTATTACACGTCTGCAACTTAATCCACCACGTGGGACGAAATCGTTCACGTACTTCGCATTGGAAATAGGTCAATTCAACCCATTAAACTCAATCAATTACGATTTAAGTGCACTGGCGTATACAGTGCTGAAGCGGTTCTGCAAACTGGTAACTGCGTTACTCGTAGCCTTCATTGGAAACATTGTGGTGCCAGCATTTCATTCGGTCTTGAAGCTCCTACAATAAAAACCTTAATTTATTACCGCCATTCCAAATAAGTAGTACAATTGTGTTTATGTATCAACAAATATAGATTCAACGGCCTAGAGATAAGATCTTTTATCACATGATCGAATCTGAGATGTATCTCGATAAATTAAATTTATTTACGGTGTGATTACTGTTCGATTGTATTGCAGTTTATCGGTGTCAGTTTTCGATTTGTAAATTTATTTCTTTTTTACGGGTCTCGATTAATTTATAACAACGAAGCTCAACTTAAGCTCACCTACTTTAGGTTTTTGTGGTTGACAAAAACTTGTTTAACATTGGATAGATAGGTACTGGTACAAAAGACAAGGTCTTCAGATGTAACCTATTATTATTATATGTTGTAAGAGTAATAGAAATATAAGCTCATTTATTCCACATATACTCGGTAATTTAGATTCCTATCAAACCACAACGAACTATTCAACTCTAATGATACGCTACACAACTACATATTATAACAAAGTCAACCAATAAGGCCGCTATTGGAATTTAAATGGAAACACCCGTTATAGTGGCAAATTGATCGCGGATAAATGGACAGCCTCGTAAGTTTTACGTAGACTACAAAATGTTATTGCGAATTAATTTTCTCCAATACAATTACTCAGTGTTACAATCATAAAGTTATTATTACTAGTGTAAATAGAGCAACAGTCTTCTCGCTATCGCGATACCGAATTACAATGTCAAATTAATTAAAATATACCCTTTTTATGACAGCTAGCTATATCTGACATATTGATAGTCAGTTTCTCACACGTAGGTTTTATGTAAAAATATGTACCTACCTATGTTGTTCGCACACTTTGTCCTTATGAGTGTTACTAATAACTTTATGGTTGCAATAGCATCGTCAAACGTATCCGAACAAAATAATGTAGTGAATAAATATATATAGATACACATTGCAACGTATATGACAGCAATTATTGCGTAAATACTTACAATAGATTACGTCAATGTACTAAAAGCTAATTATATTTATTTATATCATAATAATTAGCTACAATTATGTTCTTAGATGCTATTATAATAACAGGTCTGCTTCTACTAATAACCACTTGCCTCTTTGCTAGATGTTGTAAGTATCATTACTAAAGTGGAAATGGAACGCATTAGAATTGTCTGGACCTTTGTAAACACCCACATGGGTAAACATTCCATTTCATCAATCAATCACAAACTAGTCATCAATGTCGATACCAATTTACGCTCAGTTATTTAGTACAATGTCCCCTTTTTGTTGTAATCGAACTGTGATTTTTAACTGTAAAACCATTCTTGGATTTGAGTAAATACTTACTAAGATCCATTTGAGTTTGACCAATTGACCGCGTTACTTAAGAATACATTTATCAATCTGCATGGTTAAATACTGGTGCATTATTCCATGAACACCATAGATAAGGCTTGCCCTGTTATTGCTTCATAACATAACGATCAAATGCTGCAGAGTCGCCTCCGCGACGGAAGCAGTGGGCGGCAACCAGGGCGTGCGCCTACGTCTCCGTGCGACGCTGATTATGTCACCTATACCTTCTCAGCTTATAAGGACTTGTACGGAATTCTTAGATCAGATTGTAACGCACTTGATCATATGTTCACGTTTTAGTACCATTTTGTTCATATAGACCTCAATTACTAAAAGAAAGTCTTTTTAAACTGTCGTTAAATCATATTTATGTTTTAATGTTCGTGTTTCAAAAATAAATGAACATAACTTTTGGTTCTTAAAGCCCAGTTCCAGTTCTCTATGATTAACAGTCTAATAATTGTCAAAAGACGCTTGGGAATTGTCACACCTGCTGCCTTTGCTAGGCACGTGTTCTCTATAGGGAATCGTACAAAGAGCTGTTAATATTCATCAAGCAAGTATGTGCGCTCCATCTATTAATCAACAGTAGCGATACATGATTAATAAACAACACAAACATATTCAATTCTGCAGACTTAGCTTTACCGCCTAGTTAAAACAAGTCTTTTGTCAACGTAATATAGCTTAAAATCAAAATGCTATTACGAAACATGCGTCGTTTTATATATTGTAGAATGATAACAGCCTCAGCCATCATCTCAAAGCGGATCTTACATGTATTGTGTAGATGCTGCCTTATAGATCATACAAAGAGTCATCAGAAAAGGAGTGTAGTGTAGCGCAGAATTTAGCTGATTGAACAGTTAATATGTTAATCGAAAACTCATTTATAGTTATAGTTATTGTGTATTCTGTTAATTGTATCACTACATAGTAAAGTCGCGTTCTCTGTCCCTATGTCCCTTTGTATGCTTAAATCTTTAAAACTACGCAACGGATTTTGATGCGGTTTTTATATAGATAGAATGGTTAATGAGGAAGGTTTATATGTATATAACATCATGCTACGACAAACAGGTGTGGAGCAGGAATGAAAAATGGTACAAAAACGGGGTGCTGCAGACGAAGTTGCGCGGGTCAGCTAGTTTTTTATAAAAGGAACAATAAATACCCGCAGACTATGTGCATAAGTTATTAATGAGTTCGTAACGTTTATCTTGGTAGTTGTGGAATGCATGTCATCACCGAGTATTGATTAAGCAAGTACTGTCATGTATGCATAAGAGTAGTACCAAAGTAAATCTTTCAATATAAACACAACATTCCACAGTGTTCTGCGTATGCGTCGATGTTTATTCCCTATTTGTTTTACGAGGCTTTGAGATTTATTTCTTATTTGTGGAGATAACGGTTAGCGTAATTACATTGCCTGTTTTATGTTTGCCTTGAATACTGTTTTGAGTAAACTTGTACTTGTTAAGTCAGGGATAAGCTTGCTTCGTATGCGTATGTTTGTATAATATTTCACAGTTCCAGGCTTGGATTTGGCCTATCAGGAAGAGGTCGCCTAAGCTTGGCCACAGATTAATAAATAATGTATGGCTTACTTCGGCTATAAAGAACGTAACTTTCTCTCTATCGGTTACGAGACAGTTTAGTAGCTTTACTGACTTGATTTTATGATTTGTTTCTCACCGATATATGCAAACACAAAGTTAGATATTGGGTACATGCACATCAATGCACTTAATATCAGTTAATGTGCATTGCAGTAATGCTATTAGTGTGTATCCAATGGCCTAGTTTCAATGAATGCAAACTTCCTGTGAGCTTAGGTTCGGCTCAGTTCTAAATAGTTAACCTATATTCTGCTAGTACTTTGAATAGCCATAAATTAGGCTTTAATGTTTTATGACGCTGTACATTTGAGTTTACGAAATTGATTTCAACATTCATATATTTAAGACTTTGAAATAACAGGTCGCATATATCATTATATAGGATTGCGTTCGTGTTCAGAGAGTCAAATCTCGTAATAAAAATTTGTTCTAAATTCAGTCTTGATCTAGTCTCCACCTCCCAAATGTCAAAAAGATCTAGATGTCCACGTTCTTTCTTGAAAATTGTGTTATTTTATTATACTAGATTATTATTATATCTATTAGAAGAACATTCTGGCCAAAAAAAGGCATGGAGCTATTCACTATCGCTGTTAGTATTTTGATGGACTAGAGCTTAAGAGGTATTTTTTAATTTTTTTTTGCACACTGTGCAGTGCTTTTAGACCAAGGGTATTTGAGCTACATAATTTTCAACATGTTTTAATAGCCAAAGCGGTTATTTGTTTCTAGACCGTATTAACCTACATATTAAATTTATATCGTCTGCGTACCGTAAATTATACTATCCGGGTTTAATACAAGATTTTTAAATTTATTATTATCTACGTTAGTTTTGGAAAATGGGGACACATTCTGTTCTGCCATGAAATATTGTGCCTTATAGCAGTGGACTAATGGGTACCTACTTACATGGACTAAATATATAAGGTTTATTATTGAACCTTATGCTCCATTTGAAACCAAATCAAACTAAACCACTTTTAGTAAATACCACAATTAATAGTCAGAATTAAAAAAAAATATACACAATATTTGCTTAAACTGGAGAACCTCGTTTTCCACTGATGAAATCCACTCTAAATCGTCTGATATTTCCACTATTCAATAGTCCATCAAATATATCTATTTAAATACCGTATTTGAGTGGCTAACTATTTGGTTTATCTTCAACTATCACACCTGCCTTAATGTCTTTAACATTGGTTTAACCCCACACCCGAATTATTACTGTTTATGGCTGTCTGTAATGGTCTGTCACTAATTTATTATTTATGACAACTAATCTAGCGGATACAACTATCTGCTGTGAGCATTTTGTGAGTTTTTAAACTACTTTTTTATGGACTGTTGCTTAATAACAGTGGTTCATAGTTTTATGTTCATTCTATCGAGTTTAGAACTCGTTAAAAAATTCTAAAATGTATCCAGTGGAAGGTATTTTTTTTTAAATTTATTAGGGTGCATCCGAGCGCCAATTGAAGTTCCATCCAAAGCTTGCACTCTCGAATGCTTAACCCCATTAATTGGGTTATTTTGACTCGAATAGCAGATCAGGCCAGAACCTCGTCCACCTAATCATCAGGCTGGCTAACATTATGTGACTGGCTGCGTCCACGAAAGTCTTGGTGGGCCTAAGATATTAATAATGTAAAGTCTAGAGTAAACATTACTATCATTAAACAACAAGATAACACATTGTGTGAGAATTGTTATTGATGATAGCAATCGTACAAAATTGTTTATCATTTCGTTAACAGAATCACTTTCGCTTGAATTATACCTGCCATGTATGTGTTATTCAATAGTTTGTTATCTCCTTTCTTCAGGCGCTCTGCACCTATCAATATTTTGTTGCGCTGAGCTGTCAACACTTAATATCGTCGAGACGGTGGCGCAGAAACTGTCTGCCGCCAGAAATAAACTATCTTGTCCCACATAACTGTCGATAAAGTCGAGAATAACATCCAATTAGTTGGAGGGACTTACGAAACCCTGTTGAAATATATGAGTTACAACGTGGAACAGCTATTGTTTCAATTTGTTAGTCTAAGTTTATTTATCAGAATAAATTAACCAAAAATACACATAAGAGTACATTCGTGATTATGTCGTTTTGAATAACTCACCCCTTATCGTTCCCGGCGCAAAATTGACCAAGTTACTGGCCGCGTTGCCTCGTTGAATCGCAATGGCCGTCCTTTGCCCCAGGATTTTTTCTTATAACTATGTATATAAACAAAATAGTAGTGCAAATACAAGAGCATCTTCTGAGGTACTTTATGTCCTATTATCACGATGCTGTGTAGAAATAATCCATTTGCAGTCAATCTACAACACAGTCTATCTAAAAAGGCGTCGTAACACAAGATTGTCGTACCAATCGTCCATATAAAGCACGACATGATTAACGGCAGGAATAAATTAATTGTCCTCAAGATCCTTGAAGCATTCATACGATTAAACAAGAGATCGTTAAAATATTTCAATACAATCACAAGATAGCTTGCAAACTACGTTTAACAGTCTAACCTTGTACGTATTTGACTATCGGTAACACTATCTTACTGGAATTATCTCGTTTTGTAAACACAGTAATAAAATTGGCAACAACAACTCGTTTCTTATGCATGTCCTCCGTATCCGACCTTTCTTATTGAGTCTTCTATTATAGGTACCGTAATATCTCTTGAACCCAGTTGCCCCAATGACAAAATATTCTTACAAGCACATTGCGCGATTTTTTGGATGTCTTTTGAGAATAGCACAGGGTGCTACGGCTGCGAAGGGGTCAAATCACCAATCATTGATTTATATCAAAGGGTATGGAAAACCAGGTTCTAGTTTCTCTCGCATTTTGGGGTCAAAATATATATGCCGGGAACTATAGTTACTTTATCATCTTTCCTAGTAACTTCACCGCTAGAGTTAACCAACAAAGGAATTTAAAAATTCTCAAGAATTTCTCGAACAAGAAATCGTACTACGTGATCAGGATGGAAAAATCTCGAAAGCTGTGAATGCCAAACGCGTCTCTCCAACTTATCCGATAGCAAATATGGTCACACGCCGCAGGAGTCGAACCAGCTATCTATGCGCATTGTCACTAGTAATGTGTTTACAGTGCGGTAATGATGAACGTTGTATGTGCATGATATAAGTTGCGATGTAGTACTTTTGAATAAAACATAACGTTGTAATTGGATATGGTCTTAGCGTGTAGATATCTAAGCCTAGTATGTTAGCTAATTGAGTTTATGTTGTTGGCAAAGATAAAGAGATGAAGTGAACTAGTCTTCAGAGCCCTACAAGACATGACAAGACTAAGGGCTGCTAATTTTTAAACGATTCTCTACCCTGAATCTCGATGTGTGTCTAAAGTATATGCCCTTAATATAGGGATTTGTGCTAAAAAATCTTGTTAGAAGGATTTACACGTGCGTGTCCGGATTAAGATAAGGATTAATTGCTAAATAACAAATGTAAATTTTGCTTATCTGACTATTTGAGCATAATCTAAGGTACCTAATCTTCCTACGCAAAGGTGACCAAGTAGCAAAAAAGCAATAAAAGCAATGTCTGGATTTCCTCAAGCGCGATCCATTTTTTATTTTATTTTAGACTGACAACACTCATAACTGAGTTAATACAAATAGCTAAAGTAGTAAAAAACGCTAATTAAAATATGTTTATGTATTTATTATAATGTTATGTAGACTCTTCCCCTATCCTGCAAGTGAAAACCGTAATACGTATATTACGTATATATATTACAGGGCCATTATTCTTCCTATCACCTGATCTCAATCAATCAATCAGCCTATCGCAGTCCACAGCTGGACAAGGCCTCTCCCATTATAGGCAGGTTTTGACCCCCTGTTTCCACGCGCGCTCCCCAGACGGGTTGGTACAAGGTTTTATTTCGTATTTTCCTTCTCTCATCTTATCTACCAACTCTATTTCGTTTCCAAGATGCTCGAATAACTACAAGTTTCACACCTCGCCTCCCCTACTATGGAAATATTTGTCAATTTTGTGCTTCATTTTATTTGATGTTATCTACATCACTACATAGTATAAAATTTAAAGAAAGAAAACTATTAACCACGTTGTATTTGCTTCGTACATGCACACCATTGCAATACAGTTTTTTTTTTGTTTTGACATTATGACTCACATACATAATGGGTTATGCAGTTATGCGGGCTTCAATATACCAACCGATACAATTAATGATCGACTGACGATGACGTCATCGACATTGGCTCATAGAAAAACGTGAATCTCAACCGTCACGTTTTACCTCTTAGTAATAAAATATAACAGTGATTTTATGAGTCAGCCTCAGCCTCTGTACCATTGTAACTTGTTTTCAATCTCATTATTGTTAGTTTTCAGCACTATTCTAAGAAACTTTGTCTGATGGAGTGTTGGTACTCCTTCGCGCAAAAACAGCCGAAGAGTTTCTATATGATTCATATCCTATACTGATAATTAGGTTGGAAGTATCAGTAGGTTGACGGACAAAGTTTTGGCTCTGATTTACCTCTTGTGATTGGGGGTCCAACAGCAGTATGCCCTCTGTTCATTACGACGATCCACTATCTCGATCCACCGGTGGATTGAATAGCACGCCGAGTTCACTGTGATTCACCGATTCTCTCGGTGGATAGAGTCAAAATGAGATTTGTATGCAAACGGAAATGGCGTGAAAGTTTCGAATATCGCATAGGCTACTTTTTTGTTTTGATAATAAGTTCTTATGGTTAACAGACCCTGAATCAGTAAACCACGCGGGTTTAGCAGCTGTCAGCTTTATAGGGTATTGAAATTATGAAACCCTTATGAAACACCCAGATTTCATTTATTATATTATGCCTATTTTATTATCGTGCGAAAAATCCCCACGGATACCTCCCCCGCCGGAGCCGGTTGGGGAGGTTATGTCGGACTCAAACCGACCAAAACGCACGTCGTCTTTGGGTATTTAGTTCCCGGAGGTGAGGTAGTAGACAACATATCCCTCGCACCCCGGCAGACCCGGAGCCCTCTCTCTCGAGATGACCTTCGTGTGTAGGGACCACGGTGACCCCGTCTAGCCCCGAGTATGGGGAGGAGCAGTTTTGCGAATTATATTATGCCTTACATATATTCTTCATACTTTATATTCTTTTCTAATTTTGGCATACGTTCTCGTCACGTTGAGTCTGACTTCAAATCTGTACTCAAAGCCTTGACACAAACTGACCAACATTTTATATTTATCTTGTCTGCAACTACTTTATTTATAGATAAAGTGTTAGTCATGTTTATAAAAAGTTGGTCTAGATTTTTAAATAGTGTTAACACTATTTTGGAGCTGGTGGATTGGGCTTCCCCAGTTTTTCAAGGACGAAAGAACATTGACGCTCAAACTACTTGCGCTAGTAACCGTTATTGGAATTTTCTTCTCTGTCTCTAATTATTGGCAAGGTGAAGTCAAATTGACGTGTCTTATATAAAAAACCTAGAGTTACGTGAGAGCGTCGTCCAAAAAAATCCAGGCGAGGCCCTAACACGCTTCGTTACTTTAATTGTTTTGTTTACCACCGCAATATCACTTCATAGTATAAAACAAAGTCGCTTCTTCTGTCCCTATATCCCTATGTATGCTTAAATCTTTAAAACTACGAAACGGATTTTGATGCGGGTTTTTTAATTGATAGAGTGATTAAATAGGATGGTTTATATGTATATAATACCATGCTACAACTAACTGGTGCGGAGCAGTAGTGAAAAATGTTGCAAAAACGGGGTAACGCAGACGAAGTTGCGCGGGTCAGCTAGTTACATAATAACGAACCAATCATAGTTAAGCAACAAGTAGCAATCGTTTTGTAGAATAGAATAGATTGATCAATGTATGGGATTGACATTCATTCACGCCTGTTATAATGTAATAAACGTCAAAATACGTGTCAATCCCATACATTTAACATTATATTCTATTTCATTCTACAAAACGACCACCAACGAATGGCTACTTGTCTAGGGCCCCAGTAGTAATTACGTGCACCAAATGACATTAACGCTAGAAAAAAAATATCATTATAAAGTAATCAAGATAAAATAATCTCCTACGAGTGAACAAATGGGATCAAGGTTCATAACTCCGGTTATTTTGACGTGGTTCTATTTGATTTTACCGCTTAAGGCTCAAAGAATTCGTTACGTTGAGTATTGACGTATAATACACGGCCGTGTCCACTGTCCACAACACCCGCCGTATTCTGATTTTTTGCTAAAAATCCGTTAGCAAAAGGTGAAAAAACAGCGAACACAGTTACTAAATGACTAATGGAGCGTTATCAATTTATCTATTTCTTATAGTGACCACCATCTCGATATAAAAACTTAAAAAGTCT
The DNA here is from genome assembly GCA_963691645.1 of Pelosia muscerda. Lineage (NCBI taxonomy): Eukaryota > Metazoa > Arthropoda > Insecta > Lepidoptera > Erebidae > Pelosia > Pelosia muscerda. The sequence goes on along the minus strand of OY829116.1, from coordinate 5,201,506 downwards.
ACTTCATTAATTCTATGTGATGGATGAACTATATAATCCAACAATGAATCGTTAGCTCAACACGTTCAACGCACTTATGTATTGAGTTGAATTGAAAGTGAATCGGTCCATTGAACCGGCAATCTCAGTTCTACACACCTTTACCGCGTATTCTATCATTTTTTTCTATGACTCACGGCAATTAGATGTTATGGTGTGTTCTGGCGTTATCCCTTACCAGCTAAAGCCGTGACTCACAGTTCAACGGAAGCAAAACAAAATCCTCACGACTGTATGCGGCTAGTTTAAGTTGACCCACCCTGTGCTCTCCTTGCGTAAGTAAGGGGTACTTCAAGGAAGCTCTACGATGTTTGAGTTCATCCTGTAGCATGCTGACGTCAAGCTACCGTTTCTTTTTTTTTATTATTTCATAAGTACGTTCACCGGATGATTACTTTTTTTTCAGTTTATAATAACAGACATGTTACTTCTAAGGATTAGCGTTCCTTGACAGATTAGTTACTTAATGTCTCTCAGGATTATTAATGAATTATAGCGGAAGCAACAAGCGACATAAGTGCATATGGTTTCGGGTTCGATTTCTCGGCTAAGTGTTGGAGTCCGAAAAAAATGTCAAAATGTCAAGTCATGGCACTAAGTCAACTTCCAGCTACGTTTACGTGAGACCCTACATCGTAGGCTAAATATGGACTTTATGATTATGTTAATGGCTCTGCTTACCCTCCTTGCTTAGATGTCAATTGAACGTTTGTAAATTCCGAAGCGTTTTCGTATGTTTATTCAACTCTTTTTTTCTCTTTGCAGAATTCAAAAAGGACTGGTCAGACCACGCTCTGTGGTGGCCAACCCGCAACAAATGGCTGTCCCGTCCAAAGCACACCCTTGACCAGTACGGGGTCCATGCTGATGCAGCCCTACACTTCACACCTATGCACAAACCGCTCAGGATCCAGCTACCGGACTTGAGATACATCGACTGCAAGGTTGACTTCTCAATTGACACATTCAGCGCCGTGGTACAGCTTTGTAAGAGTCTTGGTAAGTGGAGTTTTCATTGCTAATCTTACTGTTGCCATAGTGCTTTATATCTATAAAATGCTGAACTGATTTATACCAATCTACACATTCATAATACGGTGAGTTTGTTAGCTGACTGATGTAACCACTCGGGCAATAGCTTTGGGGATTTGAGCTCGATACCTAACTACCTAGCCTATGACTTTTTGAAGATTATTTGCGAATAAGTAATTAATTCATACTCACGCGTGTATATGGTCGAAGCCCTTCAACCATCTCCAAAATTCTGTAAAACCGATATGAGATCCCCTATCTACCCCGTTTCTAATACGTAAACCCAATGTTAATGGTTAACTATTAGAATCGGTGTTCTATATTATTTCAAAAATAGTTAATTGCATATTTTCCTTAACTGTACACGATGCCATTTACTTTACCAGCATTGTAGTAAAATTTTAAATACAATACTATTCTTTGAAATCGTGCACCAGGGCCTCGTTTTCCTCGCGACTTAAGTCCAAAAGCTGTGCCGAGGTTATAGATATATAAATAACTGTGTTAGGCGATATTATTCATTAAATTAAAAAATATATGGAAAGGCGCACTCAAAGTCTGTTATACTCGTAAATCAATTCTTATGTGATATTATAATGCGAGTACAGATGCGATGTGAATATAAAGGATGCTGATCTGCAACTAGTATTATCTAAACCGGTTAGCTTCATTGTAAATAATTGTATTATGTTACCGTTGGATGTAATGTACTCGTGTTTGTATAATATACTCCGTTGTTGTAAGGCTGCAAACTGACTTGACAGAGCTTTTGAAAATTGCATTCTCAAATTCTCTTCAAAAAACCGTAATATCCTAGTCATCGTCCAAATCTTATATTTTGGGAACAGGAGTTCGCTCTTTCACAATTTTTAACCCATCCCTAATGAAATTTCTTGCCGAAGTATTCTCAGGTGGAGACCGCGTTTCAAACCGGTACTCCATTTGCTACTGTTACCTAGAATATATTTTTTAATTTGACGTTTTTTGTATGATGAATAGCATACCACACTGAGTAGTAGGATTGTCCAATGATTTTGGAATTGCTAAAAATTTACCAACGCATTAATGATTAAAATTACTATGCACGCATGAATGTATAAGTACCGGTAGGCGGTAGGTAACCCCTTATCATCAATGGATCCGTGCCACCGGAATAGCATTAATTTAACGGTGGGTTTTATATTTCAACCACAGTAAAGATATGTCCACTGTGTCTAAACTACATGTGGGTCTAAAATGAATGTGTGTTTTACAGCGAAACTTTTATGTTTTAACACTTTGTAGCGGTTTTATCGAGTTTACGAGTGACTTTATGCCCTACAGGGCTATAAGTATCTTCCTGCGGATATTAGGTAGAGTACAAATTGGGCAGAATGTTTGTAGTTAATTGTTCAAGGTATAGTTTTCGTCTCGGCATGGTAAATAGTCGTGATCTAAGTAGGTAATATGTCGATCACCAAAGAAATTCAGCTGTTATATCACCAGAGACACAAAAAGGAAAATCCTCATTTAGTCTTATTATCTAATTCTGTGTTTAGCTCATAATTATTATATCATTAAATGCATTCTCTGAAATCGATCTTACTATACAGCTCCGCAAAAACACTTATACATCCAGTATTATATCTCATTCTTTATTATTGTCTGATGTTACAATTAAATCAACACCATCGTAATACTATATATTACAGCAACCTGTTTTCACCGACTACTACGCATAGTCTGTACGTTGCCTTAACTTATTTATCTCTCCCAAATGTTTAATGCTCGTGAAGTCAATCAACCCGTAAATTTCGTATGGTTAACGTTTGCCCCACAGCGGCCCTGTACAACATACGCTATCATTGTACTTTCTTCTTCATTGGTTAGCCTCCTGCTGGTTTAGTAGCAGCTACAGAAGCTTCAGAATTTTATCTCCTATATAACAGACTATGTATGAATATTGTTTTATCGTTTATTGATTCGATTTATGAACAGTGAAATTGTGTCGACTGGAAAAGTTGGTGCATTTTTGTAAGTTAGGAGCATTAGTGTAACTTTTGGAAGGCTTTTTGACACAGGTCTCAACAGATGGTACCGAGACTTAGGGCATCAGAAATACCCCTGACGTGTGTCACCTCTACAAACACAAAACAAGTAGCTTTGATAGTATTGTACGTCGACGTGTGTTAAGCTCCACGGTGAGATATACCTTCATAAATACCTTACAAAAAGAAGTGTATCTGCGAGACAGTGCTGGAACCTCTTATGAAGCTGATAGCAGGCCATCAGTTTCTTCAGCTAAACATGAGGCCACACATGTGGAACATACGACCGCTATTAAGCATGGAAACCAAATTCACTATTGAGTACAAGCCCTATACATACACCTCCAAAGGCAAAAGCATCCCACAAAGTTATTATATACCTTGAAAGTTCAAAATTAAACGAGATATCCATTCAATATTATTATGACTATATCCACAAATCACGAATAATTATTACATGAGTCGACCTAACGTCTATAAAAATATTATTATCTACAACTATCATATACATTTATAGTCAATATAAAAACTGCTTAATGTTAATATAAATTATATTTATGAGCCATGGGAATCTTTATACGATATTCCCTTCTAAATATTTTCCTTCCTTTTTCAGGTATAAGGCATCCTGAAGAGCTTTCCCTCCGATATCCTCTAGAACAGTCTCACTTGAAACAGAACTACCAAAACTTAAAGGAAGCCAAGAGGATAAAGTCAACACAGCCTCCGGATACGAACACGTTCATAGCAGCGACTAGAGGTTCATCAAACAGCTTAGACAGATCTAATGGACACCCTTGCCCTGCGACACCACCCCCTCCGAGGTCACTTTCGGCTACACCCGTGGCTTCGCAACAGGTTAGTGGCTATGGTCCAAGGATAGTCCCTTGTGAGACACTTGTTATTTCAATATAAGTATAGTAATATTCAGCATCACATTTCTAAACAAATACGAAATACGAAGAAAAACTATCAAACTCTTAATCGGAATGAATATTCGCATTTATTTTATCTTGAAAAAAACAATTGTGGTTGTGTTGTTTTGTTATAGCTGTTTGTTGGTATTGTTATAACAGTTACAAGAGAATTATTGACATAAATATCTTACATATAGTAAGAATTTTATTATTCATTATCATTGTATTCATTCTAGCAGAATAATACATTTGCATGTCAACAAGATTGAGTAAAGTTGCATAACTAAAGATAAATCTACATTATGTAAGACTAGCATATCAAATTGTATACAATTAAAATAATTGTAAATTGCAAATGACCTTTAGTGTCATCAAATGAGTCAATTGTTTACGCAACTTTCAGAATGAGAATAAGGCAAAAGCATGTTATATTATTCTTTTAATAATGTTCAGACAAATGAAGTATGAGATCACTAACGCAGTAACGCATCGCAGTTATTTTCAACCATTTTGTTTTTCCAAAAAGTAATACTTGTTCTTGTAAACACTATGTTGCAAGAAAAGTGCATCTGTTTCTTGTCATAAGCTGTTTATCCTACATACATAAATTTATCGTTATCTTTACAGTTTTAACGATCAGGGTACAGAGAAGCTTGGTAATGGTTTCGTCATTTATCACTTTATCGGTTAACATACGCGAATATAAAATTCTCCTGATAAAATTAAAAAAAAACATTGTATAACAGAGAGGAGTTTCTAAGATAACCCTTTCGTATAGATTAGTTTAAGCGTCGGTAGCTTAGTGTTTAAGTAGTCGACCTTGCGATTGAGAAGTCCCATGTTCGTATTCTTGTATTTTGTTATCGTGTGCAAAATCACCACGGATGTCACCTCCACCATAGTCAGTGGAGATGATTATATCGGAATCGAACGGCCTACATTACCGATGTTTCTTGACGATTTTGTAACTTCTTATAGAAACTGGACCCAAAATCTTTCGGTCGAGCACAACTATAAAGTCACCAGTGGCTTTTAAATTATAGTCGCGTTAACTTAATAGTTATATTGGAGCGAAAGATTTTGGGCCCAGTTTCAATCTACCGGTCCAAGAAAAAGTTAATAGATATGGCAATGAAGGGAGTGTGTAAAGAGGACAGTACCTAATTGGGACAAGGGCAGGCAAATTATGATTATAAGAGTAGGTCAGAAGTACTCTAAACTGGCATGCCTGTGTGTAGACGATGTCTGTACATATAAATACATGTAATTTGCATACACATGTGTATAAACAGTACAGAAAGCCTCGTATTTTGTTTTACATGTGTGTGATATTTATATATTTATTATACCTAATGAATGTCAAACAGAGAAATGAAAAAATTAATAATAATAAGAAAAATAAAAGTAAAAGGTTACAAATACTGGATTAAATATTATTATGATAAAACATAAATGTAGTTACGTCTCTTTGATATTTTGATTTCTATTGCTATTTATTAACTGAGCGATAGTTAGAATATCAAGCATTCATTCTTAAAGCATACTGATGGCGTGCAGGTTTAGTCAGTTCGAGTCCGGGTGCTCAGGCGATCGCTAGTGCTTTATTGTAAATATTTAGGATAAAAAACCCTGATATTAAATTATTTATACTGTTGATTGATGGCACTTGGTGGAACCCACTTATATACATAATTGATACACTTGTACTTCTCCACCGTATTGCTTATTTTTACCGTTAGTTTTTTTACCATTGATTGCAATGTTTATAATTAATGTTAATAATATAACAGCAAATATCACACGTATTTTTATGAAATAAGCAAATCTAGAAACAGACGACAGTATCTATCATTAACATACAACAAAGGATGATTCAACTACCTACACTGGCCTGTATTTCTGTGTGGAAATGATAATAGAAACGTGATTGGTCACATTCTTCGTATAGGTATTTATAAATATGTAGGTTAAAGTTGGCGCCGTTGTGTGGTTTGATAACTAAAAACTTGCTTCTGACGTCTGCTGTCATAATAGCCGTAGGTATGTGATGACAAGTGTAAAAAAAGAAAAAATGAAGAAATGAAACTTGCAAATTTGGCTAAAAAGAGACACGCAAGAGTTGGTTTTGGTCACTTTAATAAAGTCTAAAAAGAGTTATACATGATTGGCATTGACAACACACGTGTCCTTTTCAAATCAATCAGTCAATCAATCAATGTAAACCTTTGAGAATACCGCAAGACGAAACCGGTTAGGTATAAATACAGTGGAGAAGTACAAGTGTGTTATCAATACCAACCATGTTTAACAATAAGTTCGAGCAAGTGCCATCAATCAACAATATAAATAATCTAAAAAGTATCTACCTACTTCTAAAGATACTAGGTCAATACCTCATAGTACTGAAATAATAATCAAAAGAAAAAAAAAACTCTAACCTCGTAATATTTAGGTTATAAGAAATGCATTATGACCTATTTATATGAATTAGTCGCCACTGTATTATTAAGTAAACATCTTACCAGTCTTGTCTTATTTCTAGAACGGCACACTCCGTCGCTACGGTGGCATCAACAGCACACAGAGCGACGGCTCCAGCGATGGTGGATACTGCGGGACTCCGCCCCGGGCCGCGTCATTGGATGCCCTGGACTCTCTGGCCGAGCTCTCTCTGTCTGACTCCCCCATCGAGCCCGACACTCAGTCCAAGGAATCGTTGCTCACACCAAAGACTTTGATGGAGCGAGCCAGGATGAATGTTGGGTATGTTTTGATAGAAATAAATATTTGTTAAGTTTCTTATCCAATCGTATGTAACATTTTAAATGTATGTAATATTTTAAATTACCGAAGCTTGTAATCAAAATATAAGTAATATGAGTATAGGTATATGTCACAGCCAATTGTATTCATGTCGAAACGCGATGTTTTGATGACTGTTAAAGCTAAATTAAAAAAAAAACAGTCTTTATTTTCTTTTAATTTTTACAGTTAATTTAAGTAACTATACAGAAGTAAATTGTTGACTCTTGGCCAGCCATCTTCTACTTATTTAACGTTGAATGATTCTTATCGAACTATCGGGGGACGTAGTAAGCCTTCTCGAAGAGCGAAAACTCTACTCGAGCCGTCGAGTAGCGGCGCTGCCGTGAAATAAATTACTACAACACGATGGCAACTCAAAACTGCCATCGATTCGACAGAAGAAGATCGAACTATCGGTTCAATTAATCAAGGCCAAATACTGCGGCGACATTCATAAAATGAAAAATGTTATACATATTGATTATTATGATTTTACATTTCAATATTTTATAATAAAGATATGGACAAGGTATAAAAAATCGTGTTTCCCTATCCTGAATGTTGACTTGTTCTAATTCTAATTTGTAAATTGTATTCTCCAGATGGTTGGACTCATCCCTCTCAGTTATGGAGCAATACGTACGAGAATGGGACACTCTACAGCTGCGATTCAAGTTCTACTCGTTCTTCGATCTGAACCCTCGCGCGCAGGACGCTGCTCGACTCAACCAGTTGTATCAACAGGCGAGGTGGCAAATACTTAATCAGGAAGTACAGTGTACAGAAGAGGAGATGCTGCTATTTGCCGCGTTGCAGGTATGTTAAGACTTTGAATATGTAATTCAAACATAAAACCGGGAGCAATTTATGTCGGACTCCTCAATTGAGACAGAAAATTTTAGGCAAAGCAACCTGTAAAGGTCGTCTTAGACATCTCAATTAGATCGAAGAAATTTATGAGGAGAAGCAAGCTATAAATTTTTCTGTACTTTTTTGTCCATCCTAAGGTCGCCTGGATGGATCACCTTTGGCGTAAAAGCCGCTCATTGTACATGCAACTTTATACTGATTACTGTACTGCTAACTATGTAACTTTGGTGTACAATAAAGATTTCATCTATCTATCTATCTAAGCAACATAGATAAATAGATGAATTCTTGAAGATCAAGAGCAGATATTCGCAACCCGTGACCATGTTTAAATACAATTATAAAAGTAGAAGATGCGAAAGGCATATCAGGATTAGAGATGGGATTTTACCCGGAAAAAACCCCAATGTGGGAAAAAATAGGGAAAAAACCCGGGGAAAATTCCCGAATGGGATAATATTCGGGTTTTTTCATATTTAGCATATGTAACATCTAGGTAATGTGTGGATACATGTATATATCATATAGTACGTACTATTACTACCAGTTAGAGCTAATCTTTTAGCTTAGCTTAGCTCTAATGAATTTTATGCAATGAATTTTTAGCTCTATTGAATTATTTCAATAAATACGTTATATATACGGTATATACCCCATGCTACCTAATTAAATAAAATGAAATTAATAAAAAAACCTGTCTGGCTTTGTGTGTTCATCCGCGCTCAGCGACAAGTACAAGACGAAACTACGTATGCGGGTAGGGGGGCGGGGAAGCAGGTAGAAGCAGTGGGGTACGTGTTGGTGATCTATCTATCTCACACGTTGTTTTGGCTTCGTACTGTGCGCACTTGTGATAATTTGTTGGTTTAATTGACGACTTGGATTTTGTTTTGTGGACTTTTGATTGCCTAGTGATTTACTTTGGATTGACAAATACTGCTACTCTTACGGACTTCGATACCTAACGGTAACTTAGCGGTAAGTTTGAGCTTTAATAATGTTTATATTAGAAGATAAAAGTTTTAGGTACTATATTTGTGAATTCCTTGCAAACTAATCAAATCAATTTCAATGAATAAAAGCGCAAGATACTTTTATTCATTGAAAATGATATATTTTGATTTTCTAAGTTTATTAACTGTACCAAATTTACAAACGTTGAAATGAGTCAAGCATAGAGATGGCCAAACGCTCGGGTGTTTTAGATAAATTGAGCAAAGTATAGATTCCTTCTTTTGGCCATTTATACTTATTTCATATTAATTTCGTAGGTTTACCTACTCTGTTAATACAATACAATACTTTAGAACAACTCTATGCATTTCTACTGTTTTTACATTTGGTTTTTTTTTCTTAGATTATATCATGCCCAGAAAGAAAAATACTGATGTATGGGAAAACTATTTTCATTCGGCAACCAGTAAAACAGTAAAATGCAAACATTGTGAAAAAGTTTACCAATTTGGCAATGTCAGCAAGATGACCAGCCATCTGTTGAAATGTTTTAGATGTCCTACTGTTATCAAGAACAAACTACAGAAAATACCTGTTACTAGCACAACTGCCACAAATCTGCCCTTGCAAGATGAATCACGTCATGAAATGTCGCAGAATAACAGTTTGACGGATACAGCTTCTATTGTTACGACTTCATCAGAAATTTCAACAGAAAAAAAACTTTATCTAGACCAGCTCTTATCGAAGGCTATATTTGTTACCGGTTCTCCTTTATCCATTGTTGAACATCCGCTGTGGGCACGATTTTTTGACGATTTGCAACCGTTTTATAAGTTACCGTCTAGAAAAGCTATCTCCACAACACATTTGGAAACTATTTATAATGAAATAAATGGTCAAAGAAATTACAGACGACCTAAAGTCTATAAATGATTTGCATTTGCAGTGTGATGGCTGGAGCAATCAGCGCAATGAAGGTATCATCAACTTCAATATTGCAAAACCCGAGCCTGTTTTTGTAAAAAGCCTTAACACTCTTGCAAACCGACATACAAGCCAATATGTATCTCAAGAGATAATCAAAGTTATAAACGTGTACGGAGGCCACAAATTTGTAACTCTTATCGGAGATAACGCAAATAATATTCAAAGAGCATTTCAGATAGTTAAAGCTTCGTATGCACATATAATACCGCTGAGATGTGTGGCACATACATTGAATTTGTTATGCGAAGATTGCTTAAAACTAGAACCAATTAATGCGTTTATATCGATTGCCACAGATACGATAAAAGCAATAAAAAGAAACCAAAGTATGAGCGCTTTATTAGCTCAGATTGTAAAAGAAAAAGGTTCAGGTGAAACATTAAAATTGCCAGGGAAAACCCGCTGGGGCAGTTACTGCACTGCGTTAAAAAGTTTATAAAAATCCAAAATTGCATTACAGACATTAGCTGGTCACGAAGATGCCACTATTTCAGACGAAGTAAAATCAAATTTGTTGGATTTTAATTTCTGGACCATGGTAGAAAATTGCATAAAACTACTGGAACCTATAACAGATAAAATTTTCAAACTTGAAGGCAATGGAATACTTATAAATGAAGTTTATATGGCCTTCAAAGATATTATGTCTACATTTAATTTTGCCTTTCCGGATATATCCATTCTAAATGAGCATCACAAACAAGATATTACAAATGCTGTAATCAGGCGAACAAATAATTGTTTGAAACCCATTCATTATGCTGCATATTTATTGGATCCTAGATCGCAAGGCATTGAATTAGAAGAAGAACAGGACGTGGATGCCATGGAGTTTATACACGACGTAAGCCAATCGCTCATTATTGATGTTGGTGTTGATTTAGCCAATTATAGAGCTAAACAGGGTTTATGGAGCAGACCATTTATATGGAAGGATGTCGCCGAAATGGACCCGGTAGTTTGGTGGAGAGGACTCTGCAGGTCTAAATTACTAAGTAGGGTTGCAGTACGTATTCTAACTGCTCCCTGTACTTCAGCAGCCACTGAACGATCTTTTAGCACGCATGCGCATATACATAGTCACAAACGAAATAGATTGACTACAGACAGGGCAGCAAAAATAGCTTTTATATCGTATAACTGGAATCTGTTGCACAAACATAAAGATGATGACGACAATGACGATGAAGACGAGCCGTTATCTACACCCAGGCAATTGTCAAGTCCGTTGGGTAGCCCAATAAATGAAGAACAACCTTCAACATCTCGTGGAAATACACAAGAAATAGAATTTGGCAATATTAATAATATATTTAATGTTCACGAGCATGACAGTAGCGACAGTGACTAAAAATTGACAATTGTAAAAAAAAAAACAGTTTTGTAATTTTTGTAAAGTGTAATAAATAATTGTTAGTAAGTATCTCTCGTTGTTTTACGTCAAATAATGAAAATACCCGTCTATTGGGTTTTTTCCCATATAAATACCCGGTTTTTTCCCAAATGAGAAAAAACCTGGGTATATTCCCGTTGGGTTTTTTCCCACTGCCCATCACTAATCAGGATCATAGCAACTTAAAATAATTATGTAACCATCATTCAAGTGGTATATAACTCCCACAGCTACAAATCGAGCTCCAGACCCTAGCCGGCGGGAGCGCGGACGCCGCCGACGGCGCTGGCAGCGGGCCGGGGGCGGCGCCCGAGGATGAGATCGACGCCGCGCTGTCCGAGCTGCAGGCGCAGTTGGAGGGCGGGCCTGCGCCCCCGCACGACATCACGCACGTGCCAGAACTCGCCGGATACCTCAAGTACCTGAGGTGAGCAACTACCGTCCAATACCTGCCAATATGAGAAAAAAAAAATAGAATAAAAAAAACATTGCCAAATCGTAATTATTCTTGTTATACCAATACTAGCTGTTGACCGCGACTCCGCCCGCGTGGACTTCTGATCCCGTTCCCGCTGCTCCATTCCGAGCATTTAGGGGTATGAAAAATAGATGTTGCCTGATTCTCAGACCTACTCAATATGCTCACAAAATTTCATGAGAATCGGTCCAGCCGTTTCGGAGGAGTACGGGAACGAACATTGTGACACGAGAATTTTATATATAAGTTTACAGTATACCGGTTGATTTTATAGTCGTTTCGAAAAAAAAGATTTTGGCCACAATTTCGATAATAAAATCGTAAGGAAGTCTTAATTTAGCGAAAAAAAAAATTTTTTTTTACACGTTCCATACATTTTTCTGTTCACCTGTACATTATTGCCATACATAAAGTATTTTTTTTTTCAAAATTAAAACTTTCACGACGATTTTGCTATCGAAACTGTGTGTTAAACAAAATATTCTTTTTCCGAAACAACTATAAAATCACCGTGTATAACGACCAGTTTTGCCATGCCGTCATCGGTACGTCGCGTTGGCAGTTTCTCATATGTATCTTCTTTATTTATACAATATTATATCAGTTATTTTCATTTTATTATATTTATATCATACTTTATTTCTTCCATCTTCGTGTCCTGCCGGCCAGCAAGTGTAACAACGATTACTGTACCATTGCGTAAGATATTTGTTTGTTCACCCGTATCGATTGTACTAAACGGTAATATATTTAATAATATAATAAAACAGAGATACGAAATATATCCGAAATATTTGTTAAGCTATCGGTTAATCCTGCCAGGTATACCGATAGAACACCAGGTGTGATTTTTGTTGCCAGCATTTTGTTTGATATCTATCTAGAGTAGTTAAAACCGATATAGTTTTCAAATTGATAACATAATAAACGTTTTAACTACTCTATACATATATGCTGAAGCAGGTGAGAGTGACTACGTCGGAGTCTCTAGCAATCGAAAGAGAGATATTAGGAAACATATCTCGCGCACAACGCCAGACCCGGGGCCATCTCCTTTGTAGCTCCTTAACGTTTAGGGACCACGGTGTCCCCATCTAGACCCGGGTATGAGGAGACGAATTTCTATATGTAATAGTTACCTCATTAAATTAGATCTGAATTTCTAAATATTTCCTCAAACAAATACTTCTATTAATGTCAAAAGTATACTATAAATAGACCGCGACCGCTTACACGCGGCGTTTTGGGGACGAGTTTAAGAAAGAAAAAGAAAGAGCATGACTCGGACAGCATCCGAGATACCGCGGCCATTATATATCATCCCTTATTGTATCTCTGTTTTATATCACTTTTTTCCAAATCAAAAACACTGTAATACTTGTACTAATATTTTATGTATTTTTTACATTTCACATTTTAAATATTTATTATTTATACGTAGTTTAGTAACTAAATTGTATACAATAATTTATAATATAAATCACGCCTGTATATATTATACCCGTAGAAGTTAAGCAGATGTATAAGTCGCGTATATACCACCAACTGTTTTTAGTCCCCACCCTACCCTACTAGCTTATTACTGTCACTTTTAGACTTTATGGGCATAGCAGTAAAGTTCAAAATTGAATGGCATTTTTATAATCCTAATGGTTTGATAATGGTTGACAATTAGTACATTTGGGGCTCTGACCGTGAATATATTTTATTTGAGTACCTACTTTTAATTTTATATGACACTGACACGAATAATTAAATTGATAAGGACACACAAAACCACAAAAGGTTACAAATTTACCCAGTAAAGATGAACATACGTATTAAATATAAATAATTATAACATTATTATTATATACGTGGAAACCTAAACGTGCTCATGTCATATATAGGTTAAGGAAAAAACAATTTGGGCCGTTCCATAATTTTAGTGATGGATGGTATATATCAATTGAATTCATTCACTAGCTAACAATCCCGACTCTGCCTGTATGAAATGCTGATTGTTTTCGCAGGAAGCAACGCTAAAGAACCTATACTACGAATTAAATGTGCTATATATGAGCCAAATTTTACCAGATTTGTTCAGCCATTTTGATGTGATTGGTTAGGTAGACCATAGTTAATACCATAATAGAGTAGACTAATGTCATGCAAGACATTTTAATTTAAATTCTAATAGTTTATGTAATGAGATAAGACGAGAAAATTTCATTTTAAAGAAAAGTATGCTAACTGTTTCAAATCGGGATGAGGGGAGAATCAGGGAAATGCTCAAACCGCTGAGCCACGTATTAAGAAAATAAATTCGTAAGTCCTAAATCCCTTTGTACTCCTTTAACGCCGGGTTTCCACGGTACAAGGTTTTGCGGACGCGGACGCAGACACGAAAACATTAGCTAAAAAACGTATCTACGGAAGAGCCCCTCTCCACGGTGCCTAATCCACGTCTGTATAATCGCGTACCGTGGAAAGCTGCCCTAACACTGAATTACTAAAACATCATACAGGGTTTTTAGTTTTATTTGTGTTACAGGCCGAAGCGGTTCACTTTGAAGGCGTACAAGCGCGGCTGGGTGTCGTGTCGCGATGGAGTGTTGCGTATACACTCCTCGCGGGAGGTTGCTGCTAAAGGGGAACAACCCTCGTATGCTGTGGAACTGAGGGGTGCAGAGGTAACACATTCTAATCTATTATCATCGTTTTAGCATTGTATCGGGTTGCATCTAAGGCTTGCAACTTGGAAGCAGCCCCTTTCTTTCGCTTTCCCTTCTTTTCTATTGGTTTGACTTTATAGGGCTTTTATGTGAGCAAACGTCTGATCCCTGAAACCAGTGGCCTTAGCACGAAATACTATCGAATTCGTAATGTAAAGGTATCGACAGAACGAAGCATTGCGATTGGCGAGCTACACACGCACACATGTTCACAAGAGGCAGACTGCCAATCACAATGCTCCGTTCTCTCGAAACCTTTACATTACGAATTCGATAGGAGTTCATGCTAGTGCTACAGGGAAAAAAAATGCACCAGGGCCCATCTTTCAATTAGTAGGTGAACTGGTAATGAGTTGTATCGCAGCTGAGGGTTTCCTAGGGCGAGGGGTGAGGGGTGGGGGGTTCATATGGATTATAGAAAGCGTTAATACAAATAGTTATTAGTGTGTTTTAAAATTTATTGTTTATTTCTTTTAGGTGACTCCGGACGCACATCCAGCATCTGGTCGATACAGCATCAAGCTAGAAATCCCTGCGGAAGATGCTATGCACGAGATGTGGCTCAAGTGTGAGAATGTAAGTACCATAGATAAAGTAAAAAATATATGTGTATAAAATTATTGAAGCCCCTGTTGTTTTGACACTGATACAGTACATTTGCGTAACTCCGCAAATCTTAGATACCACCACGCTTATGCTATACTCCATTTGTATAGGTACTTAAAAAAGGGAAACAATCTGGTGGCAACTTTTATAGAAACACATGTTAAACAAATAAACTAGACTAACTAACTGACTAAAAAGTGATTCTACACAGGTTTTTAGTCTTCAAAATACGTTACTAAGCAGAAAAGCATTTTTGTACTGAGTATTTAAACAACACATATTAAAAAGACACGCTAAGATTGTTTTAGGTTTTTTAAGTACCTTACCAAATGGACTATAAGTTTTAAAATTATTCTACACTAGCTGATGCCCACGGCTTCGCCCGCGTGGAATTTTGTTCCCGTTCCCGCAACCCTTGGGAACCTTTTCCCGGGATAAAAAGTAGCCTATGTGTTATTCCAGGTTCTAATCTACCCCTGTACCAAATTTCAACCAAATCAGTCCAGCCGTTTATGCGTGAAAGAGGAACAAACATCCATCCATCCATCCAAACAAACTTTCGCCTTTATAATATTAGTAGGATTAATTGAACCCAGTGGCGGATTTACCAGGAAGCAAAGGAAGCAATTGCTTGGGGCCCCGCTTGGAGAGGGGCCCCAAAATTTGAAATTTTTTTAAAACGTATTTGAAAATGTAAAAATAATTAAAAATATCAAAAAATTTTGAAATAACATAAAGATGACTGATGGTTCAAATAATATATTAATTTTGCAAAATTAATCTATTCTTTGTTATTTAAAAAGAAGAGGGGGGGGGGTTATTATATTAAAACGAGGGCCTCAAAAATCAGTTGTTGCTTGAGGCCCCGTCGGAGGTAAATTCGGCACTGATTGAACCCGTACAATTTGTCCCACAGGAGGAGCAGTACGCCGAGTGGGTGGCCGCCTGCCGCCTAGGGGCCCGAGGCCGCTCGTTGGCGGACGCGGCCTTCGCGTCGGAAGCGGGCAACGTCCGCGCGCTGCTCGCGCTCCAGCGACCGCAGCCTGCCGCCGCGCTCAACGCGCACAGCCTGCCGCACCTGCACCACCTGCAGCCCGACAACTACCTCGCGCCGAGGTACCGCAGCAAGCTCAAGGGCAAGGTGAGAGGGGGATTGGGAACGTGCGCGTGCGCATACAGACAGATATCTCTTGATAGTTTAATTGTCTTCTTCGGAGCGCCAACCCCGATAGCAAAGGCTATATTTTGATTGCCGGGGTCCGATATTCTTTATAAAGTTTGGTTTAGTTAGCTTAGGGCGGTAACTGTTTTGTGCAAATAATATTGCTCGGATTTGTGCACGAAATACGGGCGATGGAAGTGACTGCCCTCACTGAATAAAAAAAATATTATTCACATTAATCAATCAATCTTTCTTGTGGCCCATGAAGCGGACGCATTCATATCGCATTGGGAGGCTATGTCCTACTCTTTCCAAGAACTACTGGGGCTCTAGCCGAAATGCATTCGTTCCGAATCTACATTAGTCATCGCTCTGAAAATGTATGGGAGTGACATTTGTTATCGAATGCCATGTGATCCGATTCCGACAACAAATGTCACTCCCATACATTTTTCAGAGCGGATTTCGACACGTTTTTTTGTTTGTCCCCTACAAACCAACTTAAAAGTTGGTCCAACTTAAAATCTTACGTTTGTTTGATTGCAATCGCTTAAGTAGAACCAGAGTTATGATCAATAATATAGAATTTAAGTTGTATAGATGACGCGGGCATAGGCTATTTAATCTATAAAAACATTATTTTCATTCTATTCCAGTTCACCCAACGCGTGCTAGAAAGTCACGCAAACGTCAAAGAGCTACCACTCCTCGAAGCGAAACTCCAGTACATCAAGACGTGGCAGAACCTTCGCGACTACGGCCAGACCATGTTCGTGGTCCGCTTCATGGGCCACAAGAAGGACGAGATCATCAGCATCGCGAACAACAGAATCATGAGACTCGACCCGAATACTGGAGACCATATTAAGACTTGGCGGTTCAGTACTATGAAGGTTGGTTAAATGGGTTTATTTTGTAAGGGTTGCCAATTTCAAAATTTCAGGTATTACTTTTTCCAGTCAACTGTATCGCTCCTGTACCTCGATATTTTTCAAGAAGTGACTGCTATCTGATTGGCCTTCACCAACTATAGGAGAGATATAAGAATTCTAACTACACGTAGCGACAACCATTGATGTTTGTATGACAACCGGGACCGATGACTTAACGTGCTCTCAGTACGACCACACATGCATACAAATATTAGCACTGAGCGAGGATCGAACCCGCGCCTGTTGCGTAGTAGTCTCGTTCACTACCGCCACACTACAGAGGCAGTCAATACAAATATAATATACATATTTATTCATCTAATATTTGCACTAAGCAGTAATCAAACCTACGACAACTAACTTAATAGTCGACAACTCTACCCCACACAGAACCTCAAAAACCTCACAAAGCTATTTAATGATATTTTATATTTTTCCTACAGGCGTGGAACGTAAACTGGGAGATCAAACATATGATGGTGCAATTCGAGGAGGGCAACATCATCTTCTCAGTGCAGTCAGCTGATTGCAAAGTCGTCCACGAGTTCATCGGAGGCTACATATTCCTGTCGATGCGCTCCAAAGACGCCAATCAGACTTTGAACGAAGAGCTGTTCCACAAACTCACTGGAGGATGGACGTAGATATGATTCAGTACGGTAGTTAGAACGACATGAACTAATGTAATACGGTGCCTACTACAAGAACTCCTTTATTTATTCAGTTTAGTACGATCGAGATTCGATTATCCGGATTTAAGATGAGTTCGTGTTATTCGGTTATGTTCAATAATATTTATTCAATTTGCTTTGTGGCATTCAGGTTTACATTGATATCGATCAATATCAATATGTCTACTGTCCGGATACTTTTATTAAGTATCCGGATATCCGGATACATCAATCAATCCGGACTTTCGAGTCTCCATTGTATGAAATTATCAATGACTTTTGACGACGCAGGCTTCTATGAGCTCTCGAATACTGCACTGGTTCATTCCTATTTATATTGAAAACGACGGATCAATTAATAATTATTTAACGGATTTTTCATTTATTTATCTACCGTGGTGTGAGAAAAATGCTCGCCACAGGTCCAAACAAACCCACTTCTTGTAGTTGAGTGCTAAGAGCTGGTAGTTACTAACGGCACGGCACAGCAAAGTAATATATTTATATATAATATACTAATATGAAAAAGGAAAGATTTGTATTCTATCATGTGATGAATAAACTCAAAACTAGTGGACCGATATTAAATTTACAACTATAAGAAAAATAGACCTTATTGTCATCGCCATAAAATTTAAATTTTAATAGAAGCATAACCACATGAAAAATTTCTATTATTTTAATGTCTAAATTTGCTTGTTTGATGAAAATTATTCGCTGTGACGTGCCGATTTTAAGTAGGGTAAAAGCCGGATAGTTGCGCCACTTTTCAACAAAGCTATATAATTAAGAAATATGTGCTTAATAAGAATATTGCAAGGTGTATATCAAATTATAGGTCTTTGAGCTACTATAGAAGCCTATTATTAAGAACATAGTTATTATAGGTTTTGAGTAAAACCTGTTTTATTTGACCTCTCAAAGAGAGGATAGTTGCCCACTCTAGCGGATAGTTGCCTAACGTAAATAATACTTGAGAGGATACTTGCCTCATGCGGGGATAGACGCCTCACAATGTCTTTTGATGAAAAACAAATTCATATCGATTTACTCAACCAGTCTTTATTATTTATTGCAATCTTTTATTAAGTTCTAATCAACGTTATACAAAATATTACAAAAATAGCCAAAAATTATACCCCGTATCCCGTGGAATCCCGTACATTCGCCATATTTAGTTAATTCCTTTTTTTTATCCAACTCTTGGAATGCAAGACCTAAACTTTCCTCTGTACAGCTTATGTGACGCGGCACCAACCCGGCTTTACGCTGATACTTACGAGGCATTTTGCTCACCTAAAAAGTTAATTAATTATTAATTTTATTTTATTAACGGGTAGAATGAACTCTGGGGTTACGTACGTCCATAGGCCACGGCAACCTCTTTCCATTAGGTGCATATCTGCCACTTTAAGTGGTATAAAAATAAAAATAGTAAATAATCTCAAAAAAGTACTGACACGGGTGGGCATAGAACACACGACCTAAATACTTATTGTATTCTAGCTAAGTTACAGCCACAATGAATAAAAAAACACAAATAGAAAATATTTGCCTTTGTTCGTGAAAGAATTTATAGTTGCGAATAGTTGCCCCCAGAGCAACTATCCGCACTGGTTTCTAGGGCAACTATCCTTTTTGATACGGATACTTGCCCTTTTCATTTGCGAAATAAAAAATAATTATTTTACAAAAATATGTAATAAACTTTGCAATGTAAAGCCTAATGCATGCAAAGAAATAAAAGGTAGATTGGAACCACAATTAGTAATAAAAATATTCAACAGAAATAACTTACCAATATAAGTTCGACACCTGTCGAAGATTCACCGCGGAAGATTTTCGCTTGCACGAGTGAAACGCTTGCGTCTATGGTGACGGTTAACGTGGCCCTGAGGTCTATGGGAGGTGTACTTACAACTTTAGTAAAACGCTAATGCCACTTACATCCGTAACATAGTGTATTCGAAACCGTGGCAAGTATCCCACCGGCGCAACTATCCGGCTTTTACCCTATCGGCCCTGAATTTTGCCTAACTTAATAAATTTTATAATTTAATATGCAAATATAATAATGGCGAAGTGGTTTTAATTTATCTTCGATGTTGTTAAACTAAGATGGTGCGTGCTGTAACATGTGCCTTGGGATGTGCTCTGAAACGCTGTACAAGAAACGTAACAATTAAAGTTCATATTTTTGTATCCAGAGTATGCATTCATAAGATAATTATCAATTAGGATTTTGTACCTGACCGGGAGAAAATAAAACTCTTTCTACAGTCCCGGGTTCTTTAATTGGGGCGTGAAAAAAAGCATCTGATGAGGTCATCAAGCTGAGCGCCACCATTGTTACATTGTTGGTGATTGTACCTAATTGTAACCCTCTTTCCTGAGACTTTGCCTTAAGGTTACCATCAGGCGAAGTGATGTCATATTGACTTTTCTTTTTTCTATGCTCACTTTAGGTCTTGATAGTGCTGTGTAGAATGTAAAATATTTTTTTATTTATTCTTAAGCAATAAGCTACCTGCAGTCCTATTATAAGTTCTTAATCAGATCAATAATTGAACTGCCGTCGTACTAAGAAATGCAAAAATAACTTTGTAATGTCATTAAAGTATATAGTATTACAAAGTTATATTTGCAGGGAAAATCGGGTGCTATGAATATAAAAGGTACCTTATGCTATAAACGTCCCTAAATTCACACTCAAATCTATTGAAGTTCTGTTATAAAAGTTTCTTGTTCCTCAGAGTGCCTTAAAATGTTCAGATCTTTTCTTCCCTGGTCAGGTCGGTCTTAAACCTATTTGTAGTGCTTCCAATAACGTATGTAGCGATTGTGTGAATGCCAAATACAAGTTTGATACAAAATCTTGAGACATACAATGCTTCCATACATTTGACATCACTATTCATATTAGCTGTAAGTATACATGGAAAGTAAGGTTTTTAATAGAATAAGATTAAAATATTGTTAGCTATTTAACGACAGATCCTCTATGAAGTGCCATTATAACTTTACACCTCCTTACACATGGTATATAGAATGTCTAGAAGTGCCATTCAGGGTCGAGACAGCAAACTTGTAGGATAATCATCGCGTGTACCTTTCTCCGCGCTGGCTGTTAGACATTA
Source organism: Pelosia muscerda (assembly GCA_963691645.1). NCBI lineage: Eukaryota > Metazoa > Arthropoda > Insecta > Lepidoptera > Erebidae > Pelosia > Pelosia muscerda. The sequence continues at coordinate 5,180,779 of OY829116.1, read as the reverse complement.
GAAACATTTGTTCAAACAAACACAGGGGTATATCATTGACAACAAACAAATACACTATATTTGGAACAATAAACAAATTAATATGATCGATACCTGTAAAGGCGATCTCCAAGCTACTCATAGTTAAATTTTGGTCCAACTGTTAAAGATATCAAATCGTATAGCCGTGTAATAAAAATCGTTATTTAATTGTTGTATATAACCGCTCTTACTGGCTCTGGTAAAGGTGGTATTTTGCACACACAAAACACCCTTTTCTACCGATTAATATTGTATATTTCCTTAACAAACTCCACGAGAGTGCTCCGTATAGTTGCCCAAGTGTGACTTCTATACATTCTATACACTATGTCCTTATTGAAATCCATTTGGTGCTCTGACCGGTGTACTATTCTTACATCAGTGGCCTTAACCTTAGGAGATTATAACGTTTCTATATTCACTGTAAATAACATTGGTTAAGTTAACATAAGTCATGTCTAATTTAATCCAGTGTCAATTTTATGACTACCTACCCGCACGACCTCAAAGTTTGGACCTCAACAATAAAGAGGTCTTAAATATAAGGTCGTACGGGTGTTTTGAGGTCGTACAGGTACATTGTCAATTTTATGTTAGTTTTAATATTGCTTCATGTTGTATACCTATTAATTGCAAAGATTATTTTGTATTTTATTATTGTTGACTACTAGTCTCGTCGAGACCGCATATGATGCTGTCAGTTTTATTTTGTAAGTATGAATTAGAATAATTGAGTATTAACATTTATCTATATAATTTTATTGTGGAAATATTGTACAAATTGTATGTACACTTTGAGTATGTTTGTAAATGGATGATGAAATAAACTTTAATTAATAACAGCTGGTTGTTTAATTGGGAATTGGGACGAAAAATTAAGTTGCATGACAATATTTTTTACAGATAATTAATATTCTAGGACAATCTATAAAACGCCACCTAGGCCCATGGTAAGCATAGTTTAACTAGTTTACGGTAGTGGTTCTAGAATACGGATAAACATACTTAGAGAATAAACTAGGCTAACTAACTGACTAACTAGTGGTTCAGTACCGGTTTTTAGTCTTTAAAATGCATTTCTAAGCAGAAACTTATTTTTATACCTACTTACTGAGTTTTTAAACAAAACATATTATAAAGACAGCAAGATTGACAACGTTCATTTAACCTAAACAAATTGACAATAGTTGAATGGGACTAGGCTAAACAAAATGGACTCCGGATTTCGAGATAACAGGAGGATGGTGATGATGATGATGATAATGATTAGTTGGATCTAGGCGTATCATTCGCATCAAGGCCTCTTACCAATACTCATAGGATGTGGAGCTAAAGCTACGGAGTAGTACTCAAATTAGGCAATTTTTCACTTTCGCTTCGTGTTTCACTAAAAAATAAACAAGGTAGAAATAAAACTACTAAGCAATGTAAAACTATATAATACTCTTTAACAAAATCACCACGCTTAAAGCATATTAAACTACCTTCACTTTAAAAAAACTAGACCAAAATGCAATTTTATCCAACAATAGATCACAGCACTACAGCGACCCCAGCCCGACCCGCACCCGCGATATGTGTGAATCGCGCTTAAACGCTGACAACTAATAATATTTGTATTTTTAATACTAATACCATTGTGACAAGCGAGGATCAAATAAATGCAAAACCTAATCCTAGGGACTAGATTCCCCTCTTTAATAATTTAGGTATAAAAATTTTGTCAAGTTCACGAAATAGCTTTAAGCTGTTTAGAATGATCAGTCTTACTAACCATCAACCTATACCTATACTTAAAATAAAAAATGTTTACAACATTTCTAGAAAAAAATAAACCTGTAATAAAATATTTTTACAGGTTCAGAAATGAGGAAATAGTAGACACATAATTCATAGACTAAAGAAGGTGGCGCGTCTGTTGTACAAATATCTAATATAAGAATAAATAAGGCTTAAAAAATGTACTTTGAAGTACTTTCCCAGAGAAAACCCTATACTCAATATTATAGCATTTTAAAGAACAAATAAAGAAAATAAATCAGATATTTAGAACCGACTGACTGGAAAAGAAAATAAAAAAATTGAAAAAAGACAATAAATAAGCCGACGTGGTGGTAACTGATTACTATAACCTATAGATGCTTGGGGTATCTCTCCCGCGAATGTAAATATAGAAAGAAAATAGATCGGACCCATGGTTTAACCAGGCTCTCCACCTGGGTGAAGCACGGATACTAATAGGGTCAAATACTCCAACTAATGACTGATTTTCCCTATTAATCTCTAAGGAGTAAATTTTATGTAATTAGAATAATAATAGGTAAATTAGGAAATTTTTCATTTTTGAAAAAGATTCGTTAGAATAAATTCTATTGTTTTTAATAAATTACGTTTTTTAAGTTCTTGACCGTGCATATCATCAGTTGGAGCACGGGAACCTATAAGTACCCGTTCTTCACCCAGATGGAGAGCCTAGGTGAACCACATACCCGTCCCCACAAGAAAGGGAGTTAAGTAGTTCGAAACTTACAAAATATACTGAAATGATACTACAATGGAGACTCAATTGTCGCGTCCGACGGCGTTTATGGCGGCCGCATTAGAGAGAGAAAGAAAAAAGTCTTCAAAGCTGGTGACACGATCTTTAAGATAATTTGACTGGTCTACTTCGTTCGGAGGGACAGTATCCACAAGTCCACACGCCCCGGCCACATCATTAAAAGTGGCCGCGCTCCTCTCTTGGAACCATACTGATTTAGGTTTAGGAGCATCATCACTATATTCTTCTAAAGCGAGGTGCGCCATCGCAGTGGGATCAGCGCTTTCAAAAGAAAGCAGCTTGTTCCCTGTAAAACAAAAGGCAAAGTTAGTTATTGTATCCTTAGCAAGCTCCATGGTACACCCATTCGAGTATCACATTTCCACAAAAACAAACCATCTATGATAGCGGCCTCCAAAGAAATCCCTTTAGACAGATTGGAAACCAAGGTTAGTAATTGGTTTCCATAACAGTATTATTTTTCTTTAAACGAAATCTGGTTAAAAATGTTTAAGTATAATAATTCTGTTTTCGAAACTGATTTCCAAAACATAAATTATTAGTCCCACGTAGGGAGTACCTAATGTATATAGGTATCCATCATGCAGGCAATTAGTCATAGGTTGTATGACTCAGATGAAGAACAGCTCTATCTCTTAGTCCAGAAACAAAAAAAGCAGGTAATAAAATATTGACTCACCAGAAGTACACAAAATTGATGGATTACACCGTAAGGATGCTACAAACTCCAAATCGTTATCCACATCTGGTCTGAATCTATACAGATCGGTGTAATAGCCCTGTATGCAGTATATGTAACCTTTATAAGAGGCCATACCATTCAGTCTAATTCTAGTTTTGAGAATAAGCTTCCATTCATCTCGTCCTGCCTCATTTTCTCCGAGATCCATGAAACGAAATATATGTTTTTGACTAGCTGCATACACATCTGCATTATGCACACAAACCGCTGGGCTTTGAATAGCATCTGGGAACTTCCCTAGAGTTCTATGAGTCTTTTGCTTGAGATCGTATACAGTGACAGAGTCTAATACTACCCTGGAATGTACAAAATATAAAGACGAGTGAGAAAAATGTATCAGACAAGTCATTACTTACTTACGAAATGTATAACATTCGGACACTAGAAGGCCTACCATGACCATGAAACATTCGCAGTTACGGGTTGATGTTTTAGGTATTCGTTTCCATGATACACATTTATCCTGAAAACAAAAATCGAATCGAATACGTCTTTCGTTCGTGTTTTGTGCGGGGCCAAAGTTTTAGATGTTTCATAGAATTTCTTATGTCCAATTTTACTGAATACAGAAATTGGATCCCACCACCAAAATTATGTTTAAAAATAGGGACAATAAGTAGCAAGTAAATATCTAGAATGATATTTTCAGACAACTGAAATAGGGTACTTTTGTTTGGTTACAGCAGCAGATATGAAGTTAGTAAGTTAAGTTTATATTTTTCATAATTTTTTTTACTAGCTAGTCTACTAAAGATGGCTCTCACCCAATGTTTAAATTGTTATATCATGTATTAATTATAATTACTCGACATCTTATATTAGAAAGCAAAACTGACCTATACGCACCTACACCTCCAATCATATATAATAAATCTCCATTAATAGCCGCAGCGCCATGCCTTCGACATGGTAACTGCACCTCATGTTCTGTCCAATCCTTCCTTATTGTATCATAAATTTTAACACCCCTCCAAAAATGTCCAGTGCCTTTCTTGTGTTCTCCACAAACAACGACAATTTTTCTGATACCCCATGGCACACATTTCCAGCCCCAAATGTTTTTTTCAGTAGCTTCTAACCATGGATTGAGATCCTTCCCATCTTCAAGCCTATACAAGTAATTGGGCATGTATTTATGTGGCTGTGTCTCCTGATCCCTATTGTATACTGCCACACACGGTTTGAAAACCAGTCTACGTTGTGGGCTATCAGATATTATTTGAAATGCTTCTCTATATGCCCTTTCGGAATACATTTCACATAAAGCCTGTCTGTTCTCTATCATTTTATAGATAGATAGATGAGATACCTCATAACTTGTTATCAGACCGTGTAAAAGTGCTACAACTTTATCCAATATGCTGTCTTTATAGGGTTCAATGAGAATTATTATTTTATCCAAATCTTGAACTTTGATTTTGCTCATGTCTAAACAAGCTAGCACAATAAGTATTGTGTCAGGATTGTTCCCATTATTTACCATCCAGTCCAAGCCAAACTTGAAGGCATCTACTTCAGATTCTACATATAAATGCGAATGTGATAGGTACCACACCAAGTTATGCACACTCTTTATGTATTCAGGTTTCACATTCTTGAAATCATACAGCCCAAAAGCGGCAGATCTATCTGCTAAATTATGTAATGAGCCTTTTTCTGCAACTGACTTTATCTCCAGCCAGTTGGACATTGTTAGTTGTGATTCTAAAGTGTCTTCTAAATCTTTAATAAGTGCTGTAACCAGTAGAAAAGTTGCAGACATTGCAAGATCTGTAAGGGTTTCGTAGGAAAACCCTGTTATATCAATTTCTCCTACTGTCATGTGTTTAATGATGAGAGACATAGAATGGGCGTCCACTACCTGTAAGAATTAAAAAGTGAAATAATAATTTTAGAAATTATTGTTTGGATAAGGGATCTGGGGTAATGGATAGAGTGACTGATACAATGCAACCTGATCTTCCACCATAGGTTTCTTACTGAAAAATAATGTTATTTTTTTTTAAATTGACTCAAAGTAAGCAGAACTTGTGATATGATGTGATTGCCTAGAATAAAATGTATCAAAAAAAAAATCTACTAGTAATCAGGTGCATTGCAGGTTGGTGCCTAATTATCGCAAGCTATGGATGGACTTATTTTTTTTTAATTATTATTATGGAGGATTACAAATTATGGAGTGTCTAATTTCCGTATTCAGTTTCAGGTATAACAATGAAGTTTTATATTTCTTGTGATTGAGATACCTCGTTATTCGAAGTTTTTCGGGTAGTTATGTATTTAGTACCCCTAAAACTTACAGCTTAGCTTCAACATGTAGGTACCTACCTAATGTGCAAGGTTCTAGAAAAATAAATTTCGTTGTCTACCGACATTACCTGAACTTTGCAACGATAAAAAATTAAACACGATACATTTCTATACTTACCTCTAAGCCTATTACGTCTTTCTCTTTTTCTTTAAAATTGCCACTAAACATAGCGCGAAAATAATCACTTTTTTCACACAGAAGGCTTTTATTTACTTTGAATATCTCGCCTTCAACTTTTACCGTAAGTACTTCAGGTGTCAGATGAGCCATTTTTACTTCCCAACTGGCTAACACTTCAGTAATATATATTTCTTACTCCCAAAAGTTATAGAACAAGATGATAGCAGAGTAGGGGCAACGTAGGTAAGGGCCCGGTGCCGGTTAGTCCAAGACGAAGTAGGCTTGTTGAAAAAATATCGATACATCGATATATCGATATTATTTTTTCAATACATCGATATTTTTGAGCGATATTTAATTCTTCGATACATCGATGTATCGATATTAAATTCCAGGTATCGAAAAGGTATAAAAAACGATATTTATTATGATATAAAAGTCCTGAAAAGAAAGCTTTTCAACTAAAACTTTTAGGCAACGTATGCTTTTATATAGAATACCTGCTGTTACACCGGCAATGTTTGAAATAAATACATTTACGTCTGTATTTGCGAAAGGCTTCGCGGAAATTCTATTTCTAAATCGTTATAAAAACATTAATTTGAGCTTACTTCTAACCTAATCTATCCAAGTCAAATGACGCTATGTGGCCACTGCGCCTCAATTTGGATACATATAAATTAGAAGGCGAAGGTGGAAACGGAGCTCCTGCGTTAGCCTTCGTGGTTGTTTTTTTGTAACCACCATTTATTTATATTAATGCCCGCTGAGTTTCTTGCCGGAGTCTTCTCAGGCCGGGGCCGCGATTCGAACAGATGGTCCATTTGCTCACTTATTTATAAAATGCCTACTGTTGATATTGACAAATTTTGTAATGCTGTTTAATGGACTAAACAGAATAAATGTTTTTTGAATTTTGAATTATGTTTCTTGATAACATTTCATATTTCAATTGCTGGCTGCGCAATGGGCATTCTATTAGGCAGGCCAAGACATTTATAGAAAACCGGTTTATACACATTGCCGGTAATATTTATGTATATAAAAATAAAATTAGTATTCAGAGTGCCATTATTCTCTGGCAAATCATAGCGATATATCGATATATCGATATTTTTTTATAAAAATATCAATATCGATATTGATATATTTTTTTTATATCGATACAATATATATCGATACTTTTTTGCATTTCCGACATCCCTAAGACGAAGTTAAAAAACACTCGTTCTGTCAAAGTCAATCAAAGAAAGAACCGGAAACTTGATAAAGTGTTGCTAACGTCAACGGTCTGGAGTACCCACTAACCTTACCAAAAATCGCCAATTTGAGAAATAATAAAATTAATATTTCCCACATTTTTCCTATAAATTTTCATTAAGATCAAATTAAAAATAAATATACAAACAAAATTGTATTCAGCTAAAATTGTAGCCCTAAAAAGTTACACAACACAGTGTAACAATAGTCGTTGGACTTACCAGATTACTTCGATGTCGCCCATTGCTTTTGGAGGTCAAATAGCAATCGCTTCACGAAAAACAATTAAATTCAGTCTGAAAATCCGATCCCAACTATTGGAGAAACTGGAAAGGGTTGGAGAAAGAAATAATAGTTTGAAAAGCTGCAATAGGCTAGGGTACAGTAAATAAGTCCTAAATTAATGCACTGAACCGAAATTTTCAAGACTAGAGCCTACTAGAGAGGTTTTGTGACGACACAGAAAGTCTCTGTTCTTACAGGGGTTGCGGCACAAGTATTATTCCTCTGGTGTTGCACTCGCCTATAGGCCACGGTAATCACTTACCATCAGGTGGGCCGCGTGCTTGTCTGCGACCTAAGTTGTATAAAAAAAAATAGACCAACGAGCCGAAGCCACCATAAGTACCAATAAAAAAGTGTGTGGAGACCCCAAGATTACAAAGTGCCTCTGAGAAATCCAAGGATTTTAGGAGCATTTATTTGTCGATAACATTTCTTTAGAGTTTAATGAATTATCGAAGACAATCTATTTGAGAACACTACCAGGACCTGGCACCCATAACTTATTCTGCCAAAATTATAATTTGAGGATTGATTGAGGTGATGTCGTCATTGTGTGATTGAGGTGTTGCCAGTTGAGAATAGAATACATTGGAAATTGAGTCAGTTGAGTGAAGTGCACAGAGTAAGTAATATAGTAATGGTTGAATGGAGGGAAAGTTTGACAATTTGACAAAGATTACAAACATTCAATTCTAGCACTGACAAACAAAAATATTTTGTCCAAGTTATACTTCAACGATTTGATTTGGTTGTTATTATAATATTTACCCAGCCCGAGAATCTGAAAATATCACATTTAATTTAATGAAGGTCTAATTTCTTAACCTTTGTTGTTTTGTCTTGGAACCTGAATGTTTCGGTGATATTTGGTTAAAGAAGTGAAGTGAACCAGGTTGGTGAATAAGAGACAATGACAGCTACGGCATCAGCTGTGACTGCTACTGCTGACGAGGATTTAGACGAATGTGGACCACAACTTATCAACAAATTAGAAGTGAGTTTTGAACAAGTTCTGACATGTTTTCATTTTAACATGCCCTTGTCCTTGTTTTTTTTATATATTTGATACATCAATTTGACTTTACCTCGCCTAATGGCAAGTTGAAGGCAAAGTTATAGGGTAAATTACCAACCTGTACAGTTTTTTCTGTCGTATTCACAGTCAATAATTAAGGAGGGATCTCTAGGTGGCAAGAGCGGTGTTTTGGTCTGGAAGATCATGATTGTGTATTAGCTATTTAGTTGCTGAATTTCCATACTACATACGGGTTCTGTAAACAGTGCTTCAGTCAGGATGTCATGTCTTACATATTTTATTGTGTATTCGGTTGGCATGAGAATATATGGTAAAGTATTTTTCACCTACTGCGGTAGCCTAATGGAATAGACTAACGTGGTGGCCTAGTGGTATGGGTAATGGACTGCTGAGATGAGGTCTCGGGTTCAATCTCAGGTTTTACCATGATACACACCAATGAGTTTATGATGCTTTACGAAGTATGATGCTTTTTATTACTAGCATTTCACTCTTCCGAGTTTATAAATAAAAGTTGCTTTTTTATTATGCAGGGCAATGGAATCACTTCAGGAGATATCAAAAAACTGGAAGAGGCGGGATATCATACAGTGGAGTCAGTTGCATATGCTCCAAAAAAATGGTTGATCACTATCAAAGGCATATCGGAGGCTAAGGCAGACAAGATATTAGCTGAAGCATCTAAATTGGTGCCCATGGGTTTCACTACAGCTACTGAATTCCATCAAAAAAGGTAATTTTAATGTTTATTCAACTATTATTACAGGGTTAGTCTCATAATGCCTACCCACTTGTCGTAAAACGTTCTGATTACAAAATGACCAGATAACAAAATGCCCAAGTTGCAGAAGGGGAATGACTAGGTGGTTAAACGTTCAAGTTGCAGAAATAATATGTGAATGTTAATAAAGATGTTTGGATGATAGCAATTCGAGTAGATCTGGCTGAATTGAGTACAGGAATAGATTATAATCTCAAAAAGAACATTGTAGTGTAATGGTAGTGGGATCAAAATTACACATGGCAGAGCAGGCACCAGTTAGTTTATTTATAATTGTTATCATTCACAGTACTGTGACAAGCATCATAATACATTACCATGAAACAGGGTGAATAGGAATCCAGGGGTGGATAGAAATAAAATGGTCAATGGAATATTGTAAATAATTTTAACTAAGGCCAATAACAGATATTTCTTGATTTTGTTACTGCAATGAACTAGTCTAAATTTTCGCTTGAAAGAAAGTAAGTACATCATTTAGCTGACCCTTTTAATAGTATTCACCCTTTAAGCTCTATTCACCCCGTCTCACCCGGTACTTTTATTTACATGTCTTACAGAGAATTGGTCACAGGATATTTGCATCATAAAGGTAAGAATGGAAACATTACTTTCTGTTGTGATAATTGAGACTTGGAAAACAAAAACTTAAGTGTGTAAACCTGACATCATTTTTTGTTGTACCACTTAAGTGGCAGACAAGCACATGGCCCATTTAGTGGAAAATGGTTACTGTGGCACCAGCGGCATCACACATGAGTGTAACCACTCCCCTCTACAAGGTTGGCAGCTCATGCTAGAGCATGGGTGGGGTGAAGGGTGAAGCTGAACTGATAGCAGAGAATCTCTTAAGATTCCCTGCTATCAGTTCAGAAGCAGCTTTTCTCGGTCTTCCCACTAACAACACACTAAAGGTTTATAGCTAAGGCCTTAAATAACTTTTTGTTTCTAGATCTGAGATAATCCAACTAACCACAGGATCAAAAGAGCTGGACAGGTTGTTGGGAGGTGGAGTAGAAACAGGATCAATTACAGAGATATTTGGAGAGTTTCGAACTGGCAAAACTCAGATATGCCACACTTTGGCTGTTACATGTCAGGTAACACTGATTAATTTTTGAAATAAAACTACTTGCGACGTTGAAACAGCACACCTCAATACAAGGAAGTTCTCATTTTTGTAAAATCCCCTCAATTATTCTCCATAAGAGCCAATATAAAATTAAAAATAGCGATCTTTTTATAGCGAAACTATCGAGCTATTCATAAAAGTGTAAAAAAACACCCAAAACCTTTTTAAAACGAATTTTCATCATTGTCTGAACCTTTTCCCAACACAGTTGGCTTTCCAGTCTGTGATGCGGCTGCGGCTTCGATATTTTCTGTGAAGCGATTGCTGACCTCCACAACCAATGGCCAATGGCGATATCGAAGTTAAAATATTAAAACGTATTTTCATCTATAGGTATTTTTTTATTGGCTCTAAAATAGGTTCTGGTTTTCTCCGTCAATTTAGTTTTAATTTTCAAACTGCTCATTCAGTGCCATCTTTCATGTTCCGAAATTATTTATTTATACTTTAATTTCAGTTACCAATAGAACAGTCAGGTGGGGAAGGCAAATGCATGTACATCGACACAGAAGGGACTTTCCGTCCAGAGCGGCTGTTGGCAGTGGCTCAGCGGTATGGCATGGATGGAGCAGCTGTATTGGACAATGTGGCTTATGCGAGGGCTTATAACACTGATCATCAGACACAGTTGCTGGTACAAGCGTGTGCAATGATGGCAGAATCTAGGTGGGTTGATGAGTTGCTTATTGTTTTAAGTTAGGGCATATGTTAGGAGTTCATTCTTTTTCTATTGAACAGTCTGACTAGGGAAGTACCTCCGAACTACAGAATACCATGGCTAATAATAGCCTTGTGTTGGGTTTCCGACGGTGAGTACGGTAGCCAGAGTTACCCGGGCAGATTTTGTGTTGTCAGTGGTCTTCTATTTATTTCTGATACTAATTAATTTAGCAAAAAAGAACTCTTACGATGATACTTTTCGATCGGTATCATAAAACTACAGACCATTTTTTTTCTTGTGTACCGCGTTTGATTACCGATTTAGTGAGGCACTTTTTAAAGATGTATGAATGCAGTTTAAATGGTTTTTGAAATTAAAATAAAGTCTTCTTTCAGTATAATGTCCTATCTACATAATAGTTTAGTTACTTCCCTAACTTGTGGCATTGCAGTGGGACATATTATCAAGTAATTTGCCGGTTGTTGCTCGTCTAACTTGCTGAGTGTCCAGCGAATTCTTCTTCACCTTTTGACTGTTTGACACATTTCAGGTATTCCTTAATAATAGTGGACAGTGCGACAGCTCTGTATAGAACTGACTACTCGGGCCGTGGAGAATTGAACTCAAGACAACTTCATCTCGGAAGATTTATGAGGATGCTTTTGAGACTGGCTGATGAGGTAAGTACAACTAAAGCAATTTGAAAAAAAAAATTGTTCTATTTGTTTTATTTATTTAGTTATTTATTATACACCTTTTTGAACATCTAGTAAAAATGCATAATTAAATCGATAAGGCCTTATGTGAGATTGTCTGGTAAATGTGTTAAATATATTTTTTCGAGAAATTACTTGTTTTTACTTTGTACAGCATTGTGGCCCATAAACTATAACTGCCCCAACGTCTTGATTGAACTTAACATACCAGTAAGGCCCCCTTATAAGCCAATTCCTGCAAGTTCCCCTTTGCAAGATGGTAGAGATGTTTATATTTGACAAAATAGATCAAAGCTAAGGTAAAAAGCTGTTTCATTATTGTATTGCGATTTCCCAATTGCATCTAAATTTACGTTTATTAATTTATTATTTTCTTATTTGGCATGTGGGCTACTTTAGGAATGACTACGATCTGACCACCCAACCCCGAGAGGAAAGTCTGCCCCAGTGTCCTCTATTGTTTAGCTGGTACAAGACTAGCTGGAGAGGTGGGCTTGGACTTCAATAAAACTCACATTTTTTTTTATTATTCCTTCTGTCTCACAGTTCGGCGTAGCAGTAATCATAACTAACCAAGTGGTAGCCCAAGTAGATGCAGTGGGGGTGTTCAACGCAGACACGAAGAAGCCCATCGGTGGACACATCATAGCCCACGCGTCCACCACGCGACTGTACCTGAGGAAGGGGCGGGGAGACAACAGGATATGCAAGATATATGACAGCCCTTGTCTGCCGGAGACAGAGGCTATGTTCGCGATTAGCACGGAGGGAATCACTGATGCTAAGGAATAAAGATGAGTTTTGATAGAATATGATGTAAAAGTTTATATTATATACTAGCTGACCCGCGCAACTTCGTCTGCGTCACCCCGTTTTTGCAATATTTTTCATTCCTACTCCGTACCTGTTGGTCGTAGCATGATGTTATAAACATATTTAAACCTTTCTCTTTAACCATTCTATCTATTAAAACAAACCGCATCAAAATCCGTTGCATAGTTTTGAAGATTTAAGCATACAAAGGGACAAGAAAAATAGGGACAGAGAACGCGACTTTATTTTATACTATGTAGTGATGGGGTGTTAGGTAAATGCTTAAAGGCTCCGGGTACACTACATTAAGGCATAAATAAATTACGATTTGGTTTTTTCTTTTTTGTGCCATTTAATTAACATTATTCACTCTCTATCGTATCAGCAAATCTAAATAAAACGATAATTTCATAAAAAGTACATAACTACAGAAAAAAAAAACAAATAGCGCCATAATGCGAGTTGATGGTTTTTATAAAATTGTTATTTCATTTTGCTGTTTTTTTTACTGGTACTAACACGATGGAGTGAATAATGCTAGTTAAAAAGTATAATATTTTTTATAATAATTGCCAAATCGTTATAATTTTTTTTGTCAATATGTAGTGTACCCGGAGCACTACCCCGTGCTTTCGCCTTTGGCAGCGTTTCCCTAACAACCTGTGTATAAGCTGGTGCATTAAAGAAAGGTTTTATAAATGGCGGCTTGTACTTGCGTTGACGGAAAGTACAGCTAGCATATAAAATTTCAAATATTTTTTTTTCATATGAAAAATAATAAAAACAAGACCGGGTCGTAATAATTTCTAAGTAGCTGCGGCCGGCGGCTTCGCCCGCGACACGTGACGGCATCTATTTTTGTTTTCATCGGAAACAGTACCTACTTTTACACATAGAGTCCTTTTAAACGCACATTGAGTCCTTTCATCCTGAAAAAGGAACGTATATCACATTATACACCGTGATTTTGTAGTCGTTTTGGACCCGAAAGGGGGTTATTCGGAATAATGCATGGTACCTTTTTGTGAGGTCCCAATTACTGTACTGGTTATAATAAAAACGTTGACATTAATGTAATCTTTGTCACTTGTCCCAGTTGAAAAGTTAGTAGCGCTCCGATAATTCATTGACAATTTTGAATGAATGTAATGTAGCGCGCGTATTTCGACTCGTGAATTGATGCCGCGCGCTCGCCGGTAAGGCGCCGCCCGCCGCGCCCCGTCCGCCGCGCGCCTGCGCCCCGAACTTCGCGAAACCATGACGAAACATGTGACTTGCTTGATAAGGGAACACTGACCGCAGAGAATTAAACTATGAAACTCATCTACTTTGAAATCAAGTACTCCAATTTTTCCTTCATTCTTTATACGGGCTCAGGACCGTATTTCATTAGAATATTAAGTAGGTATTCGACGATTAAACTTTAAAATACTTAAACACAGTAACAACGGACTGCGAGTAGGTAGGTATTTCAGGCGTATTTAAAAAATTGGAGCTACATACGAGTATTTACAAAATAATCAACTTACATAGGTACCTATTTATAGTTTATTTACGTATCCCTGAGCCGAAGTAACTGCTCGATATGGAGTCCATTGCTTTCGATACACAAAACGTTTTAAGCTATTGTCTCTCAGTTTATTTTATGATGTGTCTCCGTCACTTTTCACTGTTCCGAAAGCGTCCACTATCGCACTACGTAAGTCATCACGAGATTCATATTCCTAGGTGTAAAGTAGTCGTTTTATTTCTAACCACAAATAAAAATTCCTCGGTGGCCAAGACACGGGGCCACCAAGGCCTATTCAGCGTTCACCAAACTCTTGTCTAAATAGGTAATCACGCACTGCTCGAGCATAATGAGTCGACATCCATCGTGGTGGTAGGTAGGCATGTCTCGTAGGTACGCTGACGGCACATTCTCCAGTAATTCCGATTTCACTGTACGTATGATATTCCATTACGAGATACGAACTTCCAGTTAAGATGGCCGGGTCCAGTTTACTTGGGAATCATTAGTACCGCGTTGCCGTAATCCAACCAGGTGCTCCGACTGGGATTATAACCGCCTAGCCTCTTCTAAATTGAAGCCAGCAACGGCTGTACAGCTGTACAGCTGCACCATTGCCAAGTACTTCCACATTAGAATATTCACGATAACGATACATTTTTGCAACTTGTCGCGTGCAAGTCTTTGACGTAATGGGCGTTCGTTGGCGCCTTGCGGGCGCGCAACTACGGCGGTGCGGCGGCGGCGGCGGCGCGCGGCTGCGTCGCGCTAGCTCGGTCTCCCTCGCTGAGAGGCATCTGATTGGCGGAGAATCGTGGCCGCGCGCGCTGATTGGTGGATGCTGTACCATCGCGCAGGCGCAGACGTCTCGTCTTTTGTTTACATACCGCATACGTAAAATCGAGAATGAAATCATAGTAGTAAAACGTAATTAGTGTATTACGTGAAAGTTAAGGGAGTTACCACGAGTTCTTATTTGCTGTCTACTGACGTTATCAATCTCGTCGTTTCTATGAAAAAAATATGTTTTGTTTTTCAAATTAGTACTTCCAGTTCATTATGTTATCGTAACTATACCCAAATTTCTTTTTTCCAAAACCACTACAAACTCACGTGGATCATGGAAGATCATGATGTTGGTTAAAATAAAGAACTAACATTATTATGAACAACGGTCTTGTTTATATTTTTTTTAAACTGAAAAAAAAAATGAAATTTTGTATGCTAGGTGTACTATCTGTCAATGCAAGTACAAGCCGACATTTAAGAATCCTTTTTTTTATGCATCGCATCAAGAGCACAGAGCGTGGAAGAAAATAAAGATCAATATTTTTTTTGTGTTGACGGTACGCGCGTGAGTGAGTATAGACAGTACTAGTGTGCGAGCGAGAGAAAGTGATGACGTCCGCCATTTATAAAACCTTTCTTTAATGAACCAAGTTAATATACTGGTTGTTCGTGCCGTGTTACCCAGATGCTGATGTTTCCCATGGATTATGCAAAAAAATTCAAAACAATCAGTTTTTAAATAATTTACTATCACTTATCATTTCTTGTAATGTTTTAGTCTTAAATACAATTTTAAGCAAATGTAGGTAGATGAAGAAATTAATGAAATACTTTTAATGTTTACAAAATGATTGTTACTAAGAACCAAAATGTCTAACGTAAAGTTTATTAAATTATTTCAGTGAAAAAAAACGAACAGTATCCAAACTAAACTAGTGTTTTATTTTAGTATTCGGCCCGATTGAATAATTAATTAGTGAATCGTTCAATTTTGAAAGTGTACATAGAACATATATATTCAAATCTTACCTTTTTCTTTTTGCTTTTTTAGTTGTAGAATGCATGCTGTAATTTAATTTTCATACTTTGTCTTGTTTGATTGTAGAATGCAAGCCATTCATTTCGAATAATGTAAATATATTAAATAGTAACCGATAACATTAAGTAGATGTATCATTTATTCTACTACTTTAAATGGATCTTTTTTTTTATCGTGCGCAAAATCCCCACGGATACCACCTCCACCAAAACCGATGGAGGTGATTATGTCGGACTCGAACCGACTAAAACGCACGCCGTCCGTGAGTCCTTGATTGCCGGAGGTGAGATTATACAAGACATATCTCTCGCACCCCGGCAGACCACTTTAAATGGGTCTGAGGTTAAATTTTCGCAAAATAAGATTTGTCTGTTCAAAATTCAGTCTCGATTCAATCTTGATCTCTCACATCCTACAATGAACTCCGATTTCTGTGAAAATTGTGTTACGAGAATACTGTTTGTGACTTTGTGAGTTTGAAATTAGGTCAAAACTGAATTTTGAACAAAATAATTACGAGAATTAACCTTTTGACTTAGTTTATGTTCGCTATGTAATGTAATGTAATGTATTACATCTCGCCACTGTAATGCCGGTCAGTACCCACCCTAGTTTCTGTTAAACACATTCTCTTTGTAAATAAAGAATCATTAATGTTAAAATGTGTGATCAATAAAAAACTTTAAAGCAGTATAATGCGTTTATTTTTTCAATGCGTACAACAGTTTTATGAATTGCAAATACCAACAGCAGTATAACATTTTTAATTCTGATTATGTGGTTCATTCCAACTATTGCTATATAATATAATCACTCAAGTAATGTATATTTTAATAAAATTCTTATTTGAAAACAAGCAATTTCATCAATCTTCATAATAAATCAGTATGTTTCATCCATAAAATTATTCTTAGAGGAACAAGTGTGCGAGTGACATACGTATCTTTACACAAACCCTAGGCGTGAGAAAGAGATAGAAAATATGAACCGTGAAACGACTTTTTTTATAAACCATTATCAACTTTGACAGCAATAGATATATTGCAGTATCTACACTAAAAGTGGTAAGTCACTGCCACGGTAATATTAAATTTGGTAACGCTTCTTGTTCCTTTATTTACGTCAGTAGGTAGTATAAATTCTATGGTTTCATCTTGCCGGATTAATTCTCACTGAATGAGCAGCGGCCGGTAACGACTACAGGAGACAAAAATGTTACAAACCATTTTGAATCTTATCTACAGGTCAAAAAATTTATAATCATTTGTAGGCAAGGGAAAGGCAGTACGTGAACCTTCACTGCATGAACCTTCTAGCAATTATTTCTAATAATTAATTATTCATCTCGCATCAGTGGGAATTAAAATTATATTGATTATATAGTGGTTTGATTGCATACTGATCTATAAGAGACTAAATTGTACCTATATGATTCCTGAATAAATATAATTATATACATTTTATTATATCACTCATGTGGGCACACAATTATTGCTTATATAGAAGTATAAGGACAATCTAATTTTATCCACTGGAAACAGTCCTCCATATGTTAAATGCCCGAATCTAAATGAATAGCCCAGTACAGAGCGTTAAAAATGGGCGGTGATCAGAATTAAGTCATGCTACTTTTATAGCACACTAGACCTGTATTCCAAAACGATACTCAGTCCTGAATCTCGATTTATAACTTGAAGAAAGGGCCACGATTCTACAATAGTCAAACCACTGAGATTACAAAAAAAACAAAAAATTTTGGACTGTACTGCAATGCGTTAAAGTCTAAAATGAAATGACGTCATGTAGAGTGAACGAAACTATATGATTTCATCTTGCCGGATTAATCCTCACTGAATGAGCAGCGG
The DNA here is from genome assembly GCA_963691645.1 of Pelosia muscerda. Lineage (NCBI taxonomy): Eukaryota > Metazoa > Arthropoda > Insecta > Lepidoptera > Erebidae > Pelosia > Pelosia muscerda. Next base: position 5,163,138 of record OY829116.1, on the reverse strand, counting down.
CCGGTAACCCTGTTTAATTTTGAAGTTTAAATCTATAGCGATAAAACCGAAAATACATGGTTTTAAAAAGTTTAATAATTCGTAGATGGCTCAAGTTGTCATTGACCATAACATTGAAGACTGACAATACCCGCCAAGATTGAGAGCATAAAAAGTTTTTGTTTTTAGAAGTCTATGATACTTTTGTAATTGCTTGAATAAATAGTGAAAATGAACTGAATTAAGTTTGATATTTATAAGTATCGTTTTGGAATACAGGCCTAAGATTTGACAAAGATTCCATGACAGACAGACAATGACAGATTTAGATGAGCGTTTAAATTGAGAACTTGTCTGCTAGGAATGTTTTAGATTCACATGACTTAGGTCTTTAGATCTGGATATCTAAAACTTGCAAAAATACAGAATATTAGTGTTAAGTAGACCTGGGACAAGTGGCAATCGTTTTGTAGAATGGAATAAAATATATTGACCAATGAATGGGATTAACATTCGTTCACCTGTCATAAATGTCAAAACAAGTGTCAATCCCATACTTTGAATATTATTTTATTTACTTATTATACACTAAGCGAAATGCATAATTAAATTCTTAAAGACTACAGAAGCAGTACTTGTAGTACAATGAGCGGCCTTATGGCTTCAAGCGATCTCTGCCAGACAGTCTTTTATTTTTTATTCCATTCTACAATGCGATTACCAACGAATTGGCACTTGTCTAGACCCCTTGCTCTTGTGAGGCAGACGGTGTGAACGAAGCTTTAGCAGAAAACCATGTGATTTGAAATTCTCTTGTATATTACAATTTCACTGCACTACTAAATTCTACGCACTTATAAAAATAACTGTATATTGCTAAAAATTACTAATTTTAGCACACCATATGTAATATAATTATAGCTACATACATATCTGAATCATAAGACTTGTTGTAACTACTTGCTAGAGATGACGAATTCTATAAAAAAAATGGAAGATATTATTCATAAAATAAAATGCATTAATCTGATAAACAACAATATTTTAAATATTTCGATTGCTGAAATAAATATTAAATATTGGTCATGCAACGTCTATACTACTTAGGATTGCTTTTAAAATACCTAATGTAGTACTAATAAGTCTGACTCATTTCGATGAGGTATGTTTTGTCAATAAAAATAAAATTAAGCTGTTCGCAGCGAACTTAATTAGAATTTCATAAAATCAGATTTCAGATTTCAGATTTCAGACCTATTTTAAAATGATAAACCAGGAGTCACCAATTAGTTTCGCTGGGGATCCAAAAATGATATGACCATCATGGTCCTTACATTTTATTGAAAAAATGTTCACATCGGTAGTGGAATGGCCAGGATTCCCACCCGGGACCTCGCGATTGTAAGACTGGCTTCAGACCACAACGCTGCCAATACTTTTATATAAGAGTACTTTTTAAATTTTAATCAGGCTTGCTGCGAAGTATATGTATATGGTTTATGAAGACTATAAAACAAACCTCAACCAAATGAGTTCTGGGCGTCGTTGACTAGTCGACTATACTATCAAACACATTACATACCCGCGTTATGTTTATTATTACAAGATAATCATTTTTTAAATTTGATCTATTTCAATCGAATACAACATTTGTGTATTTCTAAACGAGTACATTCATGGTACAATAAATACGACTATAAAACAACTAATTGTAAGCCTCCCGGCATATATCATAGACCTGAAATATGCTCTATTAGATAGAAAATTGACATTCAGAATCTACGTTGACTACTATAGCGATGGCTGTGTGAAAAATCATGTCAAGAATAAAAAATACGAATTGAATGTCAAGAAATCATGTGTACTCTTTACTGCTTTACTAAATTCCACAAAAATATAAATATAATAATTTCAAATATTTGATTATCTTGTTCTTGCTAACTCGCTCGCCATAACTAGACAGTGCGCCACATTACAATTAACAATGTATTACATGACATGAAACTAAACTACAAGTACATTCCCCATTACAACAATAAATAAAAATAAATTATGTTATTAAAATCTATAAAATCATGAGGCACAATGAACACCACCTAGTCCTCTACCAGCCGAAATTATTTATTATTTATTATTTCAATATCAATATTTTATTTTATTTCCAGTTGTGAAACCCACTACTCATCCTGTTCGTAATGAAATTTTAAAGTTTGCTTGCTATATCTCCAAGACGTTAACTGCTAGTGCTTGTGCGGCTAAGCACGTAATTAATTTCCTTGCGTCTTACACCGCATAGCAAGGAATCGGGTCGTGTCATGCTCCGGGGCAGGCCAGTTGACGATTTTGGGATTTTGTCTCGGTGAAAACAATTGTGCATAATATGTGCATAATTAGTACTACCTTACAACAAATAGTACTTCTGTAATTTATGAGCACAAAAAGTTTAAGTTGGTACTGCTGCAGAGCATCCTCTCCAGCAAACCATAATGCAAATTAGCGCTTCTGTGAATGATTTTAGCACGAAAGTAATATAAAAAAAATGTACAGGAGATATATTATCAAACAAAGTATTTGAATTGATTGCAGGCGCCGTATAACAACTACAACAACAAGCACTAATTAATGATTTGCATTTCAATATTGTTTTCGACTTAAATAAAAAGTTTTCCGCTGAATGGAGATTTTTTCCTTTCGGACCGATAAGTTGAATTTTAAATATCTTAATGTGTTTTTTCTGTATTTCATGAATGAAACCCATGTCTGTTTTGGCTTTTATGTGTTCACATAGCATAACCCTATTGTAGAACTACATTTCAGCGTGATTAAATTCATAACAAAAAAAAATCCCGTTGGCTGGAGGTTTGGTTTCAACCATCATTTATTCTGAAAATAATACGGAACAAATTCCAGTTCTATTATCATTTGATAGCCCAAATATACAGGCATATTACCTATAGGAACTTAAGCCTACAGGGCAACTGTTTTCGTTGAATATAGTTACGTGTTTGAAGCACCCACAAAATTTATCAAATAAAATAAAATGCCAAAACAGACATGGGTTTTATTCATGAAATACAGAAAAAAACACGTTAAGATATTTAAAATTCAACTTATCGGTCCGAAAGGAAAATATCTCCATTCAGCGGAAAACTTTTTATTTAAGTCGAAAAAAATATTGAAATGCAAATCATTAATTAGTGCTTGTTGTTGTAGTTGTTATACGGCGCCTGCAATCAATTCAAATACTTTGTTTGATTATATATCTCCTGTACATTTTTTTTATATTACTTTCGTGCTAAAATCATTCACAGAAGCGCTAATTTGCATTATGGTTTGCTGGAGAGGATGCTCTGCAGCAGTACCAACTTAAACTTTTTGTGCTCATAAATTACAGAAGTACTATTTATTGTAAGGTAGTACTAATTATGCACATATTATGCACAATTGTTTTCACCGAGACAAAATCCCGAAATCGTCAACTGGCCTGCCCCGGAGCATGACACATCGGGTCTAATTTTTTTTCCAAATTTATTTTGCTACATTTTCGGTTAGTAATTTATTTGGGGATACCCAATTTTTTTACAAAGTACCCCATTGGCGGCTATAGGCTATGGTTTTTGGTTCCAAGTAATAGACGCGTTTTTTGTTATATAATGTAGATTTGTGGAGTAGTAGTGGGTTTCCTTATTATATAAAGTTAATCTAAATCTCCTAACGAAGGACAGCATTATCGACGGTCATGTCATTTGACAGAATATAAAATAAAAGTAAGTGCGCCACAGCTAATCAATAGTAACCAATTGTGTATTTTGAACTTTTTAACTGAACATTTGACCTAAAAAATATCCAGTCATGTTAATTCATTAACTCCTTTATTTCAATGAGCAGTTTTCTAGTAGGTATTTCTAAAGACTAAAGACGCGCTAGATGGCGTAGTCGGCACTTTTGGTAAGAAGAGTGTGGTGTCATATCTAGTGTTCTTTAATTTATGAAAAAGATATTCTTCGGTTTTCGGAGCATAGGTATGCATACTTTTTCAGCTGACGACAGTCTTGTCCACATCTAAACATAAAGCCCTAATAAATTGATTTCGTAGTGTAATATTTTGTGTAATCAAATGTTTTCCGTGGTTTCCACAATTATGAATAGTAAACCGTGACCGCATATATTATTGAATATTAGTTACGTATTACTGAATACAAAGATTATTGTATATATTACAAAGTATTATTAACTAAAATTATGTAGATATCAACTTTTTCAGGTTACAATATTACATACAAACAAAATTCAACGCTTCAGAAACAGCAATCAATCAAAATAAGACACTCGATCAGTTCTTTCTTGCCACAGACTAAATTAGCCTCCATAATGTAAATTAAAAAAGTACTATAAGCTATGCTAGCGCCATCTCTTTATTACCGATACAATTATACCTACTCGAAAAATGCTCATTCATTTGTTTGTTTATTTATTCACTGTTTTCAGATTGGCAACACTAGTGTCCATAGTAGATTAAAAGTAAGGGCACTTACGATTTTACATTTCGTGCATATTACGACTAAATTATTATTACTTCCGGTCACAACACCAAATAAACTAAATAAATTAAAAATGTCAATAGCTTAGTATATTTTCATTACATTATTCTTTTGTAAGTACTATCAAGTTTCTGTATCTAGGAAATAAGCTTTTCACTAACATAGCTATTCCAATTCTAAGCATTGATAACATATTCAATCACTTTACAAGATTTTCCATACATGGACAGAATATTCAATCACTTTTCGAGATATTCAGAACGTCGATAGAATATTCAATCGCTTTTCTGGATATTCAGAACAATATTACAGGGAGCACAGCTTTGTGAAAAAAAAACTCAAGACGGAAGAACTTTTTATATTGTTCTAAATACCCAGATATAACTGTGTTACATACTTTAGTTATCCTACAGTATTCATTCTAATCTATTATGCTGGGATTCGACTATACCAAGCTCGGTTATTTTAACAAAATGATAGGTATATACCCCCTGAACAATGAAATACTCATTGAAACTCTGAAACCCTTTTAAGGCCCGCATCACCAAATGACAATATTTTATACTTGTTTGACAATACTTTTTAAATATTTTTTCTTTTATAAACGAACAACGATGATAGTCAGTCTATAGCTACAGTAATATTACATTCATTTATCATGTAAACTATTTACTAAAGATTCTATTCTATTATGCATAATATTTTTTTTAATTTTTTCTCTATGTATTTCTATCTATAGAATATTATTAAAAAGATTATGTCAGTTATTGCTTATCAATTGTTAGAACCTTCTGGAAACAGGCAGTCTAAACTTGGAAGAACGCATACGCTAAGATTCTAAATTATTTATTGCTTGTCAATTTGCTAGAACCTTCTGGACACAGGCAGTCTAGTCTTGGAAGAATGCATACACTAGTAAAAAGAAAATATATTGGGGGAGGGAGGAGGGCCCACCGCTCACCCGCGGTTCAACACTCCAACAATATACAATACAAGCGATTCGCTTGAGAGCGCTCCTGAAGATGCCTCGTGTAGACTGTAGAGGCGAAACACGTGTCGAGGTTTGTCCTTCGTACTAGCGGAATACTGCACATGTTACAACATCTCCTCTCTGGTAAGATTTTTTGTTTTACTTGCTTTTTTTGACATTCCAATATATATTGTTGGAGTGTTGAAACGCGGGTGAGCGGTGGGCCCTCCTCCCTCCCCCAATATATATTATTTTTGTAATGGATTTCCGCCAGGTAACGCCTACATCTATATCGTATCATACACTAGTATACAAATGTCAATAAATATCAGTTGTCAAAAAGTGAGGCAGGTCTTTATAACACAAATTAAAAGTAATCATATAAATAAATAGGTGTTAATTGAACACGTACTCATAGTTTGGGTTCGGCGAGGGGTGGAGAGGGAGGTGCGGGGTTCACGTGGGGTTGAAAACCCGCCGGCGGGGCCCCCGCTAGTTCTAGGCGCTCGTGTTCACTGGCCACTAATGCTCGGAGTTCATCCTATAATAATAATTCAGTTATTATCAATTACGGAATGTTTAAAAATTAGGGAATGTTTCCTTTGAGTTAAATTAGCTATGTCCAGTATTTAGAGTACTTTCCCTCCATGGACAGTTGAAAATTTCCACCTACATTCAGGATGGCAGGGGAACGCTCCCGAAAACAAGTGATACGGGTCATTTATCAACTCGCTAAATTCCGCGGGTTGGCACCATTCCATTTTACCTAATTTTGTTGTTTCAACTCGCGGCATAATAACAATGCATTGAGGTTTTGTACAGTCACTTACAACTGGTTAGTAGTAGGAGTCAACCTTCTTTTATATATGGTATAAGAGAAGGTTGAGTCCTATAGCTATAAACTGGTCAGTAAGTAGTTTCATAAAATTGGCCTCTTTTTTGGATTCATTTTGCATGAATTATGCTAATAAATGGGTTTAAAAATCATGGTACATATGAAAAAAAAAGTATAACAATCAAAATAAAAGCCCAATTTTCTTAAAATGGTCAGTAGTAGGTTTACGTTTTCATCCTAACAACCTGTGTAGTGTGTATATGTATAGATGTGAGTAGTAAAAAGCAATAATAAATTGATAAGTTGAATGATATAAAAAAATTACTTACTCCCCATCCAAGTCGGTCTGCAAGGTCCTGAGCACCATCATCACAGTCACCGAGTCTAGCCACATCACGGACTGAGTCATCATCCAGCAGTAGGCCTCCACCCATCATGCCCCATAGCCTCATCAACGGTGACCTCACACCTGCTTTCTCGCGGTTTATAAGGAGACGTGGACACCAGTCTGGTACCCTGGAGGGAAAAATATGGCGTAAATGTAGTACTGATTGCAATTTTTCTAACCAAATGGCGTAATAGTAGCTTGTGCACTGCTGCTATTTCTTTCTTAGACCCAACTAGCAATATTGGTTTTTTTTATACCACTTAGGTGATAGACAAGCACGCGGCCCGAATGATGGAAAGTGCTTTTGCTATGGATGGCGTCACATTTGTGTTGCCGACCATATATAGAAGAGGGGGTAGGGGTAGTAAGACAAAGAAGGGTCTCTCGGTCTTCCCACAGACCACACAAAACCTCACCAGTGAGATGTGGCTACACACCGCCGGTATTTTCTATTAGCAAAATTTTTAGTAACACTACTGAGATTTCTAAAGGCGGGGTTACGTGAGACTTAAACAGTTAGTGACAAGTAGGCAGCGCGTTACATTTCTGCCTATCCCCTCATATATATATATATATAACAACTGGATACTCAACTATATGCTGAGACCCGAGACATCAACAGGGAGGGGTGAAGCCTTTTTTTTATTTTTTTTTTATCGTGCACAAAATCCCCACGGATACCACCTCCACCAAAACCGATGGAGGTGATTATGTCGGACTCGAACCGACCAAAACGCACGCCGTCTATGGGTCCTCGATTGCCGGAAGTGAGATTATACAAGACATATCTCTCGCACCCCGGCAGACCCGGGGATATCTCTATTGAGATGACCCTCTTCCCTAAATGTGGGGACCATGGTATCCCCATCTAGCCCCTGGGTATGGTGTGGCATTATGTGCCATCGCCGTAGCCTGCTTCTGCTAGGGTGACAGGCGGCTCCACCCGTCGCCCCCGGGAGGGGTGATGCCTGAGTTATATGGTTCAGTTATTACTGTAATGTTACTTACATATCAATTAGAGAGGCAAAAGGTTGGACTTCAAGAGAGGATCCCATAATGATGAGCATGTCGCATTGCTGGAAGTCTTCCTGAAGACAGGTCTGGAACCTGTCAGGAAGACTCTCGCCGAAGAACACTATGTCGGGCTTGACGACCCCGGGGCATTCAGTGCATATCGGGATTTGGTCCGCGAATATACGCTCTGGAAATTAAATTAATGGAAATAAATACTATTCAGTGCTTAAAAAAGTGAAAGACAGTTAAAAAAGTAAATAAAGAGACTATTATATTTTATCACTAGAAGTGAACTCATCAGCTCATAGTTGCTGGTTCATAAATCATTATTCTCTGAACTTTTTCCCAACTCAGTTGGGCTCGGCTTTCCAGTCCAACTGTGATGCGGCTTCGATATTTTTCGTGAAGCGACTGCCATCTGACCTCCACGACCAATGGTCCAATGACCAAAAAAATATCAAAGTTATAAGCTAGACTGGTTGGACATTTCGGGGCTCCAGCTACCCGTAACGACTGCCATAGATGTTTGTATGGTAACCGGGACTTACGGCTTAACGTGCTCTCCGAGGCAAGACCAGATCAGTGCAAACAGCCCTATTCATGCATACAACTTTTTGCATGGAGCGGGGATCGAACCTGCGCCCCGTGCGTAGCAGTCGGGTGCACTACTGCCACGCCACAGAGGCCGTCTAGCTGCTTGTTCATAAATATATAAATAAATAAATGTATAGAATTACCAAAATGTATGTACGAGCATTACTACTGAACGACTGCATCAAATTGGATACTTTTATGTGTTCCTTATTATCTGTACAATTATTGTATGAAAAAAAAAAAATCGATGCTTGAGGCGGAATCGGATTTTTTCCACACAGATATCTCGGGCAAATTCTAGCATTATATTAAGAGGATACTTAGATTAAAGTACATTGATAAGTAAATTATTTCAGTGATTGAAATAAAGTCAGGATTGAATTTTGAACAACTTATTGTATGAGGATTGGCTCTCTGTTTCCTAAATCTTTAAATACCTTTTACAAACTCTAGCGGGAACTGCTTGCGGCAGTCGAGACAGTGTGAGGTGTAGAATGTTCCGTGAGCCTCTACAAGCTTCTCCTCAGGTATGCCTGCACATCGTTCTAATGTGTCTATGTTTTGTGTGTAATGGCGAAGCAACAATCCTGGAACACAATCATTTATATAAAGAAATTGTTATCCTATTTTCTTGCTTGGCTACTTTACGTGTTACCTTAGCTTTTTAAACTTTAACTACATCCAGAGTGGGGACGCCGTTTACATGTCTGATCAGCCCTTCTGTGTGGATCATTTCCCCTGTAACGACTGCCATAGACGTTCCTACGACAACAGGGACCGATGACTTAACGTGCTCTGCGAGGCACGGCCAGATCAATGCAAATATTCATGTTCATGCAAACAAATATTTGCACTGAGCGGCCGCGTTCCCTACCGATCGCACGCCACACGAGGCTGTCTATGGCTATGGGTGGGTGTGTGGGACCCCCTGTATCTTCAAGACCCAAGTTAAGTTCATTGCAAGCCAGCACGTCTATCCGCTGGCGCAGCTTTTCGTCTCGGCGTTAGGGCATCAGACGATACTCGGCCCGTAAAAGCCAAAATATCCTGATTCAATTTCAAGTTTTATGGATTAACGCCCACTATGGAAGTCATTATAAAAAAAAAGCGTATTCACATCCAAAATATACCATAATAAAATAACAGATAATATTCTCTTACCCTTCTCATGCAAGAGTCTAATGAAGTAGTGTGACGGAGTAGGTTTAAAACTGCCTGGATATAATTCTTTCGCCAGCATGAAAAATGGTTTAGGATTTTGTCTGAAGAAATTAATTTCAAATATTGCTTGCGGTTCTGGGAGGTCATATTTCTGTAGATTGTGATATAGACCAGTCTCTGGACTTCGAAAGTCAGGGATTCCTGCAGCTGCAACAAAATAATAAACATTCAATAGCTGGGGATACTATGAACAGTCTTCCGACTCAAGTCAAAGCAACGGAAACCAGTCTAGGGGGGCTTTTTAAATGGAGCGGATTTGCAGTGTGAATGTGGACTAACTGCATAGACTATGGTACACGTACTAACATGTGCTGCATACACATGTACACTTGAACACAGAATAAATAATAGTACCAACGGTAATTCTAAAAGTGCCTCCGAGAATACATTTGGGGTAGCGGCACACTTGGTATACAAAATTTTATAATCTATTGACACGAAAGAAGAAAAGAAATTGGGGATACTGAATTTTTTCTAGTATACAGCATATTTTTAAATTCAAGGTCACCAAATACTAAATACCAGATTTATATTACAAATGATTGATTGGCAATTAGATAATGCAATTCTACATAAAAATAATTATTCTTTATGTAAATAATCATTGTTATATCTATGACTCAACTGTGATACAAGGCTCTTAAATTTGTTTGACCTTGAATACCCATATCATAGAATAATTTTTCCATTGTCAATATGTACTGTAGAGTCTAAGTCTCAGCTTAGCGGTACAGTGTATAATTGCTACACTGAGGGTGAGGATTCGTCTCTAGTTCAGTGTAAATATTAGTCCTTTGGGTCCAGATAGCACTATATACAATATCATAGGCGCAATATCGGCGACATAATATGTTACTTATCCAATCTTGCAAACGGTAAAATTGACTGTCCGCAGCTCTTGGCCACTGTATCGTTGCGAACAAACGTATTGGGCCTTCGTCAGAGACCGATATTGGATGTTCCGATGGCCACTACCAACTATAGGTTGAATGCTTTCTCCATCAGAAGCGCATCACGCTTCAATGAACTTCCGAGGCAACTAGACATAGACCTGTTTAGCACCAGTGTAACGACAGTTAGACGACGGTTGGCGGACGCATACTTTGATAAGAGAGGTACCGACCAATTGGCATGAACACTACAGGGTTGAAGTATTGTATGTTATGTGTATGTTTTTGTTTTTTTTTTTTTTTTAAAGATATTATGTTTGAATCTAAATGTGGAGGCTGTTAATAGCCATTTGAATAAATTGTTTGTAAACACACTTGTGGATTAGTCTGTAAGCCTTCTTCAAAAATAATAAATAAATAAATAAATCATCATCATCAAATGTGTTGGTAATGAAGAATTAGGTTTCAAGCTATTTTACAATTGGTGGCCCTGGTAGGTGCACTGTAAAAATTGTCATTAAGGAAACCAATGACATAAGATAATTCAGAGTAACAGCATGGCTGTCTACCGATAATAGTAATACTTTTATTAAGCCGCAAGCTGAAAATTAATATCTTAAAGTTTAGGGTTTTTATCTAGCAAGATGTGACAACCCCATCATACCTTATAACAAAAAAACAACAACAACAACCTTATAACAATATTAATGAAATAAACATATAAGTAATAAAAAAGTTTGTTTCAATCAATCAATTAGCATATTGCAGTTCATTGCTGGACATAGACTTCTTTCAATATTAGGAAGCCTACCGTTTCCACTTTTGAGTTTTCCTACTCTCAAAGTAATATTGTCTGCATGTTCCACACCTTTCAAATAAAAAGGGCTGGTGAGTATTCTTTCTACATCACCACATTTGCTGTTAGAGAATTCTAAAACTAATAAGTTTGTTTACACTTCATAATTTGTTTATTGTCAAATATTGTATAAATAAAAACATTAGATAAGCCTTTGTTTGTACTGTGTAGTATTCATATTCAATAATAGATATATTAAAACTACTCACATGTTGAAATACCGGCACCGGCAAGTGTAATAATATTTTTACATCGCTCGCTTCTGATCCAATTCACTATACCTTCCAAGCTAACCTCATCTAGAACTTGTTCAGCCGGCGGTGAGGATTCAGCTTGTTCGTAAAATCCCAATTTTTGAGCCAAATACCGTCGAATAGAATCCACATCTAGATCTCGTATCCGAGCGCCTAAGTTTTCCATTGGATTTGGCGGGACGCTCGGCACAGTCCTATCTATATGATCATCACCTACAATATATGAAAAATATATCAACGCAATCGTAATATTACTATTGTAGAACAATATGATTGTAATATTATCGTACCATCACTCTTCCCAGGCGGAGAATTTGCAGACATTTTACGTAAATAAATCGAATTACGTCTTAAACCCTTTGTCCACCTTTGCCACGGCTTATTTGACAGACGGTGAACGTGCATTCTCGAAGTGAGCTTAAGATGATTTGTGTGTGTGGAGGTTGATATTTGTAAAAGTTTTTTCAGATAAAAATAGATTACCTATTTACAAATACAAAAACAAATAATTACATATATGATGTATATTATAATTACATATATGATGTATATTATTATTACAATAATATTATAGAGAGGTACAGTAAAAAAATTAGGAACATGGATGTCATTTGGATATAATATTATAAATCAGTGAATCATTGAAAACATGGTATAAGAAGATGAACTTGTAACTGTCTTCGTAAACCTCAGAGTAAAAAATATTATATTTATTTCGAATGAGACAACTGTTGTTTACTCGAGTACACTGGCAAGATTATCCCCTAAATAGGGTTGATATGTTGCCATCTAAGAAAAAAAGAAGAAGAAGAAACTGTTGTTTTATTGTATAACTTGGTTCATTAAAGAAAGGTTTTATAAATGGCGGACATTATCACTTCCTCTCGCTCGCACACTACGCGCGTACCGTCAACACAAAAAAATATTGATCTTTATTTTCTTCCACACTCTGTGCACTTGATGCGATGCATAAAAGAAAGGATTCTTAAATGTCGGCTTGTACTTGCGTTGACAGATAGTACACCTAGCATACAAAATTTCATTTTTTTTTTCAGTTTAAAAAAAATATAAACAAGACCGTTGTTCATAATAATGCTGCGCATAAAACCTTTCTTTATACTTTGTAAAATATAGCTTGGGTCCTATGACAGATGTCAAAATGAGGTTCATAGGGATGTCCGAAATTCGATGAAAATATCGATACTACCAGCTATTATTGATGCATGTTACATATAATTAGGTTTAATTTAATTGTATGTATGTATTTAATTGTAACGAGAACGGAATATACATAGCATACAAGGCGTCGGCACTCGTACTGATGAGAATGAGTGGAGTGGATCAGTGGAAGTTCATATCAAACAAGATGTTGGCGCGTGTATCTTATGCCTATATCATGGCCCAAGAGCCAAACGCGACGTGTCTTCTTACAAAATCCAAAAACAGGTTCAGAGCGTTGATGGATTGAATGTAGGATTTTATTTACTCAATATTATTTAGGATCAAGTATATTGAAATATAAATATTATTATGATATTAAAATACCTAAGCAATAAGATTAAATTCTAATTATTTTTCTCTTATATTAATTTCAATTTTAAATTAAGCTTTATTCAAAATATGAATAGTTCATAGTATGTGGTCACGATGATTCATCGCCCATCACTAAATAGCTCGGTATACCCATAAAGTATGACATTGACAGCTACTACATTCACTGTTAGAAAATTCAAGACTTCATGTGCGGGATTTCACTGACAGCTGTCATAGGACCCAAGCTACATTTTACAAAGTATAATGAACCAAGTTATAATAAGACTGTTATGTTATGACTTTCAATGATATTTTTTATAATTGATGTAAACAGTTCGCGGGAAACGTATAATCGCAAAATAAAAAATTTCAGAGAATGTAAAGTATCCAATCCCCATGAGCATGCCGCTGAATCCTCCAATGCTACCTGTAAAATGAATAAAGAAAGAAATGTTATTTTCTATCAATACTTTTCCAAGGTTACTGATGAACTAGCTAGATGTACCGCCCCGGCTTTACCCGTGGCATACTTCAAAACCCGGTCACATATTACTAATTTTTAAAACCTTCCTCGATAAACCGGCCATTCAACAAGTTTTTTTTTTCAATTTGAACCTGTAGATCCTGAGACTACCTGCCCAAAAAATCATACAACAAACAATCCATCTACTTAACACTTTTTTCATATTACTTAATTTAATATAGATTGATAAACAGCTTTATACCTAATATTAGCGCCTACATATGGAATAACCTTTGCTTGCTCCATAAAATCAACAAACATGTTAAATGTTCCGATATATTTAACAGTGAATATGTAAATGACCATGTCCATCTAAAATCATACACATATTTTTTTATTTATTATGATGTGTGACTTACTCAATATATCAAACCAGTACGCCACTGCATCAAGACGATGTAGTGTGCCCACGTTAGTAGGGCGATAAATATTTAGGACACATTTGTTCGTAAAATTATCATCGCCACTGAAAAAGAAAGATTGTCGTAAGTACCTACCTACTTAATAAAAGCTATGAGAAAACTAACCCCATTATCCTTCACAGTCCAAAGATAGTAGAAACGTAATCGACTAGGTACGGTAGCTCAAGAAGTTGGCCTGATGTACCTAGATGTCTTGTATTCGTAGGTATACATATTAGCAACGATGAAATAAACGCACTTCTTACAGAAGCAAGTTGCTTATCTACTGGAGGGATATTAGTTCGTATACCTAATATTGCTTTAGTACAAAAAAAGAAACCTTTGGGAAGTCAACCCTGGACCAGAGCTCAAAGATTACCCACGCAGAGCACAAAATCAAAATAGGGCTCAAAGACTACCCAAGCGAAGCACCTTTTTTATACGACTTAGGTGGCAAACAAGCACACGGCCCACCTGATGGGAAGCGGTCACCGTGGCCTATGGACGTTTGCATCACCAGAGGCGTCACACGCGTGCTGATTGGTGCCTACCCTGTAGAAACCGTCTAATGCCCTTCTTGAAGAATCCCATATTGTACTCGCTTGGGAAAATCATGGCAGGGAGTTCATTCCACAGCTTGAGCGTGCGCGGGATGAAATTCCTTTCATACCGCACAGTGCGCAACGTTTCCGGTCGTGATAACAGAGAACTACATCACCTTCCGCAACCAAAGACACAAAGACGGCTTGCGTTTTAGTCGGTTCGAGTCCGACATAACCTACCCAACCGGCTCCGGTGGGGGGTATCTGTGGGGATGTTTCCCATGGTTAAAAAAGGTAATAACAGAGAGTCCCTTAATAAGTTTTAAAACATTTTTTCTTACTAACAGGACATTGTTACCAACTCCCATACGAGACATCTCCGGTAGTGTGAATTCCCTGGCATAAGTGTATGTCAACTCACAGTCCGGTAGACATTCAGGGCAGTATATAGAGTCTGCGAGCTCCGACTCTAAGCCGGCGGCATTTGCCCCCATCGGGTACAAATACAGAAGTTTTTCTGAAATGGATAAAAGACTCGGATGCAAATGAGAATTACCATAATAAAATATTTTTATAAGTACCTACGTAGGGAACACTGAGGACACTTGATCCCTATGGGAGACAAGTCAACATTGTTGCCCTTAGTGTTACCACATTAAAAAATAGTCTAATACGCTTAGTAATTCAATAAGTAGGGGTGTACCTTGTCTCCCATAGGGATCAAGTATCCCCAGTTTACCCTACCACTTAAGTGGCAGACCAGAACACGGACCACCTGATGGAAAGTGATTACTTATATATACAAACCATGGTATTTATCAAGACATCTCGTGTGACTTAGCGTACATGTTTTTGAATCCGTGTATTTTTCACCAGGGTAGAAGAAAGGAATGCATTTGCAAAGCGATTGTATTGCTTCCATCCGGCATTTTACCAGGCAACCGCTGTATGAATATCTGTTTTTAAATGTCTCCTTAAATTCGTTGTGATATAGACATTGACGCTGAAAATTATATTACGGGCCCTCAGATTAAATGAATAGCATAGATGGTGCGCATAGAGCTAGCGAGTGAGGCCTCCTAGAGTAATACCTACTAAAGTAGTAAAATGTATAAATTCGCTAACTAATTTGTTACTGCGACCAAATGCCCAATTCCTCTTAATTTATAATGATTAAATTTGGTTGCAATTGACTGCCAGAATCAAATTAAATGTTCATTACTTAAGTATGTACTTAGATTATTAATATATTACGTAATTTTCCTTAGATTTAATATAAAAACGATTTTAAGATGGAATGTTCTTTCATTAATATTGTATGTACTATAAAATATTGTTTTCCTTTTAATTTAGTTTTAATTTTAATTTGATATAGACAGAAACAACTATATATAGAAAGCCTATGCTTTCTGTTCCAAGTTTACTTATAATTCAAAATAATTTTTTTTAAGAGCGCAGTTTTTTCAGTAAAAAATACGTTCATCTAGCATCATCCTAAAAGCCATTATTCTGTACTGTATATTTACCGTTTCACTTGAATATTTGTGAACTTCAGTTGTTGAGTATTGTTTTATAGATTCAATTTGCATTATCTCCACCTGATTAGCCTGCATAGTGCGATACTGTGCTCTACCGGCTCTGAATTCTGGAAAATGTCTTGGGTCGTGTATTAGAACCTAGAATTGTATTAGAACATGGCGTTATTTATTATATTTGATGCAAATAATATGGTGGCATAACGCGGATTGTGAAATCAAGAAGCACATAAACTTCAACCGGGGAGATAGGTTTCAACTGGCGAGTGTCTGGCACCCCGGTGATTCGTGAGTTTACAAAACATAAACAAACGTCATCTCCAAAAATCGAGCGAGTCCATACAGTGAGTGTTGTGTGTCGCGATCGAGTACAGTATGAGAACGCGGACAGTGGTACCTAGTGGCGGCGCGCGTAGTAAACGATAGAGAAATACGGTAGGCCGATACGGTTAGCCACAACAAAAACTAGCTCGGCGGTCATCAGTGCATCGTGATCATGGCGTGGCGCTTGCAACAGCGCCGAAATATGGGTTGCTCCATGGGGCCTAGACAAGATGCATTCGCTCCGAAGCTACATTCGTCATCGCTCTGAAAATGTATGGGAGTGACGTTTGTTGTCGGAATTGGATCACATGACATTCCGACAACAAACAAACTCCCATACATTTTCAGAGCGATGATGAATGTAGCTTCGGAGCGCATGCATCTTGTCTAAGCCCCCATAAAAACAACAAACATGGTAAATATCTCGAAATATTTAACAGTGATTATGTGAATGACTATATCGATCTAAAATCAAGTCAAAGTTAATTTTACTTGAAGTTTGCCACCGCTTCCTAAATGCTAGTGGAGAAGGAATGACCAGAATATATACGGACCCACATATATTCATAAAGTTCACTTTTTCCGATCTAAAAGAAATCGTTATTATTATAAGAATAAATGAAAACTTACTTGGAAACCATTTGTTTGCCCAAACTGATTAACGTTGTCATTTGGCATCGGGTCTGCGACCACTAGCAGACCGTTTTCTCTGCCTGGCACCACTTGCCTCTTCACTCGTCTGATATCAGGAAAAATAATAGGAATTTAAACTATCATCAGAGGTATCGGGATATTTACCATGACATCCTCGATACGATATTTCGTTGCTGTTTGAAGTTCCACGATCACAAAGGAACTGTTCCTTTATCTGTAATCATGATGCTTGCAACAGCAACGAAGTATCGGATACATATGCATGGTAAATTTTCCGATACCTCTGATATTGAGTAAAATAATGTCATACAATTTACCGTAATTTTGAGGTATTTGCCCAATTTCTCAATTCGATTTAAACGTAGAAAAACTGAAAGCCTAGTAAGCCGATAAAATCAAGTGCATTTAATATTTTTAGTGAGCAATTTTGACGCGATACCTGTCAGTTGGATCTTCAAGGTCGAACACATAATTGAAGGAGCAGCAGTACCCTAGACTAGTTCTTCGACTGAAGAATATTTCTGAGCAGTTCACGACCCGGCTACCCCATTTACATTTGACCAGCATATCTGCACAACTGGGCGCCAACTGTAACGTGGAAACATGCTTGGATGCATTAGTAGGTATTTCAGTCAATTAATCTTTTTTATTTGTTATCTGTTGTACAAAATATGTGAGGTCTTCCGATAAAGAACTGTTAAAGATCTCTGCTCTCCTTTAACTAACGGTGGCTCATTTCTCTCGATGACTAAGTTATAATTTATGTAGAATTAATCTAATATTATATTGAATTAATTCTTCTTTATGACAAAAACGACACTATGTTACAGAAACTGTAGATCAGGGTTTTTGAGGTTCAATATCCTGTAAACCACACCAGTTTGGGTAGATAGCCCTGATGACCCGCGTTGTCACGATTTAACTTCGCGCTCGGTGAGTGATGGCTGTTAGCCCCCTAATAAGGCAACTCAAATAAAACTCGAGTAGTCAATGCGGATCCGGAGATGCCGCGTGTTAATAACCAATCAACATCTTTCAAAAAGCATGGACAAGATGGCGGATTGCCTTGGATTTATAGAATTGGAGTTGATGAAACTGTAGTTTTTTTTTTTAGTTGCTTATATTAGGTGAAATGGTTAATACAGAAGGGCCGATGACCCGTCCGGTCAACGGCGTCCCCACTGGAAGTATTTGCTTATATAAAAACGGCGTTAGAGTTAAAAGATGTCAATCTTCGTGACATCTGGATTCGCGACTCCGTCATGGAATCAAAGGCTGCTTCCAGAGTAATTAATATTAAAATCTAAGACAAACCTTCGACATTAAATATGTGACGTTCGTAAAGGAATCGTTCAGCGGTGATGCGTCTATGATCCTTTGTAGATGGTGGTCGTACCGGAAATCTATTAGCCTGTCAAATTGTCGGAGGTATTCATAGGCCCTATTTGTATCCCTACGATTTAGATGGAGTGATCTGAAATCGTAGCAAAAGATATCTTTCTATTATTTTTATATTAGACTAGCTGTTACCCGCGGCTCCACCAGCGTGGATGTCGGATAACGCGCATTACAATATAGCCTATGTTACTTAAAGTAAATGTAACTTACTAATGGTGAAAGAATTTTTGAAATCAGCTGAGTAGTTTTTCAGTTTAATCACTACAAACATACACACACACAAAAATACAAATATTTCCTATTTATAATATAAGTGTAGAAGGATAAATTGTATGGTGGCAATTTTGAGTGCCTATACAGCGAAAAAATGACAAATAATGCTTTTTAACGAAATTAGGAGCCCTTCTTCTTATTGTGGGTAGGTACTATATGGCGTAGGTAGGTACTAGATAGTATTTTCCAATTATTTTCTCCTCCTTTTGAATCAAATAAAAGTCACTTACTTTTTAATATCCCCGATGTATTTCTCCAAAGCTTTCTTGCTGATACGATTAAAGTTACACAAGGAGACAGCTGGAAAGTCGATTTCTTTAATGGGATAATTGTAGGAGTCGACTGTCACCAACAAAGGGCTGGTGCATATAGCCATCCAGGTGGAGTGGTAGTATACGCAAACTGTTGACAATGTGACGCAGACGACCGCTATCCAACATGACCTGTGGAAAAAAAAGTACCAACTCAGTTCCAAGCATGAATATTTATTTTTTATATCAGTAAGTACGGGTGTAGGGATTCCTGGATAATGCTTAATCGAACGCAATCTCGGGTCCTCAGATACCGGGGTAAAGATGGTTTTTTCACATCGGTTATCTCAGGGTCATTTCTGGATTCGAATTTCGATGATCCCCTCGAATTTACAAAACGCAATTTTTTTTTTTTACATATTTCATCATATTTCACCAGGCAGCAGTAGTGCACAAAGTGCCAGCACAGCTCAACACACACACACAGTCTCATCGCGTGCGTACATTGAGGCCTGATTCCCCATCTTACCGCGGGTAGGGGAATGCCGTCACCCCAGCCTGCTTCTGCTAGGGTGACAGGCAACTTCAACTCCTGAGGCTGCATGTAAACTGGCTAGTTAGGGAGACTGACGAGATAACAAAACTGGGGCTATAGCCAAAATGCATTCGTTCCGAATCTACATTCGTCATCGCTCTGAAAATGAATGGGAGTGACATTTGAATGTATTTTGGCTAGAGACCCTGACCTCTTAACGAAATCTAAAAAACGGACGAATAAGGAAACTGACTATTTAGTTAAAATGACCACTTAGAGAAACTAACGGGTGGTGTCGTGTTGCTATGAAATTGTTAACAGGTAGGTACTGATACACAATATAATTATTAATATTACCGCAGGGTAACTTAAATTACCCTCGGCAACTGATGACCCAAGACGGCCGTGCGATCTTGGTCGGTTCGAGTCCTACATAACCACCCTCACTGACTTCGGTGGGTCATATGGAAGATTGTTGCTCTAATTACGCTAGTAATAATAACTTTATAGACGTACCTAATTGGGGAGCTACACTGCAGTTTGACCCCCAAACATGTAGATTCCCTCTACTCCAGAGCAGAGCCACCCGCCAATCGGTAGTGGTAGGATGTCAATCGATATTATCTCACATAGATTTATGTTAGGGTTCGAGGGTCTTGAAGGGGCCCCATGTTTATAGGGTGTCCCCTTGTCCCCTTCAATTCCGCCTTTAAGGTTCCAAACCTGCTTACCTTTCCACTTTTGAGTTATTTGTGTCCCGAATCTGCTTCATTCCTGCTAAAGAAGTCGCATTCAAATATTCTTTAAGCGTCTCCACGAAACTTCGCCTTATTATCATTTCCATTGTCAGGTAGTTCCACTTCTTGTATCTCTGACGTCTATAGTTATACCACCAAGGAGTCTTGGAGCCGATAAAGTTGTTTGTCTTCATTGCACGGACCTAAACACAAACATTAAAAATAACAAAATATAAAAGAGGCCGTAAATGTTTTTCTTTCTTTATATATGATGCGTTTTCGTTGCACCCTGAAAATGATCGTACGTGATTCATCAATTCAATTCAGATCGTCAATTCGAAGCAGGTTGGTAAATACTGGTGTTGTGACTTAGCACGAAAAACTATCGAATTCGTAATGTAAAGGTATCGAGAGAAAGAAGCATAACGATCGGCAGCCTGCATACTGTAGTTATGTGTGTGTGCGAAGTCCGCTAAACGTAATTCGTAATGCTCTGCTCTCTCGATTACTTTTTATTCCAATTCGATAGTTCGCGAAAACTTGGCGTTAGTAAAACCCGCCAGTTGGTTTACGACTGAAATTCTCCGTAATGCCGGCGTTAATACTCCTGAACATACCTCTATGCGAATTTACAAACGTGAATTATATGTAGGAACGTACTGTGGGCTCTAAAAGTTCCTTTACACATTAAAATCTTTAATCCTTTGACAACATAAGACTAATCAAAAGTAACTTTAGCATTAATAATATAAACTAGATCGATGTCGAGTTTCTTTATAAGAAAATTAGCTGGCCCGCGAATCTTCGTTTGCGTCACTCCGTTTTTGCAACATTTTTCACTTCTGCTCCGCACCAGTTGGTTGTACCATGATTTTATATACATATAAACCTTCTTCTTCAATCACTATCGTTAAAAAACCACATTAAAATCCGTTGCGTAGTTTCAAAGATTTACGCATACATAGGGATATAGCGACTTAACTACATATGTAGTGATAAGTAAATTATGCAAGTAAAATCCAAAACTTATTAACATTAAAAACTAGTAGGTTCTAAGACTAGTAGTTGTGTAGTGGCATCACTGTATACAATTTTTGGTACGAATCGTCCAGAAATTTTGTAGACCACTGTGAAAGTTACACTGATTAATGTTATTATAGTGAAGTGAATGAACTCCGAAGCTACATACTTTTTATTTGTATTTACTCGAGTAGAGATCAGTCACAACGAGGAAGGTGTACCTACTAATTCATTTTGTAGCGACATTGTTCATATTTGAATTAGTTATAGTGAGGGGCGAGCATGTGTTACATTCTTACTTTTCCGGGACTTTTACGGGAGCGACTGCCATGTCCTCTCCCTCAGGACCCCGATTCTACAAATTGTTAACTATTGTCAATCCACTGTGGTTACAAAAACTGCCATAGTATTTTCGTTATTACGTACCTAATCACCCCTTTATAATCAAACCACTAAAATTGCTCAAAATGCCATTGAATTTTAAACTTTACTGCTATGCAGTTAAATTTTAAAATGAAATGGCATCTCGTACAGTGAAGGAAACGTTATAATGAACAGTTTATCATTTAATTTTGAACTTTAAGCATAGCAACATACCTATACCTTCCCAAATTCAGTCAGTCAGTCAGTTCAATTCAGTAGTTAGGATGCTACTCATCTTAAGTGCAATCAAATTTCTCTGAATCCAGGACATCCTAAATATCGACTCCTAAATTTAAGAAGGTATAATAGTCCCTTTAGGCAAACGGTCGCATACGACTGCCTACCTTTTCATAAAAAATAATAATAATAATAACAGTAAGTAGTTACATCACTAGCGTTGCATGTCAATAAGTGGTATAAATGTTTTAACACGACAATAATATAAAAGTTAATGATTTAAGTATTGATAATTACCCATCGATCTCGTTGAAAGTGTTTGAATAGCTCTATTGAATTAATAATTATCTAGTTTATTACTTTTAGTAATTAAGTGAACTTTTTCAGCTCTGTTCGTCGTCGTACTTACTCCAACGATGGCAGCTAATAATAATTCTCTGTGAACTTGTGACTTTATAGTCGGAATGTTTCGCTAAGAAATCTCTCATAACCGCTTTATACTTGTGCTGACATAATGGCTAACGTGTTGGCCACATCTCCCGTAAGTCACCCGCTGTCTATTAGTCAACATGTTGGCATCTACAGGGTGGAATTTTGTAATGCCACCTGAAGGGAAAGTACTCTTAATACTGCAGATAGAAAATTTTACTCAAAGGAAACATTCCTTTATTTTTGAAAAGAAACAAAACTGCATTCAGTGATTTTTAAAAATTCGCTTGCCGCACCCGGTAATCGAACCGACTAAAATCTGTAAAAGTTGCACCCTGTACTTTTATTGCATAGATCGTTAGGAATTGACCCTAACCATTTTATTTATGAAGTTTGTTAGAGAGATTTCATCCTTATAATTGCCCCTAACGATCTATGCAATAAAAGTACAGGGTGCAATTTTTACAGATTTTAGTCGGTTCGATTACCGGGTGCGGCAAGCGAATTTTTAAAAATCGTTGAATGCAGTTTTGTTTCTTTTCAAAAATAAAGAAATGTTTCCTTTGAGTAAAATTTTCTATCTGCAGTATTAAGAGTACTTTCCCTTCAGGTGGCATTACAAAATTCCACCCTGTATATTGGTACTCGTGTAGACCGAAAGATCAGTATTTCTCTTGAGCGAAACCGCGGACAACAGCTAGTATTTTCATCAAATGAGTAAAAAAATAAAACCCTACAATAAAATATGTGTAATCAGAATTCAACCATGTCAAAATTTATTACTTTCTGCAATAAACTTATCAGCATGGGAATTATTATTTTTGTCCTACAAGCAAACACCCATATTTTGAACGATTGAATTTCTCAGCGGTAGGTTCACCATAAATACGGCAGGACAGTTCACTTTTTATGGACGATATTTATTTTTCTTCAGAGACCTGTGATGAATTTCTGAGGTCCAATTTAAAATACTGTATGTTATACAATACTAACTGTTGCCTGCGGTTTTTCTCGCGATCCACAAGAATGATCTTATAGGATAAAGCTCTCCAAGACACGATTATCTCGGAGCAAATAAGCATATTCATACACACAAATATTTACACGGAGCGGGGACCGAACCTGCGCCTCCTGCGTAGCAATCGCGTTCACTACCACCTCACCATAGAAACCGTCCAATGAATCTTTACTACCTATTATATTTTTACCCCCAAAGGGGCTGATTTTGGTTCTGTATAACAGATAGCTTGTCACGAACCGCTTGCCTCGATTCTACTAATTATCAACTATTGTCAAGGTGCTGAGATTAGAAAAAGTGCACTTTAATTTTGGACCATGCTGCTGAACATTTAAAACTCAAAATTAAATGGCATTGTGTAGAGTGATTTCAAAAGTACTTAGCTGATCGCTCTGTAGTGTCCTGCCTTCTGTTGAAGTGGGCACACCCTATGCAGTGAATGATGGACATCAAAAATAGTTTTTGTTAAAGAAACTCTCAACGGGCGCTCTTATCGCCATTTTAGTACTTCACTGAAATCTTTTTGTAGATTGTAAGCCACAAGAAGTATCGGCTGTCTTTGAGGTAAACTTGCAGTGTAAAATTGTCCATTTGTTTTTATCGATACATCGATTGTTTTCGATGCTAATGCTCGTAGGATCGCATACCATTCGATTTATCGTCTTTCAATACATTGGTAAAAAGGTGAAACAATATCTTACTACTTATTGAGTAAATGAAAATTTATAGTGTAGATTATTTTTTATTTAGGGTACGTCAATTTGACTTCACCCCGCCTGATGGTAAGCTGAAGGCAAAATCTCGGGAAATAGGGTCATCATTACAAACATGTAGAGTGTTGCAATGGTGGCGCTCAGCTTGACGGCCTCATCAGATGCTTTTTCACGCCCCGCTTAAAGGACCCAGGACTGTAGGAAGAGGGAAACACGTGATCTGGTAAATGATAAGGTAGATAGAGTATGTACCACATTAAACTGTACTTCTAATGTTAATTAATCCAATGGTTCCTTACTTCATTTACTTAATTAACAGATAAAAATTCAAAATAAACTTGACTATGACAGTAGCATAAATAACTCGTCATCATTTAAAATAAAGTCACCTTCAAACTAAACAGAAAATAAATAAGTGCTAATTATACGAATAAATAAATAATATTAGACAATGTACACAGCACCATCTAGACCCATGATAAGCATAGCTTTATTAACTTGTGTTTTATATACCTCTTAGGTGGCAGACAACGCGGCCCACCAGATGGTAAGTGGTTATCGTGGCCTATGTAGTGCGTTTGTAACCCCAGGGGCGTCACATTCGTGCTGCCTGCCATACAAAGAAGAGAGGGAAGGGGAAGGCGGGTGGGGAGAACGTTAAGAGAGTCTCTGTGCTGTCAGTGCAGAAGACAAAGAAGGGTTATGCGGTCTTCCCACCGACAACACGCACCCCCTCCAGAGAGCTCTGGCTACTCTACTCATCGCTTTTTTTTTTTTTTTTTTATCGTGCGCAAAATCCCCACCAAAACCGATGGAGGTGATTATGTCGAACTCGAACCGACCAAAACGCACGCCGACCATGGGTCCTTGATTACCGGAGGTGAGATTATACAAGACATATCTCTCGCACCCCGGCAGACCCGGGGACATCTCTGTTGAGATGACCCTCCTCCCCCAATGCGGGGACCATGGTGTCCCCATCTAGCCCCTGGGTATGGGGTGGCATTTTGCGCCATCGCCGTGGCCTGCTTCTGCCAGGGTGACCGGCGGCTCCACCCGACCGGCGGCTCCAACTCTACTCACCGCTGGAAACACAACACTAGTAGCATTAGCACGAAATACTATCGAATTCGTAATATAAAGGTATCGACACACACACGCACACAGGTTCACAAGAGGCAAACTGCCAATCACAATGCTCCGTTCTTTCGAAACCTTTACATTACGAATTCGATAGGTGTTCATGCTAGTGCTACAGGTTATTATTAGCCGCGGTATTTACAATTAAAAAATCACAAGAGACCACAGCGTCGGGTACCTACAGTTACCGGTGGTTAATGCTCCAGAGAGAGGAATCTCCTGATAATTTAATAACATTTATGTAACAATAGACATATATTTAAGGAAAAGGTGGAAAATATACGGTGCTTCCATTGCAAAAAAGCCGCGATAGTCTAGTGGTATGGGTAAAGGACTGCTGAGACGATGTCTCGGGTTCGATCCCAGGTTACCATGGCACACACCAATGACTTTTCGATGCTTTTCGAAGTTATGTGTGTATTTATCGCAGGCTTACAAGTGCCCGGTTAATGGCAATAGGCTCGCCACCTGTTACATTGGGACCTAAACATAAACTGGCGAAATGTGGTTGCTAGCACCTCTGCCTACCCCTTCGAGGATAAAGGCGTGAGTTTATGTTATGTTATGCTTCCATTATGTCCCGCCAGGCGACTCCACTGATTGGGCAAGGTAGAATGTTAAAAACAATGGAATATCAACATTGACCTACTTAATTCATTCCCACTAGTCTTGGTTTGGTAACTTTGAATGTGTTTTCAAATCAAATATAAAATTATTCATAAATATAATACCATTCATACTTTGGACATTTTCTTTTTGTTTGTTTTTTGGATTTTTTCTTTCATAAAACTTATTTGGTCTGAATTTTGGTAGATATGGTTCTCTTCGCTCTTTTATATAATTTTATAACATAAGGAGATTTCGACCTGCATGATTTTAATACGTAACTCTTAAGCCTGAATGAAAATAATTAGTTATTCATAATGCTACAGAACTTTCGTTTTTTGACGCCATGATCACAAAGACAAAACATTCCATAAACGTCTCTGTATACCTGATGGATCGGTGGTTGATTATGCAAAAACATAGCCTTATCGACACAATAGTCGCGAATTTGAATATCGGACATACGCTGTACTGTTCTCGTAGGGTGAATGAATTAGTTAGTATCACACCCTTTTCTATAAGCTTTTATTTAAGTTTTAACATGCAAAGTACAGTGGGCAATGTTTCCGGACAATTTAAAACTAATATTGTATGAAGTGAAGCAACTATAAAACTACTAGTCTTAGAAGGAATTGGATAATAGTAATACATGTTAATGTAATTTAGTTTATGATACTACTTGCACACGGAAAGAAATTTACTGGTGTGGCTAATGTGGCCTTGTAAGATTTTCTTCAAAAATTTGAAATTGGTGTCATTAATAATTTTGTATTACATTTACCTCTTACGAAATTGCGGCGATTCTCCTGCAGACGCCATTAAGAAGAAATTGAAGTCATGGTCTACGCTTGTCCATAGACAGAGAATACTCGGATTTATCACAAGACTAGTCAACCGCAAGGTTCGTCGGTACATGTCATTCATCGTTCATTATGAAACAATCGAAGTTTTTATACAGACAGTGAATGTGCACACACATCATTTCCATAAGTAGTAACTGCACTATATTGTTGTTATTCGATTTTTGAATTCTCATCCTCAATTGTTTCTAGTCCACTGGGTTAGAACAAAAGGTAAACAAATATAAAAAAATGATTGATTAGGCGGGTATTACAGGTAAGTAGGTAAATATCTATATAAAATGTGTGGGTTCATTGGATTCCATGGATTGTGCTGAACGATATTGTAACGAACAGAAGTTTTATTTTTCCCGTGGTGCCTTTTATATAGTAGCTGGACGCTCTGGGGTCTTAACTGGGGGCTGAGGTGCCCGCGTCCTCCCAAGTAATTTTTCCAAGCGACTACAATATGAGGTTCTTCAAGAAACTTTGTTCCGAAATTGATATCACGCAGCCCTTACGGAGTATTCCAAACGTATAATTTATTATATAGGTACTAAATATAGAGTATCACCCTTCTTGCGCAACAATTTTTCACAAAAATCTTCTAGTATGGGCACTACGCACAATGTTCATGCTTTGTGTTAGCTGCGCTGCGATTCCCCAGAAATGTAGTTTGTGAAAAAAATAATAATATTAAAGGTTTAAAAAACCTCCGTCTGATAACTGTAACTTTGTCGGGATATTTTAATTAACTTTTTAGTGTACCTAGTGTTCAATAGTAACAATCGGGTAAATACTTCGTAAGGACTGCGTGGAATCAATTTCCAAGTATCTGCCTAATTACTCACTCAGCGCTTCAGATTGTGAACCTTTTTTATCAAGCTATACAGAATTAAACGGCGGGCTGTAGGCGTATAATTAAATGTAGTAGTAAGTACCGTAGGAAACTTAAAGCAGTGTTTAAGGAGCTAAAAAAAGTGGTAAGTACGCATTGCAGAATTCATCGTTCATCATTCGCGATCGCGCTTGTCTTTCCGTCAAATCATCGTGGTGTGTATTTACCGGCGTGTGTCAACGAACATGCTCATTATATACAAACAATTCCATAAAGAACCAAGTGGTTCGGCGACTGTTTTCTTTGTCGCATCATTAAGTACTGGAATTTACCAGCACACGTGTTTCCTCCTTCCGATAGTCCCTGGTCCTTTAAGCGGGGCGTGAAAAAACTGTCGACGCCGCCGCGCCGTCAAGGTGGGGCCCACCGTTCTAGGGACCTTTAACGGTTATACACTCACCTAGGGGCGTGCATTATAAGCATACACTGCTCCTATCAGAAATTTTATTTACTTGACGCAGTATGTATTGCATATAGTAAATTACATAAATTAACTTATTTGAGTGGGCCCTTTCCTTAGTTCACTGTATGAATTTGAGTTTTCTTGTTTCGGTGCCATCCAGAAATCATTACTGGCAACACGCACTAGCTCTGAGGTATTTTGAACGAGAAGACGCTGCGTAACTTTTCGAATGCTGTCCAGCAGATTTGGATTTGACGATTGACCTTCGCTTCAAGTTTGACCTGTCTAGTTGGATCGTCTGTCCAAAATAGATGTACTCGTACTTGTCTACAACTTCGAGGATCGAGCCTCCAACTAACACCTACTTAAGTCGGCCTTATAATCAGCATACTCTATTACATTGGTGAAGAGCTTGGCGTATTCAAACAATTTAACACCTTGACGTACCGGTAGTCTATGTGACACCGCTGGAGAGATTGTAGCTCTGACCATGTCTCGATCGAAACAAAGACTTTCTCGTAGTCTACGAAGGCTAAACATAACGGCAAGTTATACTTGTGTCTTCTGTATGACTTGCCTCAGTGCATGGATTTAGTCTGAGGTACTGTTTTGACTAGATAATATGGTTCGGTCTTAGGGGCACCAAACACGGCTATGGTTTCGTTGTTGCTGAGGGGACAATTACTGGTTTTGATTGAAATGTTAACTATCAGTGGCTAATCAATCAAAAATAGTAAGCGGGCTTTGGATGCAATGGGTAATTGCTATGAGGATTATGTTGCTGATGTAACATAACATAAACTCATGCCTATATCCACGAAGGGGTAGGCAGAGGTGCTAGCACCCAAATTTCGCCAGTTTATATTTAGGTCCCAATGTAACAGGTGGCGAGCCCAGTGCCAATAACCGGGTACGTATAAACTTGCGATAAATACACACATACATAACTTCAAAAAGCATCAAAAAGTCATTGGTGTGTGCCACGGTAAAACCTGGGATCGAACCCGAGACCTCGACTCAGCAGTCCATCACCCATACCACTAAGCTACCGCGCTTGCTGTAGGCGGTAGGCTGGTTGCTGATGTATTGACGCGATATTACAGAAATTAAAAATATTTGTGGCGATTCTACATGTACCCAGCGCCATCTAGCGACAGCAAGACTAACTACTACGTCACTCCGGATCCTGCATCGCGAAAGTGAAGTTCTCGAGCTAGTACAATATACATACAACAAACCAATGACAACCATTGTAGCGCAGCCCGCCAGGGGTAATCTCCTTGCCTGGTCGGAAGATCCTCCCTTTGTCTCATTATTTAAAATTGGTCGTAAGGACAGTGAACGAATGCGCCCACCCATCCAAGAGAAGTTAAAAAGGTCCATGAGATGCGCATACACTGACAATATTAAATCATGCAGTGCGGTCGTAAAATTGGAACGGCCTCCACTTTGCATATTACAAGTCATATTTTTTCACTATTCAATTGTGAATATAATAGGTATTTTTACGTCCCTTACGTGGGGCGCAATAGGGTAACTGGTTAACACCTGATAAAATAGAAATGAAGGGTTTGACTTTGAGAAGAGATGAAATAAATAAATTATGTAATAATAATACATTTTCTCATTAAAATTACATTATTATAAAATTATCTTACATATTACAAATGTTCTTCAAAAAAAAATTGAAACTCTTGCTTTTAGGCAACCTTACTGTAAAGTATTTTATTTGATCATAGAATATAACTTAAGATTTTCCTTTTTTTAGTTTACTAAGCTTGTTAAAGAGATTTGATCCTTATAATTTGACTCTATCGATTGTTGCCATAATAATACCTACATCTACATCCTACACTAATATTACAAAGAGGAAAAAAAATAATTTTTGTCTATTGTGTGGGTATGCTTGTAATGTATAAATTAAAAAAATACTGCGCCGATTTAAAAAATTCTTTCGTCACCATTGGTAAGCTACATTTATTTTGAGTAACATAGCATTGTGTTATAAACGGAATCCACGCGGGCGGATCCGCGGGAAACAGCGTCTATCGTAATTAGTGTCATGTCACCTAGGTATGCTCGAGCCCTCTCCGTGAGTAGCGGCGCCGCCGTGAAACAATTTATTACACCACGATGGCAACTCAAAACCAATTCTGCCACTCTGATAGAAGTGGAAACGCCGTCGACTCGACAGAAAAAGAAGAAGTGCCATGGTACTAATGAGTTTCTTTTGAACCTAAATCCGCTGCTGCTACGACATTGCATCCTCTTTCAGCCTACTTCTTCAATGTTCAGAGGAAACAGGTAATTTGCTATCAACTTCTCTATAGGTATTTATCATATCAATCACAATTAAATACTTAACAGGCCATCACCTTGATATATGTCGGACACTTTTTTAAAACGCAAGGGATGCGGAATTCCGACGTGTAGCTCGCGTGCTGACGAGCAATCAATCATGTATTTGAAATCCACGTTTTTTGACTCCCGTCGTAAAATCAAGGAGTACAAGTTTGACACGTCTCTTTGTGTGTATGTGTGTGCAGATATGTCTGTCCTGATTAATCGATTTTGATGTAGTTTTTTTTTGTTTCAACGGTGATAAGTTGAAAGGCATCTTAGCTATGTGTGGTGAAAATCAATCTAAGATGGCCGCCGCTACAAAATGGCGTATTACCTACATATTTTTTCACCTTAATATGGGTATCAAATGCAAGGGGGTGACTAGTAAATTGATTTAAAAAAGGATAAAATAACCATTAAATTAATAATTAAAAAAACCCGTGGCAAAGAGTTACCTACTCGTACTTACCTTGAAAAAGTAAAACAGTTGTCGTGTCAGAGGACCTTGTATCGTTTCGAAAACCAATGTCGGAGTGCTTTACCAGTAAGAGGTCCCTACACGACAGCTACAATTAAGTACTTATTTTTTAATTTTTCGAGGTATTTTTTGCAACGGATTGGTTTTTTAATTCCTTTCCTAACATAAAGTCTTCCGATCTACACACGAGTAGTACCCCACGCTAAAACGTAGGTATATATTTTGAAGAACTAACTTTCAACATTTTTCTAATTTCGATGTTGTACAACTTCTACCTTCCTTTACACATTGGCAGTACATAAACTCTCCTTCCTGAACTAACCTTTCTTTCCTCTCCACATAATCGACAGCATGGATGTGACGTGACGCCTCTGATGTTCCAAACATCCATAACCACTTTCACATCAGAAATGGTAATAAAGAAGTGAGCCGTTAGTTTACTTGTAACTAGCTGACCCGCGCAACTTCGTCTATGTCACCCCGTTTTTGCAACATTTTTCACTTCTGCTCCGCACCAGTTGGTTATATAAACCTTCCTCTTCAATCACTCTATCTATTAAAAAAACCGCATCAAAATCCGTTGCATAGTTTTAAAGATTTAACATACAAAGGGACATAGGGACAGAGAACGCGTCTTTGTTTTATACTATGAAGTGATGTCAGAAAAATAAATAACCCGCTCTTTAATACTGTAGGATGACATTAGTTAGATGTTAGGAGCCCAGTAGTCACAAACAAATACCACCTATTTATAGAGGTTTCAAGAAACATTTGAACGACTCCTGAGTAATCGTCGTTTCGCTAATTGACATGGCATGCGTGTAGGCCGCACAGACAAAAAATACTTAGATATACATAAGTGAAGCTCATTTATTAACTGTGTTCTGTGTCGCATTTTTTATAAACTCGGTACTTATACGTCGTCGCAATGGGGCTGTTCATAAAACACTGTCATGGCTGTCATGTTGTATCGTATTGCCGAGAGTAAAAACTCAAACACAACCCCTAAGAAACAATGGCAGTTCCCCTTACCAGCAATTGTCTGAGACAAAAAATGAGCGCACGTAAATGAAAAATATGTCGGACGTTTCAGTAGATCCCATAAGTGAATTCATTTTCCATCGAGAAAAACGATATTGTGTATTGATTGTTAGGTTATGTTGTCTATTAATAATATTAATCTCGCAATACCTATCTATTTATGTTTAAACTCTATGGTGGCTATAGACTACTATAAGCTTTAATATAAGATAACCTACTGTATTATTTCTCTGTGGTAATACTGACACCTATGAACCTTTTCCCAACTCAGTTGAGGTCGGCTTTCCAGTCTAACTGTGATGTGGCTGATATTTTCCGTGAAGAGACTGTCATCTGACCTCCACAATCAATGGTCTAATAACCAATGGCGATATCGAAGTTCCAAGTTAGACTGGTTGGACTTTTGAGGGCTCTAACTACCCGTAAACTTTTTGCACTGAGCGGGGATCGAACCCGTAGCCCGTGCGTAACAGTCGCGTGCACTACCGCCACGCTACGGAGGCTGTCATTTTTGAAATGTGGATGTTATTATTATATAATATACATAACTCTGCATTGCATCTGTACTATTACATAATTGTAAAAAGTTTATGTTTGTCCACGATGGACGCAAAAACTACAAAACGGCTTTCGATGCGGTTTTTTTTGTTTGAAGGGGTTTGGTCCAACTTAAAATCTTATGTTTGTTTGATTGCAATCGATTTAGTACAACCAGAGTAGTAATATAGAATTTAAGTTGCACAGATGGCGCTTAGGTTGCGATAATCGACAGCCACGCGGGCGGAGCCGCGGGCATAGGCTAGTAATAGGTATGTATTTTCTGTCTTACATTTTCGGTTTTATTCATTTCCAAGAAAATGTCTCGTAAAACTTTTTTGCTCTAACAGCCCAGTAGCGTAGTAGGTAATATTATTAGGCCCCGGGTCTGCCGGGGTGCGAGGGATATGTTGGCTACTACCTCACTTCCGGCAACTGAAGACCCAAAGACGGCGTGAGTTTTAGTCGGTTCGAGTCCGTCATAACCTACCCAACCGGCTCCGGTGGGGGGTATCCGTTGGGATTTTTCGCACGATAAAAAAAAGTTGTACTATTATTTATTCTGTGCTAGTAGTAACTAACAATACATAATACAATACATAGAAATGTATGAGCTATAAATATTTATATGTATGTATATTGAATACTCATTTTTCACATTTAAAAGCGAGCGTATTTGTGGAACTATGTTGGGTACATGGAGATCAATGATAATAAATCGGTTGCTATTGTGAAGAAATCGGTCAAGTATATTCAGAAGGTTCATGGCGTTGACAGGGAAGATTACAGATCGCTGAAACCTTGATATTGTCATGTTGGATAGAAGAGTTCTAGATCTTCTAAACATGACATTAATATTACCTCATAGACATAAATAGACTGATATTATACTCCTCCATTACCGCGTAACCGAATTTAAAATGTCAGTGGTAGTGACTTGTGACTTAGTTTTTTTATGGCACGTCAATTTGACTTCACCTCGCCTGATGTTAAACTGAGGGCTAAGTCTCATGAAAGAAGGTCACCATTGCATACACGTTCAGTGCTACAATGGTGGCGCTCAGCTTGAAAGCCTCATCAGAATTATTTTCACGCCCCGCTTAAAGGACCCGGGACTGTAGGAAGAAGGAAACACGTTGAAATATTGACGTCACTGCATTATAATATTTCTATAAAAGTTATAAAATAATGTTTCACTTTCTCACACCAGGAAGAAACGTACGTCATGCACACCTTGATCATCTAAGGATATAACCTTATGATCTAAGTAGTCTGTCTTTGTTGCATGACGAAATCCCCACCGATGTAGGTACGCCCCGCCACGCTGGCCACCGCGGGTGGTTCTCTCGGTCCCCAATAGATTAAAACCGCCGTCTCGGGTCTCAATTACTGGTTGTAAGTTACCCATACGGCGAGTTTCTTACAACTGGAGCGATTTTTTGCTGTCAGTGGAAAGATAGAAAAACTGGTTCGGCGTTGTAACGGAGGTAGGACACGACGGATTCTCCGGTCCGAAATGAGCTGTCCAACTGGGGAAGTACCTCCGCCCTTTAGAAAACCGCGGTCATAATAACCATCGTGTTGTGTTCCCGCCGGTAAGTAGGGTAGCCAGAGCTCACTATACCCCTCCTTCCTCTCCCCTTCCTAGCATCCCCACCCCTTCCCAGCTCTCCCCCTTTCCCTTCAGGGTGGGCAGCGCGTGTGTGACACCCTTAGTGTTGCACACATTCATAGGCCACGGTGGCCGCTTTTCATCAGGTGGGCCGTGTGCTTGTCTGCCACCTACGTAGTATAAAAATAAAAAAGTTGTGGGAACCCGATGTAAGTTATGACCCTCGCTCCTGCTCACCCTGGATCATTATGGATGACCTAGTAGATGGATGATTTTTAGGTAACCCCTCCCTACCCTACTCAGAGAACCAACCCACCCCTATCTTGGTTTTTGCCACCTCTTTGCTAGGAAGGCTTCAGCATCAGAGTGGTAGTTAGGTACTTGAACTTTCCTGAAAAATAAAGGTAATTGCGAACATAAATTCATGACATTGGTAATTGTCCTAAAAAGTTCGACTAATTTTACTACATAATTTACATATCGCCAATTGGCTGTGTAGGTCTGATGGCATTCGCTTTACGGAAAATATTGAGTTCAGCTGCATCTTAGTTAGATTAGAAAATCGACCCTAACCAAGTTGGGAAAAGGTTCAGGGGAAAACTTCTCACTGGTTCCATGGAACAACTACGGTGAAACTAATGAAGTTCCATTACCTAAGTTCATGGAACTACTGAGGAAAAAAAATCTCCATGGAAGTTATTGTTAATGGAACTAGTGAGAATGATCCAAAGGTTGAGTATACATGGGTATGTTGAAATGTTATAAAAAAAATGAATGCGCCTGATTAAAAGTAGGAAGCAATTTGCTACGAGCTTCAATCATTCAGAGTTCTTCCTACAGTCCCGGGTCCTTTAAGCGGGGCGTGAAAAAGCATCTGATGACGCCGTCAAGCTGAGCGCCACCATTGTAGCACTGAACGTGTTTGCAATGGTGACCCTCTTTCATGGGACTTTGCCTTCAGCTTAACATCAGGCGAGGTAAAGTCAAATTGACGTGCCATAGATAAAAAAAAAAAGAAAAAAAAAGAAGAATAATTAAATCGTTTGATTATACTGTGAATGATACAGGAATAAAAAAAAAATGACGAGATACAAACAGCTTCAAGTATATTTGTCTCAGATCCTTGTGACTTTGGTACAAGATTATGCTAGGAGATCATATGACGTATTTATTCTTCTTCTTCTTCTTCTTTTCTTAAAATGGCTTCTGCAGCAGAATAGTCGCAATTTTGCCAGTTATAAAAAAGTCTACCAGAGCCACGTTTGCCACGCCAGGAAATTTGTTTCCGTGTGTCCGCCCCCCACGAGATCAGGTAGTCGATCAGGACGTGGGGTTAGATTTTAGGGGGTCATATGATGTAAATGGAAGGCAGCAATATAATGTTTACCAGCGTGAGAGACTTCATGTTCATAGCAGATGCAGGATTCGTTTAACTTCACTAGATGGCGCTGGCTACATCACTTCCTTTCAAGACTTGCAAGTTTAAGTTTTATGTTTCTGTAGGTATACCTATATACTAATTTACTGATTTAAGTACATTATTATATTTATTGTTTGTATTGTATGTTATTATTATTTATATCGTAAGTCGATTTCTCACGACCTTGATAAATCTTTACAGCACCCTAAGGTTGACTGGTTGAAAATGCTCATGGCATTAAGTTCGCTTTTCTACATTTATTATGTATTTGTGGAAAAAGTTTAAATATATGAATAAATATATTTTTTTATTTTTGTTTTTTTTTTTAAAGACAACTCCCGCACTAGGGAACAAGCCCCGTATCGCGGGGGACCTTACAAACATACAACTAACGGACATAAAGTACACCCTGACTCAGAACAACTATTTGTGAATCACAAAATTTTTTGTCCTGTGTGGGGATCGAACCCATAACCTCGTGCACGGAGCCACGGAGGTGGTCAACAATAAAAAAAAATTCGTGTTAAGTCCTAAAGCGTAAGTAGCATAAAGTTATTAGTAATACTTACTTTACAACATATCTTTAGGTAGACAAAATATAGGTGTGAGAAAGTGATAGAGTGTATGAACTTAGGTCGCAGACAAGCACGCGGCCCACCTGATGGTAAGTGGTTACCGTGGCCTATGGCCGAGTGTAGCACCAGAGGAATAATACTCGTGCCGCAACCCCTGTAAAGAACAGAGACATTCTGTGTCGTCAGCGCAAAAGATGTACGATAAGCCTTTGGTTTTCCTACTGACAACACAAAACCTCTCTAGTGAGCTCTGCCCACCCTACTCGCCACCGAAAACACAACACAAGGTTATTAAACGGCGATATTCTGTAGGGTGGAGGAACTGTGAAACTTTTTTATTACACCTTTCAATATTTAGGTGTAGATATCCGTAATATATAAATATAGATAAAACATTAGACTTTTAAATTCGGTAAAGCGGTAATGAGGAGACTGTTGCCCTATTTACGCTAGTAATAATTACTTTTATGGTCAGTATTCAGAGTTATTACTTCTTAGAAAATATTGATATAAGCAATAAAGGGTTTAACATGGCAAACACCAATGACTTTTCGATGCGTTTCGAAGTTATGTGTGTATTTATCGCAGGTTCATAAGTGCCCGGTTAATGGCAATAGGCTCGCCACCTTTTCCATTGGCACCTAAACATAAGTTGGCGAAATGTGGGTGCTAGCAACTCTGCCTACCCCTTGGGGATATAGGCGTGAGCTTATGTTATGTTATGTTATGTAATAACGTAATATACTAAAGCTAAAAGCTAGAGGATGGCTATCACTATATACTCGTAGTATAAAACAAAGTAGCTTTCCCTGTCCCTATATCCCTAAGTATGCTTAAATCTTTATAACTGCGCAACGGATTTTGATGCGATTTTTTTAATAGATAGAGTGATTGAAGAGGAATGTTTATATATTTATAACATCATGCTACAACCAACTGATGCAGAGCAGAAGTGAAAAATGTTGCAAAAACGGGGTGACGCAGGTGAAGTTGCGCGGGTCAGCTAGTATTCTATAAGAGTTAATATAAAATATATCTCTACATTGCAAATCTTTTGTGAATAACCACTTTATAACCAATTTTCAACTATCCAAAAAGGGTAAAAACTTCTAATTCATTGAAGAATTTTGTCAACCGAAAGCCTCCCAAAACGTATAATATAATTAGGGTTGCCAGATGTAAAAAAAACTACTCGAATCAGTATTTACAGTTCACAGTACACTGCGAAGCGGTTTCTTTCATCTGTCCAGACATACCCAATGACGCTAAAAATTCTTCCGACAAAAATCCTTTCCACGTAAAACCAGACAAGTTTTTAGAAAACCCGAAGTTCGGGTCTAAAATCGAGCACATAACTACGGATTTTCGATTCGCGTTGCTAACTTCAGTGTTGTCACTACTTTGTATAAAACAAAGTCGCGTCTGTCCCTATTTTTCATGTCCTAATGTCCCTTTGTATGTTTCAATCTTTTAAACTACGCAACGGATTTTGATGAGGTTTTTTTAATAGAAATAATGGTTAAAGAGGAAGGTTTATATGTATAGAACCTCATGCTAGGACCAACAGGTACGGAGCAGGAATTAAAAATGTTGCAAAAACGGGGTGACGCAGACGAAGATGCGCGGGTCAGCAAACTTTTTAATAAACAAAACTATTATTATACTCACTAAACAATATTGATATGTCCTTGATAATAAAAATCATAAATTAAGTCGTTGTTACAAACACATTTGAACGTATATTAATAGTTATTTTGACAAGCAAAGAAAAGTTGCCGCGATCGCGCTATCTTGTCATTTGAAATGCATAGTAGGTACTTAGATAAGTACTTCAAGAATTTTCCTTGTTCCCTTTAAAATCCTATGTACTATAAGTCAAGCCCTCTTCTTTGATAGTCATAACCACTGTAGCTCTGTGGCGTAGCTGTAGCATTAAACCGCTACGGCGGCGGCGGAAGTTACGGGTTCTATTCCCATTCAATACAAATGTAAGTTGGTCGGCCCTTCCGGAGTGCTACTGATTTTTTTAATACATATAATAGCTGGAGACAGCCTTATATGTAATAAAAAAAAAAAATATTTCAGTTAAAACTACAGAGGCTTAAACATGACTTGTAATATGAGTTCTATAATGCGGATAAACATTCTTGATACCTTTGTGTTTTTATCTGTATATGTATACACAAAAAGTGTTTGAGTTTTCACATTTATATATTTTGTGTAGATCTAAGTACATTCTATGTCTAGATATGTTTATCCACATTGTAGAACCCATAACACAAGCTAGTTAACCTATGCATACCATGGGTCCAGATGGCGTTAGATTGCACTATAATATTTATTTATCACATATCCACATTATATTATTATTAAATATAAAAACATTCAGAGGAATGAGCGGGAATCGTAAGCGTGATCTAGTCTAGTTGCCCGTTCTGATTTAAATACCACTACGTCACAGAGTTCGTCCAATTGACCTAAATTAATTAAATGAATTAAATTTGAAATGTTGTCAATTACATACGCAGTAGAAATCTAACTAAAAAAAACTTATGAAATAATTATAACCTCTAATTTAGTCTGATCTATTCTCAAGATCGATTATAACTGATAGGCCTAACTATTTTTAACTTCAAATAGATTGTTTTTTCATAATCAATATAGATATATATTTCGCAATATAAAAGTATTTTGTTGCTTATTTAATTTTATACTTAAAATAAAGTAACGTTGATGATTCGAAACTTCTCTGACGTAACTCGAGGCCATTCACGCACACGAAGTGTAAAAATCGCGTTGATGCACACACACGCCAATAATTCACACACACATGCACATAGTCTGTGTAACGACGCAAAATTGCATGTATGTGTTGGAACGTTGTTGCACGCGATCCGATCGTATGGAAGTGCAGCCACACGCAGTCGGGGGCATTTATTCATGTGCACTTTTGCGCAGCACGCAGATAAACTGATTTGTTAATTTCCAAACGCTACATTTTAATACCAGTACACTAGATAACTATAACTGTTGACAATACACTTTTATATAAATTAAATAAAAAAAAAAACAAGAAAAATGTCTTTTTTACAGCTCCATTCGTAAAAATTTTATCCACAATTCCAGGGATAGCCTGTGTCTATATAAAATTCAGTACATTTTGTTTAACAGTTCGTACAATACATGCGAATATCTTGTCAATTATTCGTATTTATAATAATAATAAGATAGGATAGTTTAGCATAGGTACTAAGTAGGTTTAATTGAATAAAAAGTGAAGGTCAGTGGCGGTACGTATAATTATTTTTACAAATTATATAACTTTGAAAAACATGTGAAAGTCAGCGGTAGTACTGGGCAGGGTAAAATATTACAACATAAACATTCATATAGCCAGTACAAGGAAACTTAAAAAAACTTATTTCATTTAACCTTGCGTTAATCCTCGTCGCATTCGAAGCCTTAACATCGCAGTCCCTTGTTCGCTTTTTCCAGTCTAATTGCGTCGCGGCTTTACTTCCATATTTTCTGAGAAGCGATTGCAATCGCTCCACACTCCACAACCAATTGCAGTTTTGCAATCGCAGTATTGCAGTTAAACCATGAATATATTGGGTATATCATGTATATCACCGTACCTATGTTTGATCATGAATTTATAGTACCTATACACTGCGATTACATTTAGTAATATACCAAATATTTAACACTATTATGTGCCTATTAACTGACATAAAATATATGATTTTAAATTTATTGTACAAGCAGATTAAGTATATTCATATAAATGTATATTTGAGGGCACTTCGGTGTTTAGTAGTCAAGGGCAGTGTTAAATATATTTAAAATAGTCTTAATACCTGCCGTGAATTATTTTCAAAATAAATAAATAGATTTTACAGAACATTGTACACATTGTATACAAGGAAACAAAATTGAACTAGCTTGTGGTCTTAGCATTTAGTATGCATATCCGTGTTCTAAAACCCATAAACATAACTTGGATACATTTTCTTTTGTAATATACACATAGAGACACCCAGACTAATGAAAATAGTCATATTCATGTATACAAATATTTGCACTGAGCAGGAACTCTCTACTGCTACGCCACGCAGATCGCTTTGTAGTTATATAAACATCTGTTTTGTTACGAAAACTTATTAATTGCATAAAAATGCATAAAATATATTATGCACAGCAATAAATGTAGTAGCGCGCCGGGGTGGGGCGCGGGGCGGGGCAGACCGAGCCGGCGGCGGGGGCAAGCAGTCGCATCGTTACCGCGCGTCGCACCGCGTGTGCGTTCGTTCCGCGCCCGACGAATTCGCCGCGAACACGGCCGAAAACGAGGGCCAAGTCATGGTGTCTGTGGGTGCATGGAGGCGCCGCACGCCCGACGACTGCGAGGAGCGGTCAGAGCCTGGAGCCTCCAGCTCGGCCGTACCGCGCGCGCCGCCCAACTGCGCGAGGTGCCGCAACCACAGGCTGAAGATCGAGCTGAAAGGCCACAAACGGTACTGCAAGTACCGCAACTGTCACTGTGAGAAGTGTAAGCTTACAGCAGATCGACAACGAGTGATGGCTCTACAGACAGCGCTTAGAAGAGCGCAAGCGCAGGACGAAGCGCGCGCGAGAGCTGCAGTAGCTGGGTTACAGCCGGCAGGTTTTGAGTTGGACCACCCTGACCCACCTCTAGTGAAGACGCCACGGAGCCCGGTGGTGCCGCCGCCCCCTCCGCGCTCGCTGGGCTCACCCAGTTGCGATTCTGTGCCTGAATCTCCAGGAGTGTCTCCGTATGCGGCGCCGCCACGGTCCGCCCCGCCTCAGCCGGTAATGCCTCCGTTGCTGCCACCCCAACAACCCGGTTAGTGCTTGTTTTTGTGATTCTATACGAATTTCTTTATAATTTGGTGTCTGCGTGTGCGCAAGTTATCGATAGAGAAACGTTAATAATTATGAATGAACGTAGACGAACGTAAACTGTAACAATTCTTACCATTCGCCCTATTCTATTTTCTAGTCACGTTTTTTCTTCCAGTACTTAGAAGTGTTATATGACTCGACTCTACTTGCGTAGAGTCGGAAGACGTAGGTACCTATTTACTATACGATTTATTAATATGAACTTAACCGCCTATGTATGTTATCAATATTTCATACACCATGACTAGTATAAAAATGTGTGAATAAGTTTGTCTTGTGTGTGATTTCTTAATATGGTAGGTAATTGCTAATTTATCGACTTGCATATCGGAAAGGAAACTGGTAATGTTTCTGCGTAATTTCAATGCCTACGTTAGTAAGTATTAGTACATTTCCATTCCGTTCGTTCAATCCCAATCCGTAAGTTATTAATTATCTATGAGATTGCAATGCATGACGCGTGTAAACAAAACATATGATATAGGCCTACTTCATGAAAAAAATACACACAGTAACAGCACATTTTTCATGTACCTAAATTTGCTATAGATGATAAAATTTCTGTAGTCCCACTTTTTCAGTACCTAACAAACAAATGTTGCCAAATTTTATACTTACCAAACTTTAAGATACGGCTAATGAAATAGGTATTTGGAAGAAGAATCTCGAAAATATAAAATCCAGTATAAACAAATATAGTTGAAGAATATTAATACATAAAACCAAATTGTACCAAACTTGTAAAATGTTTGTCAAAACACAATTTGTTGTTTTCTACATTGTGATTCGGTACAGAATATCGTTATCGTTAATTTATCGTAACTTACCATAGACAAAATTAGTGTACTGCCAAATATAAATTTTGTTTAATGTACGATAAATAATTAGGTGCAAAAACTCACAGAATATCATTGTTACACCTATTTAGGGTTCTTCGTTTCCTTACCTTAGCTTCCTTTTAATAATGCATTAATTTATAAGACCAAGTGTGTATATTTAATATTTCTGCAACGAAACACGGTAGAGTATGTCAGACCATACATCATAAAGCCTAACTTGTACCTATAAAAAAATTCAATTTGTTGCTGAATAGCTACATTCCCTGCATTATTAACTTATACTGTTTAAAAAAGATAAATAATACCGTGACATAAATTAACGTAACTTCAGTTACATTGAAGTTTTACTTTTATTGTCAATCGAACTGCACTTAATAAGAGATAAAAATACCGAAAATATAATACAATTCGAATTAAAAACTTAATATTGGCGAAGTCATTCACAAAGTTAGTATGGTCAATAATTCAATATATCATACGTAAGTATGTACAATCTAAAGTATAATTTTGTTACAACAGAACTGACAGGTCTTAGGTTAAAAGTCTTGCAAAATGTGTAAATCTAAAATATCGTCTGCGTGTTTTGCCAATTACTGCGTGTTTGTACAGCCCGCAGCAAAAAAGCCGTGTTCGCGTTCAATCCATTCAATAGTATTCCTTTTAAGGCTTTATAGGATTCATTGATTCACAGGATTCAGTCCTTTTTTCATGATGGACACGAGCGTATTAGTTCGAAATGATGGGACAAATTTCAATTACATTAGATGTTGATGACATAGTTAGGTTTAACTTTGTTGCAACCAGCGCTTTATATCCCGCGAGATCCTGCAACAAATTGGACTGGAAAATAGCGACGAAAATGTCTGTATTGGAGGTACAATTCCATCCGCTAAAATGCAATGCCGTATTCTTGAGTTTTCTAGTACTGATCTATAGCTTACATAATTTGTTTTAGGCCTATACAATGCTCACATCTATTGTGTATAGAGAGTATGCGTTCGTTTGAGCGCATGAACTATAATCTTAGTAACCACGATCTTATATAAAATGAGGTGATATTATATCATCTCTATACTATAATAATACGCAATACCAAAATAATAAAAAAATGTGTTAAAACATAATAGCGTTGTATGACAGACGTCGTATTTAGTTTCTGTCACACTTATAAATTAATTAATACATATTATATACTAGCTGATGCCCACGGCTTCGCCCGCGTGGAATTTTGTTCCCGTTCCCGCAACCCTTGGGAACCTTTTCCCGGGATAAAAAGTAGCCTATGTGTTATTCCAGGTTCTAATCTACCCCTGTACCAAATTTCAACCAAATCAGTCCAGCCGTTTATGCGTGAAAGAGGAACAAACATCCATCCATCCAAACAAACTTTCGCCTTTATAATATTAGTAGGAAGTAGGAAGTAGGATTGTACTTTTGTCGGTGTAGGCATATTATCCTAATGTTGTAATGGTTTTAAGTAAACATAACGTATCCACTTATATATTTTTACTTACATTGGCTGCAAATGTAAACAACGTATAATGAAAAACAAAATACAGAAAAACATGAAATCAGGTATTCATTTTATTCCTTTCAATATTGAATTACCGCTCAGTACAAATATTTTTGTGCATGTATATGAATATTTACATTGGTCTGGGTGTTGCTATGTATAATCTGTATTATATTTACAATAAAAAAAGTATCTAAGTATGACCATCCGCAATCTAGAACAAGCTAATTAAACTGTGTTTTTCATGGGTCTAGGTGGCGTTGTGTAGATTGTCCTAGAATATTTATTGATGACTTATTAAGTACATACAGTCACAGAATAATTAATATACTACGTGGCGGAGTTAGATTATTGTTGTGTATATGTAGGTGTAAACATCGAATAGAATTATCAATACGAGAGATAATACGTAAGAGAACATTATGATATGATAGATATAGTATCTGCAGTGAGTTGCATTTCACGCGCCAAAATCAATCAGCTGTTTGAATTTGAATACAGAATATCTACGTTTATGTCTATAACACCTACTCTTTCTAATTGAATTTGAACATTTTTCTTACTATGTTTAGCTTATATTAAATACTGCACTTACTTACTTTCGTTTCAAATTGACATTTCGCTAATATTTTGAGAGAAATTAATCGAGTATCGTCATCGAAACATAGATATCGGTGCCGATGTGTATATTCATTTATTAAGTTCAAATAACACACATTCAGATGACAGACTTAAAAAAAATACTTTTAATTTATTCAATAGCCTTACGTAAACAACAATAGGCTTAGGTTTTATTACTATAAGAGCTATTGGAATAATATAATAAAAAGGGTAGATAGATATATTTACTTTTAAAAATGTTTTTCACTGTTTACCGCCAATACTCGAATTACTCCGTGATTCGTGAAGAGCAGCGAAATTCGGAAACTCCAAACAATACTTATATATAAAATATCCCGATATCTCTAATAGTAAATATCCAGGTTTAAGTACGACCGCTTATAGACATTGAGTGAAATGTAGGCGTTTATTCCCCTCTACTATGCTTTACATTTTTATTACATTTCTAATGGGATTAACGTGGCAAATGGAATAATTAACAATAATGGTAGTAGAACTAATTAGACGGCGAATGAAGTGTTATACGAAAACTATTATAATATCCACAGATAATATATTATCTGTAATAAACACATTTCAGGTGAATATAGAGTCATTCATTCGTTCATTCTCATTAGGCGCTGATTTATTAACCGACCGAGTGAAGTCAGCGTAGCTTCTATATTATTTAGAAGTTAATTCGCATGCAAGACTTAATTGTCATGCATTTTGACGTAACTAGACTCTATTTTCTGG
This sequence comes from Pelosia muscerda, assembly GCA_963691645.1. NCBI lineage: Eukaryota > Metazoa > Arthropoda > Insecta > Lepidoptera > Erebidae > Pelosia > Pelosia muscerda. The sequence continues at coordinate 5,118,584 of OY829116.1, read as the reverse complement.
AGCCTCTTATTTTTTTAAACTTTAGTTCGAAGCAAGAAGAGTAGTGTCATTTAAAAAGTGGCCTGATTCATTTTTATTTTTCAATCAATCTGTTTGCACTCGTATCGTTCGTATCTGTTAAATTTTCAACTGCCTTAAACAAATAGTATCTACAATAAGATAAAAACACACAAGAAATAAGTATTACAAGAAATAAATAAAATAAATAAAGATAGTTGTTTAGGAAAGTGGATTACCATATTTTGATCATTGCTATTAAATATCACCATAATCAATGCACCTTTGACTTTCGCTACGAGTCGGATTCTCTATCGCTCCGCCACACAAATTCACTTAATTTTAAGCCAGATACAAACACCAAACAATGATTAAAATAAATATTGAAATTTTTTTTAATGAATGATTAAAATTTAAAAAAGAATCTAGTCAGAGTCACAATTACTCAATTCACTTTCGCTATAAATTATATGAAGAAAAAAGTAAACACCAACGCAACGGTTGAGCATATTGAATATTTTTTCCTGTTGAAACCGCGCCTCATTGGCCACGCATAAAGAAAATGTTGCTTAATAAAAAAATAATGCATGACGTGACTCGGTTAGAACGAATGATATTATACCTGTCTCTATCTATTATCCTTCGAAGTCATAGACTAAACGGTATTAGGTATCCACAATTCAACATATTATTACTAATTTATAATATATATATAATTAAAAGAGTTTTTAAAATCAGATCTGTAATTAGGTATGTTGGAATGCTTTTGACATAAATTTAGTAAAAAGATACACTGTTTTCTCTTTTGTATACATACTTAATGTGTTAACCTGACGTCGCTTGTACAGCGATAATCCGCTGGGTGTCCTAAATTTTCTTTCCGTGTAACCCTTGTGTCTCTTACTCATTTTGGACGAATTCTGTTGCCAGAATTACTAATATCTAGAGTCATTTTCAACCTTCGCGCAAGGAATTTATTGAAAATATATTAGTGATATATATATGAAATTAAGATTATCTAATACTAACGTGGAGCGTATCTTGTATAATATCTTCCAGATGGGCAATTAAAGGAAGTAGAAAAACATAACAGAAAAATAAAATAAAAATCTTCAAGTTATGTTTACCATAATATATTAATAGTCTGCAGCGTCCATTCTCGCACAGAATAAATTTATTAGACCAAGAAAAACTAAACGTAATGATGGTTTCACGGTGTAGGGTGTTGCCGCCATTGCAAAAACTAAACACAAAGAGAACCATTTCTGTCAGTGTGCAAGCGTGTGATTAACCATGAGCTCCGTTTCCGTTTTTCATCTTAATTTTAAATACTGAGCATAATGGATCAAATCATGAAATCATTGCCGCAATATGGGACATAAATGTTTTGATTCAGATTCGTCTCTTGTTAGTTAGGGGACACATTTCAAAACTTTCGCTGAGACCATAGAATATACAACCAGTGGAAGTGACAGGCAATTTATTTTTAAATTAGGTCACTTCAATTCTATCTGCACACCAGTATACCAGCTGATCGTCATTCATTTGCCTGTTCAGACGTTAGTCGCTCCCTAAAAGCAGCATAAGTCAAATCAACAGAAGTAGAAGTAAGCGTACATCGGTTTCCAAGGTGAAAGCGTCGCGTGCGCTGATGACATGTATCCATAATTTTAAGGACACTTCTTGTAACATTGTTTCATATTCCGTGGTTCAGACGGGTGTTGAAAGAAAGAAAATCAATAATTCATTAAATCGTTTCGTAACCTTAAGTGTACCTACGGTAAAATGTGGCTCAATCAGGATCCATACTGTTTATGTCTTTATTCTTCTGTCTCATTGTATGTGTACCTATTTGTCGCTTTGGTCTCAAGCTTTTTAAGAATATGGATTTATTATTTAACTCTTACAATTTACTTTTTACATTGATGCCGATTCTAAGACAGTTTAACTGCCCTTGTCCTAATTAATTGGGGTCGGCTTAACATCTCCACACTTTCCTGTCAGATGTTATATCCTCAATCACTCCGTTCTTTGCTATATCTTCTTTCACACAGTCTACCAACTTTCCTTGGGCCGATCTCTGCTCCTTTGGTCCAATATCGGTGTTGCCAATAAATTCGATGAATTCGTCCAATTTCTTTGATCAAATGTACATTGGGCAAAGATATTTGATAAGTGTAATACCACTCTATCGCTTAGACTATATACAAAACTCTAAAGACACAGCAATGACTCCTAAAATGAGATGAAAAAACTGTATTAAAACTAATTCCAAGTTTGGCATTACATACCTTATCATGCACGCATTGACAGGTTAGAATAATTTTGACATTAGCTAGTTTATCGAGCAGTCTTTTCGAGTCAAAATCACAATTTACTATTATATTCCACTTTCCTATACCTGTGAGCTTCGTCTAAACCGTTATAACACCACCATTTTTACACATGTAAACTCGAATTTACACCAAATTTAGGAAATTAAACAGTAGGGAAATGACACTTTGCGTTCCCACCAAAAGATTTTGTCGTTTCCGACCTAATCTACAATTGTTTTTATTCTTGTAAGTATGAAGAAGTCATTACTATCATTTTTTCTAGTTAGGATACAGTTTTTCTTCTGTAACAAATGTGCACAATCATCGGTTTGTATTGTTAAATAACTTAACAGTGCGTATAATTATTCAGACATGAAATGTTTCAACGCAATCCACAACACTTGTAACGTGACGATTGATGTATTGCATTACATTCAAATAAATGGCCTGTTTGCAATACAACAGGAACCTAGCTAAATTTATGACGTAAGAAACTTGTTCTTTTTTTAAAGTGAAACTATTTTAATTGACTTTATTTGACATTCTCGTAAGTTTCAGAAAATATCATGAAGAACCATATCATAAAACACACGGCAATTTTAGTCTATTCACCAATTTCACTATCCATTACAATATTACAGAACAAAACAAACGAACGACGAAAAGTCAAAAGAAATATTGACAAGTACTGATATGATATCATTTGTCAGTGGAGAAATACAATTTTTTTATTCATATAAAAAAAATAAAGGCCTATGTACACATTGTTATTTTTTATAAGAAATATAATTACGTACTCAACCGTACCTAAGAAATTGGATATCAAAGACTTATCGCGCGCTTACTGAGTGACAATAAAAATGAACGAAATTACTTCTGAATTTTTCGCTTTCCCTATCAGCTGCACATTCTACAAATTATTATAACAAGGGGTCCACCGTACTCGTACAATAAATTGTTGAATAGGGAACGGATAACAAATTAACTAAAACGTTAAATGGCGGCGGAAACCATAAAACATTAGTTTGAAGAACCAATCGCGCACCCTCGGTTTGTCAATCCCCGCGACAGTAACAACCAAAGATAAACATTGAACACATTGAACGAATTGGAATATAAGGGAATGCTACACTGAACCCCTTACATAATTAAACGGTCTGCTTCCTAAATTATAAACTGCTTTGGAAAAACCTCCACACTTGTGGGATGTGGACATTGATGAAATGAACGAAACTAAACAATAAATCTAAAAAAGAAAAAGGAAAAGAATAAAAATTACCCATGAAAACAAAAAGCAGATTAGTGAATAATAATTCAATATCCTCATGACCTTTATTGCGAAAACGGATGTCATTCTGTTAGGGTAGATTCCTGGGTAGATAGGTCCCGTCCGTTAGGTATCTACTCGCAATAATTTCATATTTAAACACTGTTCATTGTGTGTTTTATAGTTTGATAAAAACTCATCATCATCCGCGCGTTAATCTCGACCGTATTCCAAGCTGTCACCTCGGAGTCCGAGACCCCCTTTTTCCAGTTTTCAGTTGTAGGAAGTGTTCATCAATTAGGGTTCCAGCTACCCGTAACGGTATGCATTGCACTGGTATGTTCAGCATTGGACGTCCTATAGCTGAAATGATGATGTGACCTAAATGCATATTTAAAATGTCATTTGACACTTTCATGCAAGTATTTTCACTGAACGGGAATTGTATCTGTGCCGCCTGTGTAGCAGTCGCGTTCACTACCGCCACGCCACAGAGTATGTATTAATTAAAACCATTTTTTATTTCAAAAAAAATAATATGTCTGTTTGTGAAGCCGCAAAAATTTAAAGACAATAATAAAATGACTAATTTATTTAATAAAAAAATGGATCTGAGTGTGCGAGTGACATACGTAGGTAAATACCTATTTTTATACAGAACCTAGATTTGAGAAAGTGACAGAAATAGCTAGTACAATGACGTCATTGTTTCTACACTAAAAGTAACTAGTCTCTACTCTACCACTAACATTTTGGTAGTCTGTAGGTCTATTTACGCTAGTAATATTAATGTCTATGTCTGGATTCGTTCGATTTCGACCACAATATCAATACGATCAAACAATTTCACCTTCTCAATCTCATTAGTAGGTATTACGATGGAACATACATTCCACAAATTTGCATTTTTCTACCAAAACAACGATACTTAATCTTTAGGTCACTAAGAGTCTCACGGAGGCGACTCGGACGTCGGATATCGCAGAATGACCTCCGTCCTCTAGGAACGGGGGCCTGGGGGTGACGGGTAAAGCCGTCTGGTATCCTAGCAGCAGTATGACTTGAGCTAATATGGTATTAAAGATAGTATATATAAATAGGTACGACCAATCAAAACAATAATTTATTAATACTGTACGGTCTTATCAACGGTTATAATAATATGTGAGAGTTTGGCGACATCGGTTCCGCTACTGAAACTATCGTGTCGCAATTCTACTAGTTTTTTTTTCTGTTCTGTACCTACAAACTGGCAGATTTTCCTCCCGATGAGTATCCTCAGTATTGACGACCTCCGTGGCGTGGCGGTAGTGAACGCGACTGCTACGCAGGAGGTGCGGGTTCGATTCCCGCTCAGTGCAAATATTTGTGTGTATGAAATATGAATATCTGCATTGGTCTGGGTGTTTCTATGTATAATATGTATGTATTTACAAAAAAAAAAAAATGTATTTAAGTATGTTTATCCGCATTCTAGAACCTGTAACACAAGCTAGTTAATCTATGCTTACCATGGGTCTAGGTGGCGTTGTGTAGATTGTCCTAGAATATTATTATTATTATTATTATTATTATCCTTTGCACCAGGAACGAACTGAGTTTAATTTTAGTCAAACTACTACCGCGTATAGTTTCATGTGTCGGCACGAATCCAATGAATTAGCTTAAGAAATTGATGTCATTGCCACAGTATCATTTATAACGTAAATAAGACCATTGAGTTTCTAAATAATAGAATAAATAATGTTTGTTATTCGCTCATTGAAGTCAGAATAATGCTGAATGTCACAGGTATGCGTAGAGATTGCACTTGTAGTAGGAGATAATTGGCGACCTTTACTCTCTGTGCTAAGAATACGCTGATATTTTCATTATGCATCTCGATACCGCGTCAGTGCTGCCAATGAAAACTCGTTTGTACGCAAACACGGAGACAATATTTTGTACGGAATACTCGTGATGACTTTTAGCATTTTTTTTATTTGGCCGTCACAATTATAAAACAATTTTATTTCCGTGTTCTAGTTGTTCTTTAAGTACTTGTGTTTGGATGTATGTTTGTGCTGTAAAAGGTTAAATAGAGCATGTTCTCTTTCTTTCATTCTTCTTTCAATTTATACCGTGACCTCCGCCGTGTGGTATTCCGATCGTGTACCCGCAATGTATTATACATAATACATTGCATAATACATCCCGATCTGTTCGGGATACTACGGGAAACAGATCGGGATACAGAAGCGTAGGTAGTTTAGTGGTTAATGAGTCGACCTTACGATCGAGAGGTCCTGAGTTCGAATCCTGGCCATTACACTACTAATGCGAACCCACTACTAACACAAGCCTTAGGTTAGAGGGAATATCAGTAAATTCTTTTCTTTATTAAAAATATCGTTCCTCTTGAATTACTCTCAAAGTTTATTAAAATCTATTAAAAGGTAACCGAAGTAACTTCATTTTATAGAGACTAGGTGTTATCCGCGAGTCCGGCTGCTTGGTATTCTAACACGATTACCGTTCATGTAAAGTTATTATAAAACTAGGAATGAGCCACTCTGTACGATTAATTTATTGTGTTTTAGTTTCAATTTATTGCTGCATAGGTAATATAGAAAGTAAATAAAAACGTCAGTGCGAACTGTTAGTTAGCGTAACCGTTAAATAACTAACGTTCTTTATAAACTTACATAAATAAGTTTTATAATTTTTAAATCATGCACCATTCACACGTCGTTGTTCTTGTTAGCCAACACGCGTTGATGAATGAGCAGAAAAGCGGTTTGTGTAAACTTTATGTGTGGCGGTAGATCGTGAGGGTGTGTTACAGTGTTCGCCAACGTGTAGAGCCGACATTATATGCAAATGTCTATTTATTCTTCAATAAACGTATTTAAAACAAATCAAAACAAACAAAGTGTCAAATTAAATGTATCATATGAAAAAAGCAATAAGATTGGGAGATAAAACGGAGGCCACTATAACTCATTCCATTTTTCCATTTTTAAATCATTCCATATAGGTACGTGTTCATTATGTACTCAGCTCATTTTTTGATTGTTCATTCATAACTCATTTCGATAAATTTAACATATTCAAATTCTTGATCACGTAAATTCAAATGTATTCTATTCTAGAAAGTGACATGTGATTTTAATTTATTTTTTATAAGTATGACTCACGTATCTAGCTATTGATATTCTCGATCAAATTAGGAACAGGTATAGGTCCTTATTCTTAACATTGAATCATACTAAGGTCATTGGAGATTCTAGTTCGATCGTGCACCTCTGACTTTCAAAAGTCATTGTCGTTTTAGATATTATTTCCTCGGTATTATTAGATTCTTGATAAGACTTATACACTTAAATAAACCAGACGCTGCTATAACTCCGTAGCTACTGTATACTTGTATACTTTTGCTATTATGGGAACGGACTAATTTTCAGGAAGTGTTTAAAATTAATCTTCACAGACACTTAATCCCATAAAAAAATTAATTTTTTTTATTTATAGTCTATAAGGTACTCAAAATCTTGTACTAATATTGTTTGTTTAAAGTTCCGGCAGTCTGTGGATGTCATTCTGATTCACCTGACGCCCCCGTTAACCGCGTCTTTGTATGCATTTTTTCTAAATTCATGTTTTATTTTGTTTAGTGTGGAAGGTTTGTTTTTATCGTGCGCAAAATCCCCACGGATACCATCTCCACCAAAGCCGGCAGGGGTAATCACCCCTGCCTGCTTTGAGTACATAATCATGTAGGACTCGAACCGTTTAATACGCACGCCGTCTATGGGTCTTTGATTGCCGGAGGTCAAATAATACAAGACATTTCTCGCATCCCGGCAGACCCGCCATTAGAGGAAGAGCGTCAACTCTGCAGGGGTGCGAAAGATATGTCTTGTATAATCTCACCTCCGACAATCAAGGACAAGGACAGCGTGCGTTTTGATCGGTTCGAGTCTGACATAATCACCGCCGCCGATTTTGGTAGATGGTATCCGTGGGGATTATGCGCACAATAAAAAAGAAATACCTGAGTTAAGCGGTCTACTTATAGTTATAAGCCACTACTTGTTGTTTAGTGACCTAAATCAGATACTTGTATAATAAATATACATAGTGTTGTATTTTAGTGATAAATGATAACAGTTATAATACAGTTTCAAAACAAAGTCGATCAAATCGATGAGCCAAAAGGCCAGATGAACTATTAAAACTGCATAAGTAAATTTAATCTTATATATTTATATGACATTATTAAGTTGGAAGTGTGATAGCTATTCAATATTATTGACCTGTTGTAAGAGTTCAAGGGTACACGCAACCAGCAAATGTTAGTAAACAATTTATGAAAATAGATGTTGCGAAAAATATATGTCAGGATTGTAGCAAAACATCTAGTCTCTGCCTACCTACCTACACAATTCGTAAAGCGTCGTTATGTTCGTAATATGAACGTGACGTATTCAGTAAAATTTTACCACATTACCACGTAAAAGTGTAGGTCATTTGAAAGAAATTCGCATTAGCAACGAACAACTTACAAAATCCTTCCAACAAAATATATCTAGATACGTGGCTCGGTGCTAGTAATCAATGTTGCAATTGATAGCAGTTGTGTGTCAATAGAGGCGATTCAGATAACATTTGCATGTTTATGTTTAATCAAAATGAATTATTATCACGATGACAGTTGTCTAGAGCATGTTCTGTTGCGTTTTTACACATTGATAAAGTTACTTTTAATTATTCTGGCCTTGTTGGCAAATTAAATGTAAAAATTATCTGAATGCACCGCCAATTATCAACCCACTTGAAACATTTGAAATATCTTCAGTACTTCGCATATAAATCACGAGCTGTTGCTTGCGTTTGCCACGCGGTTTTGAACCAATACGAGACAAAAAAAACACTTTGAAAAACTAAAAAATAAATTATCAGCAACGACGGCTCGGTGGAAAATCGACCCCAGATCGATCGATTTCACCAAAGATAGTTAAGATCTACTCTAAACTACACACCTTTCGAACAAAAAAGGACTATTTTGAAATTGGTTCATCTGTTTGTAAGCTACGATGCCATAGACACACACAAACGTCACGTCAGCTGTTAAAATGTAGCCTATTCCAGACTATAATCCATTTTGTACCAAATTTCATCTTGATCCGAGATACATTCTAACTGGAAGCTTTCCAACGGAGCTGGGTAATGATTCAGAGAATGACGAATGATGACACATTTTAATGTTCACACGCTTAAAATTGGATTAATCATTTAATTGGATATATATTGTTCGTCTTATCCGAGGGGTTAGGGAGAAATATATTATAATTTGTTTTCATACCACTTAGGTGCAAGACAAGCACATGGCTCACCTGATGAAGAGATTACCTATGGACCTATGGACTTGTGCAACACCAGGGGCGTTAAGCTCGTGCTGCCGAACATTTCTTCCTTTACGGGTGAAACCTTAATAAAAGTAAAATAAATATTATTTACGACACACAGACAAACTTTAATGTACGAATAGTAAAATGATTTGTATAATAAATTCTGATAATAGAATGTAAACGAAGCATAATATGCCTACATTCCTGTGAATAAATGAATTTGAATTTGTGGAATAGTTTGCATCGAATGCGGGTGACATCTAGGCCCTGCACGTGTTGTCCTATTAAAAAATAGAAGAGGGCAGGTGTAGATAAATTGATCTTTGCCCACCTCTGTCCCATGGTCCTCCTTGGGAGATGCGCGCCCTACTGCTCACCTCTCTCTCCCCACATGCCCTATAGCTTTAACTCTTTCTCCTTTCTTGGGAATCATCTTAATGATCTTTTCCTCCTGTACTTCACACGATCTAAGGCACGTCATTAGTTGGATCATTGTCATCTTCTTTCTCTCTCTTCTTGTATATAGATACAAGAAGAGCTGTATAAAGGGATAGCCCTCTTACCGGCAGCACGGTCACATATTTGGCATTTTTTCTGAATTGTGTAGCGATAACGCGGATATGAAGGCTACCCTTTTTTTCTGTGCGCGAGATTATGTCGGACTCGAAACGACTAAAACGCACGCCGTCTTTGGCTTTTTAGTTACCGGAGGTGAAATATCCCTCGTACTGGCAGACCCGAGATCCTCTTTAGAGATGACCCTCCTGGAAATGAAGGCTAACGCGAAAGCGTAATTTCCTTTCGCGATTTCACGCAGCAATTTCATCTTAGTTACAAGCAGTTCGCGTATGTTAGCTCCAACAATATCAACATATTGCAACCACATAAAGACAGCCTTGATTAAATAACACACCTGACTTAATAAAAAACAATTAGTAGATTTATTTACTATCATATGCAAAGGTTGGCCTATTTGGGGCACAACTAACAAGTTAAACACTAAAAAACGTGTACTTAAGCGGACAGATGTCTCTTTTTTCGCTGTAACGTCCAGTCTAATTTATTGTAGGAACAGCAATCTACCGCTAACTAATGTGACAGTGATGTGTTGAATAGTTTGTAAATTTTTTTGTCGTAAATAATGCGGCAAGCAAACCATTTAATGAATAAACATTTGATGTATCAAGAGATTACCTATGGATAAAATATTTTTTGTAAATAGTACACAAAAACTGGTTTAAACTTATTTAATGGAAAAATCTAACTGCCCGCTCAAAACCAAAATATGGTTGATAGCAGGCGGTATCCATTCGGCATAAACCGAAAGAAAACTGAATGTGCCCGGATTTTAAGAATATTATGAGGTGCAGCCGTATTTTTTTTATTTCATACCTTTTAGTTATAATAATGACATCTTGTAGTCTCGTCTTTTTGATACCCTACTCGTTAGGCTGAATGAAAAACAAAATGACAACATTCATTTCATGTAGCCTATGACATGAAGGAGACAAATACCTTTCATTTGAGACCTCATTCATCAAAATTCGTCCAGCCATTAGTCCTGTAAAGAAACATAGATACACGTAATACATTACCCTCGTTGGCGCAGTCGGATAAAAAAAGGAAAACACCACCTATAAATTAGGTTCAACATCATTTATTATGTCGATTTATTAATCTATATACATAGAAATACAATGAAAGTGTCAATTTTAAAGTTCGTTAAAGAAACAGTTTTTTATAAAATACAAAATATGGCTGTACGCAGCAGCATACTTAAATATATAAAAAAATAAAGTCTCTGTATTTATGTAGCCATGTTAATAATAAAAATGCGAAAGTAACTCTGTTTGTCTGTATGTTATGTTTTCAACCCTAAGCCACTGAACCGATGTTGATGAGGCACAAAGATGAATTCGAGCTTAGGCTACATTTTATCGTGGAAAGAAGGGGTTAAGGGGATGAAAGTTGATATGAAAATTTATCATTTTTGAAAGTACTCTAGGACTGGGTGGATGTATGAAGTGAAAGGGCAGGAGGGGGAAGAGAGTAGAAGGGAAAAAGTGAAAAGAGGTAAAAAGGGGAAGGGCGAAAAGGGCAACGGGAGGATGAGGAATGGCGAAATGGGAAAGATGCAATAATGAAGCAATGGGGACATGGCGAAATGGGGAAATAGGGAAATCCAATATTCACGGCCGTGGAGTCGCGGGCAACGCTAGTTTTGACATAACTACCTAATTAAAAAAAACGTTTCTTCTGGAACAGAGCAGGGAGCGATAGTTACCTAATTATGAAAACGGCGTATCACTTTTAACCCATACAACGGAAATATAAGTAGTCTGATGTATCAGGGTTGTGATATGCGGCAGTGCCGACCTGAAGTGAAAACATTTACCTCACAAATAAGTATTCAAGGAGACTAAATGTTTTCATTTACAATTTAATGACTATTTATATTCTTTTTATGGACGTGTGGCATTCTTAGCGTAACGTCAAAACTTTCTAAGAACAAAATACTATATGAAAACTACACAACGTGCCTTAAAAAGTTTTCCCTTAAAAATGCAACATATAGTACATTGATTTCTTTCATTTTGGAGTAAAATCTTTATTTTTAAGTTCATTTAAAATCTGACAACACAGAAATTAAAAAAAAATCTCACGCTGCGATAAGAATTTTGGTTTTGAATATTTAAAAAAAAGGAAGACGTGGCCGCCCTTTCCGCTATTCTTGGCACTCTAACTGCCACATTAAAATTCTATCTCTTTCACTCTTAGGGGATGTAAGGCGAAGAATTCCGATAGGTCGTGATGTAAGCCGGGGGTGGTTGGTATAGGGTGGCGATAAAAATTTAAGCCTATGGGCGGGACCGGCTATGTTTTTATACCTATGTAAACTTTTTATGAGGGTTTTAGTACAATGTGTTATCGCCCGTACATAAGTATTCATCAACTACTATTATTGGGCAAACTGTGGTTACATAAGTGAGAAGTATGTGAAGACTAGGTACTTATTTATTTTGTCACTGTTAATATTTTTTTTAAATGTTACTACTAGCTACTTTCAGTCTAGATATTTTTTTATTGTATTTTATTTGTAATAATAACAGTCGTTTACAGAAGTTTGTACCAGTAAATAATTACTGATAAATAATTACTATGACCAATTACAGCTTTTATTCACAATAGGCAGACCGATTGCATATAATCGTCGAACACATAAAAAAATTCAAAATGAAATGAAAAAATAAATACATCGTAGATGTTCTGAAATAATTAGGCGTTGTTATTATTTATTAATAAACAGGGGCCTGATTCTACTAATTGTCAACCATTGTAAAACCACTGAGATTACAAAAAGGCCATTGAATTTTAGACATTAGGTATTGTTCTGTTGTTAAAGTCTGTCAGAGTAATATAGGTAACCTTTTTCATTGAATTTTGAACTTTAAGTATACAAAGGCGAAAATTCAATGGTAGTTTTTATGATCTCAGTGGTTTGACAGTGGTTAACAATTCGTAGACTTGGGGTTCTGATTTGATATCTTACTTACAAACACTTTATTAGTATTTATAGCTTGTCACAATGTTGCAGAAATGTTATATTCTATCATTTAAAACAAATTACTATCGCCAAGTAAATCCTTTAATTAAACTAGGATTGTTATTTAAAGTAGTCATTAATCACCCAGACTGAATTTCAAAACTGAAACAAATCAAATTCCATATGATTTTAGATTGACATGGTCATTTACATATTCATTGTTAAATATTTCGGGATATTTAGAATGTTCGTCGATTTTATGAAGCAGCCGATATTTCGGCGCTGTTGCAAACGCCATGATCGCGGTGTACTGACGACCGCCGAGCTAGTTCTTATTATGGTCAACCATCGGTCTACCCTCTTTCTCACTCGTTTACTATGCGTACGTAAAATCAACAAACATGATAAACATCTTGAAATATTTAACAGTAAGTAAAACTCCGTTCACGTTTCATGCCCTCTATTAAATGAGTGATTTGAGGTAGGTATAAAAATAAAAACAGATGACATTAAAATTGAATAACAATACCACTTATTCTCGCCATATTACGTGGAACGAAATCAAACTGAATTTCATTAGGTTATAATATCATCAAATGAGTGATTTTAGGTGTAAAAATAACCGATGACAATATTATATATTATAAATTGAATAATGAAACTATTTATTCTTATTACTAAACGTCACTTCTATTATATTTCACGTAAGTTATATGATTCTTGTGAAAACCTTATTTCCCTAGTTTCAAGATTGTGGCTATGTAGTGACATACATACATTAAAGTACATATAATTCCTGATTTATTTAGGATATGCATTGTCCATTTGTCTCTATGGAATGCATGTTCCTGAAGTATGCTTCTTTTAACATCTGGTTCCAGAAGTGTATTGAACCATACTCATTCTCTTTTGTACTATAGTAAATTAAACTTAAAAAGAAATTCGTAAGTAAACAGTTTTTGTATGAGCTTAGTTAGATTTGGAGAGAAAACTTTTGGAAAACAAGGTTGCGTTTCCGTCAATGTTAGTGTTCGGGTGGAGATACCTACCTACCTATCTACCCAGTTTGTTTTCTTCGGGGCAAGGGGTTGTAGGTCAGCGAGTAGGGATGCCGAAAATAGCAAATAGTATTCAGCTGAAGGTTGAGATAAATTAAGTTTAAGATTTGAATTCCTTACCAGCAAAGTTTTCCTCTTGCAATCCCGGGTTATTTAAGAAAGCGCGTGATGCTTTTGCATGAGGCCGTCAAGCTAAGCGCCACCATTGTAACATTGTACGTGTACCTATGTAATATTGACCCTTTTTTGAGAATATGCTTCAACTTTCTATCAGATGATGTATCCGACGTGTTTTTAATTTTTTTAATTATATATTCTGTCACTTTCACACGCCTAGGTTTTGTGTAAAGTGTAGTGTGTAGTAATAAGTGTATGTCACTCGCACACTTGTTCCTCTAAGGATAACTTAATAGACGTGACACTCATGACCAATAATATAATTAAAAACTCGTAAATACATATTTCCTTATTGCCTGAAAGGCCAAAGGGAATAAGCGGCAATAATAAAAGAAAATCACATTCCAGTCCAATAATTATGATGTCATTTAAGATATTTTTCCTCAAATATTTCTGTCGCTTGCACCCTTTAAGTTCACAACAAGCGTTTAGTAATTCCATGCACACCTTTGGTTTGTTAACAAAAAGGCTCTACGGCAGCGACGGCCTCGCAGCATGCGGCCGGACATATTATCCAATGAAACAATACATACTACAAAAAAGTGTTAATATGTAATTGCTTAATCAAAGAATAGCGACTGGTTGGACTCACAATGGCAATGAACGAGACACCCAATCAGTACCGACTTTACTAACTGTTAAGCATTGTGAAACCACTGAGATTATAAAAACTGACATTGAGTTTTCAAAGTTAAAATTCGAAATCAAATGAAAATGAGGTCATAACATTGTTTCCTTCACTTTTCAAGATGCTATGTTATTTTAGACTTTAACAGCATAGCGGTAAACTCTGAAATGAGACGACATTTTCTTCAATCTCCGTGGCTTGACAATAGTTGATAATTAATAGAATCGGAGCCCTTGTGTCAGGATATGATTGGTACTTGGACAGAGGCGGCTCGTGACCAAATATTATGGGTGTTCACTAAATATAAAAACGAAAAAAATGATAAGGCGAATGTTTTTTCACTTTTATTGAAAAATTCCCGTAACCGTCCATGCCGATTTACCACTACTGCCGGCTCCATCGCCAAATACCAAACACGGGAAACAAAATTTGTTCTGATTTAAACACACACGTAAAAGGTTTGCTTTTTTGTAGTACATTTTTGAGAAAGAGCCGTGGCGGCTTTGAGTTCGAGACGCATCTCAAGAGTCTTTTCACAATGTTTAATAAAAGATGTGTATTCTTCCATTTTTACACAAGGTCACGCACAAACAACTTTCTTAATAATTATTTAAGCTAAAAACCCCAAAACAATCACCGGCGCGTACGCGTCACGTGTTACTGTGTTTTGTTTATTTGAAAGAAAACATAAGAGCGGCAACAACGTAAATTTGTCAATCAGATTGCATAATGACCATTTGGCAACAGGGTGCGTGAGCGGCGCTCCAGGATCAGCTAATTTCTCCTATGAAATCTTTTGTTTCACGTGTCGGGACAGTACGATGTTTCTCTTTCGCACTCATTGAATTCAGTACTGGGATTTGTACTAAGATTTGTTTCATAGGAGCGCAATCGCTAGCACTCCTCCCGTAACCCGGCCGAGTTAAGTTGCATCTCGCTGCAATGCGATTCTCTATGCGCTAGGTGTACAGTTAATTTGATCGGGTTGTATGTTTGAAAACGTTTAACTTTATATGTATAATAGAATGTATGTTGTTGGTATTAAGTAGGTACCTATACTCTAGGATGTACACACATTTTTTGTGGGAGTGCACTGCACCAGCGCTCTTTAGGACGAGCCGCCTCTGTACTTGGATGTTTATTTGTATTGCATCCATTTTAAAGAGTTTGAAGTTACAATGAAAATGACGCATCTATATAAATATACAAAATGTTAAGTCTCACTAAAGTGACTAAAGTTATATTCACGACCATTTCGCAGTAACTAGTTACTATATTTAATTTATTTTCGCATGCAATAAAGTTAACAAAAAGAGAATTTGACAGCCCTGGCGCAGTCGTTTGATGTTTTACGATCGCACCGCTCGTCATTAAACTTCCCTATTTCGGATGAATACCGTAGGGTTGGTGCAGCCGGAACTTATTTATTTATTAGGGACAAAAAAATTTTTTTATGATGAAGTGTTATGTAAATTATAAATATAATTTTGGGAAGATTACTCGTAGTATTTGAAGAAATTGATATTTGATTTGATTGATTTCAGCTCGGTAGTTTTTAAAAGAACTTTTTTTCTTTTTATACAACTTAGGTCGCAGATAAGCACGCGGCCCACCTGATGGTAAGTGGTTACCGTGACCTATGGGCGAGTGTAACACCAGAGGAATAACACTCGTGCCGCAACCCCTGTAAGAACAGAGACATTCTGTGTTGTCAGCACCAAAGATGTAGGAGAAGCCTTTAGTTTTCCCACTGACAACACAAAACCTCTCTAGTGAGCTCTGGCTACCATACTCACCACCGAAAACACAATACAAGGTTATTAAACGGCGATATTCTGTAGGGTGGAGGTACTTCCCCAGTCGGACTGCTCGATTGGGACGGATATACCGTTGTGTTCTACTTTGTGTAACTTTTGAAATATCATCTCTTATATCCTCTATACACGTTGGCCAACGTGTAGTTGTGTGGGTTTACCTTATTCTTGATGTGTGGCGTGATGTCGGGAGGATGTTTTCGCAACCGCTTTTCCCAATGTGTTCACCAACGTGTAAAGCTGATACGAGAGTGTAAAATATAATTCATTTTACGTACAAAGTCGGACATTAAAAATCATTACATTCTTAATCATAACCAAGATTCACCAATCACCACCAAGTCCCTAAACGGTATTGATTGCACCGCATCAGTGTATGTAGATAACTGTCCAATTGTACAACAAAATGTACACGGACACAAGACCATTTTATACCACTTAGGTGGCAGACAAAGACACGGCACACCAAACGAAAAGTGGTCACTGTGGCCTATGGACATTTGTAACACCAGAGGTTTCTCACGTTTGCTGCCGCCCCTGTAGAAACTAATGACCTTCTTGGAGAACCCCATATTGTAGTCCCTTGGAAAAATCATAGCAGTAAATTTATTATTAGTAAAGTTATTATTATTGATTACTAAAACTACTTTACCATCCCTACAATAAACCCTTCTATTAAAATATTCATCAAGCCCGAGGCTTATAACCATTTAAACTAAAATGGTATTCGTGCAAACAAATAAAGAAAGGCAATTAAATTGCAACTGTTTCACGATAACTAATGAAACAGCATCGTGTCTGATACGTCACGCTCGTCAACGGGTGCTACTTTTTTATATTTTAAAAGTAACCTACATGAACGGCAGTCGAAGCCGGCGCGCTTGCAAAAAAGGTTTAATGATAGTTAAAAAACTCTTGAAACTGCCTGTCCTCTGTTTACCTAGGGTGGAAAAAAAGACGAAGTGGGGTATAGGCACATTTAAGGATAAAAATAGAATGCCATTGTTGCAATAATAATAATCGTGTATGTGCAGTAGGCGCCAAAAGTTCGTGGACACATTAATACTTATAATCCTTTAACAGCCTAAGTCTAATTTAAGAATAAGAATAATTTATGGTTTACATAAAATGGTTGCAAAATGTCACAGCATACAAAGCTAAAAATTAAAATACACAAAATAGTTCAGCATCCAGAACAAGAGTGTTATTCAAGTAATAATTTAAATTTAACATAAAGTAACTAAAATAACATTAATAAAATAAACTAGATCGATGTCTTGTTTATTTTAAGAAAATAAGTAAACTAAGCAAGTAGTAAAATAAACTTAATTACATAGATCCAGTAGCTTCTAAGACTAATAGCTGTGTAGGAGCGTCACTTCATACAATTTTAGTTGCAAATTGTCCAGGAACTTATGGAACCTGGGCTGCCGCCGCCTCCGTCAGTGAGCAAGTTATGCTCGAGGAGGAGACGGCGGAACGGGTTCGAAGAAGACTACGGACTCGCATAGCCCGTGATGAGTGGAGGCGACTTGGATGTCGGAGGTCGCAGAATGACCTCCGTCCTTCGTGAGCGTGGGCTGGGTGACGGGTGGAGCCGCTTGTCACCCTAGCAGAAGCAGGCTGCGACGGCGGATGCGACCCATACTTGGGGGCTAGAGGGACCAAAAGTTTCATATTTCTAACAATAGTAGGATAGGATAAACAGTAAATTTATTGCATATAAGTACATTTACCATATTCAGCAGTGAACGACCTGAAATGGTGACGATGAGGATGACATTTTATCAATACAAAAAAAAACCGCATCAAAATCCGTTCAGTACTTTTTAAGACCATCGCGGACAAACGTACAAGAATTTAAAAAAAATATGTCTAGTATCGTTTTCGTTATAATACTAGTAGTAATAAATAGCGTTGTTTATTTTCATATTACTTAATAACGAAAAATTTGTTTCAAACGGAACTCAGTTTTAAATATCTGTTTTTAAAATCTTATCTATTATCTTTTTTTATTCAGTTTAGACACATAAAGAGCACTTATGAATGTCGAAGTTTTACAATAATTATGTACCTACATTTGTCAAAAATATTATAAATTATAATAAATAAAATACTTAGTAAATAAATCATTTGAAAATTCTAAAAGGGTAGCAACCCTAACCTCCAAGGGTTACAGTTTTACGGGCACTCGTATTTCGGGCAGTAGCGCTTTCGGGCAAGGTCGGGGGGTACCGTCACCGTTCTACACTGCAAGCGCACTGTAACCCCTCCTTTTGTGTACTATCAACTTTATTTATATGCGACTTCTATGCTGTACTGTCGTAGCACCAGTATCTCATAGTATGACTGTAGTTTTGGGGGTTCTAGGGTTTATCTTCATGTAGTCTATTGTTTTGGTAGTACATTGTTTAATATGAATATTTAGACAGACAGATATACATTATACACTTTATGTTGCTTAGCAAATAAATGATAAAAACTAAAGATATATTTTTTGGATGAATTACCATCCAAAAAAATGTTTGTACATAGTATTGAGTGTTACTTAGTTTTTTAGGGCGTAGAGTTCAGTAATCACGTCAGTAGTGTGTTGGCCAGGATTCGAACCCAGGACCTTTCGATCTCGCCTTCTCCTTAACCACTAAGCTACTGACGCTTGTAGATACGTATGCTTACAGTATGTAGATACTTATATACAGAAGTGTCACATGTGAATTGTCACAATCTGTCACAAAAGGTGTCGGTAAACGGTGTCGCGAGTTCAACGGTTGTTTTCATTTAAAAGTCAATTATTCATCGCGTGTAAAGTAATATATACATACTCACGCCTATATCCCCGAAGAGGTAGGCAGAGGTGCTAGCACCCACATTTCGCCAGTTTATGTTTAAGTTCCAATGTAATAGATGGCGAGCCTATTGCCATTAACCGGGCACTTATAAACCTGCGATAAATACACACAAAAGCATCGAAAAGTCATTGGTGTGTGCCATGGTAAAACCTGGGATCGAACCCGAGACCTCGTCTCAGCAGTCCATTACCCATACCACTAGGCTATATACACTTTAAAAAACTTAAAAGTCAGTCATCATCACCCATCTTTGCAGTGTTAGTGATAAGAGATTATTGTGATGAGTCTGTGCCTACATAGCCACGAGAATATATAGATTAGGCACTCTTATCTATATGTTATATACTGTGGAAACTTATGTATGCCTTTATAAGAGTGATAATAAACATTGTTATCGGTACAAATGTGAAATTGGGTATAATATTTTTTGTGTTACCGAAGGTCGGGCTCTGTGTTGCGCTGGTTAAGTCTACGTTTAATTCACACGATCATAGACACATGAATTTATATTGAGGGAAATAGGAAATGACGGTATACCCCGTCCTAATACCAACCACCTCTAGGACGTGGTGGTAGTGAACGCGACTGCTGCGCAGAAGCCGCGGGTTCCATTCCCGCTCAGCACAAATATTTATGTGCATGAATATGGCTATTTGCACTGGTCTGGTCAATACCGTCACATCACAGAGTCTTATTATTAATAACATTTCTAACTAAACCTATGGGACCTAAACATAAACTGGCGAAATGTGGATGCTAGCACCTCTGCCTACCCCTTTGGGGACAAAGGCGTGAGTTTATGATATGTTATGTTCTAAGGAAAAGTTGATCTTAAAGAAATTATAAGTACAAACTAATTACCTCTGACCGTAGTAGTACTATTAAGTATCCTGTGTTCTGACCACATATGGACGCCAGTTGGATGCTACAGAATCGTCGAACCTACATGCCTTCTGAATTGGTGACCTTGAATTAGGCCCACACATTTTTCTTTTACAATAGGTATACGATGCTATAAGACTGCGTTTATAATAGAAGCGGTGGCGGGAGCGATAAGCGACATAATTGTTGTGTTAAGATTCCTACGGTACCAAGTAACAAACAAATTTGTAACGAATTGATTACTAAGCTAAATCACAGGTAATAATACCTCTACTAATATGATATGCAAAAGAAAGATGAGTTAGTTCGCGTTGAATGGCGTTCAGTTATTCTGTTATCTTCTTCTTCTTAAGATGGCCTCTTCTTTAAGCAGATTCGCCGCAATTTCGCCAATGTCAAGTCGTAAATGAAATAAAAGACTATTAATGGGGAGATGCCAAAGTCAAGTTTTTAAAGAAAATCTTCCAGAGCCACATTAGCCACGACATTCAGTAAATTTGTTTCCGTGGGTCCGCCTCCCACAAGATCAGGTAGCCGATCAGGACGTGTGGTTGGAATTTAGGGGGCATTCTGTTGTGTTATGAGCTTATGACATGACATGACATACCTGAAGGTAACACAGTTTACAACATAAAGTTATCCCTAGAGGAACAATGTACACATACATATATTTACACAAAAACTAGGATAGTGATATAGAATATGAACCGTGCAACGTTTTTTTATAAACCATTATCATCTTTGAAAGAAATAGATATTGTAGTGACCTCAATGTTTGTACATTAAAGTTACAAATCAAATGAAATCAAATCATATCGGTAATAAGTAGATTGTTGCTCTATTTACGTTAGTAATATAAAGTTTATGGTTTACTACTATAAATATGATAAATATAGATAATAAGTAACACATGAAAGAGATAGAACTAGCTACTGTAATGAATGTTACCATTATCTGAATGTTCCCTAAAACAAAAGGTATTAAAATAAAGACTTTTTGTATTTTCAAATATTCACATTTACTGTTTATTTCTTTTAATACTACAAGTCTTTATTTTAAAACCTTTTGTTTGTGACGTAGCACACGTAAAACTGAAACTAGATTATCATCACTTGGGACCTTAGAGAGGGGAGGAGGGGGGTATCAATACGCAATTGTCTCGTAAATGATGTCCATTGTGTTTTGTTAAATTTAAAAATACTATTATCTTTTTATTATTTGTTTTTTCAACGAACATGACTAATGAAAAGGTATTTTAATTTTAAACTATTTCGAGAAATATATAGGTTGTTATTTAAAAGGTATTTTTAAGTAAATTTATGTATTTATTTGACTGATTGTACGGTAGTATACATCACTAATCAAATACTAAAATAGTGCAATTTCGCTTCGCACTTGTTGCCTTCGCCGTACGTTTCACAAATGCCAGGAATTGGTACTACTAGTATTACTTTTTTTTTTATTTGGTTCACAAAACTAAATACAACCAGTAACACATTATTTATATTTATATCGCAGTTTTCAAAGTCATAGCGTGATTGTATTCTACTTGATGCGAACACAGCATACAATGTATGTATGTTATGTTTAGAAAACCATATATATATACATTTTTAATATTTCGCTTTATAAATGCTACTTAAACACCAAAAGTCACCCACAGAGTTATAAATGGAAAAAAATAACAATATAAAGCTTAGAGTGAAACAAAAAGTACTTGACGGAGATAGGACATAACGGTATCTCTCGTCTTAATTGAGCAGTCCGACTGGGGACGTACCACCGCCCTACAGAATACCGCGGCTAATAATAACCTTGTGTTGTCTTTCCGGTGGAGAGTTGGGTAGTTAGAGCTCACTGAAGAGGTTTTGTGTTGCCAATGGGAAGACCGAGAAACCTTTTGTCTTCTACACTAGAGACTCTTAACCTTCGCCCCTCCCCCTTTCACTTCCCCCCTCTTCTCTATATGGTCGGCAGCATGAATGTGACGCCCCTGTTATTGCAAACGTCCATAGGCCACGGTAAGCACTTTTCATCAGGTGGGCCGCGTGCTTGTCTGAAACACAAGTGTTATAAAAATTACGTAATTTTTGCTGCTCTTCTTCTTCGTATAAGGTCAATTCTACTGCTCTTCTTCTTCGTATATTGAATTGTCAATGGAATTGGAGAAGTTTGTCTAAGTTACATCAATGGCCACCAGAACCAATTTCTGGTAAACCTCTTTTGGCTACCAGCCAGATATAAATTGTTTAACTAACAAGGAGGTTTTATATCCTGCCTGAGTGAATTCATTCATTCGTCCCATTTTACGGACGTTGCTAAGGCAAATTGAATCAATCACATTCTACTTGAATGATTTTTTGAGTCAAATTTTGCTTTGAATCGAATCTGGACTGGATTTTACAGATACATTTCGCATTAAACTGCGATTTAAGTAGGTCTCTAGTTACAATTTACCGATGAACTAAGCATTTTGAAATTGAAAAGAAACTGTCAAGTTCTTGATATCGCAGATACATACACACATAGTCACCATCGCTGGTGTGTCTTTCTGCCAAATTTCATCCAGATCCGTTCAGCCGTTATTGCGTGAAAAAGTAACACACGTCCATCGATGAATAAACATTGTTTTGAAATTCATCAGCGTTAAATTATTTTTGTAGTTGAGTGTACTTCCCCGGTGGGACTGACATAGGTTCTTGTGCTGGGATAAGCACGTCTTGGCTTGCCTGTCTATTTGTTTATATGTTTAGATACTCTCCAAGATGTTAATTGGTAGTGCTTGCACGCAATTAATTTCCTTGCAATTTACATCGTATAGCAAGGAATCAGGTCAACATTATTTTTTTCAAATTTTTTTTAGTTGCTACATTTTCGGTTGGGAATTTATTTTCGGCATACCCTTTTTTTTACAAAGTGCCCGATTGGCGGCAACAGGCTCGCCCCCTATTATGTAGTACTGAAAATCATAGTTGACGAAATGTGGGTTTTTAATACACCTCCTACCCCTTTGAGGATTACAGGCGTGAGCATATGCAACAACAACAACAACAACAACTATTTATTGCTATTGCAGTCAGCTTTATGGCTTCAAGGTAATCATAGTTGCAACTTTATTACAGAAAAACGGGTTAGATAGCTATAAACTATTCCTTTATCATTCAGCCAAGTTCGTTCAGTTTAGCGTGATTGGATAATAAACATACAAACATCTCACTGACCTTCTCTTTTATAACAATATTAGGAGTAGGGTATCACCAGGAAGTCGCATTAGTAGGGCTACATTTCGCCAGTTTATGTTTAGGTCCCAATGTAATAGGTGCCATTAACCCGGCACTTATAAACCTGAGATTAATACACACATATCTTCGAAAAGCATCGAAAAGTCATTGGTGTGTGCCATGGTAAAACCTGGGATCGAACCCGAGACCTCGTCTCAGCCGCAGACCGCGGTTTTTGTGAGAAAAATATTATTTTATTATGCCTGCATGCAGTCAGTGTGTAGTACGACGATGGTGATGATGAAAACTACTTGAAAGATACTAGTTAATAAAACGTCTGGTTGTTAATTGAACAGTAGTTAAAACATGTATCGCAGTGAATGGTTACGATCATAAACCGCTACTATTTAATGAACAAATTAGGCTGCGGAACTATGTATTCATAATAAAACGGGAGTATAAAACTGCAAATATCCATTAACAGGTATATTTTATGATATTGTACATATGAAATTAATATGTCATTAAGTTAACATTGTGGCAGATTGGACGGATAGATACAATTTTATAGCATTTACTCGTATATTGGTTTGATTACGAACAGAAATTTAATGCTGTTTTAACTCACTTAATAGCTTTATGTTTACAAACAGGAACATTAATTTTAATATGTTGTCTCTTTCTAATCGATTTAAAATTGGAAAATGTGAGTGTCTAGACGTCTAGACATTCATTCTTTATCAGAAAATATAGAAAATCGATATTATAATAATCTTAATTTTGGAGTAAGTAACTCCAAAATTAAGATTATTTTATAAAGCTAGCGTTCAGCAACTTTTGAGTTCTGACCTTAACTATACTTAAGCTCTGTCAAGTGAGTCTAAATAAAAACAAAATATTACTATTACTACTTACCTTGTAATATTTTTTTATTTAAATATTTTATATCAATAAGGTATTATTTTCTATTCATGATTTAAGACACAGTTGATCAATACACAACTGAGTTTCTCCTGTAAGAAAGAAACGCAGCTCATCTATAGGTACCCGATAATAAATGATAAAATCAAAATAATGATAAATATTTTAGTTTTCAAAAGTTTTTCACTTATTATTTAATCAATATTAATGTCAGACGACGTATACCTGTCAACGAAAACCGCGGTAGCCTAGTGGTATGGGTAATTTACTGCTGAGACGAGGTCTCGGGTTCGATCCCAGGTTTACCATGGCACACACCAATGACTGCGATGCTTTTAGAAGTTATGTGTGTATTTAACGTTGGTTTATAAGTGCCGGGTTAATGGCAATAGGCTCGCCACCTATTACATTGGGACCTAAATATAAACTGGCGAAATGTGGGTGCTAGCACCTCTGCCTAGCCCTTCGAGGATATAGGCGTGCTATTATAAAAAATAAAAAAAATAATGTCATATTTTCATCAATATTAATATTATCAAATCATAGTTCATAGTACCAAGTAGACACAATTCTGTATTCGGAGCCTCTCGAGTCGTGGATGCGTACGCACCGGCTCCTGAAACTTCCTACTGAACACTCATCTGTCATTGACTTCTTAAAATCAGGTGCTTACTGCAGCCCATTTACTGGCCCTTTTATACGGTTAAGCACATTTATGCACTAATGTCAATTTTTGCAATGCAATAGAATTGTAGCTAATTGGACACCCCACACCTTTTATATTTGTACATACGAATATATTTTTCGATATTTTATATTGTCATAAAGTTCTAGAACTTAATTTTCTTACACATCTACACTTATTGAAAAGAGAGTAGATTTGTTTTTTTTTGTTTGTTTGTTTGTAACGAATAGGCTCCGAAACATCTGGACCGATTTAAATAATTCTTTCACCTATATATCCTATATACCCGCGAGCAACAGCTAGTATTATCATAAAGTTCTGGACCCTAATTTTCTTACACATTATACATATAACTGCAACATGAAGTTCACAAACAGAATAACTTATATTTAAAAAAAAATCTTTGCTTAAGACGTCGTCGATTTGATAACAAATGTACTGTAGGCCTCAAAGTTCCTGAACACCTTAAGATCTATAATCCTTTGTCAGTCTAAATCTCGTTAATAAAATAAACTAGATCGATGTCGTGTTTCATTACAAGAAACTTAGTAAACTCATGCAAGTAATTATGAATTTAATTACATTAATAAGTAGATCTAGTGGCGTTTTAGCATAGAAGTTGTGTAGTGACCTGACTTACCATTATAGTTTCTAATTCCATGATCTTTTGAAGCCCACTGTACATATATCTTATTATGATTATATATTATATGAGCTAGATATTCTTGGTCTAACTCCACTTTATAAATTTCTTAGCCTATCGTAGTCCGCTAATAGATATAGGCCTCTTCCAATGTGCGCCATATTTCCCAATCTTCCTCCTGCCCAGTCCCAGAATCTTGTCTATCCCAATCACCCTTTTAAGGTCGTCAGTGCATCTGACTGGAGGGCCTTCCTCTAGGTCTCTTCGGAATTTTGTTAAATAATATAGGCTTACGTTTGTACCCAACCTATGACAGTTCTCTTCTGATGGTAAGTGATGTATTGTTTACGACGGAACACATTTGCATAGAAGGAACCTAATGACTCGAAACTTGAAGGCTCCCAGGTTATTTGAAGCAGAGAGACTCTTTAACTGTGCACATCAACATAGTATAAAACAAAATCTCTTTTTCTGTCCCTATGTCCCTTTGTATGCTTAAATCTCTAAAACTACGCAACGGATTTTGATGCGGTTTTTTTTAATAGATAGAGTGATTAAAGAGGAAGGTTTATATGTATATAACATCATGCTGCAACCAACTGGTGCGGTGCAGAAGTGAAAAATGTTGCAAAAACGGGGTGACGCAGACGAAGTTGCGTGAGTCAGCTAGTAATAAATATTCTGGTCCTATGACTACCAATGCGAAGCCTCTAACCTTCCCTTTCGCTATCTTGGTCACTACATCTTATGGTATAACACTGTCCTAATTTCTTCACATATAATTCTTGCAACTTCTTCAAAATAAATCCGAGATGAAATACCACGTAAAACTTTAACAACTGATACGAGAATTGACTGCACTTTCAATAATCCTATTTAATGCTTCATAAACCACGTACAAATAATGAAATAACTCTGTCTTTTAGCTCGCGGCAGTCGGGCAAAAATAGTGGTCATTTATTTCGCCCAGAAGTTACAAATCAAACAGAATATATCGGTTATAAAAGTGCAACAAGTATTCGAAATGCACCAGCCTGTATGTGTATACCACTTGGTTTTATGGTCTATAAAAGCATTTACGACTCACAGGATAATACCCATCCGGCTAAAAGGGTTTGGCTTCAAACTTATAGATATACATTGACGTAATTAAAAATGTCTGCCTCAAATATATGTATGTTTAGTCGTAGTAGGGTAGAAAATTGTGCATTTAGTATAATTGAGTTTGACCATTTTGAATATACTGAGGTTGTTATAATACAACTATCGTATTAATTTGTTTTGTAAATAGTTCTAGTATTTTAAGATTGGTAGTCCACTAAATTGATTTCTGTTTCCAATATAACTAATCGTAATTAAATTTATTTATAAATAGATTAACCTCTTTTTTTTCGTGCGTGAATGACCGGTATTTAGTTGGTGGAGGTGAGATAGTAGCAAAGATATCCCTAGCACCCCGGCAGATCCGGGGCCCTCTCTTTCGAGCAGACCCCCTTCGGGTGTAGGGACCGGTGCCCCGTCAAGCAATCAATACATTGATTCTCGCATAAAATTGGACTAGTCCATAATAGATACAAGTCTTGATGACACTTCCTATAAAGCGATAAATCCGTAGAAGTATAAATATTAATATGAGGTGGATACAATTGATGGACAGTTCTTGTCAGTCTCTTCACGAT
Organism: Pelosia muscerda; assembly: GCA_963691645.1. Taxonomy (NCBI): domain Eukaryota; kingdom Metazoa; phylum Arthropoda; class Insecta; order Lepidoptera; family Erebidae; genus Pelosia; species Pelosia muscerda. Next base: position 5,091,511 of record OY829116.1, on the reverse strand, counting down.
CAGCAGAAATACGGCTACTAAACCAAAGCTTTACATAAATATGTACTGACGAAGCAAAGATATAGGCACAGATTACCTAATAGTTGGAAAAGGTAAAGGACCTATTAAGTATAACGTAAAACACATATACAAAGCAGCCCGAACACGCAATTCTCAACAAGATTTACACCGATATCGACAACATACAACAAAATTAAAAGCAAATTATTGTATCCGTGACTGAATAAAACCTTTTAGTGATGTTTCATTTGTTTCTGTTACCACAACAATGGCGTATCGACCCTCTCAATTATATCCGCATACATTTACGAGCAAGGAGTATGCAACACGAATGTGACTTATCTTACGATGAAATGAGAACATTTTAACGCCCGCATTCCCCTTGTACGTGTTAGTTTCCATCCATTAAATTCATCGCCACCACTCACTAGAACACTAAAAGTCACTTCAAGACCTGCAAGACTGCGCTGAAACTTATGTCGCCGAGTTTGAGTTAACCCCTCCTATTAAAGTGTTCAGCGTTTCGCAAGAAACTTAAACTCTATAAATCTGAAATGGAATCATAAACTCTAGATGCTGGTCCAAAAAATCCAAAAACAAATAGCTTCATATATAATTATATAAGGAATAAAACGCACGTTTATTGCTGTGTGGTTTATTCGTTTTATGACCTCCCAGGATCACTTTAGATAGACGTCAGTAGGGAGGCTAGACGTCGTAAATAAGTATGAAATATGATAATTGCGAAATTCTTCAATATATTACGATTTAAACATTGATGATTCGCCTGACGTTTTGTAGGGCCATAACTCGGCCGTTCGCAGAATTTGCGCCCGCGCTGTTCGTCGTCTTGCTCGCACCACGCGGCTAAACCCAGCAGACGCACAAAGCGTCTTGGGAACCTGTGATATTGTGTTTCAATGCACTACATTTTTGTTTCATTTTTATACGAGTATTGTACCACAAATGTGTGCTAATGTTGTACATGGATCATGATATATGTTTTTATGAATTATGTTTATTAACTGTCAGTTTGATTTGAATACTTAAATGACTCAAATGTCCACCTAATCCCACAGCACATTCTGTTTTGTACTTTAATGATAATTGATTTATGAGGTATAAACTGATGGCGAATCAGACCGAGTCGTAACACAACAGATTACCAGTAAGCTGTGACACTATATGGGACTTGCTTATCCCCTTTCGATGGAATTTATGATGGCCTGATTCGGCTAAGTAACCTTTTTAAAAGTTTGGAATCATCTATAAATGAATCTTAAAATTAGGGTCGTACGAGTGTTTTGATGTACGACTATGTGATCCGTGATTCAATCTGTTATCATTTAAGGGTTGAACTGTTTTTCTTCCACGGTAGGCAAAACAGTGTGCTACCTATACTGTTATCATCTTTCATGCAAACCCACCTGTTTACAGTGATTTCGACCTGATCTTTAGTTGTAAATGTAGCAACATTAATTTTGTGTTGCCATTTATTATGGTATCTGTAATAAACTATTCCTGACTTTAAATTTGACGTCATAAGTGTTTATGACCTGTGTTTACTGTATTACTTAAATGCAAAAACAATATTTGGTTTAAACCATATACTTAAAATAACAGTAAGTAATACCTAGGAGGGCGTATGGTCTTAGTCGATTCGATGAGTTAGATGGCTTAAGTAGAGATTTTCGTACACAAAAAGGGTCCGCAAGATATATTGAGCAGTGACAGTGAGAAAGAGAACAAGTGCGACATGGATTGGAGTCGGACTCCGCAATCCCAGGACGCTTGTGACCGCTCGATATAGCCCCATTTCGCCATATTTCCCCTGCAGTGGCCAATTTGGGTCCGTAGGCGATTTAATGACTTCCAAGATGATATCCAGGCGGCAGGCTTTATGTTTGTCTGAACATCTTGCTCGCTCGAGGACTGTCAACTAAACAAACAAAGATAAGTGTTGTAGTTTATATTTCAATGTGATTAGAATTGTACTTACTATTGTAATGAGGAATTCATGTTACGCTCCTATTTCGATATCAAATTCTGAGATTTAATTAAACAGCCTTCCATCACATATGCAACATTAAGCCTTACTTACGATAAGGCTACACTAATTATTTTTTTACGATCATGTTCCCAATTAGCCCACGACATGGTGATCGGCAGCCCACGTTTGTAATCGATACAAATTATGCGTGAAGTCACAAAGTGGTGTACACTTTGATTAAAATATGGTTAAGCATTGTTTTCATAGTAAAGTGAGGTAAAATGCGTGACTTCTAAACCGTGACAACCATGTGTGGTTCCTAAGAATTATTCATTCTCTGAGCCTATTCCCAACTCAGTTGGGGTCGGCTTCCTAGTCTAACTAATATGTGGCTAAACTTCGATATTTTCCGTGAAGTGATTGCCATCGGACCTTCACAACCAAATTGGTAATAGTGAAGTTCTGTAGTTAGGCTAGTCGGACTTTTGAGGGCTCCAACTACCTGTAACGACTACCATAGATGTTTGTTTCTGTTCGGATGCAACCGACCGACGGCGGCTTAACATGCTTTCCGTGGTGCGATCAGACCAGTGCAAATAGTCATCTTCATGCATACAAATATTTGCACTAAGTGGCGATCGAAGCCACGCCACGCCACAGAGGCTTAAAGATTGATAACTTCACGAAAATGTAGGCGCGGTTTTGTTTCGATACAGATCATACTTATATCAATTGATATATAAAGTAACCGAAATTACTAATATTCCCTCTAACCCCTCCAACTAAGCACATGTCATATCAATGGGTTTACGTCTGTAGTGTAATGGCTAGAATTCGAAACCGGAACCTCTCGATGGTAAGATCGACTCCTTAACTACCAAGATACCGACGCTTCTGATGATAGATTCCGTGTAGGTTTGTTTCTTATTGGCGCGAAAACGATTTCATTTAAGTATGTATAAATGCAGGTTATTTTAATGCTCAATGCGGTATGATATGCAAGAACTCTCGAAGAATTGAAGAAATCATTACTATGCAAAAAGTATTGATAAACGTATAATTTATATAGGTAATATAATTAAATGTGATAAAAACACACGTATCAACAAACCAATACTTTTTTTTATAATATTCTTGACCTACAGATAATATTCATGGCTAGGATGAGATAAAGCTTTATCAGCGTGTATTAACGTAATCACACAGACGACGTTTTGTTTGTTACAGAGTAATGAAAGATGAAGTATTTATTACCCGACTGCGGTGAAGAGAAAAGGATAGTTGTGTTTGACCATTACAATAAATGAACTCGGTTTGTTATCGGTCTCTTAAACAGTAGTTGAGATATTCACTCACTTAAGAAAGAAAAAATCGAACAGATGCGAGTTGGACTCGCGTGTTGAGGGTTCCGTTCGGAACTGGATTAAAACACAAATTTAGCTTTACTTTGGGCAATTGGAGCTACCATAATAAATCGCAGCCAGCGGCAAGGGGTCCCTATGAACCGATTCTTGCCAGCTTGCTCTGCAAAGGGAAGCCGTGCTAGAAATGTTTAAATTTATTCTAAGATCGTTCTATAAAGCCAGGTCTCCACCAGACCTGCCGAATTGCAACGCAAATTTCAGCTGCCATACGTTTTCTATGGCAGGCGGATTCCGTTCTTCCTCGCGTCTTGTTAGTCTCGTGCAACAATTAGGTACATATAACATGTATGTCAGACAAATTTTAGCGTTGCGATGCGGCCCAACTTGGTCGTAGACTTGTCTGGACTGGTGTACACCTGGCTTAAGACGTAAGATTTTCACTCTTCGCCAATGCTCGTAGACAACTGAAGTGACAATCGGCTGACCACATCTATCGCGAAGGTAAAAGATTGGTGGTCAACCTTGCAGATAAAATTAAATCTGGAATCTGAGGACAGAGAAACGGGCGCTGTGTTAGGTCACAGTAGACTATATAAACGGATACTGATTTATTTTAAAAGCAATTAAAAGAATAAAATAAAGATAATTTTAATCACGTGTTATTACCAACGACGGAATGGAGATGGTATTATGCGTTTGGGATAAGAGAATGTTTGTTTGTTTATGCAGTTACATGTTGTCATTTTTCTCCAAAACTACTAGTCGGATTTTGATGCAGTTTTTTAGTTTACGTTTTAAGAATTCGCCCTTTACTTTAAAACCTTGATTCCTGCTACATTTATTTATTTTAGCGGTCTTATGGTTTTGATTTTCTTGCGATTGTCTAAGCATTTTGCCAAATACTTCTTGTACCTTAAGATTGCATGCGTTTTTTCAGACCTGCAAGAAGTTACAGACCTGAATATTTGACAATTATTTTTAGTAGGCAACTTGGAACATTGATATCGCCATTGGTCATTGGATCATTGGTTGTGGAGGTCAGATGGCAGTGGCTTCACGTAAAATATCCAAGTTCAGCCGCATCACAGTTGGACTGGAAAGCCGTTCCCAACTGAGTTGAGAACAGGTTCAGAGAATGACGATATTTTAATAGGCAATAAGTTACATTCAGATAGTACGGTCATTTTGATGACAAGCGGTCACCACTACCTGCTACCATCAATGGAACAAACTAGCATTCCAAAATTTCGATAATATCACAATTTATTCACGTTTTAGCAATATTATATCTATCTTTTCATTTAATCTTATCTACCATGTCTCTTTTAATAGTATGTGGCTGCAGCAGCCGTCATAGCAGTCTTATCAGAAATGACTTTCAGTGACCGATAACGTCCACGTTGACATACTTATCATTATCGTTATTATATAAGGAGAGACTCCGTGGCGTGGTGGTAGTACACGCGATTGCTAAGCACGGGGTGCGAGTTCGATCCCCGCTCAATGCAAAAAGTTGTATGCATGAATATGGCTGATCTGGTCGTGCCTCAGGGAGCACGTTAAGTCGTCGGTCCCGGTTGCCATACAAACATCTATGGCAGTCGTTACGGGTAGTTGGTGCCCTCAAAAGTCCAACCAGTCTAACTTAGAAGTTCGATATCGCCTAAAAGATTAACGAACCCTCATCATTCATTTCATATGAGTGAACTGAATGAATCAGTTGCATCACTATTACTGAATATTGACGAAGGGATATTAGCTGCTGTCAATTGATATCGTCTAATTAAAAATCCGACTATAGGATTTTAAGATACGAGACAGTAATTCTAAAAGTTTTTGTAGTCATGTAAATCCACCTGACCATGAGAACTGTAGAATAGACATCAAGTTATATTCTAGTTACTGCGGCAAACTGCAAGCTACAATTTCAACCAGAATAATATTACAAGTAATTCCTAAGGGGTTTGAAGTTCCACTGTCATCTACTGGACAATGGTATCAACGAAAACGCGCATAAGAAGAGGTATTGGAATAGAAGTTACAGGGCGGAAATCCATTACAACGAAATATATTTTAGGTGGGTTTGGAGGAAACCCAATTTACTGTACTAACATTTTTGAATTTTTTTTTGGAATGACAAATTCAAATTTTGTGGTATATAATATCACAATAATATCACAAATAAAACCTATTAAAATGACTATGTATTTACAAGAAGTGGAAGAATCGTATTTTGTGTTTAGCAGTACTTTACTAAATCCTAAGCTGATCTAACCAACGGGAAAATAAAATTCCCGTTGGTCAGACTAATCTGACCATCAATCTGACCAATGGGAAGAACCCGTTTTTTGTGTATGAATGACTATTAAGCAAACAGCAACTTTTATTACATTTTTGAAAAGTGGCAGCTGTAAAAAGTAATACAAAATTTATCATCAATATTGATAGCATTTAGGAAGTACTGTTTTTGAAGATTTGAAGATAGAAATTAATTTATCAAGCAATTTATCAGAGTTGTAAAATCTTGTAATCAACTTTCAAACAAAATATAAATAATGAAAATAGCTATTAAATTACGAACGAACTCATGAATCTGTAAGTAATAACGAACTCATGAATCTGTAAGAAATTTCGTCAATTTCATATTAAAGACCTATTGTTATGGATGGTGGGGTAACATTACAAATGAACTCATACATGTGACATTATGAACCACGCGATAAGATCGCTTCAAAGCTCTGTTAATATCGAACTAGAGGTTTTTGGTTCTGTGGAATGGATGTGGTTTGGTGGTATATATCCTTTGGCGTATCCATCACTCCCCGGCTGGAACAGAACCTACGAAGGCTCCCACAACTACTCTGTATGAACTGGTGACTGGTACTGTCAATGTAAATCTCTGAGAAAGCCGCAAGGCGAAATCGGTTAGGTACAAAAATAAATACAGTGGAGAAGTACAAGTGTGTTATCAATATCAATCATGTATAACAATAAGTTCCACCAAGTGCCATCAATCAACAGTATAAATAATCTAGTCAGTTTCTTGTTTACCTGTATTAGTACTTTATGAACTTTGAACTTTGAAATTGCCTGTGTAAAATAATCTGTAGCAAAAAAGAACAACACTGAATAAAAGTCACACACGAGCCAAATAAAATGACGGCCATTTTAGGTTAGAAATATTTAAACTACGTACCTAATTGGAATATTTTATAGTGAAGAAATTACATGATACATTTTTTAGTTTAAATGTTAGATATTACTTTATATTATTATACTGTTAGTATTTTATGTTAGCGTAAACAAGTAAGTTACATAAAATATAGTAGACGAACGAATGTTTTTTTACGATAGGAAACTTTTTAAAGAAATGTGCATATTGTTCCCACTAATGAAAAGTGTGGTAGTAGATGCTTTTGTTGTGGACTGTAATATTCTAATAGTTATTATGGCTTGTTTTGTGTATTTCTTTCTTCTTCTTGTATATTCGTAGAATATTTATTTATTTATTATTTACCTATTATTTAATTTGACTTTTTACCCGGCTATGGCAAGGCGAAAAGAAGAGTTATTAAAGAAATATGCTAAATTTGGAAAATTTGAGTTTTTATATGTAAAAATGGTGGAGTTTTAGACATAACGGCTTAGACAAAGCGCACAAGTCTGTGATTTTTAATGTTGGTATCAAAATGTCCATAAGAGAAGCTTCTAGTAAAGTCACCACTCCTTTCAACTGGCAATTATCATCAAGTGTTTTAATATATTATATACTACTCAAGTAGTAGTAGTTTTGACTTGTCTATGCTTATCTAATATCCAAATAATCCTAGTTTTATAGTAGCCTTTTAATTACATTTTTATAAAGGCAAATCTCTAATTTTCAGGCACCTTTTTTAAATAAGTATCGTTCGTTCTCGCTCACTCTCGATACACTCTCTTTCTTCCTCTTTCTTTACCACATCTTTAGTCGTCGTGAGCAGACGTACTTTCACATATCGTTTAAAGCCTCAAAAGGCTCTTGTCTGTCTATTGCGCCTCTGGCGTACACGAGTTCAACCGAAAAAGTTCCCATTCCTTTACAAATTAAGCACGTGTGGGTGGTTATGGGCATTTGTGGTGTTACCAAATAATAGCTGACGAAATACTTATCTTTTGTTTATTTAAAAATTGCACAAGCAAAAAAAACATTACATAAATTTTGAATGATGACAAGTAGTTACAATAGTATTACTGGCTTGCATTTATTGCAGCTAGAGTTTCGTCAATGTCAGTTGCGTTTTATGAAAACGCAAATGGAATTCACGTGACCCCTATTGCAACAACTGTAGTTTTGATAGGTACTGATTGGTTGTTGAGATACCAAACTCTAGTTGCGGCCATTCGACTTTTATATATCGAATTTCGCTGTTCAGTTTCAAACTAATTACGGAAACTCACGACTGTGGTTGCCTAATGTATCTACGAGTCACCATACAAATGTATGTGTGACATTCCATTTGACAACTCTGATTTCTTTTGAGTTGCCTGATGTATTTTTATTACGAAAGATTTGTCTTGTGTAAAGAGAAGTCATCCGATATATTATCGAGATGCGACTTCGTACAATCCATCTAGATACAAACAAACTTCCTCGCATCTAGTTTACAATGCAAGAGTACCATCGAATTTTGATGGAATTCGACAAACTCAATTTGCCGCCAAATAGGTTACTGGCGACATTGGGTCAGCGACAGCGACCGTGGTTATAATTGTGGTGGGACTATCCGTTGAAATCCCATTGCACACGCCATGGGAACAAGCCAAATGCAACCTTATATGCAGTAGATTTATGGTGCAGTTTGATTATATGTTTTGTCGGTCAAGGCCGGATAATATCTGTAATGAGATACCGGTATGATAGCGATGTCTGCCTGTCTGGTGGTTATTTAGATATTTTTTATTAGGTAAAGTTCTATATAGTCACAGAATAAATAAATAGGTAAAGTGCATTATTGTTTTGACGGGCATAAAGCATATTATATTACCTACGGGTTTTCAATTTGCCTTATCCGAGCCAATCCCGGTTGCATAAAATCTTGCACTTGGAGCTTTTTTCTTTGTTCATACTAATACATGGTTTATTTGGAAACGCTTGTTTGATTACACCAGAAACTCACTCGTCCGCATAGTACATATATAACATAACATAACATAACATAAACTCACGCCTATATCCCCGAAGAGGTTATATTAACCAGGCACTTATAAACCTGTGATAAATACACACATAACTTAGAAAAGCATCGAAAAGTCATTGGTGTGTGCCATGATAAAACCTGGGATCAAACCCGAGACCTCGTCTCAGCAATCCATTACCCATACCACTAGGCTATCGCGGCTTTGTTCACTTAATCAGCCATAATAACGATAAAACGTTGTTTCTTTGGTGGTCTTAACATAAAAACTGTGACGAATTTGTGAACAGGTTTTGTAATTAATTAATGGAGCAATGAATTTCCGTTAAAAGACTTAATATTACATTTAAATTTACAACTAATTATAATTAACGTTGTGTTTTTATGACATTTATGTTCAAATTAATATTTTCTTGGTCTGCTACACGACTGTGAAGACGGGTGTATAAATGTCTTAATCTATCTTCTATACTATTATATAATTGTAAAAAGTTTACGTGGTCTGCCGGGCTGCGAGAGATATGTCTTGTATAATCTCACCTCCGGCAATCAAGGACCCATGGACGGCGTGCGTTTTGGTCGGTTCGAGTCCGACATAATCACCTCCATCGGTTTTGGTGGAGGTGGTATCCGTGGGGATTTTGCGCACGATAAAAAAAAAGGTTTTGTGTAAGGATAGGTACGAGTATGTCACTTGCACGTTTTGTTCCTCTTAGGATAAGTTTATGGTTTTACGGTATGTGTAATTCTAGAACCGTAATCCATCCCAGCATCAGCCTGATCCGTTCACCCGTACAAAGAATGTGTTTGAATAACGAACTTTTTTATTAGTTTCCAAATCATCACTACATAGTAAAATAAAGTCGCGTTCTCTGTCCCTATGTCCCTGTGTATGCTTAAATCTTTAAAATTACGCAACGAATTTTAATGCGGTTTATTTCAATAGATAGAATGGTTAAAGACGAAGGTTTATATGTATATATCATCATGCTACGACCAACAAGGCGAAAAATGTTGCAAAAACGGGGTGACGAAGTTGCGCGGGTCATCTTTAAAACTACACAACGTATATTGATGCCATTTTTTATAATAGATAGATTGCTTAAAGAGAAACGTTTATATGTATATAACATCATGCTACAACCAAGAGGTACGGGGCAGGAATGAAAAAAGTTGCAAAAATGGGGTGAGGCAGACGAAGTTGCGCGGGTCAGCTAGTTTTAAATATCACGAAATATGATTACACATTTCATTGCAAGCTTTTTACTCTTTTTATTTTATTGTAGTCATCTGCTGTTTCAACAATATATTTATTGTGAAACAATAGGTATAAACAAATTAACATTGAGTAATATACCTTTGATAAGACATTTCAACTTATCTCCCTTCCATTTCGGATTAACGCACTTTATGTTCGTCTCTCGAACGACTTTTATACCGCATTTGCATATTTTTATGGTTTTCTGGCGGTGAAATTAAAGTATTATAAAACCAATGCAACTATACTATACAGTCATAAGTCGTAAAATATTGTTGTAGCTCGTAAAATGGCGGGAAATAAAAACTCTGTGAGCAAAAAAGTTGTTGGCACATTTAACATTATAGGTAATATGATTTATCAGTGTTATAAAACTGCACCGACTGGACACTTATCTTATGATACACTAGCTGTTGCCCGCGGCTCCGCCCGCGTGTATGCCTGTTATCGCGCCTATATTACTCATGGTGAATGAAGCTTTCCAATGGTGATAGAATTTTTGAAATCGGCACAGTAGTTTTTGAGTTTATTCATTACAAACATACAATTTTTCCTCTTTATAATATTAGTGTAGACTAGGTGAAGTTTTTTAAAGTAGGTTTGGCCGTTTCAAAGATAACTTGAGTAATTAAAAAAACAGACACAAACACGTAGGTATAGAAAAGTTTTTTATAATGCTTGCTTTAAGTATACACCCATATGCATTAATTAAAAAGGAGTTATTTATATATTGTAAAAAACGTTTCAATTTTATTTATTTGTATTACAAAATAAGAACTGACTTCGATCAACTTAAATAAAACGTAAATGCCGTCGCGCAGGTTTGCTTGATATATTTTATCAGAGTCTTCGTCTTTTTATCGTGCGAAAAACACCTCCCTCTCTCCTCACGGTTGGGGAAGTTATGAAGTCTGAGAACGAAGATAAGGAATGCGTGAGATACGGGCATATATCGAATACGAACCCACTAAAACCGCACGCCGTCTTGTTCCTTCAGGCGTTTATTGGATTCAATGTGAAATTGCCTAAGAAATATCCCTCGTATCCCGGAGCGTTCGATTTGAACCCTACTTGTTTTTCTGCCCTACTAGTTTTATGGCAAAGTCATACACAGATTATACAGTTTAAACGGTTCCTGCGGTTAAGCTACACAGATGGATAAATTCGCGAGGGTGACCGAGGGGTGCATAATAGTTTGGTTGAACGATTTAATAACGATTTGATTACTAACGATACTGAAGTTAATGATTCGTAAGTTAAAGTTTTCGATTCATTTACATTAATGATACCCACAGCCTCTAGAGCGTAGTAGTAGAGTGTTCTACTGCTAAGTCAGAGGAAGCAAGTTTGTTGCTTAGTACCAACATTTGAATACTATTATTAGGTGATTTACGAAAGTCGAAGTCAAACAGTTCTAAATATATACCAGGTACATTTTTTTGGTGCGGTAATATTCCTTCGGATTCAACCCTCGTCTGCCAACCAAAGCTGAACTTGATATTTTCCGTGAAGCGATATCTGGCTTTCTCAATCAATTAATCGAAGTTCTGTAGTTCGAACTTTTTAGGGCTCTTCTACGCCTAACGTCTACCGTAGATGTTCGTATGGCAATTGGTATTCACCCTATTTTTCATCAATCAATTATCCAATTGCAGTCCACTGCTGGACATAACTCTCTTCCAATGTACGCCATTTCTCCCGCTCTTCCGCCTTCCGTATCCAGTTTATTCCAGCGACCCGTTTCGGGTTGTCGGTCCATCTGGCTGAGTGGTTTCCTGCCTTACATTTGCCTTCTCATGGTCTCAACTCTAGGTCTTGTTTGCTCCAACGGCCATTGTTACTTCGACAGATGTGGCCAGCCCACTTCCACTTTATATCGGTAACTCTAAGTTTTTTGTCAGATGACCCCGTTACGAATTCTATACCTCAAAGAGAGTTTAAGCACAGTTCGCTCCATTGTCCACCACGCGACGTTCAATTCGAAGATTAAATTCACCGTCCCCCACTGTACTTTTGTGGCAGAATAATAATGAAAGTAGAATGAGTTTAGTTGAGATTCTTATTGCTCAGAATGTGTGTATTACAGCAGCATAAAATACCAGAGGACTTATATGAAACTAGATTCTAAAGAATCATCCCAAATAAGATCCGAAGGTAATTTAGAAATTTAGCCTACCGAATGCATCAAAACATATCGTATTACAAATCACCTGGCCCTGTAGTCTTAAATATAAATTTCAATATCAACAGCCCGCAATTCCGCGATCTATAAGGCAACAAATCTATAGGCTAACAATCTAACTACTTATTCGGATGGAGACAGCACGATTCAAGATGGCGTCATGTGCTAAATCTGTCAGAGGAACTGGCTGAGGGTGTATCACTCACGGAGTACGACAACTGAATGTACGTTGACAGATGATCTCGTAAATCTAGTAATTACTTGGACTGTCTGAAACAGACGGACATACGAGCTATGTGGTCAGATGTCTGCATGTGACCAGGTGATATTAACAAGCGGCCACTTATTACTCTGGGTAGGGTTTGATAATACAACCTCAATTGCTGTTTATGTCATTATTAAATTGGGATGCTGACTACTTTCCTCTGTTGTCGAAAAAATTGTAATGGTATAATGAACTGCTAAACTGAAATATTCCTATAACTACTTGTGTTATGAAAAAAAATTCAAATTTTTTTGAGCCATGTACCTACTCTCTATACGAAATGGATAAATGCAGGTAGTGCAAATGTATGGAGCGCAACAGAATATAGCATTTTTCTCGATCTGCATTGCGTTTACATGTGTTTAATTAGCGACAAAAGTATCTTGAAATTTAATAAGGAATCTAAAAAATATAAATTTGGAGTAAATTTCATTATGTATTTATATTTTGACCCAATAAGAAACTTACATAATGCAAAGTTATTTTCAGTTTAGTTAGAGAATGTTATTTTGCAAGGCATATTTTTTCATAAAAACTACAATATTAGGAAGAATCGGATGACGTTGTCAACATCCCTATTGGGTACAGTAGACCAACCAGTTACTAAAATTTTCAAACCCTGCTTTGTCTTCTGCACTGACAGCACAGATACCCTTAACCTTCTAACCTCCCCCTCTTCAAGCAGCTCTCGCCCCTGGTGTTGCAAACGTTCATAAGTCACGGTAACCACTTTCCATCAAGTGAGCCGCGTGCTTGTCTGCCACCTAGGTAAGTGGTATAAAAAAATACAAAATTTTGGCGATATTACTTGTAGTATCCATTTTATTTTCTACTTCTTCTACCGAGAGGGTACTATTCCTATATTTCTGTATACCGTAGTCTATAACACTAGATTCCAATTCTTAGTTTAAGTCTGTATATTTCTGTAAAACCTTTGAGTCAATCCGCCTCATAAATAAATGTAACAAACATAGTAAACCAGATCAGGAATTCCCTCACATGTTCACCTAAACATGGTCAAGAATGTCCACGTATACCCGGCTAACTAAAGTTAATGAAAACATCCATCTCGCAGCTCGCTCTAAATTGATGGCGCTGACTGTATATGTATATTACGTAACTATGTTACAATGTTTTATATGTTGACAGGAAGAAGGCTCTGAATAATTGTGGTATTCTATGGGTTTTAATGATTCAAATTCATTTTATAATGATTTAGGCTAGAGTATGAGTTCTAAACAAAATATCAAGCTGATTGACCCTTAAGATATGCGTTACTTAAGAAAGGAGACTGAAATGATTTCATACAATCTTGGGCCCAGGGTGTAAGAAGATGAAAGTGGTGTCAATTAATAGCTTATATATATTATCAACCTTTTACTGAATATTCCGCGGATTTTGTCAGTCTGAGAACAGAGATATAAGAGATTATGTAAAAGTGACATTATGTTACAATCTTTAACCAACAGCTGATTCCTGAAGTGCAAAATGTGTTCTTTTGCACTCATAATTATTATATTTACTAGAAAATGTTTGAAAAATCATATGAACTTCAAGCTATAGGTAGGTAACAGGTGAAAAGATAGGGAAAGGATGTCTAAAATAAAATAAAAAAATCATTTAATATAGTGTTTTATTCGCCTTATATTATAAATTAAAATGTCGTCTAGAATATGAGCGCAGCAGCCTATAGGTCGTTTCCCTACAATACAATTCAGTACCAGTAACGCATTACTATAGCCTCCCTTCTTCTACGAGAGCCGTCGACTAAAATATTAATAAAATAAGTTTTATTAATCTTCAGCTACATTAAACAATACATAATTAACTGTTCCGTATTAGGGTAATAAAACATTGTTTGATAAATAAATAATTCTTTGCCATAACTGTAAACAATCTCCATAGGCCTTCTAAATATATATGTATGTATTTTACACCTGCCAGGATGGTAGCTGGTTAGATGAGGTTATATTTACTCACAGACTGAGGTGCAAGCCATTGCCGGATCACTGACAGAATTGTTTCATCGTGTAAGGGTGGTCTACCCAGTGTATTGCAATGACCAGTGGATATCCCACAATTCACACAGAAATCCATAGTTTCAATAATATCCAATTCACAAGCCGGCGGTAAAATTCAAAATAACAATCAAAATTAAATCAAGTCAAACGTGTGAGCGATCTTCGGTGTCCAACGTAGTATAAGGTAGGCAGGGTCAGAATCCATAAAATACAAAGCAGTGGTCGTAAAAAATTACAAATAATCGGGAAAGCAATCAAAACGCATTGGAAAATACGAAACTAGAGATGAAGTGAATATACCTATTAATATTAGTTAAAAGATTACTTTCAAGATTCAGGTATTAGTAATCCGACCGACTATGATATGGTAATATTGCTGATATCAGTAATATTTCAGATCTTGTTTACTATCTGACATGGTCGTGTAATATCATTCTGTTTTCGATTGGTGAATATTAGTCTATGGAATGGATTAGTGTGTGATGTATTCGCTCGGATCGTATTAACTTCGTTGCTGATTGGTTGCTGACTGAGAATAAATATTCATTACTTGGTACCATTTTAATATAAGAAAAATGTGCCACCGACTTCAAGTAGGTACTGTAACTATATTTGTTATTATTATTATTCCAGTCAAAAATCAAAATCAAAATCAAAATCAAAAATCATTTATTCTGCATAGACCAGTAAACGGCACTTACAAAACGTCAATACAAACAATATTTTATCAAATGCAAATGGACCACCGGTTCGAAACGCGGCCCCGACCTGAGAAGACTCCGGCAAGAAACTCAGCGGGCTTTTCTTTTTTTTTTGGTCTATTTACAATAGTTTACTTAGTCTAGATACAAAATTTAGCTGAGTAGCAAGTGGAGTGAACAGTTCATTTCCAGGCTTGTTTATCATCCAAATAATCCTGGATTTTATAGTAAGCTTTTTGACATAGCTTATTTTTTACTAAATTTTTAAACTTATTGATAGGCAAATCTCTCATTTCATAGGGGAGCTTATTAAAAAAGCGTATACAATTACCCTGAAAAGAATTTGAAATTTTGTGGAGTCTACTATCACAGACAACGAGATTATTTTTGTGTCTGGTATTTAGGTTATGCCTATCACAAACTCTTGGAAAGTTTGTAATATTTTTTCTAACATACATCAAGTTTTCGAATATATATTGTGAGATTACGGTAAGAATGCTTATTTCCTTAAACTTATCTCGGAGGGAGACTCTTGGGCCCAAATTATAAATGGCTCGCACAGCCCGTTTTTGAAGAACGAATATTGCATTTAGATCCGCGGAATTACCCCAAAGGAGAATTCCGTAGCTCATAATGCTGTGAAAATAGCTGAAATAAACTATTCTAGCCGTATCCACGTCTGTTAAAGTCCTTACTCTCTTTACAGCATACGAAGCCGAACTTAACCTACTGGCTATTTTTTCAATATGTGTTCCCCACTGCAGCTTAGCATCGATGCTTAAGCCTAGGAACACTGTCGATTCCACAAGGTTCAACACTTGTCCATTGAGCTGTACATTGGTTTCCACCTGTGTAACATTAGGTAGTGTAAATTTTATACATTTTGTTTTGTTACCATTAAGGCAAAGATTATTTGTACTAAACCAATGAACCACTCTTGAGATTGCGCTATTCACTTCGTCATAATTGTGTAACTGTCTTTTAATTTTAAATATTAACGAAGTATCGTCAGCAAATAAAACAATATTATTTTTATCCCCTACGTAGTAGGGGAGGTCATTAATATAAATTAAAAATAAAAATGGTCCAAGTATCGACCCCTGCGGAACGCCCATAGAAACCACAGACCCTGCTGAGCGTGTACCGTTAACGTCGACCCTCTGAATTCTATTGTTCAAATATGAAGTCAGAAGCTCGAGAGCCTTGTTCCTTATCCCATAATGTTCTAATTTCCTGATTAACGTATCATGGTGGACGCAATCGAAAGCCTTGGATAGATCACAAAAGATACCCAATGCATCATGCTTATCCTCCCAGGCCTTATAAATACAATTTAATAATTCTATTCCAGCATCAGTTGTCGAACGTCCCTTAGTAAACCCAAACTGCTTATCATGAAACAATTTGTTTTCACCAAAATGCGCCAGCATCTGCCTCAGAATTAATTTCTCAAATACTTTACTCAAGGTCGGCAACACTGAAACGGGTCGAAAATTAGAGGGGTCTGTGGCGCTGCCAGCCTTGAACAAAGGTATGACTTTGCTATGTTTCATTAAATCAGGAAATATGCCGCTACTAATACAATCATTAAACACAGTTGCTAGGTGGGGAGCAATGACATCAATAATACTTGATACAGTTTTGACAGATAATCCCCATAGATCCGCGGTCTTTTTAATATCAATAGATTTAAAGGCTTTTGTGAAGTCCTCAATCACGATGTCATTGTGTTAAAGTATGCTGTACCTACTATCATACATAAATCAAAATCATTATTAAAAATATATCAATCTTTCATATCTTCAGCGATAATAATAGGTACCTACCTAATCAGTCTATTCAGCGCAAGAAGATTGACCTATATTTATTAGTGCAATAATATGTCAATATTAATACGATCATAGATCACCGCGGTATTTGACGATTGGTTGTCGGTAAAATATTACTAATATTCAAATATTAGTAAAGATATTATAATATCATGAAACTAATATATTAAGATTAGCTAATACCAACGAATATCGGTACTAACCCATCTCTACACGAAACGAATGAGCAAACAAAACGGCAACTGTCAGTGTCAATGCTATTATTATATTTTTATTTTTTTACTGTCATGCCAGTGACAGCCTAAAAATATAAGAGGGATTTGAATCGATATTAAATCGATAATCTTTAATATTGGTTTTTCAGTAATTAATTGATACTTGGTTTAATAATATGACTGTAATTATATGCACTATATTGCATGTAAGTATATATAGTGCATTTAATTACTTTGAGTTAATTATTTACTGCAAATGTGTAATCGATTACTTAATCGATAATCTACCGAAAACTATTTTCTCATATTTCTCCGCTTCCAGACTGAGAATTGAGGTGATTTTTCATATTCTAAGACACAAAAATATGACTGATTTTTTAGATCATATCTCAACTTATTCCATTTTGGGCCCACCGATTTCCGTCTCCTTTCTCACTAAAGCTTTCATCCGCATGGTGATAGAGAAAGAATATCACAGGGTGTAGTAAGATACGACTAACGGAACAATACGCATCAATGCAATAGAAAGAAAACTCGAAAAAGTCATGTACCAACCCGTTTCGCCAGCGACGCGGAAATAGTAGGGCAAAGCCTACTAACATTTTGGTCTTAGAGGACTATGTCCAGCAGTGGTCTGCGATAGCCTAATTGATTAATTGAAGCTCTCATCTGTATCATATGTTTCCTGAAGTAGCTTTTCAAAATATTTTCCCAAAAAGGGATGAATTATGCCCTCTTTGGGGTAAAATAGTTTGGCAAAAATTTGAAAATTTCCGATGTACTTAGGTAATGTCGTATTGTATTATATTCAGAAAGCGATGAATCTTCTGGTCTCCTAAAATTCGTACCCCGGGATCCGTGCTCATGTACGAAAATTGCTCTTACTTTGGAAATGGTGAGCAAGGGATGAAATATGGGAAATCACTAATTTTACCCCCTTGGTGGGAAGATACCATAAATCTTCACTTAGAATTATTTAAACATCACTGCCAGAATTTCAAAATTATACCCATCAACTTTTGCATTGATGCATCAGTTATTTATTCAAACAAGTAGGTGCATGCACAGATCATTCAAAGACGTCACACTATTCCATGTCTAACTCAATTTGCGTACGAATTACTTCACTTTAATTGCAAACATCACTGTCGTCCAAATCACGACCTTAATCATTGCCATACTACTTGAATATTCCGTGAGCGAACAAATTAGGTATCGACCACAGAGCCAATGTATTATAGATATGAAACTTATCCACAAGATGTACCGGTGCGTCGGCTTTAAGGTTAGCAATTGGATACTTTCTTGTTGAAGGAGCTAATTTAATAAATACTAGTAAAATAAAGGATTTTTTTTAGTAGTATCAAAATTACTTGATAATACGGTTTAATTTGTTGTAATAGAACATATCGCGAGTTTCCAAATAAACTATATTAGGTATAGATGTTCGTTCATTTCGTATTTAGATTGCAGACACAATGTGCGACAAGGATCAGAGGTTAATGATTTGATGGAAATCGAATTTGTGACCAGGTAGGAACACATTATGACCGCTTTAAATATACACCTACGTTGTTGACCAACACGTTTGCCATTATGTTGGCATACATGAATAACCACCATTAGTCCCGTTAATCCTAATTTAGCAAAAAAAAATTATTTTTCAAAAAGCTGGCATGGATATGAGCAAAATAAATTGCGATGCATCTTTATTATATCAACTGAGATACTATTATTTTATTTTGTAATTCGTTCTAAATTGGAACGAACGGGCGTAAACATCCCATGTTGTCACATCTCTACAATTAGATATCTGTGTACGGAATAGGTCCCATTGGTGGTTCATTACTACTTATAAAATCGATGATAAATTCGTTGCACGTACATAACGGATATAATCTCGCACAAGGATGCAAATATCATTCATTACCTACTTAGAGTTTTATTGAGGTATTGTCTATATAAATATACCAAATGAGATAATATAAACATATTTATTCGCTCATCCGTCCGGTGTCAAATTCGTGGTATAGTTTCTGAGAAGATCCAACTGTTGAACGACTGCGGGTTGCTCGGAATCAGAATTGTGTTATTGTTGAATTAATTCAATGAATTTGGATTTTTTACTTAAAATCTTTAAAAGTTTGATATCATTGAAGTATATGATGGTAAATTGCTTTTCAATTAATAAACAATAAATAAATAAATATAAATACAAAATGACGAAGTGTCAATTTGAATTTTGGCGGGCATGATATTTTTTTTTCTCTTTCCAAATGGCGAGGGAATCACACAGTGACCATTGTCACAGGTACAGAATTAATTTTGAATTTCAAATTTGGAACGAATCTCAGACTATATGAAAAGCTTGCCTCGGTTTTGTGTTGTTCTCTCATGCTGACTGTATTTCACCACTTGATAACTTTATAGAGTTGTTCAAACAGTCTTAATTTGAATTGTTTTAAAAACATTTTTTTTTGTTTCAACTACTTTTTAAAGGTATGAAACTATAAGTGTGTCGTGCGATAGAGAGAATCCGCCGATAATCCTTCCAACATTTTCGACGTATGTACTGAGGTGTATGTACGTGTGTATTGCCATAACAATCCCAGCGATTATTCTAGAAGCGTGTTTTATATAACAAAGGGCACAATAATCCTTGTCTCGTCCGGCTGAACAGGTGTGACTGGCGAAAAATTTCTGTGAATTGATTAGCATGGTAATGGATGCGCATGCATGCATATATATGCGGACAGGCGCATGGACCGAATAAAAATGATTCCTCGTGTAGAATTTATATGGTTTTCAATGCGGTAGGTCGATTGGACACGGTTAGCTATCACTTAGATAGAGTAATCATAATTGACACTATAAACATGACATAATTTATGTTCCTGGGCCGTCATTGTTAGTACGTCACATAGTACGGTAGGGTTGGCCAGGGAAAAAGAAAAAAAAAACAGCGTGGCTACCGTTAGAAACTGTCAAACGTGGTTCAAAGAAACTTTTTCGTGGTTTATGGGATGATCTATTATTATTTATTATATGTCTGGGGGTCGAGACAAGTGGCTATCGTTTTGTAGAATGGAATAGAATCGATGGATCAACGTGTGGGAGTGACATTCGTTCACGCCTGTCATAAATGTCACAAACATCAAAATACGTGTAAATATCGTAAACTCTCGCACATTCTGTATAATGAACATTTTCCATTCTTCAAAACTACTACCAACCAATTGCCACTTGTCTAGGCCTCTGTTAACGATAGATAACTCCATAAAATCGGTCCCGGTATTAACCTGTGACGTTTCAATGATTGAATAAGGAACCAACAAAATAATTTTAACAAACACATTTTTGTATTTATACGTGTATACAAGTAGTTACACCCGAGTTGATGGCGCCAGGCTCGACCTAATTCTTTATTCAACTTGACAATGAGTTTCAAACGCAGCCGTAACATGAGTAGATGGTGAATTTGAAGGTAAGGAAAGATAGAACTAGCGCAAAACTAAAACAATTTAAATATGTCAGCTAATAAAGACACGCGTAGTAGACACGTTGCGGTTGGTCAAGCCTAATAAGATCACTGTTAATTTAAAGGTGAATATGGTGATTGGAGATCACTACGGTGGCATCCATGGACTAATTTATTTTATTACTTGTGTGTTTTGAATGCTACAGACAGACATACTTGCATGTGTCACACTAGCTATAATTTCGAGGATGGCATACAAATATCAAAATAAATGCACTTTATAACATGCACTGCATATGGTATAGTGGGTCATACATACGGAATGTGTCAATATAAGTGGGGTAGATAGACTCGCCATCAAACGTCACAGTTTGGTGAGAAAATGTAGCATGTACATCATTTGTATATTAATAATGAATAAATAAAAAAAAAGACTTCAACGGGAGAGACAGTGGTAAATCGGGGTAGCAAGGGGGTCATCTCGAAAAAGATGGCTCTGGGTCTGCTGCGTGCGTGGGATATGTCGGCAACTAAAGACTCAAAGACGGCCTGTGTATTAAGCTGTCTGAGTCCGTCATAACCTTCAAAATAGACTCCGGCGGGGAGAAAAAACATAGGATTAGTTGACTAGGGTGAAAACAAATACTAGCCGGTGAAACTGCATCACGATAAGTAGGTTAGACTTCAATCGGAGAGACTGGCATGGTTATGGGTGGCATGTATACGGTTGTTTGACTAGGGTGAAAACAAATACCATTACCATTGATTTGAGAGCATGGGAGTAAAGTGCCATTGGCGTTCGGCTCCTGAAATTCATTCGTGATACTTTAGACACATTTGTCTTAGTAGCACTCGTATGACGCTCCTGTCATGATCGGTCATGTCCATAGGAAGGTGACCTATGCCACCATAACCATTTTCAATCGGATGGGCCGTATAATGCTTGCCATTTAAAAGGTCTAAATTCCAAATCATTATACAGGGTGCCCGCGAGTTTACGACAATATTTAGGCCGAGCAATAAACAAAAATGGCGGGCGAGCGAACTTGAGAGCCGTGAACAGTTAGTTCATGTTTAGACTTACGGAAATTTTACATACGTAAAAAAGAACAAATTACACATTCATATAAATCATTATTAATATTTGCAGTTGTAATTATAACCTATAGTAACCAATCAGACAAATATAACCTTGTCATACCTTTTGTAAAAGTTGAATTAACTTATCAAATTTGTATTCTAAAGTGATCCTTATTTTTATAGGCATAGGCTTCATTACTGTGTGATCGATATACAATCATGTGAATTATCGCGTTTCGATTGGTCGATATAATGAAACGTGATGGCTTCCGCGGATGGTTTTGGGACTGAACGTGTAATTGTAAGTAACCCGTGTAAACCCAGGCCGATCAAATTTAAATTATGAAAGTAGACTCATCAAATACAAGGTGCAGCCACTAGAAAGCCGACGAATATATTTTGACTTAGTTTACCTTTACAAAATTATACACTATATTATTGATTCACCTGAGTTACTTTCTCAAATTAGCTTCAATATTAAATTTAGTGCCCGTAGGGCTAATGATACGAACATATTTGCTCTTTTGATATATAAAAACAATATTTCTTATTATAATCCATTAACAAGAATGGCACGTCAATATAATGGTTTGGCGAAAATCTATAAATCACTTGATGTTTTTGATTGCAACTATAATAGATATATCAAAATTGTAAAAGACATCCTTCATAGTGTGCTGGGTTTGGATGGTTCTGTCTCTGGTGGAGTCATCCAAATCTAAACTTAAGTATTTATAAATCAGTTTATATAGTGCTACTTTCTGTTTCTCTATGTGTGCACATATTATTTACGTTACGATCCAGATCTAAACATTGTATTTAAGATATAATACGTATATGATTGTGATGTGTTTTGTGCATTTAAATAAATAAATAAAAAAAAAAAAAAAAAAAAAATTATTTTTAGTCGATGCGTCCCGGTTTGTATCAAAATTCAGTAAAAAAGTCTTGTAACCTGATGACAGCGCCAACTACCGGGTCCATTGTGTTATTAATTACTTAATGTATTTTTTGTACAAATAATGCAGGCGAAAATGAAAGCCAAGTATACAAATTATGTACCCTATGTACACAACTAATAGCTTAATATGAGTTCTATACTAGGGGGCCTAGACAAATTGCATTTCTACAAACAAAGTGACAAAGTGGATTCACATTGGAGTGAATGCATTTTGTCTAGACCCCCAGTATACCTTTGAGCAATAGAAGAAAAATGTATGTAATAGAAGTAGATATGTAGCAAGTATTTATTACCAATGTGCTTGGTAGACATATTCATAGTAATTAAAAAATTGGCTGCGGTATCCGCGATCAAAAGTGGTGACTCTCGCTCTAGCTCGTTCCTGGGGCAAAGAATGGTCATTGCTATTCAACGAGGTAATTCGGTCAGTAGTGGTGTCATGAGTACGTTACGGGGTGGGTTATTCGAATCTTTGTTTTTATACTTATGGCATGTCAATTTGAATTCACCTTACGGTAAGCTGAAGGCAAAGTCTCAATAAAGAGGGTCACCATTACAAAAACGTACAGTGTTACAATGGTAGCGCTCAGCTTGACGGCCTCATCAGATGCTTTTTCACGCCCCGCTTGAAGAACCCGGGACTGTAGAAAGAAAAAAGCACGTGCGCTGGTAAGGAATTCCAGCAGAGGATAGACTCACTGAACCGTTTGGTTCTTATACTAACTCTGTAGTAATAACATAACATAATATAACATAAACTCACGTCTATATTCCCGAAAGGGTAGGCAGAGGTGCTAGCACCTACATTTCGCCAGTTTATGTTTACGTCCCAATTTAATAGGTGGCGAGCCTATTGCCATTAACCAGGCACTTATAAACCTGCGATAAGTACACACATAACTTCGAAAAGTATCGAGAAGTCATTGGTGTGTGCCATGGTAAAACCTGGGATCGAACCCGAGACCTCGTCTTAGCAGTTCATTACCCATACCACTAGGCTACCGCGGTCTTAACTTACTGTAGTAATAGGTACCCTGTATAAATTTATTTACTACAGTACTACAAAAAGATAGAAAATATAAGTGATTGATGCCATTGTCACTGCTTACGTCATCCAGTTTGTTGTGAACAGATTCAATGTTAGCGTGTTTATACTTCGTAAGACTAGTACGATTCAATCGATAGTAGTAAGTCAATACTATGCAAGTGTCTATGCTCTTGGCTATTGTCCGCTTTCTTGAGCTACTTTCAGGCACCACTGTTCGTCACGCGATTTAGAAACCATACTATAGTCAGTGACTTCTATGCATATTACTGGTCTGGTAATAGGAATTAAAAAAAATTGACCTATGGATGTTTGCACACCAAGCGACTCGGACGTCAGGTGGAGCCACCTGTCACCCTGTCAGAAGCAGGCTGTGTCAGTCCGGGGCCTAGACGGGGAAACCGCGGTCCTTATACCCGAAGGGGGTCATCTCGAAAGAGAGGGCCCCGGGTATGTTCGCTACTATCTCACCTCCGGCTAGTAAATACTGAATGAAAGACGGTGTGCGTTTTAGTTGGTTCAAGTCCGACATAACCTCTCTCATCGGCTTCGGTGGGATTGGTATAAGTGAGAAATTCGCGAACGGAGAAGAGATTGACGGGATCGAACCCGAGACCTCGTCTCAGCAGTCCTTTACCTATGCTACTAGGCTACCGCGGTAAAAAAATATACCAAGAGACATCGACTTTAACCCATCAAACATCATTCTGTCAAATCAGAACTTACATAATTCCATAATCAGTCAGATAGATACTACAATTATACAAATAAATAACTTAGAATTACATATAATATAAATAGCAATGCAACAGAACATTGCATTAGAACAATAGGCATGGCATTTTCTAACTAAGTATTGCCATGCAGTATGTTAACAATACAATTGGTATGTTCTAGAACAAAGGTACTAATATGCTATTGAAATATTCCTAATATTCTTTTCAAAAATATTCACATTGATTGATGTTTCATAAAAAAAAATATTCGTAAAGAGTTAAGTCATCCAGTGGCTAATATTCATTGCTATTAAATACTAAAATAACGCATTGTTAGGATAGCAAACTTGCAGTTCAATTATAAGGGAGTTACATCCAAAATATGCTACTAAAAATTAATATTTTTTTAACATTCTCATTACATTTCTCGTATACACAGTAATTATGTCATTGAATAGCATCAATTCTAATTGCACCAAATTATACCATAGAAGTAAGAAATAATTTTGGTGCGATTCAAAATTAGTTAGGAAAATGAATTGTCTTATATCGTGTTAATCATTATCATCTCCCTGCCCTTGTATCAATTAATTGAGGTCAGCACAATATGTCATTCTACTCCACAAATTCCTGACAGGTGTCATTTTTTCATTCACCCTCTTATTTGCCACATCTTCTTTCACGCAATCCATCTAGGTATATTTTCTTAGGTCGATTTCTGCTCCAAAACATTTACAGATTGAACCTTTTTTACAACATTACTATCATCTCTTCTTGTAGCAGATGGACAGACACGCAAAATCCCAGAATAGCAAAATCTCAGAATAGCAAAATCTCAGATTGGAAATAGGACAGATTTGCATAAAGGCAGAAAATGTACGGTCGCCATCGAAACAAATAAGCCCTGTACCCTTAATACGAAATACTATCAAATTCGTAACGTAAAGGTATCGAAAGAGTGGAGTATTGTGGTTATCGAAAGAGTAGAGTATTGGCAGACTTCATACGCACACAGGTTCACAGTAGGCAGACTACCAATCGCAATGCTTCGTTCTATCGATATCTGTACATTACGAATACGATAGGTGCGCCAAAGTTCACCTAAATTTTCAACTCCGAAAATTGGAACTCCGAAAATGTTCTTCCTAACATTTTTCATCCTAACAATCACAATTCCTAACTACTCTGTCTCTAATGTTTTAATTCCGAATCATTCAACTTCATAATGTCGGTAGCAATAAACATCTATTATACTATTATTTCTTTTCCAATATTTTGTCAACATAACCATCTTTTACACTATTATTGAAAGTCATACCTTTTTTGTTTGGATTTATTTTTATTAATAATAATCAGTATTATTTAGGTACATTAACTTTTACAGTTTTAGTTATTTACACGTACATACAATCTCGCTGCGGTCATTCTGCCAAGTTCCAGAAACGAATCGGTCATATTTATAGTTCTTGGTTAGGTTAGGTTAGAATTGTGACCACACAACGCACGAGCCGAGCGAGCGAAGCGAGCGTGCCGCGGTAGCGGCCGGCGAAGTGCCAGAAACGAATTGAAAACGAAAAAGGTCATAAACATAACCCTTTTTAAGCCAAAAAATCAGTGAAACTACCTTTAATCATTCTAAACAGTTTTCTAAATAATTAACCAAAAAAAAATTAAAGCTATATACAAAATATAATTCTACCGACATATATTTTTATTACATTTGGTAGATAAATGTTTCTTTCTAAGTTTGAGTGACAATATTATGGTAATTATGTTTAGGGATAAAACGTTAGGATAAAAAACAGTAGTAGCTTTAATATTGTATGTTAACGATTTTATTGATAACAATTTTCGGAAACATGAGTGTTATGAACATCGACGGTAGCACTACAAATAGTATGAATAAAAACTTTAGGATGAAAAATATTAGGAGGAGTGATCATTCGGATTACAAATCGTTAGGAAGAACAATTTCGGATAAAGAACTTTAGGTGAGTCAATATGGACCCGAATACGATAGTATTTCGTGCTAAGGGCACCGTTAGCCTTGTTATTAATTTGTGACCTCTTTCTTTATAATTCTAAATGGTCACTTTTACTCATCATAAATATCATATCATAAAAATTCTAATTGCGATGGGTTTGTAAGGTTTAAGGAATGTAGAAGAAGCGCGTGATATAAGATCAAAAGCAGATGGCACGGCAGTATGTAGCTTTAGCTTGTTTTAAAAGAGAAAATGGCATAATATGTAGCTTTGTAAATGGTTACATAACTACATATTATAACCTTTTCTCTTTGTTATTTTGTGTATCCCAGTGGCAATAGCCCATGCATGGTAAGATATGCCATTAATATAATGGCGGTTAATTCGGATTGTTAAACTTTTTGATTGTTAATCTCAGTTTCGATGCCAAAACGTGCATTTATACAGATTTTTATTTATATTTTTTCCCATTTTTGCTGTAATTTCAAATGATAATGTCCTTTGTTAAGTTTGTGTGGGGTTAGGTAATCATTGCATCATTGATTGTTTCAATATAAAACATAATCACAATACGTATTGAGACATCGCTCGGCTACTGTTTGTAAATATTTATTATAGTAAACGACGTTCTATTGTAGTTTAAGTACTAGCGCTATTAGACGCATCGAAAATTTTTTCGACGTATTTAACGAAACCATAGGAAATGATAATTACGATTCTCCCCAAAAATACAAATGTCATTGTTTGACACAATAACAAAGAGTCAATTAATTAGTAAATACAAATATTATATGAACTCAATAGCTTTTCTATTTATATTTGTAAAAAAATTTTTTTGCTCCTACATTCATAGTCGATATTGTCCCTCAATGGTACTACTGACACACTTATACGTCACTAGTACCATCAATAGTACTAGTAATCCAAGATTGTATCCTTTATCAGAAATGTCAATTGATGTTACTATTGACACTTACATCAATAGTACCATTAGGTATGTTGACTGTTAATTCATAAACGAATTTCTAAATTACCTAAATGAAAGTGTGTACCTATTGTATTGGGACTCCTTTTTTCCGCACCTAGCCTCCCTTTTTGGACCATTGTGCGTGCAGGGTTACTGGCTAAAGCAGTGTACCCATGTGTACCCATTAAGGCAGAGACTATAGACTCACTTTTATAACTTTCTTTTTATAAATATGATTTACTAATTTACAAGATCATTATTGAGAAGTCATTTGCAAGAAATATTTTTAATGCTATCCGTATTTAACTACGAAATATGACAATGCAAACAAAGCGGGCGTGAAAAAGCAACTGATGAGGCGCCACGACTGTAACACTACGGTTTGTAATGGTGATCCTCTTTCCTGAGATTTTGCCTTCAGCCTACCATCAGGCGGGGTGAAGTCAAATTGACGTGTCCTTAAATTACATTACTTAGATAGAAATCAAGAGTAAGTATCCCATAGTTATTCTATATGAAAAGTGTGGATAATATGTCAAACATGATATTAAAAAAAAACTAACATTTAAACCGGTTTTCTGTTGCAATACATTATAAGAAAACATGCTATATACACTGTTTTCGTGACGAGTAGGTTTGGTACACGCCACGAAACAGCTAACAACAAACATTATTAAAAACAGAATATCAAACTGAAATACACCGAGACTTTTCAAGTTTATAGAGTGAATATACCTCTCGCAGACTACCTACCTCGTAGAGACTGTATTTCGAGGTGGGACAATCTGCGGCCTCTGCATACGGTACACGGTTAACCACAATTTTGTACGAGCTGTACACTACCATTTGATTTCGAATGAAAGTCGATAGCTTAATAGTTCAATAAATAATTATTATTGAAAGTGCGTTGAGTATGCGTTGTGCCAACTGTATGATTTACGATGGACTTGATCATTTACATCATCATTCCCAAACCTTTTCCCAAATCAGTTGGGGTCGGCTTTCCAGTCCTACTGTAAGGCGGCTGAACTTCGATATTTTCCGTGAAGCGACTGCCATCTGATCTCCACAACCAATGGTCCAATGACCAATGGCGATATCGTAGTTCCAAGTTAGACTGGTTGGACTTTTGAGGGCTCCAACGACCCGTAACGACTGCCATAAGTGTTTGTATGTTAACCGGGACCGACGGCTTAATGTGCTCTCCGAGGCACGACCAGACCAGTGCAAACAGCCATATTCATGCATACAACTTTTAGCACTGTGCGGGGATTGAACCCCTCGCCTTGACTTGATAATTGGAATATTTTCGCCATAATCACGGTGTACTGACGACCGCCGAGCTAGTTGTTATTGTGGCTAACCGTGTCGATCTACCTTCTTTCTCACTCATCACAGTCAGCGTCCCTTTCTCGTTGCTTCTTTCTGCAATCAATGCTCGAGAAGGAACCGCACAGCCCATGACGAACGGAAGCGACTCGACTCGGGCGTCGGAGGTCGCAAAATGACCTTCGTCCTCCAGGTGCGCAGGCCTGGGGGAGACTGGTGAAGCTGTCTGTCATCCTAGCAGAAGCAGGCCGTGGCAACAGCGTGATGCGCACTCCTCCCTATCCGGGGTGAGATGTGGACACCGTAGTTCGTACCCGAGCGGGCCATATGTATGATGAGTATGCGTGACCTGACCGCAGCGCTGATACGTGATGGAATGTCACAATGGAATTGAATACTGAACTGTTTTGGCGAGCCCACCATCTTAATCTGAGTCCCATACATATTTGTGAAATTTTGCCAGCTGACGGATAAAAAGAGATACAAAAAAATAGTAAGGAGTTTTAAAAAAAGAGGAAAAATTCGTATTTGTGTATGTTTGTAATGAATAAACTAAAAACTACTGTACTAATTTCGAAAATTCTATCACCATTAGACTGCATTCACCAGTAACAGAGGTTCTATTTTTTTTTTGATAAAAAAGATTAGAGATCCTTATTATAACTTAAGTAGCGCAGCGCTAAAATTTATAACACTGAAGATAACCGACGTTTACGCAGGCGGAGCCGCATACTAGCTATTGCTAGTAATTTATAAATTAAAAAATGACTCTGTACAAAAATATATAAAAATATATGCAATATAATATGACAACAGACCATTAATAGTATTCAAACTTTTTTAATACCACTTAGGTAGGAGGCAGACATCCACGAGGCCACCTAAGGGAAAGTGGTTACCGTGGTTTATGAACGTTTGCAACTTAACACCAGAGAGAACACCATATACAGAGGAAACTTAGTAATTTTTAATTAATTATGGTCATATTTCGACCACTGGGTGACCACTAGTTAACATAATTGTAGAAACAAATACCTAAGTACTTACAAAACAAAGTAGCGTGTAATAACAAATAAAAGTTATACCACAAGTGTCAATTAACATGAACAAAGTAAGCACTAAGGAGTGTCTCAGCTGTTAACCATTCGAGTTGTTATAATGCCTATAATTTTATCAAACTACGAGTATAATGCAACATGTAGTAGGAGACGTCTTGAATTTCATAGCGGGCAATAAAAACTTTTCATCGAACCTGACTGCAGGGGGTTTACGTTTACGTTTAACTCCGGTTTACGGCACGTACGATATTAAAACGTGCATGCAGGTGTTGCAGAATGTGAAAATACAAAATAATGTATGAATATCTTCTTAATTCAAACGTTTGAGCGAAGAGTTTCGCTTTTCTATCCTCCTTTATATAAGTTTGAAGTTAATTATTTTTACGTTAACGACTGCCGGCTGATTCTTAAGACCCAAGACAAGTAATACTTCGATGCTAAAGGTCTTGATGTGGTACTTCTTCAATTGAATCGACGGGATTTTAGAGTTGCCATCGTGGCCGTGGTGAGTAATTTATTTGTCGGCAGCGCCGCTACTTACGGAGAGGGCCCGAGCATAGGTTTCACTCTTCGGAAAGCTTGATGTGGTATTATCTTAGATTGAATTCAGGAATTTGTTAAATTTGTTTCTTAACCAATTGGCGCATGTGTTCTTTGATTAGAGATTTTTCGGTAGGGAGGAAAAGAGATGTCGATGATTTTTGGATGAAAACTCATGACATGATTCTTCACAGGTTGGTAAGAAGAAATTGAATCATTTGGCCAATGGACTGACACATGATTGAATTGAGTACTTGTTTGTTTGTTGACAAGGAACGCAAAAACTACTGCACGGTTTTAAACGCAGTTTTATTAGTTAAAAAGGTTTTGGCCAGCTCACTTATGTTCGCAATCTGTTGAATTAAACCGGAGATAATAATATGACCAAAAGTTACGATAACCTGTGGAGTTGCGGACATTGATGTGATAGCTGCCAAAAAGAACTTTCCTCTCTTCAGATAATTAAAACGGTGCTTACGAAACATCAAAAACATTAAAGGGTTGTTTGTTTAGCATAGTCCAGCTATGGTTTGGAACGCAACCCTTGAGAACACTCGCTCAAGAAACTCAGCGGGTTTTTTCTGGTCCATTTGTAAATATGTTTCAATCAATCAATTAGCCTACTGCAGTTCACGGCCTGCTGTGGTTCTTTTCAAGCGACTACCAAATGAGGTTCTTTAAGTTAAGTGAACATCTCATTTCCATGCTTGTTAATCATCCAAATAATCCTGGATTTTATACTAGGCTTTTTGGCATAACTTCCGTTTAATTAAATTTTCAAATTTATTGATAGGTCTTGGATTGATTGACATCCCCAATTTCGGTAAGGAGCATATTAAAAAAGCGTATTCAATTGTCCTGAAAAGAATTTGAGATTTTGTGGAGTTTACAGACAACGAGATTATTTTTGTGTCTGGTATTTACGTTATGCATTCACAAACTCTTGGAAAGTTTGTAATATTTTTCTTAACATACATCAAATTTTCTAAAATACTTATATTGTGAGACTACGGTAGGAATGTTTATTTCCTTAAACTTATCTCGGAGGGAGAATTTGACTTACGTGCCTGATGGTAAGATGAAGGCAAGGTCACAGGAAAGAGGGTCACCATTTCAAACGCATACAGTGTTACATGGTGGCGCTCAGCTGGACGGCCTCATCAGGTGCTTTTCACGCCCCGCTTAGAGGACCCGGGACTGTACGGAGAAGAAAACACGTGAGCTGGAAAGGAATTCCAAAACTTAATGGTGCGGCAAAGGAGAGACTCTCCGAACCACTTGGTTTTTGATGGAATATTCTGCATCGTATGCGGGTGGGTGACATATAAGCTCTGCACGCGTTCTGATTCTAAAATCCACTAATAATCTTTTTTAAAAATAATATTAATTGCTAAACTGAAATTGCTAATATGCCCTCAAATCCCTCCAGCTCAGCTCAATGGTTTGTGTTAGGAGTGTATTCAGATATAGGTACATAACATAAGTTTTATATTTCAAATCGTGGTTTCCCTTCCTTCATGTGGAATCACGTACTTCATTATAAGATTCTAGATTGACATGGTCATTAGGTACTATGTAATTTTTTTTAAGAATCAACAAAAATTAAGATATATCAGACAAACCCATGGATGGACTCAAAACAAACATGGTAAATAACCCGTTGATTCCTATAGTATATACTTCTTTTAGTTCTTACAAGATTTGTATCATATAAATATACAAAAAAATTTAGTTAATACATATTCATTCACAGTGGGGAGGCGGGCCGTGTCATTATGCCCGGCTATGCAGGGATAACGAGAACGAACATATCTTCTGCGTACGATATAGCTTATATTGTAATTGAATAAGGTTTGTTTTTGAATGTTTCGGTTGTAGTTATGGTGTTTCTGTGGACTGCAAACGGGTGGAGCGCTATCGCTTGACAGATATTAATGATTCCTAGCGGCTAGCGGCAAAGCATGTACTGTAGTACATTATTCTTACAATCTTCGCGTTTATTGGCGAGCACATCGCTAGTATTATCACATAATGTACACCTACAAAGTAAGGGGTTGAAATTTGATATTTTCTATGTAGCCATGTGAATCAATAATGAAAAACTGTAAGACCATATTCACAATTATGGATTCTATTATACCTATTCTATTTAATAATGTAAGGGATGATTTTCGGAATGCCTTCAAAATATCAACCCATGTAGTTGCACACTTTTTTTATCGTGCACACAATCCCCACGGATACCATCTCCGCTAAAACCGGTGGAGGTGATTATGTCAGACTGGAACCGACTAAAACGCACGCCATCTATGGGTCCTTGATTGCCGGAGGTGAGATTATACAAAACATATCTCTTGTACCCCGGCAGACCCGGGGAATCTCTTTTGAGATGACCCATGCAGCTGCACACTGGGGACTTCAGAACAGAAGTGCCGTAAATAACTGAGTATGAATATTGTGAGAACAAGTCTTTCTATCCATTTTGCTGGTGCCAGCTGGTCTCCCCACGTGGAGTCTTGATCCCATAACCCATGGGAACCTTTTTCCTAGAATATAGGTGTGTTGTGTTTTATTCACAACTGTGGGCTATCTGTGTGTATTGCTTATCAACTGTAAGGCAATTAATAAATTCAGCCCAAAAAACACTATACAATTATTTTTCTCTGTACAGCCAGTTTGTTAGTCTTTATTCTTTTAAGTCATTGTTCATTTGTTACTTTTTATCTAAAAAATCACTTTAAAATGTAATTTTATGTTCATATTTATTTTCTTATCTCACACGAAGTTAGATAAACATACACGAAAACTCATATTTCTGGAATCTCATTACAGACTTTATTGCCATATAAACGGAAATCGTGACGGAAAATTAATATTCACTCCTTAGTTTTTTATTACTGGCAACCGCCATCTTGCGCGGTAGTCACGTTACGCCTCCATGTTTAACAACCGATTTAATTAATTTTATCAAGGCGTTTAGTATCTATTACAAACACAATAATTTACAAGTATTAAAAAAATGCTTGTTTTTATTGAAATACAGACAACCCTCAAACATTTTTTGTAACTAAATACAGAAAGTATTGGGTATGTTTTATATGGTCAGCTATACATTTAGTATCTAGTGGGTATATAAATGTAACGTCGCGTCCCAGTCTTATACAGGGACCAGAGTGATTTTTTCTAATTTGATAGTGGTTCTTGGATTCAGTTTTTGGGACGATTATACCATTAATTATTTTCTAGGGGTATATTGGACTCTTGCTGCCAATTGGAAATTAAACCAGTCTTGGTTGGTAAACCTTTTTTTGGTTAGGAAATACATCGGTAAATACAGTATTAAACCCTATTCACTGGAGCTTGAAACGATTACCAAAAAAGTAGGTACATTCACCCCCAAAAGTGATAAGACAAAAGTTAATTCACGTACCTGACAATTAAAAATGGAAATAATTAGCAGTTATTTAGGGTTCTTAGCTCGATAATTCATTGTGTCGCATAAGGGCGGGGCAATATTCCCTTTTACTACCATGTTACTGCCCAGTACAGTCGACGACATAGCTTAAAAACTACATGGTGAACTATTCTAACCGAGGTTCTGGTCCATGCTTTCCTTTCAGCCAGCCAGTAAAAGAAATAGTAGGAGAGGTGGAAACAAGCTTTGTTTTATAACGGGTCTGATTTGCTATTATGATACTTAATAACAACAGCAATGTGGCGTATTGTACCTACATAATTTACTTTAAGGGACATCGCAGACAGAGATGAATAATACTCGAACGGTCTGGTGAATTTTCTGACAGATTGCTTTATTTTCCAGCATATATCTGCCCGCGTTCCTAGAGGATTTCATAGCTGCACTTTATTGCCATAACTTTAAAGTTTATTTTTGAATGCCTTATAAATCCTCTCAGCTGCTTCCTTTCTGTCTTTGCTTACCCTTAATGGACTTCTGACGACGTGATTGATGGATTTTTAAGTAGAAACGTGTCATCATTAATCATTGTACGTATGGCATAAGGTCGAATTTTGTTTGCTAGACATGTGAACAAACAATATTGAGTATATAGACAGATATTGTTTTGTTCTTGTGAATTTGTACCTTCTGGTCATTCATCGCCATTCATTATTTATCTTGTTGTAATTTTGATTGGAATTGAAAGCGGTGATTTTAGTGATATTCCACTTCATAACAGAAAAAAATTGTGTTTTGTGTTGAACAGAACAAACTGTGGTTACAAGGTTAAAAGGGGTTAGTTTTCAGTCCTGACTATTAAAGCGCCGAACTACGATATTTTCTGTAAAGTGACTGTCACCTAACTTCCACAAAATACTCGCGATATATCAATGTATTCAATGCCGGTTGGTTTAGACTGGAAGTTAATCATTTGGACAGCGTGGAAACAGTAGGTCTTAGCCTCCTTACATTGGAAGAGGCCTATGTCTAGCAGTGGGCTGCGATCACGGAGGACCGAATATATGATTAGATGCTGCGATAGTCTATATCATTAATTGTATATTTATAATTAGCTAAGTTGTAAATATTACAGTACAAAACATAAATTATAAGTATAAAAAAATCCTAACAGAAAACCACAAAAATACTTCATATAACCGAAGAGTCAAACCAGTGACCACATTTTGCTTCCGTTTACCACAGAAACAGTCCGTTCTCAACGACAAAACATTTATAACCAACTAACTAGAGCAAAATTCAATTCTAAACATAACCAAAATAAATCAACATAATCACCAATTTAAGTCTCGCGAATACAAATCGAGAAACAATAACATGACGTCGCGTCCGGTGCGATATCGTTACACAAGGAACCATTGTGGGGGGACGGCGGTAAGCTAAACGTTCCACGTTGTCCCTTACTGGCTACGTGACTGCTGGCAGAACGCGGCAGGAAGTGTGCGATAACGATAGCCGTACTATGTGGCCATTGTTAACTGAGGGTTACAGCTGGGGGCTTCGGAATAGCCGGGCTAATAGGAAGTTGCGATACTTATATACTATGAGTCTTTCTAGTATAGTTATCGGCACGAGTCTTGGACCTAATTCGCGAGAGAAACTATTGAGATTTATTTGATGATGATAAATATAGTTTGAAATTCATTATTGTTGTGGCAATTTTGTAGTTGAGTGTACTTCCACAGTGGGGTTTAGATAACCGCCTTCAGGTGTAGGGACCACGGTGTCCCAGTCTAGCCCCCAAATGTGGGGAGGCGCACTTTAACGCCACCACCTTGCTTCTGCTAGGGGACAAGGCGGCCACCTGTCACCTCCACGCCCGCGCTCATGGAGGACGGAGGTCATTCTGCGACCTCCGACGCCCGAGACGCCATCGCTTCCACAGTGGGACTGACGTTTAAACAAATAGGAGGCCTTGCGTTTTAAAACTATTTATTGTTATTGCTGTCTGCTTTATGGCTTCTAGGTAATCATAGTTGCAACTTTATATCTAACTAGAAAACGGGTTTTCCATAAACTATTATCATTTATAATACCTCCTTAGGTATACGTATCTATCAGTACGGATCTTGAAGCATAGTGGCGGAAGAAACGAGGCCCTGGCATCTCTACATCCAATCGGCGATATTTTAAATTAGTTAATCCTTTTTTTTAATATCACGCCTATTTCCTCGAAGGTGTAGGCAGAGGTGCTAGCACACACATTTCACCAGGTTATATTTAGGTCCTAATGTAATAGGTGGTGAGCCTATTGCCATTAACCAGGCACTTATAAACCTGCGGTAAACACACATATAATTTCGAAAAGCATCGCAGTCACAAACCTGGGATCGAACCCGAGACCTTGTCTCAGCAGTCCATTACCCGCTACCGTTAATTACCCAAACCACTAGGCTAGGCTAGTTAATTAGTTAATCGTATTTTTTAAAACTCCAATACCTATAACGACTGCCATTGATGTTCGTATAGGACCGTCGGTTTAAAGTGCTCTCCGAGGCATCAATAAATCAATGCAAATAGCCATATTTATTGTTTACAAATATTTAAACGGGAATCGAACCCAGGCCCCCTTCTTAGCAGTTGTGTTCACCACTACCACGCCACAGAGGATGTGCGTTGAATAGAATAATCAACGTTATGTTATTATTTTACACCATTACCAAGGATGAAATTCGAAAATGCAATCAACCGTTCTTATTCTCAAAATGGAGTCACAAACGTTTAAGATTTGAAATGGGAAGAGTTCATTTTTAACCCGCTTTGTTCATTAATGAAACAATGATTTATTCTTATTGCTCCGTAAACTTTGAAGGGTTATAAAATTGCAGCAGTAATTCAAACTTATTCATTTTGAATTTCCTGTTATTGTTATGAATTATGATTACCTAGAGTTAATTTGATATTTTTATTTTTTAATCTAAGTACTAAAAATATGGTACGTGATAAATTTGTTCCTGTGTAACTGGTCTAGAACCAAATAATACTTACAACAGAAAGCCAGAGGCTGTCTGGTAGATGGTGACAGGCATAACATAAATACCAGACACAAAAACAATCTTGCAGTCTGTGATAGTAGACTCAAAAAAATTGTAGTTCATTCCAGGGTAACTGTTTATGCAACTCTAAATTACGGATTTACCTATAAATAAATTTAAAGGCTATTATAAAATTCAAAATTATTTAGATGATAAACAAGTATGGAAATAGACGGGTTACTCTTCTTGTTACTCAAATTATTGTATCTCGGTAGTCTAGACTAAGTAAGTAGGTAGGTAGTGTAAATACTATTAGGTAGACAAAAAAATTAAAGCCCGTTGAGTTTCTTACCGGTGTTTTCAAAGGCCGGGGCCCGCGTTTCTTTAACGTGTCTCATTTGCTAAACTGACCTTTAATAATATTTTTAATTATAACTCAAAGTATACTCGCGTACTTAATTAATTAATTAATTTCATTTGAATTAGTTATAGAAACTTTAAACACCAGCTTCAACAGTCCTAGGCTCACATCTATAATCAGCATCACTATCAGTCTATTCACAGTCCACTGCTGGACATAGGCCTCTCCCAATGATGGGAAGCTCTGGCCTACTGTTTCCACGCTGGCCAGACGGCTACCCACAATACTTTTATTTCGAGTTTTCCTTCCCTCAATCTGCATACAGTTTTTATAACACATAACCGGTCATTTTAAAATCAAAATGGAGACTTGGCTCAACTGAGTTACAATAAAAATTTATTGGCCAATTAGAAATCCGCTGTAATCAACTGCTGCGTTCTGATTGGTCGCTGGAGAGTTCCTAGGGCTGTGTACAGTCAGCCGTAACGAAACATTGTAGCAACAATTATGCTTGAATTACTTATATGCGCCATGAAAACGCTATAAAACAGAAATGCTGATCACAAAGGTCGTTTTTAACGATATAGTTATTACATAGATAGTTTTGAAATTTATATCTATGTAACTAAATAACATACCTACCTACTATTTTATTTTCTATTTTTAAAAGACAACTCCCGCAGTAGGGAACAAGCCCTGTATCGCGGGGGACTTTACAAACATACAACTAACGGACACAAAGTACACCCAGACTCAGAACTACTATTTATGGATCACACAATTTTTTGTCCGGTGTGGGGATCGAACCCATAATAATACGCCCACTGAGCCACGAAGGCATTCATACTGTATTATATCTAATAAGACGTACCCTGTAGGGGGGTGGTGAATGCAACTTCTACGAAAGAGGTGTGGGTCCAATTCCTGCTCAATGCAAATATAAATATTAATATTTGCATTGGTCCGGATGTTTCTATGTAGGTATAATAATTATGTATTTTCAAAAAATAATATATCTAAGTATATTTATCCAAATTACAAGCTAGTTAAGCTATGTTTACCATGGGTTTAGGTGGCGTTGTGGAGATTGTCCTAGGAACAATTGTTTTTTTTTATTTAAGGTCGCTGAAACATCAAGGTCATTAGCGACCTATGTAGGAACACATTAGGTATATAAACTTTTTTTTATACTTATATCTTGCGATCAACTTTAATGAGGGTGTGGGCACTGTTCAGGACCTTCGTTTTTTTAACGATTGAAAAAAAAGTAGGTACGTAGGAACAAGTGTGCCTATACGTTCTTGATTATAATAATTTATGATGCCTAAGTAGGTACCTAAGTAGCATGACGTCATTAGGGCCTGCTCTGGAAAATTGGTTGAAGATTTCTCAAAAACTTTTACACCACCTAGTCAAAACACAATTAGGTACTTGTTTTATACATGTATTGAGACGGTCTCAAACAAGTTGTGAACAAGTTTAAAACACATTTGCGTTCATATTGAAATTTGCAACATGGGTAGGTAGTTTTCAAACAAATGTTTTAAACCTTGGTGAAAAGGAAGGGTTATGCTTACGAGTGTATGTATACTCGTATTGTAAAAACAGTGTTGTTTTAGACATTTGTGAGATTGTAATTAGTTACAAACTGTAGTTTGAACAGACTTTTATTACTTCTTCTGTCGAATCGACGGCATTTTTGAGTTGCCATCGTGGTGTAGTAATTTGTTTCACGGCAGCGCCGCTACTCACTGAGAAGGCCCGAGCATAGGTTTCGCTTTTCGGGAAGACTTACTACATCCCCTCCTTTTTATTAAGAGAATTAGCCAGCAATGGTCCCGTCTACCGGTTCCCAGTCCCACCTTTACATTCTCTAACAAAGTTTGTGAAATGGCCATGGGAATATGAATACTTTCTTTATAAAGACGCCATTAAATAATAACTTAATTAGGCTTGTAAAATAAATAACTAGCGGTTTATTGTGCGTATCCGTTTGTTTATAAGCGATAGTTCAGAAACTGGCATATATTGTTATATTGTTTTGATCTTGCATATGAGTACTCAGGGTTTATAAAATCATAGAACATAGACACCTAACGGATCAGTTTGTTGTCCGTCTGTCTGTTTGTTTTTTCTTAGGAACACTTCGAGGGATTAAAAAAAGTTAATATCAAATATTAAATTACAATTCTAGGTTAACGATATCAAAATATACAGTAGTTTTTCCAGTGTAGGTATTATATAGGTACTGATCGTAAAGAAAATCTAAACTAGGCAAATTGCCATAAATATAATTATGACACAACGGAATTTAATCCTGAAGTAAATCGACACTAATAGTATAAAGAGGTACAAATTTTATTTTTGTGTGTGTATATGTTTGTATGAACAAACTCAAAAACTGCTGTGCCGATGTCAAAAATTCTTTCATTTTCATTCATTCATTCACATTCACATAGGCTACATTGCACTGTGCGATAACCGACATCCACGCGGGCGGAGCCCCGGACAACGGCTAGTGTTGATATATTTACCTCAAGTTGTTTTACGAGGTCTCTAAACAATGACATTCTAATGATGGGATCACGACGAAGCGAACCGTTTTCAATTTGTTATCAATGGATTTCTTGACATTGTGGTGTTTTTAATAGGTACTTAATAAAATTCATTAAATTTTTGTGGTCATATTACAGATTTCTGTCAATCTCATCCTTTACTGAACGATTTCACTGGTGTTTTATATTTTACAGTATTAGGTATATTTATAGATTTTAAACACAATACAATAGTTAGGGTATCGAGATTTGTGTATGATGCGTGATTCTATTTTTAACACGCTTTTATTAGCGTCATTCGTTTAGTAAGGTTTAGTTTGAGTATTTGTGTAACGAAATATTTTATCGAGCACAACAAAACGTCAGATTAAATTGAAAGAAGCACATTTTTTTAAAAATCGATGTCAATATAATAATTTAAAAAAAAATCCCGTACCACATTTTTATTCACTCAATCTTTCAACCTAAAATTCATTTTTGTAAACTATTGTTTATTTAATTAAATTCAAATATCACTTGAAGCCAAGTCGTGCATCGTCTCAATTTTACAAACAACATGATTATACCAATAAAAAACAATAAGACAGCCAAAGTTAAAATAAATCTGAATAGTAATACGCTATTGTATTTGATGCAACGTGAACGAAATCTACAACTTGCCGAGCTTGCGTAGGCGTTAGAGAAAAAAAAAGTGGTTCTATATTCAAAGTTAGTTGTTTAGCCAATCGCGTGCTATGTAGGCGGGGCGGCGGCCTGCGATTGGCCGAAGGTGCGGCGGGCGCTCCTAGCGCAATGGAACGCGTTTTAACGTCAGTAGAGATGGTCTCCTAGCGTTACACGCAGGTGTTCGTCGTAGGCGTAGGGGACTAATAGTTGATTCAATTTGAATTTAGAATTTCAAATCTTTTGGTGTACCTACTGAAACAAATTCCTTTGAAAATGTTACTACTTCATTGATACCTTGTATTTAATGGCGGTATAATACTGACTAGTATTGATCATATTCATACTTAAATTTAACTGGCTAATACCCGCGGCTTCGCTCGCATGCTATACTGATTCAGCTCCCTACAGGAACTCTATGCTCCGTATAAAAGTATTCTAGATTGTAATCCATCCAAATTTGTTCAGCCACTCTGGTATGATTGAGTACCTTACAAACATTCAATCCATTCAAACTTTTACATTTATAAATATGAACGCAGTACAGTATAATAATACTTAGTACTAGGTATATACCTACCTAATACTATCATATCGCATATTATGTACATTATCTCATTAATTTGCCATAAATATCATTTATGTTTAATAAAGAATACATACCTATATAAATGAGGACTAGTACCTAATAGTAATTAGTTATGCATAATGGTGACGGAGAAAGAATATCACCATCCCATCTCATCTGGAAGGTGTAGTAAGAGGCGACAAACGGAAAAATACGCAGATGATATCACTGCCAGAGAAGAAAAACTTGAAATAATACCCTGGAAACAGTAGGCCTCTCACCATTAGAAGAGGCCTAGGTCCAGCAGTGGACTGCAATAGACAATTGATTGATAGTACCTAATTAACTTAAGTACCTATATCCAAATTTATTAATCAATCATTTGGTAAAATTTGATTTGTAAAAAAAAAACAAATAATTTCGTTTCATTTGATATCCAAACTTTATTTCAACAAGTAGTTTGCTAGAATGATCCAAAATTAAAACAGAGGTAACGAAGAAATAACTAAGTATATAAAGAGATCAAAATGGACAAAATAACCATCTTTCCTTTTTCTTTCTTTCTTTCTTTCCATACCACGATCGAGTTAAGTTATTCACGTTGAAAAAAGCATGGCTCTACTTTAACGAATAAATAAATATTATAACAAAAGCGAATAGACATGCTAAATTAAACATTTTCATTTTATTTAATTGTATTTTGAGTTATAGATAGAGCGATCCTAGCGACTCCCATAGGCATGGTTCTTCACAAACGCATAAGAATGTTAAAAGAAAAACTTAACTACAAAACTTAACAAAATAATTTCATAGCTTTTTTTTATTAATGCCACGTCAATTTGACTTCACCTCGCCTGATGTTAAGCTGAAGGCAAAGCCTCATGAAAGAGGGTCACCATTGCAAACACGTTCAGTGCTACAATGGTGGCGCTCAGCTTGACGGCCTCATCAGATGCTTTTTCACGCCCCGCTTGAAGGATCCGGGACTGTAGGAAGAAGGAAACACGTGCGCCGGCAAGGAATTCCAGGACTTAATGGTGCGGCAGAGAAAATATAGGTATATAATAGCTCCAATAATATAATTAGGGCGTACCCTACTTGCTCCCGGGTCCGCTGAAGTGCAAGAGATATGTCTTGTATTATCTCCCCTCCGGCAATCAAAGACACATAGACGGCGTGCGTTTTAATCGGTTCGAGTCCGACATAATCACCTCCACCAACTTTGGTGGAGGTGGTATCCGTGGAGATTATGTACTCAATAAGGCACGTCTGACGGGTACCCCAACTACCGTCGTACTAGATTACTACACCGTATTAGTTTAAGTTACTATTCACGTAAAGGATTAGCAACTTGCGTAATATCCCACGAGATTGGCTCATGGATATAACGAGGTTTTACGAACTGCCAAGAACTCGTATTAATATCTGCTATAGACCGATACTCGTAATATTCTAACTCGTAATATTTCGTGTTGATTAAAGATACTTCACATAAAGATTGTAAATAACATAAAATACAAAAGTCATATAATATAAGTATATTTTATCTTATGCTATAAAGTTTATAGCAGCTCAATGTCGCATTTCAAGTAAAATGTCGGGTATTTAACTAAAATAGCTTTTTAGTAAATAGTAAATCTTTTTTACTTCTTATGTAGGAACCTACCTACTTTCTTAATTAATATGGTTTTGATATTTCAAAAACATAACTATGTTTTAATACGTATCTGTTATGATGAAATTCAGATCTTTTTATGGTATCAATCAATTTACAATGAATCCATTTTTATTTTTATATTGTGGACCTTTAACCACTATCTCACGTGATGGTAAGTGACGATGTGGTCTACGATGAATCACGTTTGCCTAGAAGTATCCTATTCACTCGTGACTTGAATATTCCCAGGTTATAGTTTTCCGGAAACACAGATTCGGGCAATTAGTTCCACACAGTTCTTTGCTGGACACAGGCTTCTTCAAATATTGGAAGGCTTTGGCCGACAGTTTTCATGCTGGCCAAGCGGATTAGTAGGTACAGGGTTTTATTTCAGGGCGTTACGATACACATTATACCCATCACTCATCCATGGTTTAACTATTCCAACGATAGCAATTGTACTTAATTTGGAGTATTCCTTCTCTCGCAGTTATATTTTCAGCGCCTTTATCCGTTTCTTGCCTCTTCATCATCAATACATAGTATAAAACAAAGTCGCGTTTTCTATCCCTATTTGTATGCTTAAATCTTTAAAACCACGCAACGGATTTTGATGCGATTTTTAATAGATAGAATGGTTAAAGAGGAAGGTTTATACGTATATAACATCATGCTACGACCAACAGGTGCGGAGCAGGAATGAAAAATGTTGCAAAAACGGGGTGACGCAGACGAAGTCGCACGGGTCAGCTAGTATGTCATAAAATAAAGATTATTTTTTAAGAAACTTATTTACGAGAAATTTATTAAGTCACCACTAATATTAACAACTTTTCGATACACTTAAATCAATTAGTTGAGATATTATATTACATATATTATCCACCAATATCAATTTGTCAATTTATAACCACCTTTGTCTCCCATTGTGGCCACCGGGCCTATAGTGTCAAACTCCTTTTGTTTCACCATCTCTAAATGATATACTAAATATCACATCTCAAGAACAAAATACTAATAACATATTGTTGGAACAGTACACCATTACTTTTTTAAAACCCTTTTTAAACCATCGTAAACAGCTGTAAACTGGACATTATTGGCACATTTGACATGAACCATAAAACGGCAGATAGCCTATCCCATTTATTTGACAAGCCATTGAAGGCTATCTAGGGTCTTGCCATAAATTTATTGTGATGTTTTAACGGCCATTTTATGATATCATTGAAGATTAGTGATAGGCTCGACCTCCTATTGCGCTGCAGACTATTCGAGTCTCTTTTGTTTCTAAACGTGCGTTATCTATTGTTGTTATAATCAGTTGGGAAAGAGGTGGATTTATTAATGACCATAGACCCTATTCATGCTATTAACATTAGTTACTACCATCGCTCCGTGGTTCCACTCATGAAAGTCTTGATATCGTGGGAATATCGGTATAAAAACAAGAGTGTTTTTTACCTACATATCATTCTGACATAAACATATCAAACGTGATGAAGCAACCTAATGATGAAATAATTTTGGATTTGGACACTAATCCACCCAACTCACAAATCCACTACATTCCCTTACTTTACAGAACGCACATATTTATGATACATCTCACTCCTCGTACTAATTGGGTCCGCAAAGCCGTTGAAAAGTAACATATCCACCACGTTAATCCACCCAAGTCACATATCCACTACAATCCCTTATCACGTAGAACTCACATACCTAGTAATCCATCGACATTGGTACGATAAATTCAGCCTCGTAAACTTTTGGCATAAAACTCGATCCGCACTGCGGCTACTGCTGTGACGTCATTCGACTTGGTGCCTGCCATACACTTTATTGTTATATATTCAATTTAGTTACGGGATGAAGAAAAAGCTTCATCTTAAAAGATATATATTCGGACCTAGTCTTGGATTTTTCAATAGGCCAGTTTGAGTAAAAAAAAAACATAAAATCGTAACATAAACTCACGCCTATATCCCCGAACGGGTAAGCAGAGGTGCTAGCACCCACATTTCGCCAGTTCATGTTTAGGTTCCAATGTAATAGGTAGCCTATTGTTTAAAATGTATTTTATAGATCAAAGCAAATGCACAGAAAAATTAAGTATATAAAATTGTAGAATGGGTAGTCTTATTGCAAACAACAATCTCTTCCGGGCAACCTTTGGATAGGCTGGAAGTGAA
The DNA here is from genome assembly GCA_963691645.1 of Pelosia muscerda. Taxonomy (NCBI): domain Eukaryota; kingdom Metazoa; phylum Arthropoda; class Insecta; order Lepidoptera; family Erebidae; genus Pelosia; species Pelosia muscerda. The sequence goes on along the minus strand of OY829116.1, from coordinate 5,046,907 downwards.
TAAAGATTATATATAACATGGGCTTTCGCCTTTTTTTGAAAATAAAAATATGTTACTTATACAATATTGAGAACACACTTGTACTTCTCCACGATATTAATAGGTATGTAATATATATAAATATTATGGAGAAGTACAAGTGTGTTATGAATAGTGTATAACATTATGTTCCAACAAGTGATATCAATCAACAGTAGACACAATATAAAATGAACTAGTGGCCGACATACGTCGACGACTAAGTCAAAAGTCTGGTGACTCTCGCTCCGGATCCGTACCGAATTGTTTTGGTAACTTAAATAAGTAACAAATTTAAATTCTAGTAGAAGAGGTTGTGATCTATCAGGTTGCCTTTGTTTACAACATAGTGTTATGGTTCATAGATTTTATTAGTAAAAAAAATACCAGCGTATTGCCATCTATGAAAACAAAACTATTTACATACTAACTTTATCATTAACTTAAAACCATAAAACGAATTATAGATAGCGTTGTAGTCTAATATTATCTTTATTTTCATTTAAAAATTGAGCTGTCCAATAGCTTGACGCGTCTAACAACTTGTAGTTCCACATAAATCGTTTAGATAATTCGATAAATGTACCTACACTCAGACTAATGCAGCAGACATAATTCATGTATGGAAATATTTGAACTGAGCGGAAATTGAACTCGTGATCTGTGAATTAACGAACGCTCTTCCTCTATGCCACAGAGTATAGAAACATCGGATACGATTTTGATATCTACATTCGAGGGAAACTTTAAGCTGACCCATTTTCGCTTTGGGCCATTTTCAAAGTTTTACTTAGACAGTTGATGCTTTCCGTGAACCGTTTAAACTGTAAGCCTAGGTATAAAACAGGTTGCACCTCGAACTCGAACGTCAAATTCTATGAAAAAGATAACTTTAACCGGTCTACTAAATACACTGGTGCAACACATTTAGCCAAACCATTAGAATCAATGTTACTGTTACAGTAAAATTTGACGAAAACCTTACCTTTAACAGGTACCTACCTAGCACCACCTGGTGCAACTAAGCCAAAATTTTGACCTAACTGCCGCATAGCGTAATCGGTTAAGTTGAATAATAAATATCGTGGAGAAGTACAAGTTATCAATATGTATAACAATAAGTTCCACCAAGTGCCATCAATTAACAGTACGTTACGTTAAATATATATAATAGTCTTTGAGGACTTGATTGCCATTCATCAATTAATATTAAAATATCAAGGAAACTGTAAAATGTTAATATTGTGTAAATTTACAACGTTTTTACATCGATTAACATCATTAGTCAGCCATTTAACTCATAAATTGTGACAGTTGAAGAAATAAAACATCATCATCATCATCATCATCATTCCCTGAACCTTTTTCCCAACTCAGTTGGGGTCGGCTTTCCAGTCTAACTGTGATGCGGCTGAACTTCGATATTTTACGTGAAGCGACTGCCATCTGACCTCCACAACCAATGGTCTAATGACCAATGGCGATATCGAAGTTCCAAGTTAGGCTGGTTGGACTTTTGAGGGCTCCAACTACCCATAACGACTGCCATAGATGTTTGTATGGCAACCGGGACCGACGGCTTAACGTGCTCTCCGAGGCACTTATAAACCTGCGATAAATACACACATAACTTCGAAAAGCATCGAAAAGTCATTGGTGTGTGCCATGGTAAACCTGGGATCGAACTCGAGACCTCGTCTCAGCAGTCCATTACCCATACCACTAGGCTACCGCGGCTTTGAAGAAATAAAACGTTAGATAAATATGTGTTTTATGTGAACATCCGCCATTTTGTGAGATTAATGCGCGGTAAAGTTTAATGAGATAGAACCACACTTCGTTGTGTGTAATATTAGTTCTTCTTTTGAAGCGTCGCCGTCGCGTTGGTAGCAAGTCGGCCTTAAGATTGGGAGGGCCTTGGTTCGTATCCTTGCTATTGGACTACCGACGTGAATCGACTCCTAATCAATATAGCCAACCCAAAGAAACTAACAAACAAGCTCATCAGTTAAACCAAGAACAGGAGAAAATAGTAGATAAAGTCAAAATGGGCAAATTTGATACTTTCCAGTTTAGAGCTAGTAGGAATAATACTGTCATCTAGTGTCATTGTTTTTTTATTACATACTAGCCTATGCCCACGGCTCCGCCTGCGTGGCTGTCTGTTATCGTGACCTAAGCGCCATCTGTGCAACTTAAATTCTATATTACTAATCATAACTCTAGTTCTCCTTAACCGATTGCAATCAACTAAGATTTGAAGTTGAAAAAAAAACGTTGATGAATGATTTGATGACATTGAAGAAATCACAAGTTTTTTAAACACTATACACTGTATTTTCATAGTAAACAATTTTCATTATTAGCCGCTCAATGTCAAAACAGCAACTTTCTGCAAACCCCTTTGTCCCCGATCCAATTTTGTACGGAACTTGAAATCGTGAGCTGATACTTGACCAGCTTTTACGCTATGTTCCCATGTTTTTTTTTAATTATGGCACGTCAATTTGACTTCACCTCGCTTGATGTTAAGCTGAAGGCAAAGTCTCATGAAAGAAGGTTCCCATTACAAACACGTTCAGTGCTACAATGGTGACTCAGCTTAACGGCCTCATCAGATGTAAGTAGCCTGCCTGTCATACATATGAAAACGTCATACAATATACAATCAACTAAATCTATAAGGAAAAATCTGACAATTAAAACTAACGTTGTCAATAGGTAATCATTTTCAATTACAATATAATTACAATGATTACATCCGCTTCCCTTTGCAAGTAAGATGAGTAACACTATCTGCCTATCTACCCATCTTTTAACCATGACATATCAACAAATCCGTTTCAAAACATAACATAACATAAACTCACGCCTATATCCCCGAAGGGGTAAGCAGAGGTGCTAGCACCCACATTTCGCCAGTTTATGTTTAAGTCCCAGTGTAATAGGTGGCGAGCCTATTGCCATTAACCGGGCACTTATAAACCTGCGATAAATACACACAACTTCGTAAAGTCATTGGTGTGTGCCATAGTAAAACCTGAGATCAAAACCGAGACCTCGTTTCAACAGTCCATTACCACCACTAGGCTACCGCGGTCCCATTTCAAAATTACAATAGTAATGTTAAACAATACATCGTAAGTAGCCGTACCTATTCAAGTCATAAGAGGACATTACAACACTATCTTTCAGTTTAAAAGCATGACGAACCATGACCGAGTGTACTACCACCTCTGAATAGGATTTTTATCGTCGACGGAGCTGCCAGCACAAAGGGAAGCAGTAAAAGAGGTAAAACTCGTAAAAGCAAAGTGTCCGCGTGATGCACGACCTCCTGGCTTATTCTTTATGGCACTAGTGTTGTGCCACATCGATTATGATTCTTAATACTTGTTTATGGTTAGTCGATGGTTCCTCATTGAGGTGTATCGGTTTAGTTTGTGTTGTTTCAGTTGCCGGTTCGATACGGTTTTGTAAATGTTGGTGTATGACTTTGTTGCTTCTTTGTTTTATAAAGTACTGTTAGGTAACAAAAGACTATGTTTTATGGTGCAGAAACGTGTTATCTTAGGTAGGTCACACACCAAACAAGCATAATATGGTGCGTATAGAACTAATTGCTAAAAAAGTCAGTGTTGGGAAATAGAAATGTAGTTGCATTTACTCTGTGGCGTCCCTTATTCATCTTTTTTGACACATTGTTGCATTGGACATGTCTCTCAGGGCAGGGTATGGTTTGATATATAATATAATAATATAAGGTAGTAATAATAATGAAAAAATAAATATTTCCCCTTGCAAAGATCGTAGACATGCTTGACTTTCGAACTAAAACATTTATAATCAGCGTTCCGACTAATATGCGAAATCACTGGCCTAATATGAGGGGATTCTTACTGGCGGATAGATAATATTGTATTGCATAACTTAGGCTAATACCTATAAATTATATATAATCACGCCTTTATCCCCGGAGGTCCCATGTAATAGGGCATGAGCCCATTACCGCATTCTGGGCCCTATTGTTGACTTAAGCCATGGATCTATGTCTGATTGTGGTCAGATGGACCGATGACCTGAAAAAGGCCTCTGGGACAGACTGGATATACTGAAATGAATTGCTATAGACTAATTTATTGATTGGTAACTTGAAATGAATATTATTGATATGAGCTAATGTCTAAATCGCGCCATTGTTGTCACCAAGGTAGGAAGTATTTTAATACTGTCACCTGTAATTACATAGCTATGTATTTATGTAAGCAAATATAAGATGTCGAATGACTGATGATAAAAGAATTACTAGAAGATTACTCATCGACTTTTGTCTAGATTTGCTTTGAATACAGTTTTAGTAACGGGTTGGTTTTTAGTTTGATGGAGGTAGGACGCGACAGAATCTCCCGTCTTTATTAAGCAGTCCGACTGGGGAAGTATCTCCATCCTGCAGAATAGAACCAATAGAACCTTGTATTGTGTTTCTGAGGCGGCAGTGAGTAGGGTAACCAGAGCTTACTGGCGAGTTTTAGTGCTAGATTAGGAACCTTTCTTTTCAGGAAGGATATAGGAAGGTGTCTATAAAGTCAGTAGCTCTTGGGGGTTTCCGATAGTCCGTATAATTACCGGTAGATGGCTTCCACCATCGCCCCAAGATTAATAGAAATGAAATGAAATAAATCTTTATTGACCAAAAAAAAGCCCTCACTCCCGAGCTAGTTTTGTAAAAACTGTGTCACGGGAGCCATTGTTCTCCCCTTAATATAATGGGAGAATTTAGAGAGATTTAGGTTAGATCACTCGCCCGTAAATGTCTGCTCATGGGTACAAGTACAGCATTGGACATCCACTTTTTCCTAACTGGCTAAGAGGATAAATATGGATGATGAAATAATTTCTAGAAGATTAGTGATCGGTCACCCTTAACCAAATCGTAATAATAAGCTACAGACTTCTCGGTACTTTAAGTTAAACAAATGCGGTACTTCAGTGTTGAATAACATTGTTTATAACAATAACTTTATTTGTTATTGTTACATAACATAAATAAACTGCGGTTGATAACATGCTTGACACTTTCGAGTACCGAATAGTTCAAAGAAGCGTTTGTTTGAAACGATTAAGGTGAATTTTGATAATACTGTTCTGGGAATGATGGTCGTGGGAAATTAAAAAATAACTGTGAAGTTCATAACGCGGCTGTTTTAGTTTAGTTTTTTAAACTAAGATTTCCATAGAAAACGTGAATAATTTGAAAATCGAAAACGCAGCAAAAGAACCTTCTTTTTATCATATTTAAAAAAAATGTAGTTGCCTTTCAAGATATTTAAAATTATTATTCTAGGTAATAAATTTCGTGTAAATTTTCAATTTCAATTGAATTTTAGTGCGAGCTAAATTTATTATAGGTACAGTAGACGCCAAAAGTGCGTGGACTTAATATTAAGATCCAAAATCCTTTGACAACATAAGTCTAATTCATTTACTATTTTTATTAGTACGTTATAACTTTAACGTTCGGCGTCAGTTTATACAAATATAGTATCAAATTGTCCAGGTACTTCTGGAGCCCATTGCATTGTAACAAGTTTTACATAGAAAACTCTTCTATTTCGTAGAGATTGAATTCTCAACTTATTCACTCCTTGCGTTTGCGTACCTCAGATGGGTAGGTACGGAAAATAAATATTGGTTCCACAACCTTCAAAACCGACCGTTATGGTACCTAATGCTATCCTGTGGAAGTACACCGGATCTAACATATCAATTACAGGTAGCAACCAGGCGTGGTTGCCCACAACCAATGACTCTGAATGCTGACACTTTAATAAGCACTCCTTTACAAAGGCACGGGCTAATTATTATCTAGGGTTCCTACTCGTTACAACACAAATATTATTGTCACATGTGAAAATGATAATTAATTTATAGTTAGTTGGCGTTATTAGGGGATTATTGCATGTCTGCCTGCCCCGCTGCTAATTGTGGAAACATGTTATTAACGCCAGTATGTTAGTGCCTAGGGTGGACGTTGCGTTTGGTGCCCAAGGTACCTGCTATCTGCTAGTCGGTGTCAGGTACACCAGAACACAGTTAAGGAGCAGACGACACTCTGGCGCAGATTTTCTTGTTAGCGTTGGAAGGTCAGACGTCAGTAACTTCCGGAAAAACTGTCTTAGCAATCAATAATACTGACCTGGAACTATAAGTTGTAAACATGGGGTCGCGACTAGGAAACGCGATAAGGATGATGATGTAGATGTCCTGAATGTCATCCAATAAAATATATTGATGTTCGGTTTCGATTTAATTTCAATCTCTCGAACGTCAAGGATATCTTTCGGATCACACTTATAAATATTTAAAAAAAAAATGGTCAACATCTTTGTGATAGAATATAGATATTATTACTAGCATAACTAGAACCACAGAAGCCGCGGTAGCCTAGTGGTATGGGTAATGGACTGCTGAGACGAGGTCTCGAGTTCGATCCCAGGTTTACCATGGCACACACCAATGACTTTTCGATGCTTTTCGAAGTTATGTGTGTATTTATCGCAGGTTTATAAGTGCCTCGGAGAGCACGTTAAGCCGTCGGTCCCGGTTGCCATACAAACATCTATGGCAGTCGTTACGGGTAGTTGGAGCCCTCAAAAGTCCAACCAGCCTAACTTGGAACTTCGATATCGCCATTGGTCATTAGACCATTGGTTGTGGAGGTCAGATGGCAGTCGCTTCACGGAAAATATCGAAGTTCAGCCGCATCACAGTTAGACTGGAAAGCCGACCCCAACTGAGTTGGGAAAAAGGTTCAGGGAATGATGAACTAGAACCACAGACTCTTTCATTACCGCGTTACCGATTTTAAAATGTCACTGGCAGTAACATTGTGATTTTTGGTGTTGAAGCATTGACGTCACTTAAACTTATGTGTCTGTCTAAGTTACCAAGTTGGTTTATAAAAAAATATTTCAGGGTTCATATTATGTTCTACCACTTTCTCCCATCTAGTTTATGTGTACTCGCACGCTTTGTTCCTCTAAGTATAACTTTATGTGATAGAGAGACTTTGAATTCGTACGGGTACGTACCCGTTTAGCTTATTGTGACGGCGACTGTACCTTATTTGTACTTTACGTTCCACTCATTATGTACATTTCAGACGAGCTGAATTTTTTCTCTCTTTTTTCCAGCGGTGCCCCTGGAAACGTTAGTGGAGAACTGTCACAAGCTCCTAGACAAGTTCCACTACTCCTGGGAGATGATGCCGCTAGTGCTGGTCATCCTCAACTACGCAGGAGACGTTGACGAGGCCTCGCGGAAAATTGACGAAGGTAAGTCGTACAAATCACTGGCCACAGCGATTGTATGGCAAATGCGAATTATATTTATAAATTTCATTAAAAATACATGTGTTGGGTTAACCAGTATTAATTTTATATTTATATGTTTTTATATTAAATTAGGAATTTAATTATGAATATTTTATTGTAATTTTATTCATAACTAGCCTATGTCCGCTGCCTTTCTAGCAAAAAATCAACATTAAAAATGAAAATCTTTTCAGTAGTTTTTATTTTATTAAAGCGCCGTCTAATCTACTCATGTAACGATATCGTAAATTAACAAATTTTTCAGAATTTTATGTAATTTACAGAAATATGTATGTAAAAATAAATATTATCTATTTACGAAGTAATTCGAATACAATAAGCTCTATATTGTGGTTTATCACAGTCAAATATGCAAACAAAATTTAAAAATAAATCTACGCCCCTTTATACGATAGGAGATGCATGTACATATTAATATATCATTATCAGCCCATCTTTCAAGCACAACTATGTAAAAATTAAATATTTAATTCATTATTTATTATTTTAATCATTGGTTAACCAAACACTTTGAAATTGATTCGAAAACTTTAAATTGAAATTATTTAAAATATACACAACCATATTACATATCACGTTCTTTTTCTTGAACTATTAATATTATATTGTAAAAAAATAAACTCATGTTACTTGGGTTTATATTCATGGACAAATAATGCTATAAATTTAATGCATACTCGTAATTACTAGCTTTAGTGACATGATAAGTATATTATATAATATGGTTTTAATTTATAGTTTTATTTTGTAGCCTAGCGAATTGTTTTAAGATACGATGATGAAATCTTTTGCTGTTTAATATTTGAAAAACATTTTAGATAATGTATAAATTTAAGTTTTTAATGGTATAATTAATAGGTTCTATCAATAGTAGTTACAAATACTATTTACTTTATTATTGGGTTTACTAAGTTATTTAATAACATGAGAAAACGAGTTGAAAATATTTTTTATTAATACTCGTACATGCAAAAGATTCCTTGTATTCTTGAAAACTGCATTTGAAAATGAGGCCTAGAAACATTACGTTATTAATTTATTTTTAAATGTTTTATTTAAATCAATGATTATATAGGTGTCGGGTCAGAACCTGGTAACCTCCTTTGATCCCATTTTGTGATAATCAACCCTGAATACAAATCCGTAGCGTTCAATTTCATTTATAGTTAGTCCCCTTTTGACATTAGGCAGTTTATACGAAACTCGAGTAGACAATTTGAGTAGGAGTTGCTGCGATTCGAAACTGGAGTTCTGCACATACATTTGTATTGCGACTTGTAAACTAGGTACCCTACTCAAAAACTGGAGTTGCCCGTACCTAGCTACACGTCTCAACAATCTACCAGCAGCTCTAAAAACGGCAAAAGCCACGGATTGGTGGAAATTCAGTTTGAATGGGAAATTAAGAAAACTGCAGTCACGCAATGTACAAGCCTGCCTTTTATGGAAAAGCAACTAAAGTTGACGAAACGTTAGTTTTTTTATTAGTTGCCTAATGTAAGCAAGGCCTCACAGTACAGGGTATATAAACCTGTAAAAAGGTGATAGCATTTCAGGCACATATATAATATTATGTAGCATTATTCAATTATGCTTTCACAGCTGTCTTAATTGTCATACTTCTTGAAAATATTCAACAAGCCAACCTTGCCTTTTTACCTCACACTGCTATGATTGTAGACGTGATTGAGTGATATTATGTCTGGTACAGTTAATTTCGAATTCAGAGATCCATCTGTCGTGATAGATGTTAAATTTTTTTCTACCTCTCGCTTACCCTACAAACACATTTAATCGAATATATTGTTGTTTACATACGGAAATCCCCACGGATACTCCTCCGCCCGGTCAGGGGGTGATTTTGTTGGAGTCGAACCAACTATAGCCCTACACAGTCTTGGATCTCAGATGCAAGGGCACTACGCATATATGTCCGTATATTTTTCAACTTGACCACACATATATCCGTCTACAATTTTCGTAGTTAACTCTGGATATAAAATAACTGTAATTCTTGTGCGTCACAACAAACTTTCTGCTTACTGTGATTTTGTATCTTATCCCCTCAAGAGACACAATTCTTTTACTTCTCACTTTCATTCACTTGACAATAAAAGGTCATGTTTATTGACAATAATAAATGACATACACAACAATCTACGTTGCCAATGACGAAGTTACTGTCTCTTATTTTTTTTTAATTTATCGACCCTGTGAAGTAATTAAAAACATTAATCTAGAATTAATGCCAACAGCAAAACTCACTCCACCCACGTTTTTCTCATCTCATTTATTATGACTCACCTCCTAATCCTCCCTGCATGATTTTATATACATAGTCTAAAGTATTTTCGAACTGGACCACAAAGTAGAAACAAACACTTTCAAACTAACAAAGAATCGCATTAACTTCTTTATAATATTGATTTTGTATATTACTTCAAACAATTTCAATTGCTTTGACTACATTTATTGACATAACATAACATAAACTCACGCCTATATCCCCAAAGGGGTAGGCAGAGGTGCTAGCACCCACATTTCGCCAGTTTATGTTTAGGTCCCAATGTAATAGGTGACGAGCCTATTGCCATTGACCGGGCACTTATAAACCTGCGATAATTACACACATAAATTTGAAAAGCATCGAAAAGTCATTAGTGTGTGCCAATGGTGAAACTCGGATCGAACTCGAGACCTCGTCTCTGCAGTCTGTTACCCATACCACTAGGCTACCGATTATTATTATTGACTCATCATTTTAATCAGTAACCTAACACGCAGTCAAAGAAATAGCTGTTAATTTTGGTTATATATTTATTTTGAAAGCCTCTTTTGTCAGAAAATATGTTTCTAAAAATTTTCAAATGCAGTATTCTCTTTTGTAATTGTATGCATTGCGACAGTCCACACTACGCGGCATAATTGTCCACAGGAAAGATGATCGTCAACGAGTACGCGCGGAAGCACAATCTGAACATATTCGACGGTCACGAACTCAGGAACTCGACACGCCAGTACGGACTTTAATAGTAATACATAGTTTTTGCCCAAAAACACACAAAACGATAACACACACGAACTGGTTGTGACAAATTTTGTTCTAGTTGTTTTTGTTTTTGAATTTAATTTTGTTGATCTATGTTTATTTTTTTATTTATTTTATATATTTTATTAACAATTTTACATTGTATTGAAATTTTGTTACTTAAAATTAACTTAGTCTAAGGGCGGTACAACAAATATAATAAAAATCAAACAGAAATTCAATAAAAAAAGATATGTCAAAAATTGTGCATGTCAAGAAAATTCCAATTAAAGTGAAAAAGAAGTTAAATTCCATTTTTATGTTGTCAAGCGCAATGTAATACTTCTTGTTTCTCTCTCTTCAGAATCTTACTTTGATGATATAAAGTCAGAATCTACAGAATCTTACAATGGTATCATACTAACGTGGGGGTCTACCTTCAGTTCTCATTAACATTTAACATGTTTTTAATTTTTTAACATGTTTTTTTAAAAATATTTTTCTTTAATTTTGTAAACTAATTTAACATTTTATTTTCTTTTTTAATGTTATATTTTTTAAAATAGAATTAAGTTTGTCACTTTCAGTATATTCAGGAAGTAACATACGCACACTATAAGCACAACATAATGCCACATTAAAATTTGTACATATTACACTTTACATTGTACATGTACACGCTAGGTTTACAATAAAACACTACTGAAATTTATGACGTAAATACTATGAAAACAACATCAAAATACATCTAAATCGATATATATTTCTTATAGATATCTAATATAATAAGTTCACGTGAACATTCCAAAATGCATAAACAGATCGTATACAATATCATAATTATCGATGCGACGACTGACAAAACCATAATTTAACAACGCACTGAAATATATGACGCGTTTAATATTAATACTTACATCAACACATAAATATTGCACACACAATATGTGCGCATACACATATGAAGACACCACATCATGGACACACATGTATGATGGCAACAAATAAAGATAATCAATAGCAATAACAATTAGTGAACTTGCTATTTAGGGTGCTATTTAGTTTGGTCAAGCTCAGAATAGAGACAACAATATGCGTCTGATTATGCAGACAAAATAGTCGTCAGGTGACTAATCCGCGGTGTTGTTTAAATAGACCAAGACCACTATAACAATATTACATCTGAAGTTGTCTGCATATTATGTTGTCTGGAGATCGCTTTTGAACTCATTCGTAATGTCTTAGTGTCTTAGTACCGTGATCGCACCTGTATTGCGATCGCATTAGTGCTGCGTACATTTTTTTCTCTTTTACATGTTATTCAAATACCTAACATCATTTATTTAAATTTATGGTTAAATGCAGGGGAATAAAGAATATTAAACAAAATTGTTTATAAATATAGCGTAAAACAAATAAGTAATAATAAATTTAATGTTAATCTTCAGTTTAACTAGTCGGTTTGTTTAGTAGTGTAGTGTAGTAGTAGTGTAGTGTAACTAGGTAATAGAGGTCGGATTGTTATTCTTCTTCCTGACGTATTAGATCAAAAGCATCGATATATAATAAAATATAAATATATCATCGATAAATATATATATATGTGTAGTACCATAGAAATGCATGGTATTTTTATTATCATGTTTTCTATGACAAAGACAAATGTTCATAGCTTTTGACACTGACTGAACCGAGCATATGAATAAATTATAGGCAATCAATCAATCAAACAAGTACCTATATTTAGGTCAGTGGACATTTTAAATACTTGATATTTCAGGAAGCAAGGTATCAAAAAAGGAACCAATAATTGCGAAAGAAAATGCGGACATGTTTTTAAAGTTTAATCAAAAGTTACCACTTCTATGATGATAGATTTCCGGAAAATAAACAATGAAACATTTACGTTTATACATTTATAGTACAGGTTTACAGTAAATATACATATATTTAAACAATACAAATTACAACAAATTCGAAATTTAGAATGTACTCGTGTTTTCAATAAAATAAATAACGCATTAAATGCAATTTTGGTTTGTTAAAATTAAATACAGGTATACAGTAGCTTTGAAACAGATAGATACAGAAACAAGAAATACAGGTACATTACACTCACTTAAAATCATAACCTGTCTGGAGTCGGGTAAAGATGACATTTAAAATTAACTTTTTTAAATTCAATTAATCATTCATTTAAAACTCACGTCCTATCAAACACACTATACACACACAAAACTTAACAAATACAAAACGAAACTGAATTTCAATATCGTTCTTAAAGTACTTATTCATAACAGATCAGAGGACGAGTATGAGCCTCAAATATTTGAGAAGACGAGTGGGCACATGATACCATCCCTGTGCCCACTCGTCTGATTTTACGGAACTAGTGGGTTCATCACCCTAATAACTGCAATTACCACTAATTTAATCATTATCTAGCTTCGTGAAACTTCCTCGTTCATTCTAGAATGGCGTCGGTTCTAAATTCGAAATTCAAAATTCTCCTCTCACCCAGGAATCGTAACACATTTTTTTAAATATCTTACAGAGAAGGCAATGAATAAATGCAATGGAAATGGAATATCGGTTAATTTGAACCATCTCAGTTGTGAAATCAGTATTGTGGAAGACGAGATCAATGCACGCTCGCGGCTAAAGCGGCCAATTTACTACATGCAAACGTTTCGTCTGTGTACCAATTCTACGAAACTGGTCTTTAGTTGCCAATTAAATAATTTCTACGTTGTACGTTCACTTAAGATTCTAAATATATTTGGTAATTTCATTTTTGCAATGTACATCAATTACAATACCGTAGCTCTGTTGCAGTAAATTTATGCCAATAGTTAGTCAGTCCTTGCATAAACATTAGCGATAGAGAGAGAGAGGGAGAAAGTCAACAGAAAATATTGTCAGTTAAGTATGCCATCATTCCTACCTGATGCTACCAAAAGATTTTTGGACGATTGTCAGATTGACAATTTCTTCGAGATTCGAGATTCTTTTATAACTGCTTTCGACTAAAGTTTCGATATATAAAAGTTCATTATTGATGCAACAGTATTTTATTTTAAGGCACGAAAGCGTACATTCCAAACATATACATATACTGACTTACTGTTTTATAATATTGGAAATTAAGAAAAATTAAAAAAAGCCTTAGCAGATGTCCCACCTGCAAAAGGCTTGGTTGTGAAATTATACAGCGCCAGTCTAGCTGCTCAGCCAACATATGGGTAGATACAAAAGAATATATTAAGTTCGTTAACGACACAAAAATGTAAAACGTACTTATTTCCAATGACTTTACTAAATTTATGTTTTGAAAGCAGTTGTCACTAGTCAGATATAATTAAAATTCTACTATTGTTTCTATTCATTTATTCTTGAAATAACGTCTAAGGCATGGTTTGCAAAAGTAGGTTAAGGCCACAGAAAAAACGAGTCTTTCTTAATAAAATGTAATTAAAATGAAGTATCTAAATAATAATTATAAGCTGGTGCATTAAAGAAAGGTTTTATAAATGGCGGCTTGTACTTGCGTTGACGGAAAGTACAGCTAGCATATAAAATTTCAAATACTTTTTTTTCATATGAAAAATAATAAAAACAAGACCGGGTCGTAATAATTTCCAACTAGCTGCGGCCGGCGGCTTCGCCCGCGACACGTGACGGCATCTATTTTTGTTTTCATCGGAAACAGTACCTACTTTTACACATAGAGTCCTTTTAAACGCACATTGAGTCCTTTCATCCTGAAAAAGGAACGTATATCACATTCTATAAGGAGGATCATGAAAGATCATGATGTTGGTTAAAATAAAGAACTAACATTATTATGAACAAAGGTCTTGTTTATATTTTTTTTAACTGAAAAAAAAATGAAATTTTGTATGCTAGGTGTACTATCTGTCAACGCAAGTACAAGACGACATTTAAGAATCCTTTCTTTTATGCATCGCATCAAGAGCACAGAGCGTGGAAGAAAATAAAGATCAATATTTTTTTTGTGTTGACGGTACGCGCGTGAGTGAGTATAGACAGTGCTAGTGTGCGAGCGAGAGGAAGTGATAACGTCCGCCATTTATAAAACCTTTCTTTAATGAACCAAGTTATATAATGCAAGGATTATCGCTACTTGGTCATATCAATTAAAATCTAATTCTCATACGGTAGACTTTAAGTCTCATCAAGAACTTTGTAATGTGAAAAAAAAACCGCATGAATATCTTTCATTTATTTTGCGTCCTTCGCTAACAAATCAGAATCGTTAATTAAAAGTATTTTTTTTTCTCCAATGTACAGTCACAATTTTGCAATTTTATAATTATCCAAATATACTTTGTTTACTTACAATTTATTCAAATATATTATGAGTAATTTCAAGAACTGCGAAGTCGTCAATATGAAAGAGCGAATGTCTTGATTGCGCATTAAATTCCTTGCCTAAATGATTTAGATAGATTGATCGGTGATAAAACACAATGTTGTAATTTTACAGCCCATAGATTTGTATCAAAACTTTATATTTTTATTATGAATATTAATTAGTCTTTTTCATGTACAAAATAAAGATAAGAACGTCAGTCTGAATACAAATTTCTAGAATTATATTTAATCATTAAAACTCGTGGCAACTTTGATAATTACGTGATAAACGTGACAAAATAAGGATTATTTCAGAAACAGTATAATGTTATTTAAGATTAAGAAAATAAGAATTATTCCTTTTCAAAACGTTTGGTTTAATAGGTTGGATTTATTTATTCAGCTCTATAAAAGATTTTATCACGTAATTATACGTATATCACGTAATTAAATGAGTCAACCCTATTTATGGACTGCCAGACAGTTGTTATTAATAATAATATTTACCGTCAAGACGAGTATTACTCGGTGTAAAGTCGGTGTTTTTTTTCCGGGCGTTCAAAGATCCGGGCTACTAGTTTTTATATATTACTAGCTGTTGCCCGCGGCTTTGCCCGCGTGGACTTCTGATCCCGTTCCCCCTGCTCCATTCCGAGTATTTACATATTTGTTCACCTTTTAAACCTTGTCTGGACTTCCACGAATAAATCAAGACCAAAATTAGCTAAATTGGTCCAGCCGTTCTCGAGTTTTAGCGAGACTAACGAACAGCAGTTCATTTTTATATATTATATAGATTTTCTTGCAAGTCGTTTTCGTGGCCCCGTTTTGTTTTTCCCGCCCGTTCGCTTCTTGTTCATTGAGACGTTGGTAGGGCGGTAATTCCATTAGGGTAATCGCTGCCCTACGGCGATATTTGTGGTGTTGTCTAATAGACTGTAATAGTAGTGAATTTATTTCATTTGTTGAAAATGCTACGAGGCTGTTTGTTAATTGTAGGGTTTAACATAGCCTTGTATTTTTTTTCTCCTTAATATATGATAATAATAGGAAGTCAGGTGAAATTGTATAAAATTGTTTATTCTTTAAAGATTTTGTCATAAATAATGTGTGTTGACTTCATATCGTCTTAAGTCGGTACATATATGGCATTATTAATTTATTAAATAATGAAAAAAATGTGGTACAGTAGGATACGAGCTATAAACAAAGCAAAAATTCTAACACTATTTTTAAAATTTCCCGCTTTCCAGCCATTAAAATTTAAAAAAAGTTTCGAAATTTCAATAAAACTATTTCGGAATAATCCTAATACTGTTTTTTGAAGTCAGTTACCTCATAATAGTACCACACGTTACAACATGCTTGTGCAAATTTAAGTTTGCACAAATGTATTGTAATGTAAAGATACTTGTGCAAATAACGTTACGTATTATAATATTATTATGAATGGCAAAGTCCGAAGATACTTGTATGAAGTAATATTTTTTGTTGATGATTAATGATTAAAAATTAATAAAAAAGTTGAAGTAAGAACAGAGGCAGCTTTTACAGCTCTTTACAATTCGTATTTTAATAAGTCTCGTTCAATATAACTTATTTAAACTGTAGAAGTACCCAATTTCTTTTATTTTTATGACATGTGACTATGTGACATACCAAAAATAAAACGTTTTCAGTTTTTATATTCAATTTTGACCATTCACGTCAATAATTGAATTTATTCCATCTGTCGTGTGCCTACATTATATAAGGCGGTAGAGAAGTGCGTGGAATATTTCATTATGCTAACAAGATCTGAACCTGTCTTACTTGAGAGCACAATAGCTCATCGATTAGTCAGTGAAAAATGCTAATAAGGAACAATTACACACATTACCCATTATCATAACTGGTATTTAGTTGTTCCAGTGGTGCTTTTCGATATGAAAACCTATAATCACAACACAATTTTTACAAAAAAAAAAATAGTTCATAATATTTATTTAAGGGCCTGTGTGTAGTGTAATTGTATGTAGTGATGCCACTTTACTACTACTAGAAGTTACTGGATAATAGATCTACTAAATAATGTAATTAAGTTTGGGATACTAATTGCATGGGCTTATTTATTTTCTTACTAGCTGACCCGGCAAACGTTGTTTTGCCTTATAAATTTTAAGGGTGGACAACCCTTATCACTAAGGGGTATGAAACACAGATGTTGGCCGATTCTTAGACCTACTCAATGTGCTCATGAAAATCGGTCAAGCCGTTTCGGAGGAGTACGGGAACGAACATTGTGACACGAGAATTTTATATTTTCTTATAAAGAATCAAGACAGTGATCTAGTTTATTTTATTAACGTTATTCATGTTACTTTTGGTTAAATTATACTTAGGCTGTCAAAGGATTATAATTCTGGTCACTGGAACTTTTGAAGCCCACTGTACACGATGTACAATCAGCAACAAAAGTAAAGTTAAAGTTCATTAAAGTTTGTATTTGTAAGTACACTTTAACACAAAATCGTTTACCAAGTAGATGAACTTTTTAGTAGGAAAATTATGTTGTGATTGTGATATTTGGATAATTGTTTTTTAAATTGAAATCTGAGATGTTTAGCAGTTGCCCGTACGTTAACTTGTAATTGCATATTATATGTACTTGAATCACACGCATAATACATTGTGTTACATTGCAAATTCAGTTTCGTTTACACTTTACGCAAACGTGTCACACAACAAATTTGTTGCACCGATAAGTGAGCAAGTCATCACATCACTTGTATGAAGTATCGCTATTAACCAGTCGTGATTTCAACTTTGCAGTGACCGGACGAGGGTGGCCAAATTCGAAATTTAAAGAGTGACATTCGAATTTCCCCATCGTAGTGTTGTGCCAGTGTCGATATTATTTTATTTTTCTTTTTGTAGGAAAATGCTGGAAATTAATAATACTAATATAAGTGGTGTACTATCGTCGTCCATGAAGTTATTTTGCGAATGATACTTTGTTTTACAAGTGCCGTGTTTTGTGTGGACGCATGCTGTGCGATGCTGTGTTGCGATCGTCAATGGACATTATTGTTACGAGCTACGGTGTACGGGTGAGTCGTTTTTCATTCATTCCGAGCGCTTCAATAGAGCCCAAGATGATTCTATTACCTTTCAAGTGGCCATTGAATCGTTCATTTATTTATAAGAATGCTTTTTATATAAACCTCGTTAGTTTGATATTTATATTGCGTTTAAAATTTATAACGAGTTAAATGTGTTTGTGTTCCAATTTGGATATGCTAATTGATATAATTCCCATGAACCATATATCCAGATTGGAATACGCAGTTCTCGTATGGTAAGTTGTATTTTATTTTAGTGCATAAAATAAAATGCTACTTACTTATAAAACAAGACAATTTGCTTTGCGATGGTACTTTTTATTACGTTAACAGGGAGTTGGATGCGTGCAATCCGTCTGGATTCAACTTTATAACGATATTTTTATAATCATTGTAAGTTGTGAGTTTATATTGTAAGTTCGAAGTTTTATTACCGCACTATAAAACGAACTTTGTCTAGTGGACTGGACACTGGATGAATGCAATTTTAACTATAACCATTTCTGAACAAAAATATACTATTTTGAAATATTATACGTATAAAATATATTTTACACACAAAATGTTCAATTACGAACCTAATTTCAGGCTCTATAATGGACTATATTACTTTAGTAACTTATTGTAGTTTATCGAAAAGTTACATTTGGGGTTGCATTTGCAAGAGGATTCAATTTTCCTTACTAGATATCAAGGGTGGCGGGGGGGGGGGGGGGGAGGTAGCTTTATGTCTTGAAAATGTAACACGTCAAAAAATGTAACATTTCAATGAACTTTAATACTTAAAACTTTCTCCTTATTTATCGATAATTATCGAATTCTGTTTCTTGACATGACGTTATTGGACATCACTAATCCAATGTCGCATCTACGTACAGAATAAAGTTTTCGTGAACTGAGGATAATAGGAACTACGGTTGTCATTGCCAATATACACAAATAAAAGACAATTTCTCATAAAGTTATCAGTAATACTTAGAAATACAAAGTGTGCGAATGACATACATATCTTTCTTAACCGGCACCGAACGGCTTAACGTGCTCTCAAAATCACGACGAAATCAATGCAAAAAGCCATATTTTATACATACAAATAATTGCAATGAGCAGGGATCGGATCCTACCCTGTGTCGACGTATCTAAATCTATAAAAACAACTCAAATCAATTGAAGCAACACAATACAAAAGTCGGTAGTCCTATAAGCAATTCACACTAGTCTGTAGAAACGAAGTCGGTGCCTCGGCCTAACGTTTACAGTTTTATAATCTACAATTAGGGACTGTAAAAATGTTAAATGGAAATCTTTAATGGCCGCACTGTAAAGGGGCCAGCAGTAATGAGTGGTGTGTAGGCAAATTTTGTATTTATGTCCGTATACCGAGAAAGGACAATAAAAAATTTGCAATTATGTTATAGATGGCGGCTGGCGGGTACTGTTAACGTTTGTTGATGTCTATAAAATGCGGCCTGCTCATTTGCATCGTTGTTTTATTAAGAATTGGTATGCTGTGAAAGAGTTGTTTTTGAAATTCGATGAGTGAAAGGAGGAAAGGAAGAAAAATATTTTATTTATAATACTCACAAAGTTTTAAATAAATATCATGGAAAACAAAAACTAAGTAGAAGTGTGATGTAGTCGATGTACGCGTGTCATTGCTATGCGTAATTACGCAACGAAGGATTAATTCGACAATATGAACCTTCTTGTAAGAATACGTCCAAACTTTTTCGTAAATATTCAAGCTTGTTCGATTCAAAGTATGAAGCGCCATAAATATTTTTTGCCTAAGTAGGTATAGCAAAGTAATCGTTATTTTGGACGGTTACAAAAAGGTGGTGGTACCTAATATAGTTACCACTACCTTAAAAAGGGTAAAGGTAAAGGTAAAAAGGAAAAAAGGAAAAAAAAAGAACCAAGCGGTTCAGTGAGTCTTTTCTCTGCCGTACCATTAAGTCCTGGAATTCCTTGCCGGCGCACGTGTTTCCTTCTTCCTACAGTCCCGGGTCCTTTAAGCGGGGCGTGAAAAAGCATCTGATGAGGCCGTCAAGCTGAGCGCCACCATTGTAGCACTGAACGTGTTTGCAATGGTGACCCTCTTTCATGGGACTTTGCCTTCAGCTTAACATCAGGCGAGGTGAAGTCAAATTGACGTGCCATAGATAAAAAAAAAAAAAATAAGGGTGTTTTCGTTTTTATGATGTATGATTTGAGCTAATATGGCATTAAAGTGGTAGTATATAATAGGTGCGGTGTGGACGAGGACAGCCGAAGACTGGGCGAAGTGATGTGTCTGATGATGAAGATTAATATATTATAGGTACGACCAATCTAGACGTAATGTACCTACAGTATTATCAATGGTTATAATGTGCGAGTTTGGCAAGATTAATGGTGTTTGGCGTGATACAGTAACGTCATCAGTTGGAGCCCGGGGCCCTATTAGTATTCGTGCTTCAGCCGGGTGGGGAGAGCCTAGGTGAAACATGGATCCAACCCCCATTTTATCTTACCAATCAGGGCCTTGTGTCTTTCGCCTTTTGGGGTCAAGATATATGCCGAGAACTGTACATTTTTAATACTTTGCTGATAAATCTAACAAAAAAAGACACCAAGACACAACATTGTACATTAAGCGTACACCTTGTCTCCACTTTTAAGGTAAACATACACTAGACCGCACAGCAAACATAGGTACTAAACCCATTGATGCTATTTCAATTACGCTAGGTGTCGTAAACCGTGGTATAATGGCATATCTCCCAATAGAATACTTCGAAGCAACATTGAAGTAACTAATAATTCCTGTTCGCTGTTTTTTTTAACCGCAGAACAGATTGCCCGTATCCCCTATGTTAGATATTGTTAAAATAGGAATAGAATATTGGCTGTGTTGCGTTCTTTCCTGACTGCGGTAGGTCGCTTACAAAATTGCACTATCAGTGGAAACTTACCTTTTGTTATTAGATAAATGTTACTGCTGAAAAATGTTACACAAGTAATACTTTTTTTACGCTACGGGTCGATTTGTTACCATAAACCATAAAAAGAAAACACTAAAGTTATAATGCCATAACGTTTGTGTGAAAATTTTATATTTTTGATTACTGCTCAGCTCCGTTGGGTAGTAGCGTGATAATACACAGTTTTCCTCGATATTATTTAGACTATTTAGTTTCGACTATTCAACAAAAATACATTATTATTTTAATTCGGACCAGTAATTCTTGAGATAGCGCTCTCAACCAGAGAAATATACTTTTCGATTTTATAACATTAGTATCTATAGATATTAAATATTCTTACGAAATTAGTAAGGACCTATTAAAAATTAAGAACCTGTTTGGTCCAAAAAAATGTCAATAAAAAAATACATTCACCATTATCTATTCCGTGCCTTCGCACGAGGTCAGACAACAAGGTTAATTTATTAGGATCGTATGATACATTGATTTTAATGTACATATAATTTGATGTTTTTCCTTTACCATGCATATAAATAATCACATTAGAGATAAAACTTAATACTCGTTGTGTACTTATGTTTTACCGCCTTTACAATGATGGTTTGTGTTCAGTGCCCTTAGCACGAAATACTATCGAATTCGTTTCTCGTCCTTTTTTATTTTTTTTATCTATGACACGTGAATTTGTGCGTTTTAGTCGGTTCGAAGCCGACATAATCACCTCCACCGAGTACACTCGTAACCTCGAATACAACAGTTTTTCAATAAAACATTCATTCAATTCAACCGATTACGTACAGTTGAATTCATAAAATACTTAATATCGTGATGAGATGCAAAACAACTAAAGTCCCAAGTGCACTGACTATCATATAAGTGATATTATTTCCTGCACATACACAGTAACTGCAAGTTGACTTGTTTATCTCGGGTCGACAATGAGAGGTCGGCCAATTAAGTCGCAGATTATTATTAATTTGTTATAAAGTTGAGATAAGCGGTGATACGGACGTACACGTGTCTGGTGGCCATATCTGTTGTACGTCAAGTGTTGCAAATTAATGAACTGTATTTATTGAAAGTTGGCGTTTATCATTGTTGGGCGATTTGGGGTCGCACTAAGATTTGCGGCCAAGTCAAACCCACCTGCAATCCCGCGGATTGAGCAGATTGGTTCGGGATTCGAAAGACGGCAGTTGCTTCCACTACGTGGATACGCAAGACTGTGCGAAGTGGAAAGAAAGAGGTGGGCCCAGAAAAAAGCGGACTAACCTCGAAAGTCCGGTCCAAATTAAACTTTACTGGGAATAGCACAATAGCCCTCTTAACCTTTAACTATACCCCTCCCTTCTTGACCGGCTTTACATTAGTGTGTGGTGTTGCAAACGTCCATAGGCCACGGTAACCACTTTCCATAAGGTGGGCCGTGTGCTTGTCTGCCACGTAAGTGGTATAAAAAAATCGTATGTAATTGAATTACATCAGAAACGAAGGAGCAACTAGCCCCCGGGTACGATCTCCCCTGACCGGTATGGCGATCTCTCAACCGTCTGCGCACACAGGTCGGTCGGTCGAGGCAGAATTTATGCAGGTGAGGAATGCTTAATCTCATGTGACTGCGGCGCCCCAGTGCAGTCCATGACGCACTTGGTTTCGTGTCCCTTATGCCCTGCCTCCTGCACTAAAGATGACCTGAATGGCAAGATATGGCAAGGTTTTACTCT
This sequence comes from Pelosia muscerda, assembly GCA_963691645.1. Taxonomy (NCBI): domain Eukaryota; kingdom Metazoa; phylum Arthropoda; class Insecta; order Lepidoptera; family Erebidae; genus Pelosia; species Pelosia muscerda. The sequence goes on along the minus strand of OY829116.1, from coordinate 5,024,302 downwards.
AAAACAGTATAAGCATACTCATGCTGCATGCATGATCCACTCGGATCATTGACACGAAAGAAGAAGAAGAAGAATCGAAGGTATCGGAAAAATTAAAAATAAATTACTTGCTAAAGTTCACCATGTTTCCGCGTGGTGAAGAACAAACACACACCTTATTGACCACATTAATGCAATGTGGTCTATACAAAAAAGTAGCGACAGCTATTTAGTAGCTGATTAAAATCTTAGGCACTATTTATGACGTGGTTCCATGCTACAGCAACTCAATAAAAGTATTTGGGAGTCAATAAAAACCATTTAATTTTCGCCATTCCAATATCGACAGCGATATCTTGTCGGCCTCAATCATTGTAACCATCCATTGTAACAGTCCATCATAATTGTAATTACAAAATTGGCCTTGAGGTTTTGTTGCGATTCCATTCTCATCTCTAATTACTTTGCAAATCTCGTCTCTCATTTATCTCGCCGTTAATGAATAAAGATGTTGAATATGTACCGCACGTGCGATCGTGATGCACTCGTGAATTCGCCGATAAACGATAATGTTGCAACTACATGCAATAAATAACGATAGAAATCTGTTTCCTATGAAAAAACCGGTACCGAAGACCAGTCTAATGACAAGATAATCGCGAAAAGATGATCGCGGCTAGTGTAGTGGTAATAGGCTGGTGGTAATCTGACATAGTTACAGAAATTGTCTTAAATTATTTAGTACTTTTTATTGAGTTCACTTCGTAGCGTTCTTCACGGTTGCATCCAAAGTCTTCATATTTTCGCAGACTACACTCCGTGGAAAGAAGCTCATCCATGATACTGCAGATACCTACGTTTGTTGTTAAAAATGCGCCTGTTGCTGCGTTCGCGTCTGTGAAGTCTCGCACCGTGGAAATCCGGCGTTCTGCCTTCGCCATGAAGCCCGATACGGACTACCGTCTTTTCTTCTTTTTGGTTTGGTGTGGTTTTTATTGTAGCTACTTTTCCTCTAAATCCCAAAAGCTAAATCTACGACGCCAGAATCTTGTTTGTTAAGCATCAGCTAGGAGATAAGATTGGCCAGGACGGTGAAAGCCAGGACAGGACCAAACGTCATGCATTCAAAATTCTTAAAGAATACTTGCCGCTATACAGGATTCTCTAAATTTTATCACAGTAGAACACTATGGACAGCCTCGTACCGCATGTCAATTACTGGCTTGCCGTGGAGCATGTCGGTCTGTTTCAAAGTCGGACCGGTTCACCGCTACAGACTTATCTGCGCATCCACTGACGATATTCTTTATGTTGCGATCCGTACCTTTAGATAAAGTTATAATTATAAATTAATTATTAGGTACTATAATTATTAAAGTGAACTTGATTCGTATCGAAGTGATTCCATAAATGGAATGTCATGTTATTGACTAATCCGCGTTTGTCCACAAAATCACGCACCTTAGAAAGCCGCCTTAACATTGAACTGACGCAAATAACTTATTGCAGTGATTACGATAATTGGGTTACTGTGGCAGCATTAAAACTATTACATGCCACTATTATCTATCTAAACATTTCTACAATCAAGGTGGAAAATTAAATGATAATATTGCAATTGCATCTAATAGCATTGTTTCCATTATTATTAATAATTAGCTGTTGCCCGCGGCTCCGCCCGCGTCGATGTCGGTTATCGTGCAATATACTCAGGGTGATTGTAGCTTTCCAATGATCATTTTTTTTTTAAATCGGTAATAATTTTCAGTTTATTCATTAGTTTACAAACACCCACAAAAATACAAATTTTTCCTCTTTATTAGTGTAGATTGACTTTGTTGCGCATTCTACTTTTTCTGTCAAGTTATGTAAGACGGTATTTAACACAGCACGCAGTGGCTCAAATGTCCTGGATACCGATTCTACTAATTGTAAACCATTGTCAAATCACTGAGATTTCAGAAAGTGCTATTGAATTTTCGGCTTTGTTGAACATTATTAACGTTCAAAATTAAATGAACAAAAAGTTAATTACATCGTTTCATTCACTCTACACGATGCCATTTAATTTTATTAAAATTCTAAATTGGTTATTTCAGTGGTTTTTATAATACCACTTAGCTTGTTGCAGACAAATACTTGGCCCCCTAGCCTATGGTCGTTTGCAACACTAGGGGTGTCACACTTGTGCTGCCGACCTTATAGAGAAGAGAGAGAAGAAGAAAGGGAGAAGGTTAAAAGAGTCTCTGTGCTGTCAGTGCAGAAGACAAATAATGATTCCTCGATAATACAAATCCGATCTGAATCGATTTTAACAAATATTTATTATAAAAAAACTTGTAAGACTTATCCAAGATTAGTAATCGGGATCATTTTTGATTGCGATTTGAAAAGTTATGCCTGAGAAAGTGAAACCCACCAAAAAATTTTCGCTAATAATTTTTGAAAAACTTCGGCAGAATGCTGTCAGTTCAGCAGTCGTAAACGCCAGCCGTTTCGCTGCTTATATGAGAATTTAATGAATAAATCATGTGAAGTGTCGAATGTGCAGGGTTATTAAATAAATTAGTGCTTCCACAGTGTTCATTACACGACTTACAACTGAACCTTGACTTAGCAGACTTGTATATAATTAGTAGCTATGACATTATAGCCACTTTGACCGTAATTAGTTTCTTTTTATTGTTTTTTCAAGGTTCCGTCCCAGGGCGATTAAACCCTTGTAGGATTATATATTCATCTGTCTATAAAGAAGTTTTTTTTTGGAACACGTAGAGATATATTGTGAATTAATTAATATCAGAAGCTCAAATCTGTAAAATTTTAGGTTATGAAATTTTTTAACATTTAATCCGAAGATTCGGCCGTTTCTTCGTATGTTGTTTTTGGGTCTCTCAAGGGAATGCAAATTCCTTTTTTTTGATCTGCGGTTATGAAATTCGATAAGAATCAAGTTCATATAGCTCAAGTAAAGATAAATTTCAAATACTTTAAAAGTTCCAAAAATTCCTAGTCTTAATTACCCAAAGACATATGTACCATAGTGTCATCATCTTATTAATATTACCTAACAGTTCTTTTGTCCTGTTCTGTTAAGCCTTCCCGAAGAGCGAATTCTATGCTCGGGCCCTCTCCATGAGTAGCGGCGCTACCGTGAAACAAATTACTACACAACAATGGCATCTCCAAAATGCCGTCGATAGAAGAAGACAAATTAACAGCTTTTGGCAACAGTCAGCTCGGTTTTATACCGAACCCTCAGTGCACGAGGGGGACTCGCACTTCACATGTTTTCCGTTTTAAATAGTGTTGTAAAGCGCTGTGATAATTCCTGTCTAAGTAAAATAATTCGAGGTTCCTACACACGACACCCCACAAATTTGTTGCAGTCGGACACAGCCAATTTAAGCTGGCAAATGAGTGCTATTAGGTATATTATGTTAGGTATTTTTATCATGTTGTCCACCATACATCATACGTTTTATAACACCAGGGGCATCACATTCGTGCTGTCGACCATATAGAGAAGGGTAGAGGGGAGAAGGTGAAGAGAGTCTTTTTGCTGTCAGTGCAGAAGACAAAGAAGGGTTTCTTTGTCTTCCCACTGACAACACAAATCCTTACCATGATAGGTTATATCCGCCGGGTGGTTCCCGGCAGAGTAGAATTAGGGCCACCCCCCATCTCTTCCCATGCGGTGTCGTACAAGGCGACTAAGGGATAGGGTCTGTTTAACATCAGACAGATATATACACAGTCCAGACTCAGCCTCAGATGCGTGTAGGGTTGCCAATTCTAGAAAGGACGAACCCGGAAGATTTTAATTAGTAGCAGCATTTAGTGATTCGCGATTATTAGGACAAACTAAAAAATGCTCATGCCGTTCCTTTTTTTGTTCCATCATGCTAAATACGCGCTCTCATGAAGCATAGAGACAAGTATGGAGCGACGTGCGTCTAAAATTTCAGAAAATACGGTTACCAGAGTCTCCCGGGCAATACAGTAGGGTTGGCAACCCTAGATGCATGGCTTGAGTCAACAATAGTGCCCGGAATACAGCAACAGGCTTAGGCCTCATACGCATTGTCCGGTTAGCCGGAGTGCGAACAGCCGTCCGGCTAGGTTAACCGGACGGCTGTCCGCACTCCGGCTAACCGGAGAATGCGTATGAGGCCTTAGGAGGTTAACCGGAATCCAAAATATATACGCAAAAGCATTTTTTATTCGCACTGTGATGCGGCTGCCGCCCAACCGCTCCGGTCGCTCGGAGCGCTGCGGCCCGACTGACGGCTATCCGGACGGTCGCTGTACGCACTACGCGGATGCACTGCGGTTTGCTAGTTTACGGTTGCTCGCCATTGAAGCTAGCTAGCCACCACCCGGTTAACCGCAACTGCAACCGCATCCTGCGGCACAGCCGGACGGCTGTTCGCACCTCCGGCTAACCGGACAATGCGTATGAGGCCTTACCCTCTACGTGCGACCGGGTACAATGATTAATGAAATATGGCTTAGGTAATTCACCTCTGCCTACGCTGGAGAAAAATAGGCATGAGTGTATGTATGTATGTATTAATCATTAGTCATTACGGTTGACTAAAAGTGCGTAGTGGACCCACTACAATTACGATTTGTAAAACAAATAGCTATAAATGTTTTTTTTATTAATGGTGGCCATTTGCAAACCCCCTCGACTGGTACTGGCGTATTGATTGTATGTCCAAAACATTGTGTAGATCTAGTGTTGCTAGATACGAAATGTGTAGTTTGAAAAGTCTTGAGTTCCTAATCCCTCGTTTTCACCAAGGTTTAATAAATGTATTTGACATGTTGCAATATGTCGCAAACTCCAGTCTGAACGCAAATGTGTTTTAAACTTGTTTACAACTTGTTTGAGACAGTCTCAATACATGTATAGAACAAGTAATGGTAGAACAGGTCTTCTGCAAGTTTTGACAAATCTGCAACCAATTTTGTATCAAACATGTCTATAACTTGTTTCTTGGTGAAAACAAGGCTAACAATACACGACAAATATCCCGATAGTTCTAATACTAACGCGGTTCATTAATTCATTGAGTAACATGTCCATTAAGATCCCTATGAAGTTTAACAGACATGTCGGCGCCGACGGCCTCATCAATTGAAAACTAGGCATTCAAAACAAAACTTTCAGCTAACATTTCAATTTCAAATAACAGAAGCAACAGTTGTTAGCAATCATTTAAACAAGTTCGGACATGCGGTTTTGTTTCCAACACTCGGGTAAACTCGGCAGTTTCCGCTGTATCTTGAACCCCAGTTGAGTTTCAACTTTGTTATTCAATGCCATTGGGTTCAATTTCGTATTACGACGTTTTAAAATCTGTGCAGTTTGTCTGGTGTGTGGTTGAAAGTTTGTAAGTGTCCACGGTTTGACCACTGTTTGGGACACAATCAATGGACAATTTAATTTACTTGTCAGTTGTTTTGTGCGTGCGGTCAGGGGACTGTTATGGTTAAGGACGTTAATTGTTTAATTTATATTAGTGGTAGGCGTTCGAAAATCGACCGTATTGTATTCTATTTCTGTGTTTGAATCTTATTCAGATTGTTTTTTTCTCAAAAACATTGATTTCTTGTGTGTTTGTAACACAACTCTTTCTTATTTCGTCCGGAATCTAGATTTTAAAATTCTTCTCCAAATGCAAATCATAAATTGTAAATTGCTAACAACCAACTCTTGCGTTTTATATTATATTACTTGATATTACACTAGATTTGCAAGATCTCAATTTCCTCCGTGCTTTCAAAGTGGCTCAATTCATTTAAAGATGGTAGCCGTCGGCAGCAAGGCTGCTATTACTTTCCATGTGAAAAGTCGCCGCTTTATTATTCAACTTATACAGTAATCACTTGCAAGGCTCAAAACGATGACGCGGTTACCCGCGGAATCGTGAGCGCTCTAGACATAACTTGCAAACTGTCAAAAGGCGACGCGTGGACGCTCGCGGGCAGTAGCTCCACCTCATTTCTTTCACTCACAGCATAATTTATGACCGTCCAAAATTCCCATTGTCACACCAACTTGGGTAACATGTTTCTTGTTGAATGGGAATGAATTGTGAATTAGGCCGGGCGCATACCACACGATTCACGTCCCGCGGGCGGGCACAGCTGCGAGCGACTTCGCGTACCCACTAGCGCCGCCGGTTCGTAACTGTTTTTCTTTCATTAAGACGGTTTCAGTCGCTTCTGGCTACTGTCATCTTGTTTGAATGGAACCTAAAGGGGATACAAAGGGTTTCTTTTTGTGTAGCAATTCGACCTTATATTAAAGTGAGCAATACTTACTTGTGCGTCCGTGTTAAATTAGGAATATGTAGTCAATTTTTATTCTGTTATCTTGAACCTGCTGGGTTTGGGGGTGACAGATCCAGGTCAAGACTGCTTCCCCCATCCAGAGGAAGACGGGGACACCTTAGTCCCACACTCAGATTTCTATGGCTCTGGGTCAGTCTCGGCAACTGATGACCTGCGATGTGTGGGTATCCGTCGTTATTTCCGCACACAAAAAGTACTGACAGTTTAGCAGCATGGATCTAATTGGAGAGTATAATGAGAATAAAATACTAGTAATTTGTTTTATGTCTTTACATATTAATGATATTAAAGCTAAACATAAAATAACTATTAAACAGAACAAAGACTAAAATTTGCGTTGTGGAATTCCTCCGCATCGCATGCCTCTTGTGGTACCGTTCCCAGAAGACTGGCAGTATTGCCTCTATTCTCTGTCCTAAGAACAAGTCTTCTTGGTTACGACATCAAATATTCAATAATAAATATGATAATATATGTTATATATCATAATGACCTGTTCCACCACCTCCAGCTCTTGTAGATTTTTATGTTTAGTGTATCCGATACCTTAAGACCTCGTGCGGATACTATGGGAAATTCTTCCGATGTTTCGGACGGTTGGTATCACGAAAGGCATTTAAGTATTCGTCAGTCGGACTCGAGTAGGGCACGTGACTTTTGATGAAAGTAATCCCAAGAACTGCCTTTGTTCTGTAAGGCCTTTGTTCGTATTTCATGCAGGCGCAAAATTTCAGATGTACGGACAGTAAAATAAATGAGATAATCATATACCTTCGTGTACAAATTTAAATGAAAAAGCAGTGAAATGTTCAGTGAATATTTACGTTTAGGCTACAGATGTCATAAACAAGTGTCAATTCGTTCATCATCATTCTTAACCGACTATCAAAAAGGGGGAGGTTCTCAATTCCATTAGTATTTTTTTATGTATGTACACTGATTACTTGGAGATTTATGATTCGATTTACATGATTCTTTTTAGGTCGATGCAAAATAGTTTACATTTGGTCCCTTAAAATTTTGATAAAGGTTTTAATTTTATAAACATTTATGTGTGTTTTGACATGTAAATTTTAACCGACTTTTTTGTAGAATAGAATGTTCACTGTATTGGAATGACACGTGTTTTGACGTTTATGTCAATCGTAAATGCTAGTGAATTCATACATTGATTATTAATTACTCTATTCTATTCTACTAACGTATTACTACTGGACTGGATCAGTGTGTGCAATTGCAATTAGTGAGTAGTTAGAAACAGGTTATTACGCTGTTCGTGCATTCCGAGATAACCTAATAATTCCGATGTTCGCATTGATAAAATAAGTACAAAATAAATATTTCTGTATTTAGTTTGCATCATTTTGCTTGAAATGGTAACTTGTGTTTTTTATACCACTTATATGGCAGACAAGCACACAGCCCACCTTTTGGAAAGTGGTTACCGTGGCATTTGGACGTACTGCCGACTCTATAGAAATGTTAATTCCCTTCTTGTAGAGGTGATGGGGGAGGTGAAGGTCAAGAGAGATTCTGTGACGTCAACGCAGGAGACAAATTGATCTTTCCACTGACAGCACAGGAACTCTCCACCTACTCTGGATACCTCTACTCACTGCCGGCAACACAACACAAGCTTATTATTAATCGCAGTATCCTGTAGGGTGGAGGTACCTCCCTGATCGGACTACTCAATTAAGACAGGTCATACTGTCGCATCCTACTACCTATTTTGCACTTCAGTAATCAAAATATATATAATATGATCGGTTTCTAAATACAAACGTTACTAATGATAACGATTCTTGGCGAATATTGGATCATCTTTTGCGCCGTCCGTTACTGTCCAATCTGGATATTGAAGCTGGAACTTCATGGATAGCAGTCGGCCTGACCACCGCAGTACCAGTGAGGTAGTGCACTTTATTTGCATTTAGTAGCATTATTCCTGAAAATTTTTCAAATCTCATAAAGCAAAGATGGTACACGAAAGGAGCCGGCCGTAAAAAGACTTACGTCCGATATCCCGGATTCCAGAATCCCATCAAAAGTTTTATTGACACAATCTCCCGTCTTTGTCTGTCAACTCTGTTATAAAAGAGATGACGCTATTATTATCTTTTTCAGAAATTCATTGTTGTAGTTTTATGTTATTTGAGCATCGCATATTTTTATTGCATCGTGTAGATTGAAAATGTAGATTGATCATTGTTAAGGTTTTGGGTTATATAGATTAGTTTAAATGGATATATGGACGACCTCAGTGGCGTGACGGTAGTGAGCGCGACTGCTACACAGGAGGCGTGGGTTCAATTACCGCTCAGAGCAAATATGCTTTTACAAAAAAAATGTATCTAAGAAAGTTTATCCGCTTTCTAGGACCCGTAACACGTGCTAGTTTAAGCTATGCTTACTATGGGTCTAAGTAACGTTGTGTAGATTGTCCTACAATATTTATTTATTAATATAAATTTATAAAAATAACCTTACTTATCTACATGAGTTAAAGCTCCTTCAAGATGTGTAGTTTTAATATTAACTGGTGAAAGGTAACCTAAGTTCATCGAGTTATTGTGGTTAGAACCGAGAGAGATATAAAATAAACCCGTTAAGTTACTTGTTGTAGTTTGCTTCTGGTCAGGATCGCGTTTCGAACTGGTCGTCCATTTCTTAAACAAGTTATTTTTTTTTTAATTTTAACGTTTTGTAAGTGCCGTTTAAGGCTAAGCGGGAGACGCATACGAGCTGCCCGTACGCGGATGACCCGTAAGGGTCACGCCCGTAGTGCTCTGAAACGAGCGAGTTATTGCGAGTTAATGTGTTTTCAAGAATTTTTTTTTTCATTCGGCCTTACTAACATGATGTAGAGTGAATAACGCAAGTTAAACGATTTAAAAAAATAGCTTTGCTGTCATTTTTTTAATGCCAATATGTTGTGTACCACAAGTACTACCTCGGGCCTTGGGTTTCGGGAGCACTTCCCTTACACCCTGTATAAAAATATAACCAAAACTACGCTAGTAATTTCGATATTGATTTAACAACCTAAAAAGATAATGAAAAATGCTGCAGTAGAAAAATATACGTGCAATTCCTGAAAGCGGATTGTCGTAAATTTATTCTCGGGTATAAAACCGGTATTCGGTTATAAGGTTTTTACAACGAACAGCGAACACCGTCATAACTTTACGCAACCGTATTACGCTACTTCTGTATATATTTTAGTTGAATTAAACTATAAAAATCAACAATATTTAGGGATAACAAAGATGATTTACTTTATTACTGACTAGCGTTCCGTTATTGTAGCCACACACATTACAATATGCTTGCGCTAAATATATTGTAATGTGTAAGAAGGTACTTGTGCAAATTTTAATGAAGTGTATTTAGACAAGCCTAGGCTTGCCCAGTTATACTTGAACATTCATGGCTACCATTAGATATTGTTTTGTATAGATGTATTGGATATCCAATTCAATTTATTTACCAAGCGAGGCGTGAAAAAATATCGATAAGGCCGTCAAGCTGCGCGCCACCATTGTAACACTACGTGTTTGTAATGTGGAGCCTCTTTCCTGAAACTTTGTCTTCAGCGGGGTGGAGTCAAATTGACGTGCCCTAAATGCCACTGCGGCACGTAAATTATTTAAACATCTAATTGGAATTTTCATTGAACACCGCACAGTATTTATTAGTAAACTAACATCGTGTTGCCATAACCTTCGAACCTAACCTATCCGTTTCGGGGCGCGTGGTATCTCCAAATCGTACAGTGTTAAGTTATCACGGCGTTTAGTCCACGGGTTTAATTATTATATTTAACAGGCGTTTAATTATTTATCTACGTGACTGCAAAATATTCAGAAAAAAAAATGTGTGCGACTAATGAGTTACACACGAAGAGTAAAATACTGCAATTATTTAATCGCATTAGTGAAAAAAATGTCAAGTTTTGTTCAGTTTTAGTACCAATTTCGAGTACACTTTTATTTACTACGATTGTAATAAAATGACCTGTAATCCTGTAAATCGTTCGTGTTTGTTGAATTTACATTTATTACGTAAACTACGCATTTGTTTAAATTAAATGACATGCTAGTTTATTTAAGTGTACGTGTGATTTAAAAGTAAGTAAGGAATTACCGATGGTGACGAAGAAAGATATTACCACCTGATTACATCTGAAGGGTTTCGTTAGAGGCGACAAACAGAAAAATGTGCAGACGATATCACTGCGAGAGAAGGAAAACTCGAAATAAAACCCTGTACCAACCCGTCTTGCCAGCGTGGAATAGTAGGCCAAAGTTTTCCAACATTAGGAGAGCTCTTTGTACAATTAGCAGACTGCGATATGCTTATTAATAGGTGCATGAAGAACCTTCAGAAAATCATCATCAAATTACATAAGTTTTAACGCTGCGCGCTGGTTTCATTTGTTAATTTGAAAAAACGTGTAACGATCGTTTTCCGAGCTGATGCCAATCGCGTATCATTAAACGGAAAGCCATGAAATGTATACCTAACTAAGCTTGAGCTTTTAGTCAAAATATCGAGCTCACAAGCGTCCACATTTCGAGTTGAGGCACTTTAATTAAACTAAGGTGTACGTCACGAACGTTAAATGTAGACGAAGGCAGCTATTGTAAATTCCACCAGCGTTTCAGTTTCATAGCTTTAGTTAGAAAACACCGTCGGACTTTTATGGGCAATTTCGGTTCAGACGTTTTGTTATATTACCAATGCTTTTAAGGTACTGCGCCTCGCTCCGGTAAACATATGTGCAATTTTACGAGCCACTAGTTTATGGTAAATGCGTAGTTATGTCTGCGGCAGTGTTAGCTCTTATGTACGAATTGCGCTATTTATCTTGTCTTGACAGATGCGCCTATTGAAAAACCGAGCGTTTGTTTCTGCGGTAGTCGCACAACAATCGCTTACTTCTTCTCACACTTCAGAACGACCAAAGTTATTACGGCTGGCTTCAAAATATAATTTTTAAGTGCTTTTATGATTTTATTTTGTTGTTTACGTATAACAGAGTTGTTTTGAAGCACAATAGTGTGTTTTAGTTCGCTTTATTCAACTTATACGAAGTACCTATTTCATCAGGATCTGAAAAAAGTTAAAAAAAAACAAACTTCAGTACTTTCAAGCGATAAAATTTTAAGCCGTCGTCATATTTTTTAAATAGTTTAGCGCTCACACTTGGCACTGTATCGTTACCAATTAGTGTTGCTAATAACAAAAGCACACATTGGAGCGAATAAGTCATAAATACGATTTTATGAGTGTCTCAGATAGTGTCTAATAAAGCCCGCCTTTAGTGGTGACTTGGCACATTAAACTGAGCCCTGGGAACAATCAACCTGCAACTGAAGTTATTACTGAATCCAACATCAGTAATATGAACGAAAACAATTAAACGTTTGATGTGTAATGCGTTCGTACAGTGACATAGAAAATGAAATTTTGTGGATATGTTGCTTTTAATGTGAGGTTATATTTGTAGCTCATTTTTAAACTTTCGCGTTGCATGATTTGCATGGTTGATGCAACATGATCACGTTAATACCCGAGTTTCACGAACTATACATTTGTGACAGTTATAATGGGTTAAAATATTGATTTATTTGCATACAAATCAGGTCGGTCATTTAATTGCTTCACAAATTTTATCCTCTTGCTTATCTTCTATTATGAGCATGAACGATACGAATGCAGATATAGGTGGTAACTTAAATATTTACTTATTTAAGTTAATTACTTTTATAAATATATATACAAAACAATACTAAAAGTTATCTTTAATTAAGGACCTAAATTACCGGATTACCTAGTAAATTCTGGTCAGTGTTACCATAAGTAAAATATTAATGAGAAAAAATATTATTATATATAAGTAGTTGCCGACTGTGTATTTTGTTTTTTTTTTTTATCTTTATGTGCTGCAGTTCGACTACAAAATGGGGTTCGTCAAGAAGGGCATTAGAAGGTTTCTACAGGGTAGGCAGCACGTGTGTGACGCCTCTGGTGTTTCGAACGTCCATAGGCCACGGTGACCGCTTCCCATCAGGTGGGCCGTGTGCTTGTCTGTCACCTAAGTGGTATAAAAAAACTGTTTTATCTATGTATATTATAATACGTGAAGACACATACCAATTCGAATAGGCATATTAAATATAGAATCCGTTATAATAGTTCTAAAAATCATACCATTTAAGTGTCAGACAGATAGGAGAACCACCTGGTGGAAAGTGGTTACCGTGGCCTATGGACGTTTGCAACATCAGATTCGTACTGCCGACAATATCGATGGGGAGTGGGGAAGGGGGGAGAAGGTTAAGAGAGTTTCTGTCAGTTTCTGCTGTCAGTGTAGAAGACAAAGTTTATTTTCTGTCAGTGTTTAGTCTTTAATTATCACTTAAATGTGGCAATCATAACCACAATTTATATAATAGCAGTACTATTTGCACTCTGTGATTACAGTGCGTGACTACGAATGCAGTTACTAGGTAATCAATGTTACGATGTATATATGTGTGCGTATAATGTATACCTATTGAATGATTTGTATATTTATTAATTCATCACCTTTGATAACCTGCTTACACGTGTGTAAAAGGTTTAATTATGTGTTGTAATATGTTAGTTCAAAGAAACATGGTGACATTGAATAAATTAGGCTGGGTTTTACCAATACTATTGGAGTTCCATAAACCGTTGTGATAGTCCTTGAATTGAGACCGCGAACCGGCAAACGTAGTGTAGGGTGCCCCCTTTTTTTATCGTGCGCAAAATCCCCACGGATACCACCTCCACCAAAACCGGTGGAGGTGATTATGTCGGACTCGAACCGACCAAAACGCACGCCGTCCATGGGTCCTTGATTGCCGGAGGTGAGATTATACAAGACATATCTCTCACACCCCGGCAGACTGAACAAATTAGGCTGGGTTTTACCAACTCTATTGGAGTTCCATAAACCGTGATAGTCCTTGAGTGGAAACCGCGAACCGGCAAACGTAATGTGGGGCGCCCTGGGTCTAGATGGAGCGACGATACACGCAGGGTAGCTGGTGAGGAGTGGAGAAGGACAACCGAAGACTGGACTAAGTAGCGTATCATTGAAGAGCCCTTTCTCCAGCAGTGTACTGCCGCGAGCTGATGATGATGATGAAATCGCAGAAAAAAGGTGTTCCGTGACCAGAACATTATATAGTTGACGTACCTTTTCGATTTCTTTGGTCGATAAGAAACGAAAAGATTTGCCTATCTCGCCATATTTTTTTAGACCACTAGGTGGCAGACAAGCACACGGTCTACCTTATGGATTCTAGTTAACGTGGTCTATGGAAGTTAGTACTATATTCAAAAAAATTCATCATCGTCGTCATCATTCTTGCGTTATTTCCAGTCGCTTCCGAAGCTTTCACCTCAGATTCCGGGGTCCGCTTTCCGGCTTTTTCTCTTCCACTTCGCACAGTCTTACCATCATGGATGCCCATGATGGTAAGCCCATTGGCACGCATGTCATCCCCCACGACTCCAAGCCAGCTCTTCTGGGGTTTAGCTCTCTCACCGGTGCACGGCAGAGGCGGCATGACATTTGTTACACATGAAGCCAGGTGATCGCCGCGAAACATGGCCGCACCGTCATTATTGTTTTAACCGTCAAAAATAACCAATTATCGACTAACTTCGACCACCTCAACGCAACGCTTCTTATTTATTCGTTCAATTAAACCATATACCTATCATATCGCAATTAACCATTCCGCTGTCTACATATACAAGGTGGTTGTCGCTTAAAACCTGTAAGGTTTCAACCATTCATATTAATATTAACAAAAAAAAAAGTAAATGAGTCTATATATTGAAGATGTTTTAAATGATGGCATTTCATGTCATGTTACATTACCAACGTTTCTAGACACAATCTACACAGGTGAGCGGTAAGAAAATACCCACAAATATTTTTTCTACAATTTTTGTCTGTTTGACTCTTTGTTCGCGATGGATGCGTTTTTTATTACAAAGGGCATAGTTAGCTAAGAACATTACATAATGTTTCATTGCCACTGATTGAGTAAAATTAGAGATATATCTAAAATTTGAGTGGCGAGCGAGGTCGCCTGCATCAGCTAGTGCGACATAATCGAGCACTTTTCAAATGCGCGGGCGCATATTTTGTGTCCTTGGCTGGACAGATGCGGCTTTTTAAATACATTATAATGGAGTTGCAAAAAGTGTAATATATCAGTTTAAAAGTACTGATTATAGTAATTGTGTACCGTCTGATATAATCGCAGCTTCTTGATTGAGATAAACCATTTAAAGAAATAAATAATGTGGACTTTTGTTGTTCAAATTCGGTAAATTGGTTAGCAGATGGAAAATGTAAATTAAAGGTTTGGAACACCAACTAATTTTATAATTGTGCTACATGAAGGATACGATGACTGCTCACCATAGACAGAGAATTCACCCTCACACATTACAACAAGAAATGGTGCAGTATAATATAAACTTCATCAAAACTTCAGTAAAACGAACACCCTGCTGCAGTTTTTCCATGCTCCGATGTTTTTCGACAATCACCAATTTCGATGATGTAAGTCCAAAACTTTCCTTAAATTGTTCTTAAATCAGATTTACGTCGGTGAATGTTAACTTACATGTAGATGGAGGTAGGCGCGACGCTATCTCCTGTCGCAATTGAGCAATCTGACTGGGGGAGTACCTCCGTCATGCAGAACATCGCGGTTCTTCACCTTGCGTTATATTCCCGTCTCACTGGAGAGATTTTGCTGTCAGTTGGAAGACGCAGACGCTCTCTTAAACGTCGTCGTGGTATACACCATAGTCATAGAATAGACCATCATCATAGGACAATATCATCCTAACATTCACCAGTGAATCAGAGTACACCAGTGTACATACATAAAAAAATATTGCAGAACATCCTATATAGAGCCATCAAGACTAGCTTGTATTATGGGTTCTAGAATACGAATAAACATTCATTTTTATAAAACATAGTATTCATAGAAACACTCAAGACACTGCGAATATCCATATTAATAACATACTCGGACGACATAATTATATACTCGGTATGGACGTGCGCTGCAAACTGAACAACAAGAACTATATCGAGAGCATCATCAAAACAGCTTCGCGTAAACTCGGAGTCCTGAACAGAGTGAGACGTTTTTTCACGCCGGAGCAGCGGTGTCTTCTTTATAAGACACAAATTCGCTCCTGCGTGGAATACTGCTCGCATCTCTGGGATGGCTCCGCAAAGTACTTATTAGATGCTCTCGACAGGTTGCAGCGACGTGCGGTCCGCATTATTGGGAGTCCTGAGGTCACAGAGTCCCTCGAGCCTTTGCAGATGCGTAGAGATGTTGCGTCCTTGGCAGTATTTTACCGTCTCTACCATGGTGAATGTTCTGATGAGCTCTTCCAACTAATCCCACCCTCCCCTTTCCTACACAGGACAACGCGTGCAGGGCTTAGGTGTCACTCGCATACGGTACAGAATATTCCATCAAGAACCAAGCGGTTCGGTGAGTCTTTTCTCTGCCGTACCATTAAGTCCTGGAATTCCTTGCCGGCGCACGTGTTTCCTTCTTCCTACAGTCCCGGGTCCTTTAAGCGGGGCGTGAAAAAGCGTCTGATGAGGCCGTCAAGCTGAGCGCCACCATTGTAGCACTGAACGTGTTTGCAATGGTGACCCTCTTTCATGGGACTTTGCCTTCAGCTTAACATCAGGCGAGGTGAAGTCAAATTGACGTGCCATAGATAAAAAAAAAAAAAAAAAAAAATACAAATGTTACTGAGTTGGAGTCAGTAACATTTGTTGGCTAAGTCAGCCTAACATTCAAGATGTCTAAGTCCTGGGTTCGAATTCTTGCCATTGCACTACCAATGTGAAACCACTCCTAAACAATTTAACTGGCAAGGGGTATACGTGAGGATACTTCGCATTATAATAAATGGGTCTTACAAGTGGCAACATGGTCTTTAAGTACGTACTCGTACGTCATACACCAAGATACCATTAAATAAATAACAAATTCGTGTATCACATTACATCGATCAATAACAACAGTGCATCTTATTTAATAGCCACGATACACACTCAGCCTCCCTAGGAGACGTTAAAGAAAGCCAGCACTAAATCGAACTATAGCAAGCTATCCCGACTGGGGAACCAATTAAAACTTATTAATTACCTCGCCATTCCTCATAAAACCAACGCTTTCGATCATAAAAGAAGTTTTCTCTTCAAAAACGGTTTTTACGGTCGCAAGGCAAAATGTGTTAAGCGCCAAGTAAAAAAATATTTATTTAATTTGTTTTTATATTATATACCTATAGGCTAAATCAGTTACGATGTGGTTAAGTGTGATACCAATATTTCCCGTTCCCGTGGGAGCTTTGGATTATGTATTTATAAACACTATTTTAAATGTAGTATTGCAAAGAACAAATAAAAATTTGAAATCATTTAATACTTTTTGAAATTTACAACCATTTGCAAAGGATTTTTGATTTTAAAATGTAAGTATATAAATAAATACAATTGAACTGTCTGATTGTATAATTAACATAAAAGTAAAATGTAGAACGCGTTAAACATATTAATTACAATTAAATTGTAGTGAATAATATTATTCTAGGAAGATATATTACACCACGGCGTGGTTTACCGCAAAGTAGACTTTGAGTCACCCTTCTACCCTGTTCCTGGGCCTGTGTGCTTCGCCGTGCAAGCGTATTAAGGAATGGATTGTTTAACATTAGACAGATATATACAGCCCAGACTCAGCCTCAAATGCCCGGATAGTGCCCGGAATACAGCAAAAGGCTCTTGCCTTATTTTATGGGACCGAATACAATGATTGATGAAATGTAGGTGTTTATTCACCTCTGCTTAACTCTCAGGCTCGTAACTATATTTATGTATGTGTACTACTGCATAGCGTTATCTACTCCGGACTCGAGCAAACTCAAGATTTAGTTTGTGGATGAACATTCATACATATGTCTATGTATCATAAAAGTATTTATAAACACATTAAACATGTTCACTATACATAATCTATCTTGATTAACTGATGGCCTCTGATTAGCTTAAAGTTAACATAATATGACACTAAAGGTATAAGTGTGGGTTCTTCCTTCATGTTTTTTCATAAAATAGATACTCTAGTGCAGCTAGCACTATGAACGTGACTGCATGGGTTGAAATGCAAGTTATATTTTTTGAATTCTTTTACTTCAATAACATTTAGGTATTAAAGCAAGTACTCGATATAATAAAAACAATATAATCGAACAGCCTATTCTTTTAATCAAAAAATTAGCTAGAGTTAGCTTTATAATATATATATATATATTCGCCAATTACCAATTACCAATTTTATTTGCCAATGAAAATCTCACCAAAATACTCCAAGCCTTGCAGAAATTAACCTAGTTAAATAGACAGAGGCACAGACTAAGTTAATAAAAATATTGAATTACTGTGTATACATTATTATGCATTAATTGCAATGCTGTGATTAACGTTGCAAGCGAATACTTAGATTTATTCATTTATAGATATGAATGTTTATGGGAAGTTTTTTAACGTCATGACCACGACGTTTATATTTCCTTCATTACTGCTTCCCATGCTGCACATATCTGTATGTATATACATGTTTATGAATGTAAAGATAATTCCTATGGGCTTAAGTAATTTTATAAATATTAGAAGTCAATAGCTCTAAAATGAATTAACTCCACTAACACTTTAAAACACATTTAAAACACCAATATACCATTATACCAAATAGAAGACATGTCGATACTCTGTGTATTTTAAAGCGGACATAAAATAATAGCCGTAAAATTGCCACTCTGGCGCTTAAGTCATTTTACTTATCCACCGTGCCGGCTTAAAAACGAAGCCAGTTTCTGTAAGAAATTCGAATGTTCGCAGTTTACGATGTACACGTGACTTTTTAGGTAATAACACGGCTTGATTGGTTCGTGAAAACGCTGTTCTTAGTACGAGTACTTTAGTGTTAGAAGAACTGAGCTCAGTTTGTTTTTATTCATGATTAGGTTGGCAACACTTAAGCTTAGTGAGGCACTGAAGAAAATTGACTTCGTTCTTGGGATTCGATTTTTAAACTTATTATTTATTGTATTTGTTTAGTTGGCGCTTTAGTACTGAGTTTATGACCATATGTTTTATTACTCAACGATCAGTTATTCATCATTCATTGCCATCTTAAATGACTGGCGCGACGTCCTGGGTTTGTAACTTGTAACCTGGTGGGAAATGTTACTGGGCTTTTCTGGTAGGCAATTTTATGTCGCAACATGTCATACTCATATGTATATGAAGGATTGGTTAACTCAGAATAATATCCTTGCATTATGTATTTTGGTGGATGACATGGTCAAAGTACGACATAGTCAACGTCGCAAGAACCGGCCAATACAATCTAATGCCGCATCTACATTTACGTAACATTTTGCCTTGACCGTGTCAGTAGTGTGTGTCCATTACGTATTCAGCTGCGTGATAGCTGAGCTTATTCAAAATCGATCATCTACTTTTATGGCTTCTGTAACGGTATAATTTAGTGGGTACTCAAACACAGAAGTCTAGTAGCGGTCTGCATCGTACTCCAACGCCATAAACTGCCGGAATGTTTTGCGAATCGATAGTACCACTCGGTCATTCTCAGATAAATTTAGACATACCAAATAGTTTGCTGCTAATTTTAAGAAAAGCTAACGTTTATATAATTGAATGGGTCGTTGTTAATTAAAAATATTGGCACCTGGTACACAGGTCATCACTTGCCGAGTCTTGCAGGATTTTAGTTTACCTTCGAAACAGCTGAACTTTCCATATTTTCCTATATATGCTTTGATATATCCCATAAGCGGCTATCATTTAACCGCCACATCTCACTGACGATGTTATTATTCTATAGGTAGACAAGTCGAGTTTAGGCTCCGAGTGCAAATGGTACATAATATGGTCGTGTGACAACTGATCGACGAGTTTAACGTTCTTTCTAAGGCACAAAGCAGTCTCAATATTGAGAACCCCATCCTAAGTCTGATCTGAAAAATATGACTTATACTTGCAATATGCTAACGGGGTTAATCCACTGAGTCTTCTCAGTTCGTCTACTTAATCACGAGCGCCTCTAATTGGCACACATTTTATTAATTTTTTATTCAAACAAATTGAAAGTTATTTGTGTCATTGGACGCTGAACATGTAAGGCAAATAATTTGCTGCAGATTCTCAGCGCAGTCGCAACATAGACTTATTGTTTTTTATCGTACAAAGTTGCTTTACTTTTAACTCGTAAAACTTTTGCGCCCGCCATCTTAGTTAAATAGCTGTTTTTATTAGTTCGCTCAAGTAGTATAATAGTTCGTGTGTGCTATTTATATTTATTTGTATTTTTCTAGTTGATAACTTAATATACCTAAATTGGGTTATAGTGCACTTTTATTATGGACTAGCAATTACTCGCGGCTCCTCCCGCGCGAAATGATGATCTTCGTATATGTTGTAAACAATGTATGTATTGTTGTATGATATACCGTGTACTTCTTGTCCGGTCTTCTTCTGTCGAATCCATGGCATTTTTGAGTTGCCATCGTGGTGTAGTAATTCGTTTCACGGCAGCACCGCTACTCACGGAGAGGGCCCGAGCAAAGCTTTCGCTCTTCGGGAAGGCCGCCCCTATCTGTATGTGTACCACGTGTGTCATATCTCGTGATCGTG
Source organism: Pelosia muscerda (assembly GCA_963691645.1). Lineage (NCBI taxonomy): Eukaryota > Metazoa > Arthropoda > Insecta > Lepidoptera > Erebidae > Pelosia > Pelosia muscerda. Next base: position 5,004,147 of record OY829116.1, on the reverse strand, counting down.
GGATTGAGCAAAGCCGCGGGCGACAGCCAGTGATTTCTTATACCGACCGAGCTCTTTCAAATAAACTCTTTCCTACAATTTCTAGCACATTCTTACACGCAGTATTCCAAAACGATTGTTGAATCATGTCAACATAATGATAATGAAATCGTCCGCGCGCTGCCAACACTTGTCACTATTCAATTTACTTGTCAATTAACTAGACATTAGCGGGTGAATGAGTGGCGTTTATCGGTAGCACGTTTCGTGTGATATATTGAGCTATGGAAAATGAGGAAAATTCATTCAGTTTGCAGTGTTTGCACAATCTTTTTCGTCTTCCACCGAATCGACGGCATTTCCACTCCTAAATTCTGTATTCCCAGTGCGCTGTTACCTGAATTGCATTTTTGGAGGGACTGATAGGGTTGTTCAACATGAGACAGATATACAATGCAGACTGAGCGAAAGATGTATGGCTCGAGTCTACTATAGAGCCCGGAATACGGCAATAGGCTAACCCCCTATTACCGAATACTATAGTTGCTGAAATGTGAGTGTTAATTCACCTCTGTCAACTTTTAAGTATTTTAACTAAAAAGTATAAACACGCAGCGGTAGTATATGTTCAAAGTATAGTTTTCTGATGACCACAATGATGAAAATGCCACGAAAGGTCCTTAAGGATCTTTTGGGGGCATCAGTCACGTCAAGAATATTTAGGTATCTATTTCCTCTAAGATGTAAATATAAACCGGGGAAGTGCGAGTCGCACTCGGATACCAAATGTTCCGTACAAAAACTGATTCAGAAACGAACTTATGCTAATTTGATGGTCATATCAAAGTACTTTTTGTAGAAGTTTGATTTTTGCAGTTTCAAGATGGTTCAGGCCTGTACAGATGTTATGAATGAACAGTTTGGATTTCAACTTGCAGTCTCCACGCAATCCTGAGAGAAAGGTCTTGACAGACAGGCAGACAGATGGACAGAGAGGTTTCCATTTTTTTCCCTTTTGAAGTACGGGACCCTTATGAACTGCAATTTTGCAAATCATCAAGATTTTAACCTTTTCAAATCAGTGTCGTACTTTCTTAATATGTTTAACTTGACATACTTTCTATAATCAATTTCAGATGATCATATATCAGAATGCTCACTAAAAGCCAAGTTGTTTAATCTTAAAAAGTAAATGACAAACAGTTTAACCAAAAAAAAAAAATGGTGTAATTTCAGAAATGTTTTCTTCAAAATACTTTGTTCGTTTTCAAGTCGCCTGTGCGGATGCACATCATCCACTCTGTAATTATGTGCACGCGAGCCATTCGTGCCAATAAGTTACATGGCTATCACTTTGTGGGGCAATCTACATGCATACTCACTCCTATCTCCATCTAGTAATAGGCAGAGACAACAGCCTGCCATCAACTTCTGTGAGGAGTATCGTCGAGCTTTCTTTACTGTCATTAATTTTTTTATGTAAACGATAATCGACTGCCTGACCTAATAATCTGCGATCCGCTTTCCTGTTTTTCGTCTTCCATTTCGCACGGTCTTGCGCATCCATGGTGATAAGTCATCCTTGACGACGCCAAGCCCATCATTTAAAATATGTACAATGTACTTACTTGACTTGACTTGACATAACAACAAATTCAACCTGATTTTTGACCTATTTCACGAAAATATGTTTTGGGAAACGTCGCGCGTCGTCGTGATGGCGATAGTGAGTTTCTTTATTAAAAGGCAGCACTTCTTATGTAGTACACTATGGAATAGAGGACACCCTCAGCTTCCAGAGAAAGCCTGTGACTGGTTCTGGCTAGAATAAACCAATACGTATGTCAGTCAGCTTTAAAGTATTCTAAATAAAATGAGAAAACCAACGCCTAGTCAAACGTATTTATCAGGCCTCTCCCGCCTACGATATAAACCATTTAGTTATCTGTAGGAGATATCTGCAGCCTCCGGGCTACTGATTGTAACAATATTCTTTATTATTAATATTTTATATCAAATCTGATTTTGCTATAGGTACATGGTACTTGACTTTATCAAAAAGCAATTTGCACGTTGAAAAATGGAGGAAATAGAACCCATCACTCAACCACGGTTTAACAATGCCAACGGTATCTATCTATCTGTACTATTATATAATTGTAAATATAAATATTTTTGTCCGCGATAGACGCCAAATCTGCTGAAAGGGTTTCGATGCGGTTTTATGTTTGAAGAGGTTTGGTCCAACTTAAAATCTTACGTTTGTTTGATTGCAATCTGTTAATTAGAACCAGAGTTATGATTAGTAATGGAGAATTTAAGTTGCACACATGGCGCTTAGGTCGCCATAACCGACAGCCACGCGGGCAGAGCTTTATGGAAAGGATGCCAAACTACACCCGTCAATGCAAGTAAAAAAACCCAAAAAGATATGATTTCATGTGAGCAATACACCGCAAGTGCATAAAACAAAAATCGTCACATGTTTCATCTCTACACGAGGCCTCTTCAGGACCGCTGCAGAGCGAGAACGAAGTCATTGGGATTGATAAACCATGGGTGATTGGTGGATACTGCCCTCTCCTGCATTTTTGTCATGAATTTCAACATGTAATGCCTACTTCAATATCTAATATTTCACGTTAAGAAAGGTGTCCTGCCGAGTCGGGGCGTGCCTTCCGCCAAGCAAAAATCCGCGAACCATACATTTTCTATAGCAAACGAATTCCGTCGCAGTGTGGCCCGGCCCGGAAGCCTAGCTTTGGAGTGTTGTTTGTATATACATACATTTTTGATATTATTGCTGTCTGTTCTTCCAACTCCAAGAGAGGCCTCTTGGAGTTGGTTTTCCTGATTGCATCCGAAGCCAAAGTGAACTCGGAGCTCAGGGTCCGCCTTCCTGCATTTTCTCCTCCATTTCAGACGTTCTTATTACTGCCTACCCCTCATACATCTTGCCTCCTGCCTCACCACCATAAGCATAACATAACCTCTCGCCTATATCCCCAAAGGCGTAGACAGAGGTGCTAGCCCCACATTTCGCCAATTTATGTTTAGGTCTCAATGTAATAGGTGGCGAACCTATTGCCATTAACCGGGTACTTTTAAACCTGCGATAAATACACACATAACTTCGAAAAGCATCGAAAAGTCATTGGGGTGTACCATGGTAAAACCTGGTATCGAACCCGAGACCTCGTCTCAGCAGTCCTTTACCCATACCTCGGAAGCCCCGATTTAAAAAGCTGGTCTAGTAGTAAATAAAGAAGTCATTGGCTCTGAAATCATATCTCTGACTACAATCACATATCTAGGCTTTTGCCATGGTAAGTATTCCTACCATTAAAGGTTTATGAGTTAGTCAGAGGCCGGGAACCGTAACAATATGAGCTATACCAGTAATAATACTGTTATTAGCAACAGTATGGGTGCATACTAATTATGAACCCTTAAAGATAAAGGTCTTAGCACACTAGAAGATACCCGTTAAGTAAATTCATTCACACACTCTGGTGTAGTGCGATGAGTAATAGAAAATACTAATTTCGAGATAACTTGTTGATATAAATCTTAATTCTAATCTACAATTATGTTATAAAGAGGAATCATTTGTGTTTGTGTGTTTGTGTGTGTGTGTGTGTGTGTGTGTGTGTGTGTGTGTGTGTGTGTGTGTATGTGTGTGTGTGTATGTTTGTAATGAATAAACTAAAAAACTACTTTTCAAAAATTCTTTCACCATTGGAAAGCTACATTCACCCTGAGTAATATAGGCTATTTTTATTCTTATTTATAAATCTTTAATGGCCACACATAAAATCAATTGCCTTTCTTCAAATGTTAATTTTTAAATCATTTTATTGTAAACTGGCTGACCCGCGCAACTTCGTCTGCGTCACCCTGTTTTTGCAACATTTTTTCATTCCTGCTCCGCACCTGTTGGTCGTAGCATGTACATATAAACCTTCCTCTTTAACCATTCTATCTGTTAAAAACCGCATCATAATCCGTTGCGTTGTCTAGAAGATTTAAGCGTACAAATGATAAGGACATGAAAAATAGGGACAGAGAGACTTTCTTTTATACTATGTAGTGAAATAACATATTCTATAACATTATTCACATTGAGAAACGATGGAGAAGTGATTCGATACTCTTTAATGCTATAGAATTATTATCATCGAGCTTTAAAACAGGGTCCGATCTTCTTTCCAGTATTGATTTAACACACTTTAAAACAACGACCGCAACTCAAAAATGCCGTCGATTCGACATGGTGTTCTTATGTGTATGACTTGACTGATTTTAAATTTTCTGAAGCAATTAGTACATATGCTAATTGTTAAATTTAAATCAGAATTAGTGAATGCTTCGACAGGATTTGAACCCATAATATTTAAGGGAAGTAATTCCTGTAAAGTTCGAATCCTGTCCGTGTTCACTTTTACCGATCTAAATTTGATATGTGCTCGAATGTCCTGTTAGGACCCGCGTTTTTTGTTTGTTTTTTTTTGACAATCTACACAACGCCACCTAGACCTATGGTAAGCTTAATTTAACTGGCTTGTCTTATGGGCTCTACGAGTAGAACATAATAAGATACGTAAATATATACATATTATACATAGAGACAAATATTTACACTAAGCGGGAATCGAACCCACGCCTCCTGCGTAGCAGTCGCGTTCACTACAGCTACGCCACGGAGGTCGTCAAAACCCCTTATAAATCTGTATTGACGCGTATTACCTATTTATGAGAAAGAATCTCAATTCACTAATCGCTTCACAATTGTAACTTCCCGCGCTTTGACACCACTTATTATAACACTTTTAACCAACCAAGTGTGTGTGAGCGCGCGTTTTTGCTCCTAAATAATGAATCCGGCGTCCCTCACCTACCTATTATATTCATTGTCGGATAATTCGAATAATTGTATGTTATTATGTATTTAGTTGTTGCTGTATGATTAGGACTTGGGCACACTAGACGGGTTATTGGAGCTTGTTAAGTCTCGCGGCGATGTTTCTGTAATGCGTATATTTATGCCAAAAACACTTGTATTTAGAATATAATATTACCTCTGCTGATGTGGTAGAACTTTAAAAGATAAAGAGTTCTCATTCTAAAAATACGGTTGCTAAAAAGAAAAAGTTCGGACAAGTTGAGTGTAAGCATACGATTTTATTCAAGGCGCCCGCAGACTACGAATATTTTTGAGATTTTTTGAAAAGAATAAGTACATTGGTCAAAAGAGGGTTATTGAATCCGTTGCCGCGTACATCGTGCTATATACAATAGCGAAAGTTATAATGGATGTAAGTTTGATGCTCAATTATAACAGTACAGCTGAACCGATTCAGATGAGACTCGACACGAAGATATAAAATTATAAAGAAAAGCACAGTAGCTCTTTAACTTCCTCAAATAAGTTTCTATGGGTAATACGCCACGTGAATATGGGTAATTCACGTGGCTGAAACTGCAGGCCACAGCTGATTGTCATAAATAAATGTATAATGAAATAACATAACACAAATTATGTACACAGTACACAATATAACCATCTGAATCGTATCTGTAACTATCTCGCCTATCTTTATAACTGTATTGAGAAGATTGTGAAACAAATAAATTATCTAATTTATATTTGTTAACGAAACTATGGTACACGTGTATACAATGTACGGTCGACTGTATTTATATCTTTTCGTATCGTGTATATATTTTTTTCATACATACATATACTCACGCCCGTAATACCCGAAGGAGTAGACAGAGGTGTATTAAACACCCATATTTCGCCAACTGTGATTTTCAGTCCCACGTAATAGGGGCGAGCCTTTTGACATCAATCGGGCTATTTCTAATTTGTCCCGAAAATAACTTCCTAACAGAAAGTCTTGCAGTCTTCTTCTTTTCTTAAAATGGCTTCTGCAACAGAATAACCGCAATTTTGCCAGACTCTAGTAACTGTAAACGTCTTATAAAATTAATGGCGAGACGACAATATCAAGTTTCAAGTTTTGAAAAAGTCTACCAGAACCACGTTAACCACGCCAGTAAATTTGTTTCCGTGTGTCCGCCCCCTACGAGATCAGGTAGTCGATCAGGGACGTGGGGTTGGATTTTAGGGGGCATCTTACAGTCAAACGGCACAAATGTATTCATTTCGTCTAAAAGAACTGTCATTTTCTTAAGTCATAAGCATAGGAGGAACATAGTGTGCGAGTGATATATGTATCTTCACATAAAGGTTTCTAGGTTCTACGTGTCTAGGTTTTGACACGGATTCACGTGAAACTTTTTACAAAACCATTATCAACTTTGACAAAATATATATTTGCAGTGACATCAATGTTCCTATACTAAAAGTCAAAGGTATTCAAATGTCCGTGGCAGTGAGCCACGGACATTTAAAATACGGTAACGCGGCAATGAATGTGTCTATGGGGCTATTTATGCTAGTAATATTATTATATTATGACATTTTTATTTATAATTTCAAAGAAAATACACTTATTCTACTCTTCTTCATTTGATTGAGCCGTACAGTTTGGCCCTGGTGGTCCGTTCTCCCATCCCAAATTTTGGTAACGTCTGACTCCGAGAGGAATGTCCGCTTGAAAACCTGGTTCGTTGATTAGCAGGTGCACTTACAGCAGGCTAGCAGGTGAAGTTGTCTTACACCATACAGTAAATACACTAAAAATGAAACAAACTATAAAATGAAAACATAATCCAATTTTATCAAAAATCCATATTTTGGCGTCATAAACCCAATTCATATAATTATTGAAATACGTTTAATTTAATAGGATTTTAAAATATTTAGTATGGTAACTATTCAAATGGATTGGAAATGCTCAAAGTTATAGTTCCTATAATTCGTAACCATCTTGATACCCTAGACAAGTGGCGTGTAGAATGGAATAGAATATAATGTTGAATGTATGGGATTGACACATATTTAACTTAACGGTATAGTGAATTTTTTGTAAAATATAAGATACCTAATTGATTTTGAAAATGAAATTTTATGAGCCGCTGTAAAACGTTCTGTACAAAACGTTAGAAAATTATTATTATAGTATTTGATAGTTTGTATTTTGACTTACTTGGGGAACTAAAAGTTAGTTACTTAGTTTCACTACAATAATTTGTTTTCCAATACATATTTCTACAACAAGGACTAAGCTATTATGCAGTATTGGCTAGAATCGGATGACCTTGTCATCGTCTCTATTACAAATCATTAAATTCATATATCATTTATTAAAATCGCAATAGAATCCGTTAACATGTGTTTCAATCATTAAATCCATTTGCATCACCTAATTAGAAATCTAATACAATCATTACACAGTTACTTAACCCTAAAATATCCTTTTATAATAATCTGTGCTGTTTACTATTCAAATAGTAATGTGTAACTTAATATTCTTCTAAAACCTATTGAAAATAACTAGATAGATATCACAACCCCATACTCGCACACAACAAGAAAATAACCTATTTTAACAGTACTATAAAACGTTAAATTTATTCCTTCGAAGCCTTTGCAACATTGTAACCACATATAAATATAATTATATGAGTTTTTTAAACCTAGGGCATCATGATTTTACGACATTACGCCGAATGACGTTAAAATTGGACTGATGTTGTGTTCGCGAAAGGGCTTTGGTCTTTTTACATATTAAAAGTTGATTGTGTGCTTGCCATGTGCCGATTTTACGACTGGGTAGATTCCTGTAGCTTTAATAATAAATAAAGTATGGACATAAAATAGTTGCTTATTCCCTTATCAGAACACAACATTCTTTTTATCTTTATAATTAATAGAGATTGCTAGGTTGTGGAGAAAATTAATTGTTGATGATGATGCCTCCAAACCGTATTCGGCTACAGCGACAGATGTCATGATTGCGAACCGAACTGGTTGGCTCGCTGATGAGCTTTTCAGTGGCTTATGTACGCAATTTTAGTCATTAAGCTGCGGCCACATGGAGTACAAATTTGCGCACCATCTTACTAATTGGAAGTGATTGCCGCAGGTGTCCGGGATCTGAGTCCACGGCAGTAGGGCAAAGTACGCCTTCCTATGTCCTGGGGCTAGTTGGAAACATCATGGTTCCCACATTAGGGGACACAGGTCGAGGTCGAGTGAAATGTCCTGTATAATCTCACCTCCGGTAATCAAAGACCCATAGACGGCGTGCATTTTAGTCGGTTCAGATCCAATATAATCATCTCCACCGACTTTATACACGGAAAAAAAGCGATTTGAGTTCATCCCCTTTTACGATCTAGGTCTCTACGTTCACTTCAAACTCGTCCATAAATTGTTATCGATAATAATAGTAAGAACTTACGTATAATATCGTAACTGCATTTCCTCAGTTTTATTGATCGAGTCTCAGCGCTGAAGGGTCAAATGTTTCAAATAGAAAACCGGAGAAAAGTATCATATCTCATATTGACGGCCATAGTTTAAATTTAAGCACAAATCAATAGAATATTTGTAAATACTTGTTTGTACTTTTAATATGGCTTCTCCATCACGACTAAACTGCTCCAATTTACGTTCGCACTTTGCCAATTTATTTTCATTTCGTTACTTACACTTGTTGCGAAGGTCACTCGAATTGTATAAATTGTACTATTGGACAATAATTAAACCTATTTGCATTCTAGAACCCATATTTACAAGCTATGCTTAGTCTGGGTCTAGGTGATGTAAAACACGTCCGAGGATATTAGCTAATAATGTCATCACAATTGTTCGGCAAGTAGTCAGATTAAAATATTGTCTGCCATATTTGTTTGCGTCTCTAATAGTGTGACTGAACGATGAATGGTGAATAGTGAATGGTGAATAGTGAATGGTGAATAGTGAATGGTGAATAGTGAATGGTGAATAGTGAATAGTCAGTAAAATAACTGAATACCTGTATATCACATTATGGAATAAAATAAATGTATTGTGTATTTTTGAGTGTCTTTTAAAAATAACATGGCGTGTTACGGCGGTGCAGGAGCAAATTTACCAATCACAGATTATATCAAACCAATCCGCGTGCACCTGGTTTTATTTCACTCGCGACTTGGAGCCACATATGCTGAGAATCTTGTCATCGTCAGCAAAACGCATCTCTACTAATTTTAAATTTTAACCAGCTGCTGCCTGCGTTTCTATCGGATGGTAAACTTTACTTAAGATTCAAGGAATAATTAAAAAAAGTACTTAAATTAGTCCAGCCATCTTTGAGTTTTGCGCTTAGCAATTCATTTTTATTCATATAAATTTACGAAGTACTAACATTTTAAATGATCAATAAGCCTATTAATGCTGTGGCATTTAAGCTATAAATAGAAAATAAAAACCTTGTGCCATTATGAATAGTATGGAAACAGCGCAAAACGGTCGCTCCGAGTATGCGTTTCAAGTTGTTGCAACAATGTTGCAGAGTGTCGACCCCGCAAGATCAACACGCCTCTGCTTTTTACACCATACGATATTATGAACATGTGCTATTTATATTTGATTGTATTAGGAGGTTAGAGACAGCATGTTATACATGAATTTAATTTATTATTCTATTATCCTAATAATATTATAAATGTGAAAGTTTGTAAACATGTTTATTTCTCAATCACGTCCAAACTGATGAAAGAAGCACATAATTAGCTGGAATTTAGTTCCGACAGGGATAGATTATCGTCTGGTTTTTTTTGACTAAAAAGGGTTCCTAAATGTTTTTTTTTATTAAGGACACGTCAATTAGAGTTCACTGATGGTAAGCTAAAAGCAAAGTATCAGGAAGGAGGGTCACTATTACACGTTGTTGCGACTTTGAGGCAAGAATTACACGAGGAGGGGCGGGCAGCAGACAGTTTTAAACAATTCCCGTGAATTATTCAAAATTCTCTTTCATAAAAAGTATACAATACTTTGCACAAAACCAATCGTCCAAATTGATGAGCCGTTTTGAAATTTTGTGCGTATCTAAGAACTAATTTAGTAATATTTTTTCTTGTTATGTTGATCTTATAATATAAAACTCCAATCTTTATAATATCAATCAGCGTTATTGTCATTCCTCTTTCAAAGTAAGTAACCCATCACCTAAACCTGACTAAATTTACTAGAGACAACATCGCATAATTTAAAAGACTTACTTTTTTTTAATAGTTAGCAGTTCGCTTAAAAAACTACTTTTTACCAGTTTTTCAATCGTCACGTCTCCGTCCCGTTCCACGAAAACACACCTCCGAACCTGTTTGTTTTCATTACAACGGAATTCCTCAAATTAAGTCGCGCAGTTACAATATACAATGTAGTGTGATTCAGTGTGCTTCAGTGTCAAGGTTACAAACTAACGACAATGTATCGTGTTGATGTAACACTCATTGACTGATGTTACGTATACGATGCATCCGGATAGCTGCGCTCGCGCATGTGGTCTTATCGTGCTCAATTTGTAACGCGATATTTAAAATATTCTTCAACCATCTTGATTGCACATTGTAATTGGAGAGTATTCTAGACGAGATATTTATGCTTTCTCTGATAAACGTCTTAGTACTATACTCGACCGGGGATTAGATTTTAGTGTACTCACGATTATAGCAGACACTTCCTTGTTATATTAGCGAGGCAGTGATTTAACTGTTGGCTAGTTTATTTTGAGATGCAAGTGTGTATTGGATGCCACCTCGCCACGCCCGAGCCATTTATTTTCAGACTAATTTATTGCAGTGCACAAAGACCTCATTTTTTAAATCCTCTGCGTTACATTGACAGTTTGATTGTCTAAAGATGTGTATAAATAGTTAATGATTATTGTAATCTAGTCCATTATCCCATAATAGGTATGCGAAAGTGGGATATGATTATAATTTCAATCAACAATTCTCAACCTTTGCCGTACTAAAAGTATAATATATAATCAAACAAAATATTTTTGTGGGTCCAACACGTAGGTACTCAAAATAACATCGATCAAGGACATGTTTTATACACTTAGTTTTTTTGGTCGAACACGAACAAGGAATTTTGACTATGGGTCCAAACTACTGGGTCGTACGAGCACGTAGCCAAAGTTCACGCTCCGATAAAACAAACTTGACAAAACACATACTGTGTGAGTTTCACGCCCTAGGAAAACAACGTATGGATCTTCTCGGGACGGGCTACCCCAAACCAGAGGATTACACCTACAATTAAGAGAAATAGCCACCCTAATTGGGAAGGCTATCCCTCCTAAAACGTAGGTAACCAGGTAATAGTCGACTCAAAGGATCCAACAGGGTCGTAGTGTCAGCGACAGTTTCAGAGCACGCACTAAAAAACAAGATAAGATAACGATATACGAACGAATATAAAGTAACTGCTACGGCTCCACCCGTGTGTAATGAACCTATTCTTGATATCCATGGCAACATATTTTAGGAATAGAAAGCAGCCTGTATGTACACACTATAACCAATCCCTGCACCCAATTTCAAACAGATTCTTTCAATTTTTTAGTATTTAGTAGTATTTAGCAAGAAGTAAGATAAATACATCCAGACCTACATACACCTTGGGCCACATATCTTGGACATAACTTACAAGAAAAACTAGGCCCTAAACAATCTATGATTGATGGATTTGTTATCCTCAAAAGACACACAAACGCGTTCTGCATAAATAGAACACCTTTTGAGCATATTTTAAGTTCAAGATATATGACCCGATGTATACAAGAAATGTTAAGTAACATTCACAGTTGGGTCAATATGCTCTTAACCTTTCAGCTACTGTATAACTATGCTAACTATAGAACTAAGGGCATCATGGTTCGTACGTCCATGGCCCTTGACGCTCGGCAACTTTGAATACAATCAAAATGTATACTAAGTACCTGGGTGGACTAGTGCACTTGTCGCTATGCAATAGGCAACTACTGATTACATTGTACCCAGTAATGTAATAATTTCTATTGTTATGTCGAGTTTGAACGACTCTGTTTGAAAAGGGAATTCGATTTTTTATGTCCGATATGTGATATGTGTTTGACCACTATAGCACTTGTTGGTAGGTAATGATATGGTCGACGGTGGAGCTCGATTGTCTAGAAGTAGCCTATTCGCTCTTGAAAACCTCCGAATTATAGCTATCATGAAACAAAGATTCGGGCAGGGTGTCTTACTCTTTCACTGTACGCATAATGAACGTATTACCGAATCGCTTGGTACGTGCGAGTGGAATCTTCACCATAATATATCGATGGCACGGTACATACAGCTGTACGGCTGGTCGTTCGGTGGTGGAAGGGGCTTGAAGGCCTCAGGAAGGAATGGAGGAAGAGGAATATTTCGAAACGAAAGTAACTTAGTCTATTACACTAACACCGAATCAAAAAACAAAAGAAATTAGGAAATTAGGTATCAGAGCTCGGAAAAGTATATAGGCTATAACCGAAACCTTTTCGGGGAAAACCGCCGGCAACGGCTCAAACAATACTAGAATTAGCAACTGAAGTTGCCGCGTCTTACAACCAATCAGCAAGTCTCACTAAGTATGAGCAAGATGGTGATTTCCGTAGGATTGGTGGAATTGAACTTGCCGAAACTGCAACTGCCGAAGCCACAACACGAATTTATGGCTCCTTTTGAATTCTGAATTCATGAAATCCGATTGCCTCGTCTGGAAATCGCTTACAGCAGCGTAGCAGCAGCGTAGCAGCAACTGCCATCTAACCCAACCCTGGGTGGAAAACCAGCATCAGAGCGTCGTTCGTTAGTCAGCAGGTGTCTACCTGCATGTACCTAGGAGCCGTACATGAAAGGACACACACAACTCATTAATTAAACTTCGATATTTATCAGCATTTCTTCTAATTATATAGTGACAGCAAAAAAATCCACGGGAAAAAAAATTCTTCATTATATTAACAGAAACCCATAAAATTCTACAAAACTCCATCAAAGAAATATCAATAAATTAATTATAAATGCGCTTAAACACGGTTTAATTATATAACGTGTATAACCGGCTCTAGTTTACCGTGTCAAGGTGGAGTCAGTGCAACAAAGTTGCAGTTCTTTGATCTCCTGACTGCGGTGTTGCAACGCGGAATGAAGCCGGCAAGGCACGAAGCCCGCCTGTGCGCGGTAGCAAACTCAGTTTTTATTTATTGAAATAAAACCTCCATAGTAAAACCTTCGGCTGCAACCGGGATACTAGTGTTATCTTGTATCGAGTCGGTAAATCTCAAAGTGCTATATTTCTACATGAGGTCACATAAATACTCTTTGATATTATCTGTTACATCTGTTGTCTATGGTGTGTTTTACCGCCTAAAAAAACAAAAAATGGGCACGAACTTTTTTTTTTTTTCGTATTGAGTAAATTTATTTTGAATAAAAAGATTTAATATAACTTGGTAGCAGACAAGCACGCTGCCCATCTGGTGGAAATTGGTTTCCTTAGCCTTTTCACGTTTGTAGAACCTGCCGACCATATAGAGGGGAGAAAGGGAGGGGAGATGGTGAGAGTATCTGTGCTGTCAGTGCAGTCTGTAGACAAAGAAGGGTTTTTTTGGTCTTCCCACTGACAACATGAACCTCCCTAGTGAACTCCTAGTCACCGCCGGCAAAAACAAAATTGCAACCTCCGACTATTCTACCGACCACTTACAAACTTGTAGTAACATGATGGATAATAATCAACTATGTAAACACTAACTCCGATATTTTAAGACCCTTGTTTCTTAGATTCGTGATTCCAACTCTCAACAACTTACAAGTCACGATGTCCGAAGAGAATACGATAGTATCTTACATACAGGATGTTTCGGGAACGCTACCGAAAACAAAAACCACCTTTTTATAAAAAAAAATGAATGCAGAGACAACCCTAGAGGACACCAGATTATCACGGTAGGTACAATAAATAGATAATAAAACATAAACACACAACAAATTACACAGTTGCTTGTTCTTTTGCGTTCAATTTGATCACCAAAGTATGTCCTGAGCGTAGTGAGGGATTCAAATGCACGAGATGCAAATAATTTTGCTCTCGTGTGGCACACATTACTTTTCACTTCAGCAGCGAGAACACATAAGAAATATTACTTAGAAGATGTCATCATTCCCTGAACCTTTTTCCCAACTCAGTTGGGGTCGGCTTTCCAGTCTAACTGTGATGCGGCTGAACTTCGATATTTTCCGTGAAGCGACTGCCATCTGACCTCCACAACCAATGGTCTAATGACCAATGGCGATATCGAAGTTCCAAGTTAGGCTGGTTGGACTTTTGAGGGCTCCAACTACCCGTAACGACTGCCATAGATGTTTGTATGGCAACCGGGACCGACGGATTAACGTGCTCTCCGAGGCACTTATAAACTTACTTAGAAGATAATGCGACACTTATTAACAGAACAGAACACCTATTATTAATTAAAATAATGCTGAAAATGTTAAAAGTTAATAATTAATCTAATTACTTATTGCTGTTCTGCAAATTTAAAGTTGAAAGTTAAAAGTTAAATTTTATACCCGTTATTTTTAAGGTGTGTTCAGAAACAGCGTACGTGACATTTTATTTTTCAAATGTTGATAATAGTAATCATTGTAAATACTTATGCATTACTTATTTTGGTATTCAATGACATTACATAATTATTAAATAATGTAAATAAAATACATGGTTATTCTTTTACAAATATCGTTCAAATTTAGAATTTCGAAATAGGACCTTTGACGTGCCAAAAATTAAAAAAAAAACTTCAAAATACTTGTGTTTGTCACTCGAACTTTTTTATGGACGGTCAAGAGGCAGAGTGCAGTGTATGTAGTTGGAAAGTTATTCGCGGAACAATTCTTTTTGAATCTATGGTTGGCACTCTTCATTGAAAATTAAAAAAAATAAATTAAAAAGCTACTTTGTCTCACTGAGTGAGCAAAATCGCATTTTGCACACTGTTTTTACGCAGCAAAACTCACTTGTTTGAGCTGCTGTGGTGAAAATAATTTTGCTCTCGTTTGGCACACATTACTTTTCACTTCAGCAGCGAGAACACATAACCTTAAGTATTACTTACAAGATAACACATAGAACAGGAATAGACTGAAACTCTTTTAGTATTAAAATACTGTCTTCATCACTAGTATCGCTGGTCTTATCTGATTCCTTTAATATTTTTAATATTATCTATTTAACAAGTTTAACTGTAAAATTTTATTCCCGCAATTTTCAAGGTGCGTTCAGAAACAGCGTCTGTGACATGTTATTTTTTAAATGTTGAAAATAGAAATCATTATAATTACTTATTTTCGTATACATTAAAATATTAAATAATTGCAAAAAAACATGATTATTCGTTTTACAAATATCTTTCAAATTTAGAATTTCGAAATTGGACCTTCATATTTTAAAGGACGGCCAAGAAACAGAGTGCAGATTATGTAGTTCGAAAATTCGTAGCGGAACAATTCTTTTTAAATGTATGGTTGGCACTGTTTATGGAAAAAAAGAAAATAAAAAGTTACTTTGTCAAATTATGTAGTTCAAAAGTTCGTCGCGAAACAATTCTTTTAAATGTATGGCTGGTACTGTTTATTGAAAAAAAAAATTAACAAGTTACTTTGTGTCACGCAGTGGGCAAAATCGCATTTTGCACACTGTTTTTACGCAGGAAAACCTACTTGTTTGAGCTGCTGTAGTGAAAATGGTATTTAGTATCCCCTGTTTTTGTTTACGAGAGCTTTCCCCTAGCACCCTGTATAACCCACACTTTAGTGATCAAATAGAACGCAAAAGAAAAAGCTACTGTGTAATCTATAGTGTGTTTGTGTTTTATTATCTATTTATTGTACCTACCGTGATATACTGGTGTCCTCTTTGGATGGGCTCTGCATTCATTTTTTTTGTGAACGTTTTTATGAGTACCAGTGGGAAAACCAAGTTGTTTCCTGCAATGTCGGCACAGAAGCTCTCTTAACCTTCATTAGCCTTCAAGAAGGGCATTAGAAGGTTTCTATTGGGTCTCTATTGACTCTATTTGGTTTCTATTGGGTGGTATGTAAATATTGGAGTTGGACGGGGTGTTTTTTTGTATAAAAGAATAAACTATATAAACTAGTCAGTCAGTGCAAATAATTGTATGCACAAATATAACTGGACTGGTCTGGTCGTGCCTCGGAGAGGACGTTAAGCCGTCAGTCCCAATGGGCATATAAACATCTAGGATAGTCGTTACAGGTAATTGGAGCCCTCAAAAGTCCGAGTAGCCTAACTACAGAACTTCGATCTCGCTAATTTGGTTGTGGACGTCCGATGGTACTCACTTCACGGAAAATATCGAAGTTCAGCCGCATCTTATTTAGACTAGAAAGCCGACCCCAACTGAGTTGGGAATAGGGTCAGAGAATGATGATGACGATGATAAATAAGATGAATAAATGATATAATTGTGACGTTCATAAGATATTGTACTATTCATTTTAAACTAAAAACCGTTACAAAGTATAGAACAGATGCATTTCTTTGACATTAGATCAATGGCCATCCTTCATTTGACTTACAAATTACGAGATAATATATGAAACAGACATCCCATTCATGAATTAATATCTAGTGGAATTTTTACTTTTTTATCATATCATAATGTTATACTGATAACTGTATACCTTTCGCCTTATACAGGGTGTAACACCCTTGTATATGGCGGAAGGTATACAGTTATCAGTAATTGCTCATGCTCATCATGCCGCAGGCACATAGTCAAATATTTGCATACAAAAATTATTTAGTAATTTTTTTTATTTCTTTTAATTTTTTTATATATAGCCGCGGTAGCCTAGTGGTATGGGCAATGGACTGCTGAGACGATGTCTCGGGTTCGATCCCAGGTTTACCATGGCACACACCAATGACTGCGATGCTTTTCGAAGTTATGTGTGTATTTATCGCAGGTTTATAAGTGCCCGGTTAATGGCAATAGGCTCGCCACCTATTACATTGGGACCTAAAACATAAACTGGCGAAATGTGGGTGCTAGCACCTCTGCCTACCCCTTCGGGAATAAAGGCGTGAGTTTATGTTATGTTATTATGTTTTTTATATCATTCAATTACATTTACTCTGCATCACATCAGTAAAGCTAAATGAAATGATACTTTGTGAATATGTGAGATTGGGCCTTAAAGAGTCTAAAATTTCTGGGTCTTAAGCTATGACCTGTTCATGTTGTAGTCACTGTATAGGCTTTGGTACTACGAATGTCTATGCGAATTAAAAATTAGTTGTTGTTCGTAGTTCCGCCCGCGTGATTGTCAGTTTTCCCAATTTTTGTTATTTTTCCAGTTCTACTCGGTCATTCACTATGAAACAAACGTAGGGCTGACCCAGATTTTTAACAATAAACCGTTTCTAATGACACATTATTGATAACACACTTGTACTTCTTCACTGTATTTATTATTATACCTAACCGGTTTCACCCTGCGGCATCTTCTATAATCTTTACCTACTATTATATAATTGTACAAAGATTTTGTTTGAAGGGGTTCGACAATCGCTTAGGTAGAACCAGAGTTATGATTAGTAATATAAAATTTAAGTTGCACAGATGGCGCTTAGGCCACACCGACACGGCCGACTGACTCCTACGCAGGCGTAGCCGCAGGTATAGGCTAGTTAATGTTAATATTGTTTATTGCTTTCATTCCTTGCGGCTTCTCAATAGAACGATTTACCAATATCGTGGTTTAATAAGTAATATATGTAAAAAAATTAAATATATAGAGAGTACAAGTGATTCAAATATATATACAGTATATGACAGGACTGCGGGACTGCCATTCTTTTATTTCTATAGCCAATATGTGCGGTCGGATGACGTGTCGTGCATTACTTGTTAAACTTCTATACGGATAAACGGGTGCCGTTTATCCGTATAGAAGAAGCTATATCTGTGAACTAATGAATTAAACTATATTACCACATTCATGTATATATCACGGTATGCTGTAACAATATATGCTGCTGCGGTCTGCGGTCGACTACGGAATCATACCTTAAATTAGTAGTTTTATATATTTACCTCCGACAGTATCATGTTAATAATATATTTGGTTTTACTTAAATATTATCTCGCCTCTACCAAATCTTGGAATTCCTTACCAGCTCACATGTTTCCTTTATTCTTCAAATTCGTTGCGTATTTTCAGAGATTTGAGCATACATAGGGATATAGGAATATAGGGGCAGGGAAAGCGACTTTGTTTTATACTACGAGTATGTGGTGATATATTGTACAGTCACCTGCAATAATATGTATACACTTTGTAACCTTGTCACAATAATAAATAACAAGTCAACATTATGACATGAAACGGTAAAATTCGACAAGTTTAATGTGAAAAAGTTCTAAAACGTATACATATTATTGCAGGTGACTGTACCCATATTTGGCTTATAGACACATTAATATCGCGCACCATGGTATATAATTATGTATAAGGAAATTATGACTGTGGTGTCAATCACCATGGCCTTTGACCACGGTAGGTGGGTAGTCTAATGAGTAAACGTCAGGAAATTCATAGTTTAACATAACATAAACATAAACTCACGCCTTTATCCCCGAAGAGGTAGGCAGAGGTGCTAGCACCCACATTTCGCCAGTTTATGTTTAGGTCCCAATGTAATAGGTGGCGAGCCTATTACTATTAACCGGGCACTTATAAACCTGCGATTAATACACACATAACTTCGAAAAGCATCGAAAAGTCATTGGTGTGTGCCATGGTAAGCCTAGGATCGAACTCGAGACCTCGTCTCAGCAGTCTTTTACCCATACCACTAGGCTACCGCGGTTTTTAGATTTAGTATGCTATGAACAGTAGGCTAGCGTTTGTTTGAATAAGATTGTCTCTGTAACAGTAAGCGAGATTTGACAAATTCTTTTTAAATGACGATGTATTTTCAGTTTTACGTGTACGTGTATGTGTGTCTGTCTGTGGCATCGTAGCTCCCGAACGGATGAACCGATTTTGATGTAGTTTTTTTTAATTTGAAAGGTGAATTAGTTGAGAGGGATCTTAGCTATGTTTGATGAAATTCGAGCCAAGATGTGGCTATCAATTATGTTTTCACAAGTGCCTCAATATGGTTGTCGTGTTAGGGGAACTTGGAACGTTTCGAAAATATGTAAGAGGACTTTACCAATTAGATGTCCCCTGACGTGACAACGCTTTAAGCATTTTTGTGTCGGGGGTTTTTGAAATGGTTAATTGAATAGCCCAGTTATTGGGGAAGGTTATAGGTTATATAACATTACACTACAACCCTTACGAGTTGAGTCCGGTGGAGGAAACCGTGGTATACAGCTAGTCTATTTTCTTATCCGTTCATGAGTTGGCAGCTGTTATCTATAGGATGCTGCCAGATTCTTTCATCCAAATCGTGGTAATCACTACCTTGTAGTGAATACTATTTTAGATCTAATCATTTCTTGTATACACACAATTTTTTATGAAATGAGATATTATTTGAACATATCGTAATCATCCTTGCGAAATGTCGCTAGTCCAAACCGATTAAGTTAAAACGATAACATCGAATTTTCGTAACGTGGTGCAAAACGACGAAGTACAAAATAGACATTCGTCGATTCACACCACTGATGCGGAACGACGAATTCAAAAAGACCTTGTGCGATTCACACCGTGGTCCGAACAGCTTGAGATGTGAATCGACGAAGAAGGTAACTTTCACTTTCGGAATCGTCAAAAGTATTTTTTAAATACAATATGTCTTCTCAGATGTAAGTATTTATTATTCCTTGTCTTACAACGTTGAAACTCATAAATTATAACCCTTTCAATGCTATACTGTCATGTTGACATGTTTTTTGTACTCAATGTTCTTATGGACATGCCAATACCGAGTACTAATAGGTTAAACCGTGAGAATATAATGCTTGAAGGTATCATATGTATAGTAAATAAATTATTGATTAATATACTATCTATTTTTATTGGTCAAGTAGATGGCTGAACTTATTAGACCACCAACATAGGTCTTATCTACTATATAAAAATAAGTCGGGTTTTCCTTCCTGACGCTATAACTCCAGAACGCACGAACCGATTTCCACGGTTTTGCATTCGTTGGAAAGGTCTCGGGCTCCGTGAGGTTTATAGCAAAGAAAATTCAGGAAAAATTTGAACAGAAAAGCGGGAAAATAATTTTTTTCATCAATCATCCGGGTTTGCTCGTAAATTATAAAGTTGTACTGTCCATATATTGGAGACAATTAAAAAAATACTTGGGTGAAGTTTCTGAACATGAAGTGATTTTTTATTCTTGTCTATTTGTCTGTTTGTCCACTGATCAGATTTTGATGCGGTTTCTTTTGTTTGGAAGGTCTTGGACAGATTTAAAAAGTTTACGTTTGTTTAATCGCTATTGGTTGAGTATACCCGGAGATAAGAAGTCCCTTTAACCGACACCCGCGCATGTGGAGTCGCGGACATCGGTTAATATTCTCAAAAATTGTAAATTAATAAGTTTGTTTTGTAAGTCGGATTTTTTTTAATAGATATTTTCTTAATATCTCCATCGTATACTTAAATAAATGATTCTACAACCAAAAACTATTTTATTATTATTGGGCATTCTAAAGAATAATGTTTTTTAGTTAAATTAACGGTTCTACAACCAAAAAAATTTTATTTGACATTCTGAAGATTATTTTTTTTTTAATACTGAACAGATATTTAATACCTACCGCTTTTTATTAGAAAGTTCTTGGTCCTCATTTTATTAAAAACATATGTTTGTCACATTAAAGAAAGACAAATTTGACCCCTTATACGTTACTTAATCTGATGATGATGACATTTAACCTGTATACCTTTTTTTTATGGCACGTCAATTTGACTTCACCTCGCCTGATGGTAGGCTGAAAGCAAAGTCTCGTGAAAGAGGGTCACCATTGCAACATACCTGATTGAATATAAATATATGGAGACATTCGAAACAGACAAATTGACCCCTCATAAGTAATTCTTTGTAAAATTACCGACATTTAAACCCTCGCGTTATCATCGAACATTGTATAACATTTTAAAAGATATCCTTTGTGGATAATTTGTCTAAACAAGAAATTTATTGTACTAAATGTTTACATTGAAACTGAAGTGATAAGGCTTGTAAGAGGAGTTGTACTGTAATGACTGACGACAATATAACGTTATACAGAGAGAGTGATAGGAGGGTTAGATAGTGTAATTTGTCATAATTATAATATTATTCATCTTTAATTATTATTTATTATATTACCTATAGTTCAAATATTAGTTTTATTATCCTAATAATAATAGTTATATAAGTAATAGATATCATAATCATAATAAGATGCCTATACGCATCATATTTCTCTCGAAAAGTTATGATGTACAAGTATCTAGTGATTTTCTTAACGTACTATAGTTTTTTTAATTACCTCTTTGTCTCTCTAAGTGGGCCTCAAAACTATTAATAAATAATTGTCCTGCATCTAATTAAACATCTAAATAATTACATTCAAAAATAAAAGCCAGTTCCTTAATAATCTTAATGACTGATTTAATGATATAACATAAATCAATCTGTCATTTGACGACACCTTGACCCAAGCAAAACAATAGATGCATATCTGGGCGCCAAGTCAAGCATGGTACTGTCATACCATCATACTTTTCTTAAACTAATCGATATTTTTATAATGATGCTCAAAATAACCGCGGTAGCCTAGTGGCTATACCACTAGGCTACCGATGCCACAGACAAACACACACACAAACACGTAAAACTGATAATACATCGTCGTTTAAAAGAATTTGTCAAATCTCGCTTACTGTTTCAGAAACAATCTTATCCAAACAAACCCTATTTTTTATTGCATACTAAATCTAAAAACCGCGGTAGCCTAGTGGTATGGGTAATGGACTGCTGAGACGAGGTCTCGGGTTCGATCCCCAGTTTTACCATGGCGCACACCAATGACTTTTCGATGCTTTCCGAAGTTATGTGTGTCTTTAATGCGGCTCGCTACCTATTATTACATTGACCTAAACATAAACGTGCGAAATGTAGGCGCTACCATCTCTGCCTACCCCTTCGGGGATATAGGCGTGAGTTTATGTTATGTTATGCTCAAAAAACTGTTACTCGAAAAAGTCGAAACAATATAGGTATAAAATATAAACTTTTTTATAGATCAATGAAAACTATATAAAATATTACGGAAAACACAATTAAAAATTTATGTTTTCGACAGCTTCTGAGGCGTAAAACAAAGACGGTGGAAGTTATATGCATATTATATGTATATGATGACTATTTGTAATGATCTAATCGTGTCTGGGTGAGCACATTCGCGCCGGTCCGGGTTGTTAAACGATTATCTGGCAGTCATTACGGGTGAGCACCGTGGATCTTATTGGAGTCCCATACACCCCAATTGCTGTGATTCATTTAACCTAGTATTCAGTTACAGATAGTACTCGAATATTTTTTTTTACCATTCTTAGATTTTTTCTAGTGAAATAATTGATAGATGAGAATAATAAATTAATTGTATTTAAATTAAGTGTCCATAGGAGCACACTAGGCATTATAGGGTTAAGTAGTATATGTTTACAATACAAAATCTACTCAGTTAACCCGCAGTCTATCTCTTGTTGTGTCTGGCCTAGTCTGTTAATAAGTAATC
Organism: Pelosia muscerda; assembly: GCA_963691645.1. Lineage (NCBI taxonomy): Eukaryota > Metazoa > Arthropoda > Insecta > Lepidoptera > Erebidae > Pelosia > Pelosia muscerda. The sequence goes on along the minus strand of OY829116.1, from coordinate 4,981,411 downwards.
TATTCATCTATTAACCTTCTAAACTCTCCGCCGTCCATCACTGGCATCACTGTCACTACACGAGAATAGACCTAAAATGTAAAAACATTTTGTCATCTATAACGATAGAAATAATAAAACTGGAGTGTTGGTTTGTAACGTTAAAATAACAGATTATTTTATTTTAAATTATAAAAAAACGGTTGCTACCTTGTTGTTACCTTTATTATTTTTTAATGTTAGTCTGTGCAAAAAAAAAAGAAAAACTCAGCTCGATGTTTACGTAGATGATGTTGTGATAGTCTGTGATCACAGCTAGTTATTTATTGTATAAAAATCTTTGAAATCTAAGTAAACATATTATATGTATGTTACTTCTATACCTACTTGTACTAATACTCAAGCTAAACAGAATAAAAAATTGAAATCGCGATACGCTATGAACGGCCACCAACAATGTGCAACATTTGCTACTGTCAAACAGATGATATCACAAAGAGATAATGACAGATGTGAAACGTCATTTTTATTATTTTTGCGTCCCATTCCACATTTAAAATTCAAATTTATCCCGTGTCACCTAGTAACCGTGACTCTATAGGTGGGAAACCATAAAATTATACTTAGGTATATTGCCTAAGTCTGTAATTAATTGTAAACATACTTATTGAATCCTGATTACTAATCAAGGAAGACAAAAATCAAGTGGAAGTGTGATGTAGGCGAGGTAAGAGTGTCATTCTTATGCGTTTACTTTCTTTTCAAAAACATCAAGCGTCGTAAATACTACCAATTACAAAGTTATTTCTATTTTGAAAAAATAAGGATATTCTTTTGTTTTACAGCACATAGGTACCTACGTAGCCTAATGTAGTAATAAAGGTATTACATTATGTATAAAAACAATCAAAACAATTACTTACTAGTAATCCAACGCATTATTAACGGCTGTACGAGTATGTATGAGTTAGTTTAATCGGTTCCCTTTCGAATCTGCCGTAACTAATTTCTATGTATTCTGTTCCGCGCGCCCCTGACAACTCTTTACCGCCAGTGTTTAAGTATCGTCAGTGTTGCCTGTATAATAAATGCATACAAAATGTAACAATTGCACTACAACGCAGCACATACTGTTATTACGTGTAAAAAATAAAACTTTACACGTAAATATTTGCACTGAACAGAAATTAATCTTAGTAATAGTAAGCATTTCGATACAGATAAAATTATTATTGATTACTTAAGGTAACATAATTCAGTCTAGCGCTGACTGCATTCGGTCCCGTTTGGTCAATCTGAAGTCATGACCTGCAACAGACAAAAACCTTAGGTCGGATCCCTCTTTAAAAACCGCCTTGACGGTATGTGGAACAGAACCGGACAACCTGTCACCCCCAGATCAGATAAAGGATTCTTTGTAACTGATCGACAACAGAAAAGGGATGTTCTTTCAGCGTTTCTCAAACTTTGTACTGTTCCGACCCCGATTATTATAATATTATTTTCCCATCTGATCCACTTCGACATCTATAACACTCTTGGTGCGTTTAACTAAAAATGCGTCCTTTTAATTTTAAACAATTAGGTTGTCTGATGGGTTTTAGGAGGATTAGTAGTAATTTCAGTTGAAGATTATAAATTTTAGGGTTTATAAAAATGACTAGTCACTGAGATTATTAGTACCTTTCCTGTTAATCCCTCCTGTTAACCTACATTGCTTGTATTAATAATGTATTTAAGTCGGTAGTGTTATGACTAGGACTTTAACGTGAGACCTTACGATTATTCCTCCTTTAATTTCTTCATGCACAAGGCGTATACATACATACATTGGCGGACTTAATGACATGTGCATTCTCTACCAGTCTACCATTACAACTACGAGGTTCTGAGACCGACTTGTTAACAGAGTTACCAATGTTGCTACACTGTATTTTATTTCGGTGACTGGGTGTCATTACCCACTATTTGAGAACTCTGGTCTAGTTATATCTCACTGCATGTCCTTGCTTCAGCACCAATTACGTGCCTAGGTGCTATGGGCAGGAAACTTCTCGTTTTTCTCATTGTTGAAGGTGAACTAGTCGTAAACAATCGAGCTATATTTACCCATTCACAGATTGAAAGGTACACACTATAGAGAATGGCAGGCATAAGTATTGGTTAAAGTAAATATAGATAGCAAAACTAAAATAACCGATAGTATCTCCTCTTGATTTATATGTCTGAGACTATGATTGAATGAGTGAATAGACTCCTCATTCACTCACTCACACAGTGCTTCAGTTCGAGGAATCCGTCTAGCGAAAGTAGGTACCTTACTCATCAAATTTCATCTGTGTGGGGAAAAAGTTTCCTTACCTTACTTGCAAATCGATACGCTTACAGATTAACGGATGTTAGAGATTTAGCTTTTAAGGGAGCGACTGTCGCCTGACCTTAAGTTTTGTACAAGTAGTAGTCATCAAGCGACAAGATTACTAGATGGGTTAACAAGAGACAAAACTATTTTAATGAGGCGTGAAAATGCGTTGGTACGTATTTTGTAATAAAAACTTATGGTGCATTATGATTAGAACCAGGCCACACATCTTAGAACTAAATCGCGAGAGAATAGAGGTCCCGAGGCGCGTGTGTGTGTTTGTCTATGGCATCGTAGCGCCCTAACGAATGAACCGATTTCGATGTGACTGATTATGACTTTCACTTCATGTATAGATTTGTATCGCATCAGTAGGATATTATTAGCAGCATTAATTCCTATGCTAGTGATGATAAATGTTCAAGTGAAAGTCATAAAGACTGACTTAGCGTGAGACAAATGAACGAAGATAGAATAATTGAATACATTATTACATTTAGTGATATGAACAATACGGTTAATGGACGGTGTACACGCACGAAATTGTTACGATTGTACTTCACCGTTCACATTATCGAAAAATCGAAGCCGTGTTAAAAAAAAGAAAAATCTAAGTTTATTCTACTTGACAATGAGTTAAAGAACGCAGTCGTAACGGGAACCAGTCACCGTTCGTAGACGCATCACCTTAGAAGATAGAATTGTCATAAATCTAATCAAACTGAAAACGCGATTGAGACAAATCGCGGTTGCATGTTGGACGCGAGTCGGTTTGTCATCCATTGTCGTTTACAGCATAAAGTATAAAATATGCTATATTAAGAAAACGGCGATGGAGAGAAATATTTCAAAGACTATGATAAAATTTCATTAAATTTATGTAGTTATATTACAGATTTATGTCAACCCCAAGCGATTCCACTTACGTTTTCACTGGTAGAATGTCACTTTGTGTTGAGCACCGGGTTTTATAATATAAATAAATGATTTATCGGTTCAGTTTGAACGGTACAGTTCGATCGTATATATTTCATTTCGTCTAGAGTGTCCATGTATGCCATGCCTCCTGCAAATATTCTCAATGGTTAACTATTACTAGCAGGATTACAACGATTTCTAAGTGATTCGTGACTGGCATGGGTGGTACGTCGGCAGTCTTTATGTTTATTCACGTTTTAGCGTACATATCTAATCGTTTTTGCGTACGTAATCGCGGGAAACTAGTTGTTGAGAGTTTGGAATAGGTCTGTGCGCAGATATATTTTCTTGCTATGCATACTTTTGGTCAACTTCGCTGATGGACAGACAAGACTGCTAACCTCTCGTGGTCCGGAGGCAAACAGCAGTCGATCCGGTAAGTAAATTACGAAATCTCGATTCCAAAATGTAAGCTTTGGATGCAATTAGAATAGGCCTAAATGAAGAAGACAATTTTATCTCGAATACATATTCCGCGATAACGTTTATACATGTGCAACATAGCACAAAGTATCGTTATTAATCAGCTACGTTCAATAATTGTCTACAATCAAAAGGTGCCACAGTAATGACGTATTAATAACTTCACACACATATGTATGCGCTAAATATCACAATCTTAGAACAATATAACAACCATATCCTCATACAGAGCACACCAGTTTAGAATACCTCCTCCCCCTCCCTCGTTCAATACTTTATTGTTTTACAGAGAAGGTATAAATTGTAATCAAAGGGGTCTAACTATATTGGAAAGTACGGATTTATATCGTATTTATATACATACTTTGGCACGTGGTGAGTATGTATATCTAACTTGGCAGTTGTAGCGTTGACACCAACATATGCATCCTTATTAAAATTTATAAAACGACTTACGAACTATTCCGTTATATAGAAATTGTGTTCTATTGTGTTGAATTTAGAGTTTATAGTCCAATATATAGATTTTAGTGTTGTATGTGTGTGTTGTGTAATAAAAATAGACATAGGTTGATAGTACCATTACGTGGGAGATTTAAATATGCACTGAGGCGACATTGTTGCAGTTGTTGAGTTCGGTTTGTCGCTTTACGATCATAGGCTTCCTTATTTTGATAATAACGTTTGTGAGTTATTTTAGATCGGGAATAAAACGCACATGTTTCTTAATAAACAGTATCCGATGGGATACAGAGTACCTTGGATGTGTGACTAAACATGATACTTTAGTCCAATCTATGGCATGTCGTAATTTTGTTACTGTTTTACTGTTGCAATACTCTTGCAAATTTAAATTAGAAATATCAATGTTTTGAGACTGAACCGCGATAATTCCCAGGCTTGAAGGGCACTTCAGCTGGATGAATAAACCCGGCCAGGTCCTGGTAGGTCATTTGGCTAAGTATTCCTCCTGGAAAAGAACTGTTGGAGATTCAAACTTTCGTCAAATTTCATTATGTTACATTCAAAAATAGAGATGTTGATAAGATCGCCTGATTCTACCCAATATTACTTAATATCTTAGGTTTTACTAAAAAATATATTGCTTATATAAACTGAAACTATAACTTTTCATTATTCAAAGTTCCCAATGTGGATCAAAATATAAACAACCGAAATAAGTCCAAATTTATAGCTTTTTCAAATTACTCTTATTATGAACAATACACGTATAAATGCAACGTAGACCGAGATAATATTAGTTTCTGTTCGAGTCCCGTCGAAGCTTTCACTTTTGCCGATCTAAATTTGATATAAATAGGTATATTGACTATGTTATCTTATTCTCGAAAAATTATCACTTCACAATAATATAACGAACTGCCAAAGTGAAATACTGCTATGTTTCTTCTTCTTAAGATGGCTTCTTTTGCAAGCAGATCCGCCGCAATTTCGCCAATGTCAAGTGGTGAATGTAATATAAAATTATTAATAGCAAGACGCCAATGCTAAATTTTTCACGAAAATTTTCCAGAGCTACGCTACGACCCCTACGAGATCAGGTAGTCGATCAGACAGAGCATACTAATTGCTTTAAAAATTTCTTCAAATTTCTATTCATATTTATGGTACAAGTACGGAAGCTATATAAGCTAACATCTGTAGATAATATACGTATTATTATATCGATCTATTATTGTAACTACGCAGCAAAAGCAAGATACAGGGATTTACTATTGGCTTCATATTCTGTATCTAAGTAAATGAAGTGCCGTGCTCGTGGGCGTGTGGCAGTCAAGGTTAACAGTTCATACATCAACCCATTATAAGAGATTTATATATCAAAACACCCATTGCACTCGTAATGTGATTATAATTAATACATTTAAGTTTCAGTGATCTAATACCATTATATGAGCCACTCTTTGTATAATTCTAATTAGCTGTTACTTGCGATTCCATGCGTTAAATGTAGACTTTTGAGTTTCCGTTTTCTAAGGTACGCAGCACATTTGTATTTTATAATGTGACACTATTGTTTATACTAAAACTAACAGACCCGCGCAACTTCGTCTAGGTCACCCCGTTTTAGCAACATTTTTCACTTCTGCTCCGCACAAGTTGGTTGTAACATGATGTAATGGTTTACACATCATGTTACAACCAACTTCCTCTTCAATCATTCTATCTATAAAAAAACCGCATCAGAATCCGTTGCGTAGTTTTAAACATTTAAGTGAGACTCTCTAAACTTTTTTCCCCCTCCCCCTTTCTATATTGTCGGCAGCATTAATGTAAGGGCCCTGGTGTTACTAACGTCCATAGACCACCGTAACCACACTTTTCATCAAGTGGGCCGTGTTCTTGGCTGCCACTTAAGTGGTATAAAAAAATTTAAAACCGTTTAAATTTGTATTTTAATACTAACGTGTAAGACAGGAGGTAGGATAGGGGCTTCATCTTCTGCACTGACAGCACAGAAACACTCTTAATCTTCAACCCTTCTACCCTCTACCCTCAACATGATCAGCGAGTGTGACGCCCTGCACATGTCCATAAGCTACAGTAACCACTTTCCATCAGGTGAACCGTGTGCTTGTAGGCCACCTGAGTGTTATGAAAAATATGTATTTATAGGACACGTCAATTTGACTTCACCCCGCCTGATGGCAAGGTCAAGGCAAAGTCTTAAGAACGAGGGTCACCATTACAAACACGTAGAGTGTTACAAATGGTTTGCAATATCACAGACACGTTGCATACCACGGGGTTTAGTTCGCAACCTCACACACGCATCCTTACAATCGAGGGCCGTGGCAAGGCAGCCTTACATAGCGATAAAACTTGTAATATTAACCAGCTCTTGTGTAGAAGTCCTTAAAGGCAATTGAGGTTACTTTGTCGCAGAGAATAGAACCCACGTTGAGCGATAAACTGATCCTGGATCACTTATTTATATGATAAGCACTTACGTCATTTAGTCAATATCCTTAAACGGGTACCTTTAAGTGGTCACTTCAGATCTAAGTTGGGCCTTATTTTCCTGTAATTTTATTGGTGATTGTAGATTAGCGACGTGCTACTGGTTTGCTTCTTCTTATCATCTTATCTCTTCGTTCTCGTATTCCTCCAAAACCGCCTCTACAAGAGGCATCTTCAGGAGCGCTCCTGAAGATGACTCGTGTAAAGGCGAAACACGTGTCGAGGTTTGTCCTTCGCACTTGCGGAATACTGCACATATTACAACATCTCCTTTCTGGTAAGCATTCTTTTACTCGCTTTGAAGAGGGCGGTTTGGCATTCCAATATATATTGTTGGAGTGTTGAACCGCGGGTGAGTGGTGGGCCCTCCTCCCTCCCCCAATATATATTTTTTTGTAATGGATTTCCACTAGGTAACGCCTACATCTATATCGTAACTCTCCAAGACCTTAATTGACAGTGCTTGTGCGGCTAAGCACGTCATCGCACGCATCCTTGCGATTTACATTTACACCAAGGATTTTTTGAAAGAATATGAAAAATAATGAATTATAATTATGAGTTTTTGTTGAATGAATTATAATTAACAGTTGAAAACATGAGTTTTAGAATGCGGATAAACATACATAACCAGTTTTACAAACGCAGAATATTCATACAACATATTAGCATCGAGGGGGACTCGAATCCGCTCTACCGCCACGACTTTTTATACTAAAAACGTGTTTTGTACCTTTATGTATTGCAGAGAATTCTTTTACTTCACGCCGCCAGGATTCCAGTGAGAGAACTACTTATAGTTCTAAACATCATCGGATGTGGTAATCTACAATTTACTTTTTAATTCTATAAGCATAAGCATTAGCGATTAATTAAGTTAGTTCATTTTGAAGCCAAGCAAAGCGAATGGTCTTGAATAACATGAATAAAAAATAGCCTACTCAAATAAATATTCTAGGACAATCTACACAACGCCACCTAGACCCATGGTAAGCATAGCTTAACTAGCTTGTGTTACGGGTTCTAGAATGCGGATAAACATACTGAAATATATTTTTTTTGTAAATACATACATATTATACATAGAAACACCCAGACAATGCAGATATTCATATTCATGCACACAAATAATTGCACTGAGCGGGAATCGATTATCTCATTAGAAAAAATGTATAACCAACCAATACGGATATCGCAGTCCACTGCTGGACATACACCTCTCCCAATAAAAGGTGGCTTAGCCCTAGTGTTAGCACGCTGCCCATACGGGTTGGTACGGGCTTTTATTTCGAGATTACCTTGTTTCGCAGTGATACCTTCTCTTATCCCATCGTCTGCGTTTTCTTTTATAGTCGCCTTTTATGAAAACTAAGTATATTCATTTAAACGATTCTCAATTCGTTTAAATCTATATATATAAAAATGAATCGCGAAATATGTTGGTAAGCGCATAACTCGAAGACGGCTGGACCAATCCGAGTAATTCTTTTTTATATTTGTTCCTTGAATTCTACAGAAGGTTTTTATGTAGCAACCAGCGGACACGGGATCAGAAGTCCACGCGGGCGGAGCCGCTGGCAATAGCTAGTATAATATAGAATTAGAGTCAATATTTTGAGTAGGCTATTTTTATTCTTTTTATAAGCGATTTTATTTTATACCCAACTGCTCTTCTGCGTACTCACAGCAAATTTTAAATAAACATTAAAATTTTATGTGGCATATTTTCGTTAAACAAGTATATAATTACTACTTAATTAATATTTGTTACCTATTTGTAAAGACTAGTCTTGAGTAAAAGAGGGTCTCTAGTGATATTCTATTGATGGAATCACGTCAAAGCTAACCGTTGGCAATTTGCTATCATTGGATTACGTGATACTGTGGTAATTTCAATTGTAAAAATTGTGAAATAAAATAATTGAAATCACAAAAATTCAAATTTCATTAAATTTTTGTTGACATATTAAAGATATGTCATTCCCATTACTAAACGATTCCACTAGCACACAATAGAATGTCACTTGGTCTAGTGCTCAAAAAGTTGGTACTACAAAATCTAATAGTTATGCTTGTTTAAAGCGCATTATGCCACTTGAAATTAACATAGATCTCTACATGCAGAATCATCTCTGTCTGTATGTATTACTGTCGGAAGTAATTACAGGAATATCACACATTGAAATGAAACTATTTTTAAGAGAACGTCTCTCGAGCTCTGTAAAACTAAATAGTTCTAAATAAATCGAAATGGCATTCTTTAAAATAGTTTTACTTCAATTGCTCAATACTTCTTATATTTTAAATGGTGTTATAAGAGCCGTAAAATTACGACTTCTGGTTTATCTATTAGATTGGTTCAAAAAAGAAAACTAAAACGACTGTTGAGAACACTGTCCAATACCGTGCAAAACGCGGAAATACAGTCCAAATAAAAAAAAATTGGGAATGTCTTCTGTCAGATTTGAAAAGAAAAATAAAGGTGCGATCACACTAACTTGTGTCAATTCCACAGCCCACTGGGTGGTGCATCAGTGGCGGTTGTACGAGCGGTCGCTGTGTTCGCTGCTGGAGCTACAAGCGAGGAAAGGTGCTTCGTACTCCATGTGCTGTTCACCGCGGTACGTCCTGGCGCCGGAGTACGCGCCGCACCTGCTCCCTCTGCCCCTCACGACCCGTGCGTCGCCGCCGCCCGCGCATTTGTAGCGATGCGATCTTGCGCCGTCCCAGGTACTTTATAAATAATAATAGCGATAATTTACCCACCTCACCGAGGCAAACTTACCGCCTTTCCTAAATCTTTGGGGAGGCGTGATCTAGCTGCATAAGTGTAATAAAATTTATTAAAAAAAATACATCGATAACGTACCGTTTCTGTAAACTTCTTCTGTCGACTCGACAGCATTTTTGAGTTGCCATTGAGGTGTAGTAATTTGTTTCACGATGACGGCCCGAGCATAGGTGACGTTACGATGGATCACATAGACATTTGAAACTTCGCGCTTCTTAAACTACATCAGTGAGTGTTTACCCTTAAATCATTTTGTTACTGCACTCTGCAACATTTTAAAATTTCTCAGAATGTTACTTTTTTAATTAGCTCTGTGCTTTAAAATATACCTACCAAATGTTACCAATAATGTAGAACAAATATTTTTAGCAAATATGATGTAGTTATGCAACAAATAAAGTAAGAAGTATTCTTAGCGTAGGTAGGTATCTATAATTTGACTCTGTCATCAGAAATTAAGTCGTTAATTGTGTTCATGTTAATAAATTACTTTTTTTTCACCCAGTTGTAATTATTGTTCTAGTGACAATGCCCGTTTTATTCCTACAATGGTAATGGTATTTTTGTAACAGTGTTGTACAAGTTAATAACTTAACTTAACTTATGTATCTTTATTAAATAAAAACTTAATATTAAACATGGCCCCCCAAACCGTTTCCACGGTTTGATCGTTGTTGAAGTCAACCGTATTAGGTAGGTACGTACCCGCAGGCAGGACAGGCTAGCTTAGTGTGTTACCACTGGATATGAATTTATTTCTATTTATTTTTACTGTTGTAATCATAATCAAAACAACCCGACAAAATTTATTTACTTACAAATAATAAATTTAGAACCGCATGATAAAACCGGTATTACACACGCATATTGTAATTATCGCAAGATCATCAATTGTACACGCGTGCTAATCGTCCGACACGAATGCGTTAGCGGGCGCGTGTGTGAATTCTTGTATGTGTGTATGTATGCGGCAGCGGGCGCATGTGTGAATGCGTATATGTGTATGTGTGTTGTGTGTGTCTGTGGTATGATAGCTCTTAATAGGATGGGCTGGTGTATGAAATACCCTAATCCCCAGCTACTTCAGTAGACACAGCGTGCTCAATCCACTTAAGTATTATATTGGACATTTTTTTTTAAAATTTTTACTGAATGATTGTTTACCTAATTATTTGATGAACTGTAGAATGTAACTAAGTAATTTTAATTTGTTTATAATGCAATTTAATGTAATGCCTAATGTAATCTACAGCATATAAGCGCCTTGGTATATACTGTACTAGCTGACCCGCGCGACTTCGTCTGCGTCACCCCGTTTTTGCAACATTTTTCATTCCTGCTCCGCACCTGTTAGTTGTAGCATGATGTTATATACATATGAACCTTCCTCTTTAACCATTCTATCTATTGAAACAAACCGCATCAAAATCCGTTGCGTAGTTCTAAAGATTTAAGCATACAAAGGGACAAGAAAAATAGGGACAGAAAACGTGACTTTATTTTATACTATGTAGTGATGATGAAGCTTATATTGCTAACAATAACAATAAATAAGTGATTTTTGATAATCAGCTACGAACATGTTTTTTTTTCTTTGATAACCAGATACGAAAAATGTTTTTTTCTACTCAAGTTTAGATAGATAAAAAGTGAACGTGTTTCGAATCCGAACCCGTAATAATTAGTATGCATTTAGTATGTATTTTCCTGTAAGATAAGGATTGCGGGTTCGAATCCCATCGAAGGATTCACTTTTTCCTATCAAAATTTGAGTTGAACAGTCAGCATACTAATTGCTTTTCAATATTTTGGTAACTGTTTATGAAATTAAAGAAAAATTGTCCGTTTGCGAAGCTGCCTTTGTAACTAGCTATGAAAATGTAGGAAAATAAATTTCCAATAATTTACATAACTGCCTGTTTCGCTCGAAACAACCCATTTTATCTATTATTATCAGCATCTCCGACTTTGATACTATTTTGATGTATAATACCCAAAACACACAAGCGAATAATAAAACCGAACAATATTACAGCGTTAAACCTGACAATTTTGTAACCTCGTTAAGGACAAGCTGTTCACTGTTCACACAACATTTAATATCGTTCACCTTCCTCAAACTTGGGTTTAAAACGTGTTAAATAGCCAACCATATTCTTGTAGACTAAGCTTAAGTGCCCATCAGTCGTCAACGCCGTGAATAGGCCCGTAAATACGCTGTCAAATGTGTAAAATAAACGTGTTGACCAGTTATGGCCTATAAAGTGGACAAACAATACCCACAGTGGGCACTAAAATTTATTACGTGAATGACACAAATAAATATGATGTAAACATAGAAATGTCTTATTTATTTAATATGTAGTTGCGTTACATACCTTCACGGTGCATTTCCAAATGGGTAGACAAAGACAGAATATTCCATCAAGAACCAAGCGGTTCAGTGAGTCTTTTCTCTGCCGCACCATTAAGTTTTCGCACGTGTTTCCTTTTTCCATGGACCTTGGATCGTTTCAAACATATAGGCAAGCATCATCAGTCAGAGGTCCCCCGACACGACAACGCATGAATTATTTATTTTTTACTATTTAAAGTTATTTTTTGTGTAGGGGTTTTTTAAATTTTTAATTTAATTTTTTATACAAAACATATTTATTAAAAAGAATCCCTGAGATTGTTTACCTTTTTTGAAGTACCTAAACAAATGAACTTTAGGTGCATTTTTTTTATATAAATTGCTTTTATTGATTGAAATTGTATTTTCATTAGAACTACAAGTTTGTATAGGTACAGGCACGAGTTGTGGACCTAAAATGTGCTCAACATTTCTGTTAAAATGTATGTTATTCCACCATGTTGCGGGTGGTCTTTCTATCCCTGCTGGTTGGGTATGCCGAAAACCACTTCGACAACGAAGTCATCTTCGCAATTTAGGGTTAATAAACGCTTCTATAAAAAGTAAAGTTATTTAAAAAGAGGGAAATGGCAGCAGATACCGGACTATAGGATAATCGGTATTGGCATTCGAATAACAATTATGGCTTGTATGAAATTGAGCAATGCGATCCGATCCGAGTCGCACCAAACATGGAAACTTGCGTTCGGAAAGTTTTTGTGATATCTGATCCGGAGAGCGCACGGAATTTCTAATGACAAGATACTATGTGTTTGATTTTATACAGAACTAGCTGACCCGCCCCAACTTTGCCCGTGGTATGTTTAAACCGCTCGACCGATTTTCTGCAAACTTCACATAAACCATCTACTAAATAGTCCGAATAAAACCTGAACATTTGGTTTGGATAGGTGAGCCCGATCTTGAGTTATAAAATTACAACGAAATGTGGCATTGATTTTTATATATTAGATTATTGCAGTCGAAATTCCAAAGCGGTATTTCAAACCTCTCAGTTATGGCATTCTGATTGCATATCAACCACCTAAAATGTGATACCTCAAGAGGAAAATGCGGAATCCTTATAGGATCATTTCGTTGCCCGACTGTCAACTGTCAAAAGCTTGTAGACTTTATTACATAGGTTTATAGTATATAACCCTCCTTAGGCTTTGCCGTAGTCGGCTAAAAATGAAATAGAAGTTAATTACCTTTTTTTCATTCACTCTACCAAATGACATTTATGAAAACAGTACAGTTTAAAATTACATGACGTTTTTGCAAAAAAAAGCTTTGATAATGACGACAGTTTACTGTTTAGAACATACACCGATGATAATCGTGATAGTGCAATCTGCCAATGGATCTTGTTGCCAAGATATTCATGAAAATAAATTGATTCATTGATTGATTTGTGCACACATTGTAACACACATAACACATATTTATGTTTAGGTAATGTAATGCCCAATGTAATAGGTGGCGAGCCTATTGCCATTGACCGGGCACTTATAAACCTGCGATAATCGAAAAGTCATTGGTGTGTGCCATGGTAAAACCTGGGATCGGACCCGAAACCTCGTCTCAGTAATCCATGACTCATACCACTAGGCTACCGCGGATAATCATCTTGCAATATGGGCCATTACTCGCGATCCTTTGCCTTCTGCATCCAGGCCACCTCAGCCACCTTTTTCAGATCGTTCCATCTTCCGTTTACTTACCTTCTCGCGGCCTCTCTTTTGAGACTCATTTGCTTCAACGACCATCGGTCCTTGGACAGATATGCCAGTCAACTTCCATTTCAAATTACTTATTCTTCAAGCTATGTTGGTGACTTTAATTTTTTGTCAGAATGTGTATTTAACCTCATTGTAAAGTTTATCCTTTAAAGAAATTCCAAGCATAGTTCGCTCCATAGCTTTCAGCGCAACTAGCCTCACTGCCATGTGTCTAGTGTCCGCGTTTCTACACCGTACGCGGGTAGTTCGTAATAAATTAATACATTCTAGCAATTAGCATTATCGAAATGTATTTAATTAATTACGAACAGTTGCCTGTCGCTCCGCCGGCCCTCTTGGAATTCGGTTCCGGTTGCCGCGACGGTTTTATTTTTTGCTTTTTCTTTACATAAAACCTTACATGAAATTTAAGGAATAGAATAAGTATAAATTCGGTCGAGCCGACATTTTAAATTTGGTAATGTTGTAATGAGTGAGTCTAGTAATATATCTATGCGTCTACACAACTGAGTTGATTTTGATGCATTTTAGCACTCAGATATGTTAGACCTTAAGAAAGGACATAGATGGTTGGTTTACGATAAACGACATTCACGCGTAGCGCGGGTAAAATGTAACAGATAGTTGTTACAAAATAACTTTTAACTAATTAAAGGGAAAACGTAAAGGTAACAGACTCATATTTTACGACCTAAATCTACAAAATCTGGAATTATTAATAAACAATTTCACATTATTCACATCGCGTCCTACTGTACTGCACGCTCTACACTCACCGCGCGAATTCTCCCGATATCCGCGGAACGCCTGTATAAATGGTTTCACGACTTCGTTCGGCGTTCCCCGATAAGTATCGGTTTTTTTGTACCGCGACACAGGGTTCGCGCTTGTTTCACGGCGCGTGAAAGCGAACGCATCCGCATTAGCATAGCTTTTCGCAGTAGCGCACAAGACGCCGACCCGAGTAGTATAACCTCTCACCCAGGTGAGATTGTTATCTGTGGGGATTTTGTGCACGGAAAAAAGTAATATTTCAGTCCATTTTCTTTGTGGCCGCGAAAGAGACTGTGAAGCTTTGCCACTGTGGAAAGTCCTTTTATATGCGAAGGTCACGGCGGGAATCGTGGCGTGAATTCACGGCGCGATTAGAGTAGCTACTTTTTTTTTCAAAGTAGGTTCAATCTGTTCGTTTGGGTCGCAAAGCAATGTGAGTAAAGTAAGAATGTATTACTTACACATTCATAAACTAGATTTAGTTGATGGCAAGATAGTTTCCTACATTTCACCACATTTCATCACCACCCCTATCATTACGAGAGAAGAAAAACTCGAAATAAAACCCCGTAACAACCCGTCTAGCCAACATGGAAACAGCAGGCCAAAGCCTCCCATAATTGGGATGGTTTTGAGACTTTTTCAATTTGTTCCATGATTGTCTAAATTTTATTTTTTATAATCATGAACCCAAACACTAATATAAAGTAAATTTATTTCACAATAACACAATAATTTGGTACATCTCTTCTTCTTTCTTCTGGTCTGATCTTTTTAAACTCTGTTTTGACATTTTATAAAAAGTAGGTAACTCACAGTCTATTCAATTACAAAGATGATCCTCAATCACTTTCTACAGTTTTATAAGAAGAAGTTTATAAAATATTCAAAAAGAGGAAATCGATATCACTGTCGCCGGTCGTCAAACGTCTATCGTTGCTCGAAATCTAATAAAACTGAAAATTGAATATCGTAAAAAACGAAGTTAGTAGGCAACTAGTTAACCCTGTGGCTGTGCATAATAGGTTAGTTAGTTAGTAACTAGTAGTAACTAGTAACTTCTTACGGTTTTCTTCAGAGCACGATGTTTTATCTGACAAAAAATAACGGTTATTGAAAAATTATAAAAGGGAAAACTTTTTAGTTGCCGTTATTGTTCGGTTTTATGCCGACAAAAATTTTGTACAAACATTTCTAAATTTTAAAAGCCGTTGTGTGGATTAGAAAGGTAGAGGAAAAACCACATGCGTAAAAATGACTTTATTGTATGTATTCATAACGTTATACTTTGCTATCTCATATCTTAATGCAAGATTTGAGCTACTAAGTAATTCATTACTGTTTGCCGGGCCAGCTCTTACCTCTATGAGTTAATTGGTTTATCTTCCTTTTTGCACAAACATTCGGAATACAGGCAGTCTAAGTAGTCGATAAAATAGATTATTTGAATAATTACTTCCATGTACAGTCGTTCCGATTATCCTGATCCTGTTATAAAATCTTTGAACTAAATACATAACTATCATTTAATTTTGTTTCATCTTGTACTTTTATAACGACTTAAACCACTGAGCAAAAATAAATTAAAACTTAATTTAAAATAATAATTTTATAGTCTAATTTAATCTGACACTAAATAGAATGAATTTTTGGTATTCAAATACGTACTTAAACATAATTTTAAGATAGCAGTTTAATTTTGCAGCATCATTTCTATTGCGTATCGGAATAAGCTATCTCTAAAATATTTTGCGACTCCGATCTCATTTTTTTAATCGTATAAAAGTGGTATATGATGATCTATTTGATTAAAAAGCTAAAATACCAAGAGGTGAGATATCATGGTTACCCAATTAGTAGCAATTGAATAGATTCATTTTCATAATATACCTCTATTAAGATATTCTATTTTCAATGTCTGACATTTTTACTGAGATGTGACGTCATCGTAGTTTATGCCATCTGTTTTCGACCTCACGTCGCCAGCTAAAAATCTCTAGCTTTTTCGTGGGTACTTACACAATTTATTGGTTTCCCGTCAGCTAGTTTTACATATTTTTTGTAGCTTTTGACTTCAACTTCCTTGTGAGTTGTGAGGTCGTTATTACCAATAAAAAATATTTAAAAAACGTAAGACTCAAACATATTGTTTGCAAGCTTCCTAGCTGCTGCTGTATATAAGTACACATCGCTTGCATCGCAAACCCGGTAATAAAACTACCGGTACGATATACCTATCTCGCGTTTTCACGCTCGTAAACTCAATGTGGAAAGGGACAGCAAACTTTATAGCGCCCCGTCGCTTTTCGCAACAAAAACTTTTATTACCGGCCACTCGTAAATTACGCAGTCTTAACGTCGGAAAGGGGAAATTTCAAAAAGGATCGATTTTAAACTAGGACTTTAGAGCAAAAAAAATACCAAAATAAAGTAAACCTAACAATCTATTTTTTAAATAATATTTCGAACAAAACCGCCATAATATTGGCAAACAATTATTCTTTATCCAATGACCTACCACAAGCAAACCCATTTAAAAATGGAACACGGGAACGAGACGGTCGTAAAAAGATCTCTCAGTGACGTTCTACGTTCATATTCAACATTGTCGATTAAAGGGTTGAAATTAAAATATACTGCCTCAATCTGATTGCCAGAAATGAATAAATGAATACCTTTTTGATTAATGAATTATATTCTACGTGACTTGATTCCCGAATGGATCGAACGAGGTTTTTATTTATCGGTAAGCATACCGATTAAAATTTATATTCTTACTAGTGTGGCTGCTTATTGTATTATGTTAGCAACTACTTACACATTTTTTCTCTTAAGTAATCTATATGGAATACAGTTCATCATATTTGTATAAATATTTCACGGCAATCTTAATATTTAATTCAATTCTACAGAAATATCGACATATTGACACAGTAGCAAATTGCATCACTTTTCGTTTGACGCGTCGTCGTCGTCTGTGGATCGTAAAACTTTTCGCGCGTAAACGTCACCGTTGACATTGGTTAGCAGATGCAGCGCTGTGCAGCACTCCTTTGTGCTGTTGCCATCTAGTAACAATATTGATTTACAGCTGACCGGTATATTGTTCCTAAAACTTTAATATGCGTATTCTTGTGTTGGGTCATTGACCTTCCGGGGCTTATGAATTTTAAAATGTTATGGATACAAAACGTGGTGCTACAAATAAGAGGTTATGAATGTGAAATAATGTGATTTTAAACAAAGGATTTTATTCGAAGCGATACGAAACGAGATTTATGGATACCTAAAGTAAACTTGCTCTATTGTTTGAATACTTTGTAAAGTTTTAAAGAAGTAGACATCTATTGTGCCTATTGTAATATTATAACTAGTCGATAAATAAATCCATGAAGAATTAATCAAGATAATACATAATAAATCGAACAACATAAAGGGTCCTTACGAGTAAGACACACGGGTAATTTTGACCATCGTAACGAGTTGGCACTACACAAGAATATAATAAAATAGTCGTCAAATATTTCAACAAATGCCCTGAGCTCTAGAACATTCCTGTATGTAGCTATCATAAAATCTAGACAGACATTCATCCCGGTCTCGTCTCTCGTCGTAAACCGTACCTAAAATAAGCCATAAAATATTGTCTCAGTATTTAAATTTATCTATATTACTGACAGTTAAATTGGAACGTCTAGTAGGCTACGGACCTTCGCTACCAGCAATCAATATAGTCGAAATTGCTTTCATGATGTTATACTAGAAAAACGGTTTATTTGAATAGTGTTTTAGTAACGAATAACGTTTTTTCGAACAGTTAATTTTTGAATACCGTTTTCTTTAGGATAATTTATTTGTGACGTATTGAAGTAATGCTGAAATTATATTTTAAAATCTGTTTCAAAAATTAATACTATTTACTTAAAAGGTTATTTTAGTGTCATCATTATTGTCAAAGAAATTAAATTCGAAGAAAACTGGTTTGTTAACAATTTTAAGAGGGCACCGGGTTGAGGCAGTTTTTTGTTACATGTTTGTTCATAATGTTCATGTTACTCATGTAATATTGATATCAAAACTTATATGGGGGTTGTCTGCTTGCAAACCTTTTGAAAGGGTTTTTGTTTCCACAGTCTCAGGTTTTTAAAAAATAACTCCTATCGCTACCCCATCTCAATTTTTCTTGTTTAAATTTATTTTCATATTATATTCTCGCCTTTATCCATCCGGGTTAGGGTTAAACCAATTTCAGCCATCTGCTTCTGTCCTTACACATTTTATGACATCCATTCACTGTCATTAGACTTTTCATGCAAAATATTATCGATATAGTTTATTTCGTTTAGTTCTCATCACTACGTAAGTACTTTATATCCGGTTATGATATCAAGATTTATATTTAGAATCTAATAATTACTATCTAACTGAGTGTAGTGTGAATATATCGACCATTCGCATTGTTGCCAATTGTAGCAAGTACTGACATAAGTCGTAAATGTCATATCTTGCATATTACGATTGCAAGTCGTTATACTGTCACAATTTTATAATTTACTTATATTGTAATTTATACTGATGGCAACATTGCCACAAATGAGGAGTTAAGTTTAGCAAACGGGGAGTTGGCAAATATAATTTTATGATGGTCATCAAAAAAGTACTGCGTTCGTGGTGCGTTGGTTAAAATAGTTAAAATGGATAGTGGTTGTGTATATTAAAGAACGTATTTTTATCTAGTTGCTGCCTGGTATTGTGATCTTATTTCTTGATTTGCCATGAAAACCTATTTTTGAAGTAAAAAGTTATGTGGGTAGAAGAAAAAATTTATGGTAATGCCTTATTTTTGATAACCAAACAAGCTTGCACTTCGGTAATTAGGACCCGAGAAAACGTGCGGTTTTAGTTGCTATGAGTCTAATAACTACTCTCGGTAGCCAATAGGAGGACACAACCACAACTGATCGTCGTCCAGCGTGAAAACAACTTATCCTTCTTCTATTTGATAGAGTGAGATTGTAACTAAATAAATGTACCATGCACGTTACAAGTCCAGCAGAGGCGACTCAGGCATCAGAGCCGTCCGTCCTCCATGAGCGCAGGTCTGCGAATGACAGGTTAAGCCGCCTGACACCCTAGCAAGAGCTGGCTGTATTTGCAGCGTGATCCGCGCTTCTTCTCATCCGGGGAAAGATGGGACTCCTTAGTCCCACACCCGAGAGGACTTTCGCTGGCCCTGGGTCAGTCGGGGCGTGAGGGATATGCAAGAGGCTACCTCACTCTCGGTAACTGATGGCCCAAGACGGTCACGCGGTTTTGGTCGGTTCGAGCCCGATATAATCACCCTCGTTGACGCTCTTTACAGTTCGGAGTCCGTCGCCGTCAATTTTGACTGTAATTTATGCATTTATATAATTTATCAAACATTCCTCTTCAATCACTCTATCTATTAAATAAAACCGCATCAAAATCAGTTGCGTAATTTTAAAGATTTAAGCATAGGTACATACGGATATAGGGACATAGAAAGCGACTTTGTTTTATACTATGTAGTGATATGTAATTTATGACTGCTGGCTAGATGTCGCCCGTTGGTGAGCAGGTGTAGGCATTAGTGGGACATACAACCTTCATAACACAAAAGATCGCAAAGTAATTGATTGCTCGCTTCCAGGATGTTACATTATATAGGCGTTGCTCCCGGAGACTGACGGGGAGTATTATTTAGTCACCTGCAATAATATGTATAGGTACTCTTTGGAACCTTGTCACAATAATAAATGACAAGTCAACATTATGCCATTAAACGGTAAACTTCGACAAGTTTAATGAGAAAAAGTTCTAAAACGTATACATATTACTGCAAGTGACTGTACCTTTATATGACTATAAAAGATTCGTGAATAAATCAACTTACTCCTCCTTTTTTGAGATGTACCAAGATGATTGGCGATATTTGGCACAAGTCGGCTCATTAAGATGTTTGTTTCTGTTCGCGGCTTCGTCTGTGTGTACCTTGAATTTGGTATAGGAAGAAATGAAGAATATGGTTTAATGTAATAAAACTATTTTGTAATAATTTAAGTTTCTAGAAATAATTATTTCAAAATGCACAGCCATTTACATAGGATTTCCGATATTACGGTATTTTTACTGATCATAGCAGATAGTGCAAAATGAAAGTGTCAGTAAACCTCTACCTACCCCTTCGAAGACTTGGGTGTAGTACTATGTATGTAAAGCTGATGTTATGAGACGTAAGTTAGCGTACTTTGATTTTAGAAATAGTATTTTTATTCGGTGCAAAGAAAACCCAGAGATAACTTAGTTACTATTATTAAACAATTACATACATACATACATAAAATCAAGCTTGTTTCCCTTAGGGGTAGGCAGAGATCACGGATCTCCATTTGCTACGATCCCGACATACTAAGTACTCTCGCTTTATTCACTCTCATTACCTTCTTCATGCATGCTCGTCGGTTTAGGGTTTAAAATAACTTTACACAATTAACATATTATATTACTATAGTCCTATTTAGTATAGGTATAGACACGAGTTTTGAACCCAAAATGTGCTCATTATCCTGCTTAACATCAGTATGCATTCCTGGGCTATCTTTTGAGGATAACACAGGGTTCAGCAGTGGTGGATGACGTCAAATCCATCAATCATAGATTATAATTGATAAAACAATTCGCGCGTGCCAGACACTAGTTTCTCTTACGAGGTCCAAGATCCATGCCGATAGGTATATCTTGGTGGTTAGAGCTTAGGTAACATAAGTAGAACGTACCCCGCTGTGATTGTCAACAGAAGCCGCAAGTATAATACACTTAATTTTAAATATCTCTTGTCATAATTACGAGGGATCCCGCGGTGTTTTACAATGTTTTTATATTACAGACTAGTGAATACGGTATTTATACCGTATCGTATAACTAGCCCTTGATTGCGTTATGTAAATGGATACGTATAAAATTGATTGTAGATTTTAAGTGTGGCGTTAAGTAAATAGGTGGTATAGGTAATGGACTGCTGAGACGAAGTCTCGGGTTCGATCCCAGGTTTTACTATGGCACACACCAATGACTTTTCGATGCTTTTCGAAGTCTTATTCATTTGATCATGTAGACAATAACATTATTGATTCAGATTCCAAAATTCAAACTTACAAATGAACGCAAAAAATCTAAAAAAATCTAAAAATAAAAAAAAAACTAAATATATAAATACTAGCTTTTGCTTGCGGCTCCGCCCGCGTGGACTTCTGATCCAGTTCCCGGTGCTCCATTCCGAGACCTTTTAAACCTTGTCTGGACTTCCACGAATAATTCAAGACCAAAATTACCCAAATCGGTCTAACAAACAGCAATTCATTTTTATATAGATACATAGATTCTAGGACAATCTACACAACGCCACCCAGACCCATAGTAAGAATAGATTAACTAGCATGTGTTATGGGTTCTACAATTCGGATAAACATACTTAGATACTTTTTTTTTTGTAAATACATACATATAATAGAAACACGCACACGTACCAATGCAGTTATTTATATTCATGCACACAAATTTTTGCATTGAGTGGGAATCGAACACGCGCCTGTGTAGCAGTAGCGTGCACTACCGCCACGCCACGGAGGTCGTCAGTTTGAGTTGTTCTTGTCGGTTTTTATTCAATTTAATTTCTTCACACATAAAATATTATCTACATTCTTTACGTCTATTTAAAATGTTAGAGATAAGTTTAATTATCGTAATAGAATAACTACTCTATTACGATAAGTACTTGTGTTCTGGTCTTAGATCGCAGTTGGCGATAAAACCACCCATTGTACACCACATTTTCTTCATGTTTCAAATATTTATGGTCAGATTATTTATGCTGTTGATTGATGGTGCTTGGTGGAGCTCACTTTTATACATAATTGATAATACACTTAGCAAACCGCGGTAGCCTAATGGTATGGGTAATGGACTGCTGAGACGAGGTCTCGGGTTCGATCCCAGGTGTTACCATGGCACACACCAATGACTTTTCGATGCTTTACGAAGTTGTGTGTGTATTTATCGAAGGTTTATAAGTGCCCAGTTAATGGCAATAGCCTCGCCACCTATTGCATTAGGCTCTAAATATAAACTGGCGAAATGTGGGTGCTAGCACCTCTGCCTACCCCTTCGGGGATATAGTCGTGATATTATAAAAAATAAAAAATAATAATACACTTGTACTTCTCCACTGTGTTTATTAATAATGTACCTAACCGTTCTCGCCTTGTGGCATTCTCAAAGGTTTACCTTTACACTGACAGTTAAGAACATTTCAATTCCCAAACATTACACTAATTAACAATTTTTGTAATGTGGGTAGTGGCCAGCCCAAACTTTTTTTCCCGATTGAGGGAAACCGACTCCAACAGAGTTGGGAAAACGGTTCAGAGAATAAAAAAAGATGATTAGGGAAAAAGTATCTAGGTAACGTCACAAACTCATAAACTTTATCTTTTTATGATAAAAATATAGATGAAAATCCAATATCAAAAAGAAGTGTACACTCTATAGTAATAAATTATTATAAATTAACTTGTTTTGACAAGTGTATGTGTAAGGTGTAATCTGATCGTAATCGAGATTATATCAATATTTCATTCGTGCCTACCTCAAGAGCCAAACAAAATCGTCCCATTAATATTATCAAGCGTCTTAATACAAGCTGAATAATTATTTCGAACACTTTCGATAGTGTCCCATATAACGGAAAGAGTAAGGTCTTAAGCGACAGCGAAATTTCACAGCAAAAAGGTTTCTAAACATTGGACAGTAGAAGTAAAATAATTATCAACAATTGATGTAGTTAATAACTTGTGTCAACACCTTTTTTTTAAGTTTTAAGATATCAAACAAATTATAACCATTACTTTTTATTAGCATACATTAACTCTATAAAACAAATGAGACTCGAAACAACCTCAGCTGTCTCAAGAAATGACTGACAGCCAAGGTTCTGGTGAAGGGCTGTTTTCCGGACTAATAGTATGTAGGTACGGCAGTCGCTATAACATAAAAGTCAAAATTATTGACTGAATTGAATAAATTTTAAAACGTGCTCTCTGAGAGCAACTGCGATTAATTTTAAGATGATGTGCTGAGTGACAATTTTTTTTAAACCACCTAGGTGGCAGACAGATGGAAGGTGTACACGGCCTACCAGATGGAAGGTGGTTACCGTAGCCTAGGGACGTTTGTACCACCAGAGGGGTCACACTCGTGCTGCCGACCATGTAGAGGGTAGGAGGGAGTTTCTGTGCTGTCAGTGCAGAAGACAAAACAAAGTTTCTTGGTCTTCCCACTGACAACACAAAACCTCTGATGAAAATTTTGGGCTGTGGCTCCAAAGATGTTGAACATTTACAATAAGTGTTCAGCAACTTCTGAAGGCTACTGTTCATCCGCTCCTTAAATATTTTTAATACATTGTCTGTAAATTGATGATGTCGATTAATTCGCAGATAAGGTACCCATCAAAATAATTATTACCAATGTAAAAGGTTATATACAACTTGTCATTCATTTAATTCTGATAAATTATAAACGCAAAAATAAACTTTAGTAACACGCATCTATGGAAAAGGTTAAATTATTTAAAAAAGTCGACAAATATACAGTGGGCCTCAAAACTTCTTGCACGATTCGAAATTAAAATTGTATGAAGCGATGCCACTATTTTTTTTTCTACTTCATAACTACACTTCTTCACTTCACTTCACTACACAACTTCTTGTCTTAGAAGCTACGGGATAATATGTCTACTTATTAACGTAATTAAGTTTAAGATGCTTTTTTTTTAATACTAATTTAAATTAATAATAATATTTGTGGCAGACAAGCACACGGCCCACCTGATGGGAAGCGACCACCGTGGCCTATGAACGTGTGCAACACTAAGGGTGTCACACACGCGCTGCCCACCCTCAAGGGAAAGGGGGAGAGCTGGGAAGGGGTGGGGAGGCTAGGAAGGGGAGGGGGTGGAGGGGTACAGTGAGCTCTGGCTACCCTACTTACCGGCGGGAACACAACACGATGGTTATTATGGCCGCGGTCTTCTGTAGGGCGGAGGTACTTCCCCAGTCGTACAGCTCATTTCGGACGGGAGATACCGTCGTGTCCTACCTCTCTTAAATGCTGCATGCTATGCTACTTGCATGAGCTTACTTATTTTCTTAAAAAGAAACAAGACAGCGATCTGCTTTATTTTGTTAACGCTATCTATGTTACTTTTGGTTAAATTGACTTAAACTGTCAAAACATTATAGATCTTGTGGTGTCCGGAAACTTTTGAGGCCCACTGCACACTTGCTAAGGGCAGTTCATGACTTGTAATATTGTAGTAATAGCCGCGGCCCCCAGCTCCACCCTTTAGGATCCGCCAATCCGTTTCTATGGCCAGGAAAATGTTGCATGTCCTTATTCTAGACCATCGTTAGTAGTAAACCCTAACTAAGCTTGTTATACAGGTACGTGACAAGCACACGTACAGAAGATTTATATATTTTTAAATAATAATTTTATCCAAATATCTCAAAGGCCACCGAATAAACATTTCTTTTTATAAGGTACAAAATAGCTGCTCAAATGTTTACAGGATGTTCTGAAGTTGTACTCGTACTTGTGCCAATAAATTATTGTCAGCAGCTAGAACGGTATTTGAACCCGCGACCAGTCCCTTTCTAGTGAATACTCTTGTGAACTCAAGATCAATTCACGTAATAAAAAGGTGTTTAAAATTCAGACTCAATCAATCAATGTTTACAATGCAGTTAAAGAAATTGTTAAATGAACATCTATTATTACGAATTGGTCGCCTAAGTTATCTTTCTTGAATAGCTGAAAGGTCAAAAATTCCCACCATACATATATCGAACTACATGGTGGACATCCTAATGGATGTATCAAGATAATATATAGGGGAGGGAGGGTAACCCACCACTCACTCACCGGGTTACAATCCCAACGATAACAATAGCAAAATATCACTAATTGCCATAGAAAGGAATGACAAACGCAAACGCACGTCCACGCACGTCTAAGCACGTATAAAGATGATACCTTAAGATAAATGATGTCGTTTTTCGCCTCTACGCGAGTTATCTAAATCCTATTATATACTGTACCTTTTATATATTGACCACGAGCGCTGTACCGTTCCATGGTGCGCGCGGCGTGGCGGGGGCGAGGCAAAGAAAGAGAAAGAAAAGTCGAGAGCGAGTGTGAGATAGCGCTGTGAGTAGTGCTGCCCGAACCGGTGAACCTTGGCGGACGGTAAACAGGTGACATTCTATTGATGGAATCGCGTGATGTGAACCGTTTTCAATGTACTTATCAATGGAAGAAAACGTAAAAAAAAAGTTTCGACAAAGATTCATATTTAATTAAATATATGCAGTCATATTACAGATTTATGTCAATCCTATAAGTTAAGCGATTCACAGTCACATTATCTAGAGCACCAAATCTGACAGTCGATACTCCCCCCGCTACGCCGCACGCACCATGGAAGTGATGCAGCGCTCGTGGTCAGACTATAATGTTATAACAAGGTTAGATAAGAACGTAATTAGTGTAGCTACATAAACCAATTACAAGTTACAACAAGTACAACTGTATACAGTTGTACCTGGTTTATCCACGTGGTAATATAATGTACTCATCCTGTAGATATTGCCATATTGATTAAGCGCAGCGTTCGTGTCCAGTGACATTCCGCGTCGCCGTATTGGGCTGTCTGGATGCGTCTGCAACAAAGTTGCAAGTAAACAATGAAGGTTAAGTCTAAAGAGGCAAGCGATTTTAGTAAGAGTAATTTTGACATTATGCTCACAATTATTGTACGATTCACTATAATTAAATAATAAAACTATAAAAAAATAATTATTGTGATCTAATTATTATTTAAAACGGAACTATTTATGTTAGATTTAATGAACCTTTTGTTTCGTGTTCATGTAATTATAACATTAACGGAACCCACTACATGTAAACCTGGAAATTACAACGTACCGACATAACTTCATGAATTTTTATGCAATTTAGATTTCAATATGGTAATAAACTACTGTATTTTACTCACTTAATATGATTAACCAACATTTATGTTTAGTTACCAGAAATTACATTATTTTATTTAAAAATCGAGTGTAATAAAGAATTGTTTGATTACAATATTTTAATTTATACAGCATTATTTTTAGGATATGGACAAATTATAAATATACTAATGATAGTGCATTATAATTAATATTATTTTTATATTAATTTCTTACCCCCGCTACCTCTCATGTCTTGCTCCAATATGGCGTAGCACATTAAAAGTCACATCATTATCTACAGGTGGCTGTTTCTTACTGCCTTACTTGTTTAATTCATTGAAAGTTAACAAGCCAGCGGCGGATGGAGATCAGAATGCTCGAAATGGAAAAGAAAAACTACGGGGTGTTATCCATATTATGACAATCATTTTGTTGCTTCGTAGATGTTAAACGAATGGATCGAACTTATTGTACTTTATCTTCAAAACAGAGCAAGATGAACTACAAAATAATCAATTCACCTGTTTCCGAAATCGAAATTTTTCATAGATATATTTTCTACTCAAGATATTTGTAACGATTGCTATCGGTGACAGATATTTATTGGTAGATTTTTGATCTGTTAATTACTGTTTCGTACCTACCCTCTTTCCGTGCGGAATTCCTCACGGATATCTTCTCGCCGAAGCCAGCGCGGGTCGTTATGTCAGATTTGAACCCACTAAAACCTCACGGCCGTTTCGGGCCATCAGTTGCTGAGGGTGAGGTAACATCAGGCATATCCATCATGTCCCGACTGAATGTTTCATACCTACCTAACCTGTGCAACTCTATCAGTGGTTGGCCACTAACCACAACTCAAACTGGGCAGTCAAACGGCAGTCGCTCCTATATAGACGAAAAACTAAAGCACATCATATTTGAACTTAGAGGCGAAGGCCTCGGATGCGACCGAGTCTAACAAAAGGGTGATGACTAGTAATCATTATGTAGGAAAAGGAAATGTTAATGCACAAGAATGAGACGATGAAGAAATAAATTTAATTTATCCTACCTACAATATTCTGGATATTATTTTTATAAAGGATGTCTCGCACTACATCGTGTCAGGTCCGGGCCGAATGTCGGCCGTAGGTCGATCGTTTCCGCGCGCCACTGATACCATTATAAAGTTTGCCTTAGAGGACTAAAGTGTGCGAGTGACATACGTAACTTTACGCAAAATCTAGGTGCGAGAAAGTGATTCAATATATCAACCGTGAAACGTTATTTTATAAACCATTATCAACTTTGGTCTGGGTGTATTTAAGTATAATATGTATGTATTTCCAAAAACACCTTAGTATGTTTATCCGCAGTTCAACTAAACTTACTGGGTCGAAGTGAAATTGTGTAGTTTATCCTAGAATATTTCTATATTAACTTATTTTACTGAAATAACTATTGCAGTGACGTCATTCTCTCTACACTAAAGTCACAAATCATTGACACTGACATTTTAAATTCGGTAACGCGGTAAAGAACAATCTTCATTGCTTCTTTATTTACGTCGGTAATATAAACTATATGGATAAGATAAAGATGTAGCTCCAAGAAGTGTGAGTGTGTCTATACAGAATATATATTATGTAATAATTTAGGAACTGCTCTTTTGTTCCATCTCTGCATGAGACGAAACTTAACCACGAACCACAAACTATAGAGACTGAATATTCTTTAGTCTCTGATGAATAGTAACAAAATGACAGATCAGCTAGCGATATGTACGTCAACCTTTAAGTTTTTTTCCCCATTAATGACTGACCGTTAGTCGGGTGATCTTGGCTCGGTCTCAGAACGGTGTAGCGTGAGACATCCTTAAGCCCACCATTTTATCGGTATTTAATCTCAACTTTTTACGGTTACCAGCATATACGGTTTTGTCATCGTACATAATTTAGAAATGCATCATTTCAACGATCCTAATTAGAGTTTTACTTCGAGGGAAAAAATACCCATTACCATTTTATCGTATAACTTAAAGTAATATAACCTTTAAGAAAGTTCTTTTAATTTTTGCCATCTGAAGAGCCTTTTCCCAACTTATTTGGCATTTCAATCTAAGTACGTAACGGCCTAACTTCGATATTTTCTGTGAAACGATTGCAATCTGACTTTCAAACCCCACTGACGATAACAAATTTCTGTGGTTTGACCAGTTGTCGAACTTTTTAGAACTCCAATTACCCATAAAGACTGCTATAGATGTTCATATCGCAACCACAACCAACCAATAATATAACAGGCATGAAGGTATCTCAGGCCGTTCTTAAATGAGGTAACTAAAAAAAAACTACAGTTACAGTTACTAATTCCACCGATCTCGCGGAATCCGCCATTTTGATTGCTCATGGATTCGTTAAGAATCAAAGAATTAATCGTTATTCAGTTTAGGCACGTAAAGGAGCACATATGAACGTCAAAGTGTTACAATTATATTTGTCGAAGATACATATTAAAATGAAGTAAATACATCATTTGAAAATGATTCTTTCACTGGTTCGGTAGTTTGATCCACTGAAAACAGACCATTAAGAAACTCATGTAGATTATTATCGTTCTCCTTTCTTTTTCTTTTTTAATAAAGGTACTTATAGTTTTGTTTATTTAAGTATAAAATATATGTGCGAGAACAAGAGATTAGGTATTTAACATTTTTTTATTATTAATCATTTTTTAACCTCTATTTTGAACTTAATAAGTGGCAGGTCAACCACATCCTGACGGATTTTAGTAAATATTTTTATACATTTGCCTGCAAACGAATTACCAACTTGAATGGATGGAGGAAAACGGGCTCGGATTTCAATTGATTAATATAGAATAGTGAAAAACTGCAGTTAATAAAACGTGTGTAGTTACGTTACGGTTGGTCAAGCCTAATAAGCCTGTATCTCTTGTAAGAGACACCGCAGCGAAAAAATATTCTCGCCTTATTCAGAACTCATTCGTTATGGGAACCCAATTTGAGAAACATGTAGTTTTTATTGTGCAATATTGTCTTTCAGTTATTAATCATCATCAACATTATCGCAATGTTAGTCTGGGTTGCATTTAAATCTTGTAATTTGGAGCCTGAGTAGATTCAATGACCTCCGTTTTCCATGAGTGTAGGGCTAGGGGTCCTCTCCTGAGCAAAGTGGGGACTCCGTTTCACGCAGATCCTGAGTCATTTCAAGGTCGGAGATGACTCAGGGTCAGTTGGGATAGTAGTGAAATGCCTTTTTCTCTCTCTTTATTAAATCTAGGCCACCTTACACTGGAGCCTAGATTTTGAATTTTCATTGCTATTGATAGTAAAAAGAAATATTTACGAATACAATTAATAAAGAATCCATTATTAAAAAATAATAGTTCTGAAAAAATGTAATATTTTTTAAATTATTTATGGTAGAATTTCGATCACTGCGCGACTAATATTTTGATAGAAATAAATAAACGTAAATAGAAATAATACACGTTGTCTGCTGCTGCAGACGATGTCTATGTTCAGTCTGCTTCGAACTCGTGTACTCCGCACATATCTTGGACCTAAGTCGCGAGGGAATCGAGGTATTGACGTGCGTGAATGGGTTTGTTAGAATATATGATTGGTAGATTTGAGCTCGTCCTCCACCGTAGCACACCGTGCTATCCTTAAAAAAATACCAATATTTTCAGCACATTTTAGGTCTAAGATATATTCTCCATGCTATATTTTTATTAATAGCGTAGATAAACACGCGCGATTAAACAGTACACCAAACACGCTAAGCGGGTCATTTGACCTTTACATTGACGCGAGAAGTGCGTAGCGTGCTTGCTGTACTGGATAATTTAAGATTTTTATTAGAAACTAGCTGCTACCCGCGCTTCATAAAAACCTTCATTAAAGTTCAAGGAATAAAAAAATACTCGGATTAGTTTGGCTATCTTCGAAATTTGCGCTTAACAACATACCTACCTATTTTGTGATTCTTTTTTTTTATTTTCTTTTTATTTATTTTTATTCATTTTTTTAGATAATTTTATTAGATACATAAAGGTGCGAGTTGCCTTTTAGTGGTAGGTATTCCATCCGTGCGTTTCTGTGCTTCAGTGTGTTTAAAATCCCGGCTATCAGTTTTTAAGTCAAAACGAAGGTCCTGAACAACTCTGTTAATGGATGACTACTAATAATAACTCCGGCTAGTAGCTCAGACGGTAGTCGCTTCCAATATAGCCGAAAAAACCACACCAAGGTCTCGGAAGCTTAGCTAGTGTGATATAATCCTAGTTAAAAAACGGGGCAAGGATTAACAACTAACAAATAAACCGAACAGTTCCCCCATATTCCCCTGTGCTCCCCTGGCAATAAGGTGCCAAAGACCACCTCCGACATAATATGAGAACAATTCTCACGTGTTAACGATGTACGTTACGAGTTTCCTGTTCGTCACAGCTGCCCTGTCATTGACAGGGGACAAAGTTTAGTTTTATTACTTCACGCTTGATTCTTTAGCACTCAAATGTTTAGTTTGATTTCATTTCCTTTATTAGTGTATGTTAGTGGAGTTACGAGGGTTAACAGAACTCTATTAAGACATAGGTACTGTCAACGACAAAAGTAGATTACAAAACTTATGTGTTGTTCAGATTTTAAATAATAAACGAATCATACAATAATAAAATTCCCTGGGTATTATAAATGACACTTATATTATGAAATAATAGAGATATGAAATAATAGTCGGGTTGAAATTCAGTTTTGATTTATCCTTAATCTAGTAAATAGTTAAAACTACATTCTCGGTACATATCATGATCGTTTTTGACATTTGATAGATTGGGATTAACATGGAGATTGAATTTTAAACATATTTTTATTAAGAAAATGTATATTCTGGATCCGTATAAGGAGCTTACTGTTTAGAATATGAACTCTAGGAGAGGCTGCTGTCACAGCTTCCAGTTCAGTAGTCGTGGATGTATTTGTTTTTTCGACTTAGTTCATTCAAGTTAGTAATAGATACCCCTGGCATAAGCTTGCCGACAAGACTAATAAAATTTTGGATAACTATCGATGCATAAATTGTGCATTCAGTTGGCAAATGAGCTTAATCGAAAAGTTCGTAGGTGCAAATTAAACTACCTATAGTAGATTTATTTTTGAATCTGTGGCAGTTCTCAAGGTTATATTCCAGACAATAAATCAATTTTGTGCCTATACCTGTACAATTGTCTTGAATAAGATGTCAACTCCGAATTCAAATTCCAAACGTTATAAAATCATTTGACATATGTCACAAATATTGCAATTGTAGTTAACGTAACGTCTCTTGATGACAGATTACTTTTTTTATTGCTCTGAACGTAAAATGTTTAATCCTATGGCCAGTTTTATTCTCCAAAGAGAATGTATAGAACATTTTCAACACGTGTTATGAAACTCCTTAGAATATAGTTTTCGTTCCATCTGCCCTGTCTTTGACAGGCACAAACTTGAGCTTTATAACTTAACGCCTAATCTTTTAACACTAAAACATTTCTTATTTTATTTTTTGTTCATATATTTTAAAAGCGCTACGAGGTTTTCTATCGACATGGGTGTTATAAGTGTATTAAATATTACAATGTCCTCTTTGACGACCGTTTTGCTTAGGAAACTTTATGACCGTTGATAATAGGGTGAAGCGAGAACGCTCCCGATATTCTCTACTACAAATGTTGCCATAGTTTTGATTATGCTTACCTTGTAATAATTTCTTTAAAAAAGCAATTATTTTTTCTTATAATATGAAATTAGTCTGGATAATTGAGTCACCACAGCGTAGATGCAATTACTACATCAGGTGTAAACAACACTAGGTGTTGCGATCCGGTCCCTATAAACCGATTCCTGCTATATATATATATATATATATATATATATATATATATATATATATATATATATATATATATATATTTATATATATATATATATATATATGGTACCCATTTTACGCGTGGACCCCTATTACTTGGGACCGAAAATCATCGTTTACTCCCACCTGTTCTGTTGAGTACACACACACACAAACGCACGCACGCACGTACGCACGCACGCACACAAAACACACACACACACACACACACACACAAAACACACACACACACACGCACGCGCACAGAACAAGTGGTGTATGTCTCTGTTAAAAGTTTTCCCATACCCATAGGGTGTCTTCACTATATTCTAGAAACCCAAGCCAACCCCACATATTAAGTCAAAGCACGTGTCAAACAACCGGTGAACCTCTGAATAGGTTTCCTGACGTGAATGATAGTTCAGACGACAGTCACTCCCAGAAAAGACGGTATACCAATCACAAAAAAATAGTCTATATACCAATAACAAAAAATACCCAGTCCTTGGGCTAAAAAGTGAGGTGTTTGGACGCGACTGACAAATCGTTATGACAATAATGATGATGAATCGTGTAACTTGTAGGTTTTTCTAAAATACATATAAATAATGGTATTTGTATTACCTCTGCATCATAAATGGTGTTGATTTATTGTTAAATTATAATGGGCTGGTGAAGATTTGGATTCGAACCTGATATGGGCATCATATTATTGGGTCGTCTGCCAAAGTGATCAATAACAATAAGTAGATAATAAACATGCTCTGTACACGCTAACAAGCTCACCTTTTCGGTTGCGATAAAAAATTAAGACAGTGCGAGACGAATTCGTTGAAGGTTCCGTACGAAAATAAGTTGTGGGACGAACTTATTTTTGTTGTTGGAAAAGAGTGTAGTTATGTACTCATACATCGGCTGCATAAATTGGTGGCTAGGGTCGATCAAGATGGCTAAGGCACACCAGGTTACCTATCACACTATTTGCTAAAACGTGCGGTTTTAGTAAGTCCGGTGAGGGGAAGCAGAGTGTCTGAACTATAAGTACCAAAATGGGCCTCGGTCATATGGACTGTGTAGTCTGCAAATTAAAAGTGACGTAAATAGGCTATATAGCTTCTCTGTAGCATAAGGTATACGATATATACGATAAAGAGCTAACACAAAATTACTGAAAATAAATAAAGTGAAAGTTAAGTGCGGCGTGACGGTAATGAACGCGACTGCTACGCAGGAGTCAGGTTCGATTTCCGGTCAGTGTAAATATTTGTCTGCATAAACATGAATATTTACATTAGTTTGGGTATTTCTATGTAGGTATTATAAGCATGTATTTACAAAAAATATATTTGGTTATATTATCCTAAAATATTTATTAATTATTATTAAGTAATAATAAATTGAATACATCTGCTAAATATACTTGTGAATCCTAAATTAGTTTTTCCAAATTTATTCAGATTTTCGACAGATCCTATAGAGGTCCCCATTACCTTTTGAGGTACGGAACCCTAAAATAAGTAGCTATTACAGGGTGGTCGGTAGATTATCTTATCAGTAAAAACTTGTTGGTTATTTAATAAACCGAGTACTCACAAGAAAGAAAGAAAGAAAACTCATTTATTGAGAATCAGGGCAAAATGGCACACAAAGTACATAAATAAAATCATTATCGACAGAGAAAAAACACTCAGCTTATTGAAACACAAGCGATGGGAGGCGGTACTCATAAAAAAATCATTATGCAACCGTTTAACCGTCATTTACATCAGAAACGCGTTTGCAACATTGCGATGAGTAATATAAATAATTATACTATATGATAAAATTATGATGCTCATTAAACCATATTCATGTGAGCCGAATCAGAGATGCTTTCAATTAATGGTCATTTTTGAACATAATACTTAGTAACAATATTAAATCAATAGGCCAGGCGGCACATTAGTTGAATCCATTCACTGATAAACCACCAGAGCCAAACGGCATAGCTTCATAGCCTCCTCAGATATAGGTCTTGCTAAAATAGTTTAAATAAGACCTACATTTTGTCTATTTAGATCTTGTTCGTAATAAGGTAGCCTATGTCCTTTCGCAAGCTCTAGTCCATCTCTACCAAATTTCATCAAGATCTGATTAACAGTATATGCGGTTCTGCAAATAAATGAATTTTGAATTTTTAATTTTGATAGCGTCACATAGTACGGACAGACAGAATTACTTTCACTTTTATAATATTATCGTTAACAAATAATTAAAAAATTAATACAATTACAATTATAATATTACCAAATAGCCTTCCCACCCAGAAAACTTGTACAATCGTATAATAGAATAAAATAAATGTATGCATTATCTTGTTTCCCCCATCATTTATCTGTCCCTTACAATACATTCCAGTTATTAAAACAGTCGCGATTCTAATGTTTCACGGTCTACAACCACATTAGAATATTATCAAAATAACTCAACAAATCACAAAACGCGTAGAAAAATCCCACGACAGCAAACTATATCAATAAGACGTTTATGTTTTCATCCATTCAAATGTCGACCACTTTACATAATTGGCCCCGAGTTTTCTACCCTATAAAACTACAAACAAACAGACAAACAAGTCCAAGTACTCCATTTATCGTGTAAGCATAAAGACATGTAAACACATAATATTGCTTAGTGAATTATTTTCTATTTAAGTCTTCAGAGACCCTTGGTAGTACGCTCGTAAAACCAAATGGCCGTAATTTTTATTACCGTCTGCTCTACCCCTTTGTGGCTGAGTCGTGCTAATAAAAGGTGAAAAAGTTATAATTGTGAAATGGACGAGTTTGAGCAAAATACTGTGTTGTTTTTTATTCGTTTTGATTTTGAGACAGTTTTCTTGGAACATTTTATACTTATTACATGTATGCTAGGCATTTATGAAGGGGTAGGCAGAGGTGTTTTAAACACTCACATTTAGCCAACTATCACCAACAACAACAACATTTTTGGTTCCACGTAATAGGGGGCGAGCCAATTACCACCAATCGGGCACTTCGAAAGAAAAAATAGGTATGCCGAAAATAAATTCTTTACCGAAAATATTGCAGCTAAATAAATTTGGAAAAAAAATGTTTTGACCCGATTCCTTGCTATGCGGAGTAAATCTACGCGTGCAGGGCTTAGGTGTCACTCGCATACGGTACAGAATATTCCATCAATAACCAAGCGGTTCGGTGAGTCTTTTCTCTGCCGTACCATTAAGTCCTGGAATTCCTTGCCGGCGCACGTGTTTCCTTCTTCCTACAGTCCCGGGTCCTTTAAGCGGGGCGTGAAAAAGCATCTGATGAGGCCGTCAAGCTGAGCGCCACCATTGTAGCACTGAACGTGTTTGCAATGGTGACCCTCTTTCATGGGACTTTGCCTTCAGCTTAACATCAGGCGAGGTAAAGTCAAATTGACGTGCCATAGATAAAAAAAAAAAAAAAAAATCGCAAGGAAATTAATTACGTACTTAGCCGCACAAGCACTACCAAGTACCGTCTTGGAGATGTTTTATACTTTAAGTATAAAACATAACAAACATTTATTAATAAAATATAAATATAAAAACATTTCGGCTATTGCAAGTTGATAGTGCATAAATAAATATGTTGAGAATTAAACGGCGCATGAACACGCAACTCGTACAAATCAAAATGAAAATGTATTTATGAACGATAAATACCACCAGAAACCTGGTGGGATGCATGAAGGGTTTAATGAAGTTGGAAGAAACTTGTAAAGTGTATAAAGATGGTAATAGTTGAACCATCTGTTAGTGTTCATTGGTGGTGAACGGTGAAAATGTTCAAAGGAAGATTTTTTGACAGACAAGCCCACCTAGGCCTCAATTCTACTAATTGTCAACCATTGTCAAACCACCGAGATTACAAAAAGTGTCATTAAATTTTACCTTTACATTTACGCGGGTGAAGTTAAAAAATTAATGGTATTGAATGAATGAAACGATGTAATAAAATGTTTTCCATTTATTTTGAACTTTAATCCTATGAGAATAAAGGCAAAAATTCAATGGCAGTTCTTATAATCTCAGTGGCTTGACTATACCTAACAATTAGCAGAATAGGGGATCTGATGGAAATTGGTTACCGTACCTACCGTTACCGTACTAGGATTTTATTTCTAGTTTCCTTCTCTCGCAGTGATATCGTCTGCGTTTTCCGTTAGTCACGTCTTACGTCATCCTTCGAAAAAGATGGAGAGCATTCTTTCTCTATCACCAGACGTATAGCTTAATACTATTTATAGTATAACGTAGTACTTTATAACAATTTTATTACTGTAACTTCAGAATTCTTTTGCGGTTTAAGCTAAGTATACATCGGTATATCACAAAATGAACTTTATTTTGGTTGCATTATGGTTGTTTTTCCATTTGACCGTGTAATGATTTGTAATTGTTTTTTAACCGCAAAACTATTTAGTTTTAGTAGTAAAAATTCATCTTCCTCTGCCTGCGTTTATCGTCACTGAGTTTGCAGGTAGATGATAGATGTATGAGTTCCACCGAATTTAAAAGCTAAGTTAACATCAACCGACGAGGCTTATGGAGGTTGGAGGGTTAGACGCAGTCGTTCCCATTAAAGCCGCTCTTGGACGCAACAGGTAGACTTTTTTGTAGCTTAGTGGTTAAGGAGGCGGCCTTACAATCGAAAGGTCCCGGGTTCGGATCCTGGCCATTACACTACCGACGTGAACCCACTCCTATCACAAGTCATTGAGCTTAGCGATTCTCCCCCCATTACGTGGGACGGAATACAATGGTTGACGAAATGTAGCTGTTAATTCAGTTCTGCTTACCCAGAAATAAAATAGGCGTGAGCATATGTATGTAATGTACAGA
Source organism: Pelosia muscerda (assembly GCA_963691645.1). Taxonomy (NCBI): domain Eukaryota; kingdom Metazoa; phylum Arthropoda; class Insecta; order Lepidoptera; family Erebidae; genus Pelosia; species Pelosia muscerda. The sequence continues at coordinate 4,944,105 of OY829116.1, read as the reverse complement.
AATCGACAAGTAACTTGGCAAGAACCGTCAAGCACATCTGAGACGATTTTTGGGTCTCTTTTGCGGTAAAGCACACATGATTCAAAATAAATGATGGCATTCTGGTGAATGAATAGAATAATGACAAGCACTTTTTGTGTCTCTAAGTGTACGATGCGCGAACTTACCCCAACTACTACAAAACCTTGCCAAGTTAGATGCCGTGCCGTGCACTGTACATTCACGTCTGTAGACGTAATATCCAGATCGAACCTGGGACCCCTCGATCGTAAAACCAACTCCTTAACAATAATTTAAACGTGCATAATATTATCGAATACATTCAGTCGTACATCGCCTATATTACGCAGCTGATTAATGATATATTAAGAAATGTATTTATAAAGCCGCTACATTGCAACCGTCGTAAATAAAGCCCAGATCACACACCCGGATGCTATCTAACAAACACCACTTTAAATCAACGGAAAACGACTCGGACTGTAAAGGTTAGTGCACATTGCATGTTGAGTATCTTAACTTACAATCAAAATATTAATATGTGGAGTACACACATAACAGAAAAAAACTAGTACAAAAGAAATAATTATGTTACGACAGATTCGTAGGGAAACCACACTCGATTCGTAAGCCAATCTCCCACCGGTAATAACACGTTGCATTACTAGTAAATAACTTTTGTAATTGATTGACTCTAGATGTCAAATTAGCCTAAATCAAACGTACCTACTACAAAATGAAAACACACCTTAACTATTAAAAATAGAGATTATTTTGCTATAGGTGACAAAGTATGTATTTATGACGCTTCATACCTTGAATCGAAAAAGCTTGAATAATAATATATTCTAAGTAATTTATTAAAAACAAATTTGTGCACTTTTGCGTAAATGAGCATATGAATGACACTTACCCCGTATACTTCACACTTATACTTTTTTTTTTGTTTCATGAGAGTAAAATCTTTGGTAACTATTTATGGACTATCTATACAGCACTACCAGTTAGGCAGACTCTCAGCTACGAGTACACAGCACTATATATCACGACTTTTCCCACCAGGGTAGGCAGAGACAACAGTTCACCATATGCTTACACACTTACCTCTTCTGCTGTCAATAAACCTTCAAGCCCGCCGGCATCGACCGCTGTCAAACTGCCCTTTAGGTAGGTACTTCTTCGCCTTTGGTGGTACACACTTATAAATTGAAATTGCCATCAACAACCAGAACAGCCTGCTAACAAACTTGGTTCGGTCTTTGTAGGGTATTGATGTTATAAATGAACGTCTTGTCAGACAGATTTTTATTGTTTTAATCAATTATTTAGTTTATACCTACTTTTTAGTTATGTATGATTAACCAATATTTTTGTAGTCTCATTGTAATGTCTGTCGCTTGGGCTGGCGCTGCTGCCTCTTTCTGCGAAGGAGAAGGCGACTCGGGCGTCGGAGACCGCAGAATGAACTCCTTCCTCCATGTGCGGGACTGGGGGTGACGTGTGGAGTTGACTGTTACCCTAGCAGAGGTAGGCCCTGGTGGTGGCGCGCAATGCTCGTCTCCCCATATCCGGCCTCGGGGTGCGAGGGATATATGTTACCTACTATTTCCTCTCCGGTAGCCGAAGATGGCTTGGGAATTAGTCTGTTCGAGTACTTCATAACTGATATCTCAATAGTCACTATTCAGTCAGCCATTGAAAGATACTCGATGATAAAAAAAAATACAAACACTCAAAATGCGCGTCAAAACGAAACTTTTCCTTGGCAATCTGGGTTATAAAAGTCATTTAACTAGTTTCATATACCTAATGTGACATTGGCAAATGTACAATGAAATGTAACAGCTGATGTGTAGAACACAATACGTAAAATATGCAATAAGGTTAATAAAATTTCTCCTTTATAAGGAACTTCATTTTTATAAAAAAAGAACTTTATAAAAATAAGAATTATATGATATGAATTTCGACTACCACCCATGCCACTAGTAGCATTAAAGAATTTGGATCGTAATGAAAATGCCTTGAATAGCATGAAATTCAGATGTCATCGATGTATTTATTTATTTTATCATATTAGTAACTTTTAAATTGATAGATGTAAGGTTATTGTAACATTCATTTTGACATAACGAATGAAACTGATATTGCTCTTATTAAGTAGACCGTAATGTTTCTGAGCTGACGTGTTATTTTAATTTTATTCAAACATCTTATGTATAAGATCTTTCATAGAATCTCTTGAAGCTCACTAATTACTACATTCTTTAATCACAATTTTAAAAAAAGTATAATAAGGTAAGTATAATACATATTGCGATATCTAATAAAAATATCTTAGTTCGTTTTACACAAAACTTGCGGTCTTTTTTTCTTCTTTTGTACATAAAATTTTATTACTTTACATAATTTAAAGCATTGTTAATGTCAGCGACAATATAAAAAGTGACACATCACACTCATGTAACTTTATACATAGGTCGATTTAAACATTCGAAAAGAATCGATTTAGATAAGATATTGGTCGCTTCAAAATATCATTGAATTCACAAGAATAATAAAAACAATACACACAAAGAATTCATACAAAGTATTTCTGTCGTTTAGAAGGTGAAATCCATTTGTCAATACGAATAATGTGACCCGGCCACAAAAATCGAGTTCCAGTTGTGTAGTGATTGTTTTTGAAATAAACGCCGAAGTCCGGTCACGCGCGCGTGATTTTAACGTAAACACCGAACCCGTGCGCCCGCGCGTCTGCCCGTGTGCACCCGGCTTAGCAACCCAGCATCATCGGTGAAAGATTATGAGTTGAACAGATGTTTTATGCAACTATTTTTGTCGCGATGTATTGGATTGTTGGGCGTATTTATTGCAAATGATTAACAGCTTGAATTAGTAATCCATCATCATCATCATTCTTGCGTTAACCACAGTCGCATTCGAAGCTGTAGTTTCCAAGCATTGGTCTACGATTTTTCCAGTCTGCGTCGTGGCTGAATATCGATATTTGCCGTGAAGTTACTACCATTTGGCTTTCAATCTATAGGTATAGGTGATATCGTAGTATTGCAGTTAGACGAGTAGTTTTTGGGGGCTCAAACCGAGACTGAGTAAAACTCGAAATAAAACCTTGAAGGGGATTCCTTCAAGGTCTGGTCTTCTGATCTGGCCTGCATGCAAGGAGTAGGGTAAAATTTTTATTACGCTGTTTACAAAAAAATCGGGCACTTTGTACAAAAAAATGGGTATGCTGAAAATAAATTCCCAACCGAAAATTTTGCAGCTAAATAAATTTGGAATAAAAAATGTTGACCCGATTCCTTGCTGTGCGGTGTAAATCGCAATGAAATTAATTACGTGCTAAGCCGCACAAGCACTTCCAATTAATGTCTTGGAGAGTATTATTTTGCGAATAACTCACACAATAACATTTCTCTTGAGTTTAGGAGGTCAGTGGGCTGTAGTATTAAGCTAAGACAAGTAGCAGTAAGCGCAGGAAAGCGCACTGATACAAGCAACTTGCTTAAACTTACTATATTCCGTAGTCTTCAATGAATCAATCCACTGTTGGACATATGGCTCTCCCAATATTATTGCTGAAACTATTGTTTCTATATACACGCACTACTTCTTCTTCTTCTTTTTCTACTTCTACATACACACATGTGTGACGCCACATGCGCAGAGACTGGAGAGGCTGATAATCTGCCATTATTATGCCATGATTATGAGTGAATGAAATTTTTGTTTGAGGTTGTCATATTTTTTTTTAACGTCAAGGTGACTTTATATACACTTTATTTTTAAACTTGTCGCAATATTTTTCACGCTTTATATAATCAGTCACTTTTAACACTCTGGGTATGTTCATAAAGTCATTGATCACACATAAGTGGACAATATTTTATATCCATGAACATGGTTGAAATACAAACTCATAAGTCTTTGCATTACGCACTTAAAATGGTGACTCATCTGGGTATTGAATTTTATTAAGTGTGATGTTTGAAATGCATTGCTTCTTATGTTTATCAATTGATTTGATGACATTTAGAACATAAATGAAAACTTGACATCTATTGTAAACATATCTTGACAGCCAAAAATCGTCTATTCATATTAAAATACGTAAACCACATTAATAGGACACTAATAAACCTGCGATAAATACACATATAACTTCGAAAAGCATCGAAAAGTCATTGGTGTGTGCCATGGTAAAACCGTTGGAATTTTTAATCCGTCTTTATATATTAAATTGTATTTTTTTACTTTTATGATTACTGCTCCGATCCTTTAGTAGCATTGTGATGTTATATAATATATCGTTGATAAACGGACTATTCAACACAAAAATATTTTTCAATTAGAGCCAGTGGTTCTTGAGATAAGCACGTTCAACCAAACAGTCAATCAAACAAATAACCTTTATAATATTGGTATAGATAACCGAATATATGTTACATCAAATATAATGTATATCTTATATCATTAAATCAGTAAGTACGGATAACTAAACTCTAATTGCAGTACAAGCTATTAATGAAAACAACCATTTATTTACAAAAATGTCAACATGAAATGAGAAACCCGGAGTCAAACCAGTTTGGCTCAATAGTTCAATAAAGGCGCAATGGCTACTAAACTTTGTTAGTACATAGTTTGCTGGTATACCAGAAGTGGTCGCTAACTCCTCACCGCTCTTGGTCATTACAAATTATAGGCTTTAAAAACAGACTATGAAGCCGGCATTTAAGTTTAGAGTTGGTATTTATTGAAGATAAAACAGAAATTGCTATACGAACTTAATGACGATACTCGTGGCTAAACAGTTGGTACAGGTTAAGCAATTATTGATAGGTTAGCTTGTTATCATAACATAAGATAATATCAACTCACGCCTATATCCTTGAAGGGGTAGGTAGAAGTGCTAGCACCCGCCAGTTTATATAATAGGTGGCGAGCCTATTGCCATTAACCGGTCACTTATAAACCTGCGATAAATACACACATAATTTCGAAAAGCATCGAAAAGACATTGGTGTGTGCCATGGTAAAACCTGGAATCGAACCCGAGTCCTCGTCTCAGCAGTCTATTACCTATACGACTAGACTAACAGGAGCTATAAAACATTTTCACTGTCTCTAGAACAGACTGTGACCCCATTGTATTATTTGTAACTAACATTGAAAATTAAACCAAAACGTTCTGAAAAGTAAGTTTCTATTCGCATTTGCGGTTTCAGGTTCAGTGCGTTGGAGTGGATGTCTGATGTCCTTCTAGTGCTATCTGATTAATAGATAACCTAGTGCTGATTTTATAATAGTACTGATATGGATAGTATAGATACCGGTATATATTTCGCGGCGGGTTCGATTTCCGCTGAGTGCAAATATTTGTGTGCATGAAATATGAATTTCTGCATTGGTCTGGGTGTTTCTATGTATAATGAATGTATTTACAAAAAAAATGTATTTAAGTATGTTTATCCGCATTCTAGAACCCATAACACATACTAGTTAAGCAGTGCTTACCATGGGTCTAGGTGACGTTGTATTGATGGTTCTAGAATATTTATTAGTATTTATTTATATCTTCATCCCAAAATGCGCAATACGCGTGTTATGACACTTTTGAGGATAGCACAGGTGCTACGGCGGTGCTGGAGGTCAAATCCACCAATTATAGAGATCAAACTAAACCACATGTGGTAGGGCCATTCTTCTAGCGATTTGGGGTCAAAATATATAAGCCGGTAACTATAGCTGTATACAGCGGGTACATAGTGGTAGTGGCGAATATCGTAAGCGCCAATCGCCACTAATAGCCATAAAGATCATAACAAATTGCATTAACATCGATATGGGCACAGAGATAAAACTTATAGTGGTTTGTTACAAAGACATCTATGTCTGCCACGGAGGCACGGGGTCGATTCCCACTTAGTGTAAAATGATAAATGGAAAAGGTACACACGTTGTAATGAGCACCAATATTAAATGCTCACGCTTTTTTTCCTATGGGGTAGGTAGAAAAACAGCCCGCCGTCTGTTTTTATCCTTACATTTATTAAACATTTACTGAAAACTCATCGGTTTCAAGTGTTTCTGACTTGTCCCCAAAAAAACTAAAATAAAGGCAGGAGAGTGATGATTCTGTACAAATCACAAAATTTCTCATCGCAATATTACGGGTACAATTACGATATTAGCGCAAGTGATCCGTTCAGAATATTATATTCCGCTACGGAACCAACGCTACAAATCAAATAGCCCCAAAGATGGTTATATATAAAAATGTCAAATGATTCAGACGGTTTAGTGGGGACGTGGCTCAGTACATCGTGTAAATTGTGATGCAGGAGTCTAACTCCTGTACTGTGTACTGCTCCACCCGTAAGCACTAGGAACCGCACAGTTCGGTGACGACTAATTAACTGTCAGTATGTCCCCCTGTAAGGGAAAGATCGCGAGTTCATTTATTTAAGATAATTTTCATCCAAATTGAAAAAGTACACCCGCGATCCTGATACACACAAAGCATCCACTTTTTCTTATCTGAATTAGATTTGAACAGTCAACATACTTATTGCTTTTCTAAATGCACAACACTACAAATCACAATATTTAGTATTGCAACATTTAAGTGCATTTTGACTTCTATTAAATCTTGTAATTTGCCAAGCAAAATTCGCATCTATTTCTAAGAAATAGATATGATTATCACACGTTCGTGTCTGTTTATAAAGCTATTTGTCAACTGCATTAAGTCGTTTGATTACATTGTCTTCATTAATATACTGGTTAGTGTAGTGCAATTGCTTGACAGAAAACCATAAACTGAAATTAGGTTAACATCGAGTTAGGATGTCCACGATTACTGAAATATGTCAAGACAGTCTAATAGCGGTGTAACCGGATAGGTTCACGACACGGGCAACTAAAATTGTGTTACGGTTCCCTGAAAAGACGGGAATATGTTTTGAATTTCAATAGCGCGATGCAGGATGGCTGCTTTAACTCTACACGCACAATGGCCCAAAAAGGTTGGCTAGGTGCGGACAGAAGAGTCCCAAATCAATCAATCATAGCGCGATGCAGGATCATCATCATTTATAACGTTAATCCCTGTCGCAACCGAAACAGTCACCTCACAGTCCAGGGTTCGATATTTTTCAATATAACTACGTTGCGACTAAACTTTGATATTTTCCGTGAAGAGACTGCCTTCTGCCCTCCACAACTATATATCGTCGTATAGGCGATATCGAAGTACTGCAGTTACAAACTTTTTAGGGCTCCAACTACCCGTAACGACTGCCATAGAGGTTCGAATAATAATTGGGACCGGAGGCTTGATGGGCACTTCGAGGCACTACCATACCAGTGCAAATAGCCATATTCATGCATACAAATATTTGCACTTAGCGGGGATCGAACCGGCCACTCCTGTGTAGCAGTCGCGTTTACTACCACCACGCCACAGAGGCTATCGTGTTGTAATCTGTATGACAGCTACAAAAAGTCACGCATTGGTATCGGTTAAGTGATGGTCTAACACGATACCATTTTTTTGTTTCGTGCAACCAGTCTGGTAGTAATTACGTAGACAGAAGTCATTAAAAAAAATATGATGAGAGTACTTCGAAAAAGTTCTAAAGATTCATTTTCATAATAAACTGACATGCTGTCATATCAGAATCGGGACGGGTGATAGCATTGAATTAAACGATAATCCAGCGATGGTTGAAAACAAAACAAAACTCGTCCTCGCCTCGGGGCAATATGCAAATCGAGATTGTCTCGGCAAAATTCGAATATGTGGTAAGGTATCTTTATTGAGCGATCATCTCTTTTGTCAAAACTGAACACTAAGGCTTAGTTGCTCCAACTACCTATTAAAGCTAAGGTTTCCGTTAAATTTAACAGTAACAGTAACATTGATTCTAATGGCTTTGCTAAATGTGTTGCACATGTAAGTATTTTGTAGCTCGGTTAAAGTTATCTTTTTGATAGAATTTGACGTTTGAGCGTGGCCGGTTACAGTTAGCGTCAAGTTATGACGTGATTTTAACAATTGTCAACCTGTTTTATACCTGACCGGTACTTTAACTGCACTGTTAATGTTAAAGTACGATCGTGCAACCCAGGCTAAATTGTTTATTTGGTGGGACGGACAATATATTATATTCCAACTTAAAAACTAGCTTTTCAATTAAAGCAAAGATACTTTCTGAAGTTATACAGCCTTATAGCGATAAATCCCCAAGGATACCCTCCCGCCGGAGCCATTTGAGGAGGTTATGTCAGACTTGAACCGACTAGAAATATACTGGAACCCATACAGCCTGGGACCCAATTCTGCACAAACCGAAAAAAATGCAAAATGCAGCAAGACGACCATACATTACACACACACACACACACATAAACACACAGAGCGAGACGAGTTGTGATTTTTATTTATCTACATTTACCTGCTTTTTTGGGTTTTTTACTTTATTCAATAATTTTTATAAATTTAGAACCGATTTAAACAATTTATCAGAATCGATGGTAACGTTAGCTTATTGGTTAAGGAGTCGGCCTTACGATTGAGAGGTCACGGGTTCGAAACCTTACCATTACACTACCGATATGTGAACCCATTCCTTACACAAGCCATTGACGTTAGTTGAAGGGGTTAGAGGGAATATTAGTAATTTTGGTTGTTAATATTCCTAACCAAAAAAATACAATTTATAATTTTAAACTATAATAATATTGGGGGTTGTGCACGGGGCGCGGGTTCGATCCCCGCTCAGTGCAAAAAGTTGTATGCATGGCTGTTTGCACTGGTCGTTACACGTTAAGCCGTCGGTCCCGGTTGCCATACAAACATCTATGGTAGTCGTTACGGGTAGTTGAAGCCCTCAAAAGTCCAACCAGTCTAACTTGGAACTTCGATATCGCCATTGGTCATTGGATCATTGGTTGTAGAGATCATAAATGGCAGTCGCTTCACGGAAAATATCGAAGTTCAGCCGCATCACAGTTAGACTGAAAAGCCGACCCCAACTGAGTTGGGAAAAAGGTTCAGAGTATGAATGAAAATAAAATTTTAGTTAGTTATAGCCCTAAGTAAAATAATCAAATTTATTTGCTTGGTACTCATTAATTAATATTATAAAGTTTTATTCCTCATATCCAACTAGATCTCTTCAACATTCTATCACCTGCCAATACTACTTTGTCATGAACATTTATTTATTTTTAAACAATTTAACGAATCGTTCAAACTAGCGATTGTAATAGTTATAACTTTAATGTAATCGTGATAACGTCTCATAGACGTCACTACAGTGAAATGTCATTACTGTCCAAAGGGTGGGTTCACACTATGCCTCACTTTTTGTGTTCACAGGTGTCACCGCGCACTGAACAGCGCACGTGAGATCTATCTAGTGATATGCTACCATTTTAGATTAAGTGTAATATTTTTTGCAAAACTGTGGCATAAATGGTATTTTAGGGTTATATAACGTAGTGCCCGGCAAGGTAAAATTTAGGCCACTGCATTTTCTTCCCATGCGGTGTCATATAAGTCTAATTTTCATAAAACAGGTATAAAATATATGTGGTAACTAGATAGTACTTTAGGGTTATAAATAACATAGTTTCCAGCAAAGTAGACTTTGGGCCACCCCATCCCTTGCCCTGCGGTGTCTTACAAGGCGACTATGGGATAGGGCTGTTTGAGAAGACAGGGACTACACGGGTCCTTCTCTCGTAAACACCTAAAAATAGACATAAAATATATATTGTGACCAGAGCTCACTATACCCCTCCTTCCCCTCCCCTTCCTAGCTTCCCCACCCCTTCCCAGCTCTCCCCCTTTCCCTTCAGGGTGGGCAGCGCGTGTGTGACACCCTTAGTGTTGTACACGTTCATAGGCCACGGTGGCCGCTTTCCATCAGGTGGGTCGTGTGCTTGTCTGCCACCTACGTAGTATAAAAAAAAAAGATGAAATAACTTAATACAAAAAAATACCTTTAATTGACTACTTCTGTAAACGTTAAAATAATAATTGGAATGTGCTTAATAAATAATAAATAATACAAGAACCGTTATTATTTATCGTTTTTATTGATTGGGAGACCACCCAACGGTTATAACAATACCGTACTGATTATTATTTATAAACGTCAACATTTGACATGTCGTTCATTATGTCACTTTTTTTTGACACTTTCGTAGAACATGGCGTCGACTAAAATAATTATTTGACGTGTCAGACAAGTAACCCAATTACAACACTTCAGTCTACTTTATCAGCAATATTTACACATTTCGCAGTTCCATACCCTTGTATGGAATTGCAAAATAAAACTAATATTACTTTATAATATGTCCTTACAAATATTGTAAAGTAATATTAGTTTTATTCGCGGACATATATATTTAACGAATTTGTCAAGTATAAAAGGCTTATCGATAGCGATATTTTTATTATATTACATTTAAAAGGGTCACCATTACAAACACATAAAGTTACAATGATGGTTTGGATTGACAACCTTATCAGATGCCTTTTTACACCACACTTAAAGTACCCGGGACTGTAGGAAGAAGAGAAACACGTGGGCTGGTGAATTCCAAGACTTTAATGTATTACTTTTTGCGGCTTTACTTGCTATTTCTAAACGTTCCATCTATATTATTAATTTAGTCTGGGTCTGAATGTTAATCAAATTATTAACGATGCGACTCTATATTACAATCCATAACTGGTAATGACATGTGACCCGAAGATCACAAGAACTCACCACTTATTTACGGTATAACAATCTCAACGATAGCAATAGACTTAAAAATTAATAATTGCCATAAAAAAGAATGCCAAACCACCCTTTACGATTTCATATCTGCAATATTCCGCAAGTGCGAAGAACAAAACTCGACACGTGTTTCTCTACATTTCACATCTTCAGGGGTCGCGTGAGTGACCAAAACTTGAGAAATCAGTCTAATTGAACGGTCAAACGCTGGTGAAATCCAACCTCGTTCGACGACCTATAAACATTTACGTTTAAAAATATGCATAATCTAATCTATGCTCAATTAATTCCATAATTTATGAGCTTTGACGGACAGAGACAGGATTAAATGCAGTTTTACGACTGAGAATAAATTGGGTTAATTTCAAAACTGCGCAGGTCCGAAAGTGCCAAATCTTTGTGTGGGGCGACAAAGAGTCGCCTTAGTTACATGGAAGTGTCCCGATTACTGTCGAGGCTTTCCCCTCGAATTGTATTCTGGGTATTCGCCCTTATCTTTGCACGGTCTTTGCCATCCGTTATTGCATAGAATAGCATAGTATTAGCGAGTGAAGCCGCCAAATGTAATACTTCACTCACTAGTTCGAAGCGCTCCGTCTATGTTACTCTTTTAGTTGGAAAAGCCAAAATCAAATCATTTTGTGGAAACCAAGGTAAGTTTAGCAGAACTTTGGAATGTTAACCTTTGGCTGCAGGTTTGGCGCTAAACTACAATACATACTTAACTTAGACGAGCTATTAGAAGTCTAAAAATTGTTAATCCTTCCATCTCGGCGCAATGAATTCAAGGATAGCTTAGAAAAAATTCTTTCTCAACCTCTAACATAGTTAAATCACCTATAAAAATATAACCCTCATAGCATAGCATTATTTGAAATCTTGCCGGCCATAACTGTAGCCATTAAAGTTTCTGCATATTGAGTTATAAACGTAATAATACGCGCCATGAACTAAAATGGCGGGCTTTTCGACGAACCAGTGTTGCCTGTCGCGAAATATCGAATTAGTGTTGCTCGCTTCGAAAACAAAATGATTAATTATAGTGGATACGTTAAGTAGAAATGTTGTAAATGTCACTATAAAATTTCAGACATGTTTAAATGGTTGGAAGTATTTAAATTAAAGAACTGCTTTGGTTTGTTTAATTTATTTATGAAATAATAATAGTAAGGGAGGTGAGTAAGCCTTACTTAGAGTTAATATGTTAGATGATATATAAAATAACGATTCTATAATTTTTCCATATTCAGTTGTAGAAGACTTAACATAACACTATAATAAATGGTTGGATACATTTATCAGACATTTTAATTGAAGTTTTTTTTATTTTCCTTTTTTATATTTTCTTAGTTAATCTAGTATAATCACTTTCTTTAAATAAAATATAAAGTCGACCGCGCTCTAGTAAATCCAGACATCGTTTTTTGTAACTTTGCTACCTTCCCACGCCGTTAGATTTCGCTCGAATTGTAAAATAAGCAAAATTTACACTTGTTAGTAACTAATCCCTCATTATCTGTATTGAGCACGTATAAATCCGTTATATTTTTTACACGCGGTTCGGTGAGTCTCTCCTTCTCCGCACCATTAGGTCTGGAAATTCCTTACCAGTTCACATATTTCCTTCTTCCTACACCCCAGTCCTTGGAGCGGGGATCAAAAAGCATCTGATGAGGCAGTATACCTAAGCGCCACCATTGTAACCCTGTACGGTGTACGCTGTACGTGTTTATAATGGTGACTCTCTTTGACATATTGTTGATAATGAGATAAATATTGCCTGGAAGAGATCGAGAGATCACTGTTGGTGATAAGGCCGCCTATTTTACGTTCTTTTATTTGTTTATGACCATAGTGTACATTTGTTTGTTTAGAATAAAGAGTTATCTCTCTATCTATCTATCTAATGAGACAAAGCGACTTATCGACGCTTCCCGTGACCATAGGGCTGGCCTTTACCTTACCTCGCTCAAAGAATTGATATCGCCATTCAGCGTGGTAAGGCCGCCAGCCTTCTGGGCACGGTTCCGGTAGAGATCGGTGGAGAGGAATATTTCGATGCAAAAAATTGCAGTCTCTCCACTTTCTGTATTTTTATTTTTATATAACTACTATTATTAGTATAGGTTTGTATCTAGTTGTATATTCTATTTATAGAATAAGTTATTTAATGTTCTTGATAACAAAAAGGAGACAAAATCGTACAGTAAATCGATTTTTTCCCCTCCAAATTTCTTATCTGGAAATTTGTACCAGACAACACTGGTATGGTGATAAAACTAAGTGGAGGCTGCGTTTATACCCATTTTATGCCCCTTCGTAAAATTACTATATCCTCTGCTATGATTAAACTATGTCCTGTATAATCTTGCTAAATTAAATTTCAAACGAATCTTCTGCTATCCGTAAAAGCTGTTCTACTTCTCTAATGGTAGGGTTATGTTATAGACTTCTCTATTTATGATTTTAGTTAGAGGTGGATGGATAATGTTCAAATAGTGACTATTGAGAAGTTAAACTACTCTGTAGCACGCTATTTTTATTCATAGTGTTTATAAGTATCGGGACTTCACGCGATATAATTTCGAACACTTACTTTTGTCGACGTTTCGGGTGCGTTGCAGCACCCGTGGTCAGCGTTATATCGCGTGAAGTCCCGATACTTATAAACACTATGAGTAAACGCCGCGATAGTTTAAAAGCTATTTTTATTCATAGATTGATGCCTACTATACCTAATGGAAATTTATCCATATATTTATGGTACCCTCAATGGAAGCAGACCTCCAACAGGACTGAATGGAAAATGGAAATGGAGGCTGAATGGAGGACATTGCGTAGCAACCTCTCTCCACGCGCCTCTTGCGTAGCAGTCGCGTTCACTACCACCATGCCACAAAGGCCACTGTTGCAGCTTTATTTGTACCTGCAATGATGAATTAGTGATCCTCATTACTGACACTTTTCATATAGCTTACCATCAGGCCAGAGGCAGTCATATTGATGTACTCAATCACTACAAAAAAGGTGTACCTTACGTCTCCAATTAATCGCCTTATTCGAATTTGACTGACTTGACACCCATTCTTCTTTTATTGATTTAAAAATGCCTTTCCTTGAACCAGCTAATCACTACCTAAGTATTTACCCCGAAAGCGCTTAAGTCCCTAAATTAATAAAAAAAAGTCTAAATATATGCCGCGGATGATCACACTGTCTCGTAAAGTCATAAAAGTCGTTCGAAAATTGTAATTTTGCTCTCGTAAAATTTATATTGCCAAATGACACTATGCAGGTTTAAGTTTCTGAGAACATTACGCGATTGACCATTTTGTTAATGTAAATATATTTTTAAAATACTAGTCGTTGCTCCTGGATCCACCAGCGTAGATACTAGTCCCTTCAATCTCTCAGAGCCTATTCCTGGACCTGCCTTAAGGTTTTATTTAAAAAAATGCGACTCAAGTGATATTAAAACCAGTTAAAAGGGCCAGATTAGGTAGGACTGAATTTTAATAACATTTCACTTTTCTTAACCTAATGCGATACTGGGTCGAACCACGTGACCAGAACGCAGAGACCTAGACAAAGTGACATTCTATTGACGCAAGTGGAATCGCTCAGTAAAGTATGGGATTGACATAAATCTGTAATATGACTACAAACATTTAATAAATGCGAATCTTTGTGACTCGAATATTTTATTTCACATATTTTTACCGCGGTAACCTAGTGGTATGGGTGCTGAGACCTGGTCTCGGGTTCGATCTCAGGTTTTACCACGCCACACACCAATAACTTTTCGATCCTTTTCGAAGTTATGTGAGTATTTATATAAGTGCCCGGTTAATGGCAATAGGCTCGCCACCAATGACATTGGAACCTAAACGTAACCTGGCGAAATGTGGGTGCTAGCACCTCTGCCTACCCCTTCGGGGACATACGCGTGAGTTTATATTATGTAATGTTATATTTTTACTATTAAATTCATCGCAGTGTCAAGTAATCTATTGACAACAAATTGGAAGCGGTTCCACCAATGGCCCAGGGGCTTAGACAAAGTGACATTCTGTTGGCGAAAACGCCAATGGAATTACTTAATAAAGTATGGGATTGACATAAATCTGTGATATGACTACAAAAATTGTATGAAATTTGAATGTTTGCGATGAATTATTTTATTTCACATATTTTTATTAATATAGTCTCTGCAGTGTCAAATAATACGTTATAGCTAATGGAAAACTGTTTGCTTCGATATGATTCCATTAGTAGAATAGAATGCCGCTTTGTCTAGAGGCCCACGTTACGAATAATTCTGTCTTCTCTAAATAAAATACAAACTTATTATTACCGTGTCATATTTAAAATATTTATTAGTAAGCTAATTAGAAACCCAATCGGCGCGTAGTATTACTAAGATGATAATTAATTTTATTGTCCAAAATGACTTCATACCGGTTAATATAAAGTGTTTAAACGTTATTTTTTTTTTATACTACGTAGGTGGCAGACAAGCACACGGCCCACCCGATGGAAAGCGGCCACCGTGGCCTATGAACGTGTGCAACACTAAGGGTGTCACACACGCGCTGCCCACCCTGAAGGGAAAGGGGGAGAGCTGGGAAGGGGTGGGAGGCTAGGAAGGGGAGGCGAAGTAGGGGTATAGTGAGCTCTGGCTACCCTACTTTCCGGCAGGAACACAACACGATGGTTATTATGACTGCGCGCGGTCTTCTGTAGGGCGGAGGTACTTCCCCAGTTGGACAGCTCATTTCGGACGGGAGATACCGTCGTGTCCTACCTCCGTAAAGTTACGTTAATACCCTCTTAAATCATCAAAACGGTGTATAAAGTAACACAAACTCATCATTATGTAAATGTAAACTTTACGCTTTACGCAAATTGAAGTTTGTAGCCGCACAGATCACACACTGCATAAACATTTGGTAATTTCTCAAGAATGTTTACCTAATCAATCAAACATTAACTGGGTTTAATGTAAATGGATGATCCTCCTCCACGAATATTATTAAACATTATGATCACAGTTATTTGAAACAGCGTAATATTTGTAGGACAATTGGAGAAAACTGTGGAAACACACGTTATGTTATTATGGACATTGTAAAACAATGGAACCTTGTGAACTACGGTTCAGGTTATTGATTGCGTAATGTAAGATATATTTACAAGCTGATATGTCTAGGGGGAAATTGCGAACTACCGAATTATAAATTTAGATTACAATAGAATATCTAGATAGGTATCTACACTAATATTATAAAGAAGAAAAATTTGTATCTAAATAAATATCATCTTCCTACCCTTGTCCCAATTACTTGGGGTCGGCATAACATGTCATTCTCCTCCACACATTTCTGCCAGATATAATTTTCTCAGTTACTCCCTTCTTTGCTATATCTTCTTTCATACAATCCATCCATTTTTTTTATCTAAATAAATAAATATTTTAGGACAATCTACACTTATGGATTCTAGAATGCGGATAAACATACTTAGATACATTTTTTAACAATGTAAATATTTAAATTCATGCACACGGGCGGAAATCTAACCCGTGCCTCCTTCATAGTAATGGATTGCACTACTGCCATGCCACTGAAGTTATCTAATAGAATAGAAAACCCCATAGACCAAACACCTCATAAAAAATTGTACCGATAGCAACTTGGTTAAACTTGACATACAATTCTTTAGTTACAGGTGAATCTGACAGAAACATGTTTAACTCGAGACGCAAATAATTTAAGATTGTTTAGCCGTATTTGGGAATGTGGCCATGGGCTAAACCAGTCGTAAATAATTGTACAATCGCCTTCAGAACTTGGTGAACTTTAGTAACTACTGTATATTGAAATAAATCAATAAATAAGATGAATGATTTATTTTATATGACGATCTCTTTTACGTAGCGTTGGAGTTTACAACTGTTAATTTAGTGATTACGGGTGAAATTCCATTTTTATGTACAGAATTTTGAAAAGCTATTAGTATGCTGACTGTTCAAATCAAATTTAGATAGGAAAATGTACTGTGATACATAGAAACACCCAGACCTATGCAGATATTGATATTCAAGCACACAAATATTTGCATTGAGCGGGAATCGAACTCGCGCCTCCTGCGTAGCAGTCACGTTTACTACCGCGACGCCACGGAGGTCGTCATCTATGACTGAGTTAGACTAGTTGTTGGTTGTTGGTTGCTTACGGGGAGTAAAGACTACTATAGATGTTCATATGACAACCGGAATTGACAGTTAACGTGCTCTCCGAGGCACGACCAGTAGCACTAGCATGAACTCCTATCGAATTCGTAATGTTTCGAGAGAACAACAATGCTCCGTCATTGTGATTGGCAGTCTGCCTCTTGTGAACCTGTGTGCGCGTGTAGCCCGTCAATCGCAATGCTCCGTTCTCTCAAAACCTTTACATTACGAATTCGATAGGAGTTCATGCTAAGGCTGCAGACCAGTGCAAATAACTATACTCTTGCATACAAATATTTGCACTGAGCGGGAATCGAACCAAGCGTAGAAGACGTATTCACTGCCGTCACGCCACAGAGGCTGTAAATTTTTAACAATTATTTTATGATAAATTTTAGAACTAAGGTAAATTAAAATATGTAATCTAATACTGTTGGCGACTGTGCAAAGACACTTCGTGCCTAACTCGCGGTGCAGCGTTTTGTAACCACTCATTTATAATAATTACATAATATCAGGCCACATTAAGATGTACACTGGCGTACACAAACTCAAAGGCAGTTGAGTGACGTCTGCTTCCTCCATAAACAAATATTCCATCTACTGATTTAATATCAACGGTATTTGAGATTTATAGAAAATTAACTGTGCTTTAGAACTTTAATCCTAAAACTAACCTAATCTTGGACCTAAGTCGACACAGAAACGAGGCCCTAGCGCGCAGGAATTGTTCTTATCATAACAGATTTGAACTCGTCTAACATCGTTGCACTCTGTGCTATCCTCAAAAGAGAGCCAAAATACGCCCCTGTATCCACTAAAATCCATTGTAAAATATCTATTGATGGATCTTTTTGCACTCTTATGTCCACTTTAATCCTTGCTGCACAAAGAAGCGTATTTGGGAAGTGTATTTTTTGAACTAAACCACTCCACTAAAATCCATTGTAAAGATTCATTAATGGATCTTTTTGCACTTATATTTATACTACTTTAATCCTAGCTGCGTACTGCACGAAGGTATAGAGCACATATTGTGCATATTTTGGGTTCACAACTCAGGCGTATACCTACACTTATATCTATTCTTTTCGGTATAAAGAACGCTATTGTAGCTGTCAACAATGAGATCATTTCAAAGTTGAACTATCAATAAAATTCTGATATAATTAATTCCAAAGTCGATAAGCAATGATGGCGTGGCGCTCGTAAAGACTTCGGATGTTAAAACTTCAACGATCAAAGTCACTTCTATAGGGAACGATCGTAAATTGAAACTAATGCAGGGTTACGATGCACTTCTCTAAGTACCCGCTACTGTAAAAATGTTGAACGTATAAAGTACCTACTGTTTGTTTTCGTGACGAAATTGTACTCAAAAATATTAAATGAAATAATATATAACATTATGCAAGTCGTCTGATACTCTCCAAGACGTTAATCGGTGGTGCGTGTGCGGCTAAGCACGTAATTAATTTCCTTGCCATTTACACCGCATAGCAAGGCATTGGGTCAATTTCTTTT
Organism: Pelosia muscerda; assembly: GCA_963691645.1. Classification (NCBI taxonomy): domain Eukaryota; kingdom Metazoa; phylum Arthropoda; class Insecta; order Lepidoptera; family Erebidae; genus Pelosia; species Pelosia muscerda. The sequence goes on along the minus strand of OY829116.1, from coordinate 4,925,529 downwards.
TCCAAATTTAGGTATTTAGCTGCAACTTTTTTGGTTAGGAATTCATTTTCGGCATACCCATTTTCTTACAAAGTGCCCGATTGGCGGCAATAGGCTCGCCCCCTATTACGTGGGACCGAAAATCATATAGTTAGCGAAATGTGCGTGTTTAATACACCTCTGCCTTTCGGGAATTATGGGCGTGAGTATATGTATGTATCCAAATTATTTCTAACAGCCTCTGTGACGTGACCGTGGTGAACGTGACTGCTACGCAGGAGGCGAAAGTTCGATCCTCGCTCAGTGCAAATATTTGTATGCATCAATATTGCTATTTGCACTGGTCTGGTCGTGCCTCGGAGATCACGTAAAGCCGTCAGCCCCATTTGCCATACGAACATCTATGGCAGTCGTTACGGGTAGTTGGAGGTCTCAAAAAGTCCGACTAGCCTAAATACTTCTTCGTCAATTTGGTTGTGGAGTTCCGATGGCAGTCGCTTCTGCTCTAGGGTGATAGGCTTAGACAATGAAACTGATCTTTTCAGTGAGACAAGTACCAAATTTTGTTATGATCCATTTCTAATAACAATTAAGGACTTCATCAAAACGGTTTCCAAATATTAAAAGACATTTTGTTTGATATAATTTGACTAATGTTTGTAATAAGAGAACGTTTCCAATAATATTATGTGATTACAGAACGCTCATGTAACGTTACACTTCGAAAATCTAACACACTAGTGGGAATATAAGTACTTGTTACGTACACACTGTATTTATGATAATATTCGTACGTTTTGTACATAATATTAGTGTTATAGCACATATATCTTGACTACAAGTCTACAACATCCAAGCGGGCGGAGTCGCGGTCAACGGCAAGTAATGTAATTATTTTTCAACTTTGTGATGTTTGTTTGTTACTCATAGATACGTATATAGATTATTATCGTTTAATAACATTGGTAACCTGGGGAGGTTACGATACAGGGATGAGAACTAAAACGGGATTTCCCGCACAAAAATAAACAAATCGGCAACCATTACTATACGAATAATTATTGGCAGACAAATTATGCCATTGTCTATACATTCCAATTCTGTATTATCTTTTTGTTGTGTAGTTACCTATTAATTAAGCAGTCAATTACGGAGTACAGTCAGCCATTACTAGCTATTATTAGCCAATCCAATTGATATTTTAATATGCACTTTGGTACAAAAACACGCAAATATTGTCTATTCTAATTCATAGTTTCTATCCGCCATATGGTGGTTTCACATTGTTCTTTTTAGGGATCCGTACCTAAAGGGGAAATACAGAATTCTTATATGTACTAGGAATCCGCTGTCGAATGTCTGTATGCAAGCTGTATCTCACGAACTATGATAGTTATACAATTGAAATTTTCTTTTTTTTAATTCCACTCAGTTCGAGTACTTTGAGACACTTACACTTCAAACTATGTCACAACTACCATCCACGCTGTTTCGACCATGGCTGATTTTCAGCATCCATAGTCGAAACGTCAGACTAAAAGTGAATAATTCTGTTTAAATCGTGATATGTGTTAAAAATTGGTTTAATTTCAATATTCACGTAAACTTCTGAATGTATCAAATACCAAAAAAAATAATGCAATTTAGGTATATTTAAAGAGGACTTTTAAACGTGAAACTTGATTTTAGAGAAGGCTAATTAATGGTATGGAATGGTTTAGAGAAGGCTAAATAATGGCTAGGTTCGTTTATCCGATTCGCACTTCGCCGGTTTTGTTAATAAATATCTATTATTCAAGTGCCTTATTAATTAATCATAGACTAGTTAACTGTCAATTTAAATTAGTTTGTTAATGTGAAATGTCAGAACAGTAACCTTAATGCAGCAGCATAAACGAGTATTTCTTTTAATTTTTTTTATGTTCGATACATTTTGATGACGAATTTCGTATTACTTTTTTACAGCTGTCACTTTTAAAAAATTAATAAAGGTTGCTGTTTACATAATGTTGTCTCATTCATACACAAAAAAATCATAAAATTTGAATTAGTCATTCCTAAAAAAATGCAAAAGTGTTAGTAGTTACTGAAAATTGGGTTTCCTTCAATTTCTTCAAACAAAACGGCAAATTCATATGTAACGACGTAATATAAATTAATGAAAATAAAAAGTAAGGGTAACGAATTTACCCGAGTTTCTTGCTCGTATTTCCCCATTAGATTCAACTTACTGAACCAATGATTTATTTACTTTATAATAATCATTATCATTACCACCCTGGCGTTAGGCTAAGCTATTACCTCGGAGTGCGGAGTCCACTTTTGTCAGTTTAACTGTATGAACTTCGAGATTTTCTGTAGAGAGCAATTTTAACGCTCCCAAAGTTGAAATATTCTTGTGATAATTGGCATAACAAAATTATGACAATTTTTTTCTTTAATTAACCCATCGCAGTCTCCTGCTGGACATAGGCCTTTCTCCCAATGTTGGGAGGTTTTGACTTCTGCTTTCACGTTAGCCACGGCCTAGTTAAATAAATTATTTTAATAAAATTGTTTAGTTAAACATCTAATTATAATTTCGCTTGGGGGCGAAGGCCACGGGGGCGGCGGCCTCTGGGGGCCTAAGCCATGAACCCTATAATATAATGTTCGCAAGCTATGAAACGGTAATGAAAGGGTGTGCACCATTCATTTAGGATAATTGCAACCTTTTACACTATTAAAAAAGATGGCGACGTCATATTCAGCAGCTCCTAAGGTGGTTATATACCGGCGAAGTGAGGATGCATCGAGTGAGAATAGACAATTGGTTTTGCTAAATTTTTATTCACACCCTGGCTGAGATAACCAACAGATTAAGATGAGCGTGGATTGGCGAGCCGAGACCTTTTTTTTATCGTGCGCAAACCCCCACGGATACCATCTCCCCCAAAACCGGTAGAGGTGATTATGTTGGACTCGAACCAACCAAGACGCACGCCGTCCATGGGACCTTGATTGCCGGAGGTGAGATTATACAAGACATCTCTCGCACTCCGGCAGACCCGGGGACATCTCTCTCGAGTGGCGAGCCGAGACTTGCAATTTTTGTTATAGGATGACGGTGATCGCTGTAAAGTACCGCTCATATGGGTGCGCACGGCGCACTGATGAGCGTATCAACCGAATCAACCTATAGAAAGCAGGCCGCGGCGGCCATTAATTCGCCTACCCATACACAGGGGCTAGATGAGAGGTCACTCTCGAAAGACATGGCCCCGGGGGTGCCAGGGTGCGAGAGATATATTACTATTTCACTCTGGTAACTAAAGACCCAAGGACGGCGTGCGTTTTGATCGGTTTGAGTCCGACATAATACCATTTCGCTCACACTTACTCCACGGAGGTAGGGTAGGATGTAGTAGGCTAGCCGAGTTCACGGAGAGGTTTTGTGTTGTCAGTGGGAAGACCACTAGGGTTTAAGCGGTCACTACTATGTCATGGTATAAAACCCTCCTTTGTCTTCTACATTGACAGCATAGAAGTTCTCTTAACCTTCACCTCACCGCCTCTAGCTTCCCCGCCTCTCCCCCTTTCCTCGCTAACCACTTTCCATCAGGAGGGCCATGTGCTTGTCTGTCAAAAAAATACACTCGTGCGAAGCTTGTGGCAAGTACAAAGAGTGCAAATGCAAGAGTGCAGTGCGAAATGCAACCACTTTAGTAGTATTTTGGCGGCTTCACGTTTTAGTTAAAGACGTACTGTCTATGTTATGCTTTTAGTCTGGGTGTGCAGCACGTGCTATCGCAAGGCAGCAATGTATAGTCGACAAAAGAGCGAAGGTACCTCTTTTTCATATAATGTTTGTATGTAAATATAGTACCGTATCTCTTTTATTGACTGTACATCTTTTGATAACTATTACATGTAAAATTATTTTGATAACTGTAATATGTACCTATGATGTGTAAAAAATACAAACAAATAATACGATAAACTATAACTTCTTTTCTGCAAACATTATGATGTGCCCTACAGGGTCCATAATTCTAACCAAGCTTTCAAACTGAACAACTATATACTTATTATCACACTAGCCTATGCCCGACTACGCCCGCGTGGCTGTCGATTATCGCGACCTAAGCGCCATCTGTATTACTAATCATAACTCTGGTTCTACTTAACCAATGGCAATCAAACAAACGTAAGATTTTAAGTTGGACCAAACCCCTTCAAACAAAAAAAAAACCATCGAAATCCGTTCAGTAGTTTTTGCGTCCATCGCGGACAAACATAAACTTTTTACAATGATATAATAGTATAGATAGATAGATTATAGAAAGCAATAAATATATTGAGTATTGGCTAAGCGTGATTTCAATTTACGCCGGTGTAAAACTACCTTTATATTAACCGTATCGTTTTGGCCTCGGCTGATTAATGACTCAATTTATTGATTAATGATGAAATTTATGAGTTTTAACGACAAAATGCCGCCTCACTTTACAGGTATTATACTCGTGTCTTATTATTGCGCATGAGTGGAATTACATCGTTTAATTGAACTTCGATTACTTGTCTTGTTGTTGTTGTTATTAATAAAATATTTTCTTATATAGCAAGCTGATGATAACCATAAAATTACCTGCTTTACCTCAACATCATTCATCCTGATTCCCGGTTGTGCTGTCGGTGTCTCAAAGTTTCATCTTGAGATATGTTTTCTCCTTATTCGGCTTTTGTGGGAGTGCCATCTGACCTTCAAATCCCGAAAAAAACACCTACACCAGAATTTCATTCGTGACCCAGCATTAACTTGGGCCCGGAGATCTTTGTAGGACACCAAAAACCGTATAATATCTATCATCAGGAAATGAAATTATATGAGATGACAAAAAAGTTGACCAGCTCAAATCTATCAACCATATGTTTCTCACGATTTAGGTCCAAGATCGATGCCGATAGGTATACCTATACATTACAAATTAAAAAAAAATCGCGAGACACCACTGTGTTTAAACACAGCGTGAACTTTGAGACTAAAAGCCCATTAACTGCGTACTTACTTATTTATTTTTAAAAGTACTTCAATGTACGCCAAAATGTTGCAAGCAATTTATATCCCTTAAGGAACATGTACAAAACACAATATACCAGGTGGTTTTATACTTATACTAGCTGTTGCCCGCGGCTCCGCCCGCGTGGACTACTTACCCTGTTCCCGTTCCTCCATTTCGAGCATTTTCATATGTATTCACCTTTTAAACCTTCTTTGGACTCCCACAATAATTCAAGACCAAAATTTGCCAAATCGGTTCTGCCGTTCTCGAGTTTTAGCGAGACTAACGAACAGAAATTCATTTTTATATATAAAGATTGCCAAGTGCGATCTCTTGTAGATCAAGACCTTACCACCACATTTAAAAAGTAATATTACCTATTACAATGTTCCGTTTCTTCCATAGTCTTGGCACCATTAAGTCTTGGAATTCCTTACCGGCGCAGGTGTTACCTTCTTCCTACAGTCCCGGGTCCTTTAAGCGTGGTGTGAAAAAGCATCTGATGAGGCAGTCAAGCTGAGCGCCACCAATGTATGTAACAATACCACAAAGCCTCACACCTCAGTCACCCTTATGGTTAAACCCACTCACTGTACCCTTATGGTTCCGTTTGTTACCTCTTGAGGTACGGAACACTAAAAATGACGTCATAATTAATTTACTGAATTTACCAAGTTTAAGGGTTCCGTATCTAAATAATTCCCGCGTTAACCCAAAACCGCAACCACCATTATCTAGTTGCCAAATAACATAAGTAGCCTAGTGGTACGGGTAATGGACTGCTGAGGCGAGGTCTCGGGTTCGATCCCAGGTTTTACCATGGCACACACCAATGACTTTTCGATGCTTTTCGAAGTTATGTGTGTATTTATCGCAGGTTTATAAGTGATCGGATAATGGCAATGGGCTCGCCACCTATTACTTAGGGACTTAAATATAAACTGGCGAAATGTGGGTGCTAGCACCTCTGCCTACCCCTTCGGGGATATAGGCGTGAGTTTATGTTATGTTATGTTAGTTCCTCTTTATAAATGACAACATTCAAATTCATATATTAGCTCAAATGCGGTTAGAACGTGTTATAATAATTTAATACAGGACCCTTACGGTTTTTATGGAATGCAAACATTAAATTACACATTAAAATAAATTTGAATAGACATTACACAATTTCCAATTTATTTATTCTATTTAGTCAAAAATTATTTAAACGACTTTTGTATTTGAATCTATAAATTTCAATAAATGCAATATAGGTTATATTATGGTCGCAAAACTATAATAATAAATTAATAAGAATGTCAGAACAGAATAAGGATGTAATAAAACAGGTCTAAATAATACGTAAAACAGAGAATTAACATGTCAATAAAATAATGCGTTGGCTCAATAATTTGCCATGTTCACAGTGACCTTGTTTGCCACCGAATCGGTACAAAAACCGCAAGTTTCTGCTCCACCGTTTACTAAAGTATTCGATACAGGATTTGATTTTTGACGTATGAAGTGCCGTGGCAGAGACTTTTGTTAACAGTGACGGATTTAGATTTCATTTATGGTGATATTTTTAAGCCACTGTATTGCAGAAACTTTTCCATCTAGTTATTGCTTGTATTTTACAGCAAAGTTTAGTTATATTAGTTACTTTTTTTTGAACGTGACGAACGTGAAGACGGTATTTGTATGCAACAATCGGTTAAGAGGTCATCTATTAATTTTAATAATATAATACGAGTAGCTAAGTTTTGAAGAACGTAATTTGTTTTGCCGCTCTTTTACCATCCTTTTTTTACAACCTTTTCTAACAATAGGTATGAACCCGATTTATCATTTTTATGTTCGCTGCTTTGCACATTTTGAAAGTTGGCCAAAATAGGGCATGCGTCAGTTAGTGACATTCAGTGACAAATGACTGACAGTACTTAGTCGTTTCTCTGTATGTTAATAGGTACTATTGTGCTATTTAATTAATTAAAAAATATCCTAGACTTAACAGCTGCCTTATAACAGGGTGGTATTTAGAAAGATTAGTAAGTTGGAACGTTGTTGTTATTAAATAATTCAGGGACTGTGTACTATTTGATTAATTTTCACATTTCGAAGGTATAATTTGTATTGTAGCATAAACATGATTGGTGGTCGGTCTAATAGCTAGTTAGAGTTAAGGGGCCCGACCTTTATTTTGCCTTTTTTTGAAATCCTACTTTTAAACGGTATTCTCTGTAAAACTGTTTAGGTTTTTGCGTTGAAGAGTTAAATAGGAAAAATAATGTTATGTATAAATATAGATTACGTATCATAAACTTCTGATCGGTCCATGATGAAGTACAAAACATAATGTTCATACTCGTAGGCATTTGTCGATTTCTCCGTAAACTATAAAATGAAAATACAAATTTATTTTCAGTACCCTTCCACAGAATCAATAACAAAACACGTGTTGGAGACTCACTCCAAGTTTTCTGTTCCTAGAAATTGTTCCTTCTGTCACACCGTATCATGCAATTTAATTTTGCCTCTGAAATTTAGATATAGCATCGCGTTTTAGAGGGCTGAAGGTGTGTGATAGACGGCCGTGCTCGTTGAATATTTTATAGAACACAGCAGGTATCGACTATGTTTATGTGACATTTCTTGCTAACAGTACAATAAACTACTGCATGCTTTATGTAATTTTGCTAATATCGTCGTTGACTCACATAGGTACTTCGTCTGTCTCAAATTAATTTAGTTTTGCACAAATTTCACATTACGTAAAGTGAAATCTATAACGTTTATGCCACAACACTAGTACAGGCTAATGAAACATTCGTGCAATACACATTCATTTATGTAATTTCTTCGAATATTTTTATTTTTGTACAATAAATAACTGTGTGGACATTAACTTCCGTATATCAATGTTTGCAGCATTTCATAACTCATGAATTTTATGAAAGCATACTACTGTTTCAAGATTTACAAATATGGAAGGAGTTTTGCATAGTTTCAGTACATTATGTATTTCTAACAAGTAAAGGCAATTTTGCAATAAGTTCACTAAAGGTTTTTAGGGTAAGGGTAGGGTAAAGATAATAAATTACTTCTTTTCCAAAAAAAAGAACTGTTAACGTGAATGACAAACTACAGATCAATTTTTTTGACACATGAAATAGCACAGTTTAGTTTGTCAATAATGAAACTCGCTGTCAGCAATATGTGTGGTCGTGCATCTTATTTATTACAATGAGTTATGACTCTTATGACTTTAAGATTGCCGCAGATTAATATACAAATCGTTCAAAGTTTACTCAATTCTTGCTCAAAATCAACGCAAGAAATGAAATTTTACTTCGTACCTATCACTGCAAGATATTTCAAACGTTATTATAAAATAGTTGTCATATAAATTGTACAACTCAACAAATTACAGATCTAATCGGTTAGTTAGTTTTATCGGTTGAAGTGTCAAATGCGGCCCTGGCTTCCGACAGGTTTGCAACAATGTTGCGGTCGGGCTTGTAATAGTTTTTTTTTAACAAACTTAGTATAAAAAATGTGATCCGGTTTTGTATTGTAGCGATGATGTACATTGGCCTACTGACCGATATCGTTTTGTATGTCTGTCTATGTTAAAATGTAGGTATGGGTAATGAACTGCTGAGAAAAACCGCGGTAGCCTAGTGGTATGGGTAATGGACTGCTGAGACGAGATCTCGAGTTCGATCCCAGCTTACCATGGCACACACCAATGACTTTTCGATGCTTTTCGAAGTTATGTGCGTATTTATCGCAGGTTTATATGTGCCCGGTTAATGTCAATAGACTCGCCACCTATTACATTGGGACCTAAACATAAACTGGCGAAATGTGGGTGCTAGCACCTCTGCCTAACCCTTCGAGGATAAAGGCGTGAGTTTATGTTATGTTATGTTATTAATCTGGGGCTTTTTAAAATGATATAATATTACTTCAAACTTACTTTATTTTCTTAGTGTGATTCGAACTCGGACCGTTGTCGTCCATCGATATTTTGTGTACTGTATCTTGTAAGTGTAAGTGCAAATTCTAACAAAATAAACAAATAAATATATGCACTACTGTTTAATTCATTTTAACTATATTTCAAATGACGATGTACAAATGAGGTCGAATGGAACTCGTTGTTTGACAGAGGGTCTAATGGGCACTAAAGTAAAAATGATATCCAAAATTGAGGGTCCAATTCTAACATGGACGTGCAATGGATCATATTTATTGATGAGGTTCAATTTTGCTGTGGAATGAACTCCCTGCCGTGGTTTTTTAAAAGCGACTACAATATGGAGTTCTCCAAGAAGGGCATTAAAAGGTTTCTATATGATCGGCAGCGCTTTTGTGACGCCTCTGGTATTGCTAACGTCCATATTCCACGGTGACCTCTTTCCATCTGGTGGGCCGTGTGCTTATCAGCCCACCTCTTTTTCACAATATAATAAATGTAATGACCAATCTTATGCGAGCCTAGTATATTTAAGTGAACACTCTGAAAAAAACTGCCGCGTTAATGTTGAGAAAAAACTTGCAAACGGTGTGTGATTGTGTGTGTTAGAACTAAATGTGTGTGTAAGAACTAAATGTGTGTGTAAGAACTAAATGTGTGTGTAAGAACTAAATGTGTGTGTAAGAACTAAATGTGTGTAAGAACAAATGTGTATACGAGTATGCGATTCCTTCTGAGAACGTTGCCGTTAGGAGCTAACTTTTTTACTCCAATGGAGAAGCAGTCATGCATAAGATGAATGTCTTATTTGCTCTATGGGCGATGACGTCATCAGACAAGAAGCGGCAGTAACCAATGAGCGAGCAGAACGTTGCAGTAGTACCTCAAAGATGATAATTAATGACTAAAAGAATCACCCACTAGACTATATTTGAGCACTTTCATTTTTTCACCATATTCACTCTCATCTGCGTTAAACCTGGTTTGCGTTTTAATTAACACGAGTTCATACACTTTGTTTTGTGGTTTGATTAGTGATTGGTGCAGGCTCGTATATTTCTTTTGGCAATCTCTAAATGAAGTGCAAACCGGGCTTTACACTGCACATATCGCGTATAAACATATATTTTAGAGAAATCTGAATGATATTTGGCGACTGATCTACGATTTTGAGTATCTACCAATAATTTTACTATTATTTATGAGTAAGATTCAATCTATTTTACACATCGATATATTATATTTGTTTATGTGATACACGTGTCGAGGTTTGTTCTTCGCACTTGCGGAATGGAATATAAACGAAATCGAATATAAATTTACCGCTCGTTGCGTAAATACGCACAGCAATGGCACGCGTGCACCGACTACATCACATTTCTACTTGTTTTCTGTTATCCATGAAAATATATCATAATATTATAATATAAACAAAACTGTTATCTGCAATAAAAGTATTGAAGCTTTGAAATTCATAAATATTTTGATAATTTCACATCAGTCTTTTATCCACTCACATCTTAAAGTGTTTAACGCAACGCAAGGCTATTGGTAATGCAAATAAGTGTACTGTAAACGATTACTTGGGGTTAGGACTAATTGACCCTGGAACTAGTGAGAGCAATGAAAGCATACCATTAATTAGGAGTATTCGCTCCTAATTAATGGTATTTTCGTTCGATGCCAACACTAGATGGCAAATGGATTTGGTTTTGTTGCACGACTGTATTACTTTATGTGAATTTAATACAGACATTTAATTTGAAATATTTAAATGTCACGGTTAAGCTCACACATCATAATTAATTAAATACTTATCTAATATCTGTGTATAATACATTGGAGGTGATATTAAGGATATATATGTCACAGTAAGATAGTTAAAGCCGTAATATCCCTAGGGATATAATTATATACCTAAGTAGTTATACGAAAGCGATTCATTACTATCTCACTAGGATCAAAACCAGCACCAAACTTTTTTTTCATTTGTTAACCTGTGTTATTTAAGCCTCACACACACGACAGTTTGAAAAACGTGTCGTTGAAAACCTAATTCACTAGAGCAAAGTAAAGACAGGATTCTTTACTCTGACTGGAACTTAAGCCTTGGGTACACGCAACGTCCAGTGCTCAAAACGCAACACAGCTCAAAATAGTCTCGAAAAAACTTACGCTGACATATGCACATACTTAATTCTACTTTTTGAATGAATTTGTTCTATTTAACGTTTAAAAAAAGCACCCGTATATTAGTGAGGCCTTATACCAATGATATTATCTTGTGTTATAGCATGTATAAATAATACCTCGCATGTCGGATCGTGTTAATGATCGTTTTAACATTACTTAAACACATCATTAGGACCAATGATTAAGACACTGAAAGATATCCGATAACGCACGAACCTGTAAAGCCCGCAGGTGTGTGCACACCTCGAATGACTTTTAAAACGCAACCTTTAAACAGTTCTGGAATAAAATATTACTGTTCTATTATTTTTTTAACCGGCTTCAAAAAGGAGTGTCAGAATTCACCTGTATTTTTTTAAACTTATTAATAATATTGATCTTGCAGTGGCGAAGGGTGAAAATTTTCTGAAGGGAAGTCGGTGAAAGAAAAAACTCACCTCGATCTAGTTTATCAGGCACGTTGGAAAGCCATCAGGGAACGAGTTATATGGACCCTTCGTCACCTTGAATACATACCGTAAAAAATATTCATATATTTAAAACCGTCGTCTTTTTTCGAAATAAATGTAGACTAAGGGTTGTGCGCACTATCCCATAACACAGAGCCTTCAGGCTCTATTTTTGGAAGAAATGACTTAACACCACAAATTGAAATGTCAATCGAACAACTTTGAACAACAAAAAATTGGCAATCGAACCGTTTTCATCCAATTTGCAGTCACTGTAACACCCGTATTCCAGAAAAATGCTCAGTAGAATCAACTCTCACTCTCATAAAGGGTCACCACAATCTTTGATTGAACGATTTCGTAGACTACACACCGTGAAAAGAAGCTTGTTCGTGATATTGCGCATGCCTTTGTCAAATAAAAATGCGTTCCTGTCTGCGTCCGCATCCGTGATATCAGTCACCGTGCAAACCCGACCTAATGTATAGTGGGCTCCAAAAGTTCCTGAACATCTTAAGATCTATAAATCCTCTGACAGCCTCAGTGTAATTTAATCAAAAGTAACATAGATGACATAACATAAACTCACGCCTATATCCTCGAAGGGGTAGGCCGTAGTGCTAGCACCCACATTTCGTTAGTTTATGTTTAGGTCCCAATGTAATAGGTGGCGAGCCTATTGCCATTAACCGGGTACTTATAAACCTGCGATAAATACACACATAACTTCGAAAAGCATCGAAAAGTCATTGGTGCGTGTCATGTTAAAACCTGGGATCAAACCCGAGATCTCGTCTCAGCAGTCCATTACCCATACCACTAGACTAACAGCCAGCTTTGATAAAATAAACTATCGATGTCTTTTTCATAAGAAAATGAGTAAACACATAAAAGTAGTAGCCTAAACTTAATTACATCAATAATTATATATTATATAATTGTCCTGAAACTTTTGAAGCCCACTTGTTCATTCATTTGCATTGATTAAAGTTGTTATTTTCACATTATAATTCAATATATTTATTTGTACAAAAGATTTTTAAATGACGTTACAGGTGGTACGCAAATCATTTTTTAATTGTATGTAGGACTATGAGAAAGATTCAATGATTACATTTTATTGCAACTGTCTTTCATGCCTGTACTTGGGAATAATTGTGCCAATCCGTTACAATTACGAGTTATTATTTTTAAAATACACTTAAGTACATTCAAAATGAAGAATGTTGAAGTAATCTTTGCATAATAATTATTGCACTTGTTTAATAATGTAATTATTTTAGTCTGACTATATAGAGGGGAAGAACTAACTGTTAGTTGTGTATAATTGCGAAAAATTGCGCACGTGTCCCATTCCTGCAACGTACTGAAACCTATTTTGGGTATAAAAGTAATCTATCCATTCCAGACTGTAATGTATCTCTGTTCCAAAGTCTACCAGATACCTAAGATATCCGTTTGCCTAAGATTGAGCTAGGAATGTTATTACAATGTTTCTAATATTTTATATACCGAGTATTATTATTATACGACAGCACTATTAGGGCTTACTCAATGATATACAAAATACCCTTGATATACAGTCTCGAACAAAAGTCGCAAACGAATCTGTCCGCAATCACACATTAGTAGTTATAGTCACATAACTATAACTAATGTTATAGTTAACTACATAAGTAGTTATAGTTACATAACTATAACTACTTACGTATTACGTTATTTACGTTATGGTTATGTTATGGTATTTACGTTATGCCTGTAACAAACTCTTGAAAATTTTATAATATTCTTCCTTCCATATACATACTGATTTTCTTTCACGGTGACTATGGAATTTGGATGAAAACGTTTAGTTGTCACGCTATTTGACGGCATTAAGTCATCACCATTGAGCGAAGGCAACTCACCTGCTAACCGGTGGACTAAAAGATTGAAACATCTGTACCCGAAATCTGACATATAAATAAATTTTGCGGTTGAAAACCTGTTTAAAGGTCCGTGAAGTTAAGCGATTCTCGTAGGTAATTTTACATCAATTTCCATATTACTTCCATTAAGGACGATTTAAGACAATAACACTGCAGTATGCACACATAATTATCTCGATTTATGGCAGACTAGTTGTTGCCTGCGGCTGCACCCGCGTGGATACGGTGGGTTATCGCGATCAAACATAGCGTATATTCTTTCTCAAGTCAAAATTATAATTACCCGTAAATCTCTTTTTATATCCTGAAAAAAGTTAGCCTTTTTCCTTCCCTATCTTTAGCCCATCCACGTAGTAAGCCTTCCCGTAAAGCGAAACCTATGCTCGGGCCCTCTCCGTGAGTAGCGGCGCTACTGGTCGACAATGACAAGTGACGATAAAAGGTGTTGTATTAGTGGCGGTGTGACTAACAAGAAAAAAAATCCTAATAGTCACAGTGGTGTGATAACCTGGTGTGACCACGAGTCCGGACTCACAACGATGTAGATATAATGCGACTGGACTTACACTAAATTGATTCTTTAAAATTGTGTTTACAAAATATGCCATTGAATTTTAAACTTTACTAGTATGCGGTTAAAGCCCAAAATTAGATGGCACCTTGTAGAATGAATAAAGCAATGGCAGCTCTAAAGGTTTAAATACAATGGCATTATTTGTAATTTAATTACTTAAATTATTAGTATAATTAAGTTGAAAATTAAGAGAATCAGAGTCCTGCGCACAACGATTTTTCGTAGCACGTGGGCCTCTATAAGTAATACAGCAGTTCCTTAAGTATCAAAACTAATGTAGGCATTATGATCATTTCAGACGGCGCAAGAGTCAGCAGGCCCGGCACCTTCATCGTCGGCGGGCTCGGCCGACAGCTCGTAAACCAGTGGGGACTGTGTACCGGACGATAGTGCTCATCCTGTATAGTACGCGAAACACGCCCACGCGATTATGTACCTTATGTTATGTTGTTTTAAGACTTATTGTTGCACGTCGTGAACATTTGTATCATAGTTTATATCATACATTTTTTACCGGCTAGAACATTGGAATGTGTGTACTGTGAAACTGTTATGGACTTACATTTTGTTGGAAAACATGGCAATATAGACGTTTAAAAGTAATTTAGACCAACTATACACGTCCCTGACCCACTATTCCCTTGTCGGGTAACGTGGGCCCATTCGTCCCTTAAATATTTTGGGAGTCTCAGTGGCTTCCAATTAAATTTATAAGTAGTTGAAGGCAATTATACAGGTCCATGACCCACTGGTACCCTGTAAAATAACGTGGACCCATTCGTACCTTAAATATTTTTGAAGTCCACTGGTCACTAACCAAATGTCTGATGTATACCTACATACACAGAAAGGTTGGTTTCAAAGTTAATCCTCGGGATTATAACAGCCTATTACTAGCGGATTATTGACTTCTTTATATAAGATTCGAGGATTATAATCGATTCCTATATCAGGGAAATAGTTGGCTAAATAGAAAATAAGTGTTAGGGGCGAGTGGGTCCACGGGCAAAGTTTTAAGGGCCCAGTGGGTCTGAAACCCATAATGTTATTATCCTACATTTATACGCTCCATAAGTAACTACTCCGCCCATGTATTCATTACTACTCCCAGTGATACCACTAGGTGACAGGTGTAGCCAGCTGTTACCCAGACCTGAGGGTGAAAGGTGTAGCCAGCTGTCACCCTCAGGTCTGGAAGTCGGAGAGGACGGAGGTCTTAAAGCCACCTCCGATACCTGCTTCGCTGTTTCTAGGTCTGATACTGACTGTACCTATAAAGTCGAACCATTGCAAGGTTTTATTAAAAATATGTATTTATCCGCAATCAAAGTGTTTACGTAATGCTGAATTTTCTCCTGAAACGTCAAAATATATACCTACAGTCATCGACAAAAGTGAATCTTATCTTTTATTACTTTGAAATACATAAATTAAGATGTATCTGTAAGTTGTTTTGTAATATTTACCCAGTGCAAAAATATGAGAATATACATTTGGTAGAGGAGGTAGGAGATCCCCTCCACTCTCACGGGAACATCCACGGTTTAACAATCCCAGCGATAGCAATAGCAAAATATCACTAATTGTCATAAAAAGAAATGCCAAACTGCACCCCTCAAAGCAAGTAAAGACTTCTTACCGAGGAGATATAGTAACTGCAAAAAAAAAAGAAATAAAATAATGTTTTGTTTTGCATTTTATAAAGATTTAAGATGTCAAGGTCATCTTTAGATCACAATTTGATAAGCTACTTGTCGTTGACTTTACTTATTTTGACCCTTAAACAATGACCTTTAGATTTTAGATTGACATGGTCATTTACCAATTCACTGTTAAATCGATCGGGATATTTACCATGTTTGTTAATTTCTTCGCGTACCTAACCGATATTTCGGCGCTGTTGCAAGCGCCATGATCACGGTGTACTGATGACCGCCGAGCTAGTTCTTATTGAGGCCAACCGTATCGGTCTACCCTCTTTCTTACTCGTTTACTTGCGATGAAATTAATAAACATGGTAAATATCCCGATCGATTTAACAGTGAATGACCTTTAGGTATAAAAAAAATTTCTATCCTTAGTAATTGACAAGCGTAAAATATTTTTCAAATATTTTGTTAACTGCAATACTTTTTAGTTGCTTTTGTAATTGATAATATTACTGTACCATCACATAGGGTAGATATAATCTACGCAGGCGTCGGGCGGGGCTAGTGCAGCCCCGCCCTTCGGCCTACATTCCACTAACGACTAAATAATAGCTTGTACACTTATCTGTGTTCGTAGACTTGCCAACATGCTGACCATGTCAGGCTTAATGGTAGTGGGGAACAATGGTTGGAACACACGTATTAGTACACGCACTTACACGCTTATGAATGATATTATTTGGTCAACGAACGCTGTTGAATGACACGGCATTAATCTCAAAATGGAAGCTGGTAAAAATTGCGTTACACCAGTTCACTAATGGTATGTAGTTGTTCAAAATTTTTACCTATTTGATTGCAATGTTTCGGCGATTATACCCCTCCTGATCATATTACCTAAAAATCAAATTAACTACGAAGCAAAATGCCTACATGTCATGTCTTAAAAGCTAAATCCCTATAAATCAAACTACCTAAAAATCAGTATGCCATAACAGTAATTTGCCTCATGATTATGATGCCCATGAAGCAAAAAGTACACTAAGCAGATTGTCTAAAATTAATTATGCCTAAACGTGCCTAAGGAGCAAGGGGTCTACAAAGCAAAATGCCTAAAATAATATCTATTAAAACTCCTTTGACTATATACGTTTACCTACCTATTGTAAAATTACTGGCCACTTGACTCTCAAGTGTCTTATTTAGATAAAATGCAGTGACAGTGTCAACTTAGAAATACTTATAATATCTAATTATTTCCTGGTTTTCCTTTGGATAGTTTTCATGTTCAAAGATCTTTTCAAATGGACGCTTTCGAGATCATTCTTAATCAAAAAGGGGGGCAGTTATTGTTGTGTAAGGGATTTAGGTATACTTTAAATAAAATTAACGCTGACGGAACTAGGCTATGGAGGTGCTGTAATAGAAAATATTGTTATGCGTCGTTGAAAACAAATCAAGAAAATAATACTATTATGCGTGCGACAACTCATGTGTGTTCACCGGATCCGTCGCGGAATAAAGTCTCTTTTTTAATGGAGAAATGCAAAAGGAAAGTTGTTAAAAATTTTGTTCCGGTGCAGCAGATATTTGAAGAAGTCTTTACTGGAAACCTTTCTCAATCTGACGATGAAGATAATCTATTACCTGTTTTTAAAGCAAAGAAAGACACCTTACTTAGATGTAGAAGAAAATTTTTAAAGAGTACAAAAACCGAGTTTAAATATTTAAATGAAGTTGAAGTACCTGATATGATAGCCCAAAATTTTTTAGTTTGTGATAATGGAGATGACAACAACAAAATATTGTTATTCTGCACACCAATTGCTCAAAAGATGATTTGCAATTTAGCTAATAAATCTCAGTTTTTTGGTGATGGCACAGAAAGAAGGGTGCCAGAACCATTCAAACAGTTATTTACCATACACATAGATATGTTCAGTGATGATGAGACAGTAAACATTGTGCCATATATTTATGCCCTTCTTCCCGACAAGTCTACTAATACGTACGAAAGACTTTTCAATCTCATAAAAGAACATTTCAAAATAACAATTAACAAGTATAAATGCGACTTTGAACCTGCACAATATCAAGCTATGAAACTAGTTTTTCCGAACGTGTCTGTAACCGGGTGTTACTATCATTACAGTAAAGCTGTTAAAAAGAATGCAAAAAATATTGGTCTAACCGGGACAGCTGAAGGACGAATTACTACAATTAACGTAGCAAACCTACCTCTTCTACCGAAATCACGCATAATGGAGGGATGGACAGCGATATTGGAAAGTTCTACGGAAAGCGAAGAAATGGCACGCTTCCAACAATATTTTGAAAGGCAATGGAAAAAATTATTGCCTACCATGTTAAGCTGTGCTGGAGAGACACACAGGACTAACAATGGTCTGGAAGGGTGGCATCGACGACTGAACGCTCGTGTCCCACCGAATTCTACTTTAATACAATTTTTAGTTAAATTACAAAAAGAGGCATTGTGGCAAGCGCGTCGCTTAAAAAGTTATTTATTCGACAATAATAACAGGAATAAAGCAGATGTTTTATTTAATAAAAGATATCATGAACAATTAAATAAGTTAAATGAAGGCATCATAATGCCCTTACAACTATTAAGCAAAGTGCGCTGGTTGAAAAAACGTATATTTAATGATAGTCTATAATAAATAAGAACATAATCCTTTGCCTATGTATTCTTAACTTTTTCATATTGATTAGCTGTAAGTTTTCCTTTATACCTAAAATAAAATGATTATTTAGTTCGATTTAATTAGTAAAACAACATAAATTAGAAATAAATAAAATGAAATAAATACACACGTTCTCTTATTAGTAGATGTTACAATAAATATTTAAGTAGGTACCTCCCCAAGTAACCGTTTAGCACATTATGTTGTGATGTGATGAATATAGCTACAGCTGCAAACGGTCGCAGTCACTATTATAATGCCTTTTCATATCACATAGGAAAAATGACCGTATTATAAAGCGGGCAAGAGCACGACTGACAATTTTTTAATTTGTCTATGAAGCAAAATGCCTAAATAGTAGTAATTTTACTTTTTAGTCATTTTATATCATAGTCATTTCAGGTTATAGTCTTCCTACAGATTAGTCTTTTTACTTTAACGTCATTCTGAAAACAAGTATTTTAACAATTTAGGCATTTTGCTTCATAGACAAATTAAAAATTAGTCACTCCTGCTTCGTAGTTAATTTGATTTTTAGGTAATATGATCAGGAGGGGATTATACTGCAATTATTTACAGATTCAGGGCAAATATATAACAAAAGTATGGCTATGGACGTCAAAATATTAAACGACATCACAAGATTTTTTCAATTTCCAAATAACAATTTGAAAAAGCTATTATGGTATAGCTTGTGTCGCAAATCCAACTATTATTTTGTATCTCTTATTTTATTATTTTTCTAACAAAAATGTATTACATAAAGCACATTATGTTATCATAAGAAATATTTTCTGTGGTTGTCAATTCTGATGTTACGAAAAATACTTAGTACACCATCACTTTATATACTCACGGCTATATAAAGAGGGAAATGTATTTTAATCTGTCAAATTCGTGTAGAAAATTTATTTTATAACAATGAACATCATTTGGAAATCCATAACATAGATTTACTTGTGTTATAATCCGAAAAATATATCAACAGTGGTTTTACGTAATACATGTCTTGTTTAAAATAAGGCAGAAGGGAGAGAAGAGAAGGCCTTATGTTATGCAGGCCTTGTGTTTCACAAAGCGGGCCTTATGTTACACTAAGCAGGCCTTATGTTATACAAAGTAGGCCTTGTGTTACACAGAATAGGCCTTATTTTACATGTACAACCCCTGTATAATCTTCTATAACCATGTTTTCACAAAAATGTAAAAGCACGGCTAGCTAAAAGTCGGATTTCTAGGTTAGGAAGATGTTACATGGCTGTTATATAAACTCACGTTTTTATATTCAAAGAGAAAAGTTGAGGGATACCATAAGCAAAACCTCGCAATTACAATTTAATTTATAAACATATCAGATTTTGTTCGCAAATTAGCTAGTCTGGCAACTAGTCAACCCAGATTTGAATTTATTTCACATCTCTCCTGAAAATTAAGGTTCCTTTTTAATAAATTCCAATACACAACACCAAAATTAAAAAGAAATGAATGGCTATTCAAAGGAACTTAATAATACATAATAGTGTGCAAAATTGCTATAGAATAGAACAGAATCCTACATTAAACTTCATTCACATTTATTAGTTTTTTTAATTATAAATATATGATTCTCTCATTAATTAGAAAAAAACATTAATATTAGGTATTATTGTAGGTTGTGTTGACCATTTCTTAAAACGAAAGAATTATAACATTCATTTGTATATCGATTGTAACTTACATTCATTCCATTATTGAAATCTGTATTTACAGAGCTTATCAAAATGTGATAACCCATTTTTTATTTTGATTAGATCTCCAAATTATTAAGAAAATTAAACGTGTTACTTTAAATTCTAAATTTAACTTTACACTTGAAATGTTAAACGAATTTTACACTTCAATTAATAAAGGAAGTGTAAATTTAATTTAAATGTAAACTAAGGACTTAAACTTAGTGCTGTATTTTGATATTAAATTATTGCTAGTCAAGGCGAACGAACATATTAAAATTTCTGAATATTTGATTCTCTTACTTAATAATATACTTGACATGGCCAGTCATCTTGTAATTGTTATATGTAGGGGAAACTGGGGACACTGGATCCCTATGGGAGACTAGGTACACCAATATTTTTAGAATTACTAAGCGTATTAGAGTATTTTTTAGTGTGGTAACACTAAGTAAACATTATTACCCTTAGTGATACCACATTAAAAATAATCTAATACGCTTAGTAATTCTAAAAATATTGGTGTACTTTGTCTCCCATAGGGATCAAGTGTCCCCAGTTTCCCTTACATAGCGATCATATAAGCAGCGAGGATAGCACCTTTTTAATTTAATCTAAGTTACGAATAAAATTTTGTTTAAAAACTATCGTAAGTCACGAAAATTGTTAACCTTTCACAAATTAATCTATCTTTTAATACTAAGAGAATTAGAACGTCCATGACTAAATTCAACCGTACCTATAATACGTCCTTTTGCAGACAGAAGCCGTCTAAAATTAGTTATTTCATATATTTCATATTCAGCATGAGTATATACAAGATATTAATTAGTATATTCACATCAAAGATTTCTATTGTACACGACTAGACCGAGGTAATAAAAAAATACAGTTTGGTTGTCAATGGGCAGAGAAACTTCTTTACTATCCCACCAGATGTCGCAAATGTCAAATGAATGTCAAAATTTGTCAAATCTCGTACATACAAAGAATGAGGCACATTTTGAACTTTCTGATATAGGCCTCGTTTATTAGCTCATAAAATAGCATAATTCAATTAGTTTACTAAAAAAGTTAATTGATTTTTGAATGACAATCAAAGTGATCAGCAGTAATGTCAGTAACAAAATTTAGGAGATTAAACCACCAACTATAGAAAAAATATTCTATCCGTACCAGACCAAAAGTAAAATGACAGTAATGACACTAAACTCGATGCTAGCGACACGCGACATTTACGTCGAACTTTGCAATCGTTTCCCCATTAAAAGAGCGTAACAATTATTGTCTATAGGTAATAATTTTTTTTTTTTTTTTTTTTTTTTTTTATACTACGTAGGTGGAAGACAAGCACACGGCCCACCTGATGGAAAGCGGTCACCGTGGCCTATGAACGTGTGCAACACTAAGGATGTCACACACGCGCTGCCCACCCTGAAGGGAAAGGGGGAGAGCTGGGAAGGGGTGGGGAGGCTAGGAAGGGGAGGGGAAGGAGGGGAATAGTGAGCTCTGGCTAACCCTACTTACCGGCGGAAACACAACACGATGGTTATTATGACCGCGGTCTTCTGTAGGGCGGAGGTACTTCCCCAGTTGGACAGCTCATTTCGGACGGGAGATACCTACCGTCGTGTCCTACCTCCGTTGAAAATTTCTGTGCTAATTCAACAAATACGTCCTTAGACGAATTATGTTATATTTATAATTAATTTGTAAATATTTATAACATTTTTATACTACAGTTTTTTACGTATCCATCGTTTATATTTATAATATTCACCCTCAAACAGTGGCACAATTTTTGTTCTAAACAATAAGTCTAGCTGTATACATAGAGATCTTTGTTACACATAATTATGTCATTTTAATTACGTTATGTAAATATTTTGTAAATATATAATACTTACTGTAGCTGTCGGCAATAGTTTAAGTAGTTATATTAAGGCAAGCTCCAATGGAGCGAGCGGTTACCTTAAACCATTATAAATCCTCTGAATTTCGTTTATGATGATAAAAAATGTGAAGTTTTTGTTTTAGACATGTAAGAAACTACAGTTAATATGTAACCTATTCTAATGTACGTAGTTGTAAATTGTGAATGGATCCTAGTAATTTTTAAGATCTTGTAATTAATAAGTTAATTGTAATTGTCATCACTTATTTATGATTATTGTTGTAACATTTAGATTGTAATTGTAATTTAAAAATTTCCGCCCAGCGAGTCGAGGCATCACAACTTTGTGATATTCAAAATAAAAAAGTGTAATATTAAAAATAAAGTTTTTTTTAGTAATCTTATCCAATTCGTGAGTCCACTAAGATTTTAAGTAGACAAAAAAATTAAGTAGATTTTTTAACTTAAAGCAATTTTAAAAAAGCCAAAGTTTTTAATGTCTAGCTGCTTTTGTTGATGAGATAGAAAAAAAAACGATGTAAAGTACCTACCCGATCGTCCTTAATGTCTGGTGCTTACGTCACAATCTTCTGAAAATAATTATATAAAGTTTTTCTCTTTTACATAGTGTAAGGAGTCAGTAACAGCACATTTAATGTAAGCGACAGTCCATCACAATAGTTTATCTAACAAATTAACGATTTAAATATTTAAGATAGGCTTAAGATGAAAAGATAGAAGTGGTTTGGGTCACATCTCATAAAGTAGTGGCGCCATCTTTTGCAGAACAATGGAAACGTTTAGTTGAATTTATTTTCTTTATTTCTGACTAGTTTGCTGCCTGTATTGTGTTGTGTCTACCAGCACGAATCTTGGAAATACGAAACGTGAAATATTATATGAAATACTGAAACATGTTAAGAAATTCAAGAATGTCGAGGCTTAAGAGGAAAACTCGGTCATGTTTCAATACATTTTCACGTGTCTTAACATTTTTTTACTCGAATATTCGAAACAATTTTGCACATAATTTATTGTAAAATGTAAAGATAACGTAACAATTATAATGGCCTACCTAATTATTTTGTATTCAAGTATTTTGTATAATATTCATGTTTTTTGGTAGAAAACAAATTGAGACAGCATAAAGAGTTTTTTGAAGGATGGTTTCTTGTTCGTTTTGGTACCTACAGATTTCATATTCACACTTACTCATCGAAGTTTAAAAATACTGGCAGATTTCCATTTAAAATATATGTGATGGAGAAATCATGCTGTGGATTAATTTTCAACAAATATTATTAGATGTTTTTTTTAATATAATAATAAATGATAAAATATAAAATATTCCAAAAATTCTAGTCACCATGTCCAATGTCCAAAGGCTATAAGTACTAATTTTATACATTGGGAGGTAGATAAATGAGACAGTTCTCAAAGCATGGACGGGTCCAGAATACCCTTAGGTTAGGTACCTATCCTACTAGTCCTACTAATATTATAAATGCGAAAGTTTGTTTGGATGGATGGATGGATGTTTGTTCCTCTTTCACGCATAAACGGCTGGACTGATTTGGTTGAAATTTGGTACAGGGGTAGATTAGAACCTGGAATAACACATAGGCTACTTTTTATCCCGGGAAAAGGTTCCCAAGGGTTGCGGGAACGGGAACAAAATTCCACGCGGGCGAAGCCGTGGGCATCAGCTAGTCAGTTAATAAAATTAAATTTCAAAAATTCTATACCTATCTATTGTTGAATTCGAGTTGAGTTGAAAATAAATATAAAAATATTATGAATAAAGTTACGAAACGCTTATTAATAATATTTTTATACCACTTAGTTGGCACTCAATCACACAGCCCACCTGATGAAATGTGGTCACAATGGCCTATGAATGTTAGCAACACCCTGTAGAAACCTTCTAAACATTCTTAAAATATACTATAGATATTTAATATTAAATATTTCTTTCAATATCTTCAACATTTCTTCTTCATTTATTGGACACTGTCTAAATTGAAGAAATATTTCAAAGTAAATATTATGTATATCCTATTCTTGACTAAATTTTACAATATGAAGTCTGTAGTGTACCTACCTATATACTAACGAGCTTGCTCTACTCTCTCCAACACTGTCTTTTGCACAATCTGTTCAATTTATTTATTGTTCAAAAGTATATATCTTATTGTCATTTAGTCCGAAAATGTTAATTATATAAAAACTACACTAAAAACAAATATTTCCTGCCAACATTGTTTATAAAAGGCCTGTTATGCCGGGTCCACATGTACGTAGCGAGCATGTCGCGCTAGAAGCGCGTGTGCGCGGCACAGCATATGTATGATAACTGATCTTAAATGAAACCATAGATAGACTCGTAGTGTCAGTGAAACTATAGACAAACGTGGACCCGCTTTTAGACTACTAATAATTCACGCTGTACAATCTTTAAAAAAGATAATATGAAGAGTAGGTATCTGTTGGTAGGTGAACTTTTATTTGTAGCTCAGAGATTCTCATAGGCCCTCAATCTAAGTGCAATAAAAGATTAAAATTATGAATTATGACAAAATAGGACTTAATCGTGAACTTGAAGTCAGATTTTTGTATATTTATCTGGAAGTTTTCACCGTCCGAAGTCTCGAGAGGACTGAGGAGGCAAAACATCAAGGTCTTTGTGTCCCACGAATATTTTTATCTACCCGCATTTGGTTTTCATTATAAGTTCGCTCACTATCATTTGATTGATACACACTCACGGTATCCGTGAATTCAGAGCGCACTTTTTAATGTGATTAACTTACCTGATAACTGAATCCTGAACCCTGAACATGGAAGCTTAAACCCGTTCACCCGGTTAAAATACTCATGTTTTCTTATTTTCACTATTAATACAGATTAAATGCGGGTAGTTAGGAATACCCGCGCGACACGAAGACATTGACGTTTCGCCTTTTCAGTCCTTTCGAGACCATAGACGTAACGTCATGTCACAACACAATTATAGTATTTAATAATCATAGTTTGAAGAGTGTTCACACATGGTCTCTTCTGGTGGTAAGTGGTCTCTTCTCAGTAGATTTAACTAACGAACCAGCGAAAGAATCATTTTCAAATGATTAATTAAGTATTTTAATATTTTTAACAAATGCAGGTACATAATTATTGTAAAACTTTGACAAGTGCTCTTTATGTGCCTAAATTGAATAAACGAAATTGATTCTTTGATTCTTTGAGTGTGCACAGGTACATATTTTTTTTGTGCAATTAGCGTTTTCGGACTAAGTAAAAAAACAATTACACGCTCCTTGTAATTATCATCTTTCATTCTGTATTATGGTACCTATACCTATGTATAATTATACTTAAAATATTTTTCTAAGTTTGCTGATTTTCTTATGTGAAAAGTGATATTTAAACTATTTCATGTCAAATAAACGATTTCCGAGATCGTTCACGTGGTGTTTGATTTGTAATGATTTCCCTTTTAGAAAAATACCCGTTTACCTACTAACTACACCTACTGGTGGTTTTGGAGGGAATTTTAGGATTAGGTACCAGCAAAGAAAATATTGTACCTACCTATAGATTGATACTTTTTACAATTCAAATTCATGCTAGGAAAAGCATATGAAAATGCCTTCAAATACTCCTGAATTACTTTTCAGATGTAGAAAATCGTTCGTGTGGCTTTCACTTGAAATGAAATTATTAATACGCACATCAATTTCCAATAACGCATGGTTTGGCTGGGAATCGAACTTAAACCAACAATTTAGGTAAGTCGTCAATTCTATCAATCATTATAATTTAAGTATGTAGATAATTAGCCAGAAAACTGCATAGTCCAGTGTTACTGAGCCTTTACACGACTGCCTAAAAAGTGGTGTAATGTATACCTACCGAACTGGTTTAAAGTTATATTTAGTAAGTATAATGTGAGGAGGTATGAACTCCACGAGTCC
Source organism: Pelosia muscerda (assembly GCA_963691645.1). Lineage (NCBI taxonomy): Eukaryota > Metazoa > Arthropoda > Insecta > Lepidoptera > Erebidae > Pelosia > Pelosia muscerda. Next base: position 4,899,475 of record OY829116.1, on the reverse strand, counting down.
CAATTCATCAACAAGCAAACCGATACAGTTACTGATTATGGACTAGATTCTGGTGCAAGTTTTCCTCCTGACCTTGAAGATCACATAATAGTCACTACTGTAACAGGCATTATAAACCAATTTTTTTAAGCAAGAGCTCTGACTTCTCTTGCAACGATAGCGGCATTAGTGATAAGCGTTGCCATAGTAGCCCAGTCATATTAGGGCTTTCACCTCGGAATGAAAGATAATAAGCTGCAAATTGGTATGAACCTTTGTTTTGTCATTCTAAATGTTGTCTCAAAAGTCACAATCGTTATCGTGTCGGCGTCTCAAGATATTCAAGGTCAAAGGTCACAAAAATCGGTTTTTCGCGAATATCTGGCTTCCTATCGGTTAAATGACATTTGCATTTATTATAAAAGTTGTAGGCTATAAAATTCCCTACAACTTTTGTTTTAACTTTTTTTTCATACGACCAACCGTTTTGAAGGTAGAGCGCGAAGAGTGCACATCGTACAGTCATATACGGCCTAATGCAAGGTCAAGCGTGAGTTATGGTTATCAGTACGTTATAAAGTCAATTATTTACTTGGAAATTATAATTATTAAACAATGCCTATTATTTATGTACTAACTATTAATTATTTATATTTAATTAAAGTAAGTAACTTGATTATTTATATATAATTATTCATATTTAAAGTAAGTAAGTAAGTACTATTTAAGTATAAAATATTATTAATTCTGGATTATATATTTTAGTTTTATTTTAAGTTAAAATGATAGTAAGAGTATATAATTTACACATATTTTTATTTATTATTAAATACGGCATAATATACATTTATCAAAATGTGAGTTCAAATATCAAAAGTATCTTTGTTGATTTTAATTGTAATGAAATTGGAAATGGAAGCTAATTATCTTCTTCTTCTTCGTCGTCTTCTTCTTCTTGTCGCTCAAAAATGTTCGATTCATTGTCATCATCCTCATTATCTGTCATGTTCATCTCCAAACCTTCCAGAATATCGGGATCATATGTATTTTCTTCATCGGGATTACTTGGATACAGTGAAGCGTTGAGGCAAGCTTGTCCGTTGCACTGGCCGCAAGCTAAAGAACATTGTAGCCCTGATTTTCTGCATCCACAGCGGGAACCACAACCATTTTTGCAATTGCAAAATATTACGTTTAGTAGTTCGGCTGGTGCTGGAGGTAATAACGTTCGTATGGGCTCCAGGATTTCATTTTCAAGCATCCAGCCCCATTCTTGAGGTTCTAAGTCCTTCCCTAACCACGTTTGAATCTGGTAGTAGACACGTTTTATGTGTTGATGAGCTGCTACACTTGTTGGTGGAAGTGTTGACAGTTGTACAGGTTTATTTAGTTTTGTAAATTTGATGAATTGCGTGTAGCGGAAATGATCAATGTTGTCCTCAGATTTTGGAGCATTATATAATGCCAACAAGATGCGCACTCCATTTTCTAATAATGTTTGTTTTGGGCAGTTTTCTTGTTGAAATACTTCCACCAGTTTATCTAAATCAGGAATTTTTTCCAATGCTCTAGTAACAGTTTTTTTTCCTTTTTTAAATAGCGCAGAAGTCGTGTCACAGCCACTGAATGCGTGTAAAAATAAAATGTGCTTTTTAGTACGAGGATATTGGTCAAAACTTTTAGTAGAATATATTTGTGTTTTGACATTGCCTTTGCCAACTTTTTTCAAAAAAATTTCCTGATGATGTGACTGAGTACGTCCAATTAAAATAACGAGCAAATCGATATCTTCTCCTATGATGACAGCAGTCTTTTGATGTTCTGATAAGGCAATAGCTGTGTCAATGATGAGAACATCAGCATCATCTCTGGCTTGTTTTGTTGTGATATTAACAGTTTTAAATTTTTCAACAAGCATGTCGATAATTTTTTTTTTATTAGACCGATTTGATAAAAATTTTTCTTGACTGATTGGCACAACCATTGTTTCGTCAAAACAAACTTCATATGATTTTGAAAGTGCAGCAGTTCTTCTTTGTTGTTCCAGTGCTTTAATATTTTTACTATAGTCCGAATATCCGTCAAATACAACAACAATTGCTGAGCCATAATGTGTTTGTAAATATTTAATGTACTTATTTAAAATAATAGAGAAAGTATCGTCTTTGCTCCATACGACGCGATGCAGAAGAAATCCACCATCGATGATGTATGTTACATTATTTTCATCAAGATCGATAACGACAGGCATCATATTGTCATATAATGTTGCTTTCGTGGTTTTTCTCATCCCATTACTATCAAATAAAGATGTCGGATACGGGCTTAGTTCATACTGAAGATATTCTTGTAAATTACTTTCAAATTTTTTGCTTACAGTTATTCTCTGGAAAAGTAACATTGGATCTATAGAAACTTTACAATCATTAATTTTGACAGATTTGTTAATGGCTGAAAGCGGTAAAACCTTATCGACGCGTTTTAACTTTATTTCGTTGAAGTTCAAACCAGTTATCTTTACCATAGATTGCAATCCGATTTCATGGGCTCGGTGACAATTAATTTGGTCATTTCCAACGATTCCTGAAGCTAAGGATACCAACTGATTCGTATTTGGAAAGGGATTATGAAGCGTAAACCAACCAACCAGTTCATTTACATCAGTATCATCCCTTTTTATTCGTGAATCTCTAGCATCAACATGTTGGTCCACAGAATCGAAAGAAATGTTACAAAACCGTTCAATTTCTTCACAAATTGTATTCGTGGCATACATAGCATATACCCACTTACATAGAACACTTTCTTGTGTACTTCGGCCTCGAGATACTCCTCCTTCTGTCTTCATAGATTTCATCAGACTTTGCTCGATTACCATGTCTGTCCATGTACCAGAATTGAATTTTTCTGTTCGTTTTACAGTAAAGAATCCGTTTTTAAAGTTCTCAAAAGCCTGTTGATCCATTGTCTCCTCAAGTTTTAACATATCTTGAAGATACAAATGAGCTGATTTCGCATATAGGAAATGACCACCAGCATGAAAATAGGGCAGCATTTTTCGCACTGCATCCAAATGTTCTTGAAAAAGTCCCAGCCTTTCAGCGCGAATGAAATCTAGGGCTATTGATACCATTTCAAAATATTGCACCCATAACTGTGCCGTGGGACCTCGAGCTTTTAATTCTTTTAGTTTATCCTGAAATTGATCAATTAACGAGTTGGAGCTGCTCGTACATCCTTCAACATCTTCGTAGGAAACATCGCGACTAGTTATCTGTTCAATTAACTCATCTAACACACAATTTTCAATTTTCATCTCTTCAAAAATCTTTATTGATAATGCAAGTCGTAATAATATATGGCCTCTGATACTTCTTGCATAAGCGTGACCATTCAACATTTTGTCGACCGAATTTGTAGCATATATTTTACTTAAAGCTTCCTTGAGACCACTACCGTCCATTACATGTCCTATGCATCCAAGAAAAGACATGAGCATATGAAATCCTCCAAGTTTGACAACTGTTTTAGACAAGTCTGAGTTTGCATCTGACGCAGCAACCATTTCACGTGCTTTTGAGTACAGGGGCTGATCAAATGTAATTATGCACGTTTTTTGTTGATGTGACTTGGCAATATTTATAGCACTATGTAAAGTTGTATAAATTGTGTCTAAATTACTGGCAGGATGATCAATGAAAGGTAGAAATATAACCTGAGAAGTTGAAAAATTTTGATTATTTTTCGTAAGTTGTTGAAGATAGCCATTCCACCCTGGCAACGGTGAAAGATTCTTCCATTTTCCGTATAACCACAACAAATCAACTGCATTAAATTTTTTTTCAATCAGTACTTGATCATCATGTAGATTTTGGACTTGAATCTTGCTGTACCCAGGTACAACTGGCTTTTCATATGCTAAAAGAGATACATGTGATATTGCTGCTAACTCTTTTGCACTCGGTTTAGTTGTACATTTTTTTATGCGATCATCATAAATTACAGCATCTTTCGGAGTAATTATTTTTATCATTCCCATAACGTGAAGAGTATTATTACCGTCAAGAGTACTGACATTAATATCTGCATTGTCTCCAACATATTGTACCAACGCACCAGACTCTGATGGTAAAATACGAGGTTGTGGATGGTAAACTGCTGAAACTTCATACTGTATGGTATTACTATATGATGCAGCAAATCCTAAAGATGATAAAACATCCAACAATTTTTTAGACCCATATCTTCTGTGAAGAAATACGGAAAGGCCCAACAGTAGCTGTGATGAAAATGAACGTTCTCGTATCGAAGCCATTATTGCGTGGCTAATAGATGTGCATTTCGTTTTTAAATGATCTACTTGTCCTTTTCTATTTTTTAATATCATTTCTTCCAAAAAATGTGATAATGTTTTTGGTATTTCTTCATTAATACAATCTAGCATTTTATTCGGAGGTGGATACGTTTTTGTTTCAACTACAGATGATCTGATGTCTTCCCTAATAATAGCCGCAGCAGCTTCTACAATCCGTAGACGTTCTTCTACAGGAGTACTTTTTTTATTTTCGTACCAAGCTTTTGATAATACGTTAAGCTGTGTATCACGGAAAGATATAATTGTAAATGATCCAATTTTTTTTGTGATTATTATATCAGTTAAATACTTTTGTTGTAATTTTGTAATAATTGTCTTATCGTCAGGTATGTATTCCGTAGGGACATCTTTAAGTTCGTTCAAAGTAAATTGAGAATCTTCATTATTTTCTATATAATAAAAAATCTCCTTCATTGCTTGAGTGACTTGATCATCTTGGCGAGGCTTTTTATCTGCAGATGGTACTCGGGTTAAAAAGTTGGTATAGCAAATAGTATGATACTTTGCTTCAGCAGCGATCAAATCATACTCGTAATATATACGTTCCTTTACTAATTCTCCTAAGGAATCGTTTCGTTCTTCTGCTCTCTTAATTACGTTGTCTTTGAATGCAAGAGTACTTACATTACTTATTGTCCGTCTATACTTTAATTCTTTTTTCTTTTCTGCTATTTCATCAGCTTCTTGGCCACAAAATAAGCATAACTTTCCAAAATCAAAGACTTCATTTCGTTTTTTACGAGGTGCACTTGACGTTGAAGGTTCACTCTCATCTGTGCGTCGTTTTGATGCAATAATAACATTTTTACTCGTGTACACTTTTCGACACTCGGAATGCACATTTACAGAACTTAAAGTATTTAAATAGTCTATATGTCCATCATTTCTTTCAATACTTGCAGTTTTTAAAGTTTGTAAACCACGTACGACATTCACAGAAACACCTTCTGAAAGTTTCTTATCACATATAAAACACAAATCAGCCATAGCTCTTAAAACCGTACGTCCGTAGTTGCAACGGTACAATTTCAAACTAACCCAGCCAGCGATTGCGCTCCTATGAAACAAATCTGAGTACAAATCCTAGTACTGAATTTAATGAGTGCGAAAGAGAAACATCGATATGTCCCGACGCGTGAAACAAAAGATTTCATAGGAGAAATTAGCTGATCCTGGAGCGCCGCTCACGCACCCTGTTGCCAAATGGTCATTATGCAATCTGATTGTCAAAACGTTGTTGCCGCTCTTACTTATGTTTTCTTTCAAATAAACAAAACACAGTAACAGGTAACACGTGACGCGTACGCGCCGGTGATTGTTTTGAGGTTTTTAGCTTACCATTACCAAATAATTATTAAGTTGTTTGTGCGTGACCTTGTGTAAAAAATGGAAGAATGCAGTGTATTTTTTATTAAAAATTGTGAAAAGACTCTTGAGATGCGTGTCGAACTCAAAGCCGCCACGGCCTGACATTGCTCTTTCTCAAAAATGGACTACGAAAATCAAAACTTTTACGCGTGTGTTTAAATCAGAACAATATTTGAAGACACCATGGTTTATAATTTTTTTCGTTTTGATGTTTAGTGAACACCCATAATATATGGTCACGAGCCGCCTCTGGTAGGGACAAGTATTTCCAGGTATATAAGTATTGAGAAATTTACGCGTTTTAAAGAAAAGATATATAATGTCGTGTTAACTTAAAATAAAACTAAAATATATAATCCAGAATTAATAATATTTTATACTTAAATAGTACTTACTTACTTACTTTAAATATGAATAATTATATATAAATAATCAAGTTACTTACTTTAATTAAATATAAATAATTAATAGTTAGTACATAAATAATAGGCATTGTTTAATAATTATAATTTCCAAGTAAATAATTGACTTTATAACGTACTGATAACCATAACTCACGCTTGACCTTGCATTAGGCCGTATATGACTGTACGATATGCACTCTTCGCGCTCTACCTTCAAAACGGTTGGTCGTATGAAAAAAAAGTTTAAACAAAAGTTGTAGGGAATTTTATAGCCTACAACTTTTATAATAAATGCAAATGTCATTTAACCGATAGGAAGCCAGATATTCGCGAAAAACCGATTTTTGTGACCTTTGACCTTGAATATCTTGAGACGCCGACACGATAACGATTGTGACTTTTGAGACAACATTTAGAATGACAAAACAAAGGTTCATACCAATTTGCAGCTTATTATCTTTCATTCCGAGGTTGACCCCTTTTTTTACCTAATATGACTGGGCTATAGGATTCTTCAAGGGAAAGAAAAAAGAAACAATTATTGAATTTAGGTATATTTGTACTAAAACAGTGAAGCGCCATCTTTTGGTTCAATTATAAACTTATTCGGCACGTGGTTACGCAGATTACTGTATGCAGTGTACAGTATAAAAGTTCAAGATTTTATTTAGAGATGGCGTAGATTTCAAACACCTTGATAGTTCTAACAACACACAAGAGATGGCGCTTATCAATCAAAGAAGTGGCTTCACTAATAAAATGCTGATGCATTTCAATTCAAAGCAATCCAGCCAGTGAAATATAATTTAAAAAGTTAGTATTATAACTAACTAATCATTACATTTTGGGACTAATGCAATGTAGTGAAGTGATGTGTAAAAAATAAATATTGGACTTGACTTAAAGGTCATAACTCATAAATAATCCTCCGTGCTGTTGACACATTTGACATTGTCATTGTCAATTTGGCACCGAGTCCACTCCACTGAAAAGTTTTACGCTATTTTATTTGTATTTTGTTTAATTGTAAATGAGAAATAAAGAAATGTGTTTTGTTAGTTTGCTGTGCGATGACAAACAAGTGATAACTATGAATTAATTAGTAATAATATCTCAGTAAATTTCCCGCCTCGCGATGTCTCAACAAAATATAGACGAGACGATCTCAAGATACGAACATTTTATTAACGATGTTCTCAAAGAAAATCTCCGTCATCTGGAATTGAGACTACAACAGGTCAACGCTGAGATTTCCGACTTAATTCAACAGAAACACACATTGAAAGTTGTCACTGACAAGAATGTTCACCCTAACGGTTTTAAAACACAAGTGAATATTGGTTCTAATTTCTTTATGGAAGCAACAGTGGCGGACACATCGTCTTTATTAATGAATGTAGGCTTAAATCATTATTTAGAATTCACAATAGATGAAGCAAATAAATATCTAGATGTAAGGATAAAAGCATTTGAGCAGATGGCGGAGGAGATACAAACAAAATCCGCGGAAACCAAAGCTCACATTAAACTAATGTTGTTTGGTATAGGAGAGTTGCAAGATAAAGTTGTATATAAAAGTTAATACAACTTCCAGTGGTGAAATCATTATAGTGCACCCATTTTCCCCTGTAGTGAATGCCATAGACCTTCCTATGACAACGGAGACTGATGACTTAACATGCTCTTCGAGGTACGACCAGACCAATGCAAATAATCATATTCATTCATACTAAGTGTACTTAGCGGGAATCATACCCTTGCAGCCTGCGTTACAGCCACGTTCACTACCGTCTATGCACAGCCTATAAAAGTTGATGGTAGCAACAAGTTTCTTATCCAGTTTATTACATCATCTTTGTTTATGTCCAAGTAACATGACCAAGATCAGCTTCACCACACATCAATATGAATTATGTTAAAACATAATTATTTATGAGGTTCAGAACAAAACTTAAAACTAAGACTCCGCTGTCTGTCAGCCACTAGGCTGTATTTTTAATTATAATAAAAATTTTATCAGACACTTTATTTTTTATTTTATACCCATTAACATGTAAGAAATTTCGGGGGGTTTGTAAATTTCACATAAGTGGGTTAAGACTGTGATGCAATCCCACTATCAAATCAAAATTGAGCTAGCCACTTATGAGAATGGTGGAAACAGACAGATAAAAATAAAACTTTTTTTTGTTATAAATATTATATTTTATATGTATACCTACCCACCTAAATACCTACAGTCATTTGTTCTTATTACGTGCTGTGCCAATTAGTGTTGGTTTTACTTAATTGATTATATCGTAAACCTACCTAGGTGCCAATAATGACAGTAAAGTCATTATTGACAAGCGCATTGCACGTGCACTTGCCGTCGCTAGACGCTCGTAATGCAGCCGTGGCCATTTCCATAATAAAGGCCACTTCCAGGCGGGCCACATCGCATGCAAATATCCTCCTGCCATGCACGTGATGAAACTGTGTTGCCCCTATGTCAAAACTAGAGGCGGGGAAATGCCCACCTGGTGGACTGACTTGTTTTAAGGTCCATTATCACCCCAGCTAGGTGATAATGGACCTTAGACAGAGAGCGTCTATAGTGAATTTCCATCCCGTACGTGCTTGAGCCACGCGTTTAACTTCGCTTCAGGTTTTTCTAATGGCCTTCGCTTCGCCAATGACAGTCCGCCGCCAGGTCTGTTTTGGGCGACCACGTTTGCGCTTTCCTTGGGGTTTTACAGTCCACGACTTGCCTTAGTATGTGGTTTGGATCCCTTAGGAGAGTGTGGCCTATCCAACTCCATTTACAGCGTTTGATCTACTGGTCGATTCGGACCACCTAGCTTAAATGTATGTCGCTCCCGCTTCCGCGCCGTTTTACGCTGAGTTAGTGGCCACGGCCTCAAGGATCGACGGGTTCACTTCTGTTTGGTAGTGTAATAACCAGAATTCAAACTTGTTGTCCTACTGCACTGGCCAGCTGTGTGAGTATTTATGTCGGACCCGCACCAACTAAAACCACACACATTTCAGTCTGCATTTATCGAGCTATCCAAGTGTCCCATGTTCCTTACCTACTTACAAAGGGTCTTAAGTAAAGGGTCCCCTTTTTAATTTAAGTATTCTATTAAGTACCTACCTATGTACTTCATAATGTAATTGAAAATCAAGTGACTCCTTGAGACTTATTAACTGTCTTACTCGTAATCAGCTCAAAAATTGCTGCCCTAAGCGATTGGCAGGGAATTAGGGTCAATTTGCATATTTGATAGTGTCAAGATGCAGGGGCTGTTATATTACTCATTGGTTTGGAAACTGCTTGAATTATATTAGCGTTGTGATTGATTTCTATGATGCGTAGGTAGGTACTATCACCCTCAATAGTTGCTGAGCACTAGCAAATTTACAAACTATCTATATCTACATCACAGAAGCAGGTGCCTAAATAAAAAAAATCAATAAATAAATTAATACAATGTAAGTATTATTGTTATGTTGATATTTACTTCCTTTCTTCATTGTTTATTATTATGACTACCTAATAATAAGGAACCTTGTGTTCTTGCCAGTAGTGTGTAGGGTAGCCAGAATTCACTGGTGATTTTTTATGCTGTCAGTGGGAATATCAATGAATGTGACCATGATCTGATGTTGCAAACGTTCATAGGCCACGGTGACTACTTTCCACTAGGAGAGCCGTGAGCTTGTTTTCCGCCTAAATGGCTTAAAAAAAACATGGAAGATTTTAGAGCCAACGTGAATTTAAAACAGTGACATCTATCAGCTTGCAACTAAACTAATTACGGCGTTGTTGAGTCAAATCAACGCCATCTAGTAAATTCTCTTGAAATCACGTAGCTAAGTTTATTGTAAAAAGTTCCTACGATTTCAGTTTGAATTCAAAGTGACATGACATCAGATATTTCAAGAAAATAATAATTCAAATTTGTGTTTTGTGTTATTGAAGTTATCGAATAATTCTACTGAAGATCGTGCTAAGTGGACAATAAAAATCATTATGCTTCAAGATGGAAGAATCGGTAACAACCGGGACCGCTGAGAAGCATGCCAGAAATGTATGTACCTACCTACTTATCTACTCATAAATAAATAATAAATAGCTATTATAAGTACCTAACCCACCAAAGTAGCAAACAACGGTTAACCTGATTGTAAGCCATGGTAGGTAAGTAATAAATTTACTTAATACTGATTATGCAGTACCTATAGTGACTTAATTTCGAAAATGATTCTGCCTCCATATTATTTTCTTTTCTGTACCGTAGCCTTAACACGAAATACTATCGAATTCGTAATGTAAAGGTATCGACAGAACGGAGCATTGCGATTGGCGGGCTACACACGCACTCAGGTTCACAAGAGGCAGACTGTCAATCACAATGCTTCGTTCTCTCGAAACCTTTACATTACGAATTCGATAGGAGTTCATGCTAGTCCTAGAAGAGTCTTTTCCCTCCAGTCAGGACGTCAGCAATAAATCTGCTGTTAGGTATGCTTATGCTAAACCTTTTCGTAGGTAGGTACAGTTTCGTAGGTAAATATACAATAGCCCAGGCGTAAGTAGGTAGGTAGGTACAACTACAACTCCTTTTAGCAGTCCTGCAAACAGATCCCCATATTATAAGTACTATAGTTACGTGTGTATTGCATTAGTGAATTCTGACTCAAATAATTTTGTAAGGTAGGATATGACGGTAGGTATCCCTCGTCCTAATTGAGCAGTCGGACTGGGGAAGTATCTCCGGCCTACAGAATATCGCGGCTAATAATAACCTTGTGTTGTACTTCTGGCGGTGAGTAGCCTAGCCAGAGCTCACTGGAGAGGTTTTGTGTTGTCAGTGGGAAGCCCGAGAAACTGCCTTTTTATTCTGCACTGACAGCACAGAAAATCTTTTCCTGAGGAAAGTTTCCTCCCTTCAATGTACCATCTACATGTAGAATTAATATAGACAGTTTTATTTTTTGGATTTTTGTGTGCACTGTTACCAACTAAGTGACCTTGAATGACATTAATCAGGAAGTATAAGGGTGGTTTGTAGTTAATAAAATGAAAGGCTCCATTCAAATAAAAGCTTAGCTTTATTACTCGTTATATTCACGAAGAAACGTCCCTCACTGGTATCAACAAGTCTTCATGCTGACATTGTAAGTAGAGATACAACTTATGTTTCATCATATTTCAAATATTCAATCGATTAATTTTGATAATTTTGATCAACAGATTTTAGAACCGCCAATTTTATACCAATAAACGAACGCAATTTGCAACGAGCCGCCGGTATTTCTACCAACGTGCTCAATTTAGATACAATTTAATTTTCTTTCACAATAATCCACTTTATGTCTAATACACCGAACAGTGGTTAGATCCTAAACATTCACGGACAAAGACACACGCTCGTAAATTATAAGCATTATGACAATGTGATATTATATTAATGTATAAGTATGGTTGTAGTATTAAGAACCGTAATAATTAATGCATAGTTAGGTTAGGTTAGTTTTCGTGACATTAGGTATGACTTGTCTGAGGCCCACAGATTACAATAGTGACCCGCTAGCAGCCATTCTAACACAAATACCGAAGAATCGTTTACAATTTTCCACATTTTTTTTCACCTTAAAATTGCTTTAAATTTATCTTTTTTACATCCAGAACCATATAAACATCTTTGAGTTATTTATATATTTTTTTTACCTATATAACAGGCCGGCCGCGCCCCCGCACTCAACCGCACCGATCAACTTTTTATTTACAAATGGTTAATGCTCCTAAACGTTTTATATCCGACGCTATTCTTAAAATTAAATACAAAAAACGCATGACATTCTAAATTTACCTAATGTGCCATTTTGTCATCGCTATAATTTATGAATTTTGACCATTACACCAACTTTAGAAATATTCAATACAAAAATACTCTTTTTGAATAAAATTTTATACACGACTCATTTATATCGTAGGCGCGTGCTGGGGGCGGGTGCGCGGGCGCCTCAAAAGAAAAGCTTTGAGCCTCGTAACCTTAACATCATGAAATTTGTACTAAATATATCAAAACCAGCGGACGCGGGCACTTATACTTAGCCGAAATGCGAGGATACCGAAAAGATGCCTAAATACTAGTCAAAATTTCAATTTTATTAATGGCACGTCACCTTTTGTCCGGAACACGAGCACACTGTGTCGGAATAGGTCGTGATCGGAACAAAAAACACCGTGTCACTATCAAAAATAATTTTGTATTTTTTAAATTTTGTTACTAATTTTATCACTGGCGTCCGCGTCCGCTCGCTATAGTTTACAAATATATTATAAAAAATGACCACAATTTATGGACTGTGGCTCGCCGAAGTAACTAAACAAACTGATTACATACGAACACACAATACTGAACAGAACGTGTATCGCTGTTACCAATGAAGACCACAAGGATATTTAAAACATTAAACTTACTACAGTTAAATCGAATATAAAATTATGAACGCTTTGAGATCCCTGTGCTGGGGTCCAGTAGGTACTGTTTGTATGTCGACATAGGTTTACTTGCATCAATATGGGCGCTTGAGCTTATTTCACTAAACATTATAAGCGTCGGCAGTATTTTGTTTCAAGACATCCTAATAGTATATCCGTGCTCAATTTTTGTCTTTTTTATGAGATAATAATATATATATTAAGAATGATACTTATTTTCATAACTACCTAATTTTCAGCTTTTTTTCTTATTGAATTTTCACGTATAGAAAAGTTGATACAGCTATTTGGTACATCTAAATGTCCTAACCTCCAAAAAATGAAATGCTACATATAATAGAGTCTATTACAATTTCGAAAATTTAGGAACCATAATACCCAAACGTGAAACCAAATACTTTCTACATATATTGTATTTTTTAAATTTATAATTAATTTTGAAAATAATTGATATTTATTTCATTTTACATTGATAATCCAAACGTTTTTGTAGACGGACTTCAAAATATAAGTAAAGCAAATTTTATCGATAAAGTACATTATAGTGGAACATAAATAAACTATCATCTAGATAAATAAATAATATTAAAACAATGTGAATTGACGCCGAAACGGGCAATTTCGATAACTCTACATACATATTAGATACAAACATGAGATTTATAAGTCAACACCGAATTTTGTACTTTTTCTGCGGGATAGCCCCCAAGATCACTGTGGACTATAATATTTCGATGTTTCAAACTTGAGTCTTTCTTTTTTCAATTAAATTTAGAAAAATTGTCAACCGATAACTTATAATTTTAAATATCGAACATCGAAATAATTTATAAAAAAAGTTAGCTCGATCGCATGTTATATCCATTGTGGTCTTGTTATATTGCACAGTGAGTCACTCAAGTAAAAAATCCGGAAAAAATTGTATTATGATTACAAAATGTATACATATTAATAATGTTGATCGTGAACCTATATCTTAAAACATTTAACGGCTCCAAGTATCTGCAAATTACGGCATGTCGGTTGATAACTGTTGATGGGAAACCAATACATTTCTATTGTAATATGTGTCGTGTAGCCTGCGTAACACATCTATTAGATATGAAGAAATCTATGAAGAGATCGGAATAACGAATTCATTACTTACTATACAAGGAATTATTCGGTAATTGCCAGTTTAGAGCTAACAAGAGATTGGGTAGGTAATAATTAAATAGTTTCCATATTCCCTATCCTATTGTGTTTAGAAATTATTTGCGATCAATTCCGCTCGTGAACAATACAGAGAACCGTGCACTTATCAGCTCTAAAACGCCAGTGCCTATGTTTACGGAAGAAACAAACAACTTGTAACAAAATTCAATCGTAAACGTAACATGGAACGTTGCTCGATCTGGAATAAGCCCAGCGACGACTGCGCACCCTACGTACGGTGCAAATCGTATATAGAAACGTAATCCGGGCTATTGCTTACAAGAGTGGGTGGTAGTGGTACAGCACTGCACATATCTAGCACCAGGAGTAACCACGGCCAGATACAGTCCAGCACCGTTGAGGAAGTAAATTTTGAACATAAAACCGGTCATTCGAAAGAGAGGGGAGGCTGCGTGTTAATCTATGTATGTGTCGATGTCTTAAAAACTTCAGTATCTCTAATTGTCACCTAACCTGAGCTACTAAGCGCACCAGTCGACGCCTGGTCCATCCTAAACTGAGGTACTCTTATATTATCGTAATAGTTCAAAATGGTTACAAATGAAACGATAACAAACATGTAATATCAAATGAAAAATGCTTACTTGCTTAGCTATGGCCGGTCGCCCGCCAGCGCGGTTACATACCGAGAAATCAGGATGGTTTAAACACTTTGTACAATTCAGCAAAACAATAGATATTCCCGTTTTGTTCTATTGTCTTCTTAATTAAAATATCTTTAACGCTAAGATAGTTATCGATAATCATTTCATCTGTATTAAAACTATCGTATATGTACAAGTTGCTATACATTACTGTACAACTATCTAGCTTACCGTTTTAATATCTATCTGAAAAGCGAAATAATTCATCTGTTTGTCCTGTTAACAAAGGATGTAAAATTAAAGTGTTACCGCATAGCGGGCTGGCGACCGGCAACTACATGATATAACAAATACATCGAGATCAGCGGAGCTCTCGGACTCGCACCCCAACCGACGTAGACTCAAGTCCTCAGTCTATCGTTTCTGAGGAAAATCGTGATCACTATCGATGGTTGGGAGACTGTATCGAGACCACCGCGCTACATATATCTACGAATCAAACTAATTATTCTTCTATAGTATAATAGTAAGTGTGTATGTATACTGAATGTTCGATATGGGCGAACTGGATGTTGCGCGGGTAGGCGGTTTGTGGACGCAGCGCAGTGGCTTTGGGTGGGCGGCTAGTGCTATTGAGGGCCCTTTTGTATTTAATTTGTCTTTTGTAAAAATCAAATATCTTTTGAAGGCACTTCTGTTCGGACGATGTGGCCCAGTGTGCGTGAGTGACTTTCAGATAGGTACCAAAAATGGAACTGTATTTTCTAGATTTCGGATATTTTTTGTGGGTATCAGATTTATTGTTCTGCCTTCATCTATTGCTGCTGTTTGGGTATGGTTACCTATATTGTCTATGTGCTTGATAGCCACTGCGGAGCGCCCAATCGCCGAGCACGAGCGTCACTGTGGGGAAAGTCGACTGAGTCGCGGACTAAATAATATTAATACTGTCTTAGAAATAATAATAAGTGTTATAGTAGAATGCCTTATCATTATCGGATATATGGTGTATATTGTATGGATAACATCGGAAATGAATAAAGTTAGAAAACTTTAGAGAAAGAGTGACGCCGTGTGCTCGCTTTAAAATAGTATGCCCGCGCAAATTGTCGGAAAATAGTATTATCTACCAAATAAACTTAACCCTAATCCGGAGTGGTGTGGAACATCGCAACATTCCGGACTAACTGAACTTGCGATCCGAACTCTGCCGAAATATTGTAAATACAAATAAGGATGTTTACAGTAAACTTGACGTAAGATGTTTAACATTTTTCGAATTTTTTGTCTGCTTTATTGTTATTATTATTGATAAATTCTCTGCATGAACATAAAACCGGTTATCAGTATAAAAATAATCTTTAAATTCTTTATTTGTGTTTCGAAAAATAACCCTGCTCTATTGTACTAATGTCTATGGTTAACTTTAATTAATTACTCCTAAAATAAATATGACGAGGTAAAGGTTGACAATTTTCGGCCGCTCGTGGCGTGCCAACAACGTAAACACTACTGGGGTAAATCAACTAAAATTGGCTCCAAAGGACAAGGAAACGGAGGATAAAACAAAAATAAAAACAACAAAAATTCAAAACTTAAGCAGTTAATATATTAATCGTTTTTTTCCTTAAAGAATAAATCAATAAATGATTTTCAGATATACACAACTATAAAACCATTTTAAGATAATACTTAATAATAATATAATAATAATTATATATAGCGAAATATATTATGTGCAGAAATAAAATTCTAGGTGACTTAAATTTTCTCTTACTCGTATAACCTAATGAATTTCCTAGTAGAGCGCGGGCTGTGGCATGGCGTCGCCACGCCACTCGACGTCCAACGTACAAATTCAAAATTTCTTTTAATAATTTAATTTAACTTTTTTTATCAATAATTTTGAATCTGAAGGCCTAAATGCGAGTGTCGTAAAATTTTGGTGTGCGAAACAATCGTCCAATGATTTGTTTAACTTTTTTTATAATTTATAATTTTGCCGAAAGGGTGTGCGTCGCGTCGATGTCGCGCTCACTCCAGTTGCTCGAGGAAGTTCGGCGACTTGAAGTACTCGGGAACGGGGTCGTCGAGCCGAGAGATCACCTTGTAGATGGATTTCTTCCAGCTCTGTTCCGCGTCTTTACCACCTTGGATGGCGCGGAAAAACTCTCTCAAAGTCTGCTCAACCACGTATCTGAAGTTTGGTGGAACCTGGAAACGAGACGAAGAATTTATTTAGTAAAATTCCATAAGCCATAAATCGCCGGCAATAATGACTGCCTCTCAAAATTGTTTATTCATTTTATTATATATAATTAATATGTTGATGCTTACCTCAATGTGGTTATTTCTGTTGTAATGAAGATTGAGCACTCTGTACAATTCTGAATCGCCAGCGACGTGAATGTCTTCTGCCGTTTTCAGACCTTCGCTGATGCCTTGCCGAGCATATTTTTCCATTTGAATGTAGTAGAATTCTCTGTAAAGAAAGAAAATGATAATGTTAATTCATCATCATCATACACTGTTGTGTTAGGGGTGTAAATATAAGTGGATGCAAAATTCTATTCGAAAACTGTGGAAATAATGTTTATACTTTGTTTATCAACCGATTTTAGTGTCAGCAACAAACAGTTTTTTGGTCCATCTCGATTCGTTAAATCATTTTTTGGTTATGTCATCAATAGTAATAATGGTCTAAGTTTCTGTATGGGTGGAAACTAGTCATAATTAAAATGTGTCAGAGTACGTTATTGTATTTATTGAATATTTTCCAATCCGTTATCTTATTATTTTCTCTCTCAAAATATTGTCAGAATTAATCAGTGAAGTCATATGACTATGCAGGTATCCCATACCGTGACACTTCACGGCACAATGAAAATAAAAAGCCCTCGAATACCGCTGAGAGCGGGAAAGGATTTGATTAGCCATTTTTGCTCTCTCGTCGCATCGCTTCGCTATCTTCGCTTCGGTTCGCTTACGAGAGCGAGTTGAGCGAATCGAGAGTCTCGCGAGGCTAATTACTTACGAGTTCGCATTCAGACAAGCTAATTCGGTTTTTCACATTCCTGCAAGTGACGAACTAGTTGCAGGGGGTAATTTTAAGAGACTTTAGGGTTATGTTTCTTAAAAAGTTGAATCAAATTAAAAAGTTATCACAATTGAAATAAAGACCGATCATTTTATATTATTACCATAAGTATTTTGTAATTAAACATTTCAATTGCGAAAGAAAATAAAAATAAAATTGTTGTTCATGCTTCAAATTGTTTGTAAGATACGTACGTAATGTTTTAAAATACGAAACGAAGACACTCATATGTGAATGGGTGCGAATCATCTCTAAGCCTCTTGTGACAGCCCTCCCAAGCCGGAGGCTTCTATTATTTTTTAATTGGCACTCTGCTCGATATCGCAGCCTTACTAATTGAATAAGTAAATGAAGTGTCTAAATAATTAGATATGTCTTTTTGGTTGGTGCGCGACTGTGCGAGGTGATATAACACACTGTGCACTTATACAGTTCCTAACTTTCAATATAATTAACACTCGTAAAACGTTTTCCTTTGGTTTTAATCATGAAAATGTTGGTTAATCCAGGTATTCTAATGTAAGTGTAAGGAAAAATGCTCTTTAAATGATGTAGAGTAATGTTTGAAGCATTATTAGTTTCAAATTCATCATTATTAACACACCGTCAGTCATGGTTGCTTCTTAAGCTTGTAATTTAGAGTTTCGGTGCTGCTCTGCTATTATTTTCTGAACTTGTACTGGAGCCTCTAATAATCAGTGGGTCTACCAGTTCGCAGATGAAGTTGATTTGGGCTCCACCAAAATTGAAATTCTAATTTCAAATAGAGGAAAAGAAAGTGTAGTACAGCTATGAGTAAGACTTTAGTCATATCTGTTACTCATGATATTCGTCATGTGATATTTAACTAAGTATTGATTAATCGTCAATGGGACACACATTTTTTTTATCATGGCTATTAGAGACATGTGGTCTGTCGACACATTTGTTTTTGTGAGTGTTTTTAAGTGGGTGGTATTAATGACCTGTCTTTATATAGATGTTATTTGACGACTTGTGTGGCGTGGTGGTAGAGTCGAATGTTGAGTCAGAGGTCGTGGTTTCGATGCCCGCTCTATGCAAATATTTTTTTCGTTTGGTCTAGGTATTTTTCAGTAGTATGGATAATATCTAGGTATGTAGATATACGAGTACAAACTGTCGATGTATGTTTATCCGCATTTTGGTAGTGTGTAACTACTTTTGGGTCACAATTTTTTTTCTAATATTATCAAAATGATATAAAAATATTGACCGTATAAATTTAAAATTAGAATTAAACTGTACACAGTGGGCCTAGGTGAGGATAGGTCCGACCAATTTTTTTTTGTTTTTTTTTTTTTTTTTTGTAATGTCTTGTTTACAGCATTGTGTAGAGCACCAACCTATTTATCCACGTAGAAAGATAAGAATCGACGTAAAATGTGACGTATTTGTAAGCGGTTAACGTACCGACACTTCGGTTATGGTAATCACTATGCGGGTTTGATGTTGCAAAAAGAAAAAGTGTGCCTTCAGCAAAAACATGTGTTGTAAACCTACATCTAAGAATGCGAAAATATATGTAAAAAATATATGAAATTTTAAATTTTCCAAGAACTTTTGGAGCCTACTATAAATAAAAAAAATTACTGCTTTCCTAAGAATGACTTTGATGAGTTTATTTGTTTTCTTTTTAATTCTAAACTTTGGTTAAATTGAACATTAAATAAATTGTGCAGAAAATTAGAAATATTCCAATTTCAATATTTCTGTGGGAAATAGTTAATTTTATGAAAAAAAATCTGTTGACAATGAACATTATGAAGAGAAGCTCCTAAAGTCGTAACAGAACTTGTATTTGAATAAAACCGTTACGTGTGGGAATCAGCTGTTCTATTATTCACACAACTTACCCTTATACGATTTGGCAAAACGTCTTACGAACGGATATCGATTCTATTTCTCGTTTCTTAGAGTAGAAAACCACTTGCCTCATTTCGAATTACAATAGGTGAAGTTTTGAACAGGTAATAAATTGTTGTATTACAATTTGAACTTTATGCTTTGACATTATAGCTTATATTACAAAGTTTATTGCATTACTATTATTATTTTCTTAAGATTTCGCATCTTACGATTACCTGAACCCAACGACTTTCGTATTTTTTTTTAGAATTTAATTTAAATGATTCGGGGTCGAATGCTGGCCAGAAAGAATTTTTAAGAGATAATGCTAAAATGCAATACAAGCGTTTCAATTTTTTTTTAAGAATTCACTGGTAATTTGAATTTGATTCGAAGTATCAATTGATTCTTTAGTAGAATAATTGTGAATGAAAAAAAGAATTAATGTAGAGTCGGTTGAAAATGAACTGCCTTTTGTAATTTATTAAATATTCATAATTAGGTACGAATACAGACGGTTTTAGGGAAACTCAAATGACATCTTTTCCTCAAGTAACAGTTTTTGCGAGCATTGTGCCTACAAGTTTGCCCTGAATTTGAGTATATACTTCGAGTAAAGCTAGAACCCCTCAAGAAAAAGATTCGATTCCCGTGTGAAACGCAAGAACGACCGCGTCATAGATGAAAGAATATAATAGAAGGGGCAACAACTGTTTAATATTGTTAAAAAAAAATGAAATATTGTAATTGTTTTTATTTTGTAAATTTCTGTTGGTTAACGATACATAATTTTTAAAATTATCTATCTACTTAGTCTGTATTTTTGAAATAGCCTGCATATGAGTTTTTTTAGTAATGCTTTTTCTCTTTCTCTTTGATAAAACCGATATGTCCTTCATACCTTTTGCCTTACGTTAACGTATACGTTTCCCATCATATTTGAGTGTGTTTATTAGTAAGGAAGGTGATAGGTAGTATTTTCCCAGCCAGCGAACATGTTTGTAATTTTGTGTATAAATTAGGTAGAATTTTAACACATCCTGTCAACGTTGTACAAGTAGGTAATAGGTATGCTTCTTTTTGTTTCTGGAGTAATTTTCCTTAAAACTGTAATATACATGAATTTTATCTAAATTTTGTCCAAGTTCCATATTATTCTGTAGTATGAATATATACAGTTGACATAACATAATAATACTTTTGCCGGTTTACATTCACGAGAAACAACTTTGTCGCGTCTAAAGCTTCTTAAAGCTATGTCCAATACTAAGACGTTAGTCTGGGGTCACACTATTGTTTTTTTTTTCAGGTTTCTTTTCATCCCCTTTCATTGTTACGTGCAGCAAATGTGTGGATTTTTTTGTCAACTTAAAGACGAATATTTCGTTTAAGTGTAAGGAACTATAAGACATTCCGTTGGGATGTCTTGACTTTGTAGAGAATGTGCCAATGGCTTACTCCCAGTTACATTATAACAGATGTTCAAAAACTAAAAAGAATTTGAGTATATTAGCAATCAAATTATTTAAAGACTATTACTAAAATTACGTTTTGATTTTGTTACCTAACGTCACTTTCAATTCTACCATAGACTAATGAAATAAAAAGTGCGGCAAATACTTGGGGTAAGTGATAGTATTCAATCTATATAAGCAAAATTCAGTATTACAGAAGTTTGTTTGTTGATCTTCTAGTATCCCAAAAAATTAGCTATCCTTATCATCAATATGTTAGTTTCGATTGCTCAGGGTCCTCTCTCAAACTCTTTCTCTTGATGAGGTGATTTTATCCCTTCGTTTTTTGTGAGCGTCCATAACCCGGTAACTTTTCTATGTTATTTTCATTTAACAAAAGGTAAGTTATAGCAAAAATACTAATTAAAGAAACATTGTCATGTAGTTGATTAGCAAAACATTTAAGTATGTAGGCCAGAGTCTATAGCGATCTTTATTTCCATAGCTTACGGTGCTCCGCGATGCGGGCGACATACCGCTATGCGATAGCGAAGTAAGAACCTAAATAATAAGAGACATTTCTGTTATATCAAACTTTCAATGACGATACAGACGATTTGTGAATATGATTGATTCGATTCCCAGCAAAACAAAGACAGTTTTTGTTTTATTTTTTATTCAGGAATAATTGTTTCGACTGATGTTTTCTTAAAGACAGGAGATTATATAGATTTGCTATTCATAATACATCGTGATGGTGGAAATGTTTGATTTATGATAATAAAATAATGCTGACGTTTGATAAGTAATTGGTTGGCCATATCCGTCGAAGTACCGATATGGCCGATATCCTGTTTTCGGAGCAGTCGAGTCCTATAGACCGCGACCGCTAAAAAGCAAAAGGCAGGACGCCCCTCAGCCAGATGGGCTGACGACCTGAAAAGGGGTGTCTGGGACAGACTGGATGAGGAAGATGGAAGATGAGGAGAAATGGTGTATGGGTATAGGTCTAATTTCAGTAGTAGACTGCGATAATGTCATACAAGTACGACGATCAAACTATGACTGTCTATCTACATATTTATCTACGTCTAATTACGAGTATTACTTTCGAATAAAATTTAAAAAAAAAATATTTCATTGACAAAGTAATTACTATTGTAATGAGAAAATTACGCTTCAATTATAATTTACTATATAAGTACTTAGTTGTGCGCAATATATAACTTAATCAAGGAATGCGTAATTGTACGTACATTTGTCGACTTTAGAAGGAGTTCCTGATACAAGCAGCTTAAGGAAATGATAACATGTAATATACCTATTTATGTAGCATATATGCACAATATATAAATATGCGATTGGTTTCCTTTAACTGTAAGGAATGACGATATCGCACTATATTTAGTTCACATTAATATGTGTTAAAATGAAAAATTGTCCTTATTCAAATGATACAGTACAAGATTTTATTATTTTAATTAGAAACATAGGTCCTTTTATGTGAAAACGGAAAACCATATACCGATATACGAACATAACTACAATATCTTGCGAAAAATAACCAAATAAGACAAGTTACATATAAATTTAAATGGCTATATTAGTTGTTAAATGAATGATGATGATGACGATGATGATAGTGATGATGATGTCATCGTCATTTATCTCACGGTAGGTTATTTGTATTGACCTTTTTTAAAGACTAAATATAATATAGAAACGTTTATGTGTGTTGTAGTAATTGTGCAAACATCCTCTAAAGTGAGTACAATATGAGTTACTTCAGGCCTATGTAAACTGGGACTTCGTTATGTCCGGTCACCTCTGTCGGGATAGTTCAGAATAATGGGGGAAAGTCGCACTGAACGAATATCTATCTTTCCCAATGCAGTTAACAACACGTAAATGGCATCTAAGGTAATGTGGTCTATATATAGACCATGAGTTCGTCCGTAGGTTTGTTTGCTGCTTCAGTCGTATCAAAGACCGTTTATATTGAGACAAAAATGTCATGATAAAATCAATAGTTGCGGTCCAAACTTACTTTCGATGTAATCTAACCTAAAACAAGTATTTAAGTTACAGTGCTGCGTGCACAATTCCATAAAAAAGTAGTAGATATCAACTGCCAAACGATGATCCAAGTTTTAAACCCACCCGCAAAATTTCATCAAAAACTACGCACTCTCAAAAATAGTTTCCAGTTATATTCTCAACGACTGCATAAAACATGCTCATTTCGATCGTTTCCAAATACAATAGTTATTAAAAAGCCGTAGGTACTTACTAACGGAACAGGTATATTCTATACATACTGTGCTCTGTGTACATACGTGTTTGTATTCGAATGTTAGGCATGTGTGTGGGTGTTAGCTGTACATGTGTGTGTGAGTGGACGGCGTCCAGGTTTCGAGGAGCACGGGAGAATGAGCCGACAGACTGCATTTTACAGAGCACTGCGATTATATAGACTGCACATTCTTTGCTTCGGAAGAATTTTTTTTTCTTGTTTAATTAACAATTACTTTTTCTAAAATGAGTTGTAGGCAATTACGTATCATGTACAGCGTAGTTTTACTACTTAGTTTCATTTCCTTGTAAAATATCTTTACATAAATTTAGGTATAACGGTTTTTTATAAAACTGGTTTTTCGTTTATTGATATTAATTCGCATTAACAGGCGATAACTAATATAAATTCCTTATCAAACCCATGTAACTTAGAAACAGGATAATGTATGCTACTACGTCTTTGTGTATTAAAAATACGTGTACAGAACTTAAAACTTCAAAGCCTCATAACAGCGATCAACTCTACCAACTAATTAAAGGACGTATTTAAAATGCCGCATCTGCATTTTGCAAACTCTATGGAAAAAAAAGTTGGTCGGCATCGCACACATGCACAATACACACACAAGTAAAAGCGAGTAAACTAATACCAGGCCGGATTAATGCTTCAGTTAGTGAAAAAACTTTTTTTCAGACTGCGCCGTCCGGTACAGGGCCGAACTCGGACAGGGAAATTATGACACAATGACTTTTAATCGATTTTATTTAGATACTAGGTACGAATAACTTGATTGATCACCATATCTATTCAATAAAGTGTATTCTGATGAGTACTTTATTAAAATACAGTGATCATATTATTTTGTTCTTGTAATCTTAATAATAATTGAAAAAGAGAATAGTGATTTGTATTGTAATAATGATAGATAATTTAAACGTCTACCATGTAACTTAGCTACATGTATTTTTCATTCTATCCATGTCTCAACGCATGCGGGTGGCAGACGATTATCTGCGGTTACGAGCGGGCAACTTTCTCGCGAATGTTTGACGTTATCTTGCTAAACTCAATAGGCCTACTACGTCACTAGCTAGCGATGTTTTATAAGTATATACTTCTAAATATAGTTTTACTGAAATCTGCACATTTACATTTCTTTAGGGGTAGAAGTATACGGTACTTCGGAAATCTTGATACACCCAAGAATGCTCTACATTATGTAGTAAATAACATACTTTATGTAGATAGGTACAGGATTAATAATTACATGATTATAAGTTTAACTCCGTCCCTGTGGTCGACTCCCTCGCTCGCTGACCCGTCTGTCTTGTACCGTAGGCTTCAAAAGTTCAGCTCATTTGAGAGCTCGCCGAGATTTTATTACCCCCAACTACTCAGTTCGCTCCGGTATTAATTTTTTTTTTGAAAAAGGAAGGGTTAAACGTACGCGTAGCCTTTTAAGGGTTACATAAAGCTGACCATTCACGGTAACTTGATCGTTGAATTAGTTCGTTAATTACAGTTGGGAGACAGTTTCAAAACAATTTTTTTTCACTGTCATTTTATTATGATGTTTCGTTTTTGAGTTTTTTGCTTTTACGGTCTCAAAGTATTTTACAGATGTGTGCTTTAGTGACCAGTTTAAACTATAAAAAAATATATCCTTGCATATTATGTTTGTGCCTACTTACAGTTTATGTCCAAATTCTGTCAAAATTATCATGATTTAGTACTTAGCAATGGCCAAGCCTAAATAAAACTCTACTTTTAAAGACCTAAGAAGACAGGAATCGTTCACTCAGTCCTTATTCAGTGTATTGAAACAGTAAAAGATATTCAATATTATATTATCCGTGCCGCAATATGAAACTAAATATTATTTCATAAGCATCACACGATATTAATATGGTGGGTGTGTCTAATGATAATTACTTTAATGCGACTAGATATAAACTTGCTTGCGTCGTTACTCAAGTTATTTCCCTTGGGTGGCTATCATTGCCACTCTTCAAGATTTTACTACGATATTAACTGTAGTTGCCATAAGTCATATTGTTTGTTAAAAGTTTTTGAGTTGAAAAATAAAAAAACGACTATTATTATGAGTTATGGCATTCTACACTGTGCCACTTGTGCTATAATAAAAAATTAAGAAAAAAAACTCGTTTACCCAGTTTGCGTTCCGTGTCTACCAAATTCAAAATTCAAAAAAATTCCCGCCGTTCCATAACCACAGAAACCACTTTAGTTTCAAAAAGTTTTAATAGCACATTCACAGATGTCATTGTTTGTAATCACAAGTAATAGGAACATGAGTTATAATAAAAATGAACTATTAACATTGTCGTAAACATAAGGGTAGGTATACACACACCTTAATTAATTACGTCTTAGGGCGGGTCGCGACGACTTGTCGCACTTTCCTAATTTCCCATGTGTATACTGCCTACCATACTTTTTTTACTATTCAATGCGCATTCCTTACACTTTAATATAGCTTTTCGTGTATTAAAAGTTAAGTAAATCCATTTATTTCTGATAAAATAATTTCACGAAGTTGAATGGCATAGTAAGTCATTATTCTAGGTTTCTATAGAACCGAATTTATTAAATATTGATCGACGAAATCGCTATCTGATCGTCTTTAGATGTTTTAACTTAAGCCTGTGACGTAATTTACGAGTTTAAGTTTTATTCTATCGATTCCGACTGATTAAAATATACTACGTTACTGGATTTCCATCTTATAAAAAATAAAAAATTTCAAGGTTTCCATATTGGCGGGTTTCATATTCTTTATTCGGCAGTCGGTTTTAATTCAAAATGTTTCATATACATGTTCTTGTTTAATCCAAGATTTATAAATTTTAGGACAACAGGTATTGAATGATGACGAAGTAATATTTATGGCGGATAATACCCAATACAGATTAATTAACTGGTTTTTCTTATGTATGTGCAACCAGTATTTAGATAGGTATTAATGGTTAATATCTTTACGTGCTACAATTGTGTCTTTGTTTTCCTGCCATTGATACGTGAAGAAACAATACATTTTATGAATAATAAGACTACGTATTAAGAACGTACAATATTATAATCAAACTACCTACTTAGCTCTGTTATTTTATAATACTTAGTTCAGAAACGATATTCGAAAATTGAATACTTATCTATAAACAATGACGTAATGTTGCTTTTTTTATTGTTATAATTTCCTTTTGCAACACAATCATAAACAACACAATAGTGAATGCAATAAAATACTGAAAATAGATCCGTCATTAATATTATTTGTTATAAATATGCATGGCACATAACTAAAAATGTAAAATGTTGAAACCGGTACCAATATGGACACTTGGACATATCTAGTAAATGAAAAAAGAAGCGGGAAAATATTGATGATTTAGGTTTATTCCAAACAAATGTCAGAATTATTTTTTTGGCATAGATATTTGTCCGATTAAATATGTGCTGAATTTAAATTTCGATTACAAAATATATACTGTTATGACAATCATGGCAACTAGTCTTGCTGTGCCAGATAAGAACGAACTGGTCGACATCCGTTGGCCCCGATAGTGACTGCAGTACCTAAGGATACAATAAGGACAAAACAATACTACAGATAATGTATATTCTAAGAAATATATAATATCAATGTTTGTATAATTATTTTATGGAAATATTTTCTTGTAATCATCTGAAGTTACAACTCAAAATTTAAAAATGGAATAGAATTTCAATTTTATTTTTTATTGCCAGTCTACAATTTCATATTCTGTCCTCGTAAAAATCGCGTGACTTTACCGGCCAAAAACTCATGTCATTATACTTTAAGGTGCAGAGGCTAATGAAAGACGCGCCCGCTCCTTCGAGACCAAGCAAGGCGTGGACGACCTCGCATGACAAAACACCAGTTATACTGAATAACAAAAATTCATATATGTTTAATTCTTTATTCATACATTTGTTTCTTTGATACTCAACATGGAAAAATACCCATTTTATAAATTACATAAATATTTATTTGAGTATCAACTTTTGATGACAAAATATAAATTTTACTGACGAAGAATATTTTTTCATTAATTAATCGATACTTGAAACTTAAACTATGATTAATTTCATAGATTTTTTATCAGTCATAGACAATTAGAGTATACGGTTATTGGGCCACTCAAGGGTGAAATAATTAAAAAGCTTCCCCACAAAAGACAAGATAAGGTCGGTTGTCGGAAGAAACCGGCACTTTTCTAATTACTCTCTCATTAGCTGATGGATGGTAGTACATTTTGTGTTACATTGGCCGTATGCTTGCGTTCGCGGCTACTATGCGGTAAGCCATTTTCAAAGTATACGTTTTCTAATGGTCATGACAGTAAAGGAATTGCCAGGCTAAAAAAATATTTATAGGGAATGGAGTATCGTTCTCATCTCGATACTTGCGAATACAGTGAAATAAATTAATTTGTTAAAATATTGCAGTCTCCTGGTGTAGATATGCCTCTCCCAATGTGTGTTATATTAATTTTATACTATTTTGCTTTTCAGTAGCTGTAATCACGTCGAGACTAAGATGGCGGTTGTCAAGTAAGTGCCTGAATTTTATTTAACTGTTGGTGTTTACTACAATGTCTAGAACTATCCAAAATTATGATCTTATTAATAGTGGTGTATGACATGTCGTTTTGAAGGTTCTGTTAAACCCCCTTCTACACGACTCACTCCTTGATCGCAGCGATAAGTAAGACCGCGCCTTCGCGTGTTTTAATTATATTATTAACGACGATGGCTACGAAAGGCTAATATTTTATAATAGCCAACGTATCGCAATGATATGTAAATATAAGGCCGCACCTCTACGCCTATTACGTACTTCGTTGCGTGCGTGTGAACTTTAATTCGGAAGTAAAGACACGTTAGCGAGAATTTAGTACTAAGGCGTGACGTTCTTTTTCGCTTGTGTATGGGGCTTTGACGAATTCTTATGCTAAATAAACTAGCCTACTAATGGGATTGGCGGTTGAGTGGCCGGGCGCTCCTAGCGACAATTTTCACAGAAGTAAAAACGTGTAATTAGCAAGTTTTGAAGGAAAACTACTCATAAGCTTCTTCGAAAGGGTCCTATTAATTACTGAGGTGCTCGTATGAGCGTGGTGCTATATAAATGGCCGGCCACTTGGCGCCCTAGCATCGCCGGGCCTTATTAAAAATGTTAACACGTAAATTAGACTCTACACGGGAGCACTGTATTAGCCAACCAATTAAATTTTACAGTTTCCGTATACAATGTGGTACGAGGCGACTGCAAGGCAAGGCGGCAACTGAAATAGTGACACTAACTAGGTTCGTCTGAACACTCTCTTATGTCAAACTTCATTTATTTACACGCTGCTGTACACGGCATTTCTTCTTCACTTTTCCAAAGGGAAAAGTGAAGAAGAAATGCCGTGTACAGCAAAGGCCTGGTAACGTTTAGAGTTTATCAAAGCGTATAAAGTAGTGATCCAATAAAATTCTACACTTAATTTTTAATTAAAATTTAAATATTGAAATAAATATGTACAGCTTGAGGCAGTTAGCACGGTAAGTTAAATATGCATGTGGAAATTGCGACGTAAGGCTGGCAACATTTCCGTATCCCGAGCGTAAGAGTCCTTACAGGTAGAGGAATTTAAATCTCAGTTATTTCGCAACCGATAATATTGCTGAAAATGGTATTTTTATTACTATTTTTACAAATAGAGATGTATAATGTTATTAGTATTGTGTTTTAAATGTTAGTTGTCATGAAATATAACTATATAATAATTACTGTCTTTTTTAAATTATCATTAATACATACATCGTCGAATAAAGAATTTATTCAAGTTACGTAGCAGACAAGTATTGTTACACTTTACACGCGACAAATTTACGCGGGAGGTCGCGCGGGCATGCACGCTTGTGTGTAAACCGCTTAAAAGGTTTTTACCTCGACCGGCGTAAGTGCACACCCTCGTGCGACTAGTTGGATGTGTAAAAAGATTAATTGGAGTGTTGCCCGTGTTTCTAACAATTTACGATGCCTTCTCCGGCCCGGCCAGCCGCAGACCACTTCTGCGCAACTTAATTAAGTGAAATAACTTAAACGAGTCACCGTTGCTAATTAGTGCTATCGTCGCGCCCGCAACGGCTAATTCTACGAGTGACTCTTTGTTTGCGTTTGCGAGCCCGCTCACTTCTTTGAGTTTGCGCGCCAAAAGAATTTGTCTTTGCATCGACTTTGAGTAAAGGATGTTTGTTTTGCCCCCTCGGGAGAGTTTCTGTGAAGACTTTTGTGTTTGTTTGAACTTTTTCTAGCGTTATTCAATGAGATAAAGATAACCAGTGAATTTGTTTAGAAAAAATATTTGGTTAAAAAAAATTGCAATTAAAAGTTACATACTTTTTAATACAAAAAAATACAGCGTCATAAACGTAATTAAAAAAACGAGTAGACGCAACCGTTCTAATTTGGAAATAAAATCGTTAACTTTAAAAATGGCAGAAACTTAAATTACTTTCAGTGGGTTAACTGAGATATGATTGTGTTGAAGTTAAACTCTAAAGAAAGAACTTAAAGCCTGTTTGGGAACGCGGCGTCTAAAAGACATAAGGAGCTCTCGCCAGTTAGAGCACTCACTCAAGGTGTCCTACACGTCAACAAGTGGCCGGTCGTGTATGGGGGTTTAGAGAGAGTATGTCTTCAAACGTCGAACATGCCAAGAACTAACAGTGGAACTACGATGTCAATATTTAAAATAAGAACCTATCTTCTTTAATACAACGTACTAATATTTAAAATAAGAACTTAATTTTTTTATACAGTTCAGTGTTTTGTTTTTTTAAATAATACTACCTATGTGTTGGTCATACTGGTTTCAACATACACAAATATGTACAAATAAATTCTAATTACTTTTTATCGAATCAAATTTATTTATAACATTATCAAAACGTTTATTAATCAAGTAGATTAGTGTGTTCCTATTAAATCTCATTAGAATTATTTTTACGATTACAAATTGCTTATTTCAATGAGCGGGCCTGATTATGGTTAATTAAAAAAAAAACTCCCTTTAATCATTGTAAAGTTAAAGTTGACGATAGCCTTTTAGCACGCAGATAAGTTTAATTATGGTAAATCCGATAAAAGTAATAATATTGCCATGTTCATTAAAATAATAAATGTTCGTGTGAACATAAACAAAGTGACAGCTGTCAAAAAAGTATAAAATAATCTATGGATGACTATCACTGTCGATGACTTGGAAAACCGACACAAGTAGGTACCTATAGTGACTGCTATTACCTTAACGATTCAAGGCAGTTTTTAAATTTACCTAATCGATGTCCCTTTAAAAAAGCATTTGCCGGACACCTTAGTAATTGCGTTCCGTGTAGAACTACCCCTCACCCTTTCAGTCCTTTCAGAGATGTTTATCGCGAAGGAAATGGCCGTTTTCCGTTGTCCACAATGCAACCATTAAGGGGACAATGCTAATGGACTAAGTTGTACTAAGTCGTGGAAGGAAGATTTCCACGTGTTTTGATTTTAGAGATAATGATTGTTCGTCGTTGCGTGCGATAATTTAAAAAAAATACATAACCTAAAAAAATGCGCGCGAAAAATATTTTCCGAAAATATGACTTACTGTAAAATGTTTTGTTGGTATTGTATGTTTTATCAAAGCTTTCACTCAGTAACGTTTTATCTATTTAGATAATGATAATACAAGCAAGTTTGAGATAGCGATAGAAAGCTTTAATATGAAAGTCGATATATCAACATCGCTGAAGTGTTTGTACACATAGCGACACCGGGCGTATTCTGTGAGCGACGTACTACTATACTTTGTAAAATGTAGCTTGGGTCGTATGACAGCTGTCAGTGGAATCCCGCACATGAAGTCTTGAATTTTCTAATCATGAATGTAGTAGCTGTCAATGTCATACTTTATGGACATACCGAGCTAATTAGTGATGGGCGATGAATCATCGTGACCACATACTATAAACTATCCATATTTTGAATAAAGCTTAATTTAAAATTGAAATTAATATAAGAAAAAAATAATTACAATTTAATCTTACTACTTAGGTATTTTAATATCATAATAATATTTATATTTCAATATACTTGATCCTAAATAATATTCAGTAAATAAAATCCTACATTCAATTTATCCACGAACCTGAACCTGTTTTTGGATTTTGTAAGAAGACACGCCGCGTTTGGCTCTTGGGCCATGATATAGGCATAAGATACACGCGCCAACATCTTGTTTGATATGAACTTCCACTGATCCACTCCACTCATTCTCATCAGTACGAGTGCCGACGTCTTGTATGCTACGTATATTCCGTTCTCATTACAATTAAATATATACATACAATTAAATTAAACCTAATTATATGTAACATGCATAAATAATAGCTGGTAGCATCGATATTTTCATCGAATTTTGGACATCCCTATGAACCTCATTTTGACATCTGTCATAGGACCCAAGCTATATTTTACAAAGTATAATACGATATTGAAACGATATGGCATCGATTGAACAGTATTATTAGCGTGTTGAAGTATCTATTTTAGTTCTATAATTGCTTTTTATGGGGCTTTATGGCCCAACATGCTATTTTATTTGTTGTTGTGAACAAATATTATCTGTGCTACTAGACAAGCAGTTTTATGTAAGAAATTATGTCAGAATTCGGTGACAGGAAAATTTAAAAAACCCACACGGTTATATTTTACCTTCACTTAATGTAAGTGACTTTTTTTATTTTCTTTCGAGTTAATGTTATTTTTCAGCTTAACTCGACTGTTTGAAGGTAAAAAGATATACTTATTTCCTAGGCCGTGTATGTATACCAATTGAAATACTTTAAAAAAGTTTTCACACATATCAATCGAAAATATTGCGATCAATCTAGCAGACCGATAATACAAACAGCCTGAACTATTTCGCGTATACACATATTACAAGATGCGATAAAACGGCGTACGATACGCGTTATCGATAGATATCGATAGAATCGAATGTATCGGAATAATCAGCAAGCGTAAAAGAAGGGGGAAGGTGTTTATCACAGAAACACGGAGCTTATGGCAGGTGCCTCTTATCAATGGACTTAGATAACGTGAAAAATTAGTCGAGTAGAAATCAATACTAGGGCGGATTTTTCCGTAACTTGTAGTGTGATAGACGGTTTTTCACTTTGCGTATGAAAATTTTCGACATGATTCTCAATGGACGGTTTTTTAAAGCTTTGGTGCTGAAGTATTAGAAATATATGTATTAATTTCTGTTCTGTACTGTGTAGTAAAGTATTCATTTGATTGTAACAGATCTTACACAACATACATTAAGATGTTAGTTTAGCAAAATGGACGGTTAAATTTAATTAGTAACGATAAGGAATAGCCTTCGACAAAATAATAAATTTCCGAAAATAGTCACAGCTCTATCTTATTTAGCTGATAACAACAAAAAATAAAAAGAATGGTTAATATACGAGAATATATTGACATTATTGTATTTTTTTAAATACTTTTCAATTACTATTTTCGTATTCAGTCAATGAAGAGCCACACAAAGTAGGTAACTATATTTATCGATTTAATATCGGTAAATAGAATAGGTCTGTTATTCCCTATATTATTATCTTACCCTCTTGTCTAGGAAGTGTTTAGATTTTTCTAGAATCATATAATGTAATATTAGGTGATTAGCTAAATTGAAGGGCTTTTCCCCTCTATCTCTATTTCTTTATGTAATTTCTTTATTATAAATTCTGCTTGTTGTCTATGCCTAATAAGCTATTTTAAAAAGAAAACAACCTTATTACAATGTTACCTGCATTTGTGTTTCTTCAAAACGATTTATTGAATAATTATTTAAGTATGCGTTTTGATTTTATTGAATAAAGTTACGTTAAATATGTCGTCAAAGTAAACGTTTCTGAATTGTTTATTTGTTTATGGTGGTTGTCGTTCGACATTTAGTTTAGGGTGCCACCCCTACTGTGAATATTTGATAATTAGGAAATAGTGAATTCAAAACCCTTTACTGTAAAGGAAGATGTTGAAATTGCTATTAATCGGTTTTACCCTATTATGATGGTTTAATAGATTTCGAATATTTAGATAAAACGTGATTAATTTGAAAAATATATTTTAATTTTTAGTCTACTGAATAATTTAAACCTTCCGAAGGTTAGCAACATCATGTTTATAAAAATACTAATTGACCGTAAATTTGGCAGTGGCAACTTTTGACATGCGTCGATATTTAAAAAAAGTATATCACTAACTAATTGTTGAGTAATAATAACAATGTTGTACTATAATTGGTATCTGTAATAGGTATTAGTAGACATTAATATTATTATCAGGTATTATCTCATAAAATATTTAAATTTTCCTCATAAAGTTAACAATAACAGTAGGTTAATATAACTTCAGTTAATTATACAGTTTAGATTAAGTATAAAGGTAAATTATCTACCTTACGGTAAATAGTATTATATCATGATTATTATTATATAAACGTAAATAGGCAAACAGTTATATAATTTTATATTCCTGTGTTCAATTTACTATTGAATTTATTATTAAACTTGTTTTTCGCCCTAAATGAGTACAGTATAATATGTTATCTAAAACGTATTTACCACACTGTTATGCAAACGTTTAAATACTAAGCTTCACTGCGAAGTCTTTAATCAATTCAATATTATCATTTAGTTATTTATTATCCGAGTCAGTTAATAGGTATACTATATTTTATGCAATAACAAACTTAATAGTTAACGAAATAATTTTATATACCTAATATTTGCACAAAAACATCCTTAGTATTGTATTCTTTTTATCCTTTTGATAGTACTAGGTATATTTATAGGTATCAGTTAATTCGATTAGGAGCTGTTATGTAACAACAGTTCTTTTTTTAAAATTAAGAAGTGGTAGAGGATTTTTTACACTCGTAAACTTTTATAAAACAAAATGTTTTCAAGAAAAAAAAAAATAGAATTCTGCAAACATTGAACTTTTACTTAGGTAGGTACTATAGTTAATATAGGTAATGAAATGTTTAAATGTGTTGCAATTGTCAACATTTTTCACATTCAGACAGTTTTTTGAAGTAGTTAAAAAAATGTGATGATCTTGATGATGACTTTTATTCAACTTGTTTGAATAATAGATTAATAGTAGAAAGAATTTTAAAAACAAATGTCAGTACAATAAAATTATTTCACAGTTTAGTGTCCTTGATACCTAAATGAAGGAATTTAAAAAGTAAATAAATAGTATTGTGAACTTACCGGAAGTTAGAGAACCACTTGACAAGTTGTGCTGTGTTGTTTTTATTGAACTTGATGTCTGGGAAGTACATCTTGAGGACGGCCGAGCTGGGGTACCTCACCCAGAAGAACATCAGCTTTGCCTTGCGGAGGTGCATCGGTGTCAGTGTTGAGGAGTGCAACGGAGTTAAGGTCAAATTGGATACACATTAAACAAGTACACAGTTAAATGAAATGGTTTTTTTTGCCGGGATTTTGTGACCTGGTATCTAGGACCTTTAGGTCACTAAATGAAATGAAATCTTATCAAGTGTGATAGTGTTGTAACATGAGCATAATATATTAATCTTATTTTGTACAGACTTTTGAAAAAATTACGTGGAGAATAAGCTGTACTTATTTAGAATCTGATAACCTATAATGCTTTCTTAATTAGTGAGTATTAGTTTATAGCCCTCAAGATATTCTGTTTAAAGATATATAAAATCTGATTAGATCGTGAACACAACATGAAGCACCACAAATACTTAATCCGTTTGCATTTTCTAATCTTATAATGTGCCTTAGCTACTGTCTGCTCTTCAAAGGTAAATACTGGAATAAATGTGATTTTAGTTTTATTATGTTGGTATGAATATTTAAAAAAAATCTCTGATTACAAATTTAAAAGGAAGTGATGATAGAATACTATTTTTTGAATTAAGAACTCTATTTAAAATGTTGTAAGTGTTGGGGGTGAAATATTACAAGTATTTTAAAACAGATTCTTTTTTACATTGTGGTAGGATTGCAAAGAAAATCTAGTGAATAGAAATAACCACTTCGTAATTATGCAATGGGCCTGGGATCGTGGAAAACGCAGAAACCACAACACTTGTGAGGCTTCCACACTCGTAATACCTAACCAGTAAGTAGGAAGTAGGCGGCGGCAGTCGTAAGGTTAAACACTACAGAAATAAGATATGAGTGGGCGTTTTGCGGTGAAGGATTTGTATACTAAGCTCAGATTTCAACGTCGAAGTTGACCTCGATTTAATAATCTCTGTGGAAGTAATATTAGTTGTAGTATTCTATTTGAAAAGGATATAGTAGGCTGAACTCCGTCGTAAGGCAGGTCCGTGGAGTTGCAGTCCGAGTGCGGGTCCTGTGCGTCCATGTGTGGGTGGTGCGGCGGCCCGGCGTGGTGGCCTACGCTCGGGTGGTGGTGGCGTAGGTAGTCCGGCGAGGCGTGGTGCGCAGCCGCTAGCAGTGCGGGGTGCAGCAGCGCTGGCGCGTGAGGCAACGGCGGAGATTCCCGCTCGGGCACCGCCGGAGGTGACCGCGCTAAACCCGCCCCGAAAAAAGGAGAATATGGCGAGAACACTTGGCTCTCGTGGAGTGACGGGTTTGGAATCGCTACCGTCGTCGAAAGCCCAGTGAGCCCCGTGAAGGGCCTCGGTGAAGGTGACTCGGGAAATTTACTCTCCGGTGAGTGTCCCACACCCTCTCCGCCCAGGATCCGGCTGACCGTGCGAGGTGTTATTCTCGTGTCCGTCACCTTGTGTCGCTTCTTCTTCGGTGTGGATACCAGGTTGAGGGCCTCATTCTGCTCGCAGTTGGGCTCCCGGTCGAAGTGTCCATTCATGTGGCCGTAGAGGGGTGCAAGTGGTTTCGGCGGGGCCTGGAACATGCCTGTTGGGGGTCGTACGTGAGCACCGTGGCCAGGCCCGCTCGCCTCGGCGTGCAGCGGAAACGCCGCACCGCCCGGCGCGCGGGGGCCATTCAGCTGAGGCATCAGCATTGGATTATGTGTCATAAATGACGGGACGCCATTTGGCGCACTTGGGTGATGGACGGGTTGATTACCTGACATCTGCATTGACTGCCTCTCTGGTTGCTTTAGGGTCGGTGACTTTCTCTCGGCGAGTATTCTTTGGGCCCTCATAAAGTCCATGTTGAGTTTATCGACCGCCGCTGCCGCTATTTCAGACTGCTTTCCCATGAAACGTCGTTGATGCACGAAGCGTGTCACGATGGAGTCTATTAAACTGGCAAGCGACGCAGTGATTTCATTCTTAAGCACCTCTGCTAGTCCCTCGAGATCTGCCCCAGTGACGGGTCCCACAGAGCCTGTATTACTACGGAGGGCCTCAAGTCGTTCAGCCAACTCCGACGATTGTGGAGGCTTTGGCGTTTGTCCCATCTGTCGCTGTTGCGGCGAGTGTTGGTTCGACAGTGGCTTTTGTTGTTGACTATTCTGCTGTTGTTGCTGCTGCTGCTCAGCAGCTTCTTTCATACGAGCCTCTTGCTCTAGGAACAATTTCTGACTTACATTTAGGTACATGGCTGCTGCATTGTTGAGGTGTTGGTGCGGATGCGGTGGGTGCATGTGGTCACCAGGTTGCAAGTGTGGGAGCATCGGTAGTGAACCATTGAGCCCAGGCACAGGTAGGTGTGGATGTCCCACCGCGTGTGCATGCATCTTTGACGTCATCATCTTGTGCATCACTTGCGTAAGCATGTTCGGTGCAACACTATTTGGTATAGGAGGGGGCACTTCCTTGGCAGGTGACGCGGGCTCCGACTTAGGTACCGGGTCCTCGGTCTGTTCTACATCACTAGAAGCACCATCGTTATCGATTGTCTCTGACTCCTGTCCCATTCGATTACATAATTGCACGTACTTTTCTTGCATTTCCGCTAGTTGCTCTTGCATAGTTCTAAGTTGTGACTTCAGAGCATTTTTCTCTACTAATTTACGTTCAATAGGGGGTCGCTCACCATCATCCTCAGAGTCATCCGACACTGTATGTGCACTGCTACCGTGGCTGGTCCCGTAGCGCTCCGCAGCTCCGTCGTGTTGCTGTGGATGGTATAATTTCCTTTTCTTGCAGCCATTCACTTGCGGTTGCTGTGGTGCGGGACTGGATCGCATAGTCGACACTATATTTTCCACACGGGCACGTTTCACATCGAGTGGTCGCGGGGAGGAACGTTGAGCGTCACTATCACGGTCTTCAGGTTCAGACTTAGGCGCTAGAAGTGCGTCAGATCCATTGGATTGATGTGTCATGGGCGGAGGAGTGCGGGACTCACCAGCGCTATCGAGCGCTAGCAATGCGTCGTCCAGGTCTGGACGAGAGTCCCGCGACAGCGGCCGCTCCATGGACATCTTAGACTCCTTGGGTTCGTCGTTGTTATTATTGGCGAGCACATTATTGTTGTCCGGTGAGAGGCGGAGGAGCTCCTTCTTGCGGCTCTGCAACATGTCGCGCAGCACTCGGTGCGCTATGTCGCCACCGGACGCCTCATCACCGGTGTCTTCATGTTTGGGTGCACGCCCAAGTAGTTCGTTGATCATCTCGGCCGGAGGATAGCCCGGTCCGAAGAGGCCGAAGTGTTGGCGGCCCTCGAAGATGGCGCCGTAAAGTCCGCCACTCATGAGTGCGGCGCGCGCGGGCGCGAGTCCGTTCGTCGTGAGAGTCGAGTAAGAATTGCGCGGCTCACCGGCGTCCACGCGCTGTCTGGCACGTTTCTGTTTCCTTAGCAGTTTATCCGAGTAGGGCGCGTGTGAGTCTGCCTCCTCCTCCGATGACATCATAGGCGAAACGCGCCGGGATTGGCCGAGCGGGCGGCGGGTAGAGCCCCACCGCGCTACTTGCGCCGCATCGCCCGCTCTGGAACAAGGAGGGGAGCGTCACGGCGAGCACACCTGCCCGCGCGCTGCGGCGCGGGCGCGTGCGCTCCACACGATGCATTACTTACAATTCGACGCATTATGATTTGATCATAACACAATATAACAAGAGATTTAAATTTTACTAGCTACTTTCTTATTCTTAAGAAAAAAAATATGAAATGTGTCATTTTATAAATGAAGTAACATTGGAACCAACCAGACTATTGTACCTACTGTATTAGAATACCTGTTCAGATTGTTATCAAGAAATCGATTACCTATTATTTGACTGTCATACATTGATACGCGGTCTATAAAAGTAATACTATCAAACTAACATCAGGATAATTTCTCATAATGATCAGTCGTAAAACAAAAGCTCATATTGTTACAAGTACCTATAAGGAAAACATGTTTGGCTGATAAAGTCAATATTAACAGACTAAATTATAGGCGTAGCTACCTAATTCAAAGTGATCTAAAATAAGTGGATAACATAAAAATTAATTGTTTTAAATTTTTGACTATCAAATATTTAGTGATTCATTGTCTATGATTTAAAAAATAAAGTGGCTATAGACAATGTGACTACCCATAGACTAGGTAGGTTAGCGATGGGTAGATAGATTGTAATGCAGGTATATGCCGTATCGTGTTGACATGACGGCATTATTAATTTCTTTTGGAGCGTGACTCCTCGTTCAAAGTATAATGAAGCTAAAAATATCAGAAAATCTGTGAGATACGATTGTGACTGTATCCATTGTTCATACGACATGAGTTTGTTAAATATTTTCTTTATAACAAAATGATAGTTCGTTAATTATCCTTCTATTTTCAAAACCCTCACAATCATTATTGATTTTTAGGAGCTGTCTTATAAGAATTGCTGTAAGATTTAAAAAAAATTGAAGTTTTTTTTAAACAAATTGTTTCAATATCACCTTTTATTCACTCTATATTTTCTTGACTGACTTTTCGGTCAAATTATTTCTCTCCTTAAACAAGGGAGAAAAAGCAAGTTTCAATAAAGTGGAAATAAAAATGAAATTATTTTAGGAATCTAATCTTAATCATATTAGATTCGAAGTCTTTCTGAAATATATAGTTATATTTATTTAGATGTAGAGTCTTCTAATGGCACCAGTGATTTATGGAATAATTTAAGGTATTTACAGACACACTCAAAAATTGCTGAACACAAAAAAAAATACGAAACGATCTCACATTGAAATAAATTAATAATATTTTTTGTAATATTCCGAGGACGAATTTAACATTTTCTAATATTTGAACATTATCTATACTTATAATAAAACTGTAGAGAGGTCAATTCTGTACATTGAATATATTTACAAAATAATTATTGGGGGATGATTGGTGATCGATACTAATGCAAAAAATGCAATCAGAATTTTTTTTGTCTTTCTGTCTGTCTGTCTGTCTGTCCGTATGTGCACGCATGGATCAAAAACTACTGGAGGGATTTTGATCAAACTTGGTACGATTATAGTTCATAGTTCTGAGCAACATATAGGCTACTTTTTATACAAGCTGATACCCGTGGCTTTGCCTGCGCTTCGTTTATAGGTTGTTTTTGGTCATATCTCCGGTTCTACTTAACCAATTACAACCAAATATACTGCAAATTTGGAGTCTAAGCAAGACCTTTGTAATAAAAAAAACCGCATCAAAATCCGTTCAGTAGTTTTTGCGACCAAGGCGTGCAAATATTACAGTAATAAATTGCGTTCAACTCAAATAGCGTTATACCATTATCATAATGAAATTCCAACATTTATCAATAGATGGCGCTCCTCAAGTGACGTCATTTTACAACACTCGGTGTTAAGATTCTCCGTAAGATAGTCACTACCTGCAGTTGTAATAGGTGCCGTATGCGATCTAATGATTAATGCGAATTTAATAGTTGCACCCTCCGTGGCGTGGCGGTAGTGCATGCAAATGCTACGCACGGGGCGCGGGTTTGGTCCCCGCACAGTGCAAAAAGTGGTATGCATACGCATGAATATGGCTGTTTGCACTGGTCTGTTCGTGCCTCGGAGACCACGTTAAGCCGTCGGTCCCGGTTGCCA
Organism: Pelosia muscerda; assembly: GCA_963691645.1. Lineage (NCBI taxonomy): Eukaryota > Metazoa > Arthropoda > Insecta > Lepidoptera > Erebidae > Pelosia > Pelosia muscerda. The sequence goes on along the minus strand of OY829116.1, from coordinate 4,859,250 downwards.
TACAAACATGTCATGACAGTCGTTACGGGTAGTTGGAGCCCTCAAAAGTCCAACCAGTCTAACTTCGAACTTCGATATCGCCATTGGTTGTGGAAGTCAGATGGCAGCCGCATCACAGTTAGACTGGAAACTGGAAAGCCGACCCCAACTGAGTTGGGAAAAAGGTTCAGGGAATGATGATGATATTGGTTGCACCCTTACAAAACCGCAGATTATTCTGAGCATTGGTTGTTGATGTTGTTTTTAATAGTTTCTTTTATTTCATATCTTAATATAATAATTTAATTTTTTTTATTAAATGCTTTGCTTTTCTTGCTTAGCAGTTAACGCAATTAACACTACAGAATACACACATCAAAAAAAGTGCTGAAAACTTTGAAAAACTGAAATCTTTTTTGTTACTGTAGATTATATTATGATTTATTCTTCTTTTTAGATTCTTTATTTCTAAATAAAGAATTAGAACACAAAACAATGACACCGTTCAATTGTTTGTTCTTGCAAAAAGGCTTTCAGTCCTAGCTTACGCTCATTCAGAAATCTGATTTAGTGAATTATAACCGATTCAAGATATTTTTCACGTAAAGTTGTGATTGAAAAAATGCCAAGAGGATTATCAGAGGTTTCACGAGCTAAAATAGTAACTTTGAGGGAAGAAGGTTACACCACGAGAGTAATAGCACGCAGACTTGCTATATCCCAATCCTGTGTCGTGGCTCCGTTGCAGAGGTACCACGGAATGGAGAATTTAGCTGACCGACCCCGCAGCGGTCGCCCAACTGTTTTGACAGCTGCCCAAAAGCGCTATTGCTGGCAGCCCGTGATCCCACAATCAACGCCACTAAAATAAAAGCAGAAGTCAGGGCCGCCTCTGGGCTTGAAGTTAGCACGCAGACCGTTCGCAATTGCTTGCACCAGGCTGGATTACGAGCACGGAGGTCACGGCGAGCTCCGCTCAATTCCCGGCAACGTCAACAACGAAGATTGCAGTGGGCTAGACTTCGGCAAAATGAAGAAGGTGAGTAAGAAAACATTTGGCAAAACTGACTCTTCGTTGACGAATCCCGAATCTCCACTCATCCGACGTGTCCGTGTCTGGAGAAGACCAGGCGACCGTGAAAGACAAAGAACTGCCACTGGAACAGTTCAGCAAGGCGGAAAATCGGTGTCTTTTTGGGGTGGCATTATAATTGGAGCTAGAATGCCTTTGATCCCGTATCGGGGCTTCATGACAGCAGACATGTACAAAGCAGTTGCTATTGATGATATCGTCAAACCATTCCGAGTAAACCATGAGCACCAATTTGTACTGGTCGATGATAATGCGCCCGCACATCGAGCTCAACGAGTCAATGCTGCTCTTCAAGAATACGATATCACACGATTAGACTGGCCTGCCGGCTCGCCCGACTTAAACCCAATAGAGCACGCGTGGGATGCTCTTAAACGAGCTGTATGGAACCGTGAGCCACATCCCCAGACAGTTCCAGAGCTCAGAGAAGCCGCTATTGAAGAATGGGATATGTTACCCCAGGAAATGCTATATAACATGATCCTCAGCATGCCCAGGAGGATCTCCACATGTGTTCGAGCCAGGGGAGGCGTTACTTTATATTGAATTTACACCTTTTAATAATAAATTGTAGTTTAAGTTTCATTAAACACTCTTTTTCTGTCTATGAAATTTCTATCACAATTGCATTATGATTAATGGCTCAATTTTTTTAAATAAATAATAAAAAATAGTTTTATATTTTAATTTCAAACAAGGTACAGGCATACAACATAATTTTTTCTTGATAAAGTTAAATTTAAAGAATTCTAGGAGCTTATGATTTGATCTTTGATTGATCGCAAACTTTTTTTAATGTGTGTAGAATAGGAAAAAGAGAGATCCGGAAGTATCCGTTTGCCTTGCTTTCAAATCGTGCTTTTCAGCGCGATCATTCATCGTAAATCACTAATTATAAATAATTGTATTTCCATTCCATACTTATAGTACTTTTACTTCACTTACTTATTTACTTCCAATCCAAATAAATACCTACCTAAATGCCTGTTATCTGATCTGATAAATACTACAATAACATAATTTTTTCGACTGCTTACGAAACGTACCTACTTTTAGCTCGACATCGCATCATTCATTCATAGATATATATATATATATATATATATATATATATATATATATATATATATATATATATATATATATATATATATATATATATATATAACAGGCTTATATATATTAACATGCCACCTAAAAAAAGAACTTCTTTATCCCAAAATTCAAGAAACTCTAAAAGAATGAGATATAATGCGCGTTCTCAAGAATCAAATTTCAATTAGAATAAGTAAATGTTTGTAAATAGACCAAAAAACAGCACGCTAAATTTCTTACCGGAGTCTTCTCAGAACAGGGCCACGTTTCAAACTGTAATTGATAATGCTAATTTGCTAAACATACATTTTATATTTTTTTACGTTTTCTAAGTGTCGCTTTAATGGTCAATACAAAACAGGTAAATGATTGTGACTTTTATTTCATTACTGCTAAAATTGTACACAATACATAGATTTGTGTATAATATATTTTACAGTAATGTATGCTATAAAAATATGCTGTAGATCGTTTTCGACCTGAAGCGATGACATGCGCGATCCGACTTCCACGCGGGCGGAGCCGCGGGCAACAGCTAGTTTTTCATAAAGTTTTAGAGCTACCTTTTAGAGTTTTTAGAGCTAGTTACCAAGTTACCGATCAACTTAGCTTGCTAGTACCGACCCCCATGGGTGACTTGCTTATACTGTTGGCCATGATATGTGATTGTAACCAACCGAAAGAGAATGAGAAGAAAAACATTTATAGAGCATTATCAGATCCAAGATTAAAAAAAAATCTAAGACATTTCCATCATAATCAGAGCTACATATTTTCTCGTATGTGAAGTATATGGGGGGTCTATTGTGGCTGGATGGGAGGTACATCCGGCTGCAATTTGCTCACACAATGAGATGGTATCAATGGCGGATGACTTCCGATGGTGGCGTGACCACTTGCGACCGGCGTCACGGCTCGCGGCCTGCTTGTGTGGCTGGCAGAGTGGGTGATGGAGATTAGAAGGAACTGGCTGGTTTGTTTTGAATTTTTGAATTAGGAATTTAGTTTTTGTGACTGAATTTATAGATTTTATAATTTTGAATTTGGAATGGATTTATTATACACTCTTGTTTTTATTATGTAGATAGAGATCGTAATTTATGTAGGTAGATATGGTATTTATAAGATTTCATGGATATCAAACTTTTTTAAATTTGAAAATCATATTCCATAAGTACCATGTAGTTATAGACGGTAAGCCCATTAAAATAAGTAGAAGCAAACTTGCACAAATAGGAAAAATAAAAAAAACACTGCCCTTTTCTCCATTGCGCTTCAAAAATTCTATCGATTTAAGAACGATTTAAGAAGAAGATTTAAGAACGGCCTTCTATTTTTTTTTAAATTGCCACAAGGATTTTTTTAGGTATTTTGCAAAAACTCTATATTCAATTATTACGTATCACTCCGTTACCTACATCTCAACGTCGCACACACGGACAGCTTTTTATGTGTTTTCCTATACAGAACACAGTTCCAATTAGACTGTACATAATGTACTTAGATTATATAGAACGTGTATTGTGTACGTACACATTGAACCAAAGTAGATACTAGTTAGTTAAGGTCTTTGTAAAATATATGGTGATGTTTTTACAATGTTTACATTGAAAAAAAAAACAGTGGTGAAATAATAGCCTGTCAACTGTAATGAATTTGAATTAAGAATATTACCAATATTCAATGTTGTAAACTCACATTTCTCGAATTTTCAAATTCGAATTTTTGGTCTGTCTTTTCAAACCGTTCGTCAGCAGTTAGTCTAAAGTCTATGATAGAGCTACGCGAGCTACGAACGCCCTACAAAGCCGAAGTAAGGCCACCTAAGGGCCTCTGTTCAGACGAGCGCGCGATTTCACGAACTACATACCGTAGAAAAAGGCACGTTTCTAATACTTCGGATCACAAACGTGCCAATCAAAAGTTATAATAACTTTTTAAATGATAACATTCTCAATTCAAATTCAATTAAATACTAGAACATAATTTAATTATCAATCTCAGGAAGCGGGAAATACTGAACTATTGCTCCCTAAAAGAAAAAAAAGTCATATCAAAAGAAGACAGAGTAAGCGGCAGAGCAGAGGAACTCTGGCTCCTTTTTTAAACTTTCAGAAAGCAATATTTTTTAACACCACTCATGCACATAACAACATCCTGTACTTTATGTCATCTACATATGCAGGTAAGTAGGTATGTCAGAAACGTCCACCATTACTGACTTTGGTCATTGTACTATGGTAATTTGCGCCCATTTTGGTACGTTTTCCATACAAGAGATTGCGAGATGTGTACGGTCAACCACGCAAGTTCTATATCAACATATGTTACGATTTTAAACCATATGACTTAGGAGTTAAAGGTGTTTTTTGTGTGTTGATAGTATGTGAGTCGGTGGACCATCTCGAAATTGTTCCGGTACTTCCTGTTCTTTATAATTGTTTTATTTTGTGAACAGGTCGATATACTTTGGTGGGAAGATTATAATGGCTAGGTTTTGTTGCGAAATTTTCTGAATAATAATATATTTTTAACAATAGAATGGAGTTCAAATAGTACGGTTGAAGTGACGCGTCTGTGGGCTGTTTGAAAAATTCAAATTTTGAATGAGAACTGAGTTCGAAATTTAAATCTTCTTTGGGATCCTTTAGATCGGAAAAGTGAACATCCAAGACGAGTCATTCGGATTGGTCTTGAACTTAAACGAAAAAAAAAGAATTAAAAAGGCAGGAGTGGTTTCTAGGAAAACAGAAAGAGCTTTCTCTGCAATAACAGTTATTCTTTGTGTTGATAAATCAGTCAAGCAAGACTAGTAATCTACCAATTAGTCCCACCCTCTCCTTTCCTACAAAGGACAACTCTGCAGGGCTTAGATGTCAACAGCATACGGTGCAGAAATTCCATCAAGAACCAAACAGTTCCGTGAGTCTTTCCTTTGCCGCACCTTTAAGTCTTGGAATTCCTTACGAGCTCACGTGCTTCCTTCTTCCTACAGTCCCAGGTCCTTTAAGCGGGGCGTGAAAAACTCCGATGAGGCCGACAAGCTTACTGTTACTATTGTATCATTGTGGGTGTTGTAATGGTGTCCCTTTTTCCTGAGATTTAGCCTTCAGCTAGGCAACAGGCGAGGTGAAGTCAAATTAACATCACTTATATAAAAAGTAAATATATTTATAATAATATTTCAGATGCAGGTGAACAATAAATTTAATACAATTGCTTGCCCCATTTTCGTGAATGATGCGTTTGGGGTAAAACAATTTCGGTAATTATTAATCTCATGAATAGGCAATGAGATGTCAAATTGTTATCGGTTATGAGAGCTTTTACACGTGACCACGTTTTACACGTGACATGTTAAACAAATAAACTATACTAAAGAACTGACTAACTAGTGGTTCAATACCGATTTTTAATTTTCAAAATGCGTTACTAAGCAGAAAAGATATATAATCCTAGCTGGGAATAGAACCCGTTGATTTTGATAAAAAAACACACCAACTACACTATACAATACTACTACACTATACAATAGTGTCGCTGTGTCGTGTTTTTTTTTTCAAAATCAACGGGTTCTATTCTTGACTAGGATTAATGATTTTTAAAAATCGAATGATGAGGTTTTAAGTTTCATCAAAATCTGGCTCGTGACTCTTTTGAGCATTTTTCGCTATTCCTCTTCGTATTTGGCCATCCAATATTACTGAAGAATTCACCCTGTATATAAGCTAGTATATCTTAGTCGTGTGGTATAAACAGAGTGCAAGTATACAACGGGACCTGTTGATTTCCATCCACGACGCAGGGCAGGGGGACAATAGTGTTGGGCGCACCCAGGTAAACTGTGAGCGGTATCGATGTTAATAATAACTAATAAAATGAAAATAATATCATTAAAAGTAGTCTTGATTCTCCTTGTATTCAATTTTCCCTGAATTTAATTTTACATTTCACTATTGTAATGTGAATGTTAAGTTTTTTCTACGATATAATTTATGTAAAATTATTTTAGGCAACAAAATTTCCTAGTATTAAATCTAGACGAAAATTTTAAAAACAAATGTGCCTCTGTCTGTCTAATTCCCATATTAATCGATTTTATTTAGATATCAATCGTTCACATAAAATGCTAGGAAAGTCAAATCATATTTTGCCACTACGAAGTAGAAATAGGATAGTGGAACCCGGGCTACAAAATCTAAGGTTTAGATGGACTGGAATGATCGCAAAAATGACATCATATACTATGCGTTTCAAATGAGAAGATAATCGCGATCGCGGCAACTTCACTCCGTACTCATCAAAATTGTACAGCTAACAACGAAATTTCCATGTCGGATAACTTCATACGTGTATAGTAACGACGAGTGACAACGACTTAATGTTTATTTTCTTTTCATTAAGTACATAACATTTTTTTAAATACTAATTATAATATTTTTCTTCAAACTGAAGTTAGCAACGGGAACCAAAATGTCGTTCTGACAATTATCAACTCATTTGAAATGCATAGTAGGTACTGTAGCTTTAACCTATTCAGTCGAATTAAATTGAAAAAACAACGTCCTTATGTGAACTCGGAGCTCAGGGTTCACCTTCCTTTCGAAGGTGGTTATCTCTAAAGATAGGCTCAGGCACTGAAAAAAGGGTCCACAATCCTACTTTTTTTATCTACTTCGCACAATCATGGGTGTCCACGGTAGCGAGATCAGAAACATAACATTCTATAATAATATGAAATCTATCGTTACAAGTACATCACTAGTGTTTGAACCTGGGCGTGCTTAATTTGGCGTGACCTGGCGACGTCTAATTTTTACGGAAACATTTCTTTTCCTTTCCATACTCAGGATGAGAACTGAAAACGACTCATGACTGATGCGTAGATACTGAACGTAGACTTCAAAACGTTCATGCAATGACGTTAATAATGAAATCTATGATGCTCTTTATTGCTATTTTATGCTTAGTTTTGTGGTCAGAATTTTTGAAATATTCTACAACATGCTATACAACGCTACCTAAACCTAAAGTAAGCATAGTTTGACTAGCCTGTCTCGATAGTGTACACCTAGAAAACGTTTAAATATAATTAGATACCTATATTTTTTTTGTAAAATAGAAACATCCAGGCCAATGCAAATATACATATTCATACATACAAATATTTGCACTAAACAGGACTTGATCCCACAGACGACTTCTCTACCGTTACGCCACGCCGTCAAATATAAATGTCAGCTATAATCTGTTTATTTTTTGTCTCAGATACTAAATTGACAAGTGCAAATGTCAAGTTGTGAAATACTGATAACGGTTTTGTGTAGTGGTGTACTCGAATCTATCGGCAATGTTTGTTGCCTGGATACAAGTGGTTTGGCTATAATATATTTTAAGAGAAAAGTTAAATATAAAGTGTTTATAAATTTTAAGTTTTCAATGTTTAGAAGTAGGCGACGATTCAGAGGATTCAAATGATTCAGATCAGGAGGTATCAGAATACAGGAAAAACAAATGCTTAAACAGTATACCTATATAAGTTGAGTTTTATTTGTCGAATTTAAAATTAGTGTTCTATAAATTTTATAAGATAACCTACAAATATCTGTTCTAAATTTAATTTATTGATAGCTTTCGATACTGGTGCCACATGACTAGATTTTAGTTTTAAAAAAACCGGCAACATAATAATGTAATATCAGCTTAGTATCTGAGATTAATAAAATAAACTACCTACTTAGTGTATAAATGTGTACATTTATTGAAGAATATCATCACAGATGACAGCTACAACATCTGGTTGATATTTATAATTAACTGAAAGTATAAACATTACACTCATAAGCTTAATGTTACCTACGCAAATAATTGTCTAATGTGAGGGAATACAATTACTCGCCACCACAACAGTTGGCCAGGTGACCACTTATTCCGTTTCGCCGAGTCCAACATTCTCACCGATTCTGGTGGGGTGGTATCCGTGGGGAATTTGCGTAGGGAAAAGAAGTTATTATATTAAACTAAACATTTCTTATCCAAAAACAATGTCCTCATACTGTTGCTTCTGCACTGCCATCTGACTTCCTAAACATGAGAAGAATGTTAGCAGAGCCTCGTAGAGCTCCGTAGAGGCCCGTAGTTTAGCAAATACTTACAGGTGAGGTTGGATTGGGTTTTAAGAACGTGAAGCCTTCAATTTGAACTTTATTAGGTATAATATTCGGTTCGTTCTTGAAGTGGTCTTTAAAAATGAAGCATGTTTGTACGTTGTATGATTTGGAATAAACAAACATGGTAAATATCCCGATGAATTTAATAGTGAATGTTTGTACGTGTTTGTAATGGTGACCCTCTTTTTTGAGACTTTGCCTTCAGCTTAAATAAAATAAGTTAATCGGGGCGAGCCTATCACCGTCAAACGGGTACTTTGTAGATTTGAAATGGAAAATCTTCTGTTAATACACAATATAATTTCTTATCATTGAGTAGGAAACTGTGAGAATCGATCTTAGTTAGAATTTAAGTAAACCAATAAAGTATGAAAATCTCGAAATAAAACTCTGTACCTACCAGCCCGTCGTACCATTGTGGTAGCAATAGGCCAGCCAACAATTGAGGGATGCCTATGTCCAACAGTGGAGTTCGATAAGCTAATTGATAACATTTTCGTTACGGCAATAAGTATTTTATTATTTCAAATAGCAATTAAAAGTTTATCAAAAGTTAAAACTACGTCGGAGAACTTCTTATCAAGAACGTATTAATAAAGGAACAAAATTTCCTTATGGCGAACTATAAAACTAATATATTTCCGATAAGATCGTAGGCCATATGGCACGGTAAGTACATGGGTTGTATGGGAATGTGTGGGAACACTTCCTACCCTTCACAATTTCACATTATCTGTCTTTATTCAACTTATTTTGCTTGTGACTTATGGTCATTTGACCATATGCGTGATGTCACGCAACGTTGGAAACAAGGAAGTTTGGTTTCGTTATAAATAACAATAGCTTATTATATTAAGTATGTAAAACTGTAATTTTTAATTGGTAAAAGTCAATATATGCTTTAGTAGAGCTTATAATTTGTTACACTGTATACATTAATGTTGTGGCTGTTGTCCCAAACAAAAAAAAATATGGCAGTATTGATTTGATTTGTTCGTTTTCTCTTTTTTGGTGTTTTTAATTTTGGACACCAAACTGCAGGAGGAGTAAGAGTAGGAGAGAGAACTCAGGATGGAAGAGCATGTGGAGCTGCCGTGGGCTGGGGAGCGCCGCGTGGGCTGGGGAGCGCCCCGTGGGCTGGGGAGCGCCGTGCTCTCATCACCGAAGTGGGGACGGACCTCTCGCTGCCGGCCGTAGTTCTGTCTATGGTCGGCAGCGATGAGGCGTGGGCGGCGGTTCAAACCTTCTGCGAGACCGTTATCTCGCAGAAGGAGGCGGCGGAGAGGGGGAGGGAAACAGACCCACTTTCCCTCCCACAGCGCCGCAAGCGAACCGGGGTCCGGAGGAGGCGGTACCATCAACTCCTCCCCCCCTAACTGTAGGCCGGGCAGTAGACGCGGGGGCGTCTGCTGCCCTTACATAGGCCTCGAGGTTGAAGGCGCACGTCGTGTCGCGTGTGCCTTGCCTAGGCGGGCGGCAGAAGGACTCCTCTTCTGCCGCACCAGAGACGGGCCTGCCACTGAGTAGTGGCGGGCGACTCGCACGGCGATGGCGGAAGATGTTGTTCCCGCCATCGTCGATATGCGATGACGACGGACACCGTGGTGGTTTAGTGGGTAGTCTGATTCCCGGTAGAGGTCAGGAGTCCCACACAAAGCTCGCCCCCGCCCCTGTAGGGGGTGAGCGAAGTGCGTAAATGCATTCCACCACGTAAAAAAAAAAAAAAAAAAAAAAAGGATGGAAGAGCAAATTTTAAACGCGTCATCAGTAAACGGTTTGAAAATCTGGTTAAGATAGGCTTAGGTACTTTAGTTTTGTATCTCTATCTCTGTTCTGTACCTAGTTATTTATATACACATAATAACTAATACATAATCTTTATTATCATCACATTATAAGCAAAAAAAACTCCTCGTTATAGCCTTTCTTCAAATATTAAACAACGATTATGGTTGAATCTTGACTAACGCGCAAATAATAGTTATAAAAAGTCCTTGAACGACTATTTTAACGAGTAAAATTTCTATATAGCAGTATATCTTCCTTATCTAATTACATATACTGGTTCACGGACATACAGACATGTAGATAATTACTAGTAAATACTGACAAATCACAAGCAACACGCGAGACTGACCCATTTCAAACTCGCATGTTGTCATTTTCAGCCATCGTTGACATATTTCTATAGCGAAATAAAGGCTAATTATTTAAACAGTAACTTACTGTTGTTTGTGCTAATGTTTACGTACAAATATATACTTAGGGCATATATCCTAGACCTAAAATGCAGTAGGTACGTGTTTAGTATCTATGTTTTTTGAAGTGTCTCCACAACTGGTGCCTCTACCTATATCAATTTATTCTTACATCTTATATAGTGTTTGTACCTAAATCCCGTTAATCTTTAAATTAGTAACACCTAACTCTTATATTATATTATAAATATTACAGTAGCTTTAATTTGTACAGGAATGATTTTTGTCTCGCGATATTACTTGCATTAGAATTATCCGATGCAGAAATGAGTATACCATTAAAAATTGTATAAGTCCAAGTTGCTTATAAAAATGATCTTCAATATTCCCTGTCCCTTAGCTCAGAGTTTTCCTACTTACTTTTTCGTTTTCCTGGTTCAAGAATCGTATAGAATACCCACGATTGCATGTTAAGGTTTACGTCGTAAGAACAATAAATAATTTCCAAACCGATTAAAAATTAAAATCAATTTAGAGATGCCAAGATAGATATCGGTGTTCGGAGACAAAAAACAAATATGGTACGTGGCCAGTAAAGGGTGGCCGTAGAGCAATCACCATGCATAAGTTATGAGCATGGATGGCGTGCTTTCTGGGCCATTACTAGGCTTCTATGAAAAAGGACATTTCAGCCTTATCGCTGGATATCACGAGAATAAAAACCGAGCGATAAGATCGCGTGTAGTGTTGTTAAAATATCGATATCGACATTAAGTGTTCAGTTTGTTGATTTTTTTATATCTATTGTTATTTTTTGTTACGTTTTTTGTTAACACAAGTATACGAAACTGGTATTGTTAAACTCTCAGTTATAATCAATAATATGGAATAAAACTTACGTGGTTTATTATAATTTTAACAGAAAATAAACCTGAACTTTCAGTTTGTAACCAATTGAGATTAAAAACCATATATTGAGATATTTATCTTCACAGCGTTGTAGTACATAAGCTATGTGGCTGTAGGACTCATTCTACTATATATGCCATAAATTCTACTGATGCCCACAAGATAGTCCCTTAGAAAGTTCCCTTACTGAGTGTACACGCAAGGCCATGAACAGAGATGAAGTAATATGAAAGTCATAGTCCTTTATTTGTCGAATACACTAGTGATGTTTACAATATAGGGTCGGATCATATATTCTGCCTTACACAAAAGTTGTAAACACTTTACCAGATATAAGCCAGTAGTAGCCCTTCCCGAAGAGCGAAACCTATACTCGGGCCCTCTCCGTGTGTAACAAATTACTACTACTAAAACAAAAATGTCATCGAATCAACAGAAGACCAGACGATCCATGACCACGACTACTCTGCAAGGAGTGTACAACTAAGAAGCTATCGTAAAACACATGTCCGAGACTTCAAGGTTTGCTGTATCGATAGTGTCCCACCTCTATGATGGTGTGTTGGAAGACAGGCACTTATTAGCTGTCATTATCTACGGCGGTATCGCCTGTGACATATGGCTAATATCGGACACGACCGCCCGTACATGCGAGAGCCCCACGCCATACTCCTTTGTGTTCGGAAATATGCTTTAATTACTTATTTGTATGATAAAATGCGGCCATTGGATGTTATCTGTTAGTTTAGGGGCGTGTGTCTGGATAGTGTTCTTTTTTTAATTTCGCGACACGATTGCTTTACTTTTTAAATTATTTATTATCTATCAAATGAGCAGAGGAATCACCCTCTTTCTCTGTTCATGAAAATTCATTATTTCTTCAGAAGTACGCAAGTAGGTATAATTATACAGTTGTGATTGTTAGGGAGAGGTCAAACTGGTCGCGATGTGTGTGACTCTTTTCTCACATACTCACACCTAGTATGAATAGGTATTTTAATTTTTATACTATATCTTACCCGTCATTTTAACCTAGGTTTAAAACATGTATTTGACAAGTTTTATATCAAACACGTTTACTACATGTTTCTGGGTGACAACGAGAAGTTAGGTGGCAGGCAAGAACATAGCCCACCTGATATGAGAACACTAGTCAAATCAATTGAAAGTTAAGATAGAAGTTCTATAGGTCTCTTGTCTTTTTCTTCTTATCTTCGAAGGTGCAGGTGATACTTTCATCACAATTAGCGTCCATAATTGTGATCCTCATTTCTAAGACTATGTCTTCAGCTTACCATCAGGCGAGGTGAAGTCAAATTAACGTGCCCTTAAAAATAAGTACCATCAACAAAGCTATTGTTGGCTGCTATAGTCGTATACCGATAATTGTCTCAGATAACTAAAAAATTAACACTCTAATCAGTGTAACTTGAGCTGTATTGTAACTAATTTCAGCGGTCCATTACAACGATACAGATTGCGAAACACGAACGGCCTCACACTCGTACTTCTTATCGTTTGTCCGTCTGTCCTGCACAGAAAAATGATAAAACATATCTGGTTACAATTTAATATATGCGCCGCAAGTTGTGGGCGACAGTGGGGCGTTTTAAACGGACGGTTATACTTTTCTATAATACACTAGCAAACCCGGCGAACTCCGTTTCGACACCAGATGGCTACAAAAATGATTTTCTCGCTTTTTTGTTGATATTTTTTCTGAATTTTCTTTGCTATAAACCTCACGGAGAATGCAAAACCGTGGAAATTGGTTCGTGCGTTCTGGAGTTATAGCGCCAGGAAGGAAAACCCTACTTATTTTTATATAGTAGATAATTTGTATTCTTAGTAGGATGCAAACCGCCTCCAACCGGTCGGATTAGAGGGCGATGGAGGAGGCCTATGTTTATCAGTGGACGTACGTAGTCCTATGGCTGAAATGATGATGATGTTGATGTTGATGAGAGGATGATGAGTCTAGAGTCATGTATGAGAGACGGTTAAGTTATCGCAACTAAATCTACTGGCATAAAATCAAGACTTAATCGAAGACAATTTAGTGAGCATTTCTTTTGTTACTCTCTTATTTAGTTGTTACATTACGGTTAGGAATTCATTTTTCGACATACCGTTTTGTTTACAAAGTCCCAAAGGCGGTAATAGGCTCGCCCCCTATTACGGGGGGCCCGAAAATCATAGTTGGCGAAATGTGGGTGTTTAATTACACCTCTACCCCTTCGTGGATTACAGGCGTAATTCAGTTTGTGAGTCCCGCTATCTCTTCTATGTCTCCTTTCGCCTGTCACTTGCACCCCTCATACATTGTGTGAATCGTTGGTATATTGAGCGCGACCACATCTGGTCGGTTTCTTATCAAGCAGAAACACCAGTTATTGTGTTTTGAAGGAAAACATCGCTTTTATCGCGTCCACCATTGCTCACACATCCGCCATCCTTAAGTTTTTTGCTGTCATTTGAGTGCTTTAACAATGTTATGCTCTTAGAAAGGTTATGGCGACTTTTGTTATGCTTAATGTTTTGTCTTTATGCTTTATCTTTTGTTATAGTTATGCTTAATGAATAACATCTTATTTTAATGTCAGAATTTTTAGTGTAGGTCTAAAATACCACTAAATAGATCTTATACTTAATTATTTATAAAGCCGCGGTAGCGTAGTGGTATGGGTAATGGAAGACGAGGTCTCGGGTTCGATCTCGGGTTTTACTATGGCACACACCAATGACTTTTCGATGCTTTTTGAAGTTACGTGTGTATTTATGTCAGGTTTTTAAGTGCCCGGTTAATGGCAATAGGCTCGTCACCTATTACATTGGGATCTAAACATAAACTGACGAAATGTGGGTGCTAGCACCTCTGCCTACCCCTTCGGGGATATAAGCGTGAGTTTATGTTATGTATGTTATGTTATTTATTTAGTTTGTATCTTAAACTAGCTGTTCTTCTGATCCCGTTCTTACTCCTACATAAAAGCCACTCGTCTCGTCTCGTCCACTACCGTTGCACCCCTACTATTCTCAAAAGACAGCACAAAATGCGTAGGCACTGCTTGTATAAACCTCATTTTAAACACATTTCGAGTCCACAACTCGTCCTTCCTCCTCCTCATAGTTGTCATTTTTGACAACTCAATAGATTAAAATGAGCAGGTTTTTTCTTATTTCCTATAGATAAAATATCACTTAATTATACTATCAGCTAATGTTTACTCCCAATGGGACATTTTAAGTCAAAATATATATTTTTTTTATTACTTTGTTTGGTACCTACAATACAAGTGTTATATTGATTAAATGTTTATTTGGGACCCTTATAAAAACTCTTTTGTGCTAACAACATAGATAATACGTTGTTGTTTTAAAAGTTATGAGTGTTAGTGAAACTTGAATTTGGATGATTTATGAGAATATTTTTATTTGTTGTTTTAAGTCTACCAAAGACATGTGTCACATATAAGGTCCTTTACCCAAAACTTGTATTTTGATGCCCTGGATACTTATATAAGGAAGAAAGGGCATTTCTTCCGTATTACTTTCACGGGACCTTTTTCATACCACTTAGGTGGCAGATAAGAACACGGCCCATCTGATGGTGATGGATGGTCACCGTAGTATAAGGATGTTTACAACACCATAGGCGTCATGCTCATGCTCCATGACCCTGTAGAAATCTTTTCAAGACAGACATTCTTTCTTGAAACATATTATAGTCGCCTATTATTTAGTCCCTGAAATTAATTGACTAGCATTGAAAGGTCTTGTTGGGGTATTTAGGGTGTATCAGCAACCTGAATATGGTCTCATTATCAACATAATCAGATGTATCCGTTTGGTACTTTAATCGTATGAACATACCGCTGTACTTGAGTGAGCAATAGTTAGTACATTGGGGTACCGCGCGCAAGGAGCCGTTCAAACGGAACCATCTCAATTGGCCAGTTAACGAGGAAACAATCTTGTACGCGCACCGCTTGCGACGGAACTCCAGTCAATCTCGCCGATAAATGGGGCTTAAGAATATATACACGTGACATTATATAGTTATATTGACCTCTAGACAAGTGGCAAATCATTGGTAGGGTAAAAGCCGGATAGTTGCGCCACTTTTCAACAAAGCTATATAATTAAGAAATATGTGCTTAATAAGAATATTGCAAGGTGTATATCAAATTATAGGTCTTTGAGCTACTATAGAAGCCTATTATTAAGAACATAGTTATTATAGGTTTTGAGTAAAACCTGTTTTATTTGACCTCTCAAAGAGAGGATAGTTGCCCACTCTAGCGGATAGTTGCCTAACGTAAATAATACTTGAGAGGATACTTGCCTCATGCGGGGATAGACGCCTCACAATGTCTTTTGATGAAAAACAAATTCATATCGATTTACTCAACCAGTCTTTATTATTTATTGCAATCTTTTATTAAGTTCTAATCAACGTTATACAAAATATAACAAAAATAGCCAAAAATTATACCCCGTATCCCGTGGAATCCCGTACATTCGCGATATTTAGTTGATTCCTTTTTTTATCCAACTCTTGGAATGCAAGACCTAAACTTTCCTCTGTACAGCTTATGTGACGCGGCACCAAGCCGGCTTTACGCTGATACTTACGAGGCATTTTGCTCACCTAAAAAGTTAATTAATTATTAATTTTATTTTATTAACGGTTAGAATGAACTCTGGGGTTACGTACGTCCATAGGCCACGGCAACCTCTTTCCATTAGGTGCATATCTGCCACTTTAAGTGGTATAAAAATAAAAATAATAAATAATCTCAAAAAGGTACTGACACGGGTGGGCAATAGAACACACGACCTAAATACTTATTGTATTCTAGCTAAGTTACAGCCACAATGAATAAAAAAACACAAATAGAAAATATTTGCCTTTGTTCGTGAAAGAATTTATAGTTGCGAATAGTTGCCCCCAGAGCAACTATCCGCACTGGTTTCTAGGGCAACTATCCTTTTTGATACGGATACTTGCCCTTTTCATTAGCGAAATAAATAATAATTATTTTACAAAAATATGTAATAAACTTTGCAATGTAAAGCCTAATGCACGCAAAGAAATAAAAGGTAGATTGGAACCACAATTAGTAATAAAAATATTCAACAGAAATAACTTACCAATATAAGTTCGACACCTGTCGAAGATTCACCGCGGAAGATTTTCGCTTGCACGAGTGAAAAGCTTGCGTCTATGGTGACGGTTAACGTGGCCCTGAGGTCTATGGGAGGTGTACTTACAACTATAGTAAAACGCTAATGCCACTTACATCCGTAACATAGTGTATTCGAAACCGTGGCAAGTATCCCACCGGCGCAACTATCCGGCTTTTACCCTATATAATGTTCAATGTATGGAATTGACACGTTTGGCATTTGTGACAGGTGTGGTTGAATGTCAAATTCCATATATTGAAGATGTCTATTCCATACTAGGAAATGACGACAACTAAATTGCTACTTGTCCACGGGCGTAGGAAATTAGTGACCTAGGCTTTCAACATTATGTATAAAAAGTGGGTCTAGTTCATAATATCGAAAGTCACTACATCGATGGTCGCTACATCGAAGACGTTCCATCGACGGGTCAATGTATCGATAGTACTTCAAATCGATGGTACGCTACATCGACAGCACCCCAAATCGATGGTACACTACATCGTCAGTACACTAAAACGACGGTACGCTACATCGACCGTACAGCAAATCGATAGTATGCTACGTCGACTAATAAAACACAGAATTTTTATAAGGTTATAATCACAATTTGTTAAATCTGTAAATTGCTTGATTTTGATGTAACCTGTCCAACGATAGATGGCACCACTCGTCTATTATAAATAGGTATTACTAAACTATTACTACTATACTACTAATAAACAATACTAAATTATAAATAGGTATTGCAATAAATTGTGATTATAACCTTATAAAAATTCTGTGTTTTATTAGTCGACGTAGCATACTATCGATTTGCTGTACGGTCGATGTAGCGTACCGTCGTTTTAGTGTACTGACGATGTAGTGTACCATCGATTTGGGGTGCTGTCGATGTAGCGTACCATCGATTTGAAGTACTATCGATACATTGACCCGTCGATGGAACGTCTTCGATGTAGCGACCATCGATGTAGTGACTTTCGATATTATGAACTAGAGTGCCTACTCCCGGTGTTCGGTACCTATTACGGAATGTCTTCAAGGAGTTTTGGTTGCGAAATTTCCAGAATGTGTACAGGAATTAAATACTAGTACAATTGCTTAGTTGTGAATGAATTCATGTGTCATTCGACTCGACTCGGTGATACGTTCATCATGCTTACAACCAAAGAGTGGAATGCCTTTCGCGAATCTGTGTTTCCATATAGCTATAACTTGGAAGTCTTCAAAACTAGAGTGAATAGGTTACTTCTAGACAAGCGTGCTCCACCGTCGAACACATCATCATCACTTACCACCAGGTGAGATAGTGGTTAAACGCAAGCCCATAGAACATAAAATAAATAATAGTTTAAAAAAACTAAAATATATGCTTTTATAGAAAATCTGAATCTGATCGTTCAAAGTAAGGCAAAATCGAGCCCAAAAAAACGGTTACAAGCAAACAAGCAAACAGAAGTGAAACTAATAAAAGCGTGTTGATAAAGAATGTTAATTCTCATTTTCCTTGCATAGTTGCTTAGGTAACTAAATATTATTTAGTCTAATTAGGAAAAAATAACACCTCAGTTAAGATTTTGTTTAATTTCGAGTTAATTTTTTTTAGTTTTTTCTCCACCTTGTTTTATTTTTTTATGCCAATCTTATCTGTCAAACTTTTTAGTTTCTTTTTAGAACGCTTAACAAATTTCTTCTCGCGTACCTCCTAGTACAGCCTCATCTATAATTTCTTAACTCTACACGTTGTTTGAGAGGAAGAGACAATTTCGTTGAACACATGTGGAAGTATCTAAGTGCAAGTTGTTATAATCAATGGGTTATGGATGTTTTGACATGCGATGCTCGCTAGGATGTCTCTATTAAACCAATTGTAGAGTCAGCTAGTAGATACGCTTTCTGTCTTTGTCATTATATATTTAATAGTTCATAGTTTTGATAGCTATTTGAATAGGAACAATAATTAATTCGATTCTAAGTCTAAGATAAGTTGCTTTTTAGCAGTCCTGAATATGTCTCGTGTAGAGGCGAAATACGAGGTTTGTTCTTTGCACTTGCATATGTCTTCGGGTAAGAAGTCTTTTCAATTGTTTTGAGTGGTACGGTTTGGCATTCCTTTCTATAGGTACCGCTATAGCATTCTATATGACAAGATATTATAACTTCACCTCGCCTGATGGTAAGTTGAACGCGCTCAATAGGTATTACAGACACCACTAATGTCAAAATGGTGGCCAGTAGTTATTTACGTTTTATTTATTTATTATACAAGACAAGATGCAATAATTATCATCTGAAATATTCAAATGTTAAAACTTCTACAATCAAAATGAGAACAGCAAACTTTAACAATATTTAAAACAAATCTGTTTGTAAGTTTGTACAGACAATTCCGCTACGGCTCACAGAACACATATTCCTCAGTATTAGCAAAGTTGGTAAGCACATCTTGAGGCCAAAAAGACTCTGGCTCACTTCCAAAGTATGCTGTATTAAAACGGGGATGCCCCGACAGAAATAGTCGAAAGCCTAACGGAATTATTTGACTCTTGAATTTAGAAGTGTGTTAGATGATAGTCATTCTAGAAGAATCTACACAACGCCACCTAAACCACGCCACATAGCTGAACTAGCTTGTGTTATAGGATCTAGAATGCGGATAATCCTCCTTAGATTTATATTTTTTCGTAAATACATACATATCATGCTGCAGGGAATTCGCTGTATTTGCTGTTGCGGGCTGCGGTCGGCTACAGAATCATATCTAGGTATCTTGATAATAGACAATAATTTCTGGTCTACCAGAGACAATGAGCAACTTATTGTAGCTATAAAAAAGGTGCGCTATACTTTACAGAGACGTGTCAAAATATATAATCTAGTAGCTGTTGCCCGCGGCTCCACCCGCGTGAACTTCTGATCCCATTTCCGCTGCTCCATTTAGGGGTATGAAAAATAGATGTTGGCCGATTCTCAGACCTACTCAATATGCTCACAAAATTTCATGAGAATCGGTCAAGCCGTTTCGGAGGAGTATGGCAACGAAAACTGTGACACGAGAATTTTATAAATAAGATTTATCTCGTTTCTGTATCCTGTATTCTGGCAGCCCTACTCACGAATGACCGAGACACATACATATTAACGATACAAGTTCGCTTGCAGTGTAATGGCGATTGTTCCTAAGTGTAATATCGGTATAATAACCTAAGCCGCTGTACTGCAGAGCGTTTACACTGCTGTACACTCGTTCGAGAATTATTTCAAGGATTTTGCTGTGATATATTGGATATGTTCTACTTAGTTTGAATTTCGTGTTATATATAATAGGTCTTTACATATGAAATTGCCGAAATTTTCTTACAGATTCATGAGTTCGTTATTCCTGTAATTGAATAGGTATTTCCATTATTTATATTTGGTTTGAAAGTTGATTTCAAGATTTTAAAACTCTGTATTAATATTGTTTTTATTGGCCGTTTGATAAATTAAATTCGATCTTCAAAAACAGTACTTCCTAAATGATATCCATTTTGATGATAAATTTCGTATTACTTTTTTACAGCTGTCATTTTTCAAAAATGTAATAAAAGTTGCTGTTTGCTTAATGTTGTCTCATTTATACACAAAAAAATCTAATTTGAATTTGTCATTCCTAAAAAAATGCCATACAGAGACAAAGAGAGAGATAGAGGACATTACTACTGCTATAAATTATGAAAAAGTTTAATATTTTGAAATAAAAAAAAATATGAAAGTGTAGCAAAAGATGCTAATTGGTAAATTAGCGGGAATGAGTCCAATTGAAGTAATATATGGAATTAAACGCGTGCGCATCTTGTAAACACGTGTTAACGACACCGCACCTAGTCTATTTGCGCGGCGGATGCGCCCGCGCAGACCGTAATTGGGACGTCTGCTAACCTGTCACAATTCTATTTAATATTAAGGTCACATTCTTTAAAACGTTATGTAACCAAACCATAATGATTGCGTTAGTTTTCGCCGGTGGTTTCGCTTACGTAGGATGTAGAATTTATTATAAAAAGTAAGGAATAGTTTTTCTTTTCTTTATGTGTAGTAGCTGTTGCCCGCGGCTCCGCTCGCGTGGACCTCTGATCCTATTCCCGCTGTTACATAAAGAGTTCAAGGAAGATTTATAAAAAAAAATGCTCGAATTGGTCCAGCTGTTTTCGAGTTATGCACTTAGCAACATAATGTATTTCCAAATTCATTTTTATTTATATAGATTAGGTACCTTATCGTTCTAATTTGAAAACCTGTAGGTACCATTTCTCTGACTAGAATAATATTTTTTTTATTTAAATAATATTATACATACAAACGCTTTTATCCTAAAGTCTGCCTTTGATTCAACAATAGTTCCAGTCAACAATCTCACCCCGTATTATGTGGCACCAAATACGATAAAATTATTGATGAAATCCACGTCTGCCTAAATAATCTAACATATAGTAATATAGCATTTGAATAAAAAAAAATGGGTTTAGTATTTTTTTAATCAAACTATTATAACATTTGTAACTATGGTACTCATTACCATCATTGTAGTAATCAACATGCGTTTCAAAACTCTTCAGCAGTTGAAAACAAATCCCCGTATTCTCGCCTATCTTAGTCACACTAAAAAAATCGTTAGTCATAGACATAGACTCCAAATGACTCACAAAAATACGCTAGACACTACATTACGAAACTAATATACCCCTTAGAATCATTAAAAGAGGTCAAGCAATCCGTCAAGAAGACAGTCAGGCCGTCAAAACAGTGAGTCAGTAATTAACCCTGGCGTTGCTTGTTCCACATTATCAGTTACAAGACGATATAGGATGTGGCAAAGGTTAAATCTATATCGTCACATCCTTGCGCGTTTCCTGTTTAATTGTGAAGAGCTAATTGTGTGTTGTGTATATTCTAATGTTAGTTGAACCACAGTGTAGGAATAAAAGTAGGTGAAATGCAGAATCACTTATATTTTTTTTATATGACGCCCGTAATCCTCGAAGGGTCATGGCGAAATGTACCAGAGGTAATATTTAACACTCATATTTCGCCAACTATGATTTTCGGTATGTTTAGTACCTATGTAATTATATATTAAACAGTTATATAAGGTTTTAGAAATAATGGATTGCCCCAACAAGACAAGTTCTAGGGCAACTTATTTTCCGATTGACGGGCTCTAACGCAGTCTTTTCGATTGGAGTTGGTTGAAACGACAGGCGGCAGTTGCTTTTATAAAAGCAGTCGGTATACGCGGAATCACGAGGAGAATAAGGTTAGACGGCAGTCGCTTCATTACAGGTCAGACACAAAATTTCGGTTTCATTAATAATAATGTATATTACTAGAATTTTAATTCATTCTGTAGTTGACCAATAACAGTAGACCAACGATATTGTTACACTGTGACAATAAAAGATAGTGGTCCATACGTGCGCGCGCGCAAAACTAATTCGGTAGCGTGAATTGAGCGCGCGGATTAATTGCTAAAGAGGATATATCCTTAATGAGTGATTAAGCCGCAAGATTGTACTGACGGCCCGAGGAAGTGGATTTGTCACTCTTCGGGTGCCAACGGACAGACAGAATGGACCTACTTACTGTATGCTTTGTGTATTTCATTTACAAGCCTTTGAAAGGGTTAAGAACTTTTTTTTTAAACTTTCTTTCTTTATTTGATGCCATCAAAATCGTAAATAAAAACGGGTATTGTAGGTTATCGGTACCCATCAGGTGGAACTTGCTAGTCTAACTGTGATGATGGTTCAACTTCGATATTTTCCATGAAGCGACTGCCATCGTACCTCCATAACCAATTAGAGAAATTTATAGCTTGACTAGTCGGACTTTTTTTAGGGCTCCAACTACGAGTAACTACTGTTCGAATAGCATCCGGGAATCCGCCAGGGCTTAACGTGCTCTCCGAGGCACAAAAACACCCAGAAAAAATAGACATAATCATGCATACAAATATTTGCATTGAGCGGGAATCGAAACCGCGCTTTGCGTAGCAGTCAAATGAACCACAGACCGTCACGTCACAGACTACACATTCTTCTCTGCTTTTTTTAATTGTGCTACATTTATTTTCTGCCGAGAAATCATTTCTTTTGAAAAATTAAGCAAGTTTGCGAACTCGTGTTTGATGAAGGCCATTAATAAACTCCTCCTTGAGTGAAATCGCGTGGTTTTCCTTATCAGGAGTACTCAGAAGTACTAGTTTTGATCAGTGATAAACACACAAAGTTTCGTTTAGTAACAGGCTACTTACTTACTGCATGAAATGCGTTGCTGTTTGCGAATGTGAGTACCTAAGTTAAGAGTTTAAATTTTCAACTTAAAATGTTTCGCTGATGGCGAAAGTTTATACAGAATATAATTGCATAAGTATTATACAATTATAAAAACATCCAGACTAATATTAGCGCTAATTTACATGGATCCAATTCGTGAGTTTTTATTATAATCGGTTACAACTGTCAAATATTTATGTACACTGAACTACCCTGAAATATTTTTTCTCCGAATACCTCTGTCCATCCCATGGTTGTCTATAAGCCCCGCAATGCATATATTGCAATATATTTGTAATGGTCTAAGTGTTTTTATGTATAATATGTATATATTTACAAAAAGGATGTATCTCAGTATGTTTATCCGCATTCTAGAACACATGCTGGAGCTCTGCTGAAAAATAATAATAACATACTGAAACATGTTTATATTTCGCGTGTTTTTAAGTTAACCTTGTAAGTTTTCTCACCATACATGACCTACCCCAATGGCCAATACCCTCTCAAGTCTCAATCGTATCTCGAATAAAGTGCACCGTTTCCCTATTAACTTAACGGGCAAACATGTCCGGACAACTTCCAAGAAGTTCAACCCTTAAGATTAAAGTTCGCGATCTTAGCTTCCAAGTTGTCTCAATTGTCTCTATCTTAGTTTAAAGTGATGTCTCTGGTTGATTTTATTGTTATACTAGATATAAGTTTAACCTTTAGCTTTCTGATATTAATTTAATTAATATCCTATAATGTCCTGTTCCTGTACAAATTTTGGAAAGAAACATAAAACATAAACTCACGCCTAGCTAGCACCCATATTTCACCAGTTTATCCCCAATGTAAGTTTAGTCCCAATGTAATAGGTGCGAGCCTATTGCTAGTAAACGGGCACTTATAAACCTGCGATAAATACACACATAACTTCGAAAAGCATCGAGAAGTTATTGATGTGTGCCATGGTAGAACCTGGTATCGTACCCGAGACCTCTTCTCAGCAGTCTATTATTCATACCATTTGGGTACCACTATGCATAATCACTCTTGGGTAAAAATCTAACGACTAACCTTTCTTGTATTGGATGCCAGTGAATAGTTCGATTCCGGCTTCGGTATTTTCAATAGTGCGATTCAGAATTGACCAACAGTAAAATGCTATCAAAAACATATTCTACAAAGAACTATACCGTTAGAAAATGTAACTTTTTTTGTAACCTCAAAAATACCAAAAGATTTGACAAAAATCTTGCTACTTCCTCATTTACGCGAAGTTCTCATAATTACCACTTAGGATCGCAAAACTTAACAAACACTCCTTCGCTTACAAAGATGAGTAAAAGAATCTGAGGTCAATAGGCGAGGCAGTAAGCTCGAGAATGCCTCGGGCCGAGGCAAGAGGCCGAGGCGAGGCGCGAGGCAGACTCAAAGAGCGAAGAATTCAGTTCATTACCGTCTTACAAGCTCCTTCGTTTCTAGTGATGTGACATGCTAGCATTAAACTATCGATATTTTTTAATAGTAACTATATTTTTTACGATGGTATAAAAATGCGTATTATTAATGATTAATTTGTGTATAAATATTAAGAATACAATTGCATAATTAAAACTAAGCTATAGGGGACAAATGTACATTAAGTGCAGATTTATTTCTGATAAATAAGTGATTTAATTTGATTTAATCAGTGAGGATAAATTTGTGACTAGACTTGCATTATTATTATATAGATAGCCCAGGATTTACTCTTTTACACTTGTCTTTAATGGTGACGACTGCCTTATTACTCCGAGAGGGATATTTGTAGCTTCGTCCATTTTTTAGCAAATTGGTTTGTATCACAAAAATAATGATAGGGCCTTGCACATCCCACCTACATTTCTCACATAAACAAATATATATTTGTATACTTATTTCCTTTAGCTTTTGGTTGTTAACAGCCTAACTTTAGGTTGCTTACTAAGTTATCGTTGCTATGAGGATAATTACTATGTGTCAAAAATGGGTCGTTCCACTTATGGTTTCTTGTGTATTAATATATGGTATGTGATATATTTCGTATTAGTGACGTCACATAAGGAAAGAAGTAGATTCTACTGAACTTATCAGAAGCTGCATGTGGTTTTCCAGATTCTATCAAGAACTATTTGGATCATATATGGTAGTAGTGGCTGTTGGGATATTTAGGGCCCCACAAAGATTTTCGGGGCCCAATTGAACATCACTTACAAATCTCCTTCGCAAAAGGCAAATGAAAAAGAAAGGTTCAGAGAGTGTACTTCTTCTAAGTGACTTTTTGTTTTCCTGAAAAAGTTGGCGCCTTCTCTAACAAGTTTCTCCAAGGAATTGGTAGTTTGTTATTCCACTACGATCCCATAATTAGTGTTTTTTAAATTCAAATTTGGAATGTCTTCCATAAGGCAGCATTTATGTTTCCATATTCTTCGCTAGAATCAATTTTCATTACTTTTAATAGTCTCATACTTAATGTGCTCAAAAAACAGGAAAGTCGTTCTAAATTAAACAGTTTTAGATATATACTCAGCAAAGTAAATTACAACTAACAATTTAAAACAAACATAAACTGGAACAAAATCTTTAATTAAACTAGTTCTCAAGTGAAGTTGAGAAAAAATAAATCAACGAAATTACTGTTCGCCGTCGTCAAAAGCCGAAAGTCACTCGAACTATCATCGCCACAGCGAGCGGAACAAACTACAGCCAAGTGTGTCGATTTCCAGCATCGTTGAGTAGTGTAGAAAAAAAATATTCTCGAGTCGCAAGTTCAGGGGGGTGGCCCCACCCTACCCTTCCTACAGACCTCCTTAACTGCTGCTAGCGGACAAAAAGAATGAATGGATCCGCCCCTTAACGAATACACCGACCGGCATAATTCATACTTAGGAAACTGCAAGGAGTTGACATGGATTTTTTATATTTTTTTACTTTTTAATTACGATAGCATAGCGTCGCCAATGAGGTTAGGTTTTGCTTCAATGTTGTCGTTGTTTACTTTTTTTGTAACGTTGGTAGGTGTTCCTTTTTCAAAATGCGTGACGCTGGTCTGGAATAACTCTGTATTTTCTTTTTTTTTTTAATAAGGAATTTGTTTTTAGAATTGTTAATTATGACGTGTTTATATGAAGAATTAAATAAATATTGAGAAAGGTGGTCACCAAGACTATGATTAAAAATCCTTAATTATAATGTTCTTCGTAATTTATTTTAATAAAAGAAAACTATACAGTCCATTGAATTGTCAACTACTATGCAACTCAATGCTACTGATCTTAATTAAAATATCTTATGCATCATTTAAACTGTTTCTACAAGTGGAATACATTCTCGGTCATTAGACAAGAACACTGTTATGAAAAATTAAGTTATGAGAAATTAAGTTCGTAAGTTTCTAATGTACAGGTATGTCACAGCGGGCAAGTAGGTTTGTATTTTTTTAACTATCCAGTAGAAGGTATAAAGCATAATTTATCTTGTTTACTCATTTTAGCGAAATTTTGAAAGTATTAAAATATGCTATCGATCACTCCTCTCTCTCTCTCTCTGTCCCCAAGTAGAGAACCTATGCTTGCATTTCGTAATTACGTCTGGGCAATTTTTTATGTGTTAATTTTTGGGGTAATATTAAAACCTGTTATATTGTTTTTACTTTTTTCAAGACCTCTAATATATGCCTCATAACATTAAATAATTACAATAAAATTGTATTTGACACATAAATTGACACATAAATTTGAGCCATAAATATTGAGGAATGAAACTCATTTTGACATAGGGGCAATCGAAGCGACGAAATTATGACCTCAGTATCGGTGCCTTATAAAATGGCATGTATTGTAATAGTAATTAAAACTATCAAGAGAAAATATTAATTTAGTTTTCGTTCTCAAGATAACACATTCAAGTCGAGCGCTGAGTCCAAACGATCCTCGGAAGGCAACCTCGGAAGTTAAGATGCGTCGGTTGCCACGTATAATTTTTTCCACTCTCTTTCAATCCCCCTCCTATCAACCCCCGCCCCCCTATCAACCCTTCCGTCTGTCAATCTTAACTACAAGGCGGGAAGGCTCTATGTAACAGTTCAGTACTGGGCCTACATTTTTTTATTTTTTTGCAACGAAGGTTTTAATGGGGCTGACTAGGAATTGCTTAAAATCGATGATTCGTTCGAAGTAAAGCCGGATTCGTCAGCTTTTTAATAGTTTTAAGGGTAAATTTGAACTGAAACGTATTTTGGTAGTTTAATTGGAAGTCTGATGTTAGTTGACAATTAATAATTTGTGTCCTTAGCCGTGTTTTCTGTACTTACAATAACTGTTTACTTTTACTGGTTCCCTCTCGGAATTCATAGGATCTACTCGTATTCCAAGGATAACAAATATACGTAACATATATAATTCTAATCTTTAATATATCCCTGTACTATCTCCGTTCAGTTTAACAACAGAAACAACATTTTCATAGCACAAATAAATCGGACACAAACTATGTAGTTAAAAATAAGTAAGTAATAAAATAAATTATAAATAAAAACATAGTTAATAAGTTATAATACAAAACATATTATATCCAACAATAAAAAAACACTAAATACATACAAGTTCTAGTTTAAATTCACACTCGTTTCAAATTTAACCCTTACACTGCGAATAGAACTTAAAATTCTTTTTTCAAAAACATTCTTTAATCAACACAAGTTACTCTATGACAAAGACAACGATCGGTCATTTATTTGTACGTAGAACCAAAAAGGCTATATTCTTACTATACTTCGTCGTCCGGGCACTAA
Organism: Pelosia muscerda; assembly: GCA_963691645.1. NCBI lineage: Eukaryota > Metazoa > Arthropoda > Insecta > Lepidoptera > Erebidae > Pelosia > Pelosia muscerda. The sequence continues at coordinate 4,831,504 of OY829116.1, read as the reverse complement.
TCAGTGGTATTGTGGTGCTGTTTGAAGTCTCCGTAATGGAAGACCAGACAGGGCAAGGGGGAGAAGAAAATAAAAAAAATACCCAACGCACGCATAAGTAGGCGGATGTCGCAGGCAGTAAGAAATGCAGCCTAGACGATTGAATGACGTTTTAAAAACGTACTACCGAATAACAAAATGCAGACTTTTTAATAAATTAAATTTTGTTTGGCGAATCATGTTACATATAAAATTTGTTTTAATTTTGGTTAATTTTATGTTCAGGTAATTTTTATGTAAATCATCAAAACTTCAAGTACAATTTTCATCTTTTCATCCAGTTATTAATTAAGTTAAAAGTGTTAATATATGTTTAAAATCTACTTATTCGTTCTACTTAACGTATTTCTTCAAAAATCCCAATCCACAGATCACTTTCACCGTAACATGAGACTCAAGATACATCACCAAAGGGGGTCCCCTACGATCCACTACACTGTACAAACTTACAACAGATAAGGGCCTCAAGTACCCCCCAAAAGGGGTAAGACAGGCTCCCCAAGTCTATCTAGACGTTAGTGGAAGAAAAAATAATAATACGGCACCGAGAGGGTTGACATCGATGGAGCTCGGCCGACGCGGTTTAATTTCGTCATCATGTTTTTAGTTTATGCTGTCTGTGGCAAGTGTATTTTTAATGTAATTTTTTAAACTTTTTTTTTTTATAAAGCAAGTGTTTTATTGAAAGCCAAAACAAGTTGAAATTATTGAGATGATATCAATTTAGTAACTAATGTAAATATTAATAGTTAAAATAATAAAAGTATAGCATTTAAATAAACTAATAGTCAGATTTTTAGATGACCAATCAATATTAAGATATGATAGCAAGAAATGATGATGTGTCGATGTAACTAGTTATTATGTACTTATATACTAATTTCTAAAGAGCTTTAAGAATGTAACATTTTGAAATTTATTAAAATATAAATAATAGAAAACGATATGAGTTGATTTGAGAAATACTAACCTATATTTTTAGGATTTCTATTAGATATCTTTAAAAAATGTAGTGAACATTTTCTAAAACAATTAGTATGCTAAGTAAGCTAATTCAAATCAAATTTAGATCGGAAAAGTGAATGCTTCAACGGGATTCGAACCTGTGATCTTTCCCTTCAACCCAAACTCCAAAGGTCGAAGCTTTTAAAAACCAAAATAAAATTACTTTCAGAGTAAAATATACATACTGAATTATTTTTAGTCACATCTAATTTTGGAGGTCGAAAATATAATGTGACATTAAAAAGATAAACTTGTTTTTAAAAGTGACCTTACGAAAATCTTTTGTTCTTATTAACAAAAGATTCTTTGTCTAGAAGCCTGAGAAAGCAGCGATGCTCTAATTATTCCCACAGTGGCTAAAATATTGTGTTACAGTCTTATTGTCCTTCGCCACACTATGCCGTTTCTAAATCTTATACGTAAGGAATCAATTTCAGGTACAGTTTGTCAAACAAATATGAAATTAGAACTTATTGTTCTTCAATTTGATTGTTAATTTTTATGTGTTTTTGTTTTTGTTGTATTTTGAGGATATAAAATTAAAGGGTTAAAGATTTTTACGTCAATCTGTTTATAGGAAATCGTTTTGAAAATCGGTAAAGATAGAGTAGATATGTGTTTTCGTGAAATACTGGCCCGTGGTGACACGTCAATTTGACTTCACCTCGCCTGATGGTAAGCTGAAGCCAAAGTCTCAGGAATGGTGGCGCTCAGTTTGAAGGCCTCATCAGATGCTTTTATGCCCCGCTTAAAGAATCCGAGACTGCTAAATGAAGGAGACACGTGAGTTGGTAAGGAATTCCAAGACTTACTGGTACAAGAAAGACTCACCGAATGCAACATACAACATCCAATAATATCATAAGTTTCTATTGAAAAATGCATTCAGCAAAAGGCTTCAAGATTTATTCGCGGTAATAACGTTTAAAATCATTTACTAACATGTAAAATGTAATTAGCAAACCGTATGATTCATAGAGTAATAATAAATTTCAGTTATTTAATTAACACTTAAACATACCATATTTGTTTTTACAATTATTCCTTTCAAATTAAATACAACTAGCTGTAGCTCGCGACTCCACCTGCCTGAATGTTGGTTATGGCGGAGTGCAATATAGCCTATGTTACTGAGAGTGAATGTAGCTTTCCAATGGTGAAAGAATTTTTGAAATCGGCACAGTAGTTTTTGAGTTTATTCATTAACCATACACAATTTTTATAAGTATAAATACCTAATATGAGTGGCAACAAATTTACGCGACGGCTTGTCTTTTTGACACACTTGACTAATTGGAACCAAAATATGTGCAACCAAATGTACCCTTGACAAGTCCAAACTTGACTTCATACTCTAAATCTAAAGTAAGCCCGAAAGTAAACCACCCATATAGTAAGTCGCGAATACATCTAGCGGACTGTACCTTCTAAAGCGGTGGCGGGACCTACGTGAACTTGATACATGACATTGTCTCCCTCTTCAAGCACGACAAGAATCCCTTTGTCCTTTCGCATCCAGTTCTGCAGTTTTCTTAGTGCCGTGTTTCATTTAAGAGTTTAGTTTTTTTTTTTTCGAAGAATATTTACCAGCTAAGCTAATTACGTTTATTAGGAGTGGGTTTACCGTCGGTCAAGGATTCGAACTCGGGACATCTCGATTGATTCAGTAACTTTAGTATAAAAATTATTTAACTCAACAGGTTGACATCTAAGTTGAAAAATTAGGACTGGTTAGATTTTTTTTTTATAATTTATACAACTGCATCAGATACAGTCAGCATCAAAAACATTTGACCATTTTCAGATTTTAATAAATAAGTTTTGCAAGGTTAACCACAGGAATGAGGTTTATATTGTAAATATAATTCTTGTTAGGTAATAAAAAGTAGATATATACGTACAATTGGTAACATACGTAGTTATAACCGCAAAAATGGTATGTGAGTAAGTTACTCATAACCTAATTAACAATGTAATAGGTAAGTACTGCAGGAAAACCTCGAAGATATTATAAGAAAATTTAATGACATCAAAAATGACGTAGATCAGAATATGGTTATCACGACTTGTACGTTTTATAGTACCTGTATAAATGGCAGTGATAATAATTCAACAGTTAAAATGATGAGACCTATTAGGGTAAATATATTACTCTCTGCGAGTCATTCTTAACAAAAAAAAATAAGAAAACAAAATACCATAGATAGACAAATAAGTAAGTATATTTAAGCAGCAATAATCTTCCTTTTGCATAAACAAAAATATTTTACTTTTGAAGTGAAATATTGAAATGACAAAGCAACCCTCCACTGCTCGGGCCCTTTGAGAAACAACACTTTTTAAGTATCTCTACGAAAAGTTTCACGCGACGCTTTCTTTCACCGAAAACCACATCATTAGACTGTCTCAGATTTTCAAGTTAAATGGAAAATGTTTATTGTTTTTAATAATATATAAATTAAGTTACGAATGAGTTTTACTTGAAGTGAATATATTTTTAATAGTATCTATTATTTATTTGCAGATTGGGTTAAAGTTGTGAAGGCGTATCGGTAAGTTTTATTAAAAATATTTTATTGATGAGATAATCATTGTTGTTAGTTCCACAAGCAATCTCTATGAGGTAAAATATATTTAATTTCTCAAATCATTTATTCCTGTTATTAGCATTATCATTGAACTTTACAGTTCAATTCTTATTCTAAAGCTTTCAATAAAATAAAAACTATAATAGAAATATAATATAACAATGAAAAGCGAATAAAAAACATCAATACTTTCTAAAAAAAAAGTATTTTTGAAAATTTATTGTTTATGAAAACTTATTTTAAAACGTATCTACAATTTATAGCTCTCAATAATTCTTACCTCAGCTATCATTATACCCGTAATTTAACATTCCACGCAGCGAGGGAAGGAAGGTGGAAGATGGGGGAACACTTGACCACCCAACCCTTCATCGCCTCAAGAACAACATTGGGATTTTAATATAGTCTCGTTTTACTCCGCGATAGCTGTTAACGATAGTGAAGGTAGATTTATGCATGTTTTAGTTGTGATTTTTAATTGCAAATTTTTAGAGAAGTTAAATTATTAAAGTATTTGTAAATAGAGTGAAGATTAACAATATTTAACTAAATATCATGATTTTTTTATATATGTCATACTATAAAAATTATATTATGTCGTGTAACAGTAGGCACTTGAAGAAGTAATTTCATAGATAAAATCGTAATATTTACTACAAATTTAGAAGTATTTTCATATCTCTTTTGTCTACAGAAGTATAAAGGAAAATAAAAAGGCATAGGTGTATTCGTTTTAGCATTTTCAAAAGTCAATATTGATAAAATAAACTGCTGCTTTCTCTGAAAAAACTCTTTACCCTTAAAGGAATCTGTTTCATAAAAATTGTGAGCTCTATTTTTATAATTATAAGTAACGACCCTTATTGCCAGTAATTACTTAGTAATGCAAATCTACGACTATCGATGAAAATATCGCGAAAAAATAAGCTCCTATTAGAAAATAGTAGTGCTCTCATATGTTTAACCGGCATCTCTCAAGTCTGCGCCAAATGAGGGTGAGCAGAGTTAATGAATAATTAATGTGCACACTGTTCTCGCCAATTATAATTACGTAAGGAAAGCAATTATGCCCGCCACCCTGTTTGTGATTTGCACTTCGTTAGGAAAAACTATGCGCGATCGCGAACTTGGGCCTAATATGGTGACGTAGGCTCAAATATATTGTGATTTATTATTTATTATTTTATTATAAATAATATTATTATTTAGTGACCAGAACAAAACGTAACAATATTTTTTATATCTACTTGTGTTTTTATAATTATGTGTGACTTATTTATTGCTGCACTATATCTTATATATAGACGTGTTTAAGTTTTGGATCAACTTGATATCAGCATTTTACGTTCATAAATCGATAATTATATGTTAAAATTAAATTATCTATAGAATACAAGAAATATACGGTTTTCGAAGAATTGATAATTCGAATAAATGACTATATTCACGGTCATGTTTTCTAACCACTATTACTGCTAATAATTCACTCTCAATAATAAATATTGAAGTTATAGTGTGCTAAATATAAACAAGGAAAACTTCAGGAATTGCTTTTTAGGTAGTATAGTCAAGTACTCGGTATAAGTAATTGTAAGGCCGTTTCTCCGTATTTTCACCAATTTTATACTGACATATTTTATTAATATTCATATAGGAACTTCGATATCGCCATTGGTCATTAGACCATTGGTTGTGGAGGTCAGATGGCAGTCGCTTCACGGAAAATATCGAAGTTCAGCCGCATCACAGTTAGACTGGACAGCCGACCCCAACTGAGTTGGGAAAAAGGTTCAGGGAATGATGATGATATGGGAAGTATACTATATTAAAAAGACAGACATTTAACTTCCACTTAAATGTAATAATAATAATAATAATAATTTATTTCGATAAGAAACACAATGCAATAAACAACAGTAGTAGTTACATAAGAATAATTACATTTGTGTAATTTAACAGAGTTATAATTATTATTTACTAGAATATTGTGTTAACAGTTAGTAGTAACCCTGCCTCTTAAACTAGGGCGACCTGTATCTTAAGAGGCAGGCAATGTAAGCTATAGGTTATACTACAAATCCTTTGTCTCTCAAGTAAAAGCAATCACTAAGAAAACAAAACAATAATCTTTAAATATCGAACAAAGAGCGATTCAATAGCTACAAAAATATATTGTTCTTACCTTTGTTTATGGTTATTTCTATCTGAAAATCTCCCGCGGTAATCCCAGAAACGGATCGCGGTGGGTGTCTTTACCAATATCAGAAATACTTCAGTCTCCGCTTTATAAAGGGTTTCAGAACTAATACTAAGTCATTATACCTTTGTCAAGTGTTACAGATAGTGTTGTAAAATTGTGATAAATTATTGTTGAATAAATTTAATATTTTTTAAAGGTCGTCGGTAGGCGTAGGGTTAAATTTTTATTTGTTTTGTTATTTGTCAGATGAAGTTTTCTTAATTTTTTTGTTAGACCAATTTTTTTATAAAAATCAGTAAAATATTTATGAATGAACCAGATTGTTATTTTTATTCTTAATTTGATAATTACAAAAATATATTCTATTCCTGTTATCAAGATGGAGAGAAGAAAAAGTCAAGTAAGTTTATTTTTTTATATTCTTTCAAATTCGTAATATTAAATCACCAAGCAAATTTCCGACAGTTTCTAAAAATAAATGTCACATATAAATTTATAATCATTTTTTTTTTTCATCATATATCTCGTTTATCTCTAGTTAAAACACCATAGTTCACCTAACAACAGTTACCGTATAATTACTACCGGAAGGCGCATTTTCCACTAAAATTGTCTGTTGCAAGTAAATCAGTGCCACGTATCTAATTAACAACAATGGCGGCGCACGCGCAGGTCACGGCGCGCGCGCGTCACGCCTTGCCGGGCCGGAAGTGGAGCCATGACGCCGGACGTCGAGATTGCGGCCCCAGCCCCTGATTCCTTCCGGTGGATCCCGATGGGCTCTTGCGCGTGAAGAGTTGAGTTAGGAGAGGCAGAGGTATTACCAGATAAGTAATTTTGTTTGTTGTTGTTTTTTTATATTATTTGTAGTAATTTAAATAGTGTTCGGTAGAAAAGAATATTGAAATGAGTTATTAACAATTTTGAGAAAGAAGTCGGTAGCTTGATGGTTAAGGAGTCGGCAGCTTATTGGTTAAGAAGTCGGCCTTACCAACGACAGGTCCCAGGTTTGAATCCTGGCTATTACACTACCGAACGTGAACACACTCCTATCATAAGCCGTTAAGCTTAGTTGAAGGGGTTAGAAGGCATATTAGTAATTTCGGATTTCAATATTCTTTAAAAAATGTTAAAGGCAAAGACCATATTGCAATTATAAAAACTGCATGTATGATGTATGATTCATATATTGACCACATCATAATTTACCAACAGGCGAAGTAGTGGATTATTAAGTTCATTGATAATAAGCAAAAAACTGATTTCATTCCAGAAAAGTTTGACTTTTCTTGAAACAATACGACTGTCGCTTACGATCTAAAAGTATATATTTTTTTAAAATCTGATTTTTGAAGTTGAATCTCTAAAATCGCTATCTCTTATGCCTCGGTCCGTGTATAAGGTCGTCGCTCTCAATCTTCGGTACGGAGCGATGGCTGGTTCTTTTTTTATTATTGAGCTCGTCATGTCCTGACTCATCCGATTCATCTCGCCGGGATGTGTTCTGACCTCTTTACTTCACGTTTACTGAGTTCGAAAGGTCATATAATGTTAGCGTATTTAAGTTAGTATAAAGGAATAATTTTTAATTCGGTACTAAACTCATGCGTTTAGTTATAAATAAAAAATAGTCCCCTAAAATCACCTAATATTTGTTTACAACGCAAAACGTCTTCTTAATACTCAGTACTAAATTCTGAGTACTTAGTACTTAATACTGAGTATTAAGTAAACGTTTATTCCGGTTAAGTTATTTTAAGTTCTATAGTAGGTATCTACCAGATGATTACATAAAGGGTTTGACCTTGTAGAAGTTAAGAATTTACATTGACAAAAGGTTTACAAGGAAAGGTTTACTTTGACAGCCAATACTGTCAATGTCTTTGAGAATGCCGCAAGGCGAAACCGGTTAAGTACAAAAATTAATACAGTGGGGAAGTACAAGTGTGTTATCAATATCAACCATGTATAACATTGATATGATATTTACTCATCGTGCGTCAAATAACATAGAGTCAAGAAATTATTACCGTATTATGAGATTTAAAAAATGTTAACAACTTCATTTTTTTGTATTGTTATACATATTAGTATTATTTTTTTTATTTAGGCAGGTATATACGTTCCATATCAGTACCAAAATTTTCTTTACTAGTTAAACAGTTGTGGTGTATATGTATCATTGTATGACACCAGTTGGTACTATATGATTAAGTCTTGACGAGTTAATTTATGAACGTGAGGAATTAAGTTAGAATTCAGGCCCTTGTAGATTTTTTCATTAAGTGTATTTCATCTCGTACCCACTTAGCAATTAAAAATTTCGCGGTTGTAAAATATTCCTCTTGCTTACCTCAATAAAGTCGTGTCGTGAGCATATATGGTGTTCAACAACCAATATAACGATAATGAGGTACGAAACCGCAAGTTACACAAATCATTGAACTATACTCGCCAGACCGCAAGAGGGCGAAGAACAGGTGACTCCGTGCGTTCACACGATGCGCGCGCGCTTCTCACGCGCTCGCCTTACGCTTCCTTCCTGTCTGCGTCTGCGCAGTGATCGGATACTCGAGCTAGGGCTGCGTCTTTGTGACTTCAATGTTATTTTTATTGATTCCATTTTGAAATACTCACCCTCAGATGTATACATACATACATACATACATAAAATCACGCCTGTTTCCCGTAAGGGTAGGCAGAGATCACGGATCTCCATTTGCTACGATCCCGACATACTGCTTTCGCTTCATTCACTGTCATTACCTTTTTCATGCATGCTATGAAAAAGGTAATGACAGTAATAATAATAATTATTTTACCCTCAGATGTATGTTGGCTACTATCTCACCTCCGTCAACTAAAGATCCAAAGACGGTGTGCATTTTAGTCGGACTAACGGATAACCCCCCCATTCGACTTTGGTGGCGGGTACCCATTGGGATTTTGCATACGGTAATAAAAGGTGAGGTTGGCCTGGGCTTAATGCCAGGTAACTTAACGCCTGTATAGTCCTGATAGGGTAGGCTGAGGTTAACAGGACACAGTCCGTCCAACATATTTTTCGTGTCGTATGTTTATTGTCGAGAGACAGCCCTATCCCTTAATCGCCTTGTACGATACCTTCGGAAAGATTGGGGTGGCCAGTTCTATTTTACGAGGATCACACGGTATTAATTATTTTTCAAAGTTTAAAAAGTAATTGGATAGTATTTAAAAGAGCGAAAATAAATTAAATTCTTGGATGTCAAAATTTAGCCCGCTTGCGTGGACTTTCGATCCCGTTCCCACTATTACATAAAATCTTTTCTTAGAGTTCAAGGAATATTTAAAAAAATATATACTCGAATTGGTCTAGCCGTTTCGAGTTAAGAGCTTAGTAACATTTTCGTGACTCATTTTTATTTTTACAGATGTAGTAATTTAACTTTTTTAACCTCTATGCTTTCTCTATACTCTACGTTATTATAAAAAAAATATTACACTAATCACTGAACCAGTGTGGGAGCGAAATATTTGACGCCTCGAAGAAAAAAAAAAGCAGCCAATTTAACCATTATCGTATAGTGCGTTCTTAAGGGTCATTGTGCACCCTTTGGCGACATTACTTAGGGCCACCGTGTCCTGGGAACCTTGACTTCCGTCCACAAGTGACAAATCTTTTTTTGATTGAAGCTAGTATATCCGGAGGAAGTGATTGAGGGTACTAAATAGCTTAAGAGGGACGGAGGAAGGTGTTAAGTGATAATCAAGTTTTTATTTAATAGATAAATTGCGTAGTGGCTTATTGGTTCCATAAGTTTATCGCGAGTTTCTCGAGTTTGATTGCTGATTCAGTTAACTTTTAAGCTTTATTTTATATATGTATATATAATGTATGTATATAGTATGTATGTAATATAGCCGCGGTAGCCTAGTGGTATGGACTGCTAAGACGAGGTCTCGGGTTCGATCCCAGGTTTTACCATGGCACACACCAATGATTTTTCGATGCTTTTCGAAAAATGTGTATTTATCGTAGGTTTATAAGTGCCCGATTAATGGCAATAGACCCGCCACCTATTACATTGGGACCTAAACATAAACTGGTGAAATGTGGGTGCTAGCACCTCTGCCTACCCCTTCAAGGATATAGGCGTGAGTTTATGTTATGTTATGATATTTTGTTTGGCGATTTTGGTTGGTTTGGATGATCGGTTGAAACGTGTGTTTATTTGCCACCTAAATGGTACAAAAAATACTTTTAATTTTCTTTCAATTTGTGAATGAGTTTGAAAATTACTACAAAGAGTTCATTAATATTAGAATCGTGTCTAAAAGTGATAAGGGTTTATAAGCGAATAAATATCACTTGTCCTCAAGAAATTCCTTTTGTCTTAGTTCACAGTCGTTTGCTCCTTCTTCTTGACAGTTAACCCTTTTGTCGCTGCGGTTAAGGAGCTATTGTTTCGAGCGGTCTCACGGGCCCCCGTCTCAAGCAAACAGGTCAGGATATTGCTTTGTTTCTCTGTTACATTGTTTAAATAGGCTAATATTCCCATGGGAGTGGAGGGTAAGGTACAGTGTCATGTTTGATAAGTTAATGTTTTTTGAGGGTTAATTTTATTTTAGTGTAAGATGAGACGGAACTCATTAACTTACTAGAATAAAATCTATTCCCGATGTTTAGTTTTTTTGAATATTTTCCGTGGGTGGTGGCGAGCCTATTGCCATTAACCGGGCACTTATAAACCTGCGATAAATACACACATAACTTCAAAAAGCATTGAAAAGTCATTGGTGTGTGCCATTGTAAATCCTGGGATTGAGCCCGACGCCTTGACTGCTGAGACGAAAGACGAGGTCTCTCGTCTCAGCAGTTCATTATATATACCACTAGGCTACCGCGGTTGTTCATTTTATATGAAATCATATAATATTTTAATACAGTGTCCTGCTTTTGACATCTAACGAATATTCTTTTTTTAAATTTCCATTTTACAGTGGCATTTTTAGTAAAAACTTTTATTTTATTACTTATTGGTCAATTTTAATAATACGTTATAATAGTTATTCACATGTAGCAAACGCGACTGGTACGCAGGAGATGCGGATTCGAACCCGCTCAGTGCAAATATTTATATACATGTATGTGATATTGCATTGGTAGGTAAACACCTAGGTTTATATGTATATGTATATGTATATATATTTCTAAAAAAATACATAAGTATGTTTATCCGCATTCTAGATACAATAACACAAGCTAGTTAAATTATGCTTACCATGGGTGTAAGTGACGTTGTGTAGATTGTCCTAGAATATTTATTAAACATTACAAGATTACAAGTACTAACTGCATTTAATATGGATTATTAAATGTAATATTAAAGTAGATATCCATGTCTTAAGATTATGATCATTGCGTGCGAGCATGTCATTAGGGAGTCTCAACTGGCATATTGTGCCAGCGGAAAGTATTTGAGGGTTAAGACTAAGGGTTGGGTAACATTCATTAATACGACAGTTAATAACCTTCAAAAGGTTTTTGATATTTTTAACATTAATAAAGTACATAATTGTTTTTTTTGTTCTTTATATTTGGGTCGTCAAATGACCATACTCCGCCTGATTGTATTCAAGTGTGGCAGTTGAAAGAATAGTGGCCACGATTTTAAATGTTTTCCCTTGAATTCCCTTTTGAAACATTTCGTGTATTCAAGTTACGAGTGTAAATTCTATTAAAGATTATAATCATCATGATCAGACCATTTCAGTAAGAGTTGGCTCAGACAAATAATACCTTTTAATTTAAGATCGACTTTAAATAGTAAAATGTTGTATTTCGTGTTAAATTACAGCAAGTAGAGCGCCTCTACCTCACGTCCCTTACTTTATTTTCTTTCACTTTCTGTAGGGGATATTGACTGAGTACTATGTACCTCTGATGTGATTAATTGCTTAGTTAGAAAGTAAAGGTGACGAAAAAGAGTTACTACAGCCAGCAATCCTTGCAAATGAAATTATTATAGTTAATAAACTTGGTTTTATGAGTAGACAGAAAAAAGTTTCCTATTAACTCTAATAAAACCCCGTCTAATTCTCAAATACTACTTTCACAATACTTATATTTCATTAGAAACCCACACCGTATATGTCCAATCATTCGAGCGTCAAGCTGTCCGCCTTACATTTAGCGTATAATTAGGGCACAACGGTCGTACAAGCTGTCGTGGCATACCGGTCGCGGCGCATCTGGTCTATAAGTCTGCACACGTCCTTATGACACGGTACTGTGAATGTTTTTAACAGCTATTGTTTTAATATTGTTTGGCAAGAATTAATTCCTAAGGGCATACTTTTTATTTTAATATTGCGTTTATTTAAATTTGTTGGATAACCTAGCTGTATTCTAAATTTATTTATTTCGAGTAAAATTTGGTATCTTATCCCAAATTGTGTTTAAACTACAAATTTTAAATGTAACTGATACATCGTAGGTGTAAAAACCTTCTACACACAAGTCCAGCTACTAACTTTCTCATTAATAGTGTGCATGGGGTTACTTACATACCTATTCATAAAAAACAAACGACTTGACTAGGAAAATGGGAGAAAGAAATAGGTAAATAAAAATAGTGTAACAAAGCAGTACCGAACTATAGGTAAATAAAACTACGAAGCACCACTAGTTCTTCGTATGCCTATCGTAAAAAGTACAATTGGTTGTTCTTAACATACCGTGAACATTGAAAGGGTTAAAAAAATCCTCAAACTTTGTATTCCTTTGCCGTTTAATTATAAAAATTGAGTTCTTTAATTAACCTAGAATTTCAAATTTGGAACATGTGTTATCGGCCAGTATAGTGATGTGGCAAGAAACTACCCTTACTTGAACTGAATTCATGAAAAATAATTCTTATTCTCGAAGGATAAGATTTATTTTTCCTTGTGCTGTAGGGTTACCGCATGATTTGGTTTTATAATACTGACTTCTAAAATGAACTGAATGATAAATGTGGTTTGAAAATCTTTGTCTTGATCCAGATAAAAAATAGAGTAAAAAAGTGAAATAATTTTTGTAGCCCTAGTACCGGCTCGGACGCTCGGACTAGTCAGCAAGAGATCGCGCATTCGACCCCTACTATTGACACTACAATCTTTATAAGCCATTTAGTTTAGATGAAGGGAGATTCCAAACATTTTCACAGCCAAATATTAGGATTTGTAGGCTGGATAACATAGCAAAATTCATCATTTTAAACACTAGCCTATCACTTGCTAATGTGTTTTTTTCTGAGGAAAATGTTGAAAGAAAGGTTTATATCTAAAACCAGGTTTTTGAGGTTATGAAAAACTCTATTCAGGATTAGCATTTTTATCATCGTTCGGTTGAATAGTATTTAGGCAGTGAAAGGATAATAAATGCTTCGTCTCCGGAAGCGGCAGAAACAGACTTCAAGTGATGTTAACAAGAATTTATAAATTGTATTCAATATCATTCACTTGAAACATTTGCTAGGAGAAGTGCCCGCCATGTTGCAAAGGAACTATGACTGGACAAGTTTCAATTTCGAATTCGGAAGTCTTGGGTTGATTAGTGAAGTTTTTGTGACGCACAAAGCGCACTTCCGGCTTGTCACGTTCCATATATGAATTTTGGAAATGACGTTGATGCGCTCCAACGGTTTATTAGAAATTGATATTTGGAATCTAAGATGGCCATTACACCGTCTGTCTTCCGGTTCTGACTACACAGGGGCGCGTGCCGACTTAATTGCTTCATTTGTGTCTATAATGCGGGATCAATATTGTTTTTTTTTTTACATTCTGAGGTGTTCTACACCACTGATTATTGAAATTTATTCATCTAAAACCATGTAATGAACAACCATTTGGCCGTAACAAACAAAATATATCAATTGTCATCACAATCACAGTGTACGTAAACAGAATTGGATAAAACTCATCATTTTACACCTAAACGAATTATCTCATAGCAAATTTTAAGCCTGCCGTGTACAGTGCGTCCGCTTATACAAACAAAATACCAACCAATCACGATTTTGTGAATTTGAAATTTGTTAAAGCCCAACGGTTGTACAGAAAACCAATACGGTGTACATGTACGTACATGGTAAAACTACGCACGGGCTAAGCAAACTGCGAATTTATTTGTGTGCGTGTGTGAGTGTGTGTAGATTACGCACACATAGGCGTGTAGGGCTGGCGTACACTCACTCACACAATGCGATATTGCAAATGGGCTAGTCGAATGTATTCGTTCGCCCGCCGGCCGGTGGGGGTGGGCTGAGCTGGGCTGGAGGGGGGAAGATGCGTTTTTGTGCAGTACTCTCCGCTTTAGCTACGTTTATGAGTAAATATAAGTGCGTAACCGATAACGGCCTTAATACGGGCCGTGTCGTTGTGTGAGTTACGCTTTTGAACTCAATTATAACTGTCCGTGGGCGTGATATGTAGTCTTTCTTAATTATAGGGCTGTCACTTTTTTCAGCAATATATCGAATGACACGTAACATTATGAAAGAATTTGTATCATATTTATTTTGCCTAAAAAGCTTCATACCTAATGTATTTTTTTATGTAACAATCTATTAATTCAAGTTTTGAATTGGCCCACGTCGGCTCTTCAATATAAGTACAGTTTATTGAAGAAAAACAGACAACCAATCATAAACAATCGCCTTGAAAATCACACCTATCATTTCAATTATTAAAATATGAATTCTACCACCTACACTACAATTTTTCATATTAAGTGTGTAACTGCAACTACAAATATTTAATCACATAACGGTAGTAGGTAGTATGTAAGATTACCTTTGAAAAAAAAACAATTAGCTTTCAAACGCAGTGTAAACGATAAAAGTTCTAAATCAAATTCAAAGTCAAAAATTATTAATTCAGTACACCGCTGAACGACTTCCAAACACAAACCGTGTATTTGCGACTGTACCACCAGCTAAAAGGTCGTATATTTGGTTGCGGACCTGTAGTGCTACCCAGCCAGAACGGTAGGCTTTTAAAAATAAACCGGTTGTCTATTTTAGTGACAGAAATAAACTAAGTGACTCCCGTGGGAAGTTCATCGTTTTCAGAAAGTTAACCACACCTGAATGGCGATGCTTACGGCCCGATTCACACTTCTTTCAGCGCTTTGAACCATCCGAACGGAAAGCTTGTGAAAGGCCTGTTACATGCCTACCAAGACAAAAAAAGCAACCAAAAATACTCAGAAAGGCGGGAATCTTTACTATTTACAATGGCAGATACCTTGCCAGTTACAATAACCTGCGTGTCTAACACCTCTTTTTCAACGTTTAAAACATTTGACAAACATTAGGCTATTAGAGACGGCGGCGTCTATAAAACTTCTACAGTACTAAGTACAGCGTTTGACAAGCAAGTTTTGTATCAAACATTGTTTGCAATTTGTTTCTTGGTGAAAAGATGGGTAACGATGACGTCATAATGTTTCGTTTCAACATTGTACGTAGTAGGAATGATATTCTGTTTTCAAATAAATTCTCGTATATTGTCAACTGCATAGGTACCAACTTCATAAAAAAAATTTTTGAATAAGTTCCAAATTATTTTCTCTTTATAATATTTGAATATAGAACATACTAGTAAATAATATTTATGGATGTTGACACAAGTCACATACAGTATAGAGGCTTTGTTCAAATATTGTTTTATTTGTCGTACGGCCAGTATACCGAGTATGCGGTTAACCGGGAAACAATTTCATTACTACTAACTAACCTCACGTCAATAGACGGCGGTATGTCTAATATAAAATTTATTTTGATTAATTCGTTGCACTCTATATCTCTGGAAGGCTCGAAACCATTTCCGTAGGTACACGACACGTACACAAAGCAATACTGGACACTGTCCACTCCTCTTATGGGACGAACGAACACGAATTTTCGCACACACACAAACGTCTATTTCAGTTTTACCGCACACTGCTGCTTGTATAAAATTTATGGTGCACACTTTTGCATTGGAGCGCTATAGCAACATAGATCTGTTGGGGGGATGGCGCTGGTCAGCCATTTCGTGTCGACGAGATTTATATCCTCTCTGTGCGTTCGCGCTAACTTTAGTAAGATGCGCGTGTGTTTGACGTCATGTTTATCACTGGCTTCATTACAGGAACGTGTATAGACGTATAAATATGGCTGCAAATGCAATAACGGCCTAAGTAACATTTAATAAAAATAGTTGATGACCTTTATAGCTTTATGAATATGGTTTGCTGTTCTTAGTCATAATTTTTATAACATCAAGAGATGACAGTATAGAATAGTCAACATAAATGTTACCATCCCACAAATTTTTGATAATGTTCTTGCACTCACGATCTCAAATAATGTATTCCTTATTCAATTTAAGTACATTCGAAATTCGAAATTTGGCGCGTAATAAAATTGTAAAATGGTGCGACAGGCAACAAAACTGTTGGAAGCATTATTTCAAAATGTACGGTTAGGTGGGAGGTGAGGAGGTAGGTGCGGGGTCAGTCCGGCTGTTTGTCTATCGCCGCGCTTTCCCATTCACCGGGTGAATTTTCCGAAGCCCATTGCGCTTCCGACCACCCTGCCCCCTAGGCCTTCCTCTCTGTATTTTTACTAACGGAATTATGGCGTCTGAATGACTATTACCTACTTATTGATTAGGGCACATGTAGGATGCATGCCTATATATAATTTTTTATATGTACATAAATATTTGTTTCTATGTATAAAGTTGTTCAATGTAGTCCATTTATTTATTAACAAACCTGCAGCGGTATTAGTCGGATTTAGCTTACATAAACGCATGCTCTACTAATATAACTAATCATAGCCAATTGCCTGAAAGCCGTTGTGTCATGTTGTGATTAAAAATTTAAACACGAAATACATGCCGAATTCAGTTTTGGAATGGAATTGGCATTTGTTTATTTAGCCTGTGAGGGTATATGTTTGCAAAATGCAAGGTTCTGATCAGAAACTCGTAACGGACACGTTATGTCTTATCTGTGGCGAAATGTTGGGCCACAGAAAGTTCGTATAGGATTTTTTGTTATTTGTTAGGGCGATTAAGTAATCAATAAATTGAACATTATGTCAAGCTTTTAAATAGTTTTAGGTCAGTATCTTGCAAAATAAGGAAAATTACACATGTAATGGAATTTACGTAGATAATAACAATGTAATGATTAAATGAATACTGTTAAAAGTTTACCGTGATGTAATTTATATAATTGGGGTTAACAAATCGATGTTGTATGAATAGGTATTAAATCATTATTTTGTTACCGCATTGGCACCTGATTAGGTTGTTAGGGAGGCTGATAACGTGCATTATGTCACCAACTCTCTGTTTTTGTTGTCAGTTAATTAATATACCTACCTAGGTACCTATACTGACACGAAAACAATATGCAATCGTTTTCAGCTTTGCATAACAAAGTATAACTCGATTTTAAAATTGTAAAGAAAAATAAGTACTTATCTATATAAATTCTTTAAAAAATGTTTTATTTGAATATATATTATATTCTTACACTTTTACGTATTTACTCCTTCTTTTTTTTATTGTTTATTTTTTTATTTTGATATTGATAAAATATCAATAAAGAAAAAATAAGATGTTGTTGTCAAAGTTGAAGTCTCCTCCAGCAACAGCACAGAAGAATTTCAATGGCATTTTCAGAGGCAAAGCCTTGTGTATATGAATCTGGAAATTTTTATAGATGAATATCCCTCAGTTCTTCATCGAGTCAATGGTTCTAGTACTTAAATATTGACTAGATTTTTAAATTTTGTCGCTCCAAAACTAACTCCTAATACTCGGAGGAGTATCTACCCCACATTGAAAAGGCTTTAGTTTCAAAAAGTCTTGACATGGTTGATAAGCTGAATAGTATTTGATAACAGTAATAATAGATATACCGGGATATAGCATAGCGACTATTTCTCTCACCGACTTTGTGTGGAAATAGAGAACTATACATTTTTATCGGTTCAATACGTAGTCAAAATAAAGTCGAACAAGGACATGTATTTTGTATAAGAATTTGGTACGCGAGTGGTTTGAGTCGTACGAAAACATAGTCATAATATTAGATTCTGGCGCGAGAAAAAAAAGATAGACATAGGTATATAATGACAGTGAAAGTACATTCGTATGTGAGTGTTTGTGCGTAAGTTATTAAAAAAAATTCATAATTAAAAAATTGCCCGCTATTTTCCTAGCCCACTTCAGGGCTCGATTTGCGATGACTGCACAATGATATCGCGTCGATAGCTTAAATCGTTGGTTTCGATGTTCAAAACTGTTCCGTTGATTAATGTTCCGGTTTATCGGTTCGTTCGTAAATTATCGGTTTTTGAGGCAAAGGCCGTAGGTTGTATGCACTAAACTTTCAAGCCTTTAATGCGATGTAAGAAAATAATGAGACAGATTGACTAAACTATTAATTAGAGTCCTTAGAGACCTTTATATAAGTGCAGATTCCCCAGCTACACAGGCCGAATAAATACAGTGCGGTTTTAGTCGGTTCCAGTTTGATATACCCAGCTCACTGTTGGCTCTAGTGTAGTCAAGTCCGAGAATTGGCTCATGTTCATTGTCTTTTGAGTTTCCTTTTTAAATTGTTATGAAAACAAAAACAGGTCATAGAAAAACTTGCAGACATGATCTATCTGTAACTAAAACTGTATAAATTTATAAAAAAAACATTACATATTTTCATACAAGGAAACTAAGCTTTTAGTCACATAACGGAGTATCTACCACTTTTTTATTCTTTTTAGTCACAAAAAGTGTCACAAGTGTCTATAAAAGTAACATAATGTACGCGACTGTCCACGGCTGTAGGCAGTTGGCGAGGTACAGTCCGCCACGAAAACTCTTTCTGTTCAAATATTCAAAACTTTTCTGAAAGGGGAGGCCGGATAAAAACTGTCAGACGGACACGTATGCCCACTAAGTAACTAATGTCAGTTAATTTGATCATTTCCACCATCAAGTTGATAGGGGATGGATGTAACTAGGTAGATAGATAGATTATTTAGGGGGAATGATAATATTTAAAAAAAAAGAAGTTCTACATTCGTTCTATAGTTAGGTTTTTAAAAAACTATGTTTTGGACATCGTTTTCGCGCTGTATAAGATCACGTTTGTATTTGAATTCAATCAATGTTTTTATTATTTTCGGGTCAAGCTAAATTCAAAATTACGTTAGGCACATGTCTACAAAGACTCTAAATACTTAATATCTAGACAAATTCCGCCAACCAATTATACCAACATAATTTATAGTTAATTGTAGTGAAGCACAATCTTTTACAACATGTTCAAATGCACTATTAATTTACCTTTACCATGTTTGTTGGTTCCATGGTCGAAATATCGGATACACAAAATAAACCAACATGCATTGTAAAATAGTGCCATGTACGTACAAATGACCATGTCAATCTAAAATCATACAACAGTTAGATTTATTCTTACTCAATGGTTATTCAAAAATTGTGCTGTGAAAAGTTAAATGACTGGTTGGATAGGATAGAATATGATTGCGATACAATTCACTATCAAGAAATGAACTCAATTTCGCGACTCTATGCCCGGTTGTAATGAATATAAGTCTACATAACGAAATGTTGCCATATACCTACAGCACGTTTGATTATTCGAAAATTCATGCGCTGTCCACCCCTGTCAGGCCGCAGACAAAATACGGGCATATACGAAATTCGAACGGTTTTATACCGGCCGCCCGCCGAAAACTGGTGCCGGATAACACTGCGTGCGGCACAAAGGAATTATAAAACACCCGCTGAAGTCGGCATCGAATTAACTTTATTACCTGACTGTACATTTCTATTTCGTATTGCGTGTGTTACGAAATGTTGATATGACTTTTATATCATAATTTATATGAATTAGGTATAAGAGATAGCTATAAGAAAGTTTCCCTTACAAAATTATGATAGTACCATAACTGGAAACCAGGAAGAAGAAGTCAGGACCAAAGCTCAACCGTATCATGTTGAAAGATGATGTCTCTGCCCGTCCTCATGAGAAATAGGCGTGACTATGTATGTTATTGTAAAATGCCATGGCTAATTTTCAGTGTCAATTACACTATTGTACATAGGGTAGGGTAGGTACGTTTTTTCGTAAATGGTTACAGTAGGATTCGTAGTTTGTGAACTGTTATTTCTAATTGTGTTCTACTTTCTTTATACAAAAGGATATTAAACAAGAAATATTAATTAAAAATATCTCAAAATACATAATTGTAAGTAGGTATGTATACTTTTTTTAAAATTCTAACATGTAATTTTTTTTTATGAAAATTAAAGTCATAAAAAGAATTTACCGTGAAAGAGTAAGTGTTCTTCTCAAAAATATTGTTCTATTTTTTATTTTTCCTCGACATGATTCGATTTTTGAATTTTTCCGAATTTGACAGTATTTTTCCGACATTATGTTCAAGTCGTGTCTGGTTGGCTCTTTATATAAAAAAGTTGCCAGAACAAACTTATAAAATAAACTAACACA
Source organism: Pelosia muscerda (assembly GCA_963691645.1). Classification (NCBI taxonomy): domain Eukaryota; kingdom Metazoa; phylum Arthropoda; class Insecta; order Lepidoptera; family Erebidae; genus Pelosia; species Pelosia muscerda. The sequence goes on along the minus strand of OY829116.1, from coordinate 4,811,106 downwards.
CACCTACCATTAATATGATTTTGAACACCTATCCGCTGCGAAATATGCCCGTGGCCTCCGATGGATCTGAAACAAAAAAATACAACTTGGAAATCTATTTTTTTATCACTTAGGTGGCAGATAAGCACACGGTTACGTAATGGAAGGTGGTTAGCGAGGCCTATGACCCTGTAAAAACCTTCTAATGCCCTTCAAGGAATTCTTTCCACAGCTTGAGCGGGCGCGTAATGAAGTAAGGTCCTTTCATACCGCACAGTGCGTATAGTTTTCGGTCGTAATGTATGAGGATGACCTCCTTGCTTGTGGCGAGCGGTGCGATGATAGAAAGTAGGCTTGATAATATGAAAGAAATACCTAAAAGCTTATTAAGGCGTGTTGAGCACTTTTTGGATGAACCAAAAAACATGGAACTCTAGTCATCGTCTCCTAACGCTATAAAATTCACAAATAACTTAGTTCTATAGGCAGTCCCCAAAAGCTGGCAGATATTTTATTACAACTTTCACCACTTATGAGATGAGTTTAGTTTAAATTAGACCGTATAAAGGTTGAAGATATTTTTCCTTCTTTTTTGCTACCTTACCAGTTTAAAAAATAGCCAAACTACCAAAACTAATTTAACACTTTTTGTCCTCTGTCAAATCGATAAGAAAGAACAACACTACTTATCGATATCGATCGGATAGGGGTGGGCACGTGCGCGACCACCCGTCGTGTGCGCGTGCGCCGTCGTACAACAGACCTATGGAGTTTTTTGTTTCTTCCGATAAAGCCAATCTTTAGGATAACCCCTATCGAAGTTATTGAAAATATTGAGGTTGAATATGAGACTTAGGGATGAGAAGTAAATCGATATAAGCTTTTTTTTTTAATACAGCAGATGTTGATTCGGATTTTTGCAGAAGGCCGTTGAGGTTACCTTAACTACCATCCAGCCTCTTAAATTATGTGGTTAACGTAACCCGGGTATTGACACGATCAACGAATACTCTCCAAATCGTTAATTGGTAGTGCTTGTGCGGCTAAGCACGTAATTAATTTCCTTGCTATTTACACCGCACAGCAAGGAAGCGGATCATAATTTTTTTTTAACTTTATTTAGCTGCTACATTTTCGGTTAGGAATTTATTTTCGGCATACCCTTTTTTTTATTAATGTGCCCGATTGGCGGCAATAGGTTCACCCTCAATTACGTGGGACCGAAAATCATACATAGTTGGCGAAATGTGCGTGTTTGATGCACCTTTGCCTACCCCTTAGGGGATTACGGGCGCGAGCACATCTATGTATGTATATATTTTACTAAGGCTAGAAGTAGTCAAGTCAGCTTGTGACCAAAGTTAGTGCAACCTAGCCGAAACCACAGATTAATAAATACTTACTACGTAACCCGAAACGTCAAGCAAATCAAAGGGTAAATAAATTATAGTATTTACCATACAATCGCGTTAATACCCGAGTTTCGCACACCAATATCATGCAACGCGAAAGTTCAATAACTTCTCTTGAATTATGTATTCCATGCTTTCTTCAATAAAATTAGCTGAACAGCTGAGAAATTTTAAAAGGCCGCCAATTGAACATCTTGTTTACAATGTATCATAACTTATGAGTACCGAAAGATGTTTACTACACCAGGTGTAGTTGGCGTATGCACCTATTGTCGTTTTATGGGCTATTAAGGGCTCGTTGAGTACCTAATTGTCAGGTAGGAGGCTTTTGAGCACGGGAAGCAATTTGTTAAGTGTTATAACTGGAGATATGAGTGATTTATTAATTGACCCGCGGTAGCCTTGTGGTATGGGTAATGGACTGCTGAGACGAGGTCTCGGGTTCGATCCCAGGTTTTACAAACTTGGCAACTTGGCAAACACCAATGATTTTTCGATGCTTTTCGAAGTTATGTGTGTATTTATCGCAGGTTTTTAAGTATCCGGTTAATGGCAATAGGCTCCCCACCTATAACATTGAGACCTAAACATAAACTGTCGAAATGTGGCTGCTAGCACCTCTGCCTACCCCTTCGGGGATATAGGCATGAGTTTATGTTATGTTAATATAAATGTTTATCACCAGTTGTATAATTGTTGGTAATCGGTAAAAAAAATATAATCACAAAATCAAGCATAGTTTGTATTATTGGTTATAGTATGTTATACATCTTCCAAAAACATCTGTTTCTTTTAATGCTATCAACACCAGCAAAGATTTACGACACTCCACTTTGCACAATGGCAACACCGTGACAATTTAGCTGTATAAAGGATCAATATTTAGCACAAATTGGGCAAAAACAGGCAGATGGCGACTTGACTTTTACTTTAGAATCTGTTTATTGAATTACTTTCGATTTCTTTGATATTTTTTTAATTGTTCACCTTCCAGTGTAGTACAATGGACATGCTCACCGAATGTAAAGTTGGTAGTGATTAACGAGTTGCTCCTATGATCGAAAAATCTCGAGGATACCTACTTCTTTTGTCGAATCGGCGGCATTTTTGATTTGCCATCGTAGTGTAGTAATTTGTTTTACGGCAGCGCTGCTACTCACGGAGAGGGCTCGAGCATAGGTTTCGCTCTTCGGGAAGGCTTACTACGTCCCCTCTTATAATACGTACAATTTATGTACATCTTATGTGGGATATTGGAAATAATTCGCAAGAAAAATGAGACCCTGGTGTGTGGATTTCTTTGATATAATCTAAGACTGGTAGATTTAAACTCATCCACTACCGTTTCACCCCGTTAAACCCTCAAAATACAGTCCAAAAACTTGTACTGAACGCATTTTGAGTTCACAACTCGTGCCTATAACTGAATGATCAAACCACCAGCCCCCACTAATACATAGACTAAAAGAATATCATAGACAAGCGTGACATAGACAAGTATTAATTACTAAGTTAGTACCAAAGCGTGTGACGAAGACAATGAGTTCAATTTTTGTAATAAAAGTCTTCTAATTTCCTTCTTGAATACTTCACATTATAGTAGGATATTGAGAAGTAGCCCTAATGAGAAGAAGCCCAAATGAGAATTAGCTCTAATGAGAAGTAGCCCCAATGAGAAATAGCCCAAATGAGAAGTAGCCCAAGAGAGAAGTAGCCCTAATCAGAAGTAGCCAATATGAGAAGTAGCCATAATGAGAAGTAGTCCATTAGCGAGTCGGTTGCCATAATGAGAATTAGCCCTAATGCGCCTAAACCCATATAACCACTTCTTTAATCAAAATAAAGAAGTTTTTCCCAAGGTCGCTGTTAATCGTAAAGACCCCCAAAACTCGAGAGACACTTCAATCAGCATTAATATTTATTCGCGGGATGCGGGCGTTCGCAAGGAACTATTCTTGGCCCCTCAATACAATGGCTTGAAATTGGCCTACTTGGGCCACATTCCCACAATACGGACATTGGTATACTTAGACTAAATTACCAGTATCGTCCCGCATCCTTAGACCAATAGAACCCTGCTGAGAATTAAATTTTAAATGTTCCCTTTTTTTGCAAGAGTCGCCGGAAGTTGTAAGTCGTATTTCAATTGCCAATAAATAAAAATTAAAAATGTGTGAAGATGTAGTAGTAACTCTGGCTGATTTAAAAAAAGGTAGGCGTGTTCTTTTAAAGTGATAGGGTGTAATTCAAACTTGTAATACGACGCGCATAAGTAATAAAAAAGATACAATTCCAAATTCAAATTCAATAAGAAAGTCACGTGAAAATTACATGTTACCAACATAACCCTTCATTTATCTCGTCAAGTTGTCAAAACACATCACTATTAAGGACGAGTTCACACGGCTATTTGTAAGACCTGTGACGTCACCGGATGCGACGTAAGGAGGCCCGTCTTGAATGGGCACGCACACGTACGCATCTATAAACATAGACGTCTTAGTTACCGTGTGTGTGTTTCAATGAACGTACGTTGTGTTTACGTAGAGATTGTACTCAATATTGACTAGACTGCCTTGCCATGCCACACAAATACAGGAATAGACCTGACATAGGACTAATTGAAATACGTCCGTTTACATAAACAGCCAACAGTTCGAAAAAACTTTCTAATGAGTAGTTTTCCATTATAAATTCATACTTGAATTGCGACGATTCGAGACGATTAAAACTGTATCGTCATTTCCTAATTTTAATAGTGCACGTTATTTTGAATGACGGGGGCATTGGACCTTGTGCCAAAACCATAATACACAGTACCTTATAATAGCGTAGTCCAATAAATAATCTACAAAGTAAAATGACATCTAACAACAGGTAATAAAGCCTAAAAATAAATAATAAAGAGTTAAAACTAAATTTGTATTTCTAGTATCGGTATGGATGTATGAGGGGTGAACTCGCGAGCTTGGGCAGGTGTGCGGCCAGATGTCTTGAACAAATTACTGTGCCATAAGGTACGTGTGGACACACCCTTATTTCTGGTGCGGTTGGCGTGTGCCAAGTTTTAATTTTATGCTTTATTAAGACTCCAATACGGAATACCCGGTGCGACTAATTAATGGACAGGAGATCGACTGTGCGGATTTTCGAGTGTGCTGCGGCACTAGTTCTTTGGTATTTGGTATAATTCAGGTCACGACCAAGGTTTATGAATAATTGGGTTGGTAGGAAATGAACGAGGTATCGGTTGCGAAGCGGAGATGAATGGAGCGTGTATGAAATGCAAGCGCGTGGCTGATTTTCGTGTAAGAAACTTGTAACTGGAAATATTTTTCTATTGTTTCAATCAATCAATCCAACAGATGGATTGATTGATTGAGATACAAATCTGATCTGATTGAGATATAAATGAATCGCGAAAATATGTTGCTAAGCGCAAAACTCGAAGACGGCTGGACCAATTCGAGTAATTCTTATTTTTTATATAGGTATTCTAAGAACTCTACGGAAGATTTTTGTAGAGCAGAGGAAAGTTCAATAGGGTGGAGCCGCGGGCAATAGGAAGTTAATTATATTTAATGATTTATTTTATCAGTTACTAATTTAATAGTTTTAAATTCGTCATGCTTGATTCCAATTTCAAAATAAAGTATTCCTATTCTCTAGACTTTTCTCTTCCTAGCTCTAAGATATTTATTATTATCCTGATCCCATATAATGTAAGCGTCGGTAGCTCAATGGTTAAGGAGTCGAATTCTGTCGAGTTCGAATACTGGCCATTACACTACCAACGTGAATCCACTTCTAACACAAATCTTTGAGATTAGCTGAAGAGGTTAGATGGAATATTAGTAATTTCGGTTGTTAATATTCTTTTAATAAAATAAAGTCCCATCACATCGGTCTCTAAAGCTGAATTTCACAATTGAAAATCTGTTAAATTAAACTAAGTTTCATGGTTTATTTTTTTTACTTTTTTATACTCTTTTATATGGCAGACGAGCACGAGAAAACTGCCCCAAATTTCGTACGTCATAGTCATACACGTATTAATCTTTTATCCATAGACAAGTTAACAGTAAACTTCTTTTGACATAAGCTCTGAACATTCTCTTCAAAGTAATATGCACTTTATACACGTTATCTTTTTTTTTTATTACGGCTTAGTGAGCAATATACTTTCAGCCTATGGGTGCAAAAATTTCAACCGTGTAGAAAAAATAGAGCGGAGCTAGACTGATATAGCTATCGGCACGTATCTTGGACCTAAGTCGCGAGAGAAACGAAGCCTTAGCGCACGCGGATTTTTCTGAATAATTCTATTATTGGTAGATTTGAGCTCGTCGGCCACTTTTACACCCCGTGCTACAATCAAAAGACAACCCAAAAGTATGTATTGCGCGTAAAGAGCGCATTTTGAGCACTTTATGGATCCACAATTCGTACCAAAAGGCAACCCAAAAACCCGTATTGCACGTAAAGAGCGCATTTTGAGCACTTTTTGGATCCACTACTTGTACCAAAAGACAACCTAAAAATCCGTATTGCGCGTAAAGAACGCATTTTGGGCACTTTTTGGATCCACAACTCGTACCAAACGACAACCCAAAATACGTTTTTCACGTACCTAATAAGCGTATTCTGAGCAATTTTTGGATCCACAACTCAATTGGTACGAGTCGTGGATCTAAAAAGTGTTCAAAATGCGCTCGTACCTTACCTATACTACAATATTTCCGAAATAATGTGAAAATTGTAATTTATTCAATAATTACATAAATATAAAGTGCATTTAATATGAGATATTCCAAATTTGACGTCGGCTAGGTAACGGAAGTGACGATGACCGCAACGCTCGTAATTATTTTACTACACGGAAGTCATAGTCATTGACTCCCCATTCGTAACAGTATGGCGATTTTATTTAAGTGAGCTTTATTCCCTTTCACGGAACAAATTTCAAAACGAAAAGAGTTACAATATTGACCAGAAATATAGATAAAAAGTGCACGGCAGTGTATTGTAATAGGCTAATTGATTGATTGAGAGATAAAACATTGCTTTTAATTATACATGGAATAACTTTTAATATCAGATAGGTAACTACGTTTTATTTCACGCGAATAAACTAAAATTACATTTTTAATACAGAACTATATTCAGCCATTTTAAGAAAATGAAAATCTACTATTCGAAATTTAAATTAGAAAAATAATGTTACTTTTCTTTTCACACAATTAAATTACATCGACCATTCTGATTTTAAAATGAAAACCTTCGATTCCAAATTTAAATTTATTGTAAAAGATTACAATAGTGATGCGATGGCTGTCAATGTTTCGTTCCAATCGATTGAATATAAAGACCCTCTCATAACAGTTTCTAGGGTCGAAGCGTAGATAGTGATGTGTAATAATAAAGAAAAGGAGAAAGGGGTCGGCTGCACCTTTGCTATCGGGGATAAAATGTCGCGTGCCCGGTGCAACGGGTACCTACTGAACTAAGAAGAAATGTGCTCCTTACACCTTGTCATAACTGTATGCACTTATTTGCAAATCATTTTAAGACTGTTAGTGGCACTTTTCGAAATGATATAATGTGTTCAGATGCGTTATTATTACCTATATTTTAAGTATAAAGCAGCCGATATAGTGTTCACTGTTAAATCAGAGGTTAATGAAAATATTATATAATCTGTATATTATGGTAGCTTATAAAATGTATATACTTATTTAAAAAATACATAAATAATTACTTGAAACCGGCGCACGGCGGTCTTGCATGAAAGACTTAATGATAGTGGAGGAAGGTCGTGAAGTAAGTAAGGATAGAGCAAAATGGTGACTGTTAACTCTGCCTACCACAGAGGGAAATAGGCGTGAGCGTATATATTAATTAATAACGTTTATACGCATTCTAGAGCTCTTATTATAAGCATGTTCTAGACAACGCTGAATAGAATGTCTCAGTATGAAATTGTGTGGAGTGTATAAGACCTTAGCCTAGTTCTAACTTAGCTTTCATATTTTTCTTAACACCATAACTTATGGTATTTATTGTTAGTATTGTATCAAAGTTTTAATAACCAATTTCTTTCTTCCTTTCATATATGAATAAAAGGTGAAAAATTTGCATTACTTTCATATATTTATCAATTATAAAGGTACACAAAAATCAAGTTACCATTGACCGAATTTGGGATGTAAGCTGCAAACGCATCTGGGGGGGCGCGTGCGTTGCCAAAAGATGTTTCGCGTATGATGGATGACTGTCTTCTTTTGTGGCAAAACATATCGAATTACGGGAATCGATTCGATTGTCTTGTTAGAAATAATCGAATAGGTAATTAATGATCTTTTGATAAGACTGCAATGTGTGCTGACCGGGATCAAACGATTGCAAAAAAAATCGATGAATGTGTTAGAAATGATTGCTTCTATTCGATGGTTTGATTGACAGATGGTTTGATTCTACTGTCCTTTTTAACGTACCTGTATTTCATTGTTTGTTTTTCTAAAGGGTGTATTTTCTAATAGGAATTTACTACACTTGTAGAGAGTATTTTCTTACCTACCTATAAAATCTGGTACGGAATATGCGCACAATTCAGGTTTCGTAATATGTGTATATATCCCTGATACTACACTAGTGATATTATAGTTGTTGATTAAGCATATAGTAGTAATTGGCTCGTTGCTTTAAATGTAGATAAAGAAAAGTTTCTTATTTAAACACAACCGGGGTATTTGTGATATATACAAATAAAAATGAATCGTAAAACATATTTTAAGCACATATAACTCGAAGACGGCTGGCCAATTCGAGTATTTTCTTAATACCTTACTACATTTTACCATCTTTTCCTCTACTTGTGAGGAGAAAAGGCTGTTCTCATATCACATGGAGCTAAAGATTATATAGCTGACTAAACTCGAGTGTATAATACAACCCTCAAGCATGGGTACTTCGAGGGATCCGTTTCGGGGTGCTGGTCCAACTACTTTTGTCCAATCAGTTGGACCACGGGCTATAATGACATTATTAATTGTAACCAGTCAATCAGTCAAATTTTAGTCAGTTGGACCACGGGTCAAAGATAAGGTGCCATAGTCCAACTATTTTTTTCGCTGGACCACCACCCCTATTGGAGGCCCGTGGTCCAACTGATTGGACAAAGTAGTTGGACCACCACCCCGAAACGGAGGGATTCATATAAAATTCTAACTAGATACTTCATCGATTCGCCAACAGAACTTTATCGATCGCGATGCGCGCGCACCCCTCACGTCGCCATCTTTCTGCGCAGCTGCGCTTGCGCCGGGTCAAAGGTGCGAGGGGTAAGTAGCTATTGTAGTGTAGTGGGCGCTGAGTACGCTGTCTGTACTCGGTACTAGTAGGATTACTAATACTAGGGGTGCTTACTTACGATTTTACGAGATAAGTCGAATTTGTTAATAATATTTTTCATAACATAAACTCATGCCTATATCCACGAAGGGGTAGGCAGAGGTGCTAGCACCCACATTTCACCAGTTTATGTTTAGGTCCCAATGGTGGCGAGCCTATTGCCATTAACCGGGCACCTATAAACCTGCGATGAATACACACATTACTTTAAAAATCATCGAAAAGTCATTGGTGTGTTTCATGGTAAAACCTGGCATCGAACCCGAGACCTCGTCTCGGCAGTCCATTACCCATACCACTAGCTACTGCGGTTTTTTACTATAATTTTTATATTGATGTATTAAAAGGAGTATTTTCATCTTCAAGACCTTAATGTCTATCATCTAGACCAAAATGTAAGAAATGTTAAGATACCTGCATCTTAACATTTATTACATTTTGGTCTAGATCAGGTTGCTTCGGTTTTGAAGACTCTCAGTTCCTCAGTCACAGTTACAGGCACTTCTTTGTTCTTTTTCCTGACAGTCAAAAACGAGATAAGCCTCTAAGTACTTCAATATACTTCTGCTGACATTATAAAACCATCTTAAATTATTATACTTAATTGCAAGTAAAACAACTTCAAACTCACTTTTACTTCCAAATAAACACATGGAGGACGATGGGCAAACAGAATCCACAACACCTGGGCCTTTTGATTGTTTTAGGCGCCATCATATGTCGGTGCCGTGAAAGATATTTGATACACCCACAAAACACATTAAGTGCCGGATCAAGCATGTGTATTGATGCTATCTTTTTACACACGTGCCTAACATAATCATACAAAAATATACCTTAACTCAAAACAGAAAAGCTCAAAATTGCAGTCGAAGATCATAAGTCGAAGACGAGCACCTTACAAGGAATTGGTGTTTTAAGCTGATTTAAGCTTTGAATGTACTGAATAAAGTTAGAAATCAATTGGAGATATTTTACTACAAATATTTGTAGTAAGGTGCGGGCGTAAAATCAGCTGTTCCATCTTTGAATGAAGTTTTGTTGTCAGATATTCAACCTTAAGCTGTCTTCATAAGAAGATATCTTTGCTTATTTTTTTTAGAATCAGTCGGTGACTTTCTAGTTAAGTCAAAGGAAATGATTTTGTACCATTTTGAATCTTATTCCCTTTATCTTAAGATATGAGTTCAATTACTGAGAATTGGTATAAGTATGTAGTAGTGTTTACGTAGTAACTATTATTTAATCTGTGTCTCCTTGCCTGTGCTTTGATAGTGCCGAATGACGCATCTTGCATTTTTTGCGCACGCCCTTCTTGAATTAAACGACGGACAAGGTGCAATTTTATACAATAAAATATGATTGTGAATTATGTAAGGTTGGAGATTTTGAACTCATTATAACACAAAGCATAGATTCAATATCAATACTCAAATAATAATAATAATATGAAACTTATCAACCACTAATGCATCCTTCAGTAATCCAGTAACAATAAAACGAAACTAGTAAGAGCATTACACGCAGCATTTCTATTTAGGGTCGCTCTTAGGGGCATGTGCGCACGCGCCGCACAATCACAGTAATAATAACTAAAAAATAATAATAAAATCGGGTGAAGAATAAAGAAAATCACCCCTGCACCCCTTGGATACATACAGGCTGCTTTATCTTGCAAACAGACTTGGAAATGTTAAAGATAATAGGGGCTGTGGTCCCCCTTGCAATGCGCTTGCACACCTTTCGCGGGGGTTCGTGACGTAGGGCGTTGTGACGCGTGCGCTGAGGCGGTTACATTTAAATTTTGGAATGCGTCTTTAGAATTAGAAATTATTTTTTAAATTTAGAGCATGACTAAAAGTAAATAAATAAGAGTTAATAAAACCTGCGTGTGTCTGGTATTTAATAATAAGAATAATGCCTTGAAATAACTGTGACCACATGTTCATTATTATAAAAAAAACAAACAAAATTGCAAAACAATCCTTTTATTCTTAACTATACAGATATCTTTGATTTAAAAAAACGTCAATAGAAATCAAAAACCAATTAAGTACTGAGATATGAATGAATCGAAAGGCCGACACGAGGCAAAGGACGCACGTTCAAAAAGCCAGAGATAGGCTTTGTTGTCCACCTTTGATTACCTGTGGACGGGCAGAACGTCGGCCAAAGACAATATGCGAATGCGAATGGAAGGAGGAATTAGTTTTTGTAGTGTTGTTTTTTATTTCGCGATTTATGTTGGCATTACTGGCGATTTTGTTAGTTACTGAATGAATTTTGTGTTGGAAATGTAAGTTTTTTTTAAAGTTTAACTTGCATTGCTTTGTTAGTGCATTTTTATTACAAGAGTTACCTTACAGCACTAATTCAGATTACATCCTAAACTAGGAATTCAAAGTTCGGTATCGGTCGATGAAGACGGTGGTGTACAACGTACAATATAATTTGTTAGTAAATGCGAATGAAACTGATTGCAAATTTAGGGCAGGATTTGAAAATATAATTTTTTAATAAAGTTTCATCACAGTGTATACCTACTACTAATGCATTACAATGTAGATGGATAATAATTTATAGCTGAACTCATAAAGAATATAGATTTTATCTATGAACTGTCACAAGCCCCATCTGGTTTTCAAAGGGTGTCATTAAATATTTATAATATATATTATAATATTTTTTATACAATCAAGGAAAACTTTTGTAATTTTATCTACTAAACATATCGAAAAAATATTTCTTTATACGCAGAGTTAATTACAGTTAACCATTTTTTTTTTGTATATTTCGATCGTCAAATGACCGTACCCCACCTGATGGTAAACTTGGGCGTGGTCCAGCGTGGCCGTCATTATAGATGTTTTGTTTGTTGTTGTTGTTTAGTACCTACTTTGACGGCTAAATGAAACCAAAAACCTCACCCAAAAAACGTAATACCTACAGATGTAACTTAAACTTGATTTCACATAAGAATTTATACATTTTAAATGCCATTCATTGATCTACTTCACAAAATTTCTGGCAAAAAAATTGGTAAGCCATGCGGGCCGTCATATGTCGGCAAGGTGTTCTTTGAAAGGAGAAGAACTCTTTCGGCGAAAGGTGCAAATTTTCAAATAGGTCATGTCTTCTTAAATATTTTTTGCGGTCATGTCATGTCTTGGGATCTATTGTGACGTGGTATACCTGATTGCACGTGTAGGATGTGATCTGTGGCACCACCATCACCTGAACACCACCTGAAGAAGCAATTAATTCCATAGGTACCCGTAGGTACTTAAACAACATTTTTAATTTGCTTATCATAGGTTGCAAGTCAAATCCTCCCAATATTGGGAGACACCTATGTTCAGCAGTGAACTGCAATAGGCTAATTGAATGAATAAATTATTTTATTTTTTTTATACAAGTCTTACTTAGGTCGCAGACAAGCACGCGGCCCACCTGATGGTAAGTGGTTACCGTGGCCTATGGGCGAGTGAAACACCATGGGAATAACACTCGTGCCGCAACCCCTGTAAGAACAGAGACATTCTGTGTCGTCAGCGCAAAAGATGTAGGATTAGCCTTTGGTTTTTCCACTGATAACACAAAATCTCTCTAGAGAGCTCTGGCTGCCCTACTCACCACCGAAAACACAACACAAGGTTATTAAACGGCGATATTCTGAAGGGTGGAGGTACTTCTCCAGTCGGACTGCTCGATTGGGACGAATATACCGTCGTGTCCAACCTCCTTGTTACTTGTTTATTTTTTCTAAATTGTATTGAATTAAAGTAAATTTCAATGTTCAATTCAAAGTTTACAAAATCAATTTTACATTTTCACGACGCTCAAGAGTAACTTAACACTAAAACTAATCTTCACATACAATTATCCCACCCATCAAATAATTAAATAAATATTAAATCACCCTAAATTATTAAAATCAAAATTCATAGACAATCCAAACGATTTAGTACGCTCACTGAGGTTGGTACAATTATCCATGTTAGTGTGCCACAATCTGTTATAATCGATAGCATTTAACACGACACCCTATACACATCACTATTACTCTTCACAATACAAAATCAACTTTATTGTCACCAAAATACAGTCTATTATCTAATGTATCTAGATACAGTTCTTGATAACGACTAATATAGATTGATCTATCGGAATATCTTCGATAGGGATATGATGTACTGACTAAGGGTTACATTAGAGGTCTAGTAGTTCTGGAATAATCCCCTGTGGGTGTTTCGAAGCACATCTGTTTACAAGTTCTTGTACGGGATAACCGTGACATTTGGTTAATAGTTACTTGAAGGTTTTTTAATTGAAATTCGTGTGCATGGTGATACATGTATAACGTATCACCATGCACGAGTTTACAGCTCTTTGAACTAACTAATGTACAGTAACAACTAATGTACATAAAGCATCGAGTTTGATGTTGGAGGTATACGAGACGTATACCCCAGGTAAAAGGCATAAATATACATAGATAGAACATATACATACATACAACATGCACATATACATACATAAATACATTTTGTATACATACATACATAAATTATGTACCTAGAACCCTTTAATAAATGCATTTAATGGATTAGTGCAATAAATGGATTTATTATTATTATTATATTATTATTATTATTATTAAATTATGTTTAACTTAAAATTATTTAGAAGATCTGTAATACAGTCAAGGCACTTAAACCTACGTGGTTACAGTATTTAAAAGATGGCACTATTTAAAAACCATAAACAAGTACTGTAGACGGAAAAAAAGAAATTCCTTGCCTATGATTTGTCACAGACAAGTTATGGAAATGAGAAGTTAACATCAATAAAATTATTTAAATCACATCGCCCCTTTCAATTAAAGTGCATACATTTATTACGCCATGGTACAATTTATAAGCGACTAGCGATTTGAAAATAAACTAAGCCTGTTTTTATAATCTTAGGTACCGCACGCTTTAAGAAGTTTAAGGCCCGTGTTCTAGAATGTCACACAAGTTTGAATCGACTCTCAGAATGATATTAGAACTGTCATCTAGAATAACGAATATCTTCAAATCTAGTTGTGAATCGTGATTTAGATTTGAGTGGCATTCTAGAATACGGGCTATAGACTTGTCGGAACTGTTATTTTTAATAAGTTGAGTTAGTTATGAAAAGTGTTTTAAAAAAGGAAATATTTATTTTGGTAATCAAGTATTGGTATTCTTTCGTTTTCCATAAATTCATTTGCACTAATTTCGTTTGCCATAATCATCCCCGGTCATAATATTTACTTGCACTATTATCATTTATACTAATAACGTTTGACATAACAACTCAACAGTCATAACGTTTATTTGCCATAATATGACTTTCTATAACAACATATATCATAATAATTAGTTTTCATAAGTAACACATCTCATAATCGACTCTTGACATAATAAAAATTTGATATAATTATGAAAATATACATAATATTGTTAGGTCAAAATTAATTATCGTTAACACCCCGACTCAGTGCAATCCGATTGGTTTTTTTTAAACCACCCAGAAGTAGGAGCCCGCCAAGCGGGCTCCGTCGAGCTTATTTAGTAGGTGTCATAGGAGGTTTAGTTTCAGGTTTAATTGTGAATAAAAAATCTGTGTCGTATAATTGACATTATTAAAAACGAAAGTTATGGCAAATACATTTATGGATTTTAATTATTATGACACTTGATCGATTATGACCAATGAAATTAGTGAAAGTGATTTTATGTCATTTCACGATTATGGCAACTGAAACGTTATTTCTAATGAAATTATGGCAACTACCAGTATGGCATATATAATATTATGGCATTTAAAATTATGGCAAACATTAGTAAACCCAAAATAGGAGATCTGCTATTATTTTAAAACACACCCTTTTAGTTTTCTAGTGAATTCTAATATTGAATAGCTACCTAAGTCAACAGTATATAACCCTTTATACATTTAGGTCTTTACAATATTTTACAGTGTTTTTATACTCTAAATTTTGAAATTATAAAACTTACAATTTTTTACATTTCTATTATGAGGTACACGTAAATACTCGGGATTTTACTTCGGAACACAAATTAACTGTTATAAGACTGAAGTTTGTTATTAACAGTAGGTTCATTTTTATAATATTAAACGTACCCGCGTTATTTCGTAACTCAAACCATCTCCATTCTCGCACGAGACAGGAAACGGTGAGCATACAAGCACACCACAAAAGAGATGAGCGCGGAACATATAATTATGATATCGCGCTACGGAACAAATACCTAGGAACAAGAAAATAGCGGCAAGTGGCTCACTTGTCATTTCCCTTGCCTTGAATGGAACACGTTTAGAAATTATATGCTATCATGTTGCTTGATAAAAATATTTATAAACTTGGTTGCGTCTTTGTGACTTTGTTACGGTTTTTTAATGGATATTTTTAACTGTCTTAATTTTCTGTTGGGTTATTAATCATTTTTAGCGTGTATAAGGAATATATATTATCTTTCTTTCTCAAATAAAGAGGAGGTTTTTTTTGTGTGTATTATGTTTTTATACCACTTTGGTGGTGGACAAGTACACTACCCACCTGATAGAAAGTCGTTACCGTGGCCTATGGATGTGAGCAATAACAGGCAGGCAGGCAATTAAAAAACTGAAGAAATATAGTGCTCACGGTATCGGGAACCGGTGGCTAGTTATTGAGTGCTACGTTCAGAATGAAGCAATAGACGGATCATTAATGTTAAGCTACAGGTTTCTTAAAATAATTTCTTGAAACTAAATTCATAATAGTATCCAAGATTTATATACTTCGGTATACTTACCTACTACACAATTACTTCCTAATTTATCAATTTAAATGTAAAAACCTAAAAATTATACTGAATAAAGTTCCCACTTCCGATTAACAGGTGTGTAGGAAATTTACATGTTGTAAAAGAATTTACGAATAAAAAATTTGAGTATTGTATGAGTATGTTGGCGCATTCCCACAGGCCACTTCCCCTTTTGTTATACCGTAATGTAATTATTACACCTGATTGTACCGACAGAATATACATTCCATTCTATTTTACTCCATTTAGTCATATTTTACATGGTGTACGTATTTTAAAATTTCCGAACTGTGTATTGATCTTTGATTTTTTTATCTATTCTCAAGACATGGCATACGCAGTCTTATTAGAAATTATGTCTATTAAAATACACAAAAGACTAAGTAAGAAATCCAATTGGAGTTTATATATAACTAGATTCTTTGGAGTATCTACTAATCAAGTTAATTGTAGGATATTTCGACAGAAGGAATATAAATAAATTAATCAAAAAATGAAAGTCCAACTTTCTCGTGGTCAGTACACTGCCGTCGGTGCGTGACTCCGGCCGGAAGCGGGGCGGGCGCCATTGTGACATTGCTTCCGTGCAGTACCGGTGTTTCCGCTCCCGCGCTTCGCTTGCACTATCGCGATCTTGTTAGATCGTCACCTTGTAATAGGTAAGATTTATTGGATGTTTGTTGTTAATTGTAATTAGGTGTATATTTCCGACATTTTGAATTGTTTTTTGATGATTTGATGAAATATTTCACTACTGAGATTCTGATGGAATAGGCTCAATTTGACTCAGTGACATCATCGATGTAATACTGACATTTTTGACGAAAAAGGTATTATACCACCTAGCCCGGATAACACAGAACACTCATCAACAATACAATACATACGGAAAGTAAAAACAAATAGCAATCTATGGCAATGTTTGAGAAAAAAAAATTGAATTTAAAAAACGAATCGTGTGCAAGAAGGACTGGATGTTGGGCGCCAATTAGGAATCGAATGCTTTTGTGCGTGCTTCGTATTTCGAATGTTCGATGTGATAATTTAAAAAAAATGCTTTTTTAAATGAAATATTTTGAAAATTACCTCTACATTTTTGAATTGATTTCCATAATCACTTGTGTAGTGTAGACGAAGCTATACCTACTATTCAAATATGTGCTTATACTACCCTTTACAAACATCTAGTTGGTACAAATTATTATAATAAAGAATAAAATGCACAATGATTACAGACATCTTTAGTTAATTAAGTCTCTCATCGCGGTAAAAGCGTAATCTAAACCGAAATAGGTTAAACAAAGGCAGCGTAGTCGCGAACTCGGCTCTAGCGATCCGTGGAGCTGCAAGCGTGCTCGGGCCGGGCTCGGCGTTCGCTCGCTCAGCCGGCTCGGCTCGGTGCTCAAACGAACCAACCGGCTAATCCCGCCGCATCTGCGCCGTAATGAGCTACTCAAGTACACCCTAACCTGTTTACATTGTATCTTTATTGTGTTTTTTGCTCGACTCTTTCTTTCCTATGTAACGAAATGATTTTTTTTTCTACCCACAGCCCGTAATAAAACGAAATCTCGCGTCGGTACGTCCTTTGTCTTTTAAGCGATTTATTTTTAATTACGGGTGTACCTTGTTGGTGGGATTATATTCGGAATAGAAAGAAATGCGCTGCAGGGTGTTTTGAATGTGCAGAAAATGATTTTAAAATTTAAGTGTCGTTTCTTCTTGAAAGTGGTTGAAAGACATAAGAAATATTATAATCAAGTTAAAATTAGAATATGCCTGAAATAAAGAACCCATTTTAGGCTTGAGGCTTTTAAGTTCCAAATTCAAAACAACTCACTGATAGTTAAGACTAACTTTTAGATTTAGGTACCTAGCAGTAATACCAACTTAACAAAAAGAACTATGTACAGTGAGCTCTAAAAGTTCCTGGACAAATTGAAACTAAAATTGTATGAATTGATGCCACTACACAACTACTAGTCTATTAATGTGATTTAATTTAGGTTACTATTTGCATGAGTTTACTTATTTTCTTATAAAGAAACAAGACATTGATGTAGTTTATTTTCTAACTCCATGCTTTTGGTTAAATTAGTCTTAAGCTGTCAAATTATTATAGATCTTAAGGTGTCTATGAACTTTTAGAGCCTACGACGGTACCTAAGCGTTCAATTCAACTATATTCTGCTATTACTACACGTCAGCTTAGAAGAAAAAAAAACATAAAACCAGGCATTCCACATTCAAATAAAACATTGATAAAAACGAGCAAATTACTCATAACGGCATACTTCGCGCCAAAGTTGCCAGTAACAAAAGTAGCCGGTACAAAGCGACTAATCATCATGGCGTATATGCGTGGCCTCGTTTCACACAATGTCTGTTCACTGATTAAGAGGATTGTCTTCCTCGGATATTAAAAGCCTGTCTTATATGCTAAATGCGTGCTAGAAAGTTTAGCAACTGTTTTGTTTTAGTTTTTTTTTCCGTTTTTGCATTTATTTGTGTGCTTTTGTTTTTTTTTGTGTGGCCGTATATGATAAATGGGAAACTTTTTATCTGTCATTTTTTTGTTTTGCGATGATTTTTACATCGCCTACCACCTACCATCTATTATAGATGAAACAGCGATTTCATGAAAGGGCTTAAATCATATCATTTTTGTAATGGTGACCCTTTTCCTGAGACGTCAATATTGAGGGGACAGTAGTGGCGCCTAACGGAATGATTGATTGGGTTTATTAATAGGTGTAATGTATGTCTATATACTAATATTTGATTCTCAGTATCAACTATAAGAATATGATTTGTAGTAAGATTCATATCATGCATTATTAAACGATGATTCAGCAGAGAAAATGTTGAAGCTTCCCTCTGAGAGGGAGAGGTTAGAAAGTTTGGCTAATTCTATACTCGAATCGATAAGGACTTTCACCGGAAGTGAATTTAATCTATATTGTTATCTATCTCCTTATTTAATTTTAAATAATGTAATTTACAGGCTGTTATTAAAAAAAACTTTAATAGCGTGGGATTCTAAATTTAATTTACAGTTTTTGCAGTAGGTATACCTTTTATAATAGGTAAATAGGTAGCTATATAATATATACGTACCTATATATATGTTTGCACCTACTTCAAATTAATAATAAAATCCTAGGTAGAGACTAGTACATATTACTAGAATCGACTTGGGTGACCACTCTACCATTATTCTCGTTAACCCTTCCAATTAAACTAACCAACTTGTGGTATTCTAGTCCAACCCGTGACCACCCAATTCCTAGGAATTAATCTACAGTCTTATTTATAAAAAAAACGAATGAACTTAACTTAACCTTACATTAGACCATGGTACTAACTACTAACCCTTCAAATAACAACACGAGTAAATATACCTCCCTATGTTTAAATAGTAAAAAGTCTAAAGTTCGAGTCCATCCCGTTTAGATCCAACGTGTTCCTGTTTGTTCTGTCAATAAATATTATTTTTCAAACGGCCATCTATGCCAGTTTTTATTGTCTTTTTTATTAAAGTTGTACCTACCTACTGCTAGTACATACGAGTAGTACTATTGGATTTTGATATCAATTTAAAACATTGTTTTCAATGACTCTGATATTGTTTCAAAGGCAGATGAGCAATTGTTTAAAAATTTTGGTTTTACGTATTAGGTAAAATTTCCAAACTCTGATATTATTTATTATTCTTACAAAAGTTCACCTATTATTTACTTTCCTACGAGTTGTAAAATTTATTAAGTGATTAAAATAGTAGGTTCATTATACATATACAAAACATACGCCTATTTCTCTCTGGGTGGGAAAATACGACTTAAAAAACTATGCACTTTGAATATTTTTAATTTTAATTTTACACCATAGGTTTATACACTCTCATAGTTATATCTCACAGTCTAAAAAAAGTATTTAATCTGCAAGCTACATCATCAGCAACAAAGAAAACAGTAGGTAGTATATCCTCGCAAATGTCAGAAAAGGTGTTCAATTTTATGCGCACGCGTCGGCGTAACATATGTTTGGTGGCGTGGCAAAATGTAAGCCAAATAATGTGGAAAAAAATTGATGAGCCAGTCAAGGTGCAGCTTTAGTGAGGTTTACGAACTTTGCATTACGATTTTTTTTGCATTTTGTTGCGTATTTTTTTTGCTATCGGAAGTTGAAGGGTTAACATCCGATAAAGTAAGACAATATTTGACCTTTTTTTGTTATTTATAGAGCGCTGCTTTTTTAATTTGTAACTCTACTGAATGCATCTTGTATTAAGCGATGGATTCTACTTTTTACTTTTTTAAATACTTTATAAATATTGTAACACATTTTTATTGGAAGCATTTGTTTGTTCGAATTATTGATAATTATATTAATATAGCTTAGGAACTGAAACTTCAAAGGTGATAAATTCAATCGATTTAATAAAAAGTGTTACTGAGAGTACTTCGGTGATCCCAAATTAAAAAAAAGTGACGGGCCATTAAGTATACAATTTTAAGTGATAGCAAATGAATATAGTATTTATAGATGTATCATGAGTGGAATAGCAAAATCCTTTGGTAATTTCGATTATTTCGATTGCTAGTTAACAATAAGAGTTTAAGTACCTACCAATAAATTGGGAATTAAATAAGTAACATACTGTGGGAATATTTTTACTTGTACCTATACTTATCGGCACGGATCTTGGACGTAACTCACGAACTCAGAGACGAGCCCAAAAACAAAAGACAGCCCAAAAACGCGTACTACACGTATAGAGCGTATTTAGGGAAATATATTTACGTATATTTAGGGATATAGCGGAAAAGAGGCGACTTCTTGTCACTGGGCTTGACCGGATCCTCAATCACGTTTCCCAATGGGGATCTGAGAACCTGGTCGAGTTCAATGCCAAGAAGACGCAGGCATGCGCGTTTTCAGCAAAGACATCTCCTTTCCTTCCTCCTCCCACTCTTCAGAGCACACCACTGCCATTACAGGATAACCTCAATATACTCGGTATGGACGTGCGCTGCAAACTGAACAACAAGAACTATATCGAGAGCATCATCAAAACAGCTTCGCGTAAACTCGGAGTCCTGAACAGAGTGAGACGTTTTTTCACGCCGGAGCAGCGGTGTCTTCTTTATAAGACACAAATTCGCTCCTGCGTGGAATACTGCTCGCATCTCTGGGATGGCTCCGCAAAGTACTTATTAGATGCTCTCGACAGGTTGCAGCGACGTGCGGTCCGCATTATTGGGAGTCCTGAGGTCACAGAGTCCCTCGAGCCTTTGCAGATGCGTAGAGATGTTGCGTCCTTGGCAGTATTTTACCGTCTCTACCATGGTGAATGTTCTGATGAGCTCTTCCAACTAATCCCACCCTCCCCTTTCCTACACAGGACAACGCGTGCAGGGCTTAGGTGTCACTCGCATACGGTACAGAATATTCCATCAAGAACCAAGCGGTTCGGTGAGTCTTTTCTCTGCCGTACCATTAAGTCCTGGAATTCCTTGCCGGCGCACGTGTTTCCTTCTTCCTACAGTCCCGGGTCCTTTAAGCGGGGCGTGAAAAAGCATCTGATGAGGCCGTCAAGCTGAGCGCCACCATTGTAGCACTGAACGTGTTTGCAATGGTGACCCTCTTTCATGGGACTTTGCCTTCAGCTTAACATCAGGCGAGGTGAAGTCAAATTGACGTGCCATAGATAAAAAAAAAAAAAAAAAAGAACAAATAACGCGAATGTCTTCAACAATGTATAAAAATTAATGGGTGATTCACAAATCAAACATGATCGTAACCCTCCCGCGACTTAAGTATAAGGAGCATGTGTTGCGCTCCCCCAAGCATGAAACACCATTTAAGTGTTAGGGTGTGGTGCCAGTGCCCGCGGTTACAAAGTAGAAAATGTCTTACCGATTTAGATTTTAGAGTTTAAAGTGAATTACTTACTTATAGAAATTTTCTAAATATTACTTTATAAGTTTAGTTATAAATTTAGATCGGAATAAGTAAATATCCAAGACTTACTAATTGCTTTAAAATGTCATCGTACTTCGAGGCCTTTTGTCAAGGAACTCACCAAATAAGTTTATTGCAGGTAAAATTCATATCAATTATAACATGATTATTTTAAAATATGAAAGGGAGAAACAAACAAAAAGTCATATTAACTTGACCATCATAAAAAACGGAATGTATGATGGTCATAGTTAAGGCTAGTAAAGACATGATAAAAAACGTTACCTCCACGCGTGGAAGTAGCAACTGGGAGTAACTAGAATCAATAGCGCAGAGTTTGGACTGATCATAAATTTACATTAAATAAATAATTTTTCTAGAATAATCTACACAACGCCACCTAGACCCATGGTAAGCATAGTTTGACTAGCTTATATTATGGGTTCTAGAATAACATACTTAGATACTTTTTTTTGTAAATACATACATATTATACATAGAAACAACCAGACCAATGCAAATATTCATATACATGCACACAAATATTTGCACTGAGCAAGATTCGAACCCACGTCTCCTGCGTAGCAGTCATGTTCACTACCGGAGGTTGCCAAATAAAATCGTTAATCGCTAATCATCATCAAACGAAATCATTATTCTATTCGATTGTACAGTTCAACTTTGGTGTAAATAAAAATTAAACGAGTTTGTTTAAAGAAAACTGTAATGAATGTACATAGATAGGTACTTAAACGTATGACAGAAACCGCGGTTGTCTAAACTAAAAAAAAATACTAGTAAATAAAAAAATCCCAATTACCCGCTCCTCTTATAACCCCGCTGTAACTTCGACCACACTATTTAAGCGTTCCAAAACGGTGTTTACACCGTCTTGAGACGGCAATCGGAGGGTTAAGACGATAGCGTATCGCAGGGGTGTCGAACAATACTGTTAACGTGTTTACACGCAATGCAAACATGGGGTTCTTTGATTGCCTATTAAGCAGACAATTTTGTGGTTTTTGCGCGGCTTGCGGTTTGTAATTAGAAATTGTGTTGCAATAAAACTGAAACTATTTACTGAACTAGAATCAATCTGGCGAAAATGTTTTTTATTTTTTATTTATTGCACGTCAATTTGACTTCACCTCGCCTGATGTTAAGCTGAAGGCTTACTTTTACTTTAACAATAATATTTAAGGAAATATCTACTACATAGTGCTAGAGACTCAACATATTTAAATAACGTGATCCCCACCCGAAGGGCACCAAGCGATGGCCCCGGGTCTGCCGGGGTGCGAGGTATATATATTATGGCACCTAAAGAACCAAAAGTCGGTTCGAATCCGACATAATCTCCCAAACGCGCTCTTGTATTCGTGTGGGAAAAAACCGCATGCTAAAAAAAACTAAAATTTTCAAATATTCACTTCACTTCTTTTATAAATATTGAAAATAGTCAGTTAAATATTTTGAATATTTTATTTTAGTGGTGGCAACCCTGGTTGAAGACGTAATCTCACGGTCATAAGATGTTCGAGGGTGCTACAGTTCACTGCTTAGTCTTGTGGGGTCGACAGCGCTCTTTATCTTTTATTGCTCTTTTACAAGATTTACATTTTAGTATTTATCTTATTATGC
The DNA here is from genome assembly GCA_963691645.1 of Pelosia muscerda. Classification (NCBI taxonomy): domain Eukaryota; kingdom Metazoa; phylum Arthropoda; class Insecta; order Lepidoptera; family Erebidae; genus Pelosia; species Pelosia muscerda. The sequence continues at coordinate 4,787,843 of OY829116.1, read as the reverse complement.
GTTGTAAGAAGGTACCCGTAAAAAAAACATGTTCACAATTAATTGTCAAAAGTCAAAAACGATGAAAATGCTAATTTTCTTTCTTTAAAATTGTGTTATGAGTAATATTTATTTGATCGGGTCTAGATCACCAATTTGATATTAAAACGAGATTTAATAGAACATTTCAGTATCTTATAAATGCCCGTAAATGTTACAATATACATATTCCCTAGTTTATTTAATTATTAATATTCACTACTTTTTAATTTATTTGTAAAATTTCAGTATCTTTTAAACGTTACAATTTACATATTCCTTTATTTATTCAACTATTAATACTGACCATTTTTTAATTTATTTGGATAGAGGTACATTGTCTGTTTAAACTGCCTTATGATCAGCTTGGGTCTATTAGTAATCAGATCTGTGTTACCAGCTACGAATTCAAGAAGCCCCCACACTTAACCATCTGCCGCAATGCGTAGATGTTTTAATGACATACTGAATGACTCATAATGTGTATACCTCGGGCCACATATCTTGGATCTAAATGTGCTCCATACATGCAGTAACTACGCGTTTTTGGGTGTCTTTTGTAGATACTAAGACGATGGACGAGAGCTCAAATCCACCTATACATAATGTTAAAACAATCGTTTCTGTCATTAGCTTAGGTCCAAAATATGTGACTCCAGGTATAAACATTTCATTGATAGGTATTTCGGGGTGCTTTTTTATTTTATCTAATAGTGGCAAACAATTCAAGAGCTCATCTAAGAAGAATCAGCATTATTTAAAAAGTACCTATTAGCAATACAATAAAGTTTATTATCGAATATTTCCATCGTATACAATAACAATGCAAACAAATTTAATCTAAAACTCGAGTAAATTATCGAAAATCTTCTTCGTTTTATTTAAGCCAATTACATCCTAATCAGTACAGGCATTTAAAAGCTATGATAAAATAAAGAAACTTAGCTTTGCACATACATCAACCCTTGAAACATTAGGTACACATGTTTTTGCATATCGTGCAAAAAAGGTTTTCATTCGAAACTATTTGGAACAAACACGCTTCAAATCTAAGTCACAAAATTCCTCTCACTAAGAAACCGCCAATTTAAAGTTAAGTTTTCAACGAAAATCAATTAGAACTCTGTTCGAAATATGCGAGTACTGCGTCGCCAATCTTGTGTGGTGAATGTGGCAATACCGGATGTAATCATGTGGTTAGGTTGGTATCCCCTAATTTAACTTGGACAAATCTTAAGATTGTATGTTATTTTTGGAACAATATTACATGACTGAATTATTTTTAAATTAAGATTACCAGATTAATTATTTATTTTAAACTAAGATGAATTTTTATTCTAAGAAAAGATGATGTACCTATGTAGTACCAATCATTTAACTATTCCTTTTACTTTCTTTAACATGCCAACAATAAAATAAAATACTAGGTAGTTATGGTTTACTAGTATTAGTTAAATAAACCAATGAAACGTAATCTTACTAGAGGCACGCGTACGCATTTAAAAAGGCGTATACGAAACAATACCCAGCCATTAAAGTGGAACAAAAGGCAAAAAGCCAAGTCTGCAGAACAATTAAAACAAGAAATAATAAGGAGTTTGTGATAATAAGTATTATTATAACGATGACAGAGGGGTGGCAACACCTGGCACGCGACCCTTCAACTTATTATTATTTATTTTCCCTTTTTTGAAGATGGCAATGCGTTTCTAATTGGAAAGAAGAGGAAACAAGATGATTTTTAATTCTTTGTGGTTAGATTTGTATTGTTTATGTTCCGAAATTATTAACTTAGTTACGAATAATTAAGATTAAAAAATACTGAGTTGCCTGTGGCAATAAGATACAATAGGTAGAGTTGATTATCTAGTTATAAAACCCTAATAGTCATTCATAAGAATTAAAATATCAAATCACTTGTTTATGTATAAATCAACATAAATTAAAATATTTGAAATTGGAAGATGCGTTGCCCCATTTACATGTGCCGTATTACACTAAGTTGGTACATCTGTCAGTAGCACCTGGTCAAGTACTGCACACGCGTAGGTATTGTTCGATGTTCAAAATTTAGGGGAAAAGGAAATGTAAAGAAAATAATATTCTTTATTCAAATGGACAGCATTGGACACAGCGCGGTTACTGTTTATGGAGTAGCAAGTATTAAAATTAAAAATTGTTTTAATTTTTTTAACAATGAAACTTTTTGAGTCTAGAGACTAGCTGATTTATTTATTCGTTTTTCTAAAGATTTATTCGTTTTTCTAAAGAATAAATAGATCTACCAAAATCCTAAAGGTAATGATGGCCAACCTAATTGCTACATGGAATGTCAATTTTATAGTTTTTATTTGCGAAGGTGACTAATATGTACTAAGAAGGTGGCAAAAAACGAACTAATTAGTCAGCGGCCTGCAGGATAATGTAGAGTTATATAATATAGAGTTATTAAACACGGTTTATAGATACATAAAAGTTACAATGGAATAATGAAGTTAAAAAAATGATAGTTCCCTAATACCTATAGGAAAATACTTCAGAAACTTTACACTCCTGCCTCTACAATACTCCAATGACGTATGGCTTTCACGTCCAACGATATTATTTTAAAAATGAATCACAACTACCTACACCGTGATTACTCAAACGCAGTAAACTCTATCAATTTTATTTTCACATCCTTATGTACAGGTGTGCCAACCTTTAAAGAGTAATTGGCGTGACTTCAGGAAACGGAAGTGCGTCTGACCAATGGCGGGCCGTCACGGAATGCGCGCCAATGCCAAGCGAGTATACAGAATTATTAAGCAAGATGATCTGCTGATTGTTATCGGTTAATGTTAGTGTATTTAACAAACCGAAGTACTGATTCTTTTGTTAAAGACTTTATACGTAGGTATATAAAAGCATAATTATGTACTCGAGCCCAAATAAACATATTATGATATCGGCAGGACGATGTAAAATCGTATTTACTCTTAATAATATATTGATGAAGATAAGATTAGTTATAAATGATTTGAATTACGATGATTAATCAATTTTAATGAGTTAATATTTTTGCCTCGTGTATTGAAGTGTACCTAAAGATAAATAAAACCTACATAGTTATCAAGTCACCAGTATCGATAGAATTTTCGTTTTAAAAACCATTAGCTATGGGATATAGCTAATGGTTTAAGTAAGTACATTTTATGAAATGACAAATTGCTTTTGAGAGTTGGTACTCGCGTTCTAATTTCAAAAGCATAGTGTTGCCAACTAACAATACATGAAGTTCTAAAGACGCTTTAATTACTTTTTCTCGTGGCGTGGGTTTAATGTAAAAACTTTTAAATTCTTGAACGGAGTCCCTATACGCGGGTGCTGACGCGTGGGCCGTTGGCGCCCAAGTTACCGTGTAAATGTGTGTTCACACTTGATAGAGTACATATGGATAGGTATTGTGGGCACGCACGCTTCTCAGTACGCACTTGCGTACATAAATTTTTAAAACATCTCCTGTAAATTCCAACGTAAATTTTGAAAAATTCAGAAGAGGCTATGGTGTTTCTTTCACATTTGCGCCGGAATATTGGGAGCAGAGTAGAGGTAGATACTATTACAAGAATTCTGCTTTTACTTAAAAAATTGAAGACGTTACAGCATCGAAACTGTCTTCTTCTTTAGCACCTCGCACCATAATGGAGCGATAATGTTTAAGTAGCATGGTAATTTTTCACAGTGGTTTTCTTTTCACAGCTCTAAAGAAATGTGAGTTTCTGTTTGTTGATCGGGGCTTTATCTGATAACCTATGGTATCTAGTAACCTAGGGTAATAGATAATTATAACCTAGATAGATAGCCTAGGGTAATATAAATAGTAACCTAGGGTCATGAGTGGTGACATTCGTAACAGTTTCTAGTTTGTGGATGATTAAATTCTTACACGTGAAACAGCATCAACAATCGTGCGTTTCTGAGACAAAATTAATCCCCGTGTATTTTCACTTCACACCTCGGTATTCAATTTGCGACGCGTCTCGCGAGTAATTTGCGACTTGCGGCAACTTGCTCATTGTGGTGTCGCATCTTTTGTAAAAACGCACACTCATTGCGCGCGTGTGGATCTGCCCTTACGTCGAGCATATCTTAAATAGTTGGTGAAACGTTTATGAGATAGTAATTTTACAACATTAACATTTTCAGAGTGAGTTTACAGTTGCCAAAACCTTGTATGTCTACGTTTCAAAACATATGATTAAAAAATGTAATTTTACTGAACTGTTAGATCATGGCATCTATTTACTATTTGAACAGTAAAAAAAACTAGTATCAAAAACTATTCCATTGAATTGTCTACACTAAATATTTTTCAGTGTAGCAACATTACATTTCCATAAATCGTTTAGCCCTGTGCATAAAGAAAAAGATTTAAAAATGAATCACATCGTGATGTTAAATTCCAATTTTAAAGCACTTTTTATTTCTCGAATTCCGTCACCGCGCTCATAGCACTCTATATCTTAAGTAAGAAGGTAAGTACTGAACGTTTCAACTCATCTTCACTCGTTCCATCTCAGCTTCACTCCGCTCTCGGTTAATGGAGAAGCCTCTTCGTTCGGTCTTTAGCCGTTTGTGCTCGGCAATGTCTTTTTGTGACGTAAAACTATCATAATTGTGGAACTTGAGCAGATAGGTAGGTAGGGAGATCGGTGTGAAATTCGTTTTATTTAATTTTTTTAGTAATGCAAATAGTTGTAGTTACGAATCAATTACTTAATCATTAGACAATGGTATTTTTTCAGATAGGGTTCTTCACCTAGTTTTTCAATAGTTTTAGCATATTTATAGTGTTGCTGTATTACGCAAAACAGTTAGAAATCAATTCTTAATTTGCTCACTTAATAGAATATTCCATTATTGGAAGATTGGTAGGTACACCTCGGACTACATAACCTTGGACCTAAGTCACGAGAGAAAAGAGACCGTGGCGCGCGCAGATTGTATAATGCATTGTTGTTCTGCTAATCATGTTGGTACCAACTGTAGTGCAAAAACCTAAATACGAGTCTGCGTTCTATTTTTAAAAAACAAGATCATCATTCTTTCTTATAACTAACATGACCTACATGCATTGAAAAAGCGGGAAATAAAATAAAATATCCGCCATGACACTCGCCCCGTTCCACGTAATGATCGCTAAGATTCGCGCTATCAGATCGCGAACGTTCCCTTAATGAGATCCACCTTCAACGTGACTGCGTACAATGGAACGTGATGCGTGTGCTTTCTTTTTTTAAGCACAAGTGTGGTGTCTATTCAGCCTTTCTGGGTGACGTTTAAAAAGATGGCGTTCTAAGTAATGATTCTGCATGTGACGTTTTAATTTTGTTAGTGGTTCAATTGTTTGAAAGACGACAATTAATGTTAAGTGTTAGTTTCTGTTTGTAATAATTTTAATATAATTAAAATCTAGTACGAGTATAATTACCGGCATGTATACCCTAAAGTGGTTACAAAATGTACTCTTTATGCGTAGTACCACTCACCATCAGGCCGTGTGCTTGTCTCTCACCTAAGAGATATAAAAAAACCATCATCTCTACCTTTGGTATATTAGTCCGCCCTTGTACATTTTTGTGTTATACATAAAGTTAAATAAGAATATGATAACGTGTTGTACTATGAACTCGATTGTAGCACGGTGCTACGCCGTAGGAGTAGGTACTTTCGCATCTATAGTTTATGACCAGGATTCGAACTCGGGACATCTCAATCGAAATTTACATCTCAATTGAATATTAGTAAATGCCAAAAGTCAGTGTAAAATTTTATATTTTTTTTGTCTAGAACACGTCAATTTGACTTCACCCCACATGATGGTGAGCTGAAACCAGTCTTATGAAAGAGGGTCACGTAAATTATGTATCTACTTAGATTTAGGTACATATCTATATAATTATTAAAAAAAGGGTTGAAAAGCCAAGTGAAAATTATACGGACAGGTAACTAGACATTTTTAGCTCTAGGTGAAATATATTTTTAGTAAATACCTACTTAGGTAAGTACCTACCGTGTATCTAAGCCCTAAATTAATGGTTATCGAAGCGTAATCATCTACACATAATGTACTTAGGTATTATACCTAACCATAAGTAAATAAATATTTTAGGAAATTACACAACTCTATCTAGACTTAAAGTAAGCATAGCAAGCTTGTGCTATGGGATCTAGAATGCAGATATACATACTTAGATACGTATTGTTTTGTAAATATATTATGCGTATTAATTAGATACCTATCATTCATACAAATTTTTACACCGAGTAGAAATCGAAGCCGAGTCCTCCGACTTGGTCGAACGCTCTCGTATGAAGGTTTTCATAAAATTCAGGATTCTTTGGATGTTAAACAGCTTTTCACTCAACTTGCTAATCAAGTAAATTATTTTATCTAGACGAAGTAATTGAATGTTTGATGAAAAAAGGTAAAGCCCCCTGAGTTTCTTGCCGGAGTCTTTTCAGACCGGGACCGCGTTGAACTAACTTATAATATACTAGCTGACCCGCGCGACTTCGTCTGCGTCACCCCGTTTTTGCAACATTTTTCATTCCTGCTCCTGTTAGTCGTAGCATGATGTTTTATACATAAATAAACCTTCCCCTTTAACCATTCTATCTATTAAAAAAACCGCATCAAAATCTGTTGCGTGTTTTTAAAGATTTAAGCATACAAAGGGATATAAGGACATGAAAAATAGGGACAGAGAACGTGACTTTGTTTTATACTATTTAGTGATATTGAACGATACAGAATTATAAAATATAAGTATATTACCTACTTATTATGTGTAAAAAATTGCTTACCTAAATTTTTTCCTGATGATGTCACCGAGTGGCGTCGGATGTTCTGCTGGAGATCTTTATGAAGTCTGCGAAGAAAGAATTACATGGTTTTAATAAACTCAGATTATATTACGCAATTGTACCTAATATCAGTGTTAAGAGACCTCTGCCTACCGCTTCGGGGATTAAGAACCGATATTTAACTCTGAATCTCGACCTATGATTACATCTGAGGACAGAATTGTATTCTAGATGATAGTTCCAAGCCCGTATTCTAAGAATGAAATTCAGTTTGAATCTCGATCGATGAACCTGCTACCTTACGGACTGAGCCAGTTAGCATGTACCACCACGGCTAGTGTAACCTGGTGAAAACATCAGGCTATTTTTCTTTGCAAAAGATAGTTAGCAGCCCAAATTACTCCATCTAACCCCTTCAGCCAGACTCAAAGGCTTGTGAGTGGGTTCACATCGGTAGTGCAATGGCCAGGATTTGAACCCAGGACCTCTCGAGGCCGACTCCTTAACTACTAAGCTACTGAAACTTTATTGCGTTTATTCAAGGAAAATTATTACAAAAAAAACATAACTTAAACTAACGCCTGTATCCCCGTAGGGGTAGGCAGAGGTGCTAGCACCCACATTTCGCCAGTTTATGTTTAGGTCCCAATGTAATAGGTGACGAGCCTATTGCCATTAACCGGGCACTTATTAACCTGCGATAAATACACACATAACTTCGAAAAGCATCGAAAAGTCATTGGTGTGTGCCATGGGATCGAACCTGAGACCTCGTCTCAGCAGTCCATTACCCATACCACTAGGCTACCGCTGAAATTATTATACCTACGTGTTTATCTTGAATGTCATTGTTAGAATACAGACCGGAGCCGTCAGTTCTAAGTTCTAAGTTAGCAAGTAAGTTAAACTTAAGCCACGCCCCCTAACGTCTTGCGCCGCCCCCGCCCCGACGCCGCACCCCGTTGTGCTCCTAACTCACATACGCCTACTTTCTTATAACGCCCTGGTACATACGCCCTGGCGGAGTGGTTAAGACAGATGTTTACCCGCGGTTTCACTTGAAATAAGTAAAGGATATGGCAGTATTTCATTGTTAAATACAGGAAAAAGTGTTTCTATGAATTTACGCAGTAATCAAAATCAAAATCATAAATTATTTATTCTGCATAGACCATCAAACGGAACTTACAAAACGTCAATACTTATCAGCAATATTTTATAAATTAGTAAGCAATTGGACCACGGGTTTGAAACGCTGCCTAGACCTGAGTAGACTCCGGCAAGAAACTCAGCGGGCTTTTCTTATATTAAGGTAAAACAATTAAACTATTCATTTTAACCTACGTATCATTTTTTATACTTATCCATATACCAAGTGACCAAGCGTGTCGTAAGAGGTGACCAAAGAAACACCCTGTACCAACCCGTCAGGTCAGCGTGGAAACAGTAGACCAAAGCTCCCAAACTTGGGAGAACCCTATGTCCAGCAGTGAACCGTTATAGGTTAATATATAGGTACCATTTGTTATTATTATTACATCATTTGCTTAACAGATGCGAGTGCTTGTTTGTCACCTAAGTAGTATAAAAATAAAACAAATACCTACGGGTTACGACCACGTGATTTTTAAAGCCCGTTCCCTCAACCCATGAGAAACTATTTTTGGGATAAGAAGTAGTCTATGTATTATTTCAAAATCTATTCTATCCCTAAATCAAATTTTAGCCAAATTCATTCAGCCGTTAAAACGTGATTGCATGACATTTTCGCAAAAATCATGTTTATAATGTTAATAGGTCGTAAGATAATTTCTCATACGTTGTAAAAATGAAGGAATTCAGTGGTGAAAAACATGTTAACTTTGTCTTGTGAATATTCCTAACATTGGTGAAACCTGCTTTAAAACTTTAATAAATAAAACATTACTAAATTAAATAGTGATTATAAACGAGCAATAAATATACAAAGAACTTATTTCTTGAAACATGCAATCAATCAAAGAGTAAGAATCTTGGACCAATTGTGTCGAAGCACCGCCCGCGTCTTGCCACACCCAGTTTCTTAGAAGTTTAGTATAACTCCACCTATCGGTGAATAGTCAAACGCCTACCCAATAAGAAATAAGACAGTTACAATATGTGTACAAGAAACTATAAATTTGGTTGTCCTATTGGATTATGCTTCACTTATTTGACGGTAATTTGTAGGTGGAGGAATATTTCCTATATTATATGTCATATGAACATTACCTACAAACCTTAAATGTCATACTTATACACTGTTGAATTAGTTAAACTCTAGCTAACCGAGATGCATATATATCCCACTTTTGCGATGTACCGGAATCTATTCTGTAGTTTCAATAGTAGCATTAATTTAAAGATGACCTTATCTTATATTATATGGACGCTCCCTCAACCACAACCTTACTAAATCCATGTGTTACTACTGCGGCACAGATATTGCTGATCCACAACGCATGGGCACAGTATCTCTTATTTTGGTTTAGTGAGTGCTGATTTAAGTGACATCTATTAGTAAATTATTTAACTACTGCTAATTTTGCAATTTGACGTATAGATGGCGTTTATTTCAGTTTAGTTTTAGCTTTGACGGATAGATGGCAGCTGTGAATGTGTGTGGGACTGTACTATTTGTAACAATTTTTAAAAATATTAATATTAAATAATTTTACTGTCGTTATTTATCCTAAAGTTTACTGCAATAATTTTATTGTTCATCAATTATTAACTTTATTTGTTTCTATAACTATAGTCTACTACTTTGAATTATCTAAAAGTGACATCTACGCGTCAACTAAAACATTACTACGTTGAACGTGCGCATGCGACTCTATTTGCAGCGCCATCTATACATTGTAACTATAACTTACTGCTGCGCGCTCTGGTGGATATTAAGGTAAACTAATTAAACCCATGCCAGTGTTTATAAATAGATGTCGTTAGTAAATTTGTTGTAAAAAAACTGTAATCATCTTCTATAATTTTAGTGATGCGCTTCGATAATGTGAAATTGGTGGTAATTGAAAAGAAGATTTTTTTCCCAAACAAGTAAAGATATTATTTTATGAAAAATTTGCTCCAGGTCTTGTATTTTAGGGCTACATAGCTACTTAGTGAAAATTACAATCTTATAAATAAATTCTGTGTATTGTATGACTTTTAATATCGTCATATCATTTCATTGAATATCATTGTAATTATGGTGCTTATGGGTAACATAGTTGCTTAGTATCGTCATGCCGAGAATACAAACAAACATTAATTAATAATAAAATATTAATAATTCCGTCTGATACTCTCCAAGACGTTAATTGGTAGTGCTTGTGCAGCTAAGCACGTTATTGATTTCCTTACGATTTAGGTACACCGCATAACAAGGAATCGAGTAATATTTCTTTCAATGTTAAGGTTTGCTTTCTCAGTTAAAAATAATCCTTGCTTGAAAAAATCATGACTCTACAACCTTTAGGAAATGTCTTCTATAAAAACATAACGTGAAAAATTTACAGTTTACTAAGAAAATGAAAATAAGTAAATAAACGGATCAGAATATGGACTTCCTATCTATACTAATATTATGAAGAGGAAAGATTTGTTTGTTTGTTTGTAACGGTAACTAAAGACCCAAAGACGGCGTGCGTTTTAGTCGATTCGAGTCCGACATAACCTACCCAACCGGTTCCGGTAGGGGGAGTATCCGTGGGGATTTTTGGGCATTCAAGGAGACAGAGCAATAATCATAAATCTCAATTGATCCGTTAAATTTCTATACATTGGTGCTAATATCGCTAACTATTTCCGTGTCATGACAGCAAGGAGAAGAGTAGTAGGTATAGAGAAGCATATATAAAATCGAGTACCATCGTACAACGTGATAATCGACATACACGCAGGCGGAGCAGCGGGCAACATCCATGTAATATACGTCGTCTCACATACTATTAATTTGACTAGTTAGTTGCAGAACAGGTCAATCTACCCTTCTGAATGAATAACGAACGCGCTTCTTAAGGAAACACACCTTTAATTCTGAGTTATGTAGTAAATACATCCACTAATTCTTTTGTCATACCTATTTTCCCCTCTGGAAATTCTCTTTTTTAAAATTGGTACATATCTCAATTTTATTTAGGTATTTTTAATGCAATAGATGTGTATGTGAATGCTGATACCCCTAACATAACATGGATATTATACTTTAGTTAATTAACTAACAAAAGTATAATATCCATGTTATGCTTTGGTTCAAATTTCTACAGAGTAGAGTTACCTTCTTGTATATCATGATATGCAGGTATTTTGGATTTGAGTGGATATGCTACTTTATATTATAAACAATGTCGTCTTTTTATAAATAAAATTTTTGGATAATTCTTAAATCCTACTGCTACGTTGGTATCTGTTATGGCTTTGGTGCTTGTGTGTAATCGTAAGGACTTGAATTGAATTTCCGGGTCACGCAAAATCTTATTGCGTACTTCTGTTAGGAAATTCTAAGTAGAAGTATGCAGCAATGAAAGAACTACTGGACGTTCTTTCCGCGGTAACCACTTTTCATCAAGTTGGCCAAGTGCTTGTCTGCCTCATAAGTGACGTAAAAAAATTTGTTCAAAGGTAACGACAATAATTTAGTGACCTTTCGTGATGTTCTAATTTAGTGATGGCAATTAGTGAGTTCATGCGTAGGTAGGAGAACATTTTTAAAACACTAATTAAAAGTAACAATTATTCTACGAGGTACATATTCATATATTGATACAGAATGTGATAAGAAATGTAGTCAAATCTTATAAAACCATATTCTGAACAGAACATCTCTTCCACTCATAAGCTAGGACAAATATATCATAACCAATTTCATATTGTCAGGAAAATTTAAGTAACATCATTAATGTTACTTTCATTTTTCTTTAGACTTTAAGACAGGCGATAATTTTTTTCTGAAAGTTACCTATATTTTTTTGTCTTCTCATTTAAGTTATACTTACCCCATTTCTACCCCACTCCTAACACAAGCCATTAAGTTTAGCTGGAGGAGTTCGAGGGAATACTAGTAATTTCGGTTGCTAATATTCTTATTTTTTTAAAAACCTTTGCATATCAGAATATAGTTCGACAAAACAAACAGTTCTTACTAGTTTAGAAAAATGCCAATAAAAGACGACCACTCAAACTGCAAATAAACCAAAACAGTTTGAAAAAAAAACTTTGGTAAAAGCTGCTCAATCAAAATAATACTTCAAACCTGTAAAAAAAGGGTGAAATAAAAAAATAAACAAACAAAAATATATTTATTAAAATAAAATCAAAGTAACAAAAAATAAAAAATAGCGAGTTCTATAATAAAAATGATTTCAAAAATGTTCTTTAAAATATGCAGCTAAGTAGTAAAAGTTTGAAAAAGACACAAATGAAATACATTTTTGAAAACGTACAACATACAAAAACAAAATTTAAAAATAAAATAAGTACGATAATAAATCAATTCAAAAGTTCACTAGCTCTACAAATAGACGGTCGCAAGCCGTCGGGCGAGCTAAGAACATAAACAGCGCAATCTTTGAACTGAACAGATTCAAATCACGACAGAAGATACTGTTGTCATTGAAATATATTCTTTGATAAAACTTAAAAGAAAACAAAAAAATAACAAAAATAAAGTTACTACATAACAATCATGTAACTAGCTACTATAAAACATTTCAAAAACAACCTTGGTCCGAGTGAAGAATTCTTGAATTTCACAAAAATTATAGTCCTTGATAACCACAATTATAGTCCCAATATTATTAATAAGTTCAATATTTGTGGCAGTCAATGTATCAGTATAATTATAACTTAATACTTATTTATGAATGTAACGCTTACGATTAATTATTAATTAGCCATCGCTCACTCTAGATGTCACACGTTTAAAAAAAATAAAATTTCGAAATAAAAATATTCTCATCAACGACCAAACGTTAATCTCTTTACAAATGTAACCGACGTAAATATTAAAAATTTCGCAAAAACTTTTTCGCCACTGCCAACAGTTTATGTCAAAAAAGTGAGGGTCTAGGGGATTTTAGCCTAAAAATATTTTCGATTAGACGCGGTTAGATTTTTTTAAATGTTAATTTCTTTTTTGGAATTTTGTATTTATTAAAATTTATAATCACAAGAGCACGAGGAACGTGTATTACGCCGCGCGGCCCGGCCGGCCGGCGCGACTCCAGACGGACGACTGAGACGTAGCAGCGGCCCGCCGCGCCACCACCCCGAGCTCGCGCCTCCCTCCCGCGCACCCCCCGCGTTCCCGGCGCTCCCTCCCCCTCCCGCCCCGGGGCCGACTTCGTTACGAGCCACTTGTAATCGCCGCGCGATTTTTCCGCCTAAGACAAATTAGGCGGTCCCGCCCGCGCGCTCGACTCGACTTACATTAGGGCGGTTTCTTACATCTAAGACGTTTCGTCCACGCCTTGTATTTTTCTTAACAGCGAGTTGGGAAACTAGAACGCGAAGGGCGTTTCTTTTTTGTCTGTATCAGTCATACAATGACAAAGTCCCATACTTAGCATCACAATAGTCAAAACCGAATTTTCATTACTCGTCAACACAGCCGGTCACTCAACTATATTATGAACGTATAAATTATTGGCCTTTCAATGTTATGGCGGCAGCTGTTTTATTTTTAAATGGCATTTAATCGTCACTCTCGTTTTCAACGATGCCGAGGCCGAGTTAATTGTAAATAAAATTCAATCATTCGCAAAAAATCCCCGGTAATCGGCACCCGACAATATCAATGAGAGATACGTATTCAGCGATTGTACTTTTAATGCATTATGGGGTGTGACGTCACGCACACTTTTTGTTCGACACTCGACTCGTGGTCTATGAGTCGGTATTAAGACAATGAGTGACTATTGATTAGCTTTTTGTGTTAGAATCTTTGAACTGCTAGTTTATGGCTAGCTATGGTTTGGTTTCAGAATATGTTTTGTACTATTTTAATCATGTTTTGGACTATTCTACATCACTACATCTCTAAATCGAATTTTCAAAAGGTATTAATGTCCTTTATTTAGTAAATTTTAAACCGAAAGGCTATAGAGACAATTATAATAACAAAGCTATTATTATTATGTTCTCAACATTCTAATTGAGTTCATTTGAACGACTATTAATTATACCTACGGCGTCCTAATGAATATAAGCAATAATAGAATCACAATGACAGGATAGTTTTAGGTGTATAAATTAATGTTTTCATCTGTAAAATGATTTGATAATATGCCAAATATACACATAAATTAAACTATCAAAGTATTAACTATTAAAGTATCTTTAATTATCTATAACGAATGGAGACGGACAAGTAAAAGTTCGTGTTTTATTTTTATTTTTTTTTTCACTTTTATAGCAATATCTATTTAATACTTAAAATTTTTGTAGATATATAGATCTGAGCCTTTTGAGATTTATTCATTTTTTCCCTAACATAAAATGTCTACTTAAAGAAAATTCATTGTGGATTTATTGACTCGCGTAATATTTTCAAGGTACGAATATAGATTAAATAACTATATTATGATAACAATTTCGAAGTGTCTAATTCTGATACAAAATAATATACTTTAAAAAAAAATTTTTTGAGTCTAATTTCAAAAATCCATAGTTTCATGAAAATTTTGTGACATCTACAATTAAATCACTTTCAAAATTCCAAACTTATCATAAATCATTATAGTTTCTTCAGTAGTTTCATAAGGACACCTTTTAAATTTAGAACATAAGACAAATTATTGAAAACTTACCTATTATTATTTTCTCTACAATATTTAAATTCAGAACATACCATAAATTATTAAAACCGTACTTATTATTGTCTTCTCAACCGCCTAATTAGTTTCAAAAGACTATTAATGTTTTTAAAATGTGAAAAACAACGGCGGATACGATAAAACAATGCGCCCAAAAAATAAACAGATATAGTGACGTCACAATGCCAGCGTATTTTAAATGCGGCGTAAGTGAATGTTCTCGTTGTAAAATTGTAAACAGCTGAACGAGTATGAATTAATATTATTCTTTTATCAGAGAGCGGTCCAGCGGGGTCGCTGAACCCGCTCTGTTTAACGAAAATAATCTCTTAGTATTAATTCACGACACTCGATGGAGCGTTGGCTATGGATAATTAAACTTAGCTATTTTGAATTCATTTGTTGGTAACTTTATTTATTTCTGGTAACTTTTTTTACATTTTGGATTTTTTTGTTTAACGTGTTAGATTTAAGAAATCAAATGTTTTCGATTGTAATTCGATTAACGTATTTTTTATTAAATTTGAAAAGCCTCAAATATGTAGATTTAAAAAAAATACGGGAATTATTAAGAAGATACGTGATCGGAGATTTTTTACAAAGAGCAGTAAAAGGATATAATATATATAAGAATCTAATCCACCGACCAAATGAATATATAAAATCAGTCACACAGAATATAAAATGGTAGATAAAATAGTCCATTAATGAAATATGCTAGATAATTGGACAAATTTCATTTTTTTTTAACAAAAAAAATTTGCCAAGGGCATTTAAAATTCGAAATTAGAATTTTTTATTTAAATTTCTGATTGTCACCTATTTGCAAATATTCAAATGATCAAAAAACAGTAATCAACACGTACATGGGGCATTCATCAGATTTTAATACAATTTCATCGATGAGAATATTTTAATTTGAAAAATAAAAAATAACAACATAATTTTAAACAAAAAGTAAACGAAAACAAAAATACACTGGAAGCACTTGGAGTTTCACACTTTTTCATAAATTACCTGGTTCTGTGGAAAACATGAAATTTTCAAATTTTTCTTCAGAGTCTTCAATATTTTTGAGTTTATCTCAATTTTCCGATATATCGCCAACACCACTACGTAAACCAGTTCAAAAGGTCCAACAAACTTAACTTCTATTTCGTACAATAATATTATAATTTACAAAATAGTTCGAAGCCGACTTCGTTTCACTAGGAAAAAAATTACACTAATTAAAAAGTACTCAACACTACCAAAGTCAAATTTCGAACGTCCACTAATTAACTAGTAAATAAAAAAAAATGGAACGCGGCGAAGGAACTTATTACCACTTATAGACTATGCGGCAAAAACGAGCCGAATATTTACATTGGAGAAAAAAAAATGAGGTCATTCGGAGGTTACGGGCAACGCAGCCGGTCGGCGCGGGCCGCGACGGGATGTGGCCCTCGCGTCCTCCGGCTTCCCGCGTCCCTCCCTCGCAGTGGACACCCGAATCGAGACTACCAAAAACCACGTGTGCGCACCCGCGACAGAGATGCACATATCCCTAGCCTATATGAGAGAAAGGAACAGCACTATACTTTTTTCAATTTACTATATTTGCTGATTTTTATTATTTTTTCACATTTCGATATTTTATTTTTTAGTTGATGCGCTTCGCAACTCACCTGTTGTGCTTGACCCGGTTCGATCTGTTGGCCGATCATGTGATGGACGGTTTTCGATACTTTTTTGACGAATTGATTATCTATTGGTTTCTTTGGGTTTAGACGGCGCTTCACTAGCGCTTCAAAAAAAGACAAACTCAACAGTATGTTTTGTTTAAAAGTAAAACACTACAATCAGAGTATTGTTGCTGCACCTGCACTATTTTTTATTTGGATTTAATAAACTTAGATTGATAACACTATACTGACAATAAAAGTACCAAGTTCTAGATAAATATATAAAAAAAACAGAAATATGAATCCTTTGATTTAAAATTATTCTTGTACTTTATATAAAACAAGTTTAAATTAACTAAATTTATCACAAGTAAATTAGTTCACAAGGTAAGTATAGTGCTGCCAATACATGTTGTGTCGGATAGCTGAACTAAGCATTTTCCAAGAAGCATGCTACGCTAGCGCCTCCCCTGTGTTTGGCGTCAATAAGAACTATTAGCCGATGGTTCATTTCTATCACGCCGTTTATTTTTTCAATTTTATTTTTTAATCGTGAAAGTGCAACGTTCACTTCGCCGCGCATTCAACGGCCATTTTCGTTTGCTGTGTCTTTTTCGTTTTCATTGGTTTTTACAGACGTTTTGATCATGTCCCCGGATCTCCGTCGTTTTGAATACACTACCTTTGCATTTGACATGTTCAAAGCAGTTGGAGTTACTTAATTAACACATAGTATTTAGTTAAACCTCTAGTTGCAAGGATATTCAGATTTGATTTCGGTAAACTAAATTTCCAATGAGCTCATAATAAGCTGTTTCTTGAGTAATTACAATAGATGGCGCTAGTAGTCTTTAAAAACGATATTATTTTTTTTGTAATTTGCTATAAATTTGAGAAACCAAGATTATTTGGTGATATTTATTTATTTTATATTGTTCACTAATATAAGTTATTTTTTTGTGAAGACTGAACAAAAATTTGACATATAATAACAAAGTGCGTTTTTTGTAGTACGTATGTAGCTCGTCGTAGCTATTTAGTCTGAGTCGATTTGCTTAGCCCATATATTATGTTTAGGTACTTAACTACACGTGAACAATCTTGGTGTGTCTTTTTAATATTTTGATTTAAAAACTCAGTATAAAATACTTTTTTGCTTAGAAATACATTTTGAAGACTAAAAACCGGTACCAAACCAATAGTTATTATAGTCATAAGTTAACCTAGTTTATTTATGTTTTTATAAAAAGATGCCACGAGATTGTTTACTTTTATTTAAGTACCTAAAAATGGAGTATAGACTATTTGTAATGTGGGGTAACCGCTTGGAGTAGGCTACAAGTGTTTATAAGTGGATTCACATCTATAGAATATTGTTTTAAATGAATTATACCCACTAATAAATTATGAAGCAATCACATGACCCGTCTGATGGTAAGCTTGTGCTATGACCTGACCCTTAAAATACCAAGATGTTATTAGGGCATTGTCTATCTGGCTGAATTGATTTGGCTGAAATTTTGCAAACATAATGTCATTTTTTTGCATACGTACATTTGCAAAAATAATAATAGGCTATATTTTTTCCCGCAACTTGGTTTCTATGGATTGCAAGAACTAATAAACTATAGAACTATATAGAAAACCTATTATGGATACGCTGAAATCAGCAGCACGAAACAAACGCCCCTTTTTTATCGTGAGAAAAATTTCTACGGATAACCTCCCGCCAGAGCCGGTGTAGCAAATGTCCATAGGAGGATCAAGGAAACCACATTTCATCACACCTGATAGAAAGTGGTTTCTGTGATCCGTGTGCTTGTCTGCCACCTTAGTAGTATAAAAAAGCTCTTGACCTGGTATTAAGTTTATGATCTAGACAGACAGACAGCGAAATCATTTTAAGGGTTCCGTTCATACGTTTTGAGGACATTTCGTTTTGACATACATACCTATGCTCACGCCCATAGTCCCTGAAGGGTTTCGCAGAGGTGTATTAAACATCCATATTTCGCCAACTATGATTTTCGGTCCCACGTAATAGGGGGCGAGCCTATTGCCGCAAATCAGGCACTTTGTAAAAAAATGGGAATGTGGAAAAAAATTCGTAACCGAAAATATTGCAGCTAAATAAAGGAAAAGAAAAAAATTGACCCGATTCCTTGCTATGCGGTGTCAATCGCAAGGAAATTAATTACGTGCTCAGCCGCACATTATCATCATTGCAGCCACAGGACGTCCGCTGCTGAACATAGGCCTCCCCCATCGACCTCCAATCCGACCGGTTGGAGGCGGTCTGCATCCAATGTGTACCCGCGTCTTTGACTATGTCGTCCGTCCACCTCGCAGGAGGCCGTCCCACGCTTCGTCTACCGGTACGCGATCTTCATTCGAGAACCTTTCGGCTCCAACGGCCATCTGTTCTTCTTGCTACGTGCCCCGCCCACTGCCACGTCAGCTTGCTAACCCTGTAGGCTATGTCGACCACTTTCGTTCGTCTACGGATCTCCTCATTTCTGATTCGATCCAGCAGAGAGATTCCGAGCATAGCCCTTTCCATAGCTCGCTGTGTGACCTTTAGCTTTCTTATGAGGCCCATAGTGAGGGTCCACGTCTCGGCGCCATAAGTCATCACTGGTAACACGCCTCAGCACTCAGCCGCACAAGCACTACCAGTTAATGTCTTGGAGAGTATCAGACTCATATATAATATATCATATCAAATAATTTGGAAGAATTTTAGGATATTTTTTTACCGGTTACAATTGATGTTTACTTGACTCCTCCAATTGATTTGACTTAATACTGCTTTCAATGGATTGGTTGGCGTCAGACCTCACAACCCCCAAGGAATCCCTGCACCAAATTGACGTGGTGCGGTTTTTAAAGACAACTTCCACACTAGGGAACAAACCCAGCATCGCGGGGACTTTACAAACATACAACAAACGGACACAAAGTACACCCAGACTCAGAACAACTACTTGTGGTTTACACAATTTTTTGTCCTGTGTGGGGATAGAACCCGTAACCTCGTGCACAGCCGTCGCATACTGCACACTGAGCCACGGAGGCAGTGTCTATAATGTAACGCGTGTAATGTCATGTGTGATCTATAATGTCACGCTAGTTCTTTTTGCCCTGATTAGGTCAGAACATCTCTGAAGTTGAAGATGCCTCGTTTAGGGACGATACCCGTGTCCAGGTCTGTTCTTCACACTTGCGAAATACTGTACTTACAAAATTATATCTCCTCGGATAAGAAGTCTTTTTACGTGATTTTTGCGCATTTTGTGATTCAAAATTCAAAACTCAAAAGTCATTTATTCTGTATAGACAATTAAACGGCACTTACAATATCAATATCAACAATATTTATAAATTAGACTTCGGCAAGAAACTCAGCGGGCTTTTCTTTTTTTGGTCTATTTACAGTCATATACTTAGTCTAGATACTTATAGAAATTTGCTTGAGTAGCTAGTTGAGCGAACAGCTCATTTCTAGACTAGTTTATCATCCAAATAATCCTGGATTTTATAATAAACTTTTTTTAACTAAATTTTTAAACTTATTGATGGGCAAATCCCTAATTTCATTACGAAGCTTATTTAATAAGCGTATACAATTACCTTAAAAAGAATTTAGAGTTGTGGAGTATACTATCAGACAACGAGATTATTTTTGTGATATTTTGCTAAAACTATCGTTGGGATTATCGATGAAAGCTGCCAATAAAGTACTTTATACATCTCACCATCATTATTTGAGTCTTCTCCCAACTCTTTCTAGTCTAAGATGCAGCTGTACTTCGATATAAAGCGACTGTCATCTGACCTACACAACCAATTGATGATATCGAAGTTGTACACATACCTACATGAAATATATCTCCCGGGGTAAGCAGATAATTAATATCCAGATTTCACTAACCATGTATTTGTTCTAACGTAATATGGGCGTGAGCCTATTGCCGTATTCCGGGCACTACTGCTCACTCGAGCCAAGCATCTGAGGCTGAGTCTGGGCTGTATATAATATCTGTCTGATGTTAAAGTGCCCTATCCATTAGTCGCCTTGTACGACACCGCATAGAAATTTCTCTATTAGTCGGACTTTTGAGGGTTCTAACTACCCGTAACCACGGCTATAGATTTTTGTATGACAACCAGGACTAACGTACTTTAATTAAAATACTTCACTACAAATATTTGCACTGAGTGGGAATCGAACCTACACTTTGCGTAGCAATCGCGTTAACTACCGCCAAGCCATAGACGTTATCTGTCTCTATACCTGCCAGTAAGGTAGTTTAAAAAGCCCATCTTGTATTTTATTGAAGTCATGTCGTAAAATTTTTCAGAAAATGACTTACTTAATCTAAGCAAATTGCTGTAACTACCGATTTTTCTCAGAACAACTGTGAAGGTATTCTCGTTTATGTCAGTGTGTTATATCTTCTATCACACTATATCTCAAAAGAGGCTGTGGTGCAGTGCTTTCAGAGAATTGGGAGCTCAAATGGAAGTAAAAAAAAACTAAGATAAGCTACACCAGAGAAGGAACTCTGCACATCGAAGAGCAAACTTTAGCCTTTAGTCCAAAAAACTGCCTCAACTAACGAAGATTTGTTTTACATTTGATTCGTAATACAGAACTGATATTACAAGAATTGCTTACTATTCTACTATAGTCTGACCACGATTGTTGTACCACTCCAATGGTGCTTGCGGCGTGGCGGGAGACGCGGTAAAGAAAGAGATAGAAAGAGTATGAATCGTGGGTGAGCTAGAACGGTCGATACTCCCTCTGCCACGTCGCACGCACCATAGAATGTCATGGCGCTCAAACTATTGATAGCTTCTACGTCTTTAGGCCCCTCGCCCACGACGATTTTTTGCAACGATGCTGTCGTACATTCGTATCGATACAGTCACGAAGCGGTCGCTAGCTTAGTATAGTAACACGCGTTAGTAGCGATGCTGTCGCACGTTCAGAAAACGCGCGACAGCATCGCCACAAAAAGTCGCCGTGGGCGAGGTCTTAGATAATGTATTATTTAAGTACAGTGTGCTCTAAAATTTCTTGGGCACCTTAAGAACTATAATCCTTTGACAGCCTAAGTCAAAACTAACCTAAATAAATATAGATAGCGTTAATAAAATAAATTAGATTGATGTCTTGTTTCTTTATAAGAAAATAAGTAAACTCATGCAAGTGGTATCCTAAACTTAATTACATTAAGAAGTAGATCTATTATTTAGTAGGTTTTAACACTAGTGGCATCACTTCATACAATTTGAGTTTCAAACTGTCCAGGAACTTAAGGACCTTACTGTACCTACCTACTTTTTTATAATGTACCTACATAGTATAGCTAATTTTGGAGAATTACATTTACTCCAAATATTTATTTAAGAGCGTCAACTCCATTTGCCTTACCGCGAGTGTAGGTGCTCATAAACTGTCACCCCGGTATTTTTATGTGCGTGCGTCGTAAAACTGTCGTGAATTCGTTCTTAACTCAAACGAGATTGACTACGAGATGGGTTACCGCTTTACCATTAAGAATGGAGTAACAAAGTTATTTGTGTGAGAGTTTGAGGTTGTTTGCCTGAGATCGTGGGGTCCTAGGTTTTATTAAATTTACGACACGCCAATTTGACTTCACCCCGCCTGATGGTAAGCTGAAGGCAAAGTTTCAGGAGAGATGGTCACCATTACAAACACGTAAAGTGTTACAATGGTGGCACTCATAACGTAACATAACATAAACTTTTATTCAAGGCATTGAATGAACTCATAGGTAATTTAAAATTTCTTGCTAAAATTAAATTCTCTCAAGTCTAACATGTCGTCCGATACTAAGTTGGCATAAATCAAAAATGATGACCAAGACAAAACCCCTTTCCGTATTCCTTTAACACCGCTCTTTTATGATTGCAACAAAATAAGAAATAAAATACAAAATGGCGTCCACGGGACCTATATCCCGCGTTACGGCACCTAACGTAAGAAGCTAACTTCTTTTTTATTGGCACACCTTTAACGCTTTAGCATTTCGAATAACTTTGAATTTGGAACGCTTTTATTGTTGCTTGCTAAATCATTGTGTAAAAATCACCTTTATGATCTACAAATAAAGTTCAAATTTCTTTGAACGACATAAGAGTGAAGTGTTGAAGCAGTAAACAAAAACTTTTTCATTTGTTTTGTTATACGTCATACGTGTGAATATATGTTGTTCTAAAACATACCTTGACACAATTGGGAGACAGTTGGTTTTCCTTTGAAGCAACGCTAACTTTGCGATAACGTTATTATAAAAACCTTTACTCACGTTTAGATTTTGCCTCCAACATATCGGACGATCAACGGGGAACTGACTTGCTTGAATGAAATGAAACTGCCGATCCGGACATTCAGTAGCCAACTTGTCATTCCCCTGGCGATCGTGCTCGTGAGTCAGGGTCTTTAAACCAATATTGGAGTCTCACAATTACAGAATATTGTCATTCGTTTTGATGTTACGGGTTAGACCATTCTCCCTTATAATGTCGGGAGGAGATTTAAGTCTTTATGTTACTCGTAAGCTTACGAACAAATCTAACTTTTTATTTCTTTATTTAAACACCTGATCATAAAAAGGTTGGATGGAGATTTTGTTTAACGTGAAGTTTTTACGATTGAGAATGATTGCAGGTGACATTATTATTTCGATCATCATTCACGATTAATTGGTAATGTTTATTCGTGTGATAACTGAGAAAAAATAGAAGTATCATCAACCTCATCTCATCTGAAGGGTATCGTAAGAGGCGATTAATGGAAAATTTCTTAGACGATATCATTGCGAGAGAAGGAAAATTCGAAATAAAATCTTGTACCAACCCGTCTGGTCAGCGTGAAACCAGTTAGAGTCCACACTGGGATAGGTCTATGACCAGCAGTGGACTATAATAGGTTAATAGAATTCGTAATATAGGTAATATAGCGATGGTAATAATGATATCGATAAATAGTTGACAAGTTCGGTTCGGATCATTTTTTGAGTTAGGCTTTTCATGATTTGGTTTGGTTTTTTAGAGGAAAAGGCGTTTGATCTTCCAAGCTTGAGAGGAAAGCCTGCAGCAGAACTTTCAATAGTGACTTGCAGGTCAAGTTACTTGTGGCCCTTAAAATCCTAGGGAGTCCCATATACCTTAATGCTGATCTGAACTCTATACGTAATTACATTTTCTAAATAATGTTTCAGTCAGGTACGCTGCATCCAAGTCCAGTCAAACCCATAAAAACCCTGGGCCTCTAGACAAAGTGTCATTCTATTAATGGAATCGTGTCGAAGCGAACCAATGTCAATCAATGGATTATTTGACACTGCGGTGATTTTTAATAATAAAATAAAAAAAATAATTTAAAGAAAAACAAAAACCCGACTGCCTAACTAACCTAACCTAACTAAAAAGAAAGAAACAAGCCCAGTAGTTAAAATTTCATACAATACTCACAGTCGGGGCCCCTTAGGAAGATGTGATTGGTAAAATTTAAATGGGCCCCGACTGTGAGTATTGTATGAAATTTTAACTACTGGGCTTGTTTCTTTCTTTTTAGTTAGGTTAGGTTAGTTAGGCAGTCGGGTTTTTTGTTTTTCTTTAAATTATTTTTTTTATTTTATACTTTTTAGTTACGATTCATTTATTTTTTTTTTTTTATCAAAATATTATTTTTGTTTGTATATCGTTTATCCTTGAAGTAAGAAAATTAGCGAGAATTAATGTTTTGTTAAACAACTTTAAATCGTCACATATCCTAAACTATTAGTTAAAATGAAAAATGGTAAAAGGAACCTAAATATGATTTTAAAATACCTATTCAACGACACCCCACTTGACATAGTTCATCGAATTTTTTTTTTTTCATTTTGACTATATGGCGTCTGGTGGTCGCTATGGTGAATTTTCATTACTGTCATGTCTTTAGTGACACTCGCAAGGTTAAGACGAATCGATTGACGTAAGAATCATCAAAATCGGTCAATGCGTTTAGGCTCTAGAACGCCACATAGAAACAAACATACATACATACATACATACATACATACATAGACTGATAATAAACACAGTCTTTGCGTTTATCAGTCTATGCGTCGCGCAGTCGGGTAAATATGTATAAAGAAATATTTCGAGTCACAAATATTCAAATTGTATTTAATATTTGTAGTCACATTACAGATTAATATCAATTCGATTCCACTGGTGTTTTCGCCAATAGAATGTCACGTTGTCCAGAGACCTTCTTAAACTAAATATAGTTCCCGGCATATATTTTGGCCCCATAACGTGAGAGAAACTATCTATTATGCTGTTCGCCACCGTATCACCCAAAAATGCGCGCTGCTTTTAAATAATACATATTGTGTTTCGTGTTTGGGGACAAAATATATGCCGGTAACTATGTCTACCTCATAAAAACGTTACACCAATTTTTTATCATAAGTACCTATTCTCAATATTGTCGAAGTTGCCAAGATTTTTATTCAACTTTTTAAGGGCAATACAATAGAAGAAAGGGGTAGTAATCCTTAAAATGGGCGTAAGGCATCGGTGTCATTGCCAGCGATTTGAGAAGATTTTTTAAGTATACCTATGGAAACTAACGATTCACTGACATGTCAATAGAATAGGAACTACGGTTATCCCTGTATATGACAGGCGTTCTGTTTCATTGTAGATAGATAGATAGATTACTCTTTATTGTACACCAAAAATAAAACAAAATTGCAAATCAATTTTCTTTGATTTATACGATGGCGATGAGTAACACGATTGATTTTGCATTTGGCATTATTGATAGGAAAATGATCATGGAATTTAGACTTTATTGTATATTTCCTCAAAGAATATGGTGTAATTCAATAATATTTTAATTTTACGTGTCAGTGTCATTCACTGTCAATTATGGTGTATGACCTTTAGTGCCATAGTCAATTTAATATAAAAGCCGGTACACCTGTTCACTAATGGATGCTCCGGCGATCTCTGGGTTGGAAGTTCAGAAGGCTGTCGTTCACATAATCGCTTTGATAAACTAAGAAAGCGAGGAGAACTTCAAAGTGTAAACTTTGTAACCCGTCGCTGTCATATCCGCTCTATGCGAATGTAAAACCGCTGTCGATAGGACCGCGTCTTTATTAACAGCACTTTATAACGGTATAAGTTTTATAAAAGAAGTTCCTAAAAGCTTGTGGTTCTTTCAGTTTGAACTCCTTTAATATTGGCAAAATTTAATGAGAAATGTAATACAGTTTTAACGAAGGAATTAATAAAAGTTGTATATTCTGTTTTAAGTTTTAACAAAAGTAACTTGTAAACAGACAAAATAAATTTTAAGTACATTTGCCCGCCTTCTAGAACCCTTAACATAAGCTAGTTCAGCTTTGCTTATTAGGTTTGCGAGATATTTTTTCCTGTTTTTTCCTGGGCCATCAGTTAACGAAGGTGAGGTTTAACAACTGGTCTAACTATAATAGTAACATATCGTCAATGGGTTGTGAAGGTCTGATAGCATATCGCTTCCTGGAAAATATCAAAACCAAACCCGCAGTTAGACTGGACAAAGCGAACCCAACCTCTGAGGTTACGGAGGTAGGACATGACGGTATTCCCCGTCCTAATTAAGCAGCCCGACTAGCGATTGGGGTAGTAGGTACCTCCGCCCGGATACAGGATACCGCGGGTAATAATATATAAATAAATATTCTAGGACATTCTATACAACGCCACCGAGACCCATGGTAAGCATAGTTTTATTAGCATGTGTTATGGGTTCTAGAATGTAAATTCCATCCAATCCAGCTACAGTAAAGTCAAGTACTTTTTTTTTATCGTGCGAAAAAATCCCCACGGATACCCCCCCTACCGGAGCCTGTTGGGTAGGTTATGTCGGACTCGAACCGACTAAAACGCACGCCGTCTTTGGGTCAGTAAAGTCGAGTACTGCCGTAGTATCATAGACCTATGCGGCTATGCTGGGGTATATTAGCCTGAAAAATACTACGCCATCAACACTTCTTTTTTATCAGTGAGTATGTCGTATTATTATGTTTGGATCGATATTTTCCAAGAACAATGAAATTAAGTCTCCACACGATCGCAGCATGAAAGTAATTGACAACAATTTGTAAGAATTGCTGTCTTAATTACTTAGATACTTTTTTTTGTAAATACATTCAGATTATACATAGAAACACCCAGACCAATGCAAATATTCATATTCATGCCCACAGATATTTGCACTGAGCGGGAATCGAACACATGCCTCCTGCGTAGCAGTCGCGATCACTACCGCCACGCCACAGAGGTCGTCCTAATAACGTTGTATTGTGTTTTCGGTGGTGAGTAGGGCAGCAAGAGCTCACTGGAGAGGTTTTGTGTTGTCAGTGGGAAGACCGATAAACTTTGCTTTGTCTTCTGCACTGATAGCACAGAAACTCTCTTAACTTTACGTGTTTGTAATGGTGTCTCTTTGTCCTAAGACTTTGCCATCAGCTTATCATCAGGCGGGCTGAAGTCAAATTGACGATGAATTAAAAAAAACTCTACTCTTCCCTCCCCTCTATGTGGTCGCAGCACGAGTGCGACGCTTCTGGTGTTGCAAACGTCCATAGGCCACGGTAACCACTTTCCATCAGGTGAGACGTGTGCTCGTCTGCCACCTAAGTGGTATAAAAAAGAGGTGAAAGCTTCGAATGCGACGATTTTCTATTACATGATAAAAAAAACAATACCTAATGAAAAACTTTCATTCGTAATTAGATGTCACATTATGGAGTCTATTGCCATCGTTTTAACCCTCAAGTTTAAATTAAGTAGATGTATTATCTGTGTCCAAGTGTCCGGTCTGTGTGACCGCAAGGAGTTGTTAATTGTTCTCGAGATTTACGGGTTACGAGCGTGTTAGCCAAATTGAAAGTTGCACATAAATTTGGCAGGGGACTGACAGTGGGACTATGAGTCGAAGATTTAAGGGTTATATAGCTTTTAAAGTGATGTTTTAGAATAAGTGTCTAGAATAATGCGTTTTAGAAATTCTGTTTAACTGCAGTCCTAATGATTTATTTAATAAATGGCGCATTTCGAGAGATTCAATAAAATTTAAAGAGCTAAATTTATTTTAACTATACCTCTGAACCTCAGGAGAGACATTGCCTCCCTGTGTGTTTACAGCATGAACAATGGTTTATGTTCAGAAGAATTTTTCGACATAACAGCCCACCGCTACTTCCTATAATCGCACCGGTTGCCACAGGCGGGGAGTTAATCCTCACACATTACGACTGGAAATGGTGCGCACTGTGCGGTATGAAAGGAGCTTCTCAGCTCTGGAAGGAACTCTCTGCTGCGGTTTTCACAAGCGATTACATATGAGGTTCTTCAAGAAGGGCATTAAAAGATTTCGACAGTGTCGGCAGCGTGAGTTTGACGCCTTTGGTGTTGCAATATAGGCCACGGTGACTACTTTCCATCAAATAGGCCGTGTGCTCGTCCTAAAAAATATCTAGAAGTAAAAATATTAAAAAAATACGAAAGAATACTAGGTAATAAACTTAACCACAAATACTTGCTTACTTTTTATACCACATAAGTGAAAGACATGCTCACGGCCCACCTGATGGAAAGTGGACGTATGGACGTTCGCAACACCAAGGGTGTTACACTCGTGCTGCCTACATAGTACAAACCTTTTAATGCCCTTCTTGAAGAACCACTTATTGTAGTCGGTGGGGAAAACTGCAGCAGTGTGTTTATATAAAAAACTATTGACACTCTGCACAGGTATCTACTAAAATATCTTCTCTTCGATGTCTGACGTTACTAAAAAATCTTCTCTTCTCTCGTGTCGATGGAACATCGAATTTTTTTACGCTGTATACCGTTACATTAATGCATACTGCATAAAAATAAAGTTCCCCAAATAAAAAAACCTTACAGACATCAACCATGAAATAATAAAATGCCAATTCACAATTCACAACTGCGTCCAATGTTACCACATTGCAAAAAAAAAACAACGAGCATTAAAAATCAACCACTGAATGAATGAACGAACTACAAATAAAAAAAATAATTAAATGGTAGGTAATGCGTCACGTGATTCTGGCGTCATAATGGCCATCAGCGACCGATACGTAATCAACGCGGTGTGAGAGCGCGAAAAAACATGTTATTTTTAAATGTTAAACGAAATAAAAAAGTAATGAGTTATTGATTCTGCCGGCCAATGGTTGACCTTGACATTGGTTGTATTACAGCGGGTCAAGGACGTATTTATTTTTCCTCTTTCAGTATTTAAAAGTTTTGTGAATTCGAATACTTTTTAACAAGTTTTTGGTGTGTATTCGGTAAGATGCACTTCGGGACGTATTATATTGAATCTAAAATGTGTTCTATACGTACAGTGCACGTTTTTTGGGTATCTTGTGAGGATAGTACTGGGTGCAATGGTGGTGTACAAGCTCAAATATACCAAACATAAGTTATATTGAAACAAAAATCGCACACTGCCATGCATGCCTCCGCCCGGCAGGAGGGGTAATCCAAAAACTCCTCGCTTGACGTCGTGGAGGGTAAATGCGTGCCACTTCCATGGTCGTTCCAGATCGTGAGAAGTGGACGGGGAAATGCTTTAAGGCAAACCCTGAACTCGAAATTCATTTTGGCTTTGGATGCAATCAGGGAAACACGTCTCCATATTTATGAAAAGACCTCGTTAAAAAAATACTACTATGTATACCTACTGGCCTTCGTGAAGGCCTATTCTCAATGAAAAAGCAGTGGCCAGCATCGGCCAGAATTTGTTACCAGAAAGAACTGTTCGCATCAGCCGTGCAGTGACGCACTACCCCTATTTTGCTTTCAAATGACTATGAACTTGTTGCCCCAGGGATAAGATTCAAAATGGATTGGTTTTAAAAAAACCTGCTGCTGACCCGTGCTAATTTATTGGGAATTGAACCTTAAATGGATTTACATAAAGGTCAATTCAGAGTACAGAATAAAATATAATAGAAACTTACCGTTTAAGGTCTCAAAGCTTAAACTTTGGAACCCTACATCTGCTCTACTGTACTCCAGCCAGATACTACAGCAGTATATTCTTGCTTGAAACAAATATGGACTTTAGGCTAATAGACATTAAGTTCATAATAAGTTATTCGTTTTAAAATATACTTACCTAAATATACTTACATATTTTTCTGTATATTTTTTACAAATTATTTAAATACCCAAAATGCACATTCATACATACAAATATATACAGTGTATGGAAGTTGAACCGATTAAAAGCACTCGGTATAAGCAGCGTGTCAATCAGCTGTTTTCGTGCGGTACATAAACAACAAACAACTGTCATTCACTCCTAAATATTATGCAAATTAACAACAACAATACAAATACCCAAAGTCATGAAATACATTTTTTTAAGAAGAGTAGTTTTTTTTAAGAAAACATCATGGTTGTGAGTTCCGGTTCCTAGGTGGGTGAAGGGAATGAATTTTCAATGTAATTCGAAAATGGAACGTAACGTAAACAGATAAAAGAGTTTGACAAACTTTTTTGGAAAGGGATTAGGTTATTAGGTTATTGTTTTAAAGTGATACAAAACTTTGGTACTTAGAAGTTATTGGTATTTAGGAGCTGCGACAATACTACTAAAAATTTCAACATAAAATTCCCAACTGGTGGTTTTAAAGAATATTAGTAACCGATCTAATTGCGTCAGTGCAAAGAGTTTTTTTCTGTTCTGTGATTGGAACAGTAGAGCATGGCATGCAAACTACAGCTATAAGGTACTTCCTCTTGATTCTATATCCAGCCAATTTCATGTAAATGTCAAAAACTATCCAAAAATCTTACCTCCGTTCGAAAAATCCTTGAGACCTCAATAAATTATCCTTTATATATAAATAAGGCACTAAATCAGACTATTATTATTTCACTTAATATTGCACAATACAAAAATATTATTTCAATTATTTAAAAATAGCACCTTTAAATTAATATTTGCGTTTAAAATATCACTGGTATAAAAGAACACAGCACTTTTAAAAAACAAAAACTTTTAAATAAAGTATTCAATTTTGGAACTATCAATTCCTTCTATTTTTGAATTTGAATGGTCTAATTTGAATTTGGCGGGTGAGCAGGGGTGGCGCGCGCCCGGCCCGCTCGTGCGGCGGTCGACAAGGAACTCGTCTTGAAAACCAAAAGACGTTACGACGGACCCTTCAATCTCCCCTTAGTTGATCTTGATAATAGCGAATGCTCTTTACTGGCCGCTTCATAGAAAATAAACAGATGTTCGAATAAATTCGTTATAATTTTTTTCTATAAAATTTATTCTAATTTTGTTTTTTATTAGAGAAATAATAGTTGGTAGTATTTAAATTATGGAAATTTTCAACTGAGTATAATATTAAAATCTAAGCTTTGATTCGTTTTTAAAATTAAGTTAGGAGTATTTCTTATTTTTTCGAATAATAAATAAATTATCTGTAAAATGTTAAAAACAAACGGTACACTTCGGACCAACATGTATTACATACAGTACTTTTAATAATAACATTATTAAAACTGTAAAATTTTTAACATTAAATTTTAAGACAGCAACAAATTCTACTTCAAAAGAGGCGACGGTCCTAATTCCAGCACGTCACATTATTAAAAGCAACCAGTTAAGGTATAGAACTAAAGGATCGGGAATAGCTAGCGTAAAATGGCATTTATAATTTAACGCATAAAGTCGAAACGTTATTAAAGCCAGGTGTGCTCATAAAAAAGGTTTATTTTGAGGGTGAGCTTTCGTCGCGATTACTACTGTTGTTCGTACACACATAAAAGACAACAATAACCCCAGTGACGGATTAAGAGTTAACGATATTATCTTAATGTAATATTGTTGTTCAGGATTTCCGCGTAAAAGTTTTAAATATGTATGATTTACACAGTTTATTTGTGTGGTCACATTTACACAGACGAGTGATATTTGCTGCATTGAACATTATAAATAATGATAAATCTTGATTAATACGCACCTAGAGATATTTTTTGTTTCGTATACCTAAGGAATACGGCTATTCCGTATAACCTTACATAATACAAGCTATCTAAATGGATAACGGGTTTTTTAATTATTTTAAAAGCGTAAATATTTCTCAGATTTTCTTCACCAGGAATAACGAGAATTAAAAAAAATATATTTTAAATTCGTCCCTGGCTTAGGAAGTATTGCACGGTGACTTATTTTAACGGTCGTTCGTGGCGCGCGCCCTTACGATATGGAAGAAAAACTGCGGTCCGCTAGCTTTTTAACAAAATATTATATGTTTTGTTCTACTGTTAAATGTTTTTCTTACCAACTAAACACAAGAAATTCATAGATCATTCTTTGGTATGACTTAGCATTTTCAACGCCTAACGCCTAACGCTAATATTTATTAAAAATATCTGCCAATATAACTGGGAAATTTACAAAACAAATAAACCCCACGGGTACGGATATCTTCTCTGAAGTTGGTAAAGTATTATTAGTATCTAAGTTATAAGTACTTACTAAGTAACGAAGCTTACATAACTGCCATGTGAAATTTTGTTTTCAAAGTACAAACATATTTTATATTAAGTATTTACAGAAATATCATGAAAAATATTGGTCATGACTCAAACTTTTGGACTAGTTAGAAGATCTTTCCAGAAATCAATACCTTTCAATGATATAAATACCTACTCCCAATTTTCTCATCTATTAATCCTAAGTACCTAATATGACTTGTTAGTCATATTAGGTACTTAGGATTAATAGCATAATAGCAAAATGACCTTAAAATGAACCAAAATGAACTTTATAGAGTATGATAATATACTTTATAGGTATTGTATATAACAAAAAAAACATATCTTATGTTAGTTATTGAAACGTAGCGAAGAGATAATAGTAATGAGAATCATCTAAGAGTTCGTAGCGACCCGAGTTGATGCTACCTGCCTACTGTACGTTATGGTTGGACGTTATGCGTCTTCGAAATTCAAAAACTAGCGCCCGAGCGAAACGGGGTAACGTCTTTAGCATAATAACATTTAGAACAAAGTCGGCCATTTAAAGTTGAATTTTTTTGAGGTTATATTTTAATTAGTTTTTTATCATTAAATGTGTGACACAAAATAGTAGATTTGCAGAAATACGCCACTACGAGCCCCGACCCGTATAGATAGTCTACCTAAGTACCTTAGGTTAAGAAAAGATTGATGTAGGCCCCGTCGATGTCACTCGAGACTACATTCAGGCGAAAAATCTACTATTTTGAAGACACACGCTATTATTTTAGATAAGATATTGAAGTACCTAGGCGTAGGGAGAGAGAGAGGAATCCACCTCTCTCCCACGGTTTAAAAATCCCAACGATAGCATAGAAAGGAATGCTAAGCCGCACCCCTTAAAGCAAGTAAAAATATTTCTTACCCGAAGAGATGTTATTTTGTATGTGCCTACTTTTATAGTTTTAAAAATTCAGTAAGTAGGTCTGTACATAGTGTGGTTCATACTCAACCTCATATGTCTACAAGTCGATACACCTGTTGATTGAGGGATGAGGTCGCAGACTTTCCTCTTGGGATAGGGATCACATGGCAGTCATTCCAGTAAATGTTAAAATAAACTATTCATGGATTGAAGGAACGAAACCTGGGATTGGTGTTGGAATGATTTTGCATGAATAGATCACATTATTATAGTTGTTTCGGAAAAAGAATATTTTGTTTTACACACGATTTCGGTAGCAAAATCGACTGGAAGTTTTAATTTTGAAAAGAAAAACAAATAACTACTTTATGTACGGCAATAATGTACAGGTGAACAGAAAAATGTATGGGAAGTAGAAAAAAAAATATCGAAATTGTGGCCCAAATATTTTTTTCCGAAACGATTATAAAATCAACTGGTATATTTGGGATAAGCAGCACATATTTTTGGGACACTAATTTTTTTTTTTTTTAATCTACAGCAACCATCAAAATACGTTACAACCAGGTGGGCGCACGCGCATATCGTCACAAACCAAGACGCGTGGCAAACACACGAGCGGAAGTCTCCAATCTTAACTTAACTTTACAGTAAAACTTACAATATCAACCTTATTGCTATTACAATAAGGTTGGTTATTCCATGAATGCGGTGCCACGTGCCATAAGTCTACAGTATAAGAATACAGGATGTTCGCAAAAGGGTGGTCACCCTCTAAGACGTTGGACTTAAGCAAGCGTTACAACATATGGTTGATGTGGTCTAGTGGGCACTAGACCTGTAAGGATGTCTGTGTTGCCTACTATAAAAAAATACCGCGGTAGCCTAGTGGTATGGGTAATGGACTGCTGATACGAGGTCTCGGGTTCGATCCCAGGTTTACCACGGCACACACCAATGACTGTGATGCTTTTCGAAGTTATGTGTGGATTTATCGCAGGTTTATAAGTGCCCGGTTAATGGCAATAGGCGCGCCGCCTATTACATTGGAACCTGAATATAAAACTGGCGAAATGAGGGTGTTAGCACTTCTGCCTCCCTTCGGGGATATAGGCGTGATATTATAAAAAAAATCTTAGTGAAGTTGAATAGAGCTCACTATCTCTTCCCATGGGAGTCGTGAGGATAGGGTTGGTCTTCTTCTGATTGTAAACACAGAGTATGACAAAGATCCCGCTTGACGGCAATAGGTTCCCCCTATGACGTGATATAAAATTTAGTTAGCGAA
Organism: Pelosia muscerda; assembly: GCA_963691645.1. Taxonomy (NCBI): domain Eukaryota; kingdom Metazoa; phylum Arthropoda; class Insecta; order Lepidoptera; family Erebidae; genus Pelosia; species Pelosia muscerda. The sequence goes on along the minus strand of OY829116.1, from coordinate 4,753,679 downwards.
ATAGTTAGTGTTATACACCTCTACCTACCCTTAGGTAGTATATAGATTGTATTGAATATACCCACCCAATATCGAAGGCCTACTATTCTTTGAGACCTGTCGTATAAATATAGTATAAACGAGGGTCTGATGCTGGCTTCCCTTTCGGAGTTGGGAGATCAAGTCGCAGTACATTCACGCTGTGTCAGAAGTGGGTGTCCGTTGCGTATTCAGCTGCGTGATAACTAAGCCTAACTGAAACCATTGGTCGACTCAACTCCAGTTTGTATGCGCATATGCCCCAAGTTGTTACATCCACAGTCAACGTTATGTCTAGATGTCACATTCCGGTCAGCTGTTCATGTTACAAATCTGGACGCACCTTAAACTGCGTTAAAAAACTTCGTTACAATCGTCCCAAAAATACCGAAATAAATTCAAAATAACGTTATAGTACATACATACGTAAATGCTACGTCTTTCGTTCGACTATTCGTCTCATGATAGACCCCCTGTAATTAAGCCAATCACTGAAGTTAACCAAGACACAATCAATTAACAGCGAGCCGACATTCACGGCAGCCATCAAACAATTTGCCCAACAATTTGTCCAACACTATCTTGTCCAGTCACAACTTAGTTAGGGTTAAGTTTCGATGTGGTTCGGATTCTCCACTTAAGTTTCGAGTTAGACTTGACTGATTCGATTCGAAGTTGAACTGAATTCGAACTTATTTCGACTATTAATCGTGCGTTTGATAATTCTGACGTCTGCGTCTGTATTGAAATCAGAATATGATACAACCTATACTGCTGAGACAAGGTCTCGGGTTCGATCCCAGGTTTTACCATGGCACACACCGATGACTTTGCGATGCTTTTCGAAGTTATGTGTGTATTTATCGCAGGTTTATAAGTATCCGGTTAATGTCAATAGGCTTCACCACTTATTACATTGGGATATAAACTGGCGAAATGTGGGTGCTAGCACCTCTGCCTACCCCTTTGTTGGGGTGAATATACTTTGATAGCACCAGGAACGAGTATGGTTAATAAAATATAGGAAATGACAAGGAAATACGTTAAATAAGGGTAGATTATTGCAATACTTACTGTAAGTATACGAAATTTCCAACTAAAATTATTCTAGAAAGTCCCTTGAAAACTTTAAAAAAATTAACGCACGTAAGCAATTGAGTCATCAGTGCCCCGCTCAATAAAAGAAAGATCATAAAATTGTCTATTAGCAACCTGTTACGGAACGATATAATTGAAAATTAAAAAAAAACTTCGCTTTTTTCTTAATTTGAAATGGCGGCTGGTACAAAAATACGCGCTTATTTAAAAGTAACCTTATGCTCTAAGCCTTAAGTTTGAAAATAGCTTAAAACTTGGATCTTTTTTATTTTGAAAATGTAAAGTCCGTTGCTACTAAAAGTGAACTTATTTCATACGACATAAGTTTCAAAATAGCTTGTTACATCACATAAATATAGAAGTTACAAGTGATTAGTTCTGCTGCAGGTTGATGATTAGTTTATGACAGCAACGGTTTTTAAATAGAAGCGATTTGGTTGCTGACAACCCATTATTATAAAACAGACGAAAATGTTTGTTTTAAAGACATTTATAACGAAAAGACGTTGGTACTTTTTTTTAAGTAAAGAGTCTTCAAGAACCTTTTTAAAGAACGAAGTACCTATACCAGATTTATTGTACTATATTTACAGAAGTGCCAACCCAAAAAGTGTGTATGGTGGTGTGGTAGAATCTCGTGGGTCGGTTTCCAAACGAGGTTCGCTACATACCCATACCTAGTGCCTGGCATATATCTAGACCCCAATGAGATAAAAACGAAACGATTGGTGGATTTGAGGTCATCCGTACATCTAAAAAACACATACTACGCGTATAAAATACATTTTGTGACTGATCGAGGTCAAGATCTATGCCGGTAACTATACTTTAAACTATAAACTACTATAAACTTTTATAAACTACTACCAACTATATATTAACTACCTACTAACTACTATCAACTACTATAAACTACTATCAACCACTATGAACTCCTAATATACTACTATAAACTACTATAAACTACTATAAACTACTATAAAGTACTATAAACTACTAATACTATATACTTTAATTCGGTTGGCAGTTCTGTATTTTTCACGTATTTTTTAGTTTTTTAACTTTAGTATAGGTACCCTCCTACCAATATACACAGCGATTACAATAATCAATCTATCGCAAGTCGCAACATATCGTGGTACGGGGCCCGCGACATGTGCTCACCAGAATCGTCTTCATTAACGTTAAGTGGTATCAGGTGTTATACTATTAACGCTATTCTCCTCGTTCGACGTTCGAGGTGTGACGTCATAGCTTGGCAAATACGTATTGGCGCGAATATGTTTTCGATGTTTGAATAACCGTTATTAATATCGTGCGTTACTAGTAAAAAACCTTTAGTGCCAATTAGTACAAATCATACGTAGTACAAAACAAAACCACATTATCCTTTTTACTACTAATATTGTTACTGTTATTGTTACTACTAATAATTTACTACTGATATACTAATAATATAAACTAATATTGCCACCACATTTTTATTAACCGTTCAAAATAGCGTTCAGGTAGCTATAGATAAAAAAGTATTTATGGCGTTTCATACTTTGGATCGAACAAACTTGAATAGTTACTAATGAAAAAGTTTAAACGTATTCTTATCAAAAAGGTTCATATTGTTGAATTTATCCTTCGTAGCGTAAAAATACGCACAGTAATAACTACATCCATTTCACCCGTTTTTTGTTTTCCATGATTCTAGTAAGATACGTAAGGAAGCCATTATAATATTTGCGCCATTTAAAGTTTTAACAGATGCAGTACCAATGCTGGTCAAGCTTTCTGCAGGTGCGGTTGTAACATCGATGGAAGTCTATGCAGTTATAGCAACAGTCGTGCCGACTCATCAACTTCACCCTCTGAGCCTTTTCTTAAATCAGTTGAAGTCCGCTATCATTATAACTAAGTAATTCCCTTTAAAGTCGTGAAAAAGCATCTGGCGAGGGCGTCAAGCTGAACGTCATCATTGTAACACTATACGTGTTTGTAATGGTGACCCTCTTTCTTGAGACTTTGTATTCAGCTTAACATCAGGTGAGGTGAAGGCAAATTGAGGTGCTATGAATAACAAAATCCTAAACATAGATATTTTCCGTAAAGTGACTGCTATCTGACCTCTACAATCCATATCGAAAGCTGTGGTTAGACTAGTAATCGAACTGTTCAGGTCTCCCTATAGCTACAAAAATGTTCGAATGACGCTTCTCCTTCAACCTAACGTTAATTCCAGTCGCATTCGAAGCTTTCACGTTGGAGTCTGGGGTGCGCTGTTCCAGTCTAACTGCGGGTTTGGCTAAACTTCGATATTTTCATGAAGCGACTGCCATATGACATCCACAACCCATTGATGATATCGAAGCAATAAGTTCCACCAAGTGCCATCAATCAACAGTATAAATAATCTGAGTTGTTAGTCGTTAGACTGAAAGAACCAACTGAATGTGAAAAAGGCTCGGAGGATGACTTTTAGAATGCATAAGCCCCATCCTCCAAGGCAATAGCTACATCACACCCGGTCTGGTAAGTATTTTCCGTTTCTATAAATTACTTATATAGATTCCAAAACCATCATTACCCTTACCTTATTTGGAGTTGCATCTGAGGTATTTACCACAGAGTAAAAGGTCTGTATGCTCCTACTTCTAATTTTGACTCGAAATTTCCGAAAGCGACTACTATCTGACCTCCCAATCCAATAGAGAAAAGTCTGTGTCAGAGACTCGTCGCTGGTATACGGACAAGCCTTTGAAGATGAGACCCCTATACATTAATTTATTTTCATATCTCCAAGGATACTCCCCGGTTTGGAGTGGTTTTGTATGACGGACTCGAACCGACTAAAACTGCATGTTATCTCAGGTTTCCAGAAGCAGTGTATAATGTGTCACTGTCTCGTATTCACAGCATGGCCTCCATCCTCCAAGAATGCGAACCTGGGCGAAAAAAATGGGGTGTAAGGTGGCACAAAGGACTTGCGGAATATTGTACTTTCGAAATCATATCTCCTCAGGTAAGAAGTCTTTTTACTCGCTTTGAGGGGTCCGGTTTGGCATCCCTTTCTATGACAATTAGTAATATTTTGCTATTGCTATCGTTGGGATTGTTAAACCGTGGGTGAGTGGTGGATTCCTGCCAGTAAAGTACTTTAAAAAGTTCATCATTATTCTCTGAGTCCTTTCCCAGCTCGGGAGGACTTTCTAGTCTGACTAAGATGCGGCTGAACTTCGATATATTCCGTGAAGCGACTGCCACCTAACCTTTACAACGAATTGACGATATCGAAGTTCTGTAGTGAAACTATAGTCGGACCATGATGGCCATAGATGTTCGTATGACAACCAGGCTCTACGTGGCACGATCGGACTAATGCAAAAGTCATTGCAAACAAATATTATTATTAACTAGCTGTTGCCCGCGGCTCCGCCCGCGTGGACTTCTTACCCCGTTCCCGTTCCTCCATTTCGAGCATTTTGATATTTATTCACCTTTTAAACCTTCTCTGGACTCCTAGAAATATTGCAAGACCAAAATTAGCCAAATCGGTTCAGCCGTTCTCGAGTTATAGCGAGACAAATTAACAGCAATTCATTTTTATATGTCACTAGCTGTTGACGGCGGCTCCGCCCGCGTGTACTTCTGATCCCGTTCCCTTTGCTCCATAAAAACCTTCTGCAGAGTTCAGGGAACACATTAAAAAAAAAATTACTCGAATTGGTCCAGCCGTCTTCGAGTTATGCACTTACCAACATATTTCGCGATTCATTTTTATATATATAGAAGAAGATTGTACTTATCAAATTTTCAAACACAATGTCAATTGTTTATGGAAAATGAAAAAGCAAATCAAAATATTTGTAACTGGATTCTAACCCAAGTCTCCGGTGTAGCAGTCGCGGTCACTACCAACAGCCGAGTGGGGGGTTCCCCTACCTCCACCAATATATTTTCTTACATAGGAAATTTCCTTCGCAACCCAGTTGACCCAGAATCATCTCCGGTTTCGAGACAACCCTCTCGAATCTCTAGTTAAGTCCGTATAGAAAGTATTCCAATTAAATTTCCCAAATATTTTTTTACCAAACACGCTCTGCTTACTCAAGTTGGTAATAAAAGTGGATAATGAAAGTGACGTAGACACAGACGGACTATCGGAGGGAGATTTTACGAGCGAAGACCTCACAACGATGTTTGTGTACCTCTCCAAACAATTGGTCCAATCTTTACCTGTATACCAATATTTGTATGTTGGCCAAACATTGGGGGGTTTTGGAAGTTTTGTTTTACAACTTAGGTGGCAGACAAGCACGCGGGTCACCTGATGGAACGTTTTCGTGGACGTTTGCAACACTGTGTTGGTTGATTGATCATAAAAATAAGAATAAAAAACAAATTATTATCGCTATTACATCCAAAATTTTCTGCTTCCAGTCGCTCCCGTAAAAGTCGACAAAGTAATCACACACGACAAGACAGACGACCTCCATAACGAAGTGGTAGAGCGGTTGACTATTACGTCAGCATTAGAGATCGCAGATTTGATTCCCGCTGAGTGACTTCAAAAGTAAAGAAAATAATTGAAATATATCGACTCTCGGGTGTCTCGGGCCATAGGGCCTTGCGATGTCCGCCTAGTCCTACAGACCATACCTCAATTGATTGCATAACTGTTGCTCACATTAGGGGAAAGAGGTCATCTCAAAAGAGATGGCCCCGTGTCTGCGTGGGATGATATGTTGTCTACTATCTCACCTCCGGCATCTAAAGACCCAAAGACGGCGTGCGTTTTAGTCGGTTCGAGTCCGACATAACCTCCCTAACTGACTCCGGTGGGGGAGGTATTCGTGGGGATTTTTCGTACTTACGTTAAAAAAGTCGGTTCGAGTCCGACACAATCACCTCCACCGTCTTTGGTGGAGGTGGTATCCGTGGGGATTTTGCGCACAATAGAAAATAAGCTTATTACGTAATATCAATACCCATTAAACCTGTGTTAGCTTATTTTGAGTGTGATTTTCTGTTTCAAATAGATTTGTGTACAATATCCAACAATAAACAATAAGGGAAAATTGTGTTTATAAGTGAAAACTTTGGTTATTAACGTGTAATTTCACTTAGCCAGCGCCATATTGCAAAATCGTTAGTATATCAATCAATCGATTCTTCCTTTCATCGCAATTTATTAATAACAGTGTTTAAAATGATTAAAATTTAGCAATATTTAAAAATGACTGACATCTTTTGTTAGGACGCTTCTTTTTTCAAAACTGTCTGCACTGGGCTACAAAAATAGGGGATACAATTTGTTAACTTTGGAATTCAGACTTATTTCTTCGCGCACGCTTTGCACGAGTGTGAGCGAAATTGAAAATTAAACTATTTTTTTTTTAAATTTCAATTTCATTTTAATTTGATACCATGCATATAAATTTCTTCTTTTTTACAGCTCAATAAACAGGATAACTCGCGTAGAGTTCTATGTCAGATCGACCTATTTCAAAATAATTCAGAGGTGGCGGAGAGAATTTACTCAGAAGATTTTTATACTAATAGAAGGACACAAGGGAGAACTTAGTAACCCAGAATTTAGGCGAGCATTTCTATGGCAAAATATCGTCTCCAATCAAGAAGAGAAGAACTGTCACTTCCATAACCCAAAACGCATTATGGGGTTTTGTTAACCAGAAGGGGAAGAAACAAAAGGGCAAAAGGGTTTCTACGTTGTATCTTTGAAGAACTTATTTCCAGGATTTTGGGCAATAAATTATTTATTTATTGTCTGTAAATCAATAAATAAATAAATACCTTTAAAGTTTGTCTATTATATTAGCGTAATATTATAACCTAAGTACAAAGTAGTCACCAATTACAAATTTTTTGGCTTATTGTTATTACAATGTTTTATCTAATTTAAAAAATGTATTATTTATTCTAATATATAATAAACATTATGTTTTATATAACCTAAATGTTTTACTATCGGTACGGTAGTTTCATTATCCATAATTTCATACAATCGTTATAGTAGTAGCTCAGTGGTTGAGGAGTGGGCCTCACGAACGAGAAGTCTCAGGTTCCAATCCCGGCCATTACACTATCGACGTGAAGTCACTCCTAACACAAGCCTTTGAGCTTAGCTGGAGGGTTTAGAAGGAACACTACTTGCTAATATTCTTTAAAGAAAATAATATTGTCTTTGAGCCGTGTTGGTTTCTAGTAGAGTAGAATAGAATCGCCTTATCTCTTCCAGTGGTTTTTATAGAAGGGGACGATGAATACCCAGGGCTGTTCTCCATCTATGAGGAAGAAGAAAAAGTGGCCACTTGACGTGAAATTCGCCTCTCGAAATGTAGGTGCTAATACATCACGATCGAAGCTCACCCTTTTTTTTATAGTGCGACAAATCCCCACGGTTACCCCCCCCCCCCCCCCCCTCCCCCCGGAGCCTGTTGGTCATCATATGTGCCTAGTTATGTAAGTAGTAATGTAACACAGCTTAAACGCTGTTTATTTTCCAAATAAAATAACAAAAAAATTTAAAAATATTTGTATTATTCAGATGCGATGTATACTTAACAGAAACAGCACCACTTTTCTTCTTTCGACAGCTCTACAATTCGTGAGCCCCAGTGTGCGTAAAAAAGCGACACTGACGGTGTTATGGCGGGCAAAAAAACCTTAGTTCCTTAATGATGACACCCACGGGACGGCCCCCACGGGGCACGGCAGGACTGACAAATTATCTAATCAACGTAACAGTTGGAGAATCAGTTTAAAAAAAAACAAACAACTTTTTAAAATGGGCTTCAGTCCTTTTACCCTGACGACGTCACAAACGAGGGTTATGTTTCAAATCAATTTGACCAATTCGTCTTCTGTGGCGTGGGAGTAGTGAACGCGACTGCTACTCAGGAGTCTCAGGTTTGATTCCCACTCAGTACAAATATTTTGTAAGTATGAATATGAATATTTGCAATGATCTGGATGTTCTTGTGTATAATATGAATGTACTAACAAAAAATGTATCTTAATATGTTTAACCGCATTCTAGAACCCATGGCATAAGCTAGTTAAGCTATTCTTACCATTGTTCTGGGTTGTGTTGGGTAGGTTGTACTAGAATATTTATTTATTTAGATCGGAAAAAAGTGAAGGCTCCGGCGGATCTTGAACCTGCATTCTTTTCCTTACAGGGGAATGCCAGAAGCCACTAAGCCATGTCTTGAGTATTTGAAATTCTCCAAAAATAAGAAACTTTTTATGGATCCAATTATCACTTGGAACTGTAAAGATTTCAGTACATGATCTGACTAGAATACTTTGATATCGCCTTTAAGTTTTGGAGGTCAGATGACAACTAAGATAATACTCAAAAGCTGAAGATATACACAAATATTTAAACGAGAATCGTACCTGCGACCTCAGAGATAACAGTCGAACGCTCCACCACTACGCCAAAGAGGTAATTAAGAAAAAATACTTACACACATTATCTAAATCCAATTTCTGATAAGAGGGCTGTTAACCCTTATAAGATCGGGTGCAAGATAAGCTTGTCTTCATCTTAACCCTTCTTAATCTTCTCGCAGTAGTAAGGGCCCTATTGATTTGGTATTTGCATAAGAATACACACCAATATCACATTAAAACGTCCCTTTGAAGAGTTGTTTATGGTATGATTAAGGAACTATTGAATCATGCAGTCAATTAAGTAAAATCTATACTTAGAAAGCCGCGGTAGCCTAGTGGTATGGGTAATGGACTGCTAAGACGAGGTCTCGGGTTCGATCCCAGGTTTCACCATGGCACACAATAATGATTTTTCGATGCTTTTCGAAGTTATGTGTGTATTTATCGCAGGCTTATAAGTGCCCGGTTAATGGCAATAGACTTGTCACCTATTACATTGGGACTTAAACATAAACTAGCGAAATGTGGGTGCTAGCACCTCTGCCTACCCCTTCAGGGATAAAGGCGTGAGTTTATGTTATGTATACTTAGATTGTATATTCTCATCATTCTCTGATCCTATTCCCAACTCAGTTGGGGTAGGCTTTCTAGTCCAACTAAGATGCGGCTGAACTTCGATATTTTCCGTGAAGCGACTGCCATCGGACCTCCAGTTGGTGATATTGAAGTTCTGTAGTTAGGCTAGTCGAACTTTTGAGGGCTTCAACTACCCGTAACGACTGCCATAGATGTTCGTATGTTCAGTGTAAATAGCCATATTCATGCATACAAATATTTGTTCTGAGCGTGAATCGAACCCGCGCGCCTCCTGTGTAGCCGTCCCGTTAACTACCACCACGCCACAGAGGCTGCCCTTTTTGTTTTTTTCTATTCATCATCATTCCCTGAACCTTTTTCCCAACTCAGTTGGGGTCAGTTTTCCAGTCTAACTGTGATGCGGCTGAACTTCGATATTTTTCGTGAAGCGACTGCCACCTGACCTCCACAACCAATGGTCTAATGACCAATGGCGATATCGAAGTTCCAAGTTAGGCTGGTTGGACTTTTCGAGGGCTCCAACTACCCGTAACGACTTTTTTTCTATTGTTTATTCTATTAATTTAAAATACTTTTTGAATATGTCTCCGATTCCCTATTGGGTACCTATTTGAGTGTAGGTACATTAAAATTAGTTAATTTTACAGGGTATATTTTTAAAGGATTCAATGGAAACATTAATTCAATGAAATTGTAGTGTGACATCATAATACCAATATTAGTCCAATATTAAAAATAATATGCAAGTTTGTAGGTAACTATGTTTTGATTAAATCAAATCAAATCATTTATTTGTTTAAACATGTGTTATACATGTATGTTTGTATGTTTGTTACCTATTTAATCACGCTCTAACCTAACAGTTGAACTTGGCACCCATAGGAATATAACACAGGCTTATACCTACTTCTTATTTTAGAAATTCCCACAGGAGCGAAAAATTTCACACGTTTATGATATTATGTAGTAGGAATCAGGATAGGATGGAATTATTTGAAAGCAAAATAAAGTTAATTATTAAATAGGTACTTAACTTTTTTTTGTTTACGGTACTACAGAGTCAGACATTTTATTACAACTCTTGCTGGTTGTAACACTCCGTAGGTAAAGTACTAGCGCCATCTAGTGAAAATGGATGGAATTAAAACTAGGTATTTGACTGTTTTAACGTTTGCCCGTTTTAAGGTTAGATTTTTTTAAATATTTATTTATCAACATTCAGAACATACAATTTCAATACGTAGAAAGCAAACCATAAGCTATTTGATCCTGTCTTGAATGCTGTGTCTTTCTTATAGGTAGATCTATACAATAATGTTATAGTACAAGGGTTGCCAACGCTTCCGCGATGGACGCAAAAACTACTGAACGGATTTCGATGCGGTTTTTTTGTTAGTAGGGGTTTGGTCTACCTTAAAATCTTATGTTTGTTTGATTGTGATCGGTTAAGTAGAACCAGAGTTATGATTAGTAATATAGAATTTAAGTCGCACAGATGGCGCTTAGGTCGCAATAGCCGACAACCACGCGGGCGGAGTCGCAGGCATAGGTAAGTTCTAAAATAAAAAGGACTAAAAGTTACATGCTAACTTCTTTTTATTCCAAAATATATTATTATACCAGGAGTACTGCCAGCAGCCTTCGACTTCGGATATATTTCCCTAATAACGTGTATTTTTTTCTTTTTTTTTTGGATAATCTACACAATTCCACCTAGACCCATAGTAAGCATAGCTTAACTAGCTTGTGTTATGGGTTCTAGAATGCGGATAAACATACCTGAATACATTTTTTTAAAATACATACTTATTATACATACAGACACCCAGACCAATGCAAATATTCAAATCCTTGCACACAAATATTTGCACTGAGCTGGAATCAAACCAGCGCCTCCTGCGCAGCAGTCGCGCTCACTACCGCCACGCCACGGAGGTCGTCATGATACCTACGTGATGTTCGCTGTAATTAAGACTTCGCACCGATTTATAACACAACACTTGTACAAATACAAGTACATTGTTATTGACGGTATTGATATATTAAACACTAGCTGACCCGCGCGACTTCGTCTGCGTCACCCCGTTTTTGCAACATTTTTCATTCCTGCTCCGCACCTGTTAGTCGTAGCATGATGTTTTATACATATATACCTTCCTCTTTAACCATTCTATCTATTGAAATAAATCACATCAAAATCCGTTGCGTAGTTCTAAAGATTTAAGCATACAAAGGGACAAGAAAAATAGGGACAGAAAACGCGACTTTATTTTATACTATGTAGTGATAACAAGTTAACAATAGGTATGTAACATCGTTACGTAACTTAGCCGTCTCTACCTTAGCGAGGTTAGAGGAGGTAGGACACGACGGTATATCCGTCCCAATCGAGCAGTCCGACTGGGGAAGTACCTCCACCCAACAGAATATCGCCGTTTAATAACCTTGTGTTGTGTTTTCGGTGGTGAGTAGGGTAGCCAGAGCTCACTAGAGAGGTTTTGTGTTGTCAGTGGGAAAACCAAGGGCTTATCCTACATCTTTTTCGCTGACGACACAGAATGTCTCTGTTTTTACAGGGGTTGCGGCACGAGTGTTATTCCTCTGGTGTTACACTCGCCCATAGGCCACGGTAACCACTTACCATCAGGTGGGCCGCGTGCTTGTCTGCGACCTAAGTTGTATAAAAAAAAAGCGAATGTTTTTGATGAGCTCCCGACTTCTCCTTTCCTACACAGGACTACATGCTGATGGAAATGATGAGCTTAGATGTTACCTGCATCATCATCATTCTCTGAACCTTTTCCCAACTCAGTTGAGGTTGGTTTGCCAGTCTAACTGTGATGTGGCTGAACTTCGATATTTTCGGTGAAGCGACTGCCATCTGACCTCCACAACCAATGGTCAAAAGACCAATGGCGATATCGAAGTTTCAAGTTAGGCTGGTTGAACTAGATGTTACCTGCATACGGTACATTTTTCTAAAGTAATTAATATGTTGATTGAAGCTCTTCCAATTAATCCCACCCTCTCCTTTCCTACGCAGGGCCATCAAGAATCAAGCGGTTCGGATACTCATCTCATCATCTCATCTCATAAACTCACGCCTTTATCCCCGAAGGGGTAGGCAGAGTTGCTAGCACCCACATTTCGCCAGTTTATGTTTAGGTCCCAATGTAATAGGTGGCGAGTCTATTGCCATTAACCGGGCACTTATAAACCTGCGATAAATACACACATAACTTCGAAAAGCATTGAAAGTCATTGGTGTGTGCCATGGTAAACCTGGGATCGAACTCGAGACCTCGTCTCAGCAGGCTACCGCGGTATGAACCATCAAACGGGGTGAATAGTATTGCAGGGGTGAATAGGAATAAAATAGTCAGCTAAATTCTGTAGTTAATTTCTTTCAAGTGAAACTTTGGACTAATTCATCGTAATAACAAAATCATCAAATATCTGATAACAGGCTTAATTTGAAATTTAGTGGCGTGGCGGTAGTGAATGCGACTGCTACGCATGTGGCGTGTGTTCGATTCCCGCTCAATGCAAATATTTGTGTTCATGAATATGAATATTTGCATTGGTCTGGGTGTTTCTATGTATAATATGAATGTATGTATTTACAAAAAAGAAGTATCTAAGTATATTTATCCGCATTCTAGAACCCATAACACAACTAGTTAAACTATGCTTACCATGGGTCTAGGTAGCGTTGTGTAGATTGTCCTAGAATATTTATTTATTTATTTATTCCTATTCAGCCCGTTTGACTGAACGTCATTTTATTGTGGCCGATAGTTCGTAAAATTGTCGGTAGATGGCTGTGAGAACCATATACCCTTTTTCCATCGCCCCAAAGATGTGTCTACAGGAGAATTCGAATGCTTCAGACGCGGCTTCGTGGCTTAGCGGTCAGAGCATTCCACCTTTAAGGGAAAGATCGCGGGTTTGAATTCCGTCGAAGCATTCAGTTCTTCCGATCTATTTTTTTTAATGTATGGCACGTTAATTTCACTTCACCTCGCCTTATGGTAAGCTGAAGGCAAAGTCTCAGAAAAAAGGGTAACCATTATAAATACATATGAGTATTATAAGGTTGCGCTCAGCTTTACGGCCTTATCAGATGCTTTTTCACACCCCGTTTAAATTACACCGGGCTTTAGAATGAAGGAAACGCGTGAGCTGAAAGGAATTCCAAGACTTAATGGTATGGCAGAGGAAAAACCCACCAAACCACTTGGTTCTTAATGGTCATGTGTAGATGGGTGGCCGACTCACCCTAGCAGAAGCTGGTCGAATTGGGCGGTTTTAAAATGCGCCTCCACACATTCGGGGGTTAAACTTTTTTTTTTTCATCGTGCGCAAAATCCCCACGGATACCACCTCCACCAAAACCGATGGAGGTGATTATGTCGGACTCGAACCGACCAAAACGCACGTCGTCCATGGGTCCTCGATTGCCGGAGGTGAGATTATACAAGACATATCTCTCGCACCCCGGCAGACCCAGGGACATCTCTGTTGAGATGACCCTCTCCCCTGGGACACCGTGGTCCCTACACCTGAAGGAGGTTATCTCGAAAGAGATGGCCGGGGTCTGCCGGGGTGCGAGAGATATGTTGGTTACTAAATATAGAGAATAAAGGATAACGATAATCTACTTGAGTTTCTTGCTGGTCTTTTCTCAGTAGATTTAACTACTGAACCAGTGAATAATCATTTTCAAATAATTTATTTACTAAGTATTCTATTTGTTATAAATTGTAATATTTATGACAAATTATAAAACTTTGACACTCATAAGTGCTCTTTATGCTGAACTGAATAAACGAAATTTATTCTTTGATTCTTTGATTATCAGCTCCGGCACTAAGGAAGGACCCAAATACAGCGTGTGTTTTAGTCGGTTCGAGTCCGACATACCTAACCTCCCCAACCGGCTCTGGCGGGGGCTATCCGTGGGGATTTTTCGCACTATAAAAAACGGGGGCCGTTGTAGGAACGTTCTAATGTCCTTCTAGAAGAACCATAGTAGGTTCTTCACGGCTTGATGTTGGCAACTTGTCAATGTATAAATATAAAATGAAATTAAAATATTACTTTTTGATTATAGTATTTTACATACGCCCGAGGCGTTTCACACCTGAAACCTTCTATCATTAAATATTTCAATGTGATGAAATATCTTTACCATTCTCACGTTAATCCTGGTCACATCTGAAACTGTATATATATATACGGAGGTAGGACACGACGGTATCTCCCGTCCGAAATGAGCTGTCCAACTGGGGAAGTACCTCCGCCCTACAGAAGACCGCGGTCATAATAACCATCGTGTTGTGTTCCCGCCGGTAAGTAGGGTAGCCAGAGCTCACTATACCCATCCTTCTCCTACCCTTCCTAGCCTCCCGACCCCTTCCCAGCTCTCCCCCTTTCCCTTCAGGGTGGGCAGCGCGTGTGTGACACCCTTAGTGTTGCACACGTTCATAGGCCACGGTGGCCGCTTTCCATCAGGTGGGCCGTGTGCTTGTCTGCCACCTACGTAGTATATATAAAAAAAAAAACTTCCTCTTCGGAGTCTGGGGTCCGCTTATTCCAGTATAACTGAGTGTTCGTTTCAACTTCGATATTTTCCGTGAAGCGACTGCCAATAACCTCCATCTATAATCCATTAGCGATATCGAAAGATTTCAGTTAGACAAGTTGTTGAATTTTTTAGGGCTCTGATTATCTATAACGACTTCCACAGCTGCTCGTATGATAACCGGCACCGACAGCTCAACGTGCACTCCGAGGCACGACCAGACGAATGCAAATATTTATCATTTCCTTCCCTTCTTCCTACAGTCCCGGGTCCTTTAAGCGGGGCGTGAAAAAGCATCTGATGAGGCCGTCAAGCTGAGTGCCACCATTGTAGCACTGAACGTGTTTGTAATGGTGACCCTCTTTCATGAGACTTTGCCTTCAGCTTAACATCAGGCGAGGTGAAGTCAAATTGACGTGCCATAAATAAAAAAAAAAAAATTTAGATATTTAATTTAATCGAACAGGCGCTTTCACGATGAGAAATCTCTAATTCCCAAGAGTAAATAAGAGTACATGACCGTTGAAGAGCACAAAGAACGTAACGAGAGATGGAGTAGGTTCAAAATGCTTTTTATCGCAAACAGGTGCAGGTGATTATGTCGGACTCAAACCGACTAAAACGCACACTGTCTATGGGTCTTTGATTGGCGGAGGTTATACAAGACATATCGCACCCCGGCAGACCCGGAAACATCTCTTTTGTGATGACTCCCTTCCACTAATGTGGGAACCATGGTGTCTACATCTCAAAATAATGGTAAAAAGGATGACATGCATACGTTAGTTTATAACTAATCCGGTTGTAGTACACATTTTCGTAATATTCGTACTGGGCAAACATAATGTAAAACTACAATAGGTTAGATCACAATACCTCAATCAACTTATAATTATCTGATATTGTTCTAAATCTCGAGGTAACTTAAACATTGTTATAATTTTCTAAAGAAGTGCTTTCTTTGTATATTTGTCAATATTTATTTAAATTCTTTTGTTTCATACTCGTTGGTACGTCAATTTTCAGCGAGATTTGCAGTATAAATACACCAAAAATCGTTGAGTCGATATCAGTCCGGTGTTACCTCTCACCAACATGAGGGGCATAACCTTCGTGATCTTGTGCTGCGCTTTGCAGGTGAGTAATTTTCATGGATTTGATAAACTTTCCATAAAATTAAAGTTTGTATCATTTTAATGTATGATTTCCAACAAACTTTTCGTTATACCTAAATAATCATTTCGCAATTTCTTCGTAATATTTGTACTTTCTGCATCACGAATTGTCATGAGTTCTATTAGGAAATTATTTTAGTTTAGCACGAACAGACTACAAGTTCCAGAATTTAGGCGTGTTTGTTTATAAAAGCACTCATGCTCCGTGATAAAACAATGATGAAACAAAAATACCAAAGGTAATTTATATTAGGTATATTCTACAAAGCGTTAGCGTTGTCTTCCTACAGTCCGGATCCT